>CM028137.1:99447500-101947500 GCA_016271365.2 Neoceratodus forsteri
TAGCCCGGCCTGGTCCGATCAGTCGGACGATGGCTCCTCCGTCGCCTGCCTGGATCCTTCCACTCTCCCGTCAGGCTCCAGTATGGCCCCTAACGTCGGACAGAGTGAGGGGCAGAGTGACCCTTCGTCCTCTAGAGTGTTACATGCCAGGGACTTTCCACCTGATCCACTGATCTTTCTTCCAGTGAAATCACATTTGCACCTGCCGTCGGGGCTCCTTCCAGACCTCCCACCCTTGCCAGGCCTTCCGCCGTCACCAGACTTCAGTCCGCTGCCAGCTGGGGATCTCTTTATGGAGCCTCCTCTCTCGGGACTTTCGGGGGCCCTCCCAGATTCCGTGCCTCCCCAAGGTGCCATGACACTACCCCTGGCAGGATCAGATCCTCCAGGTGGGTTTCCGGGCTCAGAACCCATTGTCCCGCCTCCGGGCGGCCCACCATCGACTCCTCAATTTCCAATGCTGGGCTATGCGCTTCCGACGCCTGGATACCCTGGGTATTCATACTATCCTCAAATGGGTTATCATTACCCTTCTTGGCCTCAATACCCAGGTTATCCATCCTACGAGCCTCCTCCTCCTCTGCCACCACTGGCACTGGAAAAAGCACCCCACTGGTGGCAGGAGGCAAGAACCCAGTTACTGTTGGGAGCTCAGGCAGTCGCTAGGGGAACCTCCCCAGCCTAGGGCCCCTCCCCACCCACTGCCTCCTGCGGGCAGACCCTCTGGTTCTCTTGCTGCAGGTGCCGCAGGTATGAAACCACCCATTCCCAGTGGCTCCGAACCCTCTGACACGGAGTCTGACACCGATACTTCAGATCCCGGATCTCCAGCTGAGGTTCCCCCAAAGGAGTCTCCTAAGTCTCCTCCAGAGGACCCATCTTTTGGAGACCTTTTGCGAGCCATACAGGCAGACAGAGGCTGTCCCACAAAAGAGCTTGATCCGCAACGCAAAAGGCTAGCGGAGCACCTGGACTTTACTACATCGGATCCCATTCCCATGCCCCCGTGGATGGGTCACCACAATATGGCAACAACCGTCCTCCATTCTAGCGGTCTCGAGGAAGGCAGACCGGACCTATTATGCCCCGGAAGGAATTCAGCATCTTAACTCCCATCTTAAGGCTGACTCCATGGTCATTACTGCCTCCCATGACCGGTCAGCCCAACCAAAACACCTGAGTTCTTCACCACCAGATAAGGACTCTCGTCAGTTAGACCAATTCAGGCAAAAAATCTATTCTTCTTCCTCCTGTGTCATTAGATCTCTCAACTACGTCTCGCACATGGTTGCTTTCTAAAAAGCTACTCTTTCGGAGCTGGAAAGGGATCTACTTGAGGTTCAGGATGAAAACCTTAGGAAGAAGCTCCTGGACAAGGTTATGATGGGGAAGTCCTCATGTTGTCACATGCTCCGAGCATTGTACGACTCGGTGTATTCTGTGGCTAGGGTGGCAGCCACCGGAGTTTGTCTCTGCCGGCTCTCCTGGCTTCGGATAGCCAGTTTGGCACAGGATGTACAGACTTCCCTCTTGGATGCCCCTTTTTGGGGTTCTGTCCTCTTTGGTGGCGATGCTAAAGATATCATTACGGGACTGCAAGAGAGTGAACGCTTCTTAAGAGACGTACGCTTTATGTACAAGACAGGCCATAAAAAGCAGCCCTTTCGCCGCCAAAGAAGGTGGAACAAGAACCAGGCCAAACGTCTGCGTAAAAGACGTGCCCCTGGCTCAGGAGCCCAAACCCCACAGTCTAAATTCTCCAAACCAGCCTCTGGCACCAAAAGTCCCCTCCCCTCGGCATCCTGACTCCTTTTCCCTCCTGCCGCTCCCTCCCTTACTTCAAGAGTAACTGGTCGGAGGGAGGTTCAGCCTCCACCTGGAAGGTTGGAGGCTTGTCACTGCAGAATCTTGGGTGCTTCAGCTCATCCAGCAGGGTCACTCGATCGAGTTCCTCAAGGTTCCAGACCCTGTACCTCCGGGATGGTCTTGCTATCCTCAGGATCAGGTCCTCCCTCATCTCGCAAGAGATTCAGGCTCTTCTTGTAAAGGAGGCCATAGAACCTGTCCCTCAAAACCAGACAGGAAGGAGATTTTACTCCCACTTCTTCCTAGTCCCGAAGAAAACGGGCAACCTGAGACCGATCCTGGACCTCAACACACTAAACATCTTCGTCAAGTACAAGAAGTTTCGTATGTTGACCCTTCAGGGGCTCCTCCCCCTGCTCCATCCCAACTCTTGGCTGTGCTTCCTGGATATGCAGGATGCCTACCTGCACATCCCTATCCTCCCGGCCCACCACTGCTTCCTCTGTTTTACTTTCCTGGAGGATCACTTCCAGTTTCGGGCACTCCCTTTTGGCCTTTCCTCTGCCCCCTGGGTGTTCACGAAGTGTCTAGCGGTGGTAGGGCATTTATGTCTTCCCGTACCTGAATGACTGGCTCCTCGCAGCACCCTCTCCTACCAGCCTGAAAGAGTCTCTCTCTTTCACTCTGAACTTGTTCTTCCTCTTGGGGATCACGGTCAACTTCCCCAAGTCCCAGCTAGCACCATCTCAATGGCTCCAATTCATTGGAGCTGTACTAGATACAGTTCAGAGTAAGGCTTTTCTGCCATGAGATTGAGCCAAAACTTTGGTGGCTCAGGCCACTCTTTTGGCCCAGGCTTGATAGATCCCAGTACATGCTGTGCTCTGTCTTTTGGGACTGATGGCAGCAGCCATTTCCATAGTTCCCCTGGCCAGACTTCACATGAGGGTCACCCAGTGGTCTCTCCGAGTCCAATGGGAATCAGAGGACGGATGATATGAACCAGAAAGTCATGATCTCCACCAACCTTCAGAGAGAGATCTTCGCTGGTGGCCCCATCGAGGGGAACCCCTTTCCATTCCCCTGTTCCTACCCAAATCCTCACCATGGATGCCTCAGACTTGGGCTGGGGAGCCCATCTGGGGGTTCACAAGACTTGGGGATCTTGGTTCAATCAGGAGCGCATGCTCCATATCAACGTTCTGGAGACCAGAGCAGTTCTTTACCCTCTCCAGGCATTTCAGTCCCTTCTGGTACCAGGATCTCTTCTGGTCCAGACGGACAATATGTCCACAGTCTGGTACATCAACAAACAGGGAGGAATGCGGTCGTACCCTCTCTGCAGGGAAGCAATGAGGGTTTGGTACTGGGCGATCCAGCACAGCCTTTACTTGACAGCAGTCCACGTACCAGGAGAAAGCAACATCCTGGCAGACCGTCTCAGTCGATCAGTGGCCAGGGCTCATGAGTGGGAGCTAAAGTCAGGGGTGGTCGAAGATTTATTTCTTCGATGGGGTCGTCCAGACCTAGATCTGTTCACCTCCCCATTCAACGCAAAACTACCCAAACTTTGCTCGCTCGTTCCCAGGCATGGTGCTTTTTGGCAAGACGCACTGTCTCTCTCCTGGACGGGGAGGTTTCTTTACGCATTTCATTGCTTTCTTCTCATTCAGAAGGTTCTGGTGAAACTTCAGCAGGAGGGAGCTCATATGATTCTTATCTCTCCTCTCTAGCCATGCCAGATTTGATATCCTCTTTTGCAGCAACTGGCATTGGAACCTCCGGTCCCTCTGCCGTTTTCCTATGACCTTCTGACATAGGAGCAGGGCACCCTGGTGCACTCAAGCCTTCAGTCTCTCCACCTTCATGCGTGGCACCTGTGGACATAGCGGTGTCACGCTATGGTGTCTCCTCGCAGGTTGCGCACATCTTAGTAGAAGCCAGAAAACCCTCTACTAGATCTACTTACACCATGAAGTGGAAAAGATTTTAAATCTGGGCCCAAGCAAGGAGCTGGGATCCCTTTTCATGCTCAGCGGCCCAGGTGTTAAGAGTACCTCACACATTTATCTGAGGCAGGCCTTAGCTACTCCTCCATTTAGGTCCATCTCTCTCTGCGTTGTCAGCCTACCACCTCCCGGTGGAGAGCAAAACCTTGGCTCAGTTGGAGGTTGCCAAAACCTTTTTGAAAGGCATCCTTCACTTGAAACCTCCTATCCGGAATCCCTGTCCCCCCGGGACCTGAATTTCATGCTCAAGAAGCTCACTTTACCCCCGTTTGAACCAGTTTCTACTTGCGATTTACGCTTCCTTTCCTGGAAGACTTTATTTTTAGTTGCAGTCACTTCTGCCAGAAGGGTCTCTGAGCTCCAGGCTTTCGTCTGTAAAAAACCTTATTTAATTTTTCACAGAGATAGAGTAGTCCTTCGGACTAACCCTTCCTTTCTCCCCAGAGTGGTATCAGAAACCACTCTGAGTCAGAGCGTGGAATTACCAGTATACTATCCCCAGCATTCCAACGGGGGGAATACCTTCTGCACACCCTAGACGTGCACCGGGTTCTGAGGTACTACATGAACCAGACTAAAGAGGCTCATAAATCGAATCAACTCTTTGTAGCCTTTGCTCCCCAGTGCCAGGGCAAGGCTATCTCCAAACAAACCATCTCTAGATGGTTAGCCAGCTGCATCCATTTTTCTTACACGAAATATGGGAAGTCCCTTCTGGGGGCAGTCAGAGGTCACTCCACCAGCAGCGTGGCTACCTCTGCTGCCTTCTTCAGGAATGTGTCCACTGCAGAGATTTGTGCAGTGGACACTTGGTCGTCTGTTCACACTTTCACCAAGCATTACAGTCTGGACATTGTCTCTAGGCTCAGAACAGGTTTTGGTCTCGCAGATCTTACTTCGAGACACAGCTCTCGCAGCAGGTTACACCATTAGGACCGAAGCCGGCAGGCTTCAGGACCCCATGGAAAAATTCTAGCTAGCTATCTTCAGCGGGGACTGCCCCCCCCAACCCGACGTCAGTCCCGCCTCCGACGTCAGACGTAGTACATAAGGGGGCGGTCCCGTCCAATTCCCCAGTTCTTTGCCGCCGTCGACTTGCATGTCTCGACCCTTCGGTTCAGTCCCTAGCGCACGATGCGTGGTTAAGTTCTTTCCTACGGGAAATTTGAATTTCTTCAATCAGGTTTTTCGCTGATGTCCTCCCCGACCTCTGGTCGCCTCAAGTGTGCTTGTGGGAAACAGATCCCTTCAAGGACCCTGCGGCTCACAGGCCTGGTGCCCAGGCCCAGACCACGCCACCCAGGCCTGCTCCTTTGCCAGGGTTTAATAGCAGAACCGGATCCATCGCCAGAAGGCCCTTCAGGCTTTTTTACTGGAAGAAAAGCTTAAGACCATGTCTTCCAAGGGGGACTCTTCGAAGAAGGCCCACAGGCACGCTGAAAAACGTAGGGAGAAGGCCCCTTCCAGGTCCCCGTCTAGGGCCTCAGACTCACGCAGCTCTGGTTCCAGGTCCGACCGCTCTCCTTTCCGGGCCAGCTCTTAGCCTCCCCCTGCTGCGGTCAAGAAGTCTTCTTCCTCTTCTCAGGCCAAGACTGCCAGACCTTCCTCGTCCTCCAAGGCCCTGGTCAAGTCTGGGGATCACCACCATCACCATAAGTCGGGTTCCCGCCTTCCCGAACCCGACGTCAGGTCGGCTTCTTTGCCTCCTCGCATGACCTTGGAGCTTACCTCTCTGAAGAGACCGCAGGACCCAACGCCGGTGCGCCCATCGTCCTCTCACCACAGATCCCCGGAGCCGTCCTCGGCTAGATGACCATCGCCGGCCAGGCCAGCGCATCATCGGATGCCAGTAGGAGGACCGGCGCCCGCTCCTATTGAGAAGAGAGCCCCGATGCCTCCAACCGACGTCGGTCAGGAGACCATCACCGAGGAGGAATTGACTCAGCCTGAGGACCAGACGGGCAACTCCGGTCCTGTCGAGATGCCCAGGGAACCCTCTCCATTACCTGAGCCCCCTGTGGAGCCGACACTGGTACCCAACGACCCTCCACCGGCGCCGGGACCATCGTCGGGCCTTTCCATGGTAGAAGTGAAGGAGCTCTTCACTTACTGGTGGGACACCATAAAGAAGGACATGGTTCCCACTCCACCTCCTCTTCCTCCTACACCAATTACTCCTCCGGTTCCTGCGCCCCCCCTCCCTATCGGGGTCGACAGGCCGACTACCTCCTCCCCGGGAGCACAGAACACCTCCAAGGGGGAGACCAGATAAACGGAGACCTCCGTCCACCTCTTCCAGGTCACCCAGCCCTAAGAGACCCAGAAGATGCCGACGATCGCCTTCGACGGAGGACACGGGATCAGAGTTCTCAACATCCAGATCCCCATCTCCTCTCTTCATCCCTTCTCTGGATCCACGCGTGATGCCAAAGTCTCCTCCGGATGACCCTTCGTTCTCGGATATTATGAGACACATCCAAGAGAACATGGGATGGGATGCGGAAGAGCTAGACCCGGAAAGGCTACGCCTTGCAAAGTATCTTTGGCAGAAGGACCCCAAGCCTGTGGTAGTGCCACCCTTGGTAGACACTTTCGTGGACGTCATCAAGGCAGCGTGGAAGCGTCCACATTCGCTCCCGGCGATGCCGAAGAAAGCTGATCGCTTGTACAAGGCTCCCAGGGAATACCAGTACTTGACTCAGCATCCTCAGGCCGACTCTCTGGTCATAACAGCCTCACATGACCGGTCCCAGAGACGGCAACATCTGAGCACCCTGCCACCGGACCCAGAGTCCAAACAGCTGGACGCCATGGGTAGGCGCACGTATGCTTCCACTACCTGCACCATCAGATCCCTGAATTACTTGACCCACATGGTGCAGTTCCAAAACGCCTTGTGGGAACAGGGTCTGGAAGCGGCTGAAAAACTGCCGGAAGGTGAGCAGAAGGAGGAGATGCTTCAGCTCTTTTGTTCAGACGTGGGAACCCAAGTGCTACGAGCCGCGTATGACTCCGCGGACTCCTTGGCCCGAGCAGCAGCTTCTGGCGTATGCCTCCGGAGACACTCTTGGCTCCGTGTCTCTGGTTTTACCCCGGACGCCCAGAAAAACATCATGGACGCCCCATTCGAGGGAGAAGCCTTGTTTGGTAAGCCCTCAGAGAAGATTATTACCAAACTCCAAGAGGCCGGGAAGGCGGTGAGGTCGGTTCAGGCCATGCACCGACCCAAGCTTAGTTCCTTTCGCATGAACCAAAGCCGATTTCGTGGACGGACACAGAAGCAACAGTCCCGCCCCGCTCTACAACAGAGGGGCTCCGGCTTTCGCAGAGCCCAGAGGAAACAACCCGCAGGCGAGCCAGCGTACTTCAAGCCGGGTCAGCCAGCGGGACCCTCAGCGCCACAGCCTGGCTTTTTCTCGCCCCGCCCTCAGGATCAACGGAAATCATGGTTGGGGTCGATTATGAACTTCCTGCCGGGATGGCAGGCTATAACCACCAACAGGTGGGTTCTTCAGTTGGTCGGAAGAGGCCACTTTATAGAATTCGCAGAAAAGCCACCCTCGAGGCCTCCTTTGGTCTCCCGGTACTGGTCAGCACAAGTCACTGATCTGGCAAGAAGTACTCGTGCTCTTGCAAAAGGGAGCGATAGAGTACGTCCTGGAGAACCAGAGAGGACAAGGTTACTATTCCCACTTCTTCCTGGTTCCAAAGAAAACAGGGGACCTCCGTCCGATTCTGGACCTCAGCGACCTCAACGTGTCGGTCGCATACAAGAGATTCCGCATGGTGACTCTTCCGGGTTTCATTCCCATGCTGAAGCAAGACGCCTTCTTAGCGTCTCTAGACATGTAGGACGCATACCTGCACATCCCTATAGCTCAGGCGCACAAGAGGTTCCTGCGCTTCAAGTTTATTGTCCACCACCTTCAGTTCTGAGCCCTTCCATTCGGACTGTCATCCGCACCCAGGGTCTTTACCAATCGCATGGCGGTCGTGGCAGCGTCTTTAAGGAGACAGGGCCATTATGTGTTCCCGTACCTGGACAATTGGCTTCTCATGGCCGCCTCCAGAGAGGTGTTGTTACGAGCAATCCAGAGCACCCAGGACCTGTTCCGATCTCTGGGAATCCTAATCAACCACGAGAAGTCTCTCCTGGTACCGTCGCAGAAGCTGCAATTTATAGGCGCAGTACTGGACACCGTTCAGGGAAGAGCATTTCTTCCAGACAACAGAGCGGAGCGCATCAGATCCCTCATCAGGGAGTTGTCGTCGAACAAGACCGTCCCTGCCAGGTCGGTCCTTCGCTTGCTCGGACACATGGCTGCGGCCATTCCTACCATCCCTTTCGCAAGGCTCCACATTTAGGTAACTCAGTGGATGCTCAAGGTGCAATGGGATCAAAGGCAAGACAACATGCAGCATCCGGTCAGAATCACGAACACCGTGATTCGAGACTGGCAGTGGTGGCTAGACCCAGGGTCTCTCTCCACGGGCGTCCCGTTTATAGCGCCGTCTCCGGAGGTAATCCTCACCACAGACGCCTCAGGTCTAGGGTGGGGAGCACACCTGGACGGGGTGAAGTCCCAGGGTACGTGGACCCCTCTGGAGACTCATCTCCATATCAATGTCCTAGAGATGAGGGCGGTCCTTTATGCCCTGCAGGCCTTTCAGTCAGATATCCCGCCGAGTACTCTCCTGCTTCAGACAGACAACACGGCGGTGATGTATTACCTCAACAAACAAGGAGGCGCACACTCTTACCCCCTTTGCAGGGAGGCCATGAGGGTGTGGGATTGGGTAATTCGACACTGCACGAATCTGATCATTGTACATGTTCCCGGGGTAGACAACACAATTGCAGACGGCCTGAGTCACTCCCAGGCCAGAGTCCACGAGTGGGAACTTCTTCAAGAGGTAGAAGAGGATCTGTTTCTTTGATGGGGAACTCCAGAGTTGGACTTGTTCGCATCCCCATCCAACGCAAAACTGCCCATTTTTTGCTCGCTAGATCCAGGGCCTGGTGTTTTCTGGTGAGACGCGTTGTCCCTCTCCTGGACGGATAGATTCCTCTACGCTTTCCCTCCCTTCCCGTTGATCCAGAGAGTTCTTCTCAAACTACGCTGGGAGCAAGCAACTGTGATCCTTGTGGCCCCCTTTTGGCCCAGACAGATATGGTTCCCTTTACTGATTCAGCTATCCCGGGAACCTCCGCTCCCGTTGCCGTTCAGCTCCCATCTCTTGTCTCAGGAGGATGGTTCACTGGTCCACCCAGACTTACGCTCACTGAACCTGCAAGCATGGCTCCTAGAGACATAGCCATCTTGCGTCACGGGGTCTCGCAAGAGGTTGCGGAAGTTTTTTCTGCAGCCAGAAAGCCGGCGACGTATGCCATGAAATGGCACTGTTTTTGTTTATGGTCGCGAGCACGCGATTTTTCCCCTTTAGGTTGCCCGGTGAGAGTGGTGTTGGACTACCTGCTCTCCCTTTTCTGTTCGGGCCTAACCTACTCCTCTATCAAGGTGCACCTCTGTGCCATCTCTGCCTACCACCTTCCGGTGGGACATCGCACAGTAGCACAATTAGACGCCTCTCGGGAATTTTTGAGAGGGGTGTTACATCTTAGGCCACCCATGAAGGACCCTGTGCCTCCATGGGATTTGCTGTTTGTCCTGGAACAACTCACACTTCCCCCCTTCGAACCTGCCGCGGATTGTGAGCTGCGTTTTCTGTCATGGAAAACGCTGTTTTTGGTTGCTGTTACTCCAGCAAGAAGAGTTTCTGAACTTCACGCTCTCATGTGCAAAGGGCCTTATTTAGTTTTCCACTGGGACAGAGTATCCCTGAGGACAAATCCTAAATTTTTGCCTAAGGTAGTTTCTACACTCACTCTCAATCAGGATATTGACCTGCCGGTCTACTTCCCGAATTACTCTAATAGAGGAGAGGCACTGCTCCACACCCTGGATGTTCACCGCAGCTTGAGGTATTACCTCAACAGAACTAAACAATTTCGTAGTTCAGAGCAACTTTTCGTTTCCTTTTCTGAAAGGATGATGGGCCAACCAGTATCCAAACAGTCCCTGTCTCACTGGCTTGTCCAGTGTATTTCATACTGTTACGATATCAAACAAAAGCCCCTCCCGGGTACAGTCCGGGGTCATTCTACTAGGGGTGTGGCCACCTCCTTTGCAGCACTCCGAAACGTCTCCACCTCTGCCATATGTGCTGCAGCCACTTGGAGCTCTGTGCATACATTTATCAGGCATTATAGTTCGACATCGCTTCGGGCGAAGAGTCGCTTCGCCTGTATGTGCTACAGGGTCTCCTGTCCTAGATTCAGAACCTGGAATGTATTTCCTAGTTTCCTCCTCCCAGAATGTTAGTAGCGTTACTGCTTGGGAATCAGTCCTAATGGTGTAACCTGCTGCAAGAGCTGTGTCTCGAAGTAAGATAGTACAGTTACGTAAGAACTTACCGTAACAGTAGATCTTCGAGAACAGCTCTTGCAGCAGGTACCTTCCCGCCCACCTTCCCCCTTGGAGGAGGCATGGCTTAAGCCTTTGTTAACAGGGATTTTTTCCCGTTTGTCTTCTGACGGTGGATCCTCAGTCTCCCATTTTCGATGTCAGCCTGCGGCCGGAAGTCTCCGGCGGGAGAACTGGGGAATCGGGCGGGACCGCCCCCTTATGTACTACGTCTGACGTCGGAGGCGGGACCGACGTCGGGGGGCGGTCCCCGCTGAAGATAGCTAGCTAGAATTTTTCCGTGGGGTCCTGACGCCTGCTGGCCTCAGTCCTAATGGTATAACCTGCTGCAAGAGCTGTTCTCGAAGATCTACTGTTACGGTAAGTTCTTACGTAACTGTACTTTCTGCAAGGCCTCCTGTCATGATTCCCTGTGGCAACTTCTCCTCCTCCCGGATGCACCTCTGCATAATTATTTTGGGGACTGCTTGGTATTCAGTCCAGTATGTGAAGACCTACTGCAGGAACCCTCTCGAAGTAAGATATTGTGATAGTGAGGCCCCACCTGGAGTACAGTGTACAGTTCTGGAGACCATACCTACGTAAGGACATAGACAGGGTAGAGAAGGTTCAGAGGAGGGCAACAAAGATGGTGCATGGATTGCATCACAAGTCCTATGAAGACAGGTTGAAGGAACTGAACATGTACTCCCTGGAGGAGAGGAGGGAGAGAGGGGATATGATAGAGACATACAAGTATCTTACAGGGAGGAACAGGGTGCAGGGAAACACTATTTTTAAGCGAAAAAGATGTTCCAGGACTAGAGGGCATGGGATGAAGTTAGAGGGAGGACGATTCAGAGGAAACATGAGAAAGAATTTCTTCACAGAACGGGTGGTGGACAAGTGGAACACCCTGCTAGAGGAAGTGGGGGCTGAAACAATCACGGGATTTAAGAATGCATGGGATAGACATAAAAGAATTCTGGAGGTCAGGGGTAAGGGGCAACAGACTTCTAGGAAAACATAAACTGAACTTACAAGCTCAAATGGGCAGACTGGGTGGGCCATAGGCCCTTATCTGCTGACACTGTCTATGTATCTATGTATTGCAGTTACGTAAAAACTTACCATAACAGTAGATCTTCGAGAGAGATTCCTGCAGTAGGTCTAGTTTCCTACCCACCTTCCCCCAGTTCCTGGATGTTATTTTCTTTATTTTCCATCTTACCTAGTCCCTGGGTCTAGAGAGGAAGCGGGGTCCTAGGAGTTTTTCTCTACTCCTAGATATTGTTTACCTTTCTTTAGGTCTCCAGTGGAAAAGAACTGGAGAGTGGGTGCGGGACTGCCTCTTTAATAGCCAGGCTGACGTCATGACGCCCGACGTCGGGGGTGGTCCCTGCTGATGATTGTTTTCTACAGGTTTGCCGTTCGGACCTGATGCCAGGGGACGCAGTCCTGTATGTGAAGACCTATTGCAGGAACCTGTCTCGATGATCTACTGTTACGGTAAGTTCTTACGTAACTGCAGTTTTCAGCTGGAGATCTGAGGCCAGGACATGCCTTTGAATGTCACCATTTCCCCCACTTTTCTCAATGCCCATTCATGCTGTATTAGTTGGAGCTTCGCCCATGGGTATGTATGCCAACTGGGCTGCCCAGTAGTAAAGTTTAAAATTTGGTAAACCTGTCTCTCTCCCCCATGCTTGCAGGTTGCTGAAGGGCTCTTCTGCTTATTCTAGCATCTTTTCTGTGCCAAGTAAATTTATGTAAGAGACTATTCAATTCACTGAAGAACTTATCTGGGACATGGCATGGCAGTGATTGGAACAGGTAAAAGCATTGGGGCAAGATACTCAGTTTTATAGTAGCCACTCTGCCACACAATGTGAGGGGTAAGTCACTGCACCTGTCACACTCAAGTGTAAGCTTGGTAAGTAATGCCTCGTAGTTTAGGGTGAAGAGTTGGGACACTCTGGCCAAGATAGTCATCCCTAGATATTTAATTTTTGAGACTACTTGGATTCCAAGATCATTATCTGCCAAGGCCCGTCTGCTCAGTCTCCCGATTGGAAGCCGTTCTCTCTTAGATCAGTTGTTCTTATGGCCAGATAGAGAGGCATACTTCCTGAGCAGTGCATGAACACATGGTAAACTCTACCTGGGGTTCTTAAGGTACAGCAAGAGGTCGTCCACAAACAGGGTCATTTTTTGCTCACCACACACCCCAAATCCTACTAATCTCTGGGTGATTACATATGGCAGCAGCCAGGGGCTCTAGAGCTATTACGGATGGAGGGGAGAGGGGGCACTTCTGTCTTGTACCATGTTGCAGACTGAATGCTGAGGATAGGGATCCATTAGTCAAGATTTGGGAGGTGGGCAGTTTGCATAAGGTTTTAATGAGGGATAACATGTAGCTTATAACCCCAGTAATACGCAGGTATTCATAACTTCTGCAGTGACCCTTTAAGACAGAACTGCCTGGAGAGAATGGAACATATGCAAATGATGGAACCTTTTGCACGTGACAACTTTTCAAATGCTGCCTTGGACTAACTACCCTAGTTCTAAACCCTTCAGATTTCACTCTCTGCCTGTCAAGTTTAGATGCTCGAAGTTCCTCTCCTCAACGTCTATCTGTGACGTGAAGAAACTTATAAAATCATATAAGTATCTTTTTTCTTTCATTTGCTGCCTTTTACTTATTGTAATCTAGCTAAACCGTAGTTTTAGTGTTAATTTTGGTATTTTTATTGGTTGTTCCCAGTTCAGAATAACCGGTGGAGAAACAAATTATTTTACTTCATATCGGAGTTTTCGGACTAAAAAACTCCATTAGTTTAGTTTATTTTTATTTAAAACCTTTTTATTTTAGTAACCGCTTTATCGGTTACTGAACCGATAACCTTGGTTCATTTTTTCTGCGGTTCCCAATTCCTATCGGTTCCTTATCAGTTCTGGAACCTACCACAACTGCTAAATTTTACTTAAATTTTAAAAAACATTTAGCGGTTTCAATTTTTAATTGGTTTCCGATAAAATGTCTGAAAAACCTAAAAAGAAAACCGGTGAACCTGGTTTTAAAAACTGTTCTGATTGTGGAGAAGTATTTGCCAAGGCAGATAAGCAAAGTTTGTGTGTTGCCTACCTTGTCTATGATTACCTAAAAGAAGACTCTGAAATTTGTAAAACTTTCCCAGAAAAAACTGTGGAGAAATACCTGAAACGGCTAAAGAAAAAACTTCCTCCACCTAAGGGTCCCTCAGGCTCTGACCAGCTGACACCCTCTTCTGCTGTGGGTGAAACCACTGCAGTTTTACATTCAACCCCTGAAACAGATGATAAAATGACTTCTAAGAGACCTGCTGACTCCCCAGTTCCTTAAAAAAGACTAAAAAATTAAAGCACACAGAACCACCTACTGACCAAAAAAGGGGACTACTGTGGATGCTCTGGCTCTCCCTTCTCCTCAGGAGCTAGCACAGGCTTTCAGAGTGGTACAAGCCTTGCAGGGACTTTTTTCTCTTGGCCAGCAGCAATTTGTGCAGACCCCAGCCGTACAGGCTGGCCCCTCAGCCAGATCCTCATTTTTTGAAGAGGAGGATTATGGTGAGGGGTGGCCTCATTGAACCTGAGGTTTCCCCCCAGCAGAACTTTGGCTCTCCTCCCAGAACTACTGAAGATTATTCCTCACACTTCACTTTTGTGAGAAGGATGGCTAATGCCCTGAACATCACTACAAGTGAGGAAATAGAAGATGAGGAGGAGGTGGAATACCTTGAGATGATGGGATTAACCCTCGCTAAAAAGCTCCTCCTACAAGTCAATAAACTCTTCAAAACGGATACTTTGAAAATTTTACAAACTCCTAAATCTGTACCTCCTCTTGATAAGAGACTGGACAAGAAATATCAGCTGGACAGGGAGGGTGCAGAATTTCTGTTTTCCCACCCTGACCATCAGAGGGTGGTGCAGGCGGCAGCCTGTGACAAGGCTAAGGATGCCCCTGGCTTCTCACCCACCAGAAAAGGAGTCCAGAAAAATTGACAGTATGGCCAGGAAGGGATGTTTGTCAGCCTTCTTGGCCATCAGGCAGGCTAATTTTCAGGCCTATGCAGCACAGTAGCAGAAGTCACTGTGGCAGTTTGTCTTGGCTATGGCAGATAAGGCCACATCACCCATGTCGGGTGATCTTGCAGAAACTGCTAGGTTTGGCTTGGAGGCAGCCAAATATCAGTTTCAAATGACTGCTGATACTAATGACACAGCAGCTAGGTGGATGGCTAATACTGTTGCTTAAAGGAGGTTTGCCTGGCTAAGAGCCACAAATCTTACCCAGGACACACAAAGGCCATGGATTTCCCTCTGGAGGGTGATTCCCTTTTTGGAAATAAAACAGTGTCTTACATGAAGAAGGTGGACAAATACAAAGCCTCCTTCAAGAGCAAGTCAGCTAAAGATAAGGCCTTCCCATTCACCACGCCCTGTGGGAGGGGAGGCAGGGGCAGGTCCTTTCATAACAGGCCCTTTTTCCAGGCAATGGCTGTACCCCAATACCAACCGTATCCTCAGCAAGGGTACTTCAGAGGTAGGGGCTGCAGGCGGGGATCTCAACCCCAGTCTCAGCCCCAGAGTGAACAGATACCCTGACGTGTTTTTACAGGCCGCCTCCTCTCTACCTGTCAGAGGCAGGCTAGCTCATTACCAACAGGCTTGACAAGTGGGTCCTGGAGGTAGAAAAGAAACTGTTGGAGGAAGAGGTTCAAAACCTGCTACTGTCAAAGGCAGTGGAGCCTGTCCCAGTTCAGCAGAATGAAAAGAGGTTTTACTCGAGGTATTTCCTCACCAAAAAGAAAAATGGGGAGTGACGGCCTATCTTAGACCTCAGGGTACTAAACAAGCATCTGACAGAGCCAAAGTTCAAAATGGTAACTTTGCCACTGATTCTACCAACACTCCAAAACAAAGACGGGTTGGCATCACTGGACCTAGAAGGTGCCTATTTCCACATCCCCATAAGGGAGTCCTATGGAAAATACCTCGGGTTCAGACTCCCATCAGGTCCCTACCATTTTGCAACCCTGCCATTCGGTCTCATTTCAGCTCCAAGAGTGTTCACAAAGTACTTGGCAGTGGTTGTGGCATACCTTCGAAGACAGGGTGTCAGAGTGTTCCCATATTTGGACAAGTGGCTGGTGGTAGAAAAAATCACCACAGCAAGTCAGACAGTAGATGCAGATCACATAGAGGCTTCTGGAGTCCCTGGCGTTCCTGATAAACTACAAAAAAACTGTCGTCCTACCTCCACAGGTGCTGCAGTTCATAGTGGCATTAACCAACACCCTGCAAGGCACAGCCTGCCTGCCTTTGGACAGGGTAAGAAGTATCCAGCTGATTGCAGACTCATTCAGCCTGCACAAGCCAAAAACTGCAAGGCAGTTCCTACAGCTGCTCCTGGGCCACATGGCTGCAGCCACAGGCACAGTCCTAGGTTCCAGGTTCCAAATGAGAGACATCCAGTTCCACCTAAGGGCACACTGGTGCCAGAGAAGAGTTTCTTTTCTCAAAGCTGATCCCAATAACAAAAACCTTACTACAGGCATTTCAGTGGTGGAAAGAGGAATCCAGTCTAAGAGAAGGGGTTTCTTTTCAGCAAGAGTCCCCATCAGTTCTCGCAACAGATGCATCTCTACTGGGATGGGGTGCCCATTTGGAGGACCACACAACCCAGGGCACTTGGCCAAGTGCAGAGGCACTCCAGCACATAAACCTGCTGGAACTCAGAGCAGTGTTTCTGCCGCTAAAAGCCTTCACAGCACTAGTACAGGTCAGAATGGACAATACCACTACAATGTACTAAATAAAAAAAGCAGGGAAGTACAAAGTCAGATCATCTCTGCACAGACACCATGAAAATCTGAGGCCCAGCATACTCTTTGGGAGTTTCCCTACAGGCAATCCATCTGCCAAGGAAAGACAGTACCCTCGCAGATGCTCTGAGTCAAATCAATTTGGCCCATCACAAATGGATTCTGAACAGGCAAGTGGCGGAAGTGATTTTCAGGAGGTAGGGGACCCCAGAGGTAGACTTGTTCACGTCCCACCAGAACGACCACCTGCCACAATACTGTTGCAGACCACCAGATCGGGGAACAGTCCCCCTGGATGCTGTAGCTCTGAATTGGTCGGGGAAGCATCTGTATGCTTTTCCTTCCTTCCCTCTGGTGTACAGGGTGTTACTGAAGCTCAGGTCCCAGTCAGCATCAATGATCTTGATAGCACTAGACTGGACCAGACAGCCGTGGTACTCTCTACTGCTCTCCATGTCTGTGGCCGAGCCAGTACACCTTCCTCAGAGGCACAATCTGTTAACCTCCAACCAGGGGAGGCTCCTGCATCTGAACTTCAGGTCACTCAGGCTCAAGGCTTGACTCTCGAGGACCTAGAATATGCAGGCTTGCATCTTTCTGAAAGTGTCTTGGACATTTCAAGGGGTTACAGGAAGCCCTCCGCTAAGGAAACCTACGCCTCAAAATGGAAAAGGTTTTCTATTTGGTGTTCAACCAGGGAACTAGTACCAGCACAGGCTGGGGTCCCAGCTGTACTTGACTACCTTACTTATTTACATTCACTGGGCTTGCAGTCCAGTACCCCAAGGTCTACCTGGCTGCATATCAGCTGGACAGAATGTGTCAATGGCGTCAGATCCTATCTTCAGGAGGTTCTTTAAAGGCCTGGCCCATTTGCACCCCCCTCATATGGAACTGGTGCCAGCATGGGACCTAAATGTGTGCATAGCTAAGCTCATGGGGCCTCACTTTGAGCCCATGTCTTAGGCTTATTTGAAATATGTCACATGAAAAACAGTTTTCCTAGTGGCAATGACTTCTGCAAGAAGAATCAGTGAGCTCCAGGCTGTCTGCATCGAACAGGACTACATTTCATTCCATAGGGATAAGGTGGTCCTGAGAACGAACAGGAAATTTCTCCCTAAAGTGGTCTCTGATTTCCGCCTGAACCAAACAATTACCCTACCTGTCTTTTTTACCGAACAGTCTACCTCTGGTGAAAGGAGACTCCACAGTATGGATGTCAAGAGAGCTCTTAACTACTATATGACAGCCACTAAGGACTATAGGCAGGACAGAAAACAGCTATTCCTGACTTATAGGGATGTGGGGAAGGGTAACCCAACATCAAAAAGGTCAATTTCTCGATGGATAGTACAGTGTATCCAGTTTTGTTACACTAAGGCTGGAAAGGAGCCCCCAACAGGACTGAGGGACCATTCCACAAGAGGCACAGCTGCTACTACAGCAGCTGCCAAAGATGTTCCATTAGGTGACATCTGTAAAGCAGCTACCTGGAAAATGGTACACACCTTTACAAAGCATTACAATCTGGACATCCAGTCCATGGGTGATGCTAGGTTGGGCACAGCAGTCCTGCAGAGTCTGTTTCCATAATAAGTTCTGTGCCCACCTCCAAAGATACTGCTTTTTAGTCTACAGAAGTGATGAATACCCGAGTATTAATGGGGTTAGAAAAAAAAACTACTTACCATAATAATGTGGTTTCTTCCCGGTGATACTCAAGTATTCAGAAGTTCCCACTCTGCCACACCTTCTAGAACCAGTAGCCTCTGCAATCCTGAATACTGTGTGCTTCGGGGTATAAGTGCCACTTCCTGGCACTGTTTTTTCTGTGTTCATAGTGGTTCCCCCTTTTTCAGGTGATTCTGACATTTTTGGGTGCACCTTTTAAGGTTTAACCCTCCAGTTGGAGGGTTTATGGGTATAATTATCATTTATTATGTTATTTAATATACTTAGTCCTCGGGGGGGGCTGCCTTTCCAGGGGTTTAGAACTAAGGCAGTTAGTTCAAGACAGCATTTGAAAAGTTATCACATGTAGAAGGTTCCGTCATTTGCATGTGTTCCATTCTCTCTGGGCAGTTCTGTCTTAAAGGGTCACTGCAGAAGTTCTGAATACCTGAGTATCACTGGAAAGAAACAACAGTACTATGGTAAGTAGTTTTTTCTTCCTACCCCATAGGCCTGGAGGCCAGCAAACATGTAATCCCATTCCACACGGTCCCACGCTTTTTCAGCGTCTAGAGTAAGGACCACTGCACCAAGGTTAGCATGCGTCTTTGCCCACTAATGGATGATGTTCAGTGTTTTCCTGATGTTTTGTTTGCCCTGTCTCCCCTGAACAAATCCACTTTGATCAGGGTGACTAATTGATGGCAACACAGGCTCGAATCGGGCCGCTGTGACTCTGGCCAGGACTTTGTAGTCAGAGATGAGCAAGGATATAGGGAAGTAGGAGGAGCACATCACAGGATCCTTACCTGGTTTGGGCAGGACCATGATAGTGGCTGACCACATGGAGGGTGGGAGCTGACCCCTCCATGCTTTCTATGCATGTGTGATGAAGAGGGTCCAGAAGTTCATCAAGAAGAATTTTGTAAAAAAAAAAAAAAAAATATCTATCGGTAGGCCATCTGGGCCCGGGGCCTTCCCACTTTTCAATTGCTTAATTGCTTTGTTGATTTCTTGTAAGTGGAGCCTCTAATTCGCTAGTAGCAAAGGACTAATGCTAGTCTCTGTCTATATACCTCCAAAAGAGCAGTCAAGTGGGTTCAGAGTGATCTTTGACTACCTCAGTAACCGCGCCATAACACTGAGGTCCTAGTGTTTGTGGACTTCAGTATAAACTGGCTATCCACCAAGGCAGCACCCTTCAGGGATGCTATCTCCTCAATAAATATGGCCCAATTAGTGGACTCTCCTGCACATACGAACTATCGCACTGGTACCAGTACTCTACTTGACTGGCTAATGACCAACTGACCAGAGAGAGTAACCCACACTACCATTCTCCCTGACTCCATCAGCAATGACTCCCCAGTTGTCTGAATCTGGGCTAATAAGTCCCTTAAACCCCCAGCCAAAACGCACATTAAGAGTGCTAAAAAAAGGCAGCTAGGCTCATTCAAGGAACACCTTGGCCATCATGACTGGTCTGACATCTACTCTACAAATGACGTTGATGTCACACTTGAACACTTTATCGAGACCTTCAGTGCGGTATGCAATATATACACCCCCTACTCAAAGTGGAAAATTCATGGATTTAGCAAGTCCTGGATCACACCTTCCCTTATCGAACTTTTGAAACTTAAGAGACAACTTCTGGCACAAAGCCCAGAAGCACTGACTGTCCCACAGACATACAAAACTATAAAACTGCCCGAAATAAATGTACCTGGGCCAATCACTCAGTGAAAAAACAGTATTTCAGGAATGAGCTGGCTAACATCCGGGGCAGCCGCAAGTTTTGGGAGAATATTAAAACCCTTACTGGAAAATCCAATAAATCACCTCCTACCATGTTACATCTTGAAGGTAAAACAATCCAGGACCCCAGACTCATTGCAGATATCTTTAATAAGGCATTTACTGACTTAAGTGGAATGCTTCCCCCTGATTTCCTTGAACCCCCGAGTGGCACACCCCTTATAAACGGGCAAGGTACCCATGCTTGCACCACCCCACCATTCTACCTCAAGAGCAGATGCACTGGAAACGGGCACGTTCTGGGAAGTTTAAAAAAATATATATATTCTTGATCGCTCTCGAGCAATAATATATTAATACGTCCCCCGTCGCCACTCGTTGCTGAAAATTAGTGGTTTCATTTACCTTCAGCTTGAGCCAGAACAGCTCAGCTGCGCATCACTGTTCTCGCTCAGCTGAAGGCACATGAAACCAATCACTCTCACTTCGAGGGAGAGCTTTTGCAGCAGGTATTACACATGGGACTCAGGCCGCCAGGCGTTAGGACCCCAAGGAAAAATCTTCTAGCCAGCAGTCTGTGGTGGGGGACCACCCCCGATGTCAGATGTGGTATAAGGGGGGCAATCCCCCGGTGCCATCTTAGTTCTTTTCCCACCGTCGACCCGCTTAGTTCGACTCCATGGATGGCTATCCTTCACAGTCGGCCGCCTTTTTTGTATATCATAAAATCCCTTTTCTTCCTAATTCATTCAAGTCTTTTGCATGTCTTCGCCCTTCCCACCATGGCAAAAGTCGAAGTGCCAGAGCAGGAAGCAGATCTCGGCCAAGGGCAGCCATGAGGCCTGCCTGATCTGCCTAGGCCCAGACCATCGGCCCAATGACTGCCTGTACTGCAAAAAATGTAACAAAACTAGGATCTGAAGAGCTAAAGCACTCAAAGCCTACTTATTGGAGAAGAAAGTAGCAGCCATACAGAAATCCATGTCAGGGCTCAGCTCTTCATCTCCCATCAAGGAGTCTTCCCCCCCAGAGAGAAGTCGTCTGGGAAACACCATTCCAAAGAAAAAGATAGGGCCAGGTCAGAGTCCTGCTCGAAGTCTCCTCATGAAGCATCCTCCTCCTCCTCAGCCTCTGGTGGGAGGTCAGGGTCAGTTCCTCTGACTTCCATCAAGAAGATGCCCTCATCCTCTACTGAAAAGCCCAGAGAGCAGTTTTCTTTGTCCGGGCGCTCATCCGCTCGGGTTCCCCTGGCCCACCAACCCCACCAGGCCTCACATGGGTCGACCCAGGAGGGACAGTTGCCGTCACGTAGACCTAATGAAGCAGGCCATAAATCCAGTGGCTTATCCGACAGGCACAGACGTTCAAATGACTCCTCCAGACAATAGGAGATGGTCTGCCTTCAGACACCTCCTCTTCTGGCTAAAAGGAGTTTGTATGCCAGCAACTAACGTCCCTCAAGCCGGGTGACCTCGCCATAAGTCTGGGCCCCAATACCTGATAAGAGGCAGTCGCTGGCCGACAACCAGATCTCCGACCTTCCATCAAAAGACCAGCCGCCAGAGGACGTACAGCACATGCCAGACGTCGGGTCGGACAATCGATTATTTCCAGATACAGAGCCCGACCCACAGCCTGACACAGTAAGAGGGGCCTCCCCGACGAGACACCTACCTCAGACATCCCGAAAGGTCTGACACCTGATCCCTCTAACCTGACGCCTGCTCCACTAGTCATCCCTTTAGCAGACTTTGGAGCCCTATTCACCTTATGGTGGAATTCGGTCAAGGATGGTTTGCCTAATAGACCCCCAGATCCCTCCTCTCAGGGAACCCCGGTGGCACCTCCTCCATCCCCAGATGACAGGACGCCGGGTGACGGGTCTCACCTGCCGCCTAGTCCTAAAGGAAAAAAGAAATGACGGCTGTCCCCTCTTCAAGCAGCCATCTGTCTTCAACATCGGGAGAGGACTCCGGGGATTCGTCCTTGGAATCTTCAGACAACGAGGACTATCCCCCTGACTGAGGGACTCCCTCAGATCCCCACCGGATGATCCCTCCTACTGGACATAATGAGGCATGTACAAACAGTTTATGAATGGGACACAGAAGAGCTAGACCCAGAAAGGAAAAGACTAGCTAAATTCCTGGGTGCCAAAGACTCCAAGCTGCTGGTCATCCCTCCCCTGGTTGAGCCCCTCCAAGATGTCTCCAAGCATCCGCAGTGCCCAGAAAGGTGGACAGGTTATACAGGTCCCCTAAGGAGGAACCCTTCCTGGGGGAGCACCCCAAGGCTGACTCGATGGTGCTTGCCACAGCCTATGGGCGTGTCACCCAGCCCAAGCATCTCGGCTCTCAGTCCCCAGACCCGGAATCCCCAAAAAGTTGGATCACTGAGGTAGAAAGGTTTACGCCTCCACCACTGGAACTATCTGTTAGTTAAACTTCTTGGCCCACGTGGTCACGTGTCAAAAATCATTGTAAGAAAAGACAATGGAAATAGTTAAGGCCCAGCCAGATTCTGATGGAAAGAATGAACTGTTGGCCTATATTCAGTCCGGTATGGATATGAATAAGCATGTCCTCCCAAGCTCTTATGACTCTTCCAACATGGTAGCTAGGGCAGCGGCTTCAGGAGTCTGCTTAAGAAGACTGGTTAAGGGTGTCTGGACCTCCAAGACTCTACCTTGGATGCCCCCTTTCAGGGCCCAGTCCTTTTTGGCCCAGAAGTTGAAAACATCATTACGGATCTCCAGGATTCAGGAAAAGCAGTGGCCGATGTTCACAAGATGTACAAGTTGGAACCGCAGGCGACTCATCATTGTCCCTTTCATAAGTCTCAAGGCCAACATGGAAACTGCCAGTTCCAATGCAAAGGCTTCAAAAGGCACAGCCATCCATTCCCTTCTGGTGCCCAAGGCTCAAAACAGCCCAGGGCTCCAAGACATCCCGCGCCAAACCCAACTGGAACTGCATGACTCTCGCCCCTCCCCCCCAATCAGTTCTTACAGGGGGAAGAGGTGGGAGAGAAATTATTCCTCTTCCTCCCAGAATGGAACAATATCATATCATATCAGTGGGTACTGCAAATCATCCAGAGGGGTTACGCTATAGAGTTCCTGAGCATACCCCCAGACAACCCACCAGTCCCCTCCCACTGCTAGACCGGTCACGCCCTTCTTCTGGCGCAAGAGATTCAGTCCCTTCTCCAGAAGAAGGCCATCTAGCTGGTTCCACCCGCCCAGCGAGGCAAAGTGCTTCTACTCCCACCTTTTCTTGGTTTCCAAGAAAACTGGAGACCTTCATCCCATATTAGACCTCCATCAACTCAACAAGTTTGTTCAGTACAAGAGGTTTCAAATGGTAACCTTTGCAAGCCTTTTTCCCCTCATTCATCAAGGGGACTGGCAATGCTCCCTAGACATGCAGGATGCCTACATGCTTATAAAGATCCTACCCTCTCACAGGAAGTCTCTTCGCTTCCTCTTTCGGGGTCAACACTACCAATTCAGGGTTCTCCCCTTTGGCCTCGCGTCGGTGCTCAGAGTCTTCAGCTAGTGCCTGGCATTGGTAGCTGCAGCTTTGAGGAAGAGAAGACACTTTCTCTACCCCTACCTTGACAAATGGCTCCTCACAGCCCAATCGGAGGAATGGCTAGCCGACCCCCTGAGAAAAAACGAGTTGTTCCTTTCTCTGGGCATCACTTTGAATTGGCCAGAGGTGCAACCCTGGCCCTCCCAGCGGCTACAGTATATTGGGGTGGTCCTTGACACCGGTAAGTGCAAAGCCTTCCTGCCGAGCAACAGAGCCTTTTGCCTGATGGACCTGTCCCGCAGAGTCCAGGCATCAGACAGAGTCTCAGCAAGGGTAATCCTGAAGTTACTAGGGCACATGGCAGCTGCCATAGCCATGGTACCCCTTTCACGACTGAACATGAGGACCCTACAGTGGCACCTCAGAGTCCAGTGGGACCAGGGCTCAGACAGTTTGGACCACCCTGTTCTCATTTCAGAGGCGGTCTGTCACTCCCTTCAGTGGTGGCTAAAACTAGCTCACCTAGAGCTAGGAGTCCCCTTCCAGAGGCAGAGCCTGTCGCAGGTCTTCACGACAGAAGCTTCTGGTCTCGGCTGGGGCGCCCATCTGGGTGGACACCAGATAAGAGGATCTTGGTCTGCCATAGAACAGTCTCTACATATCAACGTGTTAGAGATGACAGTGGTTCTATATGACCTCCAAGCCTTTAAGGATCAGCGCTCCCTGGGACTACTCTTGGTCCAGTCAGACAATACTCTGGTAGTCATTTACCTGAACAAACAAGGGGGCACTCAGTCGTACCCCCTCTGCAAGGAGGCCATGAGAGTTTGGGACTGGGCAGCAAAACACGATCTGCACCTCTTGGCGGTTCATGTGCCAGGAAGTCAGAACATTCTTGCCAACAGTCTGTCACTCCCATTCTCTGAACCATGACTGGGAGTTGCTTTAGGAGGTGGCAGATGGGATCGTCCAGAGTTGGACCTCTTTATGTCCCCTTGCAGCGCCAAACTGCCAAATTGTTGCTTGATAGATCCAGGGCCTGGTGCTTTCTGGCGAGACGCATTGTCTCTCTCCTGGACAGGGAGGTTCCTTTATGCCTTCCCTCCCTTCCCCCTCATTCAGAAAGTACTGCCCAAATTGCAGTCAGAGGGGGCCAGAATGATTCTGGTAGCCCCTCTCTGGCCTCAGCAGATCTGGTTCCATCTGCTGCAGCAGTTGGCCACAGACCCCCCCCCCCGTGCAGCTGCCTCTCTACACTCACTTGTGCTCCCAGGAGCAGGGGACGCTTGTCCATACTGCCCTATGGACTCATTTGCATGCCTGGCTCCTGCAGTCCTAGCAGAGGAAAGACTGGGGGTGTCAAGAAGTGTGGCGGAGATTCTTGTGGCAGCAAGGAAACCCTCCACTAGGGCAACCTTTGCCACAAAGTGGAAACGTTTCTGCCTGTGGGAAGCAGCTTGCTCCCTAGATCCTCTGTATTGCCCGGTCAAGCACGTGCAGGAGTATCTTCTCCATCTCTTAGATTTGGGTCTTAGCTACTCATCTATAAAGGTGCACCTTTGCGCCCTTATGGCATATCACGCATAGGTGAAGGAGAGGACTCTGGCACAGCTGGACATATGCAAGACATTTCTTAGGGGTGTCTTGCATGTCACCCCTGAGAAGAGACCCTGTCCCTCCTTGGGACCTTCTTTTTGTTTTAGAAAAGCTAACCCTGCCCTCTTTTGAACAAGCCGCAACATGTGAACTATGCTTCCTCTCCTGTAAAGCATTATTTTTAGTTGCCATTACTTCCGCTCTGAGGGTTTACGAGCTTCAGGCCCTTATGTGTAAGGAGCCTTACCTTGTTTTTCACAAGAACAGGGTGCAGCTACATACAAACTCTTAAGTTTCTTCCAAAAGTGGTGTCCAGAATGACCCTGAACCAGGACATCCAGCTTCTGGTTTACTATCCAGACTTCTCCAACAGGGCAGAACTTGCATACTTTGGACGTTCACAGAATTCTGCATTACTGTATTCAGAGGACTAGTTCTGTTCATCAGATGAACCAGTTGTTCATCTTGTTTGCTCATCAGAAGACAGGGGCTCCTGTCACTAAGCAGACGTTAACCAGGTGGTTAGGTCACTGCATTTACTTTTGTTACCAGCATCGTGGTAATCCCTTGCTGGGATCGGTCAAGGGTCATTCCACCAGGGTAATGGCAACCTTGTTTGCGTCACTACAGAATGTCTCCTTGGCAGACCTGTGCACTGCCGGGACCTGGAGTACTGTCCATACCTTCATCAGGCATTACAGTCTGGATGAAGCTTCTAGGAGAAGAGCAGGTTTCGGACTGGCAGTCCTTCAAGGCCTTCTCTTCTGACTGTTTGTTCAATTCTGTTTATCAAATTCTTCCTCCTCTCGTCTGACCTGGGCCTATTTTTGGGTACTGTTTGGGAATCAGTCCTATGTGTAATACCTGCTGCAAGAGCTCCCTCTCGAAGTGAGATAGTACACTATCGTAAGTACTTAACGTAACAGTAGATATTCGAGAGGAGCTCTTGCAGCAGGTGACTTTCCCACCCTCCAACCCCCAGGAACCATCATCGTTTGCTTCTCTTGGGTAGGGGAGATCCTACTCTGTTTTCATCACTTTCTGCTGGGTCTCTGGCAGGAGAACCGAGATGGCGCTGGGGGACTGTCCCCTTTATACCACGTCTGACGTCGGGGTAGTCCCCCGCCACAGACTGCTGGCTAGAAGATTTTTTCCGTGGGGTCCTAATGCCTGGCAGCCTTAGTCCCATGTGTAATACCTGCTGCAAGAGCTCCTCTTGAAGATCTACTGTTAAGGTAAGTTCTTACGTAACTGTACTTTTTCAGCAACGAGTGGCCCTAGGGGGACATATTAACACATAGTAGAGGCATGGTTCCTAAATTCTCCTGCTAAATTATAAAAAAGGCAAAGCAATGCTGTTCGCCTCCTCATGTAACCGGCGTTGATCCCATGAACTAAAAATAGAGAATAATTGAAATGCCCCGCTAGATATGGTCCTAAGTTTTAAATATGTTGGGGTCACCCTGGACCGATTCCTCTCTTACTCTCAACATTTTGACCTAGGTGCCAAGTCTGCTAATGCCAAAATCGGCCAGCTATACAGACACAAAAATTCCCTAACCTCTGAGGCCCTAAAACTTGCCGTGAACAGTCTTGTCTGTGATTGACTACTGGGTAGTAGTTTATAGTGCTGCTATGGATTCAGCCCTAAGAGAGTAAAACTGGCCCTAAATAAAGCCTGACGGCTTGTCGTAGATGTCTCACCTTATACACACCTGTGACCTCTATTCCCAGTCTGGGGTGGCTAAACTTGCATTGCAGAACCCAATACCAGACTTGCCTGCCAGCAGAAGGCCACACTAGGTCAAACACCTCCTGGGGTTCAGGGCCTTCTCTGCCCATCCAACCATCCTAGAAGTACAAGAGGGTCCAATAGTCAACATTTAATAGTCCTTTTTTGGCGCACCTCCCAGGGCCAACGGTCCTTTTAGTACCGGACACCATATTGGTTAAAGGAAAGCTGTGGAAATCGGAAGTCTCCTCCCAAAAGTCTGACTTCCGATTAAGTGTTTCTGCAAGTGAAGCTTTAAATCCCACCAGAAGTCTTCAAGCTGGCTTCTCCCACCCACTCGGGTGGTATATACCTCGGCTCCACCCCATGACACCAGATCTTCCTTTCCATTGGAAGATACAGGTCGCCTCCCTCGTGCTCTCGCATTCCATAGGCCCTGGCTTTCAAACCTTCGGTTTTACTGAAAATTTGCATTGTGCGTATTAGCGATCGCAAGTTTGCAGCTTCGATCATGGAAGAAAAATCTTCTCCCGGATTTCGTTGGTGTCCATGCAAACAGAAGATGTTGCGTACCAATCCCCATAACGTGTGCGTCTACTGCCTCGGTGTTGGCCATGACACCTCAACTTGCAGTTTTTGCTTGTCTTTTCATCCCAACAACCTTGATGACCATCTCGCACGCCTGAAACTGGGGAGACCGGAGAAGAGGAACCCTCCGGTGAAATCCAAAGATGCTCGGTGGGCGGTTTCCACGGCTGCAGGATCCGCCAAGCAGTTGGAACGCATGCAAGCGTTCAAGGAGCAGGTGGCTCATGCCGCGGAGTCTTCTCGGAGCTTTTTCGTTCTGCTCAACCTGGGCTCCACCTTCTCGGGTTCCTTCCAGGAGTTGTGCCAGTCCCTCCCTACCAAGGAGAGGTGCCTGCGTGCTCGCACTCTTCTCAATCCCGTAAGTGGGAGAAGGATCAGAGTGCGTCTTTGTTTCGACGGAGATGGTCTTGGGAGCAGATGCGATCTCGGTTCTAGGAACATGTGGTCTCGACTTCGGTCGAGATCGCTTCTTTGGCCACCGGCTTTTCAGACTTACCATCAAGCCAACCGACTGAGGGTTTGGTCAACAACATGGAAATCATCCTTGACTCTATTGACCCCTTGTCACTGACTCCGGTCGTCAGTTCCTTGGAGAGGACTCCGGTCCTTGTTTTCCATGATGAGGAGACCCAGCCTGCTGGAGTCCCCATCGAGGAACTGGTCCCCGACTCTGGGAAATTACTGGCCCTGCTGGTGTCTCCCGACCGACCGAGTTGGCCTGCCCAATCTCGTTCAAGGTCTAGGACCCCCTCGACTGACAGGCCGAGGAAGAGCCGTAAGCACTCCAAAAAGAGGCAGTGCCATGGGTCGTCCTCATCCTCTTCGGATGAGGAGAGGCTACGGTGGAAACTTTGGCAGCGCTACGAGGACTTCGTGTGGCAGCAGCTTATTTTGTCCGGGCATAAGCCTACCATGGCTTCAACCCCGGCCACTTGGCTTTCACCTCCCAGGCCGAAGCCGACTCCTTCAGAGCCGACCAAATCATTTCCCCAGCCCACGGAGCCGGCAAGACCACCTGTTCGGTCCAAAACGGTCTCTCCACCTGTTGTGGTGGAACCACCGCCCAAACAGGCCTGTGGGAGGGGCTCCTTCCAAGGAAGACAGACCGGACACCGGGTTTTCCCTGCAATTGTCAGTCGTGGTCACCCCAGGCCACCCCCGGTGAGTCGAAGGTGACATGGGTGGTAGGCCGTTGTACTCGGATTCCGACGTCACCGGTTTGCATTCATGTCCAGGTGATAATGACTCGACCGCTGGCCTAGAGACTTCGCCTCATCTCTGAATCTACAGGGATGCCCCTGGAGCCAATCCAGAAAAAGGCGGAGTACCCTCTCACGGACATCCTGAAGAGAGGAGATACCCCGATGGAAGCCTTTCCAGCGGCTGACGCCATTGTCAGCCCGGCCCTTAAACTATGGCAGTGCCCTGCCTTTTGTCCAGCTCCATCTGCCCGCATGGCCCGCAAATACGTGGTGCCCATGGGGTCTCAGGCAGGATTCAAAGAGCACCCTTTTGCTGAGAGCCTAGTGATCACCTCTGTGTTCAGGCATACTGGCAGTTCTCCCAATACTGACTGACTTCCTGATAAAGAGTCCAAGCTCTTGGACCATTCAACTAGGAAGGTCTATGCAGTTTCCTTCTTGGGCCTTCGTCAGGCAAGTTCGGCTGTCATCATGGCACATTTCTCTCGCGCCCTCCTAGCGTCGTTAGATGAAGTCCTCCCACATCTCTCCACATACATACAAACCACAGTTAAGCAGGTCCGAGATCAGAGCAGAGCTATTGCAAAACAGCAGCTTCAGATGGCCCTTGACATTGGGGATTCATGTGCCCGCTTGATGGCTGCCGCAGTTGCCTCTCGTCGAAGGGCTTGACTGAGGCTGTCCTCCTTCCCAGCACGTACCCAGCACAAACTAGCTGACTTGCCCTTCCTTTGGACCGACTTGTTCGGCCCAGGAGTGGCCGGTCACCTTCAGCGCATTGATCAGTCCAGTGCCAGCTTGAACGCTATTACTGCCAAGAGTTCTTCGGGCAAGAACCAGCAGAAGAAAAAGAAGAAGCCTTTTCAGCACTCTTCCCCTGCGGCGCAGCAGTTCTCCTTTCAGGGCGGACAACAGCACCAGGATCAACAGCAGGCTCAAGTTTGGTGCCCTCGGCCCTAGCAGGCCCATAAAGGAGGCCAAGGTTCAGGTCCTGGAGCCTCCTCCTCCAAGCCTGGTCAGTGACGGGGCAGGGGCAGCTCCCCCCCTCTCCTCCCACACCAGTTCTGGGTCCTCCTGTGGGGGGCCGGCTCCACCACTTTCTTTCCGCCTGGTCCGATATCACCATGGACAGGTGAGTTCTGGAAGTGGTCAGTTGGGGACTGCCTCTGGAATTCGAGCAGTACCCCACAAGCCAAGTCCGCGACCCTAGGGAGGAAAGAGTATCCGCTCAGACCCAGTCGGCTCTCAGAGACGACATCGCTCAGCTCGTCCTCAGGGAAGCAGTAGCCTCAGTGGCGGATCTTCCAGCAGACCCAGGCTTTGTCTCCAGGTACTTCCTGGTGCCCAAGCGGACGTGGGGCTGGTGCCCCATTCTAGATCTGCACGACTTGAATCAATATCTCAGGTCACGCACCTTTTGGTTGGTCACTCTGTCCCAGATCATACTGTCCTTGGAGCGAAACATGTAGTTCTGTTCACTACATCTGCAGGACACGTTCCTTTACGTCCCAATCCAACCATCCCCTCAGTGGTTCCTCTGCTTTAGGGTCAAAGGGACCCTGTACGAGTTCCAAGCCATGCCGTTCCGCCTGTCATCGGCCTCACGGGTCTTCGCCAAATGCATTACAGTGGTGGCGGCCCATCTCCGGCGTCAAGGGGTGGGATTTATTCTTACCTCGATGATTGGCTCCTAGCAGGATCCACCCAACAGGAGGTGGAGAGGTCCTGGGACCTGGCCCTCCAGACCTGCTCCCAACTCGGCCTCCTGATCAATGAGGCCAAGTCGGAACTCGTGCCGTCTCAGGTGATGGGCTTCATCGGGGCTGAGCTCGACTCTTGTCAACCCAGAGCTCATCTCCCGGCAGACAGGATGGAGGTTCTTTCCTCTTTTGGCCAATCATTTCTGGTTGGGCACTTGGGCCCTGCCCAGGACTTTCTTTTTTTTGTATGATCTATTTTTCCGCCTCGCTGGTCCTCCACTCCTTCGGCTCTACCAAGTTCCTCTGACCCTTCTGTCCTTGCTGCCTCCTCTGATCCCCAGATCGCAGCCGACCCTGGGATATTCGTGTATCCCTTCACCGGGCAGGTCCCTCTTCTCCTAGGGGGAAGGCACCGGGGGGGGGTAGCCCCAGCACACACTTCTAGGGCCCGGGGATGCTGCTGGGGAACAGGAGGCACCGGGAAGGCACCGGAGGCCCTCAGGAACAGAGAGCCATCATCCGGAGGCCAGCAAGCAATTTTCCTGGCTTTCTTAAGATGCGTGACATCCGGACGTCAAGGCAAGCGCCGACGTCTGTCACGCACCACCCCAATGACTCTGACGTGCTACTCTACTACCAGCCTCCACCAATGGTTGCTTCAGCACTGGGTCGCGATCCTCACCTCTCTGGAGACAGCAAGAATCTGTGATGCTCAAGCTGCCTCCCCTCAAGCTCGCCCTCCAGCGACTTGAGCTTGTTCCCAAACCCGAGTCGCTGGTGTCATGAGTGGAAATCTTACCGCTGCGCTGACGGGCCAGCCTGCCCAGGACTTTCTGTGCCTTTTGGGTTACATGGCGGCGTGCACTTCAGTGGTCCATTTAGCCCAGTTGCACATGCGCCCCCTTCAATGGGAACTGGCCGCCAAGTGGTCTCAGTGTCATGGTCATTTTGACAAGCTGGTCACTGTAACCTAGAAGATGTGGGACGCTCTCCAGTGGTGGATCGCCCCAGACCGGTTACAGGAAGGGATCCTGTTTGTCTGCCCCGAGCCGAGAGTCATCCTCATGACTGATGCCTCTCTCATGGGCTGGGGAGCCCACATGGGGGACAAAAGAACCCATGGGCTTTGGACCCCCAAGGAGTTCCGATGCCACATCAACCTGTTGGAGCTCAGAGCAGTCAGACTGGCACTGTCCGCTTTCGCTCCTCAGCTCCAGGGTCAAGTGGTTCAAGTCCAGACGGACAATACCACGACCATATACTACCTCAACAAATAGAGCGGCACACACTCCCGTTTGTTGTGCAAGGAGGCGCTCTGCCTCTGGACCCTTGTGAGCTGGTTGGAGGCAGATCTCGTAGCCATCCATGTGGCAGGAGTCTCAAACCATCTGACGGATGTTCTCAGTCGCTTAGGCCAGACATCCCACGAGTAGTCTCTCCATCCAGAAGTAGCTTACAGCCTGTTCTCCTGTTGGGGCAAACCGATGGTGGATCTCTTTGTCTCCAGGGAAAACACCAAGCTGAGGCTGTTCCATGCCCACCCCCCTCAGCAGGGCTCACTGCAGGGGGATGCCTTCTCGAGGCTGTGGACCCCGGGCCTCCTCTACACCTTTCCTCCATTTTCCTTGATCCATAATGTGCTCCTCAAGGTGAGGAGGGACAAGGCGAGGGTGATCCTGGCAACCCCAGACTGGCTGCGCCAGTTCTGGTATCCAGATCTCCTCAGCCTCTGCTGCGGGCACCCAGAGTGGCTTTGCATACGTCCGGACCTGATATCACTCAATCAGGGGAAGGTATTCCATCTGGACCTTCAATCCCTGCACCTCACAGCCTGGTACCTGAGCAGCTAGAGTTCCAGGCTTTGGGTCTTTCCAAAGATGTCTACACGATGATGGAGGCATCCAAACAGGAATTGACCAGGACATGTTATGCCTTCAGGTGGAAAAGGTTTACGATTTGGTGTCAGGGTAAGGGCCTGGACCCTTTATCCTGTTCAGTGGCTAACATTCTTGACTACCTTTAGTCTCTCTCCAAAGGGAGTCTGTGGTCATTGATCCTTAGGGTGCACCTGGCAGCCATCTCTGCTTACTGGGCGCAGGCCAGTCAGCCGACATTGGCACAGGAGACAGTGGTCGGGTGCTTTTTCAAAGGCCTGGATCACATATTCCCTCCGGTGCGTGAACCTCCACCTCCATGGGATCTTCTGCTGGTACTGGCAAAGCTCATGGGGAAGCCATTCGAACCAATGCACAAGTGTTCCTTGTCACACTTGTGGAAGATGGCCTTCCTGGTGGCTGTCACGTCTGCAAGAAGGACAGGGCAGCTCCAGGCGCTTTCGGTGCACTCCCCTTATCTGGTCTTCCACAGAGACAAGGTTGTCCTACGCCTCCACCCGAAATTCCTTCTAAAGGTGGTGTCAGAGTTTCACCTTAACCAGGTGTTAACTCTGCTGGTATACTACTCTAACTACACCTCGGAGGCCGAGTACAGGCTCCATATTTTGGACCTGAGACATGCTCTCTCCTACTATAAAGAGAGGATGGCGGAAATTTGGGGGTCGAGGTTCGCCAGCTCTTTGTCACCTACGCCGAAGCCACTTCTGGCAGACCTGCAGCAAAACGGACCATTGCAAGGTGATTACATCATGCGTAGGTCTGTGCTACGAGTTGGCGGGCAAGGAGCCTCCCAGAGGGATAAGAGCTCATTCTACCCGCCATACTGCTGCATCAGTGGCTGCTTCCAGGGACATTCCTATCCTGGAAATCTTCCGGGCTGCTACCTGGAAGTCAGCAAACACTTTCATCACCTATTACTACATCAACCTGGAGTCACGCCGGGATGCTGGTTTTGGGGCCTCAGTTCTCCAGTCTCTGTTCCCTAAGCAGGGGGTGTGCGCCTTGCCTCCCTCCTCCCGGAGAACTGCTAGGAGTCTGCCAAAGAGTGTGGATGAACAACATATCCACACGCCTAGAACAGGTTACTCACCTGTAACAGTAGTTCTCGGAGTGGTATATGTTGTTTCATCCACATGGACCCACCTGACCTCCCCAGCTGCGGACGCACACAACCTGGCTTCCAGCAGGCTAAGATCTGGCATCATGGGGCGGAGCCGATATATATACCGCCTGGGTGGGTGGGAGGAGCCAGACTGAAGACTTCTGGTGAGATTTAAAGCGGAAAGGGACATGCCAAAGAGTGTGAATGAACAACATATACCACTCCTAGAACTACTGTTACAGGTGAGTAACCTATTCTTTTCACTTACCAGAATGCACTTTATTTTTGTTTAGGAAAGTCCGGTGTTCTACAAAACGTCAGAACCAGCGTGGATCTATTTTGCTTGTATTGAGGCAAGCAGTGCGATGCCGCACTTTCCAGCGAAATGGATCCACACTGTTTCCAACATTTTGTAGAACACCGGACTTTCCAAAACACAAATAAAGTGTATTCCAGTAAGTGAAAAACTGCATTTCAAGTGCAGAACGCTTAATTGGGGGTAAGACTTTTGAGGGAAGGGGGCTCTTGATTTCCACAGCTTTCCTTTAAACTTGCTCAATTCAGACCTGCAGGATGAGCCTAACCTGGGAGCCTTTAATACTAAACTTTGGTCATATCTTGCAACTCTCAGTGGATGTGATTGTAACTACTAACTACACTTGCCCATATCTGACATCCTACTCCTTATTTAGCACTTATTTTCTACCTTCAGCCAAAGTATTACCCATAGTCTCTCTCTCCCTCCCTGCCGCCACTGCTTCCCAATGCCCACCTATTCCTTCCTACCTAGCCCACTTCCCACTCCCCACATTCACTTCACCTGTACTCCTGTAACCTTCAGGCATGGACCCAATCCCTACTCTTCAATGACAAGGCCACGCTGGCTGCTACTGTCCTCACTACCTATCCTACCTCAAGAATATCCCCACCTTATCATTTCTCTCTCTTCCCCCGCCCAGCAGTTCCAACTCCTCCTCTTCTCCTTTATTAACTAATTTCTTTTCACATGTTCCATAAAACTCTAAGCAACACTGCCTTTGTACTATAATGTTTCGTGGCACTGCATTTTGTACCATAATGTTTAACTTGTCTACAGGCAATATTGTAATCTTGATTGTATTGTATTGTAACCTTGATTGTATTGTTCGTCCCTGTATTTTTTCTTACTATGACGTGGAACCTCTGTAAATGAGCTCACAGCTCAAAGGTGCATAATCCGAGACTTCAGTAAATAAATAAAAGCCTCCTTTAGGTCCATTGGGGTAACGGAGGCTTTATGAATAAAGTCGTGCAGCTGTTGGGAGGTGGGTTTAGCTTCTAATTTGTAAAGGTTTTTGCAAAACTCCATGAAGGCCAAACTTGTGGACAGATTGTCAGCGACTAGTGCTCCCACTGGGTTTTGTATACTTTGGATGCTTGTTCCACCCTCTCTGTGCTTCAGTTGTCAAGACAGGAACCCCACCCAACCCCCGATCTCCTTCAAAATTGGGTCCCACCTTCGCCAAAAGGAGGTTTCTCTCAAGTATGGACATACTCAGGGAGTTGTATTTCCATTTTACTCTCTGTAATCTGTGCAGTGGCTCCAAGTTAGGTCTAGTCATGTAGGCCTTCTCAAGTTCAGATATCTTCTCCTCAAGGATCCTTACCTACCTCTCCTCCCCCCCTTTTTCTAAAAGCTGCAAATGAGATGGATTGACCCCTGATAAAGGCCTTCATTGCCTCCCACCTCATTGCATGTGTTGTACACCTCTTTTTGTTGTTGGCCAAAAGCTCCAAAATAGAGGTGCGCATGTGGTTGATCAACTGCTTGTCTTTAAAGAGGACAGAGTCCAATCTCCACGGCCTCAAGGATGTCTCTGACAAGTCTCCCCCTAAGTGTGGATGTCAAGGGGGCATGATCAGACACTGATTGCCTCATACTCTGCCCGGTAGAGGAAACCATCAATCTATCCAACCCGTATATGAGTGGTGGGCGTGCAAATAGAAACTGTATTCTCTGCCAGTCAGGTTTTGGTGCCTCCGTATGTCTACCAGGGAGCATGTCTGTCCTATCTCCCGCAGGGCACAAGCATTTTTCGAAAGTGGTGCTGGGGCAGGATTAGACCAATCCAGTACCGTGTTTTCAACACAGTTGTACCCCCTCCCCCCCCGCTGAATCCATGGACCATGGAAGGGAGCCATGTCTAAGAGCAGTTTATGGTAGAATTTTTGTATTCTGTGTTCAGACCATATATTGAACCCACTGCTAACTGTCTGCCATTTCTTAACTGAACCTGTGCAAGAGTGAATCTACCCCCTGGATCTGAGTAGGAGGCAAGTACACTCCCGGGGAAGCCTCGTGGAAGCCAGATAGCAACACCCCAAACCCTAGATGAATGTGTTGCCAAAACCCAGGTGCCCCCGCCCCCCCAGGAGTGCCGGAGCTTTTCAGCCTCTTTGGCTGACATGTGTGTCTCCTGCAAGAGGGCTATTGTGATTTTCATTTCCTTTAACCTGGTTTGCACCTTTTTCCTTTTAACCACATTCTTGAGCCCATTCACATTCCAGGTGGTAATGTTTAAATCGGATGCCATTATTAGCCCACACAAAAAAAATTCCATTTCACTGTAACCTCATTAGCCTTCTGTTGAAGCCCCCTTGCACCTGGGAGCTGAGGTACTATCCATACTTTTGAATCCAATAACAGACTAGTAATATGAAGAGCAATAACTAAAAAACGACTTGAATTTCTCTTTTGTTCCCAATCCCCCCCAATTGCCTCCCTCCTTAACCCTTCACTCTCCTCCTACCTTCTCCTTGTGAACTAGGAACTGTCAAACAAGTAGACTGCGCGAAGTTCGAGTCCCGCCTTTCCCCTCTGTTAGTAATGGCATACATATAGTGCACACAGGCTAATCTTTATCCTACTATTCCATCAACGAGTAAGCTATACACATTAGCATTCCATGGCCAGATCGGTAACTAGGGACACCTACTTTGCCCCTACCGAAAGCATTTCGGCTAACTGCAACCCTAAACAGGAGCTCACTCACACTCCCCACCCCCCGCAGCACTGCAGTCATCCCTCATAGAAGTCAATACACAGTTCTTCAACCCCTCGTCAGATATTTTCAGTCACGTTTAATCTTTTTCAGCTAAGTGGAGTAGAGGGGCTAAGGCTCTTGCCCCCTCCCCTGCCTGCACCTGCGTCCCAAGACACAGTCAAGGGGGAAGGATAAGGATACCATTCCTTATAAAGGGCTACTGAGTCACAAAGTATAGTATTTGATTGTGCAGGGGAACAGTTGCACTCATGAAGTGATAATCCATGGTGGACAGATGGGCACATTTCAACTGTGCCGCAGTGGATCGCAAGTATGGCCCTCCATGGGCACTGACAATATCACTGTTGGGAATCATAGTGTAGCCATGCAGACAGTAGGGCACTTGCTGGGATATTGTTAAATGCCTTCATTTACTTACTGGCATGCAGAGCTCCGTCAGCCTAAACCATCCACAGCAACATTATCAAAAGTATTTCAGAGCTTCGCACAAGGAGCTTCCTATATTCCACTCAGTCAGTAAATACCCCTGGCTAGTAATTGATTGAGAGCTCACATATATTCTGACTCAGATATTTATAGTTTGTATGCTCACTGTGCTATGCAGGAGAGGCGGGCTAGTAGCGAAAAACCCCTGCAGGAAGTGCAGAGCGGGATCAGCCACATCAGAGGGAAAAATGGTACATTTTGTTAATTTCTTTTAACAGCTGTCAAACAGTATTGCTGCAGCTCGGAGTAGACATTGTCCTTGCTTCTGCTGCAACTTCTTCTCACATGAATCTTTCAGCCTCCACAGGATCATCAAAGAACCTCAGGATTTGTCTGGTCTGGTGATCTGGAGCCTGGAGTGGTACAGATGAGCAAATTCCCAACTGACTTGGTGCAGTGTAGATTTTACCCCTTTGAACTTTTTGACAACTAATCTGTAAGTCTCTCTCTGTAGTCTTGAATGATGAAGACCTTGCCCCCTTCTTAAAGTGGGATTGGGCCATGAGATTTAGCAGCTCTGAGGATCCTCTCTTGATCTGTGTACCTCAGGTACTTGATCAAAAAGTGCCACAGCTTTTTTCCTGGCTTTGGTCTCGGCCCTGTCCTATGGGCCCTCGCCATCTCGTAATCTGCTGCCTGAGTATCCATGTCCAGCTGTTGCACAATCCATTGGTGTACCTCTTTGCTGGGTCCCTTTTCTTGAGTCCCTCTTGCAGTCCTATGATCCGCAGGTTCTAGTGGCAGGACCTGTTTTCCAGATCGTTGGCCCACTACTGAACTTCTGCAGTTAATTTCTTATAATCAGTCTTATCTTTGTTAAGGGTCGCCAAAAAGTCCTCTGTGTCTCTTAAGTGCTCTTCTACCTCATTCAGCCTCGTCTACCGAAGTTTCAAACAGACGTGTCACAGTTTCTTGCATGTGGATGAACTGAGCTGTAATATTTTGGAAATCTGTGTTCATTTCTGTCTGAATTCTATATAGGATAGCTGGCACTACTGTCACTGATTTTTCAAACTCCTACATGCTGTTTGTATGCATGGAAGGTGGCTGAGGGCCCTGAGGTATCTTGTGGCAAGATGGCATACTTGTTTGCCCTTTCCCAGCTGGAAAAATTAGTTTTGCTTGCAGAGTATTTACTTTAGCTGGAGCCTGAGATTTTTTGCTCACCATCACTATATTTAACTGCTTGCAAATCACTTTTCAGACCCCAGGAAATCTTACTGTATTCTGACAAGTGCAGTATGGTCTCACCATAGGACTTCCCCGGAGCCAAAATGGTTAATAGAACCTTTGCTAATAGTGGAATGTTAGGCTCGAGTTCGGTTTTCAAATCACTGTCCCTGGTTGCACTTCCTGCAACCATCAGATTCTTTACTCTGCTTGCCTCAGTAAGATGTCTCCGGAAAGTTCTCCTTCACTTTAACTGAAGAAATAATTTCTCCATTTAAATTTGAAAGTCCTTTTTATTTTTCGATTTTTGAAGCACTGTCCTTGGTTCACAGGTAGAATTAGTTAGATTAGTGTGGTTTTGGGTAAGTCTTTCGGTTCCTCTTCGGTTTTCCAACTGAGAAGGAACCGAGGTCACTTTCTGTATTTTGTTTAATTTAAATTACTATTGCCGTTCGGTAAAGTGGCTTTTATTTAAGCTAGAACTACCGGGGTAATTCTCAGTTTTGATTCGGTCTAAAAAACCGATCAGTGTCACAGACCAAGAAGTGAACGGGACCCACAGGTTTCCAGCAGTGTACTGAGTGTGGGTAACCGTTCACAAAGGCAGATCCTCATATTATTTGTGTATTTTGCTTGGGGTTTGACCACTTCAAAGGGGACTGCGAGATTTGTAAAAATTTTCCTCAGTCGACGCTTGATAGGCACTTGAAACGACTGCAGGAGAGGATGTCTGAAATGGCTGCTGAACCGGTTGCAGACAAACTGATTCGTACTCAAAAAGAATCGGATGATCAGCCCTCTGACAAGCGTGATAGTTCTTTCACCAAAAAGAAACCTGCTGACCCTGCCACTAACCCAGCAGCTGCAGGGAAGAGAAAAGAAAAGCATTCAGTGGTTGAACCGCAGCCGAGTACTCCAGTTCCAACAGCTGAGGAGATAGCAAATGCTATTAAAATAATTCAGTCGCTTCAACCAGTAACACCGGTTCAGGTTCAAAAGCGGCCGCATTTGGATGCCTCAAGTTCCACTCTAGTTCCCGGTTCATTGGAACCAGAGGTGGACACTTTTGAGGAGGATTATTATGATGATATTGATGATTTTGAGGATGAGGACTACAGTGAACCCATTGATCCAGACATTTCACCGGATCCTCATCGTCCCAATTCCCCTGACAGGGGAACCGAGGACTTTTCCTCTCATTTCAGATTTGTTAAACAGTTAGTTTCGTCCCTGGACCTCTCCAGACAGGAATCAACCGATGAAGAGGAGGCACAGGACTACAGGGACGATGGATGTTCAGGCTGTGAAAAGGGTTTTGCTCCCCATCCACAAGTCCTTAAGGAAGCAGGTGATGAAAATCCTGCATACCCCTACTTCTATTCCACCAGTTGATAGAAAGGTGGATAAGAAATACTGGGTGGCTAAGGGTGGGGCTGAATTTCTGTTTGGCCACCCTACCCATGAGGGTGTGGTACAGGCAGCAGCCTGTGATAAAGCGGGTATTCCCCTGGCATCCCATCCTCCTGACAAGGATTCCAGAAAGCTGGATTCTATTGCAAAAAAGATATATCTGGGTTCCTTACTGGCAATTAAGCAGGCTTCATACATGGTCTATGTTGCCAGGTTTCAAAGGACACTCTGGGATAATGTTCTACAGATTACTAAATCAATGCCAACACAGATGGCTACAGATATGGAGGAAGCTGCCAAGAGAGGGATAGAGGCTTCCAAAGTCCAGTTCAGAATGGCTGTGGATAGCAATGATACTGCGGCCAGGCAGATGGCTTCCTCAGTGTCATTGAGAAGATTTGCTTGGCTCAGGACTACCAGTCTGACCCAAGACAGTCCAAGGCCATGGACTTCCCATGTGAGCCTTTGTCTCTGTTTTGACAGCAGACTGAGGCTTACATGAGGAAAATGGATGAATACAAAACAGCATATCAGAGTGCGGCTGCTAAGGAGAAGGCTCCTGCCCCACAAAAGCAGCATGCTAAGGGTCATAGGGGCAGAACTTACAGGCCATTATTTCAGCCTCAGGCATATCCACAGTATCAAAAACAGAGAGGTTATTTCAGAGGCAGGGGCAGGAGAGGCACTAACTGTTCTAGCCCCAGCATCCAGTCAGTACCTCAGACTAAGCAGACACCCTGAGAGATGTGCTTGGGTCGCCTCCCTAGGACCAGTAGGGAGCAGGCTGACCCACTATCTCCAGGAATGGCAATCCATCACTACAGATCGGCGGGTCCTGGAGGTAGTGGGTCAGGGCCTTGCACTCAGTTTCAAAGTTAGACCAAGACTGAGAGCAAGAGTTTTTCTACCCCCAGACATTGTTGCTGGAAAAGGAGGTGCTAAATCTGCTCTCACTGGGAGCAGTGGAGCCAGTTCCTATCTTACAGAAAGGAAAGGGCCTTTACTCAAGATACTTCCTTACAACCAAGAAAACAGGAGTGGCGACCCAAATTGGATCTCAGGTACCTAAACAGGCATTTACTGAAACCAAAATTCAAAATGGTCACCTTAAAAATGGTTCTATCAACTTTAAGACAAGGGGATTGGTTGACATCTCTGGATCTAAAGAATGCTTATTTCCATATCCTCATAAGGCACTCTCACAGAAAGTTCTTGAGATTCAGGCTTCCATCAGGCCATTACCAGTTTAGAGCTATGCCTTTCGGCCTTACCTCTGCCCCAAGGGTGTTCACAAAATGCTTGGCAGTAGTTGTGGCACACCTACGCAGACAGGGGGTGACAGTCTTCCCTTACCTGGACGATTGGCTCTTAGTGGGACAGTCTTCCCAACAGGTCAAGCAGTCTCTGGCATTGGCACAGGAACTGTTACAGTCCTTGGGTTTCTTGATAAACCAGCAGAAGTCAGTACTGCAACGAGTACAGCTCCTGGAATTTATAGGAGCAGAGTTGGATTCAGTCAGAGGAAGGGCTTTTCTTCCTCAGCTGAGGGCAGACACTCTCAGCCAGCTGGTAGATTCTTTCAAACCTCACAGTCTCAGGCCGGCCAGGCATTTTCTCCAATTGCTGGGCCACATGGCAGCTTCAACTGCCACTGTGTCAGGAGCAAGATTTCAGATGAGGGATATTCAATATCATCTCAAACATTACTGGCACCAAAAAAAGGACAAATTGTCAAAATTGGTCCCAGTCATCAAACATTTGTGCAGGTGCTCCAGTGGTGGCAGGACTTGGGAAACCACAGGCAAGGGGTCCCATTCCTACAAGAGCAACCATCTCTGGTGCTCACTACAGATGCATCCCTTCTAGGGTGGGGAGCACATCTGAAGTAGCATACTGTCCATGGCACATGGCTCAAGTAGGAGTCATTGCTGCACATCAACCTGTTAGAGCTCAGAGCAGTGTTTCTGGCAATTCAGGCATTCACAAATATGGTGCAGGGAAAAGTGGTCCAGGTCAGGACAGACAACATGACCACAGTGTGTTACCACATCAAACAAGGAGGCACAAAGTCCACATCCCTGTGTACAGAAGCCATGAGAATATGGACTCTGGCCTATTCCTTAAACATTGTACTGTCAGCAATCCACCTTCCGGGGAAGGACAGTGTGCTGGCAGACGCACTGAGCAAAACAAATCAGAACCATCACGAATGGTCCATCAACAAGCAGGTACTACAGTTGGTGTTCAGAAGGTGGGGCACTCCAGAGGTAGACCTCTTTGCTTCCCCAGACAACTACCAGCTCCCTCTGTACTACTGCAGACCCCCACTGAGGGGCACAGTACCACTGGATGCACTGATCCTGGATTGGACAGGGAAATTATTGTATACATTCCCATTGTTACTGAGAGTTCTGAACAAGCTCAGGACACAACCAGCCACAATGGTCCTCATTGCCCCAGATTGGGCCAGGCAACCATGGTATTCCCTAGTTCTGTCCCTATCGGTAGCCAAGCCAATCAGCCTACCCAGGAGGCACAATCTGCTTACCTCCTGCCAGGACAGGATCCTTTATCCCAACCTTCGGTCCCTCAGACTCAAAGCCTGGTTCTTGAGGACCTAGAGTGTGCAAATTTGAATCTCTCAGAGGGGGTAATGGAGGTCCTTAGGGTATCCAGTAAACCTGCTACCAGAAAGATTTATACTTCTAAGTGGAGAAGATTTTCTTTCTGGTGCAGAGCCAAAATTAGATCATACCCAGGCTGGCTTACCAGTAGTTCTTGACTATCTTAGCCATCTTCATTCTCTGGGTCTCGGGACCTCTACTTTGAAGGTTCATTTGGCTGCAGTATCTGCTTACCTGTCAGCAGGTAAACCTTCCCCTTTGGCTTCGAATGCAGTTTTCCGAAAGTTCTTTAAAGGATTACTGCATATGCACCCTCCTCATAGGACCCCTACCCCAGTGTGGGATCTAAACATTTGCATAGCACAGCTTATGTAGCCTCCTTTTGAACTGATGTCTTCAGCTGACCTCAAGTATGTGACTTGGAAAGCTGTGTTTTTAGTGGCTATTACTTCTGCTAGAAGGATCAGTGAGATTCTGGCCTTGTCCACGGAGCCCAATTACGTGGCCTTCCACAGGGATAAGGTGGTACTTAGGATGAATAACAAATTTCTTCCTAAGGCGGTATCCAATTTTCACATTAATCAGTCCATCACCTTGCCAGTTTTCTTTACTGATCATTCCTCTTCAGGTGAGCGAAGGGTACATAGCCTGGATGTCAAGAGGGTTATTAGCTACTATCTAGATCACAGAAAGGGTCTCAGAGGGGATAGAACCCAACTCTGTCTGAGCTATGGAGAAGTTGGCAAGGATAAACCTGCCACAAAGAGATCTACAGCAAGATGGATCGTTTCATGTATACAGTTCTGTTATGACAAGGGGGGTAGGCAGCCCCAACACGGGCTTAGGGCCCACTCTACTAGGGGGACTGCTACATCTATAGCAGCTTCCAGAGATATTCCTTTGTTGGAAATCTGTAAGGCAGCTACTTGGAAAACAGTTCATACATTTACCAAGCATTATTCCCTAGATACCCAGGCCAGAAGTGATGCTAGGTTTGGCACAGCAGTTCTGCAGAGCCTGTTTGCAAAACAGGTCCTCTGCCCGCCTCCAAAGTCACTGCTTGGGTAGTCTGCACTTGTCAGAATACAGTAAGATTTCCTGGGATTTGAAGAAAACATTACTTACCATAGTAATCTTGTTTCTTCTAAAGGAATCTTACTGTATTCTAAACTCCCACCCTTCCTCCCCTGTTAGGACCTTCAGGGCTCTGATCACTCCTGTGTTACTGATGTTGGAAACCTTTGGGTACCTATTAGTTTGTTGGGCATCTGTTGACTTGAGTCTTAGAGATGCCTCTTGCTGTTTGAGTTGTTTTTTTTTTTTGTTCCCCTAATAGGGCATTTAGGGGTAGTAAACTTAGTTGGTTAGTTAGTATTAGCTTCTGCATGCTTCGTAAGAATCTGACGGTTGCAAGAAGTGCAACCAGGGACAGTGATTTGAAAACTGAGCTCGAGCCCAACATTCCACTATTAGCATAGGTTCTATCAACTATTTTGGCTCCGGGGCAGTCCTATGGTGAGACCATACTGCACTTGTCAGAATACAGTAAGATTCCCTTAGAAGAAACAAGATTATTATGGTAAGTAATGTTTTCTTTCTGCCTATTTTAAAGTTTGCCCGAGCTGTGCTGTGCTAAGAATCGTCTTCTGTCTTGCCTGGTTAGCCATGCCCCTCCCCACCCCATTGCAGATCTTTTTTTTTTTTTTTTTTATACTTCCTTTATTATGGTAGGCCTCGAAGGGCTTATTAGAGCATATCCAGACATATAGATCATATATCGTACAGATAGGTACATAAGATAAATCTTGATGACAACAGTGTGTACCTACGAGGTAGTTTTCTACTGAATAAAGCATATGATGATCTAAATAAACAGACCTAACAAATCCTATAGATCTATCAGTTAACTTTATAAGTCTTTATATCTATTTGAACTCGATGGAAAAACTTTAAAATGTGCACTGCAATGATTGAAAAAATGCTTCTGAGGTAGTGGAGAGGGGGGGTTCCAATAATGAGTATCTAAGCATCCCCAGTTAAATTAGGCTCATACAAGAGCCACCTGGCCCATCTATTCTAGTATAAATGGGTTTGTTGATGAAGGCCAAAAGTAATTCTCTCCATTAAATGAATACTCTCTATAATAGCTCTACAGTCCATCCAACGGGGGGGACGGGCATCCTTTGCGCCCATTTCCTGGTGATGGCCTTAAGAGCAGCTATTGTCAAAACTGACCATAGATACATTGCTTCTTTTCCCTTCACCTCCTTTGGCCGTAGACCCAAAACTAGATGCTCCAGACCCAGAGGAGGCTGAAATTGAAAAATCTCCCTGAGGTGGTGTTCTATATCCATCCAGTACCTCTTAGCACCTGGCATGTCCAAAAGATATGGGCCTGAGAGGCTGGAGCATGGCCACACCCCCTCCAACAGGCCAAACCAGCTGCTGGAGCATAATGCACCACCTGTGCTGGAACATGGAAGTATCGAGACCTCACCCTTCCAGCCATATTCCTGCCAAAGTGGGGCCCCTGTCATCTGCCATGTAATGTGCCATATGCCAGCCCATTGTTTCTCTGTGAGGGTAATCCCTAGGTCTGATTCCCACTAGTGTTCGAGTTGTTGTGTTGGTAGGGATATATCAAATAAAAATGTTTGATATAATAGGGACATGGTTCCTCTACCTCCCTCCAAGTCGGGCATAAATTCTCTGAAGGGCATGAACATAGTCTCTGATTAGGTAGAATCCCAAATTATCCCGTGGGTGTAGGCCAAATGTCTGCCTGGCTGCCTCAAAGGAAATAAGATTATCTGTTATTAAGACTTGATAAGGAGAGTGGAATCCTTTTTTGGCCCATTTCTTAAACCGAGGGTCTAGGGTGGCCTCCGGGAAAAGAGGGTCATAAGCCCACCATCGAAACCTCCACAATTGGTGTCTAATGCAACCCCGAATTACACCTCACCTCCATCCCTCCAGGATGGCCCTCATCCCCGTATAGCACACCTCTGGTAGTCCAGCAGCACTCCGGAACAAAATGGCTTGGAGGGGTGGTTCGGTCCTAATTGCCAAGTCCATTTTCTTCCAATGGGAATCAAAGCCCGGGCTGCCCCATAAGAGTGCCACCCGCATTTGGGCTGCTGCCCAATAGCCCTGTAAGTTAGGAAACGCTAAACCTCCTTTGGTCTTAGGGGCATAAAGAAAAGCCCTACATGTCCTAGGCTGGTCTTTAGCCCCCAGGAATTTGAAAAACATGTTGTGCCAGATATTTAAATCTTTCTGTGAAACCAGGCAGGGTACACATTGGAATAAAGTAACCTATGTAAGGCATTCATCTTCAGTGCTTGTGTCTTAGAATATATAGACAATAGCAGGAGGGCCCATCTCTGAACATCCTTCCTTAACTGTGTAATCAAAGCGGGGTAGTTAAGATCCCACAACTGCTGATTGCTGATCAATCCTGACCAATCCTGACCCCTAAATAACTTGTCTGATCCAGGTCCCATCTCATAGGGTATCTACTCTTCAAACGGGGGGGGGGTAGTTACAATTAAGTACCTTCATTTTACTACAGTTCAGCTTATATCCAGAAAGGGAGGAATATTCCTCCAGCTGCCCACACAAGGCTGGGAGGGAGGAGTCTGGCTCTGTAACATCCATGAGTACATCATCGGTGTATACAGACAACTTGTGCTCAAACCCATCTAGTCTCATTCCCCTTATGTTCCCATTCTCTCTGATAGATTGAGCGAGAGCTGAGAGGCTCTGTATATAAAGCAAAAAGCAACGGTGATAATGGACACCCCTGTTTTGTGACTCTACCAAGTTTCAGAGGTCCGAGAAATATGGCTATTTGCTCTAACATAGGCAAATGGGGAGTCATACAGTTTACTTAAAAGTTGTGTAAATTCTCTTGGGAACCCAAACCAGGAAAGGACCGCTCCCAGAAAATTCCAATCAACCCTGTCAAATGCTTTCTCAGCATCAAGACTCATTAATATGGCCGGGGTATGAGAGTTATTGATATGGTGGTTCTTCTCAAATTGTCTTGGGCCTGTCTGTCCGGGACAAACCCGTTCTGGTCTAATTGTATGAGTTGGGGGAGGTATTGTTGGATTATTTTTGCCATAATGGAGGAAAGGATCTTATAGTCAGTGTTTAGCAGGGAAATTGGACAATAAGAGGCACATCTAGAGGGGTTCTTCCCTGGCTTGGGTATCATCAATATCAGTGCTGTGGCCCAGGAGGGTGGCCCTGGTCCCCTCCACGACCTCAGAGAATACTCTCAGGATAAGAGATTGAAGGTGATCCCTAAAGCACTTAAAGAATTCCACAGGGAGCCCATCTGTGCCGGGACATTTCCCTGTCTTCAGGGCCCCCACTTCTACCTTGAATTCCTCTACAGTTAGTAGGCGCATCAGCTCTTTAGCCTGGTCTGGGGATAGGGTCGTCAGTGTCAGTTTTTGTAAGAAAGTCTCCATTCTCCCTTCAGGTGGAGAGGTTCCCTTCTCTTATAGTTGTTCATAGAACTCCCTAAGGTCTTGGCTATCTCAGTTGTTTTGTACACCACTTTCTGGTGCCCAGGGTGCCACAGATTCATGATTGTGGCCCTAGCTCTTTGAGCTCTCAGCCTACTGGCTAGTAGTCTAAGTGACCCTGGGCCGCCTTCATAATATTTCTGCTTTAAAAATAACAATTTCTGTTCTACCTGATAGTCCAGTAACTGTCCCAGTTCCCCTTTAAGAGTCTTAAGCTGCTGTGCTATTGCCCTGGAAAACTTCTGTTTTTGCATTTCCTCCAATGACTGAATTTGTTCAGTAAGTGTTTTCTTTCTCCCCTCTCTCTCTTTCTTTTTATGGGCCGCTAACTGTATAAACCTCCCTCGGAGAATAGCTTTGGCTGCATCCCAGAGGATAGCACATGATGTCCCCTGTCCCTCATTCTCTGCCAAGAAACGTTGATATGTATCTAAAATCTGCTCTTTAACTGCCTTGTCTTTGAACAAGGAGATATTCAGCCTCCAAAAGGTGTTTCTACGGAATCCCCCTACGTACAAACGCATATACACTGGGGCATGGTCCAAGAGTACGAAGTCCCTGACCCAAGTCTCCTGGACTCTAGAAACCTCGTCCCTTGGAATCAAGAAATAGTCTGATCTGGAGTAAATATTATATGTGGTAGAAAAATAGGTATTATCCCTCTGCCTAGGACGTTGGTGTCGCCAAACATCAAGGATACCCAACTCTGCCAACAACTTATGGACCTTCCTTGCCACCTGATGCGACTTTCTTGGAATCTGGGAAGTCGTGTCCAGGGCTGGGTTAAAAGTAAGGTTTAGGTCTCCCCCACAAATCAAAACTCCCTCTGCCCACTCTTGGAGCAGGAGCAAGAAGGATCTATAATCCTGCTAAGGGGTATCAGGTGGGAAATACACTGATGCAAGTGTTCTTAATTGCCCCTCAAGTTTGCACTTCATTAGGGCATACCTCCCCTCTGTATCCACCTTTACAGCCAGTTTCTCAAAATGAGACTTATGCGGTATGAGCACCATAATGACTCTATGTCTACCCTTCTTATACGAGGAGGCAGCTACCTCCCTAAAACCCAATTTCAGAAATGTACTATGCTCCCTCTCAGAGAGGTGAATTTCTTGTAAAAGCCCATAGTCTGCTGCTGACTTCAATCAAACCCAGGATCTTACTGCATTTAACTGGACTTGTGAGTCCATTTACATTATATGTGCATATTAGTGTACCTGAATTATCCCCCACCCCCAGAGCAATGCAGTAGTTCTCCATCATAGAACAAGCTAAGTGTACAATACTATCAATGCCAGCTGGGCAACAACATATCTGATTCAGCATAGATGATTTTCTAGGTAGAAGATCCAATTTTAAAGGATATCTGTCTAAACTCTCCTCCCCACTGTGGAAAGAGAATTAAGAGGGTGGGAATACATTCACTCTCCGACTGGAGGGCTCCCCGTAGAGCTTCAGTGATGTTAAGTACTCTTGGCTCCTTGTAGTGAGTGTTCACAGTTGAGCCAGCTCGAACAACCTGGAGCCTGAACCACCCTTGACACTTCTGTTAGTAGGACACCGTTAAGAACAAAAAAGAAAATATTAGTAAGTCAAGTTATTTCTTTCACTGGCATGACAGGCAATTAGCCAATCAACCCAATGCTTGTGTAAAAAAAAAATCAGCTAAATCCTCGTCAGTAGTGAGGGAACAGCAGGGAATGTGGTCACACACACATACACCCATGGAGGTCAGTGGACAGGCCCCACAAGAGGCCTCGAGTCGCCACCGTGGCCCAAGCAAGGAAGCCAGATAAAACGCTTTATTATTGTATTGCAACCAACAGTAAGCCTTCCCCTATATCATGTTAGGTAATTCTTAGGTTAGCAGTGGGAGAACAGGCAAGCATGGCCAAAAGCATCTTTGGCAATTTTGAGGGACTGAACCTCAGCAGCACCTCCTCAGAGTGCCCCCAGCCAAGCCACCCCCCCAAGCGGGGAAAAAAGTGTCCACCCAGAAAAGAGCACAGCCCCGAAGGCACCCACCGGGGGACCACCAGTGAAGGCCCAATGAGTCCCTAACAGTCGGCTGTGTAAGCATGTACATTGTGTACCACATTCAACCATGCCTTAGCCTGGACCACCTCCTCACTGGCATTTCCAAATTATGTGGAGGTCTGAAATGACCAAGATATGGCTTTCCCACTTGAACACAGTGGCTACTGGAGGCCCCTAGGACACCCCCCAACCCCACAGCGAGGCAGCCCCACATCCCCCCCCCAACCATCGACCTGCGGACTTTAAAGATACCAAAGGTGTATTAATAATATATAGATCCTGTCGAGAAAATCTCCCCCTTACTGGAGAAAAATAGACAAGTTAACTGTCCATTTTCAAATGTTCCAGACAATAATAGAGAAACAGTCTGTCCTCTGCTTTGAGTGGGGCCCAGTAAACACCCCGATAAGGCCACAACCTGTGTCCTTGCAAAGCCAGAAAGGGGGAAATCACTAAAGTGAAATTATTAATAGAGATACTGCGACTGGCATTGTTCAGGTGTTTTGAGAGTTTGATGCTTCCTCCGTGGTGTCGCCACGTGCCATTTCAGATTCTGCTTGTGTTTTGGCTCCTTGTTTAGGCCTCTTGAGCATTTCTTGTTGCGTAGGGAGTCCCACATAGTGGAAGAGGCCGTATTGCCCTTTGCACCTTGTCTTTTAGTTCCACCAAAAGCCCAGTCCCTGGATTCTAACTGCCTGCGCTGTGGGATATGGATCTCCTCGCTCAGGAGTTGTATGCCCAATGGGTTCAGAAAATCCTCTGCTGCTTGTAAATCAGAAAAACATGTCAGACCCTCGGCCAGCTGAACCTTCAGGCGAGCTGGGTACTTGACGAAGGCCCTGATGTTTTGCTGTTGCAGTTGTTTAACTACTGTGAGTACCTTTCTCCTTTGGAAGAGCAGCTGTTGTGTAAAATTGGGGTCAAGATACAACTCAGTGTCCCCAAAATGAACTGCTTTTTTTGACCATGCTGGTTGTAAGATTTCCTCCTTTACCCTATAATCCAGAAAAGCAAGAACTACAGATCGTGGCTTCGCTTTGGGGTCCCGAGGTTTCGGGATCAGCGACCTGTGCGCCCTAATGATGTTAGGAGCTTTGTCTTGGCGGAGATTTAGGATCTCATGGAGGAAAGAGTCGATGAAACTAACCATTGAGCCAGTTTGGTGCCCTCAGGGAGCCCGTGTATCCGAAGAGTTTTCCTCCGATTTCTGTTCTCTAATTCTTCAAGGCGGGCTTCCAGTTGCTGAGAGCGATAGTGAAGGTCCAAAAGGGCTTTATTGTGCACATCAGTGGTAGTAATATAATTTGTTAGAACCTCCTCGATCTCCCCAGTCAGTTTAGTTAGTATAGTAATTTCTGAGCATTGATTCAGTTGGTTTGAAGAATTATCCCTCAATGGTGCTTCGGAGACATCAAGTAGTCTGATATTCTTCTTTTGGTCGACAGGATGGTGAGTTTATGTCTGGATGCCTATGGATTCTAAAGTCGATTGGCAGGACACGTTGTTTAGGCTGCCATTAGGTGGGTGTTCCAACTGGAAGTTCCTCCGTTGCAGATCTTGGTGTCATCTGCAAACAGGCAAACCTTCCCCCTTCCAGCCTTTCAGCAATGTCACTAATAAAGACATTAAAAAGGACTGGCCCCAGGACTGATCATTGAGGTACCCCGCTGATCACACCCTTTCTTCAGATTAGATCCCATTTACTACCACCCTCAGCTTCTTGTCTGTGACAGGATGAATAGGACCCTGTCCCAGTTGTTATGGAGAGTTTGAATACAGGGATCTGTTCCTTTTCTTTCCTTTCCTGTCTCGTCTGTCTGGTTGCACAACCAAATGTTCCTGTGAGACCTAGGATTTGAGCACCCCGACAGTCTCGCAGTTCTTTGCCTCTCACTATCTCTCAGTCTTCACTTGGTGTTCTTTTTTCCTCCCTTGCATATCTGCTAGTATAAAAATATATGCAAATCATTATGTGGAAATGTAACTGATATTGGGATCCCTTTGTTTACAAATTATATAGTGTTACTGTTGAAATATATATAATTATAGTTTGAGATGATTACAAAAAGCTTTTGGGAACTCAAGGGGTTAACCTGAGTGCAGTTTTTAAGCCCTTTTTCAGAAGCTCTGGAGAAGGGGCCCCAGTTCTGGGACATTGTGTTCTTGCTACACCTGCATGAAACATAGAAGAACATTTTAGAAAAAACAGGATGCTTGTTAAGGAGGGGGGTTGCAAAGACTTATAAGAGAGAGAGCTGAAGTGTTTTGGGGGATACACAGAGATTGAAGGAAAACTCAGATGTATCTTCTCTGTTTATTCTGCCTTTGTAAATAGTTATACTTTTATTTTTATTTTATTTTAGTTTTTGGTAACAGGGTAAGGCCTAGGCACAAGTGCCTGTTTTCAGTGGCGACCTGGAAGCACTGGGTGGTTAAGTGACTTGCTCAGAGTCGCACAGTATGCAAGTGGAGGTTGTGAAAAGCAAACCACGGTCTGGTCTGCTGGATATACCAAGCTCGTTCAAGCTCATTACTCTAATCTCTAGGCTATACTGCCAGCCCCAGCTATACTGAACAAGTTTATTTTTTTATGTTACTGCTAGTACTAATAAACACTTTTTGCGAATTCTACAACTGCCCTCATTTTTCCTATGCTTCCTGACCTGTGCTTCAACGACACTGTCCTCCAGCCAGCTTCTAACCCAGTTCACCACCCTGTGACCCACACCAAGGCTACCTTACTTGTTTAACAGTCTTTTATGTGTAATGGTTTTGAAGGCCTTGCTGAAATAGATAGGCGACATCTACCGCTCCCCCCAATCTACCTTTTTCGTCACCCAGTAAAAAACAGATTTGTTTGACATGACCTTCCTGCTGTGCATCCATGCTGCCTCGGATCCTGTGCTCCACTGGATTCCAGGTTTTCCACAATCTTTCCTTAAACAGTGCCTTCATAATCTTATCCACTGTTGAGGTGAGGTTGACCAGCCTATAGTTTTCTGCCTCCTTCCATTATTGTGAAGAAGGACTACATGTGCCCTCCTCCAGTCCTCTGGAACTACTCCTGTATTGAGTGACTCACTGAACATGGCTGCCAGTGGTGCTGCTAGCTCCATCCATAGTTCCTTTACTATCCTGAGATGCATGCCATCTTGTCCCATTGCTTTGTCCACCCTTAGTTTTGTGAGCTACTCTAGGACTCTGTCTTCTGTAAATGGACTACTGTTCACCTCCCTTCCTCCCTTCAGGGTATCTGATGCCTGGCTGTGGATCTTACTTCAAGGGGACTCTTGCAGCAGGTAACACCTTTAGGACTGAAACCGCCAGAGACCAGGACCCCACAGAAAAATTCTAGCTAGCAGTCTGTAGTGGGGGACTGCCCCTGACATCAGTCCCCCCCCGATGGCATGCACAGTATAAAAGGAGTGGTCCCCCAGCCACTCCTCAGTTCTTTTGCTGCCGATGACCCACACACTTCGGGTCCACAAATGCCTTCTGCTGTAGTCGACTGCCATTTTTTGCAATTACCGTGTTTTCTTATTTTATATTTAAAGTTTCTTCTTTTCAACTTCTTCTTGCATGTCTTCTTCTCCATCCTCCTCTACCAAGCGGCAGCAATCTAAGTATGCCTGCGGCAAGTAGATACCTCACAAGGATGGTCTGCTTGTTCTACCTAGGCCACAACCAAGACATCGAGCATGCCAGCATTGCCAGGACTTCAACCAGCACTCAGATCCGCTGCCAGAAAGCCCTCGAGACATACCTGCTGAAGAAACAGCTTTCTGCGATGGAGAAGGAGCACTACAGGAGTTCATCTTCTACCTCAACTTCTTTCCCTCATTGCAAGGAGAAGAAATTGGATGAGAAGCACAAGGAGAAACACCGGTCAACTTGCTGACCCCAGTCCCCATCCAAGTTGGCGACCGTTTCTGAGTCTTCCTCCTCTGTGGGGGGAGGCTCCTTACACCGCAGCCTCTGGGCTCCAGGTGACTAGATCTCCCACCCTCCTCACCATCTCGGGCAGAGGTCCTTCGGGGCTCAGGACTTAGTCCCCTGCCTCTCAACCACTGAAGCTTAGGCCCTTGGTGCCAGCGGGTACTAAGCCAGATGGCTCAGCCAGTGCGTCTTTGGGCGTCGGGTTCATACCTATTATGCTCCCGACCAGGGTGTCTGCTGAGTCCTCCCTGACTACAGGGGCCGGCTCCTGCAGGTGACACCCGGGACGTACATCTGCCTCCCCCGCAAGTGCGGCATCCCTGTCCCACTCTGGAGTTAGCTCCCTAATCTCAACATCTCCATCTAGGCAGACGCTGGCCGAATCACCAACCCAGCACCAGCTGACACCTGTTCATTCAGTGCCGGCCTCCCCGATGTTGATTCTAGAGACGGTGCAGCCGACACTGCCCAGCCCTCCCAATCCGCCGTCTAGGCCTGACGCCAGCCCTCAGCCAATGCCCCAGGACCTGACACCTGATCCTGATCAGATGCCAGACGAGTCAGTCCCTAAGGGTCCAATGACAGGTACCACAGCTCCATGTCCACCAATGCCCGAGGTGCCTCAGCCTGTCGACCAGACGCCAGGGCCTTCGAAATCTAGCCTCCTCTCCCCACGCTGAGTACACCAGATAATGCCCTCAGCTTTGAATGAGCTGTTTGAGGTCTTGTGGGCCTATTTTAAGGATAAAGACCTCCAAAAGGAGCCCTCTAGGTCTTCTCCTCTGGACAAAACTCTGGTCCACCCACCTACTCTGCCACCAGATAGGGGTGCCAGACTACAAGGCAAGCCACATCCATGACCCTGCTCGCCTCCTTCTTCCCAGGATTCTGGGGACTCAGATGTCTACTCCTCCTCCTCTTCAGGTGGCATAGACTCTGACCTTCCGTCAGAACCGGACGGGTAGAAGGACACCCCCGTTCCTCTACTGGTGATCCGACATTCACGGACGTCATGAGGCACATCCAACAGCTGAATGGTTGGGATACAGAGGAGCTGGATCTGAAGAGGCATAATCTGACCACCTTCCTAAGGAAAAGGGACTCTTTACCAATGGCAGTCCCTCCACTTATTGACTCTTATAAAGATGTTAACAGGGTGGCCTGGAAGCACCCCTTTTCTACTCCTGCAGTCTCTAAAAAGGCAGACCTACTAAGTTGTCCTGTTCCCTTCTATGGAGAACAGCCAGAGGCAGACTCTATGGTTATTAACACTGCCCAACACTACTCTAGACGCCCTAGGTGCCTAAGTACTCAGCCACCTGATAAAGACTTGAAGCAAGTTGATCAGCTGGCCAAAAAAGTTTTCTCCTGTACCACATGTGCTGTTCGGGTCCAGAATTTCCTCGCCCTCTTGGTCCAATGTCAGAATGCCCTGTGGGACAAGGCTGTGGGGTAGCTCTGGCCATGCCAGATTGCCCAGGCAGGGCAGAGCTTATGGCTGTCTTGAAGTCAGGGTTGGACATCAGCAGCCACTTCCTCGGAGCCTCATATGACACTGTAGACTCCGCTGGTAGGGCTGCAGCTTCCGCAGTTTGTATCCGCTGGTATTCATGGCTCGGGGTGTCTGGCTTCGCACTGGATGCTCCCTTCAGGGGTCCTGTCCTGTTTGGCGAGGATTTGGTGAGGATTCCCAGAATATTATTACTCATCTGCAGGAGACGGGAAAGGCTATCAGGTCTGTATATACCATGTACAAACCTCAGCCTAGGCAGAATCCTAGACAGTCCTTTTGGTGGAACCTGAGACAACAGCCTAAAGGACCACAACAGAGAGTGGGGTTTAAGTGCAAGGCTTCCACCCCAGCTTCAAGAGGCTCTGCCCCTCGGGCTCCTAGGACCTCCCAGGCCTCGTTCCCCCTACCCGGCTCCTCAGTCTGACTTGCTGCCCGCCCCTGGCTGAGGCTCTAGGGGAGTGGTGGGGGTAGTTTTTCTCTGTATATAGAAGGCTGGAGTCAGGTAACCTCAGACCAGTGGGTGCATCAGTTGATAGACATGGGGCACACCCTAGAGTTCATGGAAATGCCCCTGGACAACCCACCTGTCCCCCCCTCCCCATTTCCTTCAGGCCGTCACTCTCTTAGAAGAGGAGATCCAGGCTCTTCTGTGAAAGCAGGCCATAGAGCCTGTTCCTCAGGTACAAATAGGGAAAGGGTTTATTCCCATTTCTTCCTCATGCCGAAGAAAACTGGGGGACTTCTGCCCTATCCTCGATCTCAGCCACTTGAACCAGTACATACAGTATAAATGGTTCAGTATGGTCTTCTTCCTCTCCTTTGTCAAGGGGATTGGCTGTGTTCCTTGGACATGCAAGACACATACCTCCACATACTGATTTTTCAACCCTACAGGAGGTTCCTGCACTTCCTCTTCCAAGAGAACCACTACCAGTTCCAGGCCTAGCCCTTTGGCCTGTCCTCGGCCCCCAGGGTATTCCTGAAATGCCTTGCAGTGGTGGCTGCATCTTTAAGGAGGTAGGGCCATTATGTCTTCCCCTACTTAGACAACTGGCTGTTAACCGCTCCCACCAGGGACCAGCTTCTTCAGACCATGCAGACCACCTTCAGTCTGTTTCAGGGCCTAGGGGTAACCTTAAACCTGCTCAAATCCTTTTCCTGTCAAAGTCAGAGGCTGCAGTATATAGGGGCGATTCTGGACATGGTTTGGGACAAAGCCTTTCTTCCTCCTCCAAACAGAGCAGAATGTCTTCAAGCGCACACTCAGAAAGTCTCCTCTTCTCGTCAGGTCCTGGCCAGGTCTGTTCTAAGACTCCTGGGACATATGGCAGCGGTTACTGCCACAGTCCCCCTGGCCCGACTCTACATGAGGGTAGTCAGTGGAACCTGAAGGTCCTATGGGACCAGCATTCATATTCTCTAAAACAACCTGTCTTAGTGTCAAACCCTGTTTGACAGGCTTTAGCATGGTGGTTGACTCCCACTAACCTCTCCAAGGGAGTCCACTTTCAGAAGGAATCTCCCAAGAAGATTCTGACAACAGATGCATCTACCAGGGCTGGGGAGCCCACTTGGGAGACCGTTGGACACAAGGGACCTGGTCCCAGCTCGAGCTCCATCTCCACAGTAGTGTCCTGGAGATACAGGCAATACTGTATGCTCTTCAGGCCTTTCAGACGGTTCTGATTCACGGTCCTCTCTTGATTCAGATTGACAACATGTTGGTGGTTTTCTGCATAAACAAGCAGGGGCTACTCATTCTTACCCCCTCTGCAGAAAGGCCATGAGAGTCATGTCATGGGCAGTGGACCATCACCATGGTCTTCCACATAGACAAGCGGGGGGGACTCATTCTTAACACCCTGTGCAGAAAGGCCATGAGAGTCATGTCATGGGTGGTGGACCATCACCTGGACTTGACAGCAGGCCATATTCCAGGTGTGCAAAATACCCTGGCCGACAATCTTAGCAGGTCCCAGTCCATGGAACATGAGTGGGAGCTTCATCCCGCCATAGCCAAATAATTCTTTAACCGATGGGGATGTTCAGAGTTGGATCTCTTTGCCTCCCCATCCAACGCAAAACTGCCCATGACTCCCTGCCAGCCACCCCTCCTCTGGCGGAGGTTTAAGGGGAGGCAGTAGGCAGGAGATTCTTCCTCTGCCTCAGCAGATGGTCCAACTTTACCACCGGCCAGTGGGTACTGCAAATCATCGAAAGAGGGTATGTGCTGGAGTTCATGCAGATTCCACCAAACAACCCGCCTATTCCCTCCCACTGCTCCTCATCCCACGCAGCTATGATAAGGGCAGAAATCCAAACCCTGCTTGAGAAAAGGGCAATTCAGGTAGTCAAAGAGGCAGGGGATATTATTCTCACTTCTTACTTCCCAAGAAGACGGGGGACCTTCGTCCCATCCTCGATCTGAGCCAACTGAATACCTTCATCGAGTACAGAAGTTTCAGGATGGTGACCCTGTCCGGCTTGTTGCCCATAATCCACCATGGAGATTGGCTCTGCTCCCTGGACATGCAAGACGCTTATATGCACATAAAGATTGTGACAGGGTGGAACAGAACCTTGTCCCAGTTGTTAGAAAAAGTGTTTAAACGCAAGTGTCTGTCCTTTCCTGTCTATTTGTCTGTCTGGTTGCGCAACCATATTTTCCTATGAGACCTCGAACTTGATCAGCTCGACAGTCTCGCAATTCTTTGTCTCTCACTATCTCTGTTTTCTCTTGCGGTCTGTTTTTTATCCCTTGCATATCTGTATATGCTGATATAAAAATATATGTAAATCAGTATGTGAAAATGTAATTGATATTGGGATCCCTTTTGTTTAGAAATATTTATAGCATTACTGTTGAAATGTGTATAATTATATTTTGAGATGACTAAAACAAGCAATTGGAAACTAGAGGTTACCTTAGTGCAAATGTGTAAGTCTTTTGCAAAAGCTGTGGAAATAGAGCCTCTCAGCTCAGGCGCACTCTGTTCTAAGCTGCACATGCCTGATATTTACAAAAACAGGATGCTTGCTAAGGATGGGGGTTGAAAGGTCTTATAAGAGCTACGCTGCAACTGCAAGAAAGACTAGAAGAAAAAGGGACACAGAGACTCTAGGAAAACTACTGTGTTTTCTCCTTTGTACATGGTTATACTGAACAAGTTTATTTTTTTTATGTTACTGCTACTGTAAATAAATATTTTTGGTGAATTCTACAACTGCTCCTGGTTTTCCCTATGCTTCCAGACCTGTGCCTCGACAACAATGATCCTGTCATCCCACAGGAAGTACCTCTGCTTCATCTTCAAAGGAGAGCACTTTCAGTTCAGGGCGCTGCCATTCAGCCTCTCGTCGGCACTGAGAGGTTTTACCAAGTGCATGGCTGTAGTGGCGGCAACCCTCAGGAGCAGGGGCCTTTATGTTTACCCCTACCTGGACGACTGGCTTCTTGCAGCCTCATCAGAGGACCAGCTGCATCAGTCAATACAGGAGGCGTTCAGCCTATTTCAGGACTTGGGCATCACCCTGAATCTCCCCCTGGTCGTGCCCCTGGCCTACCGACTGGCTGCAGTACATAGGGGCAGTATTGGACACCATCCAAGGAAAGGCCTTTTTCCTTGCAGACTGAGCAAACAGGTTGAGGGTGGCTGCTTGAAGAGTGATGGCTACCAGTCCAGTACCAGCCAGAGTGGTACTCCAACTTTTAGATGACATGATTGCAGCCATTGCAGTGGTTCCTTGGGATCTTCTTTTTGCCTTAGAGAAACTTACTTTGCATCCCTTTGAACTAGCCGCAAGTTGCGAGCACCACTTTCTCTCTTGGAAAGCTGTTTTTAATTGCCATTACTTCCGCTTGGGAGGAGTTCCAAGCTGCAGGCTCTGATGCGTTAGGAGCCTCATTTTGTTTCTCACAGGGACAGGGTTGCCCTGTGCACAAATCCTAAGTTCCTTCCAAAGGTAGTGTCTGAATTCACCTTAAATCAGGACATCCGACTACCAGTTTACTACCCAGAGTATTTGAACAGAGGGGAGGCCTTGTTACACACTCTGGATGTACATAGAATCCTACGTTACTATATAGAACGGACTTGTTCGTTAAGAAAGACAGACCAGTTGTTTGTCTCCTTTGCCTGAAAAATATTAGGGGCTCCAGTGACCAAGCAGACACTGGCCAAATGGTTGGTGAGTTGCATTACTTTTTGTTACCAAAAGTATGACAAGCCCTTGCCGGGACCAGTCAAGGATCATTCCACAAGAGAGGTTGCAGCTTCCTTTGTGTCCCTCAGGAACGTGTCTGCAGCAGATCTCTGTGCAGCTGCTACTTGGAGTTCGGTCCACGCTTTCATTAGGCACTACAGTCTGGATATTGCTTCTAGTCGGAGAGCAGGTTTCGACCTTGCAGTCCTCCAGGGACTTCTCTCCTAAAACAGTGCCATGGACTCTGTGTTTCTATTAGTCCACCACCCTTCTGACTTGGGTCTCTTTCTGTACTGTTTGGGACTCGGTCCTTATGATGTTATGTGCTGCAAGAGCTCCCTCTCGAAGTAAGATAGTAGTTACGTAAGAACTTACCGTAACAGTATATCTTCGAGAGGAGCTCTTGCAGCAGGTGGTTTTCCCACTCACCTGTCCCCGGGGTTTTGTAACTGTACTTCTCTCTGGGGATGGGAGATCCTCCTCGGTTCCCCATCCTAAGCATTAGCTGGGTCTCCAGCAAGAGAACTGAGGTGGTGCCAGGGGACCGCCCTCTTTATACCATAGGGGACGCGGGGCAGGGCCAACTTCACGGGACAGTCCCCTGCCTTGGACTGCCTGCTAGATGTTTTCTGTGGGGTCCAGGACAGGACAGAGAGCTGTACCAGTTAAGGCAGAAGGAAGCAGGGAGGGAAGTCAGAATAGCAAAGGCCCAAACTGAGGAAAAGATAGCCAACTCAGTTAAGAAGGGGGATAAAACCTTTTATAGGTACATCAGCGAGCGTAAAAGACAAAGAGAGGGATAGTGAGGCTGAATAGAATGAACGGTGGGTGGGCACAGGGGGACAGTGAAAAAGCAGGGCTACTGAACGAATATTTCTGCTCAGTATTCACAAAAGAGGAGGGGGAAGTGCCTAATCCAATTAACAGAAGCACTCTTGATAGGGGGATCGATCCTAGTCCTTTCACAGAAGAAAGGGTTCTGCAAGAACTCCTAAAACTAAAGGTGGACAAAGCAATGGGTCCTGATGGAATTCACCCCAGAATTCTAAAAGAATTAAGGGAGGAACTAGTGAAACCACTGGCTACTCTTTTAATAAATCATGGAGGATGGTGTGGTACCCAAGGACTGGAGGAAGGCAGATGTGATTCCCTTCACAAAGTGGGCCAAGACAGAGGCAGGAAACTACAGACCTGTCAGTCTAACTCTGTGGTAGGGAAAGTGATGGAGTCACTCTGAAGGAAAGAATAGTTGAGTACCTAGAGGCCAGTGGAGCACAGGACCCAAGGCAGCATGGGTTCACAGCGAGAAGGTCATGTCAGACAAATCTAATAGATTTCTTTGACTGGGTGACCAAAGTAGTAGACCAGGGAGGGCTGTGGACATGGCCTACCTAGACTTTAGCAAGGCATTTCACACAGTCCCACACAAAAGATTAATAGTCAAATTAACCAGCCTGGGAGGGGTCCCAGGGTGGTAGCCTGGGTAAAACATTGGCTGCACAACAGGACACAGAAGGTAATTGTAAATGGAGTCCATCTTGAAGAAAGAGGGGTTACTAGTGGGTACCGCAGGGTTCAGTATTGGGTCCAGTCCTTTATGTTGCTTGCACGCACGTAAGAAACATAGTGCCATCATCGGAGATTTTGGAGGTGTGTCACCCCTCCAATTCAGTCAGTGAGCTGGCAGGCGCGCTGCTGGCCAATGCATTTTGGAGCTGTCTATGACACGCCTCAAAATGCAGTATTACAGTTGAAAGGGGAGCTATGCTCAGTGAGCACCGAGCAAGCGTAGCTCCCCCACACGCAGGTGTGCGCGCTCAAGACCGCCTGTGTGGCCGACGGGTGCCCAACCCACCGGCTGAGCTGCTGTCATTCTCCCCCGTAGCTGGTGCCACGCTGGGAGCCCACCCCAGCGTGGCAATCAGTTGTTTGGTTGACGGGGTGCCCAGTCCCCCGCCGGCTGAATGGCCCCCTCATTCTTGTGCCAGCGCTGGGAGCCCACCCAGCTGGCAACGTCCTCGTCTTTTTGTTTTAAACCTGTAAACAAAACGAACTCCGCAGCGTGTCTCCCGACCCTCCCACAACCCGCACTCCAGCCTCCCCACTGGCGCACTAGCCTCCCCACCCCCCACCCCATACTTACCTCTGACTCCGCGCGACGATCTTCGGTGGACCGGAACAGCCGCTCTGCACTTTTCAAAGCCGACCGTGAACTGAGGAAATGCCGGTAAGCTGTATAATGGGCTGGATAGGAGGGGTTCAACTTTATTGTATATCTCAGGTATTTTTGGGACTTTATTATCAATTAACATGGTTTAGACTATGAATGATCACTGTCATCCGGGCGGGTGATTTCCCGCGAGTGACTGTGAAATCACCCTTCGGGCCGGAATACCGCCATGACAGTGACATCATTCATGAGAAGGGTCCCAAAACCCCATGTTGAAAATTTGGTCCAAAATTCCAAAATGACTGTTTTACTTGAGCTGCAGTTTGCTAGTTCCCACGCAGGCTCGTGAATTCACGTAAATTCAATATTTTTCACCCAGATTTTCAACATTGCCATTTTACCACACCTCTTATGAGTAGTACAGCTGTCATTTTCACATCTCACCCAAAATGTGTTTCCTCTTGTAGCGCAGAATGGCGAGTCGATGTGCAAAATCAATGTACAGGACAAATTAAGAAAATCACAGTGACACTGTTCATGAGCAGAGATCTTAAAATAGCTATGTTGAAAATTTGGTGAAAAATTCCTAAAAATGACTGTTTTACTAGAGCGCGTTGCGCAGTTCCTACGCAGGCTCGTAAGTTCACAAATTTTCAATATTTTCACTCCAGATTTTCAACATTGCCATTTTACCACACCTCCTCATGAGCAGTACAGCTGTCATTTTCACATCCTGCTCAAAACATGTTTCCACCATGTAAGCTATACAATGGCGCAGTCGGTATGTAACTCAGTGTGGGACACATTAAGAAAATCACAGTGTCACTGTTCATGAGCAGAGATCTTAAAATGGCAATGTTGAAAATTTGGTGAAAGAATTCTAAAATGACTGTTTTACGAGGTGTGCTATGCAGTTCCCACGCACGTCAGTAGGTTTGCGAATTTTCAATATTTCCACTCCAGATTTTCAAAATTGCCATTTTAGCACACCTCCTTATGAGCAGTACAGCTGTCATTTTTCACATCCTGCCCAAAACGTGTTTCCCCATGTAGCGCACAATGGCGCAGTCGGTGTGCAAACTCAATGTATGGGACACATTAACAAAATCACACTGACACTGTTCATGACCAGAGGTCTTAAAATGGCTATGTTGAACATTTCATGAAAAATTTCCTAACAATGACTGTTTTACGAGCGTGCGTTGCGCAGTTCCTACGCATGCTTGTAAGTTCGCAGATTTTCAATATTTGCACTCCAATGACTTCCAAATACCTAAACAGCACATAGAAGCAAGCAACATTCGGCATTGACAAATGCTTGTTAATGTCTTCATCAGTGACATTGCAGAGGGACTGGAAGGAAAAGTATGCCGTTTTGCAGATGACACAAAGTTCTGCAACAGGGTTGATACACAAGGAGGCGTGGAAAGGATGAAAAGGGACTTGGCAAGGTTGGAGGAATGGTCAGAAGTATATCAGCTAGGATTCAATGCAAAGAAGTGCAAAATAATGCACCTGGGAAACAAGAACCCAGGGAAGAATACACAATGGGTGGGAGGTAGTAACAACAAAAAGGAAAGGGACCTGGGGTAATCAAATCAGATGACCTTAAGGTTAGCAAGCAATGTGAGAAGGCAGTAGGGAGGGCTGGGGGTATACTGGGATGTATAGGAGAGGCATCAGCAGCAGAAAACAGGAAGTTGTTATCCCTCTGTACAGGCAGTTGGTGAGACCCCATCTGGAATACTGTGTCCAGTTCTGGAGACCCCATCTCCAAGGACATAGACAGGATAGAGGTAGTCCAGAGGAGGGCAACTAAAATGGTGCAGGGTCTGCAAGAGAAGCCGTATGAGGAGAGACTAAAGGAGCTTAATATGTATACCCTTGAGGAAAGAAGGGAGAGGGGACATGATAAAACTTTTAAGTACCCAGTGGAATCAACAAAGTCCAAGAGGGTAGCATTTTTCAGAAAGAGACTTGCAAGAACAAGGGGACACAATTTAAAGATAGAAGGAGGGCGAGTCAGGGGCAATGTGAGGAAGTATTATTTCACAGAGAGGGTAGTGGATGCATGGAACAGCCTTCCTGGGGAGGTTGTGGCGTCTAAAACTGTGGGAGAATTCAAGAATGCATGGGACAGACATAAGGCAATTCTTTGGGGGGGTAGGAAGAAATAGGCTGTTGGTTAACTAGGATCTGTGGCCTATCCTGTAGGTAGGGAAATGGGCAGACTAGATGGGCCAATCGGTCCTTATCTGCCGTCAAAGTCTATGTTTCTATGTCCTAGCGCCTGGTGGCATAGTCCTTATGGTGTTACCTGCTGCTAGAGCTCCTCTCGGAGATCTACTGTTACAGTAAGTTCTTACATAACTGTTCTTCTAGGGACATGGATATGTTGTTCATCCACACTTATTGGGCAGGTTCCTTGCCGCTTTAAATCTTGCCGGAAGGTCTTCAAGCTGGCTCCTCCCACCCACCCGGGTGGTAAAACTCTCGGCCCCGCCCCATGACGCCAGATCTTCCTTACCGCTTGGAAGCTCAGGTTCCCTCCTTAACGCGTTGCGCTTAAGACTGGTTCCTAATTCTTCGAAAGTTCAAATTGAAAGTTTTTGCAAAAGACTGGTCTTCTTCTCCCTCGCCGCGGCGGACAAATTCCACTCCCGATTTTCGGAGGTGCCTCATGGCAGAAGATGTCTAGGGACGGATCTGCACCCAAGTGCGCCACTGCCTGGGCCTTGAGCACGACCCGCAGGCCCGTGACTTGTGCTCTTCCTCGGCCCACGCCCCTCAAGACCGTATGTCTGGACACAACTGGGGTGCCCCGAGAAAAGAATTCCACCAGTGAAATCTAAAGAGGCCCGATTACGGTGTCCGCTGGGCGGTGGCTCGCAGATCAGCTTGAGCAGAATATCGCCTCAAGATGAGGCGGCGCGGGCCGCTTTCTACTCCTGCGTGCATTTGTCACGCCTCGGTGCCTCTTACTCGGCTTCTTTTAAGGAGCTTTGTCTGACCCTCTCGACCAAAGATGAGGGTCCAACTTCTTCGGGACCTTCTTCCAGGTCCAAAAAGAGCAAAAGTAAGTCTCTCCGTCGACGCTCTTGGGAGCGGGAAAGATCCCCCTTCCCTTGTCGACAGTCGACTTCGGTCGACCCCTCAGCTCGGCCACTGGCTTCACGGTGTCCCCGTCAGGCCAGTTGGCCGAGACTCCGCGACGCCGTCGAGATTTTTCTCACCTGCTGGACGGTTGTGGGCTGGAGAAGCTGAGAATCCCTCTCCCGGTTCCCCGGTGGAGTTGAGGATCCTGCCTTCGCCTGTGCCTCCGTTCCGGAGCTCGTGGAATCGTCTCGAGCTGAGGGAGTGCCGATTTCCGACACTTCTCCCTCGCCTTCCTCGCCTAGTCGAGACTCTCGGTTCGACATCCTCAAGAGTCCAACCGATCCCGCCGTCATAGGCGGTCTCGCATCTGCGGCAAGCGGCGCCGCCGCTCTTCCTCTTCCTCGGACAAGGGGAGGCTTCAGCGCAAGTTGTGTCGGAGGTACGAGGAACTTATGTGGCAACAGCTCCTTTTGACCGGGAATAAGCCGACCCAGTCGTCTTCCCCAGCCATTAAGTGGCTGTCACCGGAGCAGCAGAAACAACGCCTTATTGTAGTCAAGGAGCCTGTTCTCAGGCCGGTTGTTCGGCCAATTCCAGCTGCCCCACCGATTCTGGTGGAACCTCTGCCCCCACAGCCATTAGTTGGGGCTCCGACCAAAAATTCTCGGTCGGCTTTGGGTGTGCCCCATAGGCTGTCGGTCACCCTCACTCCCGATAAACCTCGGCAGGTGGAGGGTGGCTGAGGGCCGAGGCAGCTCTTTGAGGACTCTTCTGAGTCCGATGATGGTTCCTCCCTCTTCTCCAAGCGCATAGACTTGGAGTCCTCGGGAGGACAGTCAATGGACGATAGCCCTTCGTCCTTCTTAGGGTTGCTTCGACTCATCTCGGAGTCCACCGGGATGAAGCTCGAACCTGTTTCTAAACGGGCCAGGTATCCCCTCATGGAGATTCTGGACCAAGGGATTCTCCTACAGAGGCCTTTCTGGTGGCCGAAGCCATAGTGGGTCCGGCCTTGGAACTTTGGCAGCTTCCTGCCCTCGCCTTGGCCTGGTTGGCCAGGAAGTATCACGGTCCTACAGGTTCCTGTCCGGTTTCGGAACACCCCTCGGCCGAGGGGTTGGTTACTGACAGCTTTTTCGCGTGCCGGGAACTGAGGATGTAGACAAACCTCCCGACAAGGAATCCAAGAAATTGGATTATGCCGGCGAAAAGTCTATGCTGCATCCTCTCTCTCGCCTTCGCCAGGCCAGTTCGGCCGCCCTCATGGCACATTTTCTCACGCCTGTTGGGCTCCCTGGATGAGGTTGTCCCTCATCTTCCCACAGATCTGCAGACTACCGTCAGGCAGGTGCGGGACCAGGGCAGGGCAGTGGCTAAACAGCAGCTCCAGACTGCGTTAGACATCGGGGACTCATGTGCCAGGTCTGTGGCGGCCGCAGTGGCCATGCGTCGTCGGGCTTGGCTGAGGATATCCACCTTTACTTCCGATACCCAGCACAAGTTGGCGGATGTTCCCTTTTTGGGGACTGACCTCTTCGGCCCTGGGGTGGAAGGTCACCTGCAGAGGACGAGAAGTCCAATGCTACCTTGGACTCGGTCTCTTCCGCCAGAAGGACAAAGGCACAAGCCACAGCCTAAGCCCTTTCGTCCTTCTTCAGCCGCAGCGCCTGTCCAGCAACGTCAGGGCCAGCAGGCTCGACCTTGGTATCCCAAGCCCAAGCCGTCGGCTTCCTCCAACAGGAAGCAGGGAGGTAAAGGCCCAGGAGGTTCCTCGGCCGGTCCCTCCTCCAAGCCTGCCCAGTGACGGGCTGAGGGTGTCGCCCCATCCCTGTCACTCACCCCTGGTTCTCCCTGGGGACGGCTCAGACATTCCTTTCCCCTGGTCCACTGTTACCACAGACAGGTGGGTACTGGAGGTGGTGGGAAAAGGCCTACCTCTGGAATCGAGCAGGCCCCGCCCTTCAGAGCCGTGCTGACTGGGGGCCTCGGGTCCGCAGTCACTGGCGGCTCACCGAGCCGACATCGCTCTCCTCCTCCAAAAGGAGGTGATCACGGAGGTGGAGGACCCCCCTTCAGACCCGGAGTTTGTGTCCAGGTATTTCCTGGTTCCGAAACGGACGGGGGGCTGGCGCCCCATTCTCGACCTACACGACCTGAACAAGTTCCTAAGGTCTCGAACCTTCAGAATGGTCACTCTGGCGCAGATAATACCATCTCTGGAACACGGCGTGTGGTTCTGCTCTGTGGACCTCCAGGATGCGTTCTTTCACGTCCCTATCTGTCCGTCACATCGGAGATTCCTCCGCTTTCGAGCGGAGGGATCCCTCTTCGAGTTCCGAGCCATGCCCTTTGGCTTATCTCCAGCTCCCAGTGTCTTCACCAAATGAATGGCAGTGGTGACAGCATTCCTGCGGCGCCGAGGGGTCCGGGTGTACCCTTACCTGGACGATTGGCTGATAGCAGCCTCCTCCAGATGGGAGGTGGAGCGGTCCAGAGATCTGGCCCTCCAGGTTTGCTCTCGAGTTGGCCTTCTCATCAACGAGGCCAAGTCGGAACTCGAGCCAAAGCAGGTGATCCTGTTCATCGGGGCAGAGCTCGACTCTCTTCGAGCCAGAGCACGACTCCCGGCGGACAGGGCCGAGGTTCTTACCTCCTTTGCCCAATCATTTCTGGTTGGGCAATCGCGCCCTGCCCGGGACTTCCTGCGCCTTCTGGGTCTCATGGCGGCCTGTACCAGCGTGGTCCGTTGGGCCCGCTGGCACATGCGCCCCCTTCAGTGGGGACTGGCCAGCCAGTGGTCACAACGCTGTGATCCTTTGGACCAGCTAGTGATAGTGACCCAGGAGATGTGGAACGCTCTCCAGTGGTGGACCGTTCCATTCCATTTGCAGGAGGGCATCCCGTTTGTCTGCCCCGAGCTGACGGTCTCTCTATCGACCGATGCCTCTCTGATGGGTTGGGGTGCCCATCTGGGGGAACACCGAGTGCACGGCCTCTGGTCCCCGCGGGAGTCCCGATGCCACATCAACCTGTTGGAGCTCCGAGCGGTCCGCCTAGCTCTCACCGCCTTTGCTCCGTTTCTCCGGGGTCAAGTGCTCCGAGTCCAGACGGACAATACCACGACCATGTACTACCTGAACCGCCAGGGCGGGACGCACTCCATGCTTCTATGAAAGGAAGCTCTCCGCATTTGGTCACTCGTGCGCAGCCTGGAGGCGGATCTCCTAGCCATTTATGTGACAGGAGCCTCCAACACCCTAGCCGATGCCCTGAGCCGGATAGGGGCTGCATCTCACGAATGGTCTCTACTGCCGGAGGTAGTACAAGATCTGTTCTCCCACTGGGGCACACCTCAGGTGGACCTGTTTGCCTCCAGAGAGAACGCAAAGCTGAGGCTGTTTCATGCCCGCCCCCCTTAGCAGGGCTCGCTGCAGGGGGATGCCTTCTCGAGGCTGTGGACCCCGGGCCTCTTCTACGCCTTTCCCCCATTTCCCTGGATTCACAAGGGCTTCACAAAGCAAGGAGGGACAAGGCGCAGGTGATCCTGATAGCCCCACACTGGCCCTGCCAGTTCTGGTACCCAGATCTCCTCAGCCTCAGCTCCAGGCTCCCGAGGCAGCTTCCAGCTCGCCCGGACCTGCTTTCAGTCAATCAGGGGAAGGTGTTCCATCCAGACCGTCAATCCCTGCACCTGACGGCCTGGTTCCTGAGCGGCTAGAGTTCCAGGCCTTGGGTCTTTCCGACGAGGTCCTCAATGTTGTTGAGGCGTCCCGTAAGGAGTCGACCAGAAAATGCTATGCCTTCAAATGGAAGAGATTCTCCATTTGGTGTCAGGGCAAGGGCTTGGACCCTTCCTCCTGTTCTGTGGCAAGCATTTGGACTATTTATGGTCCCTTTCTAGTCAAGGGCTTAGGCCCATGTACCTCTAAGGTGCACCTGGCAGCCATCTCTGCTTACCGGGCGGGCCGGAAGCAGTCAGGCGCAGGAAAAGGTGGTCGGGCGCTTTTTCAAAGGCCTTGATCACATTTCCTCCGATGCGAGAACCTCCACCTCCATGGGATTTACTGCTGGTACTGGCAAAGCTCATGGGCGATCTTATCAACCAATGCACAGGTGTGATTCTCTCACCTGTCGTGGAAGACCGCTTCTTGGTGGCTATCACGTCAGCCAGAAGGATGGGAGAGCTCCAGGCGCTTTGCATCGAGTCTCCTTACCTGGTCTTCCACAGGGACAAGGTTGTCCTGCGCCCCCACCCGAAATTCCTTCCGAAGGTGGTGTCGGAGTTTCACCTTAACCAGGTGCTGACTCTGCCGGTGTTCTACCCCAATCACACCTCGGAGGCCGAATATAGGCTCCATACTCTGGACCCTAGAAGGGCGCTCGCTTATAAGGAGCGCACGGCTGAAATTCGGGGAGAGGTTCGCCAGCTGTTTGTCACCTACGCTGAAGCCGCACCTGGCAGACCTGCAGCCAAGCGGACGATAGGCAGGTGGGTCACCTCCTGCATAGATCGCTGCTATAAGTTGGAGGGCATGGAGCCTCCCAGAGGGATAAGAGCTCATTCTACCCGTCATACTGCTGCATCGGTGGCTGCTTCCAGGGACGTCCCTATCCAGGAAATCTGCAGGGCTGCTACCTGGAAGTCAGCACACACCTTTATTACCCATTACCACATCAACCTTGAGTCACGCCGGGATGCTGGTTTTGGGGCCTCGGTTCTCCAGTCCTTATTTCCCAAGTAAATATTGGGGGTGTGCGCCTTGCCTCCCTCCTCCCGGAGAACTGCTAGGAGTCTGCCAATAAGTGTGGATGAACAACATATCCATGTCCCTAGAAATACAGGATCTTACTTCGAGATACAGCTCTTGCAGCAGGTTACACCATTAGGACTGAAGCCGGCAGGCGCCAGGACCCCGGAGATCTTTTCTAGCTAGCTATCTTCAGCGGGGACCGCCCACGCCGGCCCGCCTCCCGACGTCAGGCGTGGTATAAGAGGGGCGGTCCACCAGAACTTCAGTTCTTTCCTCCGCCGACAGTGCATGCTTCACCCTCGGTAAAGTTCTTTGCACTGCCCGCGTGGTTCTTTTCAAAATTTTCGAATTTCGATTCTTCTGTGGAGATTTCTTCTCTTCAATCAAGTTCAGCGCCTGATGTCCTCTCCGACCGGCATTCTTCTAAGTGTGCGTGCGGCAAACAGATACCGTTTAAGGACCCGTGATTCCGCATCGTCCAGGTGTCTAGGCCCGGATCACGATACCCAGGCCTGCTCCTCTGCCAGGGGTTCAATAGCCGCACCAGAACTGCCCGCAGAAGGCCCTTCAAGCTTTCTACTAGAGGAAAAACTTGAGCTATGGCCTCCAAGGAAGATTCGACGATCGACTATGCAGAAAAGAAGAAGAGGTCCAGGATCCTGCCCGTCGCCGGTTCTGGCCTCCGAGTCCCGAGCCCGGTCTCGCCAACCGCCGCCCGACCTTCGCCGCCCCTGCCGCGGCCCCGCTGCACACCCTGCTCAGGCCTCTACCGCCAGGCCGTCGTCATCCTCTTCTGCCCTAAAGGCCGTGGGCGGTCGGGGAACGCCACCACCACCACCACCACCACAAGTCGGGCTCCCCGCCTCGGGCGCCGACGTCCGCTTCTTCCTCTCTTCCCCGAAGACCGCCGAGCTCACCCGCTGAGGAAGCCGTGGATCCGGCGTTAGCCAGACCGCCGGTCGTGACGCCAGCGTTCTCCGAGCCGACGCCGGGTCGGTCGGCCGCCGCCGCTCATCGCATCGGACGCCGGTGGGGGAACCGACGCCCGGACGCCTGAGCGGGGACTCCTGCGCCCGACGCCGGTCGGACAGGAGTCCCCATCGAGGAGGATTCGCCTTGCCTGATGTCCAGGCGGGCGCTCGCCACGAGGAGTCTCCTCGGGTCCCTCGCCGCCCGAGGTCCCTGTGCCGCCGCTGACCGACGCCGCCCTCATCCTCAGAGCCGACGCGGGACTGTCCTTGGCTGAGGTGAAGGACCTGTTTACTTACTGGTGGGCTACTATCAGGAAGGATGTGGTACCCCCAGTCCTTCCTCCTCCACCTCCTCCTCCTCCTGTGGTTTCGGCCCCACCCTCACCTGTGAGGTCGGCTGGCCATTCCGTCCCCAGGGAGCCTGTGACCTCCCAGGGCAGACATTCTAGAAGGAGACCTCCGACCAGATGCTGCCTCCGGGTCACCCAGTCCCAAGAGGTCAGGAGGCGACGCCGGGTTGCCGTCGTCGGAGGCTACGGGATCTTCCTATGTTTCTTCTAGATCTCCATCTCCGGTCTCGCTTCCCTCGCCAGACCCACGTGAGACTCCAAGGTCTCCTCCGGACGATCCATCCTTCATGGATATCCTTAGACATATCCAGGAGAATATGGGTTGGGAAGCAGAGGAACTTGACCCTGAAAGACTACACCTGGCAAAGTATCTTCGGCAGAAGGATCCTAAGCCTGTGGTGGTGCCACCCTTGGTGGACACTTTTGTGGACGTCACCAAGGCTGCGTGGAAGCGCCCTCATTCGCTTCCCGGGCGGTGCCGAAGAAGGCGGATAGGTTGCACAGGGCCCCAAGGGGGACCAGTACCTATCTCAACAACCTCTGGCTGACTCCTGGTCATTACTGCCTCTCATGATCGGTCCCAGAGACCGCAGCATTTGAGTGCTCTGCCACCGACCCAGAATCCAAACAGCTGGACGCCTGGGAGGCGACTTCACGCCCGCCGACTTGCGCTATCAGGTCCCTGAACTATCTCACCCACATGGTTCAGTTCCAGAACACTTTGTGGGAACAGGGCTAGAGGCGGCTGAGAAGCTGCGGAAGGTGAGCAGAAGGAGGAGATGCTTCAGCTCTTCCGGACGGGTTCAGACGGAACCCAGGTGCTTGGAGCCGCTGGATGATTCTGCGTGGACTCGTCAGCCAGGGCAGCTGCTTCAGGCGTGCAGCCGGAGACACTCATGGCTTTGTGTCTCTGGTTTCACCCCAGACGTCCAGAAGAACATTTTGGACGCTACCTTTGAAGGTGAGGTGTTGTTTGGTAATCCGTCAGAACGTATATTACCAAACTGCAAGAGGCTGGAAAGCGGTCCGGACAGTCCAGGCGATGTACGCCGAGGCCTGGCTCGTAGGAGCCAAGTCCATTGGTGGCGGACTCCAGAGGCAACAGCCTCGTGCCGCCACACAGCATAGGGGCTCTGGCTTCCAAGATCCCAGGGAAGCAGCCCACTGGCAGAGGTCAACGCCCTTCCAAGGCTACCCAGCCGGCGGGCCCCTCAGCCGCCACAGCATGACTCCTTTCTCCGCCCCGCCTCAGGATCAACGGGACGCTCGGCCGGGGTCGTGCTGCCTCCTATCGGGTTGGCAAGCACAACTCACCACAGGTGGGTTCTTCAATTGGTCAGCAAAGGCCACTTTTAGAATTCAAGAACGCCCACCCTCAAGGCCTCCTCTGCTCTCCCGATCACTCGGGTCAGCACCGTGACTTGATTTGGCAAGAGGTGATTGCTCTCTTGGACAAGGAGCGATTCAATCTGTCCCAGGGACCAGAGAGGAAGGGATTTATTCTCACTCTTCCTGGTTCTCAAAAAGACAGGGGACCTCCGTCCTATTCTGACCTAAGCGACTCAATCAATCGGTCGTGATACAAAAGATTTCAGATGGTGACCCTCCCGGTCTCATTCCCATGCTAAAACAAGACGCCTATTTAGCATCTCTAGATATGCAGGACGCCACCTGCACATCCCCATAGCTCAGGCGCATCAGAGGTTCCTGCGCTTCGAGCTCTCAGGCCACCATTTTCATTCCCGAGCCTCCCTTTCGGGCTGTCATCCGCCTCGAGGGTTTCACGAAGTGCATGGGCAGTCGGGCAGCTGCCCTAAGGAGGCAGGGCCACTATGTGTTCCCGCACTCTAGACGATTGGCTTTTCATGGCCGCCTCCAAGGAGGCGCTTGCAAGTGATCCGAGACACTCAGATCTTGTTCAGATCGCTTGGGATCTTAATAAACCAGGAGAAGTCGGTCTTGGTACCGTCAGAGAACCTGCAATTCATAGGGCGCAGTGCTGACACGGTCCAGGGAGGGCCTTCCTCCCAGGCGACAGAGCCGGAGCCATCAGGTCACTTATAAAGGACCTGTTGGCGAATCAGACTGCTTCAGCCAGGATGGTCCTTCGCCTGCTCGGGTCACATGGCTGTGGCCATTCTATGGTCCTCTCGCTGCCTCCACATGCGCTATGCAGTGGATGCTCAAGGCGCAGTGGGATCAGAGGCAAGACCATCTGCAGCATCCGGTCAGAATCACAAAAGGGTGATTCAGGACTGGCAATGGTGGTTAGCCCTCGGTCGCTCCTCCAAGGGCGCCCCGCTTGCAGCGCCGTCCCCAGAGATTACACTCACCACGGACGCTTCAGGTCTCGGGGGGAGCTGCATAGATGGGGTGAAGTCTCAGGGCATTTGAGTCCGCTGGAAGCTCATCTGCACATCAATGTTTTGGAGATGAGGGCGGTTCTCTTTGCTCTCCGGCTTCCAGTCCGTGATCCCGCCGTACCATCCTGCTTCAGATGGACAACACGGCGGTAATGTATTACCTCAACAAGCAGGGAGGCGACACTCTTATCCCTTGCAGGAGGCCATGAGGGTGTGGGATTGGGTAATCGGACACGGCGCAAATCTAGTCGCGGTACACGTTCCCGGCGTGGACAACACGATTGCAGACCGCCTGAGTCGCTCCCAGGCCAGAGTCCACGAGTGGGAACTTCTTCAGGAGGTAGCAGAGGACCTGTTCCTTTGATGGGGAACCCCAGAGTTAGACCTATTTGCATCCCCATCCAACGCAAACCTGCCCAATTTCTGCTCGCTAGATCCAGGGCCTGGAGTTTTCTGGCGAGACACGTTGTCCATCTCCTGGGAGAACAGGTTCCTCTACGCTTTTCCTCCTTTCCCATTGATCCAGAGAGTTCTGCTCAAATTGCGCAAGGAGCACGCGCGGGTGATTCTGGTGGCCCCATTTTGGCCCAGACAGATCTGGTTCCCTTTGCTGGCGCAGCTGTCTCGAGAACCTCCGCTTCCATTGCCGTGCAGTTCTCACCTTCTGTCTTAGGAGCAAGGGTCTTTATTGCATCCGGATCTGCGGTCTCTGAACCTGCACGCCTGGCTCCTAGAGACGTAGCCATTATGCGACACGGGGTCTCGCACGAGGTGGCAGAGGTACTCTCTGCTGCCAAAAAGCCGGCTACTTGAGCTACTTACGCCATGAAATGGCGCAGATTCTGCCTTTGGTCACGGGCTCGTGATCTTTCCCCTTTAGGTTGTCCTGTGGGGGCAGTCTTGGACTACCTCCTTTCCCTCTTTCGCTCGGGGCTAGCCTACTCTATCAAGGTCCACCTTTGTGCTATTTTGGCTTATCACCAGCCAGTGGGCCAGCGCACCATTGCTCAGCTAGACGCTTCTCGGGAGTTCCTGAGAGGGGTGCTGCACCTTAGGCCTCCTATTAAAAACCCGATCCCTCCATGGGTTCTCCTTTTTGTTTTGGAGCAGCTTACGCTCCCTCCCTTTGAACCAGCCGCGGAATGCGAGCTACGTTTTCTGTCTTGGAAGACGTTGTTTTTAGTTGCAGTTACTTCAGCCAGAAGGATTTCTGAGCTTCATGCCCTGATGTGTAAGGAACCTTATTTAGTTTTTCACCGAGACAGAGTGTCTCTGAGAACGAATCCTAAGTTTTTGCCTAAGGTGGTTTCGCCTGACCTTAAATCAGGATATTGACCTTCCGGTCTACTTCCGAACTATTCCAACAGGGGAGGCTTTGCTCCACACGCTTGATGTTCACCGCAGCCTGAGGTATTACTCAATAGAACTAAGTCTTCAGGACTTGAGCAACTTTTTGTGTCCTTTGCACAGAGAATGAGAGGCCGGCCAGTGTCTAAGCAATCCTTATCCCGCTGGCTCGGCAATGTATCTCTCACTGTTACCAGTCCAAAAGCCCCTCCTGGGTCCAGTCCGGGACATTCTACCAGGGCGAGCCACCTCTTTGCAGCTCTCAAAAATGTATCAACCTCTTCTATCTCGCCTGCAGCTACTTGAATTCTTTGCATACCTTTATCAGGCATTATAGTCTCGATATCGCCTCAGGCGAGAGCTGGTTTCGCCAGGCCGCGGCTACAGGGCCTCCTGTCCTGAACTGAGGCTGGGTGGCTGCTCCAGCATAGTCTTCTTCTTTCCTCCTCCCGGTGTGAAGGGGTTCAAGCCTTACTGCTTGGGAATCAGTCCTAATGGTTCTGACCTGCAAGAGCTGTATCTCGGGTAAGATGGTACAGTTACGTAGAACTTAGCGTAACAGTAGATCTTCGAGAACAGCTCTTCAGCAGGTACCTTCCTCACTACCGCTTCCTTGGAGGAGTTCTTCACTCCGCCTCCTCTAGGTTAGAGGAGTAAGGGAAATGGATAGCTATTGCTCGACCAGCCAGTCTGATAGTTCAGACAACAGGAATTCATTTTCATCCGTATGGTTGGATCAACGTGAGTCAGTTTTTTCTTCGAAAGGAATTTCCTACTTTCCTACTGGGGTTTGTTTCGTACTGCGTTTGCCTCTGAGCGGATCCTCGGTCTCTCGGCTATTGATACCTCTGGCCGGAATCTCGGGGAGAACTGGGGATTCTGGCATGGACCGCCTCTTATACCACGCCGACGCCGGAGGCGGTCCCGCTGAAGATAGCTAGCCAGAAAAGATCTCCGGTCCTGGCGCCTGCCGCTTCAGTCCTAATGGTGTAACCTGCTGCAAGAGCTGTTCTCGAAGATCTACTGTTACGGTAAGTTCTTACGTAATCAGAGTTTTCTCACTTTGTAACAGGAGTTCTAGGAATGGTATATGTTGTTCATCCACACGCACCACCCACTCTCCCCGCTTCAACGCACAACCTGAGCTTTCCAGCGGGCAGATCTGGCGCCATGGGGCGGAGCCGAGAGTTTTACCACCCGGGTGGGTGGGAGGAGCCAGCTTGAAGACCTTCCGGCAAGATTTAAAGCGGCAAGGAACCTGCCCAATAAGTGTGGATGAACAACATATACCATTCCTAGAACTCCTGTTACAGGTGAGTAACCTGTATTTTTCAAACCCCAGGAAATCTTACTGTATTCTGACTTATGCAGTATGATCTCACGATAGGACTGCTCCGGAGCCGAAATGGTTAATAGAACCTATGCAAATGATGGAATGCTAGGCTCAAGCTTCGTTTTCAAATCACTGTCCCTGGTAAACAGTTCTAAACCATCAGATTATTTACTCTGCTTGCCTCAGTAAGACATCTCCAGAGAGCTTTTCTTCGACGCATGAAGAAACTTTGTTTTCTCGGTTTATTCAGTAATAAAATTTATTTTATTGGTATTCTTTCACTGTCCTTGGTTTTCAGGTAGTAAATGTTTAGGTTTTAATCAAGTAGGGGTAAGTAGTCATTTTCCTCCCAGTTCTTTAACCGAGGGGAAACCAACAGTCTTCCTTTTTATTTTATTGATTTAAGTTAGTTAAATTTTCTGTTCCGACTTGGTATAGTCTATTTATTATTAGTTGTGTTTTAACCAGGGTAACTGCTGGTTTCACTCGTATTTGAATTCAACTGGGGTAACTCCTGGTATTCTATCCTGTTTTTATTATTCCGGGGTAACTCCTGTTTTTTTCTGCCAGTTTGTGTAACTGAAAAAAAAAAAAAAATAAACAAAAATTTTACTTTTTATGTGGTGATCCGGTTTATGAAACAGAAAACAAAAAGGAGAACAGGACCCATAGGTTTCCAGCACTGTACTGAGTGCGGGGAACTTTTTGCTAAAGCAGATCCACACTTAATTTGTTTATTCTGTTTGGGGTCTGACCACTTACAGATTGTGAGATTTGTGCTAATTTTCCACAGTCCACCTTGGATAGATGGCTTAAAAGACTGTCGGAAAGAATGGCTGAAAAGGCTGCTAACCCAGCCGCAGAGCAACTGGATGAACCGGGAGAGCTGCCATCTGAAAGGGGCAGTAGCTCTACTTCAAAAAAATGAACCACAGATAAGGCTGCTAAACCGGCCATTGCGCTCAAGAAAAAGAAGAAGGAAAAGCATCAGGAACACAACTGAAACAAACCGCGGTTCCTTCTGCAGAGGAGATTGCTAATGCGATCAGTATTATTCATTCATTACAGTCCCCGGTTCCGGTTGGCAAACAACCATTTCCACAAACTCCCAGTTCAAATGTTATCCCTGGTTTAACAGACCAAGGTGGGGATCCTTATGGGGACAATGACTTTGGGAATGAGCCTGATGATGATGATGAAGATGATGAGGATTATGGGTATCCTATTGATCCAGATATTTATCCTGATCCTCACAGATCAGAGTCCCCTGACAGGGGAACAGAGGATTTTTCCTCATATTTTGCTTTTATGAAGCCAGTGGCTCAGTCCCTCGACCTCCCATCCCAGGAATCAGTGGAGTATGAGGAGGAAGAGGATTATAAGGAGATGATGGATGTGCCACCATCAAAGAGGCTACTCCTCCCTCTCCATAAGTCTCTAAGAAAGCAGACTATGAAAGTTCTGCAAACCCCCACTTCAATTCAACCCACAGACAGGAAGGTGGATAAGAAATACTGGGTGGCTAAGACTGGGGCTGAATTCCTGTTTGGGCCCCCCGGCCATGAAGGTATGGTATAGGCTGTAGCATGTGACAAAGCTGCATCCCTCTGGCCTCTCACCCTCCAGACAATGATTATAGGAGGGTGGATTCCATGGTCAGAAAAGTGTATTTGGCATCTTCTCTGGCTGTTAGGCAGGCATCTTACATGGCTTATATAGCCAGATATCAGAAAAACATGTGGGCCACAGTATTGCAGATTGCTAAGGCAGCCCCCCCCCCACCCAATGGCTGCTGACCTGGAGGAGGCTGCAAAAAGGGGTATCGAAGCTGTTAAGATGCAGTTCAAGATGGCAGTGGATTCTAACGACACTGCATCCAGGCAGATGGCTTCTGCTGTGTCCCTCAGGAGGTTTGCTTGGCTTAGAACCACTAAATCATATAATCCCACCCCACTCTGTCCATCTTACTCGGTCTCCTCTCCTTCGCTGAGTCTTCACTCTCTCAGACCGCCTTCACCTCAACATAAACCTACCTTAAAACCTCTCCTGAATTTCTTGCTTCACTTTCAAACCTGACTCCCTCTCCAGTAAGACTATCATGTTCCTCCTACATGCGGGCTCGCCGCCACCGTGTGGTAGACTAAAGGTACTAACCCCCCTGATCTGCCTTCTTTTCCTGCTCTGCCGAAACAAAATCTCTCTGTCCCTACCTCATGTGATACACCACGACTCCCCCTCACTCAGTGATTTTAGTTTTTCAAACCTACTTGTTGCCAAATATTACTCTAAACCCACCTGGCAATACTTTTTTCTTAAGAAAGGATACACGTATCTCGTACTCACTACCTACTATAAGCAAAGGAAAAAACAGAAATCTACCGATAGTCTATACAGACTACAGCCTGAATTTCTAGCCTCTCTTTTGCTACTGCTTGCAGGCGACGTGGAACTAAATCCTGGCCCTCCCTATAACGGCACCCCAGGCAACTCACAGGGCAAGTCAAAAAGAGGTCTTCTACTTGCACTTATGAATATTAGAAGTCTACTGAGCCATCTGGCTGAACTTGAGGCTTGGATCACAGCAGTTGGACCTGACATTCTGTGTCTCACGGAAACATGGCTTAAACCTCGAATCCATGATGCCCAGTGTAACTTACCTGGATACTCCATTATCCGACAGGACAGGCCAGGGTCAAACGGGTGGGGCGTTGCCATTTACCATAAAACCCACCTCAGCATTAAAACTGCTCCTGCCTATAACCCTCAACGGACCTGTGAGTCTTTACGTGCAATTTTGTCCCTAGGTGCGAAAAATCTGCACATAATATGTCTCTACAATTCGCCCACTGGAGGGGTGGAGAGTTTTCATGAACTACTTAAGCTAACATCGCAAACAATTAACATGAATGAAGCCATTATACTAGGTAATGTAAATCTAAACTGGCTGGGCCCTTCTCATAGCACTCTAGCATCTCTAGTCCAAGGTCTTAACTTCTCTCAGCTAATAACTGAGAACACCAGGATGATAAACTCTCAGTCAGGTACGCTGATAGATTGGATTCTCACAAATAGACCTGAACACATGACAAAGGCAGGTATCCTGGCTGATGCTATAACCAACCACTCACCCACTATCTGTCACTGGCGCTCTGGTCCACCACACTCTCCCTCAGCTCCGCCTGGTCACATTTACCAACTTCAAGACATATGGATTTAAACACTTTTCTCTTGACGATCCAACATTGACTGGTCTGAAATCTACCAACAACAAAAGTTGAAGACGCCCTTAACGTGTTCCTGACCAGGTTCAGGGAAGCACAGAATAGGCATGCTCCGAAAGTGCAGAGAAGGGTCAGGGGACGACAAACGAGATGGCTCCATAAAGATCTTCTCCGACAACTTAGAATCAGGGATAAACTATGGAAGCACTTCAAAAGCACTGGTCTACCCAGGGACCACTCAATCTACAAGCAACACAGAAACTCCTGCAAAAGCAGATAAGGCTTGCAAAAAAGTAGGCACTCCAGAACCTGCTATCCAGCTCAGCACATGATCTCCAGTAAATTCTGGGGTCACATAAAGACCTTCCTTGGTACCCCACAATCTGTAACCCCCTCAGAAATGATACTAGATGGTATCCACTGCAATGACTCCCTCACCATAGCAAATGCTTTCAATAAGTTGTTCTCTGATCTGTCTCCTTACACATCCACACTACCACTGGCACCTGTTGCATCTCAGCCCTTTGCTGCTAGTGAACTAGCCGGCCCCCCAACCTATAATCCTGAGCTTCAAACAACCAAGTCTTTCTATTTTAAGGCTGTGTCCGGCGCCCTAGTCTTCATCCTACTAAACAACATATCTGACAATACCAGCCCTGGATCTGACTCTCTGGAACCACGCCTTTTAAAGGCAGCTGCTCATCTCATCTCTGATCCACTAGCCAAGGTGTTCACTCTGTCCTTCTCCAATGGTACCTTTCCAGATATCTGTAAATCTGCAAGAATTACTCCTATCTTCAAAAAGGGAAACAAGCATGAAATCTCAAATTATAGACCAATAGCGATTGTCTCGGTCCTCAGCAAAATCTTAGAAAAACTTGTAGCCACCCAGACCATTGAGTTCCTTGAATCCTCTAAACTGCTATGTGAAGCGCAGCATGGCTTCAGGAAAAATCATAGCACTACGACAGCGCTAGCCAAACTCACCTCAGACACTCTCACAAGCATGGACGAAGGTCGGCTTACAGGTGCTGTCTTCATTGAGACCTTACCAAGGCTTTTGACCTTGTGGATCACCCCTTGCTCCTGTCCACCCTCCAAGAATTTGGCTTCTCATCTCCCGTCACAAGCTGGTTCAGGAGCTACTTAACAGATAGGTCCCAAGCTGTCAAACTAAACTCTGCAATCTCTGGCAGCACCACTATCAACATTGGAGTGCCACAAGGCTCAATACTGGGCCCTCTCCTGTTTTCATTGTTCATTAACAACCTACCTAGCACCTTCATATTCTGTGCCTCTCTTCTCTACACAGATGACCTGGTCATCTATGCCAGTTCGGATAATATTGACCACCTAAACGTGTCTCTGACCTCTGCTTTCAACATTGTACAACACTGGCTAAGCTCCCATCGCCTTATCCTGAACTCTAGCAAAACCAAAGCTGTGCTACTGGGCACCGCCTATAAGTTAAGATCCTGCTCTTCTCCTTAAAATCCTGAACCTGGATGGGACCCCTCTTGGAGGTAGTCACCACATTCCGCTATCTTGGTATCCTACTTGACCAATCTCTGGACCTGAACCTCCACATTCAAGAAACATGTAAACTCTGAACTGCAAACTGGGGGCTGCCTACAGAACCAGCTATATGCTTACACTTGCTGCCAAGCTGGCCATTGCCAGAGGGATCCTCTTACCAACTCTACCTACTGGCTCCCCATCCTGACTATGGCACATAAACTGCCCTGCAAAATGGGATGTCACCTACAACAATGTATGCTGTGGTATGCTTCAAAGGCCCTCGGCTCAAGCATCACTGCCAACTGTATAGTGACCTTGGCTGGCTCTCTCCCTCCGCCACCAGGCTTTACTATCTGGGCTGTCTCTGCGACTCCATCATCATACTGGACAGACCAGCATCACTAGCTGAACTATTATATCCCGCTTCCTTTACTCGTGAACTGAGATCATCTGATAAATCTCTCCTGAAAGTCTCCTGTTGCCGCACCTCAAAAGGGTCTGGTGCATTTGGGCATACTGCCCCCCAAATGCGGAACATGCTGCCACTTGATCTAAGACATGCATCGTCGCACTACCTCTTCAAGCGTGGGCTATGCAACCACCTAGCTACCTCGGACCAATATGCCTGCTATGACCCTACCTGAGCCTGTCCTACCACTCCCCCTTTTCCTGCCTCATCTTCCCTCCCTATGCTAGGTCCCCTCTCCACAAACGCTCACTCTCTCTGCTATTTCTTCCTTACCCTATCTATCTGCTGATATCCTATATTTCCCTTATTTAAACTACTCGGTTATGTAGCCTATTGTACTATACAATGCTGTGTTATATGAAGTTAGCCCTTACTATTATGCCTCTTTTACGTACTGTGTAAATGTCTGCACCTTGCCTTTTGCCCTTCACATTGTTTGCTTATAAACTGCTGTTTTAACTTGTACTGGTATATATAGTAGGACTGATTTTTGTGTATTTGGGTACTGGTCCAATCAAGGTCTTAGCCTCTCCCCTCCCTCCCTACCCCTGTATGTACCTCCCCGGGTTTGTCTGGGATTGCTCACCTGTCTCCGCTTCCCTATTTTTTAGTCACCAATCCTTCCTATAATTTCCCTCTTAAACCTATCTATGCGCCGGTCCTATGCCCCGCTACGGACCAGTGACAATGGTGACTTGTCCCCACATTTCAGCTACCATAGCCGCTGGACTGCCGTAACCCCCCCATACCCTGACAGAGTACAGCTCCCATGCCCGGTAACAGAACTGTGAGCCCGGGCACTTTCGGCCGCTGAAGCCGCTAAATTGCCGTAAAATGCCTCCAATCCCTGCCTTTTGACACTTTCAAGCTGGTGAGCGGATCCATGAACCCAGTTACAAATTCCCGCTTTCTGCCGCTAAAGCCATATAGCCCCTCCGCACCCCGACAGAATACAGCTCCTGCACCCGGCAACAGAACCATGAGCCCAGGCACTTTTCCTTACTTTCGGCCGCCGATGCCGCATGGTTGCCGTACTACACCTCCGACCCCTGCTTTTTTGACACTGTCTAGCCAGAGAACTGACCCATGAGTCCGGCTACAAGTCCCCGGTCTCTGCCGCCAGAGCCGTCAGATCATGCCTCTTCTAAACTCTAACCCTGTCAACTTGTCGCTCCCATACCCGTCTTTGGGACCAGGTGGCTGGTTGATTGTCAATGCTCTCTAGCCGCTAATCCATAATTTTCGCCGAGTCACTTGTGTGCTGCTGTAATGTCCCTGCCCGTACAGTCCTGACCATATGCCATTAGTATGCCCGGCCTTGGAACCAAGAATCCGGCTGCTTGTACCTACCTCCTACCGCGAATCCATAACCTGCTGCCACAGTCCCGATAGGTCCGCTTCCCAAAGGCTGCCGGCCATGTTTCATGCCCAAGCAGGAGTTCCATGAGCCCGGCTGCATGACAGTACCCTGAGCCGCTGAAGCCGTAAAGCGTTTCTGTGCTCGGTGCTGCAGACAGTGGTTCTCTCGGCTTAGTTCTAAACCTGCTCTCTCGGATCCTTAGCCCCCCTCCACCATGTCCCCCCCACTCCTTCCTTACACCATGTCTGCCTGGAACAATCTTTGAGGTCTGTCCTGGCACCAGTATCCATTTTCTCCTGCTATCTACCATCATAGAACAATGTTATATTCGTTGTAGCTTTGACCTGTAACCCTGCTTCATTGACTTTGTAACTGTACTGTTTTGTTATCATCTTCACTATGTTTTGTTCCTGTATCTCCCGGGTCGTGCCTGAAAATAGTCACCTGTTGGCTAGTGCACTTACCCAGTAAACAAAAACTAAATAAAAAATAAATAAAGCTGACACAATATACCCAGACTAAGGCCATGGATTTTCCATGTGACCCTGTGTCTCAGTTTGGAGAACGAACAGAGGCATATATGAAGAAAATGACTGAATATAAGGCTGCATACAAAAGTGCAGCAGCCACAGAAAGAGCTGCTACAACCACCCAGAAGCACGAGGCAAGGGGTGGCAAAGGCAGGCCTACTTGTAGGCCTTTCTTCCAGCCTCAAGTTTTTCCCCAGTATCAACCTAGGGGATACTTCAGAGGCTGGGGCAGAAGGGGCGGTGGCCGCACTAGTCCCAGTGTTCAGCCAGCAGCACAGTCCAGACACCCTGAGGTGACTGTTCAGGTCGCCTCCCCAATTCCAGTAGGGGGAGGCTGGCCCACTACTTCCAGGAGTGGAAAAATATCACCACAGACAAGTGGGTCCTGGAGGTAGTAGGTCAAACACTTGTCCTCAGCTTTAAGGCAGTGCCAAAGCTGAGGTCAACAGCTTTCAATCCCTCTTCCCCATCAAAAACAACCCTGCTGGAAAAGGAAGTTTCAAGCCTTCTGCTGCAAAAGGCAGTGCAACCAGCCCCATCCAACCAGATAGGAAAGGGCCTGTATTCAAGGTACTTCCTCACAGTAAAGAAAACAGGGGAGTGGCAACCCATTCTGAATCTCAGATACTTAAACAAGCATCTGTCAAAACCAAAATTCAGGATGGTTACTCTGGCCACCATACTACTCTCCCTAAGACAGGGAGACTGGATAACATCCCTAGATCTGAGGAATGCCTACTTTCATATCCCAATCAAAAGGTCACACAGAAAGTACCTCAGGTTCAGGTTACCATCAGGTCATTACCAGTTCGGGGCAGTGCCTTTCGGACTGACATCTACTCCAAGGGTGTTCACAAAATGTCTAGCTGTGGTAATGGCACACCTAAGGCGACAAAGGGTGTCAGTGTTCCCCTACCTAGATGATTTGCTCATAGTAGGCCAGTCACACCAGCAAATAAGGGAGGCTCTGTCAATAAAATAAGACTCACTCTACTCTCTGGGGTTCTTGGTGAACCACAAAAAGTTTGTTTTGGAACCAGTTCAGCTGCTCAGCTTCATAAGGGCAGAACTGGATACAAGAAAAAGGATGGCTTACCTGCTTCAGGACAGGGTGGACAACCTTATCCAGGTGGCCAGTTCCTTCAAACTTCACATTTCCAGGCCAGTAATGCACTTCCTGCAGTTACTAGGCTATATGGCAGCTTCCACAGCAACTGTGTCAGGGGCCAGCTTCCAGATGAGAGACATTCAGTTTCATTTAAGAGATCACTTGCTCCAGAGAAGGGACACTCTCTCAAAGTTAGTTCCAGTCACAGTCACTTTTCTCCAAGCCCTACAGTGGTGGAAGGAAACAGGCAATCTCAGACAAGGAGTGCCCTTCCTGCAGCAGGTTCCCTCTCTGGTACTCAAGACAGATGCTTCCCTCCTAGGGTGGGGAGCACATCTGGAGGATCACACTGCATGTGGGAAAAGCAGGAATCCCTCCTGCATATCAACCTTTTGGAGCTCAGAGCAGTTCTTCTGGCTCTTCAGTCATTTGTCAGTCAGATAAAAGGAAAGGTGATCCAGGTCAGAACAGGCAACACAACCACCATGTACTACATAAACAGGCAAGGGGGCACAAGGTCAACTCCCCCCTGCACAAAGGCAGTGAGAATCTGGGCCTTTGCATACTCCCCGAATGTCTCCCTCTCAGCTGTCCACCTTCCAAGCAAAGACAATGTCTTGGTGGATGCCCTCAGCAGAATAAATCAGAATAACCATGAGTGGTCACTGAACAAACAGGTCTTGGAGACCATTTTTAGGAGATGGGGCACCCCAGACAACTACCAACTCCCACAGTATTGGTGCAGGCCCCCTATCAAGGGCACAATCCCTCTGGATGCACTTCTGGTGGACTAGACAGAGAGATTCCTGTATGCCTTCCCTCCTTTACTGAAAATATTGAACAAACACAGACTTCAGCCAGCTTCTATGATCCTCATTGCCCCAGATTGGGCCAGACAGCCTTGGTACTCCATGATCCTATCATTGTCAGTAGCCAAGCCAGTCAATCTCCCCAGGAGGTACAACCTGTTGTCATCCTCACAGGGCAGGATCATGTGCCCCAATCTGCTATCGCTCAGACTCAAAGCATAGCTCTTGAGGACTTAGAGTATGCAGAGTTACATCTCTCAGAAGGAGTCATGGATATACTGAGAGTCTCCAGGAAGCCTTCTACCAAGAAAATCTACACCTCTAAATGGAAGATATTTTCAATTTGGTGTCAGGGCAAGGGGTTAGACCATGCCCAAGCCAATCTCTCTATAGTTCTGGACTATATGGCCCATTTGCATTCCACAGGTTTAAGTATTTCCACCTTGAGAGTGCACCTGGCAGCTGTTTCAGCTTATTTATCAGCAGGTAAGGCATCTTCTTTGGCTTTGAAGCCAGTATTCAAGAAGTTTTTTAAGGGATTACTGCATTTGCACCCACCACACAGGGAGCCTACTCCCATGTGGGATCTGAACATTTGTATTGCCCAGCTAATGCTGCCCCCCTTTTGAGCCCATGTCTATGGCAGACCTCAAATATGTGACATGGAAAACAGTGTTCCTGGTAGCCATTACGTCTGCTAGAAGGATTAGTGAGCTCCAGGCACTGTCCACAGAGCCTGGTTACATTGCTGTCCATAGAGACAAAATAGGTCTTACTTCGAGAGGGTTCCTTCAGTAGATCATCACATATAGGACTGGCACCACCTGGCGTCGGGCCGCATGGCAGACTTTTCTAGCAATACCTGACGGGGGACCGCCGACCCAATGTCACGTGACCAACGTCAGCGTGACTGTATATAGTGGGCGGTCCCCACTCCCGCCCTCCAGTTCTTCCCCGCCGTCGCCTTGTGTCAGGTGCATAGCAGACTTCCAAATAGCGATCGTTGAGAAAGTGTCTTGCGTCAGAATTTCCCTCACTAATTATCCCTCTAATTTCGCGTTTATTATTGATGTCTTCTCCAAAGAAGAAGTGCTCATTCTGTGGCACGAAGATCCCGCACAAAGACGGTCACCTGAAGTGTGTCCTCTGTCTAGGCCTGGACCATCCAGTCTCCTCCTGCCCTGAGTGGCAGTCCTTCAATCAGGCCACAAAAAAGAGGAGACAGCAGGCATTGGAGGCCCATCTGCTAAAAGCCCACCTGGCTTCTCTCGAGAAGAAATTGGATAGGCTTAGACATTCTTCGTCTGAAAAGGCTTCTCCTAAGAAACATAAGGAGAAATCCAGGGAGCGGAAGCGCTCTGCAGGCAGCCAGGCCCTCGTCGAGCAGGCCCAGCGCCCGCCTGAGGGCAGTGAAGTCTGAGCAAATCTGCGATTGGGTCAGTTGGATGTCTGCTCCTCCGGCGACCTCACCGCTTCGGCAGATGAGTTGGCCCCCAGCTCCTCTGGGGACCATGCAGCGGCCGGTAAGATGACTACCCTGGCAGTGGTACTCGCCCAGCTCTGGTCGATAAGCCAGCCGGGGGCTCCTCCCCCACCTGCCCGACTCCACCCGATAAGTCGACTACATGGGTACAGTTCCCCTGTTGGGGCCTAACGGCGCCTCACCTGATGTCCACCAGGACCAGAAGGAGAAAGTCCCTCTCCCTCCTCCTCCTTCCTCGCCTGTACCCTCCAGTTGTCCAGCGGGTTCCTCTGGTGACAACAATGGAGAACCCCTCGACTCAGTCGATGCCACGGGGTCGGCTCCGCTGTCCCTTCTCAGGGTCAAGGAGAAGGAGGCTCCTCTTTGGCCTTCTGGCCTTTCTATAGAGACCCCTCCTCCGCCTTGTGGTGGGCTCCCGGCACCTCCCGACGCCTGTTGTCCCAATGACAGTTCCGCAGCCGGGACCGGTTGTACGGCCTCTGCCTCTGGCCCCAACACCAGATCTGGCCCCCTTCGTCTGGATCCGACACCGACTCCGACGCTGGACCCCCTTCCGGTGCCGGATTGGGTGGTGTCGGTTCCGATGTCGGTTCCCCTGACTTGGGCTGTCCTTGACACCGGACCCTTTGCCTATTTACACAACGGCGGGTCTGGTGTGGGTACCCTCGATGCCAGATGTGAACGGGGATCTATACCAGACCCTGAACTGTCCCACATTACCTGCAAGGGTATCCTGGGGGCTACTAACCAGGGGGGCCCCGCTCTGGACTGGAGTAATTTTGGGCAGTTCTACCCTGGATCCAATCCCTACTTGCACTATCAGGGATTTCAGGTTATTACCCTCCGCTGGTTCCTGCTCCTCAGCCTCTGCCTACTCCACTACCAATCCCTCCTCCTCCGGTCACCCAGGATTTCAAGGCTTTAATCCAGCCTTGGTGGCAGGGGTCACGGTCAGAGTTGGTCTCAGACCTGGAGACTAGGTCCCACAACCGTGGTCTCCCAGGTCTCCTTCCCCGACCAGTTCGGAAAGAAGATATACTCGGCGGCCACGTGCGCCCTTCGGACCCTCAATTACATGGCCCACATGGCGTCCCACCAGAAGGCTACCTTGGCCAGGCTCGAAGCATGAGTCTAGTCCATGGACCTCTCGCCTTTGAAGAAGTAACTTGCCAAGGATCTCTGCCTCTCCAAAGTTTCTTGTAGGCATGCCTTGCACGCCACCTATGATTCTGTTGACTTGGTAGCCCGCACGTAGGCAACGGCCGTTGCTCTTAGACGGCATTCCTGGCTTCGCCTTTCTGGACTCGCCAATGAAGTCCAGTCGGAAATTCAGGACGCCCCTTTTAGGGGCTCAGTACTTTTTGGCGGGGACACCAAAGATATTATCACAGACCTACAGGACCAAGGCCTTGCCCTTTGGTCTGTGAGGTCTATGTACCGATCAGGCTTCAACAACAGCAGCAGCAGCCCTTTTGGAAAAGGACCTGGAGGCAGAGGAAGAACGATCAGGCACGACGCCAAGGGAAGCGTAAAGCCATGGGTACAGCCAACCCTCCTGTCCAAGAAAATCAGAAACGTTCAGGAGGCCCTCCCCCTAACCGTCTCGCCACTTCTTGACTCCCCAGCCACACTGCCTCCTCAGTCTCGCAACGAGCAGGTGGGAGGTTGCCCTCACACGCAGGGAGTGGAGAGCGCTCACCTCTGACCGAATGGGTCCTGCAACCAGTGTCCGTCGGACACACCATAGAATTTCTGGAAATCCCTCCGGAGACTCCACCCGCAAGTCCTCCTATTCTCAGAACCAGGCCCTCCTAGTTTGCGAGGAGGTAAACTCGCTCTTGCTCAAAGAAGCAATCGAGCAGGTCCCCTTCGGGCAAAGGAGAAAGGGGTTTTACTCCCACTTTTTCCTGGTTCCCAAAAAGACGGGATTTCAGACCCATACTCTACCCAAGTCAACTGAACTAGTTTGTCGAGTACAAGAAATTTAGAATGCTGACACTCCAGAGCCTTCTCTCTCTCCTCATGGAGAACCCACTGGCTCTGCACCCTGGATATGCAGGATGCCTACCTGCACATCCCCATCTTCCCTAGCCACTGCTGATTCCTGCGTTTTCACTTCCAAGGGGAACACTTTCAGTTCCAAGCGCTCCCTTTTGGTCTGTCTTCGGCACCACGGGTTTTTACCAAGTGCCTGGTGGTGGTCGCGGCGTGCTTACACCGCAGAGGTATTGCGGTTTTCCCTTACCTGGATGATTGGTTGATTTCAGCTTCATCCAGGGATGCTCTGTTGGCGGCTCTTACCCTTACCCTGTACCTTTTCAACAGACTGGGGATCACAGTCAGTGTTCCCAAGTCATCCCTTTTCAAACAACATGAAGTCTTGCTATATTATGACAATTGCAGTTTGTCCCACCATTAGAACTGCTCCGGGGGTGAAAGGGTTAACTGCCATTCTAAGAATGGAGTTTGGAGCGCGAGCTCGGTTAGAGAAGCTCTGTCTGGATAATTTCAAACTGAAACTGTCAGATTCTTTACTCCGCCTCACTGAACAGTCGCTCCGGAGATTTCTCCTACTGCGGTTCATTTCTCGGTTTAAACAGTATTTTCTCGGTTAAATTTAACCGTGACTATTATTATTTTTAACCGCAAACTGATCGGTTCAAGCTCTGTCTGTGGTATTGTAAGTATAGACAGGTTTTTATTTCTGTGTGGAACTTGTAAATGTTTATCGGTTCGGTTCGAACCGATCAGGTTGGTTAAAACTTTAAAGTTTAAACATTTTAAAGCTTTTAGAGTGCGGATCCTGGTTCTTATCGGTTCTAAAAAAAACGGATTTCATTATGTTTTTCCACGACCGTGAACGGTTGGGAACCGATAAAGTGTCTTCTCTTTTACCCGTTAAAGGAGCAAGTTTGTTGGTTAGGCTGGCATCATGTCTGTAGAAACCCAAAAGAAAAACTGGCCCATTGTGTTTCAACATCTGTAGTGTCTGGTGGGGTTTTTGCCAAGGCTGGACCCACACTTACATGTGTTTATTGTCTGGGGTTTGACCACCTCAATTCAGACTGCCAGATTTGTAAGAATTTCCCTGCAGCCACCCTGGATAAGAAGGTGGGCAGGCTCAGAACGAGAGGCCAAAAGTCCACTGACCCGGATGGCCAGCCGGTTCGGTGCAACCGAGCAGGAGGAATACCCTCTGACCAGGAGACTTCTCGGGCAAGCGTAAAGCTGGCTCTGAGGAGCCAGTTCCAGCAAAAAACTAAAAAATCAGCAGGTATGGAGTCCAATTCCTTCTCCAACTGCTGCAGAAATAGCAAAAGCTATACAAATTGTACAGTCACTTTCTCGGTTCCGTCGAACCGCCACTGTCTGGTAGGAGGTCGGTTCGATTCGGTTCCACGGTTCAAGAATATGATATTGGAGATTTTTATGAACCAGAGGAGGGAGGAGGATTATGAACAGTGTGAATGTGACTTTGAGAGTCTGGATGTGCCTATTGAACCGGACGTCTCCCCAGACAGACCTTTAGAATCTCCCCCTATGCTTTCTGAGTCCCCTTCTCATTTTTTGTTTTATAAAAAGGTTGCTGAAACCCTCCAGCCCCCAATAGAGGAAGCTGTGGATGAGCAGGAGGATCTGATTTTGTGGAAATGATGGATATCCCAGAGTCTAGGAGATTATCTATCCCCTTACATAAGTCTTTTAGGAAGCAAACAATAAAAATTCTAAAAGGCCCTAATTCTGTACCTCCTGTTGACAAAAAAATGGACAGGAGGTACACTTTGTCAGGTCCTGATACAGATTGTCTTTCACAGCAATGCAGTCATGTTGGGGTAGTCCAGGCTGCAGCCTTGATAAAGCTAACATTCCCCTGGCTTCACATCCTCCTGACAAGGACTCCAGGAAGATTGATGCCATGGCTAAAAAACAATACATGGCAGCGTCCTTGGGACTCACACAAGCAAATTACATGGCTTATGTGGCAAGATACCAAAAATCTAGATGGGACACTGTCATGGCTTTGGCTAAACAGGCCTCTGGCCAGCTTGCCAAGGAGCTGGAGCAGGTGGCTACTGATGGTATTGAGGCTTCCAAGGTGCAGTTCCATGCAGCTGTGGATTCTAATGATGTATCCTCTAGAGTCATGGCTATATCTGTGGCCTTTCGTAGGTTAGCTTGGCTCAGGTGTACTAACGAGTCATAGGATACCCAGTCTAAGGCCATGGATTTTCCTGTGGTGGGGAATTCTCTGTTTGGGGAGCAAACAGAGAATTACATGAAAAATGGATGAATACAGAACAACTTATAGGAGTGCACAAGCCAAGGAGCGCAAGCCACTCCTCAGAAACAGACCCCCAGGGGTATGAGGCCTTTCACAGGCCTTTTACCAACCCAGGCTTCTTTCGGCTTATGCTCAGAGGGGTTCTTTCAGAGGCAGAGGCAGACGGGTGCAAGTAGGTCTGCTCCCACCCTCAGCCTAAAGCCCCTGCAAACAGGCACCCTGATGGGGTGCCCAGGGCGATTCTCCACTTCCTGTAGGGGCAGGCTGGCTTGCCGCCCAGGACTGGGAGTCTCTAACATCAGACAAATGGGTCCTGGAAGTAGTAAGCCAGGGGCTGGTTCTCAGCTTCAAAACATTTCCAAAGATAAGAGCCAGATTTTTTCCACCTGCAAACCCTCTAGAGACCTTTACCTTAGAAACAGAGGTCTCAACCCTCCTAGCTCTCAGAGCTGTGGAAAGGGTTTCCCCCCCTACACCAGGGCAAGGGTCTGTACTCCAGATATTTTCTTACCCCAAAAAAGACAGGAGAATGGCGGCCCATTTTAGACCTAAGATATCTGAACAAGCACCTTTTGAAACCAAAGTTCAAAATGGTGACTCTGGCAATGATTTTACCTTCTCTAAGGCCAGGGGGCTGGCTAGCTTCCCTGGACCTCAAGGATGCCTATTTCCATGTTCTAATCAGAAGCTCCCACCGAAAGTACCTCAGATTCGAATTGCCCTCAGGTCACTACCAGTTCAGAGCAATGCGCTTCGGCCTCACCTCTGCCCCAAGGGTATTCACAAAATGTCTGGCAGTAGCAGTTGCTCATTTAAGAAGGCAAAGGATTGCTGTCTTTCCCTATCTAGACGACTGGCTCATTGTAGGCCAGTCTCCAGAACAGGTCAGATCTCACCTGCAAGTTACCCAGCAGCTGCTCACCTCTCTGGGCTTCTTGCTCAATCTTCCAAAGTCAGTTCTGGAACCTGTTCAGGTACTCACCTGTATAGGTGCAGAATTTGGACACAAAGCAGGCCAGAGCCTTCCTACCCTTAGAGAGGGTAAGGAACCTGGTGGCCCTGGCCTCCTCCTTCACTCTGCAGGTCTCTCGACCAGCACACATGGCTGCTTCCACAGCTGTAGTGCAAGGAGCAAGATTTCAGATGAGGGGCATTCAGTTTCACTTGAGAGCCTTTTGGTCTCAGAGAAAATATCCCCTTTCCAAGTTGGTCCCAGTGACTCGAACCCTGATCCAGGCCCTTCAGTGGTGGCAGGATCAGAGCAATTTAAGACTGGGGGTCCCCTTCATTCCTCTGTCTCATTCCTTGACCCTCACTACGGATACATCCCTTCTGGGATGGGGAGCTCACATGGGCGACCTCTCCACTCAGGGAGTGTGGTCCCCCTCAGGAATCTCTGCTCCACATCAATTTGCTGGAACTCAGAGCTGTCTTTCTAGTACTTCAAGTGTTTTCTGCATCTGTTCAGAACAAAGTGGTACAAGTCAGAACAGACAACACCACTACAATGTGGTACATCAACAAACAAGGGGGCACTCGGTCTTCGGCCTTGTGCACAGAAGCAATGAAGTTGTGGTCTCTGACTTATTCCTGAACACTTCCTCATAGAGTTCACCTCCCAGGAAAGGACAATGTCCTGGTAGATGCTCTCAGCAGGATTTCCCAGGGCCATCGTGAATGGTCACTGGATCCCAAGTACTGGGGATAGTTTTGCCAGATGGGGCACCCCTCAGATGAACCTTTTGCAGCCCCAGACAATCACCAACTTCCACTGTTTTGTTGCAGACCCCAGTGATGGGCTTAGTCCCTCTGGATGCCTTTCTCCTAGATTGGGAAGGGAAGTTTCTATATGCTTTTCCTCCCTTCCCTCTCCTATTCAAGGTGCTAGTCAAAATCAGATCCCAGCCTTGCAGGATGATTCTGATTGCTCCAGATTGGGCCAGGCAGCCCTGGTACCCACTCCTTCTTTCCTTAACAGTCCATCTTCCTCTGTGCCTCCCCAGGAGACACAACCTGTTATCTTGTGCCCAAGGGAGGGTTTGGTATCCGAATCTCAAATCCCTCAACCTCAAGGCCTGGCTCTTGAGGAGTTAGAGTTTGCTGACCTACACCTTTCTCAAGGTGTTCTCGACATCCTGAAGGCTTCTAGGAAGCCTTCCACTAGGGCTACTTATAATTCTAAATGGAAAAGGTTTTCCATCTGGTGCTCGGGGAAGCATATTTGCCGGAATCTGCTGATTTGCCCATTGTTTTGGACTATATGGTCCATCTTAATTCTTTGGGCCTGAGACCAGCTACCCTGAAAGTGCATTTGGCAGCTGTGCTTTTATTTCAGCAGGAAAGCCCTCTTCCCTTTCCACTCACCCTGTATTTTCCAAGTTTTCAAGGATTACTTCATACTAATCCCCTTGAGGGACCCGGCCCTGCCTGGATCTTAATGTTTGCATTGCTCAGTTGATGCAACCCCTTTGAGCCTCTGTCTTCTGCAGAGCTCAAGTACTTGACTTGGAAAACTGTTTTCTAGTAGCCATCACTTCTGCCAGGCGCATAAGTGAGTTACAAGCCTGTCAGTGGAGACTGACTTTATTTCTTCCACAGGGATAAGGTAGTCCTTAGGACTAACAGGAAGTTTTTGCCTAAGGTGGTTTCGGTTCCACCTTAACCAGTCTATCTCCTTCCAGTGTTCTTCACTGACCATTCCTCCTCTGGTGAGAGGAGGCTGCACAACTAGATGTTAAGAGGCCCTAAGTTACTATATAGAGCGTACCAAGGGTCATAGGTTGAATCCTCCAACTTTTTCTCACTTATGGTGAGGTTGGTAAGTAAACCTGCCACTAAGAAATCCATTGCCAGGTGGATTGTCTCTTGTATCCAATTTGTTATCAAAAACTGGGAAGGTTCCCCTTCAGGCCTGAGGGCTCACTCTACCAGAGGGACAGCTCGTCTATAGCTGCTGCCAGAGACATCCCTATTTTAGAGATATGTCAAGCAGCTACCTGGAAAAGCGGTGCACACTTTCACCAAGCATTACTCCTTGGATATCCAGGCCAGGAGGATGCTAGATTTAACACAACTGTGCTTCAGAGCCTATTCCTAAGTAGGTTCTGTCCCTCCTCCATGGAGGTACTGCTGTGTATTCTGCAATTGTCATAATATTGCAAGACTTCATGTTGTTTGAAGAAAAAATTACTCACCTTCGTAATGTTGTTTCTTCTAATGGAGTCTTGCTATATTATGACCTCCCCAGCCTGCCCCTCTCAGAACTTCTACTTGGGTATGGGGTGGGCAGTCCAGTGATGGGCACAGGTTATGCCCATTATTTGTTTTCACCCTTTTGGGGTTTTGGGGTGTGGTGTTTTTCTACCTTATTTTATTGTGTTCTGGTTCCCTGACTTGAGTCTTGTGTTGGGACCAGGAATATGTGTTAATATTTAGGTAGCCAGTTGGCTAGTGTAGGTTACAGCTTCCACACAGAACCTTAGTGAGTTTTGCTCGTAAAGATCTGACAGTTTCAGTTTGAAATTATCCAGACAGAGCTTCTCTAACCGAGCTCGCGCTTCAAACTCCATTCTTAGAATGGTAGTTAACCCTTTCACCTCCGGAGCAGTTCTAATGGTGGGACAAACTGCAATTGTCATAATATAGCAAGACTCCATTAGAAGAAACAACATTACTAAGGTGAGTAATTTTTTCATCCCTGCCCAGAGGCTTCAGTTCATTGGGGCAGTCCTGGATACGTTCCAGTGCAGAGCCTTCCTGCCTCCAGACAGGGTGGAGACCCTTATCTGCCAGGCCTCCAAAGTGGCTTCTCGCAGAACCATCCCAGCTCGGGAGGTCCTACGCCTTCTGGGTCTGATGGCGGCTGCCGTCACAACTGTTCCCTAGCAAGACTTCACATAAGGGTCTCTAAGTGGTCATTGCAAGTGCAGTGGGATCAGTTCCTGGACGACCTGGACCATCCAGTTCTGGTCTCCTCTGCAGTTCAGAGAGAATTGCAGTGGTGGAGAGAGTCTCAGTCTTTCTGTGGGACTTCCCTTTCGGAGCCCTGCACCACTAGCTACCCTCACCACGGATGCCTCGAATATGGGGTGGGGAGCTCATCTCAGGGAACACCAAGTCCAGGGCTGTGGTCCGGCGTGGAGACTCATTTGCACAACAATTTTCTGGAGTTGAGGGCGGTCCTGTACGCCTTACAGGCATTTCAGGCCCTGCTTCCTAAGGGATCACTGTTAATCCAAATGGACAACATGTCAGTAGTTTGGTATATCTACAAACAAGGAGGAACCTGGTCGTACCCCCTGTGCAGGGAGGCGACGCGGGTGTGGAACTGGGCAGTAAAGCACCATCTGGTCCTCATGGCCGTGCACATTCCAGGTGTCTTAAACGTCCTGGCGGACAGTCTCAGCAGATTTTGGACTCTAGCTCACGAGTGGGAACTGCTTCAGGAAGTGGCAGAATCCATCTTCCAGCATTGGTGCACCCAGAAATCGACCTCTTCGCCTCTGAATCCAATGCAAAGCTTGCCAGGTTTTGCTCGCTCGTTCCAGGGCATGGTGCTTTCTGGAACGGCGCATTGTCTCTATCCTGGACAGGGAAATTTGTGTATGCATTCCCTCTGTTTCCCATTCTGCAGTGGGTTCTTCTCAAGCTTCAAGCAGAGAAGGTGAGGATGATTCTCATCGCTTCTCTCTGGCCAAGACAAATCTGGTTCCCGCTGCTGCAGCAGTTTTCCAGGGAACTACCGGTTCCACTTCCAGTGACTCACAACCTCCAGACTCAGGATCAAGGTCAGCTGTTGCACCAGGGGCTCAGGACCCTGCACCTCCATGTGTGGCTCCTGCAGACATAGCGATCTCTTGCTTCGTGGTTTCTCCAGGGTTGTTCAAGTCCTCATGGAGGCTAGAAAGCCCTCTACCCATTCCACTTATGCCATGAAGTGGAAGCAGTTCTCCATTTGTCCGACTACTAAGGGTTGGAACCCTTTCTCTTGCTCAGCCCCACAGGTCAGGAATACCTCCTTCACTTATCAGACTCTGGCCTGTCCTACTCTTCTCTAAAGGTCCATATCTCAGCGTACCACAAGCTAGTGGATGGTAAACCTATGGCTCAGTTGGAGGTCTCAAAAACCTTTCTGAAAGGGATTCTCCACCTGAAACCCCCCATCCACAGTCCAACTCATACCTTGGGACTTGAACTTCATCCTGGAAAAGCTCACCCTTCCTTCTGAGCTGGCTATGAGCTGTGATTTGCGATTCCTGTCTTGGAAGGTGTTTTTTCTGGTGGCTATCACGTCAGCCCAAAGGATTTCGGAGCTTCACGCTCTAGTCTGCAAGGAACCCTATCTGATTTTCCATAGGGACCGGGCGGTCCTCAGAACACATCCGAAGTTTCTTCCCAAGGTGGTGTCAGAAGCCACACTGAATCAATCAGTAGAGCTTCCGGTGTATTATCTGTCCCCCTCTAACAGAGGTGAGGTGCTCCTTCATACAATGGACATCCATCGGATTCTCCGGTGTTACACCCACTGGACCAAAGAGTTCCACTCTTACGACCAGTTGTTTGTTTCCTTTGTCCTGAGATCGAGGGGCAAACCGGTTTCTAAGTAGGGCCTGTCCAAGTGGCTAGGCAACTGCATTAGATTCTGTTACCAGAAGTATGAAAAGCCTCTGCCGGGTTCTATCAGAGGTCATTCTACTAGGGGCATGGCTGCCTCCGCAGCCTTTCTATGGAACGTTTCCGCGGCCGACATTTGTGCTGCCGCTACTTGGAGTTCTGTCCATACCTTTACCAAGCATTACAGTCTGGACATTGCTTCTAGGCGGAGGGCTGGCTTTGGCCTAGCCATCCTGCAGGGCCTTCTGTCCTAGACTGGGTCCATTCTGGATCTCATTTTTTTCCGTTGGAGTTAGTTTTCCCCCTCTCTGGTTTCTCTCGGTCTCTCCTTGGAGGGACTGCTTGGGACTCTGTCCTATATGTGATGATCTACTGACGGAACCCTCTCGAAGTAAGATAGTACAGTTACGTAGAAACTTACTGTAACAGTAGACCTTCGAGAGAGGTTCCTTCAGTGATCATATTTTCCTCCCTCCTTCCCCTCATTTTCTGTTATTACAGGGACTCCAAATCCTGTTCGCTCCTGCTGTCAAGCCTCTTCCTGGCTACGGCAGGAGGACTGGAGGGCGGGCGTGGGGACCACCCACTATATACAGTCACACTGACGTTGGTCACGTGACGTCGAGTGGGCGGTCCCTGTCAGGTATTGCTAGAAAAGTCTGCCGTGCGGCCCGACGCCAGGTGGCGCGAGTCCTATATCTGATGACCTACTGAAGGAACATAGAAACATAGAAGTTGATGGCAGATAAGGACCGCAAGGCCCATCCAGTCTGCCCATTTCTTTTTCTACCTTATAAATGTGCCATCGGCCTTTGCTCTGTCAGTGGCCTTTCTATTCATACTCATTTGTATTGCTCCTTTATGCCTATCCCATACCTGTTTGAAGCCCTGCACTGTATTCATAGCCACCACTTCTTGAGGTAGAGCCATTCCATGCATCCACCACCCTTTCTGTGAAAAGAATTTCCTCACATTCCCTTAATCGGCCCCTCCTCTAATCTCATGCTGTCCTCTAGTCCTATTTTCTTATATTTAAACATGTTAGACACTTTCACCTTGTTAATGCCATAAGGTGTTTGAATGCCTCGATCATATCACCTCTCTCCCTCCTTTGCTCAAGGGTATACATATTGAGCTCTGTTAATCTGTCCTCATATGTCTTCTGATGCAGTCCTGCACCATTTTGGTTGCCCTTCTCTGGACTGCCTCAATTTGGTTTAATGTCCTTGTGAAAGTTGTGGCCTCAATACTGCACGCAGTACTCCAGATGGGGCCTAACCAGTGTCTTGTAAAGAGGATTATTACCTCCCTCTACGACTTATGATACCCTACTAATACACTAACACCCCCTAGCCTTACCTACTGCTTTAGAGGTCTGTGGATGATTTCAGGTCATCAGTGATGATGATGCCCAAGTCTCTTTCTTCCTTTGTGACTGCTAGCACTCCTCTCCAGCCTGTAGGTGGCTTCAGGATTTCTCCTCCCTATGTGCATGATCTTGCACTTCTTTGCATTAAATCCCAATTGCCACTCTTCTGACCATTTTGCTGGTTGATCAGATCTCTTCTCATTCTGCCTACCCCATCTGGATCATCTACTCTGTTGCAGATCTTGGTGTCATCTGCAAACAGACAAACATTACCCTCTAGTCCATCTGCAAGGTCACTAATGAAGATGTTGAAGGGACTGGCCCAGGACTGATCCCTGAGGTACCACTTGTGACTTGCATCTCTTCTGACTGTATACCATTTACCACCACTCTCTGTTTTCTGCCCGTCAACCAGTTTGCCACCCAGTTGACCAACTCTGACCCACCCCAAGCCTACCAGCTTATTTATCAATCTTCTGTGTAGAACAGTGTCGAAGCTTTGCTGAAATCAAGGTAGGTGATATCAACTGCTCCCCTTGGTCCACCACTCTGGTTACCCAGTCAAAGAAATCTATGAGATTAGTCTGACAGGACCTTCTTTTGTAAACCCATGCTGTCTTGGATCCTGTGCCCTATGGTTCCAGGTGTTGCACTATCCTTTCCTTAAGGAGTGCCTCCATAATCTTGCCCACTACTGAGGTAAGACTGACTGGTCTGTAGTTCCCTGCCTCCTCCCTGCTACCACTCTTGTGGAGGGGATCACATGAACCCTTCTCCAGTCTCCTGGGACCTCTCCTGTGCTCAGAGACTCACTAAACAGTTCTGCTAATGGCTCTGCTAGTTCACCTTTAGCTCCTTAAGTACCCTGGGATGTATGCCATCAGGTCCCATTGCCTTATCCACCCTGAGCTTAGCAAGCTTTTCTAGGACCCTTTCTTTTGTGAAGGGAGTAGTGCTCACCTCCCTCCCCCCTGTGTCCATGGTGCTGAGTTGTGGGCCCTGCCCTACCTTCTCTTCAGTAAATACTGAGCAAAAGTATCTATTTAGGATAGATGCTTTTACATGGTCCTCCTCCTCACATGCTCCCTTTTCTCCATTAAGCTTAGCAATACCCCTCTGGACTTTCTCCTTTCACTAATGTATCTATAGGAAGTCTTGTCACCTTCTTTTACTGTTCGTGCTAGTGTTTCTCAGTTTGGGACTTTGCCTGCCTTACTGCCTTCCCTGCTTCCCTTAGGGCAGTTTGGTATGCCTTCCTATCTTCATCCCGCTGTGTTCCCTTATATTTCCTGAAGGCCAGCCTTTTGGCTCTGACCTTTTCTGCTACTGTATTTGAGAACCAAAGTGGTTTCCTTCTTCTTTTGCACTTCCTTTTCTGTCTAACACAATGGGATGTTGCTTCAAGTATTGCATCCTTAATGCTTGCCCACTTTGCCTGTACCCCCTCACCTGTGTTTCTTTTTGCCAGGACTAGCTTAACTCTGTTGGCCATCTTATCAAAGTCAGCTCCTCTGAAGTCCCATATTTTTGCCTTGGAATGGGATGATTTAGATGTAGTAGCCAAATTGAACCATACCATGTGATGGTCACTGGCCCTCAAGTGACCTTCTACCTGGAGATCTGTGATCCCTTCCCTGTTAGTCAGTACTAGATCTAGGATAGCCATGTCTCTTGTGGGTTGTTGTACCAGTTGTTTGAGGCCCTCCCCCTGCAGGGAATCCACTATGTGTCTAGTTCTGGCAGATGTTCCTGCTGGTATTGACCAATCTGTATCCGGCATGTTGAAGTCTCCCATTATCAGAACCTCCCCTTTAGCACCATGTTTTGTATATCTTCTAACAGTAATGTGTCTGTGTCCTCCCTGGTCTGAGGGCCTGTGACAACCCCAGTTCTTATGGCTGTCCCATTTCCTGTTTCAGGGTGACCCACAGTTCTTCTGGCTCCTTATGTGTATTCTGAATTTCTGTAGCTTTGATATTTTCATTGACATACAGGGCCACTCCTCCCCCCCTTTTTACACCTCGGTCTCTTCTGAAAAATACATAGCCAGGTACTGAAGTCTCCCAAGTGTAGTTACTGGTAAACCACGTCTCACTAATTGGTACTATGTCCAGTTTAGCCTCTGACATTATTGCCTGCAGGTCTGGGATCTTATTTCCCAGGCTGTGAGCTAGTGTGTACATGATTTTCCATTGGCCAGATTTCGGTGTGTTAGCTGTTGGGTGAGGTTTGGCATTACCCCTGTGCATCGTATGGGGAGACAAACCTTTTTCTTACCTGGTGATGCAAATGAACTGCAAACATGCTGAATCCTGTTTGACCACTAGCTGAGGGAGGGTGTTCTTCCCATTCAACGTATGGGGTGCTGCACCTCTCCCATTTGCTTAGTTTAAATATTCTGCAAAGACGTCAAACTTCTGCCCCAATGCACTGACTCCTCCTTAGTCAGATGCAGTCCATCAAATTTAAAGAACTTGCGCTCCCAGAACTGTTGCCAGTTCCCTACAAATTTGTGTCCTTTTTCCTGGCACCAGCCCTTGAGCCACGTGTTTAGCTCCCCTATCTCCCCTTCTCTGACCTTCCGTCCATCTGCCCCCCCCCCAAACTGGCAGGATCTCAGAGAAGGAGATGCTGGACGAAATGGATGATAGTTTGTCACCCAGCCTGGTCAGGTGTTCCTTGGTCTCCACAACTGACCGGCTGGCGAGATCATTAGTCCCTATGTGTACTAGGACATCAATGTTTTCACCTGCTTTGTGGACAATTTTAGCAATGCGGTCAGTGTCTCTCCATGCTGATGTACCTGGGACACATCTGACCATTACCCCTGGCTGGAAATGGGTATAAACTCCCTGAATCATGGAGTCTCCTATGATCAGAAGTTTTTTGGATTTCCTTTTTTGCTTTTTTTGTTTTGGTTCCTGATTTGGGTGAGTTTTGTTGTGCTAGCTCCTGTGCCACAGTGTCCTGCTCTGCAGTATCTTCTGCCTCTTTGTTTGATTTCAGAGATAGAGGCAGATACCTGTTTGTAGTGTTTATATGGTTTTTGGAGGTAATATGTTGGAGAGCAGAGAGTGATAGGGCACCCAATTTGCCCCTCCTAACCACCTGCCAACCTCCTGGTCCAACTACCCTCTGCGGTCGAGGTTTTTCTCTTGGATGCTGGGGAAATGGCGGATGGTTCTTATAATGTATTTACTCCTGAATATGAAATTTGAGGCGTGCAATCTCTGCCCATGCTGTCCGGAGCTGAGCCCTAAGATCTCCAATGGCCCAGCATGTAGGACAGTGTCCTAAATCCTGTAGGACTGTCCTTCTGAAAATTGTTCCACAGTACCTGCAGTTAATGATATCCATTCCAGATAAGTTGCTGGGTTTATAACTTAGTCAGAATAATTAGAAGGAAAAAAATGCAAGTAATGGTTTGATTGTGTTTTGTTTTTGTTTAATTTGTTATAACAAGTTAAATTACTAGTGCCCTGTAAATGAGCTCACCTTGTGGATGCCCCACTGATCCACTTCTTCCTGCTCTGCCACGGGAAATGTCACAACTGTGGTACCCTATAAAAGGAGTGTGTGGGGTGGTTGGGGATGGGGGTGGGTGGCTGGGCCCTTCCCCTGCCAAAAAAGAACAACCACGGACGAAAAAACGAGGAGGTAAGAGCAGAAACAATCAGTCAACAACAAATGCAGTAACCCTGAAAGCTTATCCTAATGTTAGATAAAACTGTAAAACTTGTAAAGCACCACCTGTAATAATGTCGGAGAAGATATACGCTGTAAGAAACACTTTGCTACAGAGAAAAATAAGCAATGAAATGTTAGCAACAAACAGTAGCAATCCCTGTGAGTAAAAAATCAAAACAACACCCCACAGTAAATCTGCTTAGCCAAAATAAGTCTTAATCCTTTTCCCTTGCTCTGGTAAGGTTCTCTACTCTGCCTTTCAAGCAGTCTTGGAAGGAAGGAGCTCAGGTGAAGCTAGGTGCCTTGGCCAGCAAACCAAGTCTCAACTCCTCTCCTCTTTCGAACATCTACTGTTATGGTAAGTCTGTACTTTCTAAGAAACTAACAGAAAATTTTGGCCCAAGGTGGTATCAGAGTTCCACCTCAACTAGTCTATTACTTTGCCAGTCTTCTACACAGACCATTCCACCTCAGGTGAGCATAGGCTGCACAGCCAGGATGTGGAAAGGGCAGTCAGCTACTATCTTGACCACATAGAAGGTCACAGACTGGAGCAAACCCAGTTTTTCCTCACTTATAGAGAGGTGGGAAAAGGAAAACCTGCCACAAAATGATCCATTGCACGATGGATTATAACCTGTATTCAGTTTTGCTATAGCAACGTGGGCAAGCAACCACCTGCAGGCCTCAGAGCCCATTCAACTAAGGGTACTGCAGCTTCTCTAGCAGCTGCTAGAGATATCCCCCTAGTAGACATTTGCAAAGCTGCAACTTGGAAAACAGTCCACACATTCACCAAACGTTATTGTTTGGATGTCCAGGCCAGAGGTTATACCAGGTTTGGCACAGCAGTCCTGCAGAGCCTGTTTTCTAAATAGGTTATAGGCCCACCTCCAAAGGCACTGCTTGGTCATCTGCATAAGTCAGAATACAGTAAGATTTCCTGGGGTTTGAAAAAAAAAAATTACTCATCATAGTAATCCTGTTTCTTCTAAGGGAATCTTACTGTATTCTGAGCTCCCTCCTTTCCTCCCCTACTTGAAACCTATGGTCACTGTACTGCAGCTGTGGTAGAAATGTTGCAAACCTGGATGTATATTATGTTCAGTTTTTTTTTGCCATCTGTGACTTGAGTTTTAGTGATGCCAATTTAGAAGTTTTTTTCAAAGGGGGTAAATCCCTTATTTATACCCTATTGCTTGTTGAGGTGGGTTGTTGTTATTATTATTATCGTTATATTAGTCGGAAACTGCTTAGTACAGGCTTCGTAAGAATCTGACGGTTTAGAACTGTTTACCAGGGACAGTGATTTGAAAACCACGCTCGAGCCTAGCATTCCATCATTTGCATAGGTTCTATTAACCATTTCGGCTCTGGGGCAGTCCTATGGTGAGACCATACTGCATAAGTCAGAATACAATAAGATTCACTTAGAAGAAACAAGATTACTATGGTGAGTCATTTTTTCTTCTAGGACTTGTATATGATGTACATCCACACTGACCCACCCTGGCAAGTGACACACTGGCCTTGCTTCCAGCAGGTAAGATCTGACATCACAGGGTGGTGCCAAAGGAGTTTCCACCCGGGTGGGTGGGAGGAGCCAGCTTGAAGACGTTCCGGCAGGATTTAAAGGGGAAAGGAACCCTGCCAGAAGTGTGAATGTACATCATGTACCACTCCTAGAACTACTGTTACAGGTGAGTAACCTGTTTTTCTGTATTCCCTCTCCTGTGTCACAGATGAAGATACTGAAGAGCACCAGTCCCAAAACTGATTCTTGTGGTACCCTGCTCATTACTCCTCTGTGCTCTGAATATGACCATTTATTACCTCCTCTCAATCCTCTCCTCCGCCAGTTCGCTAGCCAACTGATCGGTTTGTTCCATACCCTACCCCAGGTCACTCAGCTTTTTATTAGCCTTCTGTGTGTAACCGAATTGAAGGTCTTGCTAAAGTCAAGGTACAACACAACCACTGCTTGGGCCCTGTGACCCAATCATAGAAGTTGATCAGCCTGTTTTGGCAAGATCTCCTTTCTTCATACCTGTACTACCACCTGTTCTGCAACCCCTGTCCTTCCAAGAATTCCACTAGCTCTTCCTTGATATTTTCAAGCAGCTTACCTACAATTGCGGTTAGACGGACCGATCTGTTAATTCCCAGATCATCCCTGTCACCACTCTTGTGAAGCGTCATCACAGTAACTACCCCCAGTCTGATGGAGTTACACCAGTCTAAGGTGAATTGTTAAATGGGTTTGTCTATGGCACTGCCTGCTTCTGCTCCACCTCCTTCAGCACTCTATGGTGCAGCCTGGCAGGAGCAGGCGTTTTTGTCCACTTTCAGGGCTTTGAGCCCCTGAGAACCCTTTTGTCTAAGACTGGTCCTAACTTCAGTCCTGCCATCTGCCTTATTTTGGCCCACACTCTGCACTCCATATTGGCCCCTCTCCTCCACTGTGAATACTGAACAAAAGTATGTGCAGTATACATGAGACATGTAAACCATCAGCGAGTACAGTGTTGCAGACGTCACAGTGGATGGCCACTTGGGGACCTGTGATCACCGTATGGTGTGGTTCAATATAAGAACTGTGGCAGAAGAAAACCACACAAAGACAAGGGTCCTGGATTTCAGGAGGGCTGATTTTACAAAGATGAGGGAATGTCTTAGGGATACCCTGGCTGGGGGAAGGACTTGGGTGGAGTGGAGGAACAGTGGGCAAAACTAAAAGCAGGGATAGGGAAGGCAGCAAACCTCTGCATCAGGCAAGTAAGCAAAAGCAAGGTGAAAAAAAGGCCACCATGGTCAGGGGTCCCTACTTTTCTGCGGCACAGTGGGACCAAATTCTCAGCAAGACTACCATTTGCCACAAGAACTTCTCGACAGTGGTTTGTAATTTCACGAAGTTCCTGTGTGTGCACTAACAACCACCACATCACAGTGTCAGCTTGTCATCCTGACTTCACTTTCATGGCAGTAGTTATAGCAATCAGGATGGTGGAAAGCACAGTAACACTAGTTCAAAAAATAACAGACTTATAAAATAATTTTATGCCTAAAAAAGCAAAACAAATGTCTCTCCCTTAAGGTCCTAGCCTGTTGCATAAATGACATATGCAGAGGGGATCTTATGTGATAAATAAGGTATTTCTATATGCATGCTCTCTGTCCCACTAATGAGGTTTCCACTGTCTATCACTTATATATTTGTATGTGCTTTATACACCACTCATGAGGTTCCCACTGTGTATCACTTATATATTTATATGCAATCTGTAACAAACATACAAATGCGTATGTGGTGAGATAGACAGAGATAGTGTGTGTGTGTGTGTATGTATATATATATATATTTTTTTTTTTTTAATTTTCATGAACTTGCATCCTCATTCAACAGGTCCCATTGGAAATGGAATAGAGGAGTTATTGCAAAACTCATTTTTCTTGTCAACCTACTTTCCCTGACACACTGCGTAACACCATCAGGCCATGACATGCATGTGAACCAGTTGTGAGATAGAGCTCTCTGGCCCATCACAATGTGTTCACCATGTGACAGAACACTGCACCATACCTTCCCAGGGTCTGAGCAGTGATGTGTTCCACCAATCCTTGTGCTGCCCAGCCAGCTCCCAGAGCTAATCTCTGAACCTGAGTTGCTGACATGGAAACACAGCATGCTACCTACCCTCTGGCCCAACAGCTGTCCCTGCACACAACATTTCTCAATAAAGTTTAAGTGATTCTATCAACAAGTGACAATATGTAATCAATAACCCTGGCAAAAATGCGCACAGTGCAATTATTTATTTAACAGGTCTGTTCTTTCAACAGGTCTACACATTATTATATTTCACTTTTCTGGGCATGATTATTTTATTTTTCTTAAAAATTTAGACAGTTAAATTCATTTTACCAGTTATTCATTTCAGATAGCGTCTCTATACCTTAAAGGCACAAATAGGTTTGTACAAAGTGAGGTATGGACTTAACAGGTCTGTGCTATTGACAAGGTTTTGTTTAAGTTGGCCCTAGTGCAACAATGTAAGACTGAAAATTGTATTAGGCTGTAATGCAGCTTGAGCAAATATTACCATGGATGATGTGCTGTGCCACCATCTCTGGCAGTGGGAGCTGTGGTAGATAAGTGACTGTTCATTTCTGATGCAGAATGCAGCCATTTCATTAGCTAATGTATGATGTTATAGCAATAACATCACATTCTGAGCATATGGGGGGTTTTGGATATAAAAAGAGGGTAAGGGAACCAGATTCTATGTATAAACAGAAATATTAATAAAAATCACCAAGAAGAGTGAATTCTGCACACAGAAGTTCTATGCAGATTGCAAATCTGCGCAAAATTCTGCAGCCGCAGAATTCTAGGAGCCTTGACCATGGTTCTCAAAAGAGGTGGCTGGGAAGGTAAGGGCCAAAAAGCTAGCATTCAGGAAGTAAAAGGAGATGCAGAGGGAAGAGGATAGGGAGGTGTATCAGAAGAAGCAGAGGGAGGCAGGGAAAGCAGTCAAGAGCACAAAGGTGCAGACAGAAGAAACTTTGAAAGTGTCAGCAGATAAGGACCTCCTGGTCCACCTAGTTTGCCCATATTTTTCCTACCTATATTGTCACCAATGATGCTACTCCCCCCCCAAACTTGCTTCTAATAGCCCTCTGTGCCTATCCCATACATTCCTGAATCTAATAACTGTTTTAGCCCCCACCACCTCCTCCACTGGGCGGCTGTTCCATGCATCCACCACTCTCTCAGTGAAGAAGTACTTTTTCCTATTACCTCTGAGCCTCCCCCTTTCTGTCTTCATAGTATGATCCCTTGTCTTTGAGCATCTTTTTTTTGATGTGTGCTTCTTTCTTGTACCTTATTTATACCTGTGAGGTATTTGAATGTTTCTATAATATCCCTCCTTTCCTCCAGGGAGTGCATATTTGATTCCTGGAGTTTTTTCCCCATAGGATTTTGAGGCAGGCTATGGACCATTTTTGTTGCCCTCCCTTGTGTTGTCTCCACCCTATCTATATCCATGTGGTTATGGGGTCTTCAGTATTGTACATAGTACTCGAGGTGTGGTCTCGCAGTGATCTGTACAGGGGCATTATTACCTCTCTCTTCCTGCTGATGATTCCCTACCTGTGCATCTCAGCATCCTGCCAGCCTTCCCCACTGCCTTGTCGCACTGTTTTGCTTCCTTCAGATCATCAGAAATTATCACCCCTGGTCCCTTTCCCACTTTGTGACCCTTTATACTGCCCCCCCTCCCCCCAATTTGGTATGTTGCCCCTGGGTTTCTGTGCCCCATGTGCATTACTTTACTTTTTTTTTTGCATTAAAACCTAGCCACCAAACCTTTTACCATTCCTCTAGTTTTTTTTTTGATGCTTCTCATTTTTTTCCCACCCCTTCCGGTGTGTCCACTCCGTTGCAGAGTTTTGTGTCATCTGAAAACAGGCACCCTTCTGCAGTGCCACTAATAAAGACATTGAAGAAGACTGGCCCTAATACTGATCCTTTTGGTACCCCACTGATCACTTTGTCTACTACAGAGCACATGCCATTTACCACTACCCTCTGACTTCTGTTGTCCATCCAGTTCGCTACCCAATGTACAATTTTAGGACCTACTCCTGGGCTCCACAGTTTTTTAACAGTCTTCTATGTGGAACGGTGTCAAAGGCCTTGCTGAAATCCAGGTGGGTCATGTCCACTGCACTCTTGTCTAGGAGAAAATAGTTTAGGTAGTAAAAGGGGCAAGACATTTTTCAGCTATGTAAGCGAAAGAAAGACCAGGGGAGGGATTGTAAGGCTAAGGAGGGAAAGGGGGAGTCTGTAGAAGGGGACAGGGAAAAAGCAGACATCCTGAACAAATACTTTTGTTCAGTGTTCACAGAGGAAAGGAAAGGAGAGGGAGCACTGATAAGTGTCAGGGACATCAGAGGAAGGGAGGTGGACATGAGGTCATTTACAGAGGAAAAAGTCCTAAAGGCACTCTCAAATCTGAAAGTGGACAAGGCAGTGGGGCCAGACAGGATACATCCAATAATATTGAGGGACCTTACCTTAATAAGGTGCTGGCTGCACCTCTGACAGTCCTGTCCAGCCACTCACTAGAGACTGGAGTGGTCCCGGAGGACTAGAGAAGTGCAGATGTAGTCCTGCTTTACAAAAGTGGTGGCAGTGAGGAGGCTGGAAATTACAGCAGAGTCACTCTGAAGGAAAGGATTGTGGAATACCTTGAATCCAGCGGCTTACAACATCCAAGGCAGCATGGATTCGGGGGGGGGGGGATTCTTGTCAAACAAATCTGATAGATTTTTTTGACTGACTGACCGGTGAAATAGATCAGGGTGGAGCAGTGGATGTGGCCTACCTAGATTTTAGTAAGGCTTTTCTATACTGTTCCACACAGGCAATTCGTAAACAAGCTGGCCAGCATAGGAGTGGGTCCAAAGGTGGTAAACTGGGTAAGAAATTGGTTTGGGGATAGGCAACTGAGGGTTAGTGGTAAAAGGAGTTCATTCTGGATTCCCTGTCACTCAACTGGTTTAAGGATTACCTTTCAAATAGGTCACAACTGGTTAAAAATGGAAATTACCTATCCACCTTAAAACCACTGCTAAGGGGCATACCACAAGGTTCTATTCTTGGCCCTATCCTCTTTGCTATTTATATAAACAATATTGATGCCAACCTCACTCAATCTAACATTCATCTGTTTGCTGATGATACTGTATTATATGTCAGCAATCCCTCACCTTCCAAAGCCTGTGATCTGTTACAATCCGAATTCTCCATTCTGCAGCGCAACCTACTTGACAAAAAACTACTTCTAAATGCAAAAAAGACAAAAGCCATGTTCTTTGCCACAAAGAGTTGCTCTACCCATACCCTAGCATCCACCACCCTACATTTATCCACCTTACTTGGAGAAAAACTTGAATTTGTTGATAATTTCAAATATCTTGGTCTGGATAGATAACAGGCTTGACTATTCAGTCCATATTGAAGAACTACTTAAAAGCTAAGACAGAGGCTTGGACTATTCTTTAGAATAAAGCATTACCTAAACAGTGACTCCAAAAAGGTTAATTCAGGCCTCATTCCTATCCCTCATTGATTATGCTGATTTTCTATACTGCCATTGTCCAGGTCATCTCTTACAAAACTGGACACCCTGTATCACAGGGCCATAAGATTTATTACTGACCTTCCCCAGCACCCATCATTGCTCCTTTATATGGCAGTCAATTGGACATCATTACAGCACAGAAGGACTAGGAATGCTGTTATCTGGACATTCAAAGCGTTAACAGGCAAACTACCTACCTATATCACTGATTGCTTTACCCAAATTACAACTAGGCCATACACTTTAAGGATCAGTAAACTTATCATGTTACAGGTCCCCATTGCCTGCACCAGTATGGGAGGCTGCTTTCAGCTATACTTTAGCAGTTGCATGGAACTCTCTCCAAAATCCATGAAGCTAGATAGCCTTCTACCTCTGACATCCTTCAAAGACTGTTCTCGCCCTTTTTCCAGAGCTCTGCAATTGCTTTTATAAACCATAATCCCCTACCCTACCTGATCCACCTTTCTTTTTCCGTCCATTATATTGTTTCATATTCTATCTTCCGACTCACCTATCTATTCTCACAAAAGCTAGTTAGACCCTATAATTTTATATTTTATTCCTGCTATACCTTTGCCCACATTTTTCTTGCAGGCAAAATGGTTCTACTACTCCTTGTATATATGTAAATTGTTGTATACATTCATTTCTTGCCATTATATTGTTATTTATGCTATTCTTGTCTATGTAATAATATTTGTATCCTCATTTGTATGACCACTCAGGTCCATCTTGTAAATGAGCTTTGCTCAATGATGTTCGCCTGAATAAATAAAGATTTTGATTGATTGATTGATTGATTGATTGATTGATTCTGAGGAAGGAAGGGTGACCAGCAGGGTGCCACAAGGATCAATACTGGGACCGGTCCTTTTCAGTGTCTTTATTAGCGACATCGCTGAATGGCTAAAAGGGAAGGTATGCCGTTTTCCAGATGACACTAAGATCTGCAATAGGGTACATGCACTGTGGGGGTGGGGGTGGAAAAAATGAATACAGATCTAAGAAAGCTTGAGGAGTGGTCAAGAGTGTGGCAACTAAGTTTCAGTGCAAAGAAGTGCAAGGTCAGGCACTTGGAGCACAGAAACCTGGGGCAGAGTACAGTATGGGGGGGAGTGATACAGGCAACCATTAAACAGGAAAGAGACCTGGGGGTAATCATATCTGATAACCTAAAGGTGGCCAAACAGTGTGAGAAGGCAGTGGGGAGGGCCAGTGGGATGCTAGGGTGAATAGGGATGGAATCACCAGCAGAAAGAGGGAGGTGGTGATACTACTGTATAAATGACTGGTGAGACCTCACCTTGAGTAAAGTGTCCAGTACTGAAGACCACATCTTGGAAAGGACATAGAGTAGAGGTGGTCCAGAGGAGGGCAACTAAAATGGTGCAGGGTCTGCATCCAAAGTCCTATGAGGAGAGACTGAAGGTCCTCAATATGTACACTCTGGAGGAAAGAAGGGGGGGGGGGGATATGATAGAGACTTTCAAAAACCTCATGAGTATAAATAAGATTCAAGAGGAAAGCCTTTTTCAGATAAAATAATGCTCAGGAAAAAGGGAGCATGCTGTCAAGTTGGAAGGGGGTAGGCTCACGGGAGATATAAGGAAAGTACTACCTCACAGAAAGTGATGGATGCCTGGAACAGCCTCCCAGCGGAGTTGGTGGGGGCAAATACAGTAGTGGGATTCAAGAATGTATGGGATAGGCATAAGTGAACTTCAGTGGTAATGAAAGGGGGAGAAGCCAGAAGATACTGTGGGTTAAGCTTGAAAGGAAAATGGGGCCAGCCATCCACACAGGTGTGGTCTATAGACCACCATCCCAGGAGTAAGAAACGGATAGGGAGCTGATGCTAGCCATCCAAAGGATGGCAGACAAGGGTGAGGTAGTACTGGTTGGAGACTTCAATATTCCAGATGTGGACCGGAGCACCCCAGCAGCAGCATCAACTAGGAGCAGATTTATCCTGGACTTCCTTCAGGGTGCCTTCCTCAAGCAACTGGTCATGGAACCAACTCATCAGAAGGCAGTGCTGGACCTTGTGCTCACAAACAGGGACAGTGTGATAGGGGTAACAGTGGGGTAGCACCTGGGGAACAGTGACCACCAGTCATTGTGGTTTGAAATCACAGAAGGAGCAGAACCAAACCACACAAAAACATGTATCCTGGATTTTAGGGGGGCAGACTTTGGGAAAATGGGGAGATAGTTGAAAGAGGCATTAAGGGGAATGGGACAGGAATCAGGGGTTGAGGAACAGTGGAAGTATTTAAAATGGGGATTACAAGAGCAACAGAATTATGCATTAAGCAGGTTAGCAAGAGGAAAAGGAAGAGGAGACCATTATGGTTTTCCAAAGAGGTAACAAAAGTAAAGCCAAAAGATTGCATTCAGGCAATACAAAAAGACATAGGGAGAAGTACCAGGAGAAGCAAAGGGAGGCAGGGAGGTCAGTAAGGAAGCCAAAGCTCAGACAGAAGAGCACATTGCAAAATCAGTGAGTAGAGGGGACAAAACATTTTACAGGTACATAAGTAAAAAAGAAAGGCAAAGGGAGGGATAGTGAGACTGAAGGTGGAGGATGGGGCCACGTGGAGGATGATAACAGTAAAGCTGACATATTGAACAGGTATTTCTGCTCAGTCTTTACTGAGGAAGAGGAGGGCAATGGGTCTGAAGGGAGTACAAGGGCTGAGAATGGTGCAGAAATGGACACAAGTCCTTTTGCAAGAGAAAGGGTCCTGAAGAAACTGGAAGTAATAAGAGTTGATAAAGCAATGGGGCCAGATGGAGTGCACCCCAGGATCCTTAAAGAACTAAGAGAGGTGGTGGCTGAACCTCTGGCTATCCTGTTTTGCCAATCACTGGAAACAGGGGATGTACCCAAAGATTGGAGAACAGCAGATGTAGTCCCCTTATACAAAAGTGGGAACAAAGAGGAAGCAGGGAACTACAGACCAGTCAGCCTCACCTCGGTAGTGGGGAAGATCATGGAAGCACTACTGAAGGAGAGATTGGTGGAACATCTGGTTGTCAATGGACTGCAGGACCCAAGGCAGCATGGTTTCACCAGGGGGAGATCATGTCAGACCAAACTCGTTGAATTTTTTGACTGGGTGATTAGGAAGGTAGATCAGGGGAGGGCAGTGGACATGGCCTATCTGGACTTCAGCATGGCCTTTGACACTGTGCCACATAGAAGACTATTACACAGACTAGGGAATATGGATGTGGGAAGGACAGTAGTGTGGTGGGTAGGTAACTGGCTGGGTGGCAGGACACAGAGGGTGGTGGTAAATGGCTGTCACTCCACAGAGGGAAGAGTGACCAGTGGGGTACCACAGGGATCAGTGCTGAGACCAGTCCTATTCAACATCTTCATCAGTGACATTGCGCAGGACCTAGAAGGCATAATTTCACGATTCGCTGATGACACAAAGCTCTGTAACAGAGTAGACACACCAGAGGGTGTAGACAGAATGAGAAGGGACCTGCAGAAACTTGAAGAATGGTCAGGGATTTGGCAGTTGAAATTCAATGCAAAGAAGTGCAAGATAATGCATATGGGGCACAAAAACCCTGGCACAATATATCAGTTGGGGGGTGAGGATATAGCGAATTCCGCTGGTGAAGTCAAAGGAGGCCCGTTGGGCGGTGTCCACTGCGGCAGGATCGGCTGAGCAACTTGAGCAGATGATCGTCCTCAAGAAGAAGGAGGCGGCCCAGGCCGCATCTTCGTCTTCCTCGGTTGTGGCATTTATCCCGCTCTCCTTGGGCTCCTCCTACACAGCTTCTTTTAAGGAGCTTTGTCAATCCCTCTCCACGAAAAGTGAGGGTCCATCAGGACACTCCTCTCCGTCCAAGAAGAAGGACTCAAAGGGTAAATCCCACCGTCGGCGTTCGTGGGAGTGGGAGAGGTCCCCTTCCCTGGACAGTCGACACTCGACTTTGGTTGAGGTTGCGGCTAAGGTAACTGGTTTCACGGTGTCCTCGTCAGGTCAGCTGGCCAAAACACCTGTCGACGCAGTCAAGATTTTTCTCGACCCGTCGGACGGTTGTCGACTGGAGAAGCTGACAACCCTTCTTCACCGGTTCCCCCGGTGGAAACCGAGGACTTGCCTGTGCCTCCTGTGCCGGAGTCCCCAGTTAAGGTTCCCGAGCCGAGGGCGGAACGGGTTTCCCCCACTCCATCCCAGACCCGCTCTCGGAAAAACCAACGGTCTTGGTCTTGGTCTCGGACCTCCTCTCGGTCCAGCCGATCCCGCCGACACTGGCGGTCTCGGTCTTGGCACCGAGGGGAGCGGCAGTGCCGCTCGTCCTCGTCGTCTTCTTCCTCCTCGGAGGAAAGGCTTCAGCAAGTTGCATTGGACGCTGACGGACTTAATGTAGCAGCAGCTCCTTCTGACCAGGAACAAGCCGACCCCGTCGCCTTCCCTAGCCATTAAATGGCTGTCACCTGAAAGGCCGAAACAACCCCTCGTAGTTGTCGTGGAGCCCAAACCAGTGCTAGTTGTTTGGCCTAAACCAGCTGAGCCACCTATTGTGGTGGAACCCCTGCCTCCACAACCTAAATCAGGGGCTCTGACCAATCATTCTCGGTCGGGTCAAGGGTTGCCCCATCGGTTGTCGGACACCCTCACTCCCGACCGTCCTCGGCAGGTGGAGGGTGGCTCAGGCCCTAGGCAGCTGTTCGCAGACTTCACGGAGTCTGATGATGACTCTTCCCTGTTCTCCAGGCCCCTTGACCTGGAGTCCACTGGGGGACAGTCGGTGGACGAGAGTCCATCCTCGTTCATGGGTCTGCTTCGGCTCATCTCAGAGTCTACTGGGATGCAGCTCAAACCCATATCCAAGCGGGCCAAGTATCCCCTCACGGAGATACTGAACCGAGGGGATTCTCCCACGGAGGCCTTTCTGGTTTCTGAAGCCATTGTTGGCCCAGCCTTGGAGTTATGGCAGCGGCCGGCTTCTTGTCCTGCTCCTTCAGCCAGGATGGCCAGGAAGTACATAGTCCCAACCGGGTGACTGTCCGGTTTTTCGGAGCACCCCTCTGCGGAGGGGCTTGTTACCGATAGTGTTTTCCGGCATTCCAGGAACACCAGGGATGTGGACAAGCCTCCTGACAAAGAGTCCAAAAAGCTGGACTATGCCGGGCGTAAGGTGTATGCTGCCTCCTCCCTTGGCCTCCATCAGGCCAGTTCGGCCGTACTGATGGCGTACTTCTCCCACGCCCTTATGGGCTCCCTGGATGAGGTGATCCCTCATCTCCCGGCTGACCTCCAGACTACGGTCAAGCAGGTGCGGGATCAGGGAAGGGCGGTGGTGAAACAGCAGCTTCAAACTGCCCTGGATATTGGAGACCCTTGTGCCTGGTCAGTAGCGGCCGCAGTGGCCAAGTACCGCAGAGCTTGGCTGCAGATCTCCACCTTTACGGCAGATACCCAGCACAAGCTGGCAGACATTCCCTTCCTTGGTACCGACTTGTTCGGGCCCGGGGTGGAAGGCCATCTCCAGAGGATCGAGAAGTCCAATGCCACCTTGACTCGGTCACGTCTGCCAGAAGGACAAAGGCCGCCAGCAGCAGCGTGAGCCCTTTCGCCCTTCTGCCCCTGCGGCACGTCCGGCCCAGCAACACCAGCATCAGGGCCAGCAGGTTCACACTTGGCACCCCAAAGCCAAGCCTGCAGCTTCCTCCAGCAGGAAGCTGGGAGGAAAAGGGCTTGGAGGCCCCTCGGATGGTCCCTTCTTCAAGCCTGCCTAGTGATGGGTTGAGGGGTATCACCCCCAGCCTCGTTGCTTCCCCTGGGTTCCCCCCGTGGGGGGACGGCTCTGCCACTTTCTTTTCACTTGGTCCGCTATCACCACAGACTGCTGGGTGTTGGAAGTGGTAGGAAAGGGTCTGCCTCTGGAGTTCGAGCAAGCCCCGCCCTTCCGAGCCGTCGCGCCACGGGGTCCGCAGCCTCTTTGTCAGCCCGTCGAGCCGACATTGCCCTGCTCCTCCAGAAGAAGGGGATCAGGAAGGTGGTGGATCCTCCACCAGACCCAGGGTTCATGTTCAGGTATTTCCTGGTCCCGAAACGGACGGAGGGCTGGCGCCCCATTCTCGACCTGCATGACCTGAACAGGTTCCTAAGGTCTCGAACCTTCAGGATGGTCACTCTGGCTCAGATCATTCCATCCTTGGAATGAGGCATGTGGTTCTGTTCTCTGGACCTTCAGGACGTGTTCTTTCACGTCCCAATCCGTCCGCCCCACCAGCGATTCCTCCACTTCAGAGCGGAGGGGTCCCTTTACGAGTTCCGGGCCATGCCCTTCGGCCTCTCTCCAGCTCCCAGGGTCTTCACCAAATGCATGGCAGTGGCGACAGCATTCCTGTGGTGCCGAAGGGTCCGGGTGTACCCTTACCTGGACGACTGGCTGATTGCGACCCCCTCCAGACCAGAGGTGGAGCAGTCCAGGGATCTGGCCCTCCAGGTTTGCTCTCAGGTTGGGCTCCTCATCAACAAGGCCAAATCGGAACTCGTGCCAACGCAGGTGATTCAATTCATCGGGGCAGAGCTCGACTTTCTTCGAGCCAGAGCACAGATCCCGGAGGACAGGGCTGAGGTTCTTTCTTCCTTTGCCCAATCATTTCAGGTTGGGCAATTGCGCCTTGCTCAGGACTTCCTGCACCTCCTGGGCCTCATGGCGGCCTGCACCGGCGTGGTCCGTTGGGCCTGTTAGCACATGCATCCACTACAATGGAGACTGGCCAGCCAATGGTCACAGTGCTTCAGTCCTTTGGACCAGCCAGTGGCAGTGATCCAGGAGATGTGGAACACTCTCCAGTGGTGGATCGTTCCAGCTCATCTGCAGGAGGGCATCCCGTTTGTCCGCCCCGAGCCGATGGTCACTGTATCGACCGACGCCTCTCTGATGGGTTGGGGTGCTCATCTGGGGGAGCACAGAGCACATGGCCTCTGGTCCCCTCGGGAGTCCCGATGCCACATCAACCTGCTGGAGCTTCGAGCGGTCTGACTAGCCCTCACCGCCTTCGCTCCGTTTGTACGGAGCCAAGTGGTCCAGGTCCAGACGGACAGTACCACGACCATGTACTACCTAAACCGCCAGGGCGGGACACGCTTCTTGCCTCTGTGCAAGGAAGCTCTCCGCACTTGGTCCCTCGTGCGCAGCCTGGAGGCGGATCTCCTAGCCATCCATGTGGCAGGAGCCTCCAATACTCTGGCTGATGCCTAAGCCGGATAGGGGCTGCATCTCACGAGTGGTCTCTCCTGCCGGAGGTAGTACACGATCTGTTCTCCCACTGGAGCACTCCTCAGGTGGACCTGTTTGCCTCCAAGGAGAATGCGAAGCTGAGGCTGTTCCATGCCTGCCCCCCCTCAGCAGGGCTCGCTGCAGGGGGATGCCTTTTCGAGGCTGTGGACCCCGGGCCTCTTCTACGCCTTCCCCCACTTCCCTTGATCCACAAGGTGCTTCTCGAGGCGAGGAGGGCCAAGGCGCAGGTGATTCTGATAGCCCTAAACTGACCCCGCCAGTTCTGGTATCCAGATCTCCTCAGCATCAGCTCCAGGCTCCCGAGACGGCTCCCAACCCACCCGGAGCTGATCTCAGTCAACCAGGGGAGGGTTCTCCACCTGGACCTTCAATCCCTGCACCTGACGGCCTGGTTCCTGAGCAGCTAGAGTTCCAAGCCTTGGGTCTTTCTGACAAGGTCCTCAACGTTGTTGAGGCTTCCCGTAAGGAGTTGACCAGGAAATGCTATGCCTTCAAATGGAAGAGATTCTCCATTTGGCGTCAGGGTAAGGGGTTGGATCCTTCCTCCTGTTCCTTGGCAAGCATTCTGGACTACCTGTGGTCCCTTTCTCCGCTAGGACTTCGATCGACGACCCTTAAGGTGCACCTGGCGGCCATCTCTGCTTATCGGGCGCGGGCCGGGAAGCAGTCGGTGGTGCAGGAGAAGGTGGTCGGGCGCTTTTTCAAAGGCTTTGATCACATATCCCCTCCGGTGCGAGAACCTCCACCTCCATGAGATCTACTACTAGTATTGGCTAAGCTCATGGGCAAGCCATTCGAACCGATGCACAGGTGTGACATCTCACCTGTCATGGAAGACTGCCTTCTTGGTGGCTATCCGTCCAGCCAAAGGATGGAAGAGCTCCAGGTGCTTTCCATCGAGGTCTCCTTATCTGGTCTTCCACAGGGTCAAGGTTGTCCTGCTTCCCACCGAGTTCCTTCCGAAGGTGGTGTAGGAGTTTCACCTTAACCAGGTGTTGACTCTGCCGGTGTTCTACCCCAGTCACACCTCGGAGGCCGAATATAGGTTCCATACTTTGGACCCTAGAAGAGCGCTCTCTTATTATAAGGAGCGAACGGCTGAAGTTCGGGGAGAGGTTCACGAGCTGTTTGTCACCTACGCTGAAGCCACACCTGGCAGACCAGCAGCCAAGTGGACGATAGGCAGGTGGGTCACCTCCTGCATAGATCTCTGCTATAGGTTGGCGGGCATGGAGCCTCCCAGAGGGATGAGAGCTCATTCTACCCGTCATACCACTGCTTGGTGGCTGCTTCAGGGCGTCCCTATCCAGGAAATCTGCAGGGCTGCTACCTGAAGTCAGCACGCTCCTTTATTACCCACTACCACATCGACCTTGAGTCACACCGGGATGCTGGTTTTGGGACCTCGGTTCTCCAGTCCTTGTTTCATAAGTAGGGGGTGTGCGTTTTGCCTGCCTCCTCCCGGAGAACTGCTAGGAGTCTGCCATGAAGTGTGGATTGAACAACATATCCATGTCCCTAGAAATACAGGTTACTCACCTGTAACAGGAGTTCTAGGAATGGTATATATTGTTCATCCACACAACCCACCTGGTCTCCCTGGCTTCGACGCACAACCTGGCTTCCAGCAGGCTAGATCTGGTGTCATGGGGTGGAGCCAAGAGTTTTACCACCCGGGTGGGTGGGAGGAGCCAGCTTGAAGACCTTCCGGCAAGATTTAAAGCGGCAAGGTACCTGCCAAGAAGTGTGGATGAACAACATATACCATTGCTAGAACTCCTGTTACAGGTGAGTAACCTGTATTTATCATCTCTGATTACCTCAAGGTAGGGAAACAGTGTGACAAGGCAGTAGGTAAAGCAAATAGGATGCTGGGATGCATAGTCAGGGGCATCACCAGCAGGAAAAGGGAGGTCATAATTCCACTACACAAGACACTAGTGAGGCCCCACCTGGAGTACAGTGTACTGTTCTGGAGACCTTACCTACGTAAGGACATAGACAGGGTGAGAAGGTTCAGAGGAGGGCAACAAAGATGGTACATGGATTGCATCACAAGTCTTATGAGGACAGGTTGAAGGAACTGAATACGTACTCCCTGGATGAGAGGAGGGAGAGAGGGACATGATAGAGACATACAAGTATCTTACAGGGAGGAACAGGGTGCAGGAATACACTATTTTTAAGCGAAAAACATGTTCCAGGACTAGAGGGCATGGGATGAAGTTGGAGGGAGGACGATTCAGAGGAAATGTGAGTAAGAATTTCTTCACAGAACGGGTGGTGGCACCCTGCCAGAGGAAGTGGTGGGGGCTGAAACAATCACGGGATTTAAGAATGCATGGGATAGACATAAAGGAATTCTGGAGGTCAGGGGTAAGGGGCAACAGAGTTCTAGGAAAACGTAAACTGAACTTACAAACTCAAATGGGCAGACTAGGTGGGCCATAGGCCCTTCTCTGCCGACACTGTCTATGTATGTATGTCTGCAGTGTCACAGTAGGTAGGGAAAATGGGCAGACTAGGTGGATCAAGTGGTCCTTAACTGCCGTCAAAGTTTCTGTGATTCTAGGGAAGTATACATGAGACATGTAAACCAGGGTGGTATACATGAGACATGTAAACCAGGATGGTATACATGAGACATGCAAACCAGGGCTGTGTACACGAGACATGTAAACCAGGATGGTGCACATGAGATGTTTAAACCAGGGTGGTATATACCTGTGACATGTAAACCAGGGCGGTATACCTGTGACATGTAAACCAGAGCAGTATACCTGTGACGTGTAAACCAGAGCGGTATACCTGCGACATGTGAACCAGGGCGGTATACCTGCGACATGTGAACCAGGGCGGTACACCTGAGACATGTGAACTGGGGCAGTACACCTGAGACATGTAAACTGGGCGGTACACCTGATATGAGACATATAAACCAGGCCAGTACACCCGAGATGTGTAAATGGGGCGGTGTACTCGGGTCGGTATACCCCAGATGTGCACACCAGGGCCAGTATACTTGAGACGTGCATCAGATTATTTGCTAACTGGCATGGGGGAAGGAAGCAGGGGATGGTGGTGGATGACCAACACTCTGAGTGGAGAGGAGTACACAGTAGCATCCCTCAGGGATCAGTGCTTGGGCCAGTACTCTGAGTGAAGAGGAGTACACAGTGACATCCTTCACAGATCGGTGCTGGGGCCACTACTCTGAGTGGAGATGTTACAAAGCGATTGATGCTGAGGCCTCTTTTAAGAGTGGAGAGCCTTACACAGCAACATCCCTCAGGGATCAGTGCTGGGGCCACTGCTCTGAGTGGAGAGCGGTACACAGCAGCATCCCTCAGGGATCGATGCTGGGGTCACTACTCTGAGTGGAAAGGAGTACAGAGCGGTGTCCCTTGGGGATCGATGCTGGGGCCAAAACTCTGATTAGAAAGGAGTACATAGCAGTGTCTCCAGGAATCGGTGCTGGGCCACTACTCTGAGTGGAGAGGTGTACTCAGTTGCGTCCTTCAGGGTTCAGTGCTGGGACCCACTACTCTGACTGGAGAAGAGTACACAGCAGCGTCCCTCTGGGATCAGTGCTTGGACCACAACGCTGAGTGAAGAGGAGTACGCAGCAGTGTCTCTCAGGGATTGGTGCTTGGGTCACAGTGCTGAGTGGAGAGGAGTACACAGCAGTGTCCCTCAGAGATCGGTGCTTGAACCACGACATTGAGTGGAGAGGAGTACACGACAGCAGCCCTCCGGGATCAGTGCTGGGGTTATTACTCTGAGTGAAGAGGCATACACAGCTGCGTCCCTCAGGGATCAGTGCTGGGGTCACCACTCTGAATGGAGAGGAGTACAGAGCAGTGTCCCTCGGGGGTGCTGGGCCAGTGCTCTGAGAGGAGAGGGGTACACAGCAGCATCCCTCAGGAATGGGTGGTGAGACCACTACTCTGATTGAAGAGTAGTACACAGGGACGTCCTAAAAGGATTGGCACTGGGGCCAGTACTCTGAGTGGAGAGGAATACACAGCGATGTCCTTCAGGGATTGGTGCTGGGGCCACTACTAAGTGGAAAGGGGTCCCTCAGGGATCAGTGCTGGGAACACTGCTGAGTGGAGTGGAGTCCCTCAGGGATTGGTGCTAGGCCACTACTCTAAGTGGAGAGAGGTCCCTCAGGGATCGATGCTGGAGCTATTGCTCTAATGCATTTTCATCATCGATCAGGAAGCTGGGCTTTTCAGCAGGTTGCTTAACTTTGTGACCGACACTAAGCTGGCCAGGGTGGTGAATCCCTTGAGGATGGGCACAGACTTCAGAAGTGCCTGAACAAGCTGGGTGATTGGTCAGACTCCTGGAGCCTTCGATTCTGTGCAGCCAAATGCAAGGTGCTACACTTGGGAGGAAAAGCAGAGGCAGGGCCTACATACTGAAGGGGACAAAAAGCTGAGAGAGGGGACATGATCGCAGTCATTCACATACTCCAGGGTATCTCAGCAAGGTGGAACAGTTGAAGAGATTTGATCTGGTGTCCTGCAGCAGGATGCGGAGACATGCCCTGAGGTTCAAAGGTGCTTAAGGGCAGTGAATTCAGGGGAAACATCAGGAGGCACATTTTCCCATAGAGAGTGGTGAACCTATGGAACATCCTACCAGCAGAGACAGTGGGCAAGACAGTCCAGGCTCTTGAGGTATGCCTGAACAAATTTCTGCTTCCCAAGGGAATTCCTTTGTACCCTGGGTCGTAGAGGGGGTAGGGAATTTCTGTAAATTAGTATGTGTTTGCGCAGCATGCTTATTTCATTGCTGCTTAAGAAGCAGGGTGGGGCTAATATGATGGATTTCCTGACCTTAAATTGCTATGAATATACAGAGGGAACCAGGGTTCATGGAGCATTTAAAACTTTCTGAAGCTTTGTGCTCATTTTAAAGGTAGGAACTGAACAGTGGTGTAAAATGTATTATTCTAGTTAAAGAATCTTGCAGTGCAAGAAAATCCAGCGCTCCCTAACTACTGTGAAAAAACACAGCTCTTCAAAGGATTTAAAACTTGGTGCCCAAACCTTATTTCCAGTATTTGTAAAAAAAATTGTGATTTATTCATATCGTGTTTTTATTTTTTATTGTTATTTCTCCTTTGTTTTACTTTTGGGGAGCTATGCAACATGAGTGATTCAACTGTTAGGGTACAGGAAAATGAAATAACGTGGTTTATCTATCCCTGTGCACCATCGTACATTAATGTACAGCTCCGAACCCCCTTTGCACTGCCTGCATGTTCATTATGGTTATATTATCAAAAACTTGAATAAAGTTCTATTTCAAAAAAACAAAAACACCCCTTGACACGTTTCAGAACAAACTCCCTTCTCAAAAAGAGAAAGAAATTTGTTCTGAAATGCATCAAGGCATTTTTATGCATCTAGAAATAAAGTTTTGACACCAATTATTTAAACCTTTGAAGAGCTGTGTTTTTCTCATAGTGGTTGGGGAGTGCTGGATTTTCTTGCACTGTGATAATATTGACATCACTCCTGAGCGTTCCAGCCTTCTGCCAGTACCTTTTTGTGTGATTAAGGAATTTTGCTTTGCTCTTAGAAAAGAGAGGTTTCTTTGACTGACCTTCGGGATAGCTACATGGCCTCCCTGAGTAACCTGGAGTGTGAGAACCAGCAGCTGCGAAAGGAACTGGCAGAGGTGAATGCCAGGCTGGAGGTGTCCGCCCAGGACTGTCAAGACAAGTATCAGAATGTCCTCCAGCAGACGCAGAGCAAGCTGGCCGAGATCAGAGATACCGAGGACAGGTAAGAATTCTCTATAAAACACTTCCAGGAGGTGTCAATTTTTATTCAGTGATGGAAAACTAGAAACTAGAACTGCAGTTCTAAAGAGTCTTGATTAGTCCCGTTGCAGCTGCTGCACTACATTTGATCTGGTTATAAACCTGCGGTTTACAGTTCTACACAATTTAGTTTAAAGAACTGTGCTGAATCTATAAGTCATTTTTTTCCAGTAGAAGCTGTTTTTCAAATACCGGTTCAGATTCCGTTATTCCTCTAGCTATTCAGGCTTTTTCATTATCCTAATGGGTGCTAATCTGATTTACATGCTGCTGGTAAGAACCATTTTGGAACTGTATGATGTATTTTATGTTCCTGTTCTACTCTGCAGTTGTTGGCACAATGCATCCATGTTCTACTAAAGAACGTTGTGGCTGAGAGGAACATAAACAACATCATACAGTTCTAAAATGGTGCTTAACTAGACTGTAAAGCAGAAGTATCCACTGAGACCACTAAAAAGCCTGTATAGATGAAACAATAACAGAATTTTAACCAGCAATTAAAATAATGAGCTTTCATTGGGAAAAATGGCCTACAGGTTCAGCACAGTTCTCTTTTAAATGTAAAAGATTGTTATTAAGAAGGCATGGCAATGCCATAAGCAGGCACTGTGATATGAGGCAAAGCTTATTAAAGCTTGTACTGCAATCAAACGAACATATGAACATATGAATTTGCCAGCATATAAAGGCCTTCTTGTCTATCGAATCTGCTTGAGTGTGCAGCTAGCAACCTTTATACTACAGCTGCCCCTCCTTTCCTCCCCTCCTCTGACCCTCCCCCTTACCCTATCTCATCCCCTTTTGAAGCCGTCCACTGTTCTACAGGATACCACTCCCACAGACAGCACGTTCCACCCAGACACCACTCTCTCCGTCTAAAAAAAGTGTCTTCTCATTTCCCTCTTTACCTTCCCCCTCCAACCTGAGATCGTGACCTCAAGTGTCCCTACCCCACCTTAACTTGAATAGTCCCTCTGTGCCTGTCTTTTTTTATTTCCCTCATGTAGTTGAAGGTTTCAATCATATCACCCCCCATCTCTCCTCCAGTAAGTGCATGTTCGCTCCTTGAGCCTGCTCACGAAGGGTATGTCCCCCGGTCCCTGGATCATCTTTCAAACAACATGAAGTCTTGCTGTATTCTGACTATATGCAGTTATCCCCAGCACTTGAACTGCTCCGGAGAGTAAAGGGTTAACTCTGAGCAAAGATACAGAACATTGCGCTCAAGCTCGGTTTTCAAACCTCTGTCTGTGGTACTCTGAAGTGTAACCGTCAGATTCTTTACTCCGCCTTACTGTGAAGTCACTCCAGAGATTCCTCCTGCGCTTCCGTTCGGTCTAGTTCGAATCGGTCGTTTTTTTCAAACCATGATTTTCTGCATTTCGGTATTCTTATCTCTGTCTTGGTACAGTAAGTGGTAGCTATAGGTAGTTGTTAATTTATATGTTGTTTATTAAGAAATAGTTTTATTTCGGTTCTGTGTTGGTCAGTCCGGTTCAGAACAGAAGCTTATCTTTATATTAATTTTTATTACTGTTTGAGTGTTTTTTTCCGGTACCCATCGGTTCCTAAAAAAATTCGATATTTTAGGAATTTTTTAACCGACCCGTGACACGATTGGAACCGTAGGGTTTGTAATCGCCTGGCTTAACTGCGTATAAGGTGATTTTTACTGGTTTTAGGCATGTCTGAGAAACCCAAGAAGAAAACCGGACCCACTGGGTTTCAGCACTGTACCAAGTGTAAGGAGGCTTTTGCTAAGGCCGACCCTCACCTCATCTGTGTGTATTGTCTGGGGTTTGACCACCTCAAGGAAGACTGCCAAATATGTAAGAACTTTCCCAAAGCCACTCTCAATAAACGTTTGAGTAGGCTAAGGGAGAGTGAGGCCGAGAAGTCCGCTGACCCAGATGACCAGCCCAGTTTGTTTGCGGCCGAACCTGAAGAGGTACCCACTGACCTGGGCAGTACCTCTTCGGGCAAATGGAGAGCTGATTCTGTGGAATCAGTTCCGAGCAAAAGAAAGAGGAAATCAGCTGGTTCGGGTCCTGCTTCCCATGGTCCGACCGCTGATGAGATAGCGAAAGCAATTTCAGTAGTTCAGTCGCTTTGCCCGGTTCCAACCAAACCGGTTTCGGTTCGGTCGGAAGTATTGGCTTCAGATATAGATCCTGAAGCATACTATGAGGGTGATTGGGAGGAGGATGAAGACTATGAAGAAAATGAGGGCCTAGATGAGCCAGTAGAGCCTGACATCTCCTCAGACAGGCCTTCTCAGGCTTCTCCTCCCAGGCTTTCTGAGTCCCCTTCCCATTTCTTGTTTTACAAGAAAGTGGCTGAGACTCTTCAGCTTCCTATGGAAATGGCTGAACAGGATCAGGAAGAACCTGACTACCTGGAAATGATGGATGTCCCAGAGTCAAAGAGGGTGTCTATCCCCTTACATAAATCCTTGGGGACGCAGACACAAAACATTTCACAGTTTCCTACATCCATTCCTCCTGTGGAAAAAAGAATGGACAGGAGGTATGCTTTGTCAGGTCCAGGGATGGAATTCCTTTCCAATCATAGCAGCCATGTTGGGGTAGTACAAGCTGCAGCCTGTGACAAGGCTAATATTCCCCTGGCATCTCACCCCCAGATAAGGATTCCAGGAAAGTGGATGCCATGGCAAAAAAACAGTACTTGGCAGCCTGTTTGGGACTCAGGCAATCGAATTACATGGCATACACAGCCAGGTACCAGAAATCTGTGTGGGATACGGTTCTGGTACTGGCTAAGGATGCCCCTCCCCAGCTAGCCAAGGCACTGGAGCAGGTGGCTGCAAATGGTATAGAGGCATCTAAAGTGCAGTTCCATGCTGCGGTTGATTCCAATGATGTTCATTCCAGGGTCATGGCTACATCTATCTCCATGAGGAGATTTGCTTGGTTTAGGTGTACCAACCTCTCTCGGGATACCCAGGCTAAAGGCATGGATTTTCCTGTAACTGGTAATTCTGTCTTTGGGGAACAAACAGAGAATTACATGAAGAAGATGGATGAATATAGGACCACCTATAGGAGTGCTGCAGCCAAAGAAAAGCAGACCACTCCTCAGAGGCAGCAGTCTAGGGGCAGGCCTTTTTACTAAGCTCAGGTCCCCCTCCTCTTCTTTTCAGCAGAGGGGGTTCTTTAGGGGAAGAGGTAGATGTGGAGTAACTAGGACCCCATCAGCTACTCAGTCCAAGCCCCTTGCCAAGCAGACACCCTGAGGTGTCAGTCAGGGTCGCCTCCCCAATCCAAGTAGGGAGCAGGCTGGCTCACTGCTCCCAGGCCTGGGAGTCTATTACTTCAGACAAATGGGTCCTGGAAGTAGTGAGCCAGGGACTTGCTCTCAGTTTCAAAAGGTTCCCAAGAATGAAAGCAAAGTTGTTTAGTCCTCCTTCTCCTTTGGAGACAAAGGCCTTAGAGGCACAAGTCTCCTCTCTCCTGCTTTTGCAAGCAGTAAAAAAGGTACCTCTTTGTCACAGGGGAAAAGGACTGTATTCAGGATACTTCCTTACCTCCAAAAAGACAGGAGAGTGGTGACCCATATTGGATTTAAGGTACCTGAACAAACATTTGACGAAACCAAAGTTCAAAATGGTGACTCTGGGAAGTAAATCTTCCCTCTCTGAGACCAGGAGACTGGCTTGCCTCCCTGGATCTCAAGGATGCCTACTTCCACATACCTATCAGACATTCCCACAGAAAGTACCTCAGGTTCGAGTTGCCCTCAGGCCATTACCAATTTAGGGCCATGCCCTTCGGCCTCACATCTGCCCCAAGGGTGTTCACCAAGTGTCTTGCAGTGGTGGTGGTGGCATTCCTCAGGAGGCAAGGCATCCTTCTGTTCCTATACCTGGACGACTGACTTCTAGTGGGCCAGTCCTCAGACCAAGTCAAGTCAGCCTTAGAGGTCATCCAAAGACTTCTAGAATCCTTGGACTTCATTCTAAATTTAGAGAAGTCTGTTCTAGAACCAGCCCAGTTTCTCACTTTCATAGGGGTGGAAATAGATACAGTTCAGGCAAGAGCATTTCTTCCTCTCTCAAGGGTTCAGTCACTGGTCTCTTTGGCCTTCTGTTTTCGTCCTCTAGTGTCTCGACCAGCCAGACACTTTCTACAGCTGCTTGGCCACATGGCAGCTTCCACAGCAGTAGTTGAGGGAGCAGTATGTCAGATGAGAGATATTCATCTTCATCTCAGATCTTTCTGGTCTCAGAAAAAGGACCCTCTCTCCAAACTGGTTACCCGTCTCCAACACCTTGGTCCAGGCCCTTCAGTAGTGGTTGGAGGAAGACAGTCTTCGACAAGGGGTCCCCTTCATCAGTCAGGTCCCTTCTCTGATTCTCACCACAGATGCCTCCCTATTGGGGTGGGGGCCCACCTAGATCAGCTCACAGCTCAGGGATCTTGGTCACACCAGGAGTCCCTTCTGCACATAAACCTTCTCGAGTTGAGAGCTGTCTTCCTGGCTCTCCAGATATTCTCAGCGATTGTCCAAGGGAAAGTGGTGCAGATCAGAACAGACAATACCACAACCATGTGGTATATCAACAAGCAGGGAGGCACTCGGTCCTCGGCTTTGGGCACAGAAGCCATGAAAATTTGGTCTCTGGCTTATTCCCTTCAGGCTTCTCTGGTGGCGGTGCATCTCCCAGGGAAGGACAACATCCTAGCAGATGCTCTCAGCAGGATTTTCCAGGGTCACCACGAGTGGACCCTGAGCCCTGTCATTCTTCAAGTCATCTTCGGGAGATGGGGCACCCCAAAGATAGATCTCTTTGCAGCCCTGGACAATCATCAACTCCCTGTTTATTGTTGTAGACCACCCCTTCTGGATCCTGTTCCCCAGGATCCTCTTCTACTAATCTGGACAAGCAGGTTTCTGTATGCATTTCCTCCTTTTCTTCTGATATTCAGGGTCATGATAAAAATCAGGTCTCAGCTTTGCAAGGTGATTCTGATGGCTCCAGATTGGGCCAGACATCCTTGGTATCCTCTACTGTTGTCACGGTCAGTAACGCTGCCCTTGTGTCTTCCCAGCCAGTACAATCTTCTCACCTCCTCTCAAGGGAGGTTTCTGTACCCCAACCTTCAGACTCTCAGGCTCAAAGCCTGGCTCTTGAAGAGCTAGAATATGCAAGTTTGCATCTTTCCCAATCAGTTTTGGATATTTTAAAAGTTAGCAGGAAGCCTGCTACTAGGCAGACTTACAGTTCCAAATGGAGAAGGTTCGGGTTTTGGTGTTCCAGTAGGCATATTAAGCTAGAACTGGCTGACATTGCCACTGTTTTGGACTATTTGATACATCTTAACAGTTTAGGCCTCTGACCTACTACCCTTAAAGTGCATTCGGCAGCTGTGTCTGCTTTTCTTTCGGCTGGTAAGGACTCTTCCTTAGCTTCTCATCCGGTTTTCAAGAAATTCTTCAAAGGTTTAGTTCATGTCATTCCTCCCTTTTGGGAGCGTACTCCCTCCTGGGATCTGAACATCTGTATTGCACAGCTTATGCAGACCCCTTTTGAACCTTTATCTTCAGCTGAGCTGAAATACTTGACTTGGAAAACTGTATTCCTGGTGGCCATTACCTCTGCTAGAAGGATCAGTGAACTACAGGCCTTATCAGTGGAACCTGATTTCATGTCCTTTCATAGGGATAAGGTGGTCCTCCGCACTAATTGAAAGTTCCTTCCCAAGGTAGTGTCAGACTTACATCTGAACCAGTCTATGCCTCTGCCTGTCTTTTTCACTGATCATTCTTCCTCTGGAGAGAGGAGACTACACAGTCTGGACATGAAAAGGGCTCTTAGTTACTACATTGAGCATACTAAGGCCCATAGGAAGGACTGTCCTCAGTTGTTTCTCACTTATGGTGAGGTGGGAAAGGGCAAGCCTGCTACCAAGAGGTCTATTGCCAAGTGGATTGTTTCTTGTATTCAGTTCTGCTACTCTAAACTTGGGAAGGAGCCTCCCTCCGGCCTGAGGGCTCATTCTACCAGAGGTACAGCTGCTTTGGTCGCAGCAGCTAGAGATGTACCTTTAGTGGATATATGTAAAGCAGCTACCTGGAAATCTGTTCACACCTTCACCAAGCATTACTCTTTGGACATTCAGTCACGAAGTGATGCTAGGTTTGGCACAGCTGTGCTGCAGAGCCTGTTCCCAAAATAGGTTCTGTAACTCCCTCCTCCAAGGGGGTACTGCTTGGTAGTCTGCATATAGTCAGAATACAGCAAGACTTCATGTTGTTTGAAGAAAAACTTACTCACCATAGTAATGTTGTTTCTTGTAATGGAGTCTTGCTGTATTCTGACCTCCCTCCCTGCCTCCCTTCCTGGAACCTAGTAGTTTTTGGGATGTGGTGAGGCAGGCACAGTGCTGCACCCCAGAGGTGCTCTGGACATGCCTCCATCTCTCGGGTTTTTTTTCTTTTAGTTTGGTGAATCACTACCTGTCGTATTCTTTTTGGGTTTTTCGACTTGAGTCTTTGGCCCTAAAACTCTGTTTTTGCCACTTGGCACAAAAATTTTGAAACAATTTCGTACTTGAATTAGTTAGGGCTCGTAAGAATCTGACGGTTACACTTCAGAGTACCACAGACAGAGGTTTGAAAACCGAGCTCAAGCTCAACGTTCTATGCCTTTGCATAGAGTTAACCCTTTACTCTCCGGAGCAGTTAAAGTGCTGGGGATAACTGTATATAGTCAGAATACAGCAAGACTCCATTAAAAGAAACACCATTACTATGATGAATAATTTTTTCCTTTTGCCCTGTGCTGCACCCCCTCCAGTAACTTGTTGTCCCTCTTCAGGTTCCCCAGTCATCATAGATGCATTGGCAAAAATGCACTGTAAACCCCTCAGAAAGACAGCTGAGAATTAAAAACATATTTTCTAGTGAATTCTGATTGTGAAATCAGTTATGAAAGAAAAAGAGACCACCTTTAGGTTTACAAAGTATATAGAAATATAGAAACAGAATTTTCCGGCAGAAAAGGACTATTTGGCCCACCCTGTCTGCCCAGATGGACCCTGCCTAGTCTATCTCTGCAAGCCCGAACTGAACTCTGGCAATGTTCCCTGCTCCCTGCCAGTTTCCATAATATTACATTTGTCTGTCCCACACATTCTTGAAGTGCCTAACTATTATCACCTCCACCACTTTGGCTGGCAGTCTGTTCCAGGTGTCCACCACTTTTCCAGTAAAGTAGTGCTTCCTCACATTCCTTCCTAAACTTCCCTCCCTCCAGCTTCATTGCATGCCCTTTGGTTGCAGTGCTCTTCCTCATTTGAATGAGACTCCCCTCCTGCGCCCTGATCACCCACGTGAGATATGTGTACGTCTCTATCTTGTCCCCTCTCACGCTGCTGTCTTCCATGGTGTACATGTTGAGATCACTAAGTCTCTTCTTGTGGGGCGTTTTGGTGCAACCTCTGCACCAGTTTAATAGCCCTTCCCTGGACGGCTTCAACCTTGGCTATGTCCTTTTTGAGATATGACTTCCAGAACTGGACACAGTACTTATGGTAGGGTCTCACCAGTGAATAGTATAGTGACAACACCTCCTGCTGGAGATGCCTCTCCCTGAGCATCCCAGCATCCCACTAGTCCTACCCACTGCTTTGTTTCACTGTCTGCCACTTTGTCATCATGTTAGATAACCTAAAGGTCCCTTTCCTGCTTACTGACTGGCCCTACTTCCCCTGTCATGTACTTGTTACAGTTTGGTGTCTTCTGCAAAAAGGCATACCTTCCATTCCAGGTCATCTGCAGTGTGACTTATGAAAACATTGAAGCGGACCAGTCCCAGTTCCGAGCCCTGTGGCACCTGCTGATCACTCTCCCATCATTAAAGTGAGTGCCGTTAACCGTCACCCTCTGTTTCCTGTTAACCAGTTTCTAACCCTGTTCGCCACTTTGGATCCCATCCCTTAGTTGCTCGGTTTCTTTATCTCCTGTGTGGCACACAGTTGAAGGTCTTGCTGAAGTCAAGATAAGCTGCATTCACTGCCCTTCCCTGTTTCCCTGATCACCCAGTCAAAGAACTCAATCAGATTTGTGCCACATGACACACACACCTGAATCCATTTTACAACTGGTCTTGCAGCCAGTTGCATTCAAGATACTCTGCCAATACAGGATACAGAAGTACAGGCCACGTCTCTAACTATGCAACCACTTCTGCCTTTGGAGCCTCAAGATCTTATTTCGAGAAACAGCTCTTGCAGCAGGTTACACCATTAGGACTGAAGCCGGCAGGCGCCAGGACCCCATGGAAATTTTCTAGCTAGCAGTATCCAGCGGGGACCGCCCCCGACGTCAGCCCCGCCCCCGACATCAGGCATCATACAAAAGGGGGCCATCCCCCAGAATCCCCAGTTCTTTTCCTGCAGTCGACTCGCCAGCATCGGCCTCACGGTCCCACTCTAGCGAATGACGACTAGAACTTTCAACGTTTTACTCTAAATGTCGGCATCTCCAACTCCTTCCTCAGAAGGATGTCACTCCAAGTGTGCCTGCGACAGACAGATCCCTTTCAAGGATCTACATTCATCCTGTCTGCAGTACTTAGGCCCGGAGCACAACACCAACGCCTGCTCCTTTTGCCAGCGGTTCAATAGTTGCACCCGGATCCACCACCAGAAGGCACTTCAAGGGTTCCTCTTGGAAGAAAAGTTGAAAAGCATGGGCAAAGACCCTGCCTCCAGAAGTGAGTCTACCTGTAAGTCCCATAAGCACTGGGAGAAGGCCAGGTCCAGATCCCCTAACCGGGCCTCGAACTCGCGCACCAACTCAGGCTCCATGCACTCAGACCGCTCTCCCTCCAGGACTTGCTCTCAGCCCCCTTCCATTAAGGTTAAGTCTTCAGGCAGCACTTCGGCTTCTCTGCATCCCATCAAGACTTGTAGGCCTCCGGCTTCTTTAGCACCCTCCCAGGCCTCCTCGAAGTCTTCAGATCATCACCGGTCCAAGTCCTCTTCAAAACTACCTCATGCTTCCTCAGAGAGACACCAGGACTCCAACGCCAGATCAGCCTCCCAGCCTCCTAGGGGTCCGGATTCCCCTCCCAGAAAGACTAAGGACCTGATGTCCCTAAAACAGACGACGGACCCGAAGCGGGCTACCAACCCTTCATCGGATAAGTGTCCGTCAGACCAGACATCGGCTAAGCACCCGACATCAGTGAGAAGTTCACCGGAGCCAAAGACTGCCTCCCCGTCACCTGTGGACACCGGTCTCCAGGACTCTACAGAGGAGGATCTGATGTTGCCTGATGACCAGGCAGGCGACAATGAAGACGCCGGGCTTCCACAGGTGCCTTCGCCAAACCCGGCAATGCCCTTGGACCCAACGCCTGATACAGGCGACAGACCACCAACGCCAGGTCCGTCATCTGGTATGAATATTCAGGAGGTCAAAGATCTCTTCACCTTTTGGTGGGACACAATAAAGAAGGACATGATCCCAGTAAAACCTCCTCCTCCTCCTTCACCTCTTACTCCCCCTCCTCCACCGCAGGGGCCAGCAAGAAGACCACCAACCCCCAAGGAATCTACTCCACTTCCTAGGGGAAGATCCAAAGACCCTCTTCAAGATCTCCTAGTCCTAAGTGACCCAGACGTCGATGGTCTACTCTGCAGGGGGATGATTCTAGACCTGACACCTCAGATACCTCCAGGGTCTACTTCTCCAATCAGCATCCCATCACCTGACCCACGAGACCTGCCCAAGTCACCTCCGGATGATCCCTCTTTTTCCAAAATCATGAGGCATATCCAGGAGAACATGGGATGGGATTTGGAAGATCTCGACCCCGAGAGACAGCACCTAGCTTGTTATCTTTGGCAGAAGGACCCTAAGCCTGTGGTAGTGCCACCTTTGTTGGATACCTTTGTGGACGTCACCAAGGCCGCGTGGAAGCATCCGCACTCAACTCCCGCGGTGCCGATGAAAGCTGACCGCCTGTACAGGGCCCCTGCAGAGCACCCGTACTTAGCGCAACAACCCCTAGCTGATTCCCTGGTCATTACGGCCTCCCATGATAGGTCTCAGCGACCACAGCATCTGAGTACACAGCTACCGGACCAGGAATCCAAGCAGTAGGATGCCTTGGGGAGGCACATGTATGCAGCTGCTACATGCTCCATCAGGTCCCTGAACTATCTGTCTCATATGGTTCAGTTTCAGAATGCCCTGTGGGAACAGGGTCAGGACCTGGTTGACAAACTACCGGATGGCAAGCAGGAGGAGCTCTTGAACCTCCTCTGTACAGGGTCAGACGTGGGGATCCAAGTATTAAGAGCAGCATATGATTCTGCGGACTCATCTGTCAGGGGCACAGCTTCAGGTGTCTGTCTCCGGAGACACTCCTGGTTCCATGTCTCCGGATTTACCCCGGACGTACAGAACAGTATCCTGGATGTCCCTTATAATGGAGAGGTCCTGTTTGGTGAACCTTCTGATAAGGTCATCACCAAGCTTCAGGACACTGGAAAGGCAGTACGGACTGTACAGGCCATGTACAGACCCAAATCTGGTTCCTTTCGTAGGAACCAGAACCATTTTCACTGCCGACAACAACTACAGCAGACATGTTCCGACCAGCAGCAAAGGGCCACCTTGCACCGTAAGGCCCAACCTAAGTCTTCCCCAGGCCGAGGTCAGTGGTATACCAATGTCCCAGCCTGCGGGGGGTAATGCCGCCACAGCATGACTCCTTCCCGTCCCCCACCCCTACTCTGGATCAGCAGGCAGAAAAGGTCGGGGTCTCATCGCTCACCACTTTTCAGGATGGCAGTCAATTACCGCCGACAGGTGTGTCCTTCAACTAGTCAAGAGAGGTCACATTATTTCCTCGACCACCCACCGTCAAGGCCTCCCCTGCTTTCCCATTATTCGGGTCAGCACGCACTGCTCATACAGCAGGAGGTGCTCGTGCTTCTGGTAAAGGAATCTATAGAGCATGTACTGAGGAGCCAAAGAGGTGCAGGTTACTATTCACACTTCTTTCTGGTTCCCAAAAAGAGAGGGGACCTCCGTCCGATACTGGATCTCAGCGATCTCAACACTTCAGTCCTTTACAAACGCTTCCGCATGATGACCCTTCCTGGTTTGATAACCATGCTGAAGCAGGGCACCTTCCTAGCGTCCTTGGACATGCAGGATGCCTACCTGCACATACCCATTGCTCGAGCGCTTAGGAAGTTCTTGCGCTGCGAATTTCTAGGTCGCCATTATCAGTTCCGAGCCCTCCCTTTCAGACTGTCATCAGCACCTCGGGTGTTTACAAAGTGCATGGCAGTCGTAGCGACGGCTCTAAGGAGACAACTCCACTACGTGTTCCCCTACCTGGACGACTGGCTTCTCATGGCACCCTCTCGGGAGGCTCTGATTTGCACAATTCACTGTACTCAGTCCCTGTTTGGAGCGTTGGGCATCATCAATCAGGAGACGTCACACCTGGTTCCATCACAGAATCTGCAGTTCATAAGCGCAGTTCTGGACACCGTCCAAGGGAGAGCTTTTCTGCCCCAGGACCGAGTGGAACACATCAGATCCCTCATCAGGGACATCTTGGCAAAGAAGACAGTCCCAGCCAGACTGGTCCTTTGCCTGCTAGGGTACATGGCTGTGGCCATTGCAACAGTCCCGCTAGCCTGTCTCCACGTGCGGGTAACCCAGTGGATGTTACAGGTACAGTGGGATCAGAAGCAAGACCATTTGTAGCTTCCAGTTCGGATCACGAACGCCGTCATCTGGGATTGGCAATGGTGACTAGATTCAAAGAACCTGTCGGCGGGGGTCCCCTTCATTGTGCCATCTCCGATTGTGATGCTCTTCACGGACGCCTCAGGGTTCGGTTAGGGAGCACACCTCGACAGGGCCGGGTCTCAGGGCTCGTGGACGCCCCAGGAAGCTCATCTCCACATAAATATTTTGGAAATAAGAGCAGTTCTTTATGCCCTGCAAGCCTTCCAGTCGGAGATCCCACCGAGTACTCTCCTGTTACAGACAGACAATACCGTGGTGATGTATTAACTCAACAAACAAGTAGGCACCCATTCCTGTCTGCTTTGCAGGGAGGCCATGAGGATGTGGGATTGGGTTCTACGACATTGTGCAAACCTCATTGCTGTTCGTGTCTCAGGAGTGGACAACGTCATTGCAGACCATCTGAGTCGCTCTCAGGCCAGAGTCCACAAGTGGGAACTACTCCAGGAAGTGGCAGAGGATCTGTTTCACAGATGGGGCACGCCAGAGTTAGACCTTTTCGCGTCCCCTTCCAACGCAAAACTGCCCAATTTCTGCTCGCTAGATCCAGGACCTGGTGTTTTCTGGTGAGACGTGTTGTCCCTCTCCTGGACAGGCAGATTCCTCTACGTGTTTCTTCCCTTCCCATTGATCCAGAGGGTCCTTTTGAAACTCTGCAGAGAGCAGGCAACGCTGATATTTATTGCGCCTTTTTGGCCCAGACAGATTTGGTTCCCTCTGCTATACCAGCTGTCCCAGGAACCTCCAGTGCCGCTGCCAATCAGCTGTCACTTATTGTCCCAGGAGGCAGGTTCTTTGGTCCATCCGGACCTTCGCTCTCTGCATCTGCATACCTGGCTCCTAGAGACATAGCTATCATGCGGTACGGGGTCTCGCAAGAGGTAGCAGATGTTCTAGCGCTTGCTAGAAAACTGGCCACTCATGCCACATACACCATGAAATGGTGCAGATTTTGCCTCTGGGCTCAAGAACGAGGACTGTCTTGAAAGGTCAGTCCTAGACTACCTTCTGTCTCTCTTCCAGGCAGGCTTGGCCTACTCCTCTATTAAAGTACACCTTTGTGCCATCTCAGCCTATCATACACCTATTGGCCGACGTCCTATAACTCAGTTGGACACCACGCGGGCCTTCCTGAGAGGTGTTCTCCACCTTAGACTTCCGATTAAGGATCCTATTCCTCCATGGGATTTACCCTTTGTCGTGGAGCAGCTCACGCTGCTTCCTTTTGAACCAGCCGCGGATTGCGAGCTACATCTCCTGACATGGAAGACGTTATTTTTTAGTTGCTGTTACTTCAACCAGAAGGATTTCTGAACTTCACGCACTGATATGCAAAGAATCTTATTTGGTTTTTCACCAGGACAGGGTGTCCCTAAGGACAAATCCAAAGTTTCTACCTAAGGTGGTCTCAGCTCTCACCCTCAATCAGGACATCGACTTACCAGTGTATTTTCCTAAATACTCTAATAGAGGACAGGCCCTGCTACACACCCTAGATGTGCATAAGTGTCTAAGATACTACCTGACCAGAACCAGGCACCACCGTAAATCTGATCAGTTTTTCATCTCCTTCGCCCATAGGATGATGGGAGCTCCAGTTTCTAAACAATCGCTGTCCAGGTGGCTCATCCACTGTATCACGTTCTATTACCAAAAACGTAACAGACCTTTACTGGGCCCGGTTAAGGGACATTCCACAAGGGGGGTGGCTACCTCCTTTGCGGCCATGAGGAATGTATCCACTTTAGCCATCTGCGCGGCAGGTACTTGGAGCACCGTGACACCTTTATCAGGCATTACATCCTGAACGTTGCATCACAGCGAAGAGCTGGTTTTGGTCTAGCAGTCCTTCAAGGACTCCTATCCTAGGCTTCAGTGCAACTCGGGATCTCTACCTAGCCTCCTCCCGCCTGCGAGGGATTTCCAATATTGCTTGGGAATCGGTCCTAATGGTATAACCTGCTGCAAGAGCTGTTTCTCGAAGTAAGATAGTACAGTTATGTAAGAACTTACCGTAACAGTAGATCTTCAAGAACAGCTCTTGCAGCAGGTAGTTTCCCTCCCACCATCCCCTCTGGAGGTAGAGTTGTTCCGATATCTCTTTTCTAGGATTAGGTGTTTCTAACACCGCTCTGAATACCTTTTGATGGCAGATCCTCAGTCTCCACTTCTGATGTCATCTAGCGAGCGGGAGTCTCCGGCTGGAGAACTGGGGATTCTGGGGGACCGTGCCCTTTTTTGGTGTAACCTGCTGCAAGAGCTGTTCTCGAAGATCTACTGTTACGGTAAGTTATTACGTAACTGTACTTTCCCACATCCTGACTCTTGTCCCATGCTTCCATATTTTCCTGAGTGCTACTGTACATAATAATAGCAGAGGTAATCCTGTCCATATGTGGTTCTCAGATTACTGCCATGTTATATTGTAACCGGATTGCTGCACCAGTATCCATGGGTGAACACCAGGTGTGCTGCAGAACATATTGGCAGCTTGTCATTGAATAGTTTATCACACCATAGGAATCTTGAAATTGTGATGATGATTGACAGTAATTGGACCATTTACAAAAAAATAGCTGTAAATAGTTGCCCATTTTGTGACTTCTGTTTGTTTGGCAGAAGGTTTCTGGAGCTCCAAAAGAGACATGAAGTGGAGATGAAACAGCTGTATGCTAAACTGGAAGCAACAGTTGCCCAGTATGAACAGAAGATCCGAAAGCTACATAACCAGCACCAGCTGCCCGGTTCTGGCCTCTTTGCTGGTTTACCAGATGGACTAAGCCAGGCCAGTAGGAGCAGTTCAGCCAACTCGGTATTCTCTGAACCATTGAGCCAAAGAAAACTTAGGTCACCTGATGGAAATGAAGCAGATTTCTCAGACAATGCCTCTTTGGAATCCTTGCCTCTGACGCAGAATGATGAATTTGTGCCTTTGGTAAGACATTATGTGGAGGTGTCGCAAGTTATTTCAGGAGTGCACAAGATCAGTAACTCCGCAGCTTGCAGACTTGAGTAAACCGAGAACATTGCTCTGAAAGTTAAAAATCACTATTTATTTATTCCCTTTTTTCCAATTTGTAGCCTAATTTTTTGCCCACAAAGGCAGATTCTGAGCCTTAGGTTGGTCAAAAATCAGAGTTTTCCAATTTGGGCAGCAAAATAATATTTGCAGATCTTACTTCGAGATACAGCTCTTGCAGCAGGTTACACCATTAGGACTGAAGCCGGCAGGCGCCAGGACCCCATGGAAAAATTCTAGCTAGCTATCTTCAGCGGGGACCGCCCCCGACGTCGGTCCGCCTCGGGCGTCAGGCGTGGTACATAAGGGGCGGTCGCATAAGATTCCCCAGATTCTTTCCCGCCGTCGACTTGCATGCCTCGACCCTCGGTCTTAGTCTAGTAGCGGTAGCGTCTGGTTGCAAACTTTCCTACGGGAATTTCCTCTTTCTTCGAAGATATTACCGCTGATGTCCTCTCCGACCTCCGGTCATCCATCAAAGTGTGCTTGCGGGAAGCAGATCCCCTTCAAGGACCCCCACACGGCCTGCGTCAGGTGCCTGGGCCCAGACCACGATACCCGGGCCTGCTCTTTCTGCCAAGGGTTCAATAGCTGAACAAGGATCCGGCGTCAGAAGGCTCTTCAGGCGTTCTTGCTGGAGGAGAAATTAAGAGCCATGTCCTCCAAAGGGGAATCTTCAAAATCCCACAAGCATGCAGAAAAGAAGAGAAGGGAGAAGTCCCCTTCCAGGTCCCCAACCAGGGCCTCCGAGTCCCGCAGCTCCGGATCAAAGTCCGACCTCTCTCTATCCAGGTCCTCTTCTCTTCCCCCGGCTGCGGTTCCTGCCCCTCGCTCTTCTCAGGCCCTTCCCGCCAGGCCGTTGTCGTCCTCCGCCTCCAAGGCCTTGGTGAAGTCCGGGGAGCGCCACCACCACCACCATAGGTCGGGTTCCCGCCCTTCGGCACCCGACGTCCGGTCATCTGTTCCACCCCGCAAGACGTTGGAACTTACTCCTCTGAAGAGGCCGGTAGACCCAACGCCGGCTCGACCTGTGTCGGCCATCCGTCACTCCTCCTCCTCGGAGCCGTCGTCGGCCGGGAGACTGTCGTCGGCTAAGCCTTCCCAGCGGACGTCGGTTGGGGGACCGACGTCCGTCCTGCCTGAGAAGAGGACTCCTGCGCCTCCGACCGTCGTCGGGCAGGAGTCGCTGACGGAGGAAGATCTGACGCAGCCCGAGGACCAGACGGGCGACCCCGGCCTCATGCAGTCTCCCAGGGCTCCCTCGCCGCGCCCCAAGGCCCCTGTGGAGCCATCGCCGGGACCCGACGACCGCCCTCCGGCACCTGGGCCGTCGTCGGGACTTTCTTTAGCGGAAGTGAAGGACCTTTTCACTTATTGGTGGGACACCATTAAGAGGGATGTGGTGCCCACTACTCTTCCTCCTCCTCCTCCTCCTGCCCCCCCTTCGCCTTCGGGGTCGGCAGGCCGCTTAACTTCCCCCCGGGAGCCCAGATCCTCTCCCAGGGGACGGTCAGAAAAGAGGAGACCTCCGTCAAGATCTTCTTCTGGATCACCCAGCCCCAAGAGGTCCAGGGGACACCGACGTTCGCCGTCGACGGTGGACACGGGATCAGTTTACACCTCCTCTAGATCCCCATCTCCATTCTCCATCCCTTCTCCGGACCCATGTGAGACGCCAAGGTCTCCTCCGGATGACCTCTCGTTCATGGATATCATGCGTCATATCCAGGAGAACATGGGGTGGGATGTGGAAGAATTAGACCCCGGAAGGTTACACCTTGCCAGGTATCTTCGGCAAAAGGACCCCAAGCCTGTGGTGGTGCCACCCTTGGTGGACACTTTCGTGGACGTCACCAAGGCTGCGTGGAAGCGTCCACACTCGCTCCCGGCAGTGCCGAAGAAAGCTGACCGTCTATACAAGGCTCCTAAGGAGGACCAGTATCTGACGCAGCAGCCTCAGGCCGACTCTCTGGTCATCACAGCCTCACATGACCAGTTACAGAGGCCACAGCATCTGAGCACCGTGCCACCGGATCCAGAATCCAAGCAATTGGACTCTCTGGGCAGGCGCACGTATGCTTCCACTACCTGCGCCATCAGATCCTTAAATTACTTGACCCACATGGTTCAGTTTCAGAACGCTCTGTGGGAACAGGGTCTGAAGGTAGCTGAGAAACTACCCGAAGGTGAGCAGAAGGAGGAGATGCTCCAGCTCCTCCGCTCAGGTTCAGACGTGGGGACCCAAGTGCTTCGAGCCACGTACGATTCTGCGGACTCATCGGCCCGAGCAGCAGCTTCCGGCGTTTGCCTCCGGAGACACTCCTGGCTTTGTGTCTCCGGCTTTACCCCGGATGTCCAGAAGAACATTATGGACGCCCCTTTCGAGGGAGATGTTTTATTTGGTAATCCTTCTGAGAAGATTATTACCAAACTTCAAGAGGCTGAAGGCGGTGAGGTCGGTCCAGGCCATGTACCGACCTAGGCTTGGTTCCTTTCGTAGGAACCAAAGTAGTTTTCGTGGGCGGACACAGAGGCAGCAGCCCAGCTCCGCTACACACCAGAGGGGCTCTGGTTTCCGTAGAACCCAGGGTAAACAGCCCGCTAGCCGAGGTCAGCGCCCCCCTAGGCCGACCCAGTCAACGGGCCCATCTGCCGCCACAGCCTGACTCCTTTCCAGCCCCCGCCCCTCAGGATCAACGGGAAATTATGGTCGGGGGTCGTATTGCGAACTTCCTGCCGGGATGGCAGGCTATCACCACTGACAGGTGGGTTCTGCAGTTGGTCGGTCTTGGCCACTTTATAGAGTTCGCAGAAAAGCCACCCTTGAGGCCTCCTCTGCTCTCCCGGTATCCAGGTCAGCACAGAAACTTAATTTGGCAAGAGGTACTCGCGCTCCTAAAAAAGGGGGCGATTGAGTACGTCCCGGGGAACCAGAGAGGACAGGGATATTATTCTCACTTCTTCCTGGTTCCCAAGAAATCAGGGGACCTCCGTCCAATTCTGGACCTCAGCGACCTCAACATGTCGGTCGCCTACAAAAGATTCCGCATGGTGACTCTTCCGGGCCTTATTCCCATGCTGAAACAAGACGCCTTTCTAGTGTCCCTAGACATGCAGGACGCGTACCTGCATATCCCCATAGCTCAGGCGCACCAGAGGTTCCTGCGCTTCGAGTTCCTCGGCCACCATTTTCAGTTCCGAGCTCTTCCGTTCGGACTGTCATCCGCACCCAGGGTCTTTACCAAGTGCATGGCAGTCGTGGCAGCATCTCTAAGGAGACAGGGCCACTATGTGTTCCCGTACCTCGACGACTGGCTTCTCATGGCCGCCTCCAGAGAGGCGTTGTTGCTTGCGGTCCAGAGCACTCAAGACTTGTTCCAGTCTCTGGGCATTCTCATAAATTACGAGAAGTCTCTCTTGGTACCATCAGAAACTGCAATTTATAGGCGCAGTTCTGGACACTGTCCAGGAAGAGCTTTTCTTCCGGGCGACAGGAGCGCATCAGGTCCCTCATAAAGGATTTGTCATCGAACAAGATCGTGCTTGCCAGGTCGGTCCTTCGCCTGCTCGGACACATGGCTGCGGCCATTCCTACTGTCCCTTTCTCAAGGCTCCACATGCGGGTAACCCAGTGGATGCTCAAGGTGCAATGGGAGGGACCAAAGGCAAGACCACTTGCAGCATCCAGTCAGTATCACGAAATCTGTGATCCATGACTGGCAGTGGTGGCTAGCCCCCGGGTCGCTTTCCAAGGGCGTCCCATTTGTAGCGCCGTCCCCGGAGGTAACCCTCACCACGGACGCTTCAGGTCTCAGGTGGGGGGCACACCTGGACGGGGTGAAGTCTCAGGGTTCATGGACCCCGTTGGAGGCTCATCTCCATATCAATGTTCTAGAGGTGAGGGCGGTCCTCTATGCCCTGCAGGCTTTTCAGTCGATAATCCCACCGTGCACTCTCCTGCTTCAGACAGACAAAACGGCAGTGATGTATTGCCTCAACAAACAAGGAGGCGCACACTCTTAACCCCTTTGCAGGGAGGCCATGAGGGTGTGGGATTGGGTAATCGGACACGGCGCAAATCTGATCACTGTGCACGTTCCTGGGGTGGACGACACGATTGCAGACGGCCTGAGTCACTCCCAGGCCAGAGTCCACGAGTGGGAACTTCTTCAGGAGGTGGCAGAGGATCTGTTTCTTCGATGGGGAATTCAGAGCTAGGCATGTTCGCATCCCCATCCAGCATAAAACAGCCCAATTTCTGCTCGCTAGATCCAGGGCCTGGTGTTTTCTGGCGAGGCCGTTGTCCCTCTCCTGGGTGAACAGATTCCTCTATGCCTTCCCTCCCTTCCCGTTGATCCAAAGAGTTCTTCTCAAGCTGCGCAGGGAGCATGCACAAATGATTCTGGTGGCCCCATTCTGGCCCAGACAGATCTGGTTCCCCTTGCTGGTACAGCTATCTCGGGAACCCCCGCTCCCGTTGCCGCTCAGCTCCTACCTACTGTCTCAAGAGAAAAGTTCGTTGCTCCATCCGGATCTGCGTTCTCTGAACCTGCATGCTTGGCTCCTAGAGACATAGCCATCTTGTGTCACGGGGTCTCGCAAGAGGTTGCAGAGGTTCTTTCTGCAGCCAGAAAGCCGGCAACGCATGCGACGTATGCCATGAAGTGGCGCCGTCGTGATCTTTCCCCTTTAGGTTGTCCTGTGGGAGTAATTTTGGATTATCTCCTCTCTCTTTTTCATTCAGGCCTAGCCTACTCCTCTGTTAAGGTGCACCTTTGCGCTATTTCTGCCTACCACCTTCCGGTGGGACATCGTACTGTTGCTCAATTAGACGCTTCTCGGGAATTTCTTAGGGGGGTGTTACACCTTAGGCCTCCCATTAGGGACCCGGTGCCTCCATGGGATCTGCTCTTTGTCCTGGAACAGCTCACGCTCCCTCCCTTTGAACCTGCCGCGGATTGCGAGCTACGTTTTCTGTCGTGGAAGACGTTATTTTTAGTTGCTGTTACTTCAGCTAGAAGGATTTCTGAGCTTCACGCTCTCATGTGCAAAGAGCCTTATTTAGTTTTCCACCCGGGACAGAGTATCCCTGAGGACGAACCCTAAGTTTCTGCCTAAGGTGGTTTCGGCACTCACTCTAAACCAGGATATTGACCTTCCGGTCTATTTCCTGAGTTATTCTAATAGAGGAGAGGTTTTGCTCCACACCCTGGATGTTCACCGCAGCCTGAGGTATTACCTCAACAGAACTAAACCCTCTCGTAGTTCTGACCAGCTTTTTGTTTCCTTCTCTCAGAGAATGATGGGCCAATCAGTATCCAAACAGACCCTGTCTCGCTGGCTTGTTCAGTGTATTTCATACTGTTACGATATTAAGCAGAAGCCCCTCCCGGGTTCTATCCGGGGTCATTCTACCAGGGGTATGGCTACTTCCTTTGCAGCACTTAAAAACGTCTCCATCTCAGCTATTTGTGCTGCAGCCACTTGGAGTTCTGTGCATACCTTTATCAGGCATTATAGTCTGGATATCACCTCTCGGCGGAGAGCCGGTTTCGGCCTAGCGGTGCTGCAGGGTCTCCTGTCCTAAGTCAGGACCTGGAATGTTTTTTCTTACATTTTACCTCCTCCCGGATTTTCTGGCAGCGTTACTGCTTGGGAATCAGTCCCTAATGGTGTAACCTGCTGCAAGAGCTGTATCTCGAAGTAAGATAGTACAGTTACGTAAGAACTTACCGTAACAGTAGATCTTCGAGAACACCTCTTGCAGCAGGTACCTTCCCGCCCACCTTCCCCCTTGGAGGAGGCATGGTTCTGCTCCCTCTTTTATTGGGATTTCCTCCTTATTGTCTTCTGGACGGTGGATCCTCCGGTCTCCCCTTCTAATGTCATCCTGCGGCCCGGGAGTCGGCGGAGAACTAAGAATCTGGCGGGTTCGCCCCCACCTTATGTACCACGCCTGGCGTCGGGGCGGGACCGGCGTGAGGCGGTCCCCGCTGAAGATAGCTAGCTAGAATTTTTCCGTGAGGTCCTGGCGCCTGCCGGCTTCAGTCCTAATGGTGTAACCTGCTGCAGGAGCTGTTCTCGAAGATCTACTGTTACGGTAAGTTCGTGCGTAACTGTACCTTTTGTTAAAATTGTCAAGGAAAACAGGGGTCTGCTTAAATGTGAGATTGACTTGCAGGCAAGTAGATATATATTTTTTTGTTTTGTTTTATTTTTGTTTGTTTAACCTGTTACATAACTAACCCCAGTATTTGTTGTCCTGCTTGTTATAAGTGAAATTGAATTTTGTAGTTTCCCCAATTTATTTTGGTAGCGATGTCTTGCACAGATGCACACACCTAGGGATGGGCCTACATTCAGATCAACTGCTGGCTTATAGAACAAAGAGAGAAGGGACATGAATCAAGATGAAAACTAATGCCGTGTGTTTATTCTTTATGGGATTTGCGAATTGTTAACAGGGAAGAAACATATTAAATGGAATAAGCCACCTGGAGGAATCTGAGTGGCAGTATAGCACATCCGCACGCAGGACGCGAGATCCCACACTCAGATGCCAGGGTGCGTCTCCACACAAGCGGGGCATGCACATCACATTATTACACGCATGTGGCCTGTGGAGGAAAGGCACTCTAACTGTGGATGGATGATGCCCCACCCCCCCAGCAGGCCCTGCACCAGTGACTGATCCTGTGGCAGCGAACGCCTGGAGCAGGGGAAGACCCAGGACGTCAGGTGACTGGGCTGGGGGAAGGAATAGTTCTGATGAGGGCAGGTTGGCTGGCGGGAGCAGAAAGTATAGACTGAAAAAAGATTTCTTCTTCAGGGATATGTCTTTCATCTGCCACACCTATAGAACTTAGCCATCAGGCACTAGGATCTCACAGAAACTTTCTCAAGCAATCTACCAGGGGGCCGCCAATGCTGATGTCTCATACCGACATCATCTATACTATATAAGCATGAGCAGCCCCATTCTCTCCTCCTTTTCCCACCATCAACCTGCTCACATTGGTCTCCATGGAAGCTTTACCACCATTCTCCCACCATTTCTGCTGTTTTTCTAGAAAAATTTCTTCTTTGCTTAGGCTCCTCGTCCCAGCGTTTGTGGCTTCTAGCCTTGCCTGCGAAGACTGCAGAGAATACTCTCTCTTTCCAGCGTCATCAATGGAAGGCCCTGCCAGAGTTACTTTGGACGTGGAGCAGCAGGATTATGGGTCTTCCAGGGCTCCCCCACCCAATCTCCTCCTTCTCCGGCCAGCTCCCAGGTTATCCAGGCCTGTGTTGAGCCTCTGGGGATTCTCCATCAACGGATCTAGGATTGTCACCAGGACTGCTTCCCCAGGGAGCACTCTCATTGCTCGGCTTCTTCTTCCTCCTCCTCTGGGAGTTCGACGTCAGAGGCTTCAACCCCATGACCCCCTGCTGTCTATGCCCTTTGCTCTTACTGGGCCCCTTATGACAGCGCTCTCCGCCGGGGTCCCCTGGCTGGAAACAGTTCATCAGATCTTGGTCCGTTGAACTCTGTCCTGATGCCTGTCGATGTTACCAGACCTGCAGGTGTCTGGTGCCTTTGCTCACCCTCGGTGACCTATCCGTCAACGGTTTTGGGCCATATGCCCCCTCCGTTGATTCCTGCATCGACAGCTATGTCCTTTCTGTCCATCGACATGAAGATTTATGGGTACTAGATCTGTCAAACTCTGCCCCCCCCGCCTCTGTGCCCATTGATGTTCCTGGGCTTGCAGGTGGTGGGTACCTTTGATCATCCTCAGCAGCCTACCAGTCGATGGAGCTGGGTACCCCCTCCATTGCTTCCTGCATTGAAGACTGTGTCCTTTTTGTCGGTCGACCCGGAGGTTTGTCGGCACCAGGTTTATTGAACTCTGCCCTGCCTCTGCAGCCATCGACATTCCTGGACCTGCAGGCGTCGGGTACCTCTGGTCGCCCACGGTGGCCTCTCTGGAGCCAGGCCATGCGCCCCTCCATCTGTCCCTGTGTCAACGACAATATTCTTTCTGTCATCGACCTAGAGGTTCATTGGCATAAAGCCTGTCGCACCTGGTCCCGCCTTTATGCCCAGTGATGTTTCTGGGCCTGCAGGTATCTTTGAGTCGCCCTCAACGAGCAAACCCATCTTTGGAGCTGGGCCATGCACTCCTCCATTAATCCCTGCATCAAACGACGCTGCCTTGTCCATCGGCCTAACTTCAGTTCCTTGTCACGTGTGCCTCCGTCCATCTGTAAGCTTCTGAGGAAGGTCTTTGTTAGTCTGAAAGCTTAAGCACTTTGTTCTTTTTGTAACATCTATGTTGGTCTAATAAATGGTATCAAACCATTTGCTTTTGGATCTGTCCTTCCATCTCAGCAGCATTGACACCTCTTAGGCCCGCTTCCTCCTAGGTGTCGATGGAGTGTCGGTGGACGGGCCCGGTCTCAGACAGGCAGCCATTGAGGTTTTCCGTCCTGGTTTATCCCTCCCTGATAACAATGAAGAGGATGTCTGGGTAAGAGGACCCTGCTGTGAGGTCCTCGTTTTTTCATCCAGGAGTGCAAACTCGGTCATGCAGACACTTGGACCCCCTCCTGCAGACCCAGCCCTTCACAACTGCGTTAGCCACCTGTTTGTCACTATGGGTCATTCCTTTCTTGCTTCCAGCTCTGCAGGATGCTGCCACGCCAGCTTGGCACAGCCCACATCTGGCCCTGACTTTGCTCAGGAAGATTTGCATACTTTAGCAGGCTCTTCAGGGGTTGCCTTGTCACGCATCCCTGCCTGTGTCCCACTCTGCTGTGGTTAAGGCTGCCCCCGACCTCTGGGGCAAGAGGACCTATGTTTCACCAGTGCTGGACCTCAGGATTGCCCTTTACTTGTCTCACATGACCAATACCATGATACCCCTGGAGGAAGGGCAGGGCAGTAGCATAAGCCCTCTCCAAGGGGTTCCAGAGGTGGAAGCTACTCTAGCCATTTCAGGAGGCTGCAGATGTCAGTAACTACCTCCGTAGGGCTGTTTGTGATGTGGCAGATGCTACTGCCAGGGCTGCAGACCCTGGTCTTTTCCCCAGGCACTGTGCTTGTCTATGGGTCTTAGATTTTGCCAGTAGTCTCTAGCAGCAGGGCCTGTATACACCCTGTTGTGGGCCCCTGGCTTTGTGTACATGAGTTTCAGGACTTCCTTAATAATCTCCAGACCTCTAAGAGGGCCATTGGGTCTGAGCATTCTGCCTGTCATGGCTAGTCTCAGAGTTGACCCAAGCCTTCCCCTTTTAAGGTCCCCCATGAAACCAGCACAGAAACTAGGTCCAGAGGTCATCGTAGGGCCAGCCCTTCCCTCCCCTTTCTCTTTCACCAGGGGCCCCTCCAAGAGCCCTATACCTGAAAGGGGGCTCCGGCCGCTGGCCCTTCTTCAGCCTGACTCCTTGCTGCCCCACACTTCAGCACAAATGATGGCGGCTGGGGCTCGGTTCTCCCTCCTTCAGGAACAGAGGAGAGCCATCAGTTCAGAAGCTTGTTTTTTATGCAGTTAATCTAGCCACAATGTTCCGACTTCATCTCTCCAGATCACATTCCCCTGTTAAGGGAGGTACTGCTCACTCTCTTGCACAAACAGGCCTAGAGCCAAGGCCAAAAGGGCAGGCAAACAGAGGGTTTTACTCCCAGTTCTTCCTAGTCAAGAAAAGGCTTGCATCCATCGGTTTATTCTGGGCCTCAAAGAGCGTATCCACTTCATCCAGTCTGAGAGGTTCAGGACAGTTACCCTACAGGACAGCGTGCCCCTGCTAAATCAGGAGGCTTGTTTGGTGCCCGCTGGACATGCAAAATGCTTATTTGCTTATCTTAGTGGAAGACTAGGTTTGCTGGCAAAGGCACCTAGCTTCACTTGAGCTCTTTTCTTCTAGGTTGCTTGTAAGAACAGAGCACGGAACAACATTATTAGAGCAGGGAAAAAGATTAAGGCTTAGTTTTGCTAGGCAGATTTACTGTGTGTTATTTTCTTTTGTGCTCACAAGATTTGATACTGTCTTTTGCTTACATTTTACTGCTGTAATCTTCTCCGATTCAAATTGCTGTTGCAGGGTATACCTTGTGCTGCATTATTATAGGGTGTGCCTACAGGGTTGTTACTGTTTTGTGCCTACAGATTACTGCTGTAATCTTCTCTGATTCATATTGTTTTTTTTTTTTTGCAAGGTGTATCTTCTGTTACTGCTTTATTTTTCTCTGTAGCAATGTTTTTTGCAGGGTATATCTTATGTGAAATTATTACAAGTGGTGCTTACAGGGTTTACAGTTTTATCTATCATTAGGCTAAGCTTTCAGGGCTACTGCATTTGTTATTGGTTGATTGTTTCTGCTCTTATCTCCTTGTTTTTTTCATCCGTGGTTCTTCTTTTTCGGCAGGGGAAGGGCCCACCACCCTCCCCATCCCAAACCACCTAATGCTACACTCCTTTTATAGCATAGCACAACATGACATCTCCTGTAGCAAAGCAGGAAGGGGAGGCTTAGAGGGTTATCCATACAGTGACCTCACTTACAGGGGCACAGGTAATTTATCTTGTTATAACAAGTTATACTACAAAAAAAAAAAAAAAAAAAATCGAACAAAAAAAAAAACTTTTGCTTTCATTTTCCTTCTGATTATTCAGACTAGGTTATAACTCGCCAACTAAAGTGGAATGGATATTATTAACTGCAGGCACTGCAGGGCACTTTTCAAAAGGGCAGTTATACAGGATGTAGGATGCTGTCCTACATGCTGAACCATTGGAGATCTAGGGGCTCAGCTTCAGGCAGCATTGGCAGAGGTTGCGTGCCTCAAATTGCATATTCAGAAGGAAATATAAGAATCACCTGCCATTTCACCAACATCCAACTGAAGCACCTTGACTGCAGAGGGTGGTTGGTCCGGGAGGATTGCAGGTGGTTAGGAGGGGCAAATCGAGTGCCCCATCACTCAGTGCTCTCCAATGTATCAACTCCACAAACCATACAAAAACTACAAACAGGTATCTGCCTCTCTCTCCAAAATCAAACAAATGGGCAGAGGACACTGCAGCACAGGAGCTAGCACAACAAAACTCACCCAAAACAGGGACCAAAACAAACAAAAAAAAGGCAACACAAAAAACACTTCTGATCATAGGAGACTCCATGATTCGGGGCGTTGATACCTACCTCCAGCCGAGGGTAATGGTCAGATGTCTCCCAGGTACATCAGCATGGAGAGACACTGACCGCATTGTCAAAATTGTTCAGGAAGCAGGAGAAAACATTGACATCCTGGTACACATAGGGACTAATGATCTCGCCAGCCGGTCAGTTGTGGAGACCAAAGAACATCTGACCAGGCTGGGAGACAAACTGTCATCCACTTCATCTGGCATCTCCTTCTCTGAGATCCTGCCAGTCTGGGAGAGGGGGCAGACGGACGGAAGATCAGAGAAGAAGAGATAGGGGAGCTAAACATATGGCTCAAGGGCTGGTGCCAGGAAAAAGGACACAGATTTGTAGATAACTGGCAACAGTTTTGGGAGTGAAAGTTCTTTAAAATTGATGAACTGCATCTGACGAAGGAGGGAGTCAGTGCATTGGGGCAGAAGTTTGACATCTTTGCAGAATATTTAAACTAGCCAATGGAGTGTGCACCACCTGATGCATCGAACGAGAAGCACACCCCTCCCCCCTCAGCTAGTGATCAAACAGGAGTTCAGCATGTTTGTAATTCATTTGCTTCACCAGGTAAGGAAAAAGGTCCGGCTCCACATACAACGCAAAGGGGAAATGCCGGACCTTGCCCAACAACTAATGCACCGAAATCTGGCCAATGGAAAATCATGCACACAAATGCCTGCAGTCTGGGAAACGAGATCCCAGACCTGCAGGCAACAATGACAGAGGCTAAACTGGACATAGTAGCCATTAGTAAGACACGGTTCACCAGTAACCACACTTGGGAGACTTCAGTACCTGGCTGTGTAGGGTTTAGAAGAGACCAAGGTGCAAACAAAGGGGGGGGGGGGGTAGCCCGTTATGTCAATGAAAATATCAAAACTACAGAAATTCAGAATACACATAAGGAGCCAGAAGAACTGTGAGTCACCCTGGAAACAGGAAATGGGACAGCCATACGAACTGGGGTTGTCTACAGGCCTCCAGACCAGGAAGAGGACATAGACGCATTACTGTTAGAAGATATACGAACATAACAGCTAGAGGGGAGGTTCTGATAATGGGAGACTTCAACATGCCAGATACAGATTGGTCAATACCAGCAGGAACATTCACCAGATCTAGACGCATAGTGGATTCCCTGCTGGGGGAGGGCCTCAAACAACTGGTACAACAACCCACAAGAAACAGGGCTATCCTAGGAATAGTAATGACTAGCAGGGAAAGGCTCACAGAACTACAGGTAGAAGGTTACCTGGGTGCCAGTGACCTTCACATGGTATGGTTCAATTTGACCACTAGAACTAAATCATCCAATTCAAACAACATGAAGTCTTGCTGTATTCTGACTTATTGCAGTTAGCCCCAGCACTTGAACTGCTCCAGAGAGGTTAGAGTTAAATTCTATGCAGGGCATAGAACGTTGAGCTTGAGCTCGGTTCAAGACCTCTGTCTGGTGCACTTCAGAGTGTAACCGTCAGATTCTTAACTCTGCCTAACTGAACAGTCGCTCCGGAGATTTCTCCTCTGCTCATGGTTCATCAGTCGGTTAAAGTCGTCGGTTTTATCGATCCTTTCATTTCTATTTTGGTTCAGATCTCTGTCTATGGTACAGTAAGTAACATAGGTAGTGGACTAGCCGTAGAAGACTTGTGGAAATTGGAATTCTGAACTTTTGACCGGTTCGGCTGAACTGGTTATCTTGTGTGTGTTTTTTTTTTCAGGTTTAGTGTGTCATTACCGGTCCTTATCGTTTAAAAAAAAATAAAGTGTTTCTTGCATTTTTTTCAAATACCCGTAACATGGTTAGAAACTAATAAGGGAGTCTTACCTGGCTTTTGCCGAGTAAAGGGTAAGTTTGTTGATAGGATGGCTCCGTCTGAGAAACCCAGAAGAAAAATCGAGCCCACTGGGTTTCAACACTGCAGAGTGTGTGTGTGGGAAAGTCTTTGCTAAGGCTGATCCCCACACCACCTGTATTTATTGTCTGGGGTTTGACCACCTCGATTCAGACTGCCAAATATGTAAAAATTGCCCTAAATCCACCCTAGACAAGAGATTGGGCAGGCTTAGGGATAAGGAGGCCGAGAAGTCTGCTGACCTGGATGGCCAGCCCAGTTCGGTTTTGGCCGAACCAGAAGGAGTGCCCTCTGACCAGAGTGATACTTCTTCGGGCAAAAGGAGAGCTGATTCCAAGGGATCGGTTCCATCAAAAAGGAAAAGAAAAGAGAAATCGGCCGGTTCAGATCCAGACTCACATGTTCCGACTGCCGAGGAGATTGTCTGAGCGATTAGGATCATTGAATCGCTTCGTCCGGTTCTGACCAACCCGGCGCCTTCTGGCAGGCGTTCGCTTCGGTCGGTTTCTCCAGTTCAGGATTATGTCCCTGAAGATTTGATTGTGGTGGTGGTGGTGGTGGTTGTTGTGGATGAGCCCATTGAACCGGACATCTCCCCAGACAGACCTTCTGGAGTTTCCCCTCCAAGGCTTTCTGAGTCCCGTTCCCACTTTGTTTTACAGAAAAGTGGCAGAAACCCTCCAGCTCCCTTTGGAAGAAACTGTGGAGGAACAAGAGGAGCCTGATTACGTTGAAATGATGGATATCCCAGAGTCCAAGAGGCTGTCTAATCTTCTTCGAGATATAGCTCTTGCAGCAGGTTACACCATTAGGACTGAAGCCGTCAGGCGCCAGGACCCCACGGAAATTTTCTAGCTAGCAGTCTTTAGCGGGGACCGCCTCCGACATTGGACCCGCCCCCGACATCAGGCGTAGTACATAAGGAGGCTGTCCCGCCAGAATCCCCAGTTCTTTTCCCGCCGTCGACTTTGCAGCATCGGCCTCTTGGTCAGTTTCTAGCACGTAACGACCAGGAGAATTTCAACAGTTCTTTTTCATCGGATTTCGTCTGATGTCCTCTCCAACTTCCTTGGAGGGCCATTCATCGAAGTGTGCCTGCGGCAAATAGATTCCCTTTAAGGATCCTCACTCGGCCTGCGTTCGCTGCCTGGGCCCAGACCATGACACCCAGGCCTGCTCCTTCTGCCAGGGCTTTAACTGCCGTACAAGGATCCACTGCCAGAAGGCCCTCCAAGCTTTCCTCCTCGAGGAGAAACTCAAGGCAATGGATCAAGACCCTTCCTCCAGAGGGGAATCTTCAGGGAAGTCCCACAGGCACCGTGAAAAGCACTGGGAGAAGGAGAGACCTAGATTCCCTTCCAGGGCCTCCGACTCCCACAGCTCCGGCTCCAGGTCAGACCACTCTCTGTCGAGGGCCCGCTCTCATCCTCCCCCAGTTCTTGTCAAATCGACTAGTGGTTCCTTCTCCCTGCAGCCTATCAAGACCTCCAGGCCTGCATCTTCCACTCCAGCTAAGGCCTCGTCCAGGTCTGGGGAGCGCCACAAGTCTTCCTCCCGTCATCCTGCCTCCGACGACAGGTCTGTCTCCCAACTGCCGCCACCCCAGCACAAGACTAAGGAGCTGATCTCCCTCAAGCGGACGTCGGCCAAGACACATAGGCACTCCAAGGAACCGGCAACTGTCCGTCACCCATCGGCGGTCAGGCATTTGCCCCCGCAGACGCCAGTGGGGGGACCGGTGTCAGCTACCGCAGAAAAGAGGACCACACCACCGCCTACCGACGTCGGTCGGGAGGCGTTGTCGGAGGAGGAATCTACCCAGCCCGAAGACCAGGCGGGCAACCCCGGACCCGTCGAACTCCCACGGGAACCCTCTCCAGAACCAGAGACCCTCAGGGACCCAACGCCTGGTCCCGACAACAGGCCACCGGCGCCCGGTCCGTCGTCGGGCTTAAATCTGACAGAAGTGAAGGAGCTCTTCACCTTCTGGTGGGACACCATCAAGAAGGATGTGGTCACCGCGCAACCTCTTCCTGCGCCCACTGCCTCTCCGATGCCTGCACCCCCTCCTCCACCCAGGGGGTCAGCAGGATGGGCATCGTCCCCCAAGGAGCCAGCATCACCTCTTAGGGGCAGATCTTTGGAGAGGAGAAGGCCTCCGTCAAGATCCACTTCAGGGTCACCCAGCCCCAAGAGACCCAGAAGACGTTGGTATACCCCGTCCATGGAGGATTCCAGATCTGACATCTCTGAGTGCTCCAGATCTCCTTCTCCAATCAGCGTCCCCTCTCCGCACCCACGCGACCTTCCCAGGTCCCCTTCGGATGACCCCTCGTTCTCCGAGATAATGAGGCATATTCAAGAGAACATGGGGTGGGATGTTGAAGAGCTTGACCCCTAAAGACTACGCCTTGCCCGCTACCGTCGGCAAAAAGATCCCAAGCCTGTGGTAGTGCCACCCTTGGTGGACACCTTTGTGGACGTCACCAAGGCTGCGTGGGAGCATCCACATTTGACCCCGGCAATGCCAAAGAAGGCTGACTGCCTGTACAAGGCCCAAAGGGAGGACCAGTACCTGGCGAATCATCCTCTGGCCGACTCCCTGGTTATTACAGCCTCACATGACCGGACTCAGAAACCGCAGCACTTGAGCATGCAGCCACCGGACCCAGAATCCAAGCAATTAGATGTCCTGGGCAGGCGCACGTACGCGACCGTGACTTGCGCCATTAGGTCATTGAATTACCTCATCCACATGGTTCAGTTCCAGAACGCATTGTGGGAGCAGGGACAGGACCTAGCTGAAAAATTGCCAGATGGTGGCCAGAAGAAGGAGCTGTTGCAACTCCTCCGTACGGGTTCGGACGTGTGGACCCAGGTGCTTAGAGCTGCATACGACTCTGTGGACTCTTCGGCCAGAGCTGCAGCCCCAGGCGTGTGTCTCCGGAGACACTCATGGCTCCGTGTCTCTGGGTTTACCCCAGACATCCTGAAGAACATCATGGACGCCCCTTATCATGGCATGCAGGATGCTTACCTGCACATTTCTGTTGCTCAGGAGGTTCCTGCGCTTCAAGTTTCTCGGCTGCCACTCTCAGTTCCGGGCACTTCCCTTCGGACTGTCATCAGCACCTCAGGTTTTTCACCAAGCGCATGGCAGTTGTGGCAGCGTCTCTGAGGAGACAGGGCCACTACGTGCTCACGTACCTGGACAATTGGCTTCTTATGGCCCCTTCCAAGGAGGCACTTCTGATAGCCATCCAGTGTACCCAGACCCTCTTTCAGTCCCTGGGCATACTCATCAACTATGAGAAGTCTCTCCTGGTACCGTCGCAGAAACTGCAGTTCATAGGGACAGTTCTGGACACCGTCAAGGGGAAAGCTTTCCTTCCCCGAAGACAGAGCGGAACGCATTCGATCCCTCATAAGGGACCTGTCAACGAGGAAGACCATCCCAGCCAGACTGGTCCTTCACCTGCTCGGACACATGGCTGCAGCCATTACTACAGTCCTGATGGCAAGGCTCCACATGCGGGTAACCCAGTGGATGTTAAGGGTGCAGTGGGACCAAAGGCAAGACCATCTGCAGCAACCAGTCTGAATCACGAAGGCCATGGTTCGGGACTGGCAATGGTGGCTAGATCCGGGAACCCTCTCCGTGGGGGTTCCCTTCACAGCGCCATCCCCAATGGTTACTCTCTCCACAGACGCTTCAGGGCTGGGGTGGGGAACACACTTGAACGGGGTGAGGTCTCGGGGGAACACGGACAACCCAGGAATCTCATCTCCACATCAGCATATTGTAGATGAGGGCAGTCCTTTATGCCCTGCAAGCCTTCCAGTAGGAGATTCCACCGAGTACTCTCCTGTTGCAAACAGACAATACTGCGGTGATGTATTACCTCAACAAACAAGGAGGCACACACTCCTACCCCCTTTGCAGGGAGGGCAGGAGGGTGTGGGAATGGGTATTACGACACGGAGCAAACCTTATTGCAGTTCACGTCCCTGGGGGTGGACAATACCATTGCAGACAGCCTGAGTCATTCCCAGGCCAGAGTCCATGAGTGGGAACTTCTACAAGAGGTGGCAGAGGATCTGTTCCACAGATGGGGCACTCCAGAATTAGATCTATTCGCATCACCATCCAACGCAAAACTGCCCAATTTTTGCTCGCTAGATCCAGGGCCTGGTGTTTTCTGGCGAGACGCGTTGTCCCTCTCCTGGGCGGGCAGATTCCTCTATGCCTTCCCTCCTTTCCCGTTGATCCAGAGAGCTTTTCTCAAACTTCTCAGGGAGCACACGAAGCTTATTTTGGTAGCGCCTTTCTGGCCCAGACAAATATGGTTCCCATTTCTACATCAGCTATCCCGGGAACCTCCGCTTCCTTTGCCAATCAGCTCTCATCTGTTGTCTCAGGAGCAGGGCTCACTAGTCCACCCGGACTTACGTTCATTGAACCTACATGCCTGGCTCCTAGAGACATAGCCATGATGCGGCATGGGGTCTCGCAGGAAGTGGTGGAAGTACTTTCCGCAGCGAGAAAGCTGGCAACCCATCCGACATACGCCATGAAGTGGTGCAGGTTTTGCTTATGGTCTCAAACGCGTGGTCTCTCGTCCTTAGACTGTCCCGAGAAGCTGGTCCTGGAATACCTGCTTTTGCTTTTTCAGTCCGGACTAGCTTACTCCTCGATCAAGGTGCACCTGTGTGCAATTTCGGCTTATCATGCCCCCATCGGCCATCGTGTGGTGGCTCAATTGGACACTACTCATGCCTTTTTAAGGGGGATCCTCCACCTTAGGCCACCTATCAAGGACCCGGTTCCTCCGTGGAACTTGTCCTTTGTCCTGGAGCAGCTTACGCTGCCACCTTTTGAGCCAGCCGTGGATTGTGAGCTACGTTTTCTGTCGTGGAAAACGTTGTTTTTAGTTGCAGTTACTTCGGCGAGAAGAATCTCCGAACTGCATGTGCTCATGTGCAAAGAGCCCTATTTAGTTTTTCACCAGGATAGGGTGTCCCTGAGGACAAATCCTAAGTTTCTGCCTAAGGTGGTTTCAGCCCTTACCCTTAATCAGGATATTGACTTACCAGTGTACTTTCCCAAGTACACCAATCCAGGAGAAGCACTGCTTCACACCCTGGATGTCCACAAGTGCCTCAGATGTTACCTGACCAGAACCAGACAGTACCGGAAAGCGGATCAGCTGTTCGTATCCTTTGCTGAAAGCATGAAAGGGGCCCCTGTTTCAAAGCAAACCCTTTCACGTTGGCTCATTCAGTGTATCTCTTTCTGATCTTACTTCGAGACACAGCTCTTGCAGCAGGTTACACCATTAGGACTGAAGCCGGCAGGCGTCAGGACCCCACGGAAAAATTCTAACTAGCTATCCTTCAGCGGGGACCTGTCTGACGTCGATCCCGCCTCCGACGTCAGACGTAGTACATAAGGGGGCGGTCCCGGCCGATTCCCCAGTTCTTTCCCGCCATCGACTTGCATGTCTCGACCCTTCGGTTCAGCTCTAGCACGCGACGCGTGGTTAAGTTCTTTCCTATGGGAAATTTGGATCTCTTCAAGCAAGTTTTTCTCTGATGTCCTCTCCGACTTCCGGTCACTCTTCCAAGTGTGCTTACGGGAAACAGATCCCCTTCAAAGACCCCCACATGGCCTGCGTCCGGTGCCTAGGCCCAGACCACAATACTCGGGCCTGCTCCTTCTGCCAGGGGTTTAATAGCAGAACCCGGATCCGACGCCAGAAGGCCCTTCAGGCTTTTTTACTGGAGGAGAAGCTAAAGACCATGTCTTCCAAAGGGGAATCCTCAAAAAAGACCCACAAGCACGCTGAAAAACAAAGGGAGAAGGCCACTTCCAGGTCCCCCTCCAGGGCTTCAGACTCATGCAGCTCCGGTTCCAGGTCCAACCGCTCCCCCTCCAGGGCCAGCTCTCTGCCTCCCCCGGCTGTGGTTAAGAAGTCTTCCTCTTCTCAGGCCAAGACTGCCAGGCCGTCCTCGTCCTCATCCTCCAGGGCCTTGGTAAAGTCTGGGGATCGCCACCATCATCATAAGTCGGGTTCCCGCCCTTCGGAACCCAACGTCAGGTCAGCTTCCTTGCCTCCTCGCAAGACCTTGGAGCTTACTTCTCTGAAGAGACCTCAGGACCCGACGCCGGTGCGTCCGTCGTTGTCTTCTCGCCATTCATCCCTGGAGCTGCCGTCGGCCAGACGACCGTCGCCGGCCAGGCCAACACCTCATCGGACGCTGGTAGGGGGACCGGCATCCGCTCCTCTTAAGAAGAGAACCCTGACGCCTCCGACCGACGTCGATCAGGAGACCTTAACCGAGGAGGAATTGACTCAGCCCGAGGACCAGACGGGCGACCCCAGTCCTGTCGAGATGCCCAGGGAACCCTCGCCATTACCCGAGCCCCCTGTGGAGCCGACGCCGGGACCCGACAACCGTCCACCGGCGCCCGGACCGTCATCGGGCCTTTCTATAGCAGATGTGAAGGAACTGTTCACTTACTGGTGGGACACCATCAAGAAGGACATGGTTCCCACTCCTCCTCCTCTTCCTCTGATTACTCCTCCGGTTCCTGCACCCCCCCCCCCACCTTCGGGGTCGGCAGGCCGTTTACCTCCTCCCCGGGAGCACGGAACCCCTCCCAGGGGGAGACCAGACAAACTGAGACCTCCGTCCAAATCCTCTTCTAGGTCACCCAGCCCCAAGAGACCCAGAAGACACTGATGATTGCCTTCGACGGAGGACACGGGATCAGAATTCTCAACATCCAGATCCCCATCTCCCCTCTCCATCCCTTCTCCGGATCCACGCGAGATGCCGAAGTCTCCTCCGGATGACCCTTCGTTCTCAGATATTATGAGACACATCCAAGAGAACATGGGATGGGATGCAGAAGAGCTAGACCCCAAAAGGATATGCCTTGCCAAATACCTTCGGCAGAAGGACCCCAAGGTGCCACCCTTGGTTGACACTTCCGTGGATGTCACCAAGGCAGCGTGGAAGTGTCCACATTCGCTCCCGGCGATAGCGAAGAAAGCTGATCGCTTGTACAAGGCTCCTAGAGAAGACCAGTACTTGATTCAGCAGCCTCAGGCCGACTCTCTGGTCATCACAGCCTCACTTGACCGGTCCCAGAGACCGCAACATCTGAGCACCCTACCACTGGACCCAGAGTCCAAGCAGTTGGACGCTATGGGTAGGCGTACGTATGCTTCCGCTACCTGCGCCATCAGATCCCTTAATTATCTGCCCCACATGGTACAGTTCCAAAATGCCTTGTGGGAACAGGGTCTGAGGCGGCTGAAAACTGCTGGAAGGTGAGCAGAAGGAGGAATGCTTTAGCTCCTCCGTATGGGTTCAGACGTGGGAACCCCAAGTCCTCTGACAGCGCTCCATGCGACTCTCGGCCTGAGCAACGCTTCTGCGTATGCCTCCGAGACACTTCTGGTTACGCGTCTCGCTTACCCCAGACGTCCCAGAAGAATATCAGGACACTCCATTCGAGGGAGAAGTCTTGTTTGGTAAACCCTCAGAGAAGATTATTACCAGACTTCAGGAGGCGGAAGGCGGTGAGGTTGGTTCAGGCCATGTACTGACCCAGGCTTAGTTCCTTCATGAGAACCAAAGCCAAATGGGAGGCGGATGTCAGAGGCAGCAGTCCCGGCTCCACTCACAAACAGAGGGGCTCTGGTTTCGTGAGAGCCAGGGAAACAACCCACGGGCAAGCCAGCTTACTTCCAAGCCGGCCCAGCCAGCGGGACCTTCAGCTGCCACAGCCTGACTCCTTTCCGGCCCCCGGCCCTCAGGATCAACGGGAAATCATGGTCGGGGGTCGCATTGCGAACTTCCTGCCAGGATATAACCACCGATAGGTGGGTTCTTCAGTTGGTCGGAAGAGGCCACTCTATAGAATTCGCAGAAAAGCCGCCCTCGAGGCCTCCTTTGCTCTCCCGGTATCCGGGTCAGCAGAAGTCTCTGATCTGGCAAGAAGTACTCGCGCTCTTGCAAAAGGGAGCGATAGAGTACGTCCCGGAGAACCAGAGAGGACAAGGATACTATTCCCACTTCTTCCTGGTTCCAAAGAAAACAGGGGACCTCCGTCCGATTCTGGACCTCAGCGACCTCAATGTGTCGGTCACCTACAAGAGATTCCACATGGTGACTGTTCCGGGTCTCATTCCCATCATAAAGCAAGACGCCTTTTTAGCATCTCTAGACATGCAGGACGTATACCTGCATATCCCTATAGCTCAGGCGCACAAGAGGTTCCTGCGCTTCGAGTACCAAATGCATGGCAGTCGTGGCAGCGTCTCTAAGGAGACAGGGCCATTATGTGTTCCCGTACCTGGACAATTGGCTTCTCATGACTGCCTCCAGAGAGGCGTTGTTACGTGCGATCCAGAGCACCCAGGACCTGTTCCGATCACTGGGTATCCTAATCAACCACGAGAAGTCTCTCCTGGTACTGTCGCAGAAGCTGCAATTTATAGGTGCAGTACTGGACACCGTTCAGGAAGAGCTTTTCTTCCAGGCGACAAGCGGAGCGCATCAGATCCCTCATCAGAGTTATCATCGAACAAGACCGTCCCTGCCAGGTCGGTCTTACACCTAACTTGACACATGGCTGCGGCCATTCCTACCGTCCCTTTGCAAGGCTCCACATGGGTAACTCAGTGGATGCTCAAGGTGCAATGGGATCAAAGGCAAGACCACATGCAGCATCTGGTCAGAATCACGAATACCATGATTCGAGACTGGCAGTGGTAGCTGAGACCAAGGTCGCTCTCCACGGGCATCCATTTTGTAGCGCCGCCCCGGAGGTAATCCTCACCACAGACGCCTCAGGTCTAGGTGGGGGGCGCACCTGGGCGGAGAAGTCCCAGGGTACGTGGACCCCTCTAGAGGCTCATCTCCATATCAGTGTCCTAGAGATGAGGGCGGTCCTTTATGCCCTGCAGGCCCTTCAGTCAGAAATCCCGCCGTGTACTCTCCAGCTTCAGACAACACAGTGGTGATGTTTTACCTCAACAAACAAGGAGGCGCACACTCTTACCCCGTTTGCAGGGAAGCCATGAGGGTGTGGGATTGTGTAATCCGACACGGTGCGAGTCTGATCACCGTACATGTTCCTGGGGTGGACAACACGATTGCAGACGGCCTGAGTCACTCCCAGGCCAGAGTCCATGAGTGAGAACTTCTTCAAGAGGTAGCATAGGATCGATGGGGAACTCCAGAGTTGGACTTGTTCGCATCCCCATCCAACGCAAAACTGCCCAATTTTTGCTCGCTAGATCCAAGGCCTGGTGTTTTCTGGCGAGACGCGTTGTCCCTCTCCTGGGTGGACAGATTCCTCTACGCTTTCTCTCCTTTCCCGTTGATCCAGAGAGTTCTTCTCAAACTGCACAGGGAGCATGCAACAATGATCCTGGTGGCCCCTTTTTGGCCCAGACAGATCTGGTTCCCATTGCTAATTCAGCTATCCCGGGAACCTCCGCTTCGGTTGCCGTTCAGCTCCCATCTCCTGTCTCAGGAAGGAGGTTCACTAGTCCACCCGGACTTACGCTCACTGAACCTGCATGCATGGCTCCTAGAGACATAGCCATCTTGCGTCACGGGGTCCCGCAAGAGGTTGCGGAAGTTCTTTCTGCAGCCAGAAAGCCGGCAACGCCGCGACGTATGCCATGAAATGGCGCCATTTTTGTTTATGGTCGCGAGCACGCGATTATTCCCCTTTAGGTTGCCCGGTGGGAGTAGTGTTGGACTATCTGCTCTCCCTCTTTCATTCAGGTCTAGCCTACTCCTCTATCAAGGTGCACCTTTGTGCCATCTCTGCCTACCACCTTCCAGCGGGACTTCATACAGTGGCACAATTAGACGCCTCTCGGGAATTTTTGAGAGGGGTGTTACACCTTAGGCCACCCATTAAGGACCCAGTGCCTCCATGGGATTTGCTTTTTGTCCTGGAACAACTCACGCTTCCCCCCTTCGAACCTGCCGCGGATTGCGAGCTACGTTTTCTGTCGTGGAAAACGCTATTTTTGGTTGCTGTTACTTCAGCAAGAAGAATTTCTGAGCTTCACGCTCTCATGTGCAAAGAGCCTTATTTAGTTTTTCACCGGGACAGAGTATCCCTGAGGATGAATCCTAAATTTTTGCCTAAGGTGGTCTCTACACTCACTCTAAATCAGGATATTGACCTGCCGGTCTACTTCCCGAACTACTCGAATAGAGGAGAGGCTCTGCTCCACACCCTGGATGTTCACCGCAACCTGAGGTATTACCTCAACAGAACTAAACCATTTCGTAGTTCTGAGCAACTTTTCATTTCCTTTTCTGAGAGAATGATGGGCCAACCTGTATCCAAACAGTCCCTGTCTCGCTGGCTTGTCCAGTGTATTTCTTTCTGTTATGATCCCAAACAAAAGCCCCTCCCGGGTTCAGTCCGGGGTCATTCTACTAGGGGTGTGACCACCTCCTTTGCAGCACTCAAACGTCTCCGCTTCTGCCATATGTGCTGCAGCCACTTGAGCTCTGCATATTCATTTATCAGGCATTATAGCCGGACATTGCTCTCGCTGAAGAGCTAGGTTTCGGCCATGCGGTGCTACAGGGTCTCCTGTCCTAGATTCAGGACCTGGAATGTATTTCCTAGTTTCCTCCTCCCAGAATTTTTGTCAGCATTACTGCTTGGGAATCAGTCCTAATGGTGTAACCTGCTGCAAGAGCTGTGTCTCGAAGTAAGATAGTACAGTTACGCAAGAACTTAGCGTAACAGTAGATCTTCGAGAACAGCTCTTGCAGCAGGTACCTTCCCGCCCACCTTCCCCCTTGGAGGAGGCATGGCTTTAGCCTTTAACAACAGGGATTTTTCCCGTTTGTCTTCTGACGGTGGATCCTCGGTCTCCCATTTTGATGTCAGCCTGCGGCCGGAAGTCTCCAGCGGGAGAACTGGGGAATCGGGCGGGACCGCCCCCTTATGTACTACGTCTGACGTCGGAGGTGGGACCGACGTTGGGAGCGGTCTCTGCTGAAGATAGCTAGCTAGAATTTTTCGTGGGGTCCTGACACCTGCCGGCTTCAGTCCTAATGGTGTAACCTGCTGCAAGAGCTGTTCTCGAAGATCTACTGTTACGGTAAGTTCTTACGTAACTGTACTTTATGACAAGCGGAGCAAACCCTTGCCTGGAGTGGTCAAGGGCCATTCTACTAGAGGAGTGGCCACCTCCTTCACAGCGCTGAAGAATATTTCCACTTCAGCTATTTATGCTGCAGCTACCTGGAGCTCGGTGCATACCTTTATTAGGCATTACAGCCTGGACATCGCTTCAAGGCGAAGGGCAGGTTTCGGCCTAGCCGTCCTTCAGGGACTTCTGTCCTAGGCTTGAGCAGGGTGGTAATCTCTGTTCTCCTTCCTCCCGATGGCGTTAGATTGTCACTATTGCTTGGCAATCAGTCCTAATGGTGTAACCTGCTGCAAGAGCTGTATCTCGAAGAAGACAGTACAGTTACGCAAGAACTTACCATAACAGTAAATCTTAGAGAACAGCTCTGGCAGCAGGTACCTTCCCGCCATCCATTCCCCTTTGGAGGAGGTAGTTTATAGCCTAACATCTATCTTCCAGGATTGAACGATTTGTTTTAGTCTTGGCCATCTGATGGCGGATCCTCAGCCTCCTCTTCTGATGTCATCAAGCAGCCGGGAGTCTCCGGAGGGAGAACTGGGGATTCTGACGGGACCGCCTCCTTATGTACTACACCTGACGTTGGGGGCAGTCCCCGCTGAAGCCTGCTAGCTAGAAAATTTCCGTGGGGTCCTGGCGCCTGACGGCTTCAGTCCTAATGGTGTAACCTGCTGCAAGAGCTGTTCTCAAAGATCTACTGTTACGGTAAATTCTTACGTAACTGTACTTTCCCCTTCATAAGTCCTTTGGGAAACAGATGCAAAAATTGTTAAAAACCCCAAATTCTTTACCTCCTGTTGACAGAAGGATGGACAAGAGGTACACTTTATCAGGCTCGGGTACAGAGTACTTGTACCAGCAATGTAGCCATATTGGGGTTGTGCAGGCTGCAGCCTCTGATAAGGCTAACATACCCTTGGCTTCAACCCCAGATAAAGACTCCAGGAAGCTGGATGCCATGGCAAAGAAGCAGTACATGGCATCCTTTTTGGGGCTCAGGTAGGCTGATTACATGGCCTATACAGCCAGGTACCGGAAGTCCAGGTGGGACACTGTACTGGCACTGGCTAAGCAGGCCTCCCCCCAGCTGGCCAGGGAGCTGGAGGAGGTGGCCGCTGATGGGATTAAGACATCAAAGATCCAGTTTTATGCTGCTATGGACTCCAATGATGTGTCATCACGAGTCATGGCTACATCTGTGGCTCTTCGGAGAATGGCTTGTCTCAGATGTACTAGCCTTTCACAGGACATCCAGGCTAAGGCCATGGATTTCCCAGTGGTGGGTAATTCTTTGTTTGGGGAGCAGACAGAGAATTACATGAAAAAGAGGGATGAATATAGGACCATCTACTGGAGTGCACAAGCCAAGGAAAGGCAGCAGGCTAGGGTCAGGGGCAGGTCTTTTCATAGGCCTTTCTACCAAGCACAGGCCTCCTCTCCTTTTTTTCAGAGGGGGTTCTTCAGAGGGAGAGGCAGAAGGGGGATGAGCAGGGCTGCCTCCACCCATCAGCCTAAGGCCCCTGCCAAGCAGACACCCTGATGGGTCTGCCCGGGTCGACTCCCCTATTCCTGTAGGAGGCAGGCTGGCTTACTACTTTCAGGACTGGAAGTCTGTTACCTCAGACAAGTGGGTCCTGGAGGTAGTAAGCCAGGGACTGGTTCTCAGCTTCAAAAAAAAATTCCCAAAGCTGAGAGCCAGATCTTTATCACCTGCAAGCATCTCTGAAACCATTGCCCTAGAGGCAGAGGTTTCATCTCTACTGGCCTTATTTGTTTTTATTTGTATTTATTTATTCTAGGATTACAAGTACCTTTGAACCAAGGCTCTTTTACACAGGGGCAAAGGTCTGTACTCCAGGTACTTCCTTACCCCGAAAAAGACAGGGGAGTGGCAGCCCATCCTAGACTTAAGACACCTGAACAAACATCTTTTAAAACCAAAGTTCAAGATGGTGACTCTGGGAATAATCCTTCCCTCTCTAAGGCCAAGGGACTGGCTAGCCTCCCTGGACCTAAAAGATCCCTACTTTTACATTCCCATCAGGTGCTCCCACAGAAAGTACCTCAGGTTCAAATTGCCTTCAGGCCATTACCAGTTCAAAACAATGCCCTTTGGCCTAACATCAGCTCCAATGGTTTTTACAAAATACCTAGCAGTAGTAGTGGCCTGTCTAAGGAGAAAAAATATCTCCATATTCCCATACCTGGACGACTGGATCATTGCGGATCAGTCTCCAGACCAAGTCAAGTCAGATCTGCAAGTGACCCAACAAGTGCTCACTTCCTCTAGGATTTCTTCTCAATCTTCCCAGGTCAGTTCTCGAGCCAGTACATCTTCTCACTTTCACAGGGGTAGAGCTGGATACTGTCAAAGCAAGAGCTTTTCTTCCCCTGAAAAGAGTAAGGGCCATCATAGAACTGGCTTCCTCCTTCTGGTTTCTTGACCAGCAAGGCACTTCCTTCAGCTTCTGGGCTACATGGCAGCTTCCACTGCAGTGGTCCAAGGGACCAGATTTCAGATGAGGGACATTCAGTTTCACCTGAGGGCTTTTTGGTCTCAGAAAAAAGATCCTCTATCCAAGCTTGTTCCAGTAACTCAGACTCTGATCTAGGCCCTTTAGTGGTGGTAGGATCAGGACAATCTCAGGCAAGGAGTCCCATTCATCACTCAGTCTCATTCTTTGGTTCTGACCACAGATGCGTCTCTCCTGAGGTGGGGAGCCCACCTGGGGACTCTCACAGCCCAGGGAGTGTGGTCCACTTAGGAGTCTCTTCTCCACATAAGCCTTCTAGAATTCAGGGTGTTTTTTCTGGCCCTGCAAGCCTTCTCTCAATCAGTACAGAACAAGGTGGTTCAGGTCGGGACAGACAACACCACCATGTGATATATCAACAAGCAGAGAGGCACTCGGTTTACGGCCTTATGCACGGAAGCCATGAAATTGTGGTCCCTGGCTTATTCTCTACAGTCCTCTCTGGTAGCAGTCCACCTCCCAGGAAAGGACAATGTGCTAGCAGATGCATTGAACAGGATTTCCCAGGGACATCACGAATGGTCCCTGGATCCCCTAGTGTTACAAGTGATTTTTTCAAGGTACGGCACTCCAGAGATAGATCTCTTTGCAGCCCCAGACAATCACCAACTTCCTCTCTTTTGTTGCAGACCCCCAGTCTTGGGCTCAGTCCCTCTGGATGCGCTGATTCTGGATTGGGAAGGGAAATTTCTATATGCCTTCCCTCCATTTCTTCTACTGTTCAAAGTCCTGGTCAAGATAAGGTCACAGTCCTGCAAAGTGATCCTGATTGCTCCAGATTGGGCCAGGCAGCCTTGGTATCCCCTGTTGCTGTCCCTAGCAGTCCATCTTCCCCTATCTCTTCCCAGGAATCACAATCTGTTAACCTCCTCTCCGGGGAGGATTTGTTATCCCAACCTTTGGTCTCTCAATCTCAAGGCATGGCTCTTGAAGAGTTAGAATATGCAAACTTACATCTGTCTCAAGGGGTTCTGGATATTCTCAAAGTCTCTCGAAAACCTGCCACCAGAAAAACTTATAACTCCAAATGGAGAGATTTAGTATTTGGTGTTCCAAGAAGCATATATCTCCGGACACTGCTGAATTGTCTGCAGTTCTGGATTACATAGTTTATCTCAATGGCCTAGGCCTCAGACCAGTTACCCTCAAGGTACACTTGTCAGCAGTTTCTGCTTTTCTGTCAGTAGGAAAGCCCTCCTCATTGGCATCCCATCCTGTTTTCTGTAAATTTTTCAAGGGATTGCTTCATACCAATCCCCCCTTTAGGGATCCTACTCCTGCTTGGGACCTTAATGTTTGGATTGCTCAGCTTATGCAACCTCCCTTTGAGTCTTTATCTTCAGCAGAGCTTAAGTACTTGACTAGTAGCTATTACCTCTGCCAGACGTATCAGTGAATTACAAGGTCTGTCAGTGGAGCCTGATTTCATTTCATTCCATAGAGATAAGGTGGTCCTTAGAACCAGTAGGAGGTTCTTACTCAGAGTGGTTTCAGATTTTCATCTGAACCAATCCATGTCTCTCCCTGTCTTCTTCACTGAATATTCTTCTTCAGTAGAGAGAAGACTGCACAGTTTAGATGTTAAGAGGGCCCTTAGCTACTACATTGAGCATACTAAGGCACACAGGTTTGACTCCCTCCAGTTGTTCCTCACTTATGGGGAGGTGAGAAAGGGCAAACCTGCTATTAAGAGAACTGTTCCCAGGTGGATTGTCTCTTGTATACAATTCTGCTATGAGAAGATGGTCAGAATACCACCCTCAGGCTTGAGGGCTCATTTGACAGAGGTACAGCTGCTGCCAGGGATATTCCCTTACTAAAGATTTGTAAAGCAGCCACCTGGAAAACAGTCCATACATTCACCAAGAATTACTCTCTGGATATCCAGGCTAGGATTGATGCTAGGTTTGGTACAGCAGTACTGCAGAGCCTATTCCCAAAGTAGGTTTGAATCCCTCCTCCATGGAGGTACTGCTTGGTAGTCTGCAGTAAATCAGAATACAGCAAGACTTAGTGTTGTTTGAAGAGAAAAAATTACTCACCTTAGTATTTGTATTTCTTCTGATGGAGTCCTGCTGTATTCCGACCTCCCTCCCCACCTCCCCTCTCGGAACCTGGTTTTGGGAAGTGGGCTGGCAGGTGCAGTGTTGCACCGCAGGGGTTCGTTTGGGCACGCCTTCCTTTTTAGAGAGGGGGAGTGGTTTATGTTTGTTATTTTATAGTCATAAGTGTTCACAACCTGGTTTTTCTTTTTGGATTTCTTGACTTGACTTGAGTCTTTTGTGGGATCCAAATATTTTTGGTTGCCATTTGGCTAGTAAAAATGTTACAGTTTCCACATAGTGGGGTTCAGTTAGTTAATATTAGCTCGTAAGAATCTGACGGTTACATTTTGAAGTGCACCAGACAGAGGTTTGAACTGAGCTCGAGCTCAGCGTTCTATGCACTGCATAGAATTTAACTCTGTCCTCTCCGGAGCAGTTCAAGTGCTGGGGCTAACTGCAATAAATCAGAATGCAGCAAGACTCCATTAGAAGAAATACAATTACTAAGGTGAGTAATTTTTTCTTCCAGTGCAAAAATATGGGACTTCAAAGGAGCTGACTTTGATAAGATGGCCAACAGAGTTAAGCTAGCTTTGGCAAGAGGAAATACAGGTGAGGGGGTACAGGCAAAGTGGGCAAGCATTAAGGATGCAGTACTTAAAGCAACATCCCCTTTAGTTGGGGAGAAAAGCAAGAGCAAAAGAAGGAGGAAACCACTTTGGTTCTCAAAAACAGTAGCAGAAAAGGTCAGAGCCAAAAGACTGGCCTTCAGGAAATATAAGGGAATGCAGCGGACCGAAGATAGGGAGGCATACCAAACTTCCATAAGGGAAACAGGGAAGGCAATAAGGTAGGCAAAGGCCCAAACTGAGGAAACACTAGCACAAACAGTAAAAGAAGAGGACAAGACTTTCTATAGATATATTAGTGAAAGGAGAAAGTCCAGAGGAGGTATTGCTAAGATCAAAAGGGGGTAAGGGGGAATGTGTGGAGAAGGACCAAGGAAAAGCATCTATCCTAAATAGATACTTCTGCTCAGTGTTTACTGAGGAGAAGGTAGGGCAGGGCCCACGGCTCAGCACCATGGACATGGGAGAGGGAGGTGTGCACAAGTCCCTTCACAAAAGAAAGGGTCCTACGAGAGCTCACTAAGCTCAGGATGGACAAGACAATAGGACCGGATGGCATACATCCCAGGGTACTAAAGGAGCTAATGGTGGAACTAGCAGAGCCATTATCATAACTGTTTAGTGAGTCTCTGAGCACAGGAGAGGTCCCAGAAGACTGGAGAAGGGCTCACGTGATCCCGCTCCACAAGAGTGGTAGCAGGGAGGAGGCAGGGAACTACAGACCAGTCAGTCTTACCTCAGTAGTGGGCAAGATTATGAAGGCACTCCTTAAGGAAAGGATAGTGCAATACCTGGAATCTATAGGAGCACAGGATCCAAGACAGCATGGGCTTACAACAGGAAGGTTCTGTCAAACTAATCTCATAGATTTCTTTGACTGGGTAACCAGAGTGGTAGACCAAGGGGGTGCAGTTGATGTTGTCTACCTTGACTTCAGCAAAGCTTTTGATAGTGTTCCACATAGAAGATTGATTACTAAAATGGGTAGGCTTGGGTTGGGTCAGAAGTTGGTCAACTGGGTGGCAAACTGATTGGTGGGCAGAAAACAGAGTGGTGATAAACAGTATACAGTCAGAAGAGATGGAAGTCACAGGTTGGGTACCTCAGGGATCAGTCCTGGGGCTATTCCTCTTCAATATCTTCATTACTGACATTGCAGATGGACTGCAGGGTATGGTCTGTCTGTTTCCAGATGACACCAAGATCTGCAACAGAGTAGATGATCCAAATGGGGAGGGCAGAATGAGAAGAGATCTGGATAAACTGGCAAGATGGTCGGAAGAGTGGCAACCGGGGTTTAACACAAAGAAGTGCAAGATCATGCACATAGGGAAGAGAAACCGTGAAGCCACCTATAGGTTGGCAGGGGAGTTGCTGGCAATCACAAGGGAAGAAAGAGACTTAGGCGTCATCATCACAGATGACCTGAAATCATCCAAGCAGACCACTAAAGCAGTAGGTAGGCTAGGGTACTGCTTCGGATCAACATGGGGGATTACTGTTGGTTTGCCCCAGTCTGTCCTGACCCTGTGATTGCTGCACATAGGGGCAGTTCTGACCTCTTCCCAGGACGGGGCCTTTCTGCCCCAAGTCTGGGCTGAAGCTCTGCAGACTCAGACCTGTCTGGTGGCTCAGAAAAAATTTGTCTCCACCAGGGCCTTACTCAGGTTCATAAGCTCCCTGGCAGAGGCCATTGCCACTGTTGTCCTGGCCAGACTGCATATGAGGTTTCCTCAGGGGTCTCTCATTAACATGCTGTTCAGTGCTTGCAGGAGGTTTAGGTGATTTGGACCCTCCTCAGCTACGCAAAGTGCTTCAGTAGCAGAAGAGCCTTCCCCCTCCAATCTTTTAAAGGGGGCATTGATTTCCATTTCTTATCCTTATTAGATCCTTATGGCAGATGCCCCAGGTCTGGGCTGCAGGGCGCACATTGACCCCTTCCTCAAGCAATAAGGGACCCATTCTTTTTACCTGTGCCAGGAAGTGATAGTAAGTAAGTAAATATGTGTATAGTGCCTTTCCATAACCAAGGCGCTTCACATTTAAAATACAATATGCAGACATAAAAATGTACAAAAAAAACAATAAATATAGCTATAAATTAAAACTCTTCTGAGAAGGCTAAGTTAAAAAAATATGTTTTCAATTCGATTTTAAAACTATCGACGGTCAGGCATTCTCTTAACCGACAAGGTAGAGAAATCCACATGGTAGGTGCTGCAAAAGAAAAAAGCACGGGCAACAGATGTATTTAACTGAACCTGGGAAATCTCTAGCAATCCCTCTTCGGTAGATTGGGGAGGACAGAGGGGGCAGTAGGGAGCCAGGAGGTCTTGCAGGTAGCCGGGTCCTTGTTGGTGAAGGGCTTTAAAGGTTAGCAGACCAACCTTAAAGGTGATCCGCCACTGAACAGACAGCAACTGCAGTCTGCGCAGCATAGGCGTAATATGACTGGCCCATGATGTACCAGTCAAAAGCCTGGCCGCAGCATTCTGCACTACCTGCAGATTGTGGGTATCAACCCCAGGAAGCCCTAGGTAGAGAGCATTGCAGTAGTCAAGGCTAGGGTTACCACCTGTCCTGATTTGGGCAGCTTTGTCCTACAAAAAGACATGAAAAATACTACATGTCCTGACTTTATAGAAGAAAAAATATTTTCTAACTTTCCACTAAATGTTGCAGAAAGCTATACTACCTTAACTAAAATACCTTAGAAACAATAGAAGCAACTAACAAACTGCAGTTCTTAGCCTTAACCCTGATTATATTGAGGAAAGAAGTCTGTTGCATTGGTGGAGGTTACATACTGTCCTGCGAAAAATCATGTTTCAGTAAGAAATGTCCCACTTTGGGCTTCTTAAAAGGTGGTAACCCTAGTCAAGGTGGGTGGTGACGAAAGTGTGGACCAGTGTTGGAAGGTCATCTGGGGGAGCCAGGTGTTTCACCTGGGCGATATTTCTCAGATGGTAAAATGAGGATTTAACCATGGTCAACACCTGAGACTTCAGTGTATGTCATCAAAAATAACGCCCAGATTACGCACCCGATCAGAGATAGAGAGCTGAACACCATCAAGCCATAAGCCTGACGCCTATCCAGACCCCAAACTCACCCCCCGGATGACTTGGGTCCACTAACAACACTTCAGTCTTGTCCGGTTTCAGTCTCAGCCAGCTGGTGCTCATCCAGTCCTTAATCTCAGAGAGACAATTATTTAGCACAGAGACTGCAGCAACCTGTCCGGGCAGAAAGGACATATACAGTTGGGTATCATCTGCATGGCAGTGAAAACCCATTCTTAGCACCTGATGATATCTCCTAATGGCAGCATATACACTGCAAACAACATGAGTGCCAATTTGGAGCCCTGTTGTACCCCGCAGATCAGGGGGAGGGTGTCAGAGGAATAAATTCCAGTGACCGCCCTCTGAGACCTGTCCATGAGGAAAGATCGAAACCATTTGAGGACTACCCGACAGCCCACAAAGGAGCCGCAAGGACTCCAAAAGCACACCGTGGTCTTCTGTGTCAAATGCTGCAGAGAGATCAAGAAGGACCAAGATGGTACGAGCCTTTTGATCTCTCGATATTAGCTAATCATGCAGTGCTCAGACAAGTGCAGTCTCGGTGCTATGTCTCTTCCTAAATCCAGGTTGGAGAGTTTCATATTCATTGTGGGTCACAAGGTGATCGTCCAGTTGCAACACAACCACTTTCTCAGTAACCTTGTCCACAAAAGGCAAGTTAGAGACAGGCCTGTAGTTGGCTGGACAGTCAGGATCCATGGAGGGTTTTTTAAGGAGTGGTCGTATGACCACCTCCTTGAGGGGATCAGGAAAGACACCCCTCTCCAAGGAACTCCAGTCAATTTCAGCTAGGATTGGGCAGATGATATCACAACCCACTAATGGGGGAGTAGGGCCCGGATCCAAACTACAACTGGTTGGGTGCAAAGTCTGGACGATCTTCACAATGTCTGTGAATTCCGGTCGGCTAAAGTCCGTCCAGACTGACCGAATGCTCCCCACCTCCTGCCGACCTCCACAATCCCTCATAGGGAGAGCCGGGCTGATACTGGACCTGATGCTTGCAACCTTATCTGCAAAGAACCGAGCAAGCTCCTCACATTTAGCTTGAGAAAAGGCTCCACCGGACTGGAGATGGATTGGATTGCACAATCAGTCAACAGTCCAGAAGAGCTGAGCCAGTTGATTCTGCACAGCAGAAATCTCCCTGGACAGGAATTCTGCTTTCTTACGGGTGATTTCTGATTGATAGACCTTATAATGTACCATCAGGCTAAGCCTGTCAGCATCTAGGCCAGACTTGAGCCATGCACTCTCCATCCTTCGACTAACTCGCCTCAGCTCCTTCAAAGAACCATCAAACCAAGGGGTGGTGAAAGGTTTGGTACTGTGATGTAGACCACAGTTGAGCACTCTTGACAGCTCATGTTCCATTTTACTTAAATGCCCTGTCAGACAGTCTCAGCGGGTCGCAGCTCCACGTGTGCATGTGGGGACTGCAGTCGTCTGTAGTGAGGGTATTGCAAACAGTGGCTGATATCCTGGTGGTTGCCAGGGAACCTCCCCCAGGGCTCCCTTCCTGATGAGGGAAAGCGGTTTACTATCTGGGCCTCTTCCCACAACCCGGGCCCCCTTTTTCCTTGTCTGGTGGTTCAGGTTCTTGGGTGCTTTACATCCCTATTTGGTGTGGGACTTCAGTATTCCTCCGTTAGGATGCCCTTGTTGGCCATGTCTGTCCTCCGTGTGCCTGCTGAGGGTCGTGTTGAGGCCCACCTGGATGTGGCCTGTGCCTTTCTGGGAGGCATCCTTCATTTGGTGCCACTCATCCCCAGTCCACTCCTGGCTTGGGACCTGAACTCTGCTTTGGAGAAGTGAGTCTTGCCCCCTTTTGAGCCAGGCTTGCAGGCTATGCTTTCTGTCGTGGGTGGCATTGCTGTTAGTTGCCATTTCATCTGTTTGAAGAATTGCAGTGCTACAGGCTCTCGTGTGAGCAGCCTTATTTAATTATCCACAGGGGCAAGATCTCTTTGAGGTCCAGTCACAGGTTCCTTTCTGTAGGGGTGTTTGAATTTATTCTGAAACACCCCATCCATCTTCCTGTGCATCACCTAGAGCATGCCGATCCAGGAGAAGCATTGTTGCATACTCTGGTGGTGGTTAGCTTTTGCATGATGATACACGCATGTTCTAAGGATAACGGGAAGTCCATCAAGTTATTTTGTTTGCTTCAGGCAGTGATGGTGCTCTGTTTTTAAGCAGTGCTTCTCCAAATGTTTGGTTAACTACCTTACCCTTCATCACAGGAAGTATGGCACGGATGTGTCTGGGGTTCTTTGTGGTGTTTCCACCCCAGGTATGACCACTACACTTACCTGTTTCAGGAACATATTGGCAGCTGAAATTTATGATGTGGCCACTTGGTGTTCTGTCTGCACTTTCGCAAAGCACTACAGCCTGGACTTTGCCTCCACATGGAGGGCAGGCTCTGACCTGGCTGTGCTATCGGGCCTTATTTCTACAGTCGTCAGTCTCCTGCCATCCAGACTGCATCTCTAGTTCTCACTGCTTAGGATTCTGTTCTATAGGTGTGACCTGATGAAAGAGATTCCCTCGAAGATCTACTGTTAAGGTAAGTTCTTACATAACTGTTCTTTCTAACACGTAAGGAAGTCTGTAGAGAACACACACCAGAGATTTACAAAGCTGATCACATCATTGTTAGATTTATGGGGATTTTATAGCGAATACACTCCTCCAGTTATCTGCCTGGACACAGCATTTGGAGACCCAGGAAAACCCATGGAGAATACACACCTAAAGTGTGCTTTACTGTGCACAGGATGAAGAGGCCAGTGAAAATCCACAAGGAATATGTCTGTCGAATTTACACAGTGGGTCCTACACTACTGCGTTTAGAGGGAAATCTATAGGAATACACAACTGCAATTCTCCTGCCTGGCAGAGGAAGTCATCACATATAAAATTCTTAGGGAAAACGACAGGATGTAAATACAGTGGTATCAGTTAGTGTGCAATTCTTACCACAGTTTCTGCCAACAACTTCCTGCTTAATATTGCAAGAGCACAGTGCAGTCCAGCAGCAGTCATGCCCTGTTTGTCATGCAGTAAAGTGTGACCTGCTCATCTCTGAGCGTTGCATCCTGGCTGACTCTGCTGCAGTTAGGCTGAGGATATTGTGACTTCGCAGAGAAACACAGCAGACAATTCACTCAGTTTAAAGGTAGCCCCCAAAAGTGCTCCAGCTTAGGGAAACAGTACACAGCGATTGATGCGCAAGACAGCCTCCTCAGCCACACACAGGTTGGCGGCACAAACTTATCACATAAAAAGCTTTTTATGTATATTCTCCATAACATGTACAAGAACATTGTCCAGGTACTGTGCAGACTGAGGTTCTCTCTCCCCAATCTGTGCTGATGCGTTTACCATCAGCAGTAAACCTTTGAGGACTGTGGGACAGTTGGGAACTCAAAACAGCATTTTCTTCTTCTATAGAATATGTATTGATGCTGAAATATTGGCATATGCTTTACCACTGAGGCACACTAGGCAGTGGCTCTCTGAGGCACCCATGGATTTTGGGGTCTAGAAAGTTAAAATAAATGTGCAGATTCTGTGAAAGAAAATGCTGATCAAGTTCCTAGCTGCCCCTCGGTCATGAAAAGAGTACTGCCAGTGGTAAATTCATCAGCACAGATTAAGATCAGGGAACCTCAGATCTTGCTTCAAGGAGGCTGTTGCAGTGGAAACACTAGTAGTACCAAAGCCGCCATGCGCTAGGACCTCACAAAAAACTTCTAGCTAGCAGTCTTTCACAGGGGACCACCCCCACAGACATCGGCACATCCACCTATCCTATAAAGGGGTGGTCCCCCAGACCTACCCCAGTTCTTTCCCACCGTCGACCCGCACATGTGAGACCTCCACAGATGCCTGTCAACTGCCATCTTCTCACATTTTTCTTGCACTTTTTTACTTTTTCAGTGGTTGTAACATCTAATTTTCTGTATTTTTCCATTAAGTTCATGTCTCCTTCTCCAGCCTTGTCTTCTGACCGGCCGACGAAGTGTGCCTGCAGCAAGCAAATACCCGCCAAAGATGGTCACTTTCCCTGCCTGCTCTACTTAGGCCACAACCACAACACTGAAGCCTGCCAGAACTGCCAGGACTTCAACCAGGCCACACAGAAACACCACTTGAAGACCTTAGAAAGCTACCTGCTAAAGCAGAAGTTGGCAGTGATGGAGAAGGAGCTTCATGCCAAAAGTTCTTATACCTCTCTGGCTTCAGAGGCATCTTCTCCTTCCTCTTCCCAGAAGGAGTAGTCGCCGAGTAGGAAGCATAAGCACCGTGACCATCCTTGATCAGCCTCTTGCTCGTGGTCACCGCACAGACCGGCCACCACCTCTGGATCTTCCGACTGTGGGAGAGGGGGTCGGCCCCTCCTTCCTCGTCAGCCCTCACACTCTCCGGGTTGCTGGTGGTGCAGTCGCCTATCCTCATCTCAGTTTCGTGGGATGGTGGCTATGCAGGGCAGTAAACATTGTCCCCTGCCTCCCAGACCCTGATGCTCAGGCCTCTAGCACCCATGGGTCCTCAGCAAGGCCAGGGTTGGTACCTCTGGTGCGGGTCTTTGGTTGTCACCCCCCCCTCGGCCAAGGCATTGCCTTCATCAGTCCCCAACTCTACCTCCAACACTAGCCCTTACAGGCATCGCCCGGAGCAAGCGCTCACCTAGTCTTCCACATAGGCGATGCCTCTGCCCTTGTCTTGCGGGACTTCTTCCCCGCAGGCAGCTCCTTTGCCACTGGGGATAAGGTCAGATTCCTCCCTGGACAGACGCCAGCCTTTGCCTCTTAGGCAGGCGCCAGCCCTGCCAGTGCCTCGACCGACTCCTAAGCCGTCATTGCCTCAGCCTGCACCAGAACCGACGCTGGCTGGTTCTCCTCGGGGCCCACAGCAAGCACCAGGTGGGCCTATGCCAGAGTACCCTACACTAGCTCCTCCATCAATGTATCTGTACACCACGATTCAGTATCCTTATCTTCCTTATAATCCACCCCCAGTGGTTTATAATGCCTTGTTTAATGTCTGTTGGTCCTTTGTGCAAAACAAGGACACAACCAGAAGGCCCTCTCCCCCACATCCTCCCAGAGACCCTCCTCATTAGGACACAGACTGGGCAGGACCTAGCGACCCTCGTACCACAGGGTCTTCTGCGGGACGTACTGGGGATATCCAACCAGCATGTGGATGACTGTTGCCCTCACATACAAGTACCTGATAGTGATCAGTCTGGAGACCACTCCTCTTCTTCATATTCACAGTCATCAGAGGGCTCCCAGGGCTCCTCTTAGAGTCAGGATCAAGCCAGGGAGGCCCCTAAATCCCCTCCTGATGACCCCTTTTTCCTTGACTGTGTGTGTCGTATCCAGTCCCTTATGGGATGGGAAACAGAGGAACTTGACCCAGAGCACCATTGTCTGGCTGTATACCACTCGAAAAAGGAGACCCTCCCTTTGGTGGTCCCTCCTTTAATTGACTGTTACAAAGACATTACTAAAGCAGCGTGGAACCACTCTTCTTCCACCCAGGCTTTACCCAAGAAGGTGAACCACCTTCATCATTCACCAGTGGGCAAGCCCTTCCTTAGTGAGCATCCCATGGCAGACTCAATGGTCATGAATGCAGTCCATGACCGTACGAAGAGACCCAAACATCTCAGTATGCACCCCCCTGACAAGGAATCTTAGCAACTAGACTAGTGGGGCAAGCGGGTGTATGCCTCTGCCACACTAGCCATTTGGTCAGTTAACTATTTGGCCTAAATGGTGCAGTACCAGAATGCCTTCTGGGATCATGCAAGAGATCTGGTTCAAATCCTCCCTGAGGACTCTACTAAAACACAGTTTACCAAATTCCTGAAATCAGGGTCAGATGTGTGGGCACCCATGTCCTAAGGGCGGCATATGACATGGTTGATTCCTCCGGACATGGGGTGGCGGCAGGAATCTGGCTTAGGGTGTCTGGCTTGCACCTGATATTCAAGCCAGTATCTTGGACTCCCCTTTTAGGGATTCTGTCCTGTTTGGGGCAGATGCCCAGAACATTATCTCCCACCTCCAAGAGTCGTGCAAAGCCCCTATCACAGTTCATTCCCTCTACCAATCTCAGCCAAGGATTCTCCAGCATCAGTCCTTTTACCCGTCCTCTCACCAGCCCGCCAAGGGCCAACAGGCGAAAGGTCCCCTTCAAGCGCAAGGTTTACACCTCACCAGCTAGAGGGGCTACTCACAGGACCCCTAGAGCATCCACAGCCGCTTTGTCCACCTCTGGGTCCACCACCTGACTCCTTGCCCGACCCTCCCCTCCAGCGGAGACTGACGGGGAGGCAGTCGGGGGTCGATTCTCCCTTTACCTTGATGGGTGGCTAGCAGTGACCTCAGACCAATGGGTGTTACAGCGTATCTAACATGGTCACACCCTAGAATTTCTGGAACCCCCTCCAGAAAACCCTCCCTTGCACTTCCACTGCCCTCCAGATCACATCTCCCTCATCCGGGAGGAGATTCATGCTCTTCTGCGCAACAAGGCCATAGAGCCCATCCCCTCAGCTCAAAGAGGAATGGGGTTCTACTCCCACTTCTTCCTCATCCCCAGGAAAACAGGAGATCTGAGGCTGATCCTGGACCTCAGTCACCTGAACCTCTACATAGAGTACAACTACTTCAGGTTGGTCAGGTCTTCAAGGGTTGCTACCCCTCCTTCACCGGGGGGGACTGGCTCTGTTCCCTGGACATGTAGGATGCCTATCTTCATATCCAGGTTTACCAAGCCCACCGCCACTTTCTCCTTTTCTTCTTCCAGGAGGATTACTTTCAGTTCAGGGCCCTTCCTTTTGGCCTTTCTTTGGTACCTCAGATTTCCACCAAGTGCTTGACGGTAGTGGCTGCGGCTCTGAGGAGACAGGGATCTTACTTTGAGAGGAATCTTGCAGTAGGTCTTCACATATAGAACTGCGTCCCCTGGTGTCCGGACCGCATGGCAAAGTTCTAGCTAGCAATCTATAGCGGGAGACCGCCCCTGGAGTCACATGGCGGGACATCGGCATGACTGTATGTAGGGCTTCCAGTTCTTTCATACTAACATACTAAAATGCCAGCAGAATAGGCCTAACGGTCTTTCGTGTCTGCTCGTTTGGTCAGCCCCCACCCTGGGTGCTGACCTTGCTGTCCCCCTCGCCTTCTCTGGCTTCTCCCTTCCCAGTTCCGGATATTCTTGCTGCATTGGATTTTGCTTCCTGAACCCTTCCCCTGTACCTGTCCCACCCCCTCTTGAACCCCTCCACTGTCTCTGCCTCCACCAGCCCCTAGGTAGTGCATTCCATGGCTCCACCACCCTCTCAGTGAAGTAGCACCCCTCCTTTCTCCCTGAATCTTCCCCTCCAGCTTCCACCCATGCCTCTAGTGGCCCCTTCCTCCTTCCTTCAAGCACCCTGACTGTTCCTCCCTATTTACCCTCTTCATGTACCTGAAGACCTCTATCATGTTCCCCGGTCCCTTCTCTCTTCCAATGTATATTTAGCTCTTGAGCCTCTCCTCATAGGTCCTGTACCCCAAGCCCCAAATCATTTTGGTTGCCCTCCTCTGGACCCTCTCCAGGAAGTTAATGTCCCTCTTTAAGTGTGGCTCTCCAAAACTGCACGAGTACTCCAGGTGCTGGCCTCACCAAGCAGTTATACAGAGGGAGTATCACTTCCCTCCTTCTGGAGGTGATCCCCCTAGTGATGCATCCCAGCATCCTGTTTGCCTTGGCTGCTGCCCTCCTACAAGTCTCAGAGTTGTTCATCTTGACATCCACCACCACCCCCAGGTCCCTCTCAGCCATTGAGACTTGTAGTATTCCCCAGGGTGTACACTTGGCCTGGGTTTCTGGCCCCCAGGTGGAGTACCTTGCATTTCCCTGCATTGAACCTCAGCTTCCACTTTCTAGACCATCTTTCCAGAGCCTCCAGGTCCTCTGCAGGGCCACCCTCCCTCCTCCCCATCCACCACCGCCCCAGTTTGAGTCATCTGCAAGAGACTCATCTCACTCCTGATTCCTGTCCTTATGTCAGATACATAGGCGTTGAACAGAAGGGGCCCAAGGACTGATCCCTGTGGGACCCCACTAATGACCCTCCTTGGGGATGAGACTATCCCACCAACTACGACCCTCTGGGTCTGGTCCTGGAGCCAATTGCCTATCCATCTGATCATCTGGTTTCCCACCCCCATTTCTTCTAGCTTATCCAACAGGCCCACGTGAGGAACAGAGTCAAATGCCTTGCTGAAGTCTAGAAAGAGGACATCCACTGGTCTACCCAGGTCCAAGGCACTTGTCACCCAGTCATAGAACTCCACCAGGTTTGTCTGACACGATTTCCCTGGGATGAATCCATGCTGTCTTATCGTCCAGGCACCATGACTTATCCAGGTCCCCCCCTAGCCTCTCCTTGACAATGCCCTCCATCACCTTGCCCACCACCGATGTCAGGCTGACAGTCCTGTAGTTCCCTGCCAGCTCCCTTGATCCCCCCTTGTGGATAGGCACTACATGCGCCACCTTCCAGTCTTGGGGCACCCACCCTGTCCTCAGAGCGATGGTGAAAAGCTCTGCCAGGGGTTTCGCCAGGACATCTGCAAGTTCCTTCAGCACTCTAGGATGTAATTTATCCGGCTCCGGTGCTTTCTCCGTCTTAAAGGAGCTGAGGGCTTCCCTCACTCTCTCTGCTGTGATTTCCACTTCTGGTACCTCTTCTCCCTGCTTAGCCCTCCCCCCACCTGCCAGTGATGCCCCCCCTCCCAGACCTGCCGATCGGTGAGGTCCACCCTCCTCATTATCTCTGTCTCCGCCATGTATGATGCAGCATCCCCATTTTCCCTGGTGAAAACTGAGGTGAAGTACTCATTTAGTACCTCAGCCTGCTCCCTGGGTCTTGTGCCCATCTCTCCCTGATTTAATCTTGCTAATCTGCCCTTCACCCTTCGTCTTTCCCCAATGTATCTAAAGACCCCTTTTCCTCTCCTAATTTCCTGGCCAGGTTCTGCTCCTTCCTTGCCTTAGCCTCACCACTCTAGTGGCCCTTCTAGCCATCAGCTCATACTCCCTCGATCCCTTCACTCCTTGAGCACTTGAATTTCTTATAGGCTGCTTTCTTTCCCGCGCCACCTCCTGGACCTCCCTGGTCCCACCAACAGGTTTTTGGGCCCCACCGCATTTTCTTCTTACTCTTGCACAGGTGCTGGTAGCATCCTGCACCCCTCTCCTGATGATTTCCCACCTACTATCAGCGTCCATGTCTGACCCAATCCCATTCAAATGCTCCTTAAGGGTCCTTCCCATTTCCTTAAAATCCGCCCTCCTGAAGTCGGTTACTTCCGTCTTTGTGCAGCCTTCTACCCCTCCTAGTTCCAGGCAGAACCAGACCGTGGCATGGTCACTCCCCGCCAATGGGTCCCTTACCTCCAGGCCCCCAATCTGGTCACTGTCTGCCAGGACCACATCCAGTACCCGTGCCTCCCTGGTCAGTTCCCTCACGTGCTGAGTTAGGAACGCGTCTTGAAAGACATCCAACAACCTCTGTTTCCTGGTCACAGAGGATGTCATAGTCTCCCAGTCTGTTCCTGACATGTTTAAGTCCCCTAACACCACCACCTTTCCTCTGCCCAGTCTGCAGTGTCTCCTAACATCTGCCACCAGTCTGTCCTCCAGCTCCTCCGCCAGGGCAGGGGGTCTATACACCACTCCTATTTTTACTCTCTTGCCCCCCCCTTGTTATCAAGGTGACCCAAACCGCCTCCACGGTTCCCTCCGCCTCCTCTACTCCCCCTATGCCAATGCAGTTTTTGACTATCATAGCTACCCCTCCTCCCCTTCCTCCCTCCCCCTGTCCTTCCTGAACATAGTGTAACCCTCCAGGTTCAGGTCCCAGTCATGTCTTGCAGTGGCCCAAGTCTCAGTGACCGCTGCCACATCCACTGCTCCCTCAGTTAACATCGTCTGGAGCTCAGGCATTTTATTGCCCAAGCTCCTGGCATTTAGCAGGACTACCTTCCACCCTTTCCCTATAGTTCCATTTCCCTGCTCGTGTTCCCCATGGGGATTCTGTTTTCTCCTGGTCTGCACTTTGCCAGTTGGCCTTTTCCTGCAATCCTCCTGGTCCCCAGGGGTGGAGACAGAGCCCTCCTTTATCGGCACCCCTTGACAGCCTTTTCTCCCATCCCACCCCCTTCACAAGTTTAAACCCCACTTTTCACCAATGAACTCCTCTATTTTCAACTAAGGATTCCCTCCTCCAAATTGAGATGTAGTCTATCTCTAGCATACAGCTCCTTATCCTCCCAGGTCTCCCCAATCCCCCATCAACCCATACCCTCTGGCCTCACACCACTCCCTGAGCCACTGGTTTATCTCCTAATTTTTCTTTTGTGTTCCCCACTAGCCCTTGGCACTGGCAGGATTTCTGAGAAGGAAACTGTGCATCCTATGTCATGACAGACCCTGGCGAGCTCCTGAATCTTGCCTGTATCTCTAGCTCGCTATTTCCCTCAATGTCATTTGTACCCAGGTGGACCAGTATGTCTGGGGAACCCCCACAGTCCTTTGCCAGCTGATATACCTTGTGCTTAGCCCTGTGCACCGTTAGTCCAGAGAAGCATCTTGTTCTAACTGGCCAGGCTTCTCCCTCCCTATCCCATTTGATACCCCTGATCATAGAATCCCCCAGCAGGAGCACTCCGACCACTCCTTTTCCTCCATCCCCCTTCCATGTCCCTCATCCTTTCTACCGGCCCCTCCACCCAGCTGGCTCCTTGTTCCTCCCCCTATCTGGGTGCCACATGCCACCCCCTCCTTACTTACCATGGCCACTCCCTTCCCTCCAATCCTATGCCTCTCCTCCTCCTGTGTATCCTTCTGTACCTTGCTAATTCCCCCCTCACTGCTCGCAACTGGTCCTTCTCCCCCATCTGCTAAACTAGCCTGACTCATTCTCCCTTCCTTCCTGTCTCCATTTAGTTCCTCCTTGCTCGTCGTGCTCCCCTGGCCTAAACCCTCAGCTCCCTTTACTGAATCCTCCTTGTACTTCTGGTCCTTCTTCTTTACCTTTCCTCCCAACTGGTCCTTCTCCTTACGCTTTCCTCCCTCTTCCCCCTGCCCCTCCTGCTCTGATTCACTGCTCCCCCCATTCTCCTGCATTCCAGGTCCCCCCCTGTTCTTCCTGCTATCTGGCCCCTGCCTCCCACTCCCACACCCTTTCTGTCTCTAACCACCTCTGTTGTGGCTACATCACCCTCCTCATCCTTGAGCAGAAGAAGAGAATTGAAGCGGTTACTGAGTATAAGGTCTGATCCACCTCCCCGCCTTGCTTCCTTCTGTCCAGCCCTGGCCATCTGCCTACTTCCCTGAGAATGTTGTCCCTCCGTCCCCCCTTTGTGAGGGTCCCCAGTTACCTGCCTGCTTCCTTGGTAGTGTCCTTTGGACCCTCTGCCAGGGTCCCTATGTGACCCCTGAGTATTCTCCTGCACTCCTTTCCCTATACCCCCACCCCAGTGCCTGGTGCAACCCTGTGGGAGATTTCCAGCCCTTCCCAACCATACCACCCCCTTCCCCAGCTTTCTCCTCATCCCCACAACCTCCTCCCTAAGCTGTGCTAGCTGGTAGCATACTGGGCAACCACCAAACTTCAAGCCCAGTCCAGTATCATGGCTGCTCCACACCCTGTGCACCCCACCACCCTCCCAAAGATGCCGGCCCTAATGATATGTGGTTCCATCCCCTTCCAAATAGGTTTCCTTGGGTGAGCCACCAGGTTCCCCCCTAGTCCAAGATACCCTACTGCCTAATCAGGTCACCCACTAATCTTAGAGACAGTCCCACTGTACACCAGTAACTCTGTTACTAGGTGCAGTACAACACATTAAACTTATAAGGAAATGAACAACTCCCTAAGCTCTCTCTCCCAGCCTTTAAATCCAACCCCAGTGGCTAGAACTACATGAGCTGCACCAGCAGCCTTTTCCTCAATTGCAGGCAGGTGTTCCCTATAAATTTGCAGACTTCTGGGGGAGGGAGGGGTGGGAGGCGGGTTTGGGCAGACACCTGACTCGAGAGAGAGAGAGATATCAGCCCTGTGTCTCCTCCAAGCCCTGCAGCTAAAGAACCAGGCCCAAGCAAATCCCACCAAATAGGTTTGAAATCAGAAGAAATAGGCCTCTACCAGGCGCGGCCTGTTACACAGTGAAACATCCACAAAAAGAGCCCACTTACAGCCACCAAATCAGTTTACAAACATCCAGCATCCCCAAAACAATACCCTGCTAGCCCTTAGAGTAAGAAAGAAAGAACCAACCTACCAAGTAAAATCCACAAGAACCCTGTGAAAACAACAGCAGCAGCTACTGTCCTGGAACACAACTGATCCTGTCCTTTCCAGTTCTTTCTGAGAAGACAAAGCGCTAGCACCTCAACCTGATTCAGCCCTGCCTCCAGTCAATTGGCTGAGTGAGACCTGGCCAGACCGTTAACACCTCCCCACTATGAACTAACCTTTACAGCTAATGGAGTCAGCACAAGGAATCAAAATTCAAGTCAAGCCCCCAAAATATGTTTGCTGCCAAAGGAAACAGGTCTCCAATTTAATCAGCTTCACTAACACCACATCAAAATAGGCTTGAAATTAACAGATATGGGTCTCAATTCAAATAACCATCTCCAAGCAAATCCACCAAATAGGTTTGAAATCAGAAGAAATAGGCCTCTACCAGCGCAGCCTGTTACATAGTGAAACATCCACAAAAAGAGCCCCACTTACAGCCACCAAATCAGTTTACAAACATCCAGCATCCCCAAAAACAATACCCTGCTAGCCCCTTAGAAGTAAGAAAGAAAAGAACTAACCTACCAAGTAAAATCCACAAGAACCCTGTGAAAACAACAGCAGCAGCTACTGTCCTGGAACACAACTGATCCTGTCCCCTTCCAGTTCTGCCATCGACCCGAAATGTCGGACCTTGGGGTAGGTTGAACAGCTTCAGTCATCCGCCATCTTTACTAAGTATTATAGCAAGTTTTTTCTATATATTTCTTTCAAAATCATATTGTATGTCTTCACGTAGACTGAAGAAAAAGTGTTCAAAGTGCAGTGCTCAGATCCCGCATGGGGACGACCACTCCCACTGCATTCTCTGCCTGGGCACTAAGCACAAGGTAGCAGATAGCGAAATCTGCCTGTCCTTAAACCAGGCTACATGCACCCATTGCCAGAAGGCCCTCGATGCTCATCTCCTAAAACAATGCCTTGCATCAATGGAAAAAGAGTTCCAGGAGCTGAGGGAACGCTCTTCTTCACCTAACCCGGAGAAAAAGAAGAAGTGCCAGGAGCAGACCCATTCTCCATCCACTCAACGTCGCCAGTCAGCTGACGCCACATCGGGTGGGGCCTCCACATTGGTGAGTATCACACCCCTTAGATCTCCATCTACCCTGGCAGATCAGATGCCTTCCCCCTCCTGCCTTAGTCAGTGGGCAGTCAGGGGTCTCCTCTTTGAAGTATCTTCCTTCAGGGCCTGTTGTATGCTCAGCTGATAAGTCTCCCTCCGGCTGTGCTGCTGAGTGCTCAGCCTCGGTTGACCAGCCAGACTCCAGCCTCACAGATGTTTTTGGCCCGACCACGACCTGTAAGTCGAACATCGGCTCCTCCAACACTGTGAAGTTGGTCGTCTGCTTACCCAACGACCGCACAGTGATTGCTCTCCCGTCAGATACTCCTGTGGTTCCCGACGTTGCGCAGAGTGAGCTTCCAGGCTTCCATCGGTCCCGCAAGGGTTTTCCGTCCGTCCCAGGTCTCGCTGACCCAGTCCAATGCCTTGTTCTCCCCGGATCCCCCTGAATCGAGTGTTGCTGCCCAGAAGACTTCTCCTGCGTCGGGCTTGCCTTCTGAGACTCATGTCTCTCCTGCAGACCAGTTGAGGGGAGTTTCCATTCCTTCACCCCCATCGCTTTTCTCATATCTGACATTGAGCGCCTTTAGACCCTCGACGCCAGGCCAGTCCCTGGTTTACAATCCCTCAGACTTTAACATGGACCAGGGACTATTCGCTTCGACACCGGATCACCCTTCTGGACCTTCAGGGGTCCCCATACCGACCCCAGACCTGCCGACGAACCCTACTACCCCCCCCCCCGTGGTCCCTCAGTACCGCTGCTGTCTGGGCCGTCTGCCCTCCTCCTTCTGGCCCCATGGGAAACTATCCCAGCTATCCACTGGCACAGTTCCCTTACTACCCAACGCTGGGAGGGCTGTCACCAGGTTACCCTCCACAGGTGCCGATGCCAGGATAGGGCCACATGTACCAAGGCTATTACCCATACCACTATTGGTACCAGACACCTGGCTACCCCCCCCTTTCCAGTTGGGGTACCCAGGATATCAGCCTCCACCCCATCTCCCCCTCCTGTGCCCCAGCCGGAACCCCAAGGGTCCATACCGGCTTGATGGAAGGACAGTAAGTCCCAACTTTTACAAGACCTGGGTCAACCACAATTGGTTGTGGCTGCCACCCCAACCCATAGGGCACTCAAAAGTATCCCATCCCCTATGGACCGGACATCCGATAGGGATTCTGGCAGGCGCCGAACGGGAGTTCCCTCAGGAACTCGGATCATGGAGGCAGTCCCATATATCACTTCCTTGCCCAGCAGACTGGAATCTTCTGACTCGGTTTCAGGCTCCAACGCTGGGGGCCAGTCGGAGCCTCATTCCCTGATTGAGGCTTAGCCCAAGGAGTCCCCACAGTCTCCACTGGAGGAGCTGTCATTCGCCGAACTCCTCTGGTGTCTTCAACAGGCCTGTAGCTGGGCGTCCCAGGAAATGGACCCCAAGTGAAAGAGGCTGGCAGAACATCTGGACCTTACTAATGCAGACCCCCATCCCTCCATTGATGGGACCGCATGAGCACTTAACCTCTACCATACGGCAACAGCCGTCCTCTATTTTGGCGGTTTCCAAAAAAGCTGACCAGACTTATCACCTCCCCCGGAAGGGGCCTGCCATTTGACAACCCAGCCTAGGGCCGACTCTGTTGTTGTTACTGCAGCTCACGATAGGTCTGCTCAACCTAAACATCTGAGTGCGTCCCCACCGGACATGAAGTCCAGGCAAATGAACCAGTATGGCCGCATGGTCTACTTTTTGTCTACCTGCGCAATTTGCTCCTTAAATTATGTGGCCCATATGGTGTCCTTTCAGAAGTCTGCTTTATCTGACTTGGAGAAGGAACTCCAGGCCATTCCTGATGAGAACCTCAGGAACAGGCTGTTGGAGAAAGTACAACTTAACAAGTCTTCCTGCCGCCACAACTTATGGGCCACTTAGGACTCAGTCGATTCTGTGGCCCATTGCACTGCTACAGGAGTTTGATTGAGGGGCCTGGCTTGGCTCCATCTTGTGGGACTGGTGCAAGACGTCCAAAGCACCCTACTGGACACCCTCTTCAGGGATTTCCGTCCTTTTTTCAGGGCAACACCAAAGATATAATCAAGGAGCTATAGGAGAGTAGGAGATCCCTTAAAGATGTCCGCTCCATGTACTACTCGGGCCAAAAATCCAAGCAGACATTTTGTCTGCCCCAGAAGAAGCGGAATAGGCAGAACCAGGGCAGATGACAAGGCAGGTGTCATACCACCGGTTCCGCTACTCAGACTCCTCAGGCGAAGTCCCAAAGGGATGGCGGCAAAGCGACCCTCTCATCTGCATCCTGACCTGAGGGGATCTCTTCCACCTCCTCTTGTTTTTCCAGAGAAACCAGTAGGGGGAAGGTTTTCCCTCCATCTGGAAGGGTGGAAGGCGATACTGTAGATGCTTGGGTACTGCAGCTCATTGCAAGAGGGCACTCCATCGAGTTCCTAGACAGACCTGTGGGCAGTCCACCGGGAAGGTCTCACTACCCGTCAGGCCATCAAAGCCTTATTCAGCAGGAAATCCAAGCTCTGTTGTCAGTCAGCCATAGAGCGGGTTCCATCAGGGCAAATGGGAAGGGGATATTACTCCCACTTCTTCCTAGTGCCCAAAAAGACTGGTGAGCTGAGGCCCATTCCGGATCTCAGCCTGCTCAACCTCTTCGTGGAATACAAGAGGTTTTGCATTCTCACCCTCCAGGGACTCTTACCCCTGCTCCAACAGAATCATTGGCTGTGCTCGTTGGACATGCAGAATGCTTACCTGCACATTCCAGTCCTCCCGGCCCACTGCCATTTCCTGAGATTGTCCTTTCAGTAGAACCATTCTCAGATCACAACCCTTCCCTTTGGCCTCTCTTCGGCACCTCAGGTTTTTACCACGTGCCTGGTGGTGGTGGCTTTGGCCTTGCTCCGCAAGGGGATTTAAGTGTTCCCTTACCTGGACAACTGGCTCCTGTCAGCACCGTCTCAGGACAGTCTGATGGAATCTCTTTCCACCACCCTGGACCTCTTTTCCAGATTTGGCATCACTGTGAACTATCCCAAGTCTCAGTTTTCACCCTCCCAGCACCTTCAGTTCATTGGAGTGGTGCTGGATATGGTCCAGGGCAGGGCCTTCCTACCGATGGACAGGGCGGAAACCGTGATTCAGCAAGATGCTTTAGTGTCCTTCTCACGGTGGATCGCAGCATGCTCTATCCTCTGCCTGTTGGGACTCATAGTGGCTGCCATCCCAACAGTCCCTTTGACCAGACTGCATATGAGGGTGACCCAGTGGTCCCTCAGGGTCCAGTGGGATCAACGCATGGACGAGATGGATCACATGGTGTTAGTCTCCAACAGTTTAAAGAGGGATCTCCTCTGGTGGCAGGATCTATCCAACCTTTCCCTGGGGGTTCCTTTCCACCTCCTGTCCCCCTCCATGACCCTCACAACAGATGCCTCAGGCCATGGTTTGGGAGCCCACCTGGGAAACCACCGGACTCAAGGAACATGATCTCCCCTAGCGGAGCATCTGCATATAAACATTCTGGAGTTGAGGACTGTCTTCTGTGCTCTCCAAGCTTTCCAATCCCTCTTACTTCCAGGAACACTTCTGATCCAGACCAACAACACAGCCACAGTTTGGTACATCAACAAACAGGGAGGCACCCGGTCATGCCCCCTCTGCAGGGAGGTGATGCAGGTGTTGTACTTGGCAGTCCAGCATGGTCTGTCTCCGATAGCAGTCCATGTTGCAGGAGTTCACAGCGTCCTGGTGGACAGTCTCAGCCGCACTGTTGCACGGGCTCACGAGTGGAAGCTAAAGCAGGAAGTAGTGGAAGATTTCTTCCTTCAATGGGGTCAGCCAGAAATAGATCTATTCGCCTCCCCAACCAATGCAAAATTACCCAGTTTTTGCTCGCTCATTCCCAGGCATTTTTGGGCTAAACGCTTTGTCTCTATCCTGGACATAGAAACATAGATTTTGACGGCAGATAAGGACCACTTGGCCCACCCAGTCTGCCCATTTTCCTACCTAAGCTGCAGATCCTAGTTAACCAGCAGCCTACTTCTTCCTACCCCCAACCCCTAGAATTGCATTATGACTGTCCCATGCATGCTTGAATTCCACCACTGTTTTTGACTCCACAACCTCCTCCGGAAGTCTGTTCCATGCATCCACAACCCTCTCTGTGAAAAAATGCTTCCTTAAATTACCTCTGAGCCGCCACCCTTCTATCTTCAAATTGTGCCCCCTTGTTCCTGCACACCTCTTTTTTTGAAAGATGCTACCCTCTTGCACTTTGTTGATTCCCTTGAGATACTTGAAAGTTTCTATCATGTCCTCCCTCTCCCTCCTTTCCTCGAGGCTATACATATTCAGCTCCTTAACTCTCTATTCATATGTCTTCCGGTGCAGACCCTGCACCATTTTAGTTGCCCTCCTCTGGACAGCCTCCATCCTGTCTATGTCCTTGCAGAGACTGGGTCTCCAAAACTGCTCGCAGTACTCCAGATGGGGTCTCACCAATTGTCTGTACAGAGGGATAATAACTTCCTGTTTTCTACTGGTGATGCCTCTCCCGAGGCATCCCAGTATCCCCCCAGCCCTCCTTGCTGCCCTCTCACATTGCTTGCCCACCTTTAGGTCATCTGATATGACTACCCTCAGGTTCCTTTCCATTTTTGTTGTTGTTAGTATCTCACCCCCCCATTGTGTACTCTTCCCCTGGGTTTTTGTTTCCCAGGTGCATTACCTTGCACTTCTTAGCATTGAATCTAAGCTGCCATACATTTGACCATTCCTCTAACCTTGCCAAGTCCCTTCTCATCCTTTCCACCCCACCTTGTGCATCAACTCTGTTGCAGATCTTTGTGTCATCTGCAAAGAGACATACTTTTCCTTCCAGTCCCTCTGCAATGTCGCTTATAAAGACACTGAAGAGGATCGGTCCTAATACTGAACCCTGCGGTACCCCACTAGTAACCCCCCTTTCTTCAGAGTGGACTCCATTTACAGTTACCTTCTGTGTCCTATTCTCCAGCCAATTCTTTACCCAGGCTGTCATCTTGGAACCCACTCCCAGGCTGGCTAACTTGTATATTAATCTTTTGTGTGGGATTGTGTCAAATGCCTTGCTAAAGTCTAGGTAGACCATGTCCACAGCCCCTCCCTGATCTACTACGTTGGTCACCCAGTCAAAGAAATCTATCAGATTCGTCTGGCATGACCTTCCCGCTGTGAATCCATGCTGCCTTGGGTCCTGAGCCCCTCTGGCCTCTAGATACTCAACAGTTCTTTCCTTCAGAAGTGATTCCATCATTTTTCCTACCACTGAGGTTAAACTAACAGGTCTGTAGTTTTCTGCTTCTGCCTTGGTCCCACTTTTGTGAAGGGGAATCACATCTGCCCTCCTCCAGTCCTCGGGTACCACCCCATTCTCCCATGATTTGTTAAAGAGGGTAGTCAGTGGTGTCACTAGTTCTACCCTTAGTTCTTTTAGAATTCTGGGATGAATCCCATCAGGCCCCATTGCTTTGTCCACCTTCAGTTTTAAAGTTCCTTCAGAACCCTTTCTTCTGTATCCAGAGTGTTTCTACTGTTTGTTTTGAGTACCTCCCACTTCCTTTGTAAATACTGAGCAAAAATATTTGTTTAGTGTATCTGCCTTTTCACAGTCACCCTCTGCCCACCCTCCTCCTCTTTATTAAGCCTCACTAGCCTCCCTTGGTCTTCCTTCGGCTCCCTGATGTACCTATAAAGGTTTTATCCCCTTCTTAACTGAGTTGGCTATCTTTTCCTCGGTTTGGGCCTTTGCTATTCTGACTGCCTTCCCAGCTTCCTTTTGCTTTAACTGATACAGTTCCCTGTCCTGCTCCTTCTGTGATTCCTTGTTCTTCCTGAATGCTTTCTTTTTCTCTTGAACCTTCACTGCCACTTCCTTTGAGAACCATAGTGGTTTCTTACATCGTTTAGTTTTGTTAATTTGCTTCACACAAAGGCTTGTTACCTCTGTGATTGCAGTGTTTATTATTCCCCATTGTTCTTCCACCCCTCCTTCCTGCCCATTTGTGAGTGCATTCCTTAGGCACTCACCCACTTTGGCAAAGTCAGCCCTCCTAAAGTCCAGTACTTTTGCCTTTGTATGGCTTGACTCTATTGCTGTGTTTATTGTGAACCATGCTGTTCGATGGTCGCTAGTTCCCAGATGGCTACCCACTTCTACATCTGTGATCCTCTCTTCATCTCCATTTGAGAGAACCAGGTCTAAGATTGCTCCTCTCGAGTGGGCTCCAATACTAGTTGTCTAAGGCATGCCCTTGTATGGCATCTAGAATAACCTCACTCTTGAAGTGGCTGCTGCAACTGCATTCCAGTTAACATCTGGCATATTCAGATCACCCATCAGCAATATCTACCCTTTTTCTGCCATTCTAAGTATTCTTTCTATCATTTCCTTGTCCATTTCCTCCCCCTGAGAAGGGGGTCTATATACAACCCCTGTGCGGATTGTGGTGCCATTGCTGGTCTCCAAATTTACCCACAGTGCTTCTTCTCTCCTCCCTGTTTTCCATTTTATTCTGTTGCTTTGATTCCTTCCCTTATGTAAAGAGCTACTCCTCCTCCTCTTTACCTCCCTGTCCTCCTGTAGATAGTGTATCCTGGTATGTTTATGTCCCAGTCATGGTTTTGTGTGCCATGTTTCTGTGACTGCCACGATATCCAGATGCTCCTCCTCCTCCATCAAGGCCACTAATTCAGGAAGCTTGTTACTCAGACTACGGGCATTGGTACTCATTGCTCTCCATTTTTTGATGGCTTTACCTTCTTTTGCAGCATCCCCCACTGACCTGTCTACCTCGCTCTTTTTCTCATTTAGTACCCTGTTTTGTAGGGAGAGGCTGGGATTTTCCTGCTGCTTATCAGTGCCTCCCCCATTGACTAGTTTAAAAGCTTGCCAATGAAGCATTTAAACCGATTGCTCAAAAGACTTGTTCCCTTCCTGGACAGATGCAGACCATCCTGCCAGTATAGGCTGGTGTCCCTCCAGGTGGAACCCAGTCCCCAATGAAGCCAAACCCGTGCTCCACACCATTTTTTCAACCATTCATTAAACTGCATGGTGCAAAGTACCCTCGCCTCACTCGTGCCATTGACAGGCAGCACCTCAGAGAAGGATATTGTGTGTGCTACTTGTCTTATACCCCTCCCCAATTCTACAAAGTCCTTCTGCACTGCTCTAATCTCATGATTAGCCAAGTCATTTGTCCCTAGGTGGACAATGACGTCCAGCTCAGACTCCCATGCAGCTGTTCTCGTGATCCTGAGGATGCGCTTCCTGTCTCTCCAAGCCATGGCACCAGGCAGGCATCTTACTTCAGTTTTCCCTGCTCCCCCCAGTTCTGTCCCCCTAATTATTGAGTCCCCCACCAAGAACTGCTTCCTTTCCTTGTGGTGTCCTCTGCCTCCTTCCTGTGGGCCTCCCTTGTGACAGTTGTCCTCAGCCTCCTTAGTCTCCTCTGCAGGTGCATCCATAGGGAGCTATGCTTCCCAGAATGGTGTATGGATTGTGGTGTGGAACAGACTGGCTGGTGCCTCTGTTCCACCATCCTCACCTCCCTGAGCGCATTGTGGTCCAACTGCTGTGCTTCTTCGCAACCTCTGAGGTAGTGGTGGTGGCTCTGGTGCTCCTGGATGGGGAGGTTCCTTCCTACTGTCCAGTGTGGCCTGGGGAGGGTCCCTTACTACTGTCCAGTGTGGCCTGAGACTGGCAACTTCCTCCCTCAGGGCAGAGAGGTGTCTGTAAATAGGGCAGCATCTCAGCCTCCAGAAAGACTCCTGGAAGACTGCTGCCCCACAGCCATTACATTGCACTACTCCCCACATTTTTTGTGTGTGTGTGTGATTGGTTTGTAATATAGAAATATATATATATATATACTGTAGATATTATACAATGTGTATGCTTATATTGTCAGTGCAGTGTGCTAGAGAGGATATGACAGTGATATGCACCTTGCACTCTTGAGGAATTGATGTCAGAACCCCAGGTATAAAGGATCTTCCAGGGGTGGGTGGGGTGAGGGTGGGAAGGGGTTGGGCCTAAACTGTGCCCTCACAAAACAATCAGCTAAAAGCTCTGACCCACCACTGCGATGAGTGCCTTCCTGTCAGCAAGATGCCCTACACAACAATTTGACAGAGAAAACACCCTGCTAATCAAACAGAGAAAAATCCACACATCCAAGTCAGACACAGGTAAACCTCCCCAGCCCCAAAACAGGCCTGGTGGTTTGTGCTCTGAAAGCTGTCAGCCCCAAAATAAGTCAGCTGTGCTTTAAACTCTTCCTGCACTGAAAATGTTAAGAATTGTAACAAACAAAGCGTAAACCTAGATCCACCTCCCTCTGTTGCTTGAAAGACTGTCTTTTCCTGTTTCACACTGCAATTTTTCTATGACCACTCCTAACCACAGTAACTTTTTTTAAAATAGTTTAACTATCACAAACTCCTACGCACCAGTAAATTATTTAAAAATAGTTTCTGTCCCAAAATCCTAGTAGTCAATCCAGCTACCCCCAAGGGACAACCAAAATGCAGTATTCAGACACTTATGAAGTTACTTCCAAGATAAGCAGAGTTTGCAAGCTTCTTTTTCAACTCCTCAGCCCTGTAATTTATTTAAAAATAGTTTAACTGTCAGAAAATCCTAGTAGACAATCTAGCTACCTCCAAGGATCTACCCTAATGCAGTATTTAAATCCTTCTGAAGTTACTAACAAGCTAAACAGAGTTTGCAAGCCCTTCTTGGTTAAACACTAAATAAATATGTGAATAAAAGCAATTACCAAGGGTAGTTAGTTTCACCTCCACAGAATTAAGCAAAAGTGCACGTTTGTTGCAGATATCAAGTGCAATATAAATTTCTCACACAGCTCGCAGTTGAATAAAGAAGTGGTGTCCTTCAGGTCCAGAAAATGTGCTTTGTGTCTTTAAAAATTGCAGCCTCCAGTAACTTATAGTAATCAGATCTAGTCTGGATATCTCCACCCAGGGCAATTTGTTGACAGTGGTTATGATGCAGCCCTTCCTGTTCCAATACAACCTGTTTGGTCTGAAAACAGTGCCCTGCCCCCTATGGCTGTCTGTGTTTCAAGTCACACTGCAGGTTTTGCTATGACCACTCCTTAACCACAGTAGCTTTTTTTAAAAATAGTTTAACTATCACAAACTCCTACGCACCAGTAAATTATTTAAAAATAGTTTCTGTCCCAAAATCCTAGTAGTCAATCTAGCTACCCCCAAGGGACAACCAAAATGCAGTATTCAAACACTTATGAAGTTACTTCCAAGATAAGCAGAGTTTGCAAGCTTCTTTTTCAACTCCTCAGCCCTGTAATTTATTTAAAAATAGTTTAACTGTCAGAAAATCCTAGTAGACAATCTAGCTACCTCCAAGGATCTACCCAAATGCAGTATTTAAATCCTTCTGAAGTTACTAACAAGCTAAACAGAGTTTGCAAGCCCCTTCTTGGTTAAACACTAAATAAATATGTGAATAAAAAAGCAATTACCAAGGGTAGTTAGTTTCACCTCCCACAGAATTAAGCAAAAGTGCACGTTTGTTGCAGATATCAAGTGCAATATAGAATTTCTCACACAGCTCGCAGTTGAATAAAGAAGTAGTGTCCTTCCAGGTCCAGAAAATGTGCTTTGGACAGGTAGATTTCTGTACATTTTCCCTCCCTCCATTTCCAATTCTTCAGAAGGTTCTGCTGAAGCTTCAGGCAGAGGGGTCTCACATGATTCTCATAGCCCACCTTTGGCCTCAGGAGATATGATTCCCTCTGCTACAGCAGCTGACATTGGAACCAACGGTACCTCTTCCTCTGTCCCACGACCTTCTGTTTCCGGAGCAGGCCAGCTTGGTGCATCTGAGCCTCAAATCTCTCCACCTGCATGCGTGGCACCTTTGAACATAGCCGTTTCATGCTTTGGCAACTCTTCCAGAGTCGCTCAGGTCCTAGTGGAGGCCAGAAAACCCTCCACTAGATCCATGCATGCTATGAAAAGGAAGAGATTTTATATTTGGGCCACAGCCAAAGGCTTGGACCCTTTTTCCTGCTCGGCTCCCCAGGTCCTCGAGTACCTCCTGCACCTGTCTGAGTCAGGCCTCAGCTATTCCTCGCTGAAGGTCCACCTCTCTGCAGTTTCCGCCTACCACCTTCTGGAGGAGGGCAAAACCCTCGCTCAGTTGTAGGTTTCCAGAACCTTCCTTTAGGGGATCCTCCACCGTAACATAGAAACATAGAATTTGACGGCAGATAAGGACTGCTTGGCCCACCCAGTCTGCCCATTTCCCTACCTGATGGATAAGTTGCAGATCCTAGTTCACCAGCAGCCTACTTCTTCCTACCCCCACCCCCTAGAATTGCCTTATGACTGTCCCATGCATGCTTGAATTCCACCACTGTTTTTAACTCCACAACCTCCTCTGGAAGGCCGTTCCATACATCCACAACCCTCTCTGTGAAAAAATACTTCCTTAAATTACCTCTGAGCCGCCCCCCTTCTATCTTCAAATTGTGCCCTTGTTCTTGCACACCTCTTTTTTTGAAAGATGCTACCCTCTTGGACTTTGTTGATTCCCTTGAGGTACTTGAAAGTTTCTATCATGTCTCCCCTCTCCCTCCTTTCCTCGAGGCTATATATATTAAGCTCCTTAAGTCTCTCTTCATATGTCTTCTGGTGCAGACCCTGCACCATTTTAGTTGCCCTCCAGAGGACAGCTTCCATCCTGTCTATGTCTTTGCGGAGATTGGGTCTCCAGAACTGCACGCAGTACTCCAGATGTGGTCTCACCAGCTGTCTGTACAGAGGGATAATAACTTCTTGTTTTCTACTGGTGATGCCTCTCCCTATGCATCCCAGTATTCCCCCAGCCCTCCTTGCTGCCCTCTCACATTGCTTGCCCACCTTTAGGTCATCTGATATGACTACCCCCAGGTCCCTTTCCATTTTTGTTGTTAGTATCTCACCCCCCCCATTGTGTACTCTTCCCCTGGGTTTTTGTTTCCCAGGTGCATTACCTTGCACTTCTTAGCATTGAATCTAAGCTGCCATACATTTGACCATTCCTCTAACCTTGCCAAGTCCCTTCTCATCCTTTCCACCCCACCTTGTGCATCAACTCTGTTGCAGATCTTTGTGGCATCTGCAAAGAGACATACTTTTCCTCTAAGCCTCTGGTCTGTAATCCGGTTCCCCCGTGGGATTTGAATTTTAATTTAGAGAAACTTATTTTGCCCCTTTTTAAACCGGCAGCAAATTGCGACATGCATTATTTGTCCTGGAAAATGCTCTTTTTAGTTGCCATTACTTCAGCTTGAAGGATTTCAGAGCTTCAGGCCCTTGTTTGTAAGGAGCCATGTATGATTTTCCACAGAGACCAGGTGACTCTGCAGACTAACCCTTTCTTTCTTCCGAAAGTAGTCTCAGTATTTACTTTGAACCAGAATGTTGAACTGCCGTTATATTACCCAGAGTATTCCAACAGAATACCTCCTGCACACTTTAGACATGCATAGGATTCTGATATATTGCATCTCTAGGACCAAATAAGCTCGTAGTGTGGACCAGTTGTTTGTGGCCTTTGCACCCAAATGTCAGAGCAAGGCCATTTCACACCTCCTAAGGAAGGGGTTGGAGCCCCAAAGCGCAGAAGTCGAGATTCTTTGTGGGTGCTTAAATTGAAACATTGCCTGCTTTAAGCCATTGCATGCACACTTGGTGTTTATCTGTATGCAAGTGTGAGAAAAGCTTTTTTCAGAAAAAATAACGCTCTTTTGAATTACAATCTGGAGTACTGGTTATTTTTTTCTAAACAAGTCCGTTTCCAAACACAGTTTGTCTAAATGGTTTGCTAACTGTAGCTTGTACATTTACCATAAGTACAAGAAGCCCCTTTCTGGGGGACGTGAGGTCATTCGACTCGGGCCATGGCTGCTTTGATGGCCTTCCTGAGGAACCTGTCCACTGCAGACATTTGCGCAGCGACCACTTGGTCTTCCATTCATAGTCACCAAGCATTACAGTGTGAAAATCACATCTAGGTGCAGAGCTGGTTTTGGACTCTCAGTCCTGCAAGACTCTTGTCCTAAGGAGACCTCTAGTTGGCAGATGCTTCCTCCTCCCAAAACTTAGTCTCTGATTTCCTTTCTCATTTGACTGCTTGGTATTCAGTCCTATATGTGAAGACCTGCTGCAGAAACCCTCTTGAAGTAAGATATAGCAGTTATGTAGAACTTACCGTAATAGCAGATCTTTGAGAGAGGTTCCTGCACTAGATCTCTGTTTCCCTCCCACCTTCCCCCAGCTCCTGCATTTTCCTGTTTTCCTTTCCCAGGGCTTTGTTTTAGCAGCTCAGGCCTTCAAGAGTTTATACTCCTTTCTCATGTTTCCTCTTCTGAGGTCTCTGGAGGGCGGGCGTGGGGACTGCCCCATATACAGTCATGCAGATGTCCTATCATGTGACACCGGGGGCGGTCCCCTGCTATAGATTGCTAGCTAGAAGTTTCCTGTGTGGTCCTAGTGCCAGGGAGCACAGTCCTATATGTGAAGACCTACTGCAGGAACCTGTCTCGAAAATCTGTTACGGTAAGTTCTTACATAACTTCTTTTTTTTTATGTGTTCCCTTACCTGGATGACTGGTTTCTGACAGCCCCTTCCAAGGACTTTTTGCTGCAGACCATGGAATGCACCTTTCGGCTTTTTCAGGCCTTGGGGATCACGGTCAGCGTGTCAAAGTCTTGTTTCTCTCCGTGCCAATGCCTCCAGTATATTGGGCCAGTTCTGGACTCTTCTCTAGGCAGAGCTTTCCTGCCGCGGACAGAGTGGAACGTTTGATAGCACAGACCCAGTTAGTCTCCTCCAGTTGACAAATCCGCCTTTTGGGGCATATGACAGTGGCTATAAGCACAGTGCCCCTGGCCTGCCTGCATGTGAGGTTTCCTCATTGGACCCTTTGGGTCCAATTGGACCAGCGTACCAACGACCTGGATGTGCCAGTACTAGTCTCCAACCTGGTGAGTAGACCTTAGAGTGGTGGCAGAACCCTGCCAATCTCCTGCAAGGGGCCCCCTTGTGAGCTGTGTTCCCTCAGCAGAGCCTCACAACAAACGCCTCAGGCCTGTGCTGGAATGTGTACATAGCCGACCGTCACACCCAAGGGACATGGTCCTACATGGAGCAGCATCTCCACATCAGTGTACTGAAGATGCAGGCAGCTTTTTATGCTCTGCAGGCCTTCCAGACCCACATTCTTCCTAGCCCACTGCTAGTGCAGACATACAATATATCAGTGGTATACTACATCAACAGCAGGGGGGCACTCACTCATACTCCCTTTGTCGGGAAACATTAGTTTCATACTGGGTCATTGAGCACAACCTGGAGCTCTCAGCCATCCATGTTCCAAGTGACCAAAACTCCTCGCAGACAGTCTAAGCTGGTCCAGGTTGAGGACTCACGAGTGGAAACTTCTGTCCTCAGTGGTCGAAGATCTCTTAGACAGTTGAGGCCTCCCAGAGTTGGACCTTTTTGTATCCTCACTCTCAATGCAAAACTGCCGCTTTTCTGCTCACTTGATCCAGGGCCTGTAGTTTTCTGGCACAGCGTGTTGTCCCACTTCTGAAAGGGGAGGTTTCTATATGCCTCCCCACTCCTGCAGAGAGTTCTTCCCAAGCTCCAGTCAGAGGGAACAGAGATGATTCTCATAGCTCCCTGCTGGCCACGTCAGATATGGTTTCCCCTGCTGCAGCAACTGGTAGTGGACCCCCCCTCGAACCCTGCCCCTGTGCACCGCATTGCTCGCCCGGGAACAGGGTGCCATGCTCCATCCCGACCTCATGTCTCTTCATCTACATGTGTGGTTCATGCAGAGTTAGCTGTCGACTGCTTTGGGGTTTCTTCCAGGGTCGCTGATGTCCTGGTGGCTGCTAGAAAACCTTCCACGAGAGCTACCTATGCCATGAAGTGGAAGCGCTTCTCCCTCTGGGCCACTGCTCGCCACCTGGATCCTTTCACCTCTCCGGTGAATCCTTTCAGACTCAGGCCTAGGGTACTTTTTTTTTTTGTTTGTTTATCCTTTTTACCTGTGTGGCCCTTCAGCTTGCCTTCATGTCCCGCCATCCATTCATCTCCAGCCACCGTCCAATCCTGCCCCGATCCCCAGTGAAGCCCCCACCGCCATTTACCCCCATGGCTTGCCCCCCCCCCACAGCGGAGCAGCAGGGAGTCTCCCTTACTCCCTAACGACACAGGATCCAGTATCGGGCAGTGGTGCCCCTGAGGCCAGGCATTCCTCAGACGGCCATCAAGCCTCTGCGACCGAGCGCCATGCTTTCCGCTTTTCTGACTTGGCGTGGGCTGGGGCGTACAATGACATCAATGGAGGGAGCATGCACGCGTCCACCAATACTCCCTCCTGGTGCCATGCCCCAAGTTCACCCCCTTCCATGCAGTGCCAGTGCACCGCCCCCAGCCTCCGCCAGTGGTCACTAGTGTGCCGACAGCTGGTAGCCCCCCTCCCCCGGAGAGGGAGAGCAGTCCACAGATGCTCTATCCCTCTCTGTGCCTGTCGACCCCTGGTGACCCAAGTCCATTCCTGAACCCGGGTCGCCAGTGTGGAGCGAGGTGTGGCATCCAACGCCTCAACTCTCAGCACCAGCGGGCCGTGGTCTAGGGTATTTCTCTCTTAAAGTGCACCTGTCTACCATCTCTTCATACCATGCACCTATTGAGGGCAAATCTGTCTCCCAGCTGGAGGTATCCTGCACATTCTTGCAGGACATCCTGCATTTGAAGCATCCCAGCCGGGATCCCACCCCTCCATGTGACCTTCTTTTCATGCTGGAAAAACTCACCCTACCTCCCTCTGAGCCAGCCGCGAATTCTGTCATGGAAAGCGTTATTTTTAGTTGCTATTACTTCTACGGATTTGAGGATTTCTGAGCTTCAGACTCTGATGTGTAAAGAGCCTTATTTGGTTTTTCCAAAGACAGCGTTTTTGCACACAAATCCTAAATTCAAACAACATGAAGTCTTGCTATATTATGACTATTGCAGTTTGTCCCACCATTAGAACTGCTCCGGGGGTGAAAGAGTTAACTTCCATGCCAGGCATGGAACTTAGAGCCCGAGCTCGGTTAGAGAAGCTCTGTCTGGAAGATTTCAAACTGAAACTGTCAGATTCTTTACTTCGCCTCACTGAACAGTCGCTCCGGAGATTCCTCCTACTGCTCGGTTCATTTCTCGGTTTAAATAGTATTTTCTCGGTTAAATTCAACCGCTATTATTATTATTTTAACCGCAAACTGATAGGTTCAAGCTCATTCTGTGGTATTGTAAGTAATAGACAGGTTTATTTCTGTGTGGAACTTGTAAATGTTTATCGGTTCGGTTCGAACCGATCAGGTTGTTTTAAAACTTTATTCTAAAGCTTTTAGAGTGTGGTTCCCGGTTCTTATCGGTTCTAAAAAAACGGATTTCATTACGGTTTTTTCCATGACCCGTGACACGGTTGGGAACCAATAAGGGTGTCTTGCCTGGCACTGCCGCTAAAGGGCAAGTTTTGGGTTAGGGTTGGCATTGTGTCTGAGAAACCCAAAAGAAAAACCGGGCCCACTGTTTCAGCACTGTAGTGTCTGTGGGGAAGCCTTTGCCAAGGCTGACCCACACACCACATGTGTATATTGTCTGGGGTTTGACCACCTCAATTCAGACTGCCAGATTTGTAAGAACTTCCCTGCAGCTACCCTAGATAAGAGAGTTGGTAGGCTCAGGGGATGAGAGGCCAAAAAGTCCGCTGACCCGGATGGCCAGCCTGGTTCAGTGTCAACCGAACCGGAGGGAGTGCCCTCTGACCAGGGCGAGACTTCCTCGGGCAAACGTAAAGCTGACTCTGAGGAGCCAGTTCCAGCAAAGAAAACTAGAAAATCAGCAGGTGTGGAGTAAAAAATTCCTTCTCTAACTGCTGCAGAGATAGCTAAAGCAATACAAATTGTCCAGTCACTTTCTCTGGTTCTGTCCGAACCACCTCTATCTGGCAAAAGGTCGGTTCGGACGATTCCACCGGTTCAAGAATATGATATAGAAGAGTTTTATGAACCAGAGGAGGGGGAGGATGATTATGAACAGTGTGAATGTGACTTTGAGAGTCTGGATATGCCCATTGAACCGGACATCTCCCCAGACAGACCTTTAGAATCTCCCCCTACGCTTTCTGAGTCCCCTTCTCATTTTCTGTTTTATAAAAAAGTTGCTAAAACCCTCCAGCTCCCATTGGAGGACGCTGTGGATGAGCAAGAGGAACCTGACTTTGTGGAAGTGATGGATATCCCAGAGTCCAGGAGATTGTCTATTCCTTTACATAAATCATTTAGGAAACAAACAATAACAATTTTAAAAGCTCCTAATTCTGTGCCTCCTGTGGACAAAAAGATGGACAGGAGGTACACTTTGTCAGGTCCTGATACAGAATTTCTTTCACAGCAATGCAGTCATGTTGGGGTAGTTCAGGCTGCAGCCTGTGATAAGGCTATTTCCCTGGCTTCACATCCTCCTGACAAGGACTCCAGGAAGATTGATGCCATGGCTAAAAAACAATACATGGCAGCGTCCTTGGGACTCAGACAAGCAAATTACATGGCTTATGTGGCAAGATACCAAAATCTAGATGGGACACTGTCATGGCTTTAGCACAAACAGGCCCCTGGCCAGCTTGCCAAGGAGCTGGAGCAGGTGGCTGCTGATGTGATGAGGCATCCAAGGTGCAATTCCATGCTGCTGTGGATTCTAATGATGTATCCTCTAGAGTCATGGCTACATCTGTGTCCTTTCATGAGATTGGCTTGGCTCAGGTGTACTAGTTTGTCACAGGATACCCAGACTAAGGCTATGGATTTTCCTGTGGTGGGAAATTCTCTGTTTGGGGAGCAGACAGAGAATTATATGAAGAAAATGGATGAATATAGAACCACTTATAGGAGTGCACAAGCCAAGGAGTGGCAAGCCACTCCTCAAAGACAGACCCCCAGGGGTAGAGGCAGGCCTTTTCACAGGCCTTTTTAACAAACCCAGGCCTCCTCTTCAGCTTATGCTCAGAGGGGGTTCTTCAGAGGGAGAGGCAGACGGGGTGCAAGCAGGCCTGCTCCCACCCCTCAGCCTAAAGCCCCTGCCAAACATGCACCCTGATGGGGTGCCCAGGGCCGGTTCTCCATTACCTGCAGGGAGCTGGCTGACTTACTTCGTTCAGGACTGGGAGTCTTTAACATCAGACAAGTGGGTCCTGGAAGTAGTAAGCCAGGGTCTGGTTCTCAGCTTCAAAAAATTTCCAAAGATGAGAATCAGATCTTTTCCACCTGCAAATCCTCTAGAGACTTTTGCCTTGGAAACAGAAGTCTCAACCCTCCTGGCTCTCAGAGCTGTAGAAAGGGTTTCTCCCCTACACCAGGGCAAGGGTCTGTACTCCAGGTACTTCCTTACCCCAAAAAAGACAGGAGAATGGTGGCCCATTCTGGACCTAAGATATCTGAACAAGCACCTTTTAAAACCAAAATTCAAAATGGTGACTCTGGCAATGATTTTACCTTCTCTAAGGCCAGGGGACTGGCTAGCTTCCCTGGACCTCAAGGATGCCTACTTCCATGTTCTTATCAGAAGCTCCTACCGAAAGTACCTCAGATTCGAACTGCCCTCAGGCCATTACCAGTTCAGAGCAATGCCCTTCGGCCTTACCTCTGTCCCAAGGGTATTCACAAAATGCCTGGCAGTAGCAGTTGCTCATTTAAGAAGGCAAAAGATTGCCATCTTTCCCTGCCTAGACGGCTGGCTTATTGTAGGTCAGTCTCCAGACCAGGTCAAATCACACCTGCAAGTTACCCAGCAGCTGCTCACCTCTCTGGGCTTTCTTCTCAATCTTCCAAAGTCACTTCTGGAACCTGTCCAGGTACTCACCTTTATAGGTGCAGAATTGGACACAAAGCAGGCCAGAGCCTTCCTTCCCCTAGAAAGGGTAAGGAACCTAGTGGCCCTGGCCTCCTCCTTCACTCTGCAGGTCTCTCGACCAGCAAGGCATTTCCTACAGCTCCTAGGACACATGGCTGCTTCCACAGATGTAGTGCATGGAGCAAGATTTCAGATGAGGGACATTCAGTTCCACTTGAGAGCCTTTTGGTCTCAAAGAAAAGATCCCCTATCCAAGTTGATCCCAGTGACTCGAACCCTGATCCAGGCCCTTCAGTGGTGGCAGGATCAGAGCAGTCTGAGACAAGGGGTCCCCTTCATCCCTCTATCTCACTCCTTGACCCTTACTACAGATGTGTCCCTTCTGGGATGGGGAGCTCACATGGGCGAGCTCTCCACCCAGGGAGTGTGGTCCCCTCAGGAATCTCTGCTCCACATCAATCTGTTGGAACTCAGAGCTGTTTTTCTAGCAGTTCCGTTTTTTTCTGCATCTGTTCAGAACAAAGTGGTACATGTCTGAACAGACAACACCACTACAATGTGGTACATCAGCAAACAAGGGGGCACTCGGTCTTCGGCCTTGTGCACCGAGGCAATGAAGTTGTGGTCTCTGGCTTATTCCCTGAACACTTACCTCATAGCAGTTCACCTCCCAGGCAAGGACAATGTCCTGGCAGATGCTCTCAGCAGGATTTCCCAGGGCCATCACGAATGGTCACTGGATCCCCGAGTACTGGGGATAGTTTTTGCCAGATGGGGCACCCCTCAGATAGATCTTTTTGCAGCCCCAGACAATCATCAGCTTCCACTGTTTTGTTGCAGGCCCCCAGTGATGGACTTAGTCCCCCTGGATGCCTTTCTCCTCGATTGGGAAGGGAAGTTTCTATATGCCTTTCCCCCCTTTCCTCTCCTGTTCAAGGTGCTAGTCAAAATCAGATCTCAGCCCTGCAAGATGATTCTGATTGCTCCAGATTGGGCCAGGCAGCCCTGGTACCCACTCCTTCTGTCCTTAGCAGTCCATCTTCCCCTGTGTCTCCCCAGGAACCACAACCTGTTAACTTGTGCCCAGGGGAGAGTTTGGTATCCCAATCTCAAATCCCTCTACCTCAAGGCCTGGCTCTTGAGGAGTTAGAATTTGCTGACCTACACCTTTCTCACGGTGTTCTCGAAATCCTGAAAGCTTCTAGGAAGCCTTCCACTAGGGCTACTTATAACTCTAAATGGAAAAGATTTTCCATATGGTGTTCTGGGAAGCATAATTCCTCAGAATCTGCTGATTTGCCCATTGTTTTGGACTATATGGTCCATCTTAATTCTTTGGGACTGAGACCAGCTACCCTGAAAGTGCATTTGGCAGCTGTCTTTGCTTTTATTTCAGCAGGAAAGCCTGCTTCTCTTTCCACTCACCCTGTATTTTCCAAGTTTTTCAAAGGATTACTTCATACTAATCCACCTTTCAGGGCCCCTGCTCCTTCCTGGGATCTTAATGTTTGCATTGCTCAGCTGATGCAACCCCCCTTTGAACCTCTGTCTTCGGCAGAGCTTAAGTACTTGACTTGGAAAACTGTTTTTCTAGTAGCCATCACTTCTGCCAGGCGCATAAGTGAGTTACAAGCTTTGTCAGTGGAGACTGACTTTATCTCCTTTCACAGGGATAAGGTAGTCCTCAGGACTAACAGGAAGTTTTTGCCTAAGGTGGTTTCAGATTTCCACCTAATCAATCTATCTATCTCCTCCTTCCAGTGTTCTTCACTGATCATTCCTCCTCTGGTGAGAGGAGGTTGCACAGCTTAGATGTTAAGAGGGCCCTAAGTTACTACATAGAGCGTACCAAGGGTCACAGGTTCAAGCCCTCCAACTATTTCTCACTTATGGTGAGGTTGGAAAGGGAAACCTGCCACTAGAGATCCATTGCCAGGTGGATTGTCTCTTGTATCCATTTTGCTATCAAAACTGGGAAAGGTTCCCCTTCAGGCCTGAGGGCTCACTCTACCAGAGGTACAGCTGCATCTCTTGCTGCTGCCAGAGACATCCCTATCTTAGAGATATGTCAAGCAGCTACTTGGAAAGCGGTACACTTTCAAGCATTACTCCCTGGATGTCCAGGCCAGGAGGGATGCTCGGTTTAGCACAGCTGAGTGCTTCAGAGCCTATTCCTAAGTAGGTTCTGTCCCTCCTCCATGGAGGTACTGCTGTGTATTCTGCAATAGTCATAATATAGCAAGACTTCATGTTGTTTGAAGAAAAAATTACTCACCTTAGTAATGTTGTTTCTTCTAATGGAGTCTTGCTATATTATGACCTCCCCCACAGCCTGCCCCTCTCAGAACTTCTACTTGGGGTATGGGGTGGGCATTCCAGTGTTGGCACTTTTTTGATGCCCATTTTTTGTTTTCCACCCCTTCTTTTTGGGGTGTTTGGGTGTTGTGTTTTATATTATCTTATCTCATATTATTTTATTTTCTGGTCCCCTGACTTGAGTCTTAGTGTTGGGACCAGGAAAATGTGTTCGTATTTAAGTAGCCAGTTGGCTAGTGTAGGTTACAGCTTCCACACAGAACCTTAGTGAGTTTTGCTCGTAAAGACCTGACAGTTTCAGTTTGAAATCTTCCAGACAGAGCTTCTCTAACCGAGCTCGCGCTCCAAGTTCCATGCCTGGCATGGAAGTTAACTCTTTCACCTCCGGAGAAGTTCTAATGGTGGGACAAACTGCAATAGTCATAATATAGCAAGACTCCATTAGAAGAAACAACATTACTAAGGTGAGTAATTTTTTCTTTTTGCCTAAGGTAGTGTCTGAGTTTACGTTAAACCAATCCATCCACTTACTTATTTCCCTGAGTATTCTAATCAGGGGGAGGCCTTCCTCCATACTCTGGACATCCATTGGGTGTTCTGATATTATATTAACCGTACCCAGACTGTTAGGAAAACTGACCAGTTATTTGTGTCATTTGCCCCTAAAAGAGAAGGGGTTCCTGTTTTGAAATGATGTTTGTCAAAATTGTTGGCTAATTGCATTGTTTACTGTTACTGTAAGTACAACAAGCCCTTGCCTGGGGCAGTAAAAGGCCACTCTACCAGAGGTGTGGCCACCTTTACTGCTTGTTTTAAGAATCTTTTTTTTAAATTAGTCTTTATTTCCATTTTTGTTCCACACAGTTATAGAGAAAAGGATTAAAACTATTAGCTGTAGAACCAATTTTCACAGTTAATGTAAGTCGTACATATTAGACTTAAAGTTCATGAGAGAAGGATAACTTTTATATTAGTTTCTAGTTGTCAAGAATTGACTAAATGTCTTTCATAACTGTCTGGGTCTATCTCCACTCTAGTTACACACTTAATTTAATTTACCACTTTGATTTCCAAGGCTCCCCCTCACCCCCACCAACACTTCCCATATGTTGGGCCTAATCAACAGTTTCAATACACCCAATAAGACCACAGGAATTTTTTTTTTTTTTTTTTTAGTCTTTGGTAACCGGGTAAGGCCCACTAGGCACAAGTGCCTGTTTTCAGGGGCGACCTGGGAGCACTGGGCGGTTAAGTGACTTCCTCAGAGTCACACAGTATGCAAGTGGAGGTTGTGAGAATCAAACTCAGGTCTGGTCTGCTGGATGTATCAAGCTCGTACACACCTCGTTCCTCTAACCTCTAGGCTGTACTGCAATCTCGCTCAAGGGCAAAAGGTGGGATCAAACTTGGCACAGTAGCTAACCCAGTCCTGCCACTTCTGCACAGGAGATGAACCTCTACCTTGCATCTCAAAATTAAATCTTTCAGTAGCATATATTTCTGACATTATTTTTCTCCAGTCCTGTATTGTTGGAGTCTGGGTAGACATCCATCATCGAGTTATTGCCTTTTTGGCTGCCAGAAGGCAAACTGGTAGTATCGAATCTTTCCAAGGAGGAGAATGGTCCGGATAAATCCCCAAAGGAAATTCTTCTGCTGTGAGTTCAATGGGGTAATTGAACAAGATTGAGAGCTCATTTTGAAGGGAGAGTATATGAGGTAGGGGCATAACCAAAAAACGTGTCCCAGGGTGGCGACCCTGCATCCACATAGTCTCCAACAATATCCATATTTTAGGGGGAGGAATTTGGCAAGGGCTGCTGGTGCCCTAAAAAATCGAGAGTGGCACCTCCAAGCAAACTCCCTCCAATGGGGGGACAGGATGGACTTAACCTCATCAGAGCCGAGCCCAGACAAGAGTCAAGGGAAGTCTCTAGTTCTAGGTCTTTATTCCATTCATTGAAGATGGATCTAGTTGATTCCGGACCACCATTTCTCAGCTCTTTATATATTGTACCTATGATATGTTGTTTCAAGTTACCTTTAATTGATTCGATAAATAGCTTTAATAGATTTGGGGTGGGAAGGGGAATTATGGGTGAGACGGTTTTATTGCGAAGGATGTGGTGCGAATTTGAAAGTATCTAAATAGATCAGAGGATCAGAGTGAGAACTGGGACTGTAACCTTTCAAAAGGAATGATGCCCTTGTTTCAGGAATTTGTCTGCTGCAGACGTGCACTTGGAGTTCTGTCCATACTTTCATTCGGCACTACAGTCTGGACATTGCTTCCAGACACAGGGCCAATTTCGGACTCGCTGCCCTTCAGGGCCTTCTTTCCTGAGCCTCCTGCAGTTGCTTTTTGCCTCCTCCTTGCTGACTTTGTAGTCAGTCCTGGTCCTGCTTGGGACTCAGTCATATCAGTGTTGCCTGCAGCAAGAGCTCCCTCGAATCAAGATAGTACAGCTACATAAGAACTTACCGTAACAGTAGATCTTCAAGAGGAGCTCTTGCAGCGGGCACTGCTTTCCCTCCTTCCCCCTGATAGTTTTTTCTCCTTTGCATTTCTTCTGCTTTTCCTTGGCTCTGAGGAACCGCCTCTGTTCTCCATTTCGCCACCTGCTATGGGGTCTCCAGCAGGAGAAATGAGGTAGGTCTGGGGGACTGCCCCCTTTATTGGATAGGTGGACATCAGCGTGCTGGTAGGGGCAGTCCCCCATGATAGATTGCTAGCTAGAAGTTGTCCATGTAGTCCTGGCGCCTGGCAGCTTCAGTCCTACCAGTGTTGCTGGCTGCAAGAGCTGCTCCCGAATATCTACTGTTCCAGGAGCGTGGATGTTGTTCATCCACACTTCTTGGCATGTCCCTTTCCCCTTTAAATCTTGCCAGAAGTCTTCAAGCTGGCTCCTCCCACCCACTCAGGTGGTAAATATCTCGGCTCCGCCCCATGACGTCAGATCCTCCTTTCCGCTGGAGGATACAGGTTCCTTTGTGCTCTCACAGCAATTCGTAGGCCCTGGATTCAAAGCGTCAGTTTTTACTGAAACTAACTTTGAAACTCGTTCGAGTTAGCGATTCCGATTGTAGTGCATTGGACATGGAGGTTAAATCATCCCCCTAATTTCACCAGTGCACCTGCAGCCAGAAGATGTCGCGCACCGGTCCCCACCTATTGTGTGTTTATTGCCTAGGTGTTGGACATGACACCTTGTCTTGCACTTTCTGCCTGGCCTTCCATCCCAACATCCTGGACTACCGCAAGGCGCGCCTAAAACCTGGGAGACCAGAGAAAACGAACCCACCGGTGAAATCTAAGGAGGTGAGGTGGGTGTGGCCGTGGGATCTGCCGAGCAGCTGGAGCAAATGAAGGCATTCGAGGAGGAAGCAGCACAAAAGGGATAAGGATCCAAAGACTTAATCAAAACGAAGACGTTCTTGGGACCGAGAAAGGTCCGAGTCCCAAGAGCACGCGGTCTCGGCTTCGGTCGAGACCGCATCCTCTGCCGCCGGTTTTATGGATCTCCCGTCTGGCCAGGGGACAGAGGAAATGGCCAACCAGGCAGAGATTACTCTCAACCCAGTCGAGCCATTGTCGCTGACTCTTTGGAAAGGACTCCAGTCCTTGTCTTTCCGGATGACGAGACCCAGCCCGCTGGTGTCCCCATCGAGGAAACGGTTCTGGACCCTCGGTTTTCACCAACCCCGGTGTCTACCGATTGATCGAGTCAACTTTCTCGATCAAGGTCCAGAACCCCTTTGGCCGAACTGCCGAGAATGAGTCATAAACACTCTAAGAAGAGGCGTCACCACAGACCTTCATCCTCCTCAGATGAGGAGAGGCTTCGCCGGAAACTCCATCGACGCAATGAAGATCTCATGTGGCAACATCCGATTTTGTCTGGGCAGATGCCAGCCCCACCATCCACCCCAGCCATCACTTGGCTCCCGCCTCCTAGGCCGACCCCTCCAGAACAGAAGTCTTCGGTTCCTTCGCCCGTGGGGCTAGCCCGTATCCCGGTTTGGCCTGCCGCGGTCTCTCCACCGATTTTGGTGGAGCCACCACCTAAGCAGCCTCGGGGCAGGGCTCCCTCGAAAGAGGACTGAACAGACCCCGGGCTTCCCCGATGTCTGTCGATTATGGTCGTCCCCGATCACCCTCGGCGTATCGAGGGAGACCTAGGCGGGAGGCCATTGTATCCTGACTCTTCAGACTCTTACACCACCGGATTGCACTCCCATACTGGGGATGATGAGTCATCCGTGGCGGGTTTGGAGGAAGGCCCTTCCTCTTTTCAGGGCATTCTCCGCCTGATCTCCGAATTCACCGGAATGCCCCTGGAGTCCATCCAGAAGAAGGCGGAGTACACCCTTACGGATATCCTCAAAAGGGGGGGTACCCTGATGGAGGCCTTTCCAGTGGCCGAAGCCATTGTTGGCCCAGCCCTTGAGCTTTGGCAGCACCCAGCTTCCTGCCCAGCACCATCTGCCCGCATGGCCCGCAAGTACGCGGTGCCCATGGGGTCTCTGGCGGGGTTCACTGAACATCCTTCAGCTGAGATCCTGGTGACCACTTCTGTGTTCAGGCGTAGTGGTAGTTCAGCCGACACTGACCGACCCCTGGACAGAGAGTCCAAAAATATGGACCATTCTGCCTGTAAGGTCTATGCGGCCTCTTCCTTAGGCCTTCGTCAGGGCAGCTCGGCTGTTATCATTGCACACTTTTCTCATGCCCTCCTTGGGTCATTAGACAAAGCCCTCATCTCCTGGTGGACATGTAGACCACAGTGAAGCAAGTTCATGATCAGAGCCGTGCTGTTGCTGAACAACAGCTCCAGATGGCCCTGGACATTGGGGATTCCTGTGCCCGCTCCTTAGCAGCCACAGTGGCCACTCGTTGCAGGGCTTGGCTGAGGCTTTCCTCCTTTCTGGAGGATACTCAGCACAAGTTAGCTGACGTGTCCTTCCTAGGCACCAACCTGTTCGGTCCAGGAGTGGCCGGTCACCTTCAGTGCATAGAGCAGTCCAGTGACATCTTGGATGCTACTTCTGCGAAAGGTTCTTTGGGCAAGAACCAGCAGAAGTGAAAGAAGCCATTTTGGCATTCTTCCCCTGCGGTCAGGTAGCCCTCCTATCAAGGAGGTCTGCAGCAACAGCAGCAGGCTCAAGCTTGGCGCCCGAGGCCCAAGCATGGTCCACAACAGCCCTGTAAAGGAGGCCAAGGCGCAGGTCCAGGAGCCTCCTCCTCCTCCTCTAAGCCTGCTCAGTGACTGGTTGGTGGTTGCCACCCCTACACCCGTCATGCCAGCTCTGGATCCTCCCTTGGGGGGGTCCACTGTGCCACTTTCTTTCCGCCTGGTCCGATATCACCTCGGACAGGTGGGTTCTCAAAGTGGTCGGTCAGGGACTGCCTCTAGAATTAGAGCAGTACCCTCCCAGCCAAGCCAAGCCCCTTGGGAGGAAAGGACCTCTGCTTGCACTCAGTCGGCTCTCCGAGACGACATAGCTCAGCTCCTCATCCTCCTGCACACCCAGGCTTCGTGTCCAGGTACTTCCTGGTGCCCAAGCAGATGGGGGGGTTGGTGCCTCATCCTAGAGCTCCACAATCTGAATCAGTATCTCGGGTCTCGCACCTTCCGGATGGTAACTCTGAACCAGATCATACCATCCCTGGAGCGAAACGTGGTTCTGAGCACTGGATCTGCAGGACGCGATCTTTCACGTCCCAATCTGCCCCATCAGTGGTTCCTCTGCTTCAGGGTTGAGGGGACCCTGTACGAGTTCCGAGGCATGCCGTTCGGCCTGTCGTCTGCCCCACAGGTCTTCACCAAGTACATTGCAGTGGTGGCAGCCCATCTTCAGCATCGAGGAATACGATTCTACCCTTATCTCGATGACTGGCTCTTGGCAGGTTTCTCCCTGCAGGAGGTGGAGAGGCCCAGGAATCTGGCTCTCCGAACCTGCTCCCAACTCGGCCTCCTGATCAACGAGGTCAAGTCAGAACTCGTGCCCTCTCAGGTGATGGGCTTCATCGAGGCAGAGCTCAACTCTTGTCAAGCCAGAACTTGGTTCCTGGTGGACAGGGCGGAGGTTCTCTCCTCCTTTGCCCAGTAATTTCTGGTTGGGCATTTGCGCCCTACCCTGGACTTTCTGTGCCTTCTGGGTTACATGGCGGCATGCACCTCAGTGGTCCATTGGGCCAGATGGCACATGCGCCCCCTCCAGTGGGAGCTGGCTGCCCAGTAAACTCAGCACCACGGTCATTTCGACCAGCTGATCACTGTAACCCAGAAGATGTGGGACACACTCCAATGGTGGGCTGCCCCAGAACAGTTGCAGGAAGGGATTCCGTTTGTCCGCCCCGAGCCGATGGTCATTCTTACGACCGATTCTTCTCTCATGGGCTGGGGAGCCCACATAGGGGAAAACATGGACCTCGGGTTCTGTACCCCTGAGGAGTCCCGATGCCACATCAACCTGTTGGAGCTCAGGGCAGTCAGATGGGCACTGTCAGCTTTCGCTGCTCAGCTCCGGGGTCAAGTGGTTCAAGTCCAGACAGACAATACCGTGGCCATGTACTACCTCAACAAGCAGGGCAGCATGCACTCCCGTCTGCTGTGCAAGGAGACGCTCCGCATCTGGACCCTCGTCAGCCGGTTGGAGGCGGATCTCCTAGCAATTCTATGTGGTAGAAGTCTCAAACCAGCTGGCAGATGCTCTCAGCCACATAAGCCAGACATTCCATGAGTGGTATCTCCATCTAGAGGGAGCTTACAGTTTGTTCTGCCATTGGGGCAAAACATTGGTGTACTGGTTTGCCTCCAGGAAAACACCAAGCTGAGGCTGTACCATGCCCGCCGCCCCCAGCAGGGCTCACTGCAGGGGGATGCCTTCTCGAGGCCGTGGACCCCAGGCCTCCTCTACGCCTTCCCTCCATTTCCCTTGATCCACAGGGTGTTACTCAAGGTGAGGAGGGACAAGGCAGCAGTGATCCTGGTAGCCCCAGATTGGCTGCGCCAGTTCTGGTATCCCAATCTCCTCAGCTGCAGGCCCCCGGAGCAGCTTTGAACACGCCTGGACCTGATATCACTGAACCAGGGGAAAGTATTCCATCCGGACCTTCAATCCCTGCACCTCACAGCCTGGTACCTGAGCGGCTAGAGTTCCAGGCTCTGGGTCTTTCCGAGAATGTCTGCACCGTGATGGAGGCATCTTGCAAGGAATCGACCAGGAAATGTTATGTCTTCAAATGGAAAAGGTTTCCATTTAGTGCCAGGGTAGGAGTCTGAACCCCTTATCCTGCTCCATGACTAACATTCTAGACTACCTTTAGTCTCTCTCCAAAGGTGGTCTATGGTCATCGACCCTTAGGGTGCACCTGGCAGCCATTTCTGCTTACCGGGCATGGGCCAGTCAGCCAACATTGGTGCAGGAGACAGTGGTTGGGCGCTTCTTCAAAGGACTGGATCACATATCCCCTCCGGTGCGTGAACCTCCACCTCCATGGGATCTGTTGCTGGTTTTGGCAAAGCTCATGGGCAAGCCATTCGAACCCATGCACAAGTGTGAGCTTCCACACTTGTCATGGAAGAGGGCCTTCCATGTGGCTATTACGTCAGCCAGAAGGACAGGGAAGCTCCAGGTGCTTTCAGTGGACTCCCCTTATCTGATCTTTCACAGGAACAAAGTTGTCCTGCGCCCCTACCGAAAGTTCCTTCCGAAGGTGGTATCAGAGTTTCACCTTAACCAGGGGTTGACTGCTGGTATACTACCCTAACAACACCTCAGACGCCGAGTGCAGGCTCCATACTCTGGACCAGAGATGTGCTCTTTTGTATTATAAGGAGAGAACTGCGGAAATTCGTGGAGAGGTTCACCAGTTGTTTGTCACCTACGCTGAAGCCGCTTCTGGCAGACCTGCAGTCAAACGGACCATGGCAGGGTGGATTACATCATGCATAGGTCTGTGCTATGACTTGGTGGGCAAGGAGCCTCCCAGAGGGATAAGAGCTCATTCTACCTGCCATACTGCTGCATCGGTGGCTGCTTCCAGGGACATCCCTATCCAGGAAATCTGTCGGGCTGCTACCTGGAAGTCAGCAAACACCTTTATTACCCATTACCACATCGACCTTGAGTCACGCTGGGATGCTGGTTTTGGAGCCTCGGTTCTCCAATCTCTCTTTCCAAAGTAGGGGGTATGCGCCTTGCCTCCCTCCTCCTGGAGAACTGCTTGGAGTCTGCCAAGAAGTGTGGATGAACAACATATCCACGCTCCTAGAATAACAGGTTACTCACCTGTAACAGTAGTTCCAGGAGTGGTATATCTTGTTCATCCACACACACTCACCCGACCTCCCCGGCTATAGGCACACAACCTTGCTTCCAGTGGGCTAAGATCTGGTGTCTTGGGGCGGAGCCGAGGTATTTACCACCTGGGTGGGTGGGAGGAGCCGGCTTGAAGACTTCTGGCATGATTTAAAGGGGAAACGGACATGCCAAGAAATGTGAATGAACAACATATACCACTCCTAGAACTACTGTTACAGGTGAGTAACCTGTTCTTATGGTAAGGTTTTACGCAACTGTTCTTTTCCACAGAAACTGGACACTTCTTATACATGTGATGAGGAAAAACATTTAAAACTTTATATTTGGTAAATTTGTACCCACTATCCTTTCTGCCATTTAACAGGAGGCTGCCTTGTACAGCAGTTGTTGGAAACTGTGACTTGCTCATACTTGAGAGTTACCTATCTGGTCACAGAGTGAAGCCGGAGATCAGGTAGGGTCTGCAGTATTATAGTAGGAAAGGAGAATAGGCAGACAAGGTGGGCCAAGTGGTTCTTATCTGCCATCAATATCTGTATCTCTGTAGCCACGGGGAAAACCCTACGGAATGCACACTAGATATACTTAACTGACTAATGTGTGTATTCCTTTCTTTAATTAACATGTTCTAATACAATTGAAGGGTGGTTTTAGTGTTTGGAAAATACTGTGTGCCAGATTGGCACAAGTAGAGATTCATGTTCTCTGTTTATCCGAATGATCGGTGTACCACAGTCAGTTCTGGGGTAAGCTTCCTTGCACAACCCTGCTTATGTCCCTTCACCCTGCCATGTTTAGGGTTCTGGTGTAAGCTTCACTACACAGCTCTGCTTATGCAGTATAACCTAGAGGTTAAAGTAATGAGCTGTGAACGAGCTTGGTACATCCAGCAGACCAGACCTGGGTTTGATTCTCACAACCTCCACTTGCATGCTGTGTGACACTGAGCAAGTCACTTAATGGCCCAGTGCTCCTAGGTTGCCCCTGAAAAACAGGCACTTGTGCCTAGTGGGCCTTACCTGGTTACCAAAGACTAAAATAAAAAAATAAAAAATGTCCCTTCACTCTTCAATGAAGGACCACCTTAGGGTTCTGATGTAAGCATCAGTGCACAGCCCTGCTTATGTCCCTTCACTCTAATGGAGGGGGACCGCCTTAGGATTCTGGTTTAAGCTTCTCTGCACAGTTCTGCTCATGTCCCTTCTCTCTTTAATGGGGGGACCACCTTAAGGTTCTGGGGTAAGCAACCTTGCTTACGTCCCTAAACTCTAATGGAAGAGCACCTTAAGGGTTGTGGTGTAAGCTTCATTGCGCAGCCCCTTCTTATGTCCCTTCACTCTTTAATGGAGGGACCACCTCGCGGTTCTAGTGTAAACTTGACTGCACAGCCCTGCTTTCCCTTCATTCTTTAATGGGGAACCACAATTAGGGTTCTGGTGTAAGCTTCACTGCCCAGCTCTGCTCATGTCCCTTCACTCTTTAATGGAGGACCACCAGTAGAGTTCTGGTGTCAGCTTCACAGCGCAGCCCTGTTTATGTCCATTAACAGTCTGGAGATGTCCCGTAACATGCCCTCCAGCCCCAAGGGACATACAGCTGTAGTACTGTGCACCCTTGGGCTCTGCAGGAGTAGTGTCTCAGGGACTGAGGTCATGCAGACCCTGATAGGGCCTCAACACCCAGTGTGTAACCAGCCGCCTGAAGCTGACTCTGCTTAAGCAGATCCTTTAGGTAGGAAGATATTTATCTCAGCTCACACCTCGATGTACATTACTGCATATCAGGCACACCAGGCAGCTTATATGTGGCGCCTGTGGGCACAGCTGGGTCAGCTCCTAGCTGCTGTGCCACACATGGAGTTGGTTGGGTAAGCTAACTGTCTTTCTGCCAAGGGCCCGAAGCTGGCAAGGCACCGGTCGGACATTGTATGACGCCAATGAGGTGGCATCCAGGCTGGCAGGAACTGCAGTCTGCATTCAGCTGATGGCGTGGCTTCACTTTGCATGACGGGCATCTGTGGCCCTGCAAAAGGTACTCAACTCCAGCTTCAGAGGGATCACTTCTTCCACAGGGTCAGGCAAAGGTTATCAGGGCACCCTCCCACTCATTTACCTGACCCAGACCGGTCTCGGGTCTCCCCAAACCTGTGAGGAGCCACTGCCCGCAGGTGTTCTCCACCATGCAGAGGGCTGATGGCACTCTCACCTTCGGGGTGAGCCAGCTCCTCTCTTTTTTGGTAAGGTTTGTTCTTGGACCCATGAGTGTGAATCAGTGGTTGATTCATGGAAGATGTGAAAATGGTATACTTTCCTTAGTGGATCTTCCAGAATATCTTCATCAGTAATTCATACACCTGCCCACCATCCCCCAGCTGAGAACCAGGACCTCTGGCAGCCCACCATGTGAGTGCTGGCAGTATTTCTTGTCTGCTTATATCTCCTCTGCCGTGGCCCTCCTATGGTAGTTATTTTGTCATTTTCAGAAAAAAAAGATTGAGCACTCTGGTGCCAACCCTTACCAAAGAAAAGGGATTGGGAGTTCACTTGTGGACCATCTTACCAATAAAAATAGCCTTGTGTTTTTTTTTTTTTTTTTTTTTTTGGCATAGGTAAATGGTTCCTTCCCTCAGTTGTTTTTCTTGTCCTCTTTCTTCCTGGCTGGTGTAGGTCTCCTCTAGGATATAGCACTGTTAGCTGCTACATGCAACATGTGCCCTGAGCAGTATCCAGTCTTAACTCCCCTGAGCAGCTGCTCTGTGTGTGGAGCGGTGCAGTGCACTTGCCTGGATCAAGGGACTAGCTTTACACGGGGTACCTCTCTGTGGTTGCAGGGAGAAGCAGGGCATGCTTTTTTCTCATGCTAGAACTTTTGGCTGGTATACCTTTGTTACGTCTCTCTGTGCTTTGGGCCTTTTCCCATGCCATCTGGAGCATGCCAGAGGAGATAATCACATCTTGACCTCCTGGAAATTATAGTACTGTCGCTTCCATGCTCCTAATCTGTCTTTTCTTCCATCTGTCAAAGAGAAAAGAGAGTCATGGGTTTCTTTTGGGTTTACTCAGTTCCTGTCTGGTAGCATGGAACTGTTCATTTTTGGGAGTCTGGATGTCACTTTTCCATTTCTTACCACATTTGTAATCTCATTTTCAAGGGGGTCCTGGTTGGACTTCCCCTTTTGCTGCTCCTGCCAGAGCCATCTGCCCCAGGCTGCTGCCTTATCTTTTCCTATCACTGTTCATACCCGATCTGTCTAGTGGTAAGAGGGACTGACTTCTTTTTAAACCCAACTACCCTTGTGCCACCTAGTAGGCGTAACCCTTAGTCTCTAGAATGATAGTCAGGTTTTGTTTGGTTGTCCATGTCTTATATCTTTTTTCTATCCCTTTAGATTAAAAAATGTCTAGTCCTCTCTAAGTTTCTCTCCTGGCAAACAGTACAGAGATGCATGCAGGAGTCAACAGCAGTTAGTGGCTGTTGCGCAAGCACTGTCAGTAGCTGTCATCATCTCCCTTCCTGCAAGAAAAAAGCTCCCGTGGGTTCCTAGTACCTCTGACTCCAGACCCATGGGTATGAATCAATGGTGAAGACATTTTGGAAGATCAGTAATTATGGTAAGTATATCATTTTCATTTCAGTTATCCCTGTGCCAGAATGCGGGCCCCTGGTCCACCCAGACCTCTGGTCCCTTCACCTATACGCTTGTCTCCTGAGGACATATCCATCGCACGTTTTGTGTTTTTTCCCCAGGTAGCTGATGTCTTGCTGGCAGCTAGGAAGTCTTCAGCACGATAAATTCTTTGAAATGGAAGTGTTTCTCCATTTGGTGTGCTTCCTGCTCTGAAGACCCTTTCAAGTGTCCTATTAATACTGTGCTAGCCTACCTGCTGGCCTTATCAGACCATGGTCTGCAGTACTCTTCCATGAAGGTGTACTTGGCTGCCATTCCGGCCTTCCATGCCCCACGCCGATGGACGCACAATGGGAAGTGCCCTGTACATTACTTAATGGTATTTTGCACATGCGTCCAACAATTCATAAACTGTTTCCGCCCTGGGACCTTAATTTTACACTTGAGAAATTGATTTTGGCTCCCTTTAAGCTGGCTAAAACTTGCGAAGTGTGCTTCCTTTCATTGAAAACACTTTTTCTGGTTACTATTACATCTGCCCAAAGGATTTTTGAACTTCAGGCTCTCATGCATGGGCTCCCTACCTGATTTATTTATTTATTTATTTATTTTTTTACAAGGACAGGGAGGCTTTGCGTACTAGTCCACGTTCTTTACCCAGGGTGGTTTCTGAATTCACACTGAATCAGACCCTGAACCTGCCAGTGTACTAGCCTGAGCACGCTGCCAAGTGTGAGGCTTTGTTCCATACCCTTCATGTACACACAACACTGCATTCCTGTCTGGATCGTGCAAAGGACTACAGAAAATCCTCTCCTTTTTTTGTCTCATTTGCCCCGGGGGAGAGGGCATTCCAGTGACTGAACAGTGCCTGTCCAAGTGGCTGGCCATCTGTATTATGTTTTGTTAAAGGAAGTACAGTAACTTCCTGGTGCTATCCTCAGCCACTCTGCATGAGCTTTTGCCACTTCTGTTGCCTGTTTTCAGGATGTGTCTGCTGCTTACAGTTGTGCTGCTGCCACACGGAGCACTGTACCTGCAGTACTTTTACTAAGCCTTACAGTCTGGATCGTCTCATGCAGATGTACTGGCTTTGGTCTTGGCAAGGCCTTCTGTCTTGATTCATACTGGACTTTGCCATCCTCCCTGGGTACTCTGTACTGCTTGGAAATTTTTCCAACAGTGTAGCCCAATGAAGGAGATATCCTCAATGAAGCTAATACGGTTACTCACCATAACAGTACATCTTCGAGAGACTCTCCTCCATTGGGGCACAGCACGCCCACCATTCTTTCCCCTGTCTGAGGTATAAGTTGGCAGGATGATTCACAGTCTTTGCAGACGTTGTCTGTATGGCTGTAATATGGCTTATGTTTCCATTCCCATGCCTGTCCTTGTGCACTTGGTACTGGTGTGATTTTTGGGTGGTTTTTGGTTCCTCACGGTAAGTGGCCCTCTGAGCTGATCTCTGGAAAGAAACTTAGGACCAAGGGTGCCACCCACGTTTAATAGACACTGATATTGTACGTCATTGTGGTGGGCCCCAACCTGGCAAAAGTTTCCAAGTGGTCCTGATGCACTGTTTACAGTTCCAAAGGTTTGGCCTAATGGAGCAGATTCTCTTGAAGATGTACTGTTACTGTAACTGTTCTTTTTGGGCACTGTATGATCTTTTAGTGGTTTAATAATTTTACTTTAAGGAGACACATCTCCGTAGTTGCCCACTTGTCCCTTTTTCCCCTCCCAGCACCCTTTGCCTGCGTCTCCTGTAGGCGCTGTATCAGCAAGGTTCCTGGAGGAAGAGGAGGTGAGATCCCAGCAGCTTCTCAATCGCCTTGATGCTCACATAGAAGAACTTAAGATCGAAAGTGAGAAGACCATGAACAAGTACTTCCAGCCTCCCTCCAGTAGTAAATAGACATGGTGCCTGCACACCCACTGTTTGTTAGGATGAACTGTTCTAAGAACTAAACAGGATTGAATTGCTGAATCCGATCTGTGCTGCAGGACTTCTTTAAACTGCAGAAAAATATCCAGGTAAATAGTGCGACCTGTCTGTTCTCCTGTAGAATCCTTTTGGGAGGAATGGATCGGGTAGCAGTGACTGTGCCACAGACTGAAGACAATGTTTACCTGCTGCTTAGCCATTAACCTCCCAGAGGGGATCAGCACGCCTGTGATTGAAGCAAAGTGGTCCTCTTGGGGTCACTTGGGGATTACGATGCCTACTTGGCTTATCATGTCTGATAAGTTTAAAAAAAAAAATCATGTTTTACTCTGAAGACGACTTTAATATTTGCCTTTCTATTTATAAATTATTATACAGCGGCCTTGTAAGGTCACTAAGTTTTTAACATGAGCTGTGCTCTAAAAGTGCACGGCAAGATGTTTTGTGTCACATTCACTGTAGATATATATTTTTAAAGATTATAACTTTATAAGTTGATTAGAGGGTGTCTGTGCTGAATTACTAATATCTACGCAATGATTTTTTTTAATTCTTAACATCTCAAGGGGATCATAACTTGGCAGAGATACCCTTTCACCTACATTATTGTACATACAACTGAGTAAGTTACTCTCTTGAATGATATGTTATTTAAAAAAAATTAAAAGGACTGTTGTTTAATTTAGTGAGTAGATTGTTTTAAACTGACTTGATGCCCTTGCAGTGTGATGCTGCCATGCAGTTTGTTGTTGCAGAAGCTTGTGCTGCATGTGTTTTTTGAGGAGGTCGTTGGCACATGAGCTGAACGCATTGTTGAGAAATGGTAGGACTTTTCAATTCACTGTACTCACAGGCTTCTGGAAAATGGTTCTCATATCGAAGAGCAGAGGATGGAAGAGCTCGCAACAGTTTAAATCATTTGTACAGATTTGAGCAAGGGTTACCTGGCATCTAGCGATCTCTTTTCACCATAAATGGTCCTAACAACTGACCTGTTTGCACTGCAGTAGTATTGACAATTGTAAGGCCAATAATCTTGGTTCGAGCTCTGAGCATTGGAGGGCCAGCAGAGGAGTGGGAATCCCAGGGGATGCTTTTCTTGAGGAGGTAGACACGCGTCGCTGCTGTACTGCTACCTGGGGGACTACAAGTGATGATACATTCCAGGAGGGGGGTTGGCAAGCATGGCGCATCATGGATCGGAGGCCAGCTTCTGCATCTCTATGGGTAGGGAAGCGGGAAGTTTGAAAAAGGGTTGCCCAGCCACCTAGTTGGGGCTCTCAGATCTTGGGCTTCTACTAAGGATGTGGCCAGGCACTGAAGGCTTTCCCCAGATGACCCACCCCCACACATAGGTGGGTATTGGATGCTCCCTTCCAGATGGATAATTGTAGTAAGGGGAGGTGATGACCTGGGGCTAGAAGTGACTTCTCCTGAGGTTAATCTGGAGTGCATAGGACAGGTGGAAAGGTTCCATGTCATAAGGGTGAAATTTCTACGACAACGCGCACAAGAGCAAGTACATTTCACCGAATGAAAAATCAGCCCTAACCCACAACGACTGCAAATACAGTGACTAGGCAGACATTAAAAATGAATATTTAATGCGGAGGGGGCTGCACCCCCCAAAATAATATAATCAGCTACAGGGGTGTGGACACTGGGGGAAATGGGAATACATGGGAAAGGAGGGCAACAGTATGCAGAGAGGGATACCACGGCTGGGGCGCCATCGGTCAGGGGAACACCAGGAGAAAAACAAAATTCTAACACCCAAAACTGTATGAGAACATTTTTGCCTACAGGCAGTCCCAAACCCGGGACCATCAGCACGCAAGTCGGTGACCCTATCCGCCATGCCAAGCGAACAGCTTGGTAGCAGCAGGCTTCATTGCAGTACTTGTCCGGCATCACTCTATAACTTCCCTGTCATTCGCCCTCACTGTTGCAATGCTGCACAGTCACTATCTCCTACCATTGCTATATCTCCACACTCGCTATCCCATTGGGCGCACAAATTAAGTCGTTCAGTTTGTTTTGCCCATATGACTTGCTACCAGGTGGAAGACCGTGATCATGGTGCATTAAAGATCCCTGTAGGTAAAGTTTGAAAAGGTGATAATTTAACAATTTTATTTCAACAAATTGTCACTAAAGATGAATCACTATTATTATATACATAGAGGGTATCATCAAATACTATTGTCTAAGAGGAAATTAATGTAGCAACATAGCAGAACATTAATGATTAACAAGAAAACAGAAATAATAGGAAATAATTTATTAATCCAACCTCTAAGCCCCCCATCCCATGTCTAGGGGTACCTAATGTTAAAAGGGGAGGGGGGGTCACAACTGCAGAAATAGTCCTAAAGGCAAAACAGTTCAGTCCTTACCACCAGATGGCTTCATTGTAGCCGGGTCTTCTTGTTGACAACTGCCAGATCAGGGGTCTAAGGAGCTGCATGGCTGAAATGGTGGTTATAGCAACATGCAATCCAAATAGCAGTTTGAAAAACCAGTAATGTGCACATCAAACTTGCAGAAATAGGGAGGATCTCGATTTAATTCAAACTTGCTGGCCAGGCACAAACTTATTTAGGCAGTCAGGGGGTAGTTTGTCTCAAATACCAAACCCACAAATACGCTTCCAGAAGTCTTTGTAACTTCAGTATTCCATTATTTTATTGTGATGAACGAGGAAGCAGTGTAAAAACATATCGAATGCAATCACCACTAGAAAACTCCCATGTTTCAAGCCTCTCTGACTCTTTTTTTTTTTTCAAGAAAAAGCCTCCTTGCCTGCAACAAACATGTTTACAAAATTTATCTCCGGGCTACCGGAGCCCACAATAGAGTGATGCAATTCATTTTGGCAGTTCAACATGGTTGTGAAGACACTCACCAAAATTCACTTAATTCCTGGGTCGGGTGGCCACACGGGTAAGGCAGCAGCTTTCGAGAGGCTGTGACCTCTGTAAATATGGCAGCATTTCTCTCACTCAGGTGACTCTCCCAAAAGGACATTAAGGTGGCTGTCCCCACCAGCCAGCCTCTGCTTTTAACTTGGCTCCCCAAACACTCTTCCTTCTTACTGACAGGTAAGAAGCTGCCAACCACTCTACTCCAAATCAGGGGGTAGTGACTCCCACTCCTAAATCCCATCCTCTTTCACCATCCGGCTGCTAAAGGTGGCACTCTAAGCAGCGAGTAATCTAGACCGGGCCCTTCCTCCACCAACACCGCTGCTAGGATGCAGGCTCAAATTGAGCCCTACCGGTCTCCTACAGCTAGGAAACTGCTGTCACACACCGCTGCTGACCATTTCCTAGGTCTCTTGTCAGAGGCAGGAGCAGTCAGTTGGCCCTGCTCACGTGGACCCCCCCACCACCATGGAAGCAAACTCTTCCCAAAAAGGCACCAAACAGCCCCCTAAATAGCCAGCTGCCCCTCCCCCGCCCAGGGCAAGGCTCCAACCTGCAGAGACTCACCCACAGGTGGAGGCCAAGTCTAAGTGGGCTGAATGACATAAAAATTGAAGTAGGAGAAAAAACGGGGTAAACCCAGCCATGGGTGGGTTACAAACCAAAACGGAGACACAAAGATTTATAGTAGATCCGACGAGGTGCTTTGATTTCCTCATCAAACAGTACGACACAGCTTAAACGTGTGCTGTTCATTAGGGTTCACCAGTTGCTGCTTGTTGTCAGTGAGCACAGCACATTTACTTTCAGGATTACTGTTCTGTGGAGTATCCTTGGAGACGTCCCTGTCATATGACAGATTAACAGGTTTTCTTTTTTTATTTATTATAATTCTTAATCTTTCATTCGGTGCTGGTGGGTTAAACCAGCTCACCTACTGACACTTAAATTGCCTAGGAATGTCTCTCTCACGATCAGTATACATTTGTAATAATTTTCTTAAAATGTAGGCAGTCTTGTAAGTAAATGTCAGAATTTCAACTAACCAAGCAGCATGATTGGGAACAGTCTTTTAAATCAGATTTGTGCAGCATTTTTAATCTTTGTAAAAATATTGAAGCCTGTGGAAAGAATTAAAGAGAGCCTAATCCCCTTCTCTCCCTTGAACCAGTGGTGGCCCTTTTGTAACATGTCTTGTACACGAAATGTCATTGCATGTGTGATACCTCAATATAAATGGGTTTCATTAAATAAATGAAAACGAGCACCACTGTGATGTAGTACAATAGCACCAAATTGCACAGCACCCTGCTCTGTTGTACTGAGAGCAGTCCTGGCATATAGTCAACCCCGGCACAATGCAGCGCAGCAGTTTAACAATTAAAAAAATCTCCTTTGGGTAGAAGAATAACTGCCTATAACATGTAAGCCCTGTGTTTTCCATAGAAGGTGATTTTCAAATACTGATTCAGGTTCTATTATTATTCCATTTTTACCAGCCTTTTAATAAATCGAGTGGGGAATTCAAGTGAGGACATTCAATTAGCTGCGGAATATGAAGGGATAACCGGCTGAAGTGGATGATTAAATGCCAAGGCCGAAGGCATTTAATCAACCACTGAAGCCGGTTATTCCAAGTATACACTGGCTAACTGAATGTTATTACTATTATACAATTAGAAATTTCACATGCTTTTAAAAGTGCTGTGGTAGTTTTTAAAGATTTGATGGTAGTCACACACTGAGCAAGTGGTGACGTGGGAATCAAACCCATTTCTGCAGGTTTGCAGTGCAGAGCTCTTAACGACTGTGCAGTACTTTCTGCCAGGAAAAAGATGAAGAGGAACATGCCTTTGTTCCCCCCCTTTTTTTTCTGTGGACTAAATGGATACCCTACTGTGGCCTTGTCTGAAAGTGAATAACCTACTGTGGGCATTGCCAGAAAGTGAATAACCTACTGTGGGCATCGCCAGAAAGTGAATAACCTACTGTGGGCATCGCCAGACTTTGGATAACCTACTGTGGGCATGTCTAAAATGTGATTGTAGTAGTTTGTGGGACAGTAAGTGATGGTTTTTGTGTGTTCTGATTGACTCAGAACTGATACCTGTCGTATAATTCCATTTACAAGCTGGTGTAAGGATCATTGTAGGGCCGTAAATATGGTGTACTTTTCCACACTGTAGCAGAGTCCTTTCCTCTTTAAATCTGGCTGGAAGGTCTTCAAGCTGGCTCCTCCTACCCACCCTGGTGGTATCCTCCTTGGCATCGCCCCGTGACAGCAGATCTTCCTTTACACTGGAAGCATCATGTTCCCTCCTTCGCAACTCTATGCTTGGTGTAGGCCATAAAAGCAGATCTTCCCTTGTCAATCTTCACCATTCATTACTGCTTGGGTTAGTGCCGGAGGCGCGCACCCTCTATGGGAGATTTTTTTTTCCGGAGTCGGCTCCAACGACGCCGCCCCCAAAAGCGACTCTCTGCGTCATGCTCGAGGGGCAGCTGTTATGTGCCGCAGACTCCTCCTCCATTTCAGTTCTGATTCTCCCACCATCGAGGCTGCACCTGCTGCGCGGATAATTACAGTTAGGCCTTCTGTGTCATACAGTCCAGACTCCTTCTCCTACTTTTCTCGACGCCGTCTTCAGTAAGACCGTTCTTTTTATAACTTTTTTCGACGGCGCCGAGAGCTTTTGCTGTTTTAGTCTAAATTTTTTAGCATCATGTCAGGTTCGGGGGCAAAACGTAAGTCGAAGGCAGGCCGCGCCCCTATGTGTCAGTGCTCCTGTGGCCAGCATTTTTCCATCACGGACCGGCATGATGTTTGTCTTCGTTGCCTGGGACCCCACCACGATATGGATGAATGCGACGCCTGTTTCTCGATGGACCGTCAAGTCCTAATGTTTAAGATCGGCAAGGCCCCGCCGACTTTCGGGGGATGGCGCCGCTCCAGGGATTCCCAGGTAAGGTCTCTAGGCCCTTCCTCCGGGTCCCCTCTCAGGCCTATATGATCTGTAGAGGAGGAGGCTTCCTCATCTTCTCTTGCTGAAGAGGAAGCTTCTTTTGCGGTGTCGGAGGAACGCCAAGGTCCCTCCCAGGGCTGCGGCAGGGGCACCGCCTCGGCAGTCACCTCCTCGGAGGTGCAGGCTCCCCCAGTGTCGAGGCCCACATCTGCTGGGCCCAGCATCGATGGACCCTCAGTGCTGCCTTCTGGCGCCGTTTCGGATCCCAGTGCCGATCGCATGGTTGGCTCTTCTGACGGTGCCGAGTGGGGTCCCGGTGCCGAGGGCGGTGCCATCGGTTTGGCCGGTGCCGTTCGGGAGTTGGGGCCGGGCCTAGGTGTTGCGGGGGGTCCGGGGTCGTCCAGCGCCGCCTCCGGCATGGCGCCGTTTCACCGGAGACCCCTGGGGTTGCCAGTATTGTGGTCCAGCTGATCTCTTCCTCCTCGGAGGATGATGACTCAGACGTGGACCCATCCTGGCACCCGACTCTTCGGAGTCAGGGTCTCCGGTGGCATGAGGTGCTAGGCGGCCCATCACACCTATTCCTCTGTCCCCGCTGCCATCCTCCTGGGGCCCCCAGGCTGGGGTGGTCTGGGTTCCCCGGGGAGGCGATGGATTGGGGGTGGAGGGGGGCTCTCCCTCCTGAGGAGGTCGTGGCAGCTACGGACCCTGGTGCTGCTGCACCCCCTGGGGGTGGGGGGTCACTGAGGTTGAGGAGGAGAGCGTTCTCGGAGTCTGAGGAGTCGAGGGACAGGGTTCAGGTGTCTCGTTCTCTACCTACCATCCCTCGGGGTGCGGGTCGGAGCCGTAGCGCTGGGCCCCATCTTTCCCTCTTGGACCACAGGGATCCCTCTGGTCACGTTGCTGTGGGCTGCCCTTCTGGATCCATGCAGTCCCAGGTTCGGTACAGGGGAGGATCCCCTTCTAGGCTGTTTCAGGCTTCGCATCCCCAGGGTTCCGTTTTGCGACCAGTCTGTTGTCCGGGATCCCGCCAGTTCGGGCTCCGTTCCCCAGATTCCAGAGCCCCAGCAGAGGACAGTTGCCTCACCATAGGTGCCCTTCTCCCATTACTCTGCCGCCACCCCCCGTTCTCCCAGGCCATGTCAGTCCCACGGGCCCGTTATCCTGGGAGACGTTCAGAGGTTCTGCGGCGGCCTTCCCCTCATATGTTAGGTACATGAATGAGCGGGTTTTTCGCCTATCCCCACCGCCGCAGGAGTCCTCTGGACACTCAAGCTCTCCATCATCCTCATCTCCCTCCTCTGAGGGAGAGGAACCTATTGCTCATCTCTCCTCCGATGCTGATTTCACTGAATATGGATGGTGAGGGATCTTCAGATTTCCTATCTTAGGCGAGACAGTACTGAATGGGAGACGCTTGAATTCCTTGGCGAATTCAGTGCCCAACATTTGGTGGTACTATCCTGGCCTATTCCCTTCCAGGAGGTGTCTATCCGTTCCTGGCAGTCGCCAGCCACCCTTTCTCCAGCCCTGGCAGACTGCCAAAGTAGGTATTGTGCTCCATCAGAATCCCTAGGTACTCTCCCCAACCCACCCTCGGGATTGGCATACCTAGATACTCCCGGGCGCCGCTGCCTGGCGCACAACCATCCACCAGACTCAGATTCTCTACAGTTTGACCGGTGAGGGCGAAGAATGTTTTCCTCCTCTCGTGCGATGTTTTGAATTGCATTTCATCTGGCCCACCATGCTGCCTACGGTAGACATTTGTGGTCAATGCTTTCCCAAATCTTAGCATCAATGCCTGATACGGAGCAAACCAGACAAGCTGTTGCCCTCTCTGCTATAGGCATGGAGCTGGCAAGACACCAAGCAAGGGCATCTTATAACGCGAGTGAGGTGGCTTCCAGGCTTGCAGGGACAGCGATCTGTATTGGACAGAAGGCATGGCTTCGTCTATCAAGGTTATCACCCTGGCCTGGCATAGGGTGATTCGCTCCACTTTCCAGGGGACCTGTCTCTTTTCTTCCAGAGCTAGGAGACTTCTGCAGGGGTTTCCTCCGTCTCCCTGTCCTCGGGGGACACCTCCTAGCTCTTCTCCCCCATAGACTTCTCTCTTGATTAGCCCAGGGTCTTCCCCTTCTGTTTCTCACCAACAGGAGGCTGGGGGTCTTGCTCCCTCAGGGTTTCTTATCCCCCCACTTTGTGGGGGGTGAGAGCTTGGTACTCACCCAAGCAGTAATGAATGGTGAAGATTGACAAGGGAGGATATAAAAATTACGTACCTACCGTAATTCTTGATCTTCTTTGTATCTTCACCATTCATTACAATCATCACCTTCCCCTCAGTGGCCTCCCTACTGTGGCGTATCCCCTCCCATCTCGTTCCTCTCCCTTCCTTTGGCCCTTATGCCAAAAAAAAAAAAAACTTTCAGTTTTCCATTCTTCTTGAATGGATCTTTTTCCTCAAGGTAAAGAGGAACGAGTAGGGTCTTTTTCACCTATTTGAGGGAACTCTTTCTGACTGTCCCTATGTTGTGACTTCTGGGCCCCTTAACCACGTTGCTCAGTTCACAGCTTAAGACACCGTTCTTTTGGCTCGGCCTCAAAAATTTAGATTCCCCCTGGCAGGTGTTATTATTGTCAGCTCATTCTGTCTGGTGCTTCTGGCACTTCTTAGTCTTGAGCGGTTGTTCTTGCCTTGCCTTCAGGGAGTCTGACTGAGTTCCTACTCTATCCTTTCGTACAAAGCTGCCTTCTGTAGGGCTTAACCCCTTCCCATACACTTCTGTGTTAGCACTTAACAGGGTGCTAAGGGGCTTAATTCCCTTCCTAGTTGGGCGCTCTCTTTCCGGAACAGATTTTCTGCCCAGGCAGTCTGTGAGCTCTCAGCGAGGGTGTAGGGAGTTGGCATGTTGGGAGGTTAGAGAATCTGTCCTTTGTGTCCAATCTGTGCAGGCGGTTCAGTTGAACCTTCTCTCAGTCCTATCAGGAGGGATTCTTGCTTCCTTGTTTTTGGTTCCAAGCTTATAAGCCTCTCAACCAATGTGTCTATGGGCAGTGTTCTCCCCTCTCAGCATACTTTGTTCTCTTCCCTTTCTTCTTTCTTTTCTTTTTCTCTTTCTCTCTATCTATTCCTCCCTTAGAGCCACCCCAGAAGGGAGGCCCTGCGGTCCCTTAGGGTAGGCATTCTCTCTTTCTTCTTTCTGTCCTCTACCGGCTTATTCCTTTTTCAGTTTATATCTTTTCCTTTTTCTGTCCCTCTGCTCTCTTGCCTCGCTCTCCTTTTTCCTTACCCTTTGTTTTCGCCTCTCTGGCTACCAGAACTGAGATGGAGGAGTCGTCTGCGGCACCTAACGGCCGGCCCTTGCGCATGACGCAGCTCGTCGCTCTTGGGGGCGGCGCCATTGGAGCCGACTCCGAAAAAAAAAATCTCCCATAGCGGGTGCACGCCTCCAGCACTAACCCACGCAGTAATGAATGGTGAAGATACAAGAGAAGATCAAGAATTACGGTAGGTTCGTCATTTTCATTTACTGCATCTTCAAGCTTTATTTGTTCAAATTATGTAATCGGGTGAACCGAAATCAGGTCCTTTCTTCAAATGCTGCCCGTGTGGCCAGAAGATGTTGTGCACCAGTCTGCACACCTCATGCGTGTATTGCCTAGGTACAGCACACAATCCACAGGCTTGCGGCCCATGTCGTACCCTCCACCTTGAACAACCATTTTGACTGTCTCCTCCAGGGGCGTCCGGACGAATGAGACCCACCGGTTCACTCCAAGGATGCCCATAGGGTCGTATTGGCTTTGGCAGGCTCAGCTGAACAGCTCGACGATTTCAAAGAAGCTGTGGCTCAGGCCACTACAGGCGCTTCATCCGCTTCTGCCCTCATTCCTGTGGGCACTGGCACCTTGATTACTGGGGCATTTAGGGACCTTTGTCAGTCCCTTCTGACCATTGTGGGGGGGGGGGGGGCTTCCCATGGGTTGAAACCTGCAAAATCCTCAAAATGAGACTCCAAATCTTAAGAAGTCCTGCCATCACTCTTGGGACTGCGAGCGCTCTTGGGCCTTGGGTTCCCACGCTTCTCCCAGCTCAATGACTGTCGAGCTGTCGGCTTCAACTGACACTTCCTGTCCAGGCTGCTGGTCCCACGGTGTCTCTGTTGGGCCTGTCAGCTGAGACGCAAGTCAACCAGGCTGTCAAAATTTTTCTCGAGCTGGTCAACACATTGTCGCCAGATAAGGTGGATGACTCCTTCTGCAGGACCCCGGTTCTACCTAATCTTACTTCGAGAAACAGCTCTTGCAGCAGGTTACACCATTAGGACTGAAGCCGGTAGCCGCCTGGACTCCACAGAAATTTTCTAGCTAGCAGTATCCAGCGGGGACTGCCCCCGACGTCTGCCCTGCCCCCAATGCCAGGCATCATACAAAAGGGGGCGGTCCCCAAGAATCCCCAGTTCTTTTCCCCCGTCGACTCACCAGCATCAGCTTCATGGTCCCGCTCCAGCGAACGACGACCAGAACTTCCAGCGTTAACTCTAAATGTTGGCATCTCCTACTCCTTCCTCAGAAGGACACCCCTTCAAGTGTGCCTGCGGCAAACAGATTCCTTTTAAGGATCTGCACTCATCCTGTCTGCGGTGCCTAGGCCCAGAACATGACACCAAGGCCTGTCCATTTTGCCAGCAGTTAAACAGTCGAACCAGGATCCGCCGCCAGAAGGCACTTCAAGGGTTCCTCTTGGAAGAACAACTTAAACTTATGGAGAAAGACCCTGCTTCCAGAGGTGAGTCCACCTATAAGACTCATAAGCACCGGGAGAAGGCCAGGTCCGCATCCCCGAACCAGGCCTTGGACTCGCGTACTAGCTCCAGCTCTACGCGTTCAGACTGCTCTCCCTTCAGGGCTCACTCTCAGCCTCCTCCCGTGAAGGTTAGGACTTCGGGGCAGCTCTTCCGCTTCCTTGCATCCTATCAAGACTTCCAGGACCTCGGACCCTTTGCCAACACCCTCCCGGGCCTCTACGAAGTCTACTGATCGTCACCGGACCAAGTCCTCTTCCAAAATCACTCACTCTTCCTCAGACAAATGCTGGGAGCCCGACGCTAGATCCGCATCCCAGCCTCCTAGGAGACCAAACCCCCCCCCCCCAGGAAGACTAAGGACCTGACGTCCCTCAAAAGGACAACTGATACAAAATGGGCCTCCTACCCATCACCGGTTAGGTGCCCGTCAGACCAGACATCGGGCAAACACCCGACGTCAGCCTCACGTTCCAAGGAGCCGACGACTGCCTCTCCGTCACTGGTGGACTTCGGTCGCCAGGAGTCTACGGAGGAAGATACAGTGTTGCCTGATGACCAGGCAGGTGACAATGAGGATGTCGGGCTTCTGCAGGAACCTTCGCTGACCCGGCGAAGCTCGGGAACCCGACGCCCAATACCAGCGACAGGCCAACCCCGACACCAGGACCGTCGCCTGGTATGAATATTCAGGAGGTTAAAGACTTCTTCACCTTTTGGTGGGACACAATCAAGAGGGATGTTGTCCCAGTAAAAACCTTTCCACCTACTCCTCTTCCTCCACCACAGGGGCCAGTAGGAAGACCACCGACCCCCAAAAGCCTACTCCGCCTCCTAGGAGCAGGTCAAAAGAAAGGAGAAGGCCCCCTTCAAGATCTCCCTCAGGGTCTACCAGCCCCAAGTGACCCAGACGTTGACGGTCCAGTCCACAGGGGGACGACTCTAGACCTGACAGCTCAGATACCTCCAGGTCTCCTTCTACAATCAGCATCCCATCACCTGACCCATGAAACCTACCCAGGTCACCTCCGGATGATCCATCTTTCTCCGAAATGATGAGGCACATCCAGGAGAACATGGGATGGGAAACGGAAGATTTAGACCCCGTACGACAGCACCTAGCCCGTTATTTTCGGCAGAAGGACCCTAAGCCTGTGGTGGTCCCACCCTTGGTGGACACCTTTGTGGACATCACCAAGGCAGCATGGAAACATCCGCACTCCACCCTCGCGGTGCCAGAGAAGGCTGATCGCCTGTACATGGCCACGGCAGAGGGCCCGTACTTAGCGCATCAACACCTGGATGATTCCCTGGTCATTACAGCCTCCCATGATAGGTCTCAATGACCACAACATCTGAGTACACAACCTGTGGACCAGGAGTCCAAGCAATTGGACTCACTGGGTAGGCGCATGTATGCGGCTGCTACATGCTCCATTAGGTCACTGAACTATCTGACACACATGGTTCAGTTTAAGAATGCCCTATGGGAACAGGGTCAAGACCTAGTTAAAATACTTCCGGATGGCGAACAGAAGGAGGAGCTTCTCAACCTCCTCCACACTGGGTCAGACATGGGGACTCAGGTTTTGAGAGCCGCCTACGATTCGGCGGACTCCGCACCAAGGGGAGCAGCCTCAGGCGTCTGTCTCCGGAGACATTCATGGCTTCGTGTCTCCAGATTTACCCCGGACATCCAGAAAAACATTCTGGACATTCCCTGTAATGGCGCAGTCCTATTTGGTGAAGACTCCGAAAAGGTAATCACTAAATTACAGGACACCGGGAAGGCAGTAAGGACTGTACAGGCCATGTACAGGCCAAAATCTGGTTCCTTTCGTAGAAACCAGAACCATTTTCGCGGCCAACAACAAGAGCAGCAGCCACATTCCGGCCAGTAGCAAAGGGGCACCTTCCACCGTAAGGCCCAACCTTAGTATTCCCCAGGCTGAGGTAAGCGGTATACCAAACCGGCCCAGCCTGCGGGGGGTAATGCCGCCACAGCATGACTCCTTCCCGGCCCCTGCCCCTCCTTTGGATCAACAGGCAGAAAAGGTCAGGTGTCGCATAGCTCGCCACTTTTCAGGATGTCAGTCGATTACCGCCGACCGGTGGGTCCTTCAGCTGGTCAAGAGAGGTCACTTTATAGAATTCCTCGACCACCCGCCATCAAGACCTCCCCTGCTTTCCCGTTATTCGGGTCAGCACACCCTGCTCATACAGCAGGAGGTGCTCACGCTTCTAGGAAAGGAAGCTATAGAGCACGTACCGAGGAGCCAGAGGGGTGCAGGTTACTATTCCCACTTCTTTCTGGTTCCCAAAAAGACAGGGGGCCTCTGTCCAATACTGGATCTCAGCGATCTCAACACTTCGGTCCTTTACAAATACTTCCACATGGTGACCCTTCCTGGTTTGATACCCATGCTCAAGCAGGATGCCTTCCTAGCATCCTTGGACATGCAGGATGCCTACCTGCACATACCCATTGCTCGAGCGCACAGGAAGTTCTTGCGCTTCAGATTTCTAGGTCGCCATTATCAGTTCCAAGCCCTCCCCTTCGGACTGTCATCGGCACCTCGGGTGTTTACGAAGTGCATTGCAGTCATAGCGGCGGCTGTAAAGAGACAAGGCTGCTACGTATTCCCCTACCTGGACGACTGGCTCCTCATGGCACCGTCTGGGGAGGCTTTGATGTCCGCAATCCACTGTACTCAGTCCCTGTTCAGGGCGTTGGGCATCATTATCAATCATGAGAAGTCACACCTGGTTCCGTCACAGAATCTGCAGTTCATAGGCGCAGTTCTGGACACCATCCAAGGGAGAGCTTTTCTGCCCCAGGACCGAGTGGAACACATCAGATCCCTCATCAGGGACATCTTGGCAAAGAAGACAGTCCTAGCCAGACAGGTCCTTTCCCTGCTCGGACACATGACTGTGGCCATGGCAACAGTCCCGCTAGCCCGTCTCCACATGCGGTTGACCCAGTGGATGTTACGGGTACGGTGGGATCAGAAGCAAGACCATTTGCAGCTTCCAGTTCGGATCCCGAATGCCATCATCCGGGATTGGCAATGGTGGCTAGATTCAAAGAACCTGTCGGCGGGGTTCCCCTTCATTGCGCCATCTCCGATTGTGCCGCTGTCCACAGACGCCTCAGGTTTCGGTTGGGGAGCACACCTCGACGGGATCAGGTCTCAGGGCTTATGGACACCCCAGGAAGCTCATCTCCACATAAATATTTTGGAAATGAGAGCAGTTCATTATGTCTTCCAGGCCTTCCAGTCGGAGATCCCACTGGGTACTCTGCTGTTACAAACAGACAATACCGCGGTGATGTATTACCTCAACAAACAAGGAGGCACCCATTCCTACCTGCTTTGCTGGGAGGCCGTGAGGGTGTGGGGTTGGGTTCTACAACATGACACAAACCTCATTGCTGTTCATGTCCCAGGAGTGGACAACATCATCGCAGACCGTCTGAGTCGCTCTCAGGCCAGAGTCCATGAGTGGGAACTACTCTGGGAGATGGTAGAGGACCTGTTTCACAGATGGGGCACACCAGAGTTAGACCTTTTCGCATCCCCATCCAACACAAAACTGCCCAATTTCTGCTTGCTAGATCCAGGGTCTAGTGTTTCCTGGCGAGACGCATTGTCCCTCTCCTGGATGGGCAGATTCCTCTACACATTTCCTCCCTTCCCGTTGATCCAGAGGGTCCTTTTGAAACTCCACAGAGAGCAGGCGACGCTGATACTTATCACGCCCTTTTCGCCCAGACAGACTTGGTTCCCTCTGCTACACCAGCTGTCCCAGGAACCTCCGGTGCCTCTGCCAATCAGCTCTCACTTATTGTCCCAGGAGGCAGGTTCTTTGGTCCATCTGGACCTTCGCTCTCTGAACCTGCACGCCTGGCTCCTAGAGACATAGCTATCATGCAGTACAGAGTCTCGCAAGAGGTAGCAGATGTTCTAGCGGCTGCTAAAAAAACGGACACTCATGCCACATATGCCATGAAATGGCACAGATTTTGCCTCTGGGCTAAGCACGAGGACTTTCCCCTATGGATTGTCTGGAAAAGTCGGTCCTAGACTACCTTTTATCTCTCTTCCAGGCAGGCTTGGCCTACTCCTCTATTAAAATACACCTTTGTGCCATCTCAGCCTATCATACACCTATAGGCCTACGTCCCATAATTCAGTTGGACACCACGTGAGCCTTCCTGAGAGGTGTTCTCCGCCTTAGACCTCAGATTAAGGATCCTGTTCCTCCGTGGGATTTACCCTTTGTCCTGGAGCAGTTCATGCTGCTACCTTTTGAACCAGCCGCGGATTGCAAGCTATGTCTCCTGACATGGAAGACGTTATTTTTAGTTGCTATTACTTCAGCCAGAAGGATTTCTGAGCTTCATGCACTAATGTGCAAAGAACCTTATTTGGTTTTTCACCAGGACTGGGTGTCCCTAAGGACAAATCCAAAGTTTCTACCTAAGGTGGTCTCAGCTCTCACCCTCAGTCAGGACATCGACTTACCAGTGTATTTTCCTAAATACTCTAATAGAGGAGAGGCCCTGCTGCACACTGTAGATGTGCATAGGTGTCTAAGATACTACCTGACCAGAACCAGGCACCACCATAAATCTGATCAGCTTTTCGTCTCCTTCACCCATAGGATGATGGGAGCTCCGGTTTCTAAACAATCGCTGTCCGGGTGGCTCATCCATTGTATCACGTTCTGTTACCAGAAACGTAACAAACCTTTACCAGGCACGGTTAAGGAACATTCCACAAGGAGGGTGGCTACCTCATTTGTGACCATGAGGAACGTGTCCACTTCAGCCATCTGCGCAGCAACTACTTTGAGCACTGTGCACACCTTTTTCAGGCATTACAGCCTGGACGTTGTATCACGGTGAAGAGCTGGTTTTGGTTTAGCAGTCCTTCCGGGACTCCTATCCTAGGCTTCGGTCCAACTCGTGAGCTCTACCTAGCCTCCTCCCACCTGCGAGGGATTTCCAGTATTGCTTGGGAATCGGTCCTAATGGTGTAACCTGCTGCAAGAGCGGTTTCTGGAAGTAAGATAGTACAGTTACGTAAGAACTTACCGTAACAGTAGATCTTCAAGAACAGCTCTTGCAGCAGGTAGATTCCCTCCCACCATCCCCTCTGGAGGTAGAGTTGTTCCCTTATCCCTTTCCTAGGATTAGGTGTTTCTAGCACAGCTCTGAATTCCTTCTAATGGCAGATCCCCAGTCTCCATTTCTGATGTCATCTAGGGGCTGGGAGTCTCCGGTGGGAGAACTGGGGATTCTGGGGGACCGCCCCCTTTTGTATGATGCCTGACGTCGGGGGTGGTCCCCGCTGGGTGCTGCTAGCTAGAAAATTTCCATGGGGTCCTGGCCCCTGCCGCCTTCAGTCCTAATGGTGTAACCTGCTGCAAGAACTCTTCCCGAAGATCTACTGTTATGGTAAGTTCTTACGTAACTGTACTTTACCTCCCAAGGGGGACCAGATCAGCACACTGTGCCTGCCGGAGGCTCCCCCCTCCCCAGGAGTCCGACCTCTTGGGGCTTCCCAGACATCCTTCGCCTGCTCCTGTTTCGCCTCGCCGTCGGACCCCCTGGTAGTCGAGGTCCAGGTTGACATCTCGTAGTTTGAGGTCGAGCGGTTCCAAACACCGTTATCCTGCTGTCTGCACTCAGATAAGAGATGTTGTTGATAATCCTCCTCCTCTTCCTCTTCGGGGGAAGATCGGCTCCACTGCAAGGTGCAGCGCTGTTATGAGGAGTTTGTCTGGCAATAGGTGCTGCTCGGTGCGGGCAACAGGCCTCTGCTGGTGCCCCAGCCCACTCCGGTGGTCCCATGGCTGCCGCAACCCCAGCACGAGCTGACACACATTGCTCGGCCAATGACTGCTTCTCCACCCATTCTGGTAGAAACCCCACCTCTGCAGCCTCAGGAGGGTCCCCCTCACAAGTCTGCTCAGCCTAGCACTCGGCTTCCCCATTGGCTGTCAGTCATGGTGACCCAGGCAGATGAACCCTGCTGAATTTGTGGGGATTCAGGGGCTCGGATTTTATTCAAGGAGTCCTCTGATTCTGAGAACTCTTCAGTGCACTCTCAATGGACCTCTGGCCATGAGCATGAGTCCAGAGAGGAACCCTTGGCAGAGAAGGGCTCTACCTTTTTGGGGGCCATGCTCCACCTGATCTCTGAGTCTACGTGGACCTCGCTGGAGCCAGTCCAGAAGTGGGCTCGGTATGCCCTCACTGGGATCCTTGACAGGGACAACTCCCTGGGAGTCACCTTCCCGGTCATGGAGGCCATTCTCGGCCCCGCTCTGGAGCTATGGCAGCCTCCAGCTTCCTGCTCCACAAGTATGCAGTCCCTACCGGGTCCCTTTCTGGGTTCACCGACCACCCTTCAGTGAAAGGCTTGGTCACTGAATCAATTTATTGCCGCTCTGGCAATGTCGAGGATGTGGATAAACCTTAAGCTGGACCACTCAGCTAAGAAAATCTATGAGGCCTCTTCCATTGGCCTTTGGCAGGTGAGTGCAACCCTTTGGATGGCCAACTTCACCCATGGTCTGTTGGGTACCCTGGATCAGGCTGTCTCTCAGCTCCTGGCTGACCTGCAGGCACAGGTCAAGTTGGTTTGTGACCAAGGCCATGCAGTAACTAAGCAATAGCTCTGAACAGCCCTTGACATTGGCAGTTCCTGTGCCTGGTCCATGGCTGCAGCAGTGACTATGCACTACAAGGCTTGGCTGTGGATGTAGACCTTTATGGCCAATACCCAGCACAAACTGGCAGACATTCCCTTCTTAAGTACCGACCTGTTTGGGCATGGAGTAGATGGCTACCTCACTCGTATTGAGAAGTCCAGTACTACCCTGGACTCCGTTCCATCCACCCATCGGGAGGTTAAAGGACCAAAGCAGAAGGAAAAAGTAATTTCAGTTTTGGCCCTACTGTGCCACTGCAGTCCATTTCACTGTGCCCCCAGTGGTGCAGCAGCAGCAGGCCTGGCAGCTTTGGCTGGAGTCTTCCTCCTCAATCCTCAGACAGTCCGGTGATTGAGAGCTGGTGGCAACCTTCGGCTGGCCTGGCCTCCACCACCAAGCCTGCAAAGTGACGGGTTGGGGGCGCCCCATCCCCAGACCTCCCATGGGGGGTCGGCTCTGCCACTTCACTTCCGCCTGGCCCACCTTTGCCTCAGACAGGTGGGTGCTAGATGTGGTCGGCTGCAATCTGCTTCTGAAGTTAGAGGCTTCTCCGCCCAGCCAGGACCATGCTTCTCGGGAGGGCATATTGCTCATGGATGTGGTGTCTGCCCTGGGAGGACATCACCCTACTCCTGCAGAAGAAGGCAGTGGCACATGTTCCAGATGCCGTACCAGGTCTGGGGTTCATCTCCAGATGCTTTCTGGTTCCAAAACGGTCAGGTAGCTGGCGCCACATTTTGGATCTGCATGACCTCAATCAGCATCTTCTGCCATACAGGTTCTGAATAGTCACTCTGAACCAGATTATTCCATCTCTGGAACAGGACATGTGGTTCTGCTCCCTGGAAATCCAGGACACCTTCCTTCACACCCTGTCTGTCCATCCCACCGGCAGTGTCTCCGGGTCCACTTCGAAGGGACCCAGTATGAGTTCCAGACCATGCCGTTTGGCCTCTTTTCTCCCCAAGAGTCTGCACCAAGTGCATTGCAGTGGTGGCAGCCTCCCTGAGGTGCCAAGGTATGCAGGTGTACCCTTACCTGGACAAATGGCTGATCACAAGGTCCTCCAGAGTGGAGGTGGAGCGATCCAGGGACTTGGCCCTCTGGACCTACTCGGCCCTAGGCCTCCTGGTCAACAGGGCCAAGTTGGAACTCAAGTCCATAACAGTTCATCAGTGCAGAGCTCACCTCCCTTTGGGCAAAGCCCGACTCCCGGCATACAGGGCAGAGCATCTTACCTCCTTTGCCAGATCATTTTGGGTTGGGCAATTGCAGCCTGCCTGGGGCTTCCTGCACCTGCTGCTGTACATGGCATCTTGCACTAGCATGATCTGGTGGACCCGCTGGAGGATGCACCCCTGCAATGGGAGCTGACCCGGCAGTGGTCTCAGCATCTTGTTCACCTCAACCAGCCAGTCACAGTGACCCAGCTTATGTGCAACACCATCCAGTGAGGGCAGGTCCCAGAACATCTGCACAAAGTAGTCTCATTTGTCCACCCAGAGCCAGTGGTCACGCTCGTGAACGATGCCTCTCTGGGATGGGGAGTCCATCTGGGGGACAACAGAGTCCACGGGCTCTGTACCGCCGAGGAGTCCCGATGATGCATCAACCTGCTAGAGCTCCATGCTGTGCGTCTGGCACTGATGACATTTACTCTGCATGTTCGGGGTCAGGTTGTCCAGGTCCAGATGGACAAGATGATGACCATGTACTATCTGAACAAGTAGGCTGGAATGCATTCCCTATCATTGTGCCGGGAAGCTCTCTGTGTCTGGACCCTTGTGCGCAGCCTGGATGCCTACTTTCTGACGATTCAGGTGGCCAGTATATCCAACCAACTGGCGGATGTCCTCAGTTAAGTGGTCAAGGCATCTCACGAGTGGTCTCTTTACTAGGAGTTTGTTGACTGCCTATTTGCCCTGTAGGGCACTCCCCAGGTTAACCTCTTTGCCTCCTGGGAAAACACGAAGCTGAGGGTGTTTTGTGCTTGCCCCCCTCAGTGTGGGACACTGCTGGGAAGTTGCCTTCATGAGACTCTGGACCACAGGCCTCATGTACGCCTGCCCTCCCTTTCCCTTGAATGACAAGGTGTAAATCAAGGTGCCGAGGGACTAACATACTATTTGCCAGCAGATTGGGCGCTTCACGGTCCACCACCGAGACTGCTCGAACCTCAGATCCTTAGTTGGGTGCCAAGGCCCTCCCCCTTGTGTCCCAGAAACCCCTATCATCCATCCTCACCCCCCCCGGGACAGACCATCATCTGATACATCCACTTTCTGTGTCTGTCCCACCCTCTCTTGCAGCCCTCCACTGTGGATCTCTGAACCAGCTCGTCAGGCAGTGCATTCCAAGGGTCCACCACCCTCTTAGTGAAAAACCTCCTCCTCTTTTCCCCCCCTCACCCTTCCACCTTCCAACTTCAAACCATGCCCTCTGGTGATACCTCCCTGCTTTAGTCTAACGATCCCCTCCATGTTTACCCTATTTATTCCCTTGAGGTACTTGAAGACCTCAGTCATGTCCCCCTGTCTCTCCTCTCCTCCAATGAAAACAGGCAGAGCTCCTCAAGTCTGTCCTCATACATCAAATCACCTAGCCCTCGTATCATCTTAGTTGCCCTCCTCTGTACCCTCTCCAGGAGCTGTATGTCCCTCTTCAAGTGTGGTCTCTAGTACTAGGCACAGGTTATCCTGGTAGCTCCGGACTGGCCACATCAGTTCTGGTACACCAATCTCCTTCATCTCCCATTACCACATTGACCTTGAGTCACATCGGGATGCTTATTTTGTGGCAGTAGGGGGTGTGCACCTTGCCTCCTCCTCCCAGGAGAACGGCTAGGAGTCTGCAACAGTGTGGATAAATACACCATATCCACATCCCCATCCCTACAAGTGAAGGTTTCTCACCTGTAACTGTGGTTGTAGTTGTAGTAGTGGTATATGGTGTACATCTACACAAAAGGCCAGACGGATAGGGGAGGAACCATTGGGAGCATGGAAGCTGTGGAACAGGAAAAAGCTCTTATTTTGAGTGGGAGCTTTTGCAGCATGTTGTTACCATTAGGACAATGCTGCAGGCACTAGGACCCACCAGAAAATTTGTAGCTAGCAGTACCTAGCAGGGGCTGTCCCCTGACATCGGCCATGGTACAAAAGAGTGCGGTCCCCAGCTCCACCTCAGTTCTTTTCCCACCACAGACCCGCTCTCAACAGTTGCCCTTAGCTCATTGCATGGCAGTTCAGTGAAGTGTTTTCTCCAGTATTTCCTCGATCCATATCGTTCTTCCTTCATCGCATGTCTTCTTCACTGTCGTCGGTGACCTCTTCGGTGCCAAAGAAAACGGAGTGCTCCTGTGGCTGTTAGATTCTAGCTAAAGACGCCCACGAGGCCTGTGTCTTCTGTCTCGGCCCAGACCACAACTTTCAGGCTTGTGACATGTGCAAAGGCTTTACCAGCAGGACGAGGATTAGACGCCTGGAGGCACTAAAAGTCCACTTACTTGAGAAGCAAGTAGAAGTGATGCAGAGCTTTCCGGAGGATAAACCCAAACATAAAGAAAACTCCTGTAAGTCCCACGACAAGGACTGTGGTCAGTCCCATCCACGCTCTCGCTCACCGCACAGAAAGTCCTCGTCCTTGGGCTCTGGCGGTTCTGACCACTCTCACTACTCCAAGCATTCCCAGGACCAGGGTAGACCTTCCGGCCACTCCAAAAGCCCAACATCGGCAGATGGAACTCCTGGAAAGACGCCCACCAGGGTGAAGGCCACGCCATTGCGTGCCCCCCCCCAACCCCGGGCGAAAAGCTTCCTCTTTGGCGCATGCCTTGGCTGTGCTGAAGAAAGCCTCATGATCGGCTTTACCCAGGGCTCTGGATAAGGCCCCTTCAAAGGAGCGGGAACCGTTGGCTAAAACCTCTTCAGTTTCCCACCCTTCCAAATCTACTAAGACAGATCCAATGCCAGTCAAGTCCCCAGTTGTGAAACCAACCTTGGATACTGGAGCCAGTCGCTCCCTAGTTCAGGCAACACCAGACATAGCCCAGTCACCGGTGCAACGGGCCTCAACTCCAGAAGGCGCCTTAGAGGGCCCCCAGCCTCCACCCCCAAGGACCTTCCAGCTTCTCCTATTTCTCAGGAACTGGCAATGCCCAATCCTCCGGCACGGACAGCGGCGCTCATCTTTAATAAAGAGGAACTCACTGAACTGTTCCAATTTTGGTGGAGTCAGGTGAAACAGGATGCTGTCCCCCTAAAGCCGGATTCAGCTCCAGTACCTGACCAAGCGGGAGATCAGACCTCCAAGGATAGCCCTTTGGTGCCACCCATTAAACCTACCCCAAGCGAGAGGCCTAAACCTTCAAAATCCCACTGCCCCTCTGTGGTCAAATCCTGCTCCCAGTCTGTAGACTGCCGCCGGCACCATTCCTCCAGATCGGTAAGCTGACACCGGTCACCTCCCAAGAGCAAGTCCTGTAGCCGCCGCAGGCGCTCCTCTAGCAGCCGTCAGTCCCATGATCGACGTCTATCCTCGTACTGTGGTCTATCTCCGAGCCGAGATCTGCCCCCCAGCCGACATTGGTCAGTCAGTAGCCGGCACTCTGCTGGTAGAAGCCCCTCTAGATCAGGGTTGACGTCACCATGCCCCAACAGGACCCGGTCCTTTTCCTATTCCTCCATGGACCAGTCCTTGTCTGAGGAGAGGGTCTCCCCGGATGACAGAGACCCCCCATTTGCCTTTTGACGACCCCACCTTTATGGATGTCATGAGGCACATCCAGGCCTCCAGTGGATGGGAGTCTGAGGACCTGGATCTGGAACGTCAGAAGTTGGCCAGTTTACTGAGGCAGAGGGAGCCCAAGCCTCTAGTGGTACCTCCTTTGGTGAATACATTCCAGGACTTGACCAGACTTACCTGGAGGCATCCAGCTACCACCCTGTCAGTTCCCAAGAAGTCGGACAGGCTATATATATATCACCAAGGGCGGAACACCCTCAGGTAAACTCGATGGTTATCATGGCTGCTAATGAGCAGTCTAAGCAGTCAAAGCACCATAGTTTGCAGCCTCCCGATGCAGAGTCCATGTACTTGGATCAGGTGGGCAAAAAAGATCTACTCTGCCTCCAACTGCTCCGTAAGATCGCTCGACTTCCTCACGCATATGGTCCAGTACCAAAATGCATCATGGGAAAAGGGCCAGGAAGTAGCCAACGCCTTGTCATATTCAGCTCAGAAGTCCGAACTACTGGAAATTCTTAAATTGGGTTCGGACGTAGGCATGCACGTGCTACGGGCCTCGTACGACACTGCAGATACGGTGTCAAGGGCAGCGGCTTCTGGCGTTTGCCTTAGGCGCCATACCTGGTTAAGGGTCTCTGGATTCTCCCAGGATCTGCAGTCCGGAATCAAGGCTCTTCCCTTCCAGGTTTCCGTTCTGTTCGGGGAGGAGACTGAGAAATTGATTTCTCATCTCCATGAGTCCGGGAAATCTATTTGGTCCATTCGACAACTCTATAAGGGGCACCAAAAGCGCTTTCTTCTATGTACGTTTCGAAAGCCCTCAGGACAGAACACCCGTAGTAACCAGTTTGCACAGAGCAGAGGCTTCGAGAGGAAGGCCACAACCCAGCAAGCCGAGGGCACTCCCCTCTAGAGGTCCAAAGTCCTCCCAGTCCTCTCTGCCTACTCCCAGATCCACCCAATGACTCCCTGCTGACCCCCCTCCTCTGGTAGAGGCAGAAGAAGAGGCAGTGGGGGCCCGCTTCTCCTTCCATTTGGAGGGGTGGAGCAAGATCACCTCATACCTCTGGGTCTTAGGCATCATAAGGAGGGGACATACATTGGAGTTCATGCAAATCCCTCCAGAGAGTCCGCCAAGGTCCTCCCATTATCCTCCTTCCCACATCCAGCTAGTAGAAGGAGAGATCCAGGCCCTCTTGCAGAAAAGGGCAATACAGCCGGTCCCACAGGGGCAGCAAGGAAAAGGGTTCTACTCCAGCTTCTTCCTGGTTCCAAAGAAAACACACGATCTTCAGCCCATCCTGTACCTCAGCTCTTTAAACCATTTTATAGAATACAAAAGGTTCAGGATGGTGACCTTACCGGGTCTCATTCCTCTGTTGCACCAAGGGGATTGACTGTACTGCCTGGACATGCAAGATGCTTACATGCACATAGGGATCTTCCCTCCCCACCAGAAGTTTCTGAGGTTCCACTTCCAGAGGAGGCATTATCAATTTTGGGTCCTACCGTTTGGCCTCTCCTCCGCTCCTCGAGTCTTCAAAAAGTGCTTAGCGGTGGTAGCTGCGGCTGTCAGACATGCAGGCCATTATGTCTTCCTTTACCTGGACGACTGGCTTTTGGCAGCTCCGTCAAGAGCGCGTCTTCTTCACACTCTCAGAGATACATATACTCTATTCAAGAGTTCAGGATCACCCTGAATCTTCTAAAGCATTAGTTCTCAAACTTTGGCATGGTAAGCCTCCCCAAAGCCATGGAAAAGATCTTGAGCCTCCCCCAAACATTGCAATAGTCTGGGGCCTCCCCATAAAAAAAATACATCTTAGCACAGTACCTCAGGAATAAAGTGAAGCTCCTTTGAATACTTACCATTTTATACAGCTTTTTGTACCCCTCCTTGTACCCTCCTCCCCAGTCCAGCCTACTTGCTTCACTGTTTGACTCTCAAACCATTGTTACTTCTTGCTGTAGTGCCTGCATTGGTCAGATTGCTTTCTCTGTTCGTTTCCTCTATTTGGAATAACATTCCTACCCACCTTCTTCCCTGCTGTTAAGTGTCCTCTCAAAGATCCTTTTGCTTCCCCCTGCTCTTGCTCCTACAACATCTCTTCTTAAGCCCTATATTTGGGTTGTTCTGCCACCAGTCTAACTGGTCAATTGTTACTGCTCATTATTTGTTCATTGTTCCTATTTGTTTGCACTATTATTCATTTTGTATTGCTTTGTTTTGTAGTTGTCTTTTTAATTTTATTCACCCACACTTCCCAAGGTTCACTTGAAATGAGCCTTGGCTCAGAGTGTCTTTCCTGGTCACCAATTTGTAAATAAATACATACATTCACCTAATATTATCCTTTTTCAGATTGCCTCATTCCTTCACACAAAATACCTAAAACTCAAAATTTAAATAAAGTTCTTTTTCAGACTTGGTTGAGCCTCCCCTTGAACAGGTTGGGGCCTCCCCAAGGAGGCTGGCCTCACCATTTGAGAAACCCTGTTCTAAAGTCATCCCCAGAGCCCAGCCAGTGACTTTCCTTCATAGGGACGGTTCTAGACACAGTCCAAGCCATGGCTTTCCTCCCACAGGACAGCGGGGGATCGTCTGCAGGAAGTGGCCCAGATGGTTCTTATTACCCCTCAGGTTCAAGCCAGGACTTGCCTCAGGCTTCTGAGGCACATCCCAGTAGTTCCCTTGGCTCGCCTCCATGTGAGGGTTCCTCAGTGGTTGCTCAGGGGGCAGTGGGACCAAAGATCCGACGGTCTAGACCAGTTGGTCCGGATCTCGGATCCAGTCAGGAGGACCCTTACTTGGTGGCTGAACCCCTCCACCCTAGAGAAAAGAGTTCCTTTTCAGCAGGTGCCACCAAGCTGTATTCTGACCACGGATGCTTCCAAACTCGGCTCGGGAGCACATCTAGGAGACGGTCAGACCCAGGGCATTTGGTCTCTTGATGAGCGCAATCTCCACATCAATACCCTAGCGATGCGAGCGGTCCTTGGCGCCTTACAGGCCTTTCAGGAGAACCTAGCGCCATGCTCTCTTCTAATCCAGACAGACTACATGGCCATCATGTTCTGTATCAACAAGCAAGGGGGCACGCATTCCTACCCCTTGTGCGGGGAGGCGATGAGTTTGGTATTGGGTCCTGGAACATCAAATCATTCTAGCCGCGGTGCATGTTCCAGGTGTCCAAAATGTCTTGGCCAACAGCGTAAGCTGGTCACATTCCAAGGTGCACGAGTGGAAGCTACTCCAGTCAGTAGCAGACCAGCTCTTCGACACCTGGGATCTCCCAGAGCTGGACCTCTTTGTGTCGCCACACAGTGCCAAACTGCCAAATCTTTGCTTGTGAGAGCACGCGCCTGATGTTTTCTGGCCAGACACATTGTCCCTCTGTTGGACAGGGAGGTTTCCGTATGCCTTCCCTCTAATTCAGAGGGTCCTCTTGAAATTGCAGGCTGAGAGGGCGCGCATGATTCTGATCACCCCACTGTGGCCCTGGCAGATTTGGTTCCCACTGCTTCAGCAGCTAGCGCTGGAACCTTCAATCCAGCTGCCTCTGAGCTCGCAATTTCTGTCTCAAGATCAGGGCAGGTTGGTCCATCCGGATCTCAGATCCCTGCACCTTCATCCGTAGCTCCTGCAGACATAGTCAGAGTTGGGTATGGGGTCTCTGTGAGAAAACCCTCTCCTAGAGCCACTTATGCTATGAAGTGGAAGCGTTTTTGCCTTTGGGCTTCTTCCCGTCACTTAGACCCACTTATCTGTCCAGTGAACTCAGTTTTACAGCATTGCCTCTCCTTATTAAGTCAAAGCTTGAGCTACTCCTCCATCAAAGTGCACGTCGGCAGTTTCTGCCTACCATGTGCTGATGGAGGGCAGAACCTTGGCCCAGCTGGACGTGTCCCATACCTTTTTAAGGGGCATTCTGCATATAAAGTCTCCGATAGAGATCCAATATCCCCTGGGATCTCCTCTTTGTGCTGGAGAAGCTTAACCTCCCACCTTTTGAACCCGCACAGATTGTGAGCCATGTTTTCTTTCATGGAAGGTTTCCTTTATAGTGGCTGTCACTTCTGCTCGAAGGGTTTCCGAGCTTCAGGTCCTGATGTGTAAGGAACCTTATGTAGTTTTTCACAGGGAAAGGATTTCGCTTAGAACAAATCCAAAGTTTCTTCCGAAAGTGGTTTCAGAGTTGACTCTGAATCAGGCTGTTAACCTTCCAGTTTACCATCCTGGGCCTTCTAATAGAGGAGAAGCTCTCCAGCACACTTTAGATGCTCACAGGGCGCTGAGGTATTATCTCAAATGTACGGCTCCTCACCATAGATCGGAGCAGCTCTTTGTGGCTTTTGCACCTCAACATATAGGTAAACCGGTGTCAAAGCAGACTGTCTTGAGGTGGTTGGTCCACTGTATAGTCCATTGCTACAACAAGTACAATAAGCCTCTTCCGGGTGCTGTCAGAGGTCATTCACCAGAGCAGTGGCTTGCTCTTTTGCTTCACTGAGGAATGTCTCTGTTGGGGACATTTGTGCAGCAGCTACTTGGAGCTTAGTGCACACTTTCATCAGGCATTACAACCTGGATATTGCCTCCAGGCGCAGGGCTGGGTTTGGCCTACCGGTCCTCCAAGGACTGCTCTCCTAGAGTACCTGTCTTTGTCAGTATTGCTGTCCTTTTCCTACTCTGGGCTCGATTTCTTTCCTTCTCACGGGACTGCTTGGGACTCTGTCCCAATGGTAATAGCCTGCTACAAGAGTTCCCACTCAAAGTAAGATAGTATAGTTACATAAGAACTTACCGTAACAGTAGATCTTCAAGAGGAGCTCTTGCAGCAGGCGTTGTTTTCCCACCCTCCTTCCCCCTGGAGAGTTTCAGCATCTGGTCGGCGTGCCTGATCCGCCTGTCGAGGTCTGCTCATGGGTCTCTGGCGGGTGAACTGAGATGGAGCTGGGGACCCGCCTCTTTTGTACCATGGCTGACATCGGGGCCCTGCTGGGTACTGCTAGCTAAGAGTTTTCTGGTGGGTCCTAGTGCTTGCGGCATGGTCCTAATGATAATAGCCTGCTGCAAGAGCTCCTCTCGAATATCTACTGTTACAGCAAGTTCTTATGTAACTGTACTTTCTCAATGGGGGAGGGGGTTACCATAACAGAGTCAAATACGGGAAGGAGGGACAGCAGAGTAGGCACTCATAACAGCAAGAGTCAGGAAAGGGAGGAGTTAGTTGTAATAATAGTGAACTCTGTCCTGAAGGGTGTAAGATGGGGGGGAACAGGCATACTAGGAAAAGCAACAGGAGGGTGGAGTGCATGCCAGGCATGATGGCAGGGAGGGTGGAAACAATAATACTAAAGTATGTGGGGCAAGGGAAGCCACATATTATCGTTCATTTGCGCACAAGAGATCTGGCGGGCTGCAAGGTGAAAATGGTGCAGGAAATGTTCTCAGAGCTAGGAAAGATCTGTAGTGGGGTGGGATAGTCAGTAGCCTTCTCAGAGATATTGCCTGTCCCAAGAGCCAGCACTGATAGAAATTTGAAGATTGAGAAATTCAACCAATGGCTGGGGGTATGATGTGAAACAAATGGGTACAGGCTGGTGGGAGAGTGGGTAGAACATGGGAAGATAAGGACCTATATGCACCAGAAAGGCTGCATCTAAGCAATGAGGGCACAAGAGTCCTGAAAGGCAAACTAGAAAGTTACTTGAAAAACAGGCAACATTAAAACTAAGGGGGGGAAGGGGGAGCGGGCAGCAGAGGGCAAAGCACTCGGCACCAGGTGAGGCGCTCCCCCCGTAGGAACAACAAGGGAAAGGGGAAGGGAGAGTAAGGGCAGGGATCAGACACATTAGGAACAAAAGCAATGAGGGCCAGGGATAGCACTGGAAGGTGATGTCCTTGAATGCAAGGAGCCTGACTAATAAGGCAGCAGACGTACAGGTGCTGATGGCAAAGGGGCACGTGGACATAGCTGCCATCACGGAGATGTGGGCAGCTCAGTTCCATGACTGGGACCTCAAGATCCCAGAATACCAACTGCATGGGAAGGACATTGCAAAGGGGAGGGGGGTGGAGTGATGTTATGTATATGAGGGAAGAGATAAAGTGTAACAGGGAGGAGGGCAGGGTTGAAGCCCAGCAGGTGGTATTCCAGAACACTGCAGGGAGAAGGATTCATGTGGGGGTGGTGTACAGGCCACTTTCACAGGGAGTAGAGTTGGATAGGTTGCTGGGGGAACAGATCAGGAGGGTAGGGGGGAAAGGAAACACTGTAATACTGAGAGACTTCAGTCTGTCTGTAGTAGAATGGAGCGCCCCAACTACCACCTGTGGCAGGGAACAGGTCCTCCTAGATGCTATCCAGGACTGTGTCCTGACACAGGGAGTCGCAGAGCCAACAAGGGAGGAGGCCATACTAGACCTAGTGCTATCAGATGGGAAGCATGTCTGGGATGTAGAAGTGAGAGAACCCCTTGCAGGCAGTAATCACCACACAGTGTGGTTTTCCATCTACACGGAGAAGGAAGCAGCCTTGTCTAAAACAAGGGTGGCGGAGTTTAGGAAGGCAGACTTCAGTAAGATGGGAAGCGTACTAGCATAGTTCAGGAGCATCTTGCAAAGCTCTGACCAGAGATGGATGCGGACCAGAAACGGAACATCATTAAGATGGGGTTAATAGAGGCCACCAACACTTGTACAAGAGCTTGTAGAAAGAACTCCAGAACCAAGACACCAAGCTGGTACAGTAGGAAGGTGGCTGAAAAGGTAAAGGAAAAGAGGGCAGCCTTCCTGAGGTACAGGTGTACCTCAAGGGAGGAAGACAGAAGGTATACACTGTGAAATCTTGAGAGGCAGGGAGAGAGCTCCAGGCAGCCAAGGCTGAGAAAGAACTAAGACTGGCACGGGGGAAGGACTTCTTCTGGTACATTAAGGACAGAATTTTTTTCATTTTTTATTGTAGTCTTTGGTAACCAGGTAAGGCCCACTAGGCACAAGTGCCTGTTTTCAGGGGTGACCTGGGAGCACTGGGCAGTTAAGCGACTTGCACGGGGTCGCACAGTATGCAAGTGGAGGTTGTGAGAATCAAACTCGGGTCTGGTCTGCTGGGTGTAACAAGCTCATTCACACCTCATTCCTCTATCCTCTAGGCTGTACTGCCAGCCCTTAACAAGCAGAAGGGATGGGATAGTTAGGATAAAGAGGGGATGGTGGGTGGGTAGAAAAGGGTGAAAAGCAAATAGAGGCACTAAATGAGTACTTTTGCTCTGTTTTCACCAGGGAAGTGGATGGGCCTATGGCACAGGGGAGGATTAGGGTGAACCTTAAGGGGGGAGGAGTATGAGGAGGAGATTGGAGCAGACAGGGTCTTAAGAGGACTCAGGAAACTGCGGGTGGGCAAGGCACCTGGCCCAGATGGGGTACACCTGAGAGAACTGGCGGGTGTATTGGCAGCAACACTGTCAGACCTGTTTAACTCCTCACTGGAAATGGGGTGTGTATCACTGGAGTGGAGGACAGCTCATGTGGTACCTCTCCACAAGAGTGGACCCAGGGATGAGGCAAGTAACTACAGACCAGTTAGCTTAACCTCTGTAGTGAGTAAGTTAATGGAGACCATTTTAAAAGAAAGGCTGGTGGACTTCCTTGAAGAAAACGGTCTCCAGGACAACAGATAGCATGGATTTGTCAGGGGGAGGTTCTGTCAAACCAGCATGGTAGACTTCTTCGACTGGGTTACGAGGACCTTGAACGGGGCAGGCGATAGACGAACTGTATGTGGACTTCAGCAAGGCATTCGATTCAGTACCACATGACACACTGATCAGCAAGCTGAGAGGCCTGGGATTAGGGGATAAAATGCTTGGGTGGGTCAAGAGCTGGCTGAGGGACAGGAGCCAGAGAGTGGTGGGGGGGGGGGGACTGTCCAAACCTAGGCCTGTAACCAGTGGTGTCCCACAGGGCTTCGTACTCGAACCTGTGCTGTTCAACATATTATTTATTGATGACATTGCAAAGGGGGTCAAGAGTAAGATTTGCCTTTTTGCAGATGATACAAATCTCTGTGGGAGGGTGGACACAGAGGAGGGGAGAAGGGATTTAAGGGAGGACTTGCCCAAGCTGGAGCTGGAGAAGTGGTCATGCATCTGGCTGTTCAGTTTTAATGCTAAGAAATGTAAGATGATGCACATGGGAGCCAGAAACCCAAAGTCCAGTTACTAGCTGGGGAATACAGGTGATAGTACCAGATGAAGAAAAGGACCTGGGAGTAATGGTCAGGGGTGATATGAAGCGCTCACCACAGTGCCATTGTGCCTGTGTCTAACCATGATGTGGAGCCTTTGTAAAGGCGTCTCTGACTCAAAGGTTTGTAATTCCGATACTATTAATAAATAAGGCAGTGGCCAAAGCAAAGACACCAAACTCTGTGGGAGAGTGGACATAGCTGAAGAGATACAGGACCTACAGAAAGATCTGGAAAAGGTGGGGAGGTGGTCCAGGATCTGGCAACTTGGCTTCAATGCCTAGAAGTGCAAAGTTATGCATATTGAAGCCAAGAATCCCAGGACAGAGTACTACCTGGGTGGAGTCCGAGTATCAGAGGAGGAGGAGGAGAAGGACCTGGGAGTAATGATCACTAGTGACCTGAAGCACTCTACACAGTGCAAGAAAGCAGCAGCAAAGGCAAACAAGATGCTGGGATGCATATCTAGGAGGATCAGTAGTAGGAGAGAGAAGGTTATACTGCCCTTGTACAAGTCACTGGTAAGGCCGCGTCTAGAGTATGGAGTTCAGTATTGGTTCCCACACCTCAAAAAGGACATTAATCTGCTGGATAAGGTCCAGAGGAGTGCTACAAAGATGACAAGTGGGTAAGGCATATGAAGAGAGGTTGAGGGCACTAAACATGCACTCCCTGGAAGACTGGAGAGAGAGGGGACATGATTGGGACCTTCAGGTACCTAAAAGGGATAAATAAGGTTGATAAGGAGAATCTCTTTAAGCTGAGTGTCAACCATAACACAAGAGGGTACAGTCTTAAGCTGGAAGGTGGGAAGTTTAGGAGAGAGGTCAGGAAGCACTTCTTCACAGGGTGGTGGACACTTGGAATGCGCTGCTAAAAGAGGCCGTCTCATTAAAGACAGTGGGCAGCTTTAAGAGAGGCTGGGACAGGCATAGGGGGGAGGTAAGGATCATGGGGAGTGGGGAGGGAAGGCAGGGACATTAACTCAAGCTGTGGACCCTGCAATATGGGCAGACTTGATAGACCAAATGGCTTTCTTCTGCTGGCTTCTTCATATGTTCGTAAATAAAATGCTGGGCTGCATCACCAGGGAAATCACCTCTAGGAGAGAGGAAGTTACTCTGCCACTGTACAGGTCACTGGTGAGACCATACCTGGAATTCTGTGTTCAGTTCTGGTGCCCTTACCTGAAGAAAGATATCAGACTGCTGGAGGGGGTCCAGCAGAGGACAACCAAAATGATCCGGGGCATGGAGGGCAGAACATACGAGGAGAAGCTGAGGGTGCTAAACATGTACTCCCTGGAGGACAGGAGATGGGGGGGGGGGATATGATTGAAACCTTCAAGTACCTAAAGGGAATAAACAGGATTGGTACAGAGGACATCTTTAACTTAAGAAGGGAGGGTACAACAAGGGGACATAGCCTGAAATTGGAGGGCAAATTCAAGAAGGAAATGAGGAGGTACTTTTTCACTGAGTTGCCGGAGGAGGTGGTGGCAGCAAGGATGGTGACCAGTTCTGCTGTGGGGGGGAAGGGACTGGGATGGTGGGGTATGACTTCAGGAGGAGTAGGAGAGGGACAGCAGCTCCAGGGTGTTAACCAAGCTGCTCACTCGAGCAGACTCGATAGACCATTATGTCCTGTTTCTGCTGGCAATCTCTTATGTTTGTATGACCCACGTAGCCTCACCTGGTAAGTTGCGCACCTGTCTTGCTTCTAGCATGCAAGATCTGACATCATGGAGTGGTGCTGATGAGGATATCACCCAGGTGGGTGGGAGGAGCCAGCTTGAAGACCTTCCGGCCAGATGTAAAGAGGAAAGTAGTCTGCTACAGTTACAGATGAGCAACCCTCAATCTTACTTTGAGATGGAGCTCTTGCAGCAGGCAATAACCATTAGGACTCAGGCGCCAGGATCCCACGGAAACCTTCTAGCTAGCAGTCTTCAGCGGAGACTGCCTCTGACATCGATTCCTCCCAATATCGGCCAGTGGTATAAGGGGGGGCCCCAGCCACACATGTGTTCTTTTCCTGCCGTCGACCCTTCTCGCAAACAGTTCAACCGCTTTTGTGCCTTCAGCGTTTTTCTTTGCTTTTTCTATCAGAATCCTCAAATTTATTTCCCATTCTGCATGTCTTCTTCTCCGGTATCGTCCGTCTCATCCACCGATCACAAGAAGTCGAAGTGTGACTGTGTCAAGCAGCTACCATCGAAGGATGGCCATGAGACCTGCATCTCCTGCCTAAGCCCAAACCACAACACTGCGGCCTGTCAGCACTGCAAGGTCTTCAACTCCCGGATTTGGATCTGCTGTCAGAAGGCCCTCGAGGCACATCTCCTGGAGCAGCAGCTTGCCCAGATACAGAAGCAGCCAGTGGGGAAGTGTGTCCTCCTTTGTCCTCGTCTGTGTCCACCTCCTCCACTTCTAAATCACACAAGGAGAAGAATAATTCAGGGAAGCACAAACACCGGTATAGGGACCTGGAAAGGTTCCGGGATTGCTCCCATTCCAGGTCTCTGCTGCACAAGAAGTCCTCATCTGGCTCTTTGTCGCACAGGGGCTCAGACCACTCCTCCTGGTCTGCCCACGGTTCTGCTGGGCAGTCTGCTTCTAAACCACCTGCCTTCATCCTGGCATCTGGCAGAGGAAAACCAGGGGCTGGGTCTTCTGGCCCTACCCTGATGCCTATCAAAGTGAAGGCTACACCGGCATGGTCACCCTCCACCTTAGGGTCTGGGACCAGCAAGAAGAGCAGAGACACTTCGGCGCCTGCCAAAACGATCCAGACGACGGTCTCTTCTAAAGCATTGGACAGGACACCCCACCATCGGGGGCAGACGACGGACTCTCCGCGGTCACCCTAGCTCTCCGCCAAGGTGACAGCTGCCTCCTCACCAGGCTCACTACAGTCATCTGCAGGCGGGCGACCTCCTCAGATATTGGGCCTGGCTTCAGACCTCCTCCTCACTGGGCCATTCCTCACTAGCTGAAGTTCTAGGGCTGGATGATACCGCTATTCTACCCTCTGGTCTTTATCCCTCGGCCACCTCAGATGCCGCACTTGTATTTAGTGTGTTGCAACGCCAGACAAACTGCTCCAGAGTTGCCTGCTGGCCCATCAACACCTCAATTCACCAGGACCAGATCCAGGAGCTTTTTTCCTTCTGGTGGAGTCAGGTCAGAGGGACCTACTCCCCAGGAGCGGTCACCGTGGAACGGAGCCAGCCCGCTGCATGGGTCAGGAGCTGATACAACTGTGTCTTCCCTAAGAGCTGCACTCCAAGCCCTAAAGATCATTGCGGTAGACCCTGGCACAAAGAACAGCATCACCGTAGGTCTTCTCACTCCACAAGTCGTCACCGATGCCGGTCCTCTCGTAGGGGACGTCAGTCCTCAGCCATCAACACTCTTGCTATTCATCTTCCTTGTTGGTGGACTCTAGCTGCAGCTCTAATTCTTTGGGCTCAGATCTTTTGGAGCCTAGGGGTCACCCTTTGCTGGACAATGAGGACACCCCCAGGTCACCCCCTGATGATCCCACGTTCATGGACGTCATGAGGCAAATCCAGGCTCCCAACGGATGGGAGATGGAAGAGCTGGATCCAGAGCGGCAGAGGATAGCTAGGTACCTGAGGCAAAAAGGGCCTAAACCTCTAGTGGTGCCTCCTTGAGTAGACACCTTCCAGGACCTGACGAGGCTAACCTGGAAGTACCCTTCCACCTTCTCCACCATCTCCAAAAAGTCGGATAGGTTGTACAGAGCCCCTAGGGAGGAGCCTTTTCTGGTGGGACACCCTATGGCATACTCTGTGGTGATCACGGCTGCTCGTGATCGTTCAAAGAAGCTGAAACACCTTAGCATCCAGCCTCCCAACCAGGAGTCCAGATATATTGATCAGATGGGCAAACAGGTCTACTCGTCCTCTACCTGCTCCACCCAGTCCCTTAACTTTCTCACACGTGATACAGTACCAGAACGCCCTGTGGGAGAAAGGTCTCGAGATAGCTCAGGCCCTTCCAGACTCGGCCCAGAAAATTGAGCTCCTGGACCTCCTCAAATCGGGGTCGTATATAGGCACGCATGTCTTGCATGCTTCATATGACAATGCAGTTATGACAGCCAGAGCAGCGGCATCTTGCACTTGTCTCAGGCACCACGCCTGGCTTAGAGTCTCCAGATTCTCCCAGGATCTGCAGTCTGGCATCCTCGACCTCCCCTTTAAGGGCTCAGTCATTTTTGGAGACGAAACGGAAAAACTGATTACTCATCTCCAAGAATCCAGGAAGTCCATTTGGTCAATCTAAAAAAATGCGTAAGGGGGACCAAAAACCCTTTTGGAAGCCACCATTTCGGAAGCCCTCAGGACAACAGCCCTGTAATCAGTCTCAGAGGAGCAGGTTCAAAAGAAAGGCCACCACCACCCAGACTCCTGAAAGCTCTGCCTCTTAAGTCACAAAGTCCTCCCAGGCCCCTCTGCCTACTCCCGGAGCTTCCCAATGACTCTTTGCTGGGCCTCACTCTTCCAGCAGAATCAGTGAGGGAAGTGATAGGTGTCGCTTCTCCTTCCATCTTGAGGGTTGCCGCGCAATAAAATCAGACCTCTGGGTCTTATTTATTTCTTTATTTATTGAATTTTGTTGACCCGGTAGGCCCACTGAGACTAGAAGTCCCTTTTTCAGGGGTGACTGGGGGGGAGGGGGGATACAGATGGTAACCAACTGAAACTGAACCAGATTAAGCTGTTGGTAATATTTTTAATGAATGGAGGAAATTTGGCCAGGACACCAGGAAAATACCCCTACTGTGCTGTAGGGGGAGCGGCCTTCTGAGAGCTATGGCCACTTCGAGTGGAGCTCCAGAGGAGATGGAAGTCCTTGAGGAGGAGGAGCGGTTTCGGCGTTCTGACCTTCAGTTTACGGATACCATTGTACCCCATGAGCAGCATCTAGAAAATGTTTAGCAGGACGATGTTAATATTTTTTTATCTACCGAGGATTTGAGCGAAATGAGTATAAATATTAAGGCTTTGCCTGTGGAAACAAGTGTTCTTTCTTCAGAAGAAGCGCTCTGCATGCAGATTCAAAAAGAGTTGGCATTCAAAGTGAAAGAAACGGAGCGTTTGAAGGAGAAGCTAGCGTTGCTGAGAACAGAGAAAGCAGCTGTCAAACCTGTGGGGCCGCCTGTCAGTGGGCCTGAATCTGCGAATGACGTGGCTGTATCACAGGGAGTAGTGCAGTCGGGTGAGTCAACCGGTCTTCCCCCTGTTACTTTGCCTAGCGTTGTGACATTTGCTCCTATTACAGAGGCTGGCAGTTTTAGAACCATAGATGGTTCATGCCTACAGCCTGAGAGGAGCGGTCAATTCCTCAGCGACAGTTGCTCCTCTGAACTGTGACGGAGGTAATCTATTTCGGGCCCCTAGCAGAGCGGGCAATAATGCAAATGTACAGATTGGTGAAGTTCTTCCTTCTGGGACTACTACGCTATCTAAGACCTCGAGGTTTGTCTTTAGAGATGTTCCTTCCGATTCTCCTGTACAAGGGGGGTCCCAGGGGCTGACTTAATTTTCAAACTGTCCCAATGATGCAGGACAGCATTACTACATTTTCCTTCTCCAAGCGAGGCTTGCCACCTCGAGTGGGGATGGGGGAAGAGAAGAAAGATAAACGTACTGCTATTACATTAGCGAATGGACGTTTGACGTCATCTACTTTAGCAGAGACTGTGGTTTCTCATCCTGCTCACAGCAGGGCACCAGCATTACAGCCTACTGTTACAGGCTTACAGTCTGCATCCCCTGTTTTAAGCCCTGATGTTTCTTCCACAGAGCTCTGGTTTCCTCAGAAGGCCTTGAGTGAGGCGGGCTGGACACAGACAAAACAGGGGACATGGCTCCCCACCTGGATTGGGACCCAAAGTTAAATTTCTCACAGAATATGCCAGAATGGCGGCCCACAGTGTCATTTGAACGACAACATCCTGAACTCCCCTTTACAGTCGGGTACAGATCATCCTGCGGTGCATCTTAATTTCCAGCAACAGGGAGAAGGCCCACTTATTCCTGGCCCAGTTACTGGGATAGCTCTAGACTTTCCCATTGATAAGAAGCCTGACTTATCTTCCCCCATTACAACTACGACTCCAGGACCTTCTGATTTGAATAAACCTTTATTGTCTAATTTATTTTCAAAAATTAAAAAGGAGACTGCACCGCGGAGGAATGTGGTGCAGATACGTTATAAAGGTGGCTTGGATGTTAGGCCTGATAGGCACCATATGGGAACATTTTTGTTAAAAGATTCTCTGCAGTTCTCCCCGAGAGAGGTTTTTGCTTTTGTAATTATCTCGGGAGAAGATAATTTCGATGTCAGCTTTCATTCTGCTTATGCACTTGATCTTTTTTGGGAACGATACAACCAAGTTAAGTTTTCTGCCACGTGGACCCCCCCCTTTTGGTTATTCCCATATCCAAACCACTGATCAAGTTTGTTACGGTTATGTTCCGGAATGAGGGGGTACATATGGAAGAGGTCACTTACTGGTTGTCCCTCAAATGTGATGTGTTGAGTCCCCCTGAAGCTATTCTTGACACCGAACAGTTCTGGACTGAGGGTTGGTGCTACAAAGTGAAGCTTAAACAAACTGAAGTGGGTATAGAACACATTCCCAACTCTTTTATGTTATGGCGTGATAGGGGGGTCTGTTTTTATGCAGGGCAGCCCCGGGTATGTTATAAGTGCCGGTCCCGAACCCATTTATCCAGTTCTTGTGACAAACCATGACGTGACAACTGTGGGGAGGTCGGTCACATTGCATTTCAATGTGCTGATCATACTAGGTGTGACCTTTGCGAAGACACTGGGCATGTCTTCACTGAGTGCTCTTGGGCAGCCAAGAACAAGGCCTCTTGTATTAGTCCGGACCTTTTAATTCAACAGGCACAGGATTCAGTTTCTTGCCCTGATATGGATCAAACTAACCCTGATCCAGGTCCTGCCCAGGCACAGCCTCCCCTTTCTGTCCTTTTACAGGATGAATCATCTAAGCATGAAGACCCCCACCCCACCTCCCTCTCTCCCTCTTCCTGTACCCACCCCTTTTGGCACCAGTGTGTTACGTAGACCAACAAGTCGCAAATGACCCTGACCCACCCCCTGCTGCTTTGGTGGTTGTACCGGTTCGTCGATCAACCCGTAACATGAAGCCCATTGCAGATCCCGCCCCAGTGGAGGTTGAATCTAGTAATTCTTTTGAGGTTCTGGCCACACAGTGGGGGGATTTGGAAATGGAGTATGGCGATTCCGATTCCCTGTCTTCTAAAGTGGATCCACAGACCCCACTTCATCCTCAGGAGGGGTATAAGGGGAAAAGAAATAGAAGAGGAAAAAAGATTGTTGATTATTATGTTCATTAAGCCATGACTTCTTTCTGTGTGGGTTCTTTGAATGTACATAGTATTTTAAATTCCAGGAGACAACAGGTGGTTTATGATTATGTTCATAATAATAATGTAGGTCTTTGTTTTCTCCAGGAAACATGGATGTTCACGAATGATCAGGCTGAGATTTTCCAGAAGGAATGGATTTGGGGCCCTTCCTGTTGGTCGTTTGGTACCGAAACGGACGATGGGGTCGGGTTCATATTTAATTCCTATGATTTTTCTTTAATTAAACTGATTGATTTAATTCCTGGGAGACTACTGATTTTGGATGGTCTTTCGAAACATATGGCCTGTAGGTTTATTAATGTGTACTGTTCCCAGATCAAGGCTGAAAGAGTCGCCTTGTTTTCTGCCGTGCGGCCTTTCTTGCTTACCTCCTATAACATTTTTTTATGTGGGGACTTTAATTGTGAATTAAAATCTAAAATTTGAGGTCCCTTAGGGCTAGGGAAAAAGATGTATTGCGATTCAAATGCCCTGAGGCAACTAGTTGACATGGCAGGTATGCTGGATAGTAGACATAATCAAGTCAGTGGACCTAAGTTTACTTATCGGCATAATAAATATACCTCTGCCATTGATTATGTTTTTTTCAAGCAATCTTCCCTCATTTGGTTTTCGGACTAGTTCTGTTGCATTTTCTGATCACTTGTTTTTGCAATGTATTTTTTCCCAACACACCATTACGGTCCCCTCATAAACCTTGATGGAAATTGAATTCCTCTGTTTTGGTTAGCTCTTTTGTGATGTCTAAAACTAAGGAACTGTTGTCTGACAGACTCTCAGTTTCCTTCTTATATGACAATTTAAGTTACTGGTAGATGGACTCTAAGGCTGACCTTAAGGCCCTGCCTATGAACCTAGGCAGGTCTGGGGAGAATGATAAGTTTCTTCATTATCTTAAAGTACGCCAACAATTTCAATATTTATTTTCTATGGCTAATACTTCCAGACATGACTACACAACACAGATAGATACCTTAAAACAACATATGTAGGAGTATCAATATGATAGGGCCGGTACCATGAAGGCATTATTACAAAACGGTACTAAGAAATCCCCACAGGGAGATTCCTATGAGGCTTTTAAAAGGTTTAAAGAGGTAACTTCTTTAGATTCTTTGTCACATCAGGATGGACACATAAGACATTCTACATAAGGTCTTTCAACTGTTATTAGAGACTTTATGCTGTCCCACACTCCCTTGGTACCCCCTAAGGAGACAGATGTTATACAATTTTTACAGACTATTGATTTTCTGAGGGACCCGGAAGGGGCCTTAGAGATGACAAGACCTATTACGGCAGCTGAAATTGAGGGAGCTATTAAAACCCTGAAGAGTGGGACTTCCCCGGGTCTGGATGGACTTACTAATGAATTATACAAGACTTTCCCCAAAGAATTTTCATTATGCTTAGAAATGGTATTCAAATATTATTTTTTATCTTTGAGCAGTTTCCCTATTTGGTTTACGGAGGGATTGTTGATTCTGTTGTTTAAATCTAGGGATAAATCTTCTTTGGACAATTGGCGCTCCATTATTCGAACATACGAACATGCAAAATTTGCCAGCAGATAAAGGCCTAGAGGTCTATCAAGTTTGCTTGAATGTGCAGCTAGCACCCCTTATTCTCTTTTGAACTCTCTTGAATTCTGACTATAAATCTTGACTGGTATTCTGAATGCTAGACTGAGGGTTTCTGCCTGTTTAGTCTTTTCTTCTTTGCAGTTTTGTGGCCTTCCAGGGAGGAAGATTCAGCATGCCCTCATGATTATTAGGGATTTGATTGAACATTTTTCCCTGCATGGGATCTGTGGATCAACGAAAAGCCTTTGACAGGGTCTACCACCCCTAATTATTTTTAACCTTGGAGGCATATGGGGTTCCTGCTCAAATGATAAAATGGGTGTAGTCTTTACATGCCACGGCCATAGTGCACCCTTTGATAAAAAATGAAGTAACGAAAGGGTTCCATATTACCACTAGGGTTCGGCAGGGATGTCTGCCAAGTCCCCTTTTGTATATTTTTACCATTGATCCCGATTCAGTCTCTTTCCGATTCTCCCCGCTGGACGGGGGGTTTTAGAAGCAGCCATGGCAGAGGCATTGTGTTTACAGGCTTATGCAGATGACATTTGTCTATTTTTTGATCACACCCAAGTGAGCTCTTTTTTTGAATTTATGCAAACTTTTTAATTTGTTTCCAATTCCAGATTAAATACCCAGAAGAGTAAAGGCCTATTCATGGGCACTGGATATCCTGATCCTGTTACAGTACAGGGTATCCAGATTTCTACTGCACCTTTAAAGATTTTAGGGATTCCTTTTGGACTCAAAATATCCCCTCCCTGAATTGGGAAAACACCTTGACTGAGGTTGATATTAAAGTCCAAAGGTGGAAGCATTGGAAGTTGACTAAACTTAAACGCATACAAGTTATCAGGCAGTTTATTATTCCTATGATTTTTCCCTTACCAGTTGATTTGGAAACTAAATTATATAGCATTTTTTCCAAATGCTTTGGGGAAACAGACTTAACCCCATTAAAAGACAATACACTTATTTTGCAAAGGACAAAGGTGGTTTAGGAATGGTTGACCCGGTTGTTTTTTTTTCTCATACACTTTTCTTTTCACAGACTATCCAAGATGGATTGGTTTCTACATCTTTTCCACATAATCTTTAATACAAACAACTTTGTCACAATATTTTTTAGCCTGGCACATTACCCCAAAAAAAAAACTTTTGAACATCTCCATGTGTCACAGTTTTTTAAGCCTGCGGCACAAAAGTTCTGTAAATGGGGCTTAACTAAGCAGCTTTTGAGGGATACTAAAGGGCCATGGTTACATCATACTGTAATGTCAACACTATGGAAACTGGTTTTAAAAATTGTCCTTCCTCTCTGATTCCTGGGGTATTGCAGCAACTGAATAATAAACGATTACCTGTCCAGATGTGGGAATTTTTGTGGCTTGCTGTGTCTGGGTGGATTGGTGTTAGAGGCAATGCCAAACATAAGGCTCGGAAGGAAAGAAACTGTCCCTTCCTTGCTTGTATTAGTCAGGAGGAGTCTATGGAGCATTTTTGTTCCAGTGCTCCTATGCCAGCTCCCTCTGGAAATTCCTAGCCTTGAAATGGAAACTGCAGTGGTTGAGGTGGTTAAATTATGATATTTTGGTTTTAGGACAATTTTCTACTCTGGGCAACCTTCATCATTCAGATACATTAATGATCTTTTGCTATTGTTTAATGTATTATTTCTAGGGACGTGGATATGTTGTTCAATCCACACTGGCTAGCAGGTTCCTTGCCGCTTTAAGATGGTCTGGAAAGTCTTCAAGCTGGCTCCTGCCACCCACCTGGGTGGTAAAACCCTCGGCTCCGCCCCATGACGCCAGCTCTTCCTTACCGCTTGGAAGCTCCGGTTCCCTCCTTAGTGCTCTGCGTTTGTAGGCATGGATCCTAATCCTTTGGTTTTTCCGAAAATAATTTTAAAGTTTACGAGACTGCAGTCTTCATCTTCCCTTGCAGCTGCGATGGATACAAAATCTGCTCCCGGCTTCCATCGATGCCCTTGCAGGCACAAGATGTCCCAGACTGACCTGCACACCACGTGCGTTTAGTGCCTGGGATTTGCTCATGATCCGCAGGCCTGCGATCTATGCAAGTCCTTCGCGTCTTCGGTTCTAGAGGACCCCTGTCTCAAGGGGAGGAAATGGACAAGAAAATGATAGAGGACATTCTCAAAATGGCTGAAAAAGGGGAGATACTGTTGATGGGGGACCTGAATATGCCAGATGTTAATTGGATGACATGTACTGCAGCCACATCCAGGAGTAGGGTCATTCTCGATGCCCTGCAGGGGGTAGGCCTTAGACAGCTAGTGTTGGAACCCACTCGGGAGGGAGCAATACTAGACCTGGTAGTCTCAAATGGAGAGAGGATCACAAATTTAGAAGTCAGTAGATATCTGGGAACAAGCGGCCACTTCACAGTGTGCTTCACAATAAGCACAACCATGGGGACAAGCCATACAAAAACAAGGATACTGGACTTTAGAAGGGCTGACTTTGGCAAAATGGGTGAATACCTGAGGAATACACTAGCAAATGACCAAAAAGGAGGGGGTGGAAGAACAATGGAGAAAAATCAAAACTGCCATCATAGAGGCAACAAGCCTTTGTGTTAAACAAATAAAGAAAACAAAGCGGAGTAAAAAAACACTATGGTTCTCAAAAGAGGTGGCAGGGAAGGTTGAGAAAAAGGCTGCATTCAAAAAGTATAAGGAATCACAGAAGGAGCACGACAGGGAACTGTATCAATTAAAGCAGAAAGAAGTGGGGAAGGCAGTCAGAATAGCAAAGGCCCAAAGCGAGGAAAACAATAGCCAACTCAGTAAGAAAGGGGATAAAACTTTTTATAGGTACATTAGGGAGCATAGAAAGGTTAAGGGAGGAATAGTGAAGATTAATAAAGGGGAAGGGAGGTGGGCAGAGGGAGACAGTGAAAAGGCAGATATACTGAATGAATACTTTTGCTCAGTATTCACAAAAGAAGATGAGGAGGAGTTACCTAAACCAGACAATAGAAGCACTCTGGGTAGGGGGTTGACACCAGTCCATTTACAGAAGAAAGGGTCCTGAAAGAACTCCTAAAACTCAAGGTGGACAAAGCAATGGGGCCTGACGGGATTCACCCCAGAATCCTAAAAGAACTAAGGGAGCACCTAGTGGCACCACTGACCACACTTTTTAATAAATCATGGGAGGATGGTGTGGTACCCGAGGATTGGAAGAGGGCAGATGTGATTCCCCTTCACAAAAGTGGGAGCAAGGCAGAAGCAGGAAACTACAGACCTGTAAGTTTGACCTCAGTGGTAGGGAAAATGATGGAATCACTTCTGAAAGAAAGAATGGTTGAGTACCTAGATGCCCGCGAGGCACAGGACCCAAAGCGGCATGGATTTACAGCAGGAAGGTCATGTTAGACTAATCTAATTGATTTCTTTGACTGGGTAACCAGTGCAATAGACCAGGAGGGGCTGTGGATATGGCCTACCTAGACTTTTAGCAAGGCATTTGACACAGTCCTGCACAAAGATTAATAATCAAGTTAGCCAGCCTGGGAGTGGGTCCCAGGGTGGTAGCCTGAGTAGCAAACTGGCTACACAACAGGACACAGAAGGTAACAGTGAATGGAACACATTCCGAAAAAGGGTTACTAGTGGGTACCTCAGGGCTCAGTACTGGGTCCAGTCCTCTTTAACATCTTTATAGGTGACATTGCAGAGGGTCCGTGGAAAGGTATGCCTCTTTGCAGATGACACAAAGATCTGTAACAGAGTTGATACACAAGGGGGAAGGGTGGAAAGGATAAGAAGGGACTTGGCAAGATTGGAGGAATGGTCAGACATATGGCAACTTAGGTTCAATGCAAAGAAGTGGGAAACAAAAACCTAGGAGAAGAGTACACAATAGCAGAGGAGGTACTAACAACAACAAAAATGAAAAGGGACCTGGGGGTAGTAATATCAGACGACCTAAATGTGGGTAAGCAATATGAGAAGTCAGTAAGGAGAGCCAGGGGATACTGGGATGAGCAGAAGGGCATCACAAGTAGAAAAAGGGAAGTGGTTATCCCTCTGTACAGACAGTTGGTGAGACCCCATCTGAGTACTGTGTGCAGTTTTGGAGACCTCATCTATGCAAGGACATAGACAGGATGGAAGCAGTCCAGAGGAGGGCAACTGAAATGGTGCAGGGTCTGCATCAGAAACCATATGAAGAGAGACTGAAAGAGCTTAATATGTATACCCTTGATGAAAGGAGGGACAGGGGGGACATGATAGAAACTTTCAAGTACCTCAAGGGAATCAACAAAGTCCAAGAGGGTAGCATCTTTCAGAAAAAGAGATGTGTAAGAACAAGGGGGCACAATTTAAAGATAGAGGGGGGACGGCTCGGGAGTAATGTGAGAAAATTTTTTTTCACGGAGAAAGTGGTGGATGCATGGAACCGCCTTCCTGGGGAGGTTGTTGGGTCTAAAACAGTGGGGGAATTCAAACGTGCATGGGACAGACATAAGGCAATTGTGGTGGGGAGTAGCAGGAATTAGGCTGTTGGTTAACTAGAATCTGCATCTTATCCAGTAGGTAGGGAAATGGGCAGACTGGGTGGGCCAAGTGGTCCTTATCTGCCATCAAAGTCTATGTTTCTATGACCTTGCTGCCCGACTTCAGTTGGGGTGCCCTGAGAAACAGTGCTGCCAGTGAAGTCGAAGGAGGTCTGTTGGGCGGTGTCCATGGCTGTGGGCTCCGTGGAGCAGCTGGAGCAGTTAATCGCCCTCGAGGAGGAAGCGGCCAAGGCCACGTCCTCTTCTTCCTCGGCGTCGGCATTTATCCTTCTCTCCTTGAGCTCCTCCTACACTGCTTCTTTTAAGGAGCTTTGTCAGTCCCTCTTCACCAATGGAGAAGGGTCCTCAGGGACTTGCACGAGTAGGTCAGAGAAAAAGAAACCGAAAGGTAAGTCCCACCATCGATGTACGTGGAGCAGGAGAGATCTTGTTCCCAGGAGCGTCTGCTTTCGACTTTGGTTGAGGTTGCAGCTAAGGCCACTGGCTTCACGGTGTCCCCATCAGGTCAGCCAGCCGAGACACCCGTCGATGCGGTCGAGATTTTTCTCAACCCATTGGACAGGTTGTCGACTGGAGAAGCCGACAACCGTTCTTCACCGGTTCCCCAGTGGTTACCGAGGACTTGCCTGTGCCGAAGTCCCCAGTTAAGGACCCTGAACCGAGAGATGAGCGGGTTTCCCCCTCTTCGACCCACCATCAGCAACCCCAATGGTCTCGGTCCTCCTCCTTGTCGTGTAGGTCCCGCCGACATTGTCGGTCTTGGTCCCGGCATCACCGCTTGTCCTCTTCAGAGGATAGGCTCCAGCGCAAGTTGCGTCGGTGCTATGAGGACATGATGTGGCAAAAACTCTTACTAGCCGGCAACAAGCCGACTCCATCGCCTTCACCGGCCATTAAATGGCTGTCACCGAATGACCAAAGCAGCCTCTCGCCTTTGGCTCCTTAGTCGAGGAGTGGACTCCGGCATCAATTGCTCGGCCGAAACCGGCTGCTCCACCCATTGTGGTGGAGCCACCGCCTCCGCAACCTAAGACTGGGGCCCTGACCAAGGATTCTCGGTCAGGTCAGGGCTTGCCCCACAGGTTGTCGATCACCCTCACCCCCGATCGGCCTCAGCAAGTGGAGGGTGGCTTAGGCTCTCAGCAGCTCTTCGCAGACTCCTTGGAGTCCGACGACGACTCCTTGTATTCCATGCCTCTCGACCTGGAATCTTCCGGGGATCAGTTAGTGGACAAGAGTGCATTCTCGTTCCTGGGAATTCTTCAGGTCATCTCAGAGTCCACTGGGATGCAGCTCAAACCCGTAAAAAACAGGCCAGATATCCCCTCACAGAGATTCTGGACAGAGGGGATTCCCCCCATTAAGGCCTTCCCTGTGGCCAAGGCCATTGTTGGTCCGGCCCTGGAATTGTGGCAGCGGCCTGCATCCTATCCTGCACCTTCGGCCAGGATGGCTCACAAGTTCGCAGTCTCCACCAGTTCCCTCTCCTTTTTTCGGAGCACCCCTCGGCTGAAAGGCTGGTAACCGAAGCGCCTTCCGGTGCTTCGAAATGCTAGGATGGAAAGCTCTCTCGATCAAGGAGTCCAAGAAGCTGGACTACTTGGGGTGCAAAGTTTAAAAGTTTATAAAAGCAGGTGACTCCAATTACAATTTCCTGTTGCTAGCCTTCTGTAGAGCAGAAAGCAGCTAACTAAAAGAAACTACTATTTTCTTACTAATTTAACACTTCTATCAGTTGAGATTAAGCAGACAGATACTTTATTAGAAGTAGAAGGGCTCTTATTTAGGGTTAACCAAAAAAGAAAAGAAAGTCAGGGACCTTTTATTGGAAACTCTATCTTTCACGCTGGACTTCTTCAACCGACTGGGGATGTCAACGTCCCCAGGTCGTCCCTGGTTCCATCCCAGAGGCTGCAGTTCATTGGGGGACAGTCCTGGATACAGTCCAGTTCAGAGCCTTCCTTCCTTCAGACAGGGTGAAGACCTTAATCAGCCATGCTCACAAAGTAGCCTCTCTCAGGATCATTCCTGCCCTGGAGGTCCTTCGTCTTTTGGGACTGATGGCAGCTTCCATCACGACAGATCTTACTTCAAGAAACAGCTCTTGCAGCAGGTTACACCATTAGGACTGAAGCCGGGAAGTGCCAGGACCCTACGGAAATTTTCTAGCTAGTAGTATCCAGCGGGACCGCCCCAACGCTAGCATCGATAAAAGGGGGCGGTCCCCGAGAATACTCAGTTCTTTTCCCGCCGTCGACTCGCCAGCATTGGCCTCACGGTCCCACTCTAGCATACGAGGACTAGAACTTTCCAGTTTACCACTAAATGTCTGCATCTCCAACTCCTTCTTCAGAAGGACATCCTTCCAAGTGTGTCTGCTGCAAACAGATCCCTTTCAAGGATCCTCATTCATCCTGTCTGCGGTGCCTAGGCCCGGAACATGACACCAAGGCCTGCTCCTTTTGTCAGGGGTTCATTAGTGGGACCAAGATCCACCGCCAGAAGGCACTTCAAGGGTTCCTCTTGGAAGAAAAGTTTAAAAGCATGGACAAAGACTCTGCCTCCAGAGGTGAGTCTACCTCTAAGTCCCACAAACACCGGGACAAGCATCGGGAGAGGGCCAGGTCCAGATCCCCTAACCAGGCCTCGGACTCACGCATCAGCTCCGGCTTCACGCGCTCAGACCATTCTCCCTCCAGGGCTCGCTTTCAGCCCCCTCCAGTAAAGGTCAAGTCTTCAGGCAGCACTTCGGCTTCTCTGCATCCGATCAAGACTTCCAGGCCTTCGGCTTCCTCAACACCTTCCCGAGCCTCATCGAAGTCTTCAGACCGTCACCAGTCCAAGTCTTCTTCCAAATCTTCTTCAGACAGATGCTGGGACCCCGACACCAGATCGGTCTCCCAGCCTCCTAGGGGTCCGGATTCCCCCTATCAGGAAGACTGAGGACCTGATGTCCCTAAAACGGACGATGGACCTGAAGCGGGCTTCCGACCCTCCATCGGGAAAACGCCCATCAGACCAGACATCGGCTAAGCATCCAACGCCAGTGAGATGTTCGCCGGAGCCGAAGATTGCCTCCCCATCATCGGTGGACATCGGTCGCCGGGCTCTACAGAGGAGGACCTGACATTGCCTGATGACCAAGCAGGCAACAGTGAGGATGTCAGGCTTCCACAGGAGCCTTCGCCAATCCTGGAGACACCCTCAGACCCGACACCCGATACTGGCGACAGACCACCAGCGCCAGGTCCGTCGTCCGGTATGAATATTCAAGAGGTCAAAGATCTTTTTACCTTTTGGTGGGGCACAATAAAGAAGGATGTGATCCCAGTCAAACCTCCTTCTCCTACTCCTTCACCTCCTACTCCCCCTCCTCCACCGCAGGGGCCAGCAGGAAGACCACCGACCCCCAAGGAGCACACTCCACCTCCTAGGGGAAGATCCAAAGAACGGAGAAGGCCCCCTTCAAGATCTCCCTCAGTGTCTCCCAGTTCTAAGCGACCCAGACATCGCTGGTCCACTCCGGCAGGGAAGGATTCTAGACCTGACACTTCAGATACCTCCAGGTCTCCTTCTCCAATCAGCATCCCTTCACCTGATCCACAAGACCTGCCCAGGTCACCTCCGGATGATCCCTCCTTTTCCGAGATCATGAGGCACATCCAGGAGAACATCGAATGGGATTCGGAAGATCTCGACAGACAGCGCCTAGCTCGTTACCTTCGGCAGAAGGACTCTAAGCCTGTGGTGGTGCCACCCTTGGTGAACATCTTCGTGGACGTCACCAAGGCTGCGTGGAAGCATCCGCACTCCACCCCCGTGGTGTCGAAGAATGCTGACCGCCTGTACGGGGCCCCAACAGAGGACCAGTACTTGGCGCAACAAACTCTAGCTGATTCCTTTGTCATTACGGCCTCTCATGACAGGTCCCAACGACCACAGCATCTGAGCACACAGCCACCGGACCAGGAATCTAAGCAGTTGGATGCCCTGGGGAGGAGCATATATGTAGCTGCTACATGCTCCATCAGGTCCCTGAACTATCTGTCTCATATGGTTCATTTTCAGAATGCCCTGTGGGAACAGGGTCAGGACCTAGTTGATAAACTACCAGATGGCGAGCAGAAGGCGGAGCTCTTGAACTTCTCCGCATAGGGTGAGACGTGGGGACCCAAGTGTTACGAGCCACGTGTGATTCTGCGGACTCGTCCGCCAGGGGCGCAGCTTCAGGCGTCTGTCTCCGGAGACACTCCTGGCTCCATGTCTTCGGTTTTACCCCGGACGTACAGAAGAGTATCCTCGACGTCCCTTACAACAGAGAAGTCCTGTTTGTACAGATCCAAATCTGGTTCCTTTCATAGGAACCAGAACCGTCTTCGCTACCAGCAACCATGACAGCAGCTACGTTCCGGCCAGCAACAGAGGGGCACCTTCGACCATAAGGCCCAACCTAAATCTTCCCCAGAGGTCACCAGTATGCCAAACCGGCCCAGCATACAGAAACCAACACTGCCACAGCATGATTCCTTCCTGGTCCTCCGCCCCTCCTCTGGATCAACAGGAAGAAAAGGTCGGGGGTCGCATCGCTCGCCATTTTTCAGGGTGGCAGTCGATTACCACCGACTGGTGGGTACTTCAGATGGTCAAGAGAGGTCATTTTATAGAATTCCTCGACCATCCACCGTCAAGACCTCCCCTGCTTTCCCGTTATTTGGGTCAGCACGCACTGCTCATACAGCAGGATGTGTTCGTTCTTCTAAGAAATGAAGGTATAGAGCACGTACCGAGGGACCAGAGATGCGGTTACTATTCCCACTTCTTTCTGGTTCCCAAATAGACAGGGGACCTCTGTCCAGTACTGGATCTGAGCAATCTCAATGCTTCGGTCCTCTACAAACGCTTCCGCATGGTGAACCTTCCTGGTCTGATACCTATGTTCAAGCCAGGCGCCTTCCTAGCATCCTTGGACATGCAGGATGCCTACCTGCACATACCCATTGCTCGAGCACACAGGAAGTTCTTGCGCTTCTAGGTTGCCATTATCAGTTCTGAGCCCTCCCTTTCGGACTGTCATTGGCACCGCGGGTGATTACGAAGTGCATGGCGGTCATAGCGGCGGTTCTAAGGAGACAAGGCCACTATGTGTTCCCCTACCTGGACGACTGACTCCTCAAGGCACCCTCTTAGGAGGCTCTGATGTCCGCCATTCACTGTACTCAGTCCTTGTTTGGGACGTTGGGCATCATTATCAATCAGGAGAAGTCACGCCTGGTTCCGTCACAGAATCTGCAGTTCATAGGCGCAGTTTTGGACACCGTCCAGGGGAGAGCTTTTCTGCCCCAGGACCGAGCGGAACACATCAGATCCCTCATCAGGGACATCTTGGCAAAGAAAACTGTCCCAGCCAGACTGGTCCTTTGCCTACTCTGACACATGGCTGCAGCCACTGCAACAGTCCCGCTAGCCCGTCTCCACATGCGGGTGACCTAGTGGGAGTTACGGGTACAGTGGAATCAGAAGCAAGACCATTTGCAGCTTCCAATTCTGATCATGAATGCCGTCATCCAGGATTGGCAATGGTGGCTAGATTCAAAGAAACTGCCAGTGGGAGTCCCCTTCATTGCGCCGTCTCCGATTGTGACACTCTCCGCAGATGCTTCAGGGTTCATTTGGGGAGCACAACTCAACGGGGTCAGGTCTCAGGGCTCATGGATGCCCCAGGAAGCTCATCTCCACATAAATATTTTGGAAATGAGAGCAGTTCTTTATACCCTGCAGGCCTTCCAGTTGGAGATCCCACCCGGTACTCTGCTGTTACAAACAGACAATACCGTGGTGATGTATTACCTCAACAAACAAGGAGGCACCCATTCCTACCCACTTTGCAGGGAGGCCATGAGAGTGTGGGATTGGATTCTACAACACGGCGCAAACCTCATTGCTATTCATGTCCCAGGAGTGGGCAACGTCATCGCAGACAGCCTGAGCCACTCTCAGGCCAGAGTCCACAAATGGGAGCTACTCCAGGAGGTAGTAGAGGATCTGTTTCACAGATGGGGCACCCCAGAGTTAGACCTTTTAGCGTCCCCATCCAATGCAAAACTACCCAATTGTTGCTCGCGAGATCCAGGAACTGGTGTTTTCTGGTGAGACATGTTGTCCTTCTCCTGGACGGGCAGATTCCTCTACGCATTTCCTCCCTTCCCATTGATCCAGAGGGTCCTATTGAAACTCTGCAGAGAGCAGGCGACGCTGATATTTATTGTGCCCTTTTGACCCAGACAGATTTGGTTCCCTCTGTTGCACCAGCTGTCCCAGGAACCTCCAGTGCCTCTGCCAATCAGCTCTCACTTATTGTCCCAGGAGGCAGGTTCTTTGGTCCATCCAGACCTTCGCTCTCTGAACCTGCACGCCTGGCTCCTAGAGACATAGCTATCATGCGGTACGGGGTCTTGCAAGAGGTAGCAGATGTTCTAGCGGCTGCTAGAAAACCAGCCACATACGCCATGAAATGGCTCAGATTTTGCCTCTGGGCTCAAGCACGAGGTTTTTCCCCAATGGATTGTCCAGAAAGGTCTGTCCTGGACTACCTCCTGTGTCTCTTCCAGGCAGGCTTGGCCTACTCCTCCATTAAAGTACACCTTTGTGCCATCTCAGCCTATCATACTTCTGTAGGCCGACGTCCCATAACTCGGTTGAACACAGCATGAGCTTTCCAGAGAGGTGTTCTCCACCTTAGACCTCCAATTAAGAATCCTATTCCTCCATGGGATCTACCCTTTGTCCTGGAGCAGCTCATGCTGCCGCCTTTTGAACCAGCCGCGAATTGCGAGCTACGTCTCCTAACATGGAAGACGTTATTTTTAGTTGCCGTTGCTTTGGCCAGAAGGATTTCTGAACTTCACGCACTGATGTGCAGAAAGCGTTATTTGGTATTTCACCAGGACAGGGTGTCCCTAAGAACAAATCCAAAGTTTCTGCCTAAGGTGGCCTTAGCTCTCACACTCAATCAGTACATTGACTTACCAATGTACTTTCCTAAATACTGTAATAGAGGAGAGGCCCTGTTGTACACTCTAGATGTGCATAGGTGTCTAAAATACTACCTGACCAGAACCAGGCACCACCGTAAATCTGATCAGCTTTTCATCTCCTTCGACCATAGGATGATGGGAGCTCTGGTGTCTAAGCAATCGCTGTCCAGGTGGCTCATACACTGTATCACGTTCTGTTACCAGAAACGTAACAAACCTTTACCAGGCTCGGTCAAGGGTCATTCCACAAGGAGGGTGGCTATCTCCTTTGAGGCCATGAAGAACGTGTCCACTTCAGCCATCTGCGCAGCAGCTACTTGGAGCACTGTGCACACCTTTTTCAGGCATTATAGCCTGGATGTAGCGTCACGGCGAAGAGCTGGTTTTGGTCTAGCAGTCCTTCAGGGACTCCTATCCTAGGCTTCGGTCCAACTCGCACTCTCTACCTAGCCTCCTCCCACCTGCAAGGGATTTCCAGTATTGCTTGGGAATCAGTCCTAATGGTGTAACCTGCTGCAAGAGCTGTTTTTCGAAGTAAGATAGTACAGTTACGTAACATCTTACCGTAACAGTAGATCTTCAAGAACAGCTCTTGCAGCAGGTAGTTTCCCTCCCACCATCCCCTCTGGAGGTTGAGTTGTTCTGGCACAGCAACTTTCTACATTCTTCAGTAGCCTCCTTCTTCCCTGTTCAGTGTCAGACCACCAGCACCTGGGGGGGAGAGCAAGCTACTTTTTTCCTTTAGGGTTGACAAAAACTCCAGTTTAGTAGGAACTTAACATAACTGAAAATCTTCGAGAGAGGTTCCTTCAGTAGGTCATCACATATAGGACTGGCGCAACCTGGTGTTGGGCCGCATGGCAGATTTTTCTAGCAATACCTGATGGGGGACCACCCACCCGATGTCAGCGTGACTGTATATAGTGGGCGGTCCCCGCACCCGCCCTCCAGTTCTTCCGTCGGAGCCAGGAAGAGGCCATACAGCAGGAGCGAACAGGAATTGGAGTCCCTGTGAAACATAAAATGAGGGGAAGGAGGGAGGGAAAAATATGACCTACTAAAGGAACCGCTCTCGAAGATCTACTGTTACGGTAAGTTCCTACGTAACTGTACTATCTTACTTCGAGAGGGTTGCTTCAGTAGGTCTTCACATACAGGACAGAGTCCCAAGCAATCCCTCCAGAGAGAGAGAGAGACAGAGAAACTAGGGAGGAAGCCAACTCCAACAGAAAAACTGAAATCCAGCATGGATCCAGCCTAGGACAAAAGGCCCTGCAAGATGGCTAATCCAAAGCCGGCCCTCTGCCTAGAAGCGATGTCCAGACTGTAGTATTTGGTAAAGGTGTGGACAGAACTCCAAGTAGCAGCAGCACAGATGTCCGCTGTGGAAACGTTCCGAATGAAGGCCGCGGAGGCAGCCATGCCCCTAGTACAGTTATCTCTTATGGAACCCGGAAGAGGCTTATCGTACTTCTGGTAACAGTACCGGATGCAGTTTCCCAACCATTTGGAAAGGCCCCTGGGGCAAAGGAAACGAATAACTGATCACAAAAGCTATACATGATAGGAGTGGTGCAGTGCAATGGCTGTGGGGCGGCAGTGTTCCGGAAGATATTCTGGAAACTGCGATGCTGCCCTATTTGCAGGCACCTCTCTGATCTGTGGAAGGAGGTTACCCGTCTCCAGGCTGACCTGGCTAGGATTCATGAAACCTCCTCCCCCACCCAGGGACCACCAGGGCAAATGCCACTGCCTCAGAGGTTGCCAAGAAAGAGGAGAGGCTGAACCAGGGTGGGCTCAGGGAGGGAGAGGGTGGTGGAACAGAGTTGCATCCCTCCAGCTGTACCTCTCCACAATTCATGCGCTGTTCTGGTGGATAGTGGTTCCTCTATGGAGGCATCTGCAGTGGAGATCAAGGAAGATACTGGGAACCTTCACAAAGGAGACCCACAGGAGGGTGGCATGGGACCCCACAGGGGAAGGAAACAACTCCTGGTAGGGCACTCAATCATTAGGGGGGTAGAAGTTGGGGAGGAAGGGGAGAGGGAGGTAAGGTGCCTGCCTGGCTCCATGGCTTGGAGGGACAGGAAGCGAATCCTCAGGATCGTGGGAGCAGCTGCACGAGGAGGGAGCTGGATGTCGTTGTCCACCTAGGGACAAATGACCTGGCTAGGAATGGGATCAGAGCAGTGCAAGAGAAGTATGTAGAGTTGGGGAGGGGCCTTAGACAAGTAATGCATACAGTAACCTTCTCGGAGGTGCTGCCTGTCTATGGCAAGGGTGATGCTAGGGTACTCCTCACCAGGGAATTCAATGAATGGTTGAAAAACTGTTGTGGAGCTCAGGGTTTTGGCTTCATTGGGGACTGGGGAGCCACCTGGAGAGATGCAGACCTATACTGGCGCGATGGTCTGCATCTGTCCGGGGGGGGGGGGACCAGAATCCTAGGTGAGAGGTTTAAAATCTTCATTGGCAAGTATTTAAACTAGCCAAGGGGGGGAGCCACTGAAAAGGAGCAGGGAAATCCCAGCCTCCCCCAAAAAAACACGGTAATTAGTGAGGTAAACACCAAAGTAGAGAAGTATTTAGGGAGCAGGACAGAGGTAAATGTTAAAAAAGACAAAGGCAGTAAGGACCGAGATGAGGCTAAAAGGGTTAAGGCCATCAAATAGTGGAGGGTGATGAGTACCAATGTCCGTAGTCTGTGTAACAAGCTCCCTGAAATAGTGGCCTTGATGGAAGAGGGTTGCCTGGATATTGTGGCAGTCACAGAAACATGGTACACAGAGAACCATCACTGGGTTGTCAGCATGCCAGGATACACAATCTACAGGAGGGACAGGGAGGGTAAAAGAGGAGGAGGAGTAGCTCTCTATGTAAAGGAAGGGATGAAAGCAACAGAACTAAAGAGTAAACAGGGAGCAGATGAGGCACTCTGGGTCACCCTGGAGACAGGAAATGACACCAACAATCCGCATGGGGGTTGTATACAGACCCCCATCTCAGGGGGAGGGAATGGACAAGGAAATGATAGAAGACATCCTTAGAATGGCAGAAAAAGGGGAAATATTGTTGATGGGGGTCCTCAATATGCCAGATGTTAACTGGAGCACCTTTGCTGCAGGCACATCCAAGAGCGGGGTTATTCTTGATGCCCTACAAGGGGCATGCCTCAGACAGCTAGTATTGGAACCCACTCGGGAGGGAGCAATCTTAGACCTGGTACTCTCAGATGGGGACGGAGATAGAATCTCAAATTTAGAAGTGGGTAGCCATCTGGGAACAAGCGACCACCAAACAGTGTGGTTCACGATAAACACAGCCATACAGTCAAGCCATACAAAAGCAAGAGTATTGGACTGTAGGAGGGCTGATTTTGGGAAAATGAGAGAGTGCCTCAGAAAAGCAATAACAAGCAGGCAAGAAGGAGGGGTGGAGGAACAATGGGGAGTAATCAAAACAGCCATCACAGAGGCAACAAGCGTTTGTGTAAAGCAAATCAACAAAACACAACAAAGTTAACACTATGGTTCTCAAAAGAGGTGGCAGGGAAGGTTAGGGAGAAAAGGATAGTATTCAGGAATTATAAGGAAACACAGAAGGAGCAGGAAAGAGAACTTTATCAGTTAAAGCAGAAAGAGACAGAGAAGGCAGCCAGAATAGCAAAGGCCCAAACCGAGGAAAGGATAGCCAGCTCTGTCAAGAAGGGAGATAAGACCCTTTTGTAGGTACATTAGGGAGCGAAGAATGACCAAAGAAGGGATACTGAGGCTTAATAAAGGGGAGGGAATGTGGGCAGAGGGTGACAGTGAAAAAGCAGGGATACTGAACGAATATTTCCATTCAGTATTCGCAGAGGAAGAGGAGGGGGAGGTACCTAAACCAAACAAGAGAAACACTCTGAAGATGGGGGTCGATACAAGTCCATTTACTGAAGAAAGGTTTCTGAAAGAACTAATAAAACTGAAGTGGACAAAGCAATGGGGCCTGATGTGATTCACCCAAGAATTCTAAAAGAACTAAGGGTAGAACTAGTGACACCGGCTGACTACTCTCTTTAACAAATCATGGGAGGATGGGGTGGTACCTGAGGACTGGAGGAGGATGGATGCGATTCCTCTTCACAAAAGTGGGAGCAGGACAGAGGCAGGAAACTACAGACCAGTTAGTTTGACCTCAGTGGTAGGGAAAATGATGGAATCACTTCTGAAGGAAAGAACTGTTGAGTACCTAGAGGCCAGTGGGGCACAGGACCCAAGGCAGCATGACATTCACGATGGGAAGGTCGTGTCAGACGAATCTAATAGATTTCTTTGACTGGGTGACCAAAGTAGTAAACCAGGGAGGGGCTGTGGACATGGCCTACCTAGATTTTAGCAAGGCATTTGACACAGTCCCACACAAAAGATTAATAGACAAGTTAGCCAGCCTTGGAGTGGGTCCCAAGGTGGTAACCTGGATAAAAAATTGGCCAGACAACAGGACGCAAATAGTAATAGTAAACGGAGGCCACACTGAAGAAAGGAGGATTACTAGTGGGGTACTGCAGGGTTCAGTACTGGGGCTAGTCCTTTTTAATGTCTTTTTAAGTGACATTGCAGAGGAACTAGAAGGAAAAATATGTCTCTTTGCTGACAACACAAAGATCTGAAACAGGGTTGATGCACAAGATGGAGTGGAAAGGATGAGAAGGGACTTGGCAAGGTTGGAGGAATGGTCAAATGTATGGCAGCTCAGATTCAATGCAAAGAGGTGCAAGGTAATTCACATGGGAAACCAAAACCCAGGGGAAGAGTACACAATGGGGGGTGAGATACTGACAACAGTAAAAATGGAAAGTGACCTGGGGGTAATTATATCAGATGACCTAAAGGTGGGCAAGCAGTGTGAGAAGGCAGTATGGAAGGCTGAGCGGATACTGGGATGCATAGGGAGAGGCATCAGTAGTAGAAAACAGGAAGTTGTTATCCCTCTGTACAGACAGTTGGTGAGACCCCATCTGGAGTACTGTGTGCAGTTCTGGAGACCCCATCTCTGCAAAGACATAGAGTGGAGGCTGTCCAGAGGAGGGCAACCAAAATGGTGTAGGGTCTGCACCAGAAGATATACGAAGAAAGACTAAAGGAGCTTAATATGTATACCCTTGAGGAAAGAAGGGAGAGAGAGGGGACATGATAGAAACTTTCAATTACCTCAAGGGAATCAACAAAGTCCAAGAGGGTAGCATCTTTCAGAAAAAGAGATGTGCAAGAACAAGGGGGCACAATATGAAGATAGTGAGGGGACAGCTCAGAGGTAATGTGGGGAAGTATTTTTTTATGGAGAGGGTGGTGGATGCATGGAACAGCCTCCCTGAGGAGGTCTTGGAGTCAAGAACAGTGGGGTAATTCAAAAATGCATGGGACAGACATAAGGCAGTCCTAGTGGGGGTAGGAGGAAGTAAGCTGTTGGTTAACTAGGATCTGCAGCTTATCTGTTGGGTAGGAAAATGCGCAGACTAGGTGGGCCAAGCGGTCCTCATCTGCCGTCAAATTCTCTGTTTCTAGGTTTTGATGTTTACGCTGCCTCCTTCCTAGGTCTTCGACAGGCTAGCTCGGCCATGCTGATGGCACATTTTTCACATGCCCTTATGGGTTTCCTGGATGAGGTGCTTCTTCATCTCCCGGCTGACCTTCAAACAACATTCAAGCAGGTGCGGGATCAGGGAAGGGCGATGGCCAAACAACAGCTCCAAACTGCTTCAGACATTAGAGACTCTTGTGCCCGGTCAGTAGCGGCCACAGTAGCCATGCACCGTAGAGCTTGGCTGCGGATCTCCACCTTCATGGCGGATACCCAGCACAAGCTGGCAGACGATCCCTTCCTGGGCACCGACTTGTTCAGGCCAGGGGTGGAGGGCCATCTCCAGAGGATCGAGAAGTCCAGTGCCACCTTGGACTCGGTCACATCTGACCAGAAGGACAAATGCAGCCAGCAGCAGCGTAAGCCCTTCCGTCCCTGCGGCATGTCTGGCTCAGCAGCACCAGCAACAGGGCCAGCAGCTCACGCTTGGCTCCCCAAGGACAAGTCTACTGCTTCCTCCAGCAGGAAGCCTGGAGGGAAGGGTCCAGATGGCCCATCGGCCGGCCCTTCCTCCAAGCCTGCCCAGTGACGGGTTGAGGGGTGCTGCCCCAAACCTCATCACTCCTCCCCTGGATCCCCCCGTGGGGGGACGGCTACGCCACTTCATTTCCACCTGGTTTGCTATCACAATGGACCGTTGGGTGCTGGAAGTGGTCGGCAGGGGTCTGCCTCTGAAATTTGAGCAGACCCCTCCATATCGAGCTGTCGTACCTTGGGGGGGGTACGGGTTCCTCAGCCTCTCTGTTGGCTCGTTGAGCCGACATAGCTCTGCTCCTCCAAAAGGAGGTGATCAGCGAGGTGACGGATCATCCTCCAAACCCAGGGTTTGTGTCCAGGTACTTCCTGGTCCCAAAGCGGACAGGGGTCTGGTGCCCCATTCTCATTCTGCACGACCTGAACAAGTTCCTAAGGCCGTGTGCTTTCAGGATTGTCACTCTGGCTCAGATCATACCATCCTTGGAACTAGGCGTGTGGTTCTACTCTCTGGATCTCCAGGACATGTTCTTTCACGTCCCAATCCGTCCATCTCATCAGCGATTCCTCCACTTAAGAGCAGAGGGATCACTTTACGAGTTCCAGGCCATGCCCTTTGGCCTGTCTCCAGCTCCCAGGGTCTTCACCAAATGCATGGCAGTGGTGACAGCATTCCTGTGGTGCTGAGGGGTCTGGATGTACCCTTACCTGGATGACTGGCTGATAGCAGGCCCCTCCAGGTTGGAGGTGGAGCGGTCCAGAGATCTGGCCCTCCAGGTCTGCTCTCAAATTGGCCTCTTGATCAACGAGGCCAAGTCGGAACTCGTGCCATCGCAGGTGATTCAGTTAATCGGGGCAGAGCTCAACTCCCTTCGAGCCAGGGCTCGGCTCCCGGCGGACAGGGCCGAGGTCCTTTCCTCCTTTGCCCAATAATTTCTTCTGGTTGGGCAATTGCACCCTGCCCGTGGCTTCCTGCGCCTTCTGGGCCTCATTGAGGCCTGCACCAGCATGGTCCTTTGGGCCTGCCGGCATATGTGTCCCCTGCAATGGGGGCTGGCCCGCCAGTGGTCACAGCACTCCGGTCCATTGGACCAGCCAGTAACCATGACCCAGAAGATGTAGGACGGCCTGCAGTGGTGGCTCATCCCAGCTCATCTGCAGGACGGTATCCCGTTTGTCCACCCCGAGCCAACGGTCATCCTTATGACCGATGCCTCTTTGATGGGTTGGGGTGCTCATCTGGGGGAGCTCCAGGCCCACGGCTCTGGACATCTCAGGAGTCTCGATGCCACATCAACCTGCTGGAGCTTCGTGCGATTCGACTAGCCCTCACCACCTTTGCTCTATTTGTACGGGGTCAGGTGGTTCAGGTCCAGACGGACAACACCACTACCATGTGCTACCTCAACTGACAGTGTGAGACGCATTTCTTGTCTTTGTGCAAGGAAGCCCTCTGCATTTGGTCTCTCGTGATCAGCCTGGAGGCAGTTCTCCTAGCCATCCATGTGGCAGGAGCCTCGAACAGTCTGGCCGATGCCCTCAGCCGAATAAGTGCTGCATCTCACGAGTGGTCTCTCCTGCCGGAGATAGTTCAAGATCTTTTCTCCCATTGGGGCACCCCTCAAGTGGACCTGTTCACCTCCAGGGAGAATGTGAAGCTGGGGCTGTTTCATGCCCGTCCCCTTCAGTAGGGCTCACTGCAGGGGGGATGCCTTCTCGAGGTCGTGGACCCCAGGCCTCTTCTGTGCCTCCCCTCCATTTCCCTTGATCCACAAGGTGCTTCTCAAGGCGAAGAGGGACAAGGCGCAGGTGATTCTCGTAGCCCCAGACTGGCGTCACCATTTCTGGTACCCAGATGTCCTCAGCCTCAGCTCCAGGCTTCCAAGACAGCTTCCAGCCCATCTGGACCTGATCTCAGTCGACAAGGGGAAGGTTCTGTATCTGGACCTTCAATCCCTGCACCTGACGGCCTGGTTCCTGAGCAGCTAGAGTTCCAGGCCTTGGGTCTTTCTGACGCGGTCCTCAACATTGTTGAGGCGTCCTGTAAGGAGTCGACCAGAAAATGCTATGCCTTCAAATGGAAGAGATTCTCCATTTGGTGTCAGGACAAGGGGTTGGACCCCTCTTCCTGTCCATTGGCTAGTATTCTGGACTACCTGTGGTCCCTTTCAAACAACATGAAGTCTTGCTATATTATGACAATTGCAGTTTGTCCCACCATTAGAACTGCTCCGGAGGTGAAAGAGTTAACTTCCATGCCAGGCATGGAGCTTATAGCGCGAGCTCGGTTAGAGAAGCTCTGTCTGGATAATTTCAAACTGAAACTGTCAGATTCTTTACTCCGCCTCACTGTACAGTTGCTCCGGAGATTTCTCCTACTGCTCGGTTCATTTCTTGGTTTAAACAGTATTTTCTCTGTTAAATTCAACCGCGAGTATTATTATTTTAACCGCAAACCGATCGGTTCAAGCTCTGTCTGTGGTATTGTAAGTAATAGACAGGTTTATTTCTGTGTGGAACTTGTAAATGTTTATCGGTTCGGTTCGAACCGATCAGGTTGTTTTAAAAGTTTAAAATCAAGCATTTAAAAGCTTTTAGAGTGGCGGTTCCCAGTTCTTATCGGTTCTAAAAAACTGATTTCATTACACTTTTTTTCACGACCGTGACACTGTTGGGAACCAATAAGGGTGTTCCTTGCTCATACCGTTAAAAGGGCAAGTTTTTTGGTTAGCTGGCATCATGTCTGGAGAAACCAAAAGAAAAACCGCCTTACTGGGTTTAAACACTGTAGTGTCTGTGGGAAGCCTTTGCCAAGGCTGACCCACACACCACTGTTATATTGTCTGGGGTTTGACCACCTCAATTCAGACTGCCAGATTTGTAAAATTTCCTGCAGCCACCCTGGATAAGAGGTTGGCAGGCTCAGGGAGCGGGAGGTCAAAAGTCCGCTGACTCGGATGGCCAGCCCGGTTCGGCGCCAACCGTAACCGGAGGGAGTGCCCTCTGACCAGGGCGAGACTTCCTCGGGCAAACGTAAAGCTGACTCTGAGGAGCCAGTTCCAGCAAAGAAAACTAGAAAATCAGCAGGTGTGGAGTCTAAAATCCCTTCTCCAACTGCTGCAGAGATAGCAAAAGCTATACAAATTGTCCAGTCACTTTCTCCGATTCCGTCTGAACCGCCACTGTCTGGCAAAAGGTCAGTTCGGCTGGTTCCACCGGTTCAAGAATATGATATAGAAGAGTTTTATGAACCAGAGGAGGGGGAGGATGATTATGAACAGTGTGAATGTGACTTTGAGAGTCTGGATGTGCCCATTGAACCGGACATCTCCCCAGACAGACCTTTAGAATCTCCCCCTACGCTTTCTGAGTCCCCTTCTCACTTTCTGTTTTATAAAAAGGTTGCTGAAACCCTCCAGCTCCCATTGGAGGAAGCTGTGGATGAGCAAGAGGAACCTGATTTTGTGGAAATGATGGATATCCCAGAGTCTAGGAGATTGTCTATCCCTTTACATAAATCATTTAGGAAACAAACAATAAAAATTTTAAAAGCTCCTAATTCTGTGCCTCCTGTGGACAAGAAGATGGACAGGAGGTACACTTTGTCAGGTCCTGATACAGAATTCCTTTCACAGCAATGCAGTCATGTTGGAGTAGTTCAGGCTGCAGCCTGTGATAAGGCTAATATTCCCCTGGCTTCACATCCTCCTGACAAGGACTCCAGGAAGATTGATGTCATGGCTAAAAAACAATACATGGCAGCATCCTTGGGACTCAGACAAGCAAATTACATGGCTTATGTGGCAAGATACCAAAAATCTAGATGGGACACTGTCATGGCTTTGGCCAAACAGGCCCTTGCCCAGCTTGCTAAGGAGCTGGAGCAGGTGGCTGCTGATGGTATTGAGGCATCCAAGGTGCAATTCCATGCTGCTGTGGATTCTAATGATGTATCTTCTAGAGTCATGGCTACATCTGTGGCCTTTCGTAGGTTGGCTTGGCTCAGGTGTACTAGTTTGTCACAGGATACCCAGACTAAGGCTATGGATTTTCCTGTGGTAGGAAATTCTCTGTTTGGGGAGCAGACAGAGAATTACATGAAGAAAATGGATGAATATAGGACAACTTATAGGAGTGCACAAGCCAAGGAGCGGCAAGCCACTCCTCAGAGGCAGACCCCCAGGGGAGAGGTGGTCTTTCACAGGCCCTTTACCAAACCAGGCCTCCTCTGCTTATGCTCAGGGGTTCTTCAGAGGGAGAGGCAGGACGGGTGCAAGCAGGTCTGCTCCCACCCTCAGCCTAAAACCCCCTGCCAAACAGGCACCCTGATGGGGTGCCCAGGGCGTTCTCCATTACCTGTAGGGGCGGTTGGCTTACTTCGTTCAGGACTGGGAGTCTCTAACATCAGACAAGTGGGTCCTGGAAGTAGTAAGCCGGGGTCTGGTTCTCAGCTTCAAAAAATTTCCAAAGATGAGAATCAGATCTTTTCCACCTGCAAACCCTCTAGAGACCTTTGCCTTAGAAACAGAAGTCTCGACCCTCCTGGCTGTCAGAGCTGTAGAAAGGGTTTCTCCCCTACACCAGGGCAAGGGTCTGTACTCCAGGTACTTCCTTACCCCAAAAAAGACAGGAGAATGGCGGCCCATTTTGGACCTAAGATATCTGAACAAGCACCTTTTGAAACCAAAATTCAAAATGGTGACTCTGGCAATGATTTTACCTTCTCTAAGGCCAGGGGACTGGCTAGCTTCCCTGGACCTCAAGGATGCCTATTTCCATGTTCTCATCAGAAGCTCCCACTGAAAGTACCTCAGATTTGAACTGCCCTCAGGCCATTACCAGTTCAGAGCAATGCCCTTTGGCCTTACCTCTGCCCCAAGGGTATTCACAAAATGTCTAGCAGTAGCAGTTGCTCATTTAAGAAGGCAAAAGATTGCCATCTTTCCCTACCTAGACGACTGGCTCATTGTAGGTCAGTCTCCAAACCAGGTCAAATCACATCTGCAAGTTACCCAGCAGCTGCTCACCTCTCTGGGTTTTCTTCTCAATCTTCCAAAGTCAGTTCTGGAACCTGTCTAGATACTCACCTTTATAGGTGCAGAATTGGACACAAAGCAGGCCAGAGCCTTCCTGCCCCTAGAAGGGGTAAGGAACCTAGTGGCCCTGGCCTCCTCCTTCACTCTGCAGGTCTCTCGACCAGCAAGGCACTTCTTACAGCTACTAGGACACATGGCTGCTTCCATAGCTGTAGTGCATGGAGCAAGGTTTCAGATGAGGGACATTCAGTTTCACTTGAGAGCCTTTTGGTCTCAAAGAAAAGATCCCCTTTCCAAGTTGATCCCAATGACTCGAACCCTGATCCAGGCCCTTCAGTGGTGGCAGGATCAGAGCAATTTGAGACTAGGGGTCCCCTTCATCCCTCTATCTCACTCCGTGACCCTTACTACAGATGCGTCCCGTCTGGGATGGGGAGCTCACATGGGCGACCTCTCCACCCAGGGAGTGTGGTCCCCTCAGGAATCTCTGCTCCACATCAATTTGCTGGAACTCAGAGCTGTTTTTCTAGCACTTCAGGTGTTTTCTGCATCTGTTCAGAACAAAGTGGTACAAGTCAGAACAGACAACACCACTACAATGTGGTACATCAACAAACAAGGGGCACTCGGTCTTCGGCCTTGTGCACCAAGGCAATGAAGTTGTGGTCTCTGGCTTATTCCCTGAACACTTCCCTCATAGCAGTTCACCTCCCAGGAAAGGACAATGTCCTGGCAGATGCTCTCAGCAGGATTTCCCAGGGCCATCATGAATGGTCACTGGATCCCCAGTACTAGGGGATAGTTTTTGCCAGATGGGGCACCCCTCAGATAGATCTTTTCGCAGCCCCAGACAATCACCAACTTCCACTGTTTTGTTGCAGGCCCCAGTGATGGGCTCAGTCCCTGGATGCCTTTCTCCTAGATTGGAAGGGAAGTTTCCATATGCCTTTCCCCCCTTCCCTCTCCTATTCAAGGTGCTAGTCAAAATCAGATCCCAGCCTTGCAAGATGATTCTGATTGCTCCAGATTGGGCCAGGCAGCCCTGGTACCCACTCCTTCGGTCCTTAGCAGTCCATCTTCCCCTGTGTCTCCACAGGAATCACAACCTGTTAACTTGTGCCCAGGGGAGAGTTTGGTATCCTAATCTCAAATCCCTCGACCTCAAGGCCTGGCTCTTGAGGAGTTAGAATTTGCTGACCTACACCTTTCTCAAGGTGTTCTTGAAATCCTGAAGGCTTCTAGGAAGCCTTCCACTAGGGCTATTTATAACTCTAAATGGAAAAGGTTTTCCATCTGGTGTTCTGGGAAACATATTTCCCCGGAATCTGCTGACTTGCCCATTGTTTTGGACTATATGGTCCATCTTAATTCTTTGGGTCTGAGACCAGCTACCCTGAAAGTACATTTGGCAGCTGTCTCTGCTTTTATTTCAGCAGGAAAGCCCTCTTCCCTTTCCACTCACCCTGTATTTTCCAAGTTTTTCAAGGGATTACTTCATACTAATCCACCTTTCAGGGACCCGGCCCTGCCTGGATCTTAATGTTTGCATTGCTCAGCTGATGCAACCCCCTTTGAACCTCTGTCTTCTGCAGAGCTTAAGTACTTGACTTGGAAAACTGTTTTTATTAGCCATCACTTCTGCCAGGCGCATAAGTGAGTTACAAGCCTTGTCAGTGGAGACTGACTTTATTTCCTTCCACAGGGATAAGGTAGTCCTTAGGACTAACAGGAAGTTTTTGCCTAAGGTGGTTTCGGATTTCCACCTTAACCAGTCTATCTCCCTTCCAGTGTTCTTCACTGACCATTCCTCCTCTGGTGAGAGGAGGCTGCACAGCTTAGATGTTAAGAGGGCCCTAAGTTACTATATAGAGCGTACCAAGGGTCATAGGTTCGAATCCCTCCAACTTTTTCTCACTTATGGTGAGGTTGGGAAAGGTAAACCTGCCACTAAGAGATCCATTGCCAGGTGGATTGTCTCTTGTATCCAATTTTGTTATCAAAACTGGGAAAGGTTCCCCCTTCAGGCCTGAGGGGCTCACTCTACCAGAGGTACAGCTTGCCTCTAGCTGCTGCCAGAGACATCCCTATCTTAGAGATATGTCAAGCAGCTACCTGGAAAACAGTTCACACTTTCACCAAGCATTACTCCCTGGATGTCCAGGCCAGGAGGGATGCTCGTTTTGCACAGCCGTGCTTCAGAGCCTATTCCTAAGTAGGTTCTGTCCCTCCTCCATGGAGGTACTGCTGTGTATTCATAATTGTTATAATATAGCAAGACTTCATGTTGTTTGAAGAAAAATTACTCACCTTCGTAATGTTGTTTCTTCTAATGGAGTCTTCTATATTATGACCTCCCCCCCAGCCTGCCCCTCTCAGAACTTCTACTTGGGTATGGGGTGGGCAGTCCAGTGTTGGCATTTGTTTATGCCCATTTTATGTTTTCCGGCCCTTCTTTTTGGGGTTTTGGTGTGTTGTGTTTTATTTTATCTTATCTTATTTTCTGGCCCCCTGACTTGAGTCTTGGTGTTGGGACCAGGAATATGTGTTAATATTTAAGTAGCCAGTTGGCTAGTGTAGGTTACAGCTTCCACACAGAACCTTAGTGAGTTTTGCTCGTAAAGATATGACAGTTTCAGTTTGAAATTATCCAGACAGAGCTTCTCTAACCGAGCTCGCGCTCTAAGCTCCATGTCTGGCATGGAAGTTAACTCTTTCACCTCCGGAGCAGTTCTAATGGTGGGACAAACTGCAATTGTCATAATATAGCAAGACTCCATTAGAAGAAACAACATTACTAAAAAATACAAAATCACACATGCCCCCACAATGCAAAGCATCATGGGCTGTATATGCAAATCACCACAGAATGTTATGCTGGTCCAACTTTAAGCAGAATTGCATGGTGCCGAAGGCCACTCACACAGTTTGGCAGAGGTGCTAACAGAAGACACAGATACGTGTTTCGTGTCCTACCAGGACTCATCAGTATGCCTCGTCTGTTTGGCACCCCAGTGGAATGGACCAGCTACCCTTAAGGCAGTGTGCCTTGGATATATTGTGGTGAACCCACTAAAATAAAAAACTATTTAAAAGACAAAGAATCTCTGTGTGCAAACACTGAGGCAAGGGTTACCCCATAGGGCATTTGGCTGGGAAGCCAAGTTTCAAGAAAATACAAAATCACACATGCCCCCACAATGCAAAGCATCATGGGCTGTATATGCAAATCACCACAGAATGTTATGCTGGTCCAACTTTAAGCAAGAATTGCATGGTGCCGAAGGCCACTCACACAGTTTGGCGAAGGGTGCTAACAGAAGACATAGACACGTTGTTTCGCCCTACCAGGACTCATCAGTATGCCTCATCTGTTTGGCACCCCAGTGGAATGGACCAGCTACCCTTAAGGCAGTGTGCCTTGGATATATTGTGGTGAACCCATTAAAATAAAAAACTATTTAAAAGACAAATAACCTCTGTGCGCAAACACTGAGGCAAGGGTTACCCCAAAGGGCATTCGGCTGGGAAGCCAAGTTTCAAGAAAATACAAAATCACACATGCCCCCACAATATAAAGCATCATGGGCTGTATATGCAAATCACCACAGAATGTTATGCTGGTCCAACTTTAAGCAGAATTGCATGGTGCCGAAAGGCCACTCACACAGTTTGCAAAGGGTGCTAACAGAAGACATAGACACGTGTTTCGTCCTACCAGGACCTGTAGCCAAACAGACGATAATTACTAAGGTGAGTAATTTTTTCTTCTCAGCTAGTGCTGCGGTCAACGACTCTTAAGGTACACCTGGCAGCCATCTCTGCTTACCGGGCGCAGGCCGGCAAGCAGTCGGTGGCACAGGAGAAGGTGGTCGGGCGCTTTTTCAAAGGCCTTGATCACATATCCCCTCCAGTGCGAGAACCTCCACCTCCATGGGATCTACTGCTGGTATTGGCTAAGCTCATGGGCAAGCCATTCGAACTGATGCATAGGTGCGATATCTCCCACCTGTCATGGAAGACCGCTTTCTTGGTGGCTATTACGTCAGCCAGAAGGATGGGAGAGCTCCAGGCACTTTCCATTGAGTCTTCTTATCTGGTCTTCCACAGGGACAAGGTTGTCCTGTGCCCCCACCCGAAATTCCTTCCAAAGGTGGTGTTGGAGTTTCACCTGAATCAGGTGTTGATTCTGTTGGTGTTCTATCCCAATCACACCTCGGAGGCCGAATATAGGCTCCATACTTTGGGCCCTAGAAGAGCACTCGCTCATTATAAGGAGCAGACGGCTGAAGTTCGGGGAGAGGTTCACCAGCTGTTTGTCACCTACGCTGAAGCCGCACCTGGCAGACCTGTAGCCAAACAGACGATAAGCAGGTGGGTCACCTCCTGCATAGATCTCTGCTATAGGTTGGTGGGCATGAAGCCACCCAAAGGGATAAGAGCTCATTCTACCCGCCATACCACTGCTTCGGTGGCTGCTTCTAGGGACATCCCTATCCAGGAAATCTACAGGGCTGCTACCTGGAAGTCAACACACACCTTTATTTCCCATTACCACAATGACCTAGAGTCACGCCGGGATGCTGGTTTTGGGACCTCGGTTCTCCAGTCTTTATTTCCCAATTAGAGGGTGCGCGCCTTGCCTCCCTCCTCTCGAAGAACAGCTAGGAGTCTGCCAGACAGTGTGGATTGAACAACATATCCACGTCCCTAGAAATACAGCTTACTCACCTGTAATAGGAGTTCAAGGAGTGGTATATGTTGTTCATCCACACGACCCACCCGACCTCCCTGGCTTCGACGTGCAACCTGGCTTTCAGCAGGTTAGATCTGGTGCCATGGGGTGGAGCTGAGGGTTTTACCACCTGGGTGGGTGGGAGGAGCCAGCTTGAAGACTTTCCGGCCCATCTTAAAGTGGCAAGGAACCTGCCAGACAGTGTGGATGAACAACATATGCCACTCCTAGAACTCCTGTTGCAGGTGAGTAACCTGTATTTATGGCAGGCTAGATGCCAATGGGTATTGTACCAGAGGCTTATGCCTTGTGAGACAGTGGGTTCACTGATTCGGACAGCAATGGAGAAGGTTTATGTTCAGGACTCTGAGGTCCATTCCACCAGGAAGGTTGATAATTGGTGGAAGGGATTTTCTATGTTTATTAAGTGTAAATGAGGGTCCCATGTTAGTTCATGAGGACTTTTACTTGGTTCTGCATGGTGGGATAGATATGGGTGTTGGTAACAGGGGGCTCTGTTGAGCTGGAGTTTGCAGCTTTGAGATTTATTGGTTTCTTTCATGGGTTTGTGTGACTTCAACACAGTAAATTATTTATTTTTTTTTCTTTTCTTTTTTTTTTAAATCATTTAATATCTGTGTTCTCCCCTCCTTGTAGGGGGGAGAGAGAGATGTTTTTCCATATTTATTTTCATTATTTTTTGATGTATGATTGCAATACTTATTTTTGTTTTTCTTATGATTTGTATACAAGTTTGTGTGACTTAACACTGTTTATAATTGTTTGTCTTGTTCTGATGTTAATAAAACATTCCCCTACTCTTTAACGTCCACCTGAATAACCACACAGGACCTCGGCCTAATGTCTCATCCGAAAGACTGCACCTCAGGAGTGCAGCATCCCCTTCATGCTGCACTACAGTGTCAGTATTGGGATATTAACCCAAGTGCCTGGTGTGGGGATAGAACCCACAGCCATCTGATCTTCTGACCTCAGAGGCGAGTGTGCAACCTGATGAGCTACTGACACTACAGGATCTTACAGGATAGAGAGAGGTCATACTCTGGAATTTAAGCAAATACCTCTGGATACTCCACCAATGTCCTCCCACTATCCTCCTCCTTCTCATGTCCCCTTAAATGAAAGAGAAATTCAGGCCCTCCTGCAAAAGCGGGCTATAGAGCCAGTTCCCATGGCCCAATGAGGAAAAGCATATTATTCTCACTTTTTCCTAGTTCCTAAAACGACCGGGGACCTTTGACCCATCCTGGATCTCAAGGTCTTACTTCGAGAGAGTTCCTGTAATAGGTCTTCACATATAGAACTGTGCCCCCTGCCATCAGGACCACATGGCAAACTTCTAGGTAGCAATCCATAACAGGGGACCACCCCCAGCATCACATGACTGGATGTCAGCGTGACACTATACAGAGAGAGGTCCCCACGCCAGTCCTCCAGTTCTTTCCCGCCGTTGACCTGTGCAAGTCTGACCTTGTGGTGAACTCTGCTCCAGTCAACCACCATTTTCATGAGTATTTTTCTTATTTTCTTACTTAATTCCGTACTGTCATTTTTTTGCATGTCTTCTCCGTCGTGTCGACCGAAGAAGTGCTCAAAGTGCGGTGCCTAGATCCAGCACGGGGACGAACCCTCCCGCTGCATCCTCTGCCTAGGCCCCAAGCACCAAGTTGACAACTGCGACATCTGCCAGTCCTTCAACAAGGCCAAACACGTCAGATGCCAGAAAGCCCTTGATGCCTATTTGTGAAAATACGCCTAGCATCAATGGAAAAGGAGCTTCAGGAGCTGCAGAAACATTCCTCCTCACCCACTACCGAGCGCAAGAAAAAGAGAAATGAGAAGCACAGGGTCCGGTCCCCTTCTTCCCAGCATTGCCAGGCTGTCGACGCCACCTCTAGTGGGGCTTCTACCTCGGTAACTATACCTCCTGTTCGGTCTCTGTCCATCCAGGCGAATCGGTCACCAACCCCCCAGTTGTCAGAGGGTGACAGGGGTGTTCTCCACTGGAGGACCTGGATCTTTCTTTGAGAAACAGCTGTTGCAGCAGGTTACACCATTAGGACTGAAGCCGGCAGGCATCATGACCCCACTTTCTAGCTAGCAATATCCAGCGGGGACTGCCCCCGACGTTAGCCCCACCCCCGTCAGGCATCATACAAAAAGGGGGTGGTCCCCCAGAATCCCCAGTTCTTTTCCCGCCGTCGACTCGCCAGCATCGGCCTCACGGACCCGCTCCAGCGAACGACGTCTAGAACTTCCAGCATTTACTTGCTCAATTTCGTCATCTAAGTGTGCCTGCCGCAGACAGATCCCTTTTAAGGATCTTCACTCATCCTGTCTTCAGTACCTAGGCCCGGAACACGACACCCAATTCCTGCTCCTTTTGCCAGCAGTTCAATAGCTGCACCCGGATCTGCCACCAGAAGGCACTTTAAGGGTTCCTGTTGGAAGAAAGATTAAAGATTATGGATAAAGACCCTGCCTCCAGAGGTGAGTCTGCCTCTAAGTCCCATAAGCATCGTGAAAAACACCGGGAGAAGGCCAGGTCCAGATCCCCGAACCAGGCCTCGGACTCGTGCACCAGCTCTGGCTCCACGTGTTCAGACCACTTTCCCTCCAGAGCTCACTCTCAACCCCCTTCCATCAAGGTTAGGACTTCAGACAGTTCTTCGGCTTCTCTGCATCCGATCAAGACTTCCAGGACTTTGGACCCTTCTCCAGCACCCTCCTGGGCTTCAGCGAAATCTTCTGACCGTCACCGATCCAAGTCCTCTTCAAAGATCTCTTCGGCTTCCTTGGACAGATGCCGGGATCCCGATGCCAGATCGGCCTTCCAGCCTCCTAGGGGACAGGACCCTGCCCCCAGAAAGACCAAGGACCTGACGTCCCTTAAGCGGACGACAGACACTAAACGGGCTGCCATCCCTTCTCCGGTTAAGCAGTCATTGGACCAGATGTCAGCCAGACGTCCTCAGGAGCTGACGACTGCCTCTCCTTCACCGTTTGATACCTGTCGTTGGGGCTGTATGGAGGAGGATCTGACGTTGCCTGATGGCCAGGTAGGCAACAACGAGGACGCCGAGCTTCCACAGGAGCCTTCGCCTGATCCGGTGATGCCCTTGGACCTGACACCCAATACCAGCGACAGACCAACCCCGATGCCAGGACCGTCATCCGTATGAACATTCAGGAGGTTAAAGACCTCTTTACCTTTTGGTGGGACACAATCAAAAAAGACATGGTCCCCGTGATACCTACTTCTCCTCCTCCCCCTCCACCACAGGGGCCAGTAGGAAGACCTCTGACCCCCAAGGAGCCTACTCCACCTCCTAGGGGCAGATCGAAAGAAAGGAGAAGACCCCCTTCAAGATCTCCCTCAGGGTCTCCCAGTCCCAAGTGACCCAGACGTAGACAGTCCACTCCGCAGGGGCAAAACTCTAGACCTGACTCTTCGGATACCTCCAGGTCTCCTCCTCCAATCAGCATCTCATCGCCTGACCCACAAGACCTCCCCAGGTCACCTCCGGATGATCCCTCGTTTTTTGAAATCATGAGGCACATCCAGGAGAACATGGGATGGGAAACGGAAGATCTAGACCCCGAACGACAGCACCTAGCTTGATATCTTCAGCAGAAGGACCCTAAGCCTGCGGTGGTGCCACCCCTAGTGGACACCTTCATGGACGTCACCAAGGCCTCTTGGAAACATCCGCACTTCACCCCCGTGGTGCCGAAGAAGGCTGACCGCCTATACAGGGCCCCTGCAGAGGACCCGTACTTGGCGCAACAACCCCTGGCTGATTCACTGGTCATCACAGCCTCCCATGACAGGTCTAGACGACCGCAACATTTGAGTACACAGCCTCCGGACCAGGAGTCCAAGCACTTGGACTCGCTGGGTAGGCGCATGTATGTGGCTGCTACATGCTCCATTAGGTCACTGAACTGTCTGACACACATGGATGGTTCAGTTTCAGAATGCCCTATGGGAACAGGATCAAGACCTAATCAAAGCACTTCCGGATGGCAAGCAGAAGGCGGAGCTTCTGAACCTCCTTCACACTGGGTCAGACGTGGGGACCCAAGTTCTGGGAGCCGCCTACGATTCAGCGGACTCCGCAGCCAGGGGAGCAGCCTCAGGCTTCTGTCTCTGGAGACATTCATGGCTTCGCGTCTCTGGATTTACCCGGATGTCCAGAAAAACCATCCTGGACGTTCCCTACAACGGCGAGGTCCTATTTGGTGAAGATTCTGAAAATGTGATCACCAAATTACAGGATACCAGGAAGGCAGTGAGGACTGTACAGGCCCAAATCTGGTTCTTTTCGTAGGAACCAGAATCGTTTTTGCGGCCGGCAACAAAGGCAACAGCCATGTTCCGGCCAGCCGCAAAGGGGCAACTTCAATCGTAAGGCCCAGCCTGAGTCTTCCCCAGGCCAAGGTCAAAGATATGCCAAACCGACCCAGCCTGCGATGGGGTAATGCCGCCACAGCATGACTCCTTCCTGGCTCCCGCCCCTCCTCTGGATCAACGGGAAGAAAAGGTGGGGGGGTTGCATCGCTCACCACCTTTCAGGATGGCAGATGATAACTGCCGACCGGTAGGTCCTCCAGTTGGTCGAGAGAGGAGACACTATAGAATTCCTCTACCACCCACCATCAAGGCCTCCCCTGCTTTCCCGTCATTCGGGTCAGCACACACTGCTCATACAGCAGGAAGTGCTCACGCTTCTGGGAAAGGAGGCTATAGAGCATGTACTGCAGAACCAGAGGTGCAGGTTATTATTCCCACTTCTTTCTGGTTCCAAAAAGACAGGGGACCTCTGTCCGATTCTGGATCTCAGCGGTCCTTTACAAACGCTTCTGCATGATGGCCCAGCAGGATGCTTACCTGCACATACCTATAGCTTGACTGCACAAGAAATTCTTGCGCTTCAAGTTTCTAGGTCGCCACTATCAGTTCCGAGCCCTCCCGTTTGGACTGTGTTCAGCACCTCTGGTATTTACGAAGTGCATGGCAGTCGTAGCAGTGGCTCTCACGAGACAAGGCCACTACGTGTTCCCATACCTGGACGACTGGCTCCTCATTACCCCCCCTCTCGGGAGGTTCTGATGTCCGAGAATATCTATACTCGTTCCCTCTTAGGGTCGTTGGGCATCATCATCAATCAGAATCACACCTGGTTCTGTCACAGAGACTGCAGTTCATAGGTGCAGTCCTGGACACCGTCCCGGGAAAGCCTTTTTGCCCTAGCACAGAGCAGAACACATCAGAGCCCTCATAAGGGACATCTTGACAAAAAGACGGTCCCAGCAAGACTGATCCTTTGCCTGCTTGGACACATGGCTGTGGCCATTGCGACAGTCCCTTTTACCTGTCTCCACATGCTGGTGACCCAGTGGATGTTACGGGTACAGTGAGATCAGAAGCAAGACCATCTGCAGCTTCCAATTTGGATCACGAATGCCGTCATCCAGGATTGGCAATGGTGGCTCGAACCAGAGCACCTATAGGTGGGAGCCCCCTTTATTGCGCCATCTCCGATTGTGACACTCTCCACGGATGCCTCAGGGATCGGTTGGGGAGGACGCCTCAGGAAGCTCATCTTCACATAAATATTTTGGAGATGAGAGCAGTCCTTTATGCCTTGCAGGCCTTCCAGTCGGAGATTCCATCGGGTACTCTGCTGCTGCAAACAAACAATACCGTGGTGATGTATTACCTCAACAAACAAGGAGGCACTCATTCCTACCCGCTTTGCAGGGAGGCCATGAGGGTGTGGGATTGGGTACTGCAACACAGCGTAAACCTTATTGCTGTACATGTCCCAGGAGTGGACAACGTTATTGCAGACAGTCTGAGTCGCTCTCAGGCCAGAGTACACGAATGGGAACTATTCCAGGAGGTGGTAGAGGATCTGTTTCACAGATGGTGGACACCAGAGTTAGATCTTTTCGCGTCCCCATCCAACGCAAAACCGCCCAAATTCTGCTCACTAGATCCAGGGCCTGGTGTTTTCTGGCAAGATGTGTTGTCCCTCTCCTGGACAGGCAGATTCCTCTATGCATTTCCTCCCTTCCTGTTGATCCAGAGGGTTCTTTTGAAACTCCGAAGAGAGCAGGCGACGCTGATACTTATCACACCCTTTTGGCCCAGGCAGATTTGGTTTCCTCTGCTGCACCAGCCGTCTCAGGCACCTCCGTGCCTCTGTCAGTCAGCTGTCACTTATTGTCCCAGGAGGCAGGATCCTTGGTCCATCCGGACCTTCGCTCTTTGATCCTACACGCCTGGCTGTTAGGGACATAGCTGTCGTGCACTACGTTGTCTCGCAAGGGGTAGCAGACGTTCTAGCGGCTGCTAGAAAACTGGCCACTAATGCCACATACGCCATGAAATGGTGCAGATTTTGCCTCTGGGCTCAAGCACGAGGACTTTCCTCGCTGGATTGTCTGGAAGGTTCAGTTCTAGACTACCTTCTGTCCCTATTTCAGGTAGGCTTGGCCTACTCCTCAATAAAAGTACACCTTTGTGCCATCTCGGCCTATCACACTCCTATAGGCCTATGGTCCTTAGCTCAGTTGGAAACTGCATGAGCATTCTTGAGAGGCATCCTCCACCTTAGGCCTCCGATTACGGATCCCATTCCTCCATGGGACTTACCCTTCGTCCTGGAGCAGCTTACGCTGCCATGTTTTGAACCAGCCATGGATTGCGAGCTACGTCTTCTAGCATGGAAAACTATTTTTAGTTGCTGTTACTTTGGTCAGAAGGATTTATGAGCTACACGCACTTATGTGCAAAGAACCTTATTTGGTTTTTCACCAGGACAGGGTGTCCCTAAGGACAAACCCAAAGTTTCTACCTAAGGTGATCTCAGCCCTCACCCTTAATCAAGACATCGACCTGCCAGTGTACTTTCCTAAATACTCTAATAGAGGAGAAGCCCTGCTGCACACTCTAGATGTGCATAGGTGTCTAAGATACTACCTGACCAGAACCAGGCAACACCGTAAATCTGATCAGCTTTTTGTTTCCTTCACCCATAGGATGCTGGGGGCTTCGGTTTCTAAACAATCGCTTTCCAGGTGGCTCATCCATTGTATCACGTTCTGTTACCAGAAGCATAACAAATCCCTGCCGGGCTCGGTTAGGGGACATTCCACAAAGGGGGTGGCTACCTCCTTTGCTGCTCTGAAGAACATGTTCACTTCAGCCTTCTGTGCAGCAGCTACCTGGAGCACCGTGCACACCTTTATCAAACATTATAGCCTGGACATTGCATCACGGCGAAGAGCTGGTTTTCGTCTAGCAGTCCTTCAGGGACTACTATCCTAGGCTTCGGTCCAACTCACAATCTCCGCCTAGCCTCCTCCCACCTGCGAGGGATTTCCAGAATTGCTTTGTAATCACTCCTAATGGTGTAACCTGCTGCAAGAGCTGTTTCTCGAAGTAAGATAGTACAGTTATGTAAGAACTTACCGTAACAGTAGATCTTCGATAGCTCTTGCAGCAGGTAGTTCCCCCCCCCCCACCATCTCCTCTGAAGGTAGTTGTTCCTTCTGTTACGTCTTAGGATTAGGTGTTTGTAACACCGCTCTGAATACCTTCTTTGAAGGTGGATCCTCAGTCTCCACTTCTGATGTCATCTAGCAGCCAGGAGTCTCCAGCGGGAGAACTGGGGATTCTGGGGGACCGCCCCCTTTTGTATGATGTCTGATGTCGGGGGCGGGGCCAACGTTGGGGGTGGTCCCTGATGGATACTGCTAGCTAGAAAATTTCCGTCTGTCCTGGCACCTGCCGGCTTCAGTCCTAATGATGTAACCTGCTGCAAGAGCTGTTCTCGAAGATCTACTGTTAAGGTAAGTTCTTACGTAACTACATTTTGGGGCCTGTTGACAGCTCTCTGGCCAGTAAATCATCCTCTGGTTCTCTCAAAGGGTGCACGGCCCTGGCCGATAAGCTGGACTCCAGCTCCTCTGCTGTCCGCTCAGCCACGACTGATACATCGGACGTAGGCTCCTCCTATGTCCGCTCAGTCGGGCCCTTCAGATTCGACCGACGCTGAGCAGAGTCAGCTTCCAGGCACCCTCTCTTCCCGTGAGGGTTCTCCCTCCCGGAACTCCTTCATTTCTCTGACTCAGCCCAACCTCTCGTTTTTCCTGGACCTCTGGGATATGAATGCTTCTGCTCAGGGGGTATCTTCCCCAAAGTCGGGTCTCTTCTCTGAGCACCCCACTTCTTCAGCGGGCCTGTTGACAGGGGTTTCCATTCCTGTACCCCTCGGACCAGGTATCAGGGTTTTTCAGACCCCTGATGCCCGACCTGTCACCAGTCGATGTTCCTTCTGACCTTGTGATGCCCTCTGGATGGGACAACCTGCCCGTTCCTTCTGCTCCGGAGCCCCTGCCTGGCCCTTTTAGGGTATAGGTCCCACAGGCCCTTTGCTCCCAGTGGTCCCCCGGCCCCGCCACCCTCAGGGCCTTCAGCTCCTCTGCCGTCTGACCCTCCAGGTATGAACCCTGGCTACCCTCTGCTGCAGTTTCCCATTTATCTGGCGCCACCGGGTTACTCGTCACATGCTCTGATGCCCGGGTACCCAGCGACAGGTTAAATGTACCAGGGGTACCATTCTCAAGCTTATCCCTATTGGTACCAGGCTCCTGGCTAGCCCTCATATTCTCCTTCATGGTACCCAGGCATCCAGCCTCCGCCCCCTCCTCCTCCACAGCCTCTGGCCTCAGACGGGGCACAGGCCGACTCTCAAGGGGCAATTCCTGCTTGGTGGAAGGATGCCATATCACAGCTCCCACAGGAGCTTGGTCGTCCACAGCGAGTCATGGTCTCTGCTCCAGCCCCCAGGGCAGTTCCTAAGAGCCACTCCTGGGTTGACCGTTGGCCATCAGCCAGTGACTCTAATAGGTGCCCAACTAGGACCCTACCTGGACACAAGGTCATAGAGAAGGCTTCATACAAAGCCTCTCTCCCTAGTAGACCGGAGTCTTCAGATTCAGAAGCAGACTGACTCTTCAGCCAGCTTGGGGGCTCGTACTCCCTTGGAACCTCAACCAAGGTAGTCTTCCAAATTTCTTTCAGAAGACCCTTCATTTGGGGAACTCCTCCAATCCACCCAGCAGGCATGCGGCTGGGCATCCCAAGAGCTGGATCCAAAAAGGAAGAGGCTTGCGGGGCATCTGAACTGGACGAATGCGGACCCCTTACTCGTACCTCCTTGGATGAGGCCACATGAGGACCCGACGTCCACCATATGGCAACAACCATCCTCCATCCCTGCAGTCTCCAAGAAGCCCAACAGGACCGATCACCCCCTGAAAGGGGCCAAAAACCTCACTGTGCAACCTAAGGCTGATTCTATAGTCATCACAGCAGCCCATGACAGGTCGGTTCAGTCAGAACATCTAAGTGCCTCACCTCCAGACAAAGAATCCAACAAATGGACCAGTACGGTCGCAAGGTCTATGCTTCCTCCACCATCAGGTCTCTCAATTAAGGGAACACATGATTTCTTACCAGAAATCTGCTCTAGCTGATCTAGAGTTAGAGCTCCAGTCCACACCTGATGATGATCTCAGGACCAAGCTTCTCAACAAGATGAGACTTACCAAGTCCTCCTGTCGCCATGCATTGCGAGCCACTTACCACTCTGTGGCCCGCTGCACCACCTGAGACGTTTGGCATGGCTCGATATAGCGAGCCTGGTGCTAGATTTCCAGACCACCCTCCTGGACACACTCTTCAGAGGCTTGGTCCTGTTTAGCGGCAATTCGAATTATCACCGAGTTACAAGAGAGTGGCAGATCCCTTCAGGATGTCTGCTCCATGTACCACTCTGGTCCCAAGCCCAAGCAGCCTTTTCGTCATCTGCAGCGAAGGTGGAAGAAAAGCCCCAGGCCAGATGCCAGGGCAAGCATTGGCTACAGGGTCTGGTGTCCAGACTCTTCAAGCCAAATCCCAAAAGGCCTCTGGAGGCAATAAAGCGGTCTTCCCCACCACCTCCTGACTCGTGGGGGAGACCCCTCCAGATCTTCCAGTGGAGCTGGTGGGGGGAATATTTGCCCTCCATCTCAGAGAGTGGGAGGCAATAACCGCAGATGCTTGGGTCTTACAGATAATTGCAAGAGGGCACTCGACAGAGCTCCCGGACAACCCTCCTGGTCAGTCTCGGTGCCTGTCAAGCCATCTTCACCTCATTCAAGAGAAAATCCAGGTTCACTTGTCAAAGTCAGCCATAGAGCCAGTTCCTCCCGAACAGGCAGGAAGGGAGTATTACTCCCATTTCTTCCTGGTGCCAAAAAAGACTGGTGAGCTGAGGCCCATTGTGGATCTCAGCCTGCTGAACCTCTTCATCGAGTACAAGAGGTTCCACATGCTAGCCCTCCAGGGACTCTTACCCCTTCTCCAAAAGAATCAGTGGCTGTGTTCGCTAGACATGCAAGATGCTTACCTGCACATCCCTATCCTCCAGGCCCACTGCCATTTCCTCAGGTTCACCTTTCAGAGGAACCATTACCAAGTCAGGGCCCTCCATTTTGGCTTGTCTTCGGCACCTCAGGTTTTTACCAAGTCCCTGGTGGTGGTGACTGCGGCCTTGCACTGCAAAGGGATTTATGTGTTCCTGTACCTGGACAACTGGCTGTTGTCAGCCCTGTCTCAGGACAGTCTGCTGGAGTCTGTCTCTGCCACCCTGGACCTATTTGCCCATCTTGGCATCACGATGAACTGTCTTAGGTCACAGCTTTCACCCTCTCAGCACCTCCAATTTATTGAAGCAGTGCTGGATATGGTCCAGAGCAGGGCCTTCCTACCTCAGGACAAAACAGAAAGCCTGAAACAGCAATCCCTTTCTGTGGCCTACTCTCGTTGGACCACAGCCTGCTGTATTCTCCATCTGTTGGGACTAATTGCAGTGGCCATTTCCACAGTTAGGTGGTCAGACTGCACATGAGGGTGACCCAGTGGACACTCTGGGGGGGGTGTCCAGTGGGATTGAAGCTTAGATGACCTAGACCACAGGGTCCAGGTCTCCAACAGCATGAAGAGGGATCTTCTCTGGTGGCAGGAGTTGTCCAACCTCTCCTCAGGGGGCCTCCTTTCACCCCCATCCTCCTCCTATGATCCGCACAATGAATGCCTTGGGTCAAGGTTGGGAGCCCACCTAGGGAACCACCAAACCCAGGGAGGTGGTCTCTGCAAGAAGTACATCTGCACATAAACATTCTGGAGATGAGAGCAGTGCTCTACGCTCTGCCCAGGAACACTCCTGGTCCAGACCAACAACACAGCCACGGTCTGGTACATAAACAGGGAAGCACCCGATCATACCCCCTCTGCAAGGAGGTGATGCGGGTATGGTACTGGGCAGTCCAGCACAGCCTTTTCCTGACAGCAGTCCACATCCTGGCAGACAGTCTTAGCCACACGATCTCGCGGGCTCACAAGTGGGAACTAAGTAGGTAGTAGAAGATCTTTTCGATCAGTGGGGTTGGCCAGAAATAGATCTCTTTGCCTCCCCATCCAACGCAAAACCACCCAACCTTTACTCGCTAGTTCCCGGGCGTGGTGTTTTTTGGCGAGACGCGCTGTCTCTTTGTTGGACAGGGAGGTTTCTGTATGCTTTCCACCTTTCCAGTTCTGCAGACAGTACTGCTGAAGCTTCAACTAGAGGTGCTCACATGATTCTTATTGCTCCCCCCTAGCCTCTGCAGATTTGGTTCCCCCGCTACAGCAGCTGGCATTGGAACCCCCAGTACCTGTACCTCTGCTTCATGACCTTCTGACACAGGAGCAGGGCATTCTGGTGCATCCGAGTCTCAAATCTCTTCACTTACACACGTGGCACCTCTGGACTTGGCTGTCTTGTGTTTTGGTGTCTCCTCACAAGTTGCCCTAGTCCTGGTGGAGGCCAGAAAGCCTTCCACCAGAACTACATATGCAGTGAAGTGGAAGAGATTCATTATATGGATGACGGCCAGAGGTCTGGACCCTTTCTCTTGCTTGACTCCCCAGGTCCTAGAGTACCTCTTGCATTTATCTGATTCGGGCCTCAGCTATTCATCCCTAAGGGTCCATCTTTCAGCGATTTCCACCTATCACCTTCCAGTAGATGGCAAAAACGTCCCACAGTTGAAGGTCTCAAAAACCTTTCTCACGGGGATACTCCACTTAAAACCTCCAGTCCGTAGTGTGGTTCCCCGGGACTTAAACTTTGTCTTAGAGAAACTTACTTTGCCCCTTTTTGAGCCTGCAGCAAGTTGTGACATGTGCTGTTTGTCTTGGAAAGCACTCTTTTTAGTTGCTATTACTTCAGCTCAAAGAATTTCAGAGCTTCAGGCCCTCATTTGCAAGGAGCCTTATCTAATTTTACACAGAGACAGGGTGGCTCTGCGGACTAACCCCTCCTTTCTACCAAAAGTAGTATCCGAATTTACATTGAACCAAGATATTCAATTGCCGGTTTATTACCCTGAATATTCCAGTAGGGAGAACACCTTTTACACATGCTGGATGTGCACAGGATTCTGAGATATTATGTTTCATGGACTAAGGAAGTGCGCAAGTCTGACCCGTTGTTCTTAGCCTTTGCACCCAAACGTCGGGGTATAGCCATTTCTAAGCAGTGCCCATCCAAATGGTTGGCTAATTGTATCTTGTTCATTTATCAGAAATATGAGAAACCCCTTCCGGGGGAAGTGAAAGGCAGTTCTACTCATGGCATGGCCGCTTCTTTGGCCTTTTTATGGAATGTGTCCGCTTCTGATATCTGCACTATGGCCACTTGGGCTACAGTCCATACTTTCACCAAGCCTTTCAGTCTGGACATCACCTCTAGGCGTTGGCCGGTTCTGGAGTTGCTGTCCTGCAAGGCCTCTTGTCCTAATCAGGATCTTTGTTGGTAGACCTTTCCGCCTCCCGGGCCTCAGTCTCCGACTATCCGTTTTCTTGACTGCTTGCTATTCAGTCCTATATATGAAGACCTACCGCAGGAACCCTCTCAAAGTAAAATATTACAGTTACGTAAGAACTTACCATAACAGTAGATCTTCGAGAGAGGTTCCTGCAGTAGATCACATCTTTCCTTCCCACCTTCCCCCAGCTCCTGTTTTTCTTTCCTGTTCCAAGATAATTCCCAGCAGCTCCTGGCTCAAGGAGTGTTCTCCTTTCTCCCGTCCCTTTTACAGTGGGAGAATGGAAAGATGGGCGCGGGGACTGCCCCTTATATAGTGTCACGCAGACATCCCATCATGTGACGCCGGGGGAGGTCCCCCACTATGGATTGCTAGCTAGAAGTTTGCTGTGTTGTCCTGACACCAGGGGGCGCAGTCCTATACATGAAGACCGACTGCAGGAACCTCTCTTGAAGATCTACTGTTACAGTAAGTTCTTATGTAACTGTAATTTCCTAGAACACAAATGTTCAGGATGGTCATGCTGCCAGGTCTCATTCCCCTCCTGCACCAGGGGAACTGGCTCTGCTCTCTAGATATACAAGATGCTTACTTGCACATTCTGATTTTTCCACCTCACAGGGGGTTCCTGGTGTTTCTTTTCCAGGGCCGACCATACCCATTTCAAGCCTTGCCATTTGGCCTCTCCTCTGCTCCCAGAGTCTTCACCAAATGCCTAGTGGTGGTGGCTATGGCCCTACAGCTTCAGAGCCATTAGTCTTTCCCTACCTAGATAACAGGCATCTGGCAGCTCCCATGTAGGAACAGCTGGTCCAAACTCTCAGAGACAGCTTTACACAGGAGATCATCCTGAACATTCACAAGTCACAAGCATTCTCTTGATATTCTTGACAAGTCGTCCCCATGGCCTAGACAGAGACTCCAGTTAATCAGGGTGGTCCACAGGCAAGAGGGATCGCCTTTGGGATCAGACCTGAATCAATCGATCAAACTTTATTTAACCAGGCAGTTACATCATTGAGCAAGCTCATTTTCAAGATGGTCCTGGACACAGAGGACATTTTTGCTTACAGTAGACAACACTTCATACAAGAGCAGTCATCTGTACAGGCAGTTACAATATACAAACTCAGTACTTGGATGAATCAGACATGTAATGCAAGTGCAAATATAGGCATTTAAAGTGCAGCGTATACAGGTTGTAGCTTATAGAGTACAAGTGAAGAGAGGAAGGAGGGACATAGAGAAGGGCAGTGGGAAGAAAGGGTATCAGACACATAGTCAAGAAGGAAAAATAGGGCAGCCTAATAGAATGAGGCCCCCAGAGAAGCTAATTGCGGAGAGGGGGGAGGTGGGGGGGGGATGGTTGCCCTAAAGGGGTGCTGGCCGACACGGGAAATAGGCAGCCCAGGATTTCAGAGATTAAGGGACTCAGTTGAGTGGGGTAAGGCTTTGCCTGAAACAATCACATGCCGTTTTCAGGCCTCTATATAGTAGCCCTCTAAATATAAAATGGCAGGGCAGCAGGGAGATTTTAAGTAATTTTTGCATGTTATTCTAAAGCGCTGGTAAAAAGGAGCTAATGGCAGTTGAGCCAAGACATGTCCTTGTTTGTGGTAGCTTAAGGAGGACAAAGGAGGAGTTCCTTAGTCCATAGGCACCCTTTGAACGTTCAAACAGGTCACAGATATAGGGTAGTAGTTTGTTGGACAAAGCCCGGAATAGCCACATGAGGGTGTTTATTTGCCTCCTTGTGGAGAGGGATGGCCAGTCTAATGCTTGGTACAACGAGCAGTGATGAGTCTGTAAGGGCAAGTCAAGAACAAATCTCGATGCGCGATGATAGAGTGTATCCAGCTTTTGGAGCGCATACTTGGGGCAATGGCTGTATAGGAAGTCAAGGTAGTCAATCAGGGAAAGAAAGGTTGTTTGAACCAGCCGCTTTCTAGCTTCCTGGGTGAGTAGGCATCTTATGTGGTAGAAAATACTGAGGCGCTGCCTTAGCTTCTTTGTTAATTTGCTTAGACGTACACCGAAGGTGTCTGTTATCCAACCAGACTCCCAGATATTTAAATTTATCCACTAGCTCTAGTGTTCATTAAGGAGGGTAATAATCTGTGGGGTCCCAGGTATCCCATATCGTGGGATGGAGAGACAATCATAGCTTTTTTTTTTTTTTTTGCATTTAACAACAGCTTTAAATTCAGCAGGTTGTGCTGGAGGATAATAAAATCCTGCTGTAGCTCCTTGTACGCAATGTCCAAGGAGGGGTTGGTCGTGTAGAGGACTGTGTTAGCTACAAAAAGATGAACGTTTCCAGCAACCAGGCCAGAGTCAATGTGGTTGATGTAAAGGGCGAAGAAGATAGGTCCCAAAATGGAACCTTGTGGAATGCCTTAAGCTTGTTTGTGCTAGACTTGGCTCTTCATGTCCTGGCCAGAACCTGTCTAAGGCTCCTCGGCCACATGGTGCCAGTCATCCCAACGGTTCCCATGGCTCACCTCCATATAAGGGTCCCCAAGTGGATGCTCGGTGCAGTGGAACAAAGGTCGGATGACCTGGAGTAAGCTGTTCTGGTCTTCAACCCAGTTCGCAGGACACACCTTTGGACAGGGTTCCACTTCCGGCAGGAGCCCCTAAGGCACGTTCTCACCACAGATGCCTCAGTTGGGGCGCTCATCTGGAGAACAGGCAAACCCAAGGGACCTGGTAACCAGACGAGCAGTTTATCCACATCAATGTCCTGGAGATGAGAGCAGTCCTGAATGCCTTACAGGCCTTTCAGGAAGACTTCACTCCAGGCTCTCTTTTCATTCAGATGGACAACATGGCTGTAGTGTTTTTACATCAACAAGCAGGTGGGACTCACGCCTACCCCCTCTGCTGGGGGGCAATGAGGGTCTGGTATTGGGTGCTGGAACATCACCTAGAACTCACAGCTGTCCATGTTCCAGGCATCCAAAACATCTTGGCTGACAACCTAAGCAGGTCTCGGTCCAAGGCTCATGAGTGGGAGCTCCTCCAGTCGGTAGCAGATCAGCTATTCGACAGATGGGGCGAACCAGAGTTGGACCTCTCTGCATGCCCACTCAACACCAAACTGCCCAGTTTCTGCTCACTAGATCCAGAGCCTGGAGTTTTCTGGTGAGAAGAATTATCCCTCCCCTAGACAGGGAGGTTCCTCTACACCTTTCCTCCCTTTTCCCTTCTACAGAAAGTACTTCTGAAGCTTCAGGTGGAGGTGGCAGACATGATTCTCATGGCACCCTTTTGATCTCAGCAGATTTGGTTCCCACTACTTCCAACAGCTAGCAGTGGAGCTTCCTGTTCCCCTGCCGCTGAGCTCACAGTTGCTATCCCCGGACCAGGGCAATTTGATCTATCTGGATCTCAGATCCCTGCATCTTCATGCGTGGCTGCTACAGACCTAGTGAGGGCACATTATGGGGTTTCCCACAAGGTAGTTGAGGTTCTGGTGGCAGCCAGAAAACCCTCCACTAGATCCACATATGCTATGAAGTGGAAAAGATTTTGCCTGTGGGATACTGTACATGGGATACTGCTCAACCCCTTTTCTTGTCCTTCGAACTTCGTCCTTGAGTATCTCCTCTATTTGAGCAGGGCCTGAGCTGCTCCTCTATTAAGGTGCATCTGTCTGCCATCTTGGCATATCATGCTCCAGTGGAGGGGAAAACCCCCTTATTCAGCTGGATGTGTCCTGTACTCTTTTGTGGGGCATCTTACACTTAAAGCCTCCCATCCGAGATCCCATTCCTCCTTGGGATTTCCTTTTTTATGTTAGAAAAGCTCACGCTGTCCCCGTTCAAACCAGCCGCGGATTGCGAGCTATGCTTTTTGTCATGGAAAGCGCTATTTTTAGTTGCTGTTACTTCCTGAAGAATTTCAGAGCTTCAGTGGCCGGCCCAGCGGTGGGATTTCCGCTTGCGACGCCGGCGACCCGGGTTCGGGAACGGACCCGGGTTGCTGGAGGGCTTGACGGGGAAAGGATAGAGCGTCCACGGGACTGCTCTCCTCCTCGGGAAGATGGGATGTGCGGAGTCTGTGCGACCCCTGGTGGAGACCAGGAGTCACACGGCTGCCGACACCAACAGTGCGTACTGGAGGCGGGGCAGGACGCTCCGCGTCATTGCACGTCCCCGCCTCCTAGAAATCAGGAAAAAGGAGAATGCCGCCGGGAGCCATCAATGAAGCCCAGCACCTCTTCAATTAGCCCCCTCAGACCAGCCCCTCTGACCTAGTCCGACGTCCGCGGCATGTGACCCCAGTGCCGTGGCCCCACCGTGGGGGGAAAGCCACGGGGTATCAGAAGGGGCCGTGGTCAATGTGGGGGGGTGGAAGAATGAATGGGCTGATGTCACGGGCTCCCGACGGCTAGAGGAGTAAAAAGCAAAATAGAAAAAAAAAAAAGAATTTCAGAGCTTCAGACTCTAACGTGTAAAGAACCCTATTTAGTTTTTCATAAGGACAGGATGTCCTTACGCACAAATCCTAAGGTTTTACAAAGGTGGTGTCAGAGTTTACTTTAAATCAAGACAACAACCTTCCAGTGTACTATCCTGAGCACTCTAATGGGGGGAAGCATTACTGCATACTTTCGACATTCACAGAACGCTTCACTACTATCTGAACTGTATGGCTCCTTTTCGAAAAACGGATCAGTTATTTGTTTTGTTTGCTCCCAGATCTCAGGGAATGTCAGTTTCTAAACAGACTCTGTCTAAATGGATCATTTTTTTGTTATAATAAGTACAAAAAGCCCTTACTAGGTATGGTTAAAGGCCATTCTACAAGGAGGGTAACTACCTCATTTGCCTCTGTTTGGAATGTTTTTGCAGCAGCCATCTGTAGTTCTGTTTACACCTTCATCAGGCATTACAGCTTGGATGTGGCTTCCAGATGGACTGGTTTGGCCTGGCAGTTCTCCAGGGCCTTCTCTGCTAAGTCCTTAATTTGGCAGTTTTGTAGCCTCCTCCCAGACTTTCCTAGCCCTTATCCTTTATTGCTTAGGACTCCCTCCTAACTTTTATTGCCTGCTGAAAGAGCTCAGGCTCAAAGTAAGATGATACAGATCTTGCTTTGAGAGGAAGTTCTTGCAGCAGGTAACACATATAGGACTGACACCTGCTGGCAGCAGGACCCCACGGCAAACATTTTCCAGCAGTACCCAGCGGGGCCTGCCCCTCCCTGACATCAGTCCCACCCCCGACATCCCACGTGGTATATAATAGGCGGTGGTCCCCAGCATGCTCCAGTTCTTTCCCGTCTTCGACGTGCGAGCCTAGGCTCCATGGCCCAACTCTCGCCAGTTCGACCACTGCTTCCATTTTTTTGACTCCAGTTTAACTTTCAATCGTTATTTCTTCCATCAGCTTTCCTGCATGTTGATTACCCATGCAGGCACACAAACAAGTGTGGCTGCAGTAAACAAATTCCATCCAAGGATGGCCGCGAGACCTGCATTTTTTATCTGGGCCCAGACCATGATACTCTGTCCTACCCCCACTGCCAGGCTTTCAACAGCTGGACCCGCATTCACTGACAGAAGTCTCTCCAGGCCTTTTTGGCTCAGCAGCAGTTGGCAGCCATATAAAGGAAGTCCTCCTCTGAAGCAGATTTGCCCCATCGCTCTCACAAATCCTCAGCAAAACACCACTCTTTGAAGCCTAAGGACAAGCTCAGAGAGTGGGACAGAGATCAGGAGAGGTCCCAGTCCAGATCAAGTTCATCTGGGTCCCACATGGCCTCCAGGTCCGAGTCGTCGGGTCACGACTCCCGACTGACGGTAGTCAAGCCACCACTAACCTCGGGAGGTTCTGGCACCAAGGAGAAGTCTTCTGGGCTTTCGGCAACACTTCAACCCTTGAAGTTCAAGCCTCCTTCTGCCTCGTCTGGCCATTTGTCTGACCCAAGTAAGACTCGCCCTGCTTCCCAGTTGTCCTCTGTATGCAGTGCTGACTCCCGGGAGAAGGCAAAATCTTCTGGCTTGTCAGTGGGGAGGTCTTCCTCCCTCCCGACAAAACATGCCTCAAAAAATCAGCAGAAAAGTGGCAGACACTGTTGAAGGACAAGCAGCAGGTTCCGTCGTCGGATAAGCGCCACACTGACAAACAGTCTACACTCACGTCGGAACCCCACCAACGCAAGCCTGTCGACAGTGCTCTCAAGGCCACCTTGCCTCCTCCACTGGCCAAGTCTCCGTCGCCACCGGCATCCTTCCCTTGATCCAACACCAGGGTGGATGACGTACCGACACCAGTTGACCAGACGCTGGCCGACAGGTCCCTTCTGGACCTGACGATGGCCCTGACACTCAGGATACCCTGATGTCACCCCCCAGTATGGCTGCCAAGACCGAACTGACATCGGTACTGACACCGGAGCTCCAGAACCATCGCTGGACCTGGCTCCCGGTTCTCCTATGCTTAACCTGAGCCAGGTCAAGGATCTGTTCTCACATTGGTGGGAAATAATTAAGTCAAATATTCTTCCAGTGCCCCCCACTCCGGTCACCCTGGCTGATCCTGAGCCGGCGCCAATCCCTGGGGAGGAGGCTTCGCCCCAGCCCAGAGAAGACGTGCCCCCACAACCCCGCTTGGATAAGGACACTGACAAGCATCCGTTTCCTGAGAGACCATGCAAAAAGACAGAAAAAAGGGGTTGTAGATCCTGCTCCAGGAGCTCCAGTCCTTCAAGCCCCTCAGACAAGCGCCAGCACAAGCGTAAGAGACACAGATCTCCTTCTCTTTCCTCCACGGACTCTTATCATACATCAGACTCCTCTGTCACTTCTTTTGAGGATCCTTCTTCGGGAGAGCCTGAAGCCTGCCCAAGTCGCCTCCAGACAACCCGTCGTTCATGGAGGAAATGTGGCGTATACAAGCTAACATGGCATGGTACACAGAGGATTTGCACCCCGAGCATATGAGGCTCACCAAGTACCATAGGCAAAAAGTCCCTAAGCCTGTTGTCATTCTTCCCATGGTGGACACTTTTGAAGATGTTGCATAGGCCATTTTGCGACACTCTCACTCATCCACGGCCATCCCGAAAAAAGCGGACCGATTGTACCAGGCTCCCAGGGAACATCCATTTTTGGCTGTGCAACCCGCTGCTGACTCAGTGGTTATATCAGCTGCTCGTGACCGTTTTCTGAGGCCCAAACATCTGAGCACCCAGCCTCTGGACAGGAGTCCAAACAGCTGGATTCCATGGGCAGGAAGGTGTACTCATCTGCTACCTGCAGCATCAAGAGTTTAAATTTCCTGACACACATGGTCTAGTTCCAAAAGGCTCCTTCTGACTGGGTCAGACGTGGGCACGCATGTGCTATGGTCTGCCTACAACTCTGCGGACACCTCGGCAAGGGCAGCAGCTATGGGCATCTGTTTACGGCACCATTCCTGGGTCCAGGTATCTGGGTTCACGCAAGATGTTGAATCCAACATCCTAGACATGCCTTTCAAGGGCTCCATCCTCTTCGGGGAAGAGATGGAGCGGATCATCAATAGATTACAGGACTCCGGTAAGGCCGTCCGTACCGTGCAGTCTGTGTACCACCTGAAGCTGAGACAATTTATGAGGTCTCGCTTTCATGGCAGAGGGGGACAGTAGCCTCAGCAACCATGTTTTCAGCAACCCCATGCTCAGCGGGGCGACTTCAGTCGATGTAGTGGCCCCAGGGGATCCTCGGCCTCCACCTCTCACCAGGCTAAGTCCTCCCAATCCGCTTTCTTTCCCCCTCCAACAGCATGACTTCCAGCCCAACCCACCTCTTTGCAATACCTTGACTGGAGAGGAGATGGGAGGTCGCTTCTCTCTCTTTATCCAGAGACCTGGAGACAAATGACCTCTGACCAGTGGGTTCACAAGCTCCTAGAACATGGGCACTCTGTAGAGTTCATGTGCACCCCCACAGACAGGCCCCCGCCCCCATCCCATCACTCAGCTGGACATGTAGGCCTCATCTGGCAGGAGATTCAGGCACTGCTGTCCAAAAATGCCATAGAGCCGGTTCCTCCACATGAGAGGGGCACCAGGTTCTATTCCACTTCTTCTTGGTCCCAAAAAAGTTTGGAGACTTGAGGCCAGTCCTCTACCTCAGCAACCTGTACCTGTTGGTCACATACAAATGTTTCAGGATGGTCACCCTGCATAATCTGATTCCCATGGTGCGTCAGGGAGACTGGCTTGCATCCCTGGATATGCAGGATGCATTCCTCCACATCATTATTGCCAAAGGCCACAAAAATATCTTCAGTTCGCATTCCAGGGCACTTCCAGTTCAGGGCACTGCCTTTCGGCCTCTCTTCTGCCACAAGGGTGTTTACGAAGTGCCTGGTGGTTGTGGCCACAGCGCTTTGCAGGATGGGACTCTGTGTGTTTCCATACCTGGATGACTGGCTACTTCTAGCACACTCCAGCGCTCAACTCCAGGTGGCTGTCTGGGATACCTGCTGCAACCTGTTCTGGAACCTGAGGATTACCAGATTCAACCCAGCCAAATTGTCTCTCAGTCTCAGCCCCGCACAACTTCTGCTGTTCATCGGGGCACTTCTAAACACCATCCAGGAATGGGCCTTCCTACCTCAAGACAGGGTAGAGCACTTTCGGGCTCTAGCTAGATTTATTCGGTCTCCCCCATGCCAGCCAGGTTGTTCCTCCGGCTTTGGGTCACTTGGTGGCTGCCATTGTTACTGTTCCCTTTGCAAGACTCTGGATGAAGACCATCCAGTGGACTCTTCGAGTACAATGGGACCAGAGGTGGAACGACCTGGACATGCCTGTCTCCATAACAGAGCTGGTCCACAAGGAACTCCTCTGGTGGATGACGTCACCTACCTTGTGGGAGGGAATTCCCTTACAGGAGTGTAGGCCCAATAGTGGCCATAATCCAACAGACTCTGCCAAAGTGTATAAAGAATATCCACCTTAGTCTTGGATGCCATAAAGGTATATTGAAAGACCTGATCATAAAAACATTGTTTTTTTAAGTCTTTAACCAAGCAGACCTGCAAATGCTTGACACCAGTATATGCACCCACAAATTATGAAAATTTTACCTTGAATTGAAATGCTTTATATTTATTGAAATGACGTTCTAAATGCCTATGGAACATATTCATTCAGCTTTGACATTGTGCAATGTACTTGCTGACAGTTCAAAAGTATTTTAAAATCAAAACTTAGCAGTTATTATGTAACTGAATCAGCCCATAAGATGTTACCACAAGTCTGAAAAAGCTGGACCATCCAACAAGGAACTGGCCCCTCTTAACAGGGAACCATCTGTTATCAGACTATCGTACCATACAACCACAACAAGATAAGTCTTCATTTTCAACATACAGGGGAAGGTCTTGTGGTTAAAAGTCTATTAATTGCCACCTCGTGGACCCCCGGTCAAAAGTACAACAGACAGTTCAATTGACCAAATGTCTGATCAACATTAATATCTCCACACGTAGGCTATAGACTTCCGAACGGATAAGCCTTTGTCCAAATATGGTTATACCATCCCAAAAGCTCATGATACTTTTGGGGAACAATGAAATCGTCTGACATTTCCGAAGGAAGCATTTAACTTATATAAGATGTCTCCCTGGACCAACAGTTCGTGATCACTGACTGTCTTCTGAATCTACACTTCAGCACAGGAAGAGAACTCACATCGATACTACTACTACTGACTCTGAAATAACTATTACCCTACTGAAGCTACAAAGACCTTTGGTGTCTGCCATAAATGTAAGAGACATTGAAACTTGTATTGACTGTCATTTTCTATTTTGCAAGCCTCGAGGAGAAAAAGAACTGAGAGAGCCATGAAGAAATCTTCTTCACGCAGCCATCTAAGATACTCCAAAAGCTCCAAGACAAAAGGGAGACAAGAGACACTTTTGAAAAGGTGGTGGTGGTGTGTGTGTATATATCTATATAATCTTTTCTGGTTTAAAGATGCTTACTGAAATACTGTGACTTTTGATAATCCTGGTTCTAGAAATAGATACATAGAATACTGCAGTGAAATACTGTTTGAAATGCTAGCACGAGGTTATTAGAGTACCAGAGAACTGTGTACTGGATAGTAAAGGTTAATTCTAAATTGAATACTACCTTGCAGTGCCTCTAGAAAAGAGCACTAGGCCTCGTATCTACCTAGTGAGAACTTTGTAAAGATTTACTGTGCACAAGATAAGACGAAGGTCTAAATGAGATGTCCTGCCAAATGTTATATTGTTTGTGTTAAGATATGTTAACTGTTAACTGTGTGTGTTGAAATTAACAGCTTTTAATGGTACTCCATGTCTAAATGAGGTCTGTCGTCTCAGAATTTACCACGGCAACAAGTAGGTACTAGATACCTTTCATTTAAAATAGCCACAGAGGGGGCGTGGTCTAGCTGCCAAGGAAGATGGCAGCATAACTCCAAAGCTCTCCCTGGACGTAAGCCCATCCGCGCTTGGACGACACAATCCCGTGGAGTCTTCCTTACAAACTAACGGCTTTATGCACGGGTAACAACGCTCTTGCTGGGTAGCACGTCCTTTTCAGCAGATTCCGGCATAATCGCACCATTTCAGTGGTGCTGTGACCTGTCAGTACTCCGACGTACCTAGGCCCACGCCACATAGGCCGCACTTCCCTGCATCACAGGCAGGCTAGTCCGCGTACGTGAATGTGCTTCTACTCCCCTCCCCAGGTCTCAGCTATAAAATTGTGTGCCTCCTCCTATTTCACCAACCACTATTTAGGACCCATTTATGTCCTCTCAGATGCCAGAGCGATCTTCTCCAAAGATGGATCAACCAGTGGCAGTCGGGGAATCCTTACAGCATATCACCAAACTTTTGGAAACGCTAATTAATAGGGTGGACAACATTAGTCTGTCCCTGTCTGGTACGGTCAGAGATGTTCAGTTTTTGCAAGATAGAATGAATGTGGCAGAGCAGACGGCTGAGGCATGTGAAGCCCAACAAGCTCCGGTTTGGAAACGTCTCCAGCAACACGAAGAGCGGTTTGCTGCACTCTGAGAGAGGGCCAAGGATCACAAAAACCGGAGTCGCCGCAACAACTTGTGGATCGTGGGGCTCCCAGAGGGAGCAGAAGGGTACTCAATGGAGCACTTTTTAAACGAAAATCTTCCCTGCATATTAGGGGACCAATTGAAGTAGAAAGGGCCCACAGGGTCTCTGCCTGGACAAGTAAGCACTCTAGCATACCTAGACCAATAGTGGCATACCTGCTGAGATACACCACTAAAGAGAGAATTCTCCGGGCGGCAAGGGTCGGGAGAACTTTCCTGGCAAGGATCTACAAGAGCCATATATAGGGACTTCGCACAAGAAATGACCGCAAAGCAGATGGAATTTGGGACAATTAAAAGATTCCTCTACCAACATGATTTCAAATTCAAAAATCTTACTAGATTGTGTCATCAAGGAAGGACATGAGCTCACTGCGGAACTCCCTGGGGTCACTGAGCATTGGATTGCTAAACTCTGGCCTTGCCTTAAATGCCCAACTACAAATCCCAGGAGGCTTCGGAGCCCCCTCCAGTGGCCCCTCTTGGTAGGAACCTTTTTTCTACTTATGGTTCCCCTGTAGCTCGTTTAGTAGCCGGACAAGTCCCACACCAAAGTGGTCCCCCATCGAAGTCTGCACCTCAGCCTGTTTGTTTTAATGGCAACGCACCAACTCTAATTGCACAGATCTCCAACCCGCAGTCCTTTCTTCCACAGTGGGGATTTAACTCACTACCTAAGATTAGGCAGAGACCCAGGAGCGGCCCACATCACTCGCCATCTAAATCCTCAGCAGCACCACCTGCGAAGGTCTCCAGAGAGGATCTTTTTCCCATGTTACCTCTGTCTACTGCTGGATTTCAGGACATGGACACTGAACCACCAACAGATTGGACTGATCTACCGGAGAAATCCCTGGTTGAATTGGTGGACACTGTCTCTCTCCTATGCACCCAGGCCTGATCAGTTATGCAGCTGCCATCACAGAGAGCCCCCCAGATCCAGGATGTACCCCTCGGCCCCCCGAGATAGTCGAAGGCCATACCACTAGAACTGCTGGAATTTGACTGCATGCCTAACCTTACTGTGATATTTTTTGCTATAAAATGGGACCGTGGTTACTATTCCTACCCCCTCCAGGGAACAGGGGGGACCCCAAGTAGGTGGCAGTGAGCCATGAACCGGTGACCCTAAAAGTACCTACTGACCCCCCCTTAACTTGTGGAAAGACCATGGCCATACCCACGCTGTAATATGGGCCAATTCACTATTATACATATGTAATATAGTAACGTATGCAATGGAAATCCTGGGCGACTTTAGCCCTCTCTCTGCTTCGATATCCCCCTCCTGTCCCATCCTTGAGGCACACCAGATATGGGCGCAGTGACTAAGCTCCTGTGCTTTGGCCTGTAGTACTAGTGTAACCCCCCTCACCTTGGGCAATACTTCAACTTCTGACTAGTTACTGGCAAGCCGGTTTTACCCCTTTCCTTCCCCTTGCTCATCCCTCCCCCTTCCCTCCATGAGGTTCGGGTTCATCTGACCCTTGGTTTGGGCGGGTCCTGGATGAGTTGGTTTACTGTTTTTAGCCACATAAGACCCACCCGGGGTGTGTATTGGAGATGGCACAGCTGTAGGGTTCATATAGATATTTAAATAGTCCCTCGCTTGCTTTGACCTCCAGTCGTACACTATTATTGTTGTAGTGTCTGTTTCTGACACATTGGTATAGTATCAATACTGGGCTATCGCCCACTTTGCAGTTAATCTACTATGTTCATATACTGACTGGTTCTTTCTCTGCTCTTTGTTTCCAGAGTGGTTGCTGAAACCACCTCTGTAACATAGGATATGCAGTCCAAAGGCCACAGGCAATGCTTACACCTTCCTTCATGCTAATGGGCACATTTGCAGTCCTATCTGTTCTCAACTTTCTGGTGACCCTGGGACTCAGTAATATCTTTTCTAATGTTTCCACTGGAAATTCTGTAAGTACCTCCTCTTATCTCTTGTGTGAGAAGATGCCTATTACTCCAGCTATCCCCCAATACATCGTTGGATATCCTGGAATGTGAAAGGATTAAACCATCCGATTAAACGCACCAAAGTCCTACAGCATTTAAAGTCCTTGCAGACAGATATTGACCTTCTTCAGGAAACCCATCTACTATCTAAATGTACTAACTGGTTAAAAAATTCTGGGTGGGAGAAGTACTGGCTAGCTCCTCCACTGCTGAGTCAAAGGGGCTAGCCGTCCTTATCCACCGGGCCTCCCCGTGGGTGGTATAAGATGTTAAAAAAGACGTCCATGGCCGCTACTTGGTGGCGAAGTTATCTTCCCCTACAAATACTATCTTGTTGGGCAACTTATATGCCCCCAATACCGAACACACCAACTTTTTCCCCGCAATCAGTCAAGCCCTCTCAGACCTACAGCCGGAAGGGTCTCTGCTTCCTGTAATCTTAAGCGGGGACTTCACGCAGTGGGTGATATATTTTTAGATAAATCGCACCCAACCCCGTATGCTAACCACAAAGCTAGGCGCTCCCTCCAGGATATGATAGAGGAATGGGCTGTCACAGATATATGGCATAGAGACCTTCCCACTGGCAGAGATTTCTCCTTTTACTCCACTCCACACAAATCTCACAGTCGTATAGACTTCTGGCTTGCCACTGAATTAGCAGCTAGATGCCTCTCTGACTCTGATATAGGCTCCATTTTAATATCTGACCATGACCCTGTCTCATTAATGTTCACTCCGCTAGAGCATCACCCACATGGAACTCATTGGCACTGTAATCCACTTCTGTTCCAGGACCCGGATTTTCACCCCCACATAGTGAAGGCGACTAAAGATTATTTTTCTCTGAATGCGGACTGTGGGGTATCCCCAGGAACTGTCTGGGAAGCATTTAAAGCAGTATTGAGAGGGCATATCATTGCCTTTTCAGCTGCTCGGGACTGCAGACACAAAGCGACTTTGTCCCAGCTCCAAGTAAACTAAGCCTTGGAGCGTTGTTTCAAATCCAACCCCGAACATCCCCAGATGGCGCTTTACAGCAGCAAATAGTTGGGCTTAAACACCAAATAAATACTGTATTACATCAGAAAGCTGAATGGTACCTCTTGAGATCGAGACAAGCCTTTTGGGCTATGCAAGAATGAGCTGGGAAACTTCTTGCCTTCCGTCTGCGTAAATACATGCCCTCCATTGTACCCTAGGTTCCATAGTGACTAATCCAAAACAGATAAACACCATGATGCAGCAATTTTACCAATCTCGATCTACCAATACTAGCCAAAATCTATGGGCTCTTTTCGCTAAATTTTGTCAACAAACCCCCTTGCCGACTCTTACTCCCAAACAGGTGACACAGCTGGAGTCACCTGTGTCCTGCAAAGAACTTTAGTTGGCACTTTCACGGATGGCACGAGGGAAAGCCCCTGGTCCTGATGGTATGTCTGTGTAGCTCTACTAGGCCCTTGGCCAGGATATTATTCAACCACTGCAGCGGGCTCTACACTCCGCCCATACCTCTGGATCTCTCCCCATACTATGAAGGCGGCAATAACCTCTCTGCTACCAAAAAAATCAACCGATCCCCTGGACTGTGCCAACTTCCGTCCGATATCTATCCTGTCAGTAGACACAAAAATCCTAGCCAAAGCACTGACATCCAGACTAACCTCCATTCTACCTTCAATAATACATTCCACGCAGACGGGCTTCATGCGGGGCAAGTCAGGGCTGAGTAACACCAGACTCCTCCTTAGCCTTAAGTGGTTCACCTCTAAAGCTCCCCCTCCCTCTAGCAACTTTAGCAATAGATTTCTCTAAAGCATTTGACTCTATAGAATGGGATTATCTATATGAATTTCTGGTTAGCTCTGGATTTGTATCTCTTTTATGCAGTGGATACATACCCTTTATTGTTCTCCAATGGCCTGTATTCTTACTAATAGTGAAATTTCCCCTCCATTCGCCTTGCATCGGGGTACTAGGTAAGGCTGCCCGCTATCCCCTTTACTTTTTCTTATAGCCCTAGACCCCTTGATCAGGACCTTCAGCGCCTCCTCACAAATCCAGGGTATTGTAGTAGCCAACCAATCCTATCTGGTAGCGGCCTACGCCGACAACCTATTTCTCACCCTCTCTAATCCCCAACAAGCTTTACTGTATGTACTTTAAATTCTGGATGACTCTGGGGGTACTTTCAGGGCTCAATATTAACGAGAAAAAAACTGCTTTGGCCCCTCTAAATAGGCATTGTACACAGACGTGTATCCAAGGAACCAATCTGGCTTGGGCGAATACTGCATTCAGTTACCTTGGTGTCTCTATACCAACAGCCTGGAATGCACTGGAATCCACCAGTTTTTCTCCACTGTTAACACAGCTAACGGTAGAAGTCGAGAGAGATGGCACAGGCTGCAACTTTCCCTACCAGGCAAGATAGCAGCTATCTGAATGCTCTTGCTTCCTCGGGTCCTGTACTTTCTAAACAATCTTCCCATCCCCCTCTCACCCAAGCTCTTCAACTCCTTAGAGAAACTGATGGGCAGCTTTCTTTCGGATTCTGAACCGCCTCAGTGGAGTAAACACAAGCTGAGAGCACACTGGTCCCAAGAAGGACTCAGTGCTCCCTTGCTTCTTGGCTATCACTTATCCTGCACAGCTGCACAGGCTACTAGATGGTTTGTGCCCCAATCTGTGGATCCCCCATTATGGGTCCAACTGGAAACTGATCTGGTGGGCACAGTCCCCCTCTATACCCTTCTCACTTCACGGTCCAGGCTGCCTCAGTCGTTCCCCCCCACTATATTATGTACCGCCCGCTCACGGAAACGGCTCATCGGTAAGTCCTAGCTTCCTAAACAATCCTGGAACCCCTTATACAGTATGCCCCTTTATAGCGGAGCAATCTTATTCAAATTGACGGGGTACCTATATATTGGCCCTCCTGGAACAGAGCTGGAATTCGGCATGTACAAGACCTCTCTCCTTCAGGCACATGTCCCTTGCTTCCCTTCGCTCAATTGCAAAGGCAATTTTCTCTACCACATACTGATTTCTGGAGGTATTTGCAAATTCGAAGTGCTCTACAGCCCCTCCTTCTTAGATATCAGGGTGCTACCCCATGGCTGTGGTTAGCCGGCCTACACGTCTCCCCACTACTAGAGGGGTTATGGGTCGCTTCTTTGCTCTTGGAGAGATTCACAATCCATTGCAACTATGTCCTGTAAAAAGAAATGGGAAATGTACTCTGGCTTACCCATTACTGATGCTCAGTGGAATTCTTATCTTAAAACTATACACAGTACTTATAGCGACACTAACAGTCGCTTTTTGCAGCCAAAAATCTTATTGTTATGGCACCACACACCAGCAGTTCTTCATGCCCATGGTCTGCTTGGTCATAACAAATGTTGGCGCTGCTCTCATGTGGAAGCAAACATTCTCCATAGTCTATGGTCCTGTCCTAATTTGACAACTTTTTGGAAAATGGTTGCCTGGGATATTTCCTTAGTGCTTAACCAAACCATTGTTCTTATTGATACAAAATTAGTTATGGGGATACTACTTCCTTGGGCCAACTACCTAAACCTTTTAAAGATTGGACTTTGGAAGCTATCTTAGAGGCTAAACGTCTTCTCTTTATGCACTGGCATCAGCCAGTTATCCCCACTCATACTGCCTGGCATGCAGCTCTGACCAAATTCTCTTATGTTCGAAAGATTGTCTCCTCTCCAAAAGGGAAATCTCCATTTCTATTACCAGAAATGGGAACCTATCTTCACTCTCCCTTTTGTAAAATTCCATCGCCACCTTCCAACCCTCCTATGTAATGGGTCACCTATAAGATCTTACTTCGAGAAACAGGTCTTGCAGCAGGTTACACCATTAGGACTGAAGCTGGCAGGCGCCAGGAGCCCACAGAAAAATTCTAGCTAGCAGTATCCAGCGGGGGACCGCCCCCGACGTCGGCCCCTCCTCGATGTCAGGCATCACATAAAAGGGGGCTGTCCCCCACCATCCCCAGTTCTTTTCCCGCCATCGACTCGCCAACATTTACCTCATGGATGCCTGCATCAATGATACAACACGTGAAATCTTTACAAAATCCATGTCTACTTCTCCAACTCCTTCTCTCGAAGGACACCCTTCAAAGTGCACCTGCAGCAAGCAGATCCCCTTCGCCGACCATCATTTGGCTTGTGTGAGGTGCCTGGGCCCAGAACATGACACCCAGGCCTGCTCCATCTGCCAACAGTTTAATAGCAGTACCAGGATCCACTGCCAAAAGGCCCTTCAGGGGTTCCTTCTTCAAGAGAAACTTCACAAAATGGAAAAAAGACCTTCCTCCAAAGGGAATTTTTCCCATAAGACCGGGAAGCACCGGGATCCGGGTAAGTCAGGATCCCCCAGCAGGACCTCTGAATCCAGGGCCAGCTCCAGCTCTACACAGTCCGACCGTTCTCCTTCCCGGGGCCGCTCCCAACCTCCCCCAGTTAAGGTACGGTCTTCAGGGGGTTCTTCAGCCTCCTTGCACCCGCTTAAGACTCACTGGGCGCCCGACTCTTCTTCCAGGCCTGACTCTTCAGAAAAAATAGGAAGTCTTCCTCAAAATCTAGCGGGGCGTCAAGCCGACACTGGGACACCGACCTCAGGTCCGTCTCCCAGCCTCCCAAGGCCCCGGAAAGGAAGACCAAGGATCTGATGCCTCTTAAGCGGACGTCACAGAATAAAAAGGTGCCTGACCCAATGCCCGAAAAACAGACTCCCGACCCAACAGCAGTTGTACCGACGCCGGGTGACACCGGACGTCAGGGGTCCTCAGGAAAGGAGGCTGCCGTGCTGCCGGACAACCAGACGGGCAGCAAGGAGGATGCCAGCTCGCCCGGGGAGCTGTTGATGGATCCAGTGGTTCCCCAGGACCCGACACCCAACCCCGGCGACAGACCCACACCGACGCCAGGCCCGTCGCCGGGCATGAACATTCAGGAGGTGAAGGAATTGTTCACCTTCTGGTGGGAGACCATCAGAAAGGACATGGTCTCTAGTAAGCCTCTTCCACCTCCACCCCCTCCTCAGGAGGGTGAAGGCTCAAGACCCCTGACCCCTGAGGAGCCAATTCCACCTCCTAGGGGCAGATCTAGAGAGAGAGAGAGAAAAAGACGCCCATCATGGTCTCCCTCTAGGTCTCCAAGCCCTAAATGACCCAGAGATAGACGACACCCACCGGGGGATGACTCCAGACCGGATACGTCCGATACCTCCAGGTCTCCATCCCCCTATAATCCCCCATCACCAGACCCATGAGACCAACCAAGGTCATCACGGGATGATCCTTCTTTCTCCGAAATCATGAGGCACATCCAGGAGAATATGGGATGGGAGACTGAAGACTTGAACCCCGAGAGACAACGCCTTGCCCGTTACCTTTGGCAAAAGGACCCAAAGCCTGTGGTGGTCCCACCTCTAGTGGACACCTTCACGGACTTCACCAAGGCAGCTTAGAGGCATCCGCACTCGATACTGGCTGTTCCTAAGAAGGCTGACCGTCTCTACAGAGCCCCTATGGAGGACCTGTATCTGGCGCAGCAACCCCTACCAGACTCACTGGTCATTACGGCGTCTCATGATCGGTCTCAACGACTGCAACACTTGAGTACCCAGCCTCCAGACCAAGAATCTAAGCAATTAGATTCTATGGGAAGATGCATGTATGTGGCTGCTACATGCTCGATAAGGTCTTTGAATTACCTCACGCACATGGTGCAATTTCAAAACACCCTCTGGGAGCAGGGCCAAGACCTTTTGGAGGTCTTTCTGGATGGCGAAAAGAAGGAAGAGCTGCTCAACCTCCTTCATACTGGGTGGGACGTGGGGACCCAGGTTCTCCGAGCCGCTTACGATTCAGCGGACTCGGCCGCCAGGGGAGCAGCTACTGGCATTTGTCTTCGGAGACGCTCTTGGTTGAGAGTCTTTGGTTTCACCCTGGCCGTTCAGAAGAATATCCTGGACATCCCTCATAATGGAGCTGTCCTGTTCGGTGAGGAATCCGAGAAGGTCATCACCAAGCTACAGGACACCGGGAAGGCAGTTCAGACTGTACAGGCTATGTACAGGCTAAATCTGGTTCCTTTCAGAGGAACCAGAACCGATTTCGTGGCAGGCAACAATGGCAACAGCCACGTTCCAGCCAGCAACCCCAGGGCAATTTTGGTCACAAAGGTCAAGCCAGATTCCTCACGGGCCAGTATTCAAAGCATCCCAAGGCAGCCCAGCCCACGGGACCCAATGCCACCACAGCATGACTCCTTCCCGGCCCTCGCCCCTCCTCTGGATCAAAGGATAGAGGTTGGGGGTCGCATCTCTCATTACCTTCCGGGATGGCAGAGGATCACCTCCGACCGGTGGGTGTTACAGTTGGTACAGCGAGGACACTCTGTAGAGTTCCTCGGCCACCCACTGTCCAGACCTCCCCTGCTCTCCAGTTACTTGGGTCAGCATGCTCTACTCATCCAGCAGGAGATCTTGGCCCTCCTGGACAAGCAGGCCATCAAGTATGTTCCACCAGACCAGAAAGGAAAAGGTTATTATTCCCACTTCTTCCTGGTCCCAAAGAAAACCGGGGACTTGCACCTGATCTTAGATCTCAGCAATCTCAACACATTTGTGTTATACAAACGCTTCCGCATGGTGACCCTACCAGGTCTCATCCCCATGCTCAAAAAAGGTGCATGGCTAGTGTCGCTGGATATGCATGACGCTGACCTACATCTCCCGATCACTCGAACACATCAAAGATTTCTGCACTTCGAGTTTCTGGGACGCCACTACCAGTTTCGAGCCCTCCTGTTCGGACTGTCTTCCGCACCTCGGGTGCTTACGAAGTGCATGGCAGTAACTCTCAGGAGGCAGGGCCACTATGTTTTTCCATACCTAGACGACTGGTTCCTCATGGCACCCTCTTGGGAGGCCCTGATGTCCGCAATTCATGATACCGTTCTCTTTTCTAATCGTTGGGCATCATCATCAGCCAGGAAAAGTGGCACCTTGTCCCGTCTCAGACTCTGCAATTTATTGGAGCAGTTCTGAACACCACTCAAGGGAGAACATTTCTTCCTTCGGACAGGGTGGAACACGTCAGATCCCTCATATGGGACACAATGATGAAGACAACGGTGCCTGCCAGGACCGCTCTTTGCCTGCTCAGACATATGGCACCTGCCATTGCGACAGTTCCCCTAGCCCGACTCCATATGCAGGTTACCCAGTTGATGTTGCGGGCTCAGTGGGACCAGCAAGTTCATATGCAGCATCCAGTCCGGATCACGAATGCCGTTATCCGAGACTGGTAATGGTGGCTTGTCCCGGACCATCTCTCGAAAGGAGTCCCCTTCATGGCGCCACCTCCTTTAGTGACACGCTCCACAGACACCTCAGGATCCGGATGGGGAGTACACCTCAACGGGGTCAGGACTCAAGGCTCATGGTCGTCTCCAGAGTCCCATCTGCACATAAATATTCTGGAGATGAGAGCCGTCCTTTATGCCCTACAAGCATTCCAGACAGACATTCCACCGGGTACTCTTCTGATTCAAACAGACAATACTGTGGTGATGTACTATCTCAACAAACAAGGAGGCACTCATTCCTACCCCCCTTTGCAGGGAGGCTCAAAGGGTTTGGAATTGGGTACTGCAACACAGCACAGATATTATTGCAGTGCACGTTCCTGGAGTGGACAACACAATTGCGGACAGTCACAGCTGATCACAGGCCAGAGTCTACGAATGGGAACTGCTTCAGGAAGTCACAGAGGATCTATTTCGCAGATGGTGTACACCAGAATTAGACCTTGTCATGTCCCCATCCAACGCAAAACTGCCCAATTTTTCTTCGGTAGATCCAGGGCCTGGTGTTTTCTGGCAAGACGCGTTGTCCCTCTTCTGGACAGGCAGGTTCCTCTACACTTTCCCTCCCTTCCCTTTGATCCAGAGGGTTTTACTGAAGCTCCAACAAGAGCAGGCGTCACTGATTCTCATATCGCCCTTTTGGCCCTGGCAAATTTGGTTCCCTCTTTTTACATCAGCTGACCCAGGAACCTCCAGTACCTCTGCCATTCAGCTCTCAACTTCTGTCCCAGGAGGCAGGCTCCTTAGTCCATCCAGATCTTCGGTCACTGAGCCTGCATGTCTGGCTTCTAAAGACATAGCAGTCCTGAGATACGGGGTCTCTCAGGAAGTTGCGGACGTTCTGGCGGCAGCCAGAAAACCCTTCACTCATGTCACTTATGCCATGAAGTGGCGCAGATGTTGCATCTGTTCTCAAGCTTGTGGATTGACCCCATTGGATTGTTCAGAGAGGTCCATGTTAGACTACCTTCTAACCCTGTACGAGGCAGGCCTTGCCTACTCTTCCATTAAGGTTCACCCGTGCGCCATTTCGGTGTATCATTCACAGATCAGTCATAGCTCTCTAGGTCAACTAGAGGCTTCACGTGCTTTTTTGCATGGCATCCTGCACCTGAGACCTCCTATCAGAGACCGGTTCCACCTTGGGATCTCCTCTTTGTTTTAGAGCAGCTTACTCTACCTCCTTTTGAACCAGCCATGGATTACGAGTTGCGTCTCCTCGCTTGGAAGACTCTCCTTTTACTTGCTGTTACTTCTGCCAGAAGAGTTTCTGAGCTTCATGCACTCATGTGCAAGGATCCTTATTTGGTTTTTCACAAGGACAGGGTTGTCCTTAAGAACAAATCCTAAGTTTCTTCCCAAAGTGGTCTCGGCAGTCACACTCAACCAGGATATAGACCTGCCGGTGTATTACCTGAATTACGGTAACGGGGGGAGGCCCTGTTGCACACACTAGATGTGCATAGATGTCTCAGATATTATCTGACCAAAATCAAAGCCCGTCATAAGTCGGACCAGCTCTTTGTTTCCTACGCACAGCGAATGCTCGGTGCTCCTGTTTCAAAACAGTTGCTTTCCAGATGGTTGGTCAAGTGCATTATGTTCTGTTATCAGAAGTGCAATAAACCCTTACTGGGACCAGTGAAGGGTCATTCTACAAAGGGGTGGCTACCTCTTTCGCTGTGCTCAAAAATGTCTCCACTTCAGCCATCTGTGTGGCAGCGACTTGGAGCACTGTGCACACTTTCATCAGACTCTACAGTTTGGACATTGCCTCTAGGCATAGAGCTGGATTCGGCTTGGCGGTCCTTCAAGGACTCTTGTCCTGAAGTCTGAGTCATCTCACCTACCCTCCTCCCGGTAGCAAATTGTTCCCTTACTGCTTGGGAATCAGTCCTAATGGTGTAACCTGCTGCAAGAGCTGTTTCTCGAAGTAAGATAGTACAGTTACGTAAGAACTTACCGTAACAGTAGATCTTCGAGAACGGCTCTTGTAACAGGTAGTTTCCCTCCCACCATCCCCTCTGGAGGTTGAGTCTTCTGACCTAGTTTTTAGGCTGCAGCGTCCTTTGATGCCTTTTTCCTAACCTTACTTTGGAAGCGGATCCTTGGTCTCCCCTTCAGATGTCACACTTGAGCCGGGAGTCTCCGGGGGCAGAACTGGGGATGCTGGGGGACCGCCCCCTTTTATGTGATGCCTGATGTTGGGGAGGGGCCAACTTCGGTGTGGTCCCCCGCTGGATACTGCTAGCTAGAATTTTTTTCGTGGGGTCCTGGTGCCTGCTGGCTTCAGTCCTAATGGTGTAACCTGTTGCAAGAGCTGTTCTCGAAGATATACTGTTACGGTAAGTTCTTACATAACTTTACTTTTCCTACTCACCCTTCAACTTGAACCATAGATGGACTGGATATCTAGTATAAGATGTAAGCATCTGTCTGTGCTAATTACTTTTCATACTTTCTTACTCCTTTACTATTCTTCCTAGAATGTACTACATGTTTACGATAACTGACTGCAGATATCTAGGATAAGGTGATTCTTCAGATTTATTGTCAGACATATTCATTAAGGATAGATTTTGTCACCAATCTACCTCTTTCTTGAGATGTAACAATATTTAGAGAATGGTTGGCTGTACTGCTAATTTTCTATTGTCAATTACTTATAAAACAAACTCACAATAAAATATTATACGATTAAAAAAAATAAAACAGCCACAGAGGCAAATGAATTAATGGAAATTGTACCTACAGAAGGAAACTCCCAGGCAGGTCCTGACCACGGACACTTCAAACTCTGGATGGGGGGGGGACGCACCTAAGAGAACACAAGACTCTGGGATCTTGGTCTCCAACCGAGGAATCTCTCCATATTAAGGTCCTAGAGAGGAGAGCCATTCTCTATGCTCTTCAAGCCGTAGAAACTCTTGATCATGCCCAGTCACCTTCTGGTCCAGACGAACAATACGTTGGTGGTCTTCTACCTCAACAAACAGGGAGGCACACACTCTTGCCTCCTGTGCAGGGAGGCTATGAGAGTGTGGAACTGGGCCATAGCCCAGCAGATGACCATCACAAAACATACTCGCAGATGCCCTCAGCAGGACAAGGTCTCGAGTACACGCATGGTTGCTCCTGCAATCAGTGGTCGACCTTTTCGCCAGATGGGGGACACCAGAATTGGACCTCTTTTTGTCCTCCACCAATGCAAAACTGCCCAGATTTTGCTCGCTAAATCCCGGGCCTGGTTCTTTCTGGCAAGACGCAATGTCCCTCTTCTGGAGGGGGAGATTCCTATATGCTTTTCCTCCCTTTCCACTCATTCAGAGAGTTCTCCTCAAGGCGCAATTGAAGGGGACCTCTATGATCCTCATAGCACCGCTGTGGCCTTGCCAGATTTGGTTCCCTTTGCTGCAGCAACTGGCAGCTGCTCTATTAGTTTCACTTCTGCTTATGATTCACCTGCTCTCTCAGGACAATAGGACCCTCATTCATCCCAACTTATGGTCCCTTCACCTTCATGCCTGGCTCCTCAAGACTTATCCAAGCTTTGATTCAGGGTGTTAGACAAGATAGCCAAAGTCCTGGTGGAGGTGAGGAAGCCCTTCACGAGAGCCACTTATGCAATGAAGTGGAAACAGTTCTGCCTCTGGGCTACAGTGCATCGCATAGATCCTGTTGCCTGTCCAGTTAACACTTTGCTGGAATACCTGTTATCCCTTTCGGGGTCAGGATTGAGTTACTCCTCCATAAAAGTACACCTGGCCGCTCTTTCTGCCTATCACACCCCTGTCCAGGGCAGAACAGTGGCTCAGTTGGAGGTGACCTGGGCCTTTCTTAGAGGCATTCTTCACATAAAGCTCCCTATTCGGGATTCTGTTTCCCCTTGGGACCTTCCGTTTGTTCTGGAGAAGCTTACCTTCCCACCATTTGAACCCGCTGCAGATTGCGAGCTACGTTTTTGTTCCTGGAAAACATTACTTTTAGTTGCCGTTACTTCTGCTCAAAGGATTTCAGAGCTGCAGGCCCTGATGTGTAAGGAGCCTTATTTGATTTTTCACAAAGACAGGGTAGCTTTGTGCACCAATCCTAAGTTTCTTCTCAAAGTTGTGTCTGAAATGACATTGAACTGGGATGTTCAACTCCCAGTCTACTACCCTGACCACTCCTAATCATAGCAAGGCGCTTCTCCACACATTGGACGTTTATCACACATTGCAATTTTACTTGTCTAGGGCCAAGGGGACCAGATCATTCAATTGTTCGTTTCCTTTGCCCCACATTTCTTGGGCAGCCCAGTTTCCAAGCAGACTCTCTCCAGGTGGCTGGTGCATTGCATCACATTCTGCTACCAAAAGCATAACAGACCCCTATCAGGCCCGATCAGGGGTCATTCTACCAGAGCGGTGGCAGCCTGCTTTGCAGCCCTTTAGAGGGTCTCAACCTCGGATATCTGTGTGGCAGCCACATGGCACTTGGTCTACACTTTCATCAAGCACTACAGTCTAGACATCACCTCTAGATGCAGAACGGGCTTCAGTCTAGCAGTTCTGCAGGGTGTGATCTCCTGAGTATGTACCTCTTTTCCTTTCTCTGTTCCTCTCCAACCTCCCCAGGCAGTTGTCTTCAGTTTACAGTTATGTAAGTACTTACCATAACAGTAGATCTTCGAGAGAAGCTCTTGCAGCAGGTATACTTCCGTTCCTTCTTCCCCTAGGGATCTTGCTGTACATACACGGAGCATTTTCTGGCTAGCTGCTGGATCAGAAATTGCCTTTCACTGTTTACCCGTTTGGATCTCGAATGTTTCGTCTGTCAGTGCTTTCAGTGGTACAAGAACTTGAGCACGCTGGGGACCGCCGCCTCTTATATACCAGGTGGGACGTTGTGGGTGGGGCCAACATTGTGGAGGGGCTGGGTACTGCTGGAAAAAGTTTGCCATGGGGTCTTGCCACCGGCAAGCATCAGTCCTGTATGTGTTACCTGTTACAAGAGCTTCTCTCGAAGATATACTGTTAAGTATGTTCTTACATAACTGTACTTTACATAAGAACTTACCGTAACAGTAGATCTTTGAGAGGAGCTCTTACGACAGGTGTTGCTTTCCCTCCCTCTTCACCCCTGGCTTTTTCTCTCTGCTGTTTCCATCTGACAAAGAACCTGCCCAGTTCTTCTTCCATTCTAGACTCCAGGTGTCTGGCGGGAGAACTGAGGTGGGGCTGGGGACCGCCGCTTTTATACCGTTGGCTAACGTCAGGGGCAGTCCCCTGCTGAAGACTGCTAGCTATAGGGTTTCCATGGGGTCCTGGCGCCTGGCAGCTTGATCCTAATGGTTATTGCCTGCTACAAGAGCTCCTCTTGAAGATCTACTGTTAACGGTAAGTTCTTACATAACTGCACTTTTTTTTTTCTGTATGATGCCCTTTATGTACTTCGTAAGTGTCTACATTGCTGTAGCAGCGCATCTTTGCTATACTGTTAAAGTCTGGTGGAAAAGTACAGAATCTACAGCATAACTGTTTTTTAATGTTTTTTTAATATAGGAACTTATCACTAGAGATGTGCAAAGTTGGCAACCTTGCTTTGCATATTAATTCTAAAGTCTGCCAACTACGTGATCTGCCACCTTTGCAAAGGCTTAGGCAGGCGAAGTGGCACTTTTTCAGGCAATGTCATACAAATTCACCAGTCAAGTTGCCACTTCGAGATGACTGACTTAAAAAGTGCCACCTTGGCAGGAAAACACATTCACAAAGTACAAAGTTTGGGTGAAGTGGGAACATCACAAAGTGAATTTTAACTTCTAGGATCGTGATATGTTGTTCTAACCACACTGTTTGGCTTGTCCTTTCCCTTTAAGAATCTTGCCAGAAGGTCTTTAAGCTGGCTCCTCCCAGCCACCCGGGTGGTATAACACTCGGCTGTGTCCCATGATGCCAGATCTTCCTTTCCGCTGGAAGATACAGGTTCCCTCCTTACTGCTGTCATGTTTTGTAGGCCCTGGCTTTCAAATCCATGGATTTTCTCAAACTTAAACTCATTAGAGATGACAGCAAATCGCTTTGAGATATCGACTGCTATGGAGGATAAATCCTCACCTGGTTTGCGCCGCTGCCCATGCGGGCAAAAGATGTATCGCACAGACCCACATGCCATGTGCATGTATTGCTTGGGTGTCGGCCATGAAACTCTGACCTGTGAGATGTCGCGCATTTCACCCAAACGTCTTAGACAATCGACTCACATGGCTTCAGCTGGGCAAACTGGAGAAACAGAATCCATCGGTCAAATCTAAGGAAGCCCAGTGGGCAGTCTCTGCAGCTGCAGGGTCCACTGAGCAGCTCGAACAGATGAGGACTTTTGAGGGAGAGCCAGCTCATGCCATGACTCAGTCCTCAACCTCCTTCTTCGTTCTGCTCAACTTGGGCTCAACTTTCTCTGGATCCTTTTGTGAGATATGCCAGTCCCTTCCCACCAATGGTGAGGGGCCCTCGGGCATGCGTGTTTCTCAGTCCAGTAAAAAGGACAAGGAACCTTCGTCTCGCTGTCGACGTTCCTGGGATCATGAGATCTCAATCCCAGGAATCATCTGTCTCGACTTTGGTCGAGATTGCCGCCTCGGCTGCTGGTGCTTCATGGTTCCCCCATCAGGCCAGCCAGGTCAGACACTGGACGACGATCCAGTTGAGAGCATTCTCAACCCAGTCGACCCGTTGTCACTCAGTGAGGCTGACAGCTCCTTACTCAAGGACTCCCGTTCTGCCTGTCACCAGTGAGGAGACCCAGCCCGCTGGGAATCCCACTGGAGACCCAGTGCCTAACCCGGAGGAGCCGCAGTCCTCCCCGGCACCCTCCTATCGACCCCGTTGGTCCCCCTAGTGATCTAGGTTGAGGTCTTGGGACCCATTCGACCAATAGGCCAAAGAAGACACACAAGCGCTCAAAGAAGCGGCGCCGCTGCCATTCTTCTTCATCCTTCTCGGATGAGGAGAGGCTTCGATGGAAACTCCATCAATGCTACGAAGACCTAATGTGGCAACAGCTGATTATGTCTGGCCAAAAGGCGATCCTGGCTTCTACCCCAGCCTTTACTTGGCTGTTGCCCCCTATGCCAAAGCTGACTCCTCTGGAGCCTGCCCGCACCGTTCTTCCTCCTTCGAAGCTGGTCAAGACCATCCTGGTTTGGACAAAATCGACCTCTCCATGGATACTGGTGGAGCAGCCACCCAAACAGCCCCCTTCAGGGGCTCCTGCCAAAGAGTCTGGGACTGTTCTTGGCTTCCCGCATAGGCTTTCTGTCACCCTCACTCCTGACCATCGTAGGCGGGTGGAGGGAGACTCCAGTGGCCAACCGATTTAGCTGGACCCCTCGGAGTCCGAGGACTTGGACCTTCACTTTCACAGCAGACACCCAACACAAGCTAATGGATGTCCCTTTCCTGGGTACTGACCTTTTCGGTCCAGCTGTGGATGGTCGCCTCTAATGCATTGAGAAGTCCAGTGACACCTTGGATTCCGTGATTTCTGTGCAGAAGGAATTGCAGGGTTCTAAAAGGCAGGAGAAGAAACCATTTTGGCATTCTGCCCCGTGGCTAAGCAGTCCCATTTCCAATTGGGGCAGCAACAGCAGGCACAACCTTGGCACCCTCAGCCCAAGTCCAGGCCCCAAGCAGCCTATAATCCTGGAGGACGGCACTCAGATGGTCCCCAATCCGGATCCTCTTCCTCCAAGCCTGCCCAGTGACAGGATAGGGGTGGCCACCCCCTTACCTGTCACACAAGCTCTGGGTCCTCCCATGGGGGCCAGCTCCACCACTTTCTTTCCACGTGGTCCGTTGTTACAACGGACAGGTGAGTTTTAGAAGTGGCTGGCCAGGGACTGCCTCTGGAGCTCGAGCAGTACCCACCAAGCCGAGCCCGAGCCCCACGGGAGGAAATGGTGTCCGCAGACACTCGGTCAGCTCTCTGAAACAACATCACCCAACTCCGCTGCAAGGAGGTGTTGCCAGAGACACAGACCCCCCTGTTAACCCAGGGTTCGTTTCCAGGTATTTCCTGGTCCCAAAGCAGATGGGGTGGGGGGGCGGCTGGTGCCTCATTCTAGATCTGCATGACATGAACCAATTTCTCAGGTCCCACATTCAGGATGGTAACTCTGTCCCAGATCATACCATCCCTCAAGCAGAACATGTGTTTTTTCTCTCTAGATCTCCAGGACACTTCTTTCATGTCCCGATCCGTCCGTCTCATCAAAGGTTACTTCACTTTTGAGCAGAAGAAGCCCTCTTCGAGTTCCGAGCCATGCTGTTTCGGCCTGTCATTGGCCCCCTGGGTCTTCACCAAATGCATTACAGTGGTGGCAGCCCATCTTTGGCGTTGAGGGGTCAGGGTGTACCCCTGTCTCGATGACTGACTCTTAGCGGGTTCCTCCAAACAGGAGGTGGAGAGGTCCAGGGACCTGACCCTCCAGACCTGCATCGACCTTGGTCTCCTGGTCAACGAGACCAAGTCAGAGCTTGTACCTTCATTTATTTATTTATTTGTACAAGTCGGATTTACAACCTTTGAGTCAGGGACTCATTTACAAAGGCACCTCGTCGTGGGGAGGGCAAGACAATAGAACATTTTGCAGATACAACACTGGACAACATTACAGGTGCAGACATTGAACACAGAATACATTTAGTTACATGTTGGTATAAAATACAGATTTGCAATTAAAGATGTACAATTTCTCTGGAGTTGCAGTGGAATACTTCCTTGTATAAACTTAAGGGGGTTGGGGAAAGATGGATCGGCAGTCCAGGGGACATTGTCGAGATTAGGGGGGCCAGGCAAGGAAAGGTCGCATGTAATATAATATAATATATAAATAGGTACATCAGGGAGTGAAGGAAGACCAAGGGAGGGATAGTGAGGCTTAATAAAGGGAGGGAGGGTGGGCAGAGGCTGACTGTGAAAAGGCAGAGATACTAAACAAATATTTTTGCTCAGTATTTACAAAGGAAGAGGGGGAGGTACCTAAAACAAACATAGAAACACTCTGGATACAGAAGTTGATACCAGCCCATTTACAGAAAAAAGGGTTCTGAAAGAACTCTTAAAACTGAAGGTGGACAAAGCAATGGGGCCTGATGGGATTCATCCCAGAATTCTAAAAGAACTAAGGGTTGAACCAGTGACATCACTGACTACCCTCTTTAACAAATCATGGGAGGATGGGGTGGTACCCGAGGACTGGAGGATTGCAGATGTGAATCCTCTTCACAAAAGTGGGAGCAAGGCAGAAGCAGGAAACTACAGACCTGTTAGTTTAACCTCAGTGGTAGGGAAAATGATGGAATCACTTCTGAAGGAAATAAATGTCTAGTATCTAGAGGCCAGAGGGGCACAGGACCCAAGGCAGCATGGATTCACAGCGGGAAGGTCATGCCAGACAAATCTGATAGATTTCTTTGACTGGGTGGCCAAAGTAGTAGATCAGGGAGGGGCTGTGGACATGGCCTACCTAGACTTTAGCAAGGCATTTGACACAGTCCCACACAAAAGATTAATATACAAGTTAGCCAGCAAGGGAGTGGGTCCCAAGATGAGAACCTGGGTAAAGAATTGGCTGGAGAATAGGACACAGAGGGTAATGGTAAATGGAGCCCACTCTGAAGAAAGGGGGTTTAGTAGTGGGGTACCGCAGGGTTCAGTATTAGGACCGGTCCTCTTCAATGTCTTTATAAGCAACATTGCAGAGGGACTGGAAGGAAAAGTATGTCTCTTTGCAGATGACACAAAGATCTGCAACACAGTTGATGCATAAGGTGGGGTGGAAAGGATGAGAAGGAACTTGGCAAGGTTAGGGGAATGGTCAGATGTATGGCAGCTTAGATTCAGTGCTAAGAAGTGCAAGGTAATGCACCTGGGAAACAAAAACCCAGGGGAAGAGTACAGAATGGGGGGTGAGATACTAACAACAACAAAAATGGAAAGGGACCTGGGGGTAGTCATATCAGATGACCTAAAGGTGGGCAAGCAATGTGAGAGGGCAGCAAGGAGGGCTGGGGGGATACTGGGATGCATAGGGAGAGGCATCACCAGTAGAAAACAGGAAGTTATTATCCTTCTGTACAGACAACTGGTGAGACCCCATCTGGAGTACTGTGCAGTTCTGGAGACCCAATCTCCGCAAAGACATAGACAGGATGGAAGCTGTCCAGAGGAGGACAACTAAAATGGCGCAGGGTCTGCACCGGAAGACATATGAAGAGAGACTTAAGGAGCTTAATATGTATAGCCTCGAGGAAAGGAGGGAGAGCGGGGACATGATAGAAACTTTCAAGTACCTCAAGGGAATAAACGAAGACCAAGAGGGTAGCATCTTTCAAAAAAAGAGGTGTTCAAGAACAAGGGGGCACAATTTGAAGATGGGGGGGGCGGCTCAGTGGTAATTTAAGGAAGTATTTTTTCACAGAGAGGGTTGTGGATGCATGGAACGACCTTCCGGAGGAGGTTGTGGAGTCAAAAACGGTGGAATTCAAGCATGCATGGGACAGTCATAAGGCAATTCTAGGGGGTGGGGGTAGGAAGAAGTAGGCTGCTGATTAACTAGGATCTGCAGCTTATCCATTAGGTAGGGAAATGGGCAGACTGGGTGGGCCAAGCGGTCCTTATCTGCTGTCAAATTCTATGTTTCTGTGTTTCTATATGCTTCATCGGGGCAGAGCTCAACTCTTGCGGAGCCAGAGCCCGGCTCCCGATGGACAGGGTGGAGATTCTCTCCTCCTTTACCCAATCATTTCTGGTTGGGCACTTGCGCCCTGCCCAGGACTTTCTGCGCCTTCTGGGGTACATGGTGGCCTGCACCACTGTGGTCCAGTGGGCCCGGTGGCATATGTGCCCCCTTCAGTGGGAGCTGGCCAGTTAGTGGATCCAGCATCATGCTCCTTTTGATCAGCTGGTGACAGTGACCCAGAAGATGTGGGATGCTCTCTAATGGTGGACCATCCCAGCACATTTGCAGGAAGAGATCCTGTTTGTCCGTCCCGAGCCAACGGTTGTCCTTACAACTGATGCCTCTCTCACAGGCTGGGGAGCCCACATGGGGAATCACAGAGCCCACGGGTTCTGGACCCCTGAGGAATCCCGATGTCATATCAACCTGTTGGAGCTCAGAGCAGTCAGAATGGCACTGTCAGCATTTGCTCCGCTCTTTCAGGGTCAAGTGGTGCAAGTCCAGACGGACAATACCATGACCATATACTTTCTGAACAAGCAGTGAGCATGCACTCCCAGCCTCTGTACAGGGAAGCGCTCCGCACCTGGACCCTTGTGAGCCAACTGGAGGCAGATCTCCTAGCCATTCAAATGGTAGGAGCCTCAAACCAACTGGCATACACTCTGAGCTGTGTGGGCTAGACGTCCCACAAGTGGTCTCTCCATCCAGAGGTAGTACACAGCCTGTTCTCCCTCTGGGGCAAACCTCGGGTGGATCTGTTCACCTTCATGGAGAACACAAGCCTGAGGCTGTTTCAAGCCCACCCCCCTCAGCAGGGCTCGCTACAGGGAGATGACTTCTCAAGGCCATGAACCCCAGGCCTCTTCTGCACCTTCCATCCATTTCTCTTGATCCTCAAGGTGAGGAGGGACAAGGCACAGGTGATCCTGGTAGCCCCAGACTGGTCTCGCCAGTTCTGGTATCCAGATCTCCTCAGCCTCAGCTCCAGGCCTCCGAGGCATCTTCCAGTACACCCAGACCTGTTATCAGTCAATCAGGGGAAGGTACTCCATTCGAACCTTCAATCCCTGTACCTGACAGCCTGATTCCTGAGTGGCTAGAGTTCCAGGCTCTGAGTCTCTCTGAGGATGTACTCACAGTAGTGGAAACATCCAGGAAGGAGTCGGCCAAGAGGTGCTATGCATACAAGTGGAAAAAGTTTTCCATTTGGTGTCAGGGCAAGGGTTTGCACCCTTTGTCCTGTCCAGTGGCTAATATCCTCAGCTACCTTTTGTCCTTGTCCAAAGGGAAGTCTTCTGTCCACGTCCCTTAAGGTGCACCTGGCAGCTATCATCTCTGCTTACTGAGGGGCCGGTCAGCAGAGACGTGTGGCCTGGAGAAGGTGGTCTAGCATTTCTTTAAAGGACTCGACCACATATCCTCTCCTGTACATGAACCTCCACCTCTGTGGGATCTACTGCTGGTACTAGCAAAGCTCATGGGTAAGCCGTTTGAACCTATGCACAGGTGTGAGATGTCACATTTGTTGTGGAAAACCGCCTTCTTGGTGGCGATCACGTCAGCCAGAAGGACTGTGGAACTACAGGTGTTCTATGTTGAGTCTCCCTATCTGGTCTTCCACAGGGACAAGGTTGTCCGGTGCCCCCACCCGAAGTTCCTTCCAAAGGTGGTGTCGTAGTTTCACCTTAACCAGGTGTTAACTTTGCCGGTGTTCTATCCGAACTACACCTCGGAGGCAGAGTACAGGCTCCATACTCTGGACCTGAGATGAGCACTCTCTTATTATAAGGAGCGGACAGCTGAAGTTCGGGGAGAGGTTCTCCAGCTGTTTGTCACCTACGCTGAAGCCGCACCTGGCAGACCAGCAGCAAAGCAGACGATTGGCAGATGGATTACATCCTGCATTGATCTCGGCTACCGGTTGGGGGGCAAGGAGCCTCCCATAGGGATAAGAGCTCACTCCACCCGCCATACTGCTGCATCAGTGGCTGCTTCCAGGGACATCCCTATCCAGGAAATCTGCAGGGCTGCTACTTGGAAGACAGCAAACACCTTCATTACCCACTACCACATCGACCTAAAGTCATGCCGGGATGATGGTTTTTGGGCCTCAGGTCTCCAATCTCTGTTCCCCAAGTAAGTACACAAGGGGTGTGCACCTTGCCTCCCTCCTCCCGTAGAAGTGCCTGGAGTCTGCCAAACAGTGTGGATAGAACAACATATCCATGATCCTAGAAAAATAGGTTGCTCGCCTGTAACAGTAGATCTTCCATGGAATGGTCTCTTACAGTAGGTAATTACTTCTGGGCATTTCCAGCAGAGGGCACTATCGCACAGCAGCTCTTCTAGCAGTTTTCACCAGGGACCGCCCACACATGACATCATCTTCTTGTTTCCTATACAAGTGTGGGCGGTCCCTGGTATCCTTAGTTCATTTTCCCGCCGTCTTCAGCTTACGCAGCAGCTAGTTCAACTTCTGTGTAGCAGCCATCGACGAAAAATTGGATTACAAAACAAATGTCTAAAGATTCTTCAAGCAAATGAGCTCAATTTCGTTCCCGCCGTTGCGGTAGGAAGATATACCACTTTGACAACCACACATCTTGTGTACGGTGTCTGGGACCCACACACAACACCAATTCCTACAACTCCTGTCAGGAGTTTAATAGAGCAACCCGGCAACAAACGTTGCTTGAAATTCAACACTTGTTTACAGTTCAGAAAATGTCTCTGTTGGAGAACCAGGGGGCTCGTAACAAGGGCTCCCCCGGCTCTGGTTCTTGTTCTTGGCAGGGTAAGGAGAGGGATAACCCCCCCCCCCAACTCCGGGCCACGTTGCACGTCGACAGCCACTGTTTCTGTGGCTCCTCTGTCGACGGAGCATCTTCCTGCAGCTTCTTCATCAATGGGGGCTCACACCCTCTCATCGATAGCGCTTTCTAGTGCTTTGAATGCTTTGCAGGCTCTGCTTGTTCCGTCGACAGGGGCATATACCCTCTCATCGACGATGCTGTCTATCGTATTGAATTCAGCCAAATACATGGCTGCTCCATTGACGGGGGCTCCTCTCCCGTCGACGGCATCTGACATATTTCATAATAATCATTCCACGGGTTCGTTGACGAGATCCCATGTTCCACAAGGCAAATCAATGGCTTTTGCCTTACAGAATGCTCCTCCATCCTCACAGGTGGTATCTTACAGGGGACAAGTGGACAGAGACCAGGACCCTGGTTTATTCTTCCCAAGGGTGAGGCCTGCTCACTCTACCCATCCCATCCCCTCCATCACCCCCATTGTTTCTCAAACCCCGCTTCTTACCCTCCCTTCCTCCCAAGAATGGGACATCACCAAGATAGTGACGCAGGTCTTGCATACCATGCGGTATACCCAGCCCTCCGACCCTGGAGGGCTAGTGGATCCTTTCTGGTCTCACTCTCCTCCACCTAAAAGATTTCATTGTGACAGGGATATACAGCCACCTTGGTCGCCTCCTTCTAATATGGAAGATTATTTGTCAGATGAACCTGAACTACTGGTGGATCTCCCCGGTGATATTGATGAAGAAGAGTTCCAAGATTTGGATTTCCCAAATCTGGAGTCCCCCTATTCAGAAATCTCTTTTCTGGATGAGGACCTGCCTATGCCAGCTGCCCCATTCTCCTCCAGATGACCTGTCTTTTAGCGAGATGATGGTCCAAATACAAAAGATTATGGGCTTCTCTACCACAGAACTTGACAAACAATGTAAGGATATGGCAGAATATCTTGAACCACCAGAGGAGCCGGCCTTAGTGATGCCCCCACTGATTATGACCTACCAGAATGCCATGCTGGCTGCCTGACATCAGCCATCAGCTATTACAGCTGTTCCCCGAAAAGCTGATCACTTATATCAAGCTCCCCTGGATCATCCCTTTCTGTCCACCATCCCAGAAGTGGATTCAGTGGTCATTACTGCCACTCATGATTGTAGAAAAAAAACCCAAACACATGAGTTTCTTACCACCTGATAAAGAATCCCAAATAATCGACTACCTGGGGAAAAAGGTTTTTGCCTCAGGTACCATGAACATTCGAATCTTGAATTATATGGGTCATAGGTTAAATACCAACGTACCCGTGGTGCTTCGACCACTGAACTTATTAATAAACTTCCTCCCTCCCAGGAAGAGGACAAGATATTGGCCACAGTGTCCACCAGCAAGTCTGTCTTCCACCACCTACTCGGGTCAGGATACGATGCCATCAATATCTCAGCCCGACTCTTAGCTACTGGAGTCTCTCTGCTTCACCATGCTTGGCTTTGCATTTCAGGTTTTGCTCCTGATGTATAACATAAAGTAGCCAAAGCACTCTTTAATGGGTACAAACTGTTCGGGCCAGGTACTCAGACATTGTTAGACGTCGTGCAGTCATCAGACAGAACCCTTCGTCTGGTGCACGGCACATACCATACTCAACAGCCACCCTACCGTACACAATATTCCTCCTATTCCAAAAGAGGCAGAAAGTATAAGGCCTCTAACAGAGGTAGTTTTAGAGATCATGTCCAAGCCACAAGTGGCAATGCCTCTACCACCCGTGGTTCCCGTGCCCATCCCTTGGGAGGGGCCGAGCAACCTAGTACCCTGTGACCTATTGGTGCTTTCCCTTCACCTTATCGACCGGGCCTTGGAAGCTGTTGGGGGTCATTTTGCCCTCCATCTGGAGGCCTGGAAAACTATTACTTCAGACAAATGGATACTTCAGATAATCCAGAAGGCACACACTTTGGAATTTCTTTCTGCCCCACCCCCGTCCCCCCTTGGGTAATTCATTATCCACCAGATCACGTTCCTATCCTTCAAGAAGAACTGGAGGCACTTCTCACCAAACAGGCTGTCTTACCAGTGCTCCTTCGAGAACATCAAATGGGATTTTACTCCCACTTTTTTCTGGTACACAAGCAAACTGGAGATCTCAGACTAATAAGAGACCTGAGACACCTGAATCGATACATTCAGTTTTAACATTTTCACATGATAACTCTAACTGCCATCATGCCTATCCTAAAACAAGGAGACTGATTGTGTGCCCTGGATATGAAGGATGCCTACCTGTATATCCCCATTAATCCTGTCCATCAAACATTTCTGTGCTTTCACCTTCTAGGTCAAAATTACCAGTTTCGAGCACTCCCTTTCGGCCTCTCATCAGCCCCAAGAGTGTCACCAAATGTCTAGCAGTGGTGGCTACAGCCTTACGGAAAAAAAGGCACTTTGTCTTTCCTTACCTTGACAATTGGCTAATCAAAGCAGACTCCAGAGAAGCTCTGCTTGCCTCCCTAGCCGCTACTCTGAGCATGTTCAATGATCTAGGGATAACAGTCAACTGGCCGGAGTCCAGTCCAAACCTGACACAGTCTCTCCAGTACATTAGAGCTGTTCTAGATACAGTTACAGCCAGAGCTTACCGTCTGCCTGCTCATCAGGACACTCATGTAACTGGCTTCACGGATACAGACTCAAGAAATGGCCACGGCCAGACAAATGCTGAGCCTCCTGGGTCACATGTCAGCCGCCATTTCGACTGTGGCATTCGACCGCCTTCACATGAGACCTTCAGAATCAATAGTCTCAAAGAACTGTGCAGTTTGATGACAAAATCAGGGTCACTCCTTTCCTGAAGTCATCACTGACGTGGTGGACAACCAGAACCAATTTTTGTTAAGGAATGCCTTTCTGCTCCCTTCCTTGCAGATGTTAAACATGGATGCTTCCCTAGATGGATGGGGCACGCACTTAGGTCCTTGTCAGACCCAAGGCCAGTGGACTGCCTCTTCCCATCACTCTCATACCAGTCTCCTTGAGATGAAAGTGGTCCGTCTAGCCCTTCAGGCATTCCAACAGCCATACCTTTAGCCAGGACCATTGCTGATTCAATCAGACAACACTGCAATGGTGTTTTACCTCAACAAGCAAGAGGGCACGAAATTGCGCACCCTCTGCATGGAGACCCTTTCAGTCTGGCAGGAAGCCATCAGACAGCAACTAACACTAATGGCCATCTGTCTGCCAGGATGGTACAGTCAGTTGGCAGACTGGCTAAGCTGCCAGTCATCTACTCACGAATGGAGGCTTCACAAAGAAGTATTCCAAGAAATCTTTGACCTATGGGGAACTCCACAGCTGGATCTGTTTGCCTCCCCAGTCAATCATCGGCTCCCCAGATCTTCCCTTGTCAATCTTCAGCATTCATTACTGCTGGGTGTAAGCTGTAAGCGCGAACCCACTACGGGAGTTTTCTTTTTTGAGAGAGGAATCTGCACCGATGGCACCGCCTCAAGAGCGTATTACACATCATGCGTGAGTGCACGAGGGCTATTACAGATGCCATAGACTGCTCCTCCATCCCAGTTCTGTTTCTCCTGCCATCAAGGCTGCACCTGCTGTATGAGTTCCAGAAGTTTACTGCACCATTAGGCCTTTCTCGACGCCGAGTTTCTCTGTGGCGCTCCTTCATCCCAGTTCTCATCCCGACGCTGTTGACCGGTAAGACCGTTCTTTTTTTTTGTGTTTTACATATATATATATATGTGTGTGTTTTTTTTTCTTTTCCTGCAGCGCTGGGATCTTTTGCTGTTTTTGTGAATTTGTTTGCATCATGTCCAATTCGGGGGCCAAACATAAATCCAAGGCAGCAGTGCCCCTGTGTGTCGGTGCCCTTGTGGCCGGCAATTCTCCATCACAGATCGACATGATATTTGTCTTCAGTGCCTGGGACCCAACCATGATATGGATCACTGCGACGCCTGTTTTTCCATGGACTGCCGTGTTTTGGAAATCCGAGCGTTTAAGATCGGCAAAGCTCTGCCAACTTTTGGAGGACGACGTCGCCCTTGGGCCTCCCAGGCTAGATCTCTTGACCCTTCCGCCGGGTCCCCTCCCGGGTCTGTACGGCCTGGCGAGGAGGAGGACTCCTCCATATCCAGCCTTGCCGAGGAGGAGGTTTCTTCTTCGGCGCTGGAGGAAATGTGTGATTCCTCCCAGGGTCGCATAGTTGGCACCGTCCCGGCAGTCACCTCCTTGGAGGTGTAGGCTCCCCCAATGTCGAGGCCTCTGGTTGTGGGGCCCAGCACTGGTGGACCCTCGATGCCACCCAGCATTGCCGTTTTGGGTCCCGGCGCCGGGGACTCGGGCGGCGCTGTTGGCGGTGCCGTTGTGGGGTCTGACACCGTCTGCAGGGCTGAGGACTTGAGCGGTGCCATTGGCAACATCGCGGCTTACATTGGTGCCAATCCCGCTGCCATCATTGAAGGTGTTTCAGGGGTTGCCTCTCCGGAAGTCACTCTGCTCGACTCCTCTTCGGGGGAGGATGACTCAAAGGTGGACCCAGACTGGCAGCCTGAGTCTTCGGATTCAGAACTCCCTGTAGGCCAGGGTGTCAGGCAGCCCAGTGTTCCTCTTCCTGGTCCCAGACAGGTTCACCATGGGGTCCCACAGTTAGGGTGGCCGAGTCCCTAATTGATAGCTCCGGGTTCGGGAGAAGATACCCTCTTCTGAGAGGGCCCAGGCAGCTGCCATTCCTGGTGCTGCTGGGGCCCCTCGGAAAGGGGCGGAGAGCCCTACTACTGAGACCTCCCTCTGGAGGTCCACAGAGCGGGGAGCTCCTATGCTGGTGTCGAGGAAAAGGGCTGCTTCAGAGTCAGAGGGGTTGAGAGGTCGGGGTGAGGAGCGGTGGTGCATTCTCACTGCCCTACAGGGTGTGGGGAGGAGTCGCAGTGCTGAGCCCCATCTTTCACTTGAGTTTTTCCAGAGCGCCTTGTAGTGGGGGTACTGAGGGTTGCCCTTTTGGACACAAGCAACCTCAGTTGTATCACCGGGGAGATTCCCCTTCTAGGCTGTTCCAGAGTTTGTCTTCTCAAGTTACCTCCTCGCAACCCGGTATGGTCTCAGGGTCAGCAGTCTTGGTGGCATCGCTCCCTGTATCTCCGAGCCCTGGCAGAGGCTGGGCACATGCTCTTAGGTGCCCTTCACCCATCCCTCTGTAGCCACCCCCCTCTCCCAGGCTATGTGGGTCCTACGGGGCCCTTAACTTGGGAGACTTTCAGAGCTACTGCGGCAGCCTTCCCTTCATATGTCAGGGCCATGGATGAATGGGTCTTCGCCTGTCCCCCCTGCACGAGAGTCCTCTTGACCATTCGAGCTCCACTTCCTCCTAGTCTTCCTCTTTTGAAGAAGAGGAACTTTCTGTCCACCTATCCTCCGCTGATTTCACTGAATATCAGCGATTCCTTTCTAGGCTGATCTTGGAGCTTCATATCTCCTTCATTCGCAGGGACAGTGCCGAGCGGTAGATGCGTGCATTCCTCGGTGAATTCAGCACTCGCCACCTTGTGGTGCTTTCCTGGCCAATCCCCTTCCAGGAGGCATCTGGTGGAACATCTGGTTGTCAATGGACTACAGGACCCAAGGCAGCATGGTTTCACCAGGGGGAGGTCATGTCAGACCAACCTCATTGAATTTTTTGACTGGGTGACTAGGGAGGTGGATCAGGGGAGGGCAGTGGACATGGCCTATCTGGACTTCAGCAAGGCCTTTGACACTGTGCCACATAGAAGACTATTACACAGACTGGGGAATATGGGTGTGGGCAGGACAGTAGTGTGGTGGGTAGGTAACTGGCTGGGTGGCAGGACACAGAGGGTGGTGGTAAATGGCTGTCCCTCCACAGAGGAAGAGTGACCAGTGGGTACCACAGGGATCAGTGCTGGGACCGGTCCTATTCAACATCTTCATCAGTGACATTGCACAGGATCTAGAAGGCAGAATTTCACTGTTCGCTGATGACACAAAGCTCTGTAACAGAGTAGACACACCAGAGGGTGTAGACAGAATGAGAAGGACCTGCAGAAACTTGAAGAATGGTCAAGGGTTTGGCAGTTGAAATTCAATGCAAAGAGTGCAAGATAATGCATATGGGGCACAAAACCCTGGCACAATATATCAGTTGGGGCTGAGGATATAGCATGCACCAAGCAGGAAAGGGATCTTGGGGTCGTCATCTCTGATGACCTCAAGGTAAGGGAAACAGTGTGACAAGGCATCAGGTAAAGCAAATAGGATGCTGGGATATAGGCAGGGGCATCACCAGCAGGAAAAAGGAGGTCATAATTCCGCTATACAAGACACTAGTGAGGCCCCACCTGGAGTACAGTGTACAGTTCTGGAGACCATACCTCTACGTAAGGACATAGACAGGTAGAGAAGGTTCAGAGGAGGGCAACAAAGATGGTGCATGGGTTGCATCACAAGTCCTATGAAGACAGGTTGAAGGAACTGAACATGTAGTCCCTGGAGGAGAGGAGGGAGAGGGATATGTTAGAGACATACAAGTATCTTACAGAGAGGAACAGGGTGCAGGAAAACACTATTTTTAAGCGAAAAAGATGTTTCAGGACTAGAGGCATGGGATGAAGTTGGAGGGAGGACGATTCAGAGGAAACATGAGAAAGAATTTCTTCACAGAACGGTGGTGGACAAGGGAACACCCTGCCAGAGGAAGTGGTGGGGGCTGAAACAATCACGGGATTTAAGAATGCATGGGATAGACATAAAGGAATTCTAGAGGTCAGGGGTAAGGGGAAATAGACTTCTAGGAAAACAAACTGAACTTACAAGCTCAAATGGGCAGACTAGGTGGGCCATAGGCCCTTATCTGCCGACACTGTCTATGTATCTATGTATCTGTCTGCACCTGGCAGTCTCCAGCCACCCCTTCTCCAGCCACGGCAGACTGCAGGAGATGGTATTGTACCCCCATGAATCTCTAGGTTCCCTACCTCACCTGCCCCCTGGCTTGACGTCCCTAGACACTCCTTCTGGGCCTCGGCACCTGGCACACAATAGACCCCCAGATCTGGATTCTGCTGAATTTGATCAGTGGGGGTGAAGAGTCTTCTCTTCAACACGTGTTGATGTGTATAGGTTCACATCAGGCTCACCACATTACCTACAACAGGCATCTGTGGTCGATGCTAGCGCAGGTTCTGGCATCAATGCCTGATATGAAGCAGTCCAGACAAGCCATTGCCCTCTCTGCACAGGGTCTGGAGCTTGCAAGGCACCAGGCAAGGGCATCTTACAATGCCAACGAAGTGGCTTCCAGACTGGCAGGGACAGAGATCTGAATAAAGCGAACGGCATGACTTCATCTGTCCAGACTGTCACCCATTGCCCAGAGTAGGATGAGTTCCTCTGCTTTCCGGAGGACCCACCTGTTTTCCCGCAGGGCAAGGAGGATTCTGCAGGGGCATCCTCTGTCCCCCTGGCCACAGGGGACACCCCCTCACCCTCAGCAACCTTAGACTGCCCCAGTCTATTGGTCAGGGTCTCCCTCCTCTCCTGCTTTCCACCAGTAGGAGGCTGAGGGATCTGTTCCCTCAGGGCTGAATTTCAGGCCTCCTCTTGGGGGGGGGGGGTACTCACCCAGCAGTAATGAATGGTGAAAATTGACAAGGGAAGATATGGAAATTACGTACCTACCGTAATTCTTGATCTTCTCTTGTATCTTCACCATTCATTACTGAATCCCACCCACCTTCCCCTCATGGGCCTCATTTCTTGGGCATCTCACCCCGCCTGCTCGCCTCCCCCCACTCGGGGACTCAATCCTCTGGTTCCTCAGGTCCTTCTGTTCTTCTCTAAAAATATGACAAAAGGATTTGAGTAGGAGGAGAGCAGGCAAAGCTTTGTCCTTTTCATCTGATGGAGCTCTTTCTTATTTCCTGGAGGGTACTGCCTTCGGGCACTTTACCTTTGAGCCAGATTACCTCAATCACTGGACAGCAGGGTTAGTCTCTGAGACCCTCAGTCTTCGGATTTAGCTGGTGTCCCTGGATTTACCTGGTAATGCCAGACCGGAGCTAGTCAATGCCTGTTATAGCCCGATTCGAATATTACCATCTTGAACTGGTGGTCTGGTCCATTTGGCCCTTGCCTTCTCCAGGGAGACAGAAGGAGCTCCTTCTCTGTCTCTGTCCATTTTGACAAAGAGGTTGCCCTCTCTTAGGGCTTCCCCATCTCCCCCTCTCCCCAGTACTAACACGTATCTGTGTGCTAGTGGGATCTTTTTCCCTTTACCTAATTAGGGGCTGTCCCTCAGGAACAGAGTTTGCCTTGGCATTCTGTGAGCTCATAGCTTGGGTAATGGATAATGGGACAGTGGGAGGTGTAGGGAAGTCTGCCTCTTTGTTTCAAGCTGTGGAGAAGGTTCGTTTGAACCATCCATACTAGTTTTGTCAGAAGGGATCCTTGCTTTCTTGCTTAAGATCCAAGCTGATAAGCTTCAAGCCAGTTTCACTCAGGATGTGTGGCAGTATTTTTCCCACCTTCCAATATCCTCTCCTCTTCTTCCCTTTTCTTCTTTGTTCCTTTCCCTTATCTGTTCCTTCCTCGGAGCCACACAAGAAAGGAGGCCCTGCAGTCCCTTAGGGTAGGGTTCTTCTCTTTCCTGTCCTGTTTTTGACTTATTCCTTTTTCAGTTTATTTCCTTCCCTTTATCTATCCCTCGGCTCTCTTGCCTCACTCTTATTCTTCTAATTATTTTTATTTCACCTCTCCGGCTTATAGAACTAGGATGGAGGAGGAGTCTGTGGCACCTAACGGCTGCCCCTCGCACACCACACAGTGCGTCGCTGTCGAGGGTGGTGTAGACTTCTCCCTCCAAAAAAAAAAACCCTCCCATAGCGGGTGCACGCTTCCGGCTTACACCTAGCAGTAATGAATGGTGAAGATACAAGAGAAGATCAAGAATTACAGTAGGTACGTAATTTCCATTTACTTCTCCATTATCCCGAGCAACAAGGGACGATCTATAGATGTCCTGGCCTGACCTTGGACAGGACTCTACTTATATGCCTTCCCCCTTGTCCCTCTCTTGCAACGGACTCTACTGAAATGTCAGTTGGAGATGGCCACCATGATTTTAGTTGTACCTGTGTAATTTCATCAACTGTGGTACCCTCTACTGCAACAACGGTCAGTTATGGAACCCATTCAGTTGCCAGTCAGACTGGACCTTCTGACCTAGTATCGCGAATCCCCCCTCCACCCAGCTTGAAGACCCTTCATCTTCATGCTTGGCTCCTAAGGATGCATTCATAAATAGACTTCAAGTGTCCTCTCCTGTTGCCAACATTCTCTTGGCGTCTCATAAACCAGCAACCAGAGAAACACATAATTCTAAATGGAAACACTTTTCCATATGGTCTGCTTCTCGCTCACTGGACCCTTACTCTTGTCCACTGACGAAGGTTTTAGACTGCCTGGCCCCTTTATCAGAGTCTGGCTTAAGTTACTTCTCCATCAAAGTCCATCTGGCTGCCATCTCGGTATTGCATGAACCTCTGGGTGGCAAGCTTCTGTACCAACATCATTTAGCCAAGATGTTTTTGAGAGGAATGTATTAAGCTTCCTATTTGAAGACCTATTCCTCCGTGGGATCTCAGTTTCATTATAGAAAAACTTGCCCTCAGACCTTTCAAGCCAGCAACTACGTGTGTGATCTTCATTTCCTTTCATGGAAAACTTTATTTCTAGTGGCTATTACTTCAGCTCGCCGTATTTCTGAGCTTCGTACCCTCATGTGTAGGGAACCCTACTTGATTTTTCACAAGGACAGGCTGGTCCTTCATACCAACTAGGTTGTCAGAACTAGTTCGGTAAAGATTCGAACCCTCCGCGAACCCTGGTGTTCGAGTTCTAACAGAACTACCGAACGCTGGGCGAACCAGCAAAGGATTCGAATCACCCAGCGAACGCGAGACGATGTGGGGTCGAGTAAGCAACGCGAGCTGCGGGATCTGTGGGGTATTAAAGAGATGCGCCACAGGAGGAGCGCCATTTGACTGAGGATCATCGCAGAGAGGCAGCAGCAGCAGGCAGCACCAGCAGCCTACTAAACTGTAGCAAAGCAGTTAGCGGTCCGCTACTTTTGTCCAGCAGTCGTGTGGCCACTTCTTCTCCTGTGAGACCGCGAGAACAAGAAAAAGCTAAAAATCGGGGAACTGGGAGACGGGAGTGGAGTACTAGGGCGGTTCAGGACAGAAGGAGGGAATCGGGACTCTGGAGGATTAATCAAGATTGGGGAGTGGGGGAATAGGGGGGATTGATGAGAGACCAATATCAGGAGGAGGACTCGGAGAGAAAAGAACCTTGTGAAGTGTGATTATTTGAAACTGCAGCACACTGCACACTCAGCAGCTGTCAGCAACAAGCATACAAGGGGCAAAAAAGGCAAATAAATCTGATAAATCTAAATAAGTCTGAACCTAGTGTGTGTGTCGCAGAGAGAAGCCCAGTGTGTGCCCTTGACTGCACTGTACTGCCCTACCCAGTGTGTGTTACGAGAGAAGCCCAGTGGCCAGTTGTGTGGTGGCATTAACCTTACATGACAGAAACGTAGGGGGCAAAAAGGCAAATAAATCTTTCTGAACCCCAGTGTGTGTGTGTGTCACAAGAGAAGCCAGTGTGTGTGTACTGTACCCTACCAGTGTGTGTTACCGAGAGAAGCCCAGTGGCCAGTTGTGTGGTGGCATTAACCTTACATGACAGAAACGTAGGGGGGCAAAAAAAGGCAAATAAATCTTTCTGAACCCTAGTGTGTGTGTGTGGCATTAACCTTACATGACAGAAACGTAGAAATATAATTCTCATTCCCTGGTTTGCATATGTGACTCCGTCTCCTGTGGTCGGTCAGCCCATCACCCTGCTGCTGTGTGCTCCTTTGACTGCACTGTACCCTACCCAGTGTGTGTGTTACCGAGAGAAGCCCAGTGGCCAGTTGTGTGGTGGCATTAACCTTACATGACAGAAACGTAGAAATATAATTCTCATTCCCTGGTTTGCGTATGCGACTCCGTCTCCTGTGGTCAGTCAGCCCATCACCCTGCTGCTGTGTGCCCTTTGACTGCACTGTACCCTACCCAGTGTGTGTGTTACTGAGAGAAGCCCAGTGGCCAGTTGTGTGGTGGCATTAACCTTACATGACAGAAACGCAGGGGGGCCAAAAAAGGCAAATAAATCTTTCTGAACCCTAGTGTGTGTGTGTGGCATTAACCTTACATGACAGAAACGTAGAAATATAATTCTCATTCCTGGTTTGGTGATGTGACTGTCTCCTGTGGTCGGTCAGCCCATCACCCTGCTGCTGTGTGCCCTTTGACTGCACTGTACCCTACCCAGTGTGTGTGTTACCTGAGAGAAGCCCAGTGGCCAGTTGTGTGGTGGCATTAACCTTACATGACAGAACGTAGAAATATAATTGTCATTCCCTGGTTGTGAGTGTGACTGCCTCCTGTGGTCAGCCCATCACCCTGCTGCTGTGTGCCCTTTGATTGCTATGTGTATGCCTATGCCCAGCAGCCCAATCATTCTGTAAGCCTTGAACCTGGGATCCTTTAGTTGCAAACTGTCATATTCTTCAATTACTTTCAGTCCACGTATCACAGTGTCACACAACCAAAATAAAATTTTGGAGTTGTAGCCAGCGATTACAGATCACATTGCTTTGTTACACAGGAATTGTTTGGGTGTTGGTGTGTTCACTGCAGTATACTGGACTGGTAGTACTGGTACTTACTGTCTGTTATGGCTGACACCAACATAGATGAAGCATTTAGTGCTGGTGTTGGAGCAGGTGTTGGTGGTAGTGGTAATCCTGCTGGTGCTAACAGAAATAACCAAAATGTTTCACGTGATAAAATTCAACAAACAGCAAAAGAGCAACAGTGAAGTGTGGTAAAGGGGACCTTTTAAGAAAACCTGTACAGCTGCTGGGGTCACACGAGAGGCACCATAAGGTATGCCATTCATGCCGTTAAGATCCCTGTGACTAGCAGCAATAATGCAAGTGACAGTGAGTCCCTCTCTGACTCAGACAGTAGCTCTTTGTCTCAGTCCCACACTGTTGTGTCTCGTGACAAATCATTACTTCCTCAACAAAGTGAAATGAGCAAGTCTGCTGACAATGAATCAGGTAGTGCACTTGCAAATACGTCCAGCACTGTTGGCAATGAAAGGACATATCCATTGAATCCACCACTTCTTGTGTTGGCCAGCAATGAAAATTCATCAGAGGCTTCTGTCCACTCTTCTAGCACCAAGGAGCATGTCCCAGGTTCTGTTAGGACAGGTGAAAAGACACAAACAGTCTTTAGCTATCTTCCTAGCACTGAACAAAATCTGTCACATCTGAGGTGTGGAATTATTTCTCAGTCAGTAAAACTGATCCATGCAGAGCAATTTGTTCCTTGTAAACAGAGTGTAAGCCGTGGTAAAGTTGTGTCATGCCTTGGCACTACAGCTCTTAAACGCCATCTGAAAAAGCATTCGGTTTTGCTTGATCATCCAAAACCAAAACCCATGTCCTCCATCTTCCAGACCGCATGAGAAGGGTCAGGATCAGGAATCTGAAATGGATACTGAATTGTCTGAACTTGATGCAGGCAGAACCACTGCCAGCCCTAGGATCACTGTTACCACCAATGCCAGCACCATTAGTGCACAGTTGCACATCCAGTGATGGCACTGAATGTATAAGTTCTAGTCCACCATCTCTGCGTCCATCTGCCCATCGAGCATGGTGTATAATAAACCAGCAGGGACATGTTGCAAACAGCTAACACTGTCTCAGGCATTTGAAAGGAAGAATACCTTTACTAGAAATCATCCAATAACCCTTCATCTTAATCACCAATTGGTGAACTGTTAGGCTGGAGCCCTTCTCCCATACTCTTTGGTAGATCATGAGGATTTTAGAGCTCATGATATTAGCAGAGCCTCGTTACAATGTTCCTCATCGAAGGTACTTTTCCTATGTTGAAATACCAAACATTTATCAGGCTTTAAAAGCGACAGTGATGCTTGCACTTAAAACTGCAGAGGGTGGGTTATTCATGTCACAACAGATATGTGGACCAGCACTCAAAACATAGATTACATGTCCCTTATCACTCATTGGGTCACGCTTTTCTTGCTTCTTCAAAACAAAGACACCCTAAAAGATGCGCTGCTGCATATAAAGAAGTTTGGGCAAAGTCATACTGCTGCAAACATCTTGCAGGAACTAAATGACCTCCTTGACGAATGGGTTTATTCTCACGGTCTAAAATGTGGCTTCATAGTAAGTGACAATGGAGCCAACATCTTAAAAACAATACAGGATGGAGGATTTCTGCATGCTTCTTGCTTTGCACATTGCTTACACTTAATTGTCACGGGATTTCTCAGCAGCGAAACACAAGTGGATGGTATGATTGCTGTTTGCAAAAAAATTGTGACTCACTTTTCACATTCAACCAAGGCTATACGGACATTGTCTGAACTGCAAAAAAAACACAAGCTGCCCCAGCAAAAGCTGATTCAAAATGTTTCCACTCGTTGGAACTCAATGCTTTATATGCTGCAGCGCCTCTTGGAGCAAAAGCAAGCTGTACATGAGTACTGCTCCAATTACATTATTGAGATGGCATTATGCTGTCTGTGCTGCAGTGGAAATTAATGGAGACAGTGCTGTATCCTAGTTCCTTTTGAGACAGCTACAAGGGACATGTCTTCTGAAGGTGCATCTGTGAGTCAGGTTATCCCACTCCATAATGCTCATTTCACATCATCTTAGTGTTCTAAATCTACAAATAGAAAAGACAGATCTGAAGCGCAGACAACATGTCGCCTGTATCATGGGAATCTCGTAAAGAGAATGAGCGAGCGCTTCAAAACCAATGACAAATTAGTTGCAATGACGAAATCAAGACACTACATCCTTGCAACTCTCTTAGATCCCAGGTTCAAGGCTATACATCTTCCAAAAACAGATGATATAGAGCAGTACAAATGTATGTTGCTAGATGAGCTGCAGCACTCACAGGAGTCAAATACAGACACGCACAGTACCATCAGGTTGTCATCACCACAACATGCAGGTTCATCTTCACAAAGGGATACAGAACTGGAAAAGTCACCAAACATTAACAGTAGTTGTTCCACAACTGCCACTTCTTCAGCCCTCAGTAGCAAGCTAAATCTGTGGCAAAACCTTTCCCAAATTGCTGCCATACCAGCTGCTTCTGCTGATTCCTCTTCTGAGCGGTCTCTGTCCAACATGGTAGACAGTTACCTGCAAGAACTGCCTATTCCTATTGATGCATGCCCTTTTGAATACTGGAGATCAAAAAGTCAATTTGACAGAGCTGTATGATGAAGCCTGTAAATATCTTGGTTGTCCTGCAACAAGTGTCTCTTCAGAACGATGTTTAGTACAGCTGGCAATATTGTGACAGACACCAGAAATAGGTTGTGCCAGAAAATGTACACACGTTAACTTTTATTAAAGTTAATAAGTCAAGATTTTCATATCCCTACAAGAGTATACAAACTGATCCTGAAGTGATTGATGTTGTGATGTTGATGGTGATGATGACAACTCAGATGGTGGTGGCTGGTAAAAATACTGTGTGGGACGGAGTCTCTCTGCACCAAAAAGGAAACTTTTACAGACTGTGATGACTTTGGCTGTCATCTCTCTCCTTTCTCGATCTACTACCTTGGACTATATACCCCCCAAAACTTTCACCATTTCATGGCAAACTGCTTTGTAGCTAGGGTTTAAACTAAAGTCAACAAGTTTTATATACAGGGCAATTTTAACATCAGTGGGAACAGGCCCAAATTTGGCATAAAAGGGACACTGTCACGTCAATCCTTTCTGTATCATATTATTTATAGTTAAAGTGCAAACACATATTTTTGGATTTACCTTCTGTGACTTTGTGGTGCATCAGCATGGGCTGGGACAGGAGACGGTCTATTTTTCAATTTTAAAGAGGACAAAACAATGAGTTCTAATTGGTAGCTGTTTATTATTTTTTCAATTACAGAAATGTTAGCCATAAACGAAAAAATGGATGCTAGTACATGGGTGAGGGTTGTGGGTTGGTTTTAACATGGGTGTAAGGGTGGCATGGGTGCTACTGCACAGATGAGGGTGGTGGAAAAGTGGAATGGGTGATGGGGTGAAAGGTGGGTGTTGTTTTAGTTCTTTCATTTACAGATTCGTGATCAGCTGGGGATGGTGAGGAAAAAATGATGACAGACCGAACTTACTGTACATATAATATATATTCTTATTAAATACATTGCAAACTGCTGCCACCTAGCACAATTGTCCTGTCCCCTTTAAAAAAGAATAAAGGAATCAGAAATAAAAGAAAATCTGCATCAGCAGTTTTCACAGAATGTGACGTATCATAGTGTTTTGCTTTATAAGTAGTGATAATTTGATACATAATGGGGTTGACAGACGCTGTCCCTAAACATCACATGCCAACTGCTGCAGCTACATAAATGTTCCTTAGTAAATTAGTATGGTGAGGAAACCACTGTTTTTATTTATGTGACTGAAATACAGATTTTATTGAAGTATCAGCTGCAAAATGCATCATCTTAGAATTTTTGTATATATTACTTCAATTTGCCAACAAAAATGTTGGTATATGTATGCATTACCTTAGAAAATTGCATGCATTTTGCCAGCAACAATGACTGGTTATTTTTTATTAGAAAAAGACACAGCTCAACACTTCCAAAAATATACTGTATTGTCTTTTTGATAGCATCACAGTACAGAAGCGCCATACAGGACAAAACAGTTTAAACAGACAAAGGACCTTTGTCTGTTTAAACTGTTTTGTCCTGCATGGCTTTCTGTACTGTGATGCTATCAGTTAAAACGCACAATACAGTATATTTTTGAAGTGTTGGTGCTGTGTCTTTTGTTCTGGTGCTCAGCTTTTCACACAGGCACAACTTAGGATTGGAGCAGCCGCCTTGTGGTTTCTGCAAATATTTTTTATTCCAATGTCGAGACTGAATATGTTATGACATAATATGTTTTGTAACAGTTCCACATGTTGCTGCTGTAGTACTTGGCTTGACTTTGTTATAAAAGCTTTCTTTAAACATAGCAACTTTTGATTCACTCATTTAAAACAGAAAGCAGCAAATAGCTGAAATTAGGTAATATCAGTTATTTTTTCTCCTAATTCATGACGATGAGTATATATAGCTGAGTACATAAATGGCTAATGTGCCTCTTTCTTTCACTAAGGAACTATGATGCAGCTGCAGCAGGAAAACTTTAACATATGGGTGGGTGGGTGGGCCTGTTACGTATTAGTTGCTGACTTTAGCAAACAGAAGAAACTATAGATAAACCTAGTTGTATTCCTATCAATGTCACACAAGATAATTTCTTCCCCTTATTTTGAACAGTTTTCCTTTACATGTATTTTATTACTATCTTTGTTACTGGCAGCACAATAAAAAAATAGGGTTCGAGTTCTAAAAAGTTCTAAAAAAGATTAGAACACTAGAACTTTTTCAAAAGTTCTAGACTAGAACTAGAACCCAGAACTTCAGAGGGTTCTGACAACCCTAATACCAACCCCTCTTTCCTTCCTTAAGTAGTCTCTGAACATGCTCTAAATCAGTCTTTAGAGCTTCTGGTTTACTACCCTGACTACTCCAATCCTTGTGAACATCTATTACATACCTTAGATGTCCATCGTATTCTACGCTATTACACTAATCGTACCCAGTCGATTAGAAAAATGTCTCAATTGTTCATCACCTTTGCCTCTAGCAGAGAAGGGCTTCCCATTGCTAAATGAACCCTGTCTTCATGGTTGGCGAATTGTATTACCTTTTGTTACAAAAAAGTACAGCAAGACTTCACCTGGACCTGTCCAATCCCATTCCACTACAGCTATGGCCACTACTGCGGCTTGCTTCAGAGGCGCCTCCATTTCAGATATCTGCAATGCAGCTGCCTCGTCCACAATCCATACTTTCACAAGGCATTGCAATCTTGATATTGCCTCGAGACATAGTACAGCCTTCGGTCATGCAGTCCTACAAGGTCTCCTATCATAACTGCCCTCCCATATGGACGTAACCGCTGGGGATTCTCCCAGAAGTAATTACCTACTGCAAGAGACCATTCCATAGAAGATAGTACAGTTACACAAAATCTTACCATAACAGTAGATCTTTGAGGAATGTCTCTTGCAGTAGGTGCAATTTCAACCTCTGTCCACCTCCTTCTAACAGAACAAATTCCAGTCCAGTGGCTTAGGGTTGGCACTCCTTGATACCTTGGCTTTGCTTCGGTCCTTGCTTTCGCGAGCTGAATCCGGTTGGGGAACTGAGGATACCGGGGACTGCCCACACTTATATAGGAAGCAGGAAGATGATGTCATGTGCGGACGGTCCCTGGTGAAAACTGCTAGAAGAGCTACCGTGTGACAGTGACCTCTGCTGGAAACTTCCTGAAGTAATTACCTGTTGCAAGAGACAGTCCTTGAAGATCTACTGTTATGGTAAGATTTTACATAACTGTACTTTCTAGGAGTGGTATATGTTCATCCACACGAACCCGTCTGACCTCCCCAGCTTCAACGCACAACCTAAGCTTCCAGCAGGCAAGATCTGGTGTCATGGGGTGGAGCCGAGGGTTATACCACCCCGGTAGGTGGGAAGAGCCAGCTTAAAGACCTTCCAACAAGATTCTTAAAGGGAAAGGACATGCCAAACAGTGTGGATGAACAACATATACCACTCCTAGAACTACTGTTACAGGTGAGTAGCCTGTTTATCTCTACTTACCAGCAGAGTATAAATCAGAAACTCTCACTGAGTTTACTGAAAGGTCTGTAAAGATGGAACATTGACAGAATTGGAAACAGTATTTAAAAGCAGCTACTGCAAGAAAGATACTTGCAAGATCAGCATAGTTTTCCTTTAAACACAGAATCCAGCTGTTTGAAGAGCACGAACCTATGAATACAAAAGGTATATAATTACAAATATGTTTAACTTCAGTGTTTTCTCTTTTCCTTTATCCCATCATTGGCCTACTAGATATTTCAGTTAATGCAGTACTTTTACTTTCTGCAAATAGCATCTGTCTCCAGCAGACCTTGCAATTTCTGTGTTTGTGATATCACAGTCGCCGCAGTGGAGATCACGACGATTTCGTAAAGGGGCATTATAGAGCCAGTTGGGGGTCATCCAACACTTTTTGTGCAGACTTCATAAATCAGCCACCAAGATAAACCCTTGAAAGAAGAACTAAAAATTCATAAAAAGTATTCCCTAACAAAAATTGAAGGGATGAAACAGTCTGTTTTTAAAAATACGTATTGATGTGGTCACCTGCTGTTTGAGACCCCATCAATCTGCTGGCCTAGTAATGTAGCAGCATTACATCTCATGCCCTCCTCAGAGACTGGTGTTCATATGTGATCCCTAGTGGTATGGCAGTATGGTTTGTAGCAAGCTCATGACAAGATTACACTGTAAGAGTACATACAGCTATTCTGAAGCATAATGGTGCACTTACCGTGTTTTCTGTAAACTTCCAGTCTTCAGCAGGCATATCATGGTCAACCATACTTCCTGTCAGCTGGGATGCTTGCTGTGGACTCTTTTACAGGGTTTCCCCTAACTATTACCCCCATCAGGCTCATGAAGCAGTCACATCTTGCTGCTAGAGGTGAGCAGAAGGGGGCCAGCTTTGCACACTTTACAGTCACATATTTTGTGAGCAACGGCAAAACATTTGTAAAGTTGTTGAGAAAAGTATAGCATATGAGCTTTGCATTTTTATGCCATAATCCAAAATTTGGGCAGACAGTATGGGCTGCAAGGTCTTTATTTGATCTTACTTCAAGAAGGTTCCTGCAGTAGGTCTTCACATATAGGACTGCACCCCCTGGTGTCAGGTTTGAACGGCAAACTTGTAGCTAGCAATCATCAGCGGAGACCGTCCCAACATCAGGTGATGTGATGTTATCCCGACTATGAAGGGGTCATCACGGCTGTGCATGGCCACTCGGCCCAGCCTAAACTCTTCAGTTCCTTCCCACCAGACAAGGACTCAAGACAACTTGACCAGTTCGGTAGGAAGATCTACTCATCTACCTCCTGTGCCATCCAGTCACTGAACTATGTGTCCCACATGGTGGCTTTTCAGAAGTTCTCTGTCTCAGAACTGGAGAGAGACCTTCAGGACATCCCTGACGAAAACCTCAGTGCTAAATTGCTAGACAAGGTTTGCATGACTAAATCTTCCTGCCATCACACACTCTGGGCCACTTACGATTCTGTGGATTCGGTGGCTCGGGCTGCGGCATTGAGAATCTGCCTTCTGCACCTAGCATAGCTGCGCCTCACAGGTTAGCACAAGATGTTCAGTCATCCCCCTTGGATATGCCTTTCAGGGGCCCCGTCCTCTTTGGTGGCGATGCGAAGGACATTATTACAGGGCTGCAAGAGAGCAGTAGGTCCCTCAGAGACGTACGCTCCATGTATCAGACGGGTCAAAAGAAACAGTCTTTTATTCTCCAAAGAAGATGGAACAAAAACCAGAAAAAGCATCAAGGCAAAATATGCGCCACTGGCTCTGGAGCCCAAGCTCCTCAGGCTAAGTTCGCCAAAGCAGCCTCTGGAACCAAAGCTCCACTCCCCTCGGTGTCCTGACTTGGTCCCTCTCCTCCTGCTCCCTCTGTCCCCCTTGGAGGAACCGGTAGGAGGGAGGGAGGTTCGGCCTCCACCCGGAGGGGTGGAAGGCCATCATCACAGATGTATGGTTTCTTCAGCTCCTACAAAGAGGTCACTCGAGTTCCTGGAGATTCCACCTCCAAAGCCTCTGGGAAGGTCATTTTACCTGCCGGTTCAGATCCCCATCATCCCTCAAGAAATCCAGGCCTCGCTACAAAAAGCGGCCATAGAACCTGGCCCTCCAAACCAGCGAGGAAAGGGATTCTACTCCCATGTCTTCCTAGTTCCAGTAAAGATGGGGGATCTCTGACCTATCCTGGATCTTGGCACGCTCAACCTCTTCATAGAGTACAAGAGGTTCAGCATGCTGACTCTTCAGGGACTCCTGCCCCTGCTCCCATCAAACACATGGCTGTGCTCCCTGGATATGCAGGATGCTTGCCTTCATATCCCCATCCTCCTGGCCCACCACCACTTTCTTTGTTTCTCCTTCTGAGAGAACCATTTCCAATTCAAGGCACTTCCCTTTGGCCTGTCCTCAGCACCCCAGGTTTTCACCAAGTGCCTAGCGTGGTAGTGGCATTTCTCCGGCGCTGGGGCATATATGTGTTCCCATACCTGGATGACTGGCTCTTTTTAGCCCCATCCCTGGATAGCCTGAAGGAGTCTCTCTCCTTCACTCTGGATCTGTTTGCCCAGTTGGGCATTCCCAAGTCCCAGCTAGTACCTTCTCAATGTCTCCAATTCATTGGAGCAGTACTGGATACAGTCCAGAGCAAGGCATTCTTACCATTAGATCGAGCCGAGACCTTGGTTTCTCAGGTCACTTTGGTGGCCAAAGCTCGATGGACCATGGTGCACTCAGTGCTCCATCTTGTGGGTCTTATGGCAGCGGCTATTCCTACGTCCCCCTGGCCAGGCTGCACATGAGGGTTATCCAGTGGTTTCTTCGAGTCCAGTGGGATCAACGATCAGACAACATGAACCAACTGGTCATGATCACTAACAGCCTTCAGACAGATCTCCTCTGGTGGCAGGACCTCACCAACTTATTGGTGGGAGCCCCTTCCACTCTCAGGCTTCCTCCCAGACCCTCACCTCGGATGCCTCCGATACGGGTTGGGGATCCCACTTGGGGGATTACAGAACTCAAGGTTTATGGTCTCCTCAAGAGCAGAATCTTCACATCAACATCCTGAAGACCAGAGCAGAGCAGTCCTCTGTGCTCTCCAGGCCTTCCAGTCGTAACTCCTCCTGGGAACTCTTCTTGTCCAGACAGACAGCATGGTGACTGTCTGGTACCTCAACAAACAGAGAGGTACCCAGTTGTACTGTCTTGAAGGGAAGCAGTGAGAGTATGGTATTTGGCTATTTAGCATGGCCTGTTTCTTAACAGCGGTCCATGTGCCAGGTGTTCACAACGTGCTGGCCAATGGTGTCAGCCGATCAGTGGTGAGGGTGCACGAGTGGGAACTAAAACAGGGGGTATCGAAAACCTGTTTCTTCAGTGGGGCTGGCCAGACCTAGATCTGTTCGTCTGTCCTTCCAACGCAAAACTACCCAACTTTTGCACACTCATTCCCAGTCATGGTGCTTTTTGGCGAGACACACTCTCTCTCTCTCTCCCAGACAGGGAGGTTTCTATACGCGTTTCCTCCCTTTCCTCTCATTCAGGTTCTGTTGAAACTCCATGCAGAGGAGGCCCACTTGATTTTGATTGCGCCTCTGTGGATCCGGCAGATTTGGTTCCTGCTGTTGCCACAACTAGTTCTAGAACCGCCAGTCCCTCTGCCACTGTCTCACAACCTTCTGTCTCAGGAGCAGGGCACCCTGGTACATCCAAGCCTTCAGTCTCTCCATCTTCATGCGTGGGACCTGTGGACATAGCGATTTCTCGCTATGGAGTTTCCTCTCAGGTTGCTCAGGTCCTGGTGGAAGCCAGAAAACCCTGTACCAGATCCACCTACACCATGAAGTGGAAGAGGTTTTCTATCTGGACCACAGCCAGAAGCTTGGACCTCTTTTCTTGCTTGGCTTCCCAGGTGTTAGAGTACCTCTTACATCTTTCTGAGTTGGGCCTTAGTTACTCCTTTATTAAGGTCCATCTCTCTGCGGTGTTGGCCTACCACCTTCCAGTGGAGGGCCAAACCTTAGCATAAGTAGAGGTTGTCAAAACTTTCTTGAAGGGCATCCTTCACATCAAACCTCCAGTATGGAATCCCTGTCCTCCCTGGGATCTTAATTTTATGTTGGGGAAACTTACTTTGCCCCCTTTTGAACCGGCAGCAAGGTGTGATATGCACTTCCTGTTTTGAAAGACGTTGTTTTTGGCTGCAGTTACTTCAGCTCAAAGAGTTTCAGAGCTTCAGGCCTTTATTTGCAGAGAACCTTATTTGATTTTCCACAAGGACCGGGTGGTCCTGAGGAATAATCCGTCTTTTCTTCCGAAAGTCATTTCGGAGACGAGACTCAACCAGAGTGTTGAACTGCCAGTCTGTTTTCCTTAGCATTCCAACAGGGGGGAATATCTTTTGCACACCTTGGATGTGCATTGGATTTTGAGGTACTACACCTCCCGGACTAAGGTTTGAAAGTCGAACCAACTCTTTGTGGCCTTTGCCTCCCAGTGCCAGGGCAAGGCTATCTCTAAACAGACTATTTCCAGGTGGCTGGCTAACTGTATTCACTACACTTACCAGAAATACGGAAAAACCCTTCCAGGGGTGGTCAAAGGCCACTCCACCAGAAGCGTGGCCACTTCTACCGCTTTTTTCAGGCCACTTGGTCTTCCGTCCACACCTTCACTAAGCATTACAGTCTGGACAGTGCCTCTAGACGTTGAACTGGTTTCGGCCTTGCTGTTTTGCAAGGTCTTCTGTCTTAAGGCAGGTCCTTAGTTGGCAGACATCTTCCTCCTTCCAGAAACTTGTCTTCGACTCCTCCTTTTTGTTAGACTGCTTGGAATTCAGTCCTGTATGTGAAGACCTACTGCAGAAACCCTCTCGAAGTAAGATATAGCAGTTACATAAGAACTTACCGTAACAGTAGATCTTCGAGAGAGGTTCCTGCAGTAGGTCTAATTTCCCACCCACCTTCCCCCAGTTCCTGGAGTTATTTCATTTTTTTTTCCTGTCTAGCCTGTTGGGTCAGCCAGGGCACTTGGTACCAGGGTGGTTGTTCCACTTTTCTGCTCCCTTTTTCTAAGTCTCCAATGAAAAAGAAATGGAGGGTGGGTGTGGGAACGCCCCTTCTTATAGTCTGGATGATGTCGCGTCACCTGACATCAGGGGGGTGATCCCCACTGAAGATTGCTAGCTACAAGTTGGCCATTTGAACCTGACACCAGGGGGCACAGTCCTATATGTGAAGACCTACTTCAGGAACCTCTCTTGAAGATCTACCGTTACCGTAAGTTCTTACGTAACTATTTTCTTTGATCCCATAATTTGTGTGTATGGGGGATTCTGCAGTTCTGCCATTGAGTGTCTTTCGGTCATATTGTTTTCCTAAGTATTAGAATTGCTAATTTTTGGACTTAGAACATAGTTGGTCAGCAAGTCAGTTATTTGCATCAGTTTATTAAAAATTATTTATTCAGAATTGTTGTCTAGATGAGGCACAGTTTCCAGGTACAGCATTGGGGAAGGGGTATGGTAGGCTTGTGACAGTGACAAAATAAGAATCTCAGTGATTAAAGTCAACAAAATGGCAAGAAAATGTATGCAAATGTTAACAGCATAGGTTTACTGTACATAAAGCTACCATGACTACATATGAAAGCAGGCAATCGAGCCACATAAAAATTTAAAATAAATACACTAAATAGGAGATTTGGGAAGGGGAAATATATGTACTAATAATGCTGGCAGACACTAGTGGAGCAGCACAAGGTAAAGCTGTTGAGCAGGGAGACTGAGGGAGGAAAATTAGTGGAAAGTATCTGGTGGGGGGAGAGGCTAGCGACCTCAACAAGTAAGGGTGGAAAGATCACTGAGAAGGTATGGGGAGGCATGTTGTCAAACATGGTTCAAGAGCTGCTGACTGCCCAGGGAAAACGCTGAGAAACACAACACTCTGAAACAATCCAGCCTGCATTTCACGTGTCCTGGTTTTCTACTCCAACAACCCACCACTGAGGAAATGTGCATTAGATTTGTAGCCTTCCTACACACCCACTTACAGAGGAACTGTCAAAGGTTTTACATGTTTCAGTGCAAGCAGTGTTGTACTGTGTTTTCTTGTACAGAATAGATGATCGTGAAATATGGAATTCGGACCCAGGATACCCCTTACTGTGCTTAACTATGCAGCAAGCCTGGAAGGGTCAGCTGCCCCAGTCTGTGTGGAATGAATGCAAATCACGGAACACAGAACAGATTTTCAAACTGTGCTTTGTGGTAACGCTACGTTCTACAACTTAACGTCAGATCTTTTTCTCCAACTGAGAAAGCAGTTCACCCCATAGAGCTTGCCTCAGCAGAACTCCAGTTTTTAGATTTCTTTCAGCTGTTCAGGTATTTTTATTATTTTATTTCCTCTGCTGTTTGCCTTACTGCAGGTAGTTCAGGTACATTTTTCTGCTGGTTTTCAGTGATTTCTAGGATATCCTTGCAGTTCCCAGGAACTGGAGATGTATTTCGGTTTTTACTGTTAGTGGTCAGTTTTGCAATGTTTTTCTGTTCTTTTTTTTTTTTCCCCCTCATATATACTTTATGGCATTTCTGTTCTTTTATACCCCTAACCCCACACCCCCCAGGCCACGTCATACACATGCATGTACGTGCCCATACACGCCAGAATCTGGTGGCCCCTTTCACCCTCCCCAGACTTACATCACTGCTTCTGTCCATCTGCGCTACCCACCGGACCTCCACCCAGTGGGAGTGGGACTACGGCGGAGCGGGCATCCACCCCAGTGGAAGGGAGAGTCATAGCTCAATCCCATTCCAGCTCTCCCCACCCCCCGAGCCAGCACCGCGGTGGCCCGAGGTCATTCCCGAATCCGGGTCATCGGCGTGGCGTGAGGCAAGGCACCAGTGCCTCAGCCCTCTGTGCCACCAGGCCAGCCGCTTTTCTGCTTATTTAACCTAAAATTTTTACCTGCTCTGTTAAATTTTTGAGAGTATACCTCGCTAGCACTCCGGTTTCCGAGGTTAAAGATTTAAGCCATTGCGCTTAAAGCATTCAGCTCTGACTTGTTTTATTAGTGGTCCTTTTGTTTTAAGGGAATCGGACTGCAAAAGTCTATATTTTCACTTTTCTTTTTCCTATTATTTGTTTCTGGCAGGCAGCTATGGCCCATCCTTGGAGGAACTTATCCCCTGGCCTAAGCATCCCCACTCATGCGGAACCCTGTAATTCTCTCACCCCCCAGTGGGACCAGGGAGGAGAGCACCGATCCTCCCCAAGAGCACAATCCAGAAGCTGGGGGTGGCACAGGGACGCAATGGGTCATCATGGAACCTGCCAGCTCCCTTTTCCCGTTTTTCTTCGTCCCCCCTCCCCACCGATGAGGGGACACCAGTATGTGCCTCCCAGTGCGTACTGCCCTCCAGCCATCGCCAGAGGGCAGTCAACGAGTGGAGCGAGAGAACCACACACACATGAAAGAGGAGAGCAGTCTTCCGGACACTCAGTCCTTTCTCACCCCTGCCGTCCGGGCTCATTCCTGAACCCAGGTCACTGGGGTAGCACGAGGTGTAGCAACCAGCGCCTCAGTCTCCAGTGCTGCCAGACTGGTTTATATTTTCAGTTTTCTGAGGGTCATATATAAAAAAAGTGCTTGGTTCTTTTTATTAGCAGTCTTTTTGTTTTAGAAATCGGATCGCATTCTTTTGCCTTTTATTAATGGGAACCATTTCTTCCGTAGGGTCTGGTTCTGGATTGGCCTGGCAGGCAGACCTATAAAGAAAACAGGACCTACTGGTTTGTATAATTTTTTTCCAGTTGTTTAACCAGGAGTGGCACACTAAGCTTAAAGCTCGTTTCCAGGTGCGATCTGGCAGCACAGTGAAGTTAAGTGACTTGCTCAGGGTCACGCAGTATGCAGGTAGGGGCTGTGGGATTCAAACCCAGGCCTCCACATTTGCAGCCCAGAGCCACAAACCACTGCACTCTATTGCCTCCAAAAAAATTGTTCAAGGTGCTATTAACTCTTGGCAAAGGCAGACTGCCACGACTTGTGTATACAGGGCCTGGGTCCAGATCCATTTGCCTACTAATTGTGGCTTGTGCAGCAGATTTTGTCCCCAAACTGTATTAAAAAACATACTATGTCTGCCTCCTTATCACCAAAGCATACAGATGATGCCCTTCTCACATAATAAGGAAAAGGAAAAGCCATCTATAGACACTACTGATTGCAGTGTTCATGAAAAAGGGAATCCTGAAATGGGCAAGCACAAAAAGATCTTCTGAGCAGGTTCTGGACCTGATTCCTGCTAAAAGAAAAATATGTCCCTGCCCCTCTTGCTGAAGAAGCAAATGAGCTGTCAGTGGACAAAGCAAAGATGCCCTCTATGGAGGACATGGCTAAGGCTTGGCAATTTTTCCAGGCTTTTCAAGCCCTGTGTACCACAGGTTCCTCCTATAGTTTCTGCTTCCTTCCCAGTTCCTGAGGTACAGGGAGCTGAATTTTATTATGAGGAGGAATAGGACCCTATTAAACACAATGGTTCCCCTGAACGGGAGTTTGATTCCCCTCCCCGGGGCCCAGGGGATTTTTCCTTTCACGATGCTTTCGTACAGCAAATGGTAAACACCCTCAGCCTCTCCACCCAGGAAACTGTGGAGGATGAGTAGGAGGCTGAATTTTTAGACATGATGGAGTTAACCCCAACCAAGAGGTTGCTTTTACCTGTTCACAAATCCCTTAAAAAAGCAACCTACAAGTTATTACAGACTCACTCTTCTACCCTGGTGATTGACAAGAAAATTGAGAAGATGTACCAGCTGGATAAACAAGACGCTGAGTATCTTAACTTGCATTCATATCATGAAGGAGAGATCCAGGTGGCTGTCTATGATGAGGCTAAGATTCCCCTCTCTATCCAGCCCCCAGACAAAGGCTGCAGGAAGCTGGATAGTATGGGGAAAAAAAAGTATATACTTCCACCTCTCTTCTGTTGAAGCAGGCTGCTTACATGGCCTACACTCCCTAGTACCAGAAAGCCCTCATGAACTCTGCACTGGACATGAGTGAGAAGGCCTCAGAAGTGATGGTCTTTCCTTACATGGACGACTGGCTGGTTATAGGAAAGTCACACCAGCTACTCAGGAATGCTCTCCAGCTAACCCAGAGCATCTTGGAGACGCTGGGATTTCTCATGAACACCAGAAAGTCCCAAACAGAACCGGTACAGATGCTGAGTTCAGAGCAGCAGAGTTAGATGCCCTCCCGGGCAAGACATTCCTACCCCAAGAAAAAGTGGAAAGCCTCCTAAACCTGGTAAACACCCTCGTCTTGGGCCAGGCCAGCAAACCATTTCTTGCAGCTCCTGGGCCGTATGTACTCCACCACAGCTGTGGTGCCAGGAGCCAGATTTCAAATGAGAGACATCCAGTAACACTTAAGGACCCATTAGTCCCAAAAAGTGGCATCTTCTTTCATAGACTGGTACCAGTGACAAAGACTCTGTTACAAGCCCTTTATTTTTTATTTTATTTTAGTCTTTGGTAACCGGGTAAGGCCCACTAGGCACAAGTGCCTGTTTTCAGGGGCGACCTTGGAGCACTGGGCGGTTAAGTGACTTGCTCAGATTCACATAGTATGCAAGAGGAGATTGTCAGAGTCAAACCCAGGTCTGGTATGCTGGATGTACCAAGCTCGTTCACAGCTCATTACTCTAACCTCTAGGCTATACTGCCATCCCTGGACAGGAGGAAAGAAAGGATCAACCTCAGGGAGGGAATGCCCTTCCAACAGCACGTCCTTGTAGTGGTCCTGACAACAGATGCCTCCCATCTCGGCTTGGGAACCCACATGGGTGACTAGACAGTAAGTGGAGTGTGGTCCTCCTCCCCGGAATCTAGGGAGCGTATAAACCTCCTGGAACTAAGGGCAGTCTTCCTTGCCTTCCACTCATTTGCTCCCAGTTAAGGGGCCAGTTGGCCCAAATTACGGCAAACACTACCACTACCTTTATTACATCAAGAAATGTGGAGGCACAAGATTGTCAAAGCTATAAAGATCTGGAATCTAGCTTACTCCATGGAAGTGCAGCTTTCAGCAGCCCATCTTCCAGGAAAAGACGATCTCCTGGCAGATTCCTTCAGCAGGCTCAGCCAGGGGCATCACAAATGGTCCTCAATCTTCAGGAGATGGAGCACACTGGGAATAGACCAAGCTCATGGAACCTCCTTTTGAGCCAATGGCCACTGTGGATCTGAGGTATGTCACCTAGAAGATAGTCTTCTTGGTGGCCATAACTTTGGCCAGAAGGGGGTGCCAGCTGCAGATCTACTACATTATCTTCCAAGAGACAAGGTAGTCCTTTGGTCTAATGAAATTCCTCCCTAAGGTGGTGTCCAAGTTTCATTTGAACCAGTCCATCACTCTCCCAGTGTTCTTTACCACAAAATCTAGTTCTGGTGAGCAGAGGCTCCACAGCCTGGATGTTAAAGAGGGCACTTAGTTACTATCTGGACCACACTAAGGATCTCGGATATTCCCACTCACAGCAGTTCCTTACATATGAGGAAAGGGCAGCTTCTAAGAGGAACATTGCTCGCTGGATAGTCTCTTGCATCCAGTTCTGCTATAGTAGAGCTGGCAAGCAGCCACCACATGGCCTCAGGGCACATTCCACTCCTATCACTGCTGCTTCAGTGGCAGCTGCACGGGATAGTCCCTTGTTAGAAATTTGTAAAGCAGCTACCTTAAAAACTGAACACACCTTTACACAACACTACTGCCTGGATGTGCAGTCCAGATGGGACTCAAGGTTTGGCACTGCATTCTTGCAGAACCTTTACCTTAACTAAATGCTGTATTCAGCCTCCCAAGGGACTGCTTTGTAGTCTGCATAGTTAAAAATAGTGAGGGATTCCTGGGTTTGAAGAAAAAATACTATAGTAATATTGTTTCTTCCAAGGGATCCCTCACTATGCTTAAATCTCCCACCCTGCCTCCCCTTCCAAAACCTGGAACGGGTCTGCAAGAATCAGTGTTTGTTGGGTATGCATGTGCTTGAGATTACTCTCTTGTATATCCGTAATAATTTTTTTTTCACTCTGTTTTTTCTGTTTTAGTTCTGTCGTAGCTTGGCCTGAGAGGCCAATCTTCTTTTTTTTTTGGGAGGGGGGGGTAGGGTAATCTTTCATTTTAGGTATATTTTATTATAGATTAGTAAGATTTGTGGCTATTAGCCTATAGCCTCTGAAATAGATCTTATGATAAGCTGCAGAAGCAGCGTCACCATGAGGCAGTTTCAGAAAGCATTCTTTTTTTTTTTTTAGCTGTTTGGTCCCCATCGCCTCCGACTGGCGACAGGGACACACAGGTATTTTTGTGGTTTTCTTCCCTTGTGCCCCCCAACCCGAGGCCCCGGCATATGGCTGTGCAAGTGTGTGGAGGCATGCTATGCACCCCGTGGTACCAGCTTAGCCCCTTCCACCTCTGGTAACATTCTGCTGCCCCCTCTCTGCCTACGCTACCCACTGGACTTCCACCCGGTGGGAGCGGAACTATGGGGGATGCTAGTCCACCCTCTGGAGAGGAGAGCTGCCCAGCAGTATGTTTGGTCCAGCTCCGCCCCCCCCCCCACACACACACACACCAGCACCCCAGCGACTTGAGGTTGTTCCCAAACCCAGGTCGCTAACACAGCGCAAGATAAGGCATCCAGCGCCTCAACCCTCAGCACCACCGGGACGGCCAGAATGCATTCTGTGTTCCACGATTTATATAATTCTACACTCTCTTTCAGGCTTGCTGCATAGTTTAGCATAGGGAGGGATCCTTGGAAAAAACAATATTATGGTAAGTAATTTTTTATTTTCATCAAACCCTAGTGGCATGTTTCTTTGCCTTTTCCATATGGGCATGACCCACTGAAATTGTATTTTCTTGATTACCCAACATCCTTCCAGTACGTTATGCTTCCTAAAGAGCTCGGACAACAGCAGCGAGGGCCCTGGATTCCAGAAACATCTAAGGGCGCTGACCAAAACTGGGGTTTAACTTTTCGCATTTTGTCTAATTGTTTTTCGGGTATTTTTCTCACTGTGCCACATTGCACTCGCATGATACATCACAGCTGTGCAGAGACTTCCAATATCAACATCATTAAATCACCATAAGGTAGATAGATATCCAAGGACTTTTTACAATTAATCCTTTACCAGTACCAAAGGAGTGTGAACTGTAGTGTTTTAAACTCAAAAAACATGTCTAATTCATTTAACCCTTATATTTTTTTTTTTTATATGCAGAGGTCGGCACCGTCTGACTCACTGTTGCCAAACATTTACCTAGTATTTAGTATTCTGCCACCCTCTGTCCACACTTGATGGTATGACCTTGAGAATTCACAAATTATAGACAGTGGAAGAAAGGACCATTGGGGGAAGGGTGGATTGAAGCTGAGGGAATCCTCTTTCAATAAACTGAGTTAGTGCAACACTTAGCTAGCAGCAGGTGCTCTGAGCACAGATCACTTACAGGTCATCCCTGGGCACCACATCTGATCTCCTTTTACTTGTGTTCCCCATCCTGTCATGGGCTTCTTAGCTGAAGTATCTGCCTTCTGTAGAGGAAATAGATAGTGGTGACCTATTGAAACATTACCTCTGGAAGTGTCTGCCTGTATGTTAATAGCACAAGTCAATCCATGCTAAGAGGTCACAAAAACACTAACAATAAAGGCTCTCCCTCCCCACCCAAATCTTTTGATATACATATAGACGCACAAATCAAACCAATTCAGTCCAGGTAATAGTCCTGACGAGCTAGTCCTTTTCGACTTGATAACAAAGGATAAAAGAAGAATAATTATTTTTATGCTTATCCGGAATCATAACATTCAGGTCTTTACAGCCTGCTGTGTTACATGTCCCCTCCCAATAGCCATCCTTACTCAGTGTTAGGGGACATCTGTCTTTGCCTTGCACAGCCACTTCTGACACATCAGGGACCCTAAGCTTGAACTGCACATTGCGGTTTGCAGGCAGAATCCCAGCAAGAGGCTCTACAAGCTCATTCTCCTTGGTCCAGGATGCATAAACCAGTGGGAACACAGGCCATTTCACCTTGGGGTTAGTGCAGCAAATCAGGTAGTTACAGACATAATCAAACGTGCCACCAGGCTCAGGATTTTCTTTGGCAAAGATTTTGAAAAGAAATGAGCCTGTCTGTGGCAACTGTATTTTGAACTCAATGTAGTCCTTCCATCGGCGTTGGAAAATGTGCCTTCTCTTCATGTCCTCTGTCATCATGATGTCGTCTGAGTGCAGTGTGGCTGTGAATTTCAGATTCTTTTCTAGGCGAAACTTCACAGAGCATCGTCCATCGTCAGTATAAATTATAGGATTGGGCTGTGTGTGGGCTCATAGAGGCCTTTGCTTTCAGTAAGCCAGCTGGGTCCCACAGGGTTATCTAAATCCTTTGGAAACCTAGGCCATTTCACCTTGGAGTTAGTGCAGGAGATTAGGTAATTACAGACGTAGTCATATGTGACATCAGGAGCAGGATTGTCTCTGGCAAAGATTTTAAAAACCAAAAAGCCTGCTGCAGGAAGCTGGATTTTGAATTCAATCCCATTCTCCCAGTGGCCTGCAAAAAAGTGCCTTTTCTTAATGTCTGTCATTGTAATGTCATCTGAATGCAGTGAAGCTGTGAAGTCTAGATTTTTACCCGTGCAAAACTTCACTGAGCATAGTCCATCATCGGTGTAAATGATTGGATTGGGCTGTGAGGGTTCCAAGAGGCCTTTGCTTTCAGTAAGCCAGCTGGGTCCCACTGGGTTCTCTAAATCCTTTGGGATTTTAAAGCTTTTATTGATGGAGTTGCAGGTCAGCAGGTACTCACAAACACATGGGTAACTCTCATTTTCTGCACTGAAAGAGCTGGCAAACAGCTGTAATTTGTGGTTTCCCTTTGTCTCTGGGTAGACTTCTAGAACCATGCCGTTCTTTGTCAGAGTCAGAAGACTACATTTCCTTTCCCCATTTAAGGAGAAGGTGAAAAGAGTAGGAGAAGTGCCTTCTATGATGACGGTAGCCTTGCCATTCACTGTAAGAAAAAAAACCAAAAACAAATCAGCCATCGAGGTTCAAAATGAGGGAGGATTGATGGTGTTCAGTTGCCATTGTGGATTACACTTCAGTTTCTACCCAGTGTCTACTGTTAACCCAAAAAAAAACACTTTGGTGGTTGTGGCACCATTTGTGTGTCATATTACTAGTCCAGGGATTTTACCACTTGTGAATTATGCCCTCGTTCCAACTGAATAAACTTGCACATCACTAGCTGCCACAGGGGTCACTGGGAACTAGTCCAGCAGAAACACTTATTGGGAAAAGATGCACCAGGCCATGCAGGTTCCTTAATGAGTCGTGATTACTAGATCCTCTTTGCTATAGTGCAAACCTGCCGAGACACACGGCACCCCCGACTTAAGATGTGAGTGATGGGTGCTTTGTTTTCCTCTATTGTGTGTGTGTGGGGGGGGTAAGATCCTACAGTGATTGAAGAGAAGGAGGATGAAATGGTAGAATTGGAGGGGGTGAGTAAACCAATAAATCGTCTCCCACTTCTCAATGGTTGTATCCCTCGATTCCTTGGTCAGTCATAAATTTGCCCAGATTGTTTTTTGAACACCTCTAATGATTCCGTCTGAACTCCCCACTGTGGTAGACCATTTCACACATTTATGACCCTTTTGAATAAAGAAATGACCTCTACTGGTAGTCCTGTACCTATTGCACTCTGTTCGTTGTGACTTCTGACACTGTCCTAGAAACATATAGAAACATAGACTTTGACGGCAGATAAGGAACGCTAGGCCCATCTAGTCTGCCCATTTCCCTACCTACAGGATAGGCCGCAGATCCTAGTTAACCAACAGCCTATTTCTTCCTACCCCCCACAAGAATTGCCTTATGTCTGTCCCATGCATTCTTGAATTCTCCCACAGTTTTAGACCCCACAACCTCCTCAGGAAGGCTGTTCCATACATCCACTACCCTCTCTGTGAAATAATACTTCTCACATTGCCCTGAACCGCCCTCCTTCTATCTTTAAATTGTGTCCCTTGTTCTTGCAAGTCTCTTTTTCTGAAAGATGCTACCTCTTGGACTTTGCTGATTCCACTGAGGTACTTAAAAGTTTCTGTCATGTCCCCCCTCTCCCTTCTTTCCTCAAGGGTATACATATTAAGCTCCTTTAGTCTCTCCTCATACGGCTTCTCTTGCAGACCCTGCACCATTTTAGTTGCCCTCCTCTGGACTGCCGCTATCCTGTCTATGTCCTTGCGGAGATGGGGTCTCCAGAACTAGACACAGTACTTCAGATGGGGTCTCACCAACTGTCTGTACAGAGGGATAACAACTTCCTGTTTTCTGCTGATGATGCCTCTCCCTATACATCCCAGTATAACCCCAGCCCTCCCTACTGCCTTCTCACATTGCTTGCTAACCTTAAGGTCATCTGATATGATTACCCCAGGTCCCTTTCTTTTTTGTTGTTGTTACTACCTCCCCACCCATTGTGTATTCTTCTCCTGGGTTCTTGTTTCCCAGGTGCATTATTTTGCACTTCTTTGCATTGAATCCTAGCTGCCATACTTCTGACCATTCCTCCAACCTTGGCAAGTCCCTTTTCATTCTTCCCACGCCTCCTTGTGTATCAACCCTGTTACAGATCTTTGTGTCATCTGCAAAAAGGCATACTTTTCCTTCCAGTCCCTCTGCAATGTCACTGATGAAGACATTAAAAAGGACTGGACCCAATACTGAACCCTGCGGTACCCCACTAGTAACCCCCATTTCTTCAGAGTGGACTCCATTTACAATTACCTTCTGTGTCCTGTTGTCCAGCCAATGTTTTACTCAGGCTACCACCCTGGGTCCCACTCCCAGGCTGGTTAATTTGACTATTAATCTTTTGTGTGGGACTGTGTCAAATGCCTTGCTAAAGTCTAGGTAGGCCATGTCCACAGCCCCTCCCTGGTCTACTACTTTGGTCACCCAGTCAAAGAAATCTATTAGATCTGCCTGACATGACCTTCCGCTGTGAACCCATGCTGCCTTGGGTCCTGTGCTCCACTGGCCTCTAGGTACTCAACTATTCTTTCCTTCAGAAGTGACTCCATCACTTTCCCTACCACAGAGGTCAGACTGACAGGTCTGTAGTTTCCTGCCTCTGTCTTGGTCCCACTTTGTGAAGGGGAATCACATCCGCCTTCCTCCAGTCCTCGGGTACCACACCATCCTCCCATGATTTATTAAAAGAGTAGCCAGTGGTTTCACTAGTTCCTCCTTTAATTCTTTTAGAATTCTGGGTGAATTCCATCAGGACCCATTGCTTTGTCCACCTTCAGTTTTAGGAGTTCTTGCAGAAATCTTTCTTCTGTGAAAGGACTGGATCAATTCTCTATCAAGAGTGCTTCTGTTAATTGGATTAGGCACTTCCCCCTCCTCTTTTGTGAATACTGAGCAGAAATATTCATTTAGTAGTCCTGCTTTTTCACTGTCCCCCTCTGCCCACCCATCGTTCATTCTGTTCAGCCTCACTATCCCTCCCTTTGTCTTTCTATGCTCGCTGATGTACCTATAAAAGGTCTTATCCCCCTTCTTAACTGAGTTGGCTATCTTTTCCTCAGTTTGGGCCTTTGCTATTCTGACTTCTCTCCCTGCTTCCTTCTGCCTTAACTGGTACAGCTCTCTGTCCTGCTCCTTCTGTTTCCTTATACTTCCGGAATGCTATCTTTTTCTTCCTGACTTTCACAGCCACCTCTTTTGAGAACCATAGTGGCTTTTTCTTTCATTTTGATTTGTTTATTTGCTTCACACAAAGGCTTGTTGCCTCTGTGATGGCAGTTTTGATGATTCCCCATTGTTGCTCCACACCTCCTTCTAGCCTGTTTGCTAGTGCTTTTCTGAGGCACTCTCCCATCTTGCCAAAGTCAGCCCTCCTAAAGTCCAGTACCCTCACTTTTGTATGGCTTGACTCTGTAGCTGAGTTTAACGTGAACCACACTGTTTGATGGTCACTTTATCCCCAGATGGCAACCCACTTCTAGATCTGAGATCCTCTCACTGCCCCCGCTTGAGAGTACGAGGTCTAAGATTGCTCCCTCATGAGTGGGTTCCAAACTAGCTGTCTAATGCCTGCCACCTGTAGGGCATCAAGAATGGCCCTGCTCTTGGATGTGGCTGCAGCAAATGTGCTCCAGTTAACATCTGGCGTATTCAGGTCTCCCATCAACAGTATCTCCCCTTTCTCTGCCATTCTAAGAATACCTTCTATCATATCCTTGTCCATTCCTTCCTTGACATGGGGGTCTGTACACAACCCCTGTGTGGATTGTGGTGCCCTTTCCAGTCTCCAAGGTGACCCACAGTGCCTCCTCTCCTCCCTGTTTACTCTTTTGTTCAGTTGCTTTTATCCTTCCTTTACATAGAGAGCTACTCCTCCTCCCTGTCTCTCCTGTAGGTTATGTACCTGGTATGTTAACATCCCAGTCATGGTTCTCTGTGTACCATGTTTCTGTGACTGCTACGATATCCAGGCATCCCTCTTCCATTAAGGCCATCAGCTCAGGGAGCTTGTTTCCCAGACTACGGGCATTGGTACTCATTACCCTCCATTTCCTGATGGCCTTACTCCCTTTTGCCCCATCCCTGTCCTTCTTGCCTTTGTCACTTTCTCCATTTACCCCTGCCCTTCTCCCTATCGACACCTCTATGTTGGTGCTTGCTGCACTTACTACCATGATTATTTGGGGGATAGGATTTTCCTGCCCTTTCCAGTGCCTCCCCTTGGCTAGTTTAAAAGTTTGCCAATGAAGCATTTAAACCTATCACCTAGGATCCTGGTTCCTCCCGGACAGATGCAGCCCATCATGCCAGTATAGGCTTGCATCACTCCAGGTGGACCCCCAGTCCCCAATGAAGCCAAATCCCTGAGCTCCACACCAGTTTTTCAACCACTGATTGAATCCCATGGTGCAGAACACCCTAGCCTCTCCATGCCATAGATGGGTAGCACCTCCGAGAAGGTTACGTCAGTGCTACTTGACTAAGGCCCCTCCCCAATTCCACAAACTCTTCCTGCACTTCTCTAATCCCTTTCTTAGCCAGGTCATTTGTCCCTAGGTGGACAATGACATCCAGCTCCTCCCTTGTGCAGCTGCTCCGGCAATCCTGAGGATTCGCTCCCTGTCCCTCCAAGACATGGCGCCAGACAGGCACCTTACCTCCCTCTCCCCTTCCTCCCCCAGTTCTACCTTCCTAACAATGGAGTCCCCCACCAGGAGTTGTTTCCTTCCCCTGCAGGGCCCCTGCCACCCTCCTGTGAGTCTCCTTTGTGGAGGTTCCCAGCATCCTCCTTGGTCTCCACTGTGGGTGCCTCCATAGAGGAACCACACTTTGCCAGAATGGCATAGGAATTGTGGAGAGGTACAACTGGAGGGATGCACCTCTGTTCCACCACCCTCACCCTCCCTGATCCCACTGTGGTCCAACTGCTCCTCTTTCTTGGCAACCTCTGAGGCAACAGCAGTGGCCCTGGTGGTCCCTGGGTGGGAAAGGAGGTCCCACAAATCCTTGCCAACTCAGCCTGGAGATGAGCAACCTCCTTCCTCAGCCCAGAGAGGTGCCTGCAGATGGGACAACACCGCGTCCTCTAGAACATCTCCTGGAAGACTGCTGCTCCACAGCCACTGCACTGCACCACTCCAGTCATGTCTTATTTCTGGCCCCTTAACTGTTTGTAATCCTTACTCCTTCCTCTGTTTTTTTCTCTCTCTCTCTCTCCCTCTCTCTCCTTACTTTCTGCCTGTGTGCCCTTTAAGCTCCTGATTGTTCTGTTCTGAGACAAGAATATCCTATATTTCTCAGTAGACCACTTACTTGCTCAGAGGCAGACCTCCAGCAGCTAGAGGGGGCCGGAGAGCTACTCTTGCCCTTCTAGGATGGTGGGTCCTTGGTGGTTCTGTGATCACTCACTTCCTGCCCCTAAACAGGAAGTTCCTGTTGTCAGTCAAATCCTGTGCCTATAAAAATAGAACTAGCTTTCAGGGGGGGGAGGAGGGTAATATAGTCCCAGCAGAGAAGTTCAGTCACACAGCAGTCCTTTATCCTGGTGTCTTCTGCCAAGCTATTAGCAGAATCTTTCTAAGGCAGTCTTTAAATGTAGCTTCCTTCTAGCTAAGCCACTCCCCCTACTTACCAGATCTTTCTACAAGTAATTTAAACCTCACAGCAGTTACGTCCTTTCAGTCACCTGAGATTTACACCTAGATAACTCTTCAGATACCCATTCAGTTCAGTTAACCCAAATACACACTTACTTTTTTTTTTTTTGTATGTTAGTTTTTTTACCCTAAATTAAAGGTCCAAGTACAAAAGTTCTTCTACTTTAGTCCCAGCAGAGAAGTTCAGTCACACAGCAGTCCTTTCTCCTGGTGTCTTCTGTGTTTTTAATTTTCATATTCACTGTAGTCGTTAATGTATTGTCCTTGATGATTTTAAATACCTGTAGCAAGTCCCCTGCTCTGAGGTGTGAATGTCTAACTTCTCTATCCTTTCGTCATAGGTCAGATTCTCCGTCCCTTTTATCAGTTTGGTCATTCTTCTCAGGATTTTTATGTTTGCTTGCATGCATGTGCAAGAAGCATAGTGCCATAATCCCAAAATGCAGTGCCGTACAGTTGAAAGGGGGAGCTATGCTTCAGGGAGCAGCGGTATCACCTGCTCATGTGCGCTCCCCCCCCCACACACACACACACACACACACTGCGTGCTCGTGATCCCTACGCACACACTGTATATCCGACGGGCGCCTAATTCATCACAATGAAGCCCCCAGCAGAGTTCCAGATGCCACTCTGGGTGCCCACCCCAGTGTGGCAACACATCGATAGCCAACGGGGTGCCAACTCCTCTCGGCTCCACTGCCCCCCAGAGTACAGGGTGCCACGCTGGGAGCCCACCCCAGCATGGCAACAGATCGCATGGCCATCGGGGTGCCCAATCCCTCGTCGACCCACCCCCAAACAGTCTTTCTTGTGCCACGCTGGGAGCCCACCCCATGGAGCAAACATCCCAATCATCTAAGTTTAAAAAAAAAAAAGAAACCTGAAAGAAAAAAACTTCCCTCGTTGAGTGTCCTGACCCAATCGCCCCCCATCCGCACCCACCTTCTGCGCACCCTGCCTTCCCACACTCCCACCTCACCCCATGCTTACCTCCAGAGTCCAGCACAATGATCATCGGTGGACCGGGAACACGTCTGCACTCTTCAAAGCCGACCACGAACTGAGGAAATGCCAGTAAGCTGTATAATGCAATAAATAGGGTTTTTTTGAACTTTAATGCATATCTCAGGCATTTTTGGGAATTTTAGCACCAAATTTTCAATATGGGTTTTTGGGACCCCTTCTCATGAATTTTCTCACTGTCATGGCGTTAATCAGGCCCGAAGAGTGATTTCGCAGTCACTGTGCAAAATTACCTTTCGGGACTGATTAACAAAACAAAAGTGTCACAGTTCATGAGGTAGGCCCCCAAAAACCTTATGTTGAAAATTTGGTGAAAAAATTCCCCAAAATGACTGTTTTAAGAGCATGCATTGCGCTGTTCCTACGCATGCTCATAAGTTCATGAATTTTCAATATTTTCACTCCAGATTTTCAACATTGCCATTTTACCACTCCTCCTTATGAGCAGTACAGCTGTCATTGTTCATATCTTGCTCAAAATGTGCTTCCGCCCATATAGCGCACAATGGCGCAGTCTCTGTGCGAAATCAATGTTTGGGACAGATTAAGAAAATCACAGTGACACTGTTCATGAGCAGAGATGTTAAAATGGCTATTTAAAAAATTTGGTGAAAAAAGTCCATAAAATGACTGTGTTACAAGCGACCATTGCGCAGTTTCCATGCACCCTCGTAACTTCATGGATTTCTAATATTTTCAGTTCAGATTTTCAACACTGGCATTTTTCCACACTTCCTTATGAACAGTGTAGCTGTCATTTTTCACACCATGGCCGAAATGTGTTTTTGCTCTTCCAGCGCAGAAATGCATGGTCGTTGTGGGAAATCGCTGTTTGGGATAGATTAAGAAAATCACAGTGACACTGTTTATGAGCGGAGGTTCCAAAATCCTTATGTTGACAATCTGCTGTAAAAAAAATCCCTAAACTAGTTGCATTAGGGGTGTGCATTGCGCATTTTTTACGCACGCTCATGACTTCACCAGTTTTTTTAATATTTTCACTGCAGAATTTCAACATTGCCATTTTTTGTACCTCCCCATGAACAGTACAGCTGTCATTTTTCACATCCTGTTCAAAATGTGTTTTTGCACCTGTGGTGACAAATGGCATAGTCACTGTGCAAAATTGGCTTTCGGCTAACAAACTGATATTGCCACTGTTCATAAGGTGGGGTCACAAAAAACCCATGTTGAAAATTTGGAGTTAAAATGCCAACAAACGCCTGAGGCATTAGGGTTTCTGACCACAACGCCCCAGCCTGTTGAGATTGACAGGCATCAGGGGTGTGACTTGGGATTCTTGCCTGTAATGCTCATACCATTCCACACCCTGCAGCCAGTGAGAGGCACCGAGGTATGCCTTGGACTCTTTGGCCCCAAAGTTCACCCCATTCTCCTATACAGGACCCATCTCACCGTATTTCCTGATGGAATGGGGTGAGCATATGGGCCAAAGACCCCAAGGCACACCGTGACACTTGTAGTGTCTGCAGGGTGGGGTGTACTGAAATGCCATAGCCGTTATGCCTGACGACCCAAAGGCACACCCCAATGCCTGTCAGTCTCTGCAGGGTGGTGGCGGAGTTAGCTTCAGTTCAGTACTTCACTGCCATTCCTATTATGCAGCTCTCTAACTCCTACACTGCCAGTGCCAATGCCAGCAAGCAAACATTCAACATTGACAAATGCTTGTTTTCCCCAGGGATCTCGCCTTCCCTCTCTCTGCACTGGATTCCAGAAGGAAGAACACTAGTCCAGATGAGGCCTCATAGTTATTTGTACAATGGAGCAATAATGTTGGGCATTTTATTTATAAATGATTTCTTGATTGTATGTAGTGTTTTATTTGTACACATTTCCCCGTATTAAAAGGCATACTTGAATGGTTCATCAGTAACATATGCGAGTGTTTATGCCCCAGCTGTCTTCAGCCTGACTTTTTATTAGCATACTTTGGATATCTTGCATAAGGAACACTTTCCAAATTTACAAACATACAAAGAAGCTAGCAGAAGAAAGCCATTTGGTCTATCAAGTCTGCTCGTATTGCAGGGTCCACAGCTTGAGCTAATGTCCCTGCTCTCCCTCCTCACTACTCTCATCCTCCCTACCCATGATTCTTATCTTCCCCCTATGCCTATCCCAGCCTCTCTTAAAGCTGCTCACTGTCTTTAATGAGATGACCTCTTCCGGCAGCGCATTCCAAGTGTCCACCACCCTTTCTGTGAAGAAGTGCTTCCTGACATCCCTCCTAAACCTCCCACCCTCCAGCTTAAGACTGTGCCCCCTTCTGAAATGGTTGCCACTCAGCTTAAAGAGACTTTCCTTATCAACATTATTTATCCCTTTCAAGTACTTGAATGTCCCAATCATGTCCCCTCTCTCTCTTTCCTGTCTTCCAGGGAGTACATGTTCAGTGCCCTCAATCTCGCCTCATATGCCTTTCCTTGCTGACCGGCTGTCATCTTTGTAGCCCACCTGTGTACCTTCTCCAGCAAGTTAATGTCCTTTTTGAGGTGTGGGCACCAGTACTGAACTCCATACTCTAGATGCAGCCTTACCAGTGACCTGTACAAGGGCAGTATAACCTCCTCTCTCCTACTACTGATCCCCCTAGCTATGCATTCCAGCATCTTGTTTGCCTTTGCTGCTGCTTTCTTGTATTGCGTGGAGTGCTTCAGGTCATTAGTGATCATCACTCCCAGGTCCTTCTCCTCCTCTGATGCAGATAATCGGACTCCACCCAGGTAATACTCTGTCCTGGGATTCTTGGCTCCAATATGCATGACTTTGCATTTCTTGGCATTAAAGCCAAGCTGCCAGATTCTGGACCACCTCCACAGCTTTTCCAGATCTTCCTGTAGGTCTCGTATCCCTTCAGCTGTGTCCATTCACCGACAGAGCTTGGTGTCATCTGCGAATAGGCACATTTTGCCTTTAATGCCATCCCCAATGTTGTTTGTTTATGGGAGGGGACTTTGTGAGATTGACCCCAGTTTGGACCACTCTGTGGCAGAGGACAGACATGGGGCTGCCTTTAGTGCTTGGAAAACAGGCTTGCTGGACCTGGATTTGCTCGATGTGTGGCGTATGACAAACCCTAGCGTCAAGGAATATACCTTTTTCAAGCCTCAGGAATCCCTCACTATGCTTAACAACTGCAAATCATTATCCTGGAATAAGCTGCCATGGAGCCTAGAATTTTATGCTAATCATGGAATCTTAGAATGAAATTAAAAACCCTGCTGCATGGACATGGTCACCTCTGTTCTCTAATGACAGATTTATTTCTCCACCCAAAGGAAGCAGTCACCCTGAAGCCATCTCTCCTACTTCAGAGCTGTTTACGGTTTATTGTTTTCTTTCTTTAGTTACTTGTAGTTTAGGATCTTAGTTTGAGAGGACTCTTGCAGTAGGTACTCTCAAGTAGGACTAAGCCGCCAGGCATTAGGACCCCATGGAAAAATTCTAGCTAGCCGTGTCCAGCAGGGGACCGCCCCCTGACGTCACGTGATGGATGTCAATGTGATGCTATATAAGAAGCAGTCCCCATGGCTGCCTTCCAGTTCTTTCCTGCCGTCGGCCTGCACATGTGTGAACTTGCAGAAGAACGCTGCTACTGTCAACATCATCTTGGATGAGTATTATTCAAATAATTTTACTATTAATCTGTATATTTCTCATTTCTTGTTTAACAAAAATCGTCATGTATGTCGACTCCACTTTCAGATTCACAAAAGAATAAGCGTGATTCTTGTGGAACTCGGCTCCCTCACAAAGACAGCCATCCCCTCTGCCATTTTTAACCGGGCCCAGGCCATAAGGTGGAAGAGTGCGAACATTGCCAGAAGTTTAATGCGGCCACATGTAAACGCAGACAGCAGCCTCTGGAAGCCCATCTTTTAAAAGAAAAAAATGGCCAATATGAAGAAGGAGCTGAAGAAACTCGGGCAATCATCCTCTCTGGAGGGCCACCATAAGAAGAAGAAGGACAAGGAGTGACATCGGGACCAGGAAGGGTCCCCAGCCATTCGGCCACCTCCCACTGTAGTTGTGGCTCTTCAGGTAACATCTCCGGGGGATTCGCCTTCGATTACTGCTTTGGTGGCTACCAAACGGCCATCGACCCACCCATCTGGCCTGGGCTCGGACCGATGGGAGCCTCCTGAGATCAGGAGGCCCCCACTTGCTCTACGGCCTCCAAGATTTCAAGGCCTGGTGGTACGAGTGGAACTGGTAAGTCGAGTTCTGGCTGCACTGGTTCTTGCATGGCTGTAGCTGCTAAGCTGCCCGTCAGCTCCTCTGATGGATGCCCAGACCCAGATCCTCCATCAGGCCCCGATAACAGGCCTGACAAAGAGGTGACGGCACAGCTGATGTTAGATACGCAGCTGACGAAGGACACTACTCATTCCTCTCCCTTACCGCTGGCAGAAGCGGCACCTTCGGCTTCCCCTGTGGGGGATGCGGAGGCAGGAGATTACCTGCTGACGGGTCTCATCACCCTCTCTGCCAGTGCCCCAGATGCCAGAGCCAGCGTCAGACCAGACGATAGTCCCTCCGACTCCCTCAGGTGATTCAGTCCCGTAAGGCCCTCCGCTGGGCCAGATGCCAGGACTTCTGGGACCTTCTCATCCACTTCTTCCATTGGGGCCTTCTAAGCACCCCCTGGGATGTGGTACAGACTTGACGATTCCTCCAGCAGGGCCGTCGGGCCCTCTCTCAGGACCACCTGGAAATCCTTATGGACATCCATTGTCGGGCTAGCCTCCTCAGTACCTAATGCTAGGATACCCAGCGTCACAGTATCCGGCATCAGGATTCCATGTGCCGGGCTAGCCTCCATTGGGCTTCAACTACCCCTTCTACAGGTACCCTAGCTATGGGTTTACTAATCCTTCACCCCAGCCTCAGGTGGACCTTCAAGCAGTCCTTAAGAACCGGTGATCAGAAGCAAAGTCACAGCTCACGTCAGAGCTGGAGAAGTGTAATTCGCCGATGGCCCTGATGCCAGCTCCAAGGCCTCCTGCGTCAGATCCTTCCCCATCGTCCAGCCCCAAGGGCCTGATGCAGGCCAATCATCCAGATTCTCACCTTAGGCCCTGGGAGTTTTCTAGACATAGGTAATTTTCCAGGCCAGTTGAACGGCCGCTTCTGGCCATCACCTCTCCTAGTGCCCAGGATTCCTCAGACTCAGATAGCGACATGGTCCATTCTGACTCTGACATGGAAACACCCACACCGGATGATCAGAAATGGAAGGATTCTCCCAAATCTCTTCTGGAGGATCCTTCCTTCTTGGAGCTCCTAAGAAAGATCCAAGCAGCCTATGACTGGTGCACAGTTGCCCAAGACCCGCAGAGGCTGGCTGCTCATTTATATTTGGCTGATTCCTCCCCAAACCTCATTCCGCCCTGGATTGAACCACATGAGGATTTTGTCACCACTGTATGGAAGCAACCTTCTTCTCTGGCCCCAGTAGCCAGAAAGGCTGACAGACTTTATCAATCTCCAGATTATAAAGACTTCCTCAGTCTTCATCCTAAGGCCGATTCAGTGGCCTTGGCCCATGATAGGTCTGCTAAACCCAAACACTTTAGTGCTTCCCCCCCCAATAAAGAATCTAAAATTCTGGATCAGTATTGGAGAAAGATTTACTCTTCGTCCACCTTAGGAATCGGAGCACTAAACTACATCGCCCATATGGGGATCTACCAAAAATCGGTCCTAGGTCAGTTGGAGTCCAAGGTAGACTCTCCAAGGCGCTACCCTGAAGGACAAAATGGCAGATCTAGCATGATCGGCTAGATCCACTTGTCGTCACATGTTGCGTACCAGCTACGGTGCAGTAGATGCTACAGGTAGGGGCTCAGCTACTGGGGTTAGTCTACAATGTCACGCCTGGCTGCGAATCTCAGGCCTAGCACCAGAGGTCCAGTCGTCCATACAGGATGCTTCCTTTAGAGGGTCGGTCCTTTTCAGCAGGGATGTAAAGGACATAATCACTGACCTCCAAGATAAGGGCAAGGCCCTACGTTGTGTACAATTTATGTACAAGCCTCCACAGAAGCAGAAACCGCTGATTCGGAGGCAGCAACATCACCAACAAAGACCAAATCAGAACTGACATAGGAACAAATGGGCAACCTCTGCCGGTAGAGCCCCACCGTCTGAGTCCCATAAAGCCTCAGGATCTGTGGCCTCAGCATTGCCCTTTGCCTCCTGACTCCTTAAACCTCCCACCTCCGCTGGTATGCCTTCCAGGGGAGCTGGTAGGGGGCAGGTTCTCCTATCACCTACCAGAGTGGTTGAGAATAACAACAGACTTGTGTTTCTTCAACTGGTGGCAAAAGGTCACTCAGTAGAATTCATAGAAAGACCCCTAAGACCTCTGGGTCATTCATCCTACCGGCCCAACAACCTATCCTTGGTGAGAGAGGAAATCATGTCCTTGCTGGCAAAGGCAGCAGTAGAACTAGTTCCCATAAAGCATCAGGGAAAAGGGTACTACTCACATTTCTTCCTGGTTCTCAAGAAGACAGGCGACCTCAGACCAGTTCTAGATCTGAGCTCTCTGAATCTCTTTGTTCAGTACAAGAGGTTCAGAATGCTGTCTCTTTCCAGCCTACTTCCTTTCTTACAGAAGGGTCAGTGGCTCTGTGCTCTGGACATGCAGGATGCTTACCTGCACATCCTGATTTGTCTGCCACACAGTAAATTCCTCTGATTCTGTTTTCAGGGGGAGCATTTCCAGTTGAAAGCACTACCCTTTGGCCTTTCCTTGGCCCCCAGGGTGCTCACAAAATGCCTAGCAGTGGGGGCAGCCTTTTTGCGCAGGCAGGGGGGTCCAAGTTTTTCTCTACCTGGATGACTGGCTGATATCAGCCTCCTCCAGGGAAGCGCTAGTCAAGGATCAGCACCTTACCCTGGACATTTTCCATCAGGTGGGAATTAGGGTCAGTTATGCCCAATCCCACCTAGTCCCTTCCCAGCAGCTCCAATTTATTGGGGCAGTTTTGGACACAGTACAGGGCAAGGCTTTTTTACCACAAGACAGGATATCTACCTTGCAGCACCAGGCACAAATAGTAGCCTCACAGAAGAGGGTACCAACTAGATCAATCCTGTGACTACTGGGGCTCATGGCAGCGGCCATCCCTTCGGTTTCCCTGGCCAGACCTCCACATGCGAGTCTCACAGTGGATCCTCAGATTCCAGTGGGACCAGAGGGCAGATGAACTGGACCACAAGATTATGATCTCAGATCCAATGGCAGAAGATCTCTTGTGGTGGCTCAAACAGGACAACCTTTCCAAAGGGGTTCCATTTCAATCAGACAATCCCTTACAGACTCTGATGACAGATTCTTTAGGTTTGGGTTGTGGAGCACATCTGGGTCCTCACAAGACACAAGGTCTTTGTTCCACATGGAACTGTCACTTCATATCAACATAATCGAGATGAGAGCAGTGCTGAATGCATTCGAGGCCTTTCACCATCTCATTCATCCGAGTCATCTTAGGGTTCAGACAGACAACGTGTATAGTCTGGTACATAAACAAACAAGGTGGAACCCGCTCTTACCCCCTTTGAATGGAAGCAATGAGAGTGCGGCACTAGGCAGTCGACCACAACATTCATCTGACCGCAGTACATGTGCCAGGTGTCCAGAACATCCTGGCAGATGTACTCAGCCACATGCAAGCCAGAGCACGAGTGGGAGCTCAGACAGTCAGTGGTAAATAAAGTCTTCGCAAAGTGGGGAAGGCCTCAAATAGATCTGTTCACCTACCCATTCAGTGCAAAACTACCAACCTTCTGCTCGCTCGTTCCAGGGCATGATGTTTTCTGGCAAGACGCGCAGTCTCTTTGCTGGAAGTGGAGGTTCGTGCATGTCTTCCCTCCACTTCTTTTGATCCAGAGAGTTCTAATGAAACTGCAGGCAGAAGGAGCTCGAATGATCCTCGTTGCTCCCTTCTGGCTGAGACAAATTTGGTTCTCTCTACTGCAACATCTGTAAGTGGAACCTCCCTTTCCACTGCCGGTTTCCCAAGATCTCTTGACTCAGGAACAGGGGACCCTGGTTCATCCAGGTTTCAAGTCCCTTCATCTGCACACATGGCTCCTTCTGACATAGCGGCTGCCCACTTCGGGGTTTTCCCCGAGGGTAGCACAGATCTTGGTAGAGGCCAGGAAGCCTTCCACCAGAGCTACATATGCCACGAAATGGAAAAGGTTTTCTATCTGGGCAGATTTGAAAGGGATTGAATACTTTTCCTGTTCAGTCATGAAGGTCTTAGACTACATGCTGCACCTTTATGACTTGGGTCTAAGTTATTCGATCCTAAAGGTCCACCTTTTGGCCATTTCTGTCTATCATATTCCAGTAGGATAAAAGACGTTGGCACAACTGGAGGTATCCAAAACCTTTCTGAAAAGGATTCTTCATCTGAAGCCCCCAGTCAGGAGCCCTGCTCCTCCGTGGGACCTAAACTTCATTCTCGAGACCCTGCCACCCTTCGAGCTGGCAGCGAGTGCGGACATGCGCTACCTCTTCTGGAAAGTGCTTTTCCTAGTGGCCATCACATCAGCTCAAAGTATTTCCAAACTTCAGGCTCTCATGTAAGATACGTTATCTGATATTTCACAGAGACCAGGTGGCTCTGCGGACTAATCCCAGGTTCCTACCCAAGGTGATATCTGAGTCCACCTTGAATAAATCCCTGGACCTGCCGGTGTACTATAAGGAATACTCCAGCAGGGGGGAAGCTCTTCTGCATACTCTGGATGTACACAGAATTCTCAGGCACTATACGGACAGGACTAAGTCTCTTCATAAATCTGAAAAATTGTTTGTTTCCTTTGCATCCAAAAGAGAGGATGCAGCAGTTTCTAAACAGTGTTTGTCCAAATGGTTGGCAAACTGCATTAACTTCTGTTACCAGAAGTACCACAAGACCCTTCCAGGTCAGGCTGAAGGACATTCAGCCAGAGGCATGGCTGCTTCTGCTGCTTGTTTCAGGAATGTTTCAGCTGCAGACATTTGTGCAGCTGCAACTTGGAGTTCTGTCTGTATTTTTGCCAAGCATTATAGCCTGGACATTACTTCGAAGTGAAGAGTGGGCTTTGGCCTTGCTGTCCTACAGGGGCTCCTTTTATGAGTCTCTTAGAGTGGCTAGGAAACTCTCTCCTGCCTCTCTATGCCTCAGACCTGTCTCGGGTCACTGCTTGGGACTTGGTCCTACTTGTGAGTACCTGCTGCAAGAGCCCTCTCGAAGTACAGTAAGATAGTACAATTATGTGAGAACTTACCGTAACAGTAGATCTTCGATAGAGGCTCTGGCACTAGGTACTGCTTTCCCTAACCCAACCTCCCCCCGATTTTCCTTTTGTGGTTTTTCATATTGTGCTTTTTTGGCTCCAGGAGCCCCTTCTCCTTTTCTCTTGTCGAACCTCTTCAGGTCTCCAGCAGGAGAACTGGAAGGCAGGCATAGGGGCCACTCCTTATATAGTGTCACATGACGTCAGGGGCGGTCCCCCAACAGACACTGCTATCTAGAATTTTTCCATGTGGTCCTAACACCTGGCAGCTTAGTCCTACTTGAGAGTACCTACTGCAAGTGGCCTCTCTCGAAGATCTACTGTTACAGTAAGTTCTAACATAACTGTACTTTTCTGACAACTCTGCAGTAGTTGGGGTATATTCCATTGTTTTGTTTTTTTTTAACTTGCTGTTTATTCTTCTCCCCTGCTCCCTAGGCTTTGCCACCTCGAGAGTCTCTAATTGCGTCTACCCCAGCCTTGTCCTACCTGCACCGTGGTATTCCTCCATGTAGCCTCGGATTACCCCCCCAGGTGGGGACTGCGATGGGGCACCTGCACCCCCAAACTATATGCATTTCATAAGGGCACCAGACTGGGACAGGCAGGCAGACTAGTGGGGTCTGCGCTAGAGTGCTCCGTCTTCCAGGAGCCTTGAGGGCGATTTTTTTCCCCGGTGTTCTTGTGTTCAGCGTGCGTCCCTGACGTCAGGGCCCTTCCCTGCCGATGTCTGCCGTGCACTTCCCCACATTGTGAGACAGGGAGCTTGCTGCACCTCCGGCCTCCGCCAGAGGGCAGTCACACTCCGACCCTTGGGGTTCTCTACCTCCCAGGAGAGGAGAGCTGTCCTCTGAACGCTCGATCCTCTCCCTCCCCCGCCGACTCCCAGTGGTCCGGGCTCATTCCCAAACCCGGGTCACAGGCGCAGCACAAGGTGTTGCGTCCAGTGCCTCAACCCTCAGCACCACTGGGCTGGCATTCCATTGGTTTTAATATATTGTCTTTGTTTTTTTCCGGTTCCACATTGATTTCCAGGAACCAGAAAAAGGCCTGTTCTAGGGTTGTGGATATGGTGCACTATCCACACTTAGGTAGTCTACCATTCCCTTTAAGTTCAGCTGAAACGTCTTCAAGCTAAGCTCCTCCCACCCACCCAGGTGGTATGCTCCTCTGCTCTGCCTTATGGCATCAGAGCTTCCTTTCTACTGGAAGAGTCCGGTCTCCTCCTTTGAAGCTCCTGAGCATGTTGTAGGCCCAAATCTACTTTGTCTTAAGGCAATTTTTATGTTTGCTTGCATGAGGAGGAGAAGAGGTAATCTTTTGGGGCTTGTCACTGCAAGGGGTTGGGGGAAGCAAACCAGGGCCGCATCAGCGGCGGGAAAGGACATGACCACATCGGTGGTTGGCAGAGGAGCTTTTGTTGGCGGGGGACAGTCCAGGCAGACTGGAGCCTCATCGGCAGCGGGAGAGGGCTGTAGTTTGTCAGAGCTTGTCTTCCAAGCAGAGGGGACCAATCAGCACTAAGGGTGCGAATTGTTGACTGTGCGACTGGGCTACATAAAGCCATTAGCCCAGTTGTGACCAGAGGAGGACAGGTGATCTTTGCCCCACACCACCCAACCCCGGCCTCTGTTAAATGGTCAATGGGAGTGGAGCCTGGGAGAACGGCAAGACGAGACTGAGTGAATTGGTTTGTTGATTACTGGGGGAAAAAGGGTCTTATATGCTGTACTGCTTGGGCACCATTGACTGTTACCAGGGAAGGGCATATTGATGCAGATTGTAAAATTGACTGGGTGCTAACTACTGCTGAGGGAGGAGTCAAACTGTGTGAACTGATTACTGCAACAGTTTCTGAACTGGTGAACTGGATGTTGCTGATTGGGGGCAAAGGGTCCCGTAAACTGTGCTGCTTGGGCAACATTGTCTACTGCTACGGGGGGGGGCATATTGAAGCAGATTGTAAAATTGACTGTGTATGCTAACTACAGCTTAGGGAGTAGGCAAACTGTGTGAACTGTTTACTGCTGCTCCTAAACACTGTGGGGTGGGCATATTTTTGCTTGTAAAATGACTATTAGGGCTGGAAAACTGGCTAATGGAGAGAAAGAGGGAGAGCTGCTGTGATCTGTTTACTACTGGGGAGGAGGCTAACGGCTAGGGTCTTTGTGTAATACTGACTAAATTAATTCTGTTAGAGGGTTGTATGACTCGCACCAAAATGAGCGTAGACTCGGGGCTGTCCAGAGCAGGCATCTTCGGTAGGGTGATGGGTGTAGAGGGTGTGGGGCGGCAATAATATTAAACTGGGCATGGAGGTTCGGGGGATGCCCAGTGCGTTTTCAGTTGGCAGAACTTAGGGAGGAAGTCAAGGGGATCAGAAGACAGCTGGAAGGTGGGAGGGGGGAGGATTGGGGTGGAAAGGACCTCACGAGAATAGACAAGGCCAATATGCTATACCCCAGGGAACAGGTGGACATGGACCTTATAGTTGCTCTGGAGGGGTGGGGCATGATACAGGCAAAGTAAGGAACTCACTTCGTAGGATGGTGGCTGACAAGAGGGAGCCAAGGAGGGAAGGGGGAACAGATGAGAGCAAGTTGGGGGCAAACATCACACTTAGTAATTGATTCACCCCGCTATATCTGGGAGAGGACATAGAGGAGGCTGGCGGGAGGAAGCAGGAGGATGGAGAGGGTTTGGTAAGCAAGCCGGGGAGGGAGGAAGGGGGATGGGGAGCAGGATGAGGCCAGGGGAGGCAGGAGATATAGGGTGAGGCAGGCATCTGAGTTGGGAAGTCAGCCAAGGCGGGGCGCAGTCGGGAGTACCTGAGGTCAGCTTTGGGGCAGGAGAAATCTGATGAGGTGGGGGAGGAGGGGTGGGAGAAATAACAGATGTGGTGGAGGATACAGGACCGGAGGGGGATGGAGGCAAGGAGGGAAGCAGTAGGAGGGTGTCGGGGGAGGAAGGGGACTGAGGGTTCTGGCCCAGAAAGGGAGTGTGGAGGAGATCTTTGGGGGGGGCAATCTGTGCCACCCAAGAAAGGGGGGAGCAAGGAGCAAGTTGGGATCTGCAGGCAGAAAAAAGAGCACGAGTAGTGCATGTACAGACTTGTGATCCCTGGGCTGAGGGGGTGAGAGGAGTAAGCAGGGGGGTTGACAGAAGGAAGAGCCTGGAAGGAATCAAATGAATCAGTAAAGTGGGGAGATGGGTAAAGGTGATCTTGCTGGGTGACTCCATGACCAGGGGCATCCAGTGAGACAGGCAGGGGAAGGAAAAAGCAGCCCAGTCAAGGCTATATGTATCCCAGGGCTATCCATACACAAAGCCAAATTCTGGCTATACTCGTTAGCATTGGAATGTGGGGGATCCCCAGATTTCCTAATACATCTGGGAACAAATGACTTGGAGAGGAACAGTGAACTGGAAATTGAGGCGAGATTCCGGGAACTGGCCAGTGTCTGCCAGTCTATAGGAGATTCTACCAGTATCTAGGGCGTTCAGGGAGACCAAGCATAAACTTAGAGAGGTAAACCAGTGGCTCAGGGATTGGTGCAGGGCAGAAGGGTGTGGGCTGGTAGGGTACTTGGGGGAGACATGGGAGAATAAGGGGTTTTATGCCTAGGATAGGATACACCTCAGCTTGGAGGAGATGGAAATCTTGAAACTAGAATTTGCTGGATTCATAGTTAAGAGGTAGGGTTTAAACTTGTAAAGGGGGGAAGGTTAAGTAAAAGAATGGATCCAAGAGGGCTGCTCGAAGGTCCAGGTCTAGGGCATGAAAAGAGGGCAGGTGACTGCAAAGTAAATCCATCCAGAGCTGTGCAGGAGGTGGTGCTAATAGGGATTGCACAGGGCCGAGACAATTGGAGAGGGGTCGGGGTGGAGGACAAGCCTGATCAACGCCATGAGCATGGGCAATAAAATGCCTGAGCTCCAGGCGATGCTGGGTGAGGGATCAGTGGATGCGGTGGCAATTACCGCGACATGGACCACCCAGAAAAATGATTGGGATCTAAACTTAGAGGGCTACAAAAAATTCAGGAGGGATAGAGAAGAGGGAAGAGGAGGGGGTTTAGCGCTGATAGTCAAAAATATAATGGTTAATGGAGTGGGGGAGGTTGTGGGGGGTGGAGGTGATTTGGGTAACCCTGCAAATGAGGGGAGGTAAAAGATTGAAAATAGGGGTTGTGTAGAGACCCCCTGTGATGGAAGAGGACAAACTAGCTGAGAACATCAAGGGGCACTGTGACCGTGGAAAGGGTAGGGTGGTGGTCTTGGGGGACCTTAATATACCGGGGGCAGACTGGGGCACTATGACATCCACTGTGGCCAAGGAACAGAGACTCATGGATGAGTTTCAGGATGCCTTCCTGGTCCAGTAAGTGGGAGAACCCACTAGGGAGGGGAGATGAGGATACTGGACATTGTCCTAGCAGACAGTGACCAGATAAGGGGCATGGAAGTGTGCAGCCTGCTGGCAAGTGGTGACCACGCCACGGTCTTGTTTTTGCTGTGTCTGGGGGGGGGGATAACCGCACTAATACAGTAGTAGTGGACTTTAGGGGGGCAGACTTCGTGGGCGTGGGCAGGATTCTACAGGGGAGCCAGGACAAGATCAGGCCAGACATGGATCCTGGTAGCTTGTGGGAGACCATCAAGAAAGGAGTGCAGGAGGCTACTAGCTCATGTACAAGGGTAAGGCATAAGCGTGGTAGAGCCAACAAGCCGTGTTCATGGACCAGGGAGGTGCAGGAGGCAGTGAGGGATAAAAAGGCTGCCTATGCATGTTTTAAGCATTCTAGGGGGTGATAGGGAGAGGGGTGAGTATGAAATGACATCTAGAAGGGTCACCAGGAGCCGGCCCGTCGGCGCAGCGGTTGGATTTCTGCTTGCGACGCCGGTGACCGGTTCAGGAATGACCCGGATCGCCGGAGGGCCGGCTGGGGAGAGAAGGATTGAGCGTCCTTTGGACAGCTCTCGTTCTCTGGGGGGAGGACAGGGCAGCATTCAGCGTAAGAGCGGCACCTAGCAGAGGCTAGGTGGCTACACCACGTCGATGCTTGTCAGCACGTCAGGATGGGGTGGACGCAGGTCGTCATTGCGCGTCCCCATCCTGCTTAAAGGGGGTTAAAAATCCCGAACCTCGCCGTCTTAATGGCGCTCTGCCCCTGGATGCCCTGATTGGCCTCCGGAGCCGATCCCCTACTAGACACAATTCCGCGGCCCAATATAGGGGGTCGGAACCGGCCCCGCTCTCTGGGGGGGTAAGCCAGGGATGACCAAGGGGATGCGGTCATATCCGGAGGTGGGGGCAGCAGGGGTCCGTGACTGGAGCAGATAATTCCGACGGGAGTTGTAGGGGCAAAAATAGATAATAAGAAAAAAAAAAAAAAAGAAGGGTCACCAGAATGGTAAGGGGAGCCAAGGCAAGGATGGAGCAAAACCTGGCTAGGGCTATCGGGAGGGGAAGGGGATTCTATAGATACATAGGGGAGAAGAGAAAAGGGAGGGCACAGATCAGCAGGGTTAGGACTGGGGAAGGATGGACTCAGGAGGTATGGGATCTGGCAGAGGTGCTAAATGAGTACTTTGCCTCGATATTTACAGAGGGAGGGAGATAGGGAATCCATCCAGCCCGATGGGAGGGTAGGGGAGACAGCAGAGTCGAAAGGTCAGATGGGGTCTAGAGGACCGAAAGAGGATGGGGTACAGGCAGGGCCAAGCCTAGAAGGGGATGGGTGCTTAAACGAAGGGGTGGACTGGGAAGGAGAAATCACATTAGATAGAGTGAGGGAGGCCCTTTGGTCGTTAAAAACTGATAAGGCACCGGGGCTGGATGGGCTACACCCGAGGGTTATGAAGGAACTGGCGGATGAGCTAGCAGCTCCTCTAGCTGCACTCTTTAACACTTCTCTACGGACAGGATAAATGGTTCATGTGGTGCCTATCCACAAAAGGGAATCTAGGGAGGAGATGGGAAATTACAGACCTGTCAGCTTAACATCAGTGGTAGGCAAACTAATGGAGGGCATTATCAAGGAGAAGCTCAGGAGGCAACTGCAAAGATTGGGGCACCTGGATGACAAACAGTATTGTTTCGTCCCAGGTAGATTGTGTCAGACCAACCTCATAGATTTTTATGACTGGGTCGACAAAGACTGGTGGATGTCCTATACCTAGATTTCAGTAAAGCGTTTGAATCGGTACCCCACATTGGATTGCTAACAAAGCTGTGGGGGATGGGGGTGGGAGGAAAGTTGCTCAGATGGCTACAAAATTGGCTAACGGGCAAACACAGAGGGTAGTGGTTGATAGGATTGTCTCCTCCCCTAGGAAGATCATCAGTGGGGTCCCCCAAGGTTCAGTAATGGGGCCACTCCTGTTCAATGCCTGTGTCTCGGATATGGGAAGGGGGGTCAGGAGTAGAATGAGCCTCTTTGTGGATGACTCAAAACTGGGAGCATTGGCAGACAGGGGCGAAGTGAGAGAGATGGTCCAGAGGGACCTGGATACCCTGGAGGGTGGTCAAGGAGGTGGGGATTGAGGTTTAATCCAGGGAAGTGTAGGGTGCTGCACCTGGGGGGCAGAAACCTAGGTAATGATTACACCCTGGGGGGTTTCACTGCAAGCCACAATGAGTGAAAGGGATCTGGGGGTGGTGGTAGTTGCCAAAATGAATAACGATGAAAACTGCAGAAGAACTGCGGCAAAAGCAAATAGGATTCCGGGCTGCATAGCCAGGGCGATTACGTCCCGGAGGAGGGAGGCGATCCTCCCTCTGTATAATGCATTGGTCAGGCCACATCTCAAGTACTGCGTGCAGTTCTGGAGACCTCACCTCAAGAAGGATGTAGCACTGCTGAAGAGGGTCCAGAGGAGGGCAACCAGGATGATTCGGGGCGTGGGAGGGAGGACCTATGAGGAAAGGCTGAAAGAGCTTGGGCTATACTCGCTGGAGGAGAGAAGAAATATGGGGGACATGATAGGGTTCTTCAAATATGTAAAAGGGATAAATGGGTGGAGCCAAAGAGATGTTCAGACTAAAACGGGGGCACAACCAGGAGGCATGAGTGAAAGCTGGAGGGGGGAAATTACAGGGGAGAATGCAGGAGACATTACTTCACTGAGAGGGTGGTGGGGCCATGGACTGCACTGCCGGGGCGTCTGGTGGAGGAGGGCACAGTGGAGGGCTTCAAGAGGGGGTGGGACAAGTACAAGGGTAAACTGAAGCTAAAGGTGACTCTTTCTGGGGCTGGAGTGTGGAAGAGCGAGCACCCATTAGGGGCTGGCTACTAAGCAGACACGACAGACCATCAGGCTTATTCTGGTGGCTTTTAGTATGTTAGTAAATATGTTGTGACAGCTTGCTGGAGTAGCAGGTTGTGGAGGTGCGGTCATGTTGTGGCCAATGCCCCCACTGCTTTTTGGGGCTTGTCTCTGTGGCACCAATGAATGAGCACGCTGTCTATGACAGCAGCTCAGAAGCATGCCACCAACTTGAAACGATTTCGCCACTGCAAAATGAGGGGGCACCCCCTTATTGCAGGGCATGCCTTGCCTGGTGTAACATTTCAATAAACATGGTGGCGGCTGTTGCCGTCAGCCTCTCACAGTCCCCAACAAGCCGACTTCGGAGGTGCCCAATCCCCCTGTCGGCAAGCATCCTCATCAGTTTGTTTGCCAATGGGGGAGCCCAATCCCCATCAGCATATGTGCCTCTTTGCTGTTTTTCTCTGCAAAGGGGTGTGCCCAATCCCCCTTGGCATCACCACCCCCAAAAAAAAAAACAGACATATTTGAAGACGGGGAGCCCAATCCTGTCGGCTTCAGTGCCCTGTCCCCAATCTGCCGAGAGGGGTGCCCAATCTTCCTTGGCATCACCCTCTCAATACGCTTGCCGAGAGGGTGCCCAATGCCCCTGTCAGCATGATTAACCCCCCCATAGCAGTGGCATTTTCCTGCCCCGCCCCACCCCCATTGTGTGCCTCACTGGGAGCCCACCACAGTGTGGCTAACATGACCCCCCACCAAATCATGGGACACACTGGGATCCCACCCCAATGTGGCCAACATCGTCCATACATCTGTAAAAAAAAGAAAACGGTCCGAGGTGTTATTTCTGGTTTTTTTTTTGTTTTTTTTTTATAGCTTGAAACAGAAAACAGTCCCTTGCCATCGGGTCCCCTCCTCCAGCCCACACCCACCCTTTGCGTACCCGACCTCTCCACACCCTCCCTCACCCCATACTTACCTCTGGAGCCCAGCACAACAGTCTTTGATTGAGCGGGAACATGTCTGGACTCTTCAAAGCTGACCGCGAACTGAAGAAATGCCGGTAAGCTGTATAATGGCACCAGTGGGAGAGGGGTTCAACTTAGGTGGATATATCGCCCATTTTTGCATCTTTTTGCACCAAATTTTCAACATGGGGTTCTTGGGACCCGACCTCATGAATTCAGTCTCTGTCATGTCGTTATTCATTCCCGAAAGGTGATTTCACGGTCACTCCACCGAATCACCTTCTGGGACCAGTTAATGATATGCCAGTGCCACTGTTTATGAAGCGGGCTCCCAAAAGGCCTATGTTGCAAATTTGGTGAAAAAATTCCAAAAAAATTACTGTTATGAACTTGCGGTGCTCAGTTCCCTTGCATGCTCATAACTTTGAGAATTTTTTAAATATTTTCACTCCAGATTTTCAACATTGCCATTTTTCCGCACCCCCTTATGAACAGTACAGCTGTCATTTTTCACATCCTGTCCAAAATGTGTTTTCGCACATCTGGCACACAATGGCGTGGACGCTGTGCAAAATCAATGTTCAGGACAGAGCAAGAAAATCACAGTGACAGTTCGTAAGGAGAGGTCCCAAAAAGCCCATGTTGCAAATTTGGTGAACAAATTCAAAAAAATTACTGCATTACCAGCATGCATTGCGCAGTTTCTATGCACGCTCATAACCACCAATTTTTTTATGTTTTTACTCTAGATTTTCAGCATTGTCATTTTTGCACACTGCCTTATGAACAGTACAGCCGTTATTTTTCACATCCTACCCGAAACATGTTTTCACACCTGTGGCATCAACGTTCGGGACAGATTAAGAAAAATCACAGTGTTACTGTTCATGAGCGGAGGTCCCAAAATGCCTATGTTGAAAATCTGGTGTAAAAATCCCCAAAATAATTGCATTGTGGGTGTGCACTGCACAGTTTCTACACATGCTCATGACTAAATTTTTTTTATAGTTTCAATCCAGATTTTCAACACTACCATTTTTTTTTACACTACCTCAGTGAACAGCACAGCTGTCATTTTTCACATCCCGCCTGAAATGCGTTTTCGCACCTGTGGTGCCACATGGCGCAGTGACTGTGCAAAATCACCTTTCAGCTAATGAACTGATAGTGTCATTGTTGATGCAGTAGTGTCACAAAATGCCCATGTTGAAAACTTGGAGTGAAAATACCAAGAAACACCCAAAGTTAGGGTTTCCGACTATAATGCCCTAACCTGTAGGGACTGACAGGTGTCAGGGGTGTGACTTGAGATTGTTCACAGTAATGTTCACGCCACTCCCACCCCTGCCCCGGAGCCAGTGACAGGCATTAAGTTGTGCATTAGACTCTTCGGACCCAAAGTTCACCCCATTCTCCTATACTGTATCTATATCAGTGTTATCGCCTTCTGGAGTGGGGTGAGTGTAAAGCCTGAACACCCCAAGGCGCACCTCAACACTTGTCAGTGTCTGCAGGGTAGGGTGAGGTGAAATGGCATGAGTGTTGTGGGTGACGACACAAAGACACACCCCAGTGCCTTCCATCTCTGTAGGGTGGAGGTAGGGCTGGCATCAGTTCAGTACTTCACTGCCATTCCTATTCTGCATCTGTCAAACTCCTGCACTTCCAGTGCTAATGCCAGCAAGCAAACATTCAGCATTGACAAATGCTTGTTTTTCTAGTGATTTTCTTTTTGCTGTTTGCAACGTTTGCACTGTTAAAGAGTGCGATGACCTCAAAAACCAGGCCCAGCTTCAAGTGGTGTGCCGCTTACAACCAGAAAATGTTGCATACCGACCCTCATGCCTCACGTGTGTACTGTTTGCGGGCTCAACATAATCGGCACACTTGCGGCCTGTGCCAGTTCCTGCAAACCCCATCTCTCAAGGACTGTTATGCCAGCCTTTTATTATGCTGCCTGGATGAACGGGATCTGGTGGTCTCGTCCAAGGATTCCCACAGGGCTGTTTTGGCAGCAGTGGGTTTGGCATCACAGTTTACTGTGCTTGAAGAGGGGGCATCCCGGGTCACGGTTGTCTCATCCTCAGCTCCCTGTGGGTGCCAGCGTTGGGGCCTCATTCATGGGTATGTTTTGGGACATGTGCCAGTGCCTTCTGACCTCTGGGAGGGCCCTTCCTGATGGATAAATCTAAAAAAATTCAAGCGGACCCATCGCATGTCATGGGACAAAGAATGGGCTTGCTCTTCCCACGCCTACAATTCTGTTACTGGCTCGATAGCTGTTGAGCAGTCGGCTTCAGCCAGTCCTTCTGGGGTCATAGTACAGGCCACCAGGTCCACAGTGCCCACGTCGCACTTGTTGGATAGGATACGGGTTGACCAGCCAGTCAAGGTATTTGTCGACCTGTTGTTGGAAGAGGTCGAGGATGACTTGCTCTCTTAGACGCTGATCCTTTTGACTCTCTCCCAAGAGGGGCTGGACAAACCAGCCGACCCGAATGTTTCCACCAGGAGATCAACCCTTCTGGGGTTCCGTGGTAAGAGACAGTCTGTGTTGCATACACAGCCCCTTCTGCCATGTCTCCTCTACGGTAACACGCTCGTTGTCCCTGAGGTTCTGGTTAAGGACCCAGTCCAGCTCAAGATCGTGATCTCTGGAATGTCAGTGTTTCTGCTCTTGGCTTTTGACTAGGAAGTGCCATCGATGCTCCTTTTCCTCCTCCTTCTCCTCTTTGGAAGATGAGAGGCTCCACTGGAAGTTGCAATGGCACTATGAGATGCTGATGTGGCAGCAATGGATCCTTGGCCATGGTTGACCTACACCTCAGACCCTTGTGTTTCCTTGAGCTCTGCCAGTGTGGCCCATTCCAGTCCTGCCCCAACTGGTGGAGCCTGCGCCAGTCCTGGTAGAACCCCCACCGAAGCAGCCCTTGCACAGGGTACCATCAAAGGCTGCTTACCCCGCCACTGGTCTCCTCAGACAGCTGTCTGTTCAGATCACTCACTCAGATGAGTCCAGGGTAGTCCGTGGTGAGCAAAGGTCAAAGGCGGTGTTCAAGAAATCATCAGACTCCATGATGTCCTCCATGCATTTCTCTTGGACCCCAGGCTTTAATTATGAGTGGACTGAAGAGCTTACCACTGAGCATGGACCGGCCTTCTTTGGAGTCTTGCTCATGTCTCAACTACAAGTCCATTGAGATTCACCTGGAGACAGTCCAGAAGCAGACAAATACTCCCACATGGAGATCATCGGCAAGGATGTTGCTTTGGGGGTTGCCTTCCAGGTAGTGGAAGCCATTCTGGGTCCTGACTTGGAGTTCTAGCAGCACCCAGCACCCCCTGCTCATATTGTCCACAAGTATGTGGTACCCACCGGGTCTCCTCCCGAGCATCCCTCAGCCAGGGAGGCTGGTGCCTGATTGTTTTTTGTAGGATGGGCAACATTGGGGATGTTGACAAGCCTCCCAACAAGGAGTTCGAGAAGCTGGACCATGCAGCTACAAAAGTTTATGCTTCCTCCTCCCTAGGTCTGTAGGCCAATTTTGGTCATGGCCTCATGGGGGTTCTGGACCATGTGCTTCACCATCTCTCTGCAGACTTAGCAGTCAAGATGGTCAGAGATCAGGGACGTTCTGTTGTTAAGCACCAGCTTCAGATGGCCTCGGACATCGGCAACTCCTGTGCTCGATCAGTGGCTGTGGCAGTCGCTTTGTGGTGTAGAGCTTTGTTGAGAATTTCTACCTTTACAGTGGAAACCTGACATAGGCTGGAAGGCAGTCCCTTCATGGGTACAAACCTGTTTGGGCCAAGAGTGAATGGTCACCTCACCAGGACTGTGAAGTCCAGTGCCACCCTTGATTTTGTAATGTTCTCTCTGAAGGACCTTAAGGGCCAGAAGCCAAAGAGGTCTTTTCAGTTTTGGCCCTTTCCACCCCAGCAGTCCAAGCCACAGCAGCCCTAGTTGGGGAAGTCTCAGGTTTGGCGACCTAAATCCAAGCCCTGTGCCTCCAGCTCCAAGAAGCCCAGAGGTCGGGGTCTGCAGCAGCCAGCACCGGAGCCTCTGCAAAGCCTGCCCAGTGACAGGTCAGGGACGTCTCCCTCCTGCCCGTGCCTCAGCTTCTCCTGTTTGGGGGAGGGCAGTTTCACCATTTCTGACATGCCTGGTCCATCATTACCATCAACAGATGGGTGATAGATGTGGTTGGTTGAGGTCTGCCTCATGATTTGGAGGCTCTCCCGCTCTACTGAGCCCATGCCCCATGGGAGTCTGCAGTGTCTCAGGACATGCTGTCCACTCACAGGGAGCACATCGCTCAGCTGTTCCAGAAAGGAGCTGTAGTTTGTGTCCAGGATGCCACGGCTTTCTGTCCAAATATTTCCAGGACCCCAAATGGACCAGGGGTTGGTGCCCCATATTGGATCTTCAAAGTCCGAACCCGTTCTTGAGGAGGCTAAGTTCAGGATGATCACGTGGGATCAGATAATTCCATCTCTGGAGTAGGACATGTGGTTCTGCTCCCTGGGCCTCCAGAATGCTTTCTTTCATATCCCAGGCCATCCATCCCACTGGCTGTACCTTAATTTCCATGTAGACAGGGTGCTCTAAGAATTCCGAGTCATGCCTTTTGGACTCTCCTTGTCCTCAGGGTCTTCACTAAGTGCATCGCAGTTTTGTCAGCATTCTTGCTGCATTCCAGGGTCCAGGTGTACCCATACCTGGATGACTGGCTGATTGTCAGTTCATCCCAGGAGGAAGTGGAGTGGTCCAGGGACTTGGCCCTCCAGGCTTACTTGGCCTTGGGTCATCTTGTCAACTTGGCCAAGTCAGAACTTCACTTCTCGCAGGGCATCCTCTTCATCGGGGCAGAGCTTGACTCCCCTGAAGCCAAGGCCCAATTCCCAGTGGACCAGGCATCGGATTTTACGTTTTTTTGTCCAGCCATTTCAGATTGGGGGCATTTGCACCCTGCCCGGGACTTCCTGTACCTGCTAGGATGCATGGCGTTCTACTCCAGTGAGGTCCAGTGGGCCCGCTGGTGGATGCATCCCCTGTTCTGGTACCCAAATCGCCTCAGCAGCAGGCCTCCATGACTCTTGCCTCTATGCCCGGATCTGCTCTTTTGCCACAAGGAGAAGTAATTGCTCTCAGACCTTTAATCCCTGCACCTGACAGCCGGATTCCTGAGTGGCTAGAGTTCCAGGCTTTGGGTCTCTCCATCAAGGTCCTTCATGTTGCATAGTAGCCTCTCGGAAGAAGTCAACTCACCAGTGCTATGCCTTCAAGTGGAAATGCTTTTCTATTTGGTGCCAGGACAGGGAGCTTGACCCCTGTCCTGCCCCATGGCTAGCATCCTAGACTACCTGTGGTCCCTCTCTGTTGGGCCTAAGATACCTGGCAGCCATCTCTGCATACTGGGCCTGGGCTGGTATGCTGACAGTGCAGGAGAAGGTGATTGGGCACTTCTTTAAGGGCCTTGACCAACTGTCCCTGCCTGTGCATGAACTGCCACCACCTTGGGACTTGTTGCTAGTACTGGCAGTGCTCATGGGCAAGTCACTCGAACTAATGCACAGGTGTTACATCTCCCACCTGTCATGGAAGACCGCCTTCTTGGTAGCCATCACCTTTTTAAGAACCGTTAGTAAGCTCCAGGCCTCCTCGGTGGAGTTTCCATGCTTGGTGTTCCACAGGGACAAGGTTGCCCTCCACCCCAACCCAGAGTTCCTCCCAAAGGTTGTTTTGGAATTTCACCTTAAACAGGTGATTAACCTCTCGGTTTATTTCACCAATCCAGCCTCGGAGGCTGAGCACAGGCTCCACATGTTGGATATGAGCTGAGCGCTCACTTATTACACGGAGCACATGACTGGAGTTCGCCAGCTCTTTGTCACCTGTGCTGAAGCCACACCTGGCAGACCAGCAGCTAAGCAGATGATTGGCAGCTGGATTACCTTCTGCATCAACCTCTGCTATAAGTTGGCTGGTAAGAAACTGTCTTGTTGGGCTAAGGGCTCATTCCACCCAACATACCACTGCCTCGGTGGCTGCTTCCAGGGACATCCCTGTCCAGGAGATCTGCAGGGCTGCTACATGGAAGTCCACACACACCTTCGTTTACCATTCCCACATCAACCTTGAGTCACCACGGGATGCTGGTTTTGATGCCTCAGTTCTCCATTCCCTGTTTACAAAGTAGGGGTGTGTGCCTTGCCCTCTCCTCACCAAAAACTGCTAGGAGTCTGCATAAGTATGGATAGTGCACCATTTCCACATCCCTAGAAATGAGGGTTTTCACCCCAGGAGTCCTTTAGCATCAGTAACTATAGCAGTTAGCTGGCTAGGTGCAACTGCCTCGCAGGTGAGGTATGATAATTTAAGATAATTAGTATAATGAGCTTAGGCATCAGCCAATCAGAAAAGAGGAGGGGAAGTGTGCTGAGAGGGAGCAGCCTGAAGGGCTTCAGAATTGTTTCTCCACTAACTGAGCAACACTGCCCCAGAGGTGCCTTTCAACTTTCCTTGTTGACGCCTTTTTCTGCTTCTCTTGGTAAAGTTTTCCTCACAAACCTATTTTTGAATGTGCTGAGTATATTTTATGTGTTTTTTAGCAGTTCCTATCAATTCCCAGGAACTGCTGTTTTTGGTTGGTTCCACGGTTCCCTCCACTTTATTTTCTTTTACTTCAGTCATAATTGAGTATTTTTGACATTTTTTGGACTATTTAATCGCAGTTCCACTTTTCTGGAGGGAACAGATGATTTTGAAGGTTTTTTCTTTATTTTTTTACCTCAGCAATCGCGGTTCCTTACCGCGAGGGAACCGACTGGAATTTCTACCTTTTGACACTTATTGCTGTTTTCTCTGTGGATTGACATGTCAAAGATCCCCAAAACTAAAAAGAAAATTGGACCTACAGGTTTTAAAAAGTGTGTCAACTGTCACAAGATTATGGCCATAGCAGATTCTCATAACCCATGCCTTAGGTGTTTAGGTTAAGGTCATACTTGCTCTTTTTGCACCAAATTTTGTGAAAACAATTTTGATAAACAAAACAGAGAGACTTGAAAAAAATTATGGCCGAGGAAAAATCAAAGGCTACCGATAAGGGGCCATCAAAAAATTAAAAATTTAAACAGGTGCTGATGAAGCATTCAAGCCCCAGCCTAAAAATAAAGCTTCCAAAGGAGCTGCTGTAGTTCTTCCAAAATTAATAACTAATAAAGGTGCTGATGAAGTGTCTGTACTAAAAAGAAGCATGATCAAGCTGCTGATGAAGTGGCTAAAAAGATGATTTGCAATGACAAAAACGCTCCTGTTCCTCCTGGGAAAGCCAGTAGTGAGACAACAGGCAGCTTAAAACATAAAGAAAAAACAAAATATACACAGCCACAGTCTGGGCAGGAGCTCCCATCTGTGCAAGACTTGGCAAAAGCATGGCATGTCTTTCAAACCCTACAAAAGATGGACTCCATGTTTTCTGGGGCTGGTAAGCACTCTCTCACAGTTCTCTGTCCTGGAGACTGTGAGGGTGATGTAGAAGATGAACATATTTATGATGGCCCTGATATGCATTTAGAGGGCCTGGAACCTAATGTGTCCCCTGACCCTCATTTTGGAGCTTTCCCTGCTGACCAGGAGGATCCCTCCTCTATACTTACGTTTATTCAAAATATGCTAGACACCCTGGACCTCCCTACTCAGGAGTCTAACCAGGATGAGGACGAGGATCAAGATTATAGGGAGATGAAAGGTGTCCCATCTCCCAAAAGATTGGTCGTGCCTGTCTATAATGCTTTAAGAAAAACTACCATGGAAGTGCTTCAAACCCCCACTTCTGTGGCAGGGGTTGATAGACGTGCTGACAAAAAATACCAGTTGTCTAAAAATGACACTGAGTTCATGTCTGTACATCCCAGCCATGAGAGTATAATACAACAGGCAGCATGCAAGAAAGCTGGAGTCTCCTTGTCTTCCTTAACCCCCCCCCCCACCAAAACAAGGACTCCAGAAAAATCGATTTCATTGCAAAGAAGATGTACACCACAGCTTCCTGCTTATCAGACTTTCCTCCTACATGGTTTTCACAACCAAATATCAGAAAGCACTGTGGAACTCTGTCCTGGCTATTGCCCACAGTGAGTCGGACACAGTAGTGCGGGAACTGGTGGATCTTACTTCGAGAAACAGCTCTTGCAGCAGGTTACACCATTAGGACCTCTTCCGAAACCTCTCAGGCTTCATCGGACAGACCCCGGGACACCGACACCAGATCGGCCTCCCAGGGGACCTGACCCCCCCTCCCAGGAAGACCAAGGACCTGACATCCCTTAAGCAGACAATAGACATCAAACGGGCTGCCGACCCGTCCCCGGTTAAGTGCCTATCAGACAGATGTCGGCCTAACACCCGACATCATCAAGCGTTCTCAGGAGGCGACAACTGCATCTCCGTCACGGTGGATACGGTTGCAGGAACTCTACAGAGGATCTAACATTGCCTGATAACCAGGCAGGCGCGGCGGGGCGCGGGCTTCCACAGGAACCTTCGCCGGATCCGGCGACACCCTTGGACCCGACGCCCGATACCGGTGACAGACCAACTCCGATGCCAGGACAGTCATCTGGTATGAACATTCAGGAGGTTAAAGACCTCTTTACCTTTTGATGGGACAAATCAAAAAAGACGTGGTCCCAGTGAAGCCTACTCCTCCTACTTCCCCCCCCACTACTCCTCCTCCTCCTCCACCACAGGGGCCAGTAGGAAGACCTACGACCCCCAAGGAGCCTACTCCACCTCCTAGGGGCAGATCCAAAGAAAGGAGAAGGCCCCCTTCAAGAGCTCCCTCCAGGTCCCCCAGTCCCAAGCAACCCAGACATAGACGGTCCACTCCACAGGGGGATGACTCTAGATCTGACACCTCAGATACCTCCAGGTCTCCTTCTCCAATCAGTATCCCATTGTCTGACTCACGAGACCTCCCCAGGTCACCTCCGAATGAACCCTCCTTTTCTGAAATCATGAGGCACATCTAGGAGAGCATGGGATGGGCAACGGAAGACCTAGACCCTGAACAACAGCACCTAGCTCGTTATCTTTGGCAGAAGGACCCTAAGCCTGTGGTGGTGCCACCCTTGGTGGACACCTTCGCAGACGTCACCAAGGCTGCGTGGAAACGTCCGCACTCCACCCCTGCGGTGCCAAAGGAGGCTGACTGCCTGTACAGGGCCCCTGCAGAGGACCCGTACTTGATGCAACAACCCCTGGCTCATTCCCTGGTCATGACAGGTCTCAACGACCGCAACATTTGAGTACACAGCCTCCGGACCAGGAGTCCAAGCAATTGGACTCACTGGGTAGGCGCATGTATGTGGCTGCTACATGCTCCATTAGGTCACTGAACTATCTGACACACATGGTTCAGTTTCAGAATGCCCTATGGGAACAGGGTCAAGACCTAGTCAAAGCACTTCTGGATGGCAAGCAGAAGGAGGAGCTTCTGAACCTCCTCCACACTGGATCAGACGTGGGGACCCAAGTTTTGAGAGCCGCTTACGATTCAGTGGACTCCGCAGCAAGAGGAGCAGCCTCAGGCATCTGTCTCTGGAGACACGCATGGCTTCGCATCTCCGGATTTACCCCGGACGTCCACAAAAATATCCTGGACATTCCCTACAACAGTGAACTCCTATTTGGTGAAGATTCCAAAAAGGTGATCACCAAATTACAGGACGCCGGGAAGGCAGTAGGGACTGTAAAGGCCATGTACATGCCCAAATCTGGTTCCTTTCGCAGGAACCAGAATCGTTTTTGCGGCCAGCAACAATGGCAGCAGACACGTTCCGGCCAGCAGCAAAGGGGCAACTTCAACCGTAAGGCCCAGCCTAAGTCTTCCCCAGGCCAAGGTCAGAGATATACCAAACCGACCCAGCCTGCAGGGGGGTAATGCCGCCACAGTATGACTCCTTCCTGGCCCCCACCCCTCCTCTGGACCAACGGGAAGAAAAGGTCGGGGGTTGCATCGCTCGCCACCTCTCAGGATGGCAGACGATAACCGCCAACCAGTGGGTCCCCCAACTGGTCGAGAGAGGACACTTTATAGAATTCCTCGACCACCCACCGTCAAGACCTCCCCTGCTTTCCCATTATTCGGGTCAGCATGCACTGCTTCTACAGCAGGAAGTGCTCGCACTTCTGGGAAAGGAGGCTATAGAGCACGTACTGTGGAACCTGAGAGAGGTGCAGGTTATTATTCCCACTTCTTTCTGGTTCCCAAAAAGACAGGGGACCGCTGTCCGATTCTGGATCTCAGCGACCTCAACATTTCAGTCCTGTACAAACGCTTCCGCATTGTGACCCTTATGGGTTTAATTCCCATGCTCAAGCACGGCACCTTCCTAGCGTCTCTGGATATACAGGATGCTTACCTGCACATACCTATAGCTCAAGCGCACAAGAAATTCTTGTGCTTCGAGTTTCTGGGTCACCATTATCAGTTCCGAGCCCTTCCCTTCGGACTGTCCTCGGCACCTCAGGTATTTACGAAGTGCATGGCGGTCATGGCGGCGGCTCTCTGGAGACAAGGCCACTACGTGCTCCGATACTAGGACGACTGGCTCCTCATGGACCCCACTCGGGAGGCTATAATGTCTGTGATCCACTGTACTCGTTCCCTCTTCGGGTCGTTGGGCATCATCATCAATCAGGAGAAGTCATACCTGGTTCCATCGCAGAGACTGCAGTTCATAGGTGCAGTCCTGGACACCATCCAGGGGAAAGCCTTTTGCCCCAGGACAGAGCAGAACACATCAGATCCCTCATAAGGGACATCTTGACAAAGAAGACAGTCCCAGCAAGGCTGATCCTTTGCCTGCTCGGACACATGGCTGCGGCCATTGCAACAGTCCCTTTAGCCCATCTTCACATGCAGGTGACCCAGTGGATGTTACAGGTACAATGGGATCAGAAGCAAGACCATCTGCAGCTCCCAGTTTGGATCACGAGTACCGTTATCCGGGATTGGAAATGGTGGCTCGAACCAAAGCATCTATCGGTGGAAGTCCCCTTTATTGCGCCGTTTCCGATTGTGACACACTCCATGGATGCTTCCAGGTCCGGTTGGGGAGCACACCTCGACGGTGTCAGGTCTCAGGGCTCGTGGATGCCCCAGGAAGCTCATCTCCACATAAATATTTTTGAGATGAGAGCAGTCCTTTACGCCTTGCAGGCCTTCCAGTCAGAGATTCCGCCGGGTACTCTGCTGTTGCAAACAGATAATACCACGGTGATGTATTACCTCAACAAACAAGGAGGCACCCATTCCTACCCACTTTGCAGGGAGGCAGTGAGGGCGTGGGATTGGATTCTGCAACATGGCGCAAACCTTATCGCTGTACGTGTCCCAGGAGTGGACAACGTAATCGCAGACAGTCTGAGTCAGTCTCAGGCCAGAGTCCACAAATGGGAACTACTCCAGGAGGTGGTAAAGGATCTGTTTCACAGATGGGGCACACCAGAGTTAGATCTTTTCGCATCCCCATCCAATGCAAAACTGCCCAATTTCTGCTCGCTAGATCCAGGGCCTGGTGTTTTCTGGTGAGACGCGTTGTCCCTCTCCTGGACAGGCAGATTTCTCTATGCATTTCCTCCCTTCCCGTTGATCCAGAGGGTTCTTTTGAAACTCTGCAGAGAGCAGGCAATGCTGATACTAATCACGCCCTTTTGGCCCAGGCAGATTTGGTTCCCTCTGCTGCACCAGCTGTCTCAGGCACCTCTGGTGCCTCTGTGAATCAGCTCTCACTTATTGTCCCAGGAGGCAGGATCCTTGGTCCATCCGGACCTTTGCTCTCTGAGCATGCATGGCTCCTAGGGACATAGCGATCGTGCGCTGCGGGGTCTCGTGAGAGGTAGCAGATGTTCTATCGGCTGCTAGAAAACCGGCGACTCATGCCACATATGCCATGAAATGGCACATATTTTGTCTCTGGGCTCAAGCACGAGGACTTTCCCTGATGGATTGTCCAGAAGGTTCAGTTCTAGACTACCTTCTGTCCCTTTTTCAGGCAGGCTTGACCTACTCCTTAATAAAAGTACACCTTTGTGCCATCTCGGCCTATCACATCCCTATAGGCCTATAGTCTATAGCTCAGCTGGACACCGCACGAGCATTCCTGAGAGGCATTCTACACCTTAGGCCTCTGATTAAGGATTCCATTCCTCCATGGGATTTACCCTTCATCCTGGAGCAGCTTACGCTGCCACCTTTTGAACCAGCCGTGGATTGCGAGCTACATCTCCTGGCATGGAAGATGTTATTTTTAGTTGCTGTTACTTCAGCCAGAAGGATTTCTGAGCTCCACGCACTTATGTGCAAAGAACCTTATTTGTTTTTTCACCAGGACAGGGTGTCCCTAAGGACAAATCCAATGTTTCTACCTAAGGTGGTCTCAGCCCTCACCCTCAATCAAGACATCGACCTGCCAGTGTATTTTCCTTAATACTCTAATAGAGGAGAAGCCCTGCTGCACACTCTATGGTATATGTGCATGGGGGTCTAAGATACTACCTGACCAGAACCAGGCACCACTGTAAATCTGATCAGCTTTTCGTCTTCTTCACCCATATGATGCTAGGGGCTCCGGTTTCTAAACAATCGCTGTCCAGGTGGCTCATTGATTGTTTCACGTTCTTTTACCAGAAACGTAACAAATCCCTACCAGGCTTAGTTAAGGGACATTTCACAAGGGAAGTGGCTACCTCCTTTGCTACTCTGAAGTATGTGTCTACTTCGGCCATCTGTGTAGCAGCTACTTGGAGCACCATGCACACCTTTATCAGACATTATAGCCTGGACGTTGCATCACGGCGAAAAGCTGGTTTTGGTCTAGCAGTCCTTCAGGGACTACTGTCCTAGGATTCGGTCCAACTAACAATCTCTACCTAGCCTCCTCCCACCTGCGAGGGATTTCCAGAATTGCTTGGGAATCAGTCCTAATGGTGTAACCTGCTGCAAGAGCTGTTTCTCGAAGTAAGATAGTACAGTTACGTAAGAACTTACCGTAACAGTAGATCTTCGAGAACAGCTCTTGCAGCAGGTAGTTTCCCTCCCACCATCCCCTCTGGAGGTAGAGCTGGTCCTTTATTCATTACCTAGGATTTGGTGTTTGTAACACCGCTCTGAATACCTTCTTTGAAGGCGGATCCTTGGTCTCCACTTCTGATGTCACCAGGGATTCTGGGGGACCGCCCCCTTTTGTATGATGCTTGATGTCGGGGGAGGGGCCGACATCGGGGGGTGGTCCCTGCCGGATACTGCTAGCTAGAAAATTTCTGTGGGGTCCTGGAGCCTGCCAACTTCAGTCCGAGGAAGCCTGAGAGATTTTTGAAGAGGTCCTAATGGTGTAACCTGCTGCAAGAGCTGTTCTCGAAGATCTGCTGTTACGGTAAGTTCTTATGTAACTGTACTATACTGCTAAAACTGCCCTAGAAACTACAAAATACCAATTCCACATGGCAGATGACAACAATGATGCCGCCTCCAGAGCTATGGCCCATGCCATTTCTTTGAGGCATTTTGCTTGGCTTAGAACTACCAGTCTAACCCCAGACAGCCAGTCTAAGCCATGGATTTTCCCTGTTGTCAAAACATGTTATTTGATTCCAGGACAACAGACTACATGAAAAAGTTCAGTGAGTAGAAGGCCTCTTGGCAGAGTCATTCCTCTGAATCTAAGTCTCCTGCCCCACAGAAATCCCACCTAACTGGTAACGGGGGCAGAGGTTATTTTCCCAGATCTTACACTCCCTATCCCCAGCCTGGCTTTTCTCAATACAGGGGTGTTTTCAGAGTAAGGGACAGAAGGGGCCAAAGAAGAGCCACCTCTGCCCAGCCAGTAGCGTCTCAGTCTAAGCCCTGATGTGAATGTCCAGGTCGCCTCCCCTCTGCTAGTAAGAGGCAAACTCTCCCACTATCTTCAGAACTGGTTCCTCATTACCTCGGACAAGTGGGTTCTGGAGATAGTGGAAAAGGGTCTGCCACTACAATTCAAGCAGATGCCAGACCTCAAGCGTACCCAGGTGTCAAAGCCTCTAACCCCAACACAGGTACTACTGTTGGAACTGGAGGTAAATAACGTTCTAGCTCTACAAGTAGTGGAGTGGGTCCTGGCCCACGGGCAAATGCCTCTACTCCAGGTACTTTCTGACACAAAAGAAAACTGAGGAGTGGTGACCTATCTTGGATCTCAGGTATTTAAACACACATCTATTAAAATTCAAAGTAAAGATGGTCACTCTGTCACTGGTCATTCACTCCTTGCAGCAGGGGGACCGGCTAGCCTCCCTGGACCTTAAGTATGCTTACTTCCATATAGTCATATATTCAAGTCAGACACACCATTGCCATTTATATTCTAAACTGGGTTGATTTTCCTCTGACCTTAGGCCCTCCTATTTTGTGGGATGTGCAATGTTTAAAAGTTTTCATTTTGGAATTTCCTTTCCCTTGTCTGTGTTTGTCTCTTATAGGGATACGCTACCTTGTTTGAGGTCTGCAGGTAGTCCTTTGTTTAGTGTTCCCTGCCATATATTAAAGATTAGGTACCGGGCTTTTTCTGTGGCTGCCCCGATTTTTGGAATGCCCTTCCAGCTCACGTTAGACTTGCTTCTTCTGTACCTAGCTTCAAATTGAAGTTAAAGCAATATTTACTATCTTTGTCACTTTGTAATTATTATTTGTAATCATGTGTTGTTGTTAAATGATGTTATTCTGAATGTTTTGCATAGTCCGGGTCAGACCTGAAAAGGGACCAATGTTCCAGTGTCCCTACCTGGCTAACAAAGAATAAAATAAAAATAAAGTCTCACAGGAAGTTTCTTAAGATTCAAACTCCCTTCGGGCCACTATCAGTTCACTGCGATGCCCTTCGCCCTGTCCTCTGCTCCAGGAGTTTTTACCAAGTGCCTAGCAGTGGTAGCAGCACACCTCAGGAAGCTGGGTGTCTCAGTCTACCCCTGTTTGGATGACTGGCTCATAGTGGCAAAGTCTCCTTGTCAGGTCAGGGAGCCCCTTTCCCTCACAGCACACACTTTGGAATCCCTGGGCTTCCTGGTAAATCTAAAGAAATCTCACCTGGAGCCCACTCAGCTACTCACTTTCATAGGAGCCCAGCTGGACACCCAGAAAGAATATGCCTTCCTCCCACAAGAGAGAATTCAAAGTTTCCTTTCAGTGGCAGATTTTCATCCATGGACAGCCAAGACCAGCCACACATTTCCTCAGGCCCTTGGGACACATGGCATCAATGACTGCAATATTCCCAGGGGTCAGGTATGGGATGAGACACCTGCAAGCCTACCGTATCTCAAAGCTCGCTGGTTTCAAAGAAGCAACAACTTTTCAAAGCTGATGCCTGTGACAGAACAGTTCCTTCAGGCTCCGCTTTGGTGAAAGAACCCTGCAAATCTAGTAGTAGGGATCCTCTTCCAAGCTCCTCTTCCCACAGAGGTGATCACCACAGATGCCTCCCTCCTGAGGTGGGGAGTTCATCGGGACAGTGCCTCAGTAAGTGGTACCTGGGCTCTTCAAGAGTCACAGTTGCACATAAACCTTCTGGAGCTCAAAGCAATCTTTCTAGCACTCAAAGCATTTGCTCCTGTCATAAAATGGCAGACTGTTCAAATAAGAACAGAAACCACCACTGCAATGTTCTACATAAACAAGCAGGGTGGTACCAGATATGGGACACTCTGTTCGGAGGGTCTGAAAATTTGGTCTCTCGCCTTTTTCCTGGGAGTCAGTCTTTCAGCGATCCACCTCCCAGACAAGCACAATACCCTGGCAGATGCCCTAAGTCGCATCAGGGTCAGAGCGAGTGGACTTTGAGCAAGCGAGTACTAGCCACAGTGTTCAGGCAGTGGGGCACACCAGAAGTAGATCTGTTTGCTTCCCCCCTCAACTTCCAGCTTCCTCATTACTGTTGCAGGCCTCCAGTCCCGGGAACACTTCCTGTGGATGCCTTGATTCTGGACTGGTCATTGAGGTTCCTTTATGCATTCCCTCCTTTTCCCCTAATACTCAGGGTATTGCTGAAACTCAGACAGCAGCCTGCATCAGTGTTTCTGGTGGCTTCAGATTGGCCCAGACAAGCTTGGTACACTCTCCTTCTCTCACTGTCTTGCAGCAGGCCCATTCACCTGCCACCAACTCACTCTCTGCTGACCCTTCCCCAGACAGGAGTGCATTATCCAGACATACACTCTTTTCACCTCAAGGCCTTGTTCTTGAGGAGCTAGAGTTCCCAACCTCTTAGTACTCAGAACAGGTCCTTAAGATCCTGAAAATGGCTAAAAAAACCAACACAAAAAAGACTTGTACAGCCAAATGGAAAAAGGTTTTCCCTCTGGTGCAAGAGCAAAAAGGTCAGTCCTCTTACAGCTTCAGAGTCTGTACTGCTGGATTACCTGGTACCTTTGCAGATTTCAGGCTTGAAACCCTCCTCTCTCAAGCTAAACCTAGCTGCAATTTCAGCCTACCTTTCGGTGGGGAAGAAAAAGTCATTGTTTCCCCTCTCTGTGTTCAGTTTTTCAAAGGCCTCTTGCACCTCCAGTGTCCAGTCAGGGAGCCAGTTCCTCCTTGAAGCCTGAATCTCTGCATTGCCAGGCCAGTGGTACCACCATTTGCGCCTATGGCCACTGCACACCTTAAGTTTGTAACCTGAACATCTGTTTTTCTAGTGGCCATTACCTCTGCCAGAAGGATATCAGAGTTACAGGCTCTGTGCACTGAGCCTAATTACATCGTTCCTCACAGAGACAAAATTGAGCTCAGGACAAATAGGAAGTTCCTGCCTAAGGTGGTTTCTGAGTTTCACCTTAACCAGTCTGTTAGTCTACCTGTTTTCTTTACTGAGAAATCCACTCCTGGTGAGCAAAAACTCCACAGTCTGGATGTCAAAAGAGCTCTCTTTTACCATGTAGAGCATACTAGGCAGTTCAGAGGCTCATCCACTCAGTTGTTCCTCACCTGTGGGGATATAGGCAGAGGAAGACCAGCTACCAAGAGAACGATTTCCCGCTGGTTGGTCTCTTGCAATAGATTCTGCTGTGAAAAAGCTGGTCATCAACCTCCTGTTAGGCTCAGACCCATTCTACCAGGGGCACTGCCATCTCTGTGGCAGCTGCAAGAGACATACCCCTTCTGGATGTCTGCAGAGCAGCTACCTGGAAATCTGTACACACTTTCACTAAACACTACAGTTTGGATGTGCAGTCCAGATCTGATGCCAAATTTGGCAGAGCTTCTTTCCTAAGTAGGTTCTCTGCCCACCTCCCACTTGGTACTGCTTGGTAATCTGCTGTAGTTACTAGTGCTAAAGGACTCCTGGGGTGAGAAGAAAATATTACTCACTGTAGTAATCTTCTTTCTTCCAAGGGGTCCTTTAGCATCAGTAAACTCCCACTCTTCCTTCCTGGTTCACTTTTTAGGAGAAGGACTCTGTTCTGTTTTATTACCAAAATATGTCTCTTATTAAAGAGGTTTCTTGCTCAGGTTGTTAATATCTGTTTTCTGGTTTTGGACATTTTCATATTTTTTGAATCCTGTTGGTTCACTGCGGAACCGACCGAAAATAGCAGTTTCTGGGAACTGAGAGGAACCGCTACAAAACACAGAAAATATACTCTGCACACTCAAAAAATGTTTGTGAGGAAAACTTTACCAAGAGAAGCAGAAAAAGGCTGTCAACAAGGAAAGTTGAAATACACCTCTGGGGCAGTGTTGCTCAGTTAGTGAAGAAAAAATTCTGAAGCCCTTCAGGCTGCTTCCTCTCAACACAGTCCCCTTGTCTTTTCTGATTGGCTGATGCCTAAGCTCATTATACTAATTATCTTAAAGGCATACTTCCAGGTCAGTTACACCTAGCCAGCTAACTGCTGTAGTTACTGATACTAAAGGACCCCTTGGAAGAAAGAAGATTACTATGCTGAGTAATTTTTTTCTTACTCCCCTGTAACCATAGATCTTCCACCGAGTGGTGTCTTGCATTAGGTTATACTTTTGGGTATCCAGCAAAGGTCGTGGTGATGCACGGCAGCTCTTCAAGCAGTTTTTCACCAGGGACCACCCACACAACATCAGCTTCCAGGTTCCTATATAAATGTGGGTGGTCCCTGATATCCTCATTTCATTTTCCCGCCATCTTCAGTTTGCACAGCAGCTAGTGCAACTTCTGTGTAGCAGTCGTAAACGAGAAACTTGGAACTAAGATGAATGTCTACTGATTCTTCAACTAAACAAGCTTTATTTCGATCCTGTCATTGCAGTAGGAAGATATACCGCTTTGACAATTACACACTGTGTAAGGTGTCTGGGACCCACACACGACACCAGATCCTGTAGCTTATGTCAGGAATTTAATCAGGCAATTCATCGACGACAGTTGTTTGAAATCCAAAGACTTTAGATGGAGCAGAAAATGTCTCTTTTAGAGAACTCAGGGGCTCGTACCAAGGGCTACCCCTCTAGTGGTTCTCGTTTCCAGCAGAAAAGGTAGATGGAGAAACCCTCCTCACACTCCCTGTCTAAACGCCCGTCGACGGCCACAGTTTCTGGTCTCCCTCCATCGACAGGACATCCTTCAAGCGCTTCTTCATTGACGGGGGTTCATATCCTCTTGTCGACGGCACTTTCTAACGCTTTGAATGCAGTCCAACTAGTGACTGCTCCATTGACGGAGGCTTATACCCTCTCGTCGATGACACTCTCCCGTGCTTTACATGCCGTAAAGTATATGACTGCTCCATTGATGGGGCTCCTCTCTGGTTGATGGCATCTGACAATTTCAGTGGAAATCACTACCCCCCGCAGGCACGTGATGAGACCCCGTATTTTCAGGGAAGCCCACAGCTTATGCTTTATTGACTGCCCCCACCTATTCAGGTGCCTTCTTACAGGGGTCAGGCAGACAGAGATTGGAACCCGGGTCTTTACTACCCAGGGGCAAGACCTGATCAGGTTACATGTCCCATTCCCTCTGTCACCCCTTTAGTTTCCCAATATACCCTCCTTCTCACCCCCCTTCCCAGGAACGGGACCTCACCAATGTAGTTTGACACGTCTTGCATGCAATGTAGCATTCTCAGCCTTCTGAAGGGCTGGGTGATCTCACCTGGTCTTCTCCCCCTCCTCCACCTAAAGGTTCCACAGTGACCAGGATACCCTGCAACCCTGGTGGTCTCCTCCATTCATAGAGGACCATTTGTCAGAAGACCAAGAAATGCCACCTGATTTCACTGGAGATCTTGAAGATGAAGAGTTTTAAGATTTAGATTTCCCTAATCCAGTATCCCCCTACTCGGAAATCTCTTCGCTGGATGAGGATCTGCCTTTGCCTGCGGCAGCCTCTCCCCCGATGACACTTCCTTTAGTCATGGGTTTCTCCACTATGGAACGTGACAAACAACGTAAATATATGGCAGAATACCTTGAGTTACCGGAAGAGCTTGTTTTAGTGGTGCCCCCCACTAATACGAACTTACCAGAAAGCCATGCTGTCTGCTTGGTATCATCCTTAAGCTATCTCAGCTGTTCCCCCGCAAAGTGGATCATCTCTATCAGGCTCCTCTGGACCACTACTTTCTGTCTAGTATTCCAAAAGCAGATTCTGTGATCTTTACTGGCGCTCATGACCATACCAAAAAAAAAAAACAAGCACGTGAGCTCCTTACCTCCTAATAAGGAATCCTGAAGAATTGACTATCTGGGTAAAAAGGTATTTTCCTCAGATGCTATGAATGTCAGAATTTTGAAATATATGGGTCATATGATTAAATGGCAGCGTACCCTGGGGTCCTTTGCCGTTGAGCTTATCAATAAACTCCGTCCCTCACAGGAAAGGGATAAATTATTAGCTACAGTGACAACTAGCAATTCAGTTTTCCATCAACTTCTCAGGTCAGGATATGCAGAATATGATGCCACTGATACCTCAGCCTGACTATCAGCCACTGGTATCACTCTGCATCGCCGTGCTTGGCTTCATGTTTTAGGCTTTGCGCCTGATATACAATATAAAGTAGATAATGCCCCCTCTAACGGGTCCAAGCTGTTCAATCCAGGTACTCAAACTTTACTGGATGACTTACAGGCATCAGGCAGAACCCTCTGTATGGTTCATGGCATATATCATACTCCAGTTACAACCTACCGTACTCCACACACGCCTTATTCCAAAAGAGGTGGCCGATACAGAGGTGGTAATAAAGGCGGCTTCAGAGGTCGTGCTCAACCCACCAGAGTCAACACCTCTGCAGCCTGGGGTGCCCCCTCCCGCCCTTCGGATGGAGCTCAGCAACCCACCACACAGTGACTCATTAGGGCTTCCCCCCGCCTCCTGGACCAGGCCTTGGAGGCTGTAGGGGGTCATTTTGCCCTCCATTTTGAGGCCTGGCAAATTATCACTTCCGACAATTGGGTACTACAGATTATACAGAAGGGTCATAGATTGGAGTTTCTCTCCACAGCCCGCCCTTGCCCTCCATGCAAGATTCATTATCCTCCAGAGCATATACCCATCCTGCAGGAGGAATTGATGGCCCTTTTGTCCAAACAGGCCATTGTACCGGTGCCCCTTCTGGAAAATCAAATGGGATTTTACTCCCTTTTCTTTCTGGTGCCCAAACGTATGGGAGACCTCAGACCAATATTGGATCTCAGACAACTGAATCTTTACATTCAGTACAAGCATTTCCGCATGGTCACCCTACCAGTCATGCTGATTCTGAAACAGAGCGATTGGCTTTGTGCCCTAGACATGAAGGGTGCCAAACGTCATATTCCCATCCACCCTGCCCACCACAGATTTCTATGCTTCCACTTACTGGGTCAAAATGACCAGATCTTACTTCGAGAAACAGCTCTTGCAGCAGGTTACACCATTTGCACTGAAGCCGGTGGGTGCCAGGACCCCACGGAAATTTTCTAGCTAGCAGCATCCAGCGGGGGCCACCCTGACATCAGGCATCATACAAAAGGCGCATCCCAGAATTCCAGTTCTTTCCAGCGATCGACTCACCAGCATTGGCCTCACAGATGCCCTTTCATGACGACAACGAACTTCCAGCAATTATTTTGCTTTACTCCATGTTAGCATCTCCTACTCCTTCCACAGAAGGACACCCCTCCAAGTGTTCCTGCGGAAAGCAGATCCCATTTAAGGATCTCCATTTGGCCTGTCTGCAGTGCCTAGGCCCACAGCATGACACCCAGGCCTGCTCCTTCCACCAGAAGTTTAATAGCCGCACCAGGAACCGCCATCAGAAGGCACTTCTGGGGTTCCTGTTAGAGGAAAAATTGAGAAGAATGGACAAAGACCCTGCCTCCAGAGGTGAGTCTACCTCTTAGTCCCATAAACACCAGGAAAAACACCGGGAGAAGGCCAGGTCCAGATCTCCGAACCGGGCCTCGGACTTGCGCACCAGCTCAGGCTCCACGCAGTCTGACTGCTCTCCCTCCAGGGCTCGCTCCCAGCCTCCACCCATCAAAGTCCAGGCTTCAGGCAGTCTTTTGGCTTCTCTACACCCATTAAAGACTTCCAGGACTTCGGACCCTTCTTCAACACCCTCCCGGGCCTCCGCGAAGTCTTCAGACTGTCATCGGTCCAAGTCCTCTTCAGCTTCCACTTCCTCGGACAGATGCCAGGAACCCGATGCCTGATCCCCCTCCCAGGAAAACTAAGGACCTGACATCCCTTAAATGAATGATGGACCCTAAGCGGGCTGCCAGTCCTTCTTCGGCCAAACGCCCTTCAGACCAGACATCCCCCTAAGCACCCCACGTCAGTCAAACGACCTACAGAGCCAGCGACTGCCCTCCCTTCACCGATGGTTACCGGTCGCCAGGGTTCATCTGACCTGATGTTGCCTGATGACCAGAAAGGCAACACTGAGGATGCCGGGCTTCTGTGGGAGCCTTCACCCAACCCGGTGATGCCCTCGGACCCGACGTCCGATACCAGCAACAGACCAACCCCGACACCTGGACTGTCATCTGGTATGAACATCCAAGAAGTCAAGGATCTCTTCACCTTTTGGTGGGACACTATTAAAAAGGATGTGGTTCCAGTACAGCCCCCCTCCTTCTCCTCCTCCTCCACCCCAGGGTCCAGCAGGAAGACCCCGAACCCCAAGGAGCCTACACCACCTCCTAGGGGCAGATCCAGAGAAAGAAGAAGGCCCCCTTCTCAGTCTCCCTCAGGGTCTTCCAGTCCCAAGCTAACCAGAGGAAGAAGGTCAACTCCGCAGGGGGATGACTCTAGACCGTAGTCTTCTGACACCTTCCAGTCTCCTCCTCCATTGAGTATCCCATCACCAGACCTCCCCAGGTCACCTCCCGGATGATCCCTCTTTCTCTGAAATCATGAGGCACATCCAGGAGAATATGGGATGGGAAACAGAAGATCTAGACCATGAACGACAGCGCCTAGCTCGGTACCTTCGGCAGAAAGGTCCTAAGCCTGTGGTGGTGCCACGCTTGGTGGACACCTTCGCGGACATCACCAAGGCCGCATGGAAACGTCCGCATTCCACCTCTGCTATGTCAAAGAAGGCTGACCACCTGTACAGGGCCCCTGCAGAGGACCCGTATCTGGTGCAACAACCCCAGGCTGACTCTCTGTTCATTACAGCCTCTCATGACCGGTCTCAAAGACCACAGCATTTGAGCACACAGCCTCCAGACCAGGAATCCAAGCAATTAGATTCAGTGGGTAAGTGCATGTATACGGCTGCTACATGCTCCATAAGGTCACTGAACTATCTGACACATATGATTCCATTTCAGAACACCCTTTGGGAACAGGGCCAGGACCTGGTCAAGGTCCTTCCAGATGGCGAACAGAAAGGAACTTTTGAACCTTCTTCACACAGGGGGACCCAAGTTCTGCGAGCTGCCTATGATTTGGCGGACTCTGCAGCCAGGGGAGCAGCCTCGGGCGTATGTCTCCGGAGACACTTGTGGCTTCGCGTCTCCGGAGTTACCCTGGACGTCCAGAAAAACATCCTGGACATCCCCTACAATGGAGAGGTCCTGTTTGGTGAGGATTCCAAAAAGGTTATCACCAAGTTACAGGATGCCGGGAAGGCAGTGAGGACTGCACAGGCTATGTACAGGACCAAGACTGGTTCCTTTCGTAGGAACCAGAATTGTTTTCGCGGTCGGCAACAACAGCGGCAACATTCCTTCCAGCAGCAACTGGGAAGCTCATAGGATTCATAGGAAGATACTGAGCTAAATGGACTTACGTCCTATGTGCTCGCCATGATTATCTATTATCTGATCTAATACATATTCCTGTCCCACATGGATTTGAACTCGACCATAGATCTACTTGCCACAGTCTCCAAAGGGAGTGCATTCCAAGCATGCACTACCCTTTGGTTAAACCACCATGTAGTTCTCACTTATTACATTTAGATGCTGTTAATTGCATTGGGTGGGACCTAGTTTTATATGTACAACTATTAGATGTTAACCCTGTAACATCCCACAAATCATCATTTTGCCACGCTCTGTATGCCAAGCACATGTCCCCTCGCTTTCTACGTTCCTCCAAAGAGTACATATTCAGAACTCTCAATCTAGTCCTATAGTCTCTACCCTGCATACCACAAACAGCTCTTGTTGCCCTCCTCTGCACTCCCTCCAGAAGGGCAATATCCTGTTTTTTAAAAAGTGACCACACCTGTGCTCCATATTCCATAATTGGTCTCACAAGGGACACATACAGGGACAGAACAACCCCCCTACTTCTAGATGATATATGCCTCAATATGCAATTTAGGATGCTGTTTCCTTTCTGGGCTATATTTTGGCAATGAGATGAGAATGTCATATTGTCAGAGACTATTATGCCCAAGTCCCTTTCCTCATATGTTATTTTGAGTGGAAAAGCTTCAACCATAAGGCCCAGCCTAAGTCTTCCCCGGGCCAAGGTCAGAGATATTCAAAGCCGACCCAGCCTGCGGGAGGCAACATCGCCACAGCATGACTCCTTCCTGGCCCCTGCCCCTCCTCTGGATCAACGGGAAGAAAAGGTCAGGGGTCGCATCTCTCGACACCTTTCAGGCTGGCGGACGATAACCGCCGACCGGTGGGTCTTTCAGTTGGTCAAGAGAGGACACTCTATAGAATTCCTTGATCACCCACCATCAAGGCCTCCTCTGCTTTCCCGTTACTCGGGACAGCACGCACTGCTCATTCAGCAGGAGGTGCTAGCGTTTCTGGAAAAAGAGGTCATAGAGCATGTACCGTGGAACCAGAGGCACAGGATATTATTCCCACTTCTTTCTGGTTCCCAGAAAGACAGGGAACCTCCGTCTGATTCTGTACCTCAACGCTTCGGTGCTCTACAAATGCTTCCACATGGTGACTCTTGCAGGGTTAATTCCCATGCTCAAGCAGGGCGCCTTCTTATCATCACTGGACATGCGGGATGCCTACCTGCACATACCTATAGCTCGGGTGCACAGAAAATTCTTGCACTTCAAGTTTCTGGGTCACCATTATCAGTTCTGAGCCCTCCCGTTCAGGCTGTCCTCGGCACCTCAGGTATTCACGAAGTGCATGGCAGTTGTAGCGGCGGCTCTCAGGAGACAAGGCCACTACGTGTTCCCCTACCTGGATGACTGGCTCCTCATGGCCCCCCTCTCGGAAGGTCCTGTTGTCCGCGATCCACTGTACTCGTTCCCTCTTCGGATCCTTGGGCATCATTATCAATGGGGAGAAGTCACACCTGGTTCCATCGCAGAGACTGCAATTCATAGGCGCAGTCCTGGACACCATCCAGAGGAAAGCCTTTTTGCCCCAGGGCAGAGTGGAACATAACAGAGTCCTCATAAGGGATATCTTGGCAAAGAAGACTGCCCCAGCAAGACTGGTCCTTTGCCTGCTCGGACACATGGCTGTGTCCATTGCAACAGTCCCTTTAGCCCTTCTCCACATGCAGGTGACCCAGTGGATGTTACGGGCGCAGTGGGATCAGAAGCAAGACCATCTGCAGCTTCCAATCAGGACCACGAATGCCGTCATCCGGGTTTGGCAATGGTGGCTTGTCCCAGAGCACTTGTTGTTGGGAGTCCCCTTTGTTGTGCCGGCTCCAGTTGTGACACTCTCCATGGACGCGTCAGGGTCTGGGTGAGGAGCGCACCGTGATGGTGTCATGTCTCAGGGCTCATGGACATCCCAGGAGGCTCATCTTCACATAAACATTTTGGAGATGAGAGCGGTCCTTTATGCCTTGCAGGCCTTCCAATCTGAGATTCCACCGGGTACTCTGCTGCTGCAAACAGACAATACTGTGGTGATGTTATTACCTCAACAAACAAGGAGGCACTCATTCCTACCCTCTTTGCAGGGAGGCCGTGAGGGTTTGGGATTGGGTACTGCAACACGGCACAAACCTTATCGCTGTACATGTCCCAGGAGTGGACAGTGTTATCGCAAATGGTCTGAGCCATTCTCAGGCCAGAGTCCATGAATGTGAACTACTCCAGGAGATCATAGAGGATCTGTTTCACAGATGGGGGACACCAGAGTTAGACCTTTTCGCGTCCCCATCCAGTGCAAAACTGCCCAATTTCTGCTCGCTAGATCCAGGGCCTGGTGTTTTCTGGCGAGACACGTCCTTTTCCTGGACGGGCAGATTCCTCTACGCATCTCCTCCCTTTCCATTGATCCAGAGGGTTCTGCTGAAACTCCGCAGAGAGCAGGTGATGCTGATATTAATCGTGCCCTTTTGGCCCAGGCAGCTGTACCAACTGTCTCAGGAACCTCTGCTGCCTCTGCCAATCAGCTGTCACTTATTGTCCCAGGAGGCAGGATCCTTGGTCCACCCGGACCTTTGCTCTCTGAACCTGCATGCCTGGCTCCTAGGGACATAGCTGTCATGCATTATGGGGTCTCACAAGAGGTAGCAGATGTTCTGGCGGCTGCTAGAAAACCTGCCACTCATGCCACATTCGCCATGAAGTGGTGCAGATTTTGTCTCTGGGCTCAAGCACGGGAACTTCCCCCCGGATTGTTCTGAGGGTTTGGTTCTAGACTACCTCCTGTCCCTATTTCAGGCAGGCTTGGCCTACTTCTCAATAAAAGTACACCTTTGTGCCATCTCGGCCTATCACATCCCTATAGGCCTTCGGTCCATAACTCAGTTGGATACCGCACGAGCCTTTTTGAGAGGCATCCTCCTCCTTAGGCCTCCGATTAAGGATCCCATTCCTCAGTGGGATTTACCCTTTGTCCTGGAGCAGCTTACGCTGCCCCCTGTTGAACCAGCTGCAGATTGCGAGCTACGTCTTCTGGCATGGAAGACGTTATTTTTAGTTGTTGTTACTTCGGCCAGAAGGATTTCTGAGCTACATGCACTTATGTGCAAAGAACCTTATTTGGTTTTTCACCAGGACAGGGTGTTCCTAAGGACCAATCCAAAATTTCTACCTAATGTGGTTTCAGCCCTGATCCTTAATCAGGATATCGACCTGCCAGTGTATTTTCCTAAATACTCCAGTAGAGGAGAGGCCCTGCTGCACACTCTTGATGTGCATAGGTGTCTTAGATACTACCTGACCAGAACCAGGCAACACCATAAATCTGATCAGCTTTTTGTTTCCTTTGCCCATAGGATGCTGGGTGCTCCGGTTTCCAAACAATCACTTTCTAGGTGGCTCATCCATTGTATCACGTTCTGTTACCAGAAGCGTAACAAGTCCCCTACCAGGCTCAGTTAGGGGAAATTCCACAAGGGTGGTGGCTACCTCCTTTGCTGCTTTGAAGAACGTGTCGGCTTCAGCCATCTGCGCAGCTATTACTTGGAGTGCCGTGCACACCTTTATCAGGCACTATACCCTAGACGTTGCATCACGGCAAAGAGATGGTTTTGGTCTAGCAGTCCTTCGGGGACTACTGTCCTAGGCTTCAGTTCAGCTCTTGATCTCTCCCTGGCCTCCTCCCATTTGAAAGGGATTTCCAGAATTACTTGGGACTCAGTCCTAATGGTGTAACCTGCTGCAAGAGCTGTTTCTCGAAGTAAGATAGTACAGTTACGTAAGAACTTACCGTAACAACAGATCTTCGAGAACAGTTCTTGCAGCAGGTAGTTTCCCTCTCACCATCCCCTCTGGAGGTAGAGTTGTTCCTTTAGTCACTACCTAGGATTGGGTGTTTGTAACACCTCTCTGAATAACTTCCTTGAAGGCGGATCCTCGGTCTCCACTTCTGATGTCATCTAGCGGCCGGGAGTCTCCGACGGGAGAACTGGGGATTCTGGGGGACCACCCTCTTTCAGGGGCGGTGCTGACGTCGGGGGCAGTCCCTGCTGGATACTGCTAGCTAGAAACTTTACATGGGGTCCTGGCGCCTGCCGGCTTCAGTCCAAATGGTGTAACCTGCTGCAAGAGCTGTTCTCGAAGATCTACTGTTATGGTAAGTTCTTACATAACTGTACTTTTCGAACACTCCCTTTCAGCTTTTCATCAGCCCCCAGAGTGTTCACCAAGTGCCTAGCAGTGGTGGCAGCCTTGAGAAGAGAAGGGCACTTCATCTTTCCATATCTAGATGACTGGCTAATAAAAGCAGACTCCAGAATAGCTCTGCTTGCCTCCCTAGATGCTACCTTGAAACTGTTTGTAAATCTGGGAATCACAGTAAACTGGCCAAAGTCCCATCCAAACCTGACACAGTCTCTCCAATACATCGGAGCTGTTCTAGATATGGTTACCGCCCGAGCTTACCTCCCGACTGCATGACAGGATACACTTATAGCTCTGGCATTACACATACAGACTCAGAAGATAGTCACAGCCAGACAAATGCTGCTCCTTCTGGGTCACATGTCCACTGCCATCCTCATGGTAGCCTTCACCTGTCTCCACATGAGACCTGTCTAGTGGACCCTTCAGAATCAATGGTCCCAAAAATCAGGACAGTTCGAAGACAAAATCAAGGTCACTCCTTCTCTGAAGTCTTCCCTGACATGGTGAAAAATCAGAATCAATCTGAATCAGGGAATGCCTTTCCGATCCCTCCCTCCCCAGGAAATGCTGACCACGAATGCTTCCCTGCTGGGTTGGGGAGCACACTTAGGTCCTTACCAGACACAAGGCCGATGGCCCGCTTCTCCCCTTCAGTCTCACATCAGTCTCTTAGAGATGAGAGCAGTCCCTCTAGCCCTTCAGGCATTCTGGCCCTACCTCAAGCCAGGATTGTTACTAATCCAATCAGACAACACTGCAGTAGTGTTCTACTTCAACAAGCAAGGGGATACGCAGTCTTGCACCATGTACAGAGAGACCCTTGCTGTTTGGCAGGAAACCATACAGCAACAACTGATGCTAACAGCTGTCCACCTTCTAGGACATTGCAACCAGTTAGCCAACTGGCTGAGTCATCAGTCCACGACTCACGAATGGACACTTCATGAGCAAATGCTCCAAGAATTCTTCAACCTGTGGGGCGCTCCACAGATAGATCTGTTTGCCTCCCCAAAGAATTACTGTCTTCCCAGGTATTTTTCCATTATCCAAAACAGAAAGGGACAGTCTACAGATGCCCTGTCCCAACCCTGGACAGGTCTCTTATTATATGCTTCCCCCCCATCCCTCTCCTGCAATGGATTCTACTGAAGTTACAGTTAGAATCTGCTACAGTGATACTCGTAGCCCCACTGTGGCCTCGCCAGACGTGGTTCCCTCTACTTCTGCAACTGTCAGTGAAGGACCCCATTCCATTGCTGATCAGACCAGACCTTTTGACTCAGTGTCACAGGTCTCTCCTACACCCCAACCTGAAGGCTCTTCACCTTCACGCTTGGCTCCTGAGGATACTTTCATAACTCATTTACAAGTGTCCTGTCCTGTTGCCAGTATCCTCTTGGCTTCCCGTAAGCCAGCCACAAGTGCAACATATAATTCCAAATGGAAACGCTTTTTTCCATATGGCCAGCCTCTTGATCTTTGGACCCTTACTCTGGTCCACTGACAAAGGTTCTGGACTACCTGGCCTCACTATCTGAGTCCGGTCTAAGTTATTATTCCATTAAAGTTCACTTCACTACCATCTCCGCTTTCCATGAGCCCCTGGGTGGCAGGTTACTGTATAAACACCATCTGGCCAAGATGTTTTTATAAGGAATGTTACATATTAAACCTCCTATTAGAAGATCCACTCCTCCATGGGATCTCAATTTTATGATAGAAAAGTTGACCCTTGAGCCTCTTGAGCCAGCGGCCTCTTGTGATCTCCATTTTCTTTCATGGAAAACCCTATTTCTAGTGGCTATCACTTCTGCTTGATGTATTTCCAAGCTCCATGCCCTCACGTGTAGGGAACCTTACTTGATTTTCCACAGGGACCGGGTGGTTCTTCGTACCAAACCATCCTTCTTTCCTAAAGTGGTCTCCAAACATTCTTTAAATCAGTCTTTGGAGCTTCCATTCTACTATCCAGACTACTCCAGTCAGGGTAAACATCTCCTACATACTTTGGATGTCCACCGTATATTATGCTACTATACTAATCTGACACAATCAATTAGAATGACGTCTTAGCTGTTCATCTCTTTTGCCCTGGGTCATGAACGCCTCCCGGTTGCAACACGTACTCTTTCATCCTGGTTGGCACATTGTATTACATTTTGTTACAAAAAATACAACAAGCCTTTGTCTGGACCTGTCCAAGCCCACTCCACTAGAGCTATGGCCACCACTGCAGCTTGCTTTAAGGGAGCCTCCATTTCAGATATCTGCAGTGCAGCTACCTGGTCCATGATTCATACATTCACAAGGCACTACAATCTGGATTTTGCCTCACGACATAGGACGGCCTTTGGCCATACAGTCTTACAAGGTCTTCTGTCATAATTGTCCTCCCACATGGGCATTACTGTTTGGGATTCATCCCAAAAGTATTACCTACTGCAAGAGACAACTCTGTGTAAGATAATACAGTTACGTAAAAACTTACCATAACAGTAGATCTTTGAGGAGTGTCTCTTGCAGTAGGTTTGTTCCCACCCTCCATCCCCCTCCTTCTCTAAGAGAGCAAGTTCTGGTCCATTGACTAGGGTTGGGACTCCTCTGGCACCTTGGCCTTCCCTTGGTCCTCACCTTGTGAGCTGAATTCAGCAGGTGAACTGAGGATACCAAGGACCGCCCACACTTCTATAGGAAACAGGAAGCTGATGTCATATGTGGGTGGTCCCTGATGAAAAACTGCTAGAAGAGTTGCCGTGCACCACAGTGACCTCTGCTGGATACCCAAAAGTATTACCTACTACAAGACCCCTTCCCTTTAAAGACCTACTGTTACGGTAAGTTTTTACATAACTGTACTCTCTAGGAGTGGTATGTGGTGCACATCCACATAACCCACCCGACCTCCCCTGGCAAGTGGCTCACAGATCCCGGCTTCCAGCGTGCAAGGTTTGATGTCATGGGGCAGAGCCGAGGAGGAGGCTTCCTGGGTGGAAGGAGGAGCTTAGCTTGAAGACATTCTGGCTGAACTTAAAGGAAAAGGAAGACTGCCTAAGTGTGGATGTGCACCATATACCACTCCTAGAACTACAGATACAGGTGAGTAACCCTCATTTGGGGTGCAGTTCCCACTCTTTGGAACTGCTTTACTTCACTGTGTTGAAAAAAAAACACTTTAGAAACCGCTTAGCAGTTCTTTTTTTCATTGTTCCCAGTTCCCTTTTTTAGTGGACCCAAGGTGCTGTTTGGCTGTTTTTTTTTTCCTATTTAACTTTATTTTTATAGTGGTTCTTTTAAGAAAGGAACCAAACCACATTTTTATAAATTTGGTGTTAGGAACCATAGTGATCTTCTACAGTTGCCCGTGTTAGGCGTGACTGACAGACCCAAAAAGAACACAGTACCTACAGGTTTTAAAAATTCTAAAATCTATTTCCAACTCCTGGCTAAGGCAGATTGCAATGAATTGTATTTGAGGTGCCTGGGTCCTGATCACAATTTTGTCAGTTGAGAATTCTATATTTAGTTTTGCTGTAAACCACAAAGGAAAAGGGCTAAAAAAAAAATTAGAAGACCTTATGGTTTCTCAGTCTGCCCCCGTGTCATGTAAAGGCTTAGAGGGAGGGTCCAGACCCTCAAAGTAAGCAGAAGGGTAAGGCTGCTAAAGTTGGTTCAGAGATCATGGTGTCTGAACAGGGGAACCCTGAATCCAGCAAAAATAAAAGAGCCTCTGAGTAGGCATCGGATTTGGTGCCTGCTAAGCAAAAAGAGAAGCATGTCGCTCTCCCAAGAAAGGAGATGCCAATGGACAAAACTAAGACATCCTCAGTAGAGGACATGAGTAAGGCATGGCAGTTCCTCCAGGCTGTGGGAGCTTCAGGAATATGCCTCCCCCCCATATATATACCAGTTCCAGTGCCTGAGGAGGAGAAGGAGGCTGAATTGTATTATGAGGAGGAAGAAGAGCCTGCGGAGCTTGGTGGGTCTCCTGAACAGGAATTCAGTTCCCCTCCTCACTGTTCACATGACTACAACTCGCACTACACCTTTGTGAGGCAAATGGTCAACACTCTCAATCTCTCATTGCAGGAGACTGTTGAGGATGAGGGTGAGGTGGAGTTTATGGATATGATGGAGTTAACCCCCATAAAAAGATTGCTTTTGCCTATCCATAAATACCTTAAAAAGGCAATTTGCAAAGTGTTGTTAGCACCCACTTCCGCTGCTGGCATATACAAGAAAATAGAAAAGAAATGCCAGGTGGACAAGCAGGGTGCTGAGTACCTGTACTCCCACCCTGACCCTGAGGGAGTGGTCTAGACTGCCACCTGTGACATACGGCCACAGTAACCCTTTGTGCCTAGCCTTCAGAAGAGGATTCCAGGAAGCTGATTAGTACAGGCAAAAACAAGTCTATACCTCAACTTCCCTGCTTTTAAAGATGTTCCTTGGTGTTTGAAATTCCCATTTTTCTGATGCACTCGAAAAAGTTTTCAGGGTTGTTTTCTGGCACAAGTACTTTCTTAAATATATGGCAGCTTTATTAGAATAATGATCTGTGCCGGCCTGGTGGTGCTTAGGGTTGAGGCGCTGGACATCACACCTCGCTCCATGCTGGCAAGCCGGGTTTAGGAATGGACTGTGGCCACTGGGGGTTGGCAGGGAAGGAGAGGGATTGAGCATCTGAGTGACAGCTCTCCTGCTCTGGGGGTGGGGGTATCCCAGTTGTCTGTGCACTTTCAGCCCCTAACGGAGGTTGGGGGTGGTACAGTGGCGGTACACACAGTGGGGCTGAGTTGGGGGCATGGCGCCGAGAGGGAACGCATGCGGATGCGTGCCTGCTCCTTCCCTTGGTGCCACTGCACACCCCACTCGCAGAGGCAAAACAAGGAAAAAAATGGCGACCGGTCATGGCGGCTTGATTGCCGTCCTATGGGGGGGTGCCCAGGTCGGAGGCATCATCAAACATTGGATCCAGACTTGGCAGAGATTAGAGGGGTCTCTCCACCACCCCGCTGCCAGAGGCAAGCTGCAGGGGTAATAGGCAAGGGTCTCTAAGGAGCTGGAAGGTACCGGACGGTGGCCGGAGGATCAGGATGCGCAGAAGACCCAGGCAGACCGGGAGCCAGGTAGGGAAAAAAAGGATTAGGAAAAAAAAAACAATGATTTGTCCTGTTGTGCCATGTCCAGCTAAGAATATATACAGGGTAGCAGCAAAGAAATTAGCTCTTACAGTTACAGTACTTGGTGTCATTCAAGGCACTTTACCTACTGTACATATCTGTCTATCTTTGGTTACACTGTTTATTTTATGTTAGTCATTTGCCATTCTGCATGTACTTTTGAATTGTTTGAATAACTTTCTTGCAAACTTTATTTTTTATTGGAGTGCTTCAATTATTTTTGTCCTGAACCAGCCACCTCTGAAACTGCATCTTTGAAAGCAGGTATAACCAAAAGAAGCATGGCAACCCCCATATGTCTTTCTCTTTCTATATTAATAACCATATTCAAAAAGGTTTTATGAAAATGGCAGGTTTGAATGGTTTTATGTATAAAAACATACAAATAGTCCCCCTTTTCAGGGAATATCAGTTCAAGAGGGTGTCAAAGTATTGGTAATTTACCCTTTATTGTTGCATTTGTGCAAAAAAATGAAGCACACCTCATGACAAATGATGTGTCCTTGTTTCACTTTTTCATTCACACTCGTGTTGACATCTAAAATATTGATGTTATAGCCACATAAAACAATCTGACCCCTTCTGGAAGTTTTCCATAAAGAGGAATTAAGCCTCACTAATGTCAGTTAAAAACAAGCATGGCAACCCATGTTTTTGTGGTGGAGTTTAAATGTTTAGATGACCATTATGCACTGGGTAAAAAATTATGATTTTGACATGGGGTTGTTGAAACACCAGGAAACGTCCTTAAGGCAGGCAGCATACATGGCCTACACAAATCAGTACCAAAAAGTCATCAGGAGTTCTGTTTTGGCAATGAGTGAGAAAGCTACTGGTGACTTGGCAAAGGCTTTGGTGGACACAGCAAAGATCACCATGGATGCCACGAAGCATTGGAGCTGGAACGGTTTGAAAAGTGGTAGGGCCAAGGATGTAAGGGATGAAATCTCCCCTATTTAATCCATTAACATGATTGCAAAAACTGACAGCCACTTATAAAAGTGGTAAGGCCATGGCCCTAGTGGCCCCCCCATTCCAGCATCTATGCCACCAAGTACCAGTTCCACATGGCAGTCTATGCTAGTGACACTACATCTGGAGTCATGGCACATGCAGTGTCCCTAAGAAGGTTTGCTTGTCTCAGAGCCACAAACCTCTCTCAGGACACTCAGACAAAAGCAGTGGATTTTCCTCATGAGGGAAATTTTTTGGTAACAAGACAGATGCTTACACAAAAAAGGTGGATGAGTACAAGACCACCTACAAGAGCAACACTGAGAAGGAAAAGGGTCTACTTCCCACAGGCCTTATGGAAATTGAGGTAGGGGCAGAGGTTACTACTCTCATGTTTGCATTACTTATGACACTGCCCCTCAGAGAGGTTTCTTCAGAGGCAGAGACAGAAGTGGTCCTAGGCGTGTGTATGCAGCACTAGGCCCAGAGCCCAGGCGAAACAGAACCCTTGACAAGTCTGCAGTGACAGTTTGACTATCCAGATTTGCAGATGACACTAAAATAATGTCAGTAGTCAGCAGTCAGCAGTGGTAATGAGATAGAAAATCTAAAGATATGGAATTGCCCTAACTGGAGAGATGGGCTGAGGAACATATGTTAGATTTTAACATAGAAAAATGCAAGGTAATACACCTGGGTAAATCCAGTTGGCACAAACATGTGAGTAAAGGATCTAGGTATCACCATCACAAATGACTTCTCCTTAAAAAACAAATGTAGTTCAACAGCAAACATTTTTTTTTTGTAGAATCCTGAATTTGCATTAGGAGACACAAACAGTAGGGATGGAAGAGTTCTGATGCCACAATACATCATTGATGGGACACCATATGGACTATGGTAGCCAGTTTTGGGCACTGTGTTCTAAGGAAGAGATTAAGATGTTGGAGGGAGTTCAGAGAAGAGCAACAAAGAGGATAGCAGGCACTGGGATATAAGGATAGATTGGACAAATTAGGATGATTCACTAGACTACAGAAGGATGAGGGGTGACTTATGCTTAGTGTAGTGTGAATTTGAAAATCACAATTTATGGGACTATATAGGATTAGAAATGAAAAAAAAGTGACATACAAAACTAAATCTCACATGCTTAAACTAAATAGTGAAATAAACAACAAAAAAAGGGACTTTGGTTCTCCCAAAGAGTAGTGAAAATTTGGAATGGTCTTCCTTTGGAAGCTGAAATCTACTAGACTTTAAGACTTAATTGGATAAATATTGCCTTGAAAACAACACAAAAGGAGATAACCTTTGAGAAAAAGTGAGCAGCAAAGGGCAAATTGCCTACCATGCTCAAGAATGACCTATGAGACCTTTGAGGTCGTCCAGCCATTGCCAGCAGGGAAGGCTGTTTCACTGGTCTTTACTGTGGATGGGTGGGAGAGAGGATTGTGGGGTCTTGTTTGTCGTTTTCTTGTTTGTATTGTATCTAAATCTCAAATCCGCTAAATAAAAAAAAAAGGTGGGTCCTGGAAATAGTGAGTCGGGGCCTGACCTTGTAGTTCAAAAAAATTGCCAAGACTCCAGAGTCATAAAACTTTCACCCCTCATACTCCACTCCAGCAGATAAACCTCTGCTGGAATTAGAGGCAAAAGAGCTGCTACAAACAATTACAGTAGAGAAAGTACCATAGGTGTCAGAACCTATGTGGGGGGGCGGCCTGTAGCGCACCACTTTTGCCCATCAGCATTCAGAGTGCCCTTTGCTTGGACAAACTACCTTTTTTACCCTCTGCCCTTTGGAATTTTAGCACTCCCACTTTTCCCCATGTTCCAGCACCCATGGAAAGTCCTTCACACCCACAGCAGGACAGGGGGCTTTACTCAAGATACTTCCAGACCCACAAGAAAAATGGGAATTGGTGACCTGTTCTAGATCCAAGATTCCTGAACAAACACTTATTTATTTGAATTTTGGTGACCGGGTAAGTCCACTGAGACAATTACAGTCCCTTTTTCAGGGTCGACCCAGGGTCGTAGTTACTACAGCAAGCAGTACAAATGTACAGGCAGTCAAACTGAGAACAACAGTAGGATTTACATTCATAATACATTGGATACGATAATTTAGTGCAGGATATAATTGCCACATAAATAACATACTTCAAGTTCAAGCTATGTATATACATGCATAGTTGCTACACAAGAACGAGAGGAGAAAGAATGGATCGAGAGAAGAGCTAGAGCTTATAGTGGAGGTGGGCTGAGTTGGGAGGAGTGAAGAGGCAGGGGAGAAGAAGTGAGGAGGGAAGGGGGATTAGTGGTGGGTAAGGAGAAGAGGGTTATAGGGTCTTCAGCGGAAACAGGAGCAGGGTGTATAGGCAGCAAGAGAGGCATATAAATTAGACTTAAATAGTGGAAGAGAGGAGCTATTCAGGATGTGTGGAGGAAGAGAGTTCCAGATGGAGACAGCAGCGAATGAGAATGATCTCCTAGAGGTGGCTAGACGTAGCTTGGGGAAGACGAGCAGGGGAAGGGAGGCAGAGTGGAGGGTGCGAGGCGCTTGCCTGGAGCGTATGGTATCCCTGAGGTAGGGGCGCGTGAAGTAGTGTACAAATTTAAACATAAGACACATGGAGAAGTGCTGCAGTTTAGCTTCGTAGGGTAACCTGGAAAAGAAAAAGTTCAAGATGATAATACTGGGATCAGTAATTCTAGGGACATGGATATGTTGTTCATCCACACTGGCAGGTTCCTTGCTGCTTTAAATCTTGGCAGAAGGTCTTCAAGCTGGCTCCTCCCCCCCCACCCGGGTGGTAAAACTCTCGGCTCTGCCCCATGACGCCAGATCTTCCTTACCGCTTGGAAGCTCAGGTTCCCTCCTTAACGTTCTGCATGTAGACTGGATCCTAATTCTTCGGTTTGCCCGAAACTTATTTTAAAATTCTCAAGACTTCGGTCAAATTTCTCCCTCACGGCTGCGATGGACAGATCGACTCCCGGATTTCGGCGGGGCCCTTGTGGGCAGAAGATGTCCAGGATGGACCTGCACTCCACGTGCGTCTACTGCCTCAGCCTAGAACATGACCTGCAGGCCTGCGAGTTATGCTGTTAATTTTTGGCCAACGTCCTGGAAGACCGTGCTGCCCGGTTGCAGCTTGGGCGCCCCGAGAAGTGCTACCCGCCGGTTAAGTTGAAGGAGGCCCGTTGGGTGGTTACCGTGGTGGCTGGCTTGGCTAAGCAACTCGAGCAGATGATCATCCTCGAGGAGGAGGCGGCACAGGCTGCATCATCCTCTTCCTCGGTCGCGGCATTTATCCTGCTCTCTCTGGGTACCTCATACTCAGCTTCTTTCAAGGAGCTTTGCTAATCCCTTTCCATGAAGGGAGAGGGGCCCTCGGGACATTCCTCTCGGTCCAAAAAGAAGGACTCTAAGGGTAAGTCCCATCATCGGCATTTGTGGGCGCAGGAGAGGTCCCCTTCCCCGGACAGTCGACACTTGACTTCGGTCGAGGTTGCGATTAAGGCCGCTGGCTTCACGGCGTCCCTGGCCAGGCCAGCCGCCGAGACACCCGTCGATGCGGTCAAGATTTTTCTCGACCCGTCAGACGGACTGTCGACTGGTAAAGCCGACAACCCTTCTTCACCGGTCCCCCGTGGAGACTGAGGACTTTCCTGCATCTCCAGTGCCACAGTCCCTGGTTAAGGCTTCCGAGCCGAGGGAAGAGCGGTTTCCCCCGCCCCTTCTCAGACCCATCCTCGGAAATGCCGAGGGTCTCGGTCTCGGTCTCAGACATCGTCTCGGTCCAGCTGATCCCGCCGACACCGGCAGTCTCGGCACCGAGGTAAGCGGCGCCACCACTCGTCCTTGTCTTCCTCCTCGGAAGAGGAGAGGCTTCGGCGCAAGTTTTGTCGATGCTACGAGGACCTGATGTGGCAGCAGTTACTTCTGTCCAGGAACAAGCCGACGCTGTCGCCTTCCCCGGCCATCAAGTGGCTGTCACCCGAGCGGCCGAAACAACCCCTCACTGTAGCCGAGGTGCCCAAGCCTGGGCCAGTTGTTCGGCTGAAACCAGCTGCCCCACGGATTGTGGTGGAACCTCTGCCTCCACAACTGAAATCGGGGGCGCCAACCAAGGACTTTCAGTTGGGTCAGGGCCTGCCCCACAGGTTGTCGGTCACCCTCACTTCCGACTGTCCTAGGCAGGTGGGGGTGGCTGAGGCCCCAGGCAGCTCTTCGTGGACTCTTCTGAGTCTGACGGCTCCTCCCTGTTCTCCAGGCCCATCGACCTGGAGTCCTCCAGGGGCCAGTCGATGGACGAAACCCGTCGTCCTTCATGGGTTTGCTTCAGCTCATCTCAGAGTCCACCGGGATACAGCTCGAGCCCGTATCCAAGTGGGCCAAGTGTCCCCTGACGGAGATACTGGACCAAGGGGATTCACCCACGGAGGCCTTTCCAGTGGCTGAAGCCATTGTTGGCCCAGCCTTGGAGCTCTGGCAGCGGCCTGCTTCCTGTCCTGCGCCTTTGACCAGGATGGCCAGGAAGTATGCGGTCCCTATCGGCTCTTTGCCTAGGTTTCAGAACACCCATCTGCTGAGGGGTTGGTCACCGACAGCGTTTTCTGGAGTTCCGGGAATGCTAGGGATGTGGACAAGCCCCTGACAAGGAGTCCAAAAAAGCTGGACTATGCCGAGCGCAAGGTGTACGCTGCATCCTCCCTTGGCCTCCGCTAGGCCAGCTCGGCCGTGCTGATGGCACACTTCTCCCACGCCCTCATGGGCTCCCTGGATGAGGTGATCCCTCATCTCCTGGCCGACGTGCAGACCATGGTCCGGCAGGTATGGGACCAGGGTAGGGCAGTGGCTAAGCAGCAGCTCCAAATGGTTGTGGACATCGGAGACTCCTGTGCCAGATCAGTTGTGGCTGTAGTGGCCATGCGCCGCAGAGCATGGCTGAAGATATCCACCTTCACGGCAGATACCCAGCACAAACTGGTGGATGTCCCCTTCTTGGGGACCGACCTCTTCAGCCCTGGAGTGGAAGGTCACCTCCAGCGGATCGAAAAGTCCAATGCCACTCTGGACTCTGTCACCTCCACCGAGAAGGACAAAGGCTGCCGACAGCAGCAGCACAAGTCCTTTCGTCCTTCTGCACCTGCGGCACATCTGGCCCAACAGCACCAGCACCAGGGCCAGCAGGCTCATGCTTGGCATCCCAAACCCAAGCCCGTGGCTTCCTCCAACAGCAAGCAGGGAGGTAAAGGCCCAGGAGGTCCCTCGACCGGCCCCTCCTCTAAGCCTGCCCAGTGACGGGTTGAGGGATGTCGTCCCCAGCCTCATCACTCCCCCTGGGTTCCCCCCCGTGGGGGGACGGCTCAGCCACTTCCTTTCCACTTGGTCCATTATCGCCACGGACTGTTGGGTTTTGGAGGTGGTAGGAAAGGGCCTGCCCCTGGAGTTCGAGCAGACCCGCCCTTCCTAGCCGTCGCTCCCCTCGGGGGGCTACGTGGTCCGCAGCCTCTTTGTCGGCATGCCGATCCAATATTGCCCTGCTCCTCAAAAAAGAGGTGATCAGGAAGGTGGCGGATCCTCCTCCAGACCCGGAGTTTGTGTCCAGGTACTTCCTGGTCCCAAAACGGACGGGGGGGGCTGGCACCCCATTCTCGACCTGAACGACCTGAACAGGTTCCTATGGTCTCGGACCTTCAGGATGGTCACTCTGGCTCAGATAATCCCATCCTTGGAACGAGGCATGTGGTTCTGTTCTCTGGACCGTTAGGATGCATTCTTTCATGTCCCAATCCATCCGTCTCACCAGAGATTCCTCCGCTTCTCGGCGGAGGGATCCCTTTATGAGTTCTGGGCCATGCCCTTCGGCCTTTCCCTAGCTCCCAGGGTCTTCACCAAATACATGGCAGTGGTGACAGCATTCCTGCGGCACCGAAGGGTCCAGGTGTACCCCTGCCTGGATGACTGGCTGATTGCAGTCCCCTCCAGAGCGGAGGTGGAGCAGTCCAGAGATCTGGCCCCCCAGGTTTGCTCTCTGGTTGGCCTCCTCATCAACGAGGCCAAGTCGGAACTCGTGCCAAAGCAGGTGATACATTTCATCAGGGCAGAGCTTGACTCTCTACCTGCCAAAGCACGGCTCCCAGTGGACAGGGCCGAGGTTCTTTCCTCCTTTGCCCAGTCATTTCAGGTTGGGCAATCGCACCCTGCCCGGGACTTCCTGCACCTCCTGGGCCTCATGGTGGCCTGCACCAGCGTGGTCCATTGAGCCTGCTGGTACATGCGTCCCCTTCAATGGGGACTGGCCAGCCAATGGTCACAGCACTTCGATCCGCTGGATCAGCTAGTGACAGTGACCCAGGGGATGTGGAACGCTCTCCAGTGGTGGACCGTTCCAGCACATCTGCAGGAGGGCATCGTGTTTGTCTGCCCTGAGCCGAAGGTCTCTCTATCGACCGATGCCTCTCTGATGGGTTGGGGTGCCCATTTGGGGGAGCACAGAGCGCACAGCCTCTGGTCCCCTCAGGAGTCCCGATGCTATATCAACCTGCTGGAGTTTTGAGCAGTTCATCTAGCCCTCACTGCCTTCGCTCCGTTTCTGCGGGGTCAAGTGGTTCAGGTCCAGATGGACAATATCACAACCATGTACTACCTAAACCGCCAGGGCGGGATGCGCTCCATGCCTCTGTGAAGGGAAGCTCTCTGCATTTGGTCACGCGTGCGCAGCCTAGAGGTGGATCTCCTCGCCATTCATGTGGCAGGAGCCTCCAACACCCTGGCCGATGCGCTAAGCCAGATAGGGGCTGCGTCTCGCGAGTGGTCTCTCCTGCTGGATGTAGTACAAGATCACTTCTCCCACTGGGGCATGCCTCAGGTGGACCTGTTTGCCTCCAAGGAGAATGCGAAGCTGAGACTTTTTCATGCCCGCCCCCCTCAGCAGGGCTCGCTGCAGGGGGATGCCTTCTCGAGGCCGTGGACCCCGGGCCTCTTCTACACCTTTCCCCCATTTCCCTTGATCCACATGGTGCTTTTAAAGGCAAGGAGGGACAAGGCACAGGTGATTCTGGTAGCCCCAGACTGGCCCCACCAGTTCTGGTATCCAGATCTCCTCAGTCTCAGCTCCAGGGTCCCGAGGCGGCTTCCAGCCTGCCCGGACCTGATCTCAGTCAATCAGGGGAAGGTATTCCATCCAGACCTTCAATCCCTGCACCTGACGGCCTGGTTCCTGAGTGGCTAGAATTCCAGGCCTTGGGTCTTTCTGATGAGGTCCTCAACGTCGTTAAGGCATCCCGTAAGGAGTCAACCAGAAAATGCTACGCCTTCAAATGGAAGAGATTCTCCATTTGGTGTCAGGGGCAAGGGCCTGGACCCTTCCTCCTGTTTCTTGGCAAGCATTCTGGACTACCTGTGGTCCCTTTCTCAGCAAGGGCTTCGGTCGACGACCCTTAAAGTGCACCTGGCAGCCATCTCTGCTTACCGGGCACGGGCCGGGATGCAGTCGGTGGCACAGGAGAAGGTGGTCGGGCGCTTTTTCAAAGGCCTTGATCACATATCCCCTCCAGTGCAAGAAACTCCATCTCCCTGGGATCTACTGCTGGTGTTGGCTAAGCTCATGGGCAAGCCAATCGAACCGATGCACAGTTGTGACATCTCTCACCTGTCGTGTGGAAGACCGCCTTCTTGGTGGCTATCACATCAGCCAGTAGGATGGGAGAGCTCCAGGCGCTTTCCATCGAGTCTCCTTATCTGGTCTTCCACAGGGACAAGGTTGTTCTGCGTCCCCACCCGAAGTTCCTTCCGAAGGTGGTGTCGGAGTTTCACTTTAACCAGGTGTTGACTCTGCCGGTGTTCGACCCCAATCACACCTCGGAGGCCGAATATAGGCTCCATACTTTGGACTCTAGAAGAGCGCTCGCTTATTATAAGGAGCGGACGGCTGAAGTTCGAGGAGAGGTTCGCCAGCTGTTTGTCACCTATGCTGAAGCTGCACCTGGCAGATCTGCAGCCAAGCAGACGATAGGCAGGTGGGTCACCTCCTGCATAGATCTCTGCTATAGGTTGGTGGGCATGGAGCCTCCTAGAGGGATAAGAGCTCATTCTACCCACCATACCGCTGCATTGGTAATTGCTTCCAGGGATGTCCCTATCCAGGATATCTGCAGGGCTGCTACCTGGAAGTCAACACACACCTTCATCACCCACTAACACATTGACCTTGAGTCACACCGGGATGCTGGTTTTGGGGCCTCAGTTCTCCAGTCCTTATTCCCTAAGTAGGGGGTGTGCGCCTTGCCTCCCTCCTCCCGGAGAACTGCTAGGAGTCTGCCAGACAGTGTGGATGAACAACATATCCATGTCCCTTAGAATACGAGGTACTCACCTGTAATAGGAGTTCTAGGAATGGGTATATGTTGTTCATCCACATGACCCACCCGACCTTCCCGGCTTCGACGCACAGCCTGGCTTCCAGCAGGCTAGATCTGGCATCATGGGGCAGAGCCGAGAGTTTTACCACCCGAGTGGGTGGGAGGAGCCAGCTTGAAGACCTTTCGGCAAGATTTAAAGTGGCAAGGAACCTGCCAGACAGTGTGGATGAACAACATATACCATTCCTAGAACTCCTGTTACAGGTGAGTAACCTGTATTTCCATCAGTGCTAGGATCACTGGATCTGTAAAATACCTACTTTCACATTACAGTGAAGGCCACTCACAGAAAGTACCTCAGATTCAGGGTAGAGAACTGCCACTATCAGTTCATAGACTTCACCTTTGGCCTGTCCTCAGCACCCAGAGTGTTCACAAAGTGCCTAGCCTTAGTGGCAGCATATTTGAGGAGGCAAGGGGCAGTGATCTTTTCTTACCTAGACAACTGGTTAATGTCAGGAGAGTCACACCCCTCACACAGCACATCCTGAAAGACCTGGGATTCCTGATAAGTGCCCAAAAGTCCCAAACAAAATTAGTTTAGGTCCTGGACATTATTGGTGCACGGTTGGCTAACCACCAAGGAAAGGCATTTCTTCCTTGAGAAAGGGTGGCAAACTTGATAGTTCTTGCAAAATCCTTCAAGGCAGGTCAGCTCAGACCTCCAAGAGATTTCCTTCAGTTTCTGGAGCACATGGCGTCTTCCACTGCAGTATTACTAGGTGTCAGATTCCAACTCAGCAATATTCAGTACCACTTGGGAAGCCATTGGTCCCAAAAGTGGGATCCACTATCAATACTAGTGCCTTCTAAGGGCACTAGAGTGATGAAAGGAAGAAGACGACCTCAGAGAGGGAGTTTCCTTCCTCCAGCAATCTCCCACAGTCATACTCACTACAGATGCCACCCTCCTAGGCTGGGGTGCCCACCTGAGGACCTTACTGTAAGTGGTGTGGGGAGCCCACAGGAGTCTTGGGAGCATATAAACCTCTGGAGCTCAGGACAGTGTACCTGTTGATACAAGCCCTCCCACATCAGGGTTCAGCCTATCCAAATCAGGACAGACAACACCACTACCATGTTTCATATAAACAGGGAGAAACAAAATCTTCAAAACTATGCATATGTAACCCCCCTGCAAATGGGGGTTCCCAAAAGACTTCCAGGAGCTTGCTTGAATGCTCCAAGCCTGAATGGTGTTTGGCGTTTAAGCCATTTATCTGTGAGTGTTTTTAGAGCCTCTGGTACTGTCTTTAACAGCTGTCTGCTTGCAGACATAATTAGTTTGTATGGGGGACTGTGTGTTTCTTTGCTTGAGTACCACTCGAGCTGCTGCAATTCACTCCATTTTGCAGTCACTAGGAGTGCAAGGAACCTATCTGAAAGATGTAACTGTTTGCCAGAAATCATTTAGAGTAATAATGAAAATACAGTTTGTCTAACCTGCTTTCTTTGCAGTCAGAACTGTGTTTGCCTAGTTCCCCATTCTAGTTTTGAACTGCTGAACTGGACCAATCAGTGTGGGTTAAGGTAGCTCTAAAATGGTGCCTTGGACGAATCAGAACTTGGACTCGTAATCTGAGCCAGCCACAAGAGGATTGTATGGGCTGTGACTCTGGGAGATGTAGTTTGGACTTCTGCGCCTTTTTGGACCAACAGGAGCAGTCTATTGTGAGTGACAGCCAAGAACTGGGAGGAACTCAAAGGAAGTGCCTGGTTTTGTCTGCTGGAGTTTCAGTTGAGCTCTGGCAGTGAAGAGGGAAAGAGCCCTGTGCTTTTTCGGTGTGCAGTTTAGTTGGGAAACGGTAAAGGCCCCGAGTTCTGGTCTGCAGCTATGTAACTGCTTGTTAGGACTGAATCCATCCTGTGAAGAGAATCAAAGGATATCTGAAGAGTAGAAACCAGGCTCACCCTGTAGAAGACTGAGAAATTGCTGAATTGCACTCGGTCTGTCGGAACTGAATCTGTTGTGTGTTCTCCCGGTATTGTGCAGTAATTGCAATCGGGATAGAGAAGCAGCCTGCCTGGTATAGTACTTTCTTTTTACCATATAAATGTGTGAGGAGGCTTGTGTAGCTCAAATGAATCCTGCTGCCATTAAAGGACTTTTGCCTGTTACTGTTCACCATATAAATGTGTGAGGAGGCTTGTGTAGCTCAAGTGAATCCTGCTGCCATTAAAGGACGTTTGCCTGTTGCAGTTTGCCATATAAATGTGTGGGGAGTCTCGTGGAGCTCAAGAGTAGCCCTGGTGACATTGAAGGACCCAATCTTGTTTGGAGGTCGTGAGTACTAATTCAGGGTCGCTCCCTGTTGAATTGCCACATTGAATCCAAATGGAATTACTGTACTGCTGACTGTTTAACTCATTTTTCTTTTCTCTGTGAAAGGGCCTCACCAGCTGCCATGGTTTGGACTGCCACTAGGGCTTGGGTACCCAGGGACAGTAACTGGTAGGGATAGGCCTGCACAGAGCCATAGGTAGATGAGTAAAGTGATAAGCTAATTAACCTGATTTCCCCTGTCCTTGTTATAGTCCCCTAAATAAATCAGAGCTGCTTGTTTCAGCAAAGTTATACTGTCTGAGGTATTTGTCTATGTTAAAGTATTGTACTGTGATTGTTGCACTGTATCTTATTTTACAGGAGGTTCCAGTGCCTGAACCAGTCCTGGGGGTAAGTGTACACTGTGAAGGTAATTCTGATATATTGTGTGGGCCACTAGTGGGAAGAAAGGGGGGTTGCAGTGTCCCAGAGGGCTGTGACCAAGTTAGTTTAACTATTGCAAACCCTGACCTCTGGGTGGAGGCACCCGCCATTGGATCCAGGCCCCTCAACCTGTTAGTGGCAAATCAGGCAGGGGTAGTAGCCCCTGGGATAGCGCCATCTAGGGGTTACACATAGAAGTCATGAAGATCTAGAACCTAGCATATTCCCTGGAGGTTCAGCTATTGTCAGTATACGTGCCATGGAAAGACAATGTCTTTGCAGATTCCCTGAATAGAATTAGTCAGGGAAACCATGAATGGACTCTGAACAAGCAGGTGTTGGCTACAGTGTTCAGAAGCTGGGGTGCACCAGAGATTGAACTGTTCATATCCTGGGAAAACAAACATCTCCCTCTGTTCTGTTGCAGGCCCCCCTTGGTGAGTACAGTCTCAGAGGATGCCCTAGTCCTCAGTTGGGCAGGGAAGTTACTTTATGCCCTCCCTCCATTCCCACTCTTACAGAGAGTACCCCTGAAACTGAGAAAGGAGTCCATAGCAATGATCCTGGTAGCTCCAGAGTGGGCAAGGTAGACTTGGTACTCACTTCTGCTGTTCCTCTACATCAAACATCCCATCACCTTTCCCTGAGGTACAATCTGATGACTTTGTCTCAAGGCAGGGTAATGCCCCCAGATCCAAGAACTCTGCATCTCAGAGCATGGTGCATGAAAAGTTAGAGTTATCTGCACTAAACCTATCTGAGAAGGTTTTGGAAGTGCTTAAACAGCTGCTGACACCTTAAAAAACTTTGAAAAGCATAATAATTAGGTACAATTCAGCTTCCATTCCATATATTCTAAAGATTCCTCCTCTGCAGTATTTATTACTAAGGACATGTGCATGAATGCATGATCTTTATCCCTCAGGGTTCATCTACCTCTACAGCTGACTCCCTACATCAAGTCATAATCCTGTGTTGTGACATCACAGTTTGTTGCCATGGGGGTAACTGTGATGTCTCAAGCAGTGCATTATGATCCCAGCTAGGGAGACGGCAAAAGGAACAGATGCACTCTTCAGGAGCAAATATCCTATTTTCATGTAAACGACCTCAGTAACAAATAATGAGGAGAAAGGATACAGAACTAGTGTGAAATACAAGCTGAACTGCATCTAAATATTATGTTTTGGTAAAGTTCTCCTGAAGGCATCAGCTGCTCTTTAAAGTTGCCAGAAAGCCTACAATGAGGAAAACCCATGCCTCAGTGTGGAAAACATTTTCCCTGTGGTACTTCTCTAGGTATCTCAGCTGTGGAGTCTGCAGTTGTTAATGTAGGTAGGGAAATTAGGGCAGACTGGGTGGACCAAGCAGTCCTTATCCGCTGTCAACTTCTGTATTTCTAAGTTTCAGTCTTGGACTACCTGGTCAACCTACAGTCTCTGGGCATCTGGCCATTAACCCTGAAGCTTCATTTGACAGCAGTGTCAGCATACACTTTAGCTGGCAAGGACAGATCAATGGCCATGCAGCCCATTTTCAAAAAGTTCTTTAAAGTTCTTAATCACCTACGCCCCCCCCCCCCCGTGGGACCTGAATTTGTGCATTGCCCAGCTAATGGAGGCTCCTTTCAAGTCTTTGGCAACTGCTGCTTTGAAGTATGTCACCTGGAAAGCAGTTTTCTTGGTGGCGTTGACATCTGCCAGAAGGGTGAGCAAGCTGCAAGCCCTCTGCGCAGATCCTAACTACAGTATATCATATTTCACAGAACTACTGTAATAAAAAATTCCTCCCTAAAGTGGTGTATTAATGTCATCTGAATGAGTCAGTTACACTTACAATATTCTTTGCAGCAAAATCCAGCTCAGAACAGAAGCTCCACAGCCTGGAAGTTAAGAGAGCTCTGAGGTACTACTTGGACCACACAAAGGATGTCAGATCCACTAGTGCTCAGTTGTTTGTCACCTGTAGTGAAGTAGAGCAGGGTAAACCAGCATCCAAGAGAACCATTTCTCATTGGATAGTTTCCTGCATACAGCTTTACTATGGCCAAGTCTGGCAAGCTGCCATCTGAAGGCCTTAGGGCTCACTCCACAATGGGCATCTCTGCCCCTTGTGGAAGAGGTGTTTTCTTGCAGGAAATCTGTGAAGCAGCAACCTGGAAAGTAATTTACACTTTCACACAGCACTACTGTCTGGACATACAGTCCAGAAGGGATGCCAGATTTTGCCCTGCTGTCTTGCAGAACCTTTTCCCCAAGAAAGTTCAGTACCCAGCCTCCCAAGGTACTGCTATGGAGTCTGCAGTTGTTAAACATAGTGAGGGATTCCTGGGGCTTGAAAATAAAAAAAAATTATTCACCGCAGTAGTGTTGTTTCTTCCAAGGGATCCCTCACTGTGCTTAACAATCCAATCCCTGCCTCACATTCCAGAACTTGGAAAAGGTTCCCACAAGAATCAGCTCCTTTCATTTTACTTGAGCATTACTTGTTACAGATGATACTTGGTGATCTAATCTTATTAAACCTGTTCTGCCACATATAAAATCCTATATAAAGCTTTAAATTCTTTTGATGCATTTTTGGTAGTCATTTAGCTAGTTTAGTAGTCACTGCTCATTGTAGCTTCAGAAATCTGCCATTTGCTGGCAGAGGCGAGTGTGACCACACAGCAGAGTTTTGAATTTCATTCTAAGATTCTGTGATTAGGATAAAAGTCTAGGCTGCAGGGCAGCTCATTCCAGGGCAATCATTCGCCGTTGTTAAGCATAGTGAGAGATTCCTTGAAAGAAACAACATTACTATGGTGAATCATTTTTTTCTGTTTGCACCCCCATAGGACATGGTCCAGACTGGATTACATCTGTGTCCCTGGGGATCAATATGAACAGATGGAGGCTGCAAAGCATAACCCTAGCTACATTTCAGATCATGCGATAGTAACTGTCCATATGAGAACAGGACAGCCTAGGCCTTGGTCTTCTGGCTGGTGGTTCCCTACTTACTCATCGGCTAGGAAAGAGTTTCACCAGTTCATGTGGGAGAAGTGGGCCTAGTACTTGGATGCCAGTGCAACTGCTGCCTCATTAAAGGCAGTATATTGGGAGGTGGGGAAAGCATACATGAGAGGGATGATAATTGGTTATGTTGCCACCCTCAATAGAAAATGCGGGGAGAAGAAGCAAGAGTTGGAAAGCAGACTGAAAGCTATGAAACAGAGGGCAGTGACTGGGGCAGAAGATTGTCTACAGAGGATTACGGTTACCCAGGAGGCCCATAATTTGTTACTAACAGGTGAGACTCAGACAGCATTGCTTTTTGCTCGCCAGCAGATATTTGAGTGGGGTAATAAGCTGGGATCCTTGCTAGTTCGATTAGTATAGCATAGATGGGCCCTTACCCAGATGGCAAGTATCCGCAGGCAGCAGGGAAGAGTGGAGACACAGTCCTCTGGAATTAAGAACGTTTTCAGAGTCTTCTGTGAAACCCTGCACAAGGTGAAATGTGGGGGTACATGGGAGGAAGCCAGGGCTTTCCTTAATGGTATATCGATTCCCACGCTTAGTGGAGACCAGAGGGAGTCTCTAGGAGCTACTATAACACAGAAGGAGGTGACTTGAAGGCTGGTTGGCCAGATGGTTTTGGTGCTGAATTTTATAAAGAGCTAGGGGAGGGGGTAGTGAGTCCATTAACAGCCATGCTGGAGAAATGTAGGGAAGAGGGGACTGTCCACTGTGTGTTATGAGGCCACTGTCTGTGTATTGCCCAAGCTGGGGAAGGACCCCTTGGAGTATACCTCATACAGGCCCATCTCTCTCCTGAACTGCAGTCTCAAAATCTTGGCTCACGTGTTGGCATGGTGTCTTGAATAGGTGCTCCCACAGGTAATGCACCCAGATCAAATGGGTTTTGTGCAGGAACAGTTGTCCTACCATAATGTAAAGATTATTGAATGTAGTGCATTGGGGCTCTTGGTGTCCAGGCATGGCATGTGTGCTGTCGACTGGACACCGAGAAGGCCTTTGGTATAATAGAGGGGGAGTACCTATTGGAGGCCTTTAGCAGATTTAGTCCTGGAGATGAGTTTGGAAATCTGGTGAGCCTGCGTTATGTTCATCAATGGGCTCAGGTACCGGTGAATAGTAGTCTCTCTGGTGAGTTCTGACTTTTCAGGGGCACTCAGCAGGGGTGTCCATTGCCCCCCCGCTCTTTGCCTTGACCATTGAGCCATTGGCTATTAATATCAGAGAGCTGGAGACCATAAAGGGGGTGCTAGGTAAGTCTGGTACACAGCATAAGATAACACTATATGCTGATGACTTGCTCCTGTATGCGACAGACCTGCTGATGACCATGCCAGTCTTGTTGCAAGCAATCTCTCAGTTTGCCATTTTTTTTTCAAGTTATAAAGTGAACCTGCACAAATTGGCACTTATGAATATTGGGAAACCTGAGGAAGTTTGGCTGAGGGATAATTAGTGGCTGAAGGTGGCATGGAAATCTATTAAATACCTGGGAGTGCAGGTGAGTAGAGAGCTCCTCAGTCTCTACACCCTTAACTACACACCTCTGATTAGCAAGGTGTTTACAGAGTTTGAAGGAGAGAAGCCACCAGCTGGCTCAATATAGAGGAGATGGACAGCCCAACTGGGTTGTCGATCTGTATGTCCCGGGTGGGTAGATGCCAGTATAGTGCACTGAAGGACTCCAAACTATTAGTGGGCTATGCTGTTTGCTTGGGAGAAGGCTAGACTGCGACAGCAGGCAAAGGAAGACAATGCTTTCCTCATCCCAGTAGTGGGTAATCCTGAGTTCCTACCAGCATGGCAGCTGGGGGGAGTGGGAAGAGTGGGGTGTCCGATGTCTGAAAGATCTCTGTGCAGAGAATGGCAGGGTGACTTTTGAGGAGATACAGGAGAAGCTGTGGCTGCCTGTTTCGCACTTCTTTTGGCACTTACAGTTAAGTGCATTTGGGAGAGGATAGACGAGACATCTGGTGGGAGCATCGCCATGAGCTTGCTTAGATCAGGTAACTTACTTGGCATGAACATCAGTGAAACAGGGAATCTCCAGGTTGGCTAAACAAGACAGAACATATTTCTGAGAAGGTTTGTCTACAGTGTGGAAAAAAATTTGGGTGTCGCTATTACGGAGGAGAATTGGATTACTTAATGAAAATCCTTGTCAGCCTGTTGGTATGTAATAAGGATAAAGAATCTCATAAAAATTATTACATAGATTGTATTGCCTGCCTGTGGTGATGTATTGCTTTAATCCTACCATACTACCAACTTGTCGACACTGTAGAGTGCTGGGCATTATGCGTAGGAGAAGGAGGAGGGCCGGGGTTACGAACAGTGGAGGATTAACGAGGGGAGTCACCGAATTGGGGTGGTTGGATCCAGAAGATGCCCTGGCGCAAAATGGAATCCAGATCGTGGTTTGCCATGTCTGGTGCCCATACCCAAGGGCACTACTGATTATGGTAGGCAGATGGCCTGGGCAGCCTGCGAGGTTCATCCAGCTCGGGTGGTGTTGTGCAATGCCAGGTCCATTAAGAATAAGACTGCAATTATTGCAGATCTTGTTAGTACGATGGACCTGGCATGCATCACCAAGAGCTGGCTGGATGAAAATTCTGGCCCCATTGTGGAGGCTATGACTCCAGCTGGGTACTCTGTGATACACCACCCAAGATTGGATCGCACGGGGGAGGGGTTGCAGTCTGTTTCAAGACCAAACTGAACCTCATGGGGGTGCTAGTTGAGTCCTTCGAGTGTACAGTAGTAGCAGGTGTAGGTTATCAAATCGCTCTCATCTACTGTCCACCCGGTGATGAGAAGTGATTCTTTCAGGAAGTGGCAGACTTCGTCGACGATATGGCATTTGAGTCACCCAGATTGATGGTTCTGAGCGATTTCAGCGCCTGGGTCTATGACAGACTCTCGCAATTTGGTCAACACTTCCTCCAGTTAATGACATCTCTGGGCCTTACACAGGTGGTTTCCACTGCTACTCACAAACATGGACACTCTTTAGACTTAATCTTCCTCCTAAGGATCGAAACATCTGACTTGGGGGTGGAACCAGTTAGGTGGTATGATCACTACGCCATGGAGTTTAGTTTTAGCACCCCTCCCTCGAAGGCTTACCCCTGTGGAGATGGTTAGGTACTGCCCTTTATGGGATATAAGTTCCCATGGCCTTGCGGCGATCCTTGACCTCTCGTCCCCTGCGTTGACAAAGCAATGATCCAGAGACCCTTGTGTCAGCCTATAATATAGCCGTTACAATAGCTCTGGATTTTATTGCTCCAGTCCATGTTCACCCTCTCTCCCTTTGACCCAGGTCCCCTTGGTTTGATGGGACTTTGAGGGAGATGCGGAGATTGATGCGAAGGTTATAGCGTTGCTGGTGAAAGTCCGCCCTTGATGCCGGGCCACCTTAGATTGATGGACCATTATTCAGTCTGTCAGTCTACAATCACCCATAAGAAGGCAGACTTCCTGTCCACGGAGATTGCGGCTGCTCAGAATCGACCAACTCAGCTATTTCGAACTGTGGACAGACTGTGCAACCCAGCCTGTCTTCATGTTCGGAAAGCTTTTTCGCAATTAGAGTGCGACGAGCTTGCTCGATTCTTTGCAAATAAAGTGGCAGACATAAGGGCGGTACTGCAGCCAGCACACCCTATGGGGGTTGTTTGCGATCAGTATGGGGTCACCGTGCCTCAGTTTTCCTGGAGTACCTTCAGTCGACTGGAGTTCATGAATGTCATGAGTTTTATCCAGGGTATGCACCCTGCATGCTGTAGTTTAGACCCTGGACCAACTTCCCTAATTTTGGGTTGTAGTGATATCATCGATCCAGTCCTTGTGTGGATAGTCTGGTGCTCCTTGTAATCGGGAGAGTTTCCTAGCTCCCTGAAAGAGGCGGTGGTGACACCACTCTTGAAGAAAGCTACCTTGGACCCAGACTGTTTCGCAAACTACAGACCTATCTCTAACCTTCCTTTCATTGGGAAGGTGATTGAGAAAGTAGTGGCAGCACAACTGGAAGACCATTTGACCATCCATGACATCTATGAACCGCTCTAGTCCAGTTTTCATAAGAGACATAGTACCGAGACTGCGCTGGTTTGGGTGCTCAATGATCTCCTGATGGCAAGAGATCGGAAGAGCCGCTCCATCTTGGTTCTTCTGGATCTTTCTTCAGCTTTTGACATCGTGGACCACATGGTGTTGATAGGACGCCTGAGGCATATCTGTAGAGTGTCGGGGACAGTCCTCAGATGGTTTACATCATTTCTCACTGGTAGAACACAGAGTTGTGTCTGGGTTTTTTTCTTCAGGCCCAACTGCTTGGTCTTGTGGGGTGCCTCAGGGTTCTGTGCTATCACCCATGCTGTTCACGGTGTATATGCTACCCCTCGGAGACATTGTAAGAAGGTATGGGCTGAGGTTTCACTGTTATGCAGATGATACCCAGCTCTACCTTTCTTTTGCGCCCAACCAGGATGGAGCACTCTCAATCTTTAACAACTGTCTGAAAGAAATCCAGGAGTGGATGGATTCTAGTTGACTGAAGTTGAACTCGGAAAAGACTGAGATACTAGTTGTGGACCCGGGTCGTCAGGGGGGTCGGGTGTTGGTTCACCCTCTGGAATTTTTCTTGGCTGCGTCCCTCTCCCGACCTCTGAATGTGTGCGTAACCTGGGGGTAGTTTTTGATGATGGACTGACCCTACATTCTCAGGTTTCGGCTGTCATCAAAACTTCCTTTTATCATCTTAGGAATATCGCCAGGGTTAAGCATCTGGTTCCTTCTGACGACCTTCCCACCTTGGTCCATGCTTTTGTGTTCTCGCGCTTGGATTACTGCAACTCCCTTTATCTAGGGCTTTCTGGGGATGAAATCCATTGCCTGCAGCTGGTGCAGAATGCGGCAGCCCAGCATTTAACGGGTTCTATTTGATCTTGCTATATTACTCTGGTGCTGCACAAACTGTACTGGCTGCCAGTATGGTGGCAGATCACCTTTAAAGTTGGTTTACTGACTTTCAAAGCCCTACATGGACAGGGCCCGGACTACCTGAAAGAGCTTCTGGTTCCATACTGCCCTGGTTGATTACTCCGCTCGGCTGACGAGGGGTTGTTAGAGATTCCAAGGGTGAATTTGAAGTCATCTGGTGCAAGAGCTTTTGCCTGTGCAGCCTCCACCCTTTGGAATTCTCTACCCCGTCAATTACGGGAGTGTACAACTGTGGAGGAATTTAAGAAGGGCTTAAAAGCCTTTCTGTTGCAAAAAGGTTTTTTAGATAACTGAAGTGTATATTATTGATTGGTATATAATTTTAAGTTGTATTGTTTTGTAACTGGATTTTATATTAGCTGTTTTATATTGTTAGGCGCCTTGGCATTGGAAAGGTGCCTTATAAATAAAAATATTATTAAAATAGTATTATTGTCAGAGATGTGGAACTGCTAGGAGCATGTACTGGCATTGTTTTGCGGGTCGCCCAACTCTGCAGCAATTCTGGACAGCTGTTGCCAGGAGTTTGACTGAACCTGTGGGATGCCGCTGCGCTGTGTACAGCACTTTCACTGCTGTTGGGTATGGAAGATACAATATGGGTAAGGAGGGATGGAAGCCTTTCCTAAGATGGATTTGGATGTTGCTGGTGCTAGCCTGCCAGTACATTCCGAACAGTTGCATATCTTGTACAACACCCACAGTGGCTCAGTGGCTCTCTGCCTCCAGGTGCTGTTGTTGAAAAAATGTACTTATTCCCTGAGAGGGAGGGGGAGCAATTTCTTAAGAGCTGGGGCAGGTATTGCTTCATTGTCACCGGATGAGGTGACTGTACTTCATAGCGGTCTCCTCTGAGACTCATGAAACTCTAGCAGTGGTACCAAGTCAGTGGGGATTCTTTGGGAGGGGGACCTGAGGAGATGTGCTTCTCACCGACTCTCAGACATTGATGACTTTATGGAGTGAACTGTTACGTTACTCTTCGTGCATTTCGTCAAACCATAATGTTCTAACGTGCTGTTGATATTGATCCTTGTTGAAACTGTATTATACAAAAATGGGCATACTGTTCTTAATTCGCCAAATTTCAACTGTTTTACGGTCATTTGATAGCTGTTCTCTGTCTGATGGTGTTTGCATCATCTGCAAAATCTTTGGTCCACCTTTTTATTTGGCTGGTCATATTTGCTACAAAGGTTGCAAATAATACTGGGCCCATTACTGAATCCTGAAGAACCCCACCACTTCTCCCACGTCTGACAATGTGCCATTTATTCACACTTTGAGTTCTCTAGTACAGCCGATTATTTATCTGACTTGTTAGGCATTTGCTTATGTTACTACGTTTTAATTTATTAAGTGGCTATGTGGGACCTTATCAAAAATCTGGTAGTCAAGAAAGATGACATTTCCTGGTTTGTTACCATCCATGTTTTACTGGCATTTTCATAGAGGTCAGGTTTTTTGACTAGAGTGATTTTTTTTTCTGAACCCGTGTTGATTTTCTTGATATGGGGTAGTGCCTGATACTGTCTGTTCCAATTTGTCAACTATCAATCCTTCCCTTATTTTCCTAATGATATATGTTAGGCTAACTGGCCTATAATTCTGGGGGATTTATTTGTCTCTTTTCTGAAAATGGGAATAACTTGCCAATCTCTAGTCCCTTGGTACTTCCCTGTGGCTAGTGAGACATTGAACACCTTGTATAATGGTTCTTCAGGTTCATTGGGGATTTCTGTTAGGAATCTAGGGCAGAGTTTGTCTGGCCCTGGTGATTCATCTGTTTTAATTATCCTTAGATTCTTTATAATATCTTTTTTTTTTTTTGTAGTTGTTTAACCAGGAGTAGCACACTAAGCTGAAAGCTTGTTTACAGGTGCAACCTGGGAGCACAGGGAAGTTAAGTGACTTGCTCAGGATCACACAGTATGTAAGTGGGGGCTGTGGGATTCAAACCCAGGTCTCCAGATTTGCAGCTTAGAGCCTTAAACCACTGCACTATACTGCCCTCCTGCTTTGTTTGTGTGTATGTCACTACTGTCCCTCCCCACTAAATCATTTTCGAGTGGTGCATTTATGACTCCTGTTTTGTCAGATACTGTACAAAAAATGTATTGAATTCATTGATCTTTTCATCTGGTTTACTGATCATTTTCCCATTAACATCTAGGGGACCAATTGATCTGTCAACTAACTATACCTGATGTATTTGCACATCAGTAGAATGACTTCATGTAATCCTTCGTATGTGCATTTTTCATTTCCAGTTGGTATCTTGATGTCTTTATAGATCATTTGACATCCCTGAGTGCTGTTTCATATGTCTGCAAGTTTAAAACCATGGGGCAGCAGGACTGAGCAGATAAACATATAAAGAAGGGTTATGGGTGTTACAGGCTTGTGGGGAAGGGGGAGTTTTGTTTTGTTGGATGGCATATAGAAACAACCAGATATTGTTAGAAAACTACAGACTTGGCAGCTATATGGTTAGAAGGGAAAAGCAGTCTGTATCCTTGGTACCGGGTCAATATAGTGCTACAATAATAGCACTGCAAGAACCGCGCCGTGTAAAGCACAAACGCATTTATAGGGACGGGTGTAATAGTGGTAGGGAATTACCGCTGCCCCTCTCACTCTGTGATTACATTGGGAAGGGCTGAAGTTGCTGTGTGCGTGGTGCCTGGTTAAACCACTCCCATGGTGGACTGGCTAAGGCACTGGCACATGGCAGGTTGGAGACCTGGGACCACAGTTTGATTCCCCCAGGTCTCCTAATGTTGCAGCTTTTTTTTGTGTCAAAAAAAAAAGGCTCCCCCCTCCCAAGTTTCTCCCTATCCCTGAAGTTCACACCCCCTCGGAATTGATTATTTCAAGTCTGGGAGGTGTGGGGGGTGCGGGGGCCATAACCCCGCACAAAACAGAAAATGTCCCATTGTTTTCTATGGTGTTCACTGTTTTTGTATGGTCGGTGTCTTACCCAATCTTCTTTCCAATGATGCTATTTTGCTTGTGGCATATAGTGCCGTGCTGTTATTGTGAGCGATATTATGACCCTGTGCCATATCATTGATGTCAATAGATGGACAATCCACCTAATGTCAGTGATGTGAAACATTTCACCCTTCCTAGTGTACTGCAGTCAGATGGCTAAATCTGTCCCTGGGAAACAGAATGTTTCAAATTGGGGGGCAATGGACTGGCCAGGATTTTACTACTAGTGACCCCTGAAATCATGGATTGGTGGTCAGAGGGGGCACACGTGCAATAAATAGTCCCTTGGCACCAGGGAGGCCGAGCTAGGGAGGGAGGAGTATACAGGAGGTGTCTGCTCCTGGTACAGTGCCACGTGAGGGAAGAATATACAGGAGGCATCCACTCCCAGTATAAGGCTAAGGGATGGAGGAGTATACCAAGAGATCTTATTTTGAGGGTATCTCCTGCAGCAGACCACACTGATAGGACTCAGCTGCTAGGTGTTACGACCACATGGAAACTCTCTAGCTAGTAGTCTACTAGAGGAGGCTGCCCACCACCGTCAGCCTCTGAAGTCAGCCTACCCTATAAGAGTGGGTGGCTCCCATGCCTTCCTCAGTTCTTTTCCCTTCGACCCAACATATGTTGGACCTCTGGAAACTGCTGCAGCTTCAGTCAACCACCAGTTTTGTGTGCTTTCAGCATTTTTTTCTGTATTTTCTCACAGTAGTTTCTTTCCATCTTTTGATGGTTTTTTCATCTTATAAGTCTACATTGACTTGAGATCACTCCATCAGGTTTGCCTACGAAAAGCAAATCCCGAAGGATGGCTATTCTGCTTGTATCTGCTGCCTAGGCCCTGAACATGACATCCAAACTTGTGAGATCTGCCAGACATTTAACCAGGCTAAAGAGCACCCACCACCAGCGTACCTTAGAGAACTTTCTCCTGAAGCAGAAGATCAACTCAATGGAATGGAAGCTAGAGGCCAGGAGCTCCTCTGCCTTCCCAGCCCAGTCCTCGGGTTCTCACTCCTCGAAGTCCAAGGACCAGGACAGTCCCTGTTCCTCATCCCCTGCTGCTTAGGCCCTTGATAATGTTGGGTACACAGCACAGTGATTTGACTTGGCATGTCTTCAGCCAGTGCAAGTTTGGGAGATGCCGGGCTCTCCTCTAATGCAGCTGCTGTCTCCCTCCCCACATCTCCTAGGTCGGACTCCTCTCCAGGCCCATCACCTATCCTCTGGCCTCCAAGCAGATGTTGCAGGACACAGGCATCTCCCCAGGACTGAGTCCTCCTCCACTTTTGCCTGTCAGGGCCCCTCCCACTCTGGCACCCATTTTACCTCAACTGGCACCTGTGGGACCTTCACCAGTCCTGCCTCAAACTGAACCAGTTGGGCCCATGCTGATCTTATCCAACTCAGCACCCATCGGGCCTGCGCCTGCCTATCCTCAGCTAGTCAGGCGTACACTGGTCTACCCTCAGCTGGCCCCCACGGGACCTGCACCTGCCTACCCTCAGCTGACACCCATTGGGCCTATGCAGGTCTACCCTCATCCAGCACCCACAGGACCTGTGCCAGTTTATCTGCAGCCAGCACCCATTGGGCCTTTGCTGCTTTACCCCAGCTGGCGCCCTTTGGGCCTACACCAGTCTACCCTTATCCGGTGCCTGCTAGACCAATGTCTGTAACAGTTGATTTATAAAACCTCATAACATCCCTCTGAGGTTTCTTGCAGATGCAGGTCCCCCCTCCTTAGGGCCCAGCACCTTCTGCTCCTCAGGGACCTTCTCCAGGACTATCCTCCCCAAGGCTGACCCCGTCGCCCTGGCTGGCTCATACCCCCAGGCGTCCCACAGACGAGGTGGATGAGTATCATCCAGACCTGCTCTTGCCTGATAATGAGGACAGTCAGGATCCAGATGAAGGGGATGACAGTGACATCAGTGGCTCACCAACCCACTCCGTAGGTTCCTCAGAAGAGGAAGGGACCCTTAAGCATGTCCTGAATTCCCCCGTGGAATGACTCCACCTTCACAATCTTCATGCACCATACTCATGAGGCCATGGGGTTCGAGATGGAGGAACAGGACCTGGAGTGGAGCCAGCTTGCTTCCTACCTCTGCCAGCTGGAGACCCCCTCCATTGGTGGCCCCCCTCTCATTGATACCTGTGAGGAGACCACCATGGCTACATAGCATAGGCCAAATCTGGTCCTGGCCATGTCCAGGAAAGCTGATCGGCTGTACCATGCTCTAGCAGGCATACCTTTCCTCAGGGAGCAGGCCCAAGTGGATTTTGCAGTGATAAATGCTGCTCATGACCCCACCAAAATGGCCTAAGCATCTCATCTGAGCTGTCTGCCACCCAACAAGGAATCCCATTGGTCCCTATGGGACAAAGCCAGAGATGCTGTCCAATTCTTTCCTGATGACCCTGAAAAGCAACTAGCCTTGGGTTTCCTTAAGTCAGCTTCCGATGTCAGTACCCATTTGCTTTGAGCAGCTTACGATACAGTGGATGCTTTGGCCTGATCAGCAGCCACTGGCATTTGTATGCGCCGGCATTCTTGGCTTCCGGTGTCCTGGTTCGCCCAAGATGTCCAACTGTCCATCCTGAATGCCCCTTTCGAGGATACATGTTTTTTGGTGGAAATGTGAAGGATATCCTCTTCAAACTCCAGGCATCTGGATGTGCCCTAAAATTTGTGCATTCCATGTATTGCACACAGCCCAGGTCTGGACAGTGAGCAGCCTTTCATCAGGCTCTCCACAAGCAAACTCAAACCTCGGCCAAACCTCAGGGAAGGCAAAAGGTGGTGGCTTCTGCCTTGCCTGCCCCAACCCCTCTAACAGCAAGAGCTCTTGAGGTGGTCCCGCAGCCCAAGCTGTGGCTGCTCCCACTTCCTGACTCCTTGCCAGACCCTCTTCCTCCAGTAACACAGGAGGCTGTCATAGGAGGTCGGTACGCCCTCCATCTGGACAGGTGGCAGGAGATAACTTCATACAGTTGGTTGCTGCAGCTCATAGAGGATGGCCACTCCCTAGAGCTTTTGGAATGGCCTCAGGATAGGCCCCCAGTTCTGTCCTCGCACCCTCCCAGTCACATTTTCTTGATCTGGGAAGAGATCCATGCCCTGTTGCTCAAAAGGGCTGTAGGACCCATTCCATAGCCCCAGCTGCAGCTGCTCCCACTTCATGACTCCTTGGCAGATCCCCTCTCCTGCCAGTGACACAGGATGCAGTCATAGGGGGTCAGTTCTCCCTCCATCTGGATAGGTGGTGGGAGATAACTTCAGACAGTTGGGTGCTATAGCTCACAGAGCATGGCTACTCCCTAGAGCTTTTGGAATTGCATAAGGACAAGCCCTTAGTTCTATCCTCGTACCCTTCCAGTCACATTCCCTTGATCTGGGAAGAGATCCATGCCCTGTTGCGCAAAAATGGCTATAGAACCCATTCCACAGTCCCAGCAAGGAAAGGGGTTTTACTCCCGTTTCTTCCTGGTTCCCAAGCATACGAGGGACTTCAGGCCCACTGTGGACCTCAGCGAGCTGAGCCTGTTAATCCAGTACAAACGGTTCAGGATGGTCACCCTTCAGGGTCTGCTACCCTGTTATACCAAGGGGACCGGATTTGCTCCCCACATACAGTATACAGGATGCTTATCTGCACATCAGGGTATGTACCTCCCACAGGCGCTTCCTCAGATTTCATTTTCAGGAAGCCCACTTCCAGTTCAGAGCTCAGCCATTTGGCTTATCTACTGCCCCCTGGGTGTTCATCAAGTGCTTGGCAGTAGTGGCAGCTGCCCTCAGACAGCAGGGGTTCTATGTTTTTCCTTAGCTGGATAACTGGTTTCTAGCAGTGCCATCCAGGGAGCGTCTGCTTCAAAACCTGACTCATATCTGCCACCTGTTCCAGAATTTGGGGGGTCATTATCAACCTGCATACGTCATTTCTGACCCCCTGCTAATGACTTCAGTTCATTGGGGTGGTGTTGGATACAGCTCAGGGGATGGCCTTTCTACTCCAAGAGAGGGCAAAGCACCTGATGGAGCAAGCCTGTCAGCTCATCTCCAACATTCACGTCCCAGCCCAGGTTTTCCTGCACCTCCTGGGACTCATGGCTGCAGTCATCATTACGGTCCCCCTAGCTAGGTTGCATATGAGGATTCTGCAATGGACACTGCAAGTTCAGAGGGACCAGCATACAGACAACCTATAGCAGCCAGTCCTGGTCTCACATCCAGTCAAGAAGATGCTGTTGTGGTGGCTAGAGCCCAGCAACCTCCTGAGAGTAGTGCCATTCTTCTTTCCACCACTGCAGCAAATTCTCTCAAGAGAGGCCTCAGGTCTCAGCTGGGGGGGCTCGTCTGGGTGCCCACCATACCCAAGGGACGTCCACGGTGGAGTCAGATCTTCACATAAATGTCTTGGAGATGTGAGCAGTTCTGTATGCCTTGCAGGCCTTCCAGGCTCAACTCTCATCTGGCTCACTGCTGATACAAGCAAACAACTCCAGCATGGTTCATTGCATCAACAAACAAGGAGGAACTCATTCATACCCTCTGTATCGGGAAGCAGTGAGGGTCTGGTATTGGGCCATAGATCACAACCTGGAACTCTTGGTCGTTCATGTCCCTGGTGACCAAAACATCTTCATGGACAGCCTAAGCCAGCCTCAGTTATGAGGTCACGAGTGGGAACTCATGACCTCCATGGTAGTGGAACTGTTCAAATCAAATCAGCTTCATTTATAAAAAGTGCAATTCCAGGGTCTGTTCAAAGTGCTTGTGCAATAATAATAAGACATAAACAGTTAAAGCAATAAAGTTAAAACCAATAACATATCATCAAAAAATTCATAAATACTTGCTTAAATATCCAGCTTTTACAGAATTAAATAACTGTCTCAAGAATTCTAAGACTATTCAAGGAAAGCCATGCTGAATAAATATGTTTTCAGAGCGGTGTTGGGGTCATCCAGAGTTGAACCTTTTTGCTTCCCCACTCAACGTAAAACTGCCCCTTTTCTCCTTGCTCACTCCAAGGCCTGGAGTTTTCTGGCAAGATGCGTTGTCCCTCTTGTGGAGAGGGAGATTCATGGATGCTTTCCCTTCCTTCCTGCTCCTTCAGAGGGTTCTGCTCAAGCTTCGGATGGAAGGGGCAACTATGATCCTAATCACCCCATTTTGTCTTCATTGGATCTGGTTCCCCTCACTTCAGCAGCTGGCAGTGGAATCTCCAGTGCCCCTGCCCCTATGCATAGGTCTGCTCTCTTAGGAGCAGGGCACCCTGGTCCATCTGGTCGTCGGACCTCTCTATCACCCTGCTTGGCTTCTGAGGATGTAGCCATCATGAGATCTGGGTGTTCTCTAAGGTGTCTATGTCTTGGTGGTGGCTAGGAAATCCTCCACCAAGGCTACCTACTCCATGAAGTGGAAGTATTTTGCCACATGGGCTGCACTGCACCTCCTAGTTCCCTTCAGCTGTCTGGTGAATCAGATTTTGAAGTACTTGCTCTCCCTGTCAGACTCCAGTCTGAAGTACTTCTCCATTGAGGTACATCTCTCAGCCATCTCTGCTTACCATGCCTGTTGGTGGCTGCATTGTAACTCAACTTGACATGTCTCGCACATTGTTGAGAGGCATCCTGCACTTAAATCCTCCAATCCACAATCCTGTCCCATATTGGGATTTAAATTTTGTGTTAGAGAAACTCACCCTGCCTCTGTTTGTAAAAGCTGTGAGTTGCGAGCTACACTTTCTGTCATGAAAACTGTTATTTTTACTTGCTGTTACTTCTGCTTGAAGTATTTCCAAGCTTCAGGCACTCATGTGAGCAGCTGTATTTGATTTTCCACAAAGACAGGGTGCCTTTGTGTACCAATCCTAAGTTTCTTCCTAAAGTGGTGTCTGAGCTTACTTTGAATCAGTCCATCCACCTGCCCGTTTATTTTCCAGAATGTGCCAGTTCCAGAAAATCATTGCTCCATACTTTGGATGTGTATAGAATTTTGAGTTACTTTACACTACATATTAAGGACTATAGAAAGGTCCTCCCAATTATTTGTTTCCTTCACCTTTGAAAACAGGGCATTCTGATGTCCACAGTGTTTATCCAAATGGTTAACCAATTGCATTATTTTTTGTTACAGGAAGTACGGTAAGGAACTTCCTGGTGTGGTTCGTGACCATTCCACCAGAGGCATGGCCACTTCTATTGCCTGTTTCCGTAATGTTTCCAATGCAGAGATCTGTGCAGCTGCTACTTGGAGCACTGTCCATACCTTTACCAAACACTACATTCTGGACATTGCCTCTAGTTGTAAGGATGATTTTGGCCTAGCTGTTCTTCAAGGTCTCCTTTCTCAGGTCCTTACAGTCAACCCTCAGACTGTCTGTCAGTTGTTGCTAGAACTGCTTGGGACTCATCCTACTCATGTGACCTGCTGCAAGAGATACCCTCGAAGTTAGATAGTACAGTTATGTAAGAACTCACCATAACGGTAGATCTTTGAGAGGATCTTTTGCAGCAGGTCATGCTTTCCCTCCCTCCTTCCCCCTCTTTTTCTTGGCCTTCAGGCCTTTCTGCTTGGCTCTCCCTTCACATGAAGGGGAGCCTTCTGCTTCTTTTCCATGATTCTTTTTCTCAGGATACCTCAGTTTAGTCCTCTGTTCCCCTAGCGGACTTTTGCTTTTGGTCTCCGGTGGAAGAACTGAGAAGTGCATGAGGGCTGCCCACTCTTACAGAGTAGGCCAATGTCAGAGGGTGACTTCGGCAGTGGGCGGCTTCCTCTATTAGACTGCTAGCTAGAAAGTTTCCATGTGGTCCTAATGCCTGGCAGCTAAGTCCTACCAGTGTTGCCTGCTGCAAGAGATCCTCTTGAAGATCCACTGTCATAGTAAGTTCTTACATAACTGTACTTTGTCTGCTTTTGGTACAATGCCATGGAAGGGAGGAGTATACAAGAGTTGTCTGCTCCTGGTGCAGTGCCGGGGGGAGGGAAGAGTGAGCCAGCCCATCAGCACAGAAGTAGTGCTACAGCTCACGATGCTGGCAACTTGCATTTGGAAATAAGCACAGGTCACTAGGGGCTGGCAGGGGAGGAGGATCCGATGTCCCAGAGGACACGGCATGCTCCACCGCAGCATAGCCACCTAGGTGACCATGGGTGATGCAACAGGATGTAGCACCAGGGGAGAGGAATGCTTCTTGATTGGAGACATTGGCACACTTGGCTTGCATACATCAGGCCACCACGCTGCGCAGAATGTCTAAGAGAGGCAAGAAAAAGAGCACCAGCTGGCAGGAAAGTGCTTGCAGTTCCCCGCAGACCTCACACTGCCTACTGAGCACACAGATCCACTGACCAAGTGAGGCAACTGGAGGAGACTTGGGGTACCCCAGATGACCCCACCACAGGAGGCAGTCATTGGAGGAACAGATGGGTTCCATGGATAAGCCCAAGAGGTAGTGGGTGGTGGGGTTGGGGGGGGGAACGTGGAGCTGAAGGGGACCATTAAGACAGGAGGGGCCAAAAGGGGAGGGAGAAGTATACCAAGAGATATGTGCTCCTGGTACAGTGCCACATGATGGAGGAGTATACAAGAGGTGTGCACTCTTGGTACAGTGCCAGGGGAGGGAAGAGTATACAAGAGGTGTCCACTTCCAGTACAGCATCAGGGGATGGAGGAGTATACATGAGGTGTACAGGAAGTGCCCACTCCTGATACAGTGCCAGCAGAGGGAGGAGTATATCACAGGTGTCCTCTCACAGTACAGTGCTAGGGAATGGAGGCGTATACAGGAGGTGTACAAGAGGGGTCTGCTCCTGGTACTGTGCCGGGGGGGGTGTATACACGAGGTGTGCAATCCTGGTACAGTCCTAGGGTAGGGAGAAGTATACAAGAGGTGTCCACTCCCGGTACAGTGCCAGGGGAGGGAGAAGTATACAAGAGGTGTTCAACAGATGGCAGCTCCTGGTATAGTGCCAGGGGATGGAGGCATATACATGAGGTGTACAATAGGTGTCCTGTCCTGATACAGTGCCAGGGGAGGGAAGAGCATACAAGAGGTGTCTGCTTCTGGTACAGTGCCAGGGGTGGGAGAGGAGTATACAAGAGGTGTCTCCTTCTGGTACAGTGCAGGGGAGTGGGAGGAGTATACAACAGGTTTCTGCTCCTGGTACAGTGCCAGGGAGGGAGGAGTATACAACAGGTGGCAGTTCCTGATACAGTGCCAGGTGAGGGAGGAGTATACCAGGAGGTGTCTGCTCCTGGTACAGAGTCAGCAGAGGATTACGCAAGAGATTTCTGCTTCTGGTGCAGTGCCAGGGGAGGGAGGAGTTTAAGAAGAGTCCACTTCTGATACAGTGCCATGGGAGCTTGGAATATACAAGAAGTGTCTGGTGCAGTGGCAGGGGAGGGAGAAGTATAAAAGAGGTGTCCACTCCTAGTCCAGTGCAGGGGATGGAGGAGTATGCTGAGAGGTGGCCCTGCTGGTGCAATGACAGGGGATCGAAGAGTATACTGAGAGGTGTCTGCTCCTGGTATAGTGCCAGGGTAGGGAGGAGAATACCAAGAGGTGTCCACTCCTGGTACAGTGCCAGGGGAAGGAGGCATATACAAGAGGTGTGCAGTCCTGGTACAGTGCCAGGGGAAGGAGGAGTGTACAAGAGGTGTCTGCTTCTGGTACAGTGCCAGGGGATGGAGGAGTATACGTGAGGTGTCCGCTTCTGGTACAGTGCCAGGGGAAGGAGAAGTATACAAGAGGTGTCCACTCCTGGTACAATGCCAGGGGAGGGAGGAGTATACAAGAGGTGCGCAGTCCTGGTACAGTGCCAGGGGAAGGAGGAGTGTACAAGAGGTGTCTGCTTCTGGTACAGTGCCAGGGCATGGAGGAGTATATATGAGGTGTCCGCTTCTGGTACAGTGCCAGGGGATAGAGGAGTATACAAGAGGTATCTGCTCCTGGTAGAGTGCCAGGGGTGGGAGGAGTATACAAGAGGTGTCCACTCCTGGTACAGTGCCAGCAGAAGGAGGAGTATACAAGAGGTGTCCACTCCTGGTACCATGCTGGGGGGGGGAGTATAAAAGAGGTGTCTGCTCCTGGTATAGTGCCCAGATAGGATGGGGAAAGATCAAGAGATGACTGTGGGTGAGGGGAGTGACCATAGAACTTGCCCAGCCCACCGTGGGAGGGTTTTAAGGTTGCGTATTCCATTGTGATGTGCTCAGTAGAGCAGGATATCATCTGTGACATAAACGATACGTTATCTTGTGCTTTGTGTAGAAGATATCACATTTTATATAACGGGTGTACTAGTAAATTGCAAAATAAAACATGTTTTCTAAAGGCGTAGATACAGTACACTATTCACACAATGGCTTCCCAGAGACAGCTCAGTCATCGGAATGTCTTCAAGTTAAGCTCCTCCCACCTCCCGGGTGATTATATCCTCTGGCTCCGCTCACCCCCATGTTGTCAACTCTTTCTTTCCACCATAAGGAACAGGTCTCCTTCGCAGAGTTACATACACAGAAGGATTTTGGTGCTTCAATCACTTTATCTTAGAGAGTTTTTGCCTTTTCAGTCCACTTTCAGTTTTTAAAGTTGCACTCCATGATAGACGATGGACAGCAAGAAGCTGGGATTCAAATTCTGCACCCAGCATAGGCAGAAGATGTCGGCCAAAAGATTCACACAACGTGTGTGTACTGTCCAAGCAATCAACATGACATCGAGAGTTGCAACATTTGCCAGGCCATGCTCCCTGCATCCAGCGACAAGCATAAGATCAGGATGGCATTGAAAAGGTCTAAGGACCACAAATCAGCCAAGGCAGCTGTCAAGTCAGCTGCAGAACTTGTGCTGATGGAAGAAGAGACGGAGACTGCGTTGAGTTCCTTGTCAATTTCGGCACTGTTTCTGGCTAGGGACAGCATCGGAGGGTATTTCTGTGAAGATTTCAGAGAAATGTTTATGGCCCTCCAGACCTTCAGGGACCACAGTTCTCACTGCAGCAAAAAGCTGTTTCTCACACTGAAACCATGCCTGGCAGACCAGCAGTAAAGTGAACGATTGCCAGGTGGATTACATCCTGCATCGATCTCTGCTATATGTTGCAGATAGGGAGTTGCCCATGAGGCTTATAACTCATCCCACTGCCTCAGTGGCCTCTTCTAGGGATATCCCCATTACAGAGATGTGCAGGGCTGCTAAACAACCAGTAACTGACTCTGTAGTCATCATGGCTGTTCATGATAGGTCTAAAGCACCTAAACACACGAGTACTTTGCCTCCTCATAATGAATCTAGAAAACTGGATGTGATGGGCAACCACACATATGCCACTGCCTCACTGAGCCTTAAAGGAGAACTGCACTGAATCTGTAAGTCATTTTTCCCAGTAGAAGGTGTGTTTTAAATACTGGTTCTAGTGTTGATGCCATTCCATCTCTACAGGCTTTTTAGTTATCCCAGTGAGTGTTTCTGGTTTATACTCTGGTGTTTAGTGCCATTTTAGAACTGTATGATGTAGTTTATGTCCCACTCAACCACAGAGATCTAAAACAGAACATGGGTGCATTGTGCCAACAACAGAAGAGTAGAACAGGGACATAAACTACATCATACAGTTCTAAAAATGGTACTTACATGTGGTGTGCAAAGCAGAAACACCTCCTAGGATAATTAGAAAGCCTGAAGAGATGGACCAGTAACAAAATCTGAAACAGTATTTAAAAATCAGCTTCTACTGGGGAAAATGATTTACAATAAATAAATAAGTTCAGTGCAGTTCTCCTTTAGATTGCAAACTACCAGTGCTCAGAGTCCCTGGGATTGAGTGCTATATAAATAAAGTTTGCTGCTGCTACTACTACAACTACATATAAAATATTAGAACAGCCTATGGAAAGCTGCAAAAGCTGCAGCCCAGATATTGCCTGATGGCTCTGCCAAGAATGTTACTTAAAACTTTAACATCTGGTGCTGAGGCTGGCAGACATTTGCTCCGCTCACCATATGATGTCTCTGATACTTCTGTCAGGACTGCTACTTCTGTCATTTCTATGAGAAGATATTCTTGGCTCAGGGTTGCTGGTTTTGCAAATGATGTGTAGAAAGCCGTTTTGAATGCCCCTTTTAAAGGGACAACATTTCAGACCTCAAAAATGACTCTAAGGTCTTTCAAGTCCCTCTATCCCCCTCCAGCTAGGGGTTGTGGGATGGGCTGTTTTCACCAGCCTGCTGCCAGAGGTGGCCATGCCTACCATCAGTGAAGCTGAGATAGAGGAAGTGGTCCATTGACAGGTCCTCTCCCCCCAGGCACCCATACAAAAGTACCCAGAGCAGTCAGTACCGGTGGCACTGTCCCCATTGGTTCTCCATGACTCTGTGCAGGATAAGCCCCCATCTCCACTTTTACCTGCAGGAGTGGTTGGGGCAGTAGACTCTCCCTGCATTTGAAACAATGGAGGGAGATTACAACAGATGAGTGGGTTCTGGGGATAACTGCAAGGGGAAGCACCACTTGTGCTCAACACAAATTTCCCCAACATCCCACACCAGCATTGTGTTGTCCCAAAAGACAGTGTTTTTTTTAGCCCTCCACACCCCTTGCATTTAACTATAATCAACTCCAGGTCATAGTTGTTCGGGGAGGGGGGCAGAACACCCGGAGAAACTGCATTGGTGAAAACAGACCATTACAGCGATTGTCACTGTAATGGTCTGTTTTGGGGTTTCACTGTCGGGGTGTCATGCTAGAGTGGGCCACCGATTGCAAGGTGACATGCTCTGGAACTTATAGCAACCCCTCCAGATCATCATCCTCCACCTCCCTCCTCTTATCCTTTCGGCAATTTTGTCCCTTCTGAAGGAAGAGGTGCAGTCATTAGTCCAAAAACATGCAATAGAACCAGTTCCTCCTCAGCAATGAATAAAAAGGTTCTATTCTAGATACTTCCTGGCCCCAGAATGGACAGGGGATCTTTGTTCTGTGTTGGATCTAAGGGACCTAAACTTCTACATTGAATAAAAGAAGTTACAAATGGTATCCCTACAAGCTCTGATTCCTCTGCTGCAAACAAGGGACTGACTTTGTTCCCTGGATAAGAAGGATGCATACCTTCATATCAAGATCAGAAAAGGTTGCAGGCAATACCTCCACTTTGTCCTGGAGTGGGAGAACTACCAGTTCAGAGTATTGCCCTTTAGCTTGTCATCTGCACCATGGATCTTTAGCAAACACTTGATATTAGTGGCAGTAGCCCTTCGCAGTGAAGGCCTGTATGTCTTTCCGTACTTGGCGACTGGCTGGTGAAAGCCAGCTCCAGGGAAGCTCTCTTGCATACCTTGTCTCAGATAAGGCAGTTGTTAGAGGACTTGGGAGTCACAGTGAATGTCATGTGATGACTGACAACGATTGCAGCACTTGGGTGCAGTCTTGAATACAGAGAAGGGTAATGCTGCTTTCCTGCCACAGGATGGAGCAGAAAATCTGATTACCCAAGCACAGTTGGTATGCAGGAGTCAGTGCGTCTCTGAAAGAACAATGTCATGTCTCCTGGGTCTAATGGCTGTAGCCATTGTGACTGTGTCACTCTCCCACTTATATGAGAATCCCTCATTGGACACTCAGTGTGTGGGCAGGTTTGAATAAGACCCTGTCCCAGTTGTTATGCATTAAGAATTAAAAGTAAGGATCTGTTCTGTCCTTTAATTTTCTGACTCTTGTCTGTCTGACTGCGCAATCACATTTTCTTGTGAGACCTAGGAAATGTTCACTCTGACAGTCTCACAATTCTCCCCTGCTATCCCGCTGCCTTCACCTGCTGTTTCTTTTCTTCCCTCTTGCTTATCTGTGGTTATAAAAATAAATGTGGATCTTTATGTGAAACTGGATTTTCTGGTTTGAAAATATAGGATAGAACCTATTGGGCCACTAGGGGCGCTAAATAGGATGGCAGCTTAAAGATCAGCTCCACAACCCAGAGGGAAATATCCTTTAAAATCCTTTTTCTATCAGCTGGTATTATATCCTCACTCTACTGTAACTTGTGGGTTAATGCTCAAGCTACACTAATTTAGCTTCATTGATACAAAAAGCCTTCATTTGCTATGTGGAATTTGCTATTTTACTGAACAGCCTCCTGGACGAGGTAGGCCTGAAAATATGGCTGAAGGCCGCTTGCAACAAACCTGGGAGCAACCATCAGTTAAGGCAATGTTCAGCCAACTTATGGCCCAGATGGCACAAGTCACTGTGGCAACTAATGGAAACACCCAAGTGGTTCAAAATTTAGAAGCCAGGATGATGCATACTGAGCAGCGGGTCTCGGCGATGGACGGGCATGTTCCAGATTTAAGGGCAGAATTAAGAGATCAACAACTGACCATACTGATGCTGCGCAGTAAGATGGATGACCTCGAGAATCGAGGTCGCCAAAATAATCTTCACTTCCAGGGCTTCACTGAGCATGTAGAAGGCAAAGATACCGAGGGATTTCTACAGTTAGCCATCACTGAAATGCTGCAGTTGGACCCATTGATACCGTTTCAGGTGGAACGTGCACACCGTACGTTAGCCCCCATGTCTCAGGGCCAGGACAGACCATGACCTATCATAGCCCCATTTATTGATTTTAGGGACAAAGAGCAGATCCTAACTGGAGCTCGTGAGTTACAGCATGTAGTGTGGAGATCGAATAGGAGCCACATCTTTCAGGACTTCTCTAAGGATCTGTCAGACAAACGCCAAGCATACTCTGAGACAAGGCATAAAATGCACAGTATTGAACTGTCCTTTTCCTTGCGTTACCCAGCCATGATGTGGGTTATGCATAATGGGGTCCCGAACAGTTTTGAATCTCCTGATGCACTCATGGATTTTTTATGGTGCAACTGGCCACAAGAATTCACCACCACTAACCCGGGAGTCCCTTCGGCAAAAACTGCTACCGATGGGTTGGATTGCCGCTCCTCTCCATCAGTGAGCAGGCCTGCAGTTTGGCAAGACCTCAGGGAGCAACACTGGGAACTCCCCCCAAAAACACACCAAAAGAGGCAATCCTCAAAGAAATACGGCTGCCGGGAGCATCGTTCGGAGAGAGGGCAAGATGACACAGAGGAGACCACAAGCATGGACACTTTTGCTCCAGATCTGTTACAGGCCTACCACGCCACTAATAGATATGAAGCTTTATGCCCCAGATCTCCGGATCAACACCCAGGCATTGTGGATTCGACTGTGGAAGGCAGGCCTACTCCTGTGTTGCAGCCCAGCTACCTGTCTCTGTCAGCAACTCCAAAACCAGCCGCAGAACGGAGCTACAGATAGCGGAGGGCAGTGTCCACCAAAGGCTACGAGGGAGGCCTCCTCTACCAGCGGAGATCTCATCTTCAGTGTGGACTGTCCTGAGCGTTCTACTTCTCCAGGGCAGTCAATCAGAGAAAACCCACCAGTGTGGTCAGATAAGTAGTCATCCTTCTATTTTCCTTCTGTTCCTGTTCTTTTAATCCCCTGGGGAGTTGTAGCTATGGGGCGAGTTTGGGGTATCTAAATTGATCGTCAGTGGACAATCTCCTTGGCTGACCCATCTGCTACCCTTTCTCCATGTTACCCATGTAAGGGAACTTTCGAGCCCCTTTTCACCCCAACCTTGACCCCCGACCTGCACTGCCATGTGGCAGAGAAGATGCCTCACTCCTATACTGGGACAGATTCAATGAGGCCTACCAACAAGCTCTTAGTGGACGTCCTGATCAAAGGTCCAGACACGGCTGCCCTACTGGGTGCAGCGGTAGGGCTACCGCTATGACGCCAGTGACCGGGTTCAGGAGCGGACTCGGGCAGCTGGAGGAGCCAGCTGGGGAGCAGGATTGGCGCCCAGGGCTGCTCGCCTCCTCCGGGTGGGGTGGGGTGGGATGCAAGTCCCGCTGTGATACCGCCACCTGGGTGACCACAGGTGGAGGTGCAGCAAGACTGCACACTGAAGGGTGTGAGGACGTCTGCCGGGAGCTGGAGCATCAAGCATGTCGTGACGTGCTCCGCCCCTTGGCTTCCCCAGCATGCGGACGTCCTGCGGGCTGGGAAGAAAAATGGAAAAATCTGCACTGGATTCCCGTTGACGGGACCCGGTCGACCCGAGAACACCCATAACCAGGCTCCATAGAAGGAGCTGGCAAGCCTTCCGATGCAGACTTCAGGACCATGGGAGGGGATTGTTGGTCCCCCCTCTCAGCCCCGCTCGGGGGGTAAACCAAGGCAGGATGGGGATAGGCTGGCCAGTATCTGGAGGGAGGTACCTGGGGAGGGACTTCGGGAGCATACGACCTAGGGATCCCAGAAGAAGAGGAACCCAGCGCAGTGAGGAGGGTAGCGCAAAAAAAAAAAAAGGTCCAGACACGTCTAGATGGCAAAGGCCTTTTTTGTACCATCTGATTAAACAGCAGAACTTTTGTGGGTTCTACTTCGCTTACTTTTGTGTGTGGGGGGGGTGAGGTCTGCTGGGAAGCTGTGTCATATAATATGAAAGTATTTGTTGGCATGCGTAAACTGTTGTGCTGAATGGGTAGCCAGGATGTGTTTTATGTGAGGCCCTAAGTGGTGAATGGCACAGGCCTATGCCCCTCTGGTATGTTTTTTTTTTATTATTGTTATTTTCTATCAAGGGGAGATCTCCCAGCCCCCGCACTGGGTGGCTTACAGTACACTCTTCATAGGTGTGATGAGCCTGACCTCACCAGGATTTTTGTTGTGAGAGCATGTTGGCGCCCATCAGCAATAACCCTAGGCTCACCGAAATAGTGGGCAGTCCTCCCCCACTTTCTTTCTTGCAAACCCCCACCTCATTAGAAGTGTTGTGTAGTCCCACTTTAACTAACCCAGCTTCTGGAGCAACTCTCTCAATCTTCTGGGGTTGCAATGAGCCACGTGGTCCAACCTTCCTGTTGGGTTGCTTGATTCTCTTGGGGAAGGACCCCCCCCCGCACTCACCATAGTGCTAAGGAAGGATGGCTACCACTTGATAATGCCCTGGGAATAGGGACTGGCCTACAGCAGGGCTGTGCGGCCGAAGAGACGCCTCTGTATCCCCAAATTGCATGGTACGCTGTGCACAATGTATATAGTTTATTAATGTGTTTATGTATGTTTGTTTCACAAAAGACACACACAGATGTTTCGTTATTTGTTAGTATAAGGTCATCTGGTAGTTGCAGGGTATATGGGCTTTACCCACTCTCTCCATATCTGGTGGCGCTCTATAGAAATTTGCCTCTTTTGGTTGGGCTGCCCTCGCCCCCTATCTGCTGGTTGTTCTTGATATATCTCTTAAATGTTTGCTCCCTATTACCAACAGGTGATATCACTTGTGTGACATAGAATGTAAGAGGGCTTAACACCCCAAACAAGAGGAAGCAAGTTTTGAGCCACCTTAAGAGACTGGGAGTGAGGGTCGCCTTCCCGAAGAAGACCAAACTTACCGGGGGGGGGGGATTCTGAGAGACTGAAGAGAGAGTGGTAGGTCAGGTCATTCATGCCTCAGCCTCCTCTAGAAGAGAGGGTGGCAATTCTGCTTCACAACAACTACAATGGAAATTGCAGAGACAAGTGAGAGACCCTGAGGGTAGATGGGTGGTGGTACTCATGGATACTGGGGAGGGCCCTCTGATCCTGGGTAACGTATACGCTCCGAATGAGGACTCACCCTCCTTCTTTCATAAGTTGGCCCAGGTGCTGGGATCCATAGCTCCGGAGGACACCCCCATTTTATTAGGGGCCAATTTTAATCTTACTCTGGACCCTTTCCTGGATAGATCCCCTTCCAATACTGAGCCCCACTCCAGGGTTGTAATAGCAATTGCTCAATTACAACAAGATTTGGCCCTTACGGACATCTGGAGAATATTTCACCCCTCCCAGCAGGTCTACACGTTTCATTCCCCAGTACATAGTTCTCTTAGTAGACTAGACTTCTGGCTCACCTCTCCTACTATTACTAGTAACACTGTTAATACCCTTATTCATCCCTTAGTTATCTCGGATCATGCCTCTGTGCATCTTGCCTTCACATGGGGCCCCCCTCTCCCTAAGTCTCCGGCATGGAGGCTGGACCCATTGCTACTTCGTGACCCAGACTTTCCCCCTTGGCTTCAAAAGGAAGCAACGGAATTTTTTCGGCATAACCTCATAGCAGATACCTCTGCGGGTACCATATGGGAGGCATTCAAAGCTACTCTAAGAGGGGTGATAATAGGGTATGCGAGCCAGTGCCAAAAGAGGAGGGAACAACATTTGAGGGGGCTTGAATGACAAGTCCAAGAAGCGGAGCTTGCTTTTAAGGCCTTTCGTGTCCCTTCCCTTAGGTCAGAGGCAGGTCACAAGGTCACCTCTCTGAAGATGCAAGTGAACGAGCTGGTCTCTAGAAAGGCAGAGATTTTGATCATTAGACTCGAGCATAAATATTGGGAAGGGGGAGAAAAGGGGGGTAAGCTGCTGGCCTACCGTCTCAAAAAGCAGCAAGCTGAAAGGCATATAGCGGCTTTAGAAGATGCAGGGGGTAGGACCCAGACCTCGGCGCAAGGTATTAATCAAATAATGATGGATTTTTACTCCTCGTTATATAAATTCTCCATAGCCCCAGACCCCCAGGGGGGGTCTGCCCATTTCTGGAGTCCCTACATCTCCCCAAAATCTCAGAAGCCCAAGCTAATGCCCTAGATGCCCCGATCTCAACCCAGGAGTTGGCAGACACTATCCTCTCCCTTAAAAAGGGAAAAGTCCCAGGAGGGGACGGTTTCCCTATTGAAGTGTGGCAGCTGTTGCATCCCATAATCTCTCCGGTATTGCAACAAGTATTTACTGAGTCATTGCAAACAGGGTCTCTCCCTTCATCCCTTAGGGAGGCGACTATTACTATCCTACCAAAAAAAGGTAAAGACCCTCTTAAAGCGTCCAGCTACTGCCCTATTTCATTATTGAATGCTGATAGCAAGGTGCTAGCTAAGATACTAGCTGATAGACTTAATCCTCTCCTTCCCAGTTTGATCCACTCATCGCAAGTAGGCTTTGTTAAGGGCCGCTTTAGCGTGGACCATATTAGATTGTTGGTAAATTTAATCCATAAGGCCCAAACATTATCTTCCCCGCTGCTGCCATTGCAATAGATTTCAAAAAGGCCTTTGATTCCCTGGAGTGGGACTATGTCCAACAAGTACTTTGCACTATGGGCTTGGGGGTGGGGTTTCGGGCCTGGATTGGGGCAATATATTCATCCCCAGCTGCACAGATACTCACCAATATGATGCTGTCTCCCCCATTCATACTGGGTAGGGGTACCCATCAGGACTGCCCACATTCCCCACTACTTTTTGTATTGGCAGTAGAACCCCTGGCAGCCGCTATTAGGCAAAATCCTCTAATTTCCGGGGTCCAGGTGGGAACAAGGGCATACCGTACTCTTATGTATGTGGATGACCTGTTGCTCCTTTAGCCAATATCATCACCTCCCTCCCTCCCCTACTGTCCACCTTGTCAGATTTCTCTACATTTTCAGGGCTCAAGATTAACCAGGCCAAGACGGAGGTCCTACCTTTAAACTCTAATTGTACCTCTCAAATGGTTTCTCAGCAAGGGCTACGATGGGCCCCAGAGGGGATTACCTACTTGGACATTACTATCTCTCCTAATCTGCATAAAATCTGGGACTTGAATATGAAACCACTTTTTGCATCCATTCGTACAGAACTGGACAGATGGAAATCTCTTCGACTGTCGCTTGTAGGTAAAATATCCGCAATTAAAATGGTCACAGCATCAAAATTTATGTATCTTCTCTCCCTCATCCTCTTGAAAATAACTCGTTATTGGTTTACTAAGTTAGACTCCCTGCTGGGATCCTTTTTGTGGAAGGGTAAGAAACCTAGGTACAGTAGAAATAAGCTCAGAGCTCATTGGTCGGAAGGGGGCTGGGGCCTTCCGTGGTTAGAGGGGTATAAATGGGCCTTTCAGCTGGCTCAGACATTAAAATGGTTCCTTTTCCCTGAACACAATGCTCCACAGTGGCTGGATATGGAGAGAGAGGTATGTCAACTTACTCACTTGATACTATTGTTATTTAACCATCCCCCTAAGGGCACTATCTCTCATCCTACTATTGGTCCCTCTCTGGAATATTGGGCCAAGGTGCATAAGAAGTTGGGCACCTCCCCATCTCCCCTAAGACTTACCCCACTATGGGGCAATAATGAGATTACCATCAATAAACAACCAATTGCATGGCCCTCATGGGAACATGGTGGTATCTCATTGCTTCGAGATATGCTCATTCCTGGTATAGATACCCTTAACTCCTTTGAGGGCCTGCGGAGCTCTTATGGGGTCTCTCCCAAAGACTTCTGGCAATTCCTTCAAATAAGAAGCGCCATCCTTACGTACAGGCATAAGCAGCACCAAGAGCAACACATCTCCCAGGTAGAGTCATGGCTGACCCTAGAAAGAGGACAGTCAAGCCGGGTATATGCGGCCATTCGGAGCACCATCCCGTCTCAAGCAGAGAAATCCAAGCATAAATGGGAGAAAGCACTGCATGCTCCTATTACAAACCTGGAGTGGAAGTCTTGTCTAAAATTAGCTCACAGGGCATATCCTGACACCAGTAGTCAATTAATACCGAACAAGATAATTCACTCCTGGTACAGGACTCCTGTAGTCCTCGCCAAGGCAAAGCTGGCTCAGTTTGACCTGTGTTAGAGGTGTCAGGAACTCCCAGGTGACTTGTTCCATATACTTTGGTCCTGCAGGCTGATCCAGCCCCTATACCTGTGAGATGGGGTCCAAAATACTTAGGAAGCCTGTGCCTCAGTCCCCTGAGTTGCTGTTATTAGGACTTCAGACCCCGGCCCCTCACCTTCGTCTCTCCGAGTTGAAACTACTTCTGACACTCAGTATGCAGGTTAAAAGACTCCTACTGTGTAAATCGCGGTCCCAGATAATCCCCTCCCTGGGGGAGGTTCTTGCCTCCATGGCTCAAGTTGCCAACTGGGCCAGACTATCACATAAAGTGACCAATACCCACTTTAAATATACTGCCCTCTGGACTCCCTTCCTTCTGTTTTTGAAACCTAGGGAGGGAATCGGCTGAATAGGCACAACCATGCTACTATAATGGTCTCCTCTCATGGTGCATTTAGGGGCAAGTGCTGGAGAGATTGTCACTGAGTTATAGGGAACCCTGCTCTATGGATGACATGGTATAATATCAGTAAAGGATAGTATCTTCTCTGACAATGAAGACCTGTTTGCTGTGTGTGTGTGATCTCTTGTATTTTGTAGGTGTAAAGTAGAGGACAGCAGTCCCGGACCTCTCGAAATTTCTGATGCTTTGTCAAATACTGCAGAAACTAGCAGGATGGGGCCAGGTAAGATATGTTTGTATGAGTTAGCCATAATGCAATGCACCAATTGCTAATACTTTCAAAGTTAATCTCCAGCTGGATAGGTGTTGTATATCCAGGCACATAGTATTATCCTACTGCTTACCTGGCTAGTATATTCAGTTCATTACTATTTGGCCAGCATGTTCCGTTCTCTGCTTCTACAGACATATGTAATAGTCTGTAAGACCTTTGCAATGTATCCGACTGTTTTAATGTTTGTAGCGTCTTAATAAGTCAAATCAATAAAACTTATTAACCATAGAAAATATAGGATATTGTATGGCCTTCCATACACAACAAGGCAATTCTTTACCCGAGTGTTTTCTTTAACAGCTGATGACCTCAAGAGCAAAGCTCGAGAGGTCCCTCTGCCGTCATAGCAAACACAAGGGGGAAGAGTTGCCGAGTTGTTTGGGAGGCTATACATTGTTCTATGTAGTGTATGGTGCCCCAAAACAGGATCACTTACATTTTGTGTCAGTCTGAAGCCACAGACCCCCACTTCTGGTCTCTCCAGCCCGCCAGCCAGCTTGCACGCAGGAGTCGCCAACTGCCCCCGTCCTATGAACAGCACTGGTGGGGGCGAGTGCAGTATGATGTCCTCACTAACGCAGAATGAAAAGTCATTCTGCATTAGTGAGGATGTCATGACTGAAGCAGAACGACTTTCTGTGGTGTATGAATTTCCATACACAACCGCATTCCACCATGCACTATATGTATATAGTTATACTGTTAAACATGATTGCAAAAAGCTATTTGGAACTTAGGGGGTTAATCTTGAGATGCAGTTTGACCTACACAAGCTCATTTACAGAGTTATCAACAGGAGATTAGTTGTGGCACACAATGTTCTATTTTGTTGCACCTGCAAGGACAGAAACTGACAAAGTTCTGATACATTTTGTGAGGCAGAGGATGTATTATAACAAGCTAATGATGCAGAATTTAATTGCTAGGAAAAGACATTCCATATAAAGAGAGCAATCTTTTTGTTAGAGAGAGACAGAGAGAGGGTCACGTGATGGCTGCCTGACTGTGAGTCGCAACTTCCCTTCACTCCTCGCTAAACCCACAATTTATGCCTATTGTTGCTTCTCTCTGTCTGCTATTTTGATCGCTCTTGCTTTAGTAAGCACTCTAGAGATGACTTTCAGCGGTTTGAGATGGAAATAGATATGCAGAAGGCTCCGCCACGCCACACTTCACCTCCCTCACCCGAGAAAGACAAGGCGGCAAAACGGCCCAAAGTGCAAGCAACTCCATTTACTAAGCCTGCTGCAGCCACTACAGTGCTTTCGGAGGAACGCTTCTTGGAATTCATGCAGCCCCTCCAGGATTCTATTGCTGTAATTTCAGGAGATGAGCAGCGAATCCGCGTCAACCTTGATTCTTTAACTTCCCAGGTGGGAGACATAGAAGCCCGAGTGATCTCCATGGAGAAATGGGGGGAGAAGGCAGACTTAGACTCCTCCACGCTACAACAGCGACTTCGGAGAATGGAAGATAAGTTGGAGGATTTAGAAGGGCGCAGTCAGCGCAGTAACCTTATCATCTTTGGCCTGCCTGAAAAGAAGGAGGGTAATAACCCTATTTTATTTATTCAAAAGCTCTGTGAGAAAATAGCTGGCCCCTCACCTAACAACTCTATCTATGTGGTAGACAGAGCACATCAATCTCTGCTCCCCCCCTCCTCAGCCTGGTGCACCTCCCCGGCCTTTAGTGTTTACACTTCTCAACTTTCTCGACAAGCAGCACATTCTAGCTAAAATCAAGGAAGTGCAGGAGATTCGGTGGGAAGGGCATAAGCTTCGACTGTCTGAAGATCTTCCCCAATCGGTCAGGCTCATGCGGCAAGAATTTCATCCCCGGTGTCTCGTCTGATAGCCGTGGGGGAAAATCTTCTGAATGAAGTACCCTGCTGTTCTCCAAGTCAAAAACAACGAGAAATGGGTCACTCTGGAATCACCTAAACAGGCCACGGAGGAACTCCGAACCCTCTTCCCAGACCTTTTTAAGTGAAAGGATCTCTTAGATTTTGCAAGGGAAATCAGTGAGAGGAGAATGTGTGCTCTCATTTTGTGGACTATGTCTCTTCTGGGCCTTTTCTAACCTGATTAGCAGTACGCACCACCCTGTCATGACACCTAGAAAACTCTCTCCTGCTGCTGCTGAATAGGAGAATCTAACTTAGTATTGTGACTGGCGCCCGAGAGTTATATTGGTTTATGTCTGGCTCGATGCATTCTCCGATGAACACTTAATCGGACTTTTTCCCCTCTGTTCTACATTTTTGGTTCGTTTTCCCACCTCAAGCCTTATCTCTGCAATTGCGAGAAGATTGTTATTCACAAGCTGAAGCTTTTTCCTACACTGTCAAGCAGACAGTGTGGACAGGTGAAGACTATGGCATATAAGGAGGGGTATTATTATTTAGGGGGTGACTTCGGGTAAGCAAGGGAGTGAGCTCGAACCTGCAGGTTGTTTTTTATTCAATTATTCCCTTTCATGGTTATTATAACTGAGGGGGTCGCCTTTGGTGCGTATTCAATATTCCCTTGTCCAGACAGTGACTGTTTCTCGAGCCATCCTGAACTGTAGTTTGTCATCCCTCACACTGTAAGAGGTAGAACCACTGTCTCATCTCCTGGTGGGCATCAGGATGTGATCCTTGACTGTTTTTGAGGGATAATATCTAACATTTGTATATCTGTGGTTTGGGGAGGGGGTAATTTTGCTCAGGCGGCAAAGACCGTAATTATGTGCCGCTTTGTACAGTTGGAGTTTGGTTATTAGAACCAGGGTAGTTTAAATTGTTATATTTGTGCGGGAGGGTGGAGAGAGGGTTTTCCTTTTCCTTTTCTCAAGGAATCAGGGTGTTTTCTCCATTCCCATCTAACAGATGTGTTCATTTTAAGCTGTTGGAGGGTTGGGTGGATCTGCACACTTTGGTCTTATGGGGCACTACTTGCGGTATTATAGCTGAACGTAGCTGGTTATTAGGTTATCCCCCCACTGTTTACTGCCAATGAGTGGACCTTACAGGTTTGTGAGCTGGAATATAAAGGGGGCACGAGGACGTCACGTGATGCTAACTTTCTGAGCAGCAGCAGTGGCTTGGAGCTCCCGACTCCCATCAGCCTTATTTACTTCAAATTGCGATTCTTGAACAAGTTCAGCAATCTATATACCATCTGCTCTACTTTACTCTGCCTTTTGGCCTCAGGGCGATTTCTTTCTGCATCCTTCTAACACAAAGAGGATGGAGGCGGAGAAAAAACAGGCTGCAATTCGGCATACACCACTACCTACCCCTGAGAAGCTGCCTAAAAAGGCGAGGAATCAACTTGGCTCCACCCCTGATAAAACGGGCGATAAGGCTTTACTGACAAACCTTCTAACTGAAGAGAAGTTTTTGCAGGAATTAACACCTCTGAGAGAGGTGCTACAAGACATCACCTCGGAGCTTAAATCTATGCGGGGAGACCTTTCCTCTCTTGCCACGAGGGTGTCCGACTCAGAGGCTAGAACTCACTCTCTGGAACAATGGAAAACCAAGGCAGAATTCGACTTGGTCGCGTTAAATCAACAGGTCAAAAAGTTACAACTGAAAACGGAGGACCTAGAAGGTCGTAGTCGGAGAAACAACCTGCTTATTCTAGGCCTTCCTGAGCTTGAAGAGGGATCTGACTCCATCGCCTTTCTACAAAAATTTCTAGCCAAAACAGTGGGCCCTTCACCTCTCAACCCCCACTACCACCTGGAAAGAGCGCATAGATCCCTGAGACCTAGGCCCCCTCCAGGCCGTCCCCCGTGACCGATGATTGTGAAATTCCTCAGCTATATTGAAAAGCAGTATGTTTTTACCAAATCCCGCGAACTACAAGCCATCATGTGGGGACCTGCCAAACTTCGTGTCACTCAAGATCTCCCCAAGGAAACCAGGCTGAAGAGAACAGCATTCCACCCCATCGTTCAGAAGCTTATCGCGGTGGACATCCCTTTCAGAATGTTGTACCCTGCCATCCTCAAAGTCACAATCGAGGGTACCTCCACGAGCTACGACTCCCTGGACTCTGCTTACAAGGACCTGACTGTTAAACTCCCTAATCTCTTCAAAACAAGTAGCTGAACTCTCAGTTTCCAGCTCCACATTTAAGGCGGTGTTTTAGCCTGAATTTTATGTTTTGAATTGTTAATTTACCTGGATGGTTGATTCCGAGGTTGTCCCAACGAGTGGAGAATCCTCGACGGCCCAGGCGGAGGTCGGGGTAGGCCGCGTTGTCTCTGGCCCTCGTCATCTGCCCGGAACCAAAAGAAACGGTTGCAAGATTTTGCCTGGCTGTTTTAGTGCTGGACCGCTTTGGTCCTACTGCATAACTGCTCCCCAAGGAAACACCAGGTGCAATGGAGTGGCAGGACTTCCAATTTTCGATTCGCCCTGCCATCCTCTAGCATCCTCTAATAGTCCGGTCAAGGGGGTGAGTGAACCTTTTGGGTCTTTCCCTCTATAATCAGCAGGAGGTCACCCCTCATAATCGCAATCGTTATTATAGCGGATATGATGGAGGCTGATGGGGGGGTTGGGGTGGCTCCTGAGCCGTTTGTAGCTGCGTCTAAAGTTGCTTTGCAAGCTCATAGAAGGGGGTATGTAAACCCAGACCCGTATGTAGGGGTATCTCTGACTTGTTTTGTCTGGCTGAACATTATCCTATTATGTTTAGATCCCAAGAGACCCCTCAGCCTACAAGAGGTTAGTAACAAGCTGCACACTGGGTTTACTATAGGGTCCTGGTTCTCAGTCTTCTGTCATGACTCTTCTCATTTTTTGACTCACTATGCCTGGTACCAGGGTGTACATAGTTGGATAGATTTAGTAGGGGGTTACAAAGGGGGAAGGGAGTTGGGGTGGTTGAACTGCCTACTTCCTTTTATGTTTCATATTAGCGCTGACTTGCATTGTTTGTTTATGGCACAGCAACACTTGATATGTAACTCTTGGCAGCTTATAATGGGTTGGGGTTTTGGGTTTAGAGTGTGCTATCTCTATTGGGCTATAGTTGTGAGTTCTATTGACTGCCTTTATACTATTTTGTTCTTAAAATGGCTATAAATTCTGTCAAAGTTGCATCATGGAATGTACGTGGGCTCAGGGAGAAAATCAAGAGAACCCAAGTATTCAATCACTGTGACCTATTTCAAACCGATATTCTATTGTTACAAGAAACTCACTTACTCAATTCAGATGCTAAATGGTTGTTTAGATCTGGCTTTTCACAGGTATTTGTTGCAAATGGGTCAGGATCTAGTAGGGGTGTTGCTATCCTTATTAAAAACTATGTCACGTTCCTGGTAGATACAACAGTAATTGACCCAGAGGGTAGATTCATACTGATCAAAGGATCCCTCAATAACTGAATTACCGTTCTTGGTTCAATTTACGGTCCAGTAGGAGGTAGTTCGGAGTTTTTTATGGCCCTAGCAGATAAAATAAGTGCCCTTCTTCCTTCCCAGCTTATACTAGGGGGAGACTAGAATGTACCACCGTCCTTCCTACTAGACAAAGCTCCAGACTCAAGTCGTCCACCTACTCTGGTTCAAAGGTCCCTGTCAGACTTTTTACATATACTAGGGCTGTGTGACCCCGGCGTCTCTCCAATCCCTCCCTTCAGTGCTTCTCCTTCTTTTCTCAACCCCATGGTTCCTGGTCCAGAATAGACTACATTCTGATCAGCAAAACCCTCCTCCCTGGCCTCTTTCAGACCAGTATTGAACCGATTGTGCTTTCCGACCCTGCTATAGTGTGGGCAAGAATTTCCCCCGATCCTGATTTTCAACGAGACACTGTCTGGAAGCTCAACACCCAGCTTCTCAAGGAACCCCAGGCAGTGGCTCACATTAAAACCCCCATCTCTAGCTTCCTCGAGAACAATATTAATTCTACCCCGCGGCTCGACATTATCTGGAGCTCCCTGAAATGTTACCTAAGAGGTGAACTGATTAAATTGGCCTCGACGAGGAAAAAAACTAGACAAGCCCGTGCCTCCCTGTTAATGACCAGGATCAAAGAGCTTGAAAGCTCTTACTCCCTCTCTTCTCCTCTGTCCTTCCTTGAAGCCCTTTTAGCAGCCAAAAACGAATATACGGATCTCCTTAAAGAAAAAGCTGAATATAGCTTAATTAAAACCCAATCTAAATATATTGAGCAGGACGAAAAGGCAGGTAGACTCTTGGCCTTAAGATTGTGTACGTTAGAGAGCTCCAGACTAATCTCGGCCCTACAATCCCCCGATGGTCTCATTAAAACCTCTCTCAGAGAAATTACACAGATCTTTGAAGATTTCTATAGAACCCTTTACAACATCCCTCCCTCTTCTGCATCTCTCTCAGAGACATCAACCTATCTGGCAGACCTCAACATTCCCCAACTTTCGGTCTCCCATAAAGAAATCCTGACTTCCCCTCTCCAAAATAGAAGAGGTGATTGCTTCCATGGCCCCGGATAAAGCACCAGGCCCAGATGGTTTTCCCTCAAATTTCTTCAAGGTATTTTCTAAAGAGCTTGCCCCCTTACTCCTCAAGCTATACTACTATATTTTCACTACCGATACTCTGGATCCCACACTTCTCGAGGCCACTATTGTTCTAATTCTCAAACCCGACAAAACTCCTACAGACCCAGCGAGCTACCGACCTATATCTCTCCTAAACTGTGATATGAAAATCCTTTCCAAGATCTTGGCTGAGCGGATTAAAAAAGTCTGGATCCATCTCCTTAGCCCGGAGCAAGCTGGATTTGTTCAGTCTCGTTCCCCAGCAGATCATCTCAGAACCCTCTCTCATATCTCTCATGCCGCCCAACTATCCCACCTCCCAATGGCCCTGATTTCGCTAGATGCAGAGAAAGCGTTTGACAGAGTCAACTGGTCATTCCTTTGGGCTATGCTGACCAAAATGGGCTTTCCACCCTCTTTCCTCAAATGGATCCAGGTTTTATATAAATTCCCTTCGGCCAAGATATACTGTAATGGTGTTTTTTCCTCTCTCTTCCACCTTCACACTGGTACCAGACAAGGTTGCCCTCTTTCACCCTTCTTGTTCAACCTGTATCTTGAACCTCTTCTCCTCAAGCTTAAATCCTCCCCATTCATTCAAGGCTGTCTGATACATCAACAAGAATTAGTCCTCTCAGCCTATGCTGATGATATACTACTTCATGTCACTCACCCCGCCACCTCTTTAGGACACGCACTTCAACTTATAACTCAATACGGCAACCTCTCTCACTATAAACTGAATATATCAAAATCCGAAATATTTCCATTGAACCCCCATACATATAAACATGAACTCATTAAGTTTGGTATGAGATGGTCCCCCCTAAATAGATTAAATACCTAGGCATCCACTTTACTTCAGACCCCTCCTTACTTAGGACGCTCAACCTAGACGACCTTAAAGTTCATATCCAACTAGATCTACAAAGATGGTCTAACCTCTCCATCTCTCTGCGGGGTAGGATTAACATTATCAAGATGAACATTCTTCCCCGTATCTTTTACCCCCCTCAATCTATTAGGTCTCTGGTTACCACTCTCTTATTTACGCCAATTTCACACAATTTTCTCAAAGTTTATTTGGCGAGGGAAAGCAGTTAGGCGCCCTTCCTCAAACTATCCTCCTAAAGACAAAGGCGCGTCTAGACTTCCCAATCTAACACTTTATCATTGGGCTGCCCTCCTCTCCAAGCTAGGCAAATGGTACTCAACCCACTCTGAATCATCTCCCCCGATCTGGCTCCAAATTGAGAGACAGATCCTCTCTGAGACTAAAACAGATCCCCAAGCAATTTTCTACACTCCCACTTCGGCGCTTTCACACTGGCTATCCGATCAAACAATTATCACATCTCTTAAAGCCCTTTTTCAATGCTTATATTTCCTCAAAATCTTCCCTAAAACAGACCTAGCACAACCCCTCATTCTCAATCCCAATATCAAACTGGGCAACTCGATAATTACTCCTGAGTGGCTCCACAAATCAGAAACTACTCTAGAACAATACTATGACCAAGGTTCCTCCTTCCATCCTCAAATATATTAACTAAATTCGATATTCCCAATAATAAGATTTTCAAGATATACCAACTAAGACATCTTATTGCTGCTAAATTTGGTTCAGAATTTCGTGACCCGAAGATCTACCCTTTTCTCTCTCACATTTTTACCCTTGCTTCTAAACCACATTCCATCTCATTAATATACTCCTACCTACTGGACTATAAATTCCCAAAGTCGCTCGAGGGTTCCCACATCTGGCTTTCTCTACTCCCAGAATCCACCCCCAACTGGACCCGAATTTGGAAAGACCTACACAGATACCACACCCAAGACAGATTTAGACTCATCCAGTATTACATACTAAACAATATGTTTTATACCCCCCATAAATTGTTCTGTCTCAATAAACTATCTCTCCCCCTTTGCTCCAGATGTTCACATAGTGAAGGGAACTCGCTCCACATTTTCTGGCATTGCACTAAGGCTGTCCCCTTGTGGACCTCTATTCAGGACAAGCTCGACCTATACTGGGTCTTACCAACCTTTTATGCCTGATATATGTATTCTGGAGACTACTCCACCATAGATTGCCTGAGCGTCGATATCACATGGCCTTAGTGTCTATAGTGGTCAAAAGGCTGGTCCTTAAACATTGGACTGACCAGCTGATCCTGACCTACTCTGAATGGTTGACAGATCTCTCAATTTGCTTCAATATGGAAAGACTCATGGCCAGCTCTCACAATCACATGGACCTGTTCCATAAAAGGTGGGGTAAATTATATGCACTATATTTACACCAGTGATCTCTTGATATCTTCTCTGATGCCCAACAAGGCTTTTCCCCCTTCCTTTTACCACCTACTCCTTTCGACTTTGACTACATGACCAAGATATGACTCCGCCGTGGCTTTGCTGATAGAACTAGACATACAACTACTTAGCACAGTCTATAAGGGCTTTAGTAGGGTGGAGAGTGGGTATTATAGGGGTTTTTTTTCTTTCCTCATCTTATTTATACCATGAATGGATACTTGACACTAACATGCAATGACCTGTTTGTATTTGCTATGTTAAAATCAATAAACTTGAATTTCAAAAAAAAAAAATAAAGGGGGCACAATGTAAACGAAAGAGGCTTATGATTCTTAAACATCTAGCACATCTAGGGGCCGTGTTTGCCTGTTTGCAGGAAACTCACCTACCCAGAGATGATATTGCCCTCTTCAAACGGGGATGGGTGGAGCAAATATTCGGTTCTGGCAACTCATCTAACCATGTAGGTACTATTATTTCGATTGCCAAAACTGTCCCATTCATTAAAACGCAGGAATGGTACAACCCAGAGGTCTGCTATATTATAGTACAGGGTACTTTAGAATCCTCCCCAATTTTACTCGGTTCCATATATGGCCTGAATGTAGACTCGCCCCATTTTTTCATACAGTTACTATCCCGGGTGATTAGACCCACCTATTTTGAAATTTCTGGGAAGGGACTGGAACCTTGTTCCCCAGACAGACTTGGACCGCTCAGACAATAAAAGGGTCGGGCTCTCCCCTGAACAGCATGCCCTTCCAGACCTCCTGTCTGGGGCTGGTGTCGTGGATGTTTGGAGGACCTTAAACCCAGAAGAAAGGCAATATACATATTACTCCCCTCCGCATGCCACTTTTTCTTGGATAGATTATTGGCTGGTTAGTTCTTTTTCCCTTCTGGGCATCCTCGATGCCTCTATTTACCCCAGAGTACTCTCGGACCACTCTCTATTTGGTATTTCCTTTGTACTAGGGCCTGGGATTCGGAGAGACTTACTCTGGCGGCTTAATACGCAACTGCTTAGGCACTCAGAGACATTAATCTCCACCCAAGAATTTATAACAGGTTTCCTAGACTCCTATCTGGGAACCGTAGAGAGGGTTGATATAGTTTGGGCCGCCCTTAAATGTTCTTTAAGGGGCAACTTTATACACATTGCCGCTACCCGAACAGGGAAAAATAGGCTCATTCTAGATTCCCTGTTAAATGAAATTCAGAAGCTGGAACATACGTTGCACAAGATGTTGCCACCAGAAGACTGGACCAGGCTTCATCGCCTTCAAGCGTCTTACTATGACGTGATGGCACAGAAAGGTGAACTGGCCATTTGCCACATCAAATTGGAAATATCTAGAATCCGGGGAGAAAGCAGGGAAACTTCTTGCCCTTAGATTAAAACAAATGGAAATGTCCAAATTTATTCCAGGGTTGAGATCCTCCCTAGATGGTCATATTATTTCTCACCCCAAAGATATTGCAGCAGTCTTTGGTGATTTCTGTAAGGGACTATACTCTACAGATGATCCGATGGCTATGTCTGACCAAGAGATCACAGAGCATCTTTGCTCTGCCAATCTCCCCACCCTGCCTTCTCACATAGCAGAGCGTCTTGGTACTCCAATTACCCTAATTGAAGTAGAGAAGGCTATTACGCAGTTGTCTCAGGACAAAACTCCCGATCCCGATAGCCTACCCAACAACCTGTATAAGGCCCATTTCCCACAAATTTCCTCCCTTCTGATGAACGTTTTTAATTTGTGGTTTCATCAGGGGATAAAGGACCCTAGTGTCTTGGATGCAATCATTACCCTCATTCCTAAACCAGATAAAGACCCATTATGTCCCTGAAGTTATCGTCCAATCTCCCTATTGACTTCAGATGTTAAGATTCTGGCTAAAATTTTGGCTAACCGCTTAGCCCCAGTTCTGGGAGGGCTCATTGGCAGTGATCAAGTGGGATTTATGGCAGGTCGTCTATCTGGAGATCACATGAGAAAGCTAATACATCTGATTGTAGCATCAAGAGAGTCCAGGGTCCCATCATTCCTCGTCTCTCTTGACACCGAAAAAGCTTTTGATCGTATCTCTTGGCGTTTTTTGTTTGCTTCCCTTAAGCATCTCGGTATGCCCGACACCTTTCTTAAATGGGTTAAGGTCTTACACATCACCGTAACTGCTAGGGTATGGTGTAATGGGCATCTATCCCAGCCTTTTACCCTTGAAAGAGGCACCTGCTAGGGTTGTCCCCTCTCTCCTCTCCTTTTCAACTGTTACCTTGAACCATTAATCTGTAAACTTGCTTCTTCCCCCTCTCTGCGGGGCATACAAATACAAGGGGAATGGTATGTCCTGTCAGCTTATGCAGATGACCTACTGTTGCACCTTGAGGAGTCAGAGACTTCCCTTCCCATTCTCCTCGAGGAAATTGACAGCTTCTCTGCAGTCTCAGCATATAAACTGAATCTCTCCATAACTAAAGTTTTTCCTTTAAATCATTGTGTTACCAGGCTAACTGTAACTCGTTTGATTGTCCTGGGAACATAAAACCCTCACCTATTTAGGGATCAAGGTCACCCGGAGCATCTCTTCTATGTTTAAATAAAATCTAATCGCTCTGGTACAAACCCTGCAAGCAGACCTGAATAGATGGAGGGCTTTACCGCTGTCACTTCGGGACCGTATCAACATTCTTAAAATGAATGTTTTACCAAGGCTGTTATACCCACTTGGTATGCTTGGCCTTTATATTCCCAAATCGTTGGTTTGTGAGGCTGCAGAGACTGTTCAATAACTTCCTCTGGAAGAATAAACCAGCAAGGAGGGCTTATCTTAAATTAACGGCCCCTAAATTGTAGGGAGGGTTTGCCCTCCTATCCCTTTTTACTTATTATGGAGCTTAACACCTTAGTAGACTAGCTCTCTGGTACAAAGCAGATTCTCTAAGAGCAGGAGAAGCCTGTATCCCTCTATGGTTGAATATTGAATGCAATCTAGCACACAGTGCAGCTAGTTCCTTGACTGCCTTGGTATACATGAAACCCTCTCGACTTCCTCACCCGCTTAAAGCCACCCCAATTGCCTGGTTGCTTAAGGCCCTACAGCAAACGCATCAGTATCTCTCAGTGAGCTGGCATCTATCATCTGCTCAGACCCTCTTCCGCAATCTACATTTCCAAATGCCATCGCCCCTTCCCACCCTCATTCCTACCAAGTTTAAGCACAGTACTCCAGCAGATTTTCTGCAAGGTAATACTGTGGTTCCTTTCTAGACTCGCTTTTGCTTCACCCCAAAGATACATTTAAATACATGCAAATTAAGAAAGCAATAGTATCCTTTAACAGTAAGAAGGCCTGGTCTGACCAGTCCTCTAATGGGCTGTTACGTATTTTTCAGGTGGCAGATCAGTCTCACGCAGTTTCAAGAATATATAAACAGCTTCAAGCTTTAGACCAAGGCCTCCCAACTGGGATCTGCTATTACTGGGTGCAGGAACTCTCCTTACCAGCAGAGACAGAATTTTGGACTAAAGTCTGGAGCATGAACTATAAATATATTAATCAAGACAGATTACGTCTCGCCCAATTTCAGATTATGCACAATCTGTACTATATCCCACTCAAATTGTACAGAGCTGGACTTGTGCCTTCCCCAGACTGTTTCCGATGTAGGCAGGCTCCCGACTCCCTATATCCCATGCTCTGGGAATGTTCCTGTACTCAGAGTTTGTGGCAAACAATTCAACAAATACTAGACCCCCATCCTTGGGCTAGATGCCTAATTACCCGGAATCCTGCCTTCTAGCTATATATCCCGGGGACCCGTCATTGTGTAAGGCCCACCTGACCCTGATTGCTTCCATTGCTAAACTCGTTATGCTTCGACACTGGAAGGAGGACTCACGTCATACGACCTTAGAATGGTACTGAGAAATCCTCCTTGCTATCCAGTTAGAGAGCACATAGCAAATTTGCAGCATAGACCTCATTACTACCAGAGTACTTGGGAGCCCCTTTTGACCCTACTTTCCCTATGGAAACTGTAGTGGTTTGTCAATGCCTCTAATTTAATTTTTTGGTGAAGTTAGTTTGGCCTATCCTCTTAGTGTGCAAATCCTGGGGGAATGGGGGGATTATATATTTATTGGGTTATTTTGTTTAGTATGGTTCTGTTTGTCAGTGTTTATTGTAGCTGTTTCTTAGTTTGTTTTTTCTTGTTTGTTTATTGTGAAAACAATAAAGTACATTGAATTAAAAAAAGAGAGAGATTGAAATTTAGAATAAGGTACCCTCAGATGAAGGACTTTGTCTTGTTTGAACTGCCTGTATATGAGCTGTCCTGCACAACTGTATTTTTTTATTTTATTGTTATTGATAATAATAAAATGCTACTTGCAAATTTTATAACTTCTCAAGGTTTTCCTATGCTTCCTGACGTGCTTCAGTGACAGGGTCCAGTGGGCTCAGCTGATGGATGAGCTAGACAGGAAAATTACGTACCTACCGTAATTCTTGATCTTCTTGGACGAGTCTCCACCACTCATTCACACTAGTGGGATTAGCGCCGGAGGCACTAGGACCCATCGGGAGCAAACTTTTTGCTGGAGTGTCGGCGCGAGAGATGGCGCCGCGAGGCATGGCGCCGCGAGCAGTGGCTCGAGCGGCAATGACCATCTCGGCGACGACCCTCCAACCGCCTCAGTACCTTTTTTACCAAGGAGGTGCAGCGCAACTAACGTAAAGAGTAAATCTAACCTTAAAAAACGGACATAAGATAGTCCGTACGACCTGTGTAAGAAGGGTCAGCAAAGAAGTCCTCACGGCCTAAAGATTTGAGGGAGTGAAGACCAACACAGCGGTGAGCTCGGGGGATGGAGGGTGGGCGTGTGAATGAGTGGTGGAGACTCGTCCAAGAAGATCAAGAATTACGGTAGGTACGTAATTTTCATATCTTCCTGGACATAAGTCTCCACCACTCATTCACACTAGTGGGAGAGTACCAAGCTGATAATCCCCCAAAAGGGCGGCAGGAGAGCCAGAGCTCAGCGTCTAGCTAGAAGCCCATTAAGGATAGTTCTGCCGATCGCGGAATGTCGCCTGGCATGAACATCCAGTGCATAGTGCTTAGAGGTATGCACTGAGCTCCAGGTGGGCGTTGCATATATCTGCAATTGGAACATTGCGAATTTCCGCTAGGGATGCCGAGACCGCCCTAGTAGAGTGAGCGTACACTCTACCTTCTAATTTAACTTGAGCCATGGAATAGCAATGTCGAAGGCATGCCACTAACCATGATGAGATGCATCTGATAGCGACAGGTTGACCCAGCCGGGTGTCGCTGAAAGAAACGAACAGTTGCTGAGTCTTGCGAACATCCTTGGTTCTATCTAAATAGAACCGCAAGGCTCTCTTAACATCCAAGGAATGAAGAGCTCGTTCCCCTTCATTTTGAAAATTAGCGAAGTAAGCGGGAAGTACCAGAGGTTGGTTTAGATGGAATTCTGACACAACCTTGGGAAGAAATTTAGGATGAGTACGGAGAACTACCTTGTCCTTATGGAATACAGTATACGGAGGGTCCGTAACCAGGGCATGTATCTCAGAGACCCTGCGGGCTGAGGTAATGGCCACCAGGAAGGCAGTCTTCCAGGTAAGAAATTTTAGCTCACAGGTAGCTAGGGGTTCAAAAGGCTTCGAGTGAGCATGTCCAGCACCAGGTTAATGTCCCAGGCTGCAACTGGACGCTTAACAGGGGTCTGGTATGAAGAATCCCTTAAGAAATCTCTTCACCATAGGCAACTGAGCCAGAGTCAAGGAAGAAACCGCTCATGGAGCGCTGAGATGGCACTAAGGTGAACTTTAACTGTGGAGTACTGAAGACCTAAGTTTGATAGGTCCAACAGATACTCCAGAACCTTGTCAGGAGGACAGGAAAAGGATTCAAGAGGACTTTGCACACCAGAGAGAAACGTTTCCATTTGGAGCGTCGTTTTCGGGTGGCTGGCTTCGAGCAGCCAGAAGGATGTCTGAGACTCTCGAGAGACATTGAACCGATTCACTTCTATCTTTTCAGGAGCCAAGCATGAAGGTGAAGTGATTTCAGGTTGGGATGGACCAACGAACCCTGAGTCAAAAGATTGATTTGCAAGGGAAGTGGTCTCGGAGAAGCTGCCAACATACTGTTGAGTAGGGAAACCATAGTTGCCGAGGCCAGGAAGGAGCAATGAGAATCATCTTGGTCCCCTGAGACTCGAACTTGAGGAGTACTCTCTGGATTAGAGAAGCGGTGGAAAGGCGTAAAAAGCGTTTTGTCCACCGCAGCCTGAACGCATCCTGACAGAAAATGCCAGGCCCTGGATTTCTGGAGCAGAAGAGGCAGTTTTGCGTTGAGTGGGGATGCAAAAGGTCCAGGTCTGGAGTCCCCACTCTTTGAACAGGGACCGAGCCTACGGCTGGATCGAGACCACTCGTGAGGTCTGCCTCCGTTCTGCTGAGGTGATCTGCTAGGTCGTTTTGTATACCTGGCAGATAAACCGCTTGAATCAGAGACTTGTGCTCCAAGCACCACTCCCACACCCTCATTGCTTCCTGCAAAGGGATAAGAATGAGCAACGCTGCTTGTTGATGTAATACATCACAGCTTTGTTGTCCGTTTGAAGGAGAATGTTCTTGTGACAAAGGACATCCTTCAGAGCTCGGATCGCATAGAGGACCGCTCTCATCTCCAGGACATTTATGTGGAGATGAGTTTCGAACTGAGTCCATACACCTTGAGTGTGGAGGGAGAGACAGTGAGCTCCCCATCCCATTAGCGATGCGTCTGTGGTGATGGAGATCTGATGATCTGGGGGAGCAAAGGGGAATCCTTCCAGGAGATTGCTCTCTTGAGACCACCAGGTGAGAGACCTTCGAAGGGGCTCCGTCACCTTGATGGGATAAGACTGGGGGTGAGAGGTCGGAGACCACTGAGTGGAGAGCATCCATTGGGTGGTTCTCATGTGCAGCGGGCCAGGGGTACAGTGAAGACCGAGGACGCCATGAGACCCAACATGCGTTGCATCGAGAGAGCTGTAACCGATTGGTTCTCCCCGATGTAACGGGCCATCCGAAGGATGTCGAGTCTTCTGTCCTCTGGAAGGAAAGCCTTCGCGGAAGAGGTGTCTAGAAGCGTCCCTATGAAAAGGAGCCTCTGGGAGGGCTGCAGTTGAGATTTTTTCAAATTCAGCAGAACTCCCATGGACGTGAGAAGCAGAAGTCGTTTGCAAGGCTTCAAAAGTCCTCAGGCAGAAGGGCTTACAGAAGCCAATCGTCCAGGTAGGGAAACACTCTGAGTCCGACTCTTCCGAGACCGCGAGAACTGCACAACACTTTGTAAAACCGTGGCGCCGAGGATAGCCCAAAGGCAGGACTCTGAACTGATAATGCTGACCCAAAGCTACAAACCTGAGGAATTTGCGGTGGGTCGGGTGGGCGAGGATATGCTGGTAAGCATCCTGCATATCCAGAGAGGCCAGCCAGTCGTGCTGATGCAGCAAGGGTAACAGGGTACCTAGGAAATCATCTTGAATTTCTCCCTGGGGAGGAATTTGTTTAACTTTCTGAGGTCTAGAATGGGGCGCATCCCCCCAGATTTCTTTGGAACCAGAAAGTAATGGGAGTAGAACCCTGTGTTTCGCAGATGCGGGGGCACCAGTTCTATTGCCCTGTTGTTCAGAAGGCCCTGGATCTCCGCGGTGAGGAGGTCTGACTGAGAGGCCGACAACCTGGGTTGTCGTCTGGGAGGACAATTCGGGGGGGTTTCCAAGAAATTGAGAGAATAACCCTCGCGAATTATCCGAAGGACCCATTTGTCCTGGGTTATGGACTTCCACTGGCTGTAGAAGACATCAGACGCACCTCCCACGGAGAGAAGTTCCACCTCGGGCAGAGTGGATGGAACTTGGGCCAACAACTCATAAGGTGGCGCTGGGGGCTTTAGGCCCCTGCGCTTTCTGCTGTGTCTTCTTTTGAGGTTGGGCTGGTTGGCTTTTATGGAAGCTTCCCCTGCCTCTGCCTCGAAAGGACTGACGACTATGAAACTGGCGTCTGTTCACATGCCCAGAGGGGCAGGCGGAGTCTGGCCAATTTAATGGCCGATCTAGTCTTCTGAGTGGCCTCTAAGGCTTGCTCCACCTGAGGGCCAAAAGAAAGGAGCCATCAAAGGCAGTGCCATTACCTGCTGCTGAGCATCATTCGTGAAGCCAGAAGTATGCAGCCAGGAATGGCGCCGAGTACAAATCCCCATGGCTGCTGAGCGAGAAGCAGTGTCGAAAGCATCCATGGCGGCTTTGACCTGTTGGTTATTGGACTCAATACCTCTAATAACGGTCAGAAGAAGCTCTGACTTGGAGTCCGAATCTGGAAGAGCTTCAACCATTCTTTTCATAGAGTGCCACAGGATATACTCATATTGAGAAAAACAGCCTTGATAACTGGCAATACGCATACTTAGAGTGGAGGCAGCAAAGACTCTCTTACCTAATGTATCAATCTTACGAGACTCTTTGTTAATAGGTCGAGCTGTAGTAGTTTGAGGAAGAACGACCTTGTCATTCTCTGCCAGGACTACAATAGGATCCGCAAAGGCTTGGGATGCCAAAATGAGACGATCCTTGGGAGCTGAATACTTCTTATCAATGGATTTAGCCACTGAGGGAATAAGAGCAGGATTATTCCATACCATTTGAGACAGCGTCTTGAAGGAAGGCTGAATCGGAGGAGTCAAATCCGTAGGGATCTCCGAAGCATGAAGATACTGGAGTCTTAATATCTTCCCAGGATCGATGTCTGTAGTCTGGAGAAAAGAGTGGATCCCAGGTTCTTCAACAGAGACTTAAGGACAGGTCCTCGACCACAGGCTCTGTAGCAAAGAAAGATCCTGTTTCCTCCACTTCATCACCCAACCGAAGGTCTGGGTCAGGCTCAACATCATCTCCTGATGGTCCAGGAAAGGACTGTTTGGACAGGAAAGGAGTGAAAATTAGGAAAGGAGGAAATAGCAGAAAAACAAGGAGAGTCCCCAGGGCCCCGGCGCCGAGGGCGAAAAGCAGGGCTGAAGACAGCACCGAGGGCGCATGGCATCTGTGTGGCCCCTCGCCGCAGCCATGTGAGGGGAACACCTAAGCACGGAGTCACTAGCACCGGAAGAAGGCGCCGCTACGACTAGGAAGGTCCAACCGCCCTACCTGATCGCCGGAGGAGCCCGAGGGCCCGAGTAACCGAGCCAGGCAGAAGAACCATCGAGCCCATCGCTCCCATAAGAGCCCCACTGATGAAACTGCTCATCTGGAGCCCTACCAATAGGCGGGAGGGGCTCGATGTCGAGGACGATGATTATCGAAGTTGGCGACTCAAGAAGGAGACGGCAACTAGCGATAACTGACCGTCGGCGCAGACATACCAGAGGGTGACCTCGAGTGATGCCTTCTCTTTTTGACCTGTGGGCGAAGAAGAGCTCGAGGCGAGCGGGCTGAGAATGCAACCGTTTATTTTATGCGGCGGGGGACCGCCCATCCCAGGCATCGGACTGACCGTGAGTCGGAACCCGCTGAGGAGAAGGAGGCTGACGGACCCAGCCCGGCTGACTGAACAGCTTTCATCACGAGTCTCCCTACCATCACCTGACCTGCTCATGGTGGAGCTCCGTCCAGTAGGCCGAGACTTCTTCAAGTAAGTTAAATTTAAAATATTAGAAAATTTAACGAAAATAGGATAAAAAAAGCGATACTACTATCGTGATAATGTTACAAAAACAAACTGAAAACTATGCGCTAGTTTGAAGTTTGACTCCGACAGAAGCAGCTAATGCCGCCACTGAAGCGCACTCGACGGGCGGGAAAAAAAGGAACTGAGGCGTTGGAGGGTCGCCGCCGAGATGGTCATTGCCGCCGAGCCGCTGCTCATGCGCCATGCCTCGCTGGCCATCTCGCCTCAACCTCCAGCAAAAGTTTGCTCCTCGATGGGTCCTAGTGCCTCCGGCGCCAATCCCACTAGTGCGAATGAGTGGTGGAGACTTGTGTCCAGGAAGATCAACTGGTTCTCATCACATCCCCCTTCAGAGACACCCTATGGTGGATGGATTAGAAACCTATTAATGAGAGTTCCATTCCTTGTACCAGCTCCTGTATAGATCTTCACTATGGCTTCCTTGGGCTCCAGCTGGGTGCTCATCTTGACCCATATCTGATGCAGGAGTCATAGACCAAGGAGGAGGCTGGGTTACACATAAATGTGCAGGGAAGCAATGACAGTTTGGTACTAGGCTCTGTCCCATGGCCTACAACTGACAGCCATGCATCTCCCAGGTCCCCAAAATGTCTTGGTAGAGATTCGTGACTAGGAACTACTAACCTCAGTGGTAGCCGACCTTTTTCACAAGATGGGGCCATCCAGAGTTGAATCTTTTGCATCCTCACACACGTAAAATGAACAGTTACATACTTACTGTAACAGTAGGTCCTTTAGAGAATCTCTTTCATCAGGCCACACCTTTGGAACTATAGGCTGCCAGGCATTAGAACCACATGGAAAACTTTGTAAGCAGTTGGCCAGGGGCCGCCTGTGGTGATGTAAGACGTTGGCTGCTACATAAGCGTGGGTGGCCCCTCTTCTTCTCAGTTCCCCACCGGAGATCATGCTTGGACAACCTCCCTATAGGGAACCAGGAGAGAATCTAGTACTCTGCGAACCAGGTGAGGCAGAGAGCTATAGGTGGACCATCACGGAGATGGAGACAGCAGAAATTAAAGTCTCAGGACCCCCATGGGGAAGGAAAGTGGGATGGCATGGCCTGATGAAAGAGATGCTCTCTGACCTACTGTTACATTAAGTATGTAACTGTTCCATCTTCTAGGATCACTCTCATCAGGCCACACCTATGGAACATGTACCAAGAGGTGCTGTACCAGGAACATACTGGGTGGCTGGAGCTGACAGACCTAAGAAAGTAGGCCTTGAAGCACAGCTAGGCCAAAGTCAGCCCTTTTTTGAGAGATAGTGTCCGGACTGTAGTGTTTGATTAAAGCGTGGACAGTACTCCAGGTGGCAGCAGCACAGATGTCTGCAGCAGACACATTTTTGAAGCAGGCAAGCAACAGAGGTGGCCATGCCCCTTGTGGAATGACCATGAATCACTCTAGGAAATTCCTTACCATACTTCCTGTAACAGAAAGTAATACAGTTTGCTAGTCATTTGGACAAGTACTGTTTAAAAACAATGGTGTCTCTTTCCCAGGGGCGAACTAAACAAAAGCACTTCTGCTGGAGCTCCTTCTCCATCGTGGGTCACCTTTTTTCTTAAAAGGTGCTTCTCAAGGGCTCGTTTACGTCATCACTGGGTCACAGAGTTAAAGCTATGGCAGATGGGGCAAGCTTTCATGTAATGATCCGGGCCTAGGCAGCACACACAGACGTCATGGGAGTCACCAGTGTGAATCTTTTTACTGCAGTGACAGTAGCAGAACAGTTTTAAGGGATCCTTTAATGACATACAGGTCATCAAAAATCACTGTAAAAGTGTTCACGTTTTACTGAGAAAAAAAGAAATAAAATGGCAGCAATGGAGCAACTTTTTCTGTAGCGGTCCAACAAGTATAGTCAATGGCAGGAAGAGTACTGAGGAGAGATGGGGCCACACACGTTTATGTAGCAGCCGACGTCTGACATCATCGTGCCCCTGGCCAACTGCCTGCAAAGTTTTCCATGTGATCCTAGTGCTCGCTGGCTTATAATTCCATAGGTGTGGCCTGATGAAAGAGATATCCTCGAAGAAGATGAGCTGCATTTCTGCTCACTCAGTCCAGGGCCTGGAGTGTTTTGGCGAGATGCATTCTCCCTCTCTTGGGAAGGGAAATTCCTGTATGCATTTTCCCCCAATTCCTCTAATACGGAGGATACTGCTGAAGTTGCGGACAGAGACTGCCACTCTCATCTCATTGCTCCATTATGGTCTCACCAGATATGGTTTCCAATTCTGCAGCAAATGACAGTTGAGCTTTCTGTTCCCCTACCACTGGGTCTGGGCCTGTTGTCACGGGACAAGAAATCCTTGGTCCATCCGAACTGGAAATCCCTACATCTACATGCATGGCTCCTATAGATAAAGCCATTGCACATTTTGGGATATCCCCTAAAGTTGCTGATGTGCTGATTGTGGCTAGAAAGACTTCTATGAGATACACCTATTCCTTGAAATGGAAGCAATTCACTTAGTGGACAGGTTCCAGGAATTTGCACCCATGTACATGTTTTGTAAATGCTGTGCTGGAATGCTTGCTGTCCCTGTCAGACTCTGGTCTACAGTATTCCTCACTTAAGGTGCATTTGGCTGCTATATCAGCTTACCATGCCCCTACTGATGGTTGTACGATTGCCATATTAGAGGTGTCCTGTGCTTTTCTGAGAGGTATTCTTTATATGAAACCTCCTATCTGCAATCCAGTCCCACCTTGGGGCTTGAATTTTGTGCTTGAGAAATTGATGCTGGCTCCTTTTGAACTGGCTGCGAGTTGTAGCCTACGTTTTCTGTCATGAAAAACGTTATTTTTAGTTGCAATCACTTCTGCTCGAAGGATTTTGGAGCTTCAGACTTTAATGCATGAGCCTCCTTACTTGATTTTTCACAAAGACAGTTTCCTTTCATAGAAATCCTAAGTTTCTCCTGAAGGTGGTATCTGAATTTACAGTGAAACAATACACCTTCCTGTTACTACCCTGCCAATCAGGCTGAGGCATTGCTCCATACTTTAGCTGTACATAGGACACTCGCACACTATATTAGCCACACCAAGGACGGCAGAAAGTCCTCTCAGCTTTTTTTTCATTCACCCTGGAAGAGAGGGTGCCCTATGTCAAACAGTGCTTGTCCCAATGGCTGGCACATTGTGTCACGCTCTGTTGAAGGAAGTATGGTAAGGAACTTCCTGATGCAGTGCATGGGTACTCACATAGGGAACAGCCACTTCTGTTGCTTGTCTCAGAAATGTCACTGCTGCCGACATTTGTGCTGCAGCCACATGGAGCACTGTCCCACATACACTAAACATCACAGTCTGGACATCGTCTCTCGTAGATGTGCTGGATCCGGACTTGCTGTGCTGCAAGGCCTGTTGTCATGAATATATATCAGACTGTGCCCTCCTCCCAGTTTTATTTGAGATTACTTGGGAATCACTCCAAAAGTGTGGCCTAATGGGGAGATATCCTCAAAGACAGAACAGTTATGTACTTACTATAACAGTAGATCTTCAAGAGAATCTCCTCCGTTAGGCTTTGCCATCCCTCCTTCCGTCCCCCTTCTGCTCCGTGAGGGTTACTTTCAGATAATGTGCCAGAACCTAATTCATGCAACATGTATCCAGTCCTATACCTCACCTTGTATGCCTGGCCTGGTCTTGTCTCCTGGTTCCTCACGGTTGGTGGTCCTCGAGTCCGATCTCCAGTAGGAAAAGGAGGAATGATGGGGCCGCCCACATTTATATAGATGCAGACGCAGGATGTCCTCATGGGTGGCTCCCAGCCAGCAAAAGTTTCCATGTGGTCCTAGTGCCTGGTGGCTATTTTTCCAAAGGTGTGACCTAATGGAAGAGATTCTCTCGAAGATCTAGTATTACGTAAGTACGTAACTGTTCTTTGCCTGGAATGCCAAAATGCTAGAGTAGTCCCAGGCAGGGAAGCCAAACTGGACAGTTAGATGGGGTTCATATAAAAGGAGCCCCTGGCATTTGGAGTCTGGAATGAGTGAGTGTTGTGGCCTGAAAAACAAGGAATACTGTTTTTATGCTGTGGTATCTTTGAAAAATGTTATGTTATGTAACCTATTTTATAATATAAGGTAGGGTTAGGGTTTGTTGTTCATGGATTTTCATCCTAACTAAAAAGTTGTTGAAACACAGCTAAGATGTCATTGAATGCTGTTGTACTCTTATGTGGTACAATAACTTTTGAATTAGAATTGAAACGTATGCCACCTTTTTATTTTTAGCTTCATTTCATTTTTCCTACACACCATGGATCCCATCACCTCTTCCCATGCTGAATATCTTTTAGTTTTAATCAGTTTAAAAAACTCACTTCTAGTTTACTACGATTACTGAAACAGTGTGGGTTTACTTTTTCATAGCTGGGAGCAGGCTGGTTTCTGTTTTTGTTAAGCTTATAAAAAAATTAAAGATTTTCCGTTTAGGGAGCCAAACCCACACAAACCATTGTGTTGGCTTTTTTTTTGCTGTTGTTTAACATACACGATACAAAATAGCACATGGAGAACAATGCGTAACTTGGATGAGTTTTCATCTCCCAGTTCTGATGACATCAAGGACCACTTGAGTTTCAGTCAAGACTTCCCAATAGTGTCAGAACCCTCAGTGGAAATATCCTTGTTTTGCATGGATGCCTATGCATTATTCTTTATGTGACCTGTAACTAAGGAAACCATTGAAAAGGAGACATGTTATTGCATTTACCATAATTTCTTTTTCTGTTAGCTCCAACATTGTCAATGAGGGCTACTTACAAAATGGGTAATATGACCCCAGTCAGGGACTCACTGGTACAGCTGTAGCTTTAAGAACGGAACCTAGTGGCTTGGAATGCAGGGATGGTGAATGCTCTGGTGAATAATTTGAGGCAGAAATTGTAACACAGTATATAATAGCCATCAAGAACACCCCCAATACCTACCACACAGAACTCTCATAAACATAACAAATGATGAAAGGCCGACTGCTCCCACCACCCAACCGTGCATTAATTCCTTTGAAATGCCTCCTTTTGAGGGGATTAATGTGCTTGTAACATGGCAAGCACATGTCACAAATATTGTTACACAACACATATAATGCAACAGATTGTGCTATTTGTTGTATGGAAAAAGCTGTCTTAACATACAAATAATGGAAACATTCAGTACTGTTCATTCATATAGTGATTTCTTATTTCGTGAAAAATTAATGACCATGTTACAAATAGGCAATAAACTGGTAGCAGTAAGTTTTATTATTCTTTCACCACAGGAGTGCACTGAAACATTTGCAGTTGTGTAAAAGAAAACACACCCTGGTATTCCAGTGGTGCCCCTCCACCCGATCCCCACTGTAAATGGAAATGCACCCTGGTATTCCAGTGGTGCCCTTCTCAATCCAATCCCCACCATAAATGGAAACCCACCCTAATATCCCAGTGATGTTCCCTCCCACACCGATCCCCACTTTAAATGGAAACAGACCCTGGTATTCCAGCAGTGCCCCTCCTACCCCAATCCCTGTTGTAAAAGAAAACATACCCTGGTAGTCCAGTGGTGCCCCTCCTGCCCCAATACATGTTGTAAAAGAAAACATAACCTGGTGATCTATTGGTACCCCCCGTCCTGGATCCCCGTTATATAATGATGAACATCTCCCCGACCTACCCACTCAGCACCCCCCACCCCTGCCACTCTCTGGCACCCAGCTCATCCTAAAAAAGCCAGTCTATGAATGTGGGCAGAGGATGGGTATGAATAGCATGGACCCTCCTCTCACTTTCTGCCAACCACTATCTGAATGAAAGGGACCAAGTATGTATGTACTTAGAAACTGCTGTTTCTCTCATAAAAAAAAACAAAAACATTAACACAGGTACAGCTGAGCAGTCAAACAATGTGGGAGGGCTGACTGACTGCATAGAAAACAAAGCCCAAAACTTACCTGAGGCATCAGGCAACAGAATGAATAAAATTATACACTATAATAGCAAAATATACCCTTTACATTTGAAATAAAACATCTGGCAGTGACAAAACTCATCCTATATCTTCGCTAAAGTTATAAATGAGGACTCCTGAAAATACAGGCACGATTAAATGTTTTCCTGTTAATAGTTACTCAGATGACTTCCACTTTGGGGTGCTAAACAAGATGGCAACATAAGCCAGTGGGTCTCTCTCCTCGAGGACTTAATCCTAAAATATCCGCAAGTTCATCAAACTTATATGACTTTCTAAATATCCAAGATTGTGTCCCAAAGATTGCTGAACTCAAAGGTGCACTTATTTCAACTTGTGAATACCAACTAAAATCATACTGACCAAGACAAGTTTTTCATGGCCTACCTTGCTTGCCAGCATGACTCTTCAGCACCCTGCCATGTGGGACAATGTGACCACAGAGGGGATGTTCAGGCAATTAATGCAGCAGATGGCACAGGTCACCCTTGTGTATAATCATGCAGTGCAAGTCATGCAATCAATGGAGGCTCGTCTCTTCCAAATGGAGTGCAGGGTGACAGCAAATGAAACAGCAGTTCAGGGCATGACTGCAACCTTAGAGGAGCAGCAGCAGCAGGTCATCCTGAAAATGTAGGACAATATGAAGACCTAGAGAACAGGGCACAGGAACAACCTCCGGTTCCTAAGATTCCTGAAAGAGTCAAAGCTCAGAGACACTGAAAGCTTCCTCCAGCATTCTCTGTCAGAAATGCTACATCTTGAACTGTCACAGGTGCTGCAGGTTGAATGGGCCCATCATTTACTAGTCCCACTCCTAAGGCCAGTGAGAAGCCCCAGCCTATAATCGCCGCTTCCTGAACTTCTGTGACAAAGAATTGGTTGTGGCAGAGGCCGGGAGCTGAACCAGATCTTTGTCAGAAACACAGGATCCATGTCTTCTCAGATTACTCCCAAGACTTCTCCAACAGACAGCGTGCCTACAGTGTGACCTGCCATGCCATGCACAGACTGGGTCTGCCTTTCTCCCTCCACTACCCGGCCTCCAAGCAGGTGGTATCTTACAGGATTCCATTATTTTTCTCAACTCCGGATGCCCTTATGGACATTCTTCTCTGCACCTGGCCCCAAGGCATGCGGCCTCCTGCCCCCACCTCCAGCTAATGTTCATGTGGGACCGGTGGGGGGGGCGCAGAAAGAAGATCCCCTCTATATCAGACAGACGGGGGAATGGCAGACTGAAGCAGAAGGTATATGGGCAGTCCCCCCCTTCCCCGAAACAGAAAAAGGCAGTCCAGTTGAAGGCATGGGAAACTTCCATAGTGTGCAAACTCATGGCGACAATACTAAAGGAAAGACTGGTGTCGTACCTGGAGGACAGTAGCCTCCAGGATGTGAGGCAGAATGGGTTTGTTTCAGGGAAGTCTTGTCAAACCAACCTGAAACAGTATTATGACTGGATGATAGGTGAGCTGGATAAGGGTCATGCGGTGGATGTTCTTTACTTGGACTTCAGCAAGGCCTTCAGTTCTGAGCCTCATGGGCGGCTTGGGGGGAAGCTAACTGGTGTAGGAGTAGGGGCAAAAATGATGAACTGGATTACAAGCTGGCTGAGTGGGAAGCTGCAATGGGTGGTGGTGAGAGGGGAGCTCTCAGCTCCAAGACCTGTGACGAGTGGGGTGCCACAGGGCTCTGTGTTGGGGCCAGTACTATTTGGGCTCTTCATATCAGACATTGCATATTGGGTGGTGAGCAAGATAAGTCTGTTCGCTGATGACACCAAAATCAGAGCAGTGGTGAATGGAGAGGAGGGATGGAAGAAGCTGCAGGGGGACCTAAGCAAGCTAGGGGAGTGGTCAGAGAGATGGCAGCTGGGGTTCAATGCAAAGAAGTGTAAGGTTATGCACTTTGAGGTGAAGAACCCAAGGAGAGAATACTGGCTGGGAGGGGTTAAGCCGGGGATCACTGAGGAGGAGAAGGACCTAGGGGTAATAACAGGGATCATGGACAACACTGTCCAGTGCAGGAGAGCTGCTGCAAAAGCGAACAAAATGCTGGGGTGGCATAGTGAGCCGGGTTTTCATCCAGGCGAAGAGAGGGGTGATCTTGCCTCTACAGTTTGGTAAGGTGGCTGCACTTAAAATATTGTGTGCAGCTTTGAGGCCATACCTAAAGTGTGATATCAGGCTATTGGAAGGGGTGCAGAGGAGGGCAACAAAGATGATATGTGGAATGGAAGGGACAGACTATGACAGCAGGCTGGGAGACCTGAATATGTACACCCTGGAGGATAGTAGGGACAGGGGGACATGATGAGACATTCAAGTATCTGAGGGAATCAAGAATTGGCAGATGGGGACTTTAAGTTAAGGAGGGAGGGTCACCAGGGGCATGGGCTAAGAATAGAGGGGAAGATTTGGGAAGGAAATGAGGAGACACTATTTCACAGAGAGGTGTTAGTAAATGGAACACCCTACCGGAATGGGTGGTATCATGTAAATCTGTGAAGAGCTTCAAAAGGGCATGGGACAGGAACAGAGGAGAGTGAGGGTGAGGTGGGGAGGTGGGGGTGGCACTGGGATGACAAATGGGGGTGGGCAGCTGCAAACTAGGGATGCTAGCTGCACACTGGAGCAGACTTAGATAGATTGGGTGGTCTGTTTCTGCTGGCACATTCAGAAACAGGGCCATCCAATGGAGAGATGGCGAATAGAGAGCCCCAATAAGGGTCAGATGGAGATCGCCACCACTGGAGAACTGCAGGCATTTTATGCTGAAAATCGCTATGAAGCCCTGCGCTCCCAGTCCCGGAGTAGCTCTCAAAACCTCTGGGGACGCGCCGCACTCACAGTGCCAGCACTCACCAGAACCTTACCCTGCTAGTTCATGGGTGGTGCAGTTGCAGTGAGCCTTATTAGCATACCAGAGAGGCCTGCACTGAACTCCTCACTTACACAGTTTGGTCCACCCTGCAGTCAGCAGCCTACTGCCCCAGAGCACTGCGGCACACCACTCAAGATTCGAGGCTAAGACCTAATCAGATAAGTGCTGTTTTCTGAACTTCCTTATTGATGGAAAGGGGTTGAGGGTTTAATGCAAGAGTTGGGGGCGATCACAGCACCAACTCATGATCAGATCCCTAAGTTACACTGACTCAGGCACATTGTCTGGGACTTCAGCAACCCCTCCCCATGATTGAGCAGCGATGGGGCCTGAACTTGTCCCCATATCATTAGCAGCACAGCTGAGCTGGGGAGACTGCAGACCACTTGGGGCACCGGGACATAGCTCTGGAGATGACAGTGCCTGCTAGTAGGGCTTGACTAAGAATAATACCCCCTTATGTGACTTTAACGGCTCATCTCCCACCAGGCCCCATTCATGTCAGTCCTGGCTCGAGCTAAGCACTACAGTCCATGATTTGGGACTCAGAGTAACAATGTGCCTGCCTTCAAAGCCTTCTGATGTTTATTGTCAGCAGCAGAATAAATATGCCTAGACAGTGGCTTACCCCATCCTGTGAAGCCTTACGAGGACAGACCTTGGTTCTTGTCTTATTATAGTTCCCTGGACCCTTTACAGACCTTATGGCTGACTGGCCCTCAGGCCACATTAACACCATTGCCCATGGCTACAGGCCCGCACGGAATACTGTCTCTCCCCCCCCCCCGAGCTCTGCCCAGTCATCAGATCTTGGAGAACCCTGACTTCGGGGTGGACCCCCTCTCCCCAATAATGGCAGAAATAGGTCATTCATCTGCTTCTGACCCCAGCCACTAGTGCCTCTCCAGTTTTGTTCTCATAACTTGCCCTACCTCACGTCCCCTCCCTCAAGCTGGGCAGTGGTGCTGCTACCCGCCGCCTGCCTATGCGCTCTCTCTTAAGCGCTAGCACCAAACAAGAACTGCAGAGACACAGTCCATGCACTTACCCTCGAGGGCTGCAGAGTATGCCACTGATTCCCTCATGCTCTTCTTCCCACAAATGGGGGACAACCCAGAGAGGCTACCCCTCCACATCCCCGCTTGGGGAGTAAAATGTGTAGGCATATCTGCATGCACCCAGGGCAAAGAGGTAGGCCTCAAGCAGGTTTCTGCAGCCACACATGCACCTCTTAAGCCCAGCTTATGTCTATCGGACTACTGTGTATATGGTTATTTTGTGTTGTATAATGATTCTGTACTTAGAGATATGTCTACACTTGAGTGCTGCACTGTTAACCAAATTGATTGTAACAAGGACCTAGTAACCCTCTTTCATGCACTGCCTATGCCCAGGCTGTAGATCTCATGCTCGATTGCCATGGCTGACCCGCAGTGCCTACCACAGATACACATAGCTCCAGAAACATGATAGTGCCTGCAAATGTCAATGGGTGACATTACATGTCACACCTTGAACGTTCGGGGTCTGAATACCCCAGACAAGCATAAAAAGGTGCTATCTCACCTCAAGAAGCTGCAAACTGGCCTGGCCTTCTTGCAGGAAACCAAACTGAGCTCCATGGACCATGATAGGCAGGCAAAGGAATGGGAGAGCCAGGTCATCCATGCATCTGCTTCCATTTGGAAAAAAGGAGTGGCAGTCCTCAAACAAATCCCTCCACTGGACAGTTTCCAGATGGGTAAGTGATCCCAGTGGGAGATGGGTTCTTGCTCTCATGAGCACCCCTGAAGGGCCACTGCTACTGGGAAACATTTATGGCCCCAACAAAGATACAGTACCCCCTACCTTCTTCCATACTGCCACAAAATGTAGGTGTACATATCCAAATTGTTCCCATTTTATTTTGTATTTATCCCTCATTACTAACCATGCAGTTGTTGTATTGGCTGTTGTATTTTTTCTGTAATTCTGTTTTGTATCTCTGTAATTTTTTTCTCCCTATCACCCTGCCCCCAGGGCGCATCTGGAATCGTAGCGTACTCTGCTCAGTATGCCTACCTGGTAAAACGCTAAATAAGTTGATACTATGGCACAAGAAAATGAAATCTGAGCAGCTAATACTCCCATACTCCTTGGGGGACTTTAATCTTACTGTTAACCCCCTCCTGGACAGAATCCCTTCCAACATTGAACCTCACATCAGGGGAGCCGGAGCAGTAGCCCAAATGATGGGGGATATGGGCCTAACCAATATCTGGAGAACGTTTCACCCCAGGGATTGAGATTACTCCTTCCACTGCCCGTTTCATGACTCCCATAGCAGGCTGGACTTCTGGCTCACCTCCACAGATATCACCAAAGCCTCCTTAGAAACTTCCATCCTCACTAAAGTAATTTCCTACCATGCCCCTGTCCAGCTCTGCTTGTTGTGGGGGGCACCCCTTCTTTTGCCTCCCCCGCCTGGCACTTAGATCCCCTCCTACTGAGGGACCCAGATTTTGCCCCTGGCTACAGTGTAAGGCCACCCTTTTCTTCCAGAATAATTCTATATTAGATACCTCCATGGGCAACACATGGGAGGCTTTTGAGGCCACCTTACATGGAGCAATTATAGGGTACTCACATAAGATGAGGAAAAGAAGGGAGCAGCACCTGGCTGCCTTAGAGAAACAACTGAAAGAAGCAGAGACTCAGTTTAAGGCCCTTTACTAACCCTCCCTTCAGTCCCAGCTTGGCTGCACAGTGACTGGACTCTGAATGGAAGTCAACAAGCTACTGTCCCGCAAGGCTGAGGTGGCTGTTATCTGCCTAAAGCGCAAATACTGGGAAGAGGGAGAGAAGGCGGGAAAGCCCTTGCTGACTGCCTAAGGAGACATGTGGAAAGGTGACATTGTAGGGGCTGACAAATACTACAGGGAAGGTCCGCACTAGTGCAAAGGATATTAATAGTATAATGGCAGACTTCTATGCTGCACTCTACACTACCTCATGATCTCCGAACCCCAAGAGGGGGGTGACCTTCTTTTCAAGTTCCGTGAACCTTCCTGGGCAATCTAGCAAGCAAATTCAACTGCTGGACTCACTGTTGAGGAGGTGGCACAAACACTTAAATTCCTAAAGACAGGTACAGGCACCAGGAGGGGACGGCTTTCCGCTGGAGATTTGGCAGATACTTAACCGAACAGTCACCCTGAGCCTCCATGTGGTTTATAGCTAGCTGCAAACTCGAGCAGACTCGATAGACCGTAATGGCCTTTTCTGCTGGCAATTTTCATATGTTCACATATCAAGGCACTGGAGAATAGCATACTCACCCCCTCCTTCTGAGAGGCAGTAATATATCAGTGTACATATCTCACGATTGCTGCTCTACTATCATGTATAGGCCTGGACCTGCAAGTTTTGAGTTTCTGCACCGCACTCCTGCTGTCTACGTCCACTGTATGTAATGTCTACAAAGTATATATACCCTATGATCACGCCTTTCTTGCTTAGCTACCATCATGTATAGGCCTGTCTCTTGCAAAAAGGGGCCTTCTCTCGCTGGTATGACCCACTCCACCTGTAGTTAATTGTACAAATTATTACTGTAAATATTATTACCCTGCTACTGTTCCTGCACTGCTGTCTGTTTTCCACTCATTGTATGTTTCTCCTGCCCCGTCCTAATCTGTGTACGACGATGAGCCTTTGTAAATGAGTCTTTGAATCAAAGGGTTGTAATTCTGATACTGTAAAAAGTAATAAATAAATAACTGTACTCTCAAGAAGGGAAGGACCCTTCTCAGGCAGCCAGCTATAGACTCATCTGGCTCTGCAATGCGGACAATAAAGTTCTGGCAAAGACACTAGCAACCAGGCTCAACCCCCTGTTGCCCAACCTTATACACCCCTCCCAGGTGGGCTTTATAAAAGGCAGTACAGTACTGACCTTATAAGATCGCTGTTGAATCTCATCCAGAGGGCGAAAACCATCCCTACCCCCCGCAGCAGCCCTAGCTATCAAGTTTGAAAAAGCCTTTGATTCCCTTGAATGGAACTTCGTCCAACAGGTCCTGACCACCATGGGATTTGGAGACAAGTTCCAGGCATGGGTGCAAGCAATATACCACTCTCCCACAACCAAAGTACTCACTAACTCCATGCTTCCCCCCTTCCCACTTGAAAGAGGGACCCGCCAAGGTTGCCCTCATCCCCACTGCTTTTCATTTTGGCAGTGGAACCACTTGCCGTGGCTATCAGGCAGCACTCTGACATCAAGGGGATCGAGATGGGTAACCGCCATTACTCCACCCTAATCTAAGCGGATGATCTACTGGTATCACTAGCAGATTTAGAAGTCCCCCCCCCCCCAACATAAGGTCCTTTCAGACTTTGCCATATACTCCAGGCTAAGACTAAACCAATCTAAAACTGAGATCCTTCCCCTAAATCCTAAATGTTTGCCCAACATGGCAACCAATCATAAATTGCAGTGGGCCCCAGATGGTATTAACCTATTTAGGGATCAGAATAGCCCCTTCTACAATTATGCTATGGGAGATGAATTTAAAACCCTTGTCAGTGGCCATGCAGACAGAACTGGACCAGTGGAAACCCCTCCAACTTACTCTAGCCAGGAAAAGTTCAGCCATAAAGATGGTCACGGCCCCCAAGAGCCTATATATCCTGTCCCACCTCTCCTTGGAGCTCCCCTCTGTTGGTACAGAAAGATCAACACCCTTATAGGTAATTTTCTGTGGAAAGAGAAAAAGCTACGGTATAGCCAGAACAAGTTGCGGGCACACTGGAAGGAGGGGGTAGTGTCTGCCCTGGTTCAAGGGGTACAAATGGACATTCCAAGCCACTCAAACACTCAAGTGGTTCTCAAGATATGGGCCCAAAGCCCTGCAGTGGTTAGGCAAGGAAGAGGCTCCAAGCAAAGCATCTTATCTATCTATATTGCTGTATAACAACCCCCAAAGGAGCTTCTCCTCCACCGCACTATAGGACCCTCTGTAAAATACTGGGCCAGATTGCATAGAAAGCTGAGCAGCAACCCCTCCCCCCAAGGCCCTACTTCACTATGGGGCAACAGGGACATCGCAGTTTAACGCAAACCAATAGCATGGGAACAATGGGCCAAAAAGGTTATCCATCATCTTCAGGATTTAATGGACCCCACAGCCAAGACAATTGCCACTTTTAAAAGGCTGCAGGGCCATTGTGATCTCCCTTTAAAGGATTTCTGGAGATATCTTCAGGTCAAAGCACCATTAATGACTACTTCTGTCAAACTAGCAACTATAAGCTTCCTCCCCAGTCCCCAATGGTTAGCGAAAGAAAGAGCCCAGGCCACTACCATTTATGCAACACTAAGGGGAAAACTTCCTCCCAGTCTCATGAAGCCAAAAGGAAGTGGGAGACAGCTCTAAAGGTTAACATAACTGAACAGGAATGGAGAGCCTGCAGGAGGCTGGCCCACAAAGTATACCCAGGCACTAGAAGAACACTAGCCAGCCCAGTGGCGCAATGGGCTGAGGCGCTGGACACCACACCTCGAACCACGCCAGTGACCCGGGTCCGGGAACGGACTCGCGCACCGGGGGTCAGCAGGAGAATGGGTAGGATTGAGCATCCATAGGACTGCTCTCTTCCCCTGGGGAGGGTGAGGGATGCGTGATCGCTCTGCAGTGGCCCCCGGTGGAGACTGGGGGCACAACAGAGGGATCGCATAAAGGGGGAACACTAGAAAATGGAAGCACCGCTCGCTGGCCGCCGGATGACGGCTCACTGTTCCCGGTTGCCTCCAGTGCTTCTCCTGGGCCTCCTTCTCCACAGCAGCATCCCCGGGCCCTAAGAAGAGTATGCTGTGGTCATCCCTCTCCCCCCCCCGGTGCCTTCCCCCTCAGAGGAGGGGGGTCCACCTGGTGAAGGGATACGCCAGGATATCCCAGGGATTGACTGTGATATGAGGAGTTAGAGGAGGGCCGGGTTAGGACAGGAGGGGCTATCGGGAGACTTGCAGAGCCTGAAGGAGTGGGGGTCTGCGAGCATGAGGAGGGTGGAAAAAAGAATATACAAAAAAAAAAATACTAATTCAAAACAAAATCCTGCAGTCATGGTACAGGACCCCAGCAGTTCTTTATGCAGCTAAACTAGTCCAGGACAAGCTGTGCTAGAGATGCCACACCCAAAAGGGAGACCTACACCACATACTGTGGGATTGCTCTGCAATCAAGCTGCTCTGGCAACATATCTGTACATTGGGGTCGATCGTCCTCCACAAACAGGTGCCTTAGTCCGCTGAAGTGACGCTGCTAGGAATCTATACTTCCACAACCCCAGCTGACCTCTATGGAGCAGAAGTGATTGCAATCCTAAACATGCAGGCAAACAGGCTCATCCTGTGTAAGTGGATATCTCTGATGGTCCCGACTGGTCAAGAGGTTCTAAACTCCCTGATACAGGTAGCGAACCTGGACCAGATGACACAAATGTCTGACAACCCTTCATCACTTTCTCAAAACCCAGAGCTGGGATAGGCTGACTCCGCATCAGCATGCTGACCTCTAAGGCGAGCATGATCAGACCCTGTCCTTTAGTGCATGAGTAGTTAAGGAAGCAATCTAGAAGCGTAGGCAACAATGTATGCAACTCTTCTTGTTAATGTTAATCCGTTAGATGCTTTGTGTGTTACATTTTCTTTGTTTCAGATCCGGATGTCCAGTACAACAAAGTACTGATGCAAGTCTGTTTCAGTGAGGAATCATATCTCTCAAAGCCAGTTACTCTGGGCGATACCAGGTAGGCCATGTTTTTGCATAATCTCTCCTATATGACTTCATGTACAAGGCAAATGTTTGTAAACCTTGAGTTACAGGATTAAGACATGTCACATCCATAATGTAATGCTTGTTTTGTGCCTTTTGAAGGAAACAAAAATGTTAACAAGAGTTACTCAGATGAGGAGAAAAGCAATAAATGCTACAGCGTTGACCTTAGCACACTGGTACAAGAGGTTGGCTGAAACAAGGCACTGGAACACTCACAATCCCAGCATTCCATGCTGCTAGGTTCAGCTGTTAAAGCTGTAGTTGCACTTGTTAATCCAAGGTATTTGATAGTACATATGAGGGTATCCCATAATTTGTATTTATTCTCGATATGTTGCATATCTGCTGACCAAGCCCCAAGTTGCAGACATCGTATGTTATATGCTTATTACATGTATGACTGAATATCCTAGAATGTAATGCTTTTCTGGTATGTTTCATTTAAAATCAATAAAATATAAGTTTTAAAAAGCAATAGCTGTACCATACTTATGTATGAAAAGATCATTTTTCTTTCTTCTTATCAAGATAACTAGATTTATGTATTTAGTAGTGATTTTTTTTCTTTCTTAACCAGATATTGTCTAGCTGTATTGTACCTGTGTGTAATTGTGAAAATAACATATTTGCATACCTGTTTTCAGGGTATAAAAATTAATAAAATATATTATGGAAAACAAAAAGCCATAGCTTGTATCAGTGAGCCCTGTTAGGGTACATATTGTCCATGTTGTAAATAATTCCCATTGACAATGTGGGTGATACAGAAAGCAAGTCTTATCTCAATTGGGTGTTCCATTTCTTCTCTAAGAACAGATGTACTGCTACTTACTATTCCTAGTGTATACCTTTATACTGATATAGCATGACAATTCACATGCCCTCTAACTGTAGTCATTCACATTTACAGTCAGTTGAAATTACATCAACCTGCCAGCACAGTGTATCACAGCAGAATTGTGTTTCATGCACATTTCTGCCCCAGAATTATGGGAATCTTTTTCTCAAAGTTCTGATTAGGTTGCTAAAACTGTACTTTTTACTTCCCTTTACCTGTCTCTCTTGTGGAGGTTTCTGGATGCAGAAAAAGAGCCCCAAGTTGAAGAATGAGCTCCTTTTCCGTATATTGTTTTCAAACTGCTTGAGTGACTTGGCTGGATTCAGCAGCTGCCACTTGGACTCACTTGGATAATGATCTTCAATGAAAAGGGCAGGGTGTGTGAAGAAATAAAACTCATTGTACCTAAAATGACAGGAAAATATATTGTCACCAGAAATTATCTAGCCATCAAACCACCCACACCAAATACAAATCAAAGTCCCAACAGTAGCGAGCAGCACCAAGGTATGGGTGTGTCATTTTTGTGTGGCAAAAGATGTATATACATGCTAAACAATGTGCATGCTGATGCTGCAGAATGCAGACGCATATCTGCATGCAAGCACATAACACACACGTCACAGAATAAACAAGCATACCCCACACATCTAACAGTTTCTCTCATACAGCATAAATTGTAGTGAGAAAGGAAAACTGTGCCCCACTGGGAATCAAACCTAGGCACCCCAATACTGTCTCTGCCATTCTGTGTTCCAGTTTATGTAGCTGGTGTCTACTGAAGACCTGTCCTGTCTCCATCTATTGTTTCCGAGCTTATCACTACTGTTGTCTGTCATTCCCCTTCAGGTGAATTGTACATAATGGGGGATTTCAGTCATAACTGGGTCACCCCTCCTAAACCAAGCTGCAAAATGACATTATGGCACAGAACTTCTCACAATCCTAGAGCCAACCTGTCTAAACCACAAATCGCAAAACCACTCACTGATCGACTGAGCCCTCACCTCCCGTCCGAACAAAGTTATAAAATCCAGCTGGCAGCCTAACTCACCTAATGATCACCCCATGATCTTTGTGGTTCAGAAAATTCATAGACCTAAAGTACCCAACAAAATAATACTTTCAAGATCTTTTAAGTCACTCGATCTTGACCCACTACTCCACAGATTTGCCCAAACGGACTGGACTCCAATCTCCTCTGCTAATTCGGTTGATGAGGCCTTATACTACTTCAACATCACCACCTAGAACCTATATGCCACTGTTAGGCGTTCCAGGGTTCATGGCAACCATCTCCCTTGGATCACTCCTGAGTTACTAGCATGCCTACGGGCTTGTGACCAAGCCTAGGAAAATCACAAAGCATCTAAGTGTCCTTACAATTACATAATATATTGCACCCTGTGCAACAAATGCACAAAGCCTACTAGCCTAGCTAAGGCAAAATATTTTAGCAACACCCTCCAGTCAAATATAACAACCTTTCCAAATCCCCCTCCTAAAAATAAACAACTCATTAATCTCAGACCACCTCACAGTTGCTACAGAATTCATCTCATATTTCACATCTTGTGCAACCTCCCTCCTTGCCTCCCTACCCTCACCCCTTCCCTCCCAAGTGCTTGCCCATGTACCTCATATCTACAAACATACTAACCTTGATTTCACTTTCTCTGAAGTCACCCCAGCAGACACCCTGTCTGCCCTTTTTGAACTAAACCCTACCAAAGGAAGCTCTCCTGATGGATTGGAACCAAAGCTCCTTTACCTCTCTGCCCCTGCTATAGCCTCCCCTCTGGCAGACATCCTAAATCCTTCCTTCACTACCGCTGTCTTACAAAAATCTGGAAACATGCTATAGTCCTACCCCTATCCAAGGGTGGTGGCCTACCCTCACCTGGTAATTACCATCCAATCTCACTTCTCCCTATCCTAGCTAAACTCCAGAAACACCTGGTTCTTTCTCAACTCTCTGCCTATCTCTTGGATATTCATTTTTTTCCACACCTTTCCAATCTGGTTTCAGGAACTTCACTAAACTACCACCTCCCTACTTAGGTATACTGATTCCAACTTCTCAGGGATGAAGAGTGGCCAAATCACATCAGCCATCTTTGTCGACCTTGCAAAGGCTTTCAACACAGTCTCCCACTCCCTCCTTCTAAACATTCTCTCCACAGCTGGTCTGTCTGTCTCTGCCACAAACTGCCTACCTGATTGGCAGGACACAATCAGTCATAATTGCTGATGCATTATCCCCCCCCTCTTCCTATTGACACTGGTGTCCCACAAGGATTCATGCTTGGTCCAATACTCCTCTCGATATTCCTAAATTATCTCCCATCAGTATGTACATCTTCGATTCACATGTACGCTGATGACATTGTCCTGTACACCTCCAGTCACACCCTCTCTGATGTTGAAACCAGACTCCAGTTGCACTTTGAGAAGCTCCATTACTGGCTTATCGCTCATCAACTTTCCCTAAATGACAAAAAGACTGTCTCTGTGATGTTTGGCACAAGGCAAAGACTCTCTAGGCTCACCACCCTCCCTTCCTTCCATACCCTGGATGGGATTTCTCCTTCAGATACCTCAGAGTCTGGCTAGACCAGCACCCCAATTTTTCTGGGCACATAGATGCCATTCTGAAGAAACTGCACCACAAGTTAGGTGCTCTTGTCAGGAACCATTACTATCTACCTCAAATTGCTAGGTGTGAACTAGTCCAGAAAATGATTCTCCCCATTTTTGACTACTGTGATGTAGTTTACAGTGCTGCCCTGAAGTTCACACAAACCAAATTGGATTCCCTCTTCAACTCTTTCTGCAGCTTCACACTTGACTGTCCACCTCCACACTCATCACATGACCGTTACCACTCTCTTGCATTTCTCTTCTCTTACTAACGCCACCTGTCCCTCTGTACAGACAGCTGGTGAGACCCCATCTGAGTACCACATGCAGTACTGGAGACCCCATCTCTGCAAAGACATAGACAGGATGGAGGCAGTCCAGAGGAGGGCAACTAAATGGTGCAGGGGCTGCAGCAGAAGCCATACAAAGAGAGACTGAAGAAGCTTAGTATGTATACCCATGAGGAAAGGAGGGAGAGGGAGACATGATAGAAACTTTCAAGTACCTCAAGGGAATCAACAAGTCCAAGAGGGTAGCATCTTTCAGAAAAAGAGATGTGCAAGGACAAGGGAACACAATTTAAAGATAGAGGTGGGACGGCTCAGGGGCAATTAGAGGAAGTATTTTTTTCACAGAGAGGGTGGAAGATGCACGGAACGACCTTCCTGAGGAGACTGTGGGGTCAAAAAGAGTGGGGGAATTCAAGAATGCATGGGACAGACACAAGGCAATTCTGGTGGGGGGTAGCAAGAAGTAGGCTGTTGGTTAACTAGGATCTGCAGCTTATCCAATAGCTAGGGAAATAGGCAGATTAGGTGAGCCAAGCAGTTCTTATCTGCTGTCAAAGTCTGTTTCTATGAGCTTAACATATACTCCGAGGAGGAGAAGATAGTAAGAAAGGACAAGACTGAGACTCATAAGTACCTCACAGGGGTGAACAAGGTGCAGGAGCGGAGTATCAGAGGAGGAAGAGCACCAGAACACAGGGGAAAGCAATGAAGCTTGGAGGGGGAGTTTAAGAGGGATGTGAGGAAGTACTTCTTCACAGAAAGGCTGGACACCTGGAACAGCCTGTCAGAAGTGGTGGTGGGGGCGTAGACACTGGGGAGCTTCAAGCATGCATGGGATATGCACATGGGCAAAATAAGTAGATAGGAGGGAAGGGCGCCCAGTGACCAAACGGGGATTTTCTTCAAGGATATCTCTCATCAGGCCACATCTATGGAACTTATAGACACCAGGCACTAGGAACACATGGAAACTTTTTCAAGCAGTCCGCTAGTGGCTGCCCATGATGACATCCTACATCAACTCTCCCATATTAATGTAGGCTGACCCTTCCCTCCTCAAGTTCTTTTCCTGGTATTGACCATACTCTTCGGACCCTGCACAGAAATGCTGCCTTACCAGTCACCATTTTTCTTGTTTCTCCCCTTAGTAATTACTTTTAAAAAGTGATTTTTGACAATGTGTATGTCAACTAAAGAACCATTGAAATTGTTTTGTTATTGTAAATGTGGTTAGAAGATATACTCTGGAAATTAGACACCATCTGTGTGTACTGCCTTGGCACAGACCATAACATGAAGGCCTGTTTCCATTGAACCCCCATACATATAAACATGAACTCATTAAGTTTGGTATGAGATGGTCCCTAAATAGATTAAATACCTAGGCATCCACTTTACTTCAGACCCCTCCTTACTTAGGGCGCTCAACCTAGAGCGACCTTAAAGTTCATATCCAACTAGATCTACAAGATGGTCTAACACTCCATCTCTCTGCGGGGTAGGATTAACATTATCAAGATGAACATTCTTCCCGTATCTTTTACCCCCAATCTATTAGGTCTCTGGTTACCACTCTCTTATTTACGCTAATTTCACACAATTTCTCAAAGTTTATTTGGCGAGGAAAGCAGTTAAGCGCTCCTTCCTCAAACTATCCTCCCTAAAGACAAAAGGCGGTCTTAGACTTCCCAATCTAACACTTTATCATTGGGCTGCCCTCCTCTCCAAGCTAGGCAAATGGTACTCAACCCACTCCTGAATCATCTCCCCGATCTGGCTCCAAATTGAGACAGATCTCTCTGAACTAAAACAGATCCCCAAGCAATTTTCTACACTCCCACTTCAGCGCTTTCACACTGGCTATCCGATCAAACAATTATCACATCTCTTAAAGCCCTTTTTCAATGCTTATATTTCCTCAAAATCTTCCCTAAAACAGACCTAGCACAACCCCTCATTCTCAATCCCAATATCAAACTGGGCAACTCGATAATTACTCCTGAGTGGCTCCCACAAATCAAGGAAACTACTCTAGAACAATACTATGACCAAGGTTCCCTCCTTCCATCCTCAAATATATTAACTAAATTCGATATTCCCAATAATAAGATTTTCAAGATATACCAACTAAGACATCTTATTGCTGCTAAATTTGGTTCAGAATTTCGTGACCCGAAGATCTACCCTTTTCTCTCTCACATTTTTACCCTTGCTTCTAAACCACATTCCATCTCATTAATATACTCCTACCTACTGGACTATAAATTCCCAAAGTCGCTCGAGGGTTCCCACATCTGGCTTTCTCTCCCCAGAATCCACCCCAACTGGACCCAATTTGGAAAGACCTACACAGATACCACCCAAGACAGATTTAGACTCATCCAGTATTACATACTAAACAATATGTTTTATACCCCCATAAATTGTTCTGTCTCAATAAACTATCTCTCCCCTTTGCTCCAGATGTTCACATAGTGAAGGGAACTACGCCACATTTTCTGGCATTGCACTAAGGCTGTCCCTTGTGGACCTCTATTCAGGACAAGCTCGACCCTATACTGGGTCTTACCAACCTTTTTATGCCTGATATATGTATTCTAGGAGACTACTCCACCATAGATTGCCTGGAGCGTCGATATCACATGGCCTTAGTGTCTATAGTGGTCAAAAGGCTGGTCCTTAAACATTGGACTGACCAGCTGATCCTGACCTACTCTGAATGGTTGACAGATCTCTCAATTTGCTTCAATATGGAAAGACTCATGGCCAGCTCTCACAATCACATGGACCTGTTCCATAAAAGGTGGGGTAAATTATATGCACTATATTTACACCAGTGATCTCTTGATATCTTCTCTGATGCCCAACAAGGCTTTTCCCCCTTCCTTTTACCACCTACTCCTTTCGACTTTGACTACATGACCAAGATATGACTCCGCCGTGGCTTTGCTGATAGAACTAGACATACAACTACTTAGCACAGTCTATAAGGGCTTTAGTAGGGTGGAGAGTGGGTATTATAGGGGTTTTTTTTCTTTCCTCATCTTATTTATACCATGAATGGATACTTGACACTAACATGCAATGACCTGTTTGTATTTGCTATGTTAAAATCAATAAACTTGAATTTCAAAAAAAAAAAATAAAGGGGGCACAATGTAAACGAAAGAGGCTTATGATTCTTAAACATCTAGCACATCTAGGGGCCGTGTTTGCCTGTTTGCAGGAAACTCACCTACCCAGAGATGATATTGCCCTCTTCAAACGGGGATGGGTGGAGCAAATATTCGGTTCTGGCAACTCATCTAACCATGTAGGTACTATTATTTCGATTGCCAAAACTGTCCCATTCATTAAAACGCAGGAATGGTACAACCCAGAGGTCTGCTATATTATAGTACAGGGTACTTTAGAATCCTCCCCAATTTTACTCGGTTCCATATATGGCCTGAATGTAGACTCGCCCCAATTTTTCATACAGTTACTATCCCGGGTGATTAGACCCACCTATTTTGAAATTTCTGGGAAGGGACTGGAACCTTGTTCCCCAGACAGACTTGGACCGCTCAGACAATAAAAGGGTCGGGCTCTCCCCTGAACAGCATGCCCTTCCAGACCTCCTGTCTGGGGCTGGTGTCGTGGATGTTTGGAGGACCTTAAACCCAGAAGAAAGGCAATATACATATACTCCCCTCAGATGCCACTTTTTCTTGGATAGATTATTGGCTGGTTAGTTCTTTTCCCTTCTGGGCATCCTCGATGCCTCTATTTACCAAGTACTCTCGGACCACTCTCTATTTGGTATTTCCTTTGTACTAGGGCCTGGGATTGGAGGAGACTTACTCTGGCGGCTTATACATAACTGCTTAGGCACTCAGAGACATTAATCTCCACCCAAGAATTTATAACAGGTTTCCTAGACTCCTATCTGGGAACCGTAGAGAGGTTGATATAGTTTGGGCGCACCTTAAATGTTCTTTAAGGCAACTTTATACATTGCAGCCAACTCTAACAGGGAAAATAGGCTCATTCTAGATTCCCTGTTAAATGAAATTCAGAAGCTGGAACATCGTTGCACAAGATGTTGCCACCAGAAGACTGGACCAGGCTTCATCGCCTTCAAGCGTCTTACTATGACGTGATGGCACAGAAGGTGAACTGGCCATTTGCCACATCAAATTGGAAATATCTAGAATCCGGGAGAAAGCAGGAAACTTCTTGCCCTTAGATTAAAACAAATGGAAATGTCCAAATTTATTCCAGGGTTGAGATCCTCCTAGATGGTCATATTATTTCTCACCCCAAAGATATTGCAGCAGTCTTTGGTGATTTCTGTAAGGGACTATACTCTACAGATGATCCATGGCTATGTCTGACCAAGAGATCACAGAGCATCTTTGCTCTCAATCTCCCACCCTGCCTTCTCACATAGCAGAGCGTCTTGGTACTCCAATTACCCTAATTGAAGTAGAGAAGGCTATTACTTCAGTTGTCTCAGGACAAAACTCCCGATCCGATAGCCTACCCAACAACCTGTATAAGGCCCATTTCCCACAAATTTCCTCCTTCTGATGAGCGTTTTAATTTGTGGTTTCATCAGGATAAAGGACCCTAGTGTCTTGGATGCAATCATTACCCTCATTCCTAAACCAGATAAAGACCCATTATGTCCCTGAAGTTATCGTCCAATCTCCTATTGACTTCAGATGTTAAGATTCTGGCTAAAATTTTGGCTAATTAGCCCCAGTTCTGGGAGGGCTCATTGGCAGTGATCAAGTGGGATTTATGGCAGGTCGTCTATCTGGAGATCACATGAAAAGCTAATACATCTGATTGTAGCATCAAGAGAGTCCAGGGTCCCATCATTCCTCGTCTCTCTTGACACCGAAAAAGCTTTTGATCGTATCTCTTGGCGTTTTTTGTTTGCTTCCCTTAAGCATCTCGGTATGCCCGACACCTTTCTTAAATGGGTTAAGGTCTTACACATCACCGTAACTGCTAGGGTATGGTGTAATGGGCATCTATCCCAGCCTTTTACCCTTGAAAGAGGCACCTGCTAGGGTTGTCCCCTCTCTCCTCTCCTTTTCAACTGTTACCTTGAACCATTAATCTGTAAACTTGCTTCTTCCCCCTCTCTGCGGGGCATACAAATACAAGGGGAATGGTATGTCCTGTCAGCTTATGCAGATGACCTACTGTTGCACCTTGAGGAGTCAGAGACTTCCCTTCCCATTCTCCTCGAGGAAATTGACAGCTTCTCTGCAGTCTCAGCATATAAACTGAATCTCTCCATAACTAAAGTTTTTCCTTTAAATCATTGTGTTACCAGGGCTAACTGTAACTCGTTTGGATTGTCCTGGGAACATAAAACCCTCACCTATTTAGGGATCAAGGTCACCCGGAGCATCTCTTCTATGTTTAAATAAAATCTAATCGCTCTGGTACAAACCCTGCAAGCAGACCTGAATAGATGGAGGGCTTTACCGCTGTCACTTCGGGACCGTATCAACATTCTTAAAATGAATGTTTTACCAAGGCTGTTATACCCACTTGGTATGCTTGGCCTTTATATTCCCAAATCGTTGGTTTGTGAGGCTGCAGAGACTGTTCAATAACTTCCTCTGGAAGAATAAACCAGCAAGGAGGGCTTATCTTAAAATTAACGGCCCCTAAATTGTAGGGAGGGTTTGCCCTCCTATCCCTTTACTTATTATGGAGGCTTAACACCTTAGTAGACTAGCTCTCTGGTACAAAGCAGATTCTCTAAGAGCAGGAGAAGCCTGTATCCCTCTATGGTTGAATATTGAATGCAATCTAGCACACAGTGCAGCTAGTTCCTTGACTGCCTTGGTATACATGAAACCCTCTCGACTTCCTCACCCGCTTAAAGCCACCCCAATTGCCTGGTTGCTTAAGGCCCTACAGCAAACGCATCAGTATCTCTCAGTGAGCTGGCATCTATCATCTGCTCAGACCCTCTTCCGCAATCTACATTTCCAAATCGGCCATCGGCCCTTCCCACCCTCATTCCTACCAAGTTTAAGCACAGTACTCCAGCAGATTTTCTGCAAGGTAATACTGTGGTTCCTTTCTAGACTCGCTTTTTGCTTCACCCCAAAGATACATTTAAATACATGCAAATTAAGAAAGCAATAGTATCCTTTAACAGTAAGAAGGCCTGGTCTGACCAGTCCTCTAATGGGCTGTTACGTATTTTTCAGGTGGCAGATCAGTCTCACGCAGTTTCAAGAATATATAAACAGCTTCAAGCTTAGACCAAGGCCTCCCAACTGGGATCTGCTATTACTGGGTGCAGGAACTCTCCTACCAGCAGAGACAGAATTTTGGACTAAAGTCTGGGCATGAACTATAAATATATTAATCAAGACAGATTACGTCTCGCCCAATTTCAGATTATGCACAATCTGTACTATATCCCACTCAAATTGTACAGAGCTGGACTTGTGCCTTCCCCAGACTGTTTCCGATGTAGGCAGGCTCCCGACTCCCTATATCCCATGCTCTGGGAATGTTCCTGTACTCAGAGTTTGTGGCAAACAATTCAACAAATACTAGACCCCCATCCTTGGGCTAGATGCCTAATTTACCCCGGAATCCTGCCTTCTAGCTATATATCCCCCGGGGACCCCGTCATTGTGTAAGGCCCACCTGACCCTGATTGCTTCCATTGCTAAACTCGTTATGCTTCGACACTGGAAGGAGGACTCACGTCATACGACCTTAGAATGGTACTGAGAAATCCTCCTTGCTATCCAGTTAGAGAAGCACATAGCAAATTTGCAGCATAGACCTCATTACTACCAGAGTACTTGGGAGCCCCTTTTGACCCTACTTTCCCTATGGAAACTGTAGTGGTTTGTCAATGCCTCTAATTTAATTTTTTGGTGAAGTTAGTTTGGCCTATCCTCTTAGTGTGCAAATCCTGGGGGAATGGGGGGATTATATATTTATTGGGTTATTTTGTTTAGTATGGTTCTGTTTGTCAGTGTTTATTGTAGCTGTTTCTTAGTTTGTTTTCTTGTTTGTTTATTGTGAAAACAATAAAGTACATTGAATTAAAAAGAGAGATTGAAATTTAGAATAAGGTACCCTCAGATGAAGGACTTTGTCTTGTTTGAACTGCCTGTATATGAGCTGTCCTGCACAACTGTATTTTTTTATTTTATTGTTATTGATAATAATAAAATGCTACTTGCAAATTTTATAACTTCTCAAGGTTTTCCTATGCTTCCTGACGTGCTTCAGTGACAGGGTCCAGTGGGCTCAGCTGATGGATGAGCTAGACAGGAAAATTACGTACCTACCGTAATTCTTGATCTTCTTGGACGAGTCTCCACCACTCATTCACACTAGTGGGATTAGCGCCGGAGGCACTAGGACCCATCAGAGCAAACTTTTGCTGGAGTGTCGGCGAGATGGCGCCTGAGGCATGGCGCGTGAGCAGTGGCTCGGCGGCAATGACCATCTCGGCGACGACCCTCCAACCGCCTCAGTACCTTTTTTACCAAGGAGGTGCAGCGCAACTAACGTAAAGAGTAAATCTAACCTTAAAAAACGGACATAAGATAGTCCGTATGACCTGTGTAAGAAGGGTCAGCAAAGAAGTCCTCACGGCCTAAAGATTTGAGGGAGTGAAGACCAACACAGCGGTGAGCTCGGGGGATGGAGGGTGGGCGTGTGAATGAGTGGTGGAGACTCGTCCAAGAAGATCAAGAATTACGGTAGGTACGTAATTTTCCTATCTTCCTGGACATAAGTCTCCACCACTCATTCACACTAGTGGAGAGTACCAAGCTGATAATCCCCAAAGAGGCGGCAGGAGAGCCAGAGCTCACGTCTAAGCTAGAAGCCCATTAAGGATAGTTCTGCGAATGCGGAATGTAGCCTGGCATGAACATCCAGTGCATATTACGAAGGTATGCACTGAGCTCCAGGTGCGGCGTTGCATATATCTGCAATTGGAACATTGCAATTTCTGCTAGGGATGCCACGACCGCCTAGTAGAGTGGCGTACACTCTACCTTCTAATTTAACTTGAGCCATGGAATAGCAATATGAAGGCATGCCACTAACCATGAAGAGATGCATCTAATAGCGACAGGTTGACCCAGCGGGTGTCGCTGAAAGAAACGAACAGTTGCTGAGTCTTGCGAACATCCTTGGTTCTATCTAAATAGAACCGCAAGGCTCTCTTAACATCCAAGGAATGAAGAGCTCGTTCCCCTTCATTTTGAAAATTAGCGAAGTAAGCGGGAAGTACCAGAGGTTGGTTTAGATGGAATTCTGACACAACCTTGGGAAGAAATTTAGGATGAGTATGGAGAACTACCTTGTCCTTATGGAATACAGTATACGGAGGGTCCGTAACCAGGGCATGTATCTCAGAGACCCTGCGGGCTGAGGTAATGGCCACCAGGAAGGCAGTCTTCCAGGTAAGAAATTTTAGCTCACAGGTAGCTAGGGGTTCAAAAGGCTTCCGAGTGAGCATGTCCAGCACCAGGTTAATGTCCCAGGCTGCAACTGGACGCTTAACAGGGGGTCTGGTATGAAGAATCCCTTTAAGAAATCTCTTCACCATAGGCAACTGAGCCAGAGTCAAGGAAGAAACCGGCTCATGGAACGCTGAGATGGCACTAAGGTGAACTTTAACTGTGGAGTACTGAAGACCTAAGTTTGATAGGTCCAACAGATACTCCAGAACCTTGTCAGGAGGACAGGAAAAGGGATTCCAAGAGGATTTTGCACACCAGAGAGAAAAACGTTTCCATTTGGAAGCGTACGTTTTTCGGGTGGCTGGCTTCCGAGCAGCCAGAAGGATGTCTGAGACTCTACGAGAGACATTGAACCGATTCACTTCTATCTTTTCAGGAGCCAAGCATGAAGGTGAAGTGATTTCAGGTTGGGATGGACCAACGAACCCTGAGGTCAAAGACTGATTTGCAAGAGAAGTGGTCTCGGAGGCTGCCAACATACTGTTGAGTAGAGGAAACCATAGTTGCCGAGGCCAGGAGGGAGCAATGAGAATCATCTTGGTCCCCTGAGACTCGAACTTGAGGAGTACTCTCTGGATTAGAGAAAGCGGTGGAAAGGCGTAAAGAAAGCGTTTTGTCCACCGCAGCCTGAACGCATCCTGACAGAAAATGCCAGGCCCTGGATTTCTGGAGCAGAAGAGAGGCAGTTTTGCGTTGAGTGGGGATGCAAAAAGGTCCAGGTCTGGAGTCCCCACTCTTTGAACAGGGACCGAGCTACGGCTGGATCGAGAGACCACTCGTGAGGGTCTGCCTCCGTTCTGCTGAGGTGATCTGCTAGGTCGTTTTGTATACCTGGCAGATAAACCGCTTGAATCAGAGACTTGTGCTCCAAGCACCACTCCCACACCCTCATTGCTTCCCTGCAAAGGGGATAAGAATGAGCAACGCCTTGCTTGTTGATGTAATACATCACAGCTTTGTTGTCCGTTTGAAGGAGAATGTTCTTGTGACAAAGGACATCCTTCAGAGCTCGGATTGCATAGAGGACCGCTCTCATCTCCAGGACATTTATGTGGAGATGAGTTTGAACTGAGTCCATACACCTTGAGTGTGGAGGGAGAGACAGTGAGCTCCCCATCCCATTAGCGATGCATCTGTGGTGATGGAGATCTGATGATCTCGGGGAGCAAAGGGAATCCTTCCAGGAGATTGCTCTCTGAGACCACCAGGTGAGAACCTTGAAGGGGCTCCGTCACCTTGATGGGATAAGACTGGGGTGAGAGGTGGGAGACCACTGGTGGAGAGCATCCATTGGGTGGTTCTCATGTGCAGCGGGCCAGAGGGACAGTGAAGACCGAGGACGCCATGAGACCCAACATGCGTTGCATCGAGAGAGCTGTAACCGATTGGTTCTCCCTGATGTAACAGGCCATCCGAAGGATGTCGAGTCTTCTGTCCTCTGGAAGGAAAGCCTTCACTGAAGAGGTGTCTAGAAGCGTCCCTATGAAAAGGAGCCTCTGGGAGGGCTGCAGTTGAGATTTTTTCAAATTCAGCAGAACTCCCATGGACGTGAGAAGACGAGAAGTCGTTTGCACGGCTTCCAAAGTCCCTTGGCCGGAAGGGCTTGCTAGAAGCCAATCGTCCAGGTAGGGAAACACTCGGAGTCCGACTTTCCTGAGATGCGCCGCGAGAACTGCACAACACTTTGTAAAAACTCGCGGCGCCGAGGATAGCCCAAAGGGCAGGACTCTGAACTGATAATGCTGACCCAAAGCTACAAACCTGAGGAATTTGCGGTGGGTCGGGTGGGCGGAGGATTGCTGGTAAGCATCCTGCATATCCAGAGAGGCCAGCCAGTCGTGCTGATGCAGCAAGGGTAACAGGGTACCTGGGAAATCATCTTGAATTTCTCCTGGGGAGGAATTTGTTTAACTTTCTGAGGTCTAGAATGGGCGCATCCCCAGATTTCTTTGGAACCAGAAAGTAATGGGAGTAGAACCCTGTGTTTCCATGAATGTGGGGCACCAGTTCTATTGCCCTGTTGTTCAGAAGGCCCTGGATCTCGCGGTGAGAGGTCTGACTGAGAGGCCGACAACCTGGGTTGTCGTCTGGGAGGACAATTCGCGGGGGTTTCCAAGAAATTGAGAGAATAACCCTCGCGAATTATCCGAAGGACCCATTTGTCTGAGGTTATGGACTTCCACTGGTTGTAGAAGTACATCAGACGACCTCCCACCGGAGGAGAAAGTTCCACCTCGGGCAGAGTGGATGGAACTTGGGCCAACGACTCATAAGGTAGCGCTGGGAGCTTTAGGTCCCTGCGCTTTCTGCTGTGTCTTCTTTTGAGGTTGGGCAGGTTGGCTTTTATGGAAGCTTCCCCTGCCTCTGCCTCGAAAGGACTGACGACTATGAAACTGACGTCTGTTCACATGCCCCCGAGAGGGGGCAGGCGGAGGTCTGGCCAACTTAATGGCCGATCTAGTCTTCTGAGTGGCCTCTAAGGCTTGCTCCACCTGAGGGCCAAAGAAAGGAGCCATCAAGGCAGCGCCATCACCTGCTGCTGAGCATCATTCGTGAAGCCAGAAGTATGCAGCCAGGAATGGCGCCAGTACAAATCCCATGGCTGCTGAGCGAGAAGCAGTGTCAAAGCGTCCATGGCGGCTTTGACCTGTTGGTTATTGGACTCAATACCTCTAATAACGGTCAGAAGAAGCTCTGACTTGGAATCGAATCTGGAAGAGCTTCAACCATTCTTTTCATAGAGTGCCACAGGATATACTCATACTGAGAAAAATAGCCTTGATAACTGTGTCGCATACTTAGAGTGGAGGCAGCAAAGACTCTCTTACCTAATGTATCAATCTTACGAGACTCTTTGTTAATAGGTCGAGCTGTAGTAGTTTGAGGAAGAACGACCTTGTCATTCTCTGCCAGGACTACAATAGGATCCGCAAAGGCTTGGGATGCCAAAATTGGACGATCCTTGGGAGCTGAATACTTCTTATCAATGGATTTAGCCACTGAGGGAATAAGAGCAGGGTTATTCCATACCATTTGAGACAGCGTCTCGAAGGAAGGCTGAATCGGAGGAGTCAAATCCGTAGGGATCTCCGAAGCATGAAGATACTGGAGTCTTAATATCTTCCCAGGATCGATGTCTGTAGTCTGGAGAGAAAGAGTGGATCCCAGGTTCTTCAACAGAGACTTAAAGGACAGGTCCTCGACCACAGGCTCTGTATCAAAGAAAGATCCTGTTTCCTCCACTTCATCACCCAACCGAAGGTCTGGGTCAGGCTCAACATCATCTCCTGATGGTCCAGAAAGGACTGTTTGGACAGGAAAGAGTGAAAGTGGGAGAGGAGGAAATGGCAGAAAAACAAGGAGAGTCCCCAAGGGCTGCGGCGCGAGGGCAGCAAAGCGGCTGAAAGACGGCACCGAGGAGGCGCACTGCGCCGAAGAGGCACGCGGCCCCGCAAACACCCAGCCATGTGAGGGGGGGAAACACCTAAGCACGGAGTCACTAGCACCGAAGAAGGCGCCGCGCGACTAGGAAGGTCCAACCGCCCTACCTGATCGCCGGAGGAGCCCGAGGGCTCCGAGGTAACCGAGCCAGGCAGAAGAACCAACCTCCGAGCCCATCGCTCCATAAGAGCGGCCCACTGATGAAACTGCTCATCTGGAGCCCTACCAATAGGCGGGGAGGGGCTCCGATGTCGAGGACGATGATTATCGGAAGTTGGCGACTCCGAAGAAGGAGACCGGCAACTAGCAACGATAACTGACCGTCGACGCGCAGACATACCAGAGGGTGACCTCGAGTGATGCCTTCTCTTTTTTGACCTGTGGGCCGAAGAAGAGCTCGAGGCCGAACGGTGCCGAGAATGCGACCGTTTATTTTTATGCCGGCGGGGGGACCGCCCATCCCCCCGGGCATCGGACTGACCGTAGTCGGAACCCCGCTGAGGAGAAGGAGGCTGACCGGACCCAGCCCGGCTGACTGAACAGCTTTCATACGAAGTCTCCCTACCGTCACCTGACCTGCTCATGGTCGACTCCGTCCAGTAGGCCGAGACTTCTTCAAGTAAGTTAAATTTAAAATATTAGAAAAATTTAACGAAAATAGGATAAAATTAAGCGATACTACTATCGTGATAATGTTACAAAAAAACAAACTGAAAACTATGCGCTAGTTTGAAGTTTGACTCCCGACAGGCGAGCGACGTCGTCACTGAAGCGCACTCGACGGCGGGAAAAAAGGAACTGAGGCGGTTGGAGGGTCGTCGCCGAGATGGTCATTGCCGCCGAGCCGCTGCTCATGCGCCATGCCTCGCTGGCCATCTCGCCTCAACCTCCAGCAAAAGTTTGCTCCTCGATGGGTCCTAGTGCCTCCGGCGCTAATCCCACTAGTGCGAATGAGTGGTGGAGACTTGTGTCCAGGAAGATCAACTGGTTCTCATCACATCCCTGCTTCGCAGAGCACTCCTATGGTGGATGGATTGCGAAAACCTATTAATGAGAGTTCCATTCCTTGTACCAGCTCCTGTATAGATCTTCACTATGGCTTCCTTGGGCTCCAGCTGGGGTGCTCATCTTGACCCATATCTGATGCAGGAGTCATAGACCAAGGAGGAGGCTGGGTTACACATAAATGTGCAGGGAAGCAATGACAGTTTGGTACTAGGCTCTGTCCCATGGCCTACAACTGACAGCCATGCATCTCCCAGGTCCCCAAAATGTCTTGGTAGAGATTCGTGACTAGGAACTACTAACCTCAGTGGTAGCCGACCTTTTCACAAGATGGGGCCATCCAGAGTTGAATCTTTTTGCATCCTCACACATCGCAAAATGAACAGTTACATACTTACTGTAACAGTAGGTCCTTTAGAGAATCTCTTTCATCAGGCCACACCTTTGGAACTATAGGCTGCCAGGCATTAGAACCACATGGAAAACTTTGTAAGCAGTTGGCCAGGGGCCGCCTGTGGTGATGTAAGACGTTGGCTGCTACATAAGCGTGGGTGGCCCCTCTTCTTCTCAGTTCCCCACCGGAGATCATGCTTGGACAACCTCCCTATAGGGAACCAGGAGAGAATCTAGTACTCTCGAACCAGGTGAGGCAGAGAGCTATAGGGCCATCACGGAGATGGAGACAGCAGAAATTAAAGTCTCAGGACCCCATGGGGAAGGAAAGTGAGATGGCATGGCCTGATGAAAGAGATGCTCTCTGACCTACTGTTACATTAAGTATGTAACTGTTCCATCTTCTAGGATCACTCTCATCAGGCCACACCTATGGAACATGTACCAAGAGGTGCTGTACCAGGAACATACTGGGTGGCTGGAGCTGACAGACCTAAGAAAGTAGGCCTTGAAGCACAGCTAGGCCAAAGTCAGCCCTTTTTTGAGAGATAGTGTCCGGACTGTAGTGTTTGATTAAAGCGTGGACAGTACTCCAGGTGGCAGCAGCACAGATGTCTGCAGCAGACACATTTTTGAAGCAGGCAAGCAACAGAGGTGGCCATGCCCCTTGTGGAATGACCATGAATCACTCTAGGAAATTCCTTACCATACTTCCTGTAACAGAAAGTAATACAGTTTGCTAGTCATTTGGACAAGTACTGTTTAAAAACAATGGTGCTCTCTTTCCCAGGGGCGAACTAAACAAAAAGCACTTCTGCTGGAGCTCCTTCTCCATCGTGGTCACCTTTTTCTTAAAAAGGTGCTTCTCAAGGGCTCGTTTACGTCATCACTGGGTCACAGAGTTAAAGCTATGGCAGATGGGGCAAGCTTTCATGTAATGATCCGGGCCTAGGCAGCACACACAGACGTCATGGGAGTCACCAGTGTGAATCTTTTTACTGCAGTGACAGTAGCAGAACAGTTTTAAGGGATCCTTTAATGACATACAGGTCATCAAAATCACTGTAAAAGTGTTCACGTTTTACTGAGAAAAAAAGAAATAAAATGGCAGCAATGGAGCAACTTTTTCTGTAGCGGTCCAACAAGTATAGTCAATGGCAGGAAGAGTACTGAGGAGAGATGGGGCCACACACGTTTATGTAGCAGCCGACGTCTGACATCATCGTGCCCCTGGCCAACTGCCTGCAAAGTTTTCCATGTGATCCTAGTGCTCGCTGGCTTATAATTCCATAGGTGTGGCCTGATGAAAGAGATATCCTCGAAGAAGATGAGCTGCATTTCTGCTCACTCAGTCCAGGGCCTGGAGTGTTTTGGCGAGATGCATTCTCCTCTCTGGGAAGGAAATTCTGTAGCCATTTTCCCCACCCCTCTAATACGGAGGATACTGCTGAAGTTATGTGGACAGAGACTGCTACTCTCATCTCATTGCTCCATTATGGTCTCACCAGATATGGTTTCCAATTCTGCAGCAAATGACAGTTGAGCTTTCTGTTCCCCTACCACTGGGTCTGGGCCTGTTGTCACAGGACAAGAAATCCTTGGTCCATCCGAACTGGAAATCCCTACATCTACATGCATGGCTCCTATAGATAAAGCCATTGCACATTTTGGGATATCCCCTAAAGTTGCTGATGTGCTGATTGTGGCTAGAAAGACTTCTATGAGATACACCTATTCCTTGAAATGGAAGCAATTCACTTAGTGGACAGGTTCCAGGAATTTGCACCCATGTACATGTTTTGTAAATGCTGTGCTGGAATGCTTGCTGTCCCTGTCAGACTCTGGTCTACAGTATTCCTCACTTAAGGTGCATTTGGCTGCTATATCAGCTTACCATGCCCCTACTGATGGTTGTACGATTGCCATATTAGAGGTGTCCTGTGCTTTTCTGAGAGGTATTCTTTATATGAAACCTCCTATCTGCAATCCAGTCCCACCTTGGGGCTTGAATTTTGTGCTTGAGAAATTGATGCTGGCTCCTTTTGAACTGGCTGCGAGTTGTAGCCTACGTTTTCTGTCATGAAAAACGTTATTTTTAGTTGCAATCACTTCTGCTCGAAGGATTTTGGAGCTTCAGACTTTAATGCATGAGCCTCCTTACTTGATTTTTCACAAAGACAGTTTCCTTTCATAGAAATCCTAAGTTTCTCCTGAAGGTGGTATCTGAATTTACAGTGAAACAATACACCTTCCTGTTACTACCCTGCCAATCAGGCTGAGGCATTGCTCCATACTTTAGCTGTACATAGGACACTCGCACACTATATTAGCCACACCAAGGACGGCAGAAAGTCCTCTCAGCTTTTTTTTTTCATTCACCCCTGGAAGAGAGGGTGCCCCTATGTCAAACAGTGCTTGTCCCAATGGCTGGCACATTGTGTCACGTTCTGTTGAAGGAAGTATGGTAAGGAACTTCCTGATGCAGTGCATGGGTACTCCACTAGGGGAACAGCCACTTCTGTTGCTTGTCTCAGAAATGTCACTGCTGCCGACATTTGTGCTGCAGCCACATGGAGCACTGTCCCCACATACACTAAACATCACAGTCTGGACATCGTCTCTCGTAGATGTGCTGGATCCGGACTTGCTGTGCTGCAAGGCCTGTTGTCATGAATATATATCAGACTGTGCCCTCCTCCCAGTTTTATTTGAGATTACTTGGGAATCACTCCAAAAGTGTGGCCTAATGGGGAGATATCCTCAAAGACAGAACAGTTATGTACTTACTATAACAGTAGATCTTCAAGAGAATCTCCTCCGTTAGGCTTTGCCATCCTCCTTCCGTCCCCTTCTGCTCCGTGAGGGTTACTTTCAGATAATGTGCCAGAACAATTCATGCAACATGTATCCAGTCCTATACCTCACCTTGTATGCCTGGCCTGGTCTTGTCTCCTGGTTCCTCACGGTTGGTGGTCCTCGAGTCCGATCTCCAGTAGAAAGGAGGAATGATGGGGCATCCACATTTATATAGATGCAGGCGCAGGATGTCCTCATGGGTGGCTCCCAGCCAGCAAAAGTTTCCATGTGGTCCTAGTGCCTGGTGGCTATTTTTCCAAAGGTGTGACCTAATGGAAGAGATTCTCTCGAAGATCTAGTATTACGTAAGTACGTAACTGTTCTTTGCCTGGAATGCCAAAATGCTAGAGTAGTCCCAGGCAGGAAGCCAAACTGGACAGTTAGATGGGGTTCATATAAAAGGAGCCCCTGGCATTTGGAGTCTGGAATGAGTGAGTGTTGTGGCCTGAAAAACAAAGATACTGTTTTATGCTGTGGTATCTTTGAAAAATGTTATGTTATGTAACCTATTTTATAATATAAGGTAGGGTTAGGGTTTGTTGTTCATGGATTTTCATCCTAACTAAAAAGTTGTTGAAACACAGCTAAGATGTCATTGAATGCTGTTGTACTCTTATGTGGTACAATAACTTTTGAATTAGAATTGAAACGTATGCCACCTTTTTATTTTTAGCTTCATTTCATTTTTCCTACACACCCATGGATCCCATCACCTCTTCCCATGCTGAATATCTTTTAGTTTTTAATCAGTTTAAAAAAACTCACTTCTAGTTTACTACGATTACTGAAACAGTGTGGGTTTACTTTTTCATAGCTGGGAGCAGGCTGGTTTCTGTTTTTGTTAAGCTTATAAAAAAATTAAAGATTTTCCGTTTAGGGAGCCAAACCCACACAAACCATTGTGTTGGCTTTTTTTGCTGTTGTTTAACATACACGATACAAAATAGCACATGGAGAACAATGCGTAACTTGGATGAGTTTTCATCTCCCAGTTCTGATGACATCAAGGACCACTTGAGTTTCAGTCAAGACTTCCAATAGTGTCAGAACCCTCAGTGGAAATATCCTTGTTTTGCATGGATGCCTATGCATTATTCTTTATGTGACCTGTAACTAAGGAAACCATTGAAAAGGAGACATGTTATTGCATTTACCATAATTTCTTTTTCTGTTAGCTCCAACATTGTCAATGAGGGCTACTTACAAAATGGGTAATATGACCCCAGTCAGGGACTCACTGGTACAGCTGTAGCTTTAAGAACGGAACCTAGTGGCTTGGAATGCAGGGATGGTGAATGCTCTGGTGAATAATTTGAGGCAGAAATTGTAACACAGTATATAATAGCCATCAAGAACACCCCCAATACCTACCACACAGAACTCTCATAAACATAACAAATGATGAAAGGCCGACTGCTCCCACCACCCAACCGTGCATTAATTCCTTTGAAATGCCTCCTTTGAGGGGGATTAATGTGCTTGTAACATAGCAAGCACATGTCACAAATATTGTTACACAACACATATAATGCAACAGATTGTGCTATTTGTTTGTATGGAAAAGCTGTCTTAACATACAAATAATGGAAACATTCAGTACTGTTCATTCATATAGTGATTTCTTATTTAGTGAAAATTAATGACCATGTTACAAATAGGCAATAAACTGGTAGCAGTAAGTTTTTTATTCTCACCACAGGAGTGCACTGAAACATTTGCAGTTGTGTAAAAGAAAACACACCCTGGTATTCCAGTGGTGCCCCTCCACCCGATCCCCACTGTAAATGGAAATGCACCCTGGTATTCCAGTGGTGCCCTTCTCAATCCAATCCCCACCATAAATGGAAACCCACCCTAATATCCCAGTGATGTTCCCTCCCACACCGATCCCCACTTTAAATGGAAACAGACCCTGGTATTCCAGCAGTGCCCCTCCTACCCCAATCCCTGTTGTAAAAGAAAACATACCCTGGTAGTCCAGTGGTGCCCCTCCTGCCCCAATACATGTTGTAAAAGAAAACATAACCTGGTGATCTATTGGTACCCCCCGTCCTGGATCCCCGTTATATAATGATGAACATCTCCCCGACCTACCCACTCAGCACCCCCCACCCCTGCCACTCTCTGGCACCCAGCTCATCCTAAAAAAGCCAGTCTATGAATGTGGGCAGAGGATGGGTATGAATAGCATGGACCCTCCTCTCACTTTCTCGGCCAACCACTATCTGAATGAAAGGGACCAAGTATGTATGTACTTAGAAACTGCTGTTTCTCTCATAAAAAAAAAAACAAAAACATTAACACAGGTACAGCTGAGCAGTCAAACAATGTGGGGAGGGGGCTGACTGACTGCATAGAAAAACAAAGCCCAAAACTTACCTGAGGCATCAGGCAACAGAATGAATAAAATTATACACTATAATAGCAAAATATACCCTTTACATTTGAAATAAAACATCTGGCAGTGACAAAACTCATCCTATATCTTCGCTAAAGTTATAAATGAGGACTCCTGAAAATACAGGCACGATTAAATGTTTTCCTGTTAATAGTTACTCAGATGACTTCCACTTTGGGGAAGCTAAACAAGATGGCAACATAAGCCAGTGGGTCTCTCTCCTCGAGGACTTAATCCTAAAATATCCATAAGTTCATCAAACTTATATGACTTTCTAAATATCCAAGATTGTGTCCCAAAGATTGCTGAACTCAAAGGTGCACTTATTTCAACTTGTGAATACCAACTAAAATCATACTGACCAAGACAAGTTTTTCATGGCCTACCTTGCTTGCCAGCATGACTCTTCAGCACCCTGCCATGTGGGACAATGTGACCACAGAGGGGATGTTCAGGCAATTAATGCAGCAGATGGCACAGGTCACCCTTGTGTATAATCATGCAGTGCAAGTCATGCAATCAATGGAGGCTCGTCTCTTCCAAATGGAGTGCAGGGTGACAGCAAATGAAACAGCAGTTCAGGGCATGACTGCAACCTTAGAGGAGCAGCAGCAGCAGGTCATCCTGAAAATGTAGGACAATATCGAAGACCTAGAGAACCGGGGGCACAGGAACAACCTCCGGTTCCTAGGATTCCCTGAAAGAGTCAAAGCTAGAGACACTGAAAGCTTCCTCCAGCATTCTCTGTCAGAAATGCTACATCTTGAACTGTCACAGGTGCTGCAGGTTGAATGGGCCCATCATTTACTAGTCCCACTCCCTAAGGCCAGTGAGAAGCCCCAGCCTATAATCGCCCGTTTCCTGAACTTCTGTGACAAAAGAATTGGTTGTGGCAGAGGCCCGGGAGCTGAACCAGATCTTTTGTCAGAAACACAGGATCCATGTCTTCTCAGATTACTCCCAAGACTTCTCCAACAGACAGCGTGCCTACAGTGTGACCTGCCATGCCATGCACAGACTGGGTCTGCCTTTCTCCCTCCACTACCCGGCCTCCAAGCAGGTGGTATCTTACAGGATTCCATTATTTTTCTCAACTCCGGATGCCCTTATGGACATTCTTCTCTGCACCTGGCCCCAAGGCATGCGAGCTCTCCTGCCCCCACCTCCAGCTAATGTTATGTGGGACCGTGGGGGCGAGAAAGAAGATCCCTCTATATCAGACAGACGGGAATGGCAGACTGAAGCAGAAGGTATATGGGCAGTCCCCCTCCCCGAAACAGAAAAGGCAGTCCAGTTGAAGGCATGGGAAACTTCCATAGTGTGCAAACTCATGGCGACAATACTAAAGGAAAGACTGGTGTCGTACCTGGAGGACAGTAGCCTCCAGGATGTGAGGCAGAATGGGTTTGTTTCAGGGAAGTCTTGTCAAACCAACCTGAAACAGTATTATGACTGGATGATAGGTGAGCTGGATAAGGGTCATCGGTGGATGTTCTTTACTTGGACTTCAGCAAGGCCTTCAGTTCTGAGCCTCATGGGCGGCTTGGGGGAAGCTAACTGGTAGGAGTAGGGCAAAAATGATGAACTGGATTACAAGCTGGCTGAGTGGGAAGCTGCAATGGGTGGTGGTGAGAGGAGCTCTCAGCTCCAAGACCTGTGACAGTGGGGTGCCACAGGGCTCTGTGTTGAGGCCAGTACTATTTGGGCTCTTCATATCAGACATTGCATATTGGGTGGTGAGCAAGATAAGTCTGTTCGCTGACGACACCAAAATCAGAAGCAGTGGTGAATGGAGGGAGGGATGGAAGAAGCTGCAGGGGGACCTGCCAGTTAGGGAGTGGTCGAGAGATGGCAGCTGGGGTTCAATGCAAAGAAGTGTAAGGTTATGCACTTTGAGGTGAAGAACCCAAGGAGAGAATACTGGCTGGGAGGGGTTAAGCCGGGGATCACTGAGGAGGAGAAGGACCTAGGGGTAATAACAGGGATCATGGACAACACTGTCCAGTGCAGGAGAGCTGCTGCAAAAGCGAACAAAATGCTGGGGTGCATAGTGAGCGGGTTTTCATCCAGGCGAAGAGAGGTGATCTTGCCCCTCTACAGGTCGTTGGTAAGGCTGCACTTAAAATATTGTGTGCAGCTTTGGAGGCCATACCTAAAGTGTGATATCAGGCTATTGGAGGGGGTGCAGAGGAGGGCAACAAAGATGATATGTGGAATGGAAGGGACAGACTATGACAGCAGGCTGGGAGACCTGAATATGTACACCCTGGAGGATAGTAGGGACAGGGGGGACATGATAGAGACATTCAAGTATCTGAGGGGAATCAAGAATTGGGCAGATGGGGACTTTAAGTTAAGGAGGGGGAGGGTCACCAGGGGCATGGGCTAAGAATAGAGGGAAGATTTAGGAAGGAAATGAGAGACACTATTTCACAGAGAGGGTGTTAGTAAATGGAACACCCTACCGGAATGGGTAGTATCATGTAAATCTGTGAAAGAGCTTCAAAAGGGCATGGGACAGGAACAGAGGAGAGTGAGGGTGAGGTGAGGTGGGGGTGGCACTGGATGACAAATGGGGGTGGGCAGCTGCAAACTAGGGATGCTAGCTGCACACTGGAGCAGACTTAGATAGATTGGGTGGTCTGTTTCTGCTGGCACATTCGTAAACAGGGCCATCCAATGGAGAGATGGCGAATAGAGAGCCCCAATAAGGGTCAGATGGAGATCGCCACCACTGGAGAACTGCAGGCATTTTATGCTGAAAATCGCTATGAAGCCCTGCGCTCCCAGTCCCCGGAGTAGCTCTCAAAAACCTCTGGGGGACCGACGGCCGCACCACAGTGCCAGCACTCACCAGAACCTTACCCTGCTAGTTCATGGGTGGTGCAAGTTGCAGTGAGCCTTATTAGCATACCAGAGAGGCCTGCACTGAACTCCTCACTTACACAGTTTGGTCCACCCTGCAGTCAGCAGCCTACTGCCCCAGAGCACTGCGTACACCACTCGAAGATTCGGAGGCTAAGACCTAATCAGATAAGTGCTGTTTTCTGAACTTCCTTATTGATGGAAAGGGGGTTGAGGGTTTAATGCAAGAGTTGGGGGGGGGGCGATCACAGCACCAACTCATGATCAGATCCCTAAGTTACACTGACTCAGGCACATTGTCTGGGACTTCAGCAACCCCTCCCCCCATGATTGAGCAGCGATGGGGCCTGAACTTGTCCCCATATCATTAGCAGCACAGCTGAGCTGGGGAGACTGCAGACCACTTGGGGCACCGGGACATAGCTCTGGAGATGACAGTGCCTGCTAGTAGGGCTTGACTAAGAATAATACCCCTTATGTGACTTTAACGGCTCATCTCCCACCAGGCCCCATTCATGTCAGTCCTGGCTCGAGCAAGCACCACAGTCCATGATTTGGGACTCAGAGTAACAATGTGCCTGCCTTCAAAGCCTTCTGATGTTTATTGTCAGCAGCAGAATAAATATGCCTAGACAGTGGCTTACCCCATCCTGTGAAGCCTTACGAGGACAGACCTTGGTTCTTGTCTTATTATAGTTCCCTGGACCCTTTACAGACCTTATGGCTGACTGGCCCTCAGGCCACATTAACACCATTGCCCATGGCTACAGGCCCGCGACGAACATCACCTCCCGAGCTCCGCCCAGTCATCAGATCTTGATACCCTGACTTCGCGGACCCCTCTCCCAATAATGGCAGAAATAGGTCATTCATCTGCTTCTGACCCCAGCCACTAGTGCCTCTCCAGTTTTGTTCTCATAACTTGCCTACCTCACGTCCCCTCCCTCAAGCTGGGCAGTGGTGCTGCTACCGCCGCCTGCCTATGCGCTTCTCTCTTAAGCTAGCACCAAACAAGAACTGCAGAGACACAGTCCATGCACTTACCCTCGAGGGCTGCAGAGTATGCCACTGATTCCCTCATGCTCTTCTTCCCACAAATGGGGACAACCAGAGAGGCTACCCCTCCACATCCCGCTTGGGGAGTAAAATGTGTAGGCATATCTGCATGCACCCAGGGCAAGAGGTAGGCCTCAAGCAGGTTTCTGCAGCCACATGCACCTCTTAAGCCCAGCTTATGTCTATCGGACTACTGTGTATATGGTTATTTTGTGTTGTATAATGATTCTGTACTTAGAGATATGTCTACACTTGAGTGCTGCACTGTTAACCAAATTGATTGTAACAAGGACCTAGTAACCCTCTTTCATGCACTGCCTATGCCCAGGCTGTAGATCTCATGCTCGATTGCCATGGCTGACCCGCAGTGCCTACCACAGATACACATAGCTCCAGAAACATGATAGTGCCTGCAAATGTCAATGGGTGACATTACATGTCACACCTTGAACGTTCAGGGTCTGAATACCCCAGACAAGCATAAAAAGGTGCTATCTCACCTCAAGAAGCTGCAAACTGGCCTGGCCTTCTTGCAGGAAACCAAACTGAGCTCCATGGACCATGATAGGCAGGCAAAGGAATGGGAGAGCCAGGTCATCCATGCATCTGCTTCCATTTGGAAAAAAGGAGTGGCAGTCCTCAAACAAATCCCTCCACTGGACAGTTTCCAGATGGGTAAGTGATCCCAGTGGGAGATGGGTTCTTGCTCTCATGAGCACCCCTGAAGGGCCACTGCTACTGGGAAACATTTATGGCCCCAACAAAGATACAGTACCCCCTACCTTCTTCCATACTGCCACAAAATGTAGGTGTACATATCCAAATTGTTCCCATTTTATTTTGTATTTATCCCTCATTACTAACCATGCAGTTGTTGTATTGGCTGTTGTATTTTTTCTGTAATTCTGTTTTGTATCTCTGTAATTTTTTTCTCCCTATCACCCCCGCCCCCAGGGCGCATCTGGAATCGAGCGGTACTCTGCTCAGTATGCCTACCTGGTAAAACGCTTAAATAAGTTGATACTATGGCACAAGAAAAATGAAATCTGAGCACAGCTAATACTCCCATACTCCTTGGGGGGACTTTAATCTTACTGTTAACCCCCTCCTGGACAGAATCCCTTCCAACATTGAACCTCACATCAGGGGAGCCGGAGCAGTAGCCCAAATGATGGGGGATATGGGCCTAACCAATATCTGGAGAACGTTTCACCCCAGGGATTGAGATTACTCCTTCCACTGCCCGTTTCATGACTCCCATAGCAGGCTGGACTTCTGGCTCACCTCCACAGATATCACCAAAGCCTCCTTAGAAACTTCCATCCTCACTAAAGTAATTTCCTACCATGCCCTGTCCAGCTCTGCTTGTTGTGGGGGGCACCCCTTCTTTTGCCTCCCCCGCCTGGCACTTAGATCCCTCCTACTGAGGGACCCAGATTTTGCCCCTGGCTACAGTGTAAGGCCACCTTTTCTTCCAGAATAATTCTATATTAGATACCTCCATGGGCAACACATGGAGGCTTTTGAGAGCCACCTTACATGGAGCAATTATAGGGTACTCTACATAAGATGAGGAAAGAAGGGAGCAGCACCTGGCTGCCTTAGAGAAACAACTGAAAGAAGCAGAGACTCAGTTTAAGGCCCTTTACTAACCCTCCCTTCAGTCCCAGCTTGGCTGCACAGTGACTGGACTCTGAATGGAAGTCAACAAGCTACTGTCCCGCAAGGCTGAGGTGGCTGTTATCTGCCTAAAGCGCAAATACTGGGAAGAGGGAGAGAAGGGCGGGAAAGTCTTTGCTGACTGCCTAAGGAGACATGTGGAAAGGCATATTGTAGGGCTGACAAATACTACAGGGAAGGTCCGCACTAGTGCAAAGGATATTAATAGTATAATGGCAGACTTCTATGCTGCACTCTACACTACCTCATGATCTCCGAACCCCAAGGGGGGGGTGACCTTCTTTTCAAGTTCCGTGAACCTTCCTGGGCAATCTAGCAAGCAAATTCAACTGCTGGACTCACTGTTGAGGAGGTGGCACAAACACTTAAATTCCTAAAGACAGGTACAGGCACCAGGAGGGACGGCTTTCCGCTGGAGATTTGGCAGATACTTAACCGAACAGTCACCCTGAGCCTCCATGTGGTTTATAGCTAGCTGCAAACTCTCGAGTAGACTCGATAGGACCGAATGGCCTTTTCTGCTGGCAATTTTCATATGTTCACATATCAAGGCACTGGAGAATAGCATACTCACCCCTCCTTCTGAGAGGCAGTAATATATCAGTGTACATATCTCACGATTGCTGCTCTACTATCATGTATAGGCCTGGACCTGCAAGTTTTTGAGTTTCTGCACCGCACTCCTGCTGTCTACGCCCACTGTATGTAATGTCTACAAAGTATATATACCTATGATCACGCCTCTTTCTTGCTTAGCTACCATCATGTATAGGCCTGTCTCTTGCAAAAGGGGCCTTCTCTCGCTGGTATGACCCACTCCACCTGTAGTTAATTGTACAAATTATTACTGTAAATATTATTACCTGCTACTGTTCCTACTGCTGTCTGTTTTCCACTCATTGTATGTTTCTCCTGCCCCGTCCTAATCTGTGTACGACGATGAGCCTTTGTAAATGAGTCTTTGAATCAAAGGGTTGTAATTCTGATACTGTAAAAAGTAATAAATAAATAACTGTACTCTCCAAGAAAGGGAAGGACCCTTCTCAGGCAGCCAGCTATAGACTCATCTGGCTCTGCAATGCGGACAATAAAGTTCTGGCAAAGACACTAGCAACCAGGCTCAACCCCCTGTTGCCCAACCTTATACACCCCTCCCAGGTGGGCTTTATAAAAGGCAGTACAGTACTGACCTTATAAGATCGCTGTTGAATCTCATCCAGAGGGCGAAAACCATCCCTACCCCCCGCAGCAGCCCTAGCTATCAAGTTTGAAAGCCTTTGATTCCTTGAATGGAACTTCGCCCAACAGGTCCTGACCACCATGGGATTTGGAGACAAGTTCCAGGCATGAGTGCAAGCAATATACCACTCTCCCACAACCAAAGTACTCACTAACTCCATGCTTCCCCCTTCCCACTTGAAAGAGGGACCCGCCAAGGTTGCCCTCATCCCCACTGCTTTTCATTTTGGCAGTGGAACCACTACCGTGGCTATCAGGCAGCACTCTGACATCAAGGGGATCGAGATGGGTAACGCCATTACTCCACCCTAATCTAAGCGGATGATCTACTGGTATCACTAGCAGATTAGAAGTCCCCCAACATAAGGTCCTTTCAGACTTTGCCATATACTCCAGGCTAAGACTAAACCAATCTAAAACTGAGATCCTTCCCTAAATCCTAAATGTTTGCCCAACATGGACAACCAATCATAAATTGCAGTGGGCCCCAGATGGTATTAACCTATTTGGGGATCAGAATAGCCCCTTCTACAATTATGCTATGGGAGATGAATTTAAAACCCTTGTCAGTGGCCATGCAGACAGAACTGGACCAGTGGAAACCCCTCCAACTTACTCTAGCCAGGAAAAGTTCAGCCATAAAGATGGTCACGGCCCCCAAGAGCCTATATATCCTGTCCCACCTCTCCTTGGAGCTCCCCTCTGTTGGTACAGAAAGATCAACACCCTTATAGGTAATTTTCTGTGGAAAGAGAAAAAGCTACGGTATAGCCAGAACAAGTTGCGGGCACACTGGAAGGAGGGGGTAGTGTCTGCCCTGGTTCAAGGGGTACAAATGGACATTCCAAGCCACTCAAACACTCAAGTGGTTCTCAAGATATGGGCCCAAAGCCCTGCAGTGGTTAGGCAAGGAAGAGGCTCCAAGCAAAACATCTTATCTATCTATATTGCTGTATACAACCCCAAGGAGCTTCTCCTCCACCACACTATAGGACCCTCTGCAAAATACTGGGCCAGATTGCATAGAAAGCTGAGCAGCAACCCCTCCCCCCAAGGCCCTACTTCACTATGGGGCAACAGGGACATCGCAGTTTAACGCAAACCAATAGCATGGGAACAATGGGCCAAAAAGGTTATCCATCATCTTCAGGATTTAATGGACCCCACAGCCAAGACAATTGCCACTTTTAAAAGGCTGCAGGGCCATTGTGATCTCCCTTTAAAGGATTTCTGGAGATATCTTCAGGTCAAAAGCACCATTAATGACTACTTCTGTCAAACTAGCAACTATAAGCTTCCCTCCCCAGTCCCCCAATGGTTAGCGAAAGAAAGAGCCCAGGCCACTACCATTTATGCAACACTAAGGGGAAAACTTCCTCCCAGTCTCATGAAGCCAAAAGGAAGTGGGAGACAGCTCTAAAGGTTAACATAACTGAACAGGAATGGAGAGCCTGCAGGAGGCTGGCCCACAAAGTATACCCAGGCACTAGAAGAACACTAGCCAGCCCAGTGGCGCAATGGGCTGAGGCGCTGGACACCACACACCGAACCACGCCAGTGACCCGGGTCCGAGAGACGGACTCGCGCACGGGGTCAGCAGGAGAATGGTAGGATTGAGCATCCATAGGACTGCTCTCTTCCCTGGGGAGGGTGAGGGATGCGTGATCGCTCTGCAGTGGCCCCGGTGGAGACTGGGGGGCACAACAGAAGGATCGCATAAAGGGAACACTAGAAAATGGAAGCACGCTCGCTGGCGCGGGATGGCGGCTCACTGTTCCAGTTGCCTCCAGTGCTTCTCCTGGGCCTCCTTCTCCACAGCAGCATCCCCGGGCCCTAAGAAGAGTATGCTGTGGTCATCCCTCTCCCCCCCCCGGTGCCTTCCCCCTCAGAGGAGGGGGGTCCACCTGGTGAAGGGATACGCCAGGATATCCCAGGGATTGACTGTGATATGAGGAGTTAGAGGAGGGCCGGGTTAGGACAGGAGGGGCTATCGGGAGACTTGCAGAGCCTGAAGGAGTGGGGGTCTGCGAGCATGAGGAGGGTGGAAAAAGAATATACAAAAAAAAATACTAATTCAAAACAAAATCCTGCAGTCATGGTACAGGACCCCAGCAGTTCTTTATGCAGCTAAACTAGTCCAGGACAAGCTGTGCTAGAGATGCCACACCCAAAGGGAGACCTACACCACATACTGTGGGATTGCTCTGCAATCAAGCTGCTCTGGCAACATATCTGTACATTGGGGTCGATCGTCCTCCACAAACAGGTGCCTTAGTCCGCTGAGTGAGCTGGAATCTATACTCACAACCCCAGCTGACCTCTATGGAGCAGAAGTGATTGCAATCCTAAACATGCAGGCAAACAGGCTCATCCTGTGTAAGTGGATATCTCTGATGGTCCCGACTGGTCAAGAGGTTCTAAACTCCTGATACAGGTAGCGAACCTGGACCAGATGACACAAATGTCTGACAACCCTTCATCACTTTCTCAAAACCCAGAGCTGGGATAGGCTGACTCCGCATCAGCATGCTGACCTCTAAGGCGAGCATGATCAGACCCTGTCCTTTAGTGCATGAGTAGTTAAGGAAGCAATCTAGAAGCGTAGGCAACAATGTATGCAACTCTTCTTGTTAATGTTAATCCGTTAGATGCTTTGTGTGTTACATTTTCTTTGTTTCAGATCCGGATGTCCAGTACAACAAAGTACTGATGCAAGTCTGTTTCAGTGAGGAATCATATCTCTCAAAGCCAGTTACTCTGGGCGATACCAGGTAGGCCATGTTTTTGCATAATCTCTCCTATATGACTTCATGTACAAGGCAAATGTTTGTAAACCTTGAGTTACAGGATTAAGACATGTCACATCCATAATGTAATGCTTGTTTTGTGCCTTTTGAAGGAAACAAAAATGTTAACAAGAGTTACTCAGATGAGGAGAAAAGCAATAAATGCTACAGCGTTGACCTTAGCACACTGGTACAAGAGGTTGGCTGAAACAAGGCACTGGAACACTCACAATCCCAGCATTCCATGCTGCTAGGTTCAGCTGTTAAAGCTGTAGTTGCACTTGTTAATCCAAGGTATTTGATAGTACATATGAGGGTATCCCATAATTTGTATTTATTCTCGATATGTTGCATATCTGCTGACCAAGCCCCAAATTGCAGACATCATTATGTTATATGCTTATTACATGTATGACTGAATATCCTAGAATGTAATGCTTTTCTGGTATGTTTCATTTAAAATCAATAAAATATAAGTTTTAAAAGCAATAGCTGTACCATACTTATGTATGAAAAGATCATTTTTCTTTCTTCTTATCAAGATAACTAGATTTATGTATTTAGTAGTGATTTTTTTTCTTTCTTAACCAGATATTGTCTAGCTGTATTGTACCTGTGTGTAATTGTGAAAATAACATATTTGCATACCTGTTTTCAGGGTATAAAAAATTAATAAAATATATTATGGAAAACAAAAAGCCATAGCTGTATCAGTGAGCCCCTGTTCGGGGTACATATTGTCCATGTTGTAAATAATTCCCATTGACAATGTGGAGTGATACAGAAGCAAGTCTTATCTCAATTGGGTGTTCCATTTCTTCTCTAAGAACAGATGTACTGCTACTTACTATTCCTAGTGTATACCTTTATACTGATATAGCATGACAATTCACATGCCCCTCTAACTGTAGTCATTCACATTTACAGTCAGTTGAAATTACATCAACCTGCCAGCACAGTGTATCACAGCAGAATTGTGTTTCATGCACATTTCTGCCTGGAATTATGGGAATCTTTTTCTCAAAGTTCTGATTAGGTTGCTAAAACTGTACTTTTTACTTCCCTTTACCTGTCTCTATTGTGGAGGTTTCTGGATGCAGAAAGAAGAGCCCCAAGTTGAAGAATGAGCTCCTTTTCCGTATATTGTTTTCAAACTGCTTGAGTGACTTGGCTGGATTCAGCAGCTGCCACTTGGACTCACTTGGATAATGATCTTCAATGAAAAGGGCAGGGTGTGTGAAGAAATAAAACTCATTGTACCTAAAATGACAGGAAAATATATTGTCACCAGAAATTATCTAGCCATCAAACCACCCACACAAATACAAATCAAAAGTCCCAACAATGTGAGCAGCACCAAGGTATGATTGTGTCATTTTGTGTGGCAAAGATGTATATACATGCTAAACAATGTGTATGCTGATGCTGCAGAATGCAGACGATATCTGCATGCAAGCACATAACACACGTCACAGAATAAAACAAGCATACCCTACACATCTAACAGTTTCTCCTATACAGCATAAATTGTAGTGAGAAAGGAAAACTGTGCCCCACTGGGAATCAAACCTAGGCACCCCAATACTGTCTCTGCCATTCTGTGTTCCAGTTTATGTAGCTGGTGTCTACTGAAGACCTGTCCTGTCTCCATCTATTGTTTCGAGCTTATCACTACTGTTGTCTGTCATTCCCTTCAGGTGAATGTACATAATGGGGATTTCAGTCATAACTGGGTCACCTCTCCTAAACCAAGCTGCAAATGACATTATGGCACAGAACTTCTCACAATCCTAGAGCCAACCTGTCTAAACCACAAATCGCAAAACCACTCACTGATCGACTGAGCCCTCACCTCCCGTCCGAACAAAGTTATAAAATCCAGCTGGCAGCCTAACTCACCTAATGATCACCCCATGATCTTTGTGGTTCAGAAAATTCATAGACCTAAAGTACCCAACAAAATAATACTTTCAAGATCTTTTAAGTCACTCGATCTTGACCCACTACTCCACAGATTTGCCCAAACGGACTGGACTCAATCTCCTCTGCTAATTCGGTTGATGAGGCCTATACTACTTCAACATCACCACCTAGAACCTATATGCCACTGTTAGGCGTTCCAGGGTTCATGGCAACCATCTCCCTTGGATCACTCCTGAGTTACTAGCATGCCTACGGGCTTGTGACCAAGCCTAGGAAAATCACAAAGCATCTAAGTGTCCTTACAATTACATAATATATTGCACCCTGTGCAACAAATGCACAAAGCCTACTAGCCTAGCTAAGGCAAAATATTTTAGCAACACCCTCCAGTCAAATATAACAACCTTTCCAAATCCCCCTCCTAAAAATAAACAACTCATTAATCTCAGACCACCTCACAGTTGCTACAGAATTCATCTCATATTTCACATCTTGTGCAACCTCCCTCCTTGCCTCCCTACCCTCACCCCTTCCCTCCCAAGTGCTTGCCCATGTACCTCATATCTACAAACATACTAACCTTGATTTCACTTTCTCTGAAGTCACCCCAGCAGACACCCTGTCTGCCCTTTTGAACTAAACCCTACTAAAGAAGTTTCTCTGATGGATTGGAACTAAAGCTCCTTTTTACCTCTCTGCCCCTGCTATAGCCTCCCTCTGGCAGACATCCTAAATCCTTCCTTCACTACCGCTGTCTTACAAAATCTGGAAACATGCTATAGTCCTACCCTATCCAAGGGTGGTGGCCTACCCTCACCTGGTAATTACCATCCAATCTCACTTCTCCCTATCCTAGCTAAACTCCAGAAACACCTGGTTCTTTCTCAACTCTCTGCCTATCTCTTGGATATTCATTTTTTCCACACCTTTCCAATCTGGTTTAGGAACTTCACTAAACTACCACCTCCTCACTTAGGTATACTGATTCCAACTTCTCAGGGATGAAGAGTGGCCAAATCACATCAGCCATCTTTATCGACCAAGGCTTTCAACACAGTCTCCCACTCCCTCCTTCTAAACATTCTCTCCACAGCTGGTCTGTCTGTCTCTGCCACAAACTGCCTACCTGATTGGCAGGACACAATCAGTCATAATTGCTGATGCATTATCCCCCCCCTCTTCCTATTGACACTGGTGTCCCACAAGGATTCATGCTTGGTCCAATACTCCTCTCGATATTCCTAAATTATCTCCCATCAGTATGTACATCTTCGATTCACATGTACGCTGATGACATTGTCCTGTACACCTCCAGTCACACCCTCTCTGATGTTGAAACCAGACTCAGTTGCACTTTGAGAAGCTCCATTACTGGCTTATCGTCATCAACTTTCCCTAAATGACAAAAGACTGTCTCTGTGATGTTTGGCACAAGGCAAAGACCTCTCTAGGCTCACCACCTCCCTTCCTTCCATACCCTGGATGGGATTTCTCCTTCAGATACCTCAGAGTCTGGCTAGACCAGCACCCCAATTTTTCTGGGCACATAGATGCCATTCTGAAGAAACTGCACCACAAGTTAGGTGCTCTTGTCAGGAACCATTACTATCTACCTCAAATTGCTAGGTGTGAACTAGTCCAGAAAATGATTCTCCCCATTTTTGACTACTGTGATGTAGTTTACAGTGCTGCCCTGAAGTTCACACAAACCAAATTGGATTCCCTCTTCAACTCTTTCTGCAGCTTCACACTTGACTGTCCACCTCCACACTCATCACTATGACCGTTACCACTCTCTTGCATTTCTCTTCTCTTACTAACCGCCACCTGTCCCTCTGTACAGACAGCTGGTGAGACCCCATCTGGAGTACCACATGCAGTACTGGAGACCCCATCTCTGCAAAGACATAGACAGGATGGAGGCAGTCCAGAGGAGGGCAACTAAAATGGTGCAGGGGCTGCAGCAGAAGCCATACAAAGAGAGACTGAAGAAGCTTAGTATGTATACCCATGAGGAAAGGAGGGAGAGGGAGACATGATAGAAACTTTCAAGTACCTCAAGGGAATCAACAAGTCCAAGAGGGTAGCATCTTTCAGAAAAAGAGATGTGCAAGGACAGGGAACACAATTTAAAGATAGAGGTGGGACAGCTCAGGGGCAATTAGAGGAAGTATTTTTTTCACAGAGAGGGTGGAAGATGCACGGAACGACCTTCCTGAGGAGACTGTGGGGTCAAAAAGAGTGGGGGAATTCAAGAATGCATGGGACAGACACAAGGCAATTCTGGTGGGGGGTAGCAAGAAGTAGGCTGTTGGTTAACTAGGATCTGCAGCTTATCCAATAGCTAGGGAAATAGGCAGATTAGGTGAGCCAAGCAGTTCTTATCTGCTGTCAAAGTCTGTTTCTATGAGCTTAACATATACTCCGAGGAGGAGAAGATAGTAAGAAAGGACAAGACTGAGACTCATAAGTACCACAGGGTGAACAAGGTGTACAGGAGCGGAGTATCAGAGGAGGAAGAGCACCAGAACACAGGGGGAAAGCAATGAAGCTTGGAGGGAGTTTAAGAGGGATGTGAGGTACTTCTTCACAGAAAGGCTGGACACCTGGAACAGCCTGTCAGAAGTGGTGGTGGGGGCGTAGACACTGGGGAGCTTCAAGCATGCATGGATATGCACATGGGCAAAATAAGTAGATAGGAGGAGGGCGCCCAGTGACCAAACGGGGATTTTCTTCAAGGATATCTCTATCAGGCCACATCTATGGAACTTATAGACACCAGGCACTAGGAACACATGGAAACTTTTTCAAGCAGTCGCTAGTGGTTGCCCATGATGACATCCTACATCAACTCTCCCATATTAATGTAGGCTGACCCTTCCTCCTCAAGTTCTTTTCCTGGTATTGACCATACTCTTCGGACTCCTGCACGAAATGCTGCCTTACCAGTCACCATTTTTCTTGTTTCTCCCCTTAGTAATTACTTTTAAAAAGTGATTTTTGACAATGTGTATGTCAACTAAAGAACCATTGAAATTGTTTTGTTATTGTAAATGTGGTTAGAAGATATACTCTGGAAATTCGCACACCATCTGTGTGTACTGCCTTGGCACAGACCATAACATGAAGGCCTGCCCGATCTGCAGAGGCTTTAATGTAGCCACCCAGCAATGACAAAAGAACACTTTAGAGACGCATCTAAATTTGTGGTTGCCCAAATGGAAAAAGAGCTGCTCCACGCCACCGGCCCCTCCTTGGGATCAAGGTCCTCCAAGTCCTGTGAGAAGACATTGCAGCAGCACAAACACAAGCAATGGGAGAGGGGGAACAGAGCAAGGACAAGGTCTCCCTTGTTCACTCTCAGTCACCACTGCACTCCAGTGCAACTACCTCAGTGCCAGTCGACTGCTCCTGCAGCAACAAAGCCTCCCGCTTTGACCATCAACCTTCCTTCTAGGGCAGGGCAGGCAGCAGGTGCCACCAGACCTAACACGGCTGGTGGGTAGCCATTAAAGTCTGGGACTCTACCTCCCCATTAATGTCTACCGGCATTCCCATTGACCACATGAACACTGACGTCCAGGCAGTTCTTTTGTCCTTTATGGATTTACTAAGGCTCATGCTACCTCCTCCTTGTACAATAGGAGATTCGTTGACTGGGCATGTAATCCAAACCCCGATGTTGATGCCTGCTAGGCCAACACACTGGCTCTCCTCCTAAGTGTTGACAGCCTCTCCAGCTCGCTGTGATCCATCAACCATGTCGGAGATGACTAGGAGTATAATCCTGACCTTATGATGCAGGATGAAGAGGAGGAGGAGTAGGAAGATTATGTGGAAAGCTCCTATGAGGGGACTAGTTCTACTGTGTCAGCAGGAAGTGAGGACTCTATAGTTTATACACCCAGCTCCACCCTGAGGACCCCTCTTTTATAACCATGATGCAGCAATCGCAGGTGCCATGGGATCTAACTTACAGGAATGGGATATAACCAGGAGGAACCTGGTGGATTTCTTGGTATTGCCTGTTTCCCCTCCCATCATCATTTCTCCCCTTCTGCCTGCCCTGGAGGATGCCACCTTGTTGCCTGGCATAGGCCCAATAAGATACCTGCCAAACCTAGGAAGGCAGACAAAATGTATTAGGCCCTCTCAGGTAATCCCTCTTTTGCTGGCTAACCAAAGGCTGACTCTGTAGTCATAAATGCTGCCCATGACAGATCTAAGATAGCAAAACACCTTAGTTCTCATCCTTCTGATATGGAATCCAGGAGGTACGATGTCCTGGGCAAAAGAACATTTTCTTCATCCTCTTTGGGCCTGAGAATTATGAATTACCAGGCCCATGTGGTGAAATATCAAAATACCCTCTGGAGAAAGGCTAAGGCAGCTGCTCAAGCTCTCCCAGAATGTAATGGTAAGCAAGAGCTCCTCAAAGCTCTGGCTGCTGGAGCAGAGGTTGGCAAACATCTCCTACATACAGCCTTATGATATATCAAATGCATCTGGAATATGTCTCAGAAGACAGTCCTGGCACAGTGCTCCAGGCTCCATCCTCAATGACCCCCTTCAAAGGATAAAAATGGTTTGGGACAGATGTTCAGGATATACGCTGCAATCTGTATTCCTCAGGCAGAACCCTGAAATCAGTACATTTCCTCTATCATTCCCAGCTAAGGACTAGACAGCAGGTGCCCTTTCGTCAGGGCAGTGCCAGACACTGCTCCAGGGCCAGACAGCAAAGCAAAGGTAAAGAAGCAGGATCCATGCCTACTCCGGGAGCCACCCCAGGTGCCCACTCAAAAGCCCCTAGAGGCGGCAGTGTGGTAGCAACCACAGCTTCCGGCTCCACCTGACTCCCTCCACAACCACCACTGCCTCCAGGGGTGGTTGTCGAGGGTTGCCTCTCTCTCCACCTGAACCAGTGGAGGGCAGTGACTTCAGATGGCTGGGTCCTGGAAATAATAGCACAAGGTCATGCTCTGGAACTCCTAGAGCTACCTCCAGACCATCCCCCAGTGCCTTCCCATTACAGTCCAGAACATATCTCATTACTTCTGGGAACAATTCACTCCTTGCTTCAGAAAAAGGCTATAGAGCCTGTCCCTCAGGAACAAAGGAAAGCAGAGTCTATTCTTGGTACTTCCTAGTCCCAAAGTGGACAGGAGATATGAGAAACCTTTTAGACCTCAGAGATTTGAACTTTTTCATAGAATACAAGAAGATCAGAATGGTTACCCTACAAGGCCTACTCCCACTACTGCAATTAGGGAACTGGATTTGTTCCCTGGATGTGCAGGATGCCTATCTTCATATCAGAATTTGACAACCTCACAGGAAATATCTGAGATTCCTGTTTCAAGGGGAACATTACCAGTTCAGGGTATTGCCCTTTGGCTTATCATCTGTGCCATGGGTCTCTACCAAATGCTTAGCAGTGGTGGCAACATTTCTTCGCAGGGAAGGCCTTTACGTCTTTTCTTATCTGTACAACTGGCTACTGATCCAAGGAGCAGCTCTTACACACTCTAGCACATACCAGACACTTGTTCGATGCTGTAGGGATTACTGTCAATATACCAAAGTCTATCTTGTCCCCTTGCCTGCGTCTACAGTACATAATTTTAATTTTAATTTTTTAGTCTTTGGTAACCGGGTAAGGCCCACTAGGTACAAGTGCCTGTTTTCAGGGGCAACCTGGGAGCACTGGGTAGTTAAGTGACTTGCTCCAAGTCACACAGTATGCAAGTGGAGATTGTGAGAATCAAACTCAGGTCTGGTCTGCTGGATGTATCAAGCTCGTTCACACTTCATTCCTCTAACCACTAGGCTATACTGCCAGCCCGGGGCAGTTTTGGACACAGCCCAAAGCTCAGCCTTCCTGCCACTGGACAGGACAGAATACCTTACTGTGCAGGCCCAGATGGTCCAGAACTGCAGGTATGTCACTGCCAGGACATTCCTGAGACTCCTTGGCCTGATGGCAGTGGCCATGGTCATGGTACCCCTGGTTAGGCTATACATGAGGATCCCCAAGTGGACACTAAGAGTCCAGTGCAATCAGCACACAGATGACCTATAACAGAAGGTTCTAGTCACCTCTCCTGTTTGCAAGGTGCTCCAGTGGTGGATGGAACCCCTGATCTCCTCCCCTCACCAGATTCTGACCATAGATGCCTCAGGGATGGGCTGGAGGGGGCATACTTGGAGCAATATCATATTCCATATTCAGGGTACATGAGCCACAGTGGAGAGCACTCTCCACATAAACATTCTAGAACTGCGACCTACTCTGTATGGCCTACAAGCCTTTCAGAATCACCTGTTCCCATGTCCTCTGTTGATATGGATGGACAACACCAGTGAGATGCATTACATCAACAAGCAAGGAGGAACTCATTCCTACCCCCTGCACAGGGAGGCTATGAGAGTCTGGTATTGGGCTCTAGTGCATGGCTTAGAACTGTCAGCAGTACATTTTCTAGGTGCTCAAAACATCTTAGCAGACAGGCTAAGCAAGTCACAGTCCAGAATGCATGAGTGGGAACTGCTGACCCAGGTGGTGGAAGATTTGCTTGACCGATGGGGTCGTCCAGAGTTGCACCTTTCTGCATCCCCACACAACTGTTGCTTTTTTGCTTGCTTGATCCTGGGCCTGGAGTTTTCTAGTGAGATGCGGTGTCCTTCTCCTGAAAAGGGAGGTTCCTGTATGTCTTTCCTCTGATTCGGCCCCTGTGGCCTCGACAGACCTGGTTCCCCCTACTGCAGCAGTTGGCAGTGGAACCTCCAATACTCCTACCCTTATGCTAGGGACTACTGTCACAGGAGCAGGGAACACTGGTCCATTCAGACCTCAAGTCACTTCACCTTCATGCATGGCTCCTGAAAACATAGCCTTTACTAGATATGGATTTCCTGGAAGGTGGCTGATGTTTTGGTGGCCACTAGAAAGCCTTCCATCAGGGCCACCTATTCTATGACGTGGAAGTGGTTTGCTTTGTGGGCCACTTCCCATCATATGGATCCATTTACCTGCCCAGTAAACCAGGTTCCGGAGTATCTGCTGTCCTTGTCAGATGCAGGCCTGCAATACTCTTATATCAGAGTGCACTTGGCTGCTATTTTAGCTTTCCATGTGCATGTTGATGGTTGTACGGTTGCCCAGCTGGAGGTGGCCCGTACATTTTTGAGAGGCATTCTACATTTGAAGCTTCCTACCCATAATCTAGTACCAGCTTGGGACCTGAATTTTGTGTTGGAAAAGCTTACTTTGGCTCCTTTTCAGCCAGCTGTGATTTGTGGCCTATACTTTCTTTCTTGGAAATAGTTATTTTTAGTTGCAGTTGCTTCGGCTCAAAGAATTTCAGAGCTCTAAGCTCAAATGTGTGAGACTCTATATTTGAATTTTTACCAAGACAGGGTGTCTTTGCATACGAGTCCTAAGTTTCTTCTTAAGGTGGTGTCTGACTTTACTTTAAATCAAACTACCCACCTATCAGTTTATTTTCTAGAGCATGCCAATCCAGGGGAAGCATTGCTCCATACTTTATATGTACATAGACTACTCAAGTACTGTATACACCATATGAAGGATTGCAGAAGGTCCTCACAGCTTTTTGTTTCATTCACCCCCAGGAAAGATGGCACTGCTGTTTCTAAACAGTGCTTATCCAAATGCTTGGCCAACTGTATTACTTTCTGTTACAGGAAGCATGGTAAGGAATTTCCTGGTGTTGTTTGTGGTCATTCCACTACAGACATGCCACCTCTATTACCAGTTTCAACAATGTGTCTGCTGCAGAGATTTGTGCAGCTGCCACCTGGAGTACTGTCAACACTTCTACTAAACCCTACAGTCTGGATATTGCATCACAAAAAAGGGCTGGCTTTGGCCTAGCAACATTTCAGGGCCATCTTTCTTAGGCCTGTAGGCTCCAGTGACCCAGACTGTTCACTGTCAGTACTGCTTGGTACTCATTCCATAGGTGTGGCCTGAAGAAAGAGATATCCTCGAAGAAGATAGAACTGTTACATATTTACTGTAAGGTGGATCTTTGAGAGAATCTTTTTGATCAGTCCATGCCATCCCACCCTCCTTCCCCCTGAAGGCTGAGAGCTCTGTAAACTCAGTCTCTCCTTTTCCATAACAACATGCCTGCTGCTTTCTGCCTCACCTAGTAGGCAGAGCCATGAGTTCTCTCCTGGTTCCCTGAAGGGAGGTCCTTCAAGCACGACCTCTGGTGGGGAACTAAGGGGGGAAGGGGCTGCCCACATTTATGTGGGAGAGTTGATATAGATCATCATTGTGGGCCGCACCTAGTGGACTGCTTGAAAAAAATGTCCATATGTGTTAAGACAGGAGACTAAACCTATGCTCTGTTTATCAAGCGGTGACCAAAAGTGGCTTATTTCCTTTTCTCCTGTATACCATACTGATTTTGCTCAATAAACATGACTTTAAAAAAATGTGTACATGTGGTCCTGGTTCCTGGCAGCTGTACGTTCCACAAGTGTGGCCTGATGAAAGAGATTCTCTCAAAGAGCTACTGTTATCATATGTGTGTAATTGTTCTTTCAGGGTGTAGTGTTAGGCAGGGAAAAATAGGGCAGACTAGACAGGCCTACCAGTCCTTCTCTACTAACAGATTCTATGTTTCTATGTAACCCTATTTCAACCCCAGCTGAGACCTTAACACTGACATCAGCAATGACATCTAACAGTTTCTTTCATGCGACATAAATTGTAATGAGAAAAAAAGTACCCCACTACGAATGGAACCTAGACTTGTGTAGGTCTGAAACCCTATGCCAAACCTTAAAACTCTATAACTGACCTCATCAATGACATCATGCAGCCAAGTCTCTCTGTGGTAGAAACTAATATGCGTGATCACAAGAGGTGTTTACAAGCTAAAGCTTTATTGTCATCTAAAACAGCAGTTGCTAACATTATGGAAATGGCCATGAATTGATTAAAACAAAACTCTGAAAGTATAAAATAAATGTTGTATTGAAACATTTCACATTTAATGTTACAAAGAGTTTGATTGGGAAGTTTCAACTAATTACACTGGTTATACTGGGATGGTATTATAAAAGATATTCTGGGAAGAGCTATAGAGAAAGTTGATCATGCATGTATATATGACCACACACCAACCTGGAGCATGACTTGATAACATAGCAAGTATGGATAGGCTGGTATGAGAAGCAGAAAAGGAACCAATTACCATGGTATGTGATGGCGCCTAAAATGTAGACAGGGGCAGATCAAAGGTCTTGCAGCATAAATTTAAGGAATAAGACAGGGGCCTTAAAAACAGTATGTCCACGTTAGTGTACTAATTTCTGAGATACTGCATACACTACACATATGACCAACAATGTCGTAAAAGATGAGGCATGGGGCAGGTAGGTGCATAGCTATGGCTTTGGTGGAGGGAGGACATATTTAGGTTCTGTGTTCACTAGATGGCATTATGGGACAGGAGAAACCTGAATATTATGCTTAACCTTTTCCTGGGCTGATAAGTGGGTGGGGTGCTGGCTCACAGGATATATCAGATAGCTAAACAGATATAGAGTACTGCCTGTAGGCAGACAGAAAGATAAGACAAGATGAAACAGAGAGACAGAGACAGGACAGACAACTAGATAGGCAGACAGAGATATAGATAATACTATCTGTAGAGAGATAGACAGCAGCTAGATAGATAGATAGACACAGAAAGACAGACTGACTGACTTCCTAAACTCTCACTGCTCTTCTCTGTCCCTATCTTTGTTACAGGTGTCTGTTGCTGCCCTGAAATATCTCCTGCCTCCATAGCTGAGCTCCTCTTCTTTTATTCTGCTAGCGAGCTACTCACCCTTGAATGTTTCATCATCAACTGGCTCTCCCCTTCTTCTCAGAAAGTATACCATAATGCAGGATCACTGAAACTATCCCAGCTGTTCTAGGACCCCAACCATTTCATTCATAAAATCCTTAACCACTCCCCTCTGGACTGGGTCATCTCCTCCCACGTTCACCATATTGTGGACACTGGTACACTGCCTGATGCCCAAGTGACTGCCCCATGGTCTGTTGTGTGCAGGAAATTCAGCATCCCAATACTTCTCCTAAACTTATCTACATGTGTTCATTTACAGTAGGTCACTGGACATGTCTTCTCTCAGTGGTGGATCCAGGATTTTACAATGGGGGTTGCTGAATTGGTGTGCATATGTGACATGCAGCATTTGTAATTTGTTTATCTTTTATATTGCCTGTAATTGTCCTTTTCATTTCATTTTTGACAGAAAATACAAATGTAATCTGTGGTTTAGAATATAAACTTTTGTACAATCAATAAATCAGACTTCTTCAACAAAGTAAAATGCAGCAGCAGCAGCAAGCAAGTTGCAATGGGTGGGTGCAGCTGCATTCATTGCCACCCCCTGAATCCTTGGCTTCTCTTCATACTGACCTTTTATCTACCTATTGGTCTTCCATCTCAGCAGCTTTAATTCTGCCCCTCAATTCTTCAACTGTAAATTCTTGGCTGTCTTTGACCATCACACCCCATTAGAAAAAAACATGGTCAGAGGCTTCCATCTTCTGTGAATCTCAGCTCAGCCGCTTGCCTGTTTCCATGCTAGAGACCAAGCCTTGCAGGCACATAAGGCCTCTGGCTCTCCTGCTGACTTGGCAAATTATCAGGTCCTTTGCAATGCCTGTACTAGAGCTATCAGGCTTGTGAAGTCTAAACACTTCACATCCACACTACAGAGCAATCTTTTTATTTGTTAATTTTTTTATCTAGTTGTTTAACCAGGAGTAGCACACTAAGCTGAAAGCTTTTTTACAGGAGCAACCTGGAAGCACAGGGAAGTTAAGTGACTTGCTCAGGGTCACACAGTATGCAAGTGGAAGCTGTGGGATTCAAACCCAGGTCTGGTTTGCTGGATGTCACCAGATTTGCAGCTCAGAGCCTTAAACCACTGCTCTATACTGCCTCCCTTCTCAGTCATCCCTTCAAGTTATGGAAGCTTGTCCACTCCTATTCCTATTTCAGTCATCTCTCAAAGTTATGAGCAGTTATCCACTTCAGTTTGCATCTCTGACCCAGTTCACCTCCCAGTTCTCAAGGTTATCCACTCCTATTTTCATCTCCAACTCAGCCCGCCTTCCAGTTCTCAAGTGACTACTCCATCTCTAACCCTGTTACCTCCCCCAACACATTCTTCATCTCGTATGCTAAATCCCTTACCTCCTGTTCTTCTCCATCCTCTGTCTGCTCCATCCTCCACCCCTCCCCTTTCCTTCTTCTTTCCCACCACTCCTGCTGCCTCACTCAAGGCCCTTCTAGTTCTTAACCTCCTCAAAGATCCAAGCCGATGATCTGGATCCTAAGCTCTGTACCTTCTATTGCTATTCCTATCACATCTATCCTCAACCTTTCTTTCTTAATGGTCACCATTCCAAACATCTGAAAACATGCAATAGTCATTTCCTTTTTCCAAAGTGGGTGACCCCTCCCCTTCTGGGAATTATCAGCTGATCTCTCTTCTCCTAACCCTAGCAAAGCTCCAAGAACACAAAGTCCTTCCTCTCCAAACTCTGCTCATTCCTTGACTCCTCTTTTGTTTTCAGCATCTTCCAGTCTGGTCTCTAGAAGTCATACTCTACCCTCCCCCCCAGGTCACTGACTCCATCCTTTCTGGAATGGTCCAGTGCCTAACTACATCAACAATCTTTGTAGATCTAGTCATGGCAATTGACACTGTTGCACACCCCCTTCTCCTGGATAAGCTTAAATGGGTGGGACTCCCTGATCCACTGGTTAATTGGATCGGCTCTTACTTTAAGGGCAGGTCCCAAGCTGTCCTCACTTGTCTCTGCTCCCCACGTATTCAGGTGTTTCCCCACCAAGTTAGATACAGGGCCTGATTCTTTTCTCCATTTTACTAAACAACCTCAGTAATGCTTGTACCTTTGCAGCCATCCACATGTACGTGAATGATACAGTGATCTATAACTCTGGTGCCTGGTTGCTCAGCTCCAGATGGCTTTCTCCAACATCCAATATGATTCCAGGGTATTCAATTATCCATCACTGCCAAACAAATGGTCTCTATGACCTTTGGCATCAGGCAGAGGTTGGCCAGGTGATCTCCCCTCCCCTCCTTTCATACCCTCGCTGATGAGTTGATTAAGGGTGTCTCCTCCTTCAAGTGCCTGGGATCTGGTTGGACCATCGCCTTGATTTCTTTGTGCATGTGGATGCCATTCACTATAAGCTCCACCCCAAACTTGTGACTCTCTGCAGGAATAAAGTATGTATTCTGCTTTCAGCAAAAACAGAAATCTTGAAAATGATCCTCCTAATTTCCTACTATGGTGACATTTACTATAGCGTAGCTTCTGAGTCCATTCTGGTCAGACTTGACCCTTTCTTTCACCATTTCTGCCATTTTACCCTGGACTGTCCTCGTTGCACACACAATTGTTCCCTCTATTCCTCTCTTCCTGAAAGTCAGGTGTCTGTCTCACTGCATTTCCTTTATCTCCAAATTCCAACTTGGCTTATCCCCTCACCTTACCTCCCTCCTTTTCTCTCCTTCAGCCATTGTGTGTACTCCTTTGTAACTCTTACGCTTGACCCCCCACCCTCCCTTACATGAAATCTACTGCCAGCTAAGCTGCTTCCCCTACCCTTCTCAGGATGCATCTGGAAACTACCTATTATCAGCACAGTATGTCTAGATGGATGGATGGATGGACAGATACTCATCAAAACACTCACTGTCCCATCAGCTTTCCTCAGTTCTACTTGTGGGAAAATGGAGACAGACAGGCCAACTCCACTCCTTGTCATCATGTGCTAGAAAAAGTGTTCTCAGTGGAAAAACACAAGGGCCCATACCAAACAAATTCACTGTTACCAACATCATTGCCATGTTTTATGTTGTGTTTCACACATCCTGTGACTGCATTGTGTGTGTATTAGAATTTTTGTTTTAATTTTGACTGCCCTGCAGACTATGCTCATCATGTTCAATGGGTTGTTGAGCAGAGAAAGAGACAGTGAACTCAACACAATACAGATGGGACTGGGGAAAAAAAAAACAATACAGATAAAATGCCTGTCTGGTTAACTAGAATCTGCAGCTTATCCAATAGGTAGAGAACTGGGCAGACTGGGTGGGCCAAGTGGTCCTTATCTGCCGTCAAAGTCTATGTTTCTATGTTTATTAAACATGTAATGCAGTCACATTATTTTATTTGTGAAAGACACTTACAGAGCTAGTGCACTGCCTAAAATCCATAGGGGGAAAACAAAATGCTGCAGTTAGCTGGGGTGCACATGACAAGGCAACAAGATGAAATGAAAAAGTCTGGCACTCACCCCTTCAGGTTCTGAGCAAAACAGACACAGCTCCAGTAAAAGGTTTTGTGCATAAAGTGCTGTTCTTTATTTAGTGCTAACAATACATTGCTACAGTATGCTGATGCCTGACACGTTTCAGATTACAAATCCTTTTCAGAGGCAGAAAACTCTGGTGTCACGACTTCCAGTGGAGCAATGGCTGTGTGAGCACATCGAGAACGAGCTTCCCCCGTGGTATTGGTTTAAAACAAATTGTCTCTCCCCGCTAACGGACAAAAACCCTTTGGAAAAATCCTTTCTTTATTGCTAAACAATAAGGGAGAGACACTGCATACAAGAAAACTAGCCCCAGAGGTTATGGCACGTCAGGATAGAAATCGATTCCAAACTCTGTTGAACTTACCCGAGAATGAACATGGCGGCCTGCATGATAGCGATACCTCCTCGCACTCAACCTCTCAGACAGATAGAAAACGGGGAAAGAGAAGCAAAAAAAAAAGCCTCCACAATGGAAAATTTACCTTCGGATGCCATTCTTTCAGCTATTTCAGGCTTTAGATCCAAAATGCAAGATGCTTTGAGGGACATTCGCACTGATTTAAGGGAACTACAAACGAAGGTAGCTGAGGCTGATGCTCAGATTATAGATAATACTTATAAAATCACAAATCTAGAATGAGTGGTCTGTTCTTTAGCTGAAGAACAGTTAAATTTATCATTGAGGCAAGAGGATGTGGAAAACAGGGGATGCCGCAAAAATATCAGACTCTACGGACTACCAGAGGGAGAGGAGGGCAATGACCCCAACGCTTTTGCAGACTATTTTCTACATTTAGTCCTGGACCTGGGCCCTGAATTCCAGATTGACATCGAGAGGGCACACCGTGTGCTTGGGCCTCACCCCTCCAAACTCAACTCCAGGCTGAGATCTTTTGTAATCAGACTTGGCAGTTTTTCACAAAAGGACCAAATTTTAACAAAAGCATGGCATAAACAGAAAGTCTTACTGGGTGAACATCGCATCTTATTTGATAATGACTATGCTTCAGCAGCCCAGCGGTCTAGAAGGGAGTATTTTCCCCTGTTTCGTTTTTTAAGAACTAAAAATTTTTAATTTCACATCCCTTACTCGGCAAAACTGGTTGTTCTTTTCCCTGATGACCCAGTCACATACAATTTGGCACTGGAGGCCAGAGTGGATCTACTTCAAAAGGGAATAATACTGGACAAGGATCTAAAAGCAATGTCAAAGGCTGGGCATCCACTCACAAGACACGAATTTCATGCCCTTGATCAAGAAAACACAGGAGACCAAAGAATCCAGCTACTACTCAATAAAGTGAAAGTTCTTAGAAATCCAACTTTATACCCTGCCTGAAAGCTAAGTACATTATGGGAAATATGAGATTACTGCATTAGGGGATAGACCTGGGGGGGTGGGATCATACCTCTCAACTGTGCCACATTACGAGGAATGTTCCTCATTTTACTTCACAAAAGCTCTCTGTTCCACATTGTGAGGACTTGTCCCACATTCAGTGTTAACATTTTAAAGCAAAAATCTATAGTAAATGATGCAAAAAATATATTATTCAATTAATAACAGACTTCCTGAACATAAATGCAAACATGTTAATAGTGTTCTGAGCTTCTTAGGTAAGATTTGATTAAATGTTCCACATTTTGTTCATTTATTCCACATTTTAAGAGGCAACGTTCCACATTTGGGGGACAAAAGGTTGAGAGGTATGGGTGGGATGCTGACTGTTTTCCCTCACATACAAGCTTGAGGGTTGAGAGCATGCATAGTTCCACTAAGGGTAATATCAATGTACTGAATAGTACCTATACTATATATAAGGCAACTATATATACCCTAAGGAATGCTTGGCTTTCCCTTCTTCAGTTGTGGGGTGTTCTGTTAGCTCCCACTTCCTTTATCCCTATTCCTGTGGAGCTTTGCTCTCGGGTCTGACCCCCTTTTCTGAGGGATTTCTTCCCACTTCCTTCACTTCGTATTCAGATGTCTACTTGAACACCAGGAATTGGTTAGATGGAGAATGGAATGATTTCAAGAAAGGACATATATATATTTTTTTCTTTTCTTTCCTCATTGCATTTTGTCCATGGCCCCCTAGGTTGGAACTTCAGTACAGGACTTTGCAGAAATTGCATACAAGAAAACCGGACCGGAACTTTGGTCATAAGACACTGCACTTGATTAGGGGCTAAACCTTATTGTTTGGAGTTAATGACAGTTTTTTAATTAAATTAAGTTCCATAGTTAATAAATAGAATGTAGGATGAGGTTAGACCTACTTATTTAGATTCCTGAACAGTGTACAACTGACTAGACCTTAGACTATATATCCCTTCCCCCTTTTTTTTTGTTTCTCATCCTTTCCTTTCCCTGTGATTAACCTAGTAGATCTTAATCCTTAGAGCTGGGCCAAGCTTTAGAAATAAATATTAGAGAGCAATTTGTGCAATTCTTATAGATGTATATAATTACATCTAAGGTCTATAAATAATCAGTCCCTTTAATTTAGAACTGTTTGGTTTATCCTTTTCTTTTAAAGAGGCTAGATTTACTAGTTATATGCCTGGGGAGCTCTCCTCTTTTATGGAGAGTTACCATATGGTTTGATGATACCCTAGAAGTCACGCTTCACCAATTCAGGAATAGGCTCCTATAGAACCTAATTCCTTGAGAGGGAATTTCCCTCTCAAGTGGGCGGATACCCACATTTGGTGGATTGTTTACCACTCACCTGGGTAGAGGTATTCTTCCCCCCAGGACACGGGCAGGAGATGGACAAATCTCCAACTACTGTGGAAGAGCACTTGTACATAGTTCATCCCCTAGGGACGTTGTTGACCCTAAAGGTTGTTGTTTATATGTTAGTTTGTATACATTTTTTAGTTCAATTTTTATTGTCTTTAAAAATGTATGATGACAGCCCTTTAAGTAATGCTAATGGTTCCCTGTTTCTGGATGGATGGGTTGCTCCAGACAGGGTGTATACCTTTAAGGAACCCACTCACTCTGGCATCACTGGGTTAGGTCTTATAGGACCGCTGAAGTGTGAGCGGAATACACAACAAATAATTATTTTTAAGTTCCTCCCTGTGCTGGTTCTAACAACTTCGTCCTTTACTACAATCCTTTCTTTAAGGGGCTATGGTTACTATTCCACTAAAAATGTTCTCCCAGAATGTGAATGGCTTACACTCTCCCATTAAACGTTACAGAATCATGCAACACTTAGGGAAACAAAGGGCAGACATATTTTTTACAGGAGTCTCACCTCTCAGTATTGGAACATTCCAAATTACATTCGGGTGGTAGATATTCAGTGTTTGCATCCTCCTATCCTAGGGGCTGCAAAAGAGGTACTGTGATTCTGGTTCCTTCTACAATCCCAATTGAGATACAGGATTCTTATTTAGATCCTCAGGGAAGATATGTAATTCTAGTAGGCTTGCTTTATTCACAAACCGTGACCCTGGTTAACACCTATCTCCCTCCACAGGCATCACTTCCAGTGGTATGAACGTTTGTGCAAAAGGTGATGAAGAGGCTCAAGGGAATATTGATTATGGGCTGTGATTTTAATACCCCTTTTCACCCACATCTTGATTCCTCTAATCACAACCTAACTAGACTTTCTGGAACCGCTAAGTGTTTAAAGGGGAACTTTGCCCACTTAGGCACTGAAGACACCTGGCGGAGACTATTTCCATCTGATCCAGGCTACACCTATTTTTTGGCTAGACATGGCACCTATTCCAGGCTAGATTATTTTTTTATAACAGTAGAACATCTTATGCTAATTCAGGACATAATACTGGAGCCCAGGGTATTTTCAGATCACAACCCCTTAATTCTAAAAATAGATTTGGGTAAACAAAAGAAGCTCAGGCTCTGGCGGTTTGAAGCATCCTTTTCCAAGACAAAGAGTTTTGGGATCTCCTTATGAAACATATCCCCCAAGCAATTCAAGAAAATGCAACTCCAGAAACCTCTTATTCTATACAATGGGATGCTTGGAAAGCTATTCTCCGAGGGGAGTTGTTGGAATATACCTCCCGCAAACAAAAAAAATGAAAGCAAGAGTTACATTTTTGACAGACCTTTCAGAGTCGTATCAACTCTTGTATAGAGAAGGGGATTTGACCCTACAACGTAAAATAAGAGGACTAAAACAGGAGATTCAACAAATAATAGATTACCGACCTCTCCAGAGCCTGAATTATCTAAAACAATACAACTATGAGGGAGGATCTAGGGGAGCAAGGGTTTTGGCTAGAAAACTCAGAGCAAACAAACGAGCTTCAAGCATTTTAAAAATAAAAACCAATGCCTCTAATAAAACCACTTATAAAGAAAATGAAATCAGAAACTCCTTTCAACTTTTTTATGAAACCTTATATAAAGTCCCCCACCAGCCTCAAAACCACCTAGATGCAATAATGACTTTTTTTAGAAAAAGTTTCATTACCTAAGCTATCCGAGCTACATATCAAACAATTGGAGTGACCAGTTAGACCAGAGGAAATTTTACTACAAGTCAAAGAGCTGAAGCCATTAAAATGCCTGGGCCCGGACAGCTTCAGCCCGGAATGGTATAAAGCCTTTATACTGCAGCTACTTTCTAGCTTTCTTCCTGCATGCGGAGCGGTGTCCGAGGATGAAACCCTGCCACCCTCCTGGAACTATGCAGTCCTCTCCCCTTTGTTAAAGCCCGATAAAGACCCCACTCTTCCACAGTCATATCGTCCCATTTCTGTTTTAAATGTGGACTATAAAATATTCATGGCAATATGGGCGGGGCACCTAGAACCTATACTGACATACCTTATACATAAAGATCAATCTTGCTTTATAAAATCGCGAAATACTTTTGATAATTTATGCCGAATTATGTTATTAATGGAATTTATACATACTAGGAAGATTACCTCTACAATAATAAGTTTAGAAGTGGACAAGGCGTTCGACAAGGTTAATTGAGAATATTTATGGGCCACTTTATCCAAATTTGCTTTTCCTAACATTTTTCTTTCTTGTATGAAAAATATTTACTCCCACCCCAAAGCCTATATACGAGTCAACGGCTCCTTGTCTCAACCAATCACAATACAAAGAGGTACGAGATAGGGCTGCCCTTTATCCCCGTTACTTTTTGCCCTTTAAATTGAACCCCTGGCCAAGGCAATTTGGAATAATGCTCAAATTGAGGGCATCCCAGTGGGTCAACGAGAACATAAGGTACTCTTGTTTGCCGATGATACTTTAATTTTGGTCTTAGCCCAGGAAACCTCCCTCCAAGCACTCTGGGAAGCTTTAGATTTTTTTGGAACAATCTCAGAATTTTAACTAAATATAGGTAAAACTGATCTTCTTTCATTATATTTTACCCCTTCCCTGGCACTTAAAAAGAAATATCCCTTAAAATGGTATCAAACTAAAATTAAATATCTGGGAATTAATATACCAAAAAATCTAGAAAACTCGGAAGTATTAAATTATGAATCATTATCAATCAAAATTGAATCTGAACTGTCCCATTGGTTTAAAATACCATTAAGCTGTTTTCAAAGAATTGAAACAATCCGCATGATTATATTACTCAAACTCTTGTATTTATTCCAGAATATCCCTACTTTTCCCTCCAAATTCTATTTCCAATCATGGGATAAAATCATTTCTAATTTTATTTGGAATGGCCAATGCCCCAGAATTAGCATGTCAGTATTGTAACCCCACTCTCTTAGGGCAGAGCTAACCTGCCAAACTTGACATTTTATGCCCTGGCTGCCTTTTTCAGAATATTAGCTTTTTGGATATCCTCAGCATACGAAGCTTCCTGGAAAGAGTTAGAATTTGCCATTAATGACCTTTATGACATAACTAAGGTCATATTTTCCACAGTGCCTAAAATAGCCCCTTTAAAAGGCTATACTCCTTTTACAGCACAGATCTTGAAATTATGCTTCAAATTAAAAACACATAAAGGCTTTAAAGGGCTTTTCTTCTTCTACTTGCAAATATCGAAAGATGATAGATTCCTCCCATCTACATTAGATCACAATTTTGCCAACTGGAGAAGAGTGGGTCTACAATTTTTTAGACAATTCATACGTCATGCGAGTATTATTCCATTTGAAATTCTAAAAACTAGTTATAACGTAACTGAGACCGATATTTATAGATATACCCAGGTTAAAAAGTATATTTTAAAGCAGAGAGAGGTAGTAGCAAGGTTACCTGACCCCTTGCCCATGGCGTGGACATATATAGAAGAACATGTAAATTGACATTTATGGGGACATCAAGTAGGACATTCCTATAAAATTCTTAGAGAGGGAATGGGTGATTCTTCACTTACTATTTTAAGTAGTTGGCACAGAGATTTGGCTGAAGATATACCAGACCAAGATTGGTTGCGGGCATCCCCTTTAGCATGTAAAATAACACACTCCACGAAATGGCAAGAGTTTGCCTGGAAATGCCGCAACCATTTTTTTAATTCACCAGCTGTTCTAGCGAAATATTTACCCTCAGTTACGGCAAATGCTGGAGGAATTGTGCTTGTACACAGGCTGGCCAGAGCCATATTTTCTGGACATGCCCCCATTTAACACCTTTTTGGTGTGCGCTCCAACAAGAGGTTTCAGAGTGTCTAGGCGAATCGATCAAATACTCGGCCAAATTGATTCTTTTATGTATATTTCCCCCTCACAGACCCTCATGGCACCGTACTTTGCTGCCGATATATATTTTAGCAGCAAAAAAAGCTATTACCAGATGGTGGAGATCCACTGTGATTCCATCTGTGGGGGACTATAGGGGGTGGTATTAGACATTTATTATATGGAATCACTTACTGCCAAACTTCATAATAAATACCAGACATTTGAAACCCTTTGGAGACCATGGGTGATACATTTGTCCAATCAAGACCCAGGCTTTGTACCTTGAGCCTCTCCACACCACAGTGGTTCACATTATATTAAAGGAGATTAAGAACCAGTAGAGGTTTTTGAGTGTCGCCTTCACATCGGGTGGATCCTTAATTTTTTTTTAGAATTTTTATGGAGGGAACCAAATCCTTGAAGATTTTATATTAGATGAATCATCTTTTAAACTGATAATCTCAGTCCTTGCAGAATGAAATACAAAGACAAATGGTAAATCACTTTTATTTTATTGTCCTTGATACATTGTACTAAACTGGATAACTCTGTGTTTTAATTATACGACATTGACTGTATTTCATGTATATGTCACATCCCTGAATAAAAAGAAAATATATAAAAAAAAAAAACTCTGGTATCAGATCTTCTTAAATACACAGTGATGTGACATATTCACATATGCTGACTCTTGTGTGCACTTGCAATGTAAACAGTTTATATAGGCACAAAGCTGTGCTTAGTGACATTAAAATAATAGATATATACAATAAATGATAATACATATATACATTATCTACAACTGTTAAAAACAATATTTGTAAAGGTAGAAATTCCCATTACGAAATACATATCTAAAGTATGTGATAATAATTGTTCTGAGACTAGAATGCCTTTATTTTTATGTTGATTGCGCATAGCACAAGAAACATATTGTGACAGCTTTCTCAGAAACAGGTTGTAGAGGTGAGGCACTGTTGTGGCCAATGCCCCCACAACCTGCAAAGGCTTGTCCCGCTTCCCCCAATAATGTGGCACACTGCTGGTGACACAAGTTTGGAACCTTGGCACCAACTTGTGAGAAATCAGCTGCTGCAATCAGGGGTCACCTGATCATTGCAGCGTAAGCCATCCGCTGCAATAAGGGAGCGATCCATCATTGCAGGGAGGGATCTCACAACACTGGTATTGTTTGTGAACATAGCGTGACTTGCGCTGTATTCTAAACAATATTACCTCCCACCATGTTTATCTGCCGACAGAGAGCCCCACTCCCGTCGGCATAATGTGACACACTTTTTGTGTCTGCTGGCCAGGGTGCCCAATCCCCGTTAGCAGAATGGCATTCCCCAACTTTTTGTTCTTTGTCGACGGGATGCCCAATCCCCGTCGGCAGAATGGCATTTCCCCATTGTTTGCCGATGGGGGTGCCCAATCATCCATCGTCTACAGCTGCCCCCCCAGAAGCAAGACTCCGGTGGCATGCTGGGAGCCCACCCCAGCATGCCACATGCCCCTGAAAGTAAAAAACAGCCCCGCAACATCTTTTTTTTTACCTCTACAAAAGGAAACTGTCCTTGCCCCACAACCCACAACCACCCTCTTCACAAACCCTCTCACCTCATACTTACCTCTAGAGTCCGGCGCGACGATCTTCGATGGACCGGGAACATGTCTGCGCTCTTCAAAGCTGACTGCGAACTGAGGAAATGACGGTAAGCTGTATAATGGTAGAAATAGAACTTTTTCAACTTTAATGCATACCTCAGTCATTTTTTGTAATTTTGGCACCAAATTTTCAACATCGGGTTTTTGTGAGCCTTCCTTATGAATTCTCAAACTGTCATGTCATTAATCGGCCCCGAAAGGTAATTTTACGGTCACTGCATGGAATCACCTTTCAGTGCCAATTAATGAAATGACAGTGCCAGTGTTCATGAGGTGGGCTCTCAAAAAGCTATGTTAATTTAGTGGAAAAATCAAGCTTATGACTGTTTCTGGTATGTGCCACGCAGTTGCTACACACGTCGAATTTGCAAATTTGCTCTATTCTCATGCCAGATTTTCAATATTGGCATTTTGTCACACCTCCTTGTGAACAGTACAGCTGTCATTGTTCACATCCTGGCCAAAATGTGTTTTTGCACTCCTGGCGCAGAATAGTGCGATTGCTGTGGGAAATCAGAGATCGAGACAGATTAAGAAAATGACAGTGACACTGTTCATTAGTAGAGATCCTAAAATGCCAAAGTTGAAAATTTGGTAACGATACTCTGCAAAATGACTGTGTTATGAGCATACGTTGTGCAGTTTGCACAGACGCTCATAACTTTGCAAAGTAATATTTTCACTCCAAATTTTCAACATTGCCATTTTCCCACACCTACGTATGAATAGTGCAGCTGTCATTTTTCCCATCCTGACCGAAATGTGTTTTCGCACTTCTGGCGCGGAATAGAGCGGTCACTGTGGGAAATCACTGTCTGGGACAGATTAAGAAAATGACAGTGATATTGTTCATGAGCAGAGGTCCTAAAATGCCTGTGTTAAAAATTTGGTGATGATAGCCCATCAAATGACTATGTTACGAGTGTGCGTTGCACACTTTCCACACACCCTTGTAATTTCGCAGATTTGTAATATTGTCATGCTAGATTTTCAACAGTGGCATTTTTATCACACCTGCTTATGAACAGTACAGCTGTCATTTTTCACATCCTGGCTAAAACATGTTTTTGCACTCCTGCCAGAGAATAGCACGGTCACTGTGGGAAATCAGTGTTTGGGACAGATTAAGATCGAATGAGTGAGGGGGTGGTGGTGACTGAGCTCAACTGAGCTCTGCTGGGACTGCTCCGGATTTGTTTGTGGGCAGAAAAAGGCCCCAATGCAAGAGCCCAGTACAAAAGGGCAGCCTGCAGCACTGGGAGAAACAGAATGAGACACCAAGTGACCGAACTTACCGGAGTGCTGTCAGGACTGCTGCGGTTTTCTTTGTGGGCAGAAAAAGGCGTCAATGCAGGCAGGGGCCCAGTAGAAATTCCAGCCTGCAGTGGTGGGAAAAAAAGTATGAGTGAGTGAGTGAGACAAGGAGACTGAGTGAGCTCAACGGAGCTCTATCAGAACTTATGTGGATTTCTTTGTGGGCAGAAAAAGGCGCCATGCAGGCAGGAGCCCCATACAAAAGGGCCGCTTACAGCACCAGGACAAATAGAATGAGTGCATGACGGGGAGACTGAACAACCTCAATGGAGCTCTGTCGTGACTGCTGCAGATTTCTTTGTGGGCAGAAAAGGTGGCAAAGCAGGCAGGAGCCCAGTACAAAAGGCCAGCTTGCAGCTCCAGCAAAAACGGAATGAGTGAGTGAGGGGGGGTGAGCAAGCTCAATGGAGCTGTCTCAGGACTGCTTCAGATTTCTTTCTGGCCAGAACAAGCCGCCAGTGCAGGCAGAAGCCAAGTACAAAAGGACAGCCTGCAGCTGCAGGAGACACAGAACTAGCGAGTTAGCTCAATGGAGCTCTGTTGGGACTGCTGGATAGAAACATAGACTTTGACGGCAGATAAGGACCGCTTGGAAAATCTAGTCTGCCCATTTTCCTACCTACAGGATAGGCCGCAGATCCTAGTTAACCAACAGCCTGTTTCTTCCTACCCCCCCCACAAGAATTGCCTTATGTCTGTCCCATGCATTCTTGAATTTTCCCACAGTTTTAGACCCCACAACCATCTCAGGAAGGCTGTTCCATGCATCCACTACCCTCTCTGTGAAATAATACTTCCTCACATTGCCCCTGAACCGCCCCCCCATCTTTAAATTCCCCTTTGTTCTTGCACGTCTCTTTTTCTGAAAGATGCTACCCTCTTGGACTTTGTTGATTCCACTGAGGTACTTAAAATGTTCTATCATGTCCCCCCTCTCCCTTCTTTCCTCAAGGGTATACATATTAAGCTCCTTTAGTCTCTCCTCATACGGCTTCTCTTGCAGACCCTGCACCATTTTAGTTGCCCTCCTCTGGACTGCCTCTATCCTGTCTATGTCCTTGAGGAGATGGGGTCTCCAGAACTGGATGCAGTACTCCAGGTATTCTTGTCTTCAGAAGTGACTCCATCACTTTCCCTACCACAGAAGTCAGACTGACAGGTCTGTAGTTTCCTGCCTCTGTCTTGGTCCTACTTTTGTGAAGGGGAATCACATCCGCCTTCCTCTAGTCCTCGGGTACCACACCATCCTCCCATCATTTATTAAAAAGAGTAGCCAGTGGTTTTACTAGTTCCCCCCTTCATTATTTTAGAATTCTGGGGTGAATTCCATCAGGCCCCATTGCTTTGTCCACCTTCAGTTTTAGGAGTTCTTGCAGAACCCTTTCTTCTGTGAAAGGACTGGGATCGACCCCCCCTATCAAGAGTGCTTCTGTTAATTGGATTAGGCACTTCCCCCTCCTTTTTTGTGAATATTTGTTCAGTATCCCTGCTTTTTCACTGTCCCCTTCTGCTACTCACCATTCATTCTATTCAGCCTCACTATCCCTCCCTTTGTCTTTCTATGCTTGCTGATGTACCTATAAAAGGGTTTCTCCCCCTTCTTAACCGAGTTGGCGATCTTTTCCTCACTTTGGGGCTTTGCTATTCTGACTTCCCTTCCTGCTTCCTTCTGCCTTAACTGGTACAGCTCTCTGTTCTGCTCCTTCTGTGTTCCTTATACTTCGGAATGCTATCTTTTCTTCCTGACTTTCACAACCACCTCTTTTGAGAACCATAGTGGCTTTTCTTTCATTTTGATTTGTTTATTTGCTTCACACAAAGGCTTGTTGCCTCTGTGATGGCAGTTTTGATGATTCCCCATTGTTGCTCCACACCTCCTTCTAGCCTGTTTGCTAGTGCTTTTCTAAGACACTCTTCCATCTTGCCAAAGTCAGCCCTCCTGAAGTCCAGTACCCTCACTTTTGTATGGCTTGACTCTGTAGCTCAGTTTAACATGAACCACACTGTTTGATGGTCACTTGTTCCCAGATGGCAACCCACTTCTAGATCTGAGATCCTCTCACTGCCCCCATTTGAGAGTACGAGGTCTAAGATTGCCCCTCACGAGGGTTCCAAACTAGCTGTCTGAGGCCTGCCACCTGTAGGTACTCAAGAATGGCCCTGTCTTGGATGGCTGCAGCAAATGTGCTCCAGTTAACATCTGGCATGTTCAGGTCTCCCATCAACAGTATCTCCCTTTCTCTGCCATTCTAAGAATGCCTTCTATCATATCCTGTCCATTCCCTCCCTCCTGACATGGGGATCTGTACACAACCCCTGTGCAGATTGTGGTGCCCTTTCCAGTCTCCAAGGTGACCCACAGTGCCTCCTCTCCTCTCGGTTTACTCTTTTGTTCAGTTGCTTTTATCCCTTCCTTTACATAGAGAGCTACTCATCCCCCTCTTCTCCCCTGCCAGTCTCTCCTGTAGGTCGTGTACCCTGGTATGTTAACATCCCAGTCATGGTTCTGTGTGTACCATGTTTCTGTGACTGCTACGATATCCAGGCATCCCTCTTCCATCAAAGCCACCAGCTCAGGTAGCTTGTTGCCCAGACTACAGGTATTGGTACTCATTGCCCTTCATTTACTGATGTCCTTACTCCTTTTTGCCCCATCCCTGTCCTTCTTGCCTTTGTCATTTTCATTTTCTCCATTTACCCCCCCTTCTCCCAATCGACACCTCTATGTTAGTGTTTACCGCACTTATTACCATGATTTTTTTGGGGGGGGGCTAGGATATCCCTGCTCCTTTCCAGTGCCTCCCTCCTTGGCTAGTTTAAATGCTTGCCAATGAAGCATTTAAAGCTATCACCTAGGATCCTGGTTCCCCTCGGACAGATGCAGCCCATCATGCCAGTATGGGCTTGCATCACTCAGGTGGACCCCCAGTCCCCAGTGAAGCCAAATCCCTGAGCTCCACACCAGTTTTCAACCACTGATTGAATCCCATGGTGTGGAACACCCTAGCCTCTCCTATGCCATAGATGGGCAGCACCTCCGAGAAGGTTACCGTCGTGCTAGCTTGTCTAAAGCCTCTCCCCAACCACAACCTCTCCTGCACTTCTAATCCTTTCTTAGCCAGGTCATTTGTCCCTAGGTGGACAATGACATCCAGCTTCCTCCCCTGTGCTGTTGCTCCGGCAATCCTGAGGATTCACTCCCTGTCTCTCCAAGCCATGCAGGTGGAGGTGCAGATTTGTTTGTGGGCAGAAAAAGGCAGCAATGCACTCAGGAGCCCAGTACAAAAGGGCAGCCTGCAGTGACAGGAAAACCAGAATGAGCGCATGAGAGAGGGGGAGTGAGCGAGTGCAATAGAGCTATATTGCAACTGCTGCAAATTTCTTTTTTGGCAGAAGAAGGTAGCAAAGCAGGCAGGAGCCCAATCGAAAAGGGCAGACTGCAGCGCCGGCAGAAATGGAATGAGTGAGTGAGAGAAGGGGAGTGAGCGAGCTCAATGTAGATTTGTCGGGACTGCTTCAGATTTCTTTGTAGGCAGAAAAAGGCACCAACAGAGGCAGGAGCCCAGTACAAAAGGGCAGCCTGCAGCTCCAGGAGAAACAGAATGAATAAGTGACACGGGGAGTGAGCCATCTCAAAGGAGCTCTGTCGGGACAGCTGTGGATTGCTTTGTGGCCAGAAAAAGGTGCCAATGCAGGCAGGAGCCCAGTACAAAAGGGAAGCCTGCAGCACTGGGAGAAACACAATGAATGAGTGAGAGGGGGAGGGAGTGAGCGAGCTCAATGGAGCTCTATCGTGACTGCTGCGGATTTCGTTGTTGGCAGTAAAAGGTGGCAGCACAGGCAGGAGCCCAGTACAAAAGGCCAGCCTGCAGCGCTGGCAGAAATGGAACGAGTGAATGAGAGAGGAGGAGTCAGCAGGCTCAACAGACCTGGGTTGGGACTGCTGCAGATTTCTTTTTTTGGCAGAAAAAGCCACCAACAGAGGCAGGAACCTAGTACAAAAGGGCAGCCTGCAGCACCAGGAGAAACAGAATGAGAGAAGGGGAGTGAGCCACCTCAACGGAGCTCTGTCGGGACAGCTGCAGATTTCTTAGTGGGCAGGACAAGATACCAATGCAGGCAGGAGCCCAGTACAGATGAGCAGCCTGCAGCACCGGGAGAAACAGACTGAGCAAGTGACAGAGGGGCAGTGAGCGAGCTCAACACACCAACGTAATCAACATTCAGCATTGACAAATGCTTGTTATGCTAAAATCAGAGATGCTTAAAGTTTAGAAAGTGGCCAGGTACCCAAAAGAGGGGGCCCACCTGTAAATTTCCAAGTATCCTGGTGGGCCAGTCCTACTCTGCACAGGTGTCAGAGTATGTCACATTCTGATGATGTCATCACTGAGTAACAAGATGTGACACTAGAGATTTCTGCCTTTGAAAAGGATTTGTAATCTGAAACATGTCAGGCATAAGCATAGCAATGTATTGTTGGCACTAAATAAATAACAGCGCTTTATGCACAAAAACGTCTACTGAAGATGTATCTATTTTGTTCAAAACTTTTGGGGATGAATACCAGATTTTTTGTTTTGTTTATCTGTTCTGCCTAAACTAGTATTCATTTTTAAATGCAGTCAACTGTTACCTTTCATATCTGATGTACTTTGTAATTTCCCTTTGGTTAATTAGAAGATTTGCTACCCGACATTAATTGGTGTGACGTGTGGAACAGCACTGTGCGTGGCAGCTGACACATCTAGCTCCATTTCTCCCATTCAGTCATCTGCACTGTGACCTCACTGACTATGAGATCACAGCTGTTCAGGAAGAGCCCCTCAGCTGTCAGGTCACTCATCTGTGATATCACTGTCAGTGAGGTCACAGTGCTGATAACAGCCAACAGGACAAAATATAGTATGTCAGCTGTTAAGACAGCGTACTATTCCAAACATTCAACATAATACTATCACATTGAAAACTTTCTAATGACAAAAGGAAAAAGAAAAAATACATCTGAAATGAAAAATTGCAAACAACTACTACTTAAAATGTGTAAACATTTTCTGTCTACCATTTTGGGCTCTGGTAGCTCTCTAAGTTAACAAATTATGACTATGATGTCTATAATTGTTGGGCTTTTACACAAAAGCATGTGTAAGAATATAGTGTCCCAATGTCTGATGGATATCTGTACAGATGTAAAAAATTTATTTGAGAAAAGGTGCATCAGCGTGACAAACTGATAAAAGTTACAGTCAGACAAAATAAAGTAAGGAAGGTAAGGATGAGAATACATAGGGCAACCCTTTTTATATGAACTCAACTTAAAATCAGATGATAATAGTTGTGAAAGGTTGTGAAACATGCATACCATTTATTTTTAATGTATAGGAACAAATACTTTGAAAAAGTGGTACACAACCACAAAACATCTGTGGCTTATTTACTGTGGCCAGATACTTGTGCCACACAAATACATACATCTGGGTTTATTTGTTAAGTGTGCAGCTTTTGCATTTAATTCCTGTAAGGCAGCAAACTATGTGTTTTATTTGTATTTACATTTGTAACCCCTTTGTTACCCGGGGTTACTAGAATCTCAGTAAGACCTAGTGGTAGGCAGGGAAGGCAGCTTGTGAAACTCCAGTTAAATGGGTTTCACACTGTCTCACTCTGTCCTCAGTCACAGCTGAGGCTTGAGAGATGACATCACTATAGAACTGTCGCAGCTGCATGAGCCACATTTGGAATCTTCAGCTCAAAGTAAGTTTAGAACCTTGGGAATTCAAAGTCAGTCTTCAGTTTGTCCTTAAGCAAACAAGAAGGGCACCAGTAGTTGTCTGTTTAACCCCCTCCCTCTGGGGGGGGATTCTTTGTGGGTTCCAGGGGCAATCCCGTTCTCCCACCCTGGGAAGGAAGTTGCCTGTTTTAATTTGAGTTCAGTCTGTTCATGTATAACAGTAAAGGTTACATTTCTTCGCCTGTGGGGCACCTGCAACGAATGGGTGAGTGTTTGGCCCCATTGGAAGGGGCAAACAACTTCTTTTCTTCAGATGGATTTCAAGTAAATGTGGACTGCTATTTGGGAGGACTATGTCAACTAGGACAAACAAATAGAGCAGTCATCTGTTTAAAGTGTTAATGGATTTAAAGTTCACTGTAGAGGGGGTGCTTCAGGTCATCCACCGTCAATCTACATTTTAAAGTCTAAAGTTCTGTGTGTCCAGAGAAATGGTTGGGTATGGGCTGTGGGAGCTGGATGTGGGAAAACCCACCATCTTTAGTAACCAGGTCCACCTCTACGGATTTCTTCTGTGTTTTTGCTACTTGCCCCATGCACTTGGCCAGTGATGGGGTGGGTACCCAGACGTGGGTCACAACTTGAAAATCTCTGTAGGAGTCGCAGACTCTAAGTGGTGTGGGGAGCCACAGGATGGGAAAATTACTCCTTTTAGGATGGGAGTACTCTTTGTTTGATGGGAGTTTCGATTTGGAAGTACGAAAACAAATCTCTCTAGGAGTCGCAGACTTCAAGTGGTGTGGGGAGCCACAGTTTGGGAGCCTCCTTGTTTGATGGGATGTCTTTCCAAGTAGAGTTTGGGTTCATTCTTCAAGTGGACCGTCAGTCGAATGGCCGGCAGGGGTGCCGGGCCAGTCGGGCTATGTATCCAATGCGCATGCAAAGTCCGGGCTGAGCACCTGGTGGGTCCAAAGCCAGACAACTGTAGTAATGTGTTCATTCTTCAAATGGACCGCTGTGTTTTAAAGTCTAATCTGCATTACAGTTACGTAGCCCTTTGGGGGACCATGCAGTGCTTTGTTTATGTTCAGTGAGTTAATAAATAAAGCCACACTGAAAAATCCCAGTTCTGGTTCTGGACATTACAGTTATTGCTTCCTGTAGTTGGATTTACTTGGGTGCCCCTGTGCAGAGTAGCCAAACCTAGGTCTCTTGTGCCAGGTAACCTCATCCTTCCCCGGACCTGTAGATATCATATGTATATGCATGTTACAAAAATGGACATATGGGTTACAAAAATGGAGGCACCGCTTTGGATTTGTTTGGGAAGGAAGGTGGGCAAGTAGGCTAGCGTTTTGGCTATCTGGCAGTTTGGTAGCCCAAAAAAGTTGAAGCAATTTCCCTAGTGTGTGCTGTGTGCTGTGAATCTTGTGCTTGTTTAAAAATGCCAACTGTTTACCAAGGGCTGTAAAGCCAAAGTGTGTGTCCTTGTCCTGCATCAACTTAGTTTACAGCGTTTGTCAGTTTAAAATAAAGTTCTGTGAAGGAAAGTGTGGAAAACTAGGGGTAGCAACAGAGAAATTATGCCCTGGATGTTGGAAATGCTTTCTGTGCAATACTAGAGACTGCAGAGTTAATGGCAATGTTACATGGTTGAAATGGGCTCCCGCCCTGGAGTCAGTTGGAAAAAAAACAGAAGTGCATCTTTTCAGTTTAAATTTGCCTGCTCGACGATCGCTGTGAGGAGAGAAGCCCTCGTGAGGAAGAAGAGGCTCATTTGCATGGCGTCGTGTGGTTGGTCAGTTTGCCATTAGTCCCGCCCCTCAGCTAGCTCTTCAGTGTTTGCCTCAGCATTCGAGAGGGAGACAGAGAGTAGTGCGTGTACTGGCAGTGGAGGAGCATTTGCGAAGTGTTCAAAGCGCTGTAAACAGTAAAAAAGTGACTTTCCAGTTAAAAATCGGCCTCAACCCACTTATCGATCATGGGATCAGTGAATTGTGTGGTTAATACTACGATCACGGAGACTGCCCACCTGTTTGCAATCTGAGGCCTTCAAAATCTGGCTGCAGGCCGTTTTACCCATCACAGCAATCTGCTTCAATAACAGTGAGTAAACGATTTAAAACTGCTCAAATCAGTGATTTTCAGAGAATGCCACATAAAATGTGTGTGCAGCTGTGTAGTCGCTTTGCAAGTAGCGATTGTGTGATGTCCTGCTGGTAAGTGCAAGTCTGTAAAGCCATTAAATGTGTGCATAGCAATGAAAAGTAGCCTCAGTTTAAAGTTTGCAGCCAGAGAGAGACTGTGGGTTGTAAAATAAGTGCAACACTAGTAAAAGCAGGCAATCCTGTGCTGAAACCTGAAGTTTTAAAAGGGACTGTAATTAAATGAATGTTGCCAGCAAGTGAAAAGTCCAAGAAAAATCCTGTAAATGTGAGAACAGCCAGAACAGAGCAAGTTGTGCAGTTTGAATAAAAGTTATTAGTAGCTGCTGTAAATCGGGTGTGCAGTGGCTTGACCCAGAGTCTGAATGTTGATGCACAGGAGTGTTGCCGCCGCCATTACAGGGTGGGGTAGTAAAGTAAACATAGCAGCAGAGTAGCCATTTTAAAGCTACAGAGTGTGTTCATTTAAAGTGGGTCTTTCAGTTACAGTGAACTTTTGTTTGTTTTTTGCAGTTATGGCCTCAGGACCAGCTCGTTAACCGGATCATGCCCGGGTTGCAGTAACAGCAGCAGTAAATAGATTGAGAGACATTGAAAATTGGTGCTATAGAGGGCAACTCTCTCCTGATGTGGCAATTCCTAATTATCCAGTGCGTGTATGCCAGATGTGCTTGAGTGCTGGAAGGGATGTCTTCATGATTCCTCACTGTGCTGGTTGTCTACAAAAATATGGCTTGTATAAAGCGCCTAAAATTCGTTTGGCTCCCACATGGACACAACTTCAAGAATCTGCAGTTGGCAGCACACAGCATCAGGCGGAGCCTGTGGAGGAAGGTCCCTCAGGGGAGTGTGGCACAAAGTTAGAGAGTGCAGAATTAGAGACTAAATCTGAAGTTGAAGTTTTGGATGCTGGATCTCAGAAGGCAAGTTCAGATAAAGCATCAATAGACCCCTGGGTGGGGGAGCCTAGCCCTAGTCTCGAAGGTGAAGATGAGATGCGGGAGGCCGTTGAATGGGAGGTGTCTACCTCCGCTCCTAGTGACGAATGGATAGTCTCAGGGGTGAGAACTACTGCTCACTCCTGGGCTCAGATCCTCAGTGAAGAGGAAGATGAGGGGGAACCTATGTGGCCTTGTGAGAAAGGAACGGGTACACAGCCTCAAGATCTTGCCTCGGAGGAATGTGTTCAATTAGGTGGTGATGCCACTGCCCTGGCTTCACCAGAAGAAGAAGAAGTCAGGGATCCATTTTTAATTTCATTGAGGATGCAAAGCTGGCAGAACCAGGACTGGCCACCCCCAAGCCAAGCCAGTGGTCTCAGATTGACCAAAGCAAGTAAAGAGGAGAGACTGGTTCGTAGAAAGGCCAATGAAATCTTTGGTATGACCTTTCCTACCTTTCCTTGGAGAGTCTGGGAGGAGATTGAGAACTGCAGGAAATCCTGGATCTGGGATGAAGTAATGAAACATGTGCATCCTGGGGCTAACCAGCATGTAAGGAATAGACTGTTCCACGAAAAGTATACACAGTGGAAGAGAGGAGGACACTGTTTATGGACAGAGTGAGAATAGTGGACGGAGAGGGACACAAAGTCTCCCACTGTGTGAATTATGTGCGTCCAGATGGAGTAATAATTCAAGCCCCTGACCCCCTCTACTATTGGCCTCAATGCAAGGACCTCCCAGTAATTAAGCCCATGCCTACAAAATGGAGAGCCGAGCAGTGGTAGTCAATACTGCCACATCTACACTGTGAAGTAACCTTATTGAACTGCCAATATGAATAAACAAGAACTCAGGTGCTCCACATTCTTCACTCCACAGTGTATTGCCCTATTCAGCAGCCATCTACTGGTACCACCAGATGACTTCAGATCCAGAGAGGACACCAGCCCAGCTGTTTTCCTGTTCATCGCCTGGTAATCGGATAACGCCGGACCAGCTGTTTCTCTTTTTGTTCCTGTTCTAAAGTTCCTTCTCCAGTTATGACATCAGCCCAGCTGTTTCCAGATGTGCACTCCTGTGGTTTCCCTGAAGATGTCCGCCCAGCTGTGTCAGAAGAAATGCTGCCAGGGAGAGTCTTCGGCAGGGACCAGGTTGGTGATGTATGAATACTTCAAGAGGCTGGTAAGTCCCCAAAAACTTTTTATTCTATCCTTATGACATTGCAGTACACACCTTACACTACAGACTTCAAACAGTGTGTGAACTGTCTGCAAAGACTCTCCCCTTTGGGATTGTGGCCTTAAAGAACTATGCTTCATGGGGCTTCGGCCCAGGAGATACTCTTTAAATGGACTGGCCTTCGGGCCTTGTAGTCACTAGTGGGACATTTAGGGCATTCCATCCCCCCCAAAGGTGTATTGCTACCAATGTCATTGTACTTTAATGTAAATACTGTGTTTTCTACCTTTTTTCTAAAAAAAAAAAATATATATATATATTTTCCTTTTTGGGATTGGTCAGTGCTTTTTCTGTGTGGTAAGGGTTGTTGTTGTTGTTGCTGTTGTTGTCATTGTTGTTTAGATAGACTGTACATGCAGATTAGGATGTGTTTTTTTTGTGTTTTGTCTTTTCTTACAGGTGTTCCTGGAAGACAAAAGAGAAGACAAGAAGAGGAGGAGGGGCTCATCGGAGTTCCTCGTCAGTGCTTACGGTGTAGAATTTAAATGTACTGTGTTATTATTGCTAATGGTTGTAGTTGCAGGCTGTCCAAGGTCGGGGAGGTCCCCGGGTTTTGTTTTTATTTGGGAATATTATGTTAGAGGCAGATAGCTTTCCCTAGAGGGTTAGGGGGGATAGACAGGCTGTGATCCTGAGCGGCCGTAGGGATTGCAGCGCTGATCTATCAGGGCTATGCTCCGAACAGTTCTACCAGAGCCACTAGGAGTCCATAGTATGTGGATAGAGTAGAGGCTGATATGTCAGCTATAGGCTTCTAGGCCCTTAGTGTTGCCTACCTGTGCTTGCACATGGTAGGAGGGGGCCTGATCACCCCCCTCCGTAGGTAGCACATAGGGTGGGATGGCCTAAGGCTGGGTGCATAATGACTGGGGACAGTCATTTTCCTGGTCAAGGGCGAGTGTAACCCCTTTGTTACCCGGGGTTACTAGAATCCCAGTAAGACCTAGTGGTAGGCAGGGAAGGCAGCTTGTGAAACTCCAGTTAAATGGGTTTCACACTGTCTCACTCTGTCCTCAGTCACAGCTGAGACTTGAGAGATGACATCGCTATAGAACTGTCGCAGCTGCATGAGCCACATTTGGAATCTTCAGCTCAGAGTAAGTTTAGAACCTTGGGAATTCAAAGTCAGTCTTCAGTTTTTCCTTAAGCAAACAAGAAGGACACCAGTAGTTGTCTGTTTACCCCCCTTCCTCTGGGGGGGGAGGAAAAATTCTTTGTGGGTTCCAAGGGCAATCCCCTTCTCCCACCCTGGGAAGGAAGCTGCCTGTTTTAATTTAAGTTCAGTCTGTTCATGTATAGCAGCAAAGGTTACATTGCTTCGCCTGTGGGGCACCTGCAACGAATGGGTGAGTGTTTGGCCCCATTGGAAGGGGCAAACAACTTCTTTTCTTCAGATGGATTTCAAGTAAATGTGGACTGCTATTTGGGAGGACTATGTCAACTAGGACAAACAAATAGAGCAGTCATCTGTTTAAAGTGTTAATGGATTTAAAGTTCACTGTAGAGGGGGTGCTTCAGGTCATCCACCGTCAATCTACATTTTAAAGTCTAAAGTTCTGTGTGTCCATAGAAATGGTCGGGTATGGGCTGTGGGAGCTGGATGTGGGAAAAACCCCCATCTTCAGTAACCAGGTCCACCTCTACAGATTTCTTCTGTGTTTTTGCTACTTGCCCCATGCGCTTGGCCAGTGATGGGGTGGGTACCCAGATGTGGGTTGCAACTTGAAAATCTCTGTAGGAGTCGCAGACTCTAAGTGGTGTGGGGAGCCACAGGATGGGAACATTACTCCTTGTAGGATGGGAGTACTCTTTGTTTGATGGGAGTTTCGATTTGGAAGTACGAAAACAAATCTCTCTAGGAGTCGCAGACTTCAAGTGGTGTGGGGAGCCACAGTTTGGGAGCCTCCTTGTTGGATGGGATGTCTTGCCAAGTAAAGTTTGGGTTCATTCTTCAAGTGGACCGTCAGTCGAATGGCCAGCAGGGGTGCCGGGCCAGTCGGGCTATGTATCCAATGCGCATGCAAAGTCCGGGCTGAGTGCCTGGTGGGTCCAAAAGCCAGACAACTGTAGTAATGTGTTCATTCTTCAAATGGACCGCTGTGTTTTAAAGTCTGGTCTGCATTACAGTTATGTAGCCCTTTGGGGGACCGTGCAGTGCTTTGTTTATGTTCAGTGAGTTAATAAATAAAGCCACACTGAAAATCCCTATTCTGGTTCTGGACATTACAGTTATTGCTTCCTGTAGTTGGATTTACTTGGGTGCCCCGTGCTGAGTAGCCAAACCTAGGTCTCTTGTGCCAGGTAACCTCATCCTTCCCCCAAACCCGTAGATACCATATGTATATCCATGTTACAAAAATGGACATATGGGTTACACATTGCATCCTTTATACCTGGTAAGGCCACCTGTTCCCAGAATGCCTTTCCAGTCACCAAAAAACCTTTCCCATGCAAGGAGCCTGTACTGTGTACTTATTTTCTTTACCTCCTTGTCAGCTTGCTGCTACACTTTTTCCAATGTTTTTGGGGTCCAGCAAGGTGGCCAAGCTGCCAGATGACTGAATCCAGCATGGAGAGGAGAGGACGAGGCCTGGTGGAATGTTGTACAACTTAATGTGTGACTTGGTGGGGAGAGGGTTAGGACTTTTTATATTTTTGGTTGTCCTCTTCAATGTTTTCTGTCATTGCACCTCAAATTCACCCCCTTTGACTCACCACAGTGACCTGTACTCCCCCTCCCTATCTCTCCCATCCCTTTCACTAAGACACATGTCCCACTGTACTACTTTCATCTCTAAATACTGGTTTGGCACACTTCCTTCCCACCTCTCCTCCCTCATAGGTCCAGCCACCCCCTACCCCTCATGCATAAATTGCCTCTGCTCTTTCACCCTCCCACATGCCAGGAAACTTGCTTTCACTTTCAGACTCCTTTCCCTCTGGAATAACCTCCTCCAACAAACCCGCCTCACCCCCTCCTTCCCTGCACTTAAGCATCTACTCAGACCATCTACTGTTACATCCTGCTACTGTCCACTGACCTAAGTGATGACCTTGTCTCTTTTTTTCTCTTGCATACTGACTTTGTAACCTAATTATAAGTGGAAAATATTTGTATATTGTTTATCAATGTAGCCCTTTGTTATGTTTTTGTACCCCTTGTCCCCGGGTCGCACCTGGAAACAAGCTTCTACTCAGTGTGTCTTTCCCGGTAACCACATTTTAAATAAATGTTTATATGCCCAGGAGTATTTTTATTCCCCAGTATGGGTGAATGGAAGCATCCAAAGAAAGCACATTTGCCACCCAGATGCCTTGTCAATGTTTCTCCCAGCTCATTAAGTAGTCCTATTGTGCACAGACTCCTGTGATTCCTGGTCACAATATACTGTCAAGCAGTTTCCTATACCCACCGACAACTGGAGAGGTGATTCCAAGAGAATGCTTGGTCTTCCTATTGCCAGACTTTTCCTGGTATCCCAGTCTCACCTGCATGCAAGACAACTTCCTGCTATCTGATGACACATCTGTTGTACAGTCACAGCTTGTATACCCTGAATTTTCTGTGATACCTCTAAAGGAATTACATGCCAGCTTGCAGTACTGCTGTCGGTGCACAAGAGAGAATCTCTTTATAAATATCTGGTAATATTATTTTATTTATTTGAAAATTGATACCCAGGAGAGGCACACTGAGCCAATACTGGTTTCCAGGTGTGACCCAGGGAAGAGAACAGTGGTTCGAACAGAAGCATTTACATAGTAGCAAAAATACCAGTCAATTAAAAATGAGTGCAAAATATAATAAAACACAAAAATATGGTTGTGCAGAGAATAAAGTGAGGTACAGTTTAACTGAAATGCCTAACAAGTACATATTCAGAAGAGGAAGTCAGCCTTAGTGAATAAGAACAATACTGACAACTGGCGAATGACTTGAAGAGCAAGTTATTGCTCAGTCTCATAAGGGAGGGAGAGATGTAGTGGTGTGGAAAGTAACTCAAGGCAGGAGTTGGGACCCAACCCTCTGCTGACCAGGATGGTAGGTGGCCATAAAAATATCAGGAGGAAGATTAACAGGAACATGTGAGGAAGGGTTGGAGTTTCAACTGGTGCCTGAGGGAGCCAGGAAATAAGAAGAGGCAGAGGGAGGAGGGGAGTTGTTTTCCAAAGTGAGGGAAGTCGATAGGAGCAGGCAGACATCTGACCATATCAATTGCTACCACTGTAACTTTGCATATTTTAAAGCTTTTATTGTTCAGTCAGCTTTACTCTAAAGCCATTAAAGACAAAACTTACTGAAATGAGAACTGTGTGCAGTTGTCATTCACTACACCAGCCCCCCAGGTGCTGTCCAACAGGTGCCATCTTCCATCGAGGTGAACGGCATTCCAGGCATGATCAGTGTCCTTGAATCTTTCACCTATTTTGTAACTGTAGCCTTTTGAATGCCCAGAGACTTCTTCACACTTGATTCCTGCAAAACTGAGGGAAACCTATACAGTCAGAAATTAAAACAGACAGCTGTTTATGGACAACCAGAAACACACATGATGACCCCAACAGTGAAACACTTAACCCCACTCACCATATAAATATCTTATTGTAACTTCCTCCAGGTCTTCAAGTAAGGACAACTCTCTTAAACCTAAATTCATTTTTTAACCCCTGCTTGATTTTTAACAAGTGTCTGCAGCTGCCATTGTCTTATGAATGGGCAGAACAATTCTTATGTCCTGACTTTTTATCACGAAGATGAAAACCTCTTCGTTTGATCTAAAAACTCTGTTTCCTTAGTTACAACCACAAGTAACAAAAGTTATTTCATTTAAAGTATTCTTCACTTTAATCCATTGATTTATGAAATAAATGACCTACTCCAAGGCTATGCATAAAGTAACAAATAAAACATGATGTGGGCTGTGCTAGGTAATATAGCTCCTAGTTTACAAAAATGCATTGTTAATGTAATTATCAAGATAAAAACAACGATGCACAGATGAAAGTGTATCCCTACACTGACACTGTGTTAACATGCTATAACATGTTGATGTAACTCCAAGCTTTCATTTAAAGAAAATTAAGTTCAATGGCCTACGCAGTCAGTATAGTGTTATGCTTGTGCAACTATGTTACTTAGGTTTTAGCCATTTGCACTTTCTATTCCAGAGGAATTACCACCTTATAGGGGTACCAAAGGCAAGGAACCCTCTGGAGAGTTCCACCCCTAGAGGTGCCGCAGGATGCTTCCCTTGGCTAAAGTTGCCTTAGGAAGGATCCCCAAAAAAGAAAGTAGTAGTATGAAGCAAATAAGCAATCAGTAATTGTGAGGCATAGATAAAGCATCAGGCAGCTTGAACGTAATGGGATGCACAGGTTAGCAATGGCATGGGTTTGGTGGGTTACAAGAAAATAAGGGGACCTCCTAAGGAGAGAGGGAATGGCAATAGGGACACCATCCTCCTCCAACAGCAGATCCTGCCTACGGAACTTTGGAACACTGCGCTAACTAACAGTTATGACCTGAGACACAGAGGAGAGAAAAAAAAACCTTTGAGGAGGAAATCTCTGGGGATCCAAGGCCTAGATCGCCTTCCCTCCAGGCTTGGGATATTTTATTTAGTGATGGCTCTGCCGCTGCGATTTGGATACCCAATTAAAGGGTGGTGGAAAATATTCCCATTTGGAGGGAAAGAATCACTCTATCCTACTAACAGGAATGCCATGGAGGGTTGCGAGCCGCTGCGCTCAACAACAAACAGATATTTTTCAGCATGGTTTCTCCACTGGAAGTCATGCTTAACTAATCTCGTTAGTTTCTTTGAGCCAGTTAGCGATGTGCTAGATAATGGCTTTCCGGTGGACGTCATATTTTTGGATTTTGAAAAGGCATTTGATACTGTCTCACATAAAATTCTGACTGAACATCTACACAATTTAAATCTGGACATGCATTTCATTAATTGGATTTCATCATGGTTACATAATAGATATCAAAAAGTGGTTATTCATGGTCATGAATCCAACTGGAGTCTAGTAACCAGTGGTGTACCACAAGGCTCTGTCCTCGGACCTCTACTTTTTAATATAATGATTACTAGTATGCAAACATCTAAAGACGTCTGGATAAATAAATACACAGATGATTGTAAAATAGGTTGTATTGTGAATAACACTATCAGCAAATATATTACAAGATAATTTAAATAATTTACTAAATTGGGCAGTTAAAAATAAAATGAACTTCAACCCTGCAAAATGTAAAGTTATGCATATGGGGAATAATAATAAAAAGTACACATATTTAATACAAAATGTAAAATTAATGACCACTACAGAGGAAAAGGATTTGGTTATAACAATTACAGATTATTTAAAATTGAATTCCCATACTAATAAAACCGTTAAAAAATGTCACATGATTATAAGTAATATTTTAAGACATATCAAAAGTAGAAAATCATCAGTTATATTGCCCTTAGATACAAGCTTGGTTCGCCCTCACTTAGATTACTGTGCTTCATTTTGTGCCCCAACCTCTATAGGCTATCAACAAATGACAGAAAGCATAGCGTAGAGTAACTAAAAGGATTCTTAAAATGTCTGAAATAGATTATGGTACCAGATTAAAAACATTACAACTATATACTCTTTGAAGTACAGAATTTTAAGAGGTGATCTAATTTACACTTATAAAGCATACCAAAATGATTACTTGTTAAATTCTATTGGATTAGAAAAAAGTTTACAAATAATTTTACTAGATCACATAATTTGAAACTAAAATCAACCCTATGTAAAACTAACAAAAGGATGACATTTTCACTCAGAGAATTCCTCCTATTTGGAATACACTACCAGCACATATTATAAGTAGTGAAAATGTAGAACAGTTTAGAAAAAGACTTGATGAATACATGGGTAATAAGAAGTTTTACTTCCACCACTGATATCAGCAGGTGGCGAGTTCAGAAATGGGTATCTCGCTTTTGAACTTGTACCAATCTATGAACAAGCCACCTCCAAGGTTGGAGGAGGAGAGTAATAACCACTGAGGCACTCACCCAGTCTACCAATCTAAAAACAAACCAGGTGAACTAGAGGTAGTTATAGGGAGAATAGCTTGAATGGTGCCTCCTCGCTTGGGCACTAAAGGGGCCCCCGTAAGCAACCCCAGCCCTTCAGAGCTACATCTTAACTTCCACAACTTGAGGTGCCATTGGTATGATTGACAACTGAAGGTCCACCCAGACCGAGAACATTCCCAGCTATGGGCCAGGTGAGAAAGACCCCGCCCCAAGGTTCACATGCTCAAGCTGCAGACTCAGGTGCAGAGCAAGACTGTCGGCTGCATGGTAGCTGCACCAGAATGGTGTGGCTGGCATGCCCCAGGGACTGATGAGGAGCTGCATGAGTGCTGAGAACTTGCTGGGCAGATGGCAAGGAGCAAAGATGACATGAGCAAGAGTGGATCTGGACGTAGTTCAGTAAGACAGGGTAGTTCAGTGGGGCAGGGTAACAATAATTGGACCTGCACATAGGTCAGTAAGCAGTAGAAATAGTCAGACCTGCATGGTCTGCAAAACATAGTAGCAATGGTAGGACATGAACATAAGTGAGAGAAGCAGCACTATGTTAGTGGGGCAAGCCAGCCAGGCATTCAACAAAGCCAATAAAGGTGACAAATATTCTGAGGATTTTCGGTGGCGGAGACAGGATTTAGAACATAAGTAATAAGCCACATAGGGCCATGACTCCACAGACTCTTCCAAGTCCCTGCTGTAGGAAAAACAAAGTGATGGAAGGGGTCAAGACCACATGCAGATATTAAAGCTAGTTTACAGCACCAGCAGTAGCTTAGCCAACATCATGAGTATAACAGCAGCCTACAAACAGTGAATGGCATCAGCTATAAGTAGTAGTATTCTATAAGCATGGAATGAAGGGAAGCACAATGTTCTGAGAGCAGCTATGAACATGTAAGAGGTTGATTAAGCTGAGAAGCATGATTGAGCTGCATAGCAAGGGTTCAGAGGGAGCCTGAATCAGGTGAAAACAATTAGGTGTGTAGTATGGGGAGCAGCATTATTTTAGGTAGAATACAGGTACTGATTGCAATAACAATGTGAATAATTGAAAACAAGTAGCTTGGACTCTAATGAGCAAAATGGTAGGAGCTTAGAAACCAAATCCCCCCCAAAAAAACAAAACAAAGGTAAACAAACAAAACCAAGACACACAAACACAGAAAAAACATGGAAGGGACAAGAGGAAGCACACAGCCGGAGGCAAAATGAAAACCAGAAGGAGAAGAACAAAACATAGAAGTCCAGCAGAAAGAAGTGGCAAGGTGGGGGGGGTAGGCCACAACTAGCTGCAGAGGACAAATTGACAGAGCCTCCGGCTGGCAAAGAAAAAGTGCTTCAGAAGGAGACTGAGGGGAATTGTTTATATACTGTAGCTCAGGAAATGGGAGTGGCTGGCTGCTTGTCCATCAAACCATAGGCAGAGCCTTCCAATTCTAAGCCACAATAGTGCCAATGTTAGACCTTTTTAAAGGTAATTACTTTGAAATAGCAGGCCACTTATGAAACTGTTTGGGCTAGGAATTTAATTTTCTTAATATGAAACTTGGAATAGTTGACATGGCTGTGTACTGCCTATATACTGTCTGTGTATCAATATATATTGAAACACATCAAGATATATCAACGCATTTTTAACCGTAACATTTTGGTTAAAAGTTTACCAACATTACCTACATTAACATGTATCAACACATGGAAAGTGTTATCGACAGAAGTTATCCATAGCAACCTGATTCTAAGCTTTCATTCTAAAACAAAGTTCCTAGTCTCTACAGTTCCAAATGTAGCCCTTTCAAAATTTCTTTGAAAAGGGCTAACTTTGAAATAATTAATGCTAGAAGCTTATTTTCTTTCAGTAAAGTTTGGAGTCATATCCACAGAAACATCGAAGAATCGTAATTGCATCCTGCTGACTGCGAGACGCGAAATTGTCCAGAAGATGACACTCCCCATCTTTGACTACTGCGATGTAGTCTATGGTGCTGCTCCCAAATCTTCCCTGACCAAGTTGGACACTCTCTTTAACTCCTTCTGATGCTTTGCTCTCGACTCCCCTTCCCGCTCCCACCACTGTGAACTCTATCGCTCTCTAACCTTCTTTCCACTGTCTCACAGATGCATCTCTCACTGTGCCAAACTAACCTCCAAATTCTGGTTCAGGGGGCTCCCCCTCCTATCTCTCATCCTCTCTGTCCACTCCACCTCCCCCCACCCACTTTCTCAGATCAAATGACTCCCACACTTTGACGGTCCCTCGTAGCTCCACCCTCATCGGTCAGACTGGTTTTGCCCATCGTTTCCCTAAAATCTGGAATTCCCTCCCCTCTGAAATATGACACTCCTCCTCAAACTACTCCTTTACCTCTGCCCTACACAATTACCTTTCCCTCAGCTGTTCCTGCTTTAACCCACCTTAATACCTGGCACCAGTTTCTGCCTTCCTACTATAAATCCCCCCGGCAGGGTTCTCAACATCCTGAAGGGGGAAATCAGGAAATGGCTACCCCTTCTTCCCCATATTCACTTCTTGCCTCTCCCCCCTCTCTTCTCCACCTGCCCTTCTGGGTCACCAGTGTGCACAACCTAACCCTGTCCTTTTTACTCCAACAGCACTTGCGTACAACCTCGAGCCTGCTCCTGGTACGCTCATGCACTATAAATGGTTCTATAGGTTTTGTTCATATGTTCTTTTGTATGATTTTGGACATGTATTGTAATTTACACAATGTTCCTGTACTGTTTATTGTACAATACCTTGCGTTCCAACTGTTACACCATCTTACAATGTTGTATTGTTTGTACTACCCACATACTATTGTAACTGATCTTCCTTCACAACCCTATTTAACCCCCTCCCCCCCAGGTCGCACCGTGAGATGAGCAACTTGTTGTTCAGTGTGCCCCCCGGTGAAACATTTCAATAAATAAATAAAACCCTATGTTACACACCCAACCTATTCTCTCCTGATTCCATTTCTCAGCAATCCTTGGGGCACTAAAATCAGTGAGAGGTATTTTTCCGCATATAAGCCTACCGATTAGCTTTGCATCCAGATGGTTATTAATTTAGGAGGCTAACTTTTTTTTTCTTTTCAGTTCTCTTAATCTGCCGTGGTGGGTCACAGCTGGCCTCTGCTACCTTTACCCCTCTTGGAGTCTTTCGGGATCTCCCATGCGCTTTGCACATCCTGGCAGAACTCCCGAGCAATCCCAGAGGCTTCATCATGTGGTGATCCCTGATTTTCCACCTGTTTTTCTCCCTTCCCTTTCTTCCCAGAGCCCCAAAAGTAGCATTGCATGTGCATGAAGGTGCACATGCACACCACTACTCCACACTGGCCCCATCTACCCTCCCATGGTCTAGTACCAAGCTTCTTGGAGGCGGCAATACCACCCAGACTCCACTGGGTGGCAGACAAGCACTGAGAGGCCCCCTTAAACCCTCCCAAGGAGGAGAGCTGCCTGATGGCAACCTACTCAATGTCCTGTCCCCCCCGATGACGCAGGCTCATTCCCAAACCTGGGCTGCTGGCGTGGCATGAGGTGTGGCATCCAGCACCTTAACCCTCTGCGCCACCTGGCTGGCTAACGTAGGAGGCTAACTTAAAGATTTTTTTTCAGTAAATGTAAAAACTAAAGTGCCAGGCAGTGATTTGGGGGATAGAGCAAGAACTACAGTAGACGTACCTGGCTTGTTCTAGGCCTCTACGCATTGGTACCCTTAAAAACTCAAACAGTTGTGGTGTGCCGATCCACTGTTCACATTAGAAGCTAACAGGGCCTCCGAGGGATGTCTCTTATGGTATAAGAGGCTCTCTGAGCCTGAAGTTTGAGTGAGAAGACTGCTCAGTGAAGCTGAGCAGTTCTGTCTGCCCAAAACACAGGCTCCGAATCTCTGATACCATAAAAGACATCCCTCGGTGTCTCCATTAACTTAGGGAGAGGAGAGATATGCTAGAGACCTTAAAGTTCCTGAAAGGAATAAACAAGGTGAACCCTGGGGAATTATTTAGCATGAGTAACAATTTGAGGTCATGAGGGCACAAGTGGAAAATGACTGGAGAGAGGCTCAGGAGGGACATGAGGAAGTATTACTGCAGATAAAGGGTGGTGGAGCAGTGGAACAGTCTACCAGCTGAGGTGGTGGGCGCAAAAAACGTTCATGGTTTTAAGCACGTTTGTGACAGAGTGAAGGGAATAGTAGTTACACAGGCGACAGACACTGGGAGGGAAATGGGGTGGATAGGGAGGACTAAGTACCTGAATGGACATTAGGTCCTGAGATTAGATATAGAACCATGGGCATACTGGATGGTCTACTGGTCTTTTTCTGTCATCATTGTATATGTTTCTATAATTGACTCAAGTTTAGTTTGAGTGATTTATAACAAGTTTAGTCTTTTTTAATATTATTGTGCTGTCCTTCTCCTAATGTTGAAGTGGTCCGTTCCCTCCTAGCGCTCCTGCACAAGAGCGCACTGTGCACAGGATAAGAGATACAGCAGCTCTGCATGCTGAGTGGCTGAAATCATGTTAGTGATTTATAATGCTTATGATAATTGGCCACTGTGGTGGTGGTGGTGGAGGCTCCTCAGAGTGTGACTGCATAAAACAAGTCACGTGACCTAACTGCATGTACCAGAAGCTCCTGATTTGAATTCTAGTTTCCATGTAGTGTGTTCTAATATGTAGAGCTAAGGAATGATAGAAGGACAATATGGTTCTAATCCCAGCTCCAAGGTAGTCTAATATAATGATTACAGTTCAGTATTGTGAGGCTGGCCCACTAGCGCTTCCACTTGCTACACTGGCAATCAGAGTCTGGGAATAGGCTCCATCACTCAAGGGTCATGGGGAAGAAAGGATTGAGCATTCTATGGATGACTTTCCTCCAAAAGGGAGTGGGATCTTATATCCTGCTCTTCATCTGCTGCCCAGTGGAGGCTGGGTGGCAGTGCAGTCAGGTTACGCAGGCTTAGGAGGGATCAGCAGACAGCCTTTTTGGCCAAAAACCTAAGGCAGAAAACCCATGACTGTAGCAGGTTGATGCCTCAGTCCCTTTGAGGTCCTGCACCGCCATCTATGGCATGCCCTCAACTAGACAGGTCTCTGGAGGGACTTGTCTGCCCCTCCCATGGAGATAATCCATGAGGGACCCTTTGGAGAGGTAAGCCCTAGAGATGATGGGTGAGAGGGCTGCAGGAATCAGAGGCAGAAGGAAGCAGGGCAAAGATAAGGGGACATAAATGATTAAAAAAATAGGTACACACTGGCCCAGTGATGCTGTGGGCTGAGGCACTGGATGCCTTACTTAACACAATGCCTGTGACCTGGGTTCTGGAATGACCAGTGGTCACCGGGGTGTTGATGTGGGGGGGGCAGAATCAAGAAGAGCTGGCAGGCTGCTCTCCTCTCCTGAGTGTGGTGTGGGTGAGTTGTTGCCCTCCCATAGTTCCACTCCCACTGAATGGAGGTCCAGTGGGAAGCGTAGGCAGAGGGGGTGGCAAGATGGGAGGGCGGAGGGGGCTGAGCTGGTGCCACAGTGTGCGTGCTTGCATCCACACGCATGCACGGAGGTCTAAGTGTGAGTGGTGCACCACGCCATAGAGAAATTTTAAGTCTAATACAGTAGTAGTTTTAACCCTAGGATAATTGCCTTATTTTTATATTAATTTAGAAGCCAATGGTGGTATTGGACCTATTAAATTTATATAAAATATTTGCCTAAGGTTAACTGGACTAAAATCCAGAGGCTGAGAGCTACGGAGCAACTGCACACTGAGCTCAGAAGAGTTTCAGCAGGGTCCTGACAAGCTTTTTTGCCATTTATAATAGGTAAACCACCGTTGCCTATTAAGGATTTGGTGATATTGTGGTGTTTGAAAAACACTTTTTTCATCTATTTGGGCAGTGTCAGGTCCTTTTCAGTATGCCTTGTGTTGCCATGAAAATTTCTCCTGGCCTTGTTTTTTGTCCTGTACTCCCCCTAGGTTACGGCAGTCTTGTGGTGGAAGAGGCCGGGTCCAGGAAGAAACAGTGGGAAGCCCCAAAGCCCCATGGGGGGGGTTGCAGAAAGAAGGCCCGGAGAGTTGAAAGTAGTGGAAAATTTATCCGAAGCTCCAAGGAGAAGAGAGAAAAATAAAATTAAAAACTTTACTCTGCCCGCTACAGTATAAAAGGGAAGTTGTGCAAAGTTGTAACATTTGTTTTTTTAGTGATTATGTGTCGTACTTAAGTGTTTTTAATTGTGTGATTCTTTTCTGTGGACTTTGGAAATAAATATAGTGTAAATCAGTCTTTTAATATAAAGTCAGACAATAATTATAAAATTAAATTAAAGTTGTATTTTGATTATATATTATTTAGGATTCAAATAGATCAAGAGTCATGATTGGGTAGAGCGTATCACATGATTTTTATCACTTAAGCGCATGCGCTAGTAACCTTCAGGTATCCTGTTTGTTCAGTCGACTGCTGATGGTTGGTGTTGTCGGTTGCTGACCGCTCGCACGAGTACGCCGAGGGAAGATGGTCTGAAAGCCTGCACAGTCTGTATTGAGGTGTAGATCTGTATTGCAGTGGAAAACTTTGACCTATCCTCATATTCTGTGCTGGTAAACCAAGGGAGTGCATTCACCCTTGGTTTTTTGCTGTTGTGTTTGTACTTATGCATGCTCTAATGCCATTAGCATCGGCCTCGCTTGCTCACACTGTTTGAACCGGGCACCATGCTTCATACACTGTGTACAACTGCATTGTTATCAGCACTGTGGTCAAGTGTTAGCAGTCTTCTACCCTCTAAGATGTTAAAGATGTTAAAAATGTTTTTAAATATGTAAGTATTCTGAAAATATTCTGTTAGCTTATTGGAATCTGTTTTATCTGCCATTTAATTGATTGTTCACCAGACAGCAGTTTTGGACATTTGTTACTTTTATAAAAAAAATTATTTATATTAGTTTTAGGGGGTGGGCTTTGTTTCTATTAAAAACATTCTCAATTGTTCATTTTTGTTCTCTTATTGTTTAGCCTGGATTTCTGCCTTTTTTCTGGCTGTCGGGCTATAGAAGAGAATATTATCCCCACATCAAGCAAAGTTTGGTTGACTGTGACTGCTAACTCTGCCAATTTTATGAACTGTATGAACTTTTGCAACAATATGGATTAATCAATTCGTATATAACTCTTTTCGGGAACATATTTATTTGCATGAAAGAACCCTTGAGTACTTGCTGGTGATTTCCTGATTTGACAGAAGCAGTGAATTCTGTGGAACCTCTGATGAAAGAGGACTGTTATGAGTGTCACAAGGAGCTAGGGAAAGCTAAAAAGATCATGAGGCTTTAGAAGATTTTGGAACAGCAAGATAAAGCCTGCCACAGCGATTGGATAAGACTGTTTAAGATTGCTCATAAGATTGATTCAGTGCTGTTAGTGCTTCCAGTGCTTGATTTGGATTTAACTTATTAGATCTGGAGATCGAAAGACCCAGATTTTTGTAAAAGGCTATAGAACACATAGGTCACACAGGTTAAAGGTTATAAGTTTTCTCCCTGTTCTTTGCCTAGTGCATAAATATTATAAGAACTTATAGAGTGTGTAGTGTGCATAGAGAAAGTGGTCTTTCTTTGCAAATTATTCATTTTGCTGCCTCATTATTTCCATAGCTCCCGTGACCTTATAGTCGTATATCACCTGAATGTTTTTAATTGGTCTATCAGGTGGATAATTATGGTTAATACTAGGTTGCAGAGGCTTAATAATAGTAACCTCTCACCTTTGCAAGAAACAGCTAAAATAAGCAGAGTATTAACTGAGCAGAACAAACAGGTGAAGCAGTCCAAGCAAACAAAAATTATTGATCACTTGTGTAAAATTAATAAAACCTCTACACAGAGGAATGTAATTAATTTAACATCAGCAATAATAACAACAGAAAAGGTGGATAGTGGGGAGGATGTTTTTTCAGCACACACCACTCAGGCTTGAATTGTTGAAAGAATATGAATTTGGGAAAAGTTTAAGGGAAAGTTTAGAGAATAGGGAGCACTCTCTGGAATCCATCATGGGTAATACCCCAGAAACTGATTTATCTAATAGAATAGAAGAAGCAAGTTGGGGTATGGTGGAAGGTATAGCAAGAGGTAGTAGTGTGGAAAAATCACCTATATTTTGGAATACTGGTGAGTCACCCAGCTCTATTAAGCAACTGGGGAGTTCTAATTATGACCACCAGAAAAATAGGACAGAATTTAGTAATTTAGAGGAACTTTAACATACAATTAATGGATTGAAAGTATTAGAGCAGGAGACTAATTGTCATTGGTACTGCAACTCCTGTGGTGTTAACAAAATAGAGATGAAGCCAAGGACAAAGAACTGAGTTCTAAATATATGCCTGTCGGTTTGGATGAGATGATTGAGCTTTTGAAGAATCCTAGGAGTGCTGCCATAGTCTTGATAGAACAATTAGTAATTAATAAGAACTTGCTTGAGAATATGAGGGCAGACATTGCTTTTAATGAGGCCAAAATGAACCAGATACTAATGAAATTAGATCAAGAGGCAACTACTACTGATGAGTCAGCTGATAAGGAGGATTTGAGTATTCAAAGTAATGATAGATTAAGATCTGAATTTAGTGTAATTGAGTTTCTGGACGATTCAACAATGTAAAAATCAAAAAAGGTAAAGCCAGAAATAGGAGAGGTAGAAGGAGAGCACAGAGGAAAATAATTGTGGGAAAAAAGCCTAGTATGCACAAAACAATTCATAACAGAGGCAGGTACGTTAAATAGTACTGAGAGTAGGGGTAACTTAAGTGAGATAAATGTTGTCCTGCCTAGCAGTATAATAGAGATATGCATCAAGTTCCTACTGACCTATTAACTAAGTTGGAGGGGTTAGAACAGGAGATTGTTGCTTTTAATCAGGAAGTTCAATCAGCTATGGGAAACAGACAGATCCCAAATTTAATGGATATGAAGAAGGAGACAGGTGGAGATTGGATTAGCTGTGACAATAGACATAATTTGACAGAAATTAAGCAGACAGATATATACCCTATCATGAGATTGTATGGTCCAGTGAGTTGGGGGAAACTCGAAGGTGCAATGAGAGACTACAAGGTTATAGCATATTTAAAGAACAAATTAGATATTAGTGTAACAGAGGAGGATGTGGTAGAAATTAGAAATTGCCCCATCGAGTCAGCAACAATTATATATATTCATTTTATGTCTCCCAGGGTTGCAAATTATATATGGGTAAACAGAGCGGAGTTGTCCGATAATGAGGTAATTCTCTTGTATCTGAATAGAGAATACTGTAACATAAGGTCAAAGGTAAAAAAACAAGAAGATAGGGAAAGAATTCTGACATTGTTTGGGCTTAATCGCATTGAACAAGAAGATGATTATAAGCTCTCAAAGGCGATTAATGGTCTGTTGACCAACTGTTTGGCAACCCCAGTTGACCAATTGGGTATACTTATTGCTGAAAGAACAAATGAGGGTAGCCAGATTGATTTAGTGGTTAATAATGATATTTTGGCTGAACAAATTCTGTTACAAGCCCCTAAGCTTGATCATCTAGGTTTATATTTAATTGATTCAGTAGCACTTGAGAACACACCCCCTTATGGTTGCACTGATGAAGTAAGGGAATATACAACTCCTCTACATTTAACTAATATGTATATGCAAATTGCTGGATACAGTGATGCATGACACTATGTGAGAGTTGGCCCAGATATGAATTCTGAATCTATTGTTTTGCCCACAGATAGTTTACCAGGGGGGTATAAATTTATCACATGGAATATAGCTGGCTGGCATAACAAACTGTCTGATGGGGACTGTATGCATTTTTAAAATGATTTTGATGTTATCTGTCTTCAGGAAACTTTGCATAATGTGAATAATGTAACTTTTTTAAATGGTTATGAATGTTTTCATGAACCTGGAACTAAGGCTTCTAAAGCTGGTAGAGTATCTGGTGGACTTATTAGCTTTTTTAAAATAGGAAGTTTCAAAAAAATACAAGGTTAGGGAAATATAAGAATTGTTTAATAAATATAATGAGGGATGATGTAGATGAGAAAGTTATTATAATCTGCTATATCCCACCAGAGAATTCTGGTTACTACTCTGAAAAAATATAGAAAGAGCTGTCTGACATTTTGTTAGAAATACAACTGGCATTTCCAGCTGCTGAATTATTGATTATGGGAGATTTTAATGCCCGTATTGGCGTATTTGATGGGTTGTTAGATCAGTTGCTTTATCTGTGTATGGGATGCTCTGAGCAGTTTCAGATGAGAAAAAACAAAGATCTTGTGTTAAATAATGCTGGACATATGGTTATTGATATCCTTGAGGAAAATAATGTGTACCCTTTAAATGGGAGATACTCAGGGGATATGGAAGGTGAATATACCTTTGTGTCCCCTAGAGGAGCATCAGTTGTGGACCTGTTTTTTTGGTCTGGCACTTTGAGTTATTGGGCTAACTGCTTTATTCAGATAAGAGGAGAAAGTGACCATAATCTAGTCATATTGGAAACTAGTTTAAGAAAAAACAGAGTAAGTAGGTATGAGGATATAGCTTTCACTGAGATTAGGGCATCCTGGCAAATAATTTGGAGATAAGAATATTCAGCCAATTTTGATCAGTTCTATGCTGACACAGCCCCTTGGTTATATTAAATCTCAAGAAATTGGTAGTATGTTAAAGTGTCTAGCTGTGCTCTTTAATGATATAAAATCAAATTTGGAATATCCTAATAATACACATGAAAAGATTATAGATTCTTGGTAGGACGCAGAATGTAAGAATGCAAAAAAAGAGATTAGGAAGTTAAGAAGAAACTGTGTTAAATCAAAAAGTAAATTAAAATTAAGACAATTGAATAAATCTAGATGTTTGTACAAACAACTTCTGATAAAGAAAAAAAGGGATATTTTGATGCTAAGTGGCTGAGTATGTTGGAAGCAGTAAGGTCCAGGGATCAAAAAACATTTTGGACACTTGTGGCAAGGGGCACCAATAATTATAGAACAAATATGGATTCATATATCTCAGAAGAAAGATGGGTGGAACATTTTACACAAATTTATTTTGAATCATTGGAAGGGCAAGCACATGAGAAGCCTTTAATGATAAATGATGAGTTTTTCCCAATTAGAATGGATGAACTATATTTAGCAATTTATGCTCTCAAGAAACAGAAAGCAACAGGTCCAGATAGAACCCCTTCTGAAGTTTTTTTTTTTTGTAGAAACTCCATTATGGTGTAGATATTTAACTATCTTTTACAATAAATGCATCATGAATAATAAATAGTTGGACTCCTGGAAAGGAGCAAACATAGTTCCACTACATAAACAAGTCTGGTCAGATCCACCACGGCTGCATAATGAAGTTAATGAATTTGTGTGAAATTGTTAAGGAGGTATGGAAAAACAACACAGTGATTTGTATGTAGTAAGATTTGTTTTGGTTTCTGTTCTAAGGAAGGCATACACATTATTAGGAAAATATATGGAGGTGTACATTTTAATGGAAGGAATCAGAAGCTTACAAAAGAACCCCAGAGCAAATGCCACTGATGTATGTGTTATACCAGATGATATTGGCCAGAAAGACACATTTTAAAGAAAACACAATTGCACATATCCCAATAATGCAAAGCATCAAGGGAAATATATGCAAATCCCCATAATGGTACAGAAGGTGGCAGTACATGAAAAAGTAATGGCTGGCATATATTCAGCCTTGGGATTATTTACATACAGATTTTTTTTATTTATTTGTTTTTTAAGAGAAACAGGGTTTTTGTCCATGAGGTGATGTAAGTTATATTTAAGCAATGTGTTGATGTCAGGAAGTCAGGTGTAATGATGATGGACTGTTAGAGAAAATGTGATATTAACTTTTAGAGGGGGGCGCTTTTGATAAGGACAAGGTAGTTATGCGTGTGATAATGGAAATATTAGGAAAATATGAGGTCAATGCAGAAGTGGAGTACAAATATGCACAGTTTCATAAGTATGTACTTAGAGTGCAGGCAAATGTGATATGCAGGTTTGTTTTAGAAATAGGTAAAAATAGTGATACATACAATTGATAGAAAAATAGATAATTACATAGACATATAGACAGACAGCAAGAGACACAGACAGACAGGCAGAATAGGAATGGCAGTGAAGTTTTGAAGTGACACCAACCCCACCCCCACCCCGCAGAGATGGACAGGCATTGGGGTGTGCCTTTGGGTCATTAGCCATAACACTCACGCCATTTCACCTCACCCTACCCTGCAGACACAGACAAGAGTCGAGGTGTGCCTTGGGGTTTTCAAACTTTATGTTCACCCCATTCCATACAGAAATATGCTGAAATGGGTACAGCATAAGAGAATGGAGTTAACTTTGGAGCTGAAGAGTCAAAGGCACACCTCAATACCTGTCGCTGGCTGCAGGGTGGGGGTGGGGGTGGAAAGGCATGAGCATTACTGTTGACAATCCTAAGTCACACCCTGATGCCTGTCAGTCCCTACAGTGCAGGGTGTTATGGTCAGAAACCCTAATGCCCTGGGTGTTTCTTGGTATTTTCACTCCAAGTTTTCAGCATGGGCTTTTTGTGACCCCACTGCATGAACAGTGACACTATCAGTTCATTAGCTGAAAGGAGATTTTGCACAGCGACTGTGCCATTTGGCACCACAGGTGCAAAAACACATTTTGAACAGGATGTAAAAAATGACAGCTATACATTTCTTGCTTCAGTAACTGCACAGCACATCTGTTGCATGACCTGCTTATTGACATTTTATATCTGCTATGCAGTGTACTGCTGCTATGGCTGTATGGCTGAGAGGGACCGGGGGGGGGGGTGATGGATGTCAAGATGAACAACTCAGAGACTTGTAGGAGGGCAGCAGCTAAGGCCACGATGCTGGGATGCATCACTAGGGGGATCACTCCAGAAGAAGGGAAGTGAAACTCCCTCTGTATAACTGCTTGGTGAGGCCACACCTTGAGTACTGCATGCAGTTTTGGAGGCCACACTTAAAGAGAGACCTTGAACTCCTGGAGAGGGTCCAGAGAAAGGCAACAAAAATTATCTGGGGCTTGGGGGAAAGGATCTAAGGGGAGAGACTCTAAGAGCTGAATATATACAAGTTGGAAGAGAGAAGGGATGGGGGGATGTGCTAGAGGTCTTCAAGCACATGAAGGGGGTAAACAGGGGTGGCAAAGTCATGGTGCTCCAAAGGAAGGGGGGCAACTAGAGTGCATGGGTGGAAGCTGGAGGGGGGATACTCAGGGGAGAAAGGAGGAGATGCTACTTCAGTGAGAGGGTGGTAGAACCATAGAATGTGCTGCCCAGGGGACTGGTGGAGGCAGAGACTGTGGAGGGATTCAAGAGGGGGTGGAACAGGTACAGGGGAAGGGTTGTGGAAGCAAAGTCCAATGAAGCGGGAATACCCTGGATTGGGAACGGAGAAGCCCAAGAGGGTGGGGGGATGCAGCAAGGTCAGCTCCCAGGGTGGGGACTGACCAAACGAGCAGACATGAAAGCCCACTATTCCTATTCTACTGCCATTTTTGTTAGTATGTTGGTATGCTTACTACACCAACATCATGAACCATAAAACAGATGACTGCCTTAACTAGGAAGGCAGTATAGTACAGTGGTTTAAGGCTCTTAAAGGAGTAGTCCACCCAGAATTTGCAAAAAACATATGTTAGGCAGAGTGTTTTGATATGTATGTTAAATCCTAGTGTGTCCTTCCCTCTGTCTGCTTTAGAAGTTTTTGCTAAATTAGCCTGCTAGCTGTATGGTAGTTTTACGACCCTTGAGGATCTCCATCACAATCAGGTTTATTGGTTTTCTTTTTCCTACGGTGCACCCTGTCTCATGTGACAGTGATGTAGCCAGGCCCTTAGATTTTGCATGTGCACAGATAACAGCTGCTAAATAGCTTTAATTCATTACTTGTGTTTTCGGTGTGTGTCAGGTCTAGCTAGCAGTAGTAAGTGTTTTCATTTTAAAATGTTACTTTATCAAACTACACACAACAATAAAAAGCATAGAAATTGCCCCAGATAATCAGTGCAATAATTAGTAAAGACTGTAGCTGTTTTCTTACAGAACATCTACTCAGCTCTCACATATTTGCTAAACCGTAACTGTAGGTATCATCATTCTACTAGAAGAAACTGGGAGTTAGGGCTAATTTTGCTCTGTGACATGACTTTCATTTATTTTTTTTATTTGTTTTTGTTACAAATGTGAAGTGTCTTTTTAATAAAGTATGAAAATATATATGTGTGAGTTATTTCGTTTGGAGAATATTTGTTTTATTATTTGAAAAAGTTTGATACACTAAATGTGTAGTGCAGTGAACCGTTGTAAAAATGGAATCAAATGTGTAGCTAGAATAGTCACTGGCATCCTATTGCTTTCATGCCATACCACAGGCAGGAGAAAATAAAAAAAAAAATCATCTTGTCACAGACCACAATCAGCACTAACTACTAACAGAATGCTGATACCTACATTTACAATTTAGCAAATACTTGAAATCTAACTGAGTGGGGATTCTGTAAGAAAACAGCTAGAGTCTGTTAATTATAGCATTTTATAGCATTGATGATCTGGGCAGTTTCTGTGCTTTTATGGTTGTGTATAGTTTGATAAAATTAAAAATTTTAAAATTAAAATACTCCTGCTAGCTAGACCTGATGTACATAGAAAATAAAAACAGTGAATTAGAGCTGTTTAGTAGCTGTTTTACAGCAACCCCAGTTAACATGCTCCCTGGATAAGAACACAAAGCTCTGCTGGTGTGAACTGATTTTAAAGTAGTGCACATGCTAAATCTAAGGGCCTGGCTACATCATTGTCACATGAGACAGGGTGCATCGTAAGAGAAAGAAAGCCAACAAACCTATTTGTGATGGAGATCCCCAGGGGTCGTTAAACTACCATACAGCTAGCAGGCAAATTTAGGAAAAACTCCTAATAGCAGACAGGGGGAAGGACACACTAGGACTTAACATACATATCAAAACATTTTGCATAACATATGTTTTTTGCAAATTCTGGGTGGACTACTCCTTTAATTGCAAATCTGGAGATCTGGGTTTGAATCCCACAGCCCCAACAAAAAAAAAAAAACATTTTCTTACAGAGCTAATTAGCACTAACTGCTTATAGAATGCTGATACCTACATTTACAGCTTAGCAAATACCTGAAATCTAACTGAGTAGGGTTTCTGTAAGAAAACAGCTAGAGTTTGTATTAATTATAGCATTGATGATCTGGGCAGTTTCTGTGTTTTTATGATTGTGTATAGTTTGATAAAATTAAGTTTTAAAATTGAAACACTCCTGCTAGCTAGACCTGACACACACAGAAAATAAAAATAGTGAATTAGAGCTATTTAGTGGCTGTTGTCTTACAGAAACCCCAGTTAGCTAGCTCTCCCCTGGACTGGGAAGGGAGAAGCCTGACAGGGTGGGGGGGCAGCAAGGTCAGCTCCCAGGGTGGGGACTGACCAAAGGAGCAGACACAAAAGCCTGCTAGGCCAATTCTGCTGGCATTTTTATATGTTAGTATGCTTACTACACCAACATCATGAACCATAAAACAGATGACTGCCATAACTAGGGAGACAGTATAGCACAGTGGTTTAAGGCTCTTCTGTGCAAATCTGGAGATCTAGGTTTGAATCCCACAGCCCCCACACAAATGTGGAGTATCTTTTTAAGAAAGCATAAAATACTGTGAAATGATTTTAAAGCAGTGCACATGCTCAATACTACTGCCACATTCAAAACATCATACCCTACCTACTTACCACATATAAACTCAATTATATTAAAAAAATAATTCTAGGCACTTTTTTTTTTTTACCAGGAGAGACACACTAAGCTGAAAGCTTGTTTACAGATGTGACCTGGGAGCACAAGGAAGTTAAGTGATTTGTGTAGGGTCACACAGTATGCAAGTGGGGGCTATGGGAGTCAAACCCAGGTCTCCAGGTTTGTAGCTCAGAGCCTTAAACCACTGCCTACTTAACCATTTACAACATGGTTACACTTATATATAATACATACTTCTCAAACTTGAAAAAAAATACACTTTATCATCAAAGTCAGTATTTACCAAGTACTGTGCCCATATTTAAAATAATTTGAACTCCCCCAAAAATCTGCCCTGACATGAAACTGCATTTTTAACTGTAAAGACAATTAAAAATTGTATTTCTAATTGCATTACTAACACCAGTGCTTCATGATTAAAACAATTTCAACCCCTGCCCCATGCCAGATCGCATTCTGGGAAGATTGCCTTGGCAAGATGCTATAAAAAAAACTTGAAAAACAGGTTTAATGGAGTGAATGCTGACATCCTATGACATCCTATTTCTAGTGTCCATGATAAAATAAACAATAGTTAAGATTTTTTGTATGTCAGTTCTGATCAGAATAGCTTTTAAAATCACCAATTGTTTCTTGTTCATTGTTTTCTAATACATCTCAAACTTAAAAGAAAAAAACACACTTTATCATCAAAGTCTGTTTTCAGCTTCCTACCATACACTACATTTGTAAAAAAAAATCATCTTGTCACAGACCACAATAAGCACTAACTACTAACAGAATGCTGATACCTACATTTACAATTTAGCAAATACTTGAAATCTAACTGAGTGGGGTTTCTGTAAGAAAACAGCTAGAATCTGTTAATTATAGCATTTTATAGCATTGATGATCTGGGCAGACAGATCTGGGCTTGAATCCCATAGCCCCCACAAGAAAAAAAAAAAGAACATTTTCTTACAGCGCTAACTAGTACTAAATGCTTATAGAATGCTGATACCTACATTTACAGCTTAGTAAATACTTGAAATCTAACTGAGTGGGGCTTCTGTAAGAAAACAGCTAGAGTTTGTATTAATTATAGCATTGATGATCTGGGCAGTTTCTGTGCTTTTATGCTTGTGTATAGTTTGATGAAATTAAAAGTTTTAAAAATTGAAATACTCCTGCTAGCTAGACCTGACACACACAGAAAATAGAAATAGTGAATTAGAGCTATTTAGTAGCTGTTGTCTTACGGAAACCCCAGTTAGCTAGCTCTCCCCTGGGCTGGGAAGGGGGAAGCCCAAGAGGGTGGGGGGCAGCAAGGTCAGCTCCCAGGGTGGGGACTGACCAAAGGAGCAGACACGAAAGCCCACTAGACCTATTCTGCTGCCATTTTTGTATGTTGGTATGCTTACTACACCGACACCATGAACCATAAAACAGATGACTGCCATAACTAAGGAGGCAGTATAGCACAGTGGTTTAAGGCTCTTCTGTGCAAATCTGGAGATCTAGGTTTGAATCCCACAGCCCCCATACAAATGTGGAGTATCTTTTTTAAGAAAGAATAAAATACTGTGAAATGATTTTAATGCAGTGCACATGCTAAATCCTACTGCCACATTCAAGACATCATACCCTACCTACTTACCACATATAAACTCAACTATATTAAAAAAATAATTCTAGGCACTTTTTATTTACCAGGAGAGACACACTAAGCTGAAAGCTTGTTTACAGGTGTGACCTGGGAGCACAAGGAAGTTAAGTGATTTGTGCAGGGTCAGACAGTATGCAGGTGGGGGCTATGGGAGTCAAACCCAGGTCTCCAGGTTTGTAGCTCAGAGCCTTAAACCACTGCCTACTTAACCATTTACAACACGGTTACACTTATATATAATGCATACTTCTCAAACTTGAAAATAAAAATACACTTTATCATCAAAGTCAGTATTTACCAAGTACTGTGCCCATGTTTAAAATAATTTGAACTCCCCCCAAAAATGTGCCCTGACATGAAATTGCATGTTTAACTGTAAAGACAATTAAAAATCTAAATGCATTACTAACACCAATGCTTTCAAAGTTTTGAAACTACTAAAGACAAATTATATGTAAATTATACATATATAAAATCTTTAAGAAAAACATGTGGCTCTTACTGTAAATTAGAACGTGTGTCTAGGTCTCCTTCTGAGGCCCCAGGTGGCTCTGATGGTCATTTGTTCCAAAGGACTTTTAATTCAGTTTCAAGGCATTAAATATCTTCTGTTCTGTTCTGTTCTGTTCTCCACTGCACAGGCATGTCTGTTGGTTGATAAGGTCCCCAACTAGTGTATCTTGCTACAGCATGATAGAGCTATCTCATGCCCCTCCCACATGAATCACAAACAAGTTTGGGGTGGAGGCGGAGGTGGATCTTACTCCAAAAAAAAAAAAAAGTAATGCTGCCTCCCACTACTCAGGTTCCAGTTCTTGTACCACCCATTTAAGAAAGAAAATAGTATTCTGCAACCATTGACTAAGATGAAAGTGCATTTATTTGAGGGCGGAAAACATTGCTTGGAGGAGGGTAAGGTGGAAGAGACTATTTACACCTTCAGTCAGTTCCACGGACAGAAAACATGACATCACTACTTTTGTACAAGCAAAACGTCTGCAGGCTCCACCCCCAGCTGTAAAAAGGATCCCTGACAGACCCAGCCATGTATAGGCCAATCAGTCTCTTGGATATTAATCTTAACATTTTTTCTACAGTAATTTTGTGTAGATTATAGGAATAGGTTGAAAAAATGGTGGTATCTCTAGATATCAGGCAGGCTTTTAGGCCACACCTTCAATAATTGATAATAATATATTTGTCTTTAAGCACACCTTGTTTGACAAATATGTGAAACTTCGAGGGCAAAAGCTTTATACTTCCTTTATTGACTATAGTTCTGCCTTCAACAATGTGTCTAGAGAAATATTAGGGGAAATAATGAGAGAAAGAGGTATTGATGCTAACTTAGTCGCTATTATAATTCAATTATATTCAAATATGTGGGCTAAAATTAGACTTGGAGATAAAGGGCAATTATCTTAGTTCTTTTATTTGTAATGGGGTGTCAGACAGGGATGTGTGTTGGCCCCTACGCTTTTCTCCCTATATCTTGACAAACTGTTAAACTGTTGTGCAGACATTGATCAAGATTCCACAAAAATACAATATGTGCTATGCCTGCTATTAGCTTATGTGGATGATATTATATTCATTTTCCTTACCAAAAAGGGTTTGCAGAATAAGTTAAGTTATATTTATGATCAGTCTTCTATGCTAAAATTAATAATAAATATGAATAAAACTACAATTTTAGTTTTGGGGAAGAAGAAAATTGAAGGTTCCTGGTTTTTAGGTGACAGTAAAGAGGAAGTTGTTGACAATTATGCCTACCTAGGAGTCACTGTACAGCAAAATTGTGGTTGGACCATACCTGCTAATTCTATTATGGGAAAGCTAAGGAAAACAATGGCTGGGCTTACCAGGTTGTTTAATTTTAAGTATGGAGGTGCAACTATTAAACCACTTATAGATGTTATTAAGGCTAAGTTTGAGGCACAACTGTTATATGGGGTTGAGATTTGGGAACTTCAAAACCCAGATAAATTAATGACCCCTTTGTATGAAGCATTACGGAATATTCTGAAGGTTGGTCATGCTTGCCCAGTAGCATACATAAGGGTGGAACTAGGGTTATCCAATATTAATGCGGCCATAGAATCCAGAAAAATGAACTATTGGATTACAGGAATAAGAAAAGATGAAGGGACTCTTGTGAGACAGTGCCTGAAAGAAAAGGAGCTGTGGTTAGGCTTGGGATACAGAGCAGGTTATTGGCACAATGCATTGTGCTTGGGGTTGATAAAACATCAGCTTACTCATCTTAAAAGAGCAGTTGAGCAAGGGATAGTACTAAGTATGAAATACAAGAAATATGTCTCTAAAAAGACAGAGAGATTTTGGAATAACTTAGTTTGAAAACTGTGGCTGGATCACGATATTCCAAATGGTTTGCAGCAAATAATTATTATCGTGGGTGGAAATACTTACAGAGAATAAGTTGAGACATAGAGAATAATGCATGGGGTCCTGAACATTATGAAAATTTAATGCACACCCGAGGTGAGGGATGCATCATTAAACCCGAGAGCGAAGCTCGAGGGTTTATCAATGCATCCTCACCGAGGTGTGTTTTAAATTTTCATACGTTCAGGACCCTGTCTTATTTATATAATTGTTGGTGCAAATTTTTATCCGCTGATAAAGTTAAGGCATGTAGAAACAATAGATATTAAATCTGTGCAAGTTTATTGACAAAAAATCAGACAACCGCTAAATTAATATCAGTGGTGAAAATGTTACTTAAAGCTGAGAGTAAATTGCAGAGCTAGGTCCTCCGTGGCAAGTTCGATCTCCGTTTGCTCAGTGTCGTTGCTGCACGACAGTTCGTTGCCATGGATACGGAGGTCATATGTCAAGTCCCTGAAATGAATTGAGGGACAGTGTTCAAAATCTCAGATAGATTCTAACGGATATGAATGTAAAATCTCTGTTTTTATTTTGTTTGCTTTTTTTTACTCTAGGAGGCAACTAATTAACATATGGATTGTACTGTGTCACTAGCTACTGCATTCTAGTCTGAATCTGATTCAATTACTGACTTTCGCTTGATTTTGCTTCTTTCTTCGGAGCTGCATGTAGAAATTTATTGACACCCCCGGTTGATCACGCAGTTTGGACCAAATATTGTTTGAAGAGAGTTTGGTTTCTGATTTCATTTACATTCATTTGACCACTGCTGGGGTTTTTGAACAGACAAGTCGATGTTGAGGGCTGCTGGTTTTCTTGTGTCTCAGGTAGGTACTGTAGGAGACTTGATATTTTACGCTGTTTCTTTTCTGACAGGATTGAATAATTATTTATGCTCTGCAGGTTTCGATGGCCAGAGATTTGTTGTACCGTGGGGGGCACATCACAGTCTATTAACCTCTGTATTGAGGTTTTACGGGTTGAATGGTTTGTAATTGTTTGCAGTTAGCTATGCCTGCAGCAGTTTTCATTGTGACATCATTGTTCTGAGTTTGTTCATGCCCACGCTCATATTCCTGAACCAAAGTGATCCCTGGGCTGCGTTTGTGTTGGTGCTAGATAGAAGGAGACTGTTCTGATAAGCAAGATTGGGGCCTGTTTTTTTTGTAGATTTCATATGCCCTGATGGTGTCTCTCTCTGGGTTTGTTAAGTTTTGGTACAAACGTGGTTTTACTGGTCTAACGTCCCTTGGATTATCGCCCGATCGGGTCTTTGTTTGCCGCTCAGAATATTCTAAAAAATGATTCCCTTCAGTGTCGATACCTTCTGTTATGTCTCCCCATTGCAAGTCATAGTGTTCTTTGGTTCTCAAGGCAAACTGTATGCCTATGTTAAAAAATAGGAAGTTCAGTAGTCCAGTGAGTGGTTGTGTTTATTGTCCCTGAACTGTACAAAAGGTTAATGTCCTCATCTGTTAGGGCTTGTGATTTCAGTGGCCTGTTGCCTTTACCCATCTTCTTGAGGTGTTTTAATTTAGCGCAAGGTACGCTTTGTTTCCATAAAATCTGTCTGTATACCTTTGAATATGGAGTGCGGGTAGTGCTCTTTCACCAGGTACTCTGTCAATTGACTTAACGATGCTACTGGATGGAGCTGGGCCATATTCTATGCCATCATTTTTTTTACACAAAAATGAAGTTTGCTATTAATTCATCTAGGTGCTGTATTTCGATTGTTTTTAAATCTATAGTCTGACCTGTTTCACTGAGGTAGGTAAAGAAGAGGCATGCGTGCTATCTGTTTCTGCGCTTAGTGTTTACGTTCCTTGTTGTTCTATAAACGCTCTCTTTGTGCACCTTGAGGGTTTGTGAAACGACTCATTATACTAGCGATTACTTCTTATTTTTTACAGACTTTCCGATTTTGGGAGACGTGTGCAGACGCTGATGGTGAGGATGTGCTTACAGGTTGGTGAGAAAATACTGTTTTGAGCGTCGCGCTTTTAACTGTTTACTTGTGTGTGCTCTAACCCTCACGTCAAATGATGTGTGCGCGTGAAAGTCATATCAACTGACTAGTTATTACGGGAAATATCAACTGCTTTTTCCCATAGAAAAAAATTTGCACCAGTAATTATAAAACTTTATTATCTATAAATCTGAGCAATTCCCAAGCAATGTGTTGGAGTGCCATTACAGAAAACCAGGTATATCTGCTAACTGTGATTGTGGTATCAGGGAAGTGGAAGATCTATGTCATGTATTGTGGAGATGCAAGTTGTATAATCTTCAAAGGGCTTATTGGCTTGGACCATTTTTGCATGAGAGGTACCAAATAGAAAAAAAGTGTCCTTACTAATATTTTAATGCATACAGAAGATTCCTGGACAATAGTACGTTTAGCTAAATTGTTTACATCTGTCAAGAGTATTAAAAATAAAATTTAAATTATATGAATAGAGGCTAGGTTAAATACCGATTGTGAAGGAAGGAGAAAAGCCTTTATTAAATACAGATATATTGTTTAAAAATGTTTTATGGACTAGTTATTAAAAGGTTATGAGGGTGCTATTATGTGTCTAACAGTGACAACTACAGTTTGCTATATAAATTTTTGCAAACCTATGTTTTTGATGACAGGTTTATATATGTATTTATTGTCTGGTTAAAGTGTATTTATTCTCCCCTATGTGTAAAATTTGTGTCTTTTTAATCTTGTGAAGATGTATGTTTTTGCAATTGTGAAGACTTTTTAGCCATACAATAACATTTTCTACTACTACCACTGGATGGTCAATCAGTCTTTTTCTGCCATCATTGTATAGGTTTCTATAAATGACTCGAGTTTAGTTTGAGTGATTTATAACAAGTTTAGTCTTTTTTAATTTTATTGTGCTGTCCTCCCCCTAGTGTTGAAGTGGTCTGCTCCCTCCTAGCGCTCCTACACAAGAGTGCACTGTGCACAGGATGAGAGGTACAGTAACTCTGCATGCTGATTGGCTGAAATCATGTTAGTGATTTATAATGCTTATGATAATTGGCCACTGTGGTGGTGGCTCCTCAGAGTGTGACTGCATAAAACAAGTCATGTGACCTAACTGCATGTACCAGAAGCTCCTGATTTGAATTCCAGTTTCTATGTAATGTGTTCTAATATGTAGAGCTAAGGAATGATAGAAGGACAATATGATTCTAATCCCAGCTCCAAGGTAGTCTAATATAATGATTACAGTTCAGTATTGTGAGGCTGGCCCACTAGCACTTCCACTTGCTACATAGGTGATCCGAGTCTGGGAATGGACTTCGTCACTCAAGGGTCATGGGGAAGAAAGGACTGAGCATTCTATGGACGGCTTTCCTCCAAAAGGGAGTGGGATCTTGTATTCTGCTCTTCATCTGCTGTCCAGTGGAGGCTGAGTGGCAGTGCAGTCAGGTCACACATGCTTAGGAAGGATTGGCAGACAGCCTTTGTGGCCAAAAACCTAAGGCAGAAAACCCACGACTGTAGCAGGTTGATGCCTCAGTCCCTTTGAGGTCCTGCACCACCATCTATGGCATATCCTCAACTAGACAGGTCTCTGGAGGGACTTGGCTGCCCCCCCATGGGCGATAATCCATGAGGGACCTTTTGGAGAGGTAAGCCCTAGAGATGATGGGTGAGAGGACACAGGAATCAGAGGCAGAAGGAAGCAGGTCAAAGATAAGGGGACATAAAAAATGATTAAAAAAATAGGTGCATGCTGGCCCAGTGGTGCTGCGGGTTGAGGCACTGGATGCCTTACCTAATGCAATGCCTGTGATCTGGGTTCTGAAGTGACCTGTGGTCATCGGGGTGCTGACGTGTGGGGAGAGCAGAATCAAGCAGAGCCGGCAGGCTGCTCTCCTCTCCTGAGGGCTGTGGGGTAAGTTGTTGCCCTCCCATAGTTCCACTCCCACTGAGTGGAGGTCCAGTGGGAAGCGTAGGCAGAGGGGGTGGCAAGATGAGAGGGCAGAAGGGGCTGAGCTGGTGCGACAGTGTGCATGCTTGCCTCCATACATTTGCATGGTTGTGTGCCGGCGCTTCAGGCGAGTGGGGTAAAAACTGATGAAAAACTACCATAAAAATAATTTAAAAAAAAATAAATAAAAACAGGTACATACCCTACAGTAAACAACAGCTCTCAGACACTGTGGACTAATGTTTGGAGCAAAGGATTTGAACTCCAGAGATCCTAGTTTTAATCACAACTCCCAATAAAATACAACATAGAAACATAGAAGTTGTTGGCAGATGGGGACCTTATGATCCATCAAGTCTGCCCTTGTTTTCCTACCCCTCCCCCACTTAGCTGCCTGCTTGAGTATCTGCAATGCCTGTCCTATGCCTGCTTGAATTCCCCCACTGTCTTCGCCCCCACCACCCCCTCCGGCAGGCTATTCCACGGTTCAACAACACGCTCCATAAAGAAGAATTTTCTCATATTGTTCCTGAACCTACCTCCCTTGAGGCGAAGGTCATACCCTCTTGTCCTGCTATAGTCTTTTACCTGAAAGAGGTTATGCACCTGTACCCTGTTGCTGAATTTAAGGTATTTAAATGACTATCATGTCCCCCTGGTTCCTGCGTTGCTCTAGGGAGTATAGATTGAGTTCACCGAGTCTGACTTTGTACTGTTTCTGGTGCAAGCCCTCCACCATCTTTGTTGGTCTTCTTTGCACCATCTCCAGCCTATCTATGTCCCTTCTGAGGCGTTGCCTCCAAAACTAGATGCAGTATTCCAGGTGGGGTCTTACCAGGGATTGATAGAGAGGCATGATCACGTCATGCCTCCTGCTAGTGATGCCCCTTCCTATGCATCCCAGGATGCCACTAGCTTTTAGTGCTGCCTTCTCGCATTGTTTGCTGACCTTGAGGTCATCTGAGATGATCACCTCTAGGTCTCACTCTAGCCTTATATCCACCAGCTGCTCTTCTCCCATTGAGTACAGTTTCCCTGTGTTACATTTTCCCAGGTGCGTGACTTTACATTTTTTGGCATTGAATTTCAACTGCCAGATCCTAGACCACTCCTCCAGCTTTTGGATATCAGATCCCATGCTTTGTTGCCCCTCTGGTGTGTCAACCATGTTGCTGATTTTGGTGTCATCAGCAAACAAGCACACTTTTTTCATTCAGTCCATCAGCAATGTCACTGATGAATATGTTGAAGAGGATCGGCCCCAGAATAGAGCCCTGTGGAACCCCACTAGTCACCCTACCCTCCTCTGACAGAGTGCCATTTACTCATACTTTCTGTGTTCTCACATTTAACCAGTTCCTGACCCAGCCTGCTTACTTACCCATGACTCCTATGTTCTCCAGTTTATTGACTAGTCTCCTGTGTGGAATCAAGTCAAACACCTTACTGAAGTCCAGGTAAACAACATCCATTGCCCCACACTGATCCACTGTTCTGGTGACTCAGATGAAGAAATCTACCAGCTTTGTCTGGCAGGACCTTCCTGCTGTGTGACCGTGTTGCTTTGTGTCAAGCTGACCACTTTCCAACAAAAAAGCAATGATCTGACTTCGAGGTGGAGCTCTTGCAGCAGGTAATACCATTAGCACTAAGGCCACAGTCATTAGGACCCCTCAGAAAAACTTTCTAGTGAGCAGTCTGTAGCAGGGGACTACCCCCAACATCGGGCACACATGACAACAGATGTGGTATAAAGGGGCGGTCCCCCCGGCACCATCTCAGTTACTTTCCTGCCATCAACCCGCATTGTTTGGCTCCTCGGACACCTTGCTTTAGCAGTCGACTGCAGATAAGTAGTCTTTAAATATACAGTTTTTTCACTTTTTCTCAAATATTTCGACAAAGATTCAGTGCATGTCTTCTCCTTCACCTACTCGGTGGAAGTCGAAGTGCCATTGTGGCAAACAGATCCCGGCTAAGGACAGCCGTGAGGCCTGCCTGATCTGTCTAGGCCCCGACCATAGGCCCAACGACTGCCAAAACTGCCATAAGTTCAACAACAGGGCTAAGGCATTAAAGGCTTATCTCCTCAAGCAGAAAGTAGCCACCATGCAAAAGTCTCCGTCGGGTCCCAGTTCATCTTCACCCACAAGGGAGTCCCCCCCATGGAGAGAAGGCCCAGGGAAAACACTCCAAGGACAAGGGCAGGCCCCGGTCAGAATCCCACCATAAGTCTCCCTTCAGGCATGCTCCTTCCTCTGACATGAGGTCAGGGTCTGTTCCTCTTCTTCACAGTGAACTAGTGCCCACAGATTGTCCTCCTCTAAGCCCAGGGACCAGCCTTCATCCTCAGGACAGGGCCAAGCTGTAGTGCCCCTGGCTCACTGGCCCCATAAGTCTTCACAGGGCCTGGTCCAGGAAGGACAGTCACCTGCTGTTAGAAGCAAAGAGGGCCGCAGCTCCACAGGATCCTCTGACAGACACAAGAAGCCAGATGATTCCCACCGGTGACAGGAGGTCGTTCGCCAGCAGACGCCTCCCCCACCAGCCGCAGGGATCACTTCTAAAAAGGACAAACATCCCTCGGCTGAAATGCCCATGTCAGACAGCAGGCGTTTGCCCCAGGAGGAGCAGTCACCAGACAGATGGTCTGCAGAGGACAACCAGCAGTCTGACACCAGCCAGGACGACCGGTCGCCGTATCTGGCGAACACCACTCTGAACACCAGATCGGATGACTGCTCTCCCTGGGAGCCAACCCCTCAGCCAGACACAGCAGGGGCAGCCTCCCCAATGGAGATCCCAGTACCGGATGCCCCCCCGATGCCTGGTCTGTCAGCTGTTACGCCGCCTCCACCAGTTGTCCCCTTAGCGGACGTCAGAGCACTGTTTAATTCACGGTGAAACACTATCAAAGGTGACGTCCTGTACAGGCCTCCCGATACAGTTCCCACACTTCCACCTCCTCCTCCTCCTCCCCCTCCTACTCCAGATGCAGGTGCAGGTGCAGGAGAAGGATCATCAGACCCCAAAGGCAAAAGGAAGAGAAAATCTTCCCCAGCCTAAGACTCCAGTGGCCGCTCCACCCTCACTTCTGAGGATGAGGCAGGAGAGTCCACACCGGATTCCTCAGATGACAAGGACTTGAGGCCACCATCGCTGGACTATAAGGACACCCCCAGATCTCCTCCGGATGATCCTACATTCCTTGATATTATGAGGCACATACAAACCTTATATCAGTGGAACTCTAAAGAACTCGACCCAGAAAGGAAGCATCTGGCGAAGGCCTTGGGAGCAAAGGACCCAAAACTTCTCATCATCCCCCCACTACTGGAGCCCTTCCAGGACATGGCAAAACTGGTCTGGAAGAGACCCCATCCACACCAGCAGTTCCACGCAAGGTGGACCGCCTCTATAAACCACCCAAAGAGGAACCATTTTTGGCGGAAGAGTCAAAGGCAAACTCTATGGTTTTGACTGCAGCACATAGCAGATAGTCCCAACTGAGACACCTCAGTACACAGCCCCCAGACCCAGAGTCAAAAAAGTTAGACTACTGGGGACAGAAGGTGTATTCCTCTGCTTCTGGGGCCATCAGGTCATTAAACTTCTTGACCCATATGGTCACATATCAAAAATCTCTTTGGAAAAAGACCATAGAGCTTCTTAAATCCCAGCCAGACTCTTACTCAAAGAATGAATTACTGGCCTATGCCCAATCCAGGCTTGATGTCGACAAACACGTCCTGAGATGCTCGTATGACTTGGCTGACATGGCAACTCAAGGGGCAGCATCAGGCATTTGTCTCCACAGGCACGCCTGGTTACGAGCATCGTCCTTTAGACAGGACCCCCAGGACGCTATTCTGGATGCCCCTTTCCAGAGACCAGTCCTGTTTGGTCAGAAAGTGGAGGGAATTATAAAAGGCCTCCAGGATTCGGGTTAAAAAAGTCAAGGACACACACAAATTGTACAAATCCAAGCCTCAACACACCCGGAAGCGTTCCTTTCATAAACAGAGTAAAAAAGGAGGCCACCCGTACCAAGCAAAAGGCTTCAAGCGCTGTAACCAACCCACGAAAACTGGGAGGCCAAGGCCCTAAACAGCCTAAAGCTCCCAGACATCCATCCACCACCCTACAAGGGACTTCATGACTCACAGTGTCCTCCTCCCAATCATCATTCTCTAAGGGGAGAGCAAGTAGGGGGAAAGTTCTCCCTCTACCTGCAAGAATGGTCCACCATTACATCTAACCGGTGGGTGCTGCAGACAATATGAAGGGGTTACGCCATCAAATTCTTCAGCATCCCCCCCAGACAATCCACCTGTAGCATTCCACTGCTCAACAGCACGTGCCCTTCTTCTGGAACAAGAGATTCTTTCTCTCCTCCAAAAGAAGGCCATCCAGCCAGTCCCATGATCCCAGCAAGGCAAAGGCTTTTACTCCCATTTTTTCTTGGTGCCCAAGAAAACAGGAGACCTCCGCCCAATTTTAGACCTCAGCCACCTGAACAAATTTGTCCTGCACAAAAGATTTTGGATACTCACCCTGGCGAGCCTGTTTCCCCTCCTCCACCAAGGGGACTGGCTATGCTCCCCTGGACATGCAGGGTGCCTATATGCATATAAAGATCCTGTCTTCTCACAGGAAGTTCCTGCACTTCTGTTTCCGAGGTGAGTATTACCAATTCAGGGTCTTGCCCTTCAGCCTTTCGTTGGCCCCAAGGGTCTTTATGAAATGCCTTGCCATAATTGCAGCCACTCTGAGGAGAAGGGGCCACTTTGTCTACCCCTACCTTGACAATTGGCTGATTTCCGCACCCACAGAACAACAGCTTCTAGGTTCTCTGAAGGAAATGGAACAACTCTTCCAGTCTCTCAGATTCACCCTGACCTGGCTGAAATCCCAACCCTGGCCCTCCCAACAGCTTCAATATATTGGAGCGGTGCTCGACACTCTGCAAAGCAGGGCCTTTCTCCCTGCAGACAGAGCCCTGCGCCTTTTGGCTCTAACTCACAGGATCCAGTTAGCAGGTCAGGTACTTGCCAGAGTAGTCTTGCAGCCGTTGGGTCATATGGCGGCAGCCATATCCACAGTACCCTTCTCATGTCTCAACATGAGAATTCTTCAGTGGCACCTCAGGGTCCAATGAGACCAGGGTTCGGATGAGTTGGACTGACCCATCTGAATCTCGGAGGTGGTCCAATGCTCTCTTCGCAGGTGGCAAGTTCCAGCTCACCTAGATCAGGGTGTCCCTTTCCAGAGGCGAACTCCAACACAGATTGTCTCAACGGATGCCTCGGTACCAGGCTGGGGTGCTCACTTTTGTGAGCATCAGAGAAGAGGATCATGGTCTGCCACAGAAAGGTCTGTCCACATCAATGAGTTGGAGATGAGGGCAGTTTTTTATGCCCTTCAGGCCTTTCAAGATCAGCTCTCCTAATCCAGACAGACAATACCCCAATAGTCTTTTACCTGAACAAGCAAGGAGGAATGGGATCATATCCTCTTTGCAGAGAGGCCATGAGAATCTGGGACTGGGTGATAGAACACGATCTGTTCCTAGTCGTGGTTCACGTGCCAGGCATTCAGAACGTTCTTGCCAACATTCTAAGCTGTTCTCATTCTCTGAACCATGAGTGGGAGTTGCAGCAGGATGTAGCAGACAACCTGTTCACAAGATAGGGTCGTCCCGAGCTGGACCTCTTTGCAGCCCAGCACAATGCCAAACTGCCAGATTTCTGCTTGCTAGATCCAGAGCCTGGTGTTTTCTGGTGAGACACATTGTCCCTCTCCTGGGCAGGGAGGTGTCTTTATGCCTTCCCTCTAGTTCAGAGAGTACTGCTCAAACTGCAGTTGGAAAGCACCAGGATGATCTTGGTAACACCTTTCTGGCCTCGTCAGATTTGGTTTCCACTTCTTCAGCAGCAGGCCATGGGACCCCCCGTACCACTGCCTCTCTCCACCCACTTGTTCTCCCAGGATCAAGGAAAGCAGGTCCATCTGTGCCTGCTATACCTTCACCTACACGCTTGGCTCCTGCAGTCTTAGCAAAGGAGAGACTGGGAGTTTCTCAGACGGTGGCAGAGATTTTAGTGGCAGCAAGAAAAACCTCTACCAGGGCCACTCATGCCATGAAGTGGAAGTGATTCTGTCTCTGGGTGGCAGCCCGATCCTTGGATCCTCTCCAGTGCTCAGTCAAAGTTCGTCCTAGAATACCCACTCTACCTCCTTGACCTAGGCCTTAGCTATTCCTCTATCAAGGTGCATATTTGTGCAGTCTCAGCGTATCATGATGCGGATGGAGAAAGGACTCTGGCACAACTCGACGTCTGCAAGACCTTCCTCAGGGGAGTCCTGCATATTAGACCCCCCAGGAGGGATCCAGTCCCCCCCCCCGTGGGACCTCCTGTTCATTTTAGAAAAGCTCACCCTCCCTCCTTTTGAACCAGCCACATCATGTGAGCTATGTCTCCTTTCTAGGAAGACATTATTTTCAGTTGGTATTACTTCAACCCGGAGGATTTCTGAACTTTTTTTTTTTTTAGTTTTTTGTTGACCAGGTAAGTGCACTAGACAAATCCTGCCTATTTTCAGGCACGACCTGGGGGAGGGAGATACAGATAAATGCCAACTGACCTTGAACCAGATTAAGCTGTTTTCGATCCCTGATCTGCAAGGAGTCTTACCTTGTTTTTCATAGGGATAGGGTGCAGCTTTGTACAAATCCCAAATTTCTGCCAAAAGTGGTGTCCACCATGACTCTGAACCAGGATGTCCAGCTTCCAGTCTACTATCCAGAGTTTTCCACCGGGGGAAGGCCTTGTTACATACTCTGGATGTTCACAGAATCCTTTGCTATTACTTAGACCAGACTCGTTCTGTCCGGACCACAGACCAGTTGTTCGTGGCATTTACTAAACATAAGACAGGGGATCCTGTCACCAAGCAAACACTATCCAAGTGGTTAGTGAATTGCATTTCTTTCTATCAGCACTGCAGCAAACCCTGACTGGGCTCGGTTAAGGGCCATTCCACCAGGGCCATTGCCACCTCTTTTGCCTCTGTAAGAAACGTGTCAGTGGCGGACCTTTGTGCCACAGCAACCTGGAGCATTGTCCATACCTTTATTCGACATTAGTGTCTAGACATAGCCTCTAGAAGGAGAGCAGGTTTTGGTTTGGCTGTTCTTCAGGGACTGCTCTCATAAGAGATTGGCCTTATTTGTTACCTTACAGTCATTCCTCCTTCCCTCTGATCTGGGCCATTTTGGGTACTGCTTTGGACTCAGTCCTAATGGTATTACCTGCTGCAAGAGCGCCACCTCAAAGTCAGATAGAGTTACGTAAGAACTTACCAGAACAGTAGATCTTCAAGAGGCGCTCTTGCAGCAGGTGGCTTTCCCACCCTCCATCCCCCAGGTCAGTTTGTACCTCTAATTTTTCTCTCTTTATAGGGAGAGTTCCTTCTTGGTTCTCCATTATTTACCAACCGGGTCTCCGGCGGGGAACTGAGATGGCACCGGGGAACCACTCCCTTTATACCATGTCTGACGTCGGGCATGCCTAACATCGGGGGGTGGCCCCCCACTACAGACTGCTAGCTAGAAAGTTTTTCTGAGGGGTCCAGATGCCTGCAGCCTTAGTCCTAATGGCATTACCTGCTGGAAGAGAGCTCCTCTTGAAGATCTACTGTTACGGTAAGTTCTCACGTAACTGTACAATTCTTTCCTTCAGTAGGGACTCCATCAGTTTTCCCACTACTGCAGTTAGACTGACTGGATGGTAGTTTCCTGGCTCTTGCTTGCTTCTGCTCTTGTGGAGTGGCACTACTGCTGCCCTCTTCCAGTCCTCCAGAACCTCCATGCTCTCCAACAATTTGTTGAACAGCACTGCTAAGAGGGCTGCTAGTTTCCTCCCAAGTTCCTTAAGTATTCTTGGGTGTACCCCATCTAGTCCCATAGCTGTATCCACCTTTAACTTTTTGATTTTCTCCAGTATCCTTTCCTCTGTGAAGGGACTCGTGTCTGTACCTCCAAGTGGAATATTCTTTTTGCCTATTGTTGGACTGGGCAGAAGTATTCATTGAGTGCCTCTGCCTTCTCTCTATCATGTTCTGTGCGCTTCCCATCCTTTTTTGTGATTCTAACAATGCCTCCCTTAGTCTTCCTTTTTTCTCATACGTACCTGTAGAATGTTTTGTCACCCTTTTTCACTCTCTGAGCTATCCTCACCACTGTCTGTGCCTTGCCATTTCTTATCACGTTACCTGTCTCTTTTAGCTTTTCTTCATATTCTGTCGTCAGCCTCTTTCCCTGACTCCTTGTACTTTCTGAAGGCTTTGTGCTTTTCCCTCACCATGGTTTCCAACTCTTTGGAAAACCATACTGGGTTTCTCCTCTTTTTATTCTTACTGACCTGGCGGGCACACTGTGATGTGACCATGGTTAGTGCATCTTTCAACCTTGTCCAACACTGTTCGACACTCCCTTCTGTTGTGTTACTAAGATTGCCCCTCAGGAAGGCCTTAATTTTTGTGAAGTCTGCCCTCTTGAAGTCAAGGACCTTTAGCTTAGAGCGTGTGGAGTTCTGAGTCCTGTTTACCTTGAACCACACTGTGTGATGGTCACTGTTTTCCAGGTGGTTCCCCATTTTAACGCCCAGAGCACTATCATTATTTGTGAATACAAGGTCTAGATCATGTTTCCCCTTGTGGGTGTCTTCAATAGTTGATTTAGGCCTGCTTTCTGTAGCGTAACTAGGAATTCCCTGCTTTTTTTTCTGATGCTGCTGTGGGGGAACTCCAATCAATGTCTGGTGTATTGAAGTCCCCTACAAGCACCATGTCCCCTTTGACATCTGAAGGATGGTTTCCAGGGTATCTTTCTCCCTGGTTTCCTGCTGATTTGGGGTCTATAGGTTACTCCTACCCAGATGGGTGTCCAGCTTCCAGCCCCAATTGTAATCCATAGGTTCTCGGTTTCCCCCTGTGCCTGCTGGATTTCAGTAGCACTTGTGGGATCTTTGATGTAATTAACTACCCCTTCCTTTCTCCCAGTCATATGTCTCCTGAGCAAGCCAGTCCAGTCCTGCCTCTACTATTGTGGCGGTGAGGTCTGGCATCTTGTTAGCCAGACTACATGCACTGAGACATAAAGCTGTACATTCCCAATGTGCATCCCCATTTGTTCTACCTCCTTTTTAGTTCTTGTTTCTCCCACATCTGGAGTATGGGGTGCAGTTCTGGAGGCCACACTTACAAGGTGACAGAGACAGGGTGGAGAGGGTCCAGAGAAGGGCAACCAAGATGGTTCAAGGACTGCACAGAAGGTCATATGAAGAACAACTGGAAGAACCACACTTGTACACACTGGAGACAAGGAGGGAGAGGGGCGATATGGTAGAAACCTTCAAATATCTGAAGGGAATAAACAAGGTAAGAGAAGGACGCATTTTCAGGATGAGTGAAAATAAATCAACTGGGGACGTGAATTCAAGCTGGAGGGGGCAGATTTAGAGGAAATATGAGGGGGCAGTTCTTCACTTAGAGAGTGGTGGGACCTTGGAATAGGCTACCAGAATGGGTGGTAAGGGTAGTTTCAGTGAACAAATTCAAGAGGGCTTGGAACAACTACATGGGGCTAAATAGAAGTAACAGTGACATGGAGTAAAGGGACTAGGATAAATCCAAACAGGGAGATGAGTAATGGGCAGACTAGATGGGCTAAGGGACCCTTTTCTGCCACCAAATTTCTATGTTTCTACGTGTAAGTTATACCCTGGGATAGTCACCTCCCAGTCGTGATTATTCATGAACCATGTTTTGGTCACAGCAACCCAGTCCAGTCCCCGCCACTACTTTTGTGGCAGTGAGGTCTGGAATCTTGTTAGCCAGACTGCGTGCTTTGAGACAGAAAGATGTCTATTCCCAATGTGCATCCCCATTTATGATACCTCCCTTTTTGGTTTTGTTTCTCCCTTTTCTTTTTTTTGGCCATTGTCAGTTATTGACAGGGTTGCATACTTTTGTTTCCTGCAACTAGTTTCCTGGAGTGTCCTGTGGGATTGGTGCTAGCTGGAGGGGGAGAGATGGCAGGCTTTATGTGTTCTACTCCTAGAGCTGCCATCCTCTCCCCATCTGTTGGTTTAAATGCTCTTCATGGACATCACATTTTTGGCCCAGCACCCTAACCCCCTCCTTAGTCAGGTGGAGGCCATCAAATCTGAAGTGCTCCCTTTCCCCAAAGTTGTCCCAGTTTCCAAAAAAGTTTTGCCCCTTGGTGTGGCACCAGTCTTTGAGCTATGCATTGAACTCACATATCTCCTTCTCTCTGATTTTCTGCCTACAAATTCTGGAAAGGATGGGAATAAGAAAATGCCAACTGGCCTGCTGACAAACCTGGTCTATACATATTGTTTATCACCCCCTCTTGCCTACTTTTTATGGCTGCAGTGGGTGGAGCCTGCAGATGTTTTGCATGTACAAAAGGGCTGATGTCATGTTTTCTGTTCGTGGAACCGACTGAAGGTGTAAATAGTCTCCTCCGCCTTACCCTCCTCCAAGAAATGTTTTCCGCCCTCAAATAAATACGCTTTCACATTAGTCAATGGTTGCAGGGCACTATTTTCTTTCTCAAATGGGAGGCACAAGAACTGGAACCTGAGTAGTGGGACGCAGCATTAGTTTTTTTTGGGTGGAGTAAGATCCACCCCCACCTCAACCCGAGAAGCTCCTAAAGATCCACCCCCACCTTTTTTTTGGTTCATGTGGGAGGGGCATGAGGTGGATCTATCATGTTGGAATAACTGACTATCAGAGCCGCCTGGGGAAGTATATAAGGAGTACCTGAAACTGCATTTAGGCATACCCCCCCCCCACATACACACACAGACATCATGATTTTTTTTTTATTTTTTATTTTTTTACTCTAAGCATGTCAATATTTGGCTCTAACAGTATGGGCAAGTTGGGCATAAAAATAAAATGGAAAAAAAAGGATCAAGCAGGTGGCCTTTTCCTTTGTCAGACACATGCAGACAGAAGGTCACAAATCCTCTATGACAAGTTCATTATATGGATGTTTTCCATGTAACACGGAAGTTTTGTTATTGTCATGGCTGTAGCATTGTTTGTAGCCAGTAAACTATTATTTACGTAGGTACTGTAAACGCCAGGTTTTAATTCAGAAATCCAGTCTTGATAAATTGTTTTTTTTTAGCAGTTCTGTAAGATTTATGTCTCTCTGATGTAAGAGTGCATAGCACATAAACAAAAGGGTTTGTCTAATTGATTGTTGTTTGCATGTGAAGTGGGCATGACAGTGGCATGCAAAAGTGAAGTCACAAGCGGGTCAGCGGCGCCTGCATAGCCGACCGGGGTTCCAGGAGGCCGGGAGAAGCAGGCAGAAAGCCGGTGCAGCCCTCAAGTTCCAGGGAGCAGAGGGACTCCGAGCCGCCGTGGTCGGCGGCACCTCATAGCCGACCGGGGTTCAGGAGGCGGAGAAGCAGGCAAGCAGGCGCAGCCCCTCGAAGTTCAGGGAGCGGAGGGGCTCGAGGCCAGCGGGTCGGCGTGGTGCCTGCATAGCTGACTGGGGTTCCAGGAGGCCGGGAAGCAGGCAGAAAGCCGGCGCAGCCTCGAGTTCAGGGAGCGGAGGGGCTCCGGGCCGCCAGCGGGTCGGCCCGGCGCCTGCATAGCCGACCGGGGTTCAGAAGGCCGGGAAAAGCAGGCCAGAAAGCCGGGCGCAGCCCTCGGGATTCAGGGAGCGGAGGGGCTCCAGAGCCGCCAGTGGGTCCAAGCCGCCTGCATAGCCAACCGGGGTTCCAGGAGGCCGGGAGAAGCAGGCAGAAAGCCGGCGCAGCCCTCGAGTTCCAGGGAGCGGAGGGGCTCCGAGCCGCCAGTGGGTCGGCGGCGCCTGCATAGCCGACCGGGGTTCCAGGAGGCCAGGAGAAGCAGGTAGAAAGGTACGGGCAAAGCCGCAAACCAATCGGAAAATGACCGCAGTCTGTGCCTTGCTTCCGATTGGTGCGCCTTCCCCATAGACTTAAACTGGGCTTCGCTACACTATTCTGGCCGGGATTTCTGCTATTTTTTAATTTCTAATTCCACCTAAAAAGAGCTGTTTTCTCTTGTATTGTGCCCGACTTAAGGGTTGTTTTGCTGTACTTAAATTAAGTGTTTACAGTCTTTTGAAATTTTGTGTGGGCTAGGCGGCTTGGGCGCTACCATACCCTCCCAGTCTATTGTTGTGTAAATCCTAAGTTTTAGCACCTTATTGCAGATTACTGCAATAAAGGGACCTTGCTGACTGCCTTCTCCTCTGTCCCCACCACCTTGTAGCCGGCGCCTTCCGGAGTTCAGGAGGAGGGGCTCCGAGCTGCCAGCGGGTCGGCGGCGCCTGCATAGCTGACCAGGGTTCCAGGAGGCCGGGAGAAGCAGGCAGAAAGGTACGGGCAAAGCCGCAAAATTTTTGCCTGCCCCCCCTTCCCCCTCTTGGTTGATTCTTTTATACACTTTCTCCCGCCATTTCTTAATCCACGCCCACATCTAGTTCCCTTCCTCCCTTAACCCATACCTAACCCCCACAATGCTACTTTGCTTCCTTTTGCTCCTGAGCCTGTCATCTCCCCCAATCCTTTATGATATTTATGATATACCCCTTGTCATGATGAATAAGTTAGTGAATACGATCTGCCCACTCCTGCCATCCATAATGGACAACATGGATTCCTTATTCACCTCGAACCACTTTTACACTGCAACCCTTGGGGTATCCCACATAAAGCCTCTCTAACAATTCAACACTCCCCTAGCACCTTACATGTATCCTGGCTTTATATTAACCCACTATGCCTGTCCATCAGATTATTATGCTATGATAAAATTCGCACCTATATATCAGGACCATCTCCCATCACACAGCAGGCACCCAGGAATAAGAGGAAACGCTCTGACCACTCACTATCCCTGTCCCTTGGTGCCCTCCTCAAATTATTCTTCTTCTTTCTGATCTGCATTGGTACTATTGAAATAAATCCGGGCCCCATTGAAAGTTTCTTTTCCCCTGCTGATCTATCCTCCATAAATGGCCTAAGCTTCCTACATTTCAATGCCTGCAGCCTCTTAAAAAAATTCTCCTTAATACAGGCTTGGGTGGCACATACTCTGCCTGTCTTTCTGGTCATCTCTGAATCTTGGCTCAGACCTTCAACAAAGACAGTGTTGCAAACCTTCCCAACTATCAGCTCTTCAGAGCAGATCGCCCTTCAGGGGTGGTGGGGTGGCCATATACATTAAGGGCGCCATCTCTGCAACCTGCCTCATCAACACATCTGAACCAAAGGAATTTGAATGTTTGTCAATCAAAATATCCTTCCTAACTTGTCATCATTTAAATTGATTGGCTGCTATAGGCCCCCTGCAGGCCTCAAACTACTATCTCACCTGGGGTCAATACTCAATCTAGGGCCCTGAAGATACCATCATCCTTGGTGATTTGAATTTAAACTGGCTATCTAATGTATCTGCACCATTGGTAACCTTTTGTGACACCTATGGATTTACACAACTAATTAAAGACCCAACAGGGTTAACCTAAAAACTCTAGCAACAGCTCACTCCTGGATATTATGTTGGTAAACAAGCCTCACTTATATTCGCATGCAGGAGTACTACCGAATGATGTAAGTGATCATTGTCCTATAGCTGGCATAAGATCTACACTCAAACCACCCAACCCTGCAGAATTTGTCCTCAAAAGGTCAAAAAAGAGAAGTTCAACATCCCAGGATACCTCCATGACTTGAGTAATACAATATACTGGCAAGATTTCTACCTTACAACCTCAGTTGAAACAGCTCTCCAGACCTTAAAGGACATTATCACTAATGCTCTCAATATTCATGCACCAATCACCAGTATCAGAACTAAAGCAAGATCCTGCCCTTGGTTCACCACTGATCTTAAAGCAGCCTTGTTTAACCAGAGACAAACTGTGGAAAAAGGCAAGAAAAACCAGAGACTGGCTAAATTTCAGAAAAGCAAGAAATTCATGTACAAAACAAATAAGAACTGCCAAAGCTACCTATTATAGAGCTGAATTGGATGCCTCCTATAATAATCCAACCAGACTCTGGGGAACTATAAAAGGAATTCTGGGCCAAAACTCTACTCCTGCTTTAACCTCCAAACTGCTACTAAATGATACAGAAATTACAGGCAAACAAGAAATCCTAAATACCTTCAATGACCACTTCACCACAGCTGGCCTAGCATTTGACTCATCACCTGCAAATCTCCTGAGATCTTCCTTGAACCTTCAATCCACTGTGAGACAAAAGGCTACATCAACTTTTTCCTTCAACCCAATATCCTTGAAAGAAGTGGAAGACATCCTCTCTAATTTAGATACTTCTAAGAGTGCAGGTACAGACTCCCTGGATCCCTACTTCCTTAAAATTGCATCACACGTCTTATCTGCTCCCTCACTCATCTCTTCAATCTTTCCCTCACCACTGGATCCATTCCTCCACTTGGAAAACAGCTCAAGTAGTTCCATTACTTAAATCTGGTGATCCCATGGACCTCAATAATTACAGGCCCATTTCCATCCTATCAGTACTATCCAAGATGCTCGAAAAGTTAGTAAACTCACAATTAAAGGACTACCTGGATAAAATAACCTCCTAAATTCAGCACAATCAGGATTTAGATCAAGGCATAGCACCATTTCGGCCCTAGCCAAAGTAACCAATGATTGGCAGATTGCCATGGATAAGAAGAACAGTACCTGTGCTGTGTTCCTCGATTTGAGTAAAGCATTCGACACAGTGGATCATGAATCAGTAATCACCTCCCTTGGCTCACTACGGCTGGATTCTCCCTCACTCAACTGGTTCAAGTGCTACCTATCAGATAGGTCACAACTGGTAAAAAATGGAAATTACCTATCCACCTTAAAACCACTGCTAAGAGGTGTACCGCAAGGCTCTATTCTTGGCCCCATCCTCTTGCCATCTATATTAATAATATTGATGCCAACCTCACTCAATCCAACATTCATCTGTTTGCTGATGATACTGTATTATATGTCAGCAATCCTTCATTACCTAAAGCCTGTGAACTGCTACAATCTGAATTCTCCATCCTGCAACACAATCTACTGGATAAAAGCTACTTCTAAATGCCAAAAACAAAAGCTATGTTCTTTGACACAAGAGTTGCTCTGCCACTACCCCATCACCCACCACCCTACAACTATCCACCTTACTTGGAGAGAAGCTGGAATTCGTTGATAACTTCAAATACCTTGGAGTCTGGATTGATAACAAGCTTGACTATTCTGTCCATATTGAGGGCTACTAAAAAACTGAGACAAAGGCTTGGTCTATTTTTAGAATAAAGCACTACCTCAACAGAGACTCCAAAAAAAGATTAATCCAGACATCATTCCTATCCCTCATTGACTATGCTGACTTTCTCTATGGCCATTGTTCACTCCCCTCTTAAATAAACTGGACACCCTATATCACAGGTCCATCAGATTTATTACTGACCTTCCTCCAGCACCCATCACTGCTCCTTTATAAGGCAGTTAACTGGACATCATTACAACACAGAAGAAATAGGAATGCTGCAATTTGGATATTCAAAGCTTTATCAGGCAAACTACCCACCTATATCACAGGCTGTTTACCCTAATTACTTCTAGGCCATACACCTAGGATCAGCAAACTTATCATTCTAAAGGTCCCCAATGCCTGCACCCGTCTGGGAGGGCCGCTATCAGCCACTCACTAGCAGTTGCATGGAACTCACTCAAAAAACCATGAAGCTAAATAGCCTCTTACCTTTAACATCCTTCAAAAGATTATTCTCCACCCTATTTCCAGAACTCTGCAATTGCTTTCACAAGGCCTAATCCCGACCCTACCTACCCCACCCCTTTTCGTGTTCCATTATGCTAGCTCTACTTCTTTTCCAGTCACCTGATATACTCATAAAAGCCAATTAGGACCTATAATTTATATATTATGCTCATACCCATTGCCTCCTTTTCTTACAGGTTAAATGGTTTTAATGTGCCTTGTATATATGTAAATTGTTATATATTAGCACTTTATGTAATTGTACTACTGTTTATGTTATTCTTGTCTATGTAATAATACTTGCACTTCTTGACCACTCAGGTCCATCTTGTAAATGAGCTACGCTCAATGATGTTCGCCTGATTAAATAAAGATTTTGATTGATTGATTGATTGATTGAATTGTTTCTTTGGCCATTCTGGGACCAGAAATTTAACAGTAATGTGTGAAGAGAATAAAGTCTTGTGTTGTGTGCATTTGAATAGGTTTAGTGCTTTGAAGTTAAAAGATGTATATACATAATGCCATGGGCACCTGAAAAGGAAGTAGATACTACTGAAATAAATACTATTCTGATTATTTTATTTATGTGTAAGATTTTAAGTGTGGTTATGTCTAGGTCACAGACACATAAGCTATAAAAAGTACATTTAAGGATGGATGTAATAGTCAAAGCTTGTAGTAGCAAAATAAAGCAAGAAAAATAATATATTGTGGGTTTTTTTCTTTGTTTAATGAGGAGTGGAACACTAAGCTGAAAGCTTGTTTACAGGGGCAACCTGGGAGCACGTGGAAGTTAAGTGACTTGCTCAGGGTCATCCATTATGCAAGTGGGGGCTGTGGGATTCAAACCCAGATCTCCAGATTTGCAGCTCAGAGCCTTAAACCACTGTGCTATACTGCCTCCCTAGTTATGGCAGTCATCTGTTTTATGGTTCATGATGTTGGTGTAGTAAGCAACAGTACATTGCATAACAGTTGTAAAATGTCAATAAGTAGGTCATGCAATAGATGTGCTGAGCAGTTACTGAAACAAGAAATGTACTCAGGATAGTAAAATATTCCTGTTAGAAAACTGATAAATGTGTAACATTTGTTCTCAGTTTCAAGGAGGTCATTATGGGGTGTCAATGTACAATAAAAATAGTTATAGTTTTCAAGTTGTCTGAGTAATTGCTTTGTACTACCACTGTTACTAAATTTAAATTGTTCTATGAAGGAAATTAAGTTTATGTGACTGTCTGTAAATGTATTAAAAACATTTACTTGTCCTTATAATGTAATGCATTAAATGCTGTTGCTAGGTTAAGAAGTCACATAACAGCAATAGAGATGAAAACAATGGGATGCATAGGAATTTGAAAAAAGTATACATTGGCAGGAACAGTGTCATGACTTCTCCAGTTTTTTTTATAGTTTCACTCCAGATTTTCAATGTTACCATTTTTTGTACACCTTCTCATAAACAGTACAGCTCTCATTTTTACATCCTGTTCAAAATGTGTTTCTAGGGACATGGATATGTTGTTCATCCACACTTATTGGCAGGTTCCTTGCCGCTTTAAATCTTGCCGGAAGGTCTTCAAGCTGGCTCCTCCCACCCACCCGGGTGGTAAAACTCGGCTCCGCCCATGGCCTAGATCTTCCTTACCGCTTGGAAGCTCAGGTTCCCTCCTTAACGCTCTGCGATTAAGACTGGTTCCTTATTCTTCAAAGTTCGAAATCAAAAGTTTTTGCTAAAAAGACTTCGGTCTTCTTCTCCTCACGGCTACGATGGACAAATCGACTCCCGGTTTCCGGAGGTGCCCTTGCGGGCAGAAGATGTCTAGGACGGATCTGCACTCCACGTGCATCTACTGCCTGGGCCTTGAGCACGACCCGCAGGCCTGCGATTTGTGCTCTTCTTTTTCGGCCTACGTCCTTGAAGACCATGCTGCCCAATTACAACTGGGGCACCCGAGAAAAGAATTCCACCGGTGAAATCTAAAGAGGCCTGGTTGGCGGTGTCCGCGGCGGCGGGCTCGGCGGATCAGCTCGAGCAGATGATCGCCCTCGAAGAGGAGGTGGCGCGGGCCGCTTCTACCTCGGCTGCGGCATTTGTTCCGCTCTCTCTCGGTGCCTTGTACTCGGCTTCTTTTAAGGAGCTTTGTCTGACCCTCTCGATGAAGGTGAGGGTCCAACTTCTTCAGGACCTTTTCCCAGGTCCAAAACCAAAGTAAGTCTCTCCATCGGCGCTCTTGGGAGCCGGGAAAGATCCCCTCCCTTGTCGAGATGGAGCTTCAGTGACCCCTCAGCTCGGCCACTGGCTTCGACGGTGTCCCCGTCAGGCCAGTTGACCGAGACTCCTGACAGCTGGTCGAGTTTTTCTCGACCCGTTAGGCAGGTTATCAGCTGGAAAAGCTGAAATCCCCTCTCCCGGTTTCCCGGTAGGAGTTGAGGATCCCGTCGGCTCGTCTGTGCCTCCGGTTCGGAGCGCCCGTTGGGATCGTCCGAGCCGAAGTGCGGTTCCGACACTTCTCCTCGCCTTCCTCGGACCTAGTTGAGACTCTCGGTCTCGGTCTCGGACATCCTCGTGGTCAACCGATCCGCTGCCATCGGCGGTCTCGGTCTCGGCACCACGCGATGGCGGCACCGCGCTCTTCCTCTTCCTCAGGCGAGGGAGGCTTGCGCCAAGTTGCAGCCAGATGCGAGGAACTCATGTGGCAACAGCTCCTTTTGACTGCGAATAAGCCGACCCAGTCGTCTTCCCGACCATTAAGTGGCTGTCACGGGCGGCCGAAACAACCCCTCGTTGTAGCCGAGGAGCCTGTTCCCAGGCTGGTTGTTCGGCCAATTCCAGCCACCCCACCGATTCTGGTGGAACCTCCGCCTCCACAGCCATTAGTTGGGGCTCCGACCAAAAATTCTCGGTCGGCCTTGGGTTTGCCCCATAGGCTGTCTGTCACCCTCACTCCCGATAAACCTCGGCAGGCGGAGGGTGGCTCAGGCCTGAGGCAGCTCTTTGAGGACTCTTCCGAGTCCGATGATGGTTCCTCCCTCTTCTCCAAGTGTATGGACTTGGAGTCCTCGGGAGGGCAGTCAGTGGACGATAGCCCTTCGTCCTTCTTAGGGTTGCTTCGACTCATCTCGGAGTCCACCGGGATGAAGCTCGAACCCGTTTCTAAACGGGCCAGGTATCCCCTCACGGAGATTCTGGACCGAGGGGATTCTCCCGGAGGCCTTTCCGGTGGCCGAAGCCATAGTGGGTCCGGCCTTGGAACTTTGGCAGCGTCCTGCTTCCTGCCTTGCACCTTTGGCCAGGATGGCCAGGAAGTATGCGGTCCCTACCGGTTCCCTGTCCGGTTTTTTGGAACACCCCTCGACCGAGGGGTTGGTTACCGACAGTGTTTTCCGGCGTGCCGGGAGCATGAGGATGTAACAAACCTCCCAACAAGGAATCCAAGAAATTGGATTATGCCGGGCGAAAAGTCTATGCTGCGTCCTCTCTCGGCCTTCGTCCAGGCCAGTTCGGCCGTCCTCATGGCACATTTTTCTCACGCCCTGTTGGGCTCCCTGGATGAGGTTGTCCCTCATCTCCCGCGAGATCTGCAGACTACGGTCAGGCAGGTGCGGGACCAGGGCAGGGCAGTGGCAAAACAACAGCTCCAGACTGCGTTAGACAGCCGGGGACTCATGTGCCAGGTCTGTGGCGGCCGCAATGGCCATGCGTCGTCGGGCTTGGCTGAGGATATCCACCTTTACCTCGGATACCCAGCACAAGTTGGCGGATGTTCCCTTTTTGGGGACTGACCTCTTCGGCCCTGGGGTGGAAGGTCACCTGCAGAGGATCGAGAAGTCCAATACTACCTTGGACTCGGTCTCTTCCGCTCAGAAGGACAAAGGCCGCAAGCCACAGCCTAAGCCCTTTCGTCCTTCTGCGCCCGCGGAGCGCCCGGCCCAGCAACATCAGGGACAGCAGGCTCGAGCTTGGCATCCCAAACCCAAGCCGTCGGCTTCCTCCAACAGGAAGCAGGGAGGAAAAGGCCCAGGTGGTCCCTCAGCCGGTCCTTCCTCCAAGCCTGCCCAGTGACGGGCTGAGGGGTGTCGCCCCCATCCCTGTCACCTCTCCCCTGGTTCCCCCCATGGGGATGGCTCAGACACTTCCTTTCCACCTGGTCCGCTGTTACCACGGACAGGTGGGTACTGGAGGTGGTGGGAAAAGGCCTACCTCTGGAATTTGAGCAGGCCCCGCCCTTCAGAGCCGTCGCACCTCGGGGGGCCTCGGGGTCCGCAGCCTCACTGGTGGCTCGCCGAGCTGACATCGCTCTCCTCCTCCAAAAGGAGGTGATCACGGAGGTAGAGGACCCCCCTTCAGACCCGGGGTTCATGTCCAGGTATTTCCTGGTTCCAAAACGGACGGGGGGCTGGTGCCTCATTCTCGACCTACACAACCTGAACAAGTTCCTAAGGTCTCGAACCTTCAGGATGGTCACTCTGGCGCAGATAATACCATCTCTGGAACACGGCGTGTGGTTCTGCTCTCTGGACCTACAGGACATGTTCTTTCACGTCCCTATCCGTCCGTCACATCGGAGATTCCTCCACTTTCGAGCGGAGGGATCCCTCTTTGAGTTCCGATCCATGCCCTTCGGCTTATCTCCAGCTCCCAGGGTCTTCACCAAATGCATGGCAGTGGTGACAGCATTCCTGTGGCGCCGAGGGGTCCGGGTGTACCCTTACTTGGACGATTGGCTGATAGCAGCCCCCTCCAGACGGGAGGTGGAGCGGTCCAGAGATCTGGTCCTCCAGATTTGCTCTCAAGTTGGCCTTCTCATCAACGAGGCCAAATTGGAACTCGAGCCGAAGCAGGTGATCCTGTTCATCGGGGCAGAGCTCGACTCTCTTCGAGCCAGAGCATGGCTCCTGGAGGACAGGGCCGAGGTTCTTACCTCCTTTGCCCAATCATTTCTGGTTGGGCAATCGCACCCTGCCTGGGATTTCCTGCACCTCCTGGGTCTTATGGTGGCCTGTACCAGCGTGGTCCGTTGGGCACGCTGGCACATGCGCCCCCTTCAGTGGGGACTGGCCAGCCAGTGGTCACAACGCTGCGATCCTTTGGACCAGCTAGTGATAGTGACCCAGGAGATGTGGAACGCTCTCCAGTGGTGGACCGTTCCATTCCATCTGCAGGAGGGCATCCCGTTTGTCCGCCCCGAGCCGACAGTCTCTCTATCGACCGATGCCTCTCTGATGGGTTGGGGTGCCCATCTGGGGGAACACTGAGTGCACGGCCTCTGGTCCCCGTGGGAGTCCCGATGCCACATCAACCTGCTGGAGCTCTGAGCTGTCCGCCTAGCTCTCACCGCCTTTGCTCCGTTTCTCCGGGGTCAAGTGGTCCGAGTCCAGACGGACAATACCACGACCATGTACTACCTGAACCGCCAGGGTGGGACGCGCTCCATGCCTCTATGCAAGGAAGCTCTCCGCATTTGGTCACTCATGCGCAGCCTGGAGGCGGATCTCCTAGCCATTCATGTGGCAGGAGCCTCCAACACCCTGGCCGATGCCCTGAGCCGGATAGGGGCTGCATCTCACGAGTGGTCTCTCCTGCCGGAGGTAGTACAAGATCTGTTCTCCCACTGGGGCACACCTCAGGTGTACCTGTTTGCCTCCAGGGAGAATGCGAAGCTGAGGCTGTTTCATGCCCGCCCTCCTCAGCAGGGCTCACTGCAGGGGGATGCCTTCTCGAGGCTGTGGACCCCAGGCCTCTTTTACGCCTTTCCCCCATTTCCCTTGATTCACAGGGTGCTTCTCAAGGTGAGGAGGGACAAGGCGCAGGTGATTCTGATAGCCCCAGACTGGCCCCGCCAGTTCTGGTAGCCAGATCTCCTCAACCTCAGCTCCAGGCTCCCGAGGCAGCTTCCAGCTTGCCCGGACCTGCTCTCAGTCAATCAGGGGAAGGTGTTCCATCCGGACCTTCAATCCCTGCACCTGACGGCCTGGTTCCTGAGTGGCTAGAGTTCCAGGCCTTGAGTCTTTCCGACGAGGTCCTCAGTGTTGTTGAGGTGTCCCGTAAGGAGTCGACCAGAAAATGCTATGCCTTTAAATGGAAGAGATTTTCCATTTGGTGTCAGGGCAAGGGCTTGGACCCTTCCTCCTGTTCTGTGGCAAGCATTTTGGACTATTTGTGGTCCCTTTCTAGTCAAGGGCTTAGGTCGACGACCCTAAAGGTGCACCTGGCAGCCATCTCTGCTTACCGAGCGCGGGCAGGGAGCAGTCGGTGTATGAAAAAGGTGGTGGGCGCTTTTCAAAGGCCTTGATCACATTTCCCTCCGTGCGAGAACCTCCACCTCCATGGGATTTACTGCTGGTACTGGCAAAGCTCATGGGCAAGCCATTCGGACCAATGCACAGGTGTGATCTCTCTCACCTGTCGTGGAAGACCGCCTTCTTGGTGGCTATCATGTCAGCCAGAAGGATGGAAGAGCTCCAGGCACTTTGCATCGAGTCTCCTTACCTGGTCTTCCACAGGGACCAGGTTGTCCTGTGCCCCCACCCGAAATTCCTTCCGAAGGTGGTGTCGGAGTTTCACCTTAACCAGGTGCTGACTCTGCCGTGTTCTACCCCAATCACACCTCGGAGGCCGAATATAGGCTCCATACTCTGGACCCTAGAAGGGCGCTCGCTTATTATAAGGAGCGCACAGCTGAAATTCGGGGAGAGGTTCGCCAGCTGTTTGTCACCTCCGCTGAAGCCGCACCTGGCAGACCTGCAGCCAAGCGGACGATAGGCAGGTGGGTCACCTCCTGCATAGATCTCTGCTATAAGTTGGCGGGCATGGAGCCTCCCAGAGGGATAAGAGCTCATTCTACCCGTCATCCTGCTGCATCGGTGGCTCCTTCCAGGGACGTCCCTATCCAGGAAATCTGCAGGGCTGCTACCTGGAAGTCAGCACACACCTTTATTACCCATTACCACATCGACCTTGAGTCACGCCGGGATGCTGGTTTGGGGGCCTCGGTTCTCCAGTCTTTATTCCCTAAGTAGGGGGTGTGCGCCTTGCCTCCCTCCTCCCGGAGAACTGCTAGGAGTCTGCCAATAAGTGTGGATGAACAACATATCCATGTCCCTAGAAATACAGGTTACTCACCTGTAACAGGAGTTCTAGGAATGGTATATTGTTCATCCCAACTACTCATGACCTCCCTGGCTTCGACGCACAACCTGAGCTTCCAGCGGGCCAGATCTGGCGTCATGGGGTGGAGCCGAGAGTTTTACCACCCGGGTGGGTGGGAGGAGCCAGCTTGAAGACCTTCCGGCAAGATTTAAAGTGGCAAGGAACCTGCCAATAAGTGTGGATGAACAACATATACCATTCCTAGAACTCCTGTTACAGGTGAGTAACCTGTATTTTTGCACCTGTGGTGCCAGATGGCACAGTCGCTGTGCAAAATCACCATTCAGCTAATGAACTGATAGTGTCACTGTTCATGTGGTGGGGTCACAAAATGCCCATGCTGTAAACTTGGAGTGAAAATACCAAGAAGCACCCAGGGAATTAGGGTTTCTGACCATAACACCCTGTCCTGTAGGGACTGACAGGCATCAGGGGTGTGAACTGGGATTGTCAACAGTAATGCTCATGCCATTCCACCCCCATCCCCACCCTGCAGCCAGTGACGGGTATCGAGGTGTGCCTTTGACTCTTCAGCCCCAAAGTTCATTCCACTCTCTTATACTGTACCCATTTCAATGTATTTCCTTATGGAATGGGGTGAGTGTAAAGTCTGAACACCCTAAGGCACACCTCAACACTTGTTTGTGTCTGTAGGGTAGAGTGAGGTGAAATGGCATGAGCGTTATGGGCAATGACCCAAAGGCACACCCTAATGTCTGTCCATCTCTGTGGGGTGGGGTGGGGTTGGCGTCACTTCAATACTTTACTACCATTTCTATTCTGCCTGTCTGTGTGTGTGTCTCTATATATGTCCATGTAATTATCTATCTTTCTATCAATTGCACGTATCGCTATTTTTACCTATTTGTAAAACAAACCTGCATATCACATTTGTCTGCACTCCAAGCACATACGTATGAAACTGTGCATATTTGTACTCTATTTCTGCACTGACCTCATACTTTCCTAATATTTCCATTATCACAAGCATAACTACCTTGCCCTTATCAAAAGCGACCCCCTCTGAAAGTTACTATCACATTTTCTCTGCTAAAAGTCCATTATTACATCTTTCTTCCTGATATTAACACATTGCTTAAATACAACTTACATCACCTCATGGACAAAAACCCTGTTTCTCTAAAAAAAAACAAAAAAAAACTGTGTAAATAATCCCAAGGCTGAACATATGACAGCCATTACTTTTTTATGTACTGCCACCTTCTGTACCATCATGGGGATGTGCATGTTTTCCATGATGCTTTGCATTATTGGGGTATGTGCAATTGTGTTTTCTTTAAAATTTGGCTGTCTGGCCAATATCATCCGGGATAACACATACCTCAGTGACATTTGTTCTGGGGTTCTTTTGTAAACCTATATTGCTTCCTATTCCTTCCATTAAAATATACATCTCCATATATTTTCCTAATAACGTATATGCCTTCCGTAGAACAGAAACTAAAACAAATCTTACTACTTGCAAATCATTGTGTTGTTTCTCCATACTTCCTTAACAATTCCACACAACTTCACTATCTTCATTATGCAGCCGTGGTGGATCTGACCAGAATTTGTTTCAAAGTGCCATTACCTCCTCTTTCAGAAGCCGCAACCTGTCGTCGTTCTTCCATTCTCTAGTTGACTGGCTGTTTTCTTCCCACTCCCACTGCAGCTTGGAAGCCATTACCCTCCCTTATAAATTCAGCAACCATTGAATAGGCTACTGTATGCACAGAGTCCATTATCCCAAATCCCCCCCCCCCATACGGAGTTTATTGCTTACACTCATTGTGGTCCCTTGACTTACTGTCAATGTTAGCTGACCTGTACATCTCTGAATGAATGATTCTAGCACAATGTTGTGGTTGCTCTGTCTGACTAGGCCCTGAACTGCGGTATCTCTGCTAATGTCCTAACTGGACACTACCAGGTTCAAAATTACTTCTCACACCCATTGTATGAAGAAGCAGTCATGTGTTGCTTCTATAGACGTCTGACTTGCCTAGCTTACTGCCGTTGAAGGGATGAGATAGAGGAGTTTAATGGGTAGCTTAAAAGAGCAGCTGACATCGTCAGGAGAATTTTACCAAAACATAATATTCAGATATAGTTTAGCTTATAGTTCACATTAGTTTCATATTTCTCTTCTCCATTATTTATTACTAAGGTGATTTGCATGAAAACAGAATCTTTGCTCCTGAAGAGTTCATCTATTCCTGTTGCTTTCTCCCTATCTGCCCTGTTTGTGACATCACAGTTACTCCAATTGCAACAAATTGTGATGTTATAACAGATGATTATGCTTTGGAGCAGGGAGTCAGCTATAGAGGCGGATGGACTCTGAGGAATAAAGATCATTTATTCATGCAAATTTCCTTAGTATTAAGTAATGGGGAGGAGACATCAATAGAAAAGACATGACACACAAGCTGAATTGTACTAAAATATTATGTTTTTGTAAGTTTTCTTTGAGATGTCAGCAGCTCTTTAAGGAATAGTGTTAGGAGGAGTACCGCTTTGTGAGGGACTTGGAGGGACTTCTGGAACAAGAGGCTCTTCAAGAGTGACGGGCTCCACTTGACAAAAGAAGGGGCCTGTGCACTAGGGCAGATATTTGATGTCTATATCACATGTTTAAACTGACTGCAGGGGAGACTGGGACTAGGGGAACCATGGTAAGAGGTGAGAGGAAGGGGTCCTAGCTAGTACTCCCCCTCATCTGTGGGTTTGTAGAAGCTCAGCAGGTATAAACGGGGATAAGGTCCAATCTGGTCAAGGTGAGGGGGCATTAGAGAGGGGGAACGCAAAGTGTACAAATGCCAATTAAAGCAAGAGGATAAGAGAGCATGGGGAACACAAGAGTTATAGACAGAGTAATAGCAAAGTGGGGTCAGATGGAAGGGAGTATGCAAACCTTCATGCCGCCAGCCATTGAGGGGGTGCCTCCACGGCAAGCGACTCCGGCCCAAACTCAGCCAGTGGTGCTCGCTCCTATGCCCACCCACCCAGCAACCAAAAAGTGCCCACCGCCAGCCCTTGATAGGGCACCTCCACAGAAATTGAGTCTGGCCCCAAACTCAGCTGGCATTGCTTGCTCTTCCACCCACCAACTAGAAACTCCATGCTGCCAGCCCTTGACGGGGTGCCTCCACAGCAAGCGATTCCTGCCCCAAACTCAGCCAGCAGCACTTGCTCCTGTGCCCACCTGCCCAGCAACCAGGTACGCTGATCTCTCTAGGGCAGCCTGGCTCCTGAGCTGAGAAACCTGATTGGCTGACCTTCTAGAGTCAAGCTCCCCATTGGCCACCTTGCTTTACCCTGATTGGAATGCCTTTTGCTACAATTTTGTGTGCTTTTTGGTGCTTATTTTTAATTCTGTATTAGCTCTGTAGCTGTATTTTCTTCCTGCCTGGCCCCAACCTCTATTAAATACTCCTTCTCCACCCGCTTACTCCACCCCTGTCCACTCTTTTTCTCTCCCCTCCCTCTGTCTCCACTTCGGTTCTCCTCTAAAAGCAAAATAACCACTTTCCTTATAATGGCCCTGCACAAGTCTACCTTATTTTTCTTCCTAGCTTTGCACCTCCTCTCAGTGGCCCCCTCTGCTCTCTACCCAATCACTCCCAAATCTTGCCAGCCCCATGGGTTGCCCATATAATCTCCAACAATCCTCGCCCAAACTACCACCCTGTATCGCACCCACACACCCCCTCCCATTGGTTCCGGGATCATGCCAACATAGATGCAAACCCCCGCATTGCTTATCAGGGCTGTCAGACCAGCTACTTTAACCATCCTGCACACAAGGAGATTAAAATTCCCTGCCACCTACTCCTTCCTCCTTCTCACCATACTCCTCACTGAGGACATCGAATCTAACCCAGGCCCTAAGATCAGCCCCCAGGGTCCCACAAAGGACTCTCTATTGCCGATATCAACATCCGTAGCCTTCTGCCCAAAATGGGCCTACTATACTGCTGGATGTCTGAGCACTCTCCTGACTTCCTTTGTCTGATGGAAACCTGGTTCTCTGCAAGGACCCCTGACTCATCCGCAAATATCCCAAACTACAACCTGCTCAGACTAGACGGAGGCAAACGCAGCGGTGGTACTTCCATATACGTAAAGCAAACCCTCTCATGCTTGGTCACTTTTAAGGCAGCTAGCCAAAGCTCCCATGAAGTCCTCCTGGTCCAACTTGCCCTTCCTGCCTCTCTCCCTCTATTTATTGGTGCACTCTATGTCTCACCCCAACTTGCTCATGACTCTCTTGTATCCATCATAACTACTCTTCCTGACCTAACCTCCAAAGGCGAGCTTGTGCTGGTAGGTGATTTTAAAATGGACTGGCTTGTCCCTTTTTCAAAGGCACATGTTCCCAAAATAGAGTCCCTAAATCTCATGCAACTAGGAAATGAACCTACCCACTACAACCCTCACTCTCAAAACCACTCTCTACTGGACTGGATCCTCGTGTCCCACCCACACAGGATAACCTCTTCTGGTGTCCTTGCAAATGCACTAAGTGACCACTGCATAATGTACTGTATCCATAAAACTCACATGACCAAGTCCACGCCAAAGTATATTAACACTCGCTTCCTAAACGCGCTGGACACTGAATTCCTCCTAGCCAGCCTCAATCATGCAGACTGGACTCTGATGTATTCTGCCCCTTACGTCGACACTGCCCTCTCCAGCTTCCTGCACACATTCATGATGATATTGGACTCACATGCCCCCATAAAGAAACTTAGGGTAAAAAAGTGCCACCATCAATGGATCTCCGCTTCTATCCTCACCAAATGCAAGGCAAGAGACAAAGCCTGGGCTACTTTCAAATCACACCTAAACCCTAAAAACAGACAGGCATACAAGTCCCTCCAAAATGCCTGTACTAAGGCCATTAGGTAGACAAAAGCCGACTACTTTAAATCACAGCTTGCCCATGCTCACCCCTCCAATTTCTGGAATGTCGTTCACTTGCTTCTTGAGCCCTCTACTCAGTCCTCCTCTTCAGCCCTCAAGCACCTTGGCCAGCCTATCACAAACCCCAGGGACATTGCTGACACTCTAAACAAATTCTTCACTTCCTGCACTGTGCCTCATGGACCTCCTCCTAGCACTGCTACTCCTTCCACCTCCCCGTCACCAACATCATTTCAATTTCTCTTCCATCTCCACACATGAGGTCCTGATAGCCCTCCACTCTTTAAATATCAGTAAAACCAGCCCAGACGTAATCCACCTCAAGCCCCTGCAGATCTCCTGTAGATCAATTCCTGAACTGTGTGACTGCCAAAGCGGAGGGACAGGTTGGTGTGATCAGCAGTATGCCGTTTGTGTGTTGTGTTTATGCTACATATATCTTTCAGCATCGGAGAGAGTCCCTCAATGTGTTAAGGCAGAGGGCTGTAAAGCAAAGGTGTTTGGGAGCTCTAGTTCGTATTGGACTATGCAAGGACGTGTGGCCAGAATAGCTGTGCTGCTTGTTTTAAGGGGCAGGTGTCTACAATTTTAATTTGGGCACAGGATTGTTCAGGGGGCGAGACCCTTGCAGCTTCTGGGTCCTGCTAGGGATATAAATGGATGCTCATGTGAGCGGCACCCTGTAGATCAATTACTGAACTGTGTGACGGCCAAAAGCGGTGGGACAGGGTGGTGTGATCAGCAGTTTTCCATTTGTGTGTTGTGTTTATGCTACATATATCTTTCAGCATCGAAGAGAGTCCCTTTGATGTGTTAAGGCAGAGGGCAGTAAAGCTGTAAAGCAAAGAGGTTTGGGAGCTGTAGTCTGTATTGGACTACGCAAGGACTCATGGCCAGAATAACTGTGCTACTTGTTTTAAGAGGTAGGTGTCTACAATTTTAATTTGGGCACAGGATTGTTTAGGGGCGAGACCCTTGCAGCTTCGGGTCCTGCTAGGGATATAAGCAGGGCATCATCGGTGCGAGCATGTGTGGTGCGCTGAGACACGCGCGTGTTGGCATGTTAGCGTGGGGCAATGACAGTGATACGCAGGGGAATACAGAATAAATTTGAAAAGTGAAGTAAATAGGGGTTAAGAATGGTGACAGGAGAATTGAAGACACAAAGTTTCATAGCCTCAGTGCTGACCACAGAGGGGGATTTGATGATAAGATGAAAAGGATGTGGTATGTATAAAATGGTAGAATAGGGGACGGACTATAATAGTTACAAACGTGAAAAATGTGAATCAAATAGGGAATTACATAGCTATTTAGTAAAGGTTACTGAAAGACTAGAGAAATTAGAAAGGAGTCAAGGGGTACTAACAGAAAGGATTAAGATACTCTCAAGCTTAAATTTAAATGAGGATGCTAAGGAAAAAGATGGTTTAGAAAATGGATATGGGAAAAGGAAGTCAAGATGTGTTGGGAATGAAAATAAGTCTGGAAAAAGTTGTGAGAGTAACAACGTTAAAAGAAAGCGTAGGGGCCTAAGTCCTCTTAGACCAGTTCCAGGAGAGTTAAGGAAGGAACAGGAGATAATAATCACAAATATTATTACGGATGGAACAAGCCAGGAAGAGACTGGAACAAATAATGCAAATGAGACTGGTGTTAGTCTACTGGAGGGAATAACAGTAACGAATAGTTTCAGTGTGCTGGGTGAGTTAAATCAATCTACCATAGTAGAAGAAAATGGTAATGAAAACATGGAACATATGGAGGAGGGAGAAGTGGAGAGTCCAAGGCAGATTATAGTAATCAGCGACTTCATCATTAAATATGCTGACCAGTATATCTGTAAACATGACAAAGAAAATCGGATGGTCAGTAGCTTCTCAGGGGCAGGGGCTACAGATTTATATAACATGGTTGATAATATATTTAGTGGTGCAGGGGAACATCCCCTGGCAATGATTCATGTAGGCATTAATGATATTATGAAAAAACCCTACCTGAGATGCAGAAGGATTACGCTAAATTGGTGGAGAAATTAGAAGAAAAAGGGAGTGAAATAGTGATTTCGGAGATACTTCCTGAACCCAGGGCAAATGTCTATAAAATGAGAAGGATTGCCTCAGCAAATGCATGGCTGTGTAAATGGACTAAAAATAAGAACTATCAATTTATTAAACATTGGGGAACCTTTAATGAAAAAACAGGAATTCTACTGTAAAGATGGGTTGCACTTGAATTTTAGAGGAAGTAGAATTTGGGGGATGAGAGTGCAACAGGCAATAGAGAATTGTTTAAACTGAAAGTGAAGGGGACGAAAAGAGATAAAAGGGTATATAGGGCTCCTAATGTGAGAAATAGTAAAAGGTTATCAACCATTAAGGCCATGTTCTGTAATGCCAGAAGCTTAAATATAGCTAGCATGGCAGAATTAGAGGTTATAATTAGAGAGGAGAGTTTAGACATGGTGGGGATAGTTGAAACATGGTGGGATAATGAAAATGTGTGGTGACAACATATTCCAGGATATAGAGTTTTAAAAAAAAAAACAGAGAAGGGAAAAGAAAAAATTACTCACCTTAGTAATGTTGTTTCTTCTAATGGAGTCTTGCTGTATTCTGACATATGCAGTGATCACCAACCTTTGAACTGCCCTGGAGAACAAAGAGTTAACTTTCCATGCAGGGCATGGAACGCTGAGCTCAAGCTCGGTTGAAGCCTCTGTCTGCTGTTGTTTAAACTCCAACCGTCAGATCTTTACGAGCTATACTCACTAGGCGTTCTGTGTGGAAACTGTAAAACTCACACTAGCCAACTGGCAACTAAATTTGTTAAAAAAGGGGTTTTTGGTTTCAAAGCAAAGACTCAAGTCAGGAAACCCAAAAAACAAAACACAACACACACCCAAAATTAAGGAGGGTGAGAAAGGGGCACCTCTAGGTGCCAACACTGCTGCTGCCCACCCACATCCCAAAAAACAGGTTCTGAGAGGGGAGGCAAGGGGGAGGTCAGAATACAGCAAGACTCCATTAGAAGAAACAACATTACTAAGGTGAGTAATTTTTTCTTCAAACAACATGAAGTCTTGCTGTATTCTGACATATGCAGACTACCAAGCAGTACCTCCAAGGAGAAGGGACAGAACCTACTTTGGGAAAAGGCTCTGAAGTACTGCTGTGCCAAACCGAGAATCACTCCTAGCCTGGATATCCAGAGATTAATGCTTGGTGAATGTATGGCCTGTTTTCCAGGTGGCTGCTTGACAGATTTCTAAGATAGGAATATCCCTGGCAGCAGCCAGGGAAGCAGCTGTACCTCTAGTAGAGTGAGCTCTCAGGCCTGAGGGTGGGGTTCTACCCAATTTCTCATAGCAGAATTGTATACAAGAGACAATCCACCTGGCAATAGATCTTTTAGTGGCAGGTTTGCCCTTACTGACCTCCCCATAAGTGAGGAACAACTGGAGGGACTCAAACCTGTGACCCTTGGTGCACTCTATGTAATAGCTAAGGGCCCTTTTTACGTCCAAGCTGTGCAACCTCCTCTCTCCAGAGGAGGAATGGTCAGCGAAGAAAACAGGGAGAGATGTAGACTGATTATGGTGGAAATCTGAAACCACCTTAGGCAAAAACTTCCTGTTAGTTCTTAAGACCACTTTATCTCTATGGAAAGAGATGAAATCAGGCTCCACTGACAGGGCTTGCAATTCACTGATGTGCCTGGCAGAGGTAATGGCTACCAAAAACACAGTTTTCCAAGTCAAGTACTTAAGCTCTGCAGAGGACAAAGGCTCAAAGGGGGGTTGCATAAGCTGAGCAATGCAAACATTAAGGTCCCAAGCAGGAGCAGGGTCCCTAAAGGGAGGATTGGTGTGCAGCAATCCCTTGAAGAATTTACAAAATACAGGATGGGCTGATAGAGGAGAGGGCTTGCCTACTGACAAAAAGTCAGAAACAGCTGCCAGATGTACTTTAAGTGTAGCTGGTCTAGGTCCCAAGCCATTGAGATGAACCATATAGTCCAGGACTGTAGGCAACCCAGCGGATTCTGGAGAAATATGCTTATCAGAGCACCAAATAGTGAACCTTTTCCATTTGGAGTTGTAAGTCTTTCTGGTGGAAGGCTTTTGAGAAGCCTTAAGAATATCCAGAACACCTTGAGAGAGGTGCAGATTAGCAAACTCTAACTCTTCAAGAGCCAGGCCTTGAGATTGAGAGATTTGAGATTCAGATACCAAATCCTTCCCTGAGAGGATGTCAACAGGTTGTAATTCCTGGGAAGAGACAGGGGAGGGTGGACTGCTAAGGACAGCAACAGTGGATACCAGGGCTGTCTGGCCCAGTCTGGAGTGATCAGAATCACTTTGCATGGTTGAGACCTGAAATTGACTAGCACCTTGAACATGAGAGGGAAGGGGGGAAAGCATACAGGAACTTCCCTTCCCAATTCAGAACCAGAGCATCCAGGGGGACCGAGCCCAAGTCTGGGGGTCTGCAACAAAAGAGAGGAAGTTGGTGATTGTCTGGGGCTGCAAAAAGATCTATCTGTGGAGTGCCCCATCTGGAGAAAATCACTTTCAAAATTAGGGGATCTAGGGATCATTTGTGGTGGCCCTGAGATATCCTGCTGAGAGCATCTGCTAGGACATTGTCCTTCCCTGGGAGGTGAACTGCTATCAGAGAGGTTTGCAGGGAATAGGCCAGAAACCACAACTTCATTGCTTCTGTGCACAAGGCCATAGACCGAGTGCCTCATTGCTTGTTGATGTACCACATTGTGGTGGTATTGTCTGTTCTGATCTGGACCACCTTGTTCTGTATGGATTTGGAAAAAGCTTGCAGTGCCAGAAACACTGCTCTGAGTTCCAAGAGATTGATGTGAAGCAGAGATTCTTGAGGTGACCACAGCCCTTGGGTGGTAAGATCCCCCAAGTGTGCTCCCCAGCCCAAGAGGGAGGCGTCTGTGGTGAGGATTAGTGAATGAGACTGAGTGACAAAAGAAACTCCCTGTCTTAAATTGTCCTGATCCTGCCACCATTGCAAAGCCTGGCTCAGGGTTCTAGTCACTGGGACTAGTTTGGTAAGGGAAACCTTTCTTTGGGACCAGAAGGCTCTTAAGTGGAACTGAATGTCCCTCATCTAGAATCTTGCCCCCTGGACCACTGCTGTAGAGGCTGCCATGTGGCTCAGGAGCTGCAAGAAGTGTCTTGCTGGTCAAGACACCTGAAGGGTGAAAGAAGAGGCCAGTTCTATAAGGGTCCTTGCCCTGTCCAGGGGAAGGAAGGCCTTTGCTCTTATTGTATCCAGCTCTGCCCCTATAAAGGTAAGGAGCTGTACTGGCTCGAGAACTGACTTTAGAAGTTAGGAGGAATCCTAAGGAAGTGAGCAGTTGCTGAGTTATCTGAAGATGTGACTTGACTTGGTCTGGAGATTGACCCACTATGAGCCAGTCATCCAAGTATGGAAAGATGGAGATCTTTTTTCTCCTTAGGAAAGCAACCACTACTGCCAGGCACTTTGTGAACACCCTTGGGGCTGATGTTAGGCCAAAGGGCATTGCTCTGAATTGATAGTGGCCTGAGGGCAACTCTCAGACCTGAGGTACTTTCTGTGGGAGCACCTGATGGGAATGTGAAAATAGGCATCTTTGAGGTCCAGGGAGGCTAGCCAGTCCCCTGGCCTTAGACAGAGGCAGAATTATTCCCAGAGTCACCATTTTGAATTTTGGCTTTAAAAGGTGCTTGTTTAGATATCTCAGATCCAGGATGGGCCGCCATTCTCCTCTCTTTTTGGGGGTTAGGAAGTACCTGGAGTACAATCCTTTGCCCCTGTGTAGGGTAGGAACCCTTTCTATGGCTCTGAGAGCCAAGAGGGAAGAAACCTCTGCCTCCAGGGCAAGGGTCTCTGATGGATTTTCAGGTGGAAAGGATCTGGTTCTCATCTTGGGAAATTTTTTGAAGCTGAGAACCAGTCCATGGCTTACTACTTCTAGGACCCACTTGTCTGATGTTAAAGACTTCCAGTCCTGGACAAAGTAAGCCAGCCTGCCCCCTATAGGTATTGGAGAATCGGCCCTGGCAGACCCATCAGCGTGTCTCCTTGGCAGGGGCTTTAGGCTGAGAGGTGGAAGCAGGCCTGCTCATACCCCGTTTACCTCTCCCTCTAAAGAACCCCCTCTGAGCAAAAGCAGAAGAGTAGGCCTGGGCTTGGTAAAAAGGCCTTTGAAAGAGCCTGCCCCTGCCCCTGGAATGCTGCCTCTGAGCAATGGCTTGCCTTTCTTTGGCCTGAGCACTCCTGTAGGTGGTCCTGTACTCGTCCATCTTCTTCATGTAGTTCTCTGTCTGCCTCACAAACAGAGAATTACCAATGACAGGAAAATCCATGGCCTTAGCCTGGATATCCTGTGATAGGCTAGTACATCTGAGCCAAGCCATCCTCCGAAGGGCCACAGGTGTAGCCATGACTCTAGATGAAACATCATTGGAGTCCACAGCAGCATGAAATTGCACCTTGGATGCCTCAATCCCATCCGCAGCCACCCACTCCAACTCCTTGGCAAGCTGGTCAGGGGCCTGTTTAGCTAGAACCAGCACAGTGTCCCACCTGGACTTCTGGTATCTAGCTGTGTAGGCCATATAGTTAGCCTACCTGTGTCCCAAATATGCTGCCATGTACTGTTTCTTTGCCATGGCATCAATTCTCCTGGAGTCCTTATCTTGGGGGTGTGAAGCCAAGGGAACATTTGCCTTATCACAGGCAGCAGCCTGCACTACCCCAACATGGCTGCATTGCTGGGAAAGGAACTCTGTGTCCGAGCCTGAAAAGGTATACCTCTTGTCCATTCTTCTGTCCACAGGAGGTATGTAATTAGGAGTTTTTAGAATTTTAAATGTTTGTTTCCCAAAAGATTTATGGAGGGGAATAGACAATCTCCTGGACTCTGGGATGTCCATCATCTCAACAAAATCAGGCTCCTCCTGATCCTCTACTGCTTCTTCCATAGGAAGCTGGAGGGTTTCAGCCACTTTCTTATAAAACATAAAGTGGGAAGGGGACTCAGAAAGCCTAGGAGGAGAAACACCTGAAGGTCTGTCTGGGGAGATGTCTGGGTCAATAGGCACATCCAGACTTTCATAATCACCATCATCATCATTATCTTCATACTCTCCTTCCTCCTCCTCCGGTTCATAAAATTCTTCTAAAGTATAATCCGGAACCGGGGGAACCGACTGAACCGAGCCCCTGACAGATGGTGCCGGTTTGGCCGGAAAAAAAGTTAGCGATTGAACTATCCTTATCGCTTTGGCTATTTCATCAGCAGTCGGAGAAAGAACTTGTGGATCCGAACTGGATGATTTTTCCTTTTTCCTTTTAACGGAACTGACTCCTCAGAATCGGTTCTCCTTTGCCGAAAAGTTTCACCCTGGTCAGAGGGCACTCCTTCTGGTTCGGTCGGAACCGAACTGGGCTAGCCATCGGGTCAGTGGACTTCTCGCCTCCTTTCCCTCAGTCTACCTACTCTCTTATCCAGGGTAGCTTTGGAAAACTTTACAAATTTGGCAGTCTGAATTGAGATGGTCAAACCCCAGACAATAAACACAGGTGGTGTGGGATTAGCCTTAGCAAAGGCTTCCCCACACACACTACAGTGTTGAAACCCAGTGGGCCCAGATTTTTCTTGGGTTTCAGACATGGCCAATCCTAACCACAACTTACCCTTTTTTCCGCAATCCGCCAGGCAAGACACCCCTATCAGTTCCTGACCGTGTTACGGGTCTTGGAAAAAAACGTAATCAAATCCATTTTTTTAGAACCGATACGGACCGGTTACCACACTCTAATAAAGATAGAAGTTTTTTAACACAAACCTGATCGGTTCAAACCGAACCGATCCAATGTTTACAAGTTCCACACAGAAACTAATACGAAAACCTATCTAGTATTCACGGTACCACAGACAGAAACTTAAACCTACAGGTTCAGTAGCATAAATTTGGTCAAAACCGAGTGAAAAAACTACACTTTAACCGACTTTTTTGAACCGAGCGAAGGAGAAATCTCCGGAGCGACTGTTTAGTGAGGCAGAGTAAAGAATCTGACAGTTGGAGTTTAAACAACAGCAGACGGAGGCTTCAACCGAGCTCAAGCTCAGCGTTCCATGCCCTGCATGGAAAGTTAACTCTTTGTTCTCTGGGGCAGTTCAAATGTTGGTGATCACTGCATAAGTCCAAATACAGCAAGACTTCATGTTGTTTGAAAGGGAGGTGGCATAGCCCTTTTCATTAGGGAAGGAATAGAGGTTACGGATATAGAACAATGTAACAACTTAAATGGAATTGAAACAGTAACTATTGAGCTGTTGGATATTAAAGGCAAAAAATGTAGAATCTCTGTGTTCTATAGGGCACCTGACACTGGTATGGAGGAAACTGAAGCCTATATTAAGGATATTGTTAAACAGGCAGAGATGACAAATATTATTTTTATGGGGGACTTGAATATGCCCGATATTGAGTGGGAAGAAAACCAGTTTGGCAATAATTTAGCATGTAGAGTCCAGGAAGAACTGACGGCAGGGGAAATTAAACAATGCATAAGGGAGGCTACAAGAGGTAGTAATATTTTAGATGTTATATTGACCAATATACCTGAGGTAATTCAGAGGATTAGCATTCAGTCACAATTAGGTAATAGTGACCATAAGTCCATTATGTTTATGATGGATTGGTTACTTAAACCAGTTACGTGAGATACAGTTCAAAATCTATTCCATAAAGGGAACTATGGAGCAATAAGGAAAAAATTAGTAAGTGTGAACTGGGAAGGTAGAATGGAAGGTTTAGTTATGGAAGAAGCATGGAATTACTTTTTGGATGTACTTAATAATTTGAAAAAAAAAACTTACATTCCGTGTAGAAAGGCTTATAATCATAAGGGCAAGAAGCCACCATGGCTGAACAGAACAATAGTAAAATTGTGTAGCAAAAAGAAAGTAATTTTTAAGAAAATGAAGACTAATAGGTGAGAAATTTCCAAAAATGGATATAAGACAGTATTGAGGAGATTAAAGAAGGAAATAAGAAATGCTAAGAAACAGCTTGAGTTTAGATTAGCCGTAAATGAAGATAAAAAAAGCTTTTTTGCCTATGTGAATAGTAGTAAGGGAGGTAGGGGTACAGTGGGACCATTGAATATTGATGGAGATATGACGTCTGAGCCTATAGAGATGGCCAATGAATTTCGCAGATGTTTTGGGGCTGTGTTTAGAAAAAATACTGATGACATGGATAAGTGTAATGTAGGTACATGTAATCAGGATCCCCAAAATATAATAACTGAAGAGAGGGTGGCAAAAAGAGTAAGGAGATTGAAAGTAGATGGGGCAGCAGGACCAGGTGGCATTCACCCACATTTTATGAAGGAGTTGGGTGATGTGTTGATACCTATTATTACTAAATTGGGACAAAAATCTTTGAGGGAGGGTGTGGTGCCTGAGGGGTGGAGTTTGGCACATGTTGTGCCAATATATATGAAAGGGAGAAGGAGTGAGGCGGAGAATTATCGACCAGTGAGTTTGACCTCAGTGGTGGTGAAAATTGTAGAAGCGGCACTGAGTGAGGCTATTTATGATAGTATGTTAAGTAGGGGTATTTTAGATAGGAATCAGCATGGTTTCATGCCCAATAGGTCATGTAAAACAAACCTACTGACCTTTTATGAGTATGTCAGCAAATGTGTTGATGATGGAAAAAATGTGGATGTGGTAATGCTTGATTTTAGTCAAGCTTTCGATACAGTCCCACATTATAAAATAATAAAAAAACTTATTGATATGGAGATAGATAGGATCATTGTAAGATGGGTGGAACAGTGGCTGATAGACAGCAGCAGGTGAAGATACAGGGACATCTGTCTAAACCACAGTGGGTGTGGAGTGGAATTCCCCAAGGGTCGGTGCTGGGCCCTCTGTTGTTCTGTATTTTTATAAACGATCTGAAACTAGTAAAAATAAACTAATTAAATTTGCTGACGATGTTAAAACTGGAGCTGTAGTGGACACATTCAATGAGAGACTCATGTTTGGACAGAGTTTGATATATATTGCAGATTGGGCAGGAAAGAATGGGATGATCTTTAATAAGGACAAATGTATAATCATGCATTTCGGTAGACACAATATTAAACAGACCCACTATATGTATGACCTGAAGCTTAGGGTGTCAGAATGTGAGAAAGATTTGTGTATTTATGTCCAAAATGATTTAAGAAATGAGGTAAATAGTAGACAAACATCAAATAAAGTCATGTAGATTGTGGGTTGCATTAGGAGATGTTTCCATTCAAGGAGTAGAGAGGTGTTGATGCCATTATACAGGTCCTTGGTTAGGCCTTGGATTATTGCTCCACTGTGGCTGGTCCATTATTGGTGAGGGATATTAAACTAATGGAAAGACCACAGAGATCCCTTACTAGATTGATTTCGGGATGTGAGGGTGAGCCATATGAAGACAGATTGGAAAGGTTGGGATTGTGGTCATTGGAGAATAGAAGGGAAAGGGGGGACTTATTGGTATTATATAAGTCCCTGAAAGATGAGTATCTTGGATCCGAGCTGGGATTGGTGTTTAAAGAAAAAAACTACCAATTGAGAAGGCATGATAGGCAACTGAGAGAGGAACTGAGTAGGACTGAACAAAGAAGGAAGGGTTTTAAGTGTAGATCAATAAGGATATGGAATGGACTACCTCAGGAGGTGGTAGAAACGGAAAGTCTGGATCTTTTTAAAAAAAAATTGGACAAGTTCCTTGATGAAGTTGGTGGCGTTCGCCACTTCCACTGAATTGTGGAGAAAGACTATATGGGCTATGCCTTTTGACTTTCATATTCTTCCAGTATGAACTCCAGTATCTCTGCCTCTGCAATCACCAAGCCACTAACCTATGTACTCAATATCCCCTTTTCCTCAAGCACAGTCCCTTAGGCCTGGAAATCCGCTTCCATTATCCCCCTCCACAAAGGTGGCAATGCAGTGAGGCCCAGTAACTACAGGCAGATCTCTCTTCTTCCAACCCTTGCTAAACTGCAGGAATCCCTCGCTCACTCCAGGCTATTGGAGTATCTCACCGCACACAATCTCCTATCCCCGCACCAGTCAGGTTTTAGAAAACAACATTTCACCACCTCCTCACTCCTTTTTATTCCATATATATATTTTGTATTTTCTTTTTTACTCTCTCCCCGAAGTCATGAGTATGCAAAAGTAAATGTATGTGCACATACACACCAGGATCAGTGGCCTTCCGCCCCTCCCAGGACTTTTGTCACCACTCCTAGTCGCCTATGCTACCTGGTGGGAGCAGGACTATGGCAGAGCAGGCATCCACCCCATGGAAGGGAGAGCCAAGGCTCAATCCCATTCTGACCCCCCCCCCGAGCTGACACCCCGGCAGCCAGAGGTCATTCCCAAACCCAGGTTGCCAGCATGGTGTGAGATAAGGCGCCAGCACCTCAACCCTCTGCGAGACTAGGCCGGCACACCTCCTCACTCCTGCGGGTCATAAACCACATTCACACTGCCTCTGACAAAGGCCTACTAACTGCCACTGGTTTTGTCGACCTTGTCAAGGACTTTGATTCCGTGTCCCATCCTCTCCTCCTATCTAAACTAGAGGCAGCTAACCTAGCCCCCATCACGGCACAATGGTTTAACTCCTACCTCTGAAACAGAACACAGTCAGTCAGAATCTCAGATATCTCATCTATTCCCCTTCTCATCCTAGTAGGTGTACTACAAGGCTGTGTCCTTGGATCCATCCTTTTCTCCCTTTTCATAAATGACCTTCCCTCTGCCTGTACAAAATCCAGCATACACATGTATGTGGATGACACCATCCTCTTTACCTCAGGACCATCAACTCACAAAGTCCAGCATACTGTAGTCTCCAATGTGACTTCAGTAATATTCAGCAATTGTTCAGTCAAAATCAACTAAAATTAAACACTACCAAAACCGTAACCATGATCTTTGGCACTGCCCAGAAACTTACCAAATCATCCCACCCACCCCCACCCCAATCACCTTCCTGGATGGAACCCCATTAGACCAGGTCACAAAATACAAATACCTGGGTGTTTGGCTCAATTCCCATCTTTCCTTCACATCCCACATAGATGCAGTTGTTGTCAAACTCACCCCAAACTGAGCATGCTTTACCGGCGCTGGGATTCTCTCCCGCTCCCAGCCAGACATAAGATCCTAACTAAAATTATCCTCCCCATCTTCAACTACGAACCTGTGGTTTACAGTACAGCCACTGGTTCCACCCTATTCAAACTTGATACCCTCCTAAACTCCTTCTGCTGCTTTGGGACAAATTCTCCTCTCAGAACACACCACAGTGACCTGTATTATCTTCTTGGACTTACCCCACTGTCCCAGAGGCTTTATATCTAAGTTCTGGTTTAACATGCTACCCTCCTATCTGTCAGACTGCCTCTCCCCTGAAGCCGTTACACCTTATGAACTGAGGCACCGAAATGTACTGTTATTCAGCATCCCTCGCCCATCCTCCTCAGCTGGCCTCACTGCTTTCTCCTTCCAGCTCCCTAGTCTGTGGAACAGACTTACCCCCTCCATCATGAGTTCCCCCTCTTATGTCTCCTGGAAGAATCAACTTCATTCCTTACCTCCACCCCCACCGTCTCTGCTCCAGATGACAAACTCTACAATCCCTCAGGCACTCGCTACTTCTGCGTCCAAGCACTTTTCTACCCACCTTCTATATGCACTTACTATCTGCTGATGTCTTACAAAGTACTCTCAAATGACCTAACTGTGCAATGACCCATGAGTACAACTACCATAAACCATTTGTAAATACTGTACATCCAAAAAAACTGACTTCTGCTGTATCCCTGAATATCACGCTGTACTTCTTGTAATAATTTTCTAACTGTGTATATACTACTGCACCACTAGCTAATTGTAACCCATCAAGAATATGTATCCGATGCTAAAGGTGTGTGTTCTATGCTATTTTGTATGTAACTCCTGATCCTCTCACCCCGGGTTGTACCTGGAATCGAGCCTCGGCTCAGTGTGCCTTTCCCGGTTAACAATTGTTTAATAAATAAATAAATAATGCCAGAAGCCTGGGTAATAAAATCAGCGATCTACAGGTGCTGATGGCAGACACTGAAGTAGACCTTGTTGACATCATGGAAACATGAGCTAGATAAAAAGTAACCACTGAGACCTGATGGTTCCTGGGTATTCATTGTTCAGGAGGGATGGAGGAAAAGGTAGAAGAGGAGGAGTAGCCCTTTATGTCAGGGATGGCATTGAGATGGAGGGAGATGGGTGCATGAGGGGCAGTAATGAAGAGTCAGAGTTTCTGTGGGTGTAACTCACAGCAGCCCAGGGCAAGAAACTACACTTGGGGGTGATCTGTAGACCTCCAGAGCAAGGGGAAGAGAGGTGGGACAGAGCTTGCAAGCAAACCTAAAAGGGGGATAGCAAAGAGGGAAGTAGTGGTAGTGGGTGACCTGAACCTGCAAGACATAGATTGGGATGTACTGATGTCCAAGAGCACCAGAAGTCAGGTCTTGCTGGATGCACTCCAGGACTGTCTCCTGGTACAGCTAGTTAAGGAACCCACAAGGCAAACTTCCATTCCTGATGTGGTGCTTACAGCTCAGAGATGATAGGAGTTGTTAGAGTAGGGAAGCCACTACAGAACAGTGACCATAATTCCATTTGGTTTGAAGTGACCCTTGGGACTGGAAATACCCAATCGAGAACTAAAGTCCTTGCATTTAGGAGGGTGGACTTCAATAGCTTGAGGGAGCTGGTCAGGAAGTTATTCAGGGTAGACAACTTAGATATTAGATATTGTGGAAGAGAGATGTGGCCATTCCTGAGGCATCTAAGTTATGCATGAGAACAGTAACCAACAAGAACAAGTTCAAGAGACCATTATGGTTCTTGGCAAGAATCATGGAAGGGGTGAGGGCCAAGAAAAAGGCCTTCAAGTACAAAGAAAAGCAGCTGGAGAAAAATGAGGAGAATAATTACTGAGAAATAAGGAGGCAAAGAAGGTGGTTAGAGAGGCAAAAGCAGATGCAGAGCTCAGTATTGCAGAAGGGGTCAAGGGTGGAAAAGGATATTTCTTCTGATATATTAGGGGAAAAAGGAATAAAGGAGGGGGAATCATTAGGCTATCAGAGGGGGTAGGGTGATAGAGGAGGACAGGCAAAAGGCTGCCATCCTTAATGATTATTTTTGCTCAGTTTTCATTAGAAAGAAAGATGGGCCCTTGCCTGAGAGTGGTATCAAAGTGACCACTAAGGGGGTCCAGGAGATGAGGTAACCAATATTTACAAGTGAAAGGGTCCAAAAGGGCTGGCAGACCTAAAGATAGATAAGGTCCCAGACCTGATCAGTTGTATTTGACAATAGGGAACTGGCAGCTGAACTGGCTGAACCCCTGGTAGGACTGTTCAACAGTACAGTACAGTACAGTACAGATGGGGTAGTTCCGAAGGACTGGACAGTGGTGGACATCATTCTGCTCCATAACAGAGGGACAAGGAATAGGCAGGGAACTACAGACTTGTCAAGTCTGACCTCTATCTTAGTGAAGCTGATGGAATCACTGATCAAAGAGGACTTCGTGTAATACCTGGAGAGCAATGGTCTTCAGGATAAACAATACGGGTTTGTGGCAGGGAGGTCTTGTCAGACTAGCCTGATAGTTTTCTTGATTGGGTGATGAGGGATTTGGATAGGGGCCACCCCATGGATTTGACTTATAAAAGCTCGATGGGTGATCTAAGGTTTGGCAGTAGAAATTCAATGTCAAAAACTGAAAAGTAATCCACCTAGGGAATAAGAACCCCTGGACAGAGTACTGGATGGGTGGGGTGAGACTTAGCACTACAGCTGAGAAACAGGACCTTGGATTTATGATCAGTTATACTCTTAAACAATTGAGCCAGTGCAACAAGGCTTATGGCAAGGCAAGTAGGATGCTGGGGTGTATCGGGAGGGGTATTGACAGCAGGAGAAAGGAGGTAATACTTGTATATACTTTATAGATCTTTAGTGAGGCCACACCTGCAGTACTGCACCCAGTGGAGAACAAATCTAGAACTGACCAGTGGAGGTATAGTTTTACACCTAGAAGTATTAGTGAATGGAATAGACTGCCACAGGAAGTGGCGGAGGCAATGATCTTTAGTACTTTTAAGGCAAGATTAGTTAAACATCTTTTCGGTTGGCAACTTCGGATGCCTCCACTGAATAGTGGGAATAACTTATGTGGGCGTTCGCCTTTTGCCATTCTTTTTTTTTTTTATTTAAAGTTTATTAAGAAAATTTTAATATTACACATCCATGGCAGACATACATGAGAATGAAATTGATACATTAGAAGTACGGAGACATATGTCGGCTCCCCCCCAACCACCCCCCTCGCCCTCCTTCTTCCCACCCTCCACCCTGCCCTTATTGAGCACAACCAATACATCATGGAATCTCCTTAATACTCCCATTGAATCAATCAAGCCAACCGTGCACAAACTAATCGGAGAGCTGGATCACCCCCTGGTGTAAAGAATATAGAGTGTGCAAGGGATCCCAGATTTTCTTAAATTTCTCCATTTTATTGTGCAGGCAAGCAATGGCTCTTTCCGTACTGAGATTTGCTAACAGTTCGGATAACCACTCACTGTAAGTGATCTCCTGCTGATCAGTCCAGTGTTTTAATATTAATTTTTTCACTGACATAGCTATGAGAGAAATGTGATATTTACGTGCCGGAACTTTAACTTCCGAAAGATCACCCATAATGCAAACTGCAGGACTAAACAGGTCACCAAGCCCCAGGATAGGGTCAATTGACTGTTTAATAGTAGACCATAGAGATGACACTTTGGGCCAGGACCAGAACACACGCAGAATTGTCCCTTTTTCCAAAGTACATCTGGAACATGTTGGAGCAGGTTTAAGGCCCAATTTAAATAAACGGGAGGGAGAATAATATGCATTATGCAGGATAAACAATTGCATTAGTCTGAGCCTATCTTGGGTCACGAACTTATGGCAGTTATGCCACAGTTCCTGCCACACTATATTGTACTCTGGGAACATAGCGGCCCATATGTCCATGGGTCCCGAGCAATCAGGAAATTTCCAATTATGGATGGTATTATAAATTGCTGAGACTGCTCTGGGGCAGCCACAAAACTTTGAGAGTTCCTTGCAGAATGGAATGCTTTCTGTCATGCTAGGCACTTTACCTAAAACATTCATAACAGAATGTCATAACTGCAGAATACGGAATCTGTGTTTGTTAGGAATTTCCAATCTGCCAATTAAAGCGTTGATCAGGAGCCACTCACCGTTGCATGAAATAAGAGTAGAGGCTTGTATATCCTGTCGGCTGGGTATCCAATTGGAGGGAATTGTTTTGCCGTCTATTTGAAATTGGGGATTCCCCATTACAGGTTGGCTAAGGTCTTTAGCCAGGTCATATCTGAGGTACCTACAAACTGGGGCATGAGTCTTCAATGAAGCTATGATAGTAGGATTCCTGACGCTTAACGGGAGGGATCTCTCTTTTGCAAATAATAGACCCGAAGGGTGTAAGCCACTTGTGCGGATTAAAGCAAGTTCTATCTTAAGCCAGGCAGGAGCTACGAGTTCCTTATCGGGTATGAGCCATTTTAGGTACTTATTGATGTGACTAGCCCAGAAATATATGGGAATCTGAGGGAGGCGAAGTCCCCCTTTTGCCTTAGGGGCAGTCAATTTATAATAAGCTATCCACTGGGGTTTACTATGCCAGATAAATTTGGTGATAAGAGATTGGACCTTTTTAAACCATGACATTGAAAGGTAGATATTAAGCATGGAGAGGGGATAATAAATCTGGGGAAAAATATTCATTTTAATTAGATTTATTCTGCCCCATAGGGATAAAGGGAGGGATGATCACCTGTTAAGATCCTGGGAAATTATAAGAACTATAGAGTCAAGATTTAAGATGGTAATGCGACCCATACTTCTAGCCAGCTTGATACCCAAATATCTCAGTGATTCACCTTTCTAACTTAGTCCCATAGACAGTATATCCGCTTTAAACACTTTATGATTTAGGGGAAAAACAACTGTTTTACTAATATTCAATTTGTAATTTGAAATACTACTAAATTCTTCAATAATACGCAACATAGTGGGTATAGATGTCCTGGGATAAGCAATCTGGAGGAGCAGATCATCTGTGTATGCTAGAACTTTCACTTCACATGGGTAAATTGGGATCCCCTGTACTGCCTGACAGGTTAACAGCATACGAATTAATGGCTCCAAATAAATATTGAACAACAGCGGTGATAGGGGGCACCCCTGTCTAGTTCCCAACTGCAACCTAAATACCTCTGAGAACACCCCATTGCATGACACTCGAGCTGAAGGAAAGTGATATAAGGCCTTAATCCACTCAATGAATTCTGCAGGGAAACCAAACGCCTCTAAAGCAAGAAACAGGTAACGCCAATCTACCCTGTCGAACGCCTTCTCAACATCCAGGGAAACCAACACTGCCGGATAAGGTGCATCTCTAGCCGCCGAGAAGACGTGCGACAGGGTGCGCATGTGATCCGAAGATAAGCTTCCTGGCATGAAACCGGCCTGCTCGGGACCCACCAACGTATTGATTACCACATTAAGGCGGTCTGCCAGCACCTTGGACAAAATTTTAATGTCAATATTCATAAGGGAAATAGGTCTGTAATTAGAAACCTTATCGGGGGCTTTGTCCGGCTTCAGTATTAAACTATAAGGGCTTCAAATAGTGATGAATCGACTGACTATCCGGATATAATCTGTTGCAATAGGGGGAGAAGCATTGGGATTAGGTGGGTTTTAAATGTTTTGTAGAAATTAGTGGAGAAACCAACCACCTCAGGGGATTTATTCATGGGTAACTTATCCATCACCCTGTAAATTTCTTCCACACTGATGGGAACTAGCAAATGGTTCCTCTGGATCTCAGATAGCTGGGGCAACATAGCGGTATCCAAATACTGACGTATGACCAGATCTTGAGGGGGAGATGGCATGGGGCTATACAACTCTTTGTAATAACTGGTGAATTCTTTTAAAATATCTTCAGGACGCATTTTAGAGGTGCCGTCTATGGTAGAAGTAATCGCGGGTATGTATCGGGATGCTTCCATTTGTTTGATCCTAAGTGCTAGAAGACGCCCAGCCTTTTCCCCTTGGTCAGTATAGGCCACACAGGTCCTTAATATGTTAAAGATCGCTTTTTCCCTCAGAATATCATTATATGCGACTCTTACTTGGATTAATTCCTGCCTTATTGACTCAAGGGATTGTGAGAATAGGTTCCTCTCTAACTCCCTCATCCTTACTAGCAGTCGAGACAGCTTTAAAGTAGCCATCTTCTTCTTCCTGTGAGAAGCCATACTAATTAAAATGCCCCTCATATAAGCTTTGAAGACGAGCCATAAAATGTCAGGTCTACCTGAGGGGTCAGAATTATCTTCGTAATATCGTTGAATGTGCTCTTGGATAAGTTTGGTGGAATTCGATTCTGAAAGCAGTTGGTCGTTTAATCTCCACCTTGATCCTCTGCTGGATAATGGGAGTAGTGAGAACTGGCATGTAGCAGTTGAATGGTCCGATAGGGGACCTGGCAATATTTCAGCTACGAGCACCCCCCCGGTAACAGTACATGAGATTGAAGGATATAATCTGTTCTGGACGAGGAGTGATGAACAGGGGAAATATAGGTATACATCTTCTCCTGTGGATGTAACACCCTCCAGATGTCACAAAGACCTAGGTGGTCCATTAATTCCCTAAGGGCCCATCGGGCTGGTGAAAGACCCTTTCTCTGATGGCATGTTTTATCGGCCAAAGAGTCATAGACTAGATTGAAATCCCCCGCTATGATCATGGGTAATGAAATAAAGGGCATTAAGACCTGAATCAAATTGGTAAAAAAACTGGGTGTGTCCTGGTTTGGGCCATAAATAGCACCCAACAGGATCTCCTTATTGAAAAGCAAGCCATGAACCAATAGGTATCTACCTGAAGGATCTTTCACCTCCCTAATCAGCTTAAAAGGTATTCTCCTATGTATGAGAATCACCACCCCAACACTTTGCGTAGAACCCCCTGCAGAAAAGTACTGACTGAATTGCTGCCTTTGTAACTGTGCAGCTTCAGCTTCTAACAAATGTGACTCTTGTATGCACACAATGTCGATTCCCAAAAGCTTTAGGTGCTTTAAGACTTGGAACTGCTTAATTTTTTTTCCGGATCCCTTTTACATTCCAGGTATTAATTGTAATTCGGTTAGCCATAGTTATCTGGTAGCTCAACCAGACCTAAACTGATTGCTAGTTCTTGTCCTAACCCCCGACTATATGTCCAGCTTGATTGAATAGTTGCGCTCAATACAATAAGTCCCCCTCCCCCATCCCTCCATCCCCACATAGTAAGATAACTTGAAAAACTTGCCGACCCACCATTACCAATCCTCCTTAAACCCCCCTTAACTGCTTGGATTCTGCAATGCATGCAATCCAAAGCTTTCCAATCCCAGTCACCTCCCCGACTCCCTACCCTGCGTAAGCACAAAATGCACCGTGCCAACAATCCCTGTTGCGATGGGTGTGATAACAGGACCACCCAGAAAATAACTGTAAAATACTTGTTAAATGCCCCCTGATAATATCAGGACATGAAGTGTCTGCCCAAACCTCAGGCTTTCCAGAAAGAGAAAAATAAAACTGAAAATGTGGCAGTAATGCCAGAGAATAACAAAACAACCCCCTTTAATCAGATACCATTAATCCAGGAACGGGCACGGTGGAAACTCGGGAATGTTAAAGCATAGTTATAATCATGATACCCACGTAACAAGAGTGAGATGAAATAAAATAAGAACACTAAAATTCGAGAACCCCAACGAGTAAATTACTGCCGCTAGCACAATGTATCATTCAGTGCAAACCGATCTAAGTGCTATGCGGAGAACCAGAAAGCGCAACAACAGGATTCTGGCACCCTCATGTGTCCTTTAACTGCGTGCACCGACTTGTTACTGGTCCAGTCATCTCGCTGCAACAACTGCCCAGCATCAAAATCGTGAAGCAGCACAGACTATTTGTAGAAACAATAGAAACATCCAGAACACTAAAGTTCGAAACAGATCAGGAACATACAGGTAACAAAAACTCAGCCATTCTTATACCCAGTTTACAACTCCCTCCCAGGCGAAACATTTAAGAAACACAACCTGCTCCCATCTCCAAAAACACCGGTTTGCAGACGCAGTAAGTCCATCAGATCCCTGCACAGTCACTTTACAAGTCCAAATGAGTGCAAGTCCCCAGAGAACCAGTACTCCACTAAATGTGAATCATTTCCATCTTGCTAAGGACAGGCTCCTAGGACCAACAGCTTCTCCATGGGTTTCCTCCTTCACATCAGTGCTCTGGGAACAGGTCTGGGAAAGCTTTTTGCAGGGCTGTCTTGGCGCTCTCGTGGTCCTCAAAAGACGTCCAGACTCCCGAAATGAGCATCTGCAATCGTGCAGGATACCCCATACGAAACTTCACTGTCTCCGCGATGAGCTTTGCGACTAGTGGATGAAATGAAGCTCTGCACAGCCTGACCATGGCAGGAAGGTCTTGGGTGATCCTGATATGTTTCCCCTCCCATAGAACCTCTTGCATCTCTTTAATCTTGCCCATGACAAATTTGTTTTCCTGGAAGTACAAAAACCTTGCTATCATGGGACGGGGATTAGCACCCGGTGCAGGCATCGGCCTCAGGGCTCTGTGGGCTCGTTCAATGGTATAAACTGGGCCAAACGGAGAGAGGCCAGACAGCTTCTCTGTCAACTTCTGCATAAATAAGATCACGTTCGCTCCCTCCTCCTTCTCTGGGAGCCCAATTATGACCATATTATTTCTGCGGCTCCTCCCTTCTAGATCCTCAATTTTCTGTTCTAACCTCTTGATTCTTTGCCGATTATCCACAACTTCACGGCTAGTACGCTCTGATTTTGTCTCCAGGGAAACAAGATGAGATTCACTGTCTGCCATTCTTGTAGAAAGATCTTCTAGCACTATGGTAATCTGTTTTACCTCATTAACCACAGATTTAATATCTTCCCAGAATGGTTTCAATTCTTGTAAAAATATTTCAAGAGTGAGAGGAGTTGCCTCAGGATTAGGACAGAGAGAGGCCGCTCCTGCAGTAGATTTCACGCTAGCCCCAGCTTGGGCCCGGAATCTCTTGCTGCCTTTCTCCGGTGTTACTGGAGGGGTATGTTTCAGCATGGCTAACCGTATTTCAGCCTCCATTTCCAACAATTCTAATATCAGGTGGCTCACTAGATCCTCAGAAGTTCTCCTGTAACACAGGCTGGAGAAAAAATTAACAAAAAGGCTCGGAAAAGACGTTAGAAAGTGGGAGAGGATCTGGGAAGCAGCTACTCGGACCTCAGCATCACGTGATCTCTCACCTTTTGCTATTCTAAAAACTTCCAGTATAACTTCCAGTTCCGAAGCTCTCACCTAAGGAAAGATAGGAAGAGGCAGGAGACAGTGCAGCACAGGAGATTCAGATGATTCAGGGCCAACAGGGCAGGTCTTATGAGGATTGCCTCAAGGCACTGAACTTGCACTTGTTGGAGACCTGAAGAGAGAAGGGAGATATGACAGAGACTGTCAAGTCCCTTAAAGAAATTAACAGATGAACTGTGAGGAACTATTAGTTCAAGGTCACAGGGGCATGAGTGGAAATTGACAGTTAATGGTTTCAAGCACAGCTGGAACAGAATGAAGGGTATAGTGGTCAGTCGAGGTGACAGGATCTGGAAGGAGGATGGGGAGGAGGATGGGAGGGCTAGGACTCCAGAGAGACAGTAGATCCCATGGTTAGATAGGGAACTTGGGCAGACTAGCTGGACCAATGGTCTTTTTCTGCCATCATTGTCTATGTTTCTATATTGGAATGTCCCAGTCTGTATCCGTAACTGAAGTCTCCCATGAATGTAGTTCCTCAAAGGTTAGCAGCCTTCCTAATTTCCTGTTGCAGTTCTTTGTCTTTGTCCAGCACCCTGGTTCTGTCACCTGTCAATGACTCCTATCCTATCTTTCCATTTAAATTGATGCTGCTCTTGATTTAAACCACACTAAAACCCCTTTGCCACTCTGCATTCATTACTGTCTGGAACCAACATACTAGGAACCGCTGGCATCTGTTTGTACAGATTCAGATACTAATATCCAAATCCCTACTAAATGCAGAGTAGGACCCCTCTCTGATGGAACTGGATGGCTTAGTGGATTGGTAGTGGTTTATGGTACCTTTCACTTATTGGTTCAAATGCAGCCCAGGTTGGTAGCAGCCAAAAATTACTACCATCTCATGGTGCCATAGGAGTCTGTGAAATACTTGGCGATGGTCGCAGTCTCGTCTTTAGTGAAGAAGTGCCCATATCCCAAAACCATGATTCCAGCTCAGACTAGTCATCACCTTTTTCAGTCTTATGTGAAAGGCCAAGGTCTAAATGGGTATGGAGTCTTAAGAGCCCCTACCTACACTATAGGTGTTGCCCCTGTGACAGGGCTTAAGCATTGTGGCTGGGTAGAGTGGAAGACTAGGTTTGCTGGCAAAGGCACCTAGCTTCACGTGAACTCTTTTCTTCTAGGTTTGTTGAAAGGACAGAGCAAGGAGCATTATTAGAGCAAGGAAAAAGATTAAGGCTTCTTTTGGATAGGCAGATTTACTGCGTGATATTTTCTTTTGTACTCACAGGATTTGTTACTGTCTTTTGCTAACATTTTACTGCTTTATTGTTCTCTGACTCAAATTGCTGTTTGCAGGGTATACTTTCTGCTGCATTGTTACAGGGTGTGCCTACAGGTGTGTTACTGTTTTGTGCTTACAGATTACTGCTGTAATCTTCTCTGATTCAATTTATTTTTCTTGCAAGGTATATCTTCTGTTACTGTTTTATTTTTCTCTGTAGCAAAGTGTTTTTTGCAGGATATATCTTCTGTGAAATTATTGCAGGTGGTGCTTTACATGTTTTACAGTTTTATCTATCATTAGGCTAAGCTTTCAGGGCTACTGCATTTGTTGTTGGTTGATTGTTTCTGCTCTTACCTCCTCGTTTCTTTCATTTGTGGTTCTTCTTTTTTGGCAGGGGAAGAGCCCAGCCTCCCACCCCCAACCCCAACCACCCCATGCTACACTCCTTTTATATGGTAACACAGTCATGACGTTTCCTTTAGCAAAGCAGGAAGGGGAGGATCAGAGGGATATTCACACAGTGACTTCACGGGGCAAAAGTAATTTAACTTGTTATAACAAATTATTCAAAAACAAACAAATCAAAGTTTTGCTTTCATTTTCCTCCTTCTAGTTACTCAGACCAGGTTATAAACCCAACAACTCATCTGGAATGGATACTATTAACTGCAGACATTGCAGGACACTTTTCAAAAGGGCAGTTATGCAGGATTTAGGATGCTGTCCTACATGCTGGACCATTGGGAGATCTAAGGACTCAGCTCCAGGCAGCATAGGCAGAGATTGTGTGCCTCAAATTGCATATTTAGGAGGAAATATAAGAACCGCCAGCCATTTCCTCAACATCCAACTGAAGCACCTCGGCCGCAGAGGGTAGTTGATCCAGCAGGTTGGCAGGGGGTTAGGAGGGGCAAATTGGGTGCCCCATTATTCAATACTCTCCAATGTATCACCTCCACAAACCATATAATAAAAACTACAAACAGGTATCTGCCTCTATCTCCAAAATCAAACAAAGGGGCAGAGGATACTGCAGAGCAGGACACTGCGGCATAGGAGCTAGCACAACAAAACTCACCCAAAATAGGGACCAAAACAAAAAATGCAAAATGGAAATCTAAAACACTTCTGATAATAGGAGACTCCATGATTCAGGGAAGCTGATACCTACCTCCAGCCGAGGGTAATGGTCAGATGTCTACCAGGTACATCAGCATGGAAAGACACTGACTGCATTGCTAAAATTGTGCAGGAAGCATTAGAAAACATTGATGTCCTGGTACACATAGGGACTAACAATCTCGCCAGCCGGTCAGTTGTGGAGACCAAGGAACACCTGACCAGGCTGGGAGACACACTGTCATCCATTTCATCTGGCATCTCCTTCTCTGAGATCCTACCAGTCTGGGAAATGGGGGAAGATGGATGGAAGGCCAGAGAAGGGGAGATAGGGGAGCTAAACATGTGGCTTAAGGGCTGGTGCCAGGAAAAAGGACACAAATTTGTAGGTAACTTGCAACAGTTTTGGGAGTGAAAGTTCTTTAAATTTGATGGACTGCATCTGACAAAGGAGGGAGTCAGTGCATTGGGGCAGAAGTTTGACGTCTTTGCAGAATATTTAAACTAGCAAATGGGAAGAGGGGTGCAACACCCGATACATCAAACGGGAAGAACACCTCTCCCCCTCAGCTAGTGATTAAATAGGAGTTCAGCATGTTTATAGTTCATTTGCATCACCAGGTGGAAAAGGTCTGCACCTCCTCACCACGATGCACAGGGAAGCGGGACCACGAACCTAACACACGAAATCCAATGGAAAATCGCAACACAAATGCCATCTGAAACAAGATCAGACCTGCAGGCAACACAGAAGAGGCTAAACTAGACAAAATAACATGTGGTTCACAAGTAACCACACTGGGAGACTTTAGTACCCGGCTATGTACTGTTCAGAAGAGACCCAGGTGCAAAAAGGAGGGGTGGAGTGGCCCTTTATGTCAATGAAAATATCAAAGCTACAGAAATTCAGAATACATGTAAGGAGCCAGAAGAACTGTGGGTCACCCTGGAAACAGGAAATGGGATGGCCATACAAACTGGGGTTGTCTACAGTCCTCCAGACCAGGAGGAGGACATAGACACATTACTGTTAGAAGATATACAAAACATGACAGCTAAAGGGGAGGTTCTGATCATGGGAGACTTCAACGTGCCAGATACAGATTGGTCAATACCAGCAGGAACATCTGCCAGAACTAGACACATGGTGGATTTCCTGCAGGGGGAGGGCCTCAAACAACTGGTACAACAACCCATGAGAGACAGGGCTATCCTAGATCTAGTAGTGACTAATAGAGAAAGGATCACAGATCTCCAGGTAGAAGGTCACATGGGGGCCAGTGACCATCACATGGAATGGTTCAATTTGGCCACTAGAACTAAATCATCCCATTCTAAGGCAAAAATATGGGACTTTGGAGGAGCTGACTTGATAAGATGGCCAACAGAGTCAAGCTAACCCTGGCAAGAAGAAATACAGGTGAGAGGGTACAGGCAAAGTGGGCAAGCATTAATGATGCAATACTTGAAGTAACACCCATTGTGTTAGAAAGAAGAGCAAAAGAAGGAGGAAACCACTTTGAGTGACAAAAACAGTAGCAGAAAAGGTCAGAGCCAAAAGGCTGGCCTTCAGGAAATATAAGGGAACGTAGTGGGATGAAGATAGAGAGGCATACCAAACTTCCATAAGGGAAGCAGGGAAGGCAGTAAGGCAGGCAAAGGCCCAAACTGAGGAAACACTAGCATGAATAGTAAAAGAAGGGGACAAGACTTTCTATAGATACATTAGTGAGAGGAGAAAGTCCAGAGGGGGTATTGCTAAGATCAAAGGGAATAAGGGGGAGTGTGTGGAGGAGAACCAAGGAAAAGCATCTATCCTAAATAGATACTTCTGCTCAGTATTTACTGAGGAGAAGGTAGGGCAGGACCAACAGCTCAGCATCATGGACACAGGGGGGAGGGAGGTGTGCACTAGTACCTTCACAAAAGAAAGGGTTCTACAAGAGCTCGCTAAGCTCAGAGTGGACAAGGCAATGGGACCTGATGCCATACATCCCAGGGTACTAAAGGAGCTAAGGGTGGAAATAGCAGAGCCATTAGCAGAACTGTTTAGTGAGTCTCTGAGCACAGGGGAGGTCCCAGAAGACTGGAGGAGTGCTCATGTGATCCCGCTCCATAAGAGTGGTAGCAGGGAGGAGGCAGGGAACTACAGACCAGGCACTCCTTTAGGAAAGGATAGTGTAACACCTGGAATCCATAAAAGCACAGGATCCAAGACAGCATGGGTTTACAACAGGAAGGTCCTGTCAGACTAATCTCATAAATTTCTTTGACTGGGTAACCAGAATGGTGGACCAAGGGGGTGCAGTTGATGTCGCCTACCTTGACTTCAGCAAAGCTTTCGATACTGTTCCACATAGAAGATTGATTAAAAAGCTGAGTAGGCTCGGGGTGGGTTAGAAGTTGGTCAACTGGGTGGCAAACTGGTTGGTGGGCAGAGAGTGGTGGTAAATGGCATACAGTCAGAAGAGATGCAAGTCACAAGTGGGGTACCTCAGGGATCACTCCTGGGGCCAGTCCTCTTCAATATCTTCATCAGTGACATTGCAGATGGACTGGAGGTTAAGGTTTGTCTGTTTGCAGATGACACCAAGATCTGCAACAGAGTAGATGATCCAGTTGGGGTGGGCAGAATGAGAAGAGATCTGGACAAACTGGCAAAATGGCTGGAAGAGTAGCGACTGGGGTTTAACGTAAAGAAGTGCAAGATCATGCACATAGGGAAGAGAAACCCAGAAGCCACCTATAGGTTTGGAGGGGAGTTGCTGGCAATCACAGGGGAAGAAGAGACTTGGGCATCATCATCACAGATGACCTGAAGTCACCCAAGCAGATCACTAAAGCACTAGGTAAGGTTACAGGGATGTTGGGGTGTATTAGTATGGGTATCGCAAGTCGTAAAAGAGGGAGGTAACAATGCCTCTTTACAAGGCACTGGTTAGGCCTCATCTGGAGTACTGCATGCAGTACTGGAGGCCACACCTGCACAAGGACATTAACAAAATGGAGACAGTCTAGAGAAGGGCAACCAAAATGGTGCAGGGGCTGCATCAGAAAACATGTGAGGACAGATTAACGGAGCTTAATATGTATACCCTAGAACAAAGGAGGGAGAGAGGTGATATGATCGAAACAGTCAAACATTTTAAGGGCATTAACAAGGTGAAGGAGTCTAACATGTTTTAATATAAGAAAAATAGCAAGACAAGAGGACACAGCATGAGATTAGAGGGAGACCAATTAAGGGGTAATGTGAGGAAGTTCTTTTTCACAAAAAGGGTGGTGGATGCATGGAATGGTCTACCTCAGTAAGGGGTGGATATGAATACAGTGCAGGGCTTCAAACAGGCATGCGAAAGGCATAAGGGAGCAATACAGATGAATATGAATAGATAGGCCATTGACAGAGTAAAGGCCTATGGCACATTCATAAGGTAGAAAAAATGGGCAGACTGGACGGGCCTTGTGGTCCTTATCTGCCATCAACTTCTATGTTTCTATGTAGTGCATGGATACTTGCCCTGTGGCCTCCCATGCCACACCTGTCATGTGGATAAGCAAATTACTTCTGGGTCTCTGGCTCTGTCAGTTTGACTCCTAGGCAGTGTGTCTCAGTGATTAGAACACAGTGATGTGAACCTGGAGACCCTGAGCAAGTTACTTAACCCTCATATGTTTAGCTTCTCTCTGATTTTTCTCTAATCTTTCTCTGTGTGCTCTGCGACTCTCTTTATTCGTGGAAAATCACAGCAACAACTCTCAGCCCTCCCTCCCTCTCCTGGATTGTAAAGTACTTTGGGATACAGGTCGTGCAAAACGAGCTATACAAAACTGAATTCATTTTATAAATATTCAAATTAGCTAAAACTTTTAAAAAAAAGTTTACATTTGCTGTTCCATGAAAGGCAAAAAGAATTTCAGTAAAGGAAATATGCATTTCCATTTTACCACGACATTCAGGATCCATTTGGCTCAGGTAGCGTTACCTTTCTGGTGCCGCTAAGTTTCTGGAGGCTTCTGAGCTGCCCTCAGCTAGGATCACATTCCAGGTACTTGTGACATTCTTGTGTGTTCTTTCTCCTTCCAGTAGCTCCCGAGTTTGGTTAATACATTTTATTTTTCTTTTGGATTTATATTGTGAGTTTGAGATTCCTATTTCAATAGGCATTGGTAGCAAGCTTCTGGATGTTTCTGTGCTTTTATCTCAGCTAGGATCAATTTACAGCTAACTGTGTTTTAATACCGGTGGGTTCTCTCACATAGCAGCAGAGCTGAAGTAGAATTAGTTTGGCTCAGGTTGCTTTACTTTTCTGTTGCTGCTGTGTTTCTGGAAGCTTCTGAGCTACTCTCAGCTAGGATCACATTCCAGGTACCAGGTACACAGCTGAAATGCCTGATTGTTTTCCAACAAAGAACCGAAGGGGTTTGGTATGAATTGGGGAACCCCAGTTACCTTGAGCACCAGGGAGCAACTGCTACTGGATGCAATCCAGGATGGGCTCCTGGTGCAGATGGTTGCAGAGCCAACCTGGCTGGTGAACACTATGGACCATGTACTTACTGACAGAGAGGCTGTGAGGGAAATAAGGGTGGAGGCGCCACTAGCTGGAAGTGACCATCAATCGGTGTGGTTCACTCTCAGCTTGAGCAGGGAGGCTGCAAGTACAGGCACGAGGGTAGTTGACTTTATCCAGGTGGACTTCAGGAAGCTGTGGGAAATTCTGAAAGGGCACCCATGAAAGATTAGGCCGGAAATGGATGCACAACAGAACTGGGATAGCATCAAGCTTGAGCTGAGAGAAGCTACTGAATCATGCACCAGGACTCTGTGCAAAAAGAGATGGGCTAGGAGGCCATGCTTGCTGAACAGGGAGGTGTTAGAGGGGGTAAGGGAAAAGAAGGCTGCTTTTAGGAGATTCAAGAAGTCTGGCAGGGAGGAGGATGGGGAGCTGTATGCAAGGAAGTTCAAGGAGGTAACCAGGCTTGTCAGGGTGGCCAAGGCCTCTAGGGAACCGAGGCTGGCTCAGGGCATCAGGGAAGGGGAGAAAGATTTCTTCAGAAATGTAAGGGAAAAAAAATTAACTGAAGGGATCATGTGGTGAGGATTAAGGACGGGGGATGGGTGGAGAAGAGGACGGAACAGGTAGAAACTCTAAATGAGTACTTCTGCTCTGTGTTCACAAAGGAGAAGGACAGTCCACTACCTTCATGGATGGGAAGGTGGGAAAGGGGGGAGAGGAGTAACTGATGGGATGATTATGGTGAGTAGGGTACTGGAGGGGCTGAAGGCACTAAGGGTGGATAAGGCACCAGGTCCTGATGGTATTCACCCCAAGGTGTTGAGGGAGATGGCAGATGTATTGGTTGGGCCGCTGGTGGACCGGTTCAATACCTCCCCGGACACAGGATGCATCCCACAGGACTGGAGGGAGGCTCATGTGGTGCCCATATACAAGAGTGTCCCAAAGGATGAACCCGGCAACTACAGACCTGTACACCTCACTTCTATTGTTTGGTAAACTTATGGAAGCGATCCTAAAGGAGCGTCTGGTAACCTTTCTGGAGGACAATGGATTCCAGGATGATCAGCAGCATGGGTTCATCTTGGGAAGATCATGCCAGACCAACTTGATAGAGTAATATGACTGGGTAATTAGGGAGCTGGATCAGGGCCATGCAGTGGATGTCCTGTATTTGGATTTCAGCAAGGCCTTTGATTCCGTGCCTCACGGGAGGCCAGGGGGAAAACTGGATAGGTAGGGGTAGGCCAAAGATGGAAAAATAGATCAGGAAATTGCTGAAGGGGAGGCAGCAGCAGGTAATAGTTGTAGGGAGTTCTCTTCCCCTAGGGAAGTGATGAGCAGGGTGCCGCAGGGCTCTGTGCTGGGTCTGGTGTTGTCCGGGTTGTTCCTATCTGATATCTCGCACAGAGTTAACAGCAGGATCAGTCTGTTTGTGGAAGACACCAAGATGGGAGCAGTGGTGGATAACAGAGAAGGGTGGCAGGGGCTACAGGAAGATCTGAACAAACTGGAGGAGTGGTGGGTGAAGTGGCATTTGGGATTCAATGCAAAGAAGTGCAAGGCTATGCACTTTAGAGCAAAGAACCCAGGGAGGGACTGTTGGTTAGGGGGAGTTCGTTTAGGGGTCACTGATGAAGAGAAGGACCTAGCAGTGCTCGTAATGGGGAACATGAGCAACTCAGCTCAGTGCAAGAAGGCAACAGTCAAGGCTAACAAGATGCTGAGGAGCATAGCATGGGTACATCTCACCTAGGCATAGGGATGTACTCATGCCACTGTACAGGTCACTAGTTAGGCCACAGTTGGAGTACTGTGTACAGTACTGGCACCCTTATCTTAGGAAGGATATCAGACTGCTGGAGGGGGTGCAACATAGGGCAATGAAAATGATTTAAGGGCTGGAGGGCAGGACCTACGAGGACAGACTGAATGAGTTAGGCGTGCACTCCCTGGAGGAGAGGAGAGATGGGGGCATATGACTGAAACCTTCAAGTACTTAAAGGCGATCAACAAGAGAGGCTCAGAAGGGTTGTTTAGGCTGAGGAAGGGAAGGAGAGACGAGAGGGCATGGGCTAAGGTTGGAAGGTGGTAAATTTAAGAGAGAGATGAGGAGAAATTTTTCACAGAGAGAGTGGTGGGAAAATGGAACGCATTGCCAGAGGAAGTGGTTTGCTGCAGGACAGTGGGCAGCTTTAAAAGGGCATGGGAAAGGGTGCATGGGGGGTCAGAGGGAGGAGGGGTGAGAGGGTGGGGCAGCTGTAGTTTAGGAGTGCTAGCTGCACAATTGAGCAGACTTGATAGACCACTTGGGCTGTTTCTGCTGGCAGATTTGTATGTTCGTATCCTTTTCCACTGGGCATGACATCTCACACCTGCTAGCTATGATGGAAACCTGTCCAGGGTAATGCAATTACCTCCACTGCTGCCACAGCTTTGAGCTGTTCTTGTGGCCTCTGTCCACCACAGTGATCCCCCCCTGCAGTATTGTTGGATGTTGCAGTGACACCACCTCCTGGCTGGAAGAACAGACAAGCAGCACCCATTGTAGATAATGCCAGTGATGCGTGCTAATCTCTCCAGCATGGGGTACTACAGCCTGGAATGATCAGCTCCCTTCCCCCTCCACTGACAATACCACCTCCATGTCTTGCTAGAGCTTTTGACAACACAGAGTATGGGAAACATTGCCACTGACCAAGGCTTGCCTAGGACACCATACACACAGATGATTGCATCTAAGCCCAGCCCAATAAAATCCGTTTCCCACTGCAAGTGCACTTATCCCACCTCTGGGTTCAAAACACTTGAAAATCAAGTTCCCACAAGTTGACTTCCCACAGCCACTAGAGCACCACTAGGAAGGGAGCAAGTTCTGCATAAAAGCAAATACTGTCAGTGTGTCCCACACATTCATTTCCAGTGAGTGAGTGGAACAGTGAAGGACTGGAACAGGGAACTGGCATTGTATGCACCAGCGTGTATCAGCAGAAGGAAGCGTAGGAATGGGGGACTCTGCCTGTCAACTAAGGCAAGGCACCTGTTCACTACTGTGTAACAGTCAAATATGTATGGAATACATCCAGCAAAGTCTGCAGTCCCTGAGGGGTGAGTGTTCCAGATTTGGAACAGAAGTATGTTGCACAACATTGGGATTATACTCAGTGTGGCTGCACTATTTCATTTGCAAATGTTCATGGTGTTGGATTTTTTAATTGTATATTTTATTTAAGGTATATTTTTATATGTATTTTGTATAGTCTGCATTCCAGTCAGGGCTGTGAAAAGTATCGTAGTACAGTACATTTACACGGCTTACAAATACATAAATAAATAGTTACCTGCACATTTGTTTAAACAGTCCAGCATACCCAGAACACACTGCTTTTCCACTCTTTAAAACATTATCTGGGTCACCTCTCCTTAGTTCTGTATTGTGAAATCCTTTTACATCATATTCTGTAAAGGAATTATTGAAAACAGTTTCTGTAATTACAATCATTCTTGCTCCACAGCCACAGAAAGAGAGAGAGAGAGACAGACAGAATCTGTAGACACATTCTATCTTGTATACAGACAGAAAGACAAACAGATACTGTAGATACATACTGTCAATAGACAGACAAATAGTTAACGGGTCTAGGCTAATATAGCATGGATACAATCACGTGGGACAAAACCGCACCTCCTAAATAGTGTTAGGGACTTGATATAAGTAAAATAATGTCCTGTGGGGGGCCATACCCCCCCGGCCCGCAGCCCTGTCCTAATACATAACAAACTTGCCCCGGGTGGCACGTCTTGGGGGAGGGATGAAATTTAGGTGGGTGGGCAACGGAACATAAAGAATTCCATGGTGGATGCAACAGGGGAGGAGTGAGGACAGGGGTAAGTTGGGGGGATGGAACAGCTTGGGGAAGGGGGAGTTAGTGAAGTACCTGTGGGAGGGAAGGCAAGGGGGGGTGGCCGCATGGCAAGTGAGAGAAAAAAAAACTGTGCTGAGGTGAGACCCATACCTGAGACGGCCTCAGGTACCACTGCCATCCACAGCTTGTGATTCTATCCACTGAGCCACAGGGGGATGCTGGCAACCAGACATGCTGAAGGTGAAAACAGCCTCAGGGGTAGCGCTGTTATGTCTGTGCTATATTTTCCCTGTCACTGTTTTCAGTAACGCTATATTGACCACGCAGTTTTGTCCTACGCTATAACACCCGCACTATATAAACCAGATACCATAGTTAGCAGACAGATAGACAAAGAGAGAGACGTACACTGTAGATACATACTGTCTGTAGACAGATAGTTAACAGACAGACAGAAAAGACAGACAGATACTGTAGATACATACTGTCTGTAGACAGATAACAGGCAGACAGAAAGAGAGACAGATACTGTGGATACATACTGTTTGTAGACAGATAGTTAACAGACAGGCAGAAAGAGACAGATACTGTAGATACATACTCTCTCTAGACAGGTAGATAGTTAATAGGCAGACAGACAGACAGATACAAAGAATTACAACAAGTTAGATTTTAAACAAATCAGGGGAGAATTATGACATTGGGATTGGAGGCAGATTTGCAAGAATACTGGCATTAAACAATTTTAAAATGTATTATTTAGAAAAAGTACATGTACTGGACAAACCACTGTATAACATTAGAACAATAACACAGTGGTGTACACACATGGTTAAAACACAGTTACAAGGCAGGAGATATGCATATAATGCCATGAAAAAGGAACAAACTAACTCTAACATAGATATAGAAAGGAAATGAAGAAAAGTAACACATGATGAGGAAAAAAGAGAAGAAATCACAATTCCAAATGGCACATACAAAAGATAATGACAAGTCATTCTAGAGATACCAACAGAATGACAGGACAAATAATAGAAGACAAACAAAATAAAAGATCCAAAATATTAGCAGATGTGTTTACTAAATATTTCTGTTCTATGTTTATAAATCATGACAACCTTTCAAATCGGAGCTTAAACTCTGGAAAGGGAGGACTGCCATCTGACTCTAGGTAACCAAACCATGCCATAAGTAAAAGAGAGGTAAAGAAACTAATTGATGAGTCTGCCAGCTCAGACACATTACAGCCAAGATTTTTAAGGGAAATTGGTGACTGGTTAGTGGAACCAATAACTGCTGCATTTAATAAATAGACGTGCCCAGTGACTGTAGAACAGCAATAGTTGTCCCTATTTTTATGAAGAGCAGTAGGACAATTATTGCACACTACAGGCCTATCAGCCTGATGTTAGTCCTGGGAAAACTGATGGACTCTATAATAAGGGAAAAATTGACTGGGAGTTAATATGGAAAACATTATTGACCAAAGCTAGCACAGCTTTAATAAAGAACAGGTCTTGCTCTACCAATACTCTTCTTTTTGTTTGTTTTTTATGAAAAGGTCAATAAAGCAATAAACTCTAACATTCCTGTGGACGTAATCTATCATGACTTCCAGAAAGCATTCGATAAGTGCCACATAGTACACTGACTGAAAAACTCAACAACATGGGTATAAACAATAAAATCACAACATGGATAACCAACTGGTTGCATAAAAGAATGCAGAGATTGAGGATAAGGGGCATATTATCAGAGTCAGGTGAGATCACCGGTGGGGTCCCCCAAGGGTCAGTGCTGGGTCCAGTACTATTTGCATTATACATCAGTGGCATTAATAAAGAAGTGGATAGTTGGCTAGATAAAATTTGTAAATGATACCAAGTTAGAAGCCTTGGTCAATCCAATAACTCATACTATTAAAACAGAAAAGTATCTTACAGCTATTGAGCAGTGGCCATAAATAATGGTATGTCTTGTAGTAGCATTACGTGTGTTATCATGCATCTGGAAGTGGAAAATAATAATCGCAAATACCAACTAAATGGAAATACCTCAAAAGCAGTGGACAGCGAAAAAGATCAGGGGATACTAATCAGTAAGACCTGAAATTCAGCAAGTATTGTAACAAGGTTATGACAACAGCCAACAGACTACTTGGGTGCATTAGGAAATCATTTATATCCAGACATGAGCACTGCATTATGCCCCGGTACAGAATCTGTATAGGACCACACCTTAACTATTGTACACCATTGCAGAGTTCAAATCTTAGAAGGCACATGGACAATATAGAGAGAGTATAACTTGGGGCAACTAAGATGATATCTAGGCTAAGAGGAGACCACTTATATAAAGAAAGACAGAATAAACTGGGACTCTGTACTCTTGAGAATAGGACAGCAAGAGGAGATATGTTACAAATGTTTAAAATAACAAAGGACCAAGGACTAAGGAGAAGTTTGGGAACAGTATACCATCATAGGGAATTCAACCTTCAACTGGTGAGATGTAGCACAAGACTGATTAAAATGAAGCAAACTCAGACAAATGACAGAAGAGAGTACTTCACCCAAAGAGCTGGGAAAATGTGGACTACAGTACCTAATGAAATTGTACAACTGGAAACAGTTGCGTCATTTAGGGCAAAACTAGATAACTACATACTCTCTGAAAATGGCATACAGTGAGTGACCATGGTAATGCGAGGGACAGAGAAATGGACACCATGGGCAACAGCCTTCTTCCGTCATTCACAAAATATAGTACCAAGTACAGACAGTGCCTTAAGCAGAGTCTGTCTGCATTTGCTACAGGAGGGACAGCAGTTTGTGTTTTTTGGAGATAAAATAGGTGGGGAAAGCTGTGGTGAAACTTGTTTGAATTAGTGTATTCATTATTGAGTGGAGGGTACATCTGAGATCAGCCGGAGCAGCCTACAATTAAGAGTCCATATTATAAGAACTGTGTCTAGTCCTGTCATTTGGGGGAGGGGTGCTAACTGTCTGGCCTGGGAACCTTAGCTAGTTGATAATTGACCTCCCACAGCCACTAACGCACCACTAGGAAGGGAGCAAGTTCTCATAGAAGCAAATACTGCCAGTGTGCCCCACACATTCGTTTCCAGTGAGGGAGTGGAACAGTGAAGGACTGGAACAGGCAACTGGCATTGTATGCACCGGTGTGTATCAGCAGAAGGAACCATGGGAACGGGGGACTCGGCCTGTCAGCTAAGGCAAGGCACCTGTTCACTACTGTGTAACAGTCACTGCTGGGAAGGGTGGAAGGTCCGAGGTAGGCCAAAACTGGGAATAGGAGCGGCACCAATCTAGGGTAGGAGCATAAATAGATTTAAACAAGGCATGGGGGAACACAAACAGAAACAAAGAAAAAAGGGGAAACTACAAACACTCTATCAGGGGTAAGGGTACAATCGTATTTCCAGGTAACACATAGAGAATAGAACTTGAGAATACTGGGAGTGGTGTAGTGCAGTGGTTGTAGAGCACCAGTTTTCAGAGAGACTTACTGGAGACTGCGGTGCTGCCCCATCTGCACACATCTCTCTGGGTTGTGAGAGGTGGTCGCTAGACTTAAGGCTGAGTTGGCTAGGATTCAGGGGACCTCTTCCCCCACCCTCGGGCCACAGAGTCTGCCACTGTTATTTCCAAGGATGACATGCAGGAGGAACAGCTGTACTGTGGTGGGCTTTGGAAGGGTGGAGGTGGTGGGACAGAGGCACATTCTTCAACTGGTACCAGTACATAATTCCTATGCTGCTGTGGTGGGGTGGGACTAGCAGGAGGAGACACCCATGTTAGTGACCAGGGAGGATGTGGGGACACACCATATTGGAGAGCCCCTAAGGAGGGAGGTTAGGGACCACTGAGGAGGAGGAGGAAGCAACTTCTGGTGGGGGACTCGATTATGAGGGAGCTAGATTTGGGATCAGAAAGGGGAGGCAGGTTAGGTGCCTACCTGGCACCATGGCCCGGAGGGCTGGAAAGTGGAGCCTGCAGATCACTAGGGCAGCAGGATGGGAAGGAGTGCTGGATGTCATTGTCCACCTGGGGATTAATGACCTGGCTAGGGACGGGTCTTGGATAGTGCAGGGGGAGTTTAGGGGCTGGGGAAGGGTCTTAGACAGGTATTTAGCCCAGTGGCTTTCACTGAGGTGCTGCCAGTAAAGGGATCTCTGAACCAGGAACTTCAACTCATGGCTGAAGAAATGGTGCAAAGAGGAAGGGTTCGGCTACATGGGAATGGTTCCATGTCATGATAGCGAAAACAGAATGGCAACTTGGATAACAGTGAGTACATTTTGCTGAATCCAATAATCGATACATACACAAATCAGCAAACCCCCACATGAGCAATGGCATTTCAAATAGTAAAAAGGCCACAAAATTAACCAATATTTAATGCAGGGGGGTTGTGCCCCACACCCCCAGAATGATTATAATCAACTCCATGGGGGAACGGATACTGGGAGAAAGGGGAATTTATGGGAGGGGGGGTTACCATTGCTGGGACACCACAGTCAGGGGATTAGGGGACAGGAAACCAAAGAAAAATGACAAACATCCACGCCAAGGTTCAAAAAGAATGCCTGCAGCCAGTCCTGAACCCACAACCCTCAGCGTCACAAGCAATGACTCACTCCAGCGCACCAGGCAGCCAGCTTAGCAGCACTCCACTATTTAATCCACAGCATCTTACCATCCTCAATGTCACAGCATCCCCCACCACCTTCAGTCACCTTCATTGTTCTTTCCTCCCACAGTCACTATTCCCATTTACCACTGTTCTTCCATTATCACTGTTTCATCGGGTGTGCAAACTGAGTCGCTCATATGAGTAGCTCATTCTGCATCGCCCTCTTCACTAGATACTCATGGGAACTGGGGAACCACTTGGGAGTATATGGGCCTATACAGGGGGTGATGGCCTGCATCCATCTGGAGGGGAACCGCCGTCCTCAATGGATGATTTAAATGTTACTTTGATGAACATTTAAACTAGCCAAGCGTGTTGGCGGAAGCAATTGGAGAGTCAGAAACTGCCCCCTCCCCCCATAAGCTGAAGTGGAGAGTAAGGACAAACTGAGAAGAGAGGAATCCCCCAGGGTGCAAATTAATAAAGGAAGCAGGGAGGTAGAGATAAAGGGGGAAAAGAATGGGAGGATTAAAAAGAGAGGGTGGAAGGGAGAGAAGGCAAAAAGGGGACAATAAGTAGAGTGGAAACAAAATCTGGAAGGCCGTTTGAGCGAATGCTAGAAGCCAAGGAAATAAGATTCCAGACCTAGCGGCCATCGTGGCAAAGGCTGACCTGGATATTGTGGCCATTACTGAGTCATAGTGCACTGAAAACCATGACTGGGACATGGCCATACCAGGCTATACTCTGTTCAGGAGGGACAGGGTGGGAAGGAACGGAGGGGATGTTTTGCTTTATGTGAGGGAAGGCATAAAAGCAACAGAGATACAGGGGGAGGCAGAGATATTGTGGGTCACTCTAGAGATGGGGAACAGAGCCACTAATCATACTGGAGTGATCTACAGACCTCCAGCACAAGATGAGGAATTAGATAAAGTACTGGTGGAAGCCACTGGCAAGATGGCAGAAAAGGGGGAGGTGCTCCTGGTGGGGGAATTCAACCTCCCAGGTGCAGACTGGAGTCTCCCAGCATTGGCTTCAGCTAGAAGTCAGGACATCCTGGACTCTCTACAGGGAGTATTCCTCAGACAACTAATTAGTGAACCCACTCGTGATGGGGCAATACTGGGCCTGGTACTGACTAACAGAGACATTGTTGCAGATCTCAAGGTGGGAGGCCACCTGGGGACCAGTGATCACCATACGGTGTGGTTTGACATAAGGACAGCTGCAGAATAAAACTACACAAAAGCAAGAGTCTTGGAGGGAGGGCAGATTTTATAAATATGAGTGAATGGCTCAGGGATAATCTGGCGGGGGGGGGGAGAGACCTGGTGGAGGAACAGTGGGACAAACTAAAAGGGGGTGTAGTGAAGGCAGCGCTGTGTCAAGCAGGTGAGCAAAACCAAGACAAAGAGAAGACTGCTATGGTTCTCAAAAGAAGTAGAAAAAAAGGAAATGGCCAAAAGGGTTGCTTTCAGAAGGTACCAAGAGAGACAGAGAGAGAGGAAGATAGGGAGGTGTATCAGAGGAAACAGAGGGAAGCAGGGAAAGCAGTAAGGAGTGCAAAGGCATAAACTTGAACAGAGAATAGCCCAGGAGATAACAAAAGGGAACAAGACATTTTTTTAGGTATGTAAGCAAAAAGAGGAAGACCAGGGGTGGGATTGAAAGGTTAAAAAGGGAAGGGAGGGACTGTGCAGAGGGGACCAGGAAAAGGTAGACATCCTGAGCACATACTTCTGTTCTGTGTTCACAGAGGAAGAAGGGAATGGGCCACAAAAAAGTAACAGAAGCTTTGGAGGGAGGAAGGTGGACACTAGTCTTATTTTGGAGGTGAGAGTCCTGAGGGGATTTACTAATCTGAAGGTGGACAAAGCAGTGGGGCAAGATGGGGTACATTCAAGGGTACTGAGGGAGTTCAGGGAAATACTAGCTGTACCGCCAAGTTCTATTTAACAGCTGACTGGAAACAAGGGTGGCTGTGGAGGACTGGAAGAGGGTCAATATAGTCCCACTACACAAAAGTGGTAGCAGGGAGGAGGCTGGCAATTATAGGCCAGCCAGCCTGACATCAATGGTGGGAAAGTTAATGTAATAACTGATGAAGGAAAGAATTGTGGAATATCTTGGATCCAGTGAGTCACAAGACCTGAGGCAGCATGGGTTCACAGAGTGGAGGTCATGTCAAATGAATTTGATAGATTTCTATGACTGGGTGACCAAGGATGGAGTGGTAGATGTGGTTTATCTAGATTTCGGTACAGCTTTCGACACCATTCCACATAGGACACTAGCAAGCAAGTTGGCCAGCCTGAGAGTGGGTCCTAATGTGGTAAACTGGGTAACAAATTGGTTGGGGGATAGATGACAAAGTGGTGGTAAATGGAGTACACTCTAAGGAAGGGAGGGTGACCAGTGGGGAGCCTCAGGAATCAGTGCTGGGACTGGTCCTCTTTATTGTCTTTATAAGTGACATTGCAGAGGAGTTGGAAGGGAAGGTCTGTCTTTTTGCGGATGACACCAAAATCAGAAATAGGGTTGACACTCCGGGGGGTAGTGGAAAGAATTAGTAGAGACCTGAGAAAACTAGAGGAGTGGCCAAGAGTATGGCAGCTGGGTTTCAATGTGAAAAAGTGCAAAATAATGCACTTAGGGCAAAGACACCCAGTGGGGGAGTACACAATGGATGGAGTGGTATTAATGACCACCAAGCAGGAAAGAGACCTGGGGTTAATGACCTGTAGGTGACCAGGCAGTGTGACAAGGCAGTAGGGAGGGTTAGTGGGTTGCTGGGGTGCATAGGGAGGGGTATCACTGGGAGAAGGAGGGAGGTGGTGTGGTCTCTGTATAGATCACTAGTAAGACCCCACCAAGAGTGCTGTGCCCAGTTCTGGAGCCCACATCTCCAAAAGGACATAAACAGAGTGGAGACGGTCCAGAGGAGAGCAACTAAAATGGTGCAGGGTCTGCATCAAAAGCCCTATGAGGAGAGACTAAAGGACCTCAATATATATACCCTGGAAGAAAGGAGGGAGAGGGGAACATGACAGTGATCTTTAAATAGTTCTTGAGGGTAAATAAGGTACAGGAGGGAAGTATTTTTCAGAAGAAAAGATGCTCAAGAACAAGGAGACATGCTATGAAGCTGGAGAAGATAGATTCAGGAGAGATGTGAGGAAGTATTTCTTCACAGAAAGCGTGGTGCATTCCTGGAACAGCCTTCCAGCAGAGTTGGTGGGGGTGAAAACAGTGGTGGGGTTCAAGAATGCATGGAATAATCACAAAAGAATCATAGTGGAAAGGAAGGGGGGAGGCAGAAAGAGCTGCAGACTGGGCATGGTCTGCAGTAATAATGCAGATAGGGAGAAAAGGACAGACTGGATGGGCCAAATGATCCTTATCTGTCAACAAATTCTATTATTTCTATAGATAGAAATAGATAAGCCTGTTTGACTTGTCTCAAGAAACTAAATGGATGCCCAAACAGGATATTCATAAATATATTAATAAATGAATACAGGCATAAAACAGAACTACAACATTAGACAGAAACCAGAACATTCACATGATACTGATGCAGCAGTGCCAGTATAGTTAGGGTTGAGTAAAGATACTTAATGTTAAACCCCAGTTCTTGCACCTTAATAATTTTGGTGGCATTTAACGAAATATCCTAAAATTTGTCATGTGCAATCTGGCTGGCAGGTTCTCAATATATGAAAAGTGCCATGACAACATCTTGTGTGGTTTCCAAGATACAGAACATTGCTTGTTAATGAATTACAGTGTTTTTTTCCCACACATAATACATGTTTTTTTTTGCTCTCACGTATGACCTAGATGATACTGAATTAATTATCAAAACTTTAAATATGGAAGAGTGCTATGCCAAGGTAGTGCCTTTCGAAGGCTTTGTGAAAAAACATTAATTGGTTCCAGGGTTATAAGGATTTAAAGTTTTTTTCTGAGCATGCTCAGTAGGGCTTTTGGGTAAGTCTCTGATATGAACAGTACATTTTTGATTCATGAGAACATTTTCAGTTCACATAACTAAATTGTCATGAACCAAAAATGGCTCTCACGAACCAACTTTATTTTAGTTCATGACGGATGCCATCTTGTTTCTTCTTCTCGATTAACAAAAAAAATTCCCCAAAACATAGAAATAAACATTTGAAAAAAAAAACATGAATGTTGCCTAATGGGACCTCCTATGCAACGTTCTGTTTATTTTTCAAAAAGAGCCCAAAATACTATTTTTGGACTTTGTGGTGGCCATCAACCAATTATTGGTTCGTCAGATGTCTTTTCAGTTTGTCAGATATCTTTTCAGTTCACATCTGAAATTTCATTTTGTAATGAAAATTGAATTTGTGAGTGAAATCCAAAAGTTTCTAATTATTTTTTTTTTGTAATAGACATCCTTAGACCCCTAAAATATTCCACGCACATGGGACATTGAGTTCCTCTGCTGCTATTTCTTGTGTGACTCAGGAAATTGAGTTTTATTGTTGGACACATCCTAAGACCCCAACATTTTCTGTGTGCATCAAGAATTGAGTTTTTGGGTCAAAATTTGCTGAGTGCATGTGTAATGGATTTTAGGGGTCAGACACATTGTGAGAACCTTAAATTTTCCATGCTCAAAACAAATTGAGTTTTGTGTTTGATATATACACACTGCGCTCTGGCTGTAGAAGTGCAGCTGCCATGAAGTCCATGATACCAAAATTGCAACATTACTTCTGTACTCTTCAGCACAGGTGCAAGACATACACACCGACTTCTGGCTGCAAAATAGTTTTTTTTTTGGTTGCACCAAAATGTCTGTTTGTATGGAGTTTTGGGGTCGGACACGTCCTTAGACCTATACAATTTTCCATGCACACCTATGGGTACCACAGGGCTCTGCACTTTATCTGACAGATGGACTGTTTGCCCTGTGCATCTGTTGCCACATGGAAGCACAGGGCCCAGAGGACCCACCGGATAGACCCACACATTCTTGACATCTGCTGCTGCACAGAAGTGCATGGCCCATAGGCAGAAAGACTCTTTCCTTGGCACAGGGCTCAGAGGGCCCTGTACATCTGCATCTGTTGGGACCTGCATGGATGAGAGGATATGTTTCCACAATTTCAAAAAGAAAGGAAATTCTTTGCAAACAACTGCAGTTAGAGTTCAGTTTAACACCACAAAAGAAGAGAAATGTGGCATTAGGGTTTCTGACCCTAACTTCCCACCCACCCCAAGTAGCAAAAGGACAAGACCACACAAGCAACCACAGACATCATCACATAAGACAAACAACATACAACTGTCTCCAGATGACACAAATGTAGTAGCACTGATGTGCTACTCTTGTGGATTTCTATATGTGGTTTACACACTGCAAGGCATATACTATACACTCACTTCTGGCTACAGATTAAAATACAGTCTGGGTCTGCCGCAAGCCCTCAGCGCCATGCCGCAGATACTTTCATGGTGCACGGATGGTGCTAGCGCACCTTGGTCCAGGCAGCCTGCTGGGTGATGCAGGCTGCCTTTCAAATTCCCACTTGGTGCAGCCCTTTGCGCAAGGTGCCCTTGCATCAGACCTGTTTGACGCACACACCTTGCGTCAATCTAAGGCCTTTGAAATTCTGGCCCAGTGTGTCTAGTCCGTGTGAGAACTATGCAAATAGACTGGGGAAAAAAATCAGTGGATTGGACTGATTGCGCCCGCCTGGATGGAATTGCTGATTTTCTGGATCTGGTGCCTGCATTTATTTATTTGGTTAGTTTTTGTTGACTGGGTAGGGTGCTCTAGGCATACATTTGCCTATTTTCAGGCATGACTCCGGAGCTAACAAGGAAAGAATTACAGTACATATGATGGATGGCAACAGCAAGCAATGCAGGATTATACATGGTTCAAAGAGTATTACACCAAAACAAGGTACGTTTTGAGCAGAACAATAACAGGGGAGCATCAGGTACAACAGGTAGAATGGTATTCAATAACAAAGCAGTCTCTGATGCATAGTAGGGTAGAATACTGTACAAATAATAATAATAGTTTCATAGTGTGAGCAGCAGTCTGAGGTTGCACAAACAGCAGGTGATTTTACTGGTGAAAGCGGAGCAGTGGAGAGGAAGTGCAGTTAGTAAAGAAATGCACGTATGGAGAAATTAGGTTGGCTGTAGGGTAGATGACCATGGAGGAAGGGCTACTACTGTGGTGTGTGAGATTATGGGCAGTTGCATTGGTAGACTTGGAGCAGGAGGGCTCAGGCTAATTTAGTATAATCAAAGTAACACGTGAGCTGGATAGCATTGTTTGGCTCCCTCAGTTTTAGACAGACTTTTGAACTGTTTTGAGCTGTTGCAGAGTGAATTTTGGCAAAAATGGCCTAAGCACCTTCATTGTCTGACGTTGCAGTGCAATCTGAAATGTTCAAGTGGATGTGGGAGATGGCTGGCAAGTTGACCATGTCTAGAGAGTGTGCCCTTTGCTATTACAAGGGCCTTGGAGTGGAGCTGCTTCCAGTATATACTGTATGTATGGTGTGCTGCATTGCCAAGAAGCCAGCTCAAGGATCCCCCTGCCAGGGTGGCCCTGTTATGGCCCGAGACAGTCCATCACCTCCCTAACTTCGGAGGATATTAGTGTGGAGGAATGGGAGGATATTGATGAAAAAACAAGCCCTAGAAGAGAGCCAGAGCCCACAGTGTCCAGTGAGGAGGAGTTCAAGCCCCTGGAGGGGAGTGACAGCAAAAACAGTGGCCAGTCCCCAAGAGAATAATCATTTGACTTTGCATAAGGAGCCTATGCTTCAGTTAGTGACCTCAGCAGATTTCCATGCCTCTGGTCAGAAGTGAGGTGTCTCATCCAGCAGTGATTGAGATTACTGCAGCTCTGTGGTCTGTGCCCACTGGTGAACTTGCAGAGACATTGCCAGTCAAGCCTCTGTCAAGCCATGATCAACCTTTGAATCCATTGGCGGAGCAGCCTGAGACACCCAGCCACCGTAGTTCAAAGGCCAAAGGAGCAGAGGGCATAACGGAGAGTGAGGTGGGAGATGAGTGGGAGTAGATGTGGAACAGGACCTCCCATCCCTATATGCCTCAGTGGTCCTGCCACCACAGAGGGGTTCTTTGCCTACCAGTGCAGCCTGCCCACAGGCTCGAGACTGGTTTTACCAAGTCAGAGAGCTGGAGCAGCATGAGTGGGAGTACAAGGAGGGCACCTGGCTCCCAGAGGGACAGGCTCCCAAAACAACCATCCGCAGCCTTCCAGAATGGTCTCAAGCAGAGACAATAGTGAGGAGGCATATCCACCAGGAGTATCCCCAGTTTGACTACCCTTATCTTCCCAAGCACATATGGAACTTCATTGAGGAGAAGAGAGCAGATTGGGTTGTCTGTGACATTCTTGGAAAAATCTACAGAAAGCACAATTTGAGTTCAAGCAGCTCCATCATTTCTCTACAAGACGTCCAGCGCATTGCCAAGTGTATTTGTGCCAAAAGTTCATATGAGGGACTCACTGTGCATAAGAACTATGCCTTGTTGCAAGCTCTGGAGGGCGAATGCATCACGAATTGTGTGGGAGCAGTCAATTTGTTTGGTCGGTCCTGCACCAAACCACACCCCTGCTACTATTTTTATATTCTACCTTACTACATTCAACATTCTACCTTAATACCTATCTCCAGTTTCTGCCTTCCTACCTTGACCCCTCCCCCCGGCAGGGTTCTCAACATCCTGAAGGTGGAATCAAGAAATGGCTACCCTTCTCCTCTCCCCCTCTCTTCTCCACCTGCCTTTCTGGGTCACTTGTGTGCACAACCTACCCCATCCTTTTTACTCCAACAGCACTTGCGTACTACCTCAAGCCTGCTCCTCGTACACTCATGCACTATAAATGGTTCTGTTGCATTATGACTGTTTTATATGTTTATATGTTCTTTTGTATGATTTTGGACATGTACTGTAATTTACCCAATGTTCCACTACTGTTTATTGTACAATACCATGTGCTACAACAGTTGCATAATCTTACAATGTTGTATTGTTTGTACTACCCACATACTGTACTATTGTAACTGATCATCCTTCACAACCCTATGTAACTCCCTCCCCCCAGGTTGTACCATGAGATGAGCAACTTGTTGTTCAGTGTGCCCTCCTGGTGAAACAATTCAATAAATAAATAAAATATTTTGGCAGATGGTAGGTGGTGACCCTCAACCCTTTTGGTTGACTTTTCTTTGTGTGGACTTAATCAAAGACTTTAATTAATGGAGAATGTTTATACCAGCTCATTCTTATTACTAATGCTTTATTGTTACCAAATATCAAATAGTTGTTATTCAAAGTGTCTTGATGTCATAAAATGTTAATTTGTTGTTAAAGGTAATGCAGGTAAAGTAAATAGGATGCTGGGATGCATAGGCAGGGGCATCACCAGCAGGAAAAGGGAGGTCATAATTCCACTATACAAGATACTAGTGAGGCCCCACCTGGAGTACAGTGTACACTTCTGGAGACCTTACCTACGTAAGAACATAGGCAGAGTAGAGAAGGTTCAGAGGAGGGCAACAAAGGTGGTACATGGATTGCATCACAAGTCCTATGAGGACAGGTTGAAGGACTTGAATATGTACTCCCTGGAGGAGAAGAGGGAGATAGGGTATATGATAGACATACAAGTATCTTACAGGGAGGTACATAGTGCAGGAATACACTATTTTTCAGTAAAACAGATGTTCCAGGACTAGAGGGCATGGGATGAAGTTGGAAGGAGGGCGATTCAGAGGAAACATGAGGAAGAATTTCTTCACAGAATGGGTGGTGTACAAGTGGAACTCCCTGCCAGAGGAAGTAGTGGGGGCTGAAATAATCATGGGATTTAAGAATGCATGGGATAGACATAAGGGAATTCTGGAGGTCAGGGGTAAGGGACAACAGACTTCTAGGAAAACATAAAGTGAACTTGCAAGCTCAAATGGGCAGACTGGGTGGGCTATAGGCCCTTATCTGCCGACAGTGTCTATGTATTTGTGTTGTTGTTATTACCAGTGCACTAATGCTGTACAATGGCAATAGTTTAGGAATGGTATGACTAGTAATGCTACTGTGTATTTGCCCCATTTTGGGCTGCTGTTGCTAAGATTTTTGTTACTGGTTTAGGCATGATATGGAGGGAGTCCATGGTAGGCAGATGGCACCATTTGGGCAGCATTATAGTCTTGACAGGATGGATGGTAAGCCTGGGACATTACCCCTTGGGGATTTAGGCAATCTGCAGTGAAGGCCCAGGAGGGTGGGTGACCAGGGTGAGACAGTGTGAGCATTCGAGGGAATCGAGCTGGTTTAGGGCCCCAACGTGCTAGATTTTTAAGTTCACCTTCGTGGTGAGGCAGCCTGAGCCCTTTTAGGGTTTAGTGGAGGGGGTGCATGCCTTTTCTGTCTGGGCCCCAATGGGGTTGCTGGAGGTGCCCCGGAGCTTGTTACGGGTGTTGAGCTTTTAAAAGGGGGAACCGATGTAACCCCCCTGGTGGGACATCAGTTACTGTACAGGCATACATTGTAGAGATCTGCTTTGGGACATCTCATCCCAGGCCCTTAAAGGGTTAGCAGTTTACTGCCTCGAGGAACTGCTGTTGACAATGGGAGTGCCTTGGGGGTGGACCTTACCTGTTGGTGTGGGAGTGTGCAAGCAAGAAAGGTGGGAGTTTTTGACAGGGAAAGGTGCGGGACAGCCAGCCTGCTGGAGGAAGATTCCCATTTTTTTTTGACTGAGCAGAAAAAAAAGCAGTGAATTCAGCTCTTAATGTGGCGGCAGTCATTTTAGTGATTCCCCAGTGATGGGGAAGTAAGAGGCCGTATCAACAGCAATGTAGAAGTGAGAGCCCTGGATAGATGGAGATGCAGGCTTGAGGCAGAGCTGAGGGAAAAAGACCCTGCTAAGCCTAATGTGTTGGAGGGAGCAACCAGGCAGCTTAATGGCAGTCATTGAAGAAGCTGCCATTTGGTAGAGGACCCTGGCCCGAAGAGGATATGTAGGGTTGTAGGTCCTACGCGAGTGAGTCATGGGATCTGGATGGGAGGACTAGCGGACACAAATAGAGATGCTAGTGGAGTCGATGGGAAGGCAAAGTGAATCTTACAGTGGACTAATGGAAGGTGTAGCCCCATGGGATTGATGGTGATGCTGCCCTAGGTTTAGTGAGCTGCCTATGTTTTAGGGGTTGTCCAGATCATGCACCTCAGAATGGACAATGTGTGGGGAGTGGATTGCATTTCAGAAGTGCATCAATTTGATATGGACATTTCTGGACTCATAAACTGCTGTGATCTCTGCGGTCTGGCTGTGAGGAATGTTCCACCAGTAAAATGTTATCATTTTTCTGGCTCTGTGGAGTTGCCAGATTACTTTTCATTAAAACAGGATCCCACTATTTTATTTGAAAGAAGTGTTGCCATCAGTTCTCTCCTAGCCCAGCACCTGGGAAGTCAGCAGCAACCCATGCTATCAGAAGGACCTGAAACACAAGCCATCTTTTACAGTTTCTGCTGTGGCCACCTCCTCCCCATGGTCAGTTACCCCTAGACTCACCTTGGGGAGGGGCTGAGCTACATCAGAATAGGTTAGCATATCAAGGATATTAGAAATGGGAACTTAGAAACTTAACTTGTATGATATATATGCGAACAGGGCAATACACACTCATTTTAATTTATAGGGCTAGACCAATGCTGACCCCCAAGACATGGGGGAAATTTTGAGAAATGAATGTTGAGAAAGGAATCAACGCAAATGTTTAAGCTATCGATGTTTGTAAAACCTGATAGATTAAATGAGCATTTTGACCTCACACCACATATTACCTGATTTAAAATATGCATTTTTCTTTTGTCTGCAGCTTTAAGTCACTTTGTGTGACTGCAATTATAATACTGCTGCTTTAAAGAATGCTTGTGTGTGCCAAGATGAAACGGCTTTACAGATGGAACCCAAAATGCCTCTAAATGAAAACACCTCTAAATGAAAGCCAGCCACTGAGTGAAAATTTCCAGAGGAATGGATTGGGAATTTTTTCACCAAATTTTCAACATAGCCATTTTAAGACCTCTGCTCATGAACAGTGTCACTGTGATTTTCTTAATTTGTCCCGTACATTGATTTTGCACACCGACTGCGCCATTGTGCGCTACATGGGCAGAAACACATTTTGGGTGAGATGTGAAAAATGACAGCTGTACTACTCATAAGAAGGTGTGGTAAAATGGCAATGTTGAAAATCTGAGGAAAATATTGAAAATTTGCGAACTTACGTGCGCAAGGTAGGAATGTACAATGCACGTCAGAAAACAGTCATTTTTGAATTTTTCACCAAATTTTCAACATAGTCATTTTGAGACCTTTGCTCATGAACACTGTCACTGTAATTTTCTTAATTTATCCCGTACATTGATTTCGCACACCGACTGCGCCATTGTGCACTACATGGGCGGAAACGTGTTTTGGGCTGGATGTGAAAAATGACAGCTATACTGCTCATAAGCAGGTGTGGTAAAATGGCAATGTTGAAAATGTGGAGTGAAAATATTGAAAATTCGCAAACTTACGAGCGTGTGTAGGAACTGCGCAATGAACACTCGTAAAACAGTCATTTTTAGGAATTTTTTCACCAAATTTTCAACATAGCCATTTTAAGACCTCTGCTCAAGAACAGTGTCACTGTGATTTTCTTAATTTGGCCCGTACATTGATTTCTCACACCGACTGCGCCATTCTGCGCTACATGGGTGGAAACACATTTTGGGTGAGATGTGAAAACTGACAGCTGTACTACTCATAAGAAGGTGTGGTAAAATGGCAATGTTGAAAATCTGGAGTGGAAATATTGAAAATTCGCAAACCTATGAGCGTGCGTGGGAACTGTGCAATGCACGCTCGTAAAACAGTCATTTTTATGTTTGCTTGCACGCATGTGCCAGAAACATAGTGCCATCATCTGAGTTTTTCAGAGGTGTGTCAGTATCTTCCAATTCAGTCAGTGTGTTTGCAGGCATGGTCACAGTTCTCCAATCACTGCTGAAGCTGTCTATGACAGCAGTTGAAAATGCAGTGGCATGCAGTTGAAAGAGGGAGCTACGCTTCAGTGAGCAGCTCCTCCCCCCCCACACACACATCAACTGTGTCAGTTGCCTGATAGGTTGGTGTAGTCTTGTCTAGCTTAGAGAGACAAGCCACACATCATTACTTTAATAAACTGTTCCCTGCCAAAGCAGGACTACCAAAATGTGTGGGTGCCTAACAGTCCTTACACACACCGGCTCTCCAAAGCACACCTTTATGGACTCCATGGGTTCTAATCCTCCAGAAAAAAAATACCTCAGCATTTGATGTGAAAACTCAGACTTCGTTGTATGTGTAATTCCAAGCGTTTTCTCTTACTAGACTCTGTCAATGTGAACTCCCCGCTGCTAAAACCTATGCAAACGAACTTGAGCATACTGTACTACCTGTAGGGCTTACTGTCTACCACTTTGTTCACCCCCCATGTACCTGTACCATTTCACATCCTCTCTTGCCTTAGTCCAGCTGTGCTACATCAACCTGAAGCTCTGATAGGGCTTACTTCTCTACCACTTTGTTCACCCCCCCCCAATATATTGCTGTGCTACATCAGCCTAAAGCTCTGGTAGGGCTTACTGTCTACCACTTTGTTCACCCCCCATGTACCTGCACCATTTCACATCCTCCCTTGATCTACAGTGAGTGGATCCCTCATTCATACGTCACATATGCATGCACAAAAAAAAAAAGGTCTTCAAAAATTAGGATACATTTATTATGTTTATGTTTGCTTGCACGCATGTGCAAGATACATAGTGCCATCATCTGAGATTTCAGAGGTGTGTCACCCGCTCTTCCGATTCAATCAGTGTGTTGGCAGGCGCAGCCCCTGTAAGCCAATGCATGATGGAGCTGTCTATGACAAGCTCCAAATTGCAGTGGTATACAGTACAAAGGGGAAGCTATGCTTCAGTGAGCAGCGATAAGATATCGCTTGCTCATGCGCAACTCCCCACACACTGCAGGCGTCGCGGCGTGCCCCCGCATGCACGTAGCACTGTATAGCCGACGGGGTGCCCAATCCCCGTCAGCTGTACTACTCCCCCACCCCCAAAGCTTTCCAAATGCCACGCTGGGTGCCCACCCCAGCGTGGCAGCCTCATCGATATAGCCGGGGGTGCCCAATCCCCATCGGCTCCACTGTCCTCCACCCCCAAGTACTGGGTGCCACGCTGGGAGCCCACCCAGCGTGGCAATCGATGCTTTGGGCGACGGGGGTGCCCAATCCCCCATCGGCTGAATGCCCCCCTAACTGTCCTTGTGCCATGCTGGGAGCCCACCCCAGCATGGCAAATGTCCCGCATCGTCATTAGAAACAAAAAGAACACCTGTAAAGAAAAAACGATCCCACGTAGTCTCCCTGGCCCCCCTCCCACAACCCGCACCCACCCACTGCGCACCCTGTCTCCCCACACCCCCCACCCCATACTTACCTCCGGACCTTGGCACGATGATCTTCGGTGGACCGGGAACACATCTGCACTCTTCAAAGCCGACCACAGACTGAGGAAATGCCGGTAAGCTGTATAATGGGCTAGATAGGGGGTTTTCAACTTTGTTGCATATCTCAGGCATTTTTGGGAATTTTTGCTCCAAATTTTCAACATGGGGTTTTTGGGACCCCTTCTCATGAATGATGTCACTGTCATGGCATTATTCAGGCCTGAAGGGTGATTTCGCAGTCACTGTGCGAAATCACCTTTAGAGACTGATTAACGAAATGACACTGCCAGTGTTCATAAGGTGGGCTCTCAAGAAGCCTATTTTGAAAATTTGGTGGAAAAATTTCAAAAAACGTCTATTTTACAAGTGTGCATTGCATAGTTCCTACGCACGTTCGTAAGTTAACAAATTTTCAGTATTTTCACTCCAGATTTTCAACATTGCCATTTTACCACACCTTCTTATAAGCAGTACAGCTGTCATTTTTCACATCTCACCTAAAACGTGTTTCCACCCATGAAGCGCACAATAGTGTAGTCGGTGTGCTAAATCAATGTACGGGACAAATTAAGAAAATCACAGTGACACTGTTCATGAGCAGAGGTCTTAAAATGGCTGTGTTGAAAATTTGGTGAAAACATTCCTAAAAATGACTGTTTTACGAGCGTATGCTATGCAGTTCCTATGCATGCTCATAAGTTTGCAAATTTAATATTTTCACCCAGATTTTCAACATGTCCATTTTATTAAACTTCCTTATGAACAGTACAGCTGCCATTTTTCATATGTCACCCAAAATGTGTTTTTGCACATGTAGCGCACAATGGTGCTGTTGGTGTGTGAAAGCAATGTTTGGGACAGATTAAGAAAATCACAGTTACACTGTTCATGAGCAGAGGTCTCAAAATGGCTATGTTGAAAATTTGGTGACAAAAGTCTGTAAAATGACTGTGTCACGAGTGAGCATTGCGCAGTTTCCACGCACCCTCGTAAGTTCATGACTTTGTAATATTTTAAGTCCAGATTTTCACCAGTGGCATTTTTCTACACTGCCTTATTTACAGTACAGCTGTCACTTTTCACAACATGGCCAAAGTGTGTTTTCACACTTTCAGCGCAGAGATGCGTGGTCGCTGTGGGAAATTATTGTTCGGGACAGATGAAGAAAATCACAGTGACACTGTTCATGATTGGAGGCACCAAAGTGCCTGAGTTGACAATCTGCTGTAAAAAAATCCCCAACCTAATTATATTACGGGTGTGCGTTGCACAGTTTCTATGTCGCCATGACTTCACCATTTTTTAAATATTTTACTGCAGATTTACAACATTGCCATTTTTACTCCTCCTCACTGAACAGTACAGCTGTCATTTTTACATCCTGTTCGAATGTTTTGCACCTGTGGTGCTAAATGCTGTAGTCGCTGTGCATAAGCAGCTTTCGGCTAAGAAACTGATATTCCCCCTCTTCATGAGGTGGGATCACAAAAAAACCATGTTGAACATTTGGAGTGAAAATACCAATGAATGCCTGAGGTATTAGGGTTTCCAACAATAACGCCCAACCCTGTAGAGAATGACAGGTATCAGGGGTGTGACTTGGGATTCTTGCCTGTAATGCTCATGCCATTCCACACCCTGCAGCCAGTGAGAAGCATCGAGGTATGCCTTGGACTCTTTGGCCCCAAAGTTCACCCCATTCTCCTATATCGCACCCATCCCACTGTATTTCCTAATGGAATGGCAGGCGTAAGGACCAAAGACCCCAAGGAACACTGTGACACTTGCCAGTGTCTGCAGGGTGGGTGTACTGAAATGGGCGGGCAGTTATGCCTGATGACCCAAAGGCACACCCCGTCTGCCACTCTGCAGGGTGGTATGGGTTGGCTTCAGTTCAATACTTCACTGCCATTACCATTACGCAGCTCTGTAACTTCTACACTATCACTGCCAATGCCAGCAAGCAAACATTCGGCATTGACAAATGCTTGTTAGGAATTTTTCACCAAATTTTCAACATTGCCATTTTAAAATCTCTGCTAATGAACAGTGTCACTGTGATTTTCTTACTGTGTCCCATACATTGATTTCAGACACGACTGCGCCATTGTGCACTACATGGGCAGAAACACGTTTGGACAGGATGTGAAAATGACAGCTGTACTGCTCATAAGGAGTGTGGTAAAATGGCAATGTTGAAAATGTGGAGTGAAAATATTGAAATTACAGACTTACGAAGCGTGCATAGAGCTGCGCAATGAACACTCGTGAAACTGTCATTTTTAGGAATTTTTTCACCAAATTTTCAACATAGCCATTTTAAGACCTCTGCTAATGAACAGTGTCATGGTGATTTTCTTAATGTGTCCCATACATTGATTTCGCACACCAACTGCGCCATTGTGCGCTACATGAGCAGAAACACGTTTTGGTAAGATGTGAAAAATGACAGCTGTACTGCTCATCAGGAGGTGTGGTAAAATGGCAATGTTGAAAATCTGGAGTAAAAATATTGAAAATTCGCGAACTACGAGGCCTGTGTAGGAACTGCAGCAACGCTAATAAAACAGTCATTTTAGGAATTTTGCACCAAATTTTTAACATGGGGTTTTTGGGACCCTTTCTCATGAATGATATCACTGTCATGGCATTATTCAGGCCCAAAGGGTGATTTTGCGCAGGAACTGTGAAATCACCCTTCGGGCCCGAATAACGCCATGAAAAATGACAGCTGTACTGCTCATAAGGAGGTGTGGTAAAATGGCAATGTTGAAAATCTGGAGTGAAAATATTGAAAATTCGCAAACTTACGAGCGTGCATAGGAGCTGCGCAATGAACACTCGTAAAACAGTCATTTTTAGGAATTTTTTCACCAAATTTTCAACACAGCCATTTTAAGACCTCTGCTCATGAACAGTGTCACTGTGATTTTCTTAATGTGTCCCATACATTGAGTTCAGCACACCGACTGCGCCATTGTGCACTACATGGGCGGAAACACGTTTTGGACAGGATGTGAAAAATGACAGCTGTACTGCTCATGAGGAGGTGTGGTAAAATGGCAATGTTGAAAATCTGGAGGGCAAATATTGAAAATTTGCAAACGTACAAGCGTGCATAGGAACTGCGCAACACACGCTCGTGAAACAGTCATTTTTAGGAATTTTTTCACCAAATTTTCAACATAGCCATTTTAAGACCTCTGCTAATGAACAGTATCACAGTGATTTTCTTAAAGTGTTCCATACATTGATTTCGCACACCAACTGCGCCATTGTGCGTTACATGGACAGAAACACATTTAGGGTAGGATGTGAAAAATGACAGCTGTACTGCTCATAAGGAGGTGTGGTAAAATGGCAATGTTGAAAATCTGGGTAAAAATATTGAAAATTCGCAAACTTACGAGCCTGCGTAGGAACTGCATAACACACACTAAATAAAACAGTCATTTTGGAATTTTACCAAATTTTCAACATGGTTTTGGGACCCTTCTCATGAATGATGTCACTGTCATGGCATTATTCAGGCCTGAAGGGTGATTTCATACAGTGACTGCAAAATCACCCTTCGGGCCCGAATAACGCCATGACAGTGACATCATTCATGAGAAGGGGTCCCAAAAACCCATGTTGAAAATCTGGTCAAAATTCCAAAAATGCCTGAGATATGCACAAAGTTGAAAACCCCTATCTAGCCCATTATACAGCTTACGGCATTTCCTCAGTTCGCGGTCGGCTTTGAAGAGTGCAGACGTGTTCCCTGTCAGCGATGATCATTGCGCCGAGCTCGGAGGTAAAAGTATGGGGGTGAGGGGGGGGAGGCGGGGTGCCAGTGGATGGGTGCAGGTTGGGGAGAGGGGCTGGGAGACTACGTGGGACCGTTTTTGCTTTTCAGGTTGAAAAAAAAAAAACGATGCGGGACGTTTGCCATGCTGGGTGGGCTCCCAGCATGGCACCAGAGCTTTGGGGTGTTTGGGGGACGTGGAGCCGACAGGGGATTGGGCACCCCATCGGCAGACTGTACACGGTGTTTGCCACGCTAGGGTGGGCTCCCAGTGTGGCACCAAAGCTTGGGGGGCCTTTGGGGGACATGGAGCCGATGGGGGATTGGGCACCCCCGTCGGCAGAGGACCCAGGACGTTTGCCATGCTGGGGTGGGCTCCCAGCGTGGCAGCAAAGCTTTGGGGGGGGGGCCTGAGGCCTACCAGTGCTTTGTATGACAGCGGTGGTTTTCTTTGAAGCAAAGACCACCGCTGTCATACACAGCTCCCGCACCCATTGGTGCAGGACCGCCACGCCTGCTCAATGGAGCAGTGGATTGAAAGGGAGAGGCACACCTCCAAAGTGTGCTACTCTCCCAAAACGTTCCTTGCGCATGCGCGCAAGCGAATGTGAAAAGGGGGAATGTTTTTAAAATAAATAAATTGGCAGTCGCTGTGAGCACTGCCTCCAGAGCACCAGATGAGGTCAAGGTGCAAATGTCAGGGCACTGAAGAGCCCTTATGAATATTTATGAGGTACTTGTTGTTTTCTGGTGGCAGTGTATTACGGGAGCTGCGACTCCCTGGGAGGACTGTTTATGTAAAAAATGGATTTTTTCAGAGAGGACTGTTGGGGCTATAGCACAGTGGGGGATTTAAATAAGAGTAAAGATAATTCTGGCTGCACCAGAACATGATCTATGGGGAAAGTTAATTGTACTGCTTGGGAAACTGTCTGCAGCCACCATTTTAGTGCTTTGCCACCAATTGGAAGCCAGGCTTTAAGAAAAGGGCTTCTGGGGATTTGCCAGAGACGTGTGGGAGATTATCTGGTACAATGTCTAGGCGCCAAAGCACCAGCCAATCAAATTCTGGGAACTGTTTGAGACAGGTTTGGCATCCAGTAAGATCTTTGAAACTCTGCCCCATATAAAAGGGGGCAACTGCTGGAAAGATCAGATTTGGAGAGACAGACCAAGTGCTAGTGTGTGCCTCTGGGCAGCCAGCTCTCAGGGGTTAAGTCTGCCTGGCCTAGATTTTTTCGGTCGTCAGTCCGTGGGTGTGAATTGTTCCAGCCTGGGTAGCTACTGCCTGCAGCTGCAGGTAATCTGATTCCACAAGCCTGTGAAGAGAAGATTAGCCTGCATCCTGCCTGGAAGGAGCAGAAAACGACAGTGTTTACATGTAAATTTGTTTGAGTTGTTCAAAGTGTTGTTCAGCTGAGTAGTTTGAAAATGTTTGTGTTGCATGTTTTCCTCGGCCCGAGTGACATGTTCTGCCAGCCTGAAGACCAGCATCGTCAACCACAAGGGACTTCACCTCCATCTGTATTCAACTGTGTCTACAGGTCTTATTTCGTTGGAGAACCACCTGGCCCAGGGTAAAGTGAGTAAACATCAGGGTAACTCCCTGCAACAAAGCTCAAATTAAAGCTTGTCATCTGATTTAACTGTGGGTTGCTAATTATCCAGATTACAAATTGTGGATAAAGTGCATGTTGTGTTTTCTTCCCAAGGGCCCAACAACCGCTGCAACGCCGGCCTACCCCAGCAACGCTTCAGGCTAGCCTGCACTAACAACTGGGTACCCAGAATGTGTGTGACTGTGTTTGAGGGACTCTTGAGTACATGCCTTATAACCTGACTAAATCAGATCCTGAATCAATCACCAGATTGCTGCCCCTCCCTTGTCCTCGTCCCCCAAATAAATCAGATCTGAATCTTTTTGCATTTAAACTGTTTGTGGTGTACCTTGGGGGGGGGGGGCGGATATTGTGTTACTGCTTTTCTCCATTGCAGGCCTTATTTTGCAGGGGTCTCCAGGGCTATTGGACCTGATCCAGCCCTGGTGGTAAGTGTGTCAAGAGTGAGTTTAACACTGTATTTCTGTGCTAATTGTGATGCCTAATTGCTGACCCATATAGGCCACTAGAGAGATTAGAGGGAGTATCAGTGTCCCAGAGGGCTATACCCATAGCAGCTATGCTACCCTTAGACTGACCCTCCAGGTGGGTGCACCCATTCAAAGAGCCCAGGCCCCCAGCCAATAGGATAGCGCCACCTAGGGGTTATGTCTTGGAGACACCTCTGGTATTAGCGCCCCCCTAGCGGCCAAGACCGAGGATTACAACTAGAAATTTAATGGGTACGTCTGATGCCATGGCTGTATATCAGTTGGTTGGATGGTGCATGGGGCATGAAACTGACTCCCAGAATGCCTTGCTGATACTTGATATACCCCTGGGCACTAGCAAAGATGCTGTAGAAGGGGTCCTTTCAAAAATCGAATGCCTGGGAGAGACTGTAGTGGTGAACCGACACGCTGACTTGGTTGCCAAGACTTTAATAGTGTTAGTGGAGTGTAGCAACCCTGTGGACAATTCTAAAGTGCCAACAACTATTGCCACAGATGGGTCCCCAGTTGCCTGGAGGGTAATTACTAAGGATAGTGAGGACCCCTCAGGAAACGAGCTCCCACCCTTATCTGAAACCCTTGAGGAAAAGATTGTCAAATTGCTACTGGAGGAGGGTAAAACAGTTGAGGACTTTAAAAAGTTGTTCATGCCACCTGGGGGTGTTCCTTCCCCAACAGCCCCACTCACTCCAGTACCTGTCCCTACTCCAGCTCCTGTGCCCGTGCCAGTGCCAGCACCCACATCTGCACCAGCAGCTAGTCCTGATTTGTACCACAGACTGAGGATGTTTTCAGGCACCCTCCCCACTCCCCAGGGGGAAGATGACTGGGAGACCCAGATAGATTATGTTGCCCCTTTGGTACACAAATGGCAGTGTGCGGAGGCAGAAAAGCAAAAAAGGATCATGGAAAGTTTGAGGGGCCCAGCCTTGGAAGCAATTAGGTTCCCGAGGTCCATCAACCTTGAAGCGCCTACTCAAAAGTATATGTCTGCTCTCAAGGGCATTTTTGGCAGCATTGAGTCTGGAGAGACTTTGATGGTGCAATACAAAGGCACTAAACAATGGAAGGGGGAATGTCTGTCCACGTATGTCACTCATTTGGAGAGGGCCCTACAGAGAGCTTACCAAAAGGGTTGGGTACCAGCCAGTAACTTGAACCGTGTGAAACTGGATCACATACTACACTATGTAAAATATTCTAATTTGCAAATTATTCAGTTAAGGCTCCAGGAAAGGAGGGATAATCCTCCCAACTATTGCAACCTGATAAAAGAACTCAGGGAAGCTGAAGGTGAGGAAGGAGAATGGAATGCAGGTACAGCCAGAGTAGCCTCGGTGCTGGAGGACCCCTCTGAACCGGAGGCTGCTGTGGATACTTTGCCATGGGCTGAGCTACTGAGAGAATTCACAGAAGTGAAAGCTGCCTTCTTTTCCAAGACCCTTTTCAAAGACACAACTGACCCGAGCTCCTCTCAGAGTGTATCCGCTATAGGGTGAGGGTGCATGCTCTGGTGTCCCCTGCGATAGCAGCTCAAAAACTGAAACAAAGGAACTGACTGTGGCAATAACAGAATTATTGAGACATCTCCCACTGCCTTCAACACCACAGGCGGAGGTCGAACCCAGATTTTCCATTGTTTGTACTCCAGCTCCAGCACAAAATTCCCTTCCAACTTTTCTTGGTTTTCTCCCCTACTGACCCCTGCCACTGCCACACAACAGTACATGCGCTTGGAGATGCGCACATCCTACAGAACCGCAGCCCCACCCTTTGAGCCACTCGCTGACCTGCACTGCCACCAGCCCTCCACCCAGTGGGAATTAGATGCCAAGATGGCTAGCCACCCCTCCCCAGGAGAAGAGAGCAGTCCCTGGACACTTGATTGTCACCCACCCATCTGACCCCCAACAACCTATGGCTGTTCCCAAACACAGGTCACCAGAGTGGTAGGAGGGAAGGCTATCAGCACCGTAACATTTCCTTACACTTCGCCAGCCCACCGTTTCCTCTTTTGTTGTTTTTTTCTCCTGCATGTATCAGAAGAAGGTCTTGTCACCCTCTTTGACCCCCCTCGGCTATTCTTAGTTTTGTCTCTGCCTTGGCTTGCCTTACCACCCTGCAAGTTGACTTCAGCAGTCCTGCATATTCTGCCCTGTCCTCTTCCTTCTGGGTCTTCTTGTATGTCCTGTAAGCAGCCCTTTTCTCCATCACTACTCTGTCCACCTTCTCTATAAACCATAGTGGCTTCCTCCTCTTGCTCACTTTATTCTTCTTATTTAGTCAGGTTGTGGAGACTGCCTGGACCCCTCCTCACTAATTACTGCCTATCTATCCTGCACACCCATGTCCACCCTTCGCTCTCTCAGTCTTTCCACTAGAATTGTCCCTATGCATACAAACTCTGCTCTTTTGAAGTCAAAAACACAAGTCTTTGCATTCAGCACTTCACGTCCTATGTCCACCTGAGACCATGCAGTCTGAAGGTCACTCCATCGTAGGGGCAAAGCAACCCTGATGCTTTGGATGTGATCACTATTCATCAGAACTAGGTTCAGGATGGTCCTATTCCATCTTGGCTCCATCACCCCCTCTATCAGAAAACCATCCTGGAATGCATCTCGGATTGCTTGGCTTCTGCTGCTCTTGGCCTGTGGGATATTCTCCAGTCCATACTGGGCATGATAAAATCTCCTACTATTACCACTTCTCACCCTTCTGCAGCCTTTCCTATCTCATCCACCAGCTCCACGTCTGGGGTTTTGTCCCTACCCTTATTTTCTTCCCCATCCCTGACTGCAGCTCAACCCATAGCATCTTTGTACCCTTCCCAATGTCCTCTCTTGTGACCTTTATCCCCTTCCAAACACTGATTGCCACCCCTCCACCCCTACCCTGTTGCAGTCAGGAAGCCTTTGTGTGTTTCCTTGCTAGTTCCCAGTGCCTTGGCTAAGTTAGATAGGCACCGGGGACACAAATTAAAAAGGGGGAATGTTTTTAAAATAAATAAATCGGCAGTCGCCATGAGCACTGCCTCCATAGCACCAGATGAGGTCAAGGGGCAAATGTCAGGGTACTGAAGAGCCCTTATGAATATTTATGAGCTACTTTGTGTTTTCTGGGGGCAGTGTATTACGGGAGCTGCGACTCCCTGGGAGAACTGTTTATTTATGTAAAAAATGGATTTTTCCAGAGAGGACTGTTGGGGCTATAGCACAGTGGGGGGTTTAAATAAGAGTAAAGATAGTCCTGGCTGCACCAGAACATTATATATGGGGAAAGTTAATTGTACTGCTTGGGAAACTGTCTGCAGCCACCATTTTAGTGCTTTGCCACCAGTTGGAAGCCAGGCTTTAAGAAAAAGGCTTCTGGGAATTTGCCAGAGACTTGTGGGAGATTATCTGGGATAATTTCTAGGCGCCAAAACACCAGCCAATCAAAATCTGGGAACTGTTTGAGACAGGTTTGGCATCCAGTAAGATCTTTGAAACTCTTCCCTATATAAAAGGGGGCAACTGCTGGAAAGATCAGATTTGGAGAGACAGCCCAAGTGCTAGTGTGTGCCTCTGGGGATCTGGCCAGCTCTCAGGGGTTAGGTCTGCCTGGCCTAGATTTTTTTCCGTCGTCAGTCCGTGGGTGTGAATTGTTCCAGCCTGGGTAGCTACTGCCTGCAGCTGCAGGTAATCTGATTCCATAAGCCTGTGAAGAGAAGATTAGCCTGCATCCTGCCTGGAAGGACCAAAAAGGACCAAGTTGTCATTACATATAAATGTGTGTTGTTCCACATGCTGCGCAGCCGAGTAGTTTGAAAATGTTTCGTGTTGCATGTTTTCTCTGCTTGCTTTACATTGTTCTGCCAGCCTGAAGGACCAGCTTCGTCGACGAGGACCATGAGGGACTTCACCTTCATCTGTATCCAGCTCTGTCTACAGGTCTTATTTCATCGGAGAACCACCTGGTCTGGGGTTGAGTGAGTAAATATCAGGGTAGCTCCCTGTAACCAAGTTCAAATTAAAGTGTGTCATCTGATTTAATTGTGGGTTGCTAATTGTTTTGAACTGAGCCACCCGGCTCCGGAATACAAATTGTGGGTTAAGGTGCATGTGTGTTTCTTCTTTCCTAAGGGCCCCAACAACAGCTGCAATGCCGGCCTACCCAGACAATGCTTCAGGCTAGTCTGCAGACCAACTGGGTACCCAGAGTGTATGTGACTGTGATAGAGGGACTCTTAGAAGCATGCCTGCTTAACCTGATTAAATCAGAATGATAATCAAGCACTAGATTACTGCCCCTCCCTTGTTCAAGCCCCTTCAATAAATCAGATCTGAATCTTCTTGCACTAAAACTGGTTTTGGTGTACCTCTGTGTGGAAACCATTGAGATACTGTTCCTTACTGTTACAAGCCTTATTTTACAGGGGGTATCCAAGGCCGAACCAGCTGATCCAGCCATGGTGGTAAGTGCAACAAGTGTGGGATTGACATTGCATTCTGGTGTTAATTACAACTGTGTATCCACTGACCAGTATAGGCCACTAGAGGGGAAAGGAGGGGGTATAAGTGTCCTGGAGGGCTGTACCCAGAGTAGCTACACTACCATTAACCCTATCCTCCGGGTGGAGACACCCATTCACAGAACTCAGGCCCCTCAACCTGCACTTAGTAACACAGGCCGGGGTAGTATCCCTTGGGGTAGTGCCACCTAGGGGTTACAGAATGTTTGCCCCAAACTTGCAGGGGACATGCGTCATGTCTTATGTCCCAAGGTAGTGCCTTTGACAGGTCCAGTGAAAAAATATGAAGGGGTTCCAAAAGTTATAAGGATTAAAAATGTCAGTGTTTGCATAACTTTTTTTTCTGTTTCACGCTTTTTTTGCTATTGTGGCATCAAACATCAAAAAGCTTGTCATGGTATCATTTATGGTTTCATGGTAGAATAAATAATGTCACACCACTAAATAAATTAGTGACACTACTTTTCCAGATATGTCTGTTTCTTTGTCACTTCATTGCAAACAAATGATTTGCACTTATGGGCTGAAATTTTCAGGTTACAAAGGGCTTGCCCCACAGATGTGCCTTTTGCTCGTTTTCTGAGAAAATGTTCATCTGTTGCATAGTTATAAGATTTTGAAGTTTTGTGATTTCCCGTCAGATAACATTGCAATGGTCGGGGTACCTTTCAGAAGCTATATCTCAAAAACTCTTCGAGGTACAGAAGTGCTATGACACGCAGCTTAGTACACCTTTAGGTATACTAAGCTGTTATGCATGTTTCCAGGGCTTGTTTACAGGTGCGGGGGACATTTTTATGAATGGGCCTACAGTAACTGTGATACTGTGCCATGCATTCACAACGTGACATCTGTACTGGTTTGCCTACACGAAAATGAGGGCCACTGACAATATGCATGCATGGGAGCATATGGACATATGACATTATGAACTGATGGCACCGCAGGGCCCCAAGGGCCCTGTGGTCTCACAGGGAAATGAGGGTTCATTATAATCTCTCTAAACATATAGATAGACGGGAGCACAGAGCCCAGAGGGACCAGTGCTCCCGCAAGCACAACGTTTTTTTTCTGTGTTGTGCTGTTTTTGGTATCACAACTTCAAAAAAGGTATTGCGGCATCAGAAAAGGTATCACAGCATCAAAAAAGGTCTCATAGCATTATGTATGGTTTTGTGATAGAATAAATAATGTCGCGCCACTAAATAAGTTTGCGACACTACTTTTTCAGATATGTCTGTTTCTTTGTCACTTCATTGCAAACAAACGGTTTGCACTTATGGGCTGAAATTATCAAGGTATAAAGGGCTTTCCCCACAGATGTGCCTTTTACTGGTTTGCTGAGAAACTTTTCATCTGTTGCATAGTTACAAGATTTAGAAGTTATGTGATTTCCCATAGGATAACATTGCAATGGTCAGGGTACCTTTTGGATGCTACAGTATATCTCAAAAATGCTTCAAGATATGGACTTGTTGCGATGCACAGCTTAGTACACCTTTAGGTGCTAAAGCTGTTAGGCATGTTTCCAGGCCTTGTTTACAGGTGGGAAGGAAATGTTTATGGATGGGCCTACGGTGACTGTGATACTGTGTCATGTATTCACAATGTGACATCTGTACTGGTTTGCCTACATGAAGATGAGGGCCACTTACAATATGCATGCATGGAAGCACATGTACATATAACATGGGTCCATGGGGTATGGACTGGTTGGGGGGGTTGGGCAACAAGTGGGAGAACACTGACCTGTACGTGCTGGATAGGTTACACCTTAGCAGGGAAGGCTCGCAGGTGTTGAAGCGGAAGTTGGGGGAGTTTATTAAACTGAATTACAATTTAAAATAGGTAAGGGGGGGCTAAGGGGTTGGTAGTTACCAGGAAAGGGGGTCCTTTGGACCTCCACCACAGCAGGGCAGGAGCAAATTCAAATAGGAGATGGGATGGGGGAGGGTAAAGGCACAGAGGGGATAAGATCACAATGGAAGGTGGTATTATTGAATGCTAGGAGCCTGGGAAACAAGATGACAGAGTTGCAGGCAATGATGGTGGAAGGGGGGTGGACATAGCCGCCATCACCGAGATATTGGCAACCCAGCACCAAGACTGGGACCTAGCCATACCAGGATTCAAGATATACCGGAGGGACAGGGAAGAATGGTAAGGGGGTAGCCAGCTACATGAAGGAAGGGATAATGTGTAATAGAGAGGAGGGGGAGGAAAGCTGGGCAGAAGCCATTTGGGTGCAACTACACAACCCAAGGGGTAGAAAGGTTTGATTGGGGGTAGTCTATAGGCCTCCAGTTCAGAAGGAGGAGTTTGATAGGGAGCTAGGAGAACAGTTAAGGAGGCTTACTGGCAAAGGGAGCACTGTGGTGGTTGGAGACTTTAATCTGCCAATGGTGGATTGGAACATCCCAGTGTTATGCTTTTTATTACCCACCTGTCCAGTATGTTCTTTGTCTTGGCCAAGTAGCATCTAAGACCCTGAAGCTGTCTCCTAGACGCACAGGTAACACTGGCTACCTCATGTGCCAGGGAGCAGATCCTCCTGAAAGCCTTCCAGGACGGCTTCCTGGCGCAGAAGGTAACTGAGCCAACTAGGGAGGGAAACATTCTGGACCTGGTGCTGGCGAATGGAGAACAAGTCAAAGATGTTGCGGTGGAGGATCCCCTGATGGGATGCGACTACCACAGTGCGGTTCACACTCAATCTAGGTAAGGAGACGGCCACTACATAGACTAAGGCCTGGACTTCAAAAGGCAGACTTTGACAGGATGAGTAATATACTAGAAGGGCACATAGCTAGCATCCTCCCTAACACGGATGCTAAGCAAAAATGGGCAATCATCCAGCTGGGCCTGGCTGAGGCCACTAGCACATGTGTAAATAACCAGAGTAAGAAAACCAAGACCAAGAAGCCAAGCTGGATGAACAGGGAGGTAGGGGACAGGGTTAGAGAAAAGAGGGCTGCCTTTAGAATCTATAAAAGATCCAACAGAGAGGATGACAGGAAGGAATATGTGAAGAAATTCGGGGGCGGGGGTGAGTTGAATAGTAAGGGCAGCCAAGGCATCAAGAGAACTGAGGCAAGCATGAGGGATCAGAGAAGGTGAAAAGGATTTCTTCAGGTATATACAGGAGAATAGAAAGACTAGTGATCAGATTATTGGGATCAAGAACAGCAATGGTTGGGCAGAAAAGGGAGTAGAGCAGGCAGAAGTACTCAACGAGTACTTCTTTTCAGTATGCACCAGGGAGAGGGAAGGGCCCGTACCTAAGGAGAAGGGTGGGGTAGGAGTATGGGGGAAGGCTGTCACAGATGGAGTAATCAAAGAGGAAAGGGCATTAGATGGGCTTAAGTCCCTGAGGGTAGATAAGGCACCTGGGCCTGACGGAGTTCATCCTAGAGTCCTGAGAGAGTTGGCAGAGGTCCTGGCAGGGCCTCTGGTGGACCTGTTCAACACCTCTCTTGATACGGGGTGTGTTCTCAAGGATTGGACGGTAGCTCATGTTGTGCTCCTCCATAAGAGTGGGCCCAGGAACAAACCAGGGAACTATAGACCAGAGAGCCTTACTGCAGTTGTAGGAAAGGTAGTGGAGGCTATCCTCAAGGAAAGGCTGGTAACATTTCTGGAGGATAATGGTCTCCAGGATGATAAACAGTATAGGTTTGTCTCAGGCAGATCCTGCCAAAAGAACCTGGTGGACTTTTTTGATTTGGTGACGCGGGCACTGGACGAGGGTCATGCGGTGGATGTCCTTTACCTGACCTTCAGCAAGGCCTTTGACTCAGTGCCTCATGGTAGGCTGACCAGCAAACTGAGCAGCCTGGGAGCAGGCAGGAAACTGGTTAGATGGGTCAAGAGCTGGTTACAGGATAGGCAGAAGAAGGTAGTAGTGGGGGGTGAATTATCAGTGCTCAGCACAGTAACAAGTGGAGTCCCACAGGGCTCAGTGCTGGGACCAGTGCTGTTTAACGTTTTCATAGCCGACATTTCAGATGGGATAAAAAATAAGATCAGCCTCTTCACTGACGACACTAAGATCTGTGCGGAAGTGGATGGGGGGAAGGAAGGCTTGTACTCCAGGAGGAATTGACAAGCAAGACTGGTGGGATGGTCTAAAACATGGTAATTTGGATTCAATGCCATGAATTGCAAAGTCATGCAGTTGGGAGCCAGGAACCCCAGAAATAGTTACTGGTTGGGAGGAGTGCAGTTATCCACGTCAACGGAGGAGAAGGATCTGGGTGTACTGGTAACAGGGGAAATGAACCACACAGCCCACTGCTGGAAGGCAGTGGAAAATGCCAACAGAAAGCTGGGGTGCATCCCAAGGGAAATTACTTCTAGGAGAGGTGACGACATCCTGCCCCTGTGCGGGTCCCTGGTGAGGCCACACTTGAAGTACTTCATGCAGTACTGGCACCCCTACTTGAAGAAGGGCATCAAGCTACTGAAGTGGGTGCAGCACAGGGCAACAAAAATTAGCCTGGTACTGGGAGATAAACCTTATGAGGGAGCTCAATATGTATTCCCTGGAGGATAGAAGGGAGAAGGGTGATATGACTGAGACCTTCAAGTATATGAAGGGCATGAAAAGAGTAAACACAGAGTATTTTCAAACTAAAAAGTGGGAGGGAAACCAGGGGACACAGTCTCAAATTGGAAGGAGGCAGATTCAGGAGGGTAATGAGGAATATTTCAATGAAAAGGTGGTCATAGGGTGGACGTGCTGCGGAGGAGGTGGTATCACTGCCGACAGTGAGCAGCTTCAAGAAGGGGTGGGAAAGGATCAAAGGGAGGGTTCAAACCAGGAGTGGACGGGGGGTGGTTGTAAGTGAAACGGGATGGAAAGCAGTTGGGGGGAGGCAAGGGGAGGTGGGCCAGCTGCAGTCTAAAATGGTTGAAGTGCTGCACACTCGAGCAGACTAGATAGACCGCAAGGCCTGTATCTGCTGGCAATTTCATATGTTCGCATGTGACACTATGGACTGATCATTCCCACATGCAAATGAGGGACAATTACAATTATTTATTTAAGAGTTTCACCAGGCAGGCACACTGAGCAGAGTACTGCTCGATTCCAGTTGCATCCTGGGGGAGAGGGGAAGGGAGAACACAATACAGAACATATATATTGCAATCAGACAGTCAGTGTTAGACACAGCTAACAGCACTAGGAATACAATTATAACTTGAGCAGAGCAAGACAACAGGGTGCTTCAAGGTACAAGAGAACAAACGAATACAGTGCAATGTAATATAGCCATAGTACTCCAACTAGAGGAGGAGCGGTGCATTTAGGTTAGGTACATGTGCAGATGGAGGCAAAATTATCTTTGAGGCGGGCATGGAGGTAGTGGTTCGAAGGGGCCTGCCTTATATCCACTGGAAGGGAGTTCCACAGCTTAGGCATGCGAGAAGTATGTGAAGGCTGCCTGGTCTGCGCTAGGACACAAAGGGGATGGATAAGATTCTGGTGTCACTGTGCCTGAGTGAGTAAGCTGGCAGGGGAGTGGCTGAAAGTACAGAGTGGAGATAGGGGGGCAGGGTCTGAGACCAGAACTTAGCAGTGAAATGGGCACAATGTATTTGACAGCGGTCCTGCATTGAGGGGAGACCCAGTGACTGATACAGGACACAGTGGTGGGTAGAGTAGGGACAGTCGAGGGTGAAACAACAAAAGGCATGGAAGAGTAAGTCCAGTTTGGCCAGGGTGGACTTTGCGGTGGCACTATAGACTACATCCCCGTAGTCTATGACTGGCAGGATCATTTTCTGTACCATAGCATAGCGGGCTGACAGTGGGATGCATCCACGATTACAGTAGAGGGCACCCAGTCTGGGTGTAGTTTTTTGTGGATGGCATTGATATGCACAGAAAAGTCAAGGTGCTGGTCGAGCCAGATCCCGAGGTACCTAAAGGAGGAGCTGACCTTCAGAGTTGTCCCATCGATGGTGTAGAAAGTAGGGATGGAGGGGAGCCTCGAGAGTCTCTGCCTTGTGCCGAAGGCCATGGAGATGGTTTTCTTGGCATTGAGGTGGAGCTGATTAGCAAAACCAGTGCTGGATTTTGTTGAAATCTTGCTGGAGTCTGGATGCCACATCAGAGGACAATGGGCCTTATGAATACAGCACCGTATAGTCAGCATACATGTGAATGGATGTGTGTGGGCAGGCAGAGGGCAGGTAATTGAGGAAGATGGAGAACAGAAGCAGCCCAAGAACTGAGCCCTGTGGCACAGTTGTCATGCTGGGGAGAGAGGAAGAGGTTGAGCTACTAATTCTGGCAGATTGTTACCGGCCAATCAGATATGAGCGGAACCATTCTGTAGCTGGGCCAGAAAATCCTGCATTTTGGAGCTTAGTCAGAAGGAGGGGATGGGAGACAGTGTCGAATGCCTTAGCGAGGTCGACAAAAATTGCTGAGGTGATATGGCCTTTGTCCATGGCAGAGAGAATGCTGTTGGTGAGCCTTAGCAGGGAGGTGGTGGCGGAGTGGGACTTCCTGAAGCCAGACTGGTAAGGCATGAAGAAGGATGAGGAGTCAAGGTAGGATGAGAGTTGAGAGGGGACAAAGTGTTCCTGCAGCTTGGCTAGTATAGGGAGGAGAGAAATAAGGCAGAAGTTACCAGGGGCAGAGAGGTCCCCACCTTTGGGGAGGGGGATGACAGTGGCAAGCTTCCACTCAGATGGGATGGAGGCTAGAGAGAAAGATTGAAGAGAGCAGCCAGTGTGGTGGCAATGGCCAGGGCCGATAAGTACAACATTTTGGAATCAAGGCCAGAGGGGCATTTGCCTTTGGAAGGGTTTAGTGCCTTTATTGGGGTGACAGGGTGGAAAGAGAAGTAGGAGGTGGGTGGAGGGTCTTGGGAGGCACTGTGAGATGGAGGAGTAGGAATGGAGGGGGAGGAGGTTGATGCGGGGAAAGAGGACACGAGTGTCAATGTGCAATTGGTGAAAAATGTATTGAACACCGAGGTCATAGCAGGAGGGTCTGTAACAATGGAGCCTCCAATGTTTAAGGCTGGTGTAGGAGGCAGGGAAGGTGGGGAGAAAAGTAATTTGACCACCTTCCAGAATTTAACAGGGTGGCCAAGGTTTGCGTGCAGGGCTGAGTTGAAAAACTTGGCTTTAGCCTGGCGGACTAACCTTGTGTAGGAGTTGTGAAGTATGCGGTACTTTAGGTGGTCAAGTTGGGAGCCCAAGATTTTGAAGGATTTCCATGCTAGATCCCTTACCTTGAGGTGTGCAATAATATTTGCTGTGATCCAGGGCAGGTGGGCACCTCTTACCCTTGACCATCTGGTAGGGGCGTAGCGGTCCCAGGCAGCAAGGAACTTGGTTTTGAAGTATGTTAATGCCGAGTCCAGAGAGGTGTATGGGGGACCAGTCTGTAGTGGCCAGGGCATGGAGAAGAGAGGGGAGATCAAGGGATTGATAGGACCTGGTCGTGATGATAATGGGGGGGGGAAGTTTTGTGTTTGGAGACTTTCCTGATCATATATGTCATGTGGTGATCACTTAGGGCATCAGGTAAAAGGCCTGGAGGCCGTTATCCTGTGAGGGTGAAGGTGAGGACCAGTCAAGGGCCCGAGTGGTTTTAGAGATTTGTGATTCAGTGAGTGGGCTCTGTAGCGACCATATGGGAAAAGATTTAGGGAGGGCTACTAGGTTACAAAGGTTGACATTGTGGTTGGAGAGCCAGTTCATATTAAAATCTCCAAGGATGTGCAGCTCGCCCTCAGAGGCCAAAGATTTTAGGGTGCCTAGGTGTTGGAAGATGGTTGCCAGGGTGGTGTTAGGTGCACAGTAGGAGCCTGCAATAAAGAGGGGAGCTGTGTGGAGGAGTGTTAGTTTGATCAGTAGTGAGTCAGTGGTCATTGTAGGCGTGGGTACTGGGATTTTGAGTGAAGTGCGGATGCAACATACATGGTGATGCCACCACCTCTTTTCAGGTCGATCATGGCGAATGACAGTACTGTATACCCTGGGATAGCTACTTCAGTGTCCTTATTGTGAGGTTTTAGCCAGGATTCAGATATGACCAGGACATCAGGTCAGAGGGAGAGGAATGGTTGGCTGCAGCAGGGTGAGTTTAGGCAGCAAGCTGCAAATGTTGAGATGAACGAGTTTCAGTCCTCTTGGGAGCTGAAAGGTGGGGGCAGAGAGGCTAGTGTGGTGGGAGATATAGCCAGGATTTTGCTCTGTGTTCCCAGATGTGAGTAGCGGGAGAATGATCAATAGTTTTGGCAAGGGCCGTGTCCACTGGGGCATATGGGAAGGAGTTGCTACTGGCTTAGGAGCAGCTGAGGCCTGGGTAAGAAAGTATAGGGGTAACTGGCCTGCATGGAAAGAGGGCGGGAGTATGGTAGACCCTGAGGATAGGTATGGTGGAGGATCCTCAGTGGGTTGTCCTGCGGAGGTGGTAGCTGCTGGAGATATTCACGCATTTGGGGTACACAGTATAGGCTGGCAGCCCTCCATAGAGGAGGTAAGAGGAGGGAGGGAGGCAGTGACGCCTGCGGTGCCAGAAAGGAAACAATTACTATAGCTATCAGCATGACTGTACAGTTAGAGAGCCAGTTATAGCAGGGTGTTGGAATAGGGGCTTGCGTACTGTCCCTGGTGGAAGGATAGCATAGCCTGCTAATGGGGAAAACTGCTGATTGGTTCTGAGTGCCACGTGTGTTTTACTGTACAACTAGTTGCTCACCAAGGGTGGTGGCGGGGGTGGTGGGGCAGCCGACGCAGAGCGTTGGCGGGGTTCCTCTCTAGCAGTAGAGACTCGGCTCTTTTGGAGCCCTGCAGTGTCGCCTCATTCCGTACCTGGCTAATTTGTGATGCAGCTCTGGGGAGGACCTCCTGGCCCTCGCGACCTTCTCCTGCGGGGAAGGGAGCACTTGAATGTGCTGTGGAGAGTGGATAACAGGAACAATATTAACCTAAGGTAGGCAAACAAGGAAGGGCTTGCTGGGACAAAAAGGGGAGGGAGGGCTCAGAGTGGGGAAAACAGGGGCCTGATCTATGTACAGGGGTCTGTAGATCTATGTATCAGCTGATGACAGCAACCCTATATAGGTGTAGGCGGCCTTGCTCCCTCCTCAGTTCTTGGAACTGAGGAGGGACCTGGGGGTAGTCATATCAGATGACTTAAAGGTTGGCAAGCAATGTGAGAGGACAGTAAGGAGGGCTGGAGGGATACTTGGATGCACAGGGAGAGGCATCACCAGTAGAAAACAGGAAGTTGTTATCCCTTTGTACAGACAGTTGGTGAGACCCCATCTGGAGTACTGTGTGCAGTTCTGGAGATCCAATCTCCGCAAGGACATAGACAAGATGGAAGCTGTCCAGAGGAGGGCAACTAAAATGGTGCAGGATCTGCACGGAAGACATATGAAGAGAGACTAAAGGAGCTTAATATGTATAGCTGAGGAAAGGAGGGAGGGGGACATGATAGAAACTTCCAAGTACCTCAGGGGAATCAACAAAGGCCAAGAGGGTAGCATCTTTCAAAAAAGAGGTGTACGAACAAGGGGCACAATCTGAAGATGGGGGGCAGCTCAAGGTAATGTAAGGAGTATTTTTCACAGAGGTTGTGGATGCATGCAACGGCCTCCAGAGGATGTTGTGGAGTCAAAAACAGTGGTTGAATTCAAGCATGCATGGGACAGTCATAAGGCAATTCTAGGGGGTGGGGGTAGAAAGAAGTAGGCTGCTGGTTAACTAGGATCTGCAGCTTATCCATTAGGTAGGGAAATGGGCTGACTGGGTGGGCCAAGCGGTCTTTATCTGCCGTCAAATTCTATGTTTCTATGATCTAGTCTGCTAGAGAATAAAGAATAATTAAACCAGATCTAGTGCTAATAAAAGTAAAGCAGCAGCAGTACATTCGACCTAGTTCACATAAACAGCTGGCTGCTAGAGAATAAGCAGTAAATTAAACCTGAACTATTACAAATTAAAATTAAAACAGCAACAGTACATTCGTGGCGCAGACTTATCTGGCTTGTTCAGCTGCCTTTCAGCTCTCAGCAAAACCAAGAGGGCACTGATGACTTGAAGCACACAGTAAAAATAGGTTGGTTTGCATTATATATGGAGACAACAAATATATTACACTATCTCCATTTGTCTGCCGATTAAAAGGGCAGGGGAGAGCTAAACATCAGCCTTTTTGTTTTAAAAGGAAAAAAGGCACTGAACATCAGTCTTTGTGTTTGAAAAGAAAAAGGCGCCAAAACTCCTCTCTAGCAGTAGAGACTCGGCTCTGTTGGAGCCCTGCAGTGTCGCTTCATTCCGTACCTGACTAATTTGTGATGCAGCTCTGGGGAGGACCTCCTGGCACTCACGACCTTCTCCACCCGGGGAGCTGAATGTGCTGGCTAATTTGTGATGCAGCTCATATGCATGAATGGGCCCTGTACTCCCAAATGCACATATGGATACCATTATAGACTTATGGGAGGGCATAGTAAAGTAAAGATGCTATTATACTATCTCAAAAAGTAAGGAATTAAATTGCAAAAACAGTGGTGGAGCTTGGGAGGGAAGCAGACACATCTCAGGGAAGTATCTATTGATTTTCACTGATTTTAATGCTGTAATTGTTTCTTTTGCAGCTTCTGGTTGGTTTCAATTGGTACCACGGGGCTTTCTGACTTAAGTTGGAAAGGTACCTGTTTAGGGGATTTTGCTGGTGCAGCTGTGTGTCTCGGTGAGGGTTTGCTGGGGTAGCTGATTGTCTGTCTCTAGTACTCAGGAGGGACCCCTCCCCCACTAACCCCAAGCACATCATTTCCTTTATACTGGTAGGCTGTTACATCATACGGTACCTGATGTCTGCAAACACACACTGTTAGCTGGACTGGACACACACTGGACTGTATGTGTTTCTGAGACTTGGAAACGCTATTGGTGAGTTTGTAATTGGGTTCATAAACAACTGCAGTCAGTACAGAGAGACTGTATTTCACTGTACTGTATAGGTAGTGTGAACCATGGGTAGGAGCGTGGGGTGCAGTGGTTGTGGGGCAGCAGTGTGGATGAACATACTGTGGAGGCTGGGAGGGTGCCCAATATGCCACAGGCTAAGGAGGCTCAATGAAGAGGTTCAGAGGCTTGGCAGGGAGCTGGGGAGGTTGAGGGGGGAGTGGAGGGTTGCGTTGGTAGAAGGGCTGACATCTGAGAATATCAAGGGGGCACCACAGAGAAGGAACAGTGGGTCAGGGGAGGGGTTGGGGGGAGGGGAAAACTAGACAGGAAGCCAGCTGATGAAGGGTGGACTCTAGAAGGGCCTAGCAAGAGAGGAGCAGCAGTAGGCAGGAGGGAGGAGAAAACACATAGTAATGCAAAGAGGGTAGAGAACATGTTTGCTGTACTAGTGACACATGGCGAAGAGGAGGACGCAGGAGGAGATTGCACAAGGAATAGTATCCGTGAAAAGGAGGGAGTGAGGTACATTACTTGTGGAGAGATTGAGCACGGAGTGGCAGGGGGAGGGATAATACTCAGAGAGGTGAGGAGGGAGAGGGAGGTTGGCAGTCAAACAGGAGGGGAGGGGTCTCAATTGGAGGGGCAGAGGGAAGACACTGGGGCAAATGGTAAAGCATATCTTGAGTGGCCCAGGAATGAGAACCTGAGTATGGGGTGGCGCAGGCATAAGGAAAAGGAGGGGTGTACTGGTGTTGAGGACTCCATACTCAAGGGATCAGATGGGCAGCAAGGGAGGAGCACAGTGGGATATGGGTGGAGTCCATACCGGGATTAAAGGCAGACAAGGCAGGACAGGCAATCCTAAAGTGCGCAAGGAGGGGTAGGAGGAAACCTCACATTGCGGTACATGTGGGGACAAATTACCTAGATAGGGAAATGGTGGGGATAACAAGGGAGAGGTTTGAGGACGTGGGAAGGTTGTGCAAGGAGACTGGGGAGTCTGTGGCCTTCTTGAAGGTGCTCCCAGTACCCTGTGCAAGCTCAGTGAGAAAGGAGAGGATTGGGGAGTTGAACACATGGCTGGTAGAATGGTGTCAAACTAAGGGGTATGGGGTTGTGGGCAGCTGGGGCAGTACCTGGGATAATAACAATCTGTTTGCAAGGGATAGGCTGCACCTGAGCAGGAAGGGGAAGGAGGTATTAAAGTAAAGACTGGGGAGATATATTGTGACAAAGTGGATTTAAACTAGTTGGGGGGGGTGGAAGTGGACAGCAGGTAGGCAGGGATCTGATAGAGTGGAGTCAAGCCTACCCCAGGATAGCAGGAAGGATCAGGGTGGCCAAAAGGGAGGGAGTAGAAGGAGGGAGATGGAGGCGATGAAGGAAGGGGCAGGATGGAGGGTGGTCTTGCTAGGCATAAGAGCCTAGGCAACAAATCAACTGAGCTACAGGCACTCTTGGCAGTGTGGAGGGTGGATATTGCAGCTGTCTCATGGAAACGTGGGCAACTGAGCACCAGGACTGGGATCTGGCAATCCCAGGGTACAAATTATACAGGAAGGACCGTGAGGGAGGGAGGGTGGGTGGGTGGCAGTCTATGTGAGGGACGGATCAAATGCACAAGGGATGAAGGTGGAGGAAGGAGAACAGGGGCAATCTGGCTGCAGCTGCTAGACTCAAGGGGTAGGAAACTGAAGTTTGGGGTGGTATACAGGCCACCATCCCAGTCTGAAGAGCTTGACAGAGAATTTGCAGGACAAATCAGAAAGGTATGTAGAAAAGGGAAGGTGGTCATTGTGGGGGATTTCAACTTGCCGGAGGCTGACTGGAGCATTCTGGTCTCCTCCAGTGCTAAGGAGCAAGTGCTTCTGGACGCGATCCAGGAGGATTTTCTGACGCAGTTGTTTAGTGGACCTACTAGGCTAAACAACACTTTAGATCTAGTTTTGTTGAATGGGACGTCAGTAAGGGAAATAAGGGTGGAGGACCCACTAGCCAACAGCGATCACCAAACGATGTGGTTTAATAGCATGATGTGCAGGGAGCCAGAGAACTCAGTAACCCGGGTGGTAAACATCAGGGGGTGGACTTTGGGAGGATGTGGGAAGTATTGAAAGGGAAACTGGAGGGCATACGGCAGGAGATGGATGTGGAGCAGAAATGGGATATTATTAAACTGGGGATTACAGAGGCAACAGAAGCCTGCACCAAGGCACAGAGTAAGAGGAGCAGAGCAAGGAAACCATGCTGGTTGAACAGCGAGGTAGTGGAGGTGGTGAGAGCAAAACAGGAGGAGCACCAGAGGTATAGGAGGATGAGGAAGGAAGAGGACAGGAAGGAGTATGCAAGATGGTCCAGGGAGGTTACCAGAAAAGTGAGAGAATCCGAGCCAAGAAGGAGCTGAGATTAGCACAGGGAATTAAGGGGGAGGGAGAAAGACTTTTTCAGATACATCAGGGAGGAAAGGAAGTACAAGAAGACAATAGTGAGGATAAAAAAGGGTGGGCAGTGGACAGAAAAGGGGGAAGAATAGGCAGAAGCACTTAATGAATACTTTTGCTCAGTGTTCACAGGTGAAAAGGGGGGACCACTACCACCATGGGCTCGGAGGGTGGCGATGGGGGAGGGGGGAGAGGAGGAAACAGGTGGAAGGATTGAGGGAGGTAGAGTCCTAGAGGGACTGAGGGCACTGAGGGTAGACAAGGCACCAGGGCCAGATGGTATCCACACCAGGGTGATGAGGGAGATGGCAGAGGTGTTGGCGGAGCCACTGGTGGATCTGTACAGCACCTCACTGGAGTCGGGATATGTGCCACTGGACTGGAGGATGGCACATGTGCCATTACACAAGAGCGGACCAAGGGATGAATCAGGTAATTATCATCCAGTAAGTCTCACCTCCATAGTGTGCAAACTCATGGAAACGGCACTAAAGGAAAGACTGGTGTCATACCTGGAGGAAAACGGCCTCCAGGATGTGAGGCAGCATGGGTTTGTTTCAGGGTAGTCCAGTCAAACCAACCTGATATAATATTATGACTGGGTGACAGGTGAACTGGATAAGGGTCATGCTGTGGATGTTCTTTACTTGGACTTCAGCAAGGCCTTCGATTCAGTGCCTCATGGGCGGCTTGGGGGAAGCTAACTGGTGTAGGGGTAGAGGCAAAAATGACGCACTGGATCACAAGCTGGCTGAGTGGAAGGCTACAATGGGTGGTGGTGGTGGGAGGGGAGCTCTCAACTCCAAAGCCTGTGATGAGAGGGATGCCACAGGGCTCTGTGCTGAGACCAGTATTATTTGGGCTCTTCATATCAGACATTGCACACGGGGTGGTGACCAAGGTAAGTCTGTTCTCAGACAACACCAAAATGGGAGCAGTGGTGGATGGAGAGGAGTGATGGAAGCAGCTGCAGGGGGACCTAAGCAAGCTAGAGGAGTGGTCAGAGAGTTGGCAGCTCGGGTTCAATGCAAAGAAGTGTAAGGTTATGCACTTCAGGGTAAAGAACCCAAGGAGAGAATACTGGCTGGATGGGCTTAAGCTGGGGATCACTGAGGAGAAGGACCTAGGGGTAATGGTAACAGGGACCATGAACAATACTGCCCATTGTAGGAGAGCAGCTGCAAAAGTGAAAAAAATGCTGGGGTGCATAGCGAGGGGGTTTTCATCCAGGTGAAGAGATGCGATTTTGCCCCTCTACAGGTCGCTGGTAAGGCCACACTTGGAGTATTGTGTGTAGTTTTGGAGGCCATACCTAAAGCATGATATCAGGCTACTGGAGGGGGTGCAGAGGAGGACAGTGAAGATGATATGTGGAATGGAGTAGAGAGACTATGAGAGCAGGCTGGGAGACCTGAATATGTACACCCTGGAGGATAGAAGGGATGGGGGGGGGACATGATAGAGACATTCAAGTATCTGAGGAGAATCAGTAAGGATGGGGCAGACGTTGTCTTTAAGCTAAGGAGGGGAGGGACACCGGGGGCACAGGCTAATAATAGAGGGGGGGAAGATTTAGAAGGGAAATGAGGAGACACTATTTCACAGAGAGGGTGATAGCAAAATGGAACTCATTACCAGAATGGGTAGTATCATGTAAATCTGTGAACAGCTGTAAAAGGACATGGGACAGGGAGCAGGGGAAGTGAGAATGGGGAGGTGGGGGGCAGCAGTGGGATGACAAAGGGGAGGGGGGGCAGCTGCAAACTAGGGGTGCTAGCTGCACACTTGAGCAGACGTAGACAGACCGGGTGGTCTGTTTCTGCTGGCACATTCGTATGTTCGTAAAAAAACTGTGTTAATGCTCTATTTAGGGTCAAATCCTCAAAAGTAGGGAAATGTGGTGTTAGGGTTTTCAAAGCTAATACACACACCCACCCTGCAAACACCAACAGGCATCGGGGGCGTCTGCCTTGGAGTACTCATCCATAACACTCACCCTATTCTCCTATACTGCACCTGTAACCCCTAGATGGCGCTATCCCAGGGGCTACTACCCCTGCCTGATTTGCCACTAACAGGTTGAGGGGCCTGGATCCGATGGCGGGTGCCTCCACCCAGAGGTCAGGGTTTGCAATAGTTAAACTAACTTGGTCACAGCCCTCTGGGACACTGCAACCCCCCTTTCTTCCCACTAGTGGCCCACACAATATATCAGAATTACCTTCACAGTATACACTTACCCCAAGGACTGGTTCAGGCACTGGGACCTCCTGTAAAATAAGATACAGTGCAACAATCACAGTACAATACTTTAACATAGACAAATACCTCAGGCAGTATAACTTTGCTGAAACAAGCAGCTCTGATTTATTTAGGGGGATATAACAAGGACAGGGGAATCAGGTTAATTAGCTTATCACTTTACTCATCTACCTATGGCTCTGTGCACAGGCCTATCCCTACCAGTTACTGTCCCTGGGTACCAAAGCCCTAGTGGCTAGTCCAAACCATGGCAGCTGGTAGGGGCCCTTTCACACAGAGAAAAGAAAAATAAGTTAAACAGTCAGCAGTACAGTAATTCCATTTGGATTCAATGTGGCAATTCAACAGGGAGCGACCCTGAATTAGTACTCACGACCTCCAAACAAGATAGGGTCCTTCAATGTCAGCAGGGCTACTCTTGAGCTCCACGAGACTCCTCACACATTTATGTGGCAAACTGCAACAGGCAAAAGTCCTTTAATGGCAGCAGGATTCACTCGAGCTACAAAGCCTCCCTCACACATTTATATGGTAAACAGTAACAGGCAAAAGTCGTTTAATGGCAGCAGGATTCCTTGAGCTACAAGCCTCCTCACACATTTATACGGTAAAAGAAAGTACTATACCAGGCAGGCTGCTTCTCTATCCCGATCGCAATTACTGCACAATACCGGGAGAACACACAGCAGATTCAGTTCCTGACAGACCGAGTGCAATTCAGCAATTTCTCCAGTCTTCTACAGGGTGAGCCTGGTTTCTACTCTTCAGATATCCTTTGATTCTCTCTTCACAGGACGGATTCAGTCCTAACAAGCAGTTACACAAGCTGCAGACCGGAACTCTGGGCCTTACACATGTTTCCCGACTAAAACTGCACACGAAAAAGCACAGGGCTCCTTCCCTCTTCACTGCCAGAGCTCAACTGAAACTCCAGCAGACAAAACCGGGCACTTCCTTTGAGTTCCTCCCAGTTCTTGGCTGGATTGGCTGTCACTCACAATAGACTGCCCCTGTTGGTCCAAAAAGGCGCCGAAGTCTAAACTACATCTCCCAGAGTCACTGCCCATACAATCCTCTTGTGGCTGGCTCAGATTATGAGTCCAAGTTCTGATTTGTCCAAGGCACCATTTTAGAGCTACCTTAACCCACACTGATTGGTCCAGTTCAGCAGTTCAAAACTAGAATGGGGAACTAGGCAAACACAGTTCTGACTGCAAAGAAAGCAGGTTAGACAAACTGTAATTTCATTATTACTCTAAATGATTTCTGGCAAACAGTTACATCTTTCAGGTAGGTTCCCTTTGCACTCCTAGTGACTGCAAAATGGAGTGAATTGGCAGCAACTCGAGTGGTACTCAAGCAGAGAAGCACACAGTCCCCCCATACAAACTAATTATGTCTGCAAGCAGACAGCTCTTAAAGAGACAGTACCAGAGGCTCTAAAAACGCTCACTGATAAATGGCTTAAACGCCAAACACCATTCAGGCTTGGAGCATTCAAGCAAGCTCCTGGAAGTCTTTTGGGAACCCCCATTTGCAGGGGGGTTACACACCCATCTCAGCTTATTTACTTATGGAATGGGGTGAGCGTTAGGGACAACAACCCCAAGGCATCCCATTTAATGCCTGTTGGTGTGTGCAGAGTGGGTGTGGGGTATTAGCATTGAAAACCCTAATGCCTCATTTCCCTACTTTTGTGGCTTTGACTCTAACTAGAGCATTAACATAGCTTTTTGCAATTTATTGCGATTATATATTGGATTGGTGCTTATATGGAACTAGCAAAAGCGATTGGTTGCTGGATAAATCCCCCAGTACATCCAGCCCCTTCCACTGTATGTCATGATGCTATATATATATATATATATATATATATATATACACATACAGTATATATATGGTTGAGTGTGGCCAATGTGACAAATATTGATGACAAATATTGCAATTTATCAGACGTTTTCAGAGTGTGGTACCTCACTGAGTACCTAACCCCCTTTTTTTTATATGTTTTGTCATTTTTTATGTTTGCTTGCACGCATGTGCAAGAAACATAGTGCCTTGATCGGAGATTTCGGAGGTGTGTCACCTCCTCCTCCAATTCAGGCAGCCAGCTGGCAGGTGCGGCCCCTGTAAGCCAATGCATTTTGGAGCTGTCTGACATGCTCCAAAATGCAGTAACACTCTGATTGAGCGAGGACTTCGCCCGAGAGAGCACCGATAAGATATCGACTGCTCACGCAGCCCCCACGCACAGACAGGCGTGCGCGCCCCGTGAGTGAATAGCCCGGCGGGTGTTCAATCCCGTCCTAACGCCTCACCCAAGTCTTTGTGCCATGCTAGGCCCACCCCAGCATGGCAAGCGTCCGCACGGTGTCTTTTTTTATTTTAAAACCTGTAAAAATAAAAAGCGGTCCCTTGTGGGCGTCTCCAAGCCCCTCCCACAGCCCGCACCACCACTGTGCACCAGCCTCCCCACCCCCCTCACCCCATACTTACCTCCAGACTCCAGCGCGACGATCTTACGTGGACCGGGAAACGTCTGCACTCTTCAAAGCTGACCGCGAACTGAGGAAATGCCGATCAGCTGTATAATGGGTTACATAGGGGTTTCAACTTTATTGCATATCTCGGGCATTTTTAGAATTTTTGCAAATTTTCAACATAGGGTTTTGGGACCCTTCTCATAATTATATCACTGTCATGCGGTAATGCGTGCCGAAGAGTGATTTGCGCAGTGACTGTGCAGTGACTGAGAAATCACCTTGGGCCCAAATACCGCCATGACAGTGACATCCTTCATGAGAAGGGGTCCCAAAAACACCATGTTGAAAATTTGGTGCCAAAATTCCCAAAAATTACTGTTTCAGTGCGTTACGCGGTTCCTCCATGAGCTCGTGGATTCAGTGAAATTTCAATATTTTCACTCCAGATTTTCAACATTGCCATTTTACCACACCTTCTTATAAGTAGTACAGCTGTCATTTTTCACATCTCACCCAAAATTTGTTTCCACCATATAGCGCAGAATGGCGCAGTCAGTGTCTGTGAAATCAATGTACAAGGACAAATTAAGAAAATCACAGTGACACTGTTCATGAGCAGAGTCTTTAAAATGGCATGTTGAAGATTGGTGAAAAATTCCCTGAAATGACTGTTTCATGAGGGTGCATTCTTAGTTCCTATGCATGCTCGTAAGTTTGCAAATTTAATATTTTGACTCCAGATTTTCAACATTGCCATTTTATTACACTTCCTTATGAACAGTACAGCTGCCATTTTTCATATGTCACCCAAAATGTGTTTTCGCACATGTAGCGCACAATGGTGCTGTTGGTGTGCGAGAGCAATGTTTAGGACAGATTAAGAAAATCACAGTTACACTGTTCATGAGCAGAGGTCTTAAAATGGCTATGTTGAAAATTTTGTGACAAAGTCCATAAAATGACTGTGTTACGAGTGAGCAATGTGCAGTTTCCACGCACCTCGTAAGTTCATGACTTTGTAATATTTTCAGTCAGATTTTCACCAGTGGCATTTTCACACTTCCTTATGAACAGTACAGCTGTCATTTTTCACAACATGGCTGAAGTGTGTTTTCACACTTTCAGCGCTGAGACATAATGGCTGTGGGAAATCATTGTTCGGCACAGATAAAGAAAATCACAGTGACACTGTTCATGATCGGAGGCACCAAAATGCCTGAGTTGACAATCTGCTGTAAAATATCCCCAACCTAATTATATTACAGAGTGTGCGTTGCACAGTTTCTATGTGCTCATGACTTCACCATTTTTTAAATATTTGTACTGCAGATTTGCAACATTGCCATTTTACATCTCCCCATGAACAGTACAGCTGTCATTTTTTACATCCTGCTCGGAATGTTTTGCACCTGTGGTGCTAAATGCTACTCGCTGTGCATAAGCAGCTTTCGGCTAACAAACTGATATTCCCCCTGTTCATGAGGTGGGGTCACAAAAAAAAACATGTTGAAAATTTGGAGTGAAAATACCAACGAATGCCTGAGGTATTAGGGTTTCCAACCATAACGCCCAACCCTGTAGAGAATGTGGCATCAGGGGTGTGACTTGGGATTCTTGCCTGTAATGCTCATACCATTCCACACCCTGCAGCCAGTGAGAGGTATCGAGGTAAGCCTTGGACTCTTCGGCCCAAAGTTCACCCATTCTCCTATATGCACCCATCTCACGCATTTCCCAATGAAGTAAGATTAGCATAAGAGCAAACACCCAAGAACACTGTGACACTTGTCAGTGTCTGCAGGGTGGGGTGTGGTGAAATGGCAAGGCCGTTATGCCTGATGACCCAAATGCACACCCCAATGCCTGTCACTCTCTGCAGAGTGGTGGTGGGGTTGGCTTCAGTTCAGTACTTCACTGCCATTCCTATTATGCAGCTCTGTAACTTCTACATTACCACTGCCAATGCCAGCAAGCAAACATTCGGCATTGACAAATGCTTGTTATATTTTTATTTTGGTACTTTCTTAGTAGCCCAAATGGGCACAAATCAGTAACATTATTCAGACCACACTCTGTAAGCATCAGTCTGAACTTAAAAGGAATGCTGTGTCATAAAGTGACTGGCTGATTATGTAAGTGACACCGGCATATCATGACAGTCTCGGATAGGAGAAGAGTGCGTCTCCAGCATGGGAGACCCGTCGGCAGCAAGCACATCCAAGGATGCACTACTTCTTCCAGCCCCTTTTGGCCCTTGGATTGGCCTACCTTGGGACAGTGTACTGATGTTATGCATTGCGGACGTCGTGCTTGACTCTGCAGGGGAGAAACCATCGACGTGGATAAAGGAGGACAGGCAGTTGCATGCAGAAGATGCTGTTAATGGCGACTGCAGGGCCATAGAGGGTGCTGAACCCTGAAGCTATTAATTGCTACAGTAAGAAATATTCCTGAAAATTCATTGCATATCAGTATAATTATGTTGTCTGAAAGTACTCATTAAAGTTAAAACGTTAATAGTTTTTCAGTGATATTTATTTCAATTCTAGGATTACAGGTTACCTTTGGGCCTAGGGCTCTTTTACAAAGGTTCCACGTCAAAAAATTGATATCACATAAAAAAAAACAAAAAAAAACATTTGTTTCACATAATAGGTTACAAGGACACGTTGCATGGAACAGACAGGGAGCGGGTAAGGAAAAAAGGAGGGGGTGGTAGGGTGAATGGGAGGGGCAGTAACAGGAGGTCGAGGAGGAGAGGGTAGGGTAGGGATATGGACGGGGGGGGGATATGGCATATAACATGGCATGGCATTAAAGCATGATATTATTTGAATATTTTAGAGGCACATCACTTGATAATGCCTGAGAGTGTCCAGATGAAATATTGCGGTACATACAGTATATGTGGCTAAAACATGAAATGAAGGATTACAAAACATGAAATAAACTCTTTAGTTACTCTAGAGTTGCTTTGGGGGTAATGATTCACCAAACTCTCTTAAATCCTCCCCCCCCCCTCCAATATCTGCTCTTTGATGGTTGTATTGCACCTCACTCCCATGTTTGCACCCTCATGTACATAAACAGGGGGCTTCACTTTTTAGTACATTAGAGAAAGGGCAAGGTGCCTCGGGATGTCTCAGTTTCCAGTTGCCTTGGTGGCCCAGCTGGTAGTACAACTAGAATTGTATTCCGGGTGACCTGTGTTTAAGCCCCAGCTAAGTCATTTATTTCTTTCTCTCTTGTTTATTTGGGTTCCATATATGTGAACAGTGCACCCTTGTGACTGAAAATGATACTGTACTAATAAATCCCCCTTCTTTCCCCACCAGTTGACTCATCACTATTTGCGGAGGTTTGTAGCACAACTTCCCCATATGTATCTGCCTTCTGATACAGAGAGCCTCACTTTCCAGTACTGTCAAGAAATGAAAAAACAGAAAATGCAGAGCTGAAGTATTAATAACGGTTTCAGTTTTAGCTGCCTACCTATGTGATGAGTGATCCACATCCAAATGGCTCTCACTTTTTCAAGGTCAGAACGAGCTTCTCTAAGCAAAGCTTTCACCAAAGCCTCTATGCTGGAAGTCACACTAACCTGTGTGAATTGAAATGATGACTCTGTTAAATTCCATCAGTCAGAGAGCAGGATTTATCAAAAAACTGCTGATATCACATGCGGAGAACTTTGACAAAACATAATATTTACACACAATTCAACTTATCATTTAGAGGATTCCTACCTTTACCTTCACAGTGGGCTCCATATGCAGTAAAGCCCGGTACATGCCAGAAAGGGCATATACAAAGCCATGCAACAGTGCACCATGTACCCAGCCCCTGCTTGACATGCAGAGCCAGAATGCACAACCTCCAGCTGGCCTGATGCACGGCCACATAATTCCATACCATACCATGAGCTAGTCCCACAGTACCTCCCTGCTCAGCGGCAACAGGGGATTGTGGGATACAGCAGTCCGAATAAGGACTGCCACGTCCCTCACTGCCTTCATATTTGAAAAACAAGAAGCAACACATTATTGCCTTGATAAAGCACACAGGTGAGCGCTTGAAACACTGGTGGGCGGGAGGGATGCTACCATGGCCACAATTGTTTTATTTTTGAATAAAGTATCCTCTCAATGAACCAAAGGTATTTTGGTACTGCAGTTTTTGGTGCCTGAAGCTTGGCTATTTTCTCCCGTACAGTTGAATGTCTTAATCTTTAGTTTCTGGTTCAAACTATGCCCCACGGTCATCATCCTCGCTGCCGCCCTCTGTGGCATGGAGGTGAGCTTGGGTCCATAGCTGTGGGACATTGCCTGGTCAGCTGGACACCTGCCAGACCGGGGAGTTTGCACCCATTATGGCAGTCACGTCACGTCACTGGTGTTAGGAACACCTCCACTGGTACAGGCCTGGTAGAGCATGCCACACTTCTCCTGCCCAGAATTAGCATGCCCACTCTCCTCCCCCTGCCCCGACCAGCGGCCCTGTAACAGGAGTATATGTACAGGCAGGTCCTGGCAGGTATATGTGGTGGTGAGGGATGTTCTTGCACCCATTGGTGTCCCTGGGATGAGCTTATCCTGGCCCTACGCGGCATGATTTCTGATGCATAGTGTTGTGTATTATTGATGCATAGGGCCCCTTATAATTTATTACTGGGGATATGTGCATAAATCAGATTCTCTGCCACTTGATCTTCATCTGCTTTGATTGCTTTTCTGCAGGTGACATCATAATCCTCTCCTCTTACATTGCATTTCCTCAGCAACCAGATGTGATGTCCCAAGCAGAGGATTATGATGTCACTTGCAGACACACAGTCCAGCGCAGATAAAGATCAAGCGATGGAGATCCTGTTTTTATGGCACTTTCACAAGTAAATGAGTATGCGAGGAAGGGGAAGTAGATGAAATATAAGCTACACTGGGCCTACATATAACAATTTCTAAAACTGGCCCTGTAGTGTACTGATTGAGGCTCATAAAAGGAGTGGTATTGTAAAACAGTTTTAAATAATCTCGTCACCAGTTTGCAAAAACTATATCAGTGAACCAAATTTCTTGCATTGTATTTTGTTTCTGAAGTAAGAGATGAGCATTTGAAAGCTTTTTTCTGTGTGTGAATTTTGTGCCCGTGAAAGGTGCCAGATTGACATATCTGGAAACTGAAGCCCTTTCTTTATCCACATAGCAAACACAGTACAGCATGGGGCATCACTGTGCATGCTCCCCCACGTTGTCATGCCAGTGTGCCTCAAACCTGTCATGGAAGGACCACCACAGAGGCGAGAGGCTAATTTAGACTCCGTGGCTAGTCAGTCCTTTGCTTCTTATGAGAGACTGCCAATAGTTGTGCCAGTTGGGGCCAGTTGTGCTTGTGGTTTTGTGATGTGGACATCTGCCCACTGGGAATCTGACTGAGACATCCACAACTGTTGTCACATCAGCCACTGAACAGCCCTCAGGTGACAATGACTACTTCTGGCCTGGGCTGGATATTTGAACCAGTGACCTAGAGGTGAAAGTTTCCTTAACGCAGTACCAGTCCACTGAGTCATCCAGTTGCCCTGGTTTTGAAGTTTTTAAAAGGTTTAACTCCTTTCCCATGCCCAACTTAAAACTTCGCAATTTGGTGTAGCGTTTTTCTGTTTATCATCAGAAACAATGCTAGCACCATCTGGTCACATCTACAGTAGGACTCTAGCATACACGGTCAATGAGTAGCCTCAAGAGAAGAGATTTTTTTAAATGGCTGGTGAGGGACATATTTATTGACATGAGTCCTCAGTTACAAAACCAGCACTGAAGCAGTCTGAAAATTGTCTAAAGGAATTAAAAATCTAGTGATAGGGATTAAAGCAGCAGTGTTTGCTGGTCAGTGAAAAATACTGAAAATAGTTTTGCAGCAAAAAATACGTTTTTGACATGCTTAGATACATTTTCAGTGTATTCTTACCGTTCTCTGAGATTTTTAAAACAGCCTTTATAACTACTATTTAATTTATAACTTAGGTCACCAAAGATGGCCACCATTCACAATTTAAAAAAAGAAATCTCTTCCGTTGAGGTTACCTGTTTAATGTACGTGGTAGATTTATACTGTGGACATATTAGGATGTTGCTGACCCATGTTTGTGGTGGTAAACGTTGCAACGCTGTACCAAGATATGTAATTTGTTCATGGTGGGCGTGACAGAGGAGCAGGAAGTTTTAAAACTTCAGAATCATGTATCTTAGTTGAGGAATGAAAGAAAATGGAAAGAAAGGGCTGGCCTACCGGCACAGTGGTAGTGGTACCACTTGCTGCACTGTTGATCTGTGCTCGAGATGTCGGCAGGTTGGCCGGGGGAGGGAGGAGATTCGAGTATACAATGGACTGCTCTCCTCCACTGGGGGGGGGGTGGTGGTGCAGCACTCAGAGCTAGACTGTCCCTAACAGAGGTTGGGGAACAATACACTGGGACCACACTTCAGATGTGGAGGAGCGGCAGGTGCTCAGCGTGCCACACACGGGAGCATGCATGGCGCCACCATTGATGCCATTATACACACGCTTCTCTGCACCAATGGGGGCAGACAAAAAGCAGGAAAAAAGAGATCCTGGCTGGCAGGTTGATCGCTACCCCTTGCAGGCCCTACCCCCAGTGACTCAGGCACGGCCCCTTTGGTTCCTTGACTCGTCAGATCGAAGGCACTCCCACCACCCTGCCACAGGATACTGGGGCTCAGCAAGTGCTGGGGGAAGCCCTGGTGGTGGGGCCGGGGGGGGGTGAGGAATTGGTGGGATGAGCACCTTGTCACTGGGGAAAAACAAGACCAACTGAAAAAAAGAACATTGAAAGAAAAATGGGTACAGTGATTTTTTTTTTGCCAGAAAAACACTACGAAAAAACTGTGTGGCACCCCTTACAACATGCTCTCTTCCACCACCTGTAAATGTTCCTGGGTGGAAGTACCTTATTTAAGGAGCCAATTAGGCAAGGTATCGTAGGCCATTTCAGGCAGCACTCTATATTTGTGAGTAGCCACTGCAGGCATTTCAGAGCTATTAAGCTAGTGTAGGGACTACACCGAAAGGGTCCCACCGTGAAGGGGTGGTGTAGCTTGCTCACTTTGGAATTCCAATCTGAAAACTAAGAGGACCCCCTTCTTTACATGAAGTTTAAAGTAAGTAGAGACAGTGGCCATGTAATTGTTTAAATATTAAAATGTACCATGTTTGGGGGGAAGGGGTGGTTGTGCATTGGTATTCTGTTTTTAGCTACTAAAAAAACTTACCTGGTGACTAACAAATACTGCTGCTTTAAGGAATACATTACAACTGACCAAGTGCACTGATACAAATCTGCGTGGACGGTATAACAGCAGCATGGCTAAGTGCCTTTGAACTCTGAATTCCTCTCGGTAAATTCACAAAGGTGGCAAAGACTAGAAATAGTAAGAATAAATGCCTTGATTCACTCAGCTGTAATTTTTATGTTTCAGTGCTTTCCTTCTCCTTAATCCCCACCTAGATGTCATCCACCATATAACTCTGAGGACAGCTTATCCAGACTCTAGTTTGTATTTACCGGGCCTCGGAGGATTGAGCCCTGGATGTTTTTACATGGGCCCTGAACCTCTCCTCATGGGAACTGCTCAAATGATTCATTTTATAAAATTATCTACAGCTTACTCCATCCTTTCAGGGCTTGGGCCCAGGACCTTTCCTTACCCTAGCAATGCCACTGGTTGATCCTGCCATCCCTCTCACCAGCATTTTAAGTCCACGTGCCACTAGCAATGCACCCACAACCTTCTGAGGCTGTTCCAAGTATGACGTATGAGTCGAGGAGCATCCATGGGAGCGTGCAAAGTAGGTTCTGTATAGATGGAGTTTTAAATAACTCCAGCTTGCAACTAACATGTATAGCACCGGGACGTGTAATTTACAAACCGGAGCTATTAATCGCTCTGACTATAGAAGGCTATGCATTCTCCCGCAGCTGCTCCCAGGCTCGTAAGTCATACTGGGGACACCCAGGGTGGGGGGCTGCTGGTAGCAGTGCTTGGACTCAAAATGTTGGTGCGTGGGATGGCAGGATCAGCCACATTAAACACACTGCAAGTAAAAAAACAATATTATTCTTTGCAAAAATGGTAATCGGGCCCCGCCTCACACTTAGGTGGGACCTAATTACAAGTGGATGTTTCCCTTTAAAACAGCACTTACAGTTCATAATAATAATAATAATAATAATAATAATTCCATGTCAGAATGCAACATTTGTTTTTAAGTTGTCTTTTTGCAATGTGTCTACAACCTACTTTAGAGGCATATGCATCCAGCTTCTCCAGTTTCTTTAGATCAATTGCCTGAGATTTCAGACAAGTTACATCCACTGGATATCCTAAAAATACACAGAAATGTCAACAGAGATATAATTAGCTGCTAACATATTAAATTTTGAGCATAACACTTGCTGAATTGGAGGGGAAGAGACTGACATACTCTATATACTTCAGTGCCTTGTCAGTCTCAGAAGGAGGGAATTATAGTTTGGAAAGATTAAGGAGTCTAGTTCAAGTCACCACTGGACAGTAGGGGAGAAAAATTAAAAACTCTGTGTACAATATTGCAATTTATGCATTATAAAATTTCTCTGGACAATTCTTTGAGAGTTGCATGGAATTGAACCATGTGGCATTCCACATTGCACCCACAAAATTCCACAACATTGCACCATCTGAGCCACAGAATAGGCAGATTTCATTCCATTGAAATTCATGTTTTGAAGAATTCAGCAGAAGCACAATTCTTACATGGAAACACAATTTGACAGCAGATAAGGACTGCTTAGCCCACCAAAGTCTGCCCATTTTCCCTACCTACAGTATCACTGGAGACCCTACTTGATCTCCCCCCCCCTTCCTTTCCACTAAGATTCCCTTATGCCTATCCTATGTATTTTTGAACCCCACCACTGTTTTCACCCCCTGCGAGAGTTTTAGATTGTTGCAAGCCTGTAGTGAGTAGGGTTACTACCTTTTAAGAAGCCCAAAGTGGAACATTTCTTACTGAAACATGATTTTTCACAGGACAGTACGTAACCTCGACCAGTGCAACAGACGTCTTTTCTCTATATAATCAGAATTGAGGCTAAGTATTGTAGTTTCTTGGTTGCTTCTATGGTTTCATATAATTTTACTGCATTTTAGTTAAGGTGCTATAGTTTTCTACAAGATTTAGTGGAAAGTTAGAAAATATATTTTCAACTAAAAAGTCAGGACATGTAGTATTTTTCCTGTTTTTTTGCAGGACACAGCTGCCCAAATCAGGACTATCCTGCGAAACTCAGGACAGGTGGTAACCCTAGTAGTGAGCCACTCTGCACTGCACTGCATATGGCTTGCATATTAAATTATGCAGGTGTGGTAGTACCTGCCTATTAGAATTTACCTAGCAAGTCTATACTTAACTAAACTGGGCCGCTTCTCCTACACTGTAGAGGTGAATCACCTTGTCAGGACATGTGAGTCCTGCCCTCAGATCCTGACACCGGAGGTATTTTGAGACCCCAGCATTTCAAGTGGCTGTATCTCTCCTTGGTTTTTTTCTTTCCCTTTTCCCTCAGAGAAGCCAAATCATCCACCCGCATGATTTGGCTACTCTGGTCCTCACTTTTGTCACCAACTGCCTTGATTATTGCAGTACCCTCTACTTAGGGCTTCCTGGGGTCGATTCTCGTCACTTGCAGCTAGTGCAGAACGCGGCGGCCAGGCTTTTGACTGGCACATCCAGGGCCAGTCATATTACGCTTGTGCTGTATGAGCTGTACTGGCTGCCCGTTCAGTGGTGAATCACCTTTAAGGTTGGCTTGCTAACCTTTAAAGCCCTACATGGACAGAGACCCGGCTACCTGAAAAATCTTCCGACTTCCTATTGCCCCCTCCGTCCTCTCCGATTCACCAATGAGGGATTGCTAGAGATTCCCAGGGTGCGCTTGAAAACTTCTTGCATCCAAGCCTTTTCTTATGTAGCTCCTACCCTGTGGAATTCTCTACCTCATCGGTTAAGAGAATGCCTGACCATCGAAAACTGAACTAAAGACCTATCTATTTCAGCAAGCCTTTTTTGATGGGTTTTAGCCAATTTTATCAGATTTCTGATGATTCATAATTTGATCTAATTTTACTTATTACATTTAGGCCTATTTTATTTATTTGATTGAGTGGTTTATATTACTGTATTGTATAGCGCCTTGGTATTTGAAAGGCATATTATAAATAAAGTTACCTTATGTAGTAAGTAAAAATCTTTTTTTTATACAGGAAGATTGCACTGTACACCATTAGATCCATAGGACCCATTTTCAAGGTGAGCCTGTTATATAATTATTTCATCCAAGTTTCACATAAAGTACAAAACAAAACACACAAACATTCAAAGAATAAAAATTACAATAAAATCATTCCAGAGTGATGTCATCCTTTTAAATACTATCTTTTTGACATCATACTATTGGTGTGAAGATTTAAATTTAAATAGCCCCCCGAAACTATTTGACTCTTGTTAACAATTAAACCCTTCTGCTACTAGGTTATGCTCACGGCATACACGGGCAACCCTTCCAGGGTTCATTACTTCTGTGTAAGTTAAAAAGGGGTTGGGCCCAATTCCCTATCCCCAGGTTCAATAAGTTTCCAAAATTTAGAAAAAAGAAAAGGAAAGGTCATTTGACCAAATCTGTTATACACTTTAGGAATAACTTAACTAATTGTATTTCTGATTCTGAGATCATGTTCATGGTCTCTTGGCTGTAGCTTCTCCATTAAATAATTGTATAGTGCCACATCACCCCCACAGAGAAGTTCACACAGCTGGTCATCTCTTTGCCCTGCCCCAGAAGTCACTAACAGAGCTGCCAAGGCAGCACCCCCTTCCCATGCAGTGAAAACCCTGCCATCAACCACTGCTGAGGACACAAACCACCTGATCATGGCAGACCCAGGCTCTTCATATCTGAGCCACGTGCAGAGAGCTAACACTGAACCAATACGTGGCACGCAGGCATGTCTTGTTAAAGAAAATAAATTCTGACCCCAAATTACTTCAGACATAAGAACCTCCACCTGCACCCAGTCTAAGCTCTAAACTTTTGGGATACTCCTTAAAATGACAAAGCATCTCTTAAAAACACAGTTCACCCCCGAAAGATAGCAAGTCCCATCCCCAATAAATCATCTTTATGTTGAATGCATACACCATGATTCTTAGAAGGAATTAAGTTGTATGTGGCATTCCTGCAGTCAGGAGGCAATGCAGTTCTTCCCATGGCTTTCTCACTAAGCCAGATGCTGGACTGGGGAGGGGAAGGGGTGTATTGCTCAACCTCTTACCTTATATGGCTCATGTGGGCTAAAGATGAAGACTCCACATTGTTGGCTCCCCAGCACAAGGCTGGATAATTAATGGAAGAGCCGGGTATGGAGTACTTTGGGGAAGCAGACTTTATATACTTGAAGGTTTCTATCATATCTCCCGATTCTTGCCTCTCTTCCAGTGTATGCAAATTGAGGTATTTTAATCCCTCCCCATAGGTCTTCTGGTGCAAGCTCTGCACCCTGCGCCCTTCTCTGAACCACCTCCACCCTGTCTATGTCCTTATGAAGATGCAGCCTCCAGAACTGTACACCATACTCCACATGAGGTCTCACTAGTGTTTTGGACAGTGGCATCACCACCTCCCTTTGTTTGCTAGTGATACCCCTTCCTATGCACTCCAACATGCCACTGACCCTCCCCACAGCCTTTGTACACTGTTTGGCCACCTTTAGGTCATCTGAGATGATTATATCCCTCAATCCCATTCTTTCCTGGTGACCGTCATCAACTCCCCCCATAAACTGAGCTTTTGCACACGTTCACTATGTGCTCAGTTTATGACTGTTTTCTTAGCTAATGAGACTAATGTGAGCCAGTATTTTTTGTTTTGGTCACAGATGTTATGCCACCAACCTGGGGGGTGGGGGGCTGGACTTGTACAGTTTAAGCAGTCATCTCAGTGGGAGGGGCCCACCAAGGGCTGTCCCACCAAACCAGATGTCTTTAGCATTACCATGATAAGCTCTGAGTCCTGCTAATTCGAATTGTAATTTTTATGGTCAGAATGCTGAAGTATCTCTTAAAAAGAATGCCCAGTGCAGCAGGATTAGATGAGATTGGGTGGGAATGGTGATCTTCTGGTAACTGACCCACTGGAGCTACTCCTTTGACTCACCTGGCAGACGTACACCTTTCTGTAGACCAGCTGTTACCTGCATAGGCCTTCCAGACTTTCTAATTTGTAACACAGCAGCACCTCGTGGCATTAAGGCCACCAAGGTTCTCATTCTGTGACAGGACCTGGGCCTTTAACCTGTCCTGGACATGATGGAACAAGAAGATTCTATATTTATAAAGTATGCAATGATTATACACAGTGCAGTTGTCCTATGAACGTATCTTATTATACCTACCATACTGAATGTATCCTATTTTACCTACCATACTGATCTTTTGCTGGGGATTTCTTTGGGCTAATCTGATCTCCGACAAAGCCTGCAAAAGTGACAGAAATTAACCATAAGGTTTTATACAGACAATGCCAAAGACAAAAATAGGAAGTCTGTAACCAAGCCTCACATTTTCAGTTACATGCCTGCTAAATTGAGCAATCTTACTTATCGCTGTTATGTTTGACCCAGAAAAGCATGCTGGGCTCCAGCAGCTAATTTCCAGATGCACTGTGGGGGATAGGATACATGGACCTGTCTTATTTACAGGGGGAATATGTCAACCTGGATATCAGGGGAAATATCTCACTTTAGGATATGGGCCATGGGATCTTTAACTTCCACCTGGATAGCCAGAAGATATGGACAGAAGGGTCCTGGGTTTACTGTCATCCAAGGATAGAGTAGGTGCTCTCTAACTAATTGACTGAGCTTGGTCTAGTACTAGTAGCTTCATTTGAAGTTTGAACCATCCATTGCTTAACATGATACAAAATGACCACCCAGGGCACAATGAGTTAAAGAGCTGGGGGGGTCACTTTACCTCATTTTGTTCTTCTCTGAGTAGGGGTGAAAATAGATGATGGATACTAGCATGGAGGATTACCAAATATGATAATTAAGACATGGGGAAGGGTGGGGGCAGGAAGGTGGTGGTGGGAATGAAAGTGCATGGTTGGTAGGGGAGAGGAAATGTAATAAATGTAAATTTGTGAGACAGTTACCAAAAACTTTGCTAGGGTGGGGGAGGAGGGAGGAAGGTACTGACAGGTTATGGGAGGGGAAGGAACTTCATGCAGCAGGAGAGGATGGAGAGTGTAGCCATTGAGGGTAATTTTCTTTAAACAAAATGGAGCAATTTGCATAGTATTTGCTGGTGTAGTGCCTACTTTCTCTGGTAAAAACTATGCGTACTCCCTACTTCACTGAGGAATTATCAGCAAAGTTGCACTTTGTATACTTTTGCTGCATGCAGTTAGGCACATCCTTAGGTGAAAACTAAGCAGATTGTGGCTGCCAGCAAAGCAAAGTTGGATGAAATTTGTGACATGCTATGCGAAGCAAATTTCCCCGACCTTGAACACCTCACTAGACATGCATGATCAGTGTGGCAATGAAGTCACAACCTCACCAGTCACACAGGAACAGTGAAGCAATGACATCACAGCCTCATCAGCCATACAGAAACAGTGAGGCAATGAAGTCACAACCTCACAAGTCGTACAGAAACAGTGAGGCAATGAAGTCAAACCTCACCAGCTGTACAGAAACTGTGAGGAAATGAAGTCACAACCTCACCAGTCATATAGAAACAGTGAGGCAATGAAGACACAACCTCACCAGCTGTACAGGAACTGTGAGTCAATGACATCACAGCCTCTTCAGCTGTACAGAAACAATGAGGCAATGAAGTCACAACCTCACAAGTTGTACAGACACAGTGAGGCAATGAAGTCACAAACTCACCAGTTGTACAGCAACTGTGAGGAAATGATGTCACAACCTCACCAGTCATACAGAAACAGTGAGGCAATGAAGTCACAACCTCACCAGTCGTACATAAACGGTGAGGCAATGAAGTCACAACCTCACCAGCTGTAAAGGAACTGTGAGGAAAAAAGTCACAACCTCACCAGTCATACAGAAACAGTGAAGCAATGACACCATGGCCTCACCAGTCATACAGAAACAGTGCAGTAATGAAATCACAGCCTTACTAGTCATACAGAAAGAGTGAGGCAATGAAGTTACAGCCTCATCAGTCTTGCAGAAACAGTGCGGCAGTGAAGTCACAGACTTTCCAGTCATACAGAAACAGTGAGGCAATGAAGTGACAACCTCACCAGTCATACAGAAACAGTGAGGCAATGACATCACAGCCTTATCAGCCATACAGAAACAGTTCAGCAATGCAGTCACATTCTCACCAGTCATACAAAAACAGTGCAGCAATGAAGTCACAGCCTCACCAATCATACAGAAACAGTGAGGCAATGACATCACAGCCTCACCTGTCGTGCAGAAACAGTGAGGCAATGAAATCACAGCCTAACAAGTTGTACAGAAACAGTGAGGCAATGAAGTCAGTCTCACTAACCATACAGAAGCAGTGAGGCAATGAAGTCACAGCCTCACAAGCCATACAGAAACAGTGAGGTAATGAAGTCACAACCTCTCCAGTCGTACAGCAACTGTGATACAAAGAAATCATAGCTTCAGCAGTCATACAGAAACAGTGAGGTAATGTGGTCATAACCTCACAAGTCGTACAGAAACAGTGTGGCAATGAAATCACAGCCTCACCAGTCATACAGAAAGAGTGAGGCAATGAAGTCACAGCCTCATCAGTCATACAGAAACAGTGCGGCAATGAAGTCACACACTCTCCAGTCATACAGAAACAGTGAGGCAATGAAGTGACAACCTCACCAGTCATACAGAATCAGTAAGGCAATGATATCACAGCCTCACCAGTAATAAAGAAACAGTGCAGCAATGAAATCACAGCCTCACCAGTCATACAGAAAAAGTGAGGCAATGAAGTCACAGCTTCATCAGTCATATAGAAACAGTGCGGCAATGAAGTCACACACTCTCCAGTCATACAGAAACAGTGAGGCAATGAAGTGACAACCTCACCAGTCATACACAAAACAGTGAGGCAATGACATCACAGCTTTATCAGCCATACAGAAACAGTGCAGCAATGCAGTGACAATCTCACCAGTCATACAAAAACAGTGCAACAATGAAGGCACAGCCTCTCCAGTCATACAGAAACAGTGAGGCAATGAAGTGACAACCTCACCAGTCGTACAGAAACAGTGAGGCAATGACATCACAGCCTCATCAGCCATTCAGAAACAGTTTGGCAATGCAGTTACAATCTCACCAGCCATGCAAAAACAGTTCGGCAATGAAGTCACAACATCACCACTCATACAGAAACAGTGAGGCAATGAAGTGACAACCTCAACAGTTGTACAGAAACAGTGAGGCAATGACATCACAACCTCACCAGTTGTGCAGAAACAGTGAGGCAATGAAATAACAGCCTCACCAGTTGTACAGAAACAGTGAGGCAATAAAGTCACAGTCTCTCTAACCATACAGAAGCAGTGAGGCAATGAAGTCACAGCCTCACAAGTCATACAGAAACAGTGAGGCAATGACATCACAGCCTCACCAGTCAAACAGAAAAAGAGAGGCAATGAAGTGACAACCTCACCAGTCGAACAGAAATGGTGAGGCAATGAAGTCAAAGCCTCACTAGCTGTAAAGGAACTGTGAGGAAATTAAGTCACAGCCTCACCAGTCATACAGAAACAGTAAGGCAATGACATCACAGCCTCACCAGTCAAACAGAAACAGTGAGGCAATGAAGTGACAACCTCACAGTCATACAGAAATGGTGAGGCATGAAGTCACAGCCTCACCAGCTGTAAAGGAACTGTCAGGAAATAAAGTCACAGCCTCACCAGTCATACAGAAACAGTGAGGCAATGACATCACAGCCTCACCAGTCAAACAGAAACAGTGAGACAATGAAGTGACAACCTCACCAGTCGTACAGAAATGGTGAGGCAATGAAGTCACAGCCTCACCAGCTGTAAAGGAACTGTGAGGCAATGAAGTCACAGCCTCAATAGTCATACAGAGGCAGTGCGGCAATGAAGTAACACACTCTCCAGTCATACAGAAACAGTGAGGCAATGAAGTGACAACCTCACCAGTCGTACAGAAACAGTGAGGCAATGACATCACAGCCTCACCAGTCATGCAGAAACAGTGCAGCAATGAAATCACAGCCTCACCAGTCATATAGAAAGAGTGAGGCAATGAAGTCACAGCCTCTCCAGTCATACAGGAACAGTGAGACAATGAAGTGACAACCTCAACCGTCGTACAGAAACAGTGAGGCAATGACATCACAACCTCACCAGTCATACAGAAACAGTGAGGCAATGACATCACAGCTTTATCAGCCATACAGAAACAGTGCGGCAATGCAGTCACACACTCTCCAGTCATACAGAAACAGTGAGGCAATGAAGTGACAACCTCACCAGTCATACAGAAACAGTGAGGCAATAACATCACAGCTTCAATAGCTACAGTGCGGCAATGCAGTCACAATCTCACCAGTCATACAAAAACAGTGCGACAATGAAGTCACAGCCTCTCCAGTCATACAGAAACAGTGAGGCCATAAAGTGACAACCTCACCAGATGTGCAGAAACAGGGAGGCAATGAAATCACAGCCTCAGCAGTTGTACAGAAACAGTGAGGCAATGAAGTCACAGTCTCCCTAACCATACTGAAGCAGTGAGGCAATGAAGTTACAGCCTCACCAGTCATACAGAAACAGTGAGGCAATGACATCGCAGCCTCACCAGTCAAACAGAAACAGAGCGGCAATGAAGTGACAGCCCCACCAGTCATACAGAAACGGTGAGACAATGAAGTCATAGCCTCACCAGCTGTAATGGAACTGAGAGGAAATGAAGTCACAGCCTCACCAGTCATACAGAAACAGTGAGGCAGTGAAGTCACTGCCTCACCAGTCATACAGAAACAGTCAAGCAATGACATCACAGCCTCACCAGTCAAACAGAAACAGTGAGGGAATGAAGTGACAACTCACCAGTCATACAGAAACAGTGAGGCAATAAAGTCACAGCCTCACCAGTTGTAAAGGAACTGTGAGGAAATGAAGTCACAACCTTACCAGTTATACAGAAACAGTGAGACAATGACATCACAGCCTCACCAGTCATACAGAAGCAGTGCAGCAATGAAATCTCAGCCTCACCAGTCATACAGAAAGAGTGAGGCAATGGAGTCACAGCCTCATCAGTCATACAGAAGCAGTGTGGCAATGAAGTCACACACTCTCCAGTCATACAGAAACAGTGAGGCAATGAAGAGACAACCTCACCAGTCGTACAGAAACAGTGGGGCAATGACATCACAGCCTCACCAGTCATACAGACACAGTGCAGCAATGAAATCACAGCCTCACCAGTCATACAGAAAGAGTGAGGCAATGAAGTCACAGTCTCTCCAGTCATACAAAAACAGTGAGACAATGTAGTGACAACCTCAACCGTCATACAGAAACAGCGAGGCAATGGCATCACAACCTCACCAGTCATACAGAAACAGTGAGGTAATGACATCACAGCCTCATCAACCATACAGAAACAGTGCGGCAATGCAGTCACAATCTCACCAGTCATACAAAAACAGTTCGGCAATGAAGTCACAACCTCACCACTCATACAGAAGCAGTGAGACAATGAAGTGACAACCTCAACAGCTGTATAGAAACAGTGAGGCAATGACATCACATGACACCACAACCTCATCAGTCATGCAGAAACAGTGAGGCAATGAAATCACAGCCTCACCAGTTGTATAGAAACAGTGAGGCAATGAAGTCACAGTCTCCCTAACCACACAGAAGCAGTGAAGCAATGAAGTCACAGCCTCACCAGTCATACAGAAACAGTGAGGCAATGACATCACAGCCTCACCAGTCAAACAGAAACAGAGCAGCAATAAAGTGACAACCTCACCAGTCAAACAGAAATGGTGAGGCATTGAAGTCACAGCCCCACCAGCTGTAAAGGAACTGTGAGGAAATGAAGTCACAGTCTCACCAGTCATACAGAAACAGTGAGGCAGTGAAGTCACAACCTTACCAGTCATACAGAAAAGGTGAGGCAATGACATCACAGCCTCACCAGTCATACAGAAACAGTGCAGCAATGAAATCACAGCCTCACCAGTCATACAGAAAGAGTGAGACAATGAAGCCACAGCCTCATCAGTCATACAGAAGCAGTGCAACAATGAAGTCACACACTCTCCAGTCATACAGAAACAGTGAGGCAATGAAGTGACAACCTCACCAGTCATACAGAAACTGTGAGGCAATCACATCTCAGCCTCACCAGTCATACAGAAACAGTGCAGCAATGAAATCACAGCCTCACCAGTCATACAGAAACAGTGAGGCAATGAAGTCACAGTCTCCCTAACCATACAGAAGCAGTGAGGCAATGAAATCACAGCCTCACCAGTCATACAGAAAGAGGTAGGCAATGAAATCACAGCCTCAACAGTCATACAGAAGCAATTGCAGCAATGAAGTCACACACTCTCCAGTCATACAGAAACAGTGAGGCAATAAAGTGACAACCTCACCAGTCATACAGAAACAGTAAGGCAGTGAAGTCACAGCCTCACCAGTCATACAGAAACAGTGAGGCAATGACATCACAGCCTCACCAGTCAAACAGAAACAGAGCGGCAATAAAGTGACAACCTCACCAGTCAAACAGAAATGGTGAGGCAATGACATCACAGCCTCACCAGTCATACAGAAACAGTGAAGCAGTGAAGTCACAACCTTACCAGTCATACAGAAACAGTGAGGCAATGACATCACAGCCTCACCAGTCAAACAGAAACAGTGCAGCAATGAAATCACAGCCTCATCAGCCATACAGAAACAGTGCGGCAATGCAGTCACAACCTCACCAGTCATACAAAAATAGTGCAGCAATGAAGTCACAACCTCACCACTCATACAGAAACAGTGAGGCAATGAAGTGACAACCTCAACAGTTGTACAGAAACAGTGAGGCAATGACATCACAACCTCACCAGTTGTGCAGAAACAGTGAGGCAATGAAATCACAGCCTCACCAGTTGTACAGAAACAGTGAGGCAATGAAGTCACAGTCTCCCTAACCATACAGAAGCAGTGAGGCAATGAAGTCACAGCCTCACCAGTCATACAGAAACAGTGAAGCAATGACATTGCAGCCTCACCAGTCAGACAGAAACAGAGTGACAATGAAGTGACAACCTCATCAGTCGAGCAGAAATGGTGAGGCAATGAAGTCACAACCTCACCAGCTGTAAAGGAACTCTGAGGAAATGAAGTCACAGCCACACCAGTCATACTGAAACAGTGAGGCAATGACATCACAACCTCACTAGTCATACAGAAACAGTGCAGCAATGAAATCACAGCCACACCTGTCATACAGAAAGAGTGAGGCAATGAAGTCACAGCCTCATCAGTCATACAGAAGCAGTGAGGTAATGAAGTCACACACTCTCCAGTCATACAGAAACAGTGAGGCAGTGAAGTCACAACCTTACCAGTCATACAGAAACAGTGAGGCAATGACATCACAGCCTCACCAGTCATACTGAAACAGTGCAGCAATGAAATCACAGCCTCACCAGTCATACAGAAAGAGTGAGGCAATGAAGTCACAGCCTCATCAGTCATACAGAAGCAGTGTGGCAATGAAGTCACACACTCTCTAGTCATACAGAAACAGTGAGGAAATGAAGTGACAACCTCACCAGTCGTACAGAAACAGTGAGGCAATGAAGTGACAATCTCACCAGTCATACAGAAACAGTGAGGCAGTGAAGTCACAGCCTTACCAGTCATACAGAAACAGTGAGGCAATGACATCACAGCCTCACCAGTCATACAGAAACAGTGCAGCAATGAAATCACAGCCTCACCAGTTATTCAGAAAAAGTGAGGCAATGACATCACTGCCTCATCAGCCATACAGAAACAGTGCGGCAATGCAGTCACAACCTCACCAGTCATACAAAAATAGTGCAGCAATGAAGTCACAACCTCACCACTCATACAGAAACAGTGAGGCAATGAAGTGACAACCTCAACTGTTGTACAGAAACAGTGAAGCAATGACATTGCAGCCTCACCATTCAAACAGAAACAGAGTGACAATGAAGTGATAACCTCACCAGTCGAGCAGAAATGGTGAGGCAATGAAGTCACAGCCTCACCAGCTGTAAAGGAACTGTGAGGAAATGAAGTCACAGCCTCACCAGTCATACTGAAACAGTGAGGCAATGACATCACAACCTCACTAGTCATACAGAAACAGTGCAGCAATGAAATCACAGCCACACCAGTCGTACAAAAAGAGTGAGGCAATGAAGTCAAAGCCTCATCAGTCATACAGAAGCAGTGTGGCAATGAAGTCACACACTCTCCAGTCATACAGAAACAGTGAGGAAATGAAGTGACAACCTCACCAGTCATACAGAAACAGTGAGGCAATGACATCACAGCCTCACCAGTCATACAGTTACAGTGCAGCAATGACATCACAGCCTCACCAGTCATACAAAAACAGTGAGGCAATGAAGTCACAACCTCACCACTCATACAGAAACAGTGAGGCAATGAAGTGACAACCTCAACAGTTGTACAGAAACAGTGAGGCAATGACATCACAACCTCACCAGTTGTGCAGAAACAGTGAGGCAATGAAGTCACAGTCTCCCTAACCATACAGAAGCAGTGAGACTATGACATTGCAGCATCACCAGTTGTACAGAAACAGAGCGGCAATGAAGTGACAACCTCACCAGTCGAACAGAAATGGTGAGGCAATGAAGTCACAGCCTAACCAACTGTAAAGGAACTGTGAGGAAATGAAGTCACAGCCTCACCAGTCATACAGAAAGAGTGAGGCAATGAAGTCACAGCCTCATCAGTCATACAGAAGCAGTGTGGCAATGAAGTCACACACTCTCCAGTCACAGAAACAGTGAGGAAATGAAGTGACAACCTCACCAGTCATACAGAAACAATGAGGCAATGACATCACAGCCTCACCAGTCATACAGAAACAGTGCAGCAATGAAATCACAGCCTCACCAGTCATACAGAAAGAGTGAGACAATGAAGTCACAGTCTCTCCAGTCATACAAAAACAGTGAGACAATGAAGTGACAACCTCAACCGTCATACAAAAACAGTGAGGCAATGACATCACAACCTCACCAATCATACAGAAACAGTGAGGCAATGACATCACAGCCTCATCAGCCATACAGAAACAGTGCGACAATGTAGTCACAATCTCAACAGTCATACAAAAACAGTGAATGAAGTCACAGCAACCTCACCACTATAGAGAAACAGTGGAGGCAATGAAGTGACAACTCCTAACAGTTGTACAGAAACAGTGAGGCATTGACATCACATGACATCACAACTTCACCAAATCAAGAGAAACAGTGAGCAATGAAATCACAGCCTCACCAGTTGTAACAGAAACAGTGAGGCAAAAAGTCACAGCCTCACAAGCTACACAGAAACAGTGAGATAATGCGGTCATAACCTCACTAGTCATACAGAAACTGTGAGTCAATGAAGTCACAACCTCTCAGTCATACAGAAACAGTGAGGCAATGAAGTCACAGCCTCATCAGTCATACAGAAGCAGTGTGACAATGAAGTCACACACTCTCCTGTCATACAGAAACAGTGAGGCAATGAAGTGACAACCTCACCAGTCATACAGAAACAGTGAGGCAATGACATCACAGCCTCACCAGTCATACAGAAACAGTGAGGCAGTGAAGTCACAACCTTACCAGTCATACAGAAACAGTGCGGCAATGCAGTCACAATCTCACCAGTCATACAAAAACAGTTCGGCAATGAAGTCACAAACTCACCACTCATACAGAAGCAGTGAGACAATGAAGTGACAACCTCAACAGCTGTATAGAAACAGTGAGGCAATGACATCACATGACACCACAACCTCACCAGTCATGCAGAAACAGTGAGGCAATGAAATCACAGCCTCACCAGTTGTATAGAAACAGTGAGGCAATGAAGTCACAGTCTCCCTAACCACACAGAAACAGTGAGGCAATGACATCACAGCCTCACCAGTCAAACAGAAACAGAGCAGCAATAAAGTGACAACCTCACCAGTCAAACAGAAATGGTGAGGCAATGAAGTCACAGCCTCACCAGCTGTAAATGAACTTTGAGGAAATGAAGTCACAGACTCACCAGTTATACAGAAACAGTGAGGCAGTGAAGTCACAACCTTACCAGTCATACAGAAACAGTGCAGCAATGAAATCACAGCCTCACCAGTCATACAGAAAGAGTGAGGCAATGAAGTCACAGCCTCATCAGTCATACAGAAGCAGTGCGGCAATTAAGTCACACACTCTCCAGTCATACAGAAACAGTGAGGCAATGAAGTGACAACCTCACCAGTCATACAGAAACAGTGAGGCAATGACATCACAGCCTCACCAGTCATACAGAAACAGTGAGGCAGTGAAGTCACAACCTTACCAGTTATACAGAAACAGTGCCGCAATGACATCACAGCCTCACCAGTCATACAGAAACAGTGCAGCAATGAAATCACAGCCTCACCAGTCATACAGAAACAGTGAGGCAATGACATCACAACCTCACCAGTTGTGAAGAAACAGTGAGGCAATGAAATCACAGCCTCACCAGTTGTACAGAAACAGTGAGGCAATGAATTCACACCCTCACCAGTCATACAGAAAAAGTGAGGCAATGACATTGCAGCCCCACCAGTCAAACAGAAACAGAGCGGCAATGAAGTGACAACCTCACCAGTCAAACAGAAATGGTGAGGCATTGAAGTCACAGCCCCACCAGCTGTAAAGGAACTGTGAGGAAATGAAGTCACAGTCTCACCAGTCATACAGAAACAGTGAGGCAGTGAAGTCACAACCTTACCAGTCATACAGAAACTGTGAGGCAATCACATCTCAGCCTCACCAGTCATACAGAAGCAGTGCAACAATGAAGTCACACACTCTCCAGTCATACAGAAACAGTGAGGCAATGAAGTGACAACCTCACCAGTCATACAGAAACTGTGAGGCAATCACATCTCAGCCTCACCAGTCATACAGAAACAGTGCAGCAATGAAATCACAGCCTCACCAGTCATACAGAAACAGTGAGGCAATGAAGTCACAGTCTCCTAACTATACAGAAGCAGTGAGGCATGAAATCCAGCCTCACCAGTCATACAGAAAGAGGTAGGCAATGTGAAATACAGCCTCAACAGTCATACAGAAGCATTGCTGCAATGAAGTCACACTCTCCAGTCATACAGAAACAGTGAGGCAATAAAGTGACAACCTCACCAGTCATACAGAAACAGTAAGGCAGTGAAGTCACAGCCTCACCAGTCATACAGAAACAGTGAGGCAATGACATCACAGCCTCACCAGTCAAACAGAAACAGAGTGGCAATAAAGTGACAACCTCACCAGTCAAACAGAAATGGTGAGGCAATGAAGTCACAGCCTCACCAGCTGTAAAGGAACTGTGAAGAAATTAAGTCACAGCCTCACCAATCATACAGAAACAGTGAGGCAGTGAAGTCACAACCTTTCCAGTCATACAGAAACAGTGAGGCAATGACATCACAGCCTCACCAGTCATACAGAAACAGTGCAGCAATGAAATCACAGCCTCACCAGTCATACAGAAAGAGTGAGGCAATGAAGTCACTGCCTCATCAGTCATACAGAAGCAGTGCGGCAATGAAGTCACACACACTCTCAGTCATACAGAAACAGTGAGGCAATGAAGTGACAATCTCACAGTCATATAGAAACGGTGAGGCAATGACATCACAGCCTCACCAGTCATACAGAAACAGTGAAGCAGTGAAGTCACAACCTGCTAGTCATACTAGAAACAGTGAGGCAATGACATCACAGCCTCACCAGTCATACAGAAACAGTGCAGCAATGAAATCAGGCCTCATCAGCCATACAGAAACAGTGCGGCAATGCAGTCACAACCTCACCAGTCATACAAAAATAGTGCAGCAATGAAGTCACAACCTCACCACTCATACAGAAACAGTGAGGCAATGAGTGACAACCTCAACAGTTGTACAGAAACAGTGAGGCAATGACATCACAACCTCACCAGTTGTGCAGAAACAGTGAGGCAATGAAATCCAGCCTCACCAGTTCTACAGAAACAGTGAGGCAATGAAGTCACAGTCTCCTAACCATACAGAAGCAGTGAGGCAATGAAGTCACAGCCTCACCAGTCATCAGAAACAGTGAAGCAATGACATTGCAGCCTCACCAGTCAGACAGAAACAGAGTGACAATGAAGTGACAACCTCATCAGTCGAGCAGAAATGGTGAGGCACTGAAGTCACAACCTCACCAGCTGTAAAGGAACTCTGAGGAAATGAAGTCACAGCCTCACCAGTCATACTGAAACAGTGAGTCAATGACATCACAACCTCACTAGTCATACAGAAACAGTGCAGCAATGAAATCACAGCCACACCAGTCATACAGAAAGAGTGAGGCAATGAAGTCACAGCCTCATCAGTCATACAGAAGCAGTGAGGTAATGAAGTCACACACTCTCCAGTCATACAGAAACAGTGAGGCAGTGAAGTCACAACCTTACCAGTCATACAGAAACAGTGAGGCAATGACATCACAGCCTCACCAGTCATACTGAAACAGTGCAGCAATGAAATCACAGCCTCACCAGTCATACAGAAAGAGTGAGGCAATGAAGTCACAGCCTCATCAGTCATACAGAAGCAGTGTGGCAATGAAGTCACACACTCTCCAGTTATACAGAAACAGTGAGGAAATGAAGTGACAACCTCACCAGTCATACAGAAACAGTGAGGCAATGAAGTGACAATCTCACCAGTCATACAGAAACAGTGAGGAAATGACATCACAGCCTCACCAGTCATACAAAAACAGTGAGGCAGTGAAGTCACAACCTTACCAGTCATACAGAAACAGTGAGGCAATGACATCACAGCCTCACCAGTCATACAGAAACAGTGCAGCAATGAAATCACAGCCTCACCAGTTATTCAGAAACAGTGCGGCAATGCAGTCACAACCTCACCAGTCATACAAAAATAGTGCAGCAATGAAGTCACAACCTCACCACTCATACAGAAACAGTGAGGCAATGAAGTGACAACCTCAACTGTTGTACAGAAACAGTGAAGCAATGACATTGCAGCCTCACCAGTCAAACAGAAACAGAGCGACAATGAAGATAACCTCACCAGTCGAGCAGAAATGGTGAGGCAATGAAGTCACAGCCTCACCAGCTGTAAAGGAACTGTGAGGAAATGAAGTCACAGCCTCACCAGTCATACTGAAACAGTGAGGCAATGACATCACAACCTCACTAGTCATACAGAAACAGTGCAGCAATGAAATCACAGCCACACCAGTCATACAAAAAGAGTGAGGCAATGAAGTCACAGCCTCACCAACTGTAAAGGAACTGTGAGGAAATGAAGTTACAGCCTCACCAGTCATACAGAAAGAGTGAGGCAATGAAGTCACAGCCTCATCAGTCATACAGAAGCAGTGTGGCAATGAAGTCACACACTCTCCAGTCATACAGAAACAGTGAGGAAATGAAGTGACAACCTCACCAGTCATACAGAAACAGTGAGGCAATGACATCACAGCCTCACCAGTCATACAGAAACAGTGCAGCAATGAAATCACAGCCTCACCAGTCATACAGAAAGAGTGAGACAATGAAGCCACAGTCTCTCCAGTCATACAAAACAGTGAGACAATGAAGTGACAACCTCAGCCATCATACAAAAACAGTGAGGCAATGACATCACAACCTCACCAATCATACAGAAACAGTGAGGCAATGACATCACAGCCTCATCAGCCATACAGAAACAGTGCGACAATGTAGTCACAATCTCACCAGTCATACAAAAACAGTGCGGAATGAAGTCACAACCTCACCACTCATAGAGAAACAGTGAGGCAATGAAGTGACAACCTCAACAGTTGTACAGAAACAGTGAGGCATTGACATCACATGACATCACAACCTCACCAGTCATGCAGAAACAGTGAGGCAATGAAATCACAGCCTCACCAGTTGTACAGAAACAGTGAGGCAATAAGTCACAGCCTCACAAGCCATACAGAAACAGTGAGATAATGCGGTCATAACCTCACCAGTCGTACAGAAACTGTGAGTCAATGAAGTCACAACCTCACCAGTCATACAGAAACAGTGAGGCAATGAAGTCACAGCCTCATCAGTCATACAGAAGCAGTGTGACAATGAAGTCACACACTCTCCTGTCATACAGAAACAGTGAGGCAATGAAGTGACAACCTCACCAGTCATACAGAAACAGTGAGGCAATGACATCACAGCCTCACCAGTCATACAGAAACAGTGAGGCAGTGAAGTCACAACCTTACCAGTCAAACAGAAACAGTGAGGCAATGACATCACAGCCTCACCAGTCATACAGAAACAGTGCAGCAATGACATCACAGCCTCACCAGTCATACAAAAACAGTGAGAGAGCAGTCACAAACCTCACCACTCATACAGAAACAGTGAGGCAATGAAGTGACAACCTCAACAGTTGTACAGAAACAGTGAGGCAATGACATCACAACCTCACCAGTTGTGCAGAAACAGTGAGGCAATGAAGTCACAGTCTCCCTAACCATACAGAAGCAGTGAGGCCATGACATTGCAGCCTCACCAGTCAAACAGAAACAGAGAGGCAATGAAGTGACAACCTCACCAGTCGAACAGAAATGGTGAGGCAATGAAGTCACAGCCTCACCAACTGTAAAGGAACTGTGAGGAAATGAAGTTACAGCCTCACCAGTCATACAGAAAGAGTGAGGCAATGAAGTCACAGCCTCATCAGTCATACAGAAGCAGTGTGGCAATGAAGTCACACACTCTCCAGTCATACAGAAACAGTGAGGAAATGAAGTGACAACCTCACCAGTCATACAGAAACAGTGAGGCAATGACATCACAGCCTCACCAGTCATACAGAAACAGTGCAGCAATGAAATCACAGCCTCACCAGTCATACAGAAAGAGTGAGACAATGAAGCCACAGTCTCTCCAGTCATACAAAACAGTGAGACAATGAAGTGACAACCTCAGCCATCATACTAAAACAGTGAGGCAATGACATCACAACCTCACCAATCATACAGAAACAGTGAGGCAATGACATCACAGCCTCATCAGCCATACAGAAACAGTGCGACAATGTAGTCACAATCTCACCAGTCATACAAAAACAGTGCGGAATGAAGTCACAACCTCACCACTCATAGAGAAACAGTGAGGCAATGAAGTGACAACCTCAACAGTTGTACAGAAACAGTGAGGCATTGACATCACATGACATCACAACCTCACCAGTCATGCAGAAACAGTGAGGCAATGAAATCACAGCCTCACCAGTTGTACAGAAACAGTGAGGCAATAAAGTCACAGCCTCACAAGCCATACAGAAACAGTGAGATAATGCGGTCATAACCTCACCAGTCGTACAGAAACTGTGAGTCAATGAAGTCACAACCTCACCAGTCATACAGAAACAGTGAGGCAATGAAGTCACAGCCTCATCAGTCATACAGAAGCAGTGTGACAATGAAGTCACACACTCTCCTGTCATACAGAAACAGTGAGGCAATGAAGTGACAACCTCACCAGTCATACAGAAACAGTGAGGCAATGACATCACAGCCTCACCAGTCATACAGAAACAGTGAGGCAGTGAAGTCACAACCTTACCAGTCATACAGAAACAGTGAGGCAATGACATCACAGCCTCACCAGTCATACAGAAACAGTGCAGCAATGACATCACAGCCTCACCAGTCATACAAAAACGGTGAGGCAATGAAGTCACAACCTCACCACTCATACAGAAACAGTGAGGCAATGAAGTGACAACCTCAACAGTTGTACAAAACAGTGAGGCAATGACATCACAACCTCACCAGTTGTGCAGAAACAGTGAGGCAATGAAGTCACAGTCTCCCTAACCATACAGAAGCAGTGAGGGCATGACATTGCAGCCTCACCAGTCAAACAGAAACAGAGCGGCAATGAAGTGACAACCTCACCAGTCGAACAGAAATGGTGAGGCAATGAAGTCACAGCCTCACCAACTGTAAAGGAACTGTGAGGAAATGAAGTCACAGCCTCACCAGTCATACAGAAAGAGTGAGGCAATGAAGTCACAGCCTCATCAGTCATACAGAAGCAGTGTGGCAATGAAGTCACACACTCTCCAGTCATACAGAAACAGTGAGGAAATGAAGTGACAACCTCACCAGTCATACAGAAACAGTGCAGCAATGAAATCACAGCCTCACCAGTCATACAGAAAGAGTGAGACAATGAAGTCACAGTCTCTCCAGTCATACAAAAACAGTGAGACAATGAAGTGACAACCTCAACCGTCATACAAAAACAGTGAGGCAATGACATCACAACCTCACCAATCATACAGAAACAGTGAGGCAATGACATCACAGCCTCATCAGCCATACAGAAACAGTGCGACAATGTAGTCACAATCTCACCAGTCATACAAAAACAGTGCGGAATGAAGTCACAACCTCACCACTCATAGAGAAACAGTGAGGCAATGAAGTGACAACCTCAACTGTTGTACAGAAACAGTGAGGCATTGACATCACATGACATCACAACCTCACCAGTCATGCAGAAACAGTGAGGCAATGAAATCACAGCCTCACCAGTTGTACAGAAACAGTGAGGCAATAAAGTCACAGCCTCACAAGCCATACAGAAACAGTGAGATAATGTGGTCATAACCTCACCAGTCATACAGAAACTGTGAGTCAATGAAGTCACAACCTCACCAGTCATACAGAAACAGTGAGGCAATGAAGTCACAGCCTCATCAGTCATACAGAAGCAAAAGACAATGAAGTCACACACTCTCCTGTCATACAGAAACAGTGAGGCAATGAAGTGACAACCTCACCAGTCATACAGAAACAGTGAGGCAATGACATCACAGCCTCACCAATCATACAGAAACAGTGAGGCAGTGAAGTCACAACCTTTCCAGTCATACAGAAACAGTGAGGCAATGACATCACAGCCTCACCAGTCATACAGAAACAGTGCAGCAATGACATCACAGCCTCACCAGTCATACAGAAACAGTGCAGCAATGAAATCACAGCCTCACCAGTCATACAGAAAGAGTGAGACAATGAAGTCACAGTCTCTCCAGTCATACAAAAACAGTGAGACAATGAAGTGACAACCTCAGCCGACATACAAAAACAGTGAGGCAATGACATCACAACCTCACCAATCATACAGAAACAGTGAGGCAATGACATCACAGCCTCATCAGCCATACAGAAACAGTGCAACAATGTAGTCACAATCTCACCAGTCATACAAAAACAGTGCGGAATGAAGTCACAACCTCACCACTCATAGAGAAACAGTGAGGCAATGAAGTGACAACCTCAACAGTTGTACAGAAACAGTGAGGCATTGACATCACATGACATCACAACCTCACCAGTCATGCAGAAACAGTGAGGCAATGAAATCACAGCCTCACCAGTTGTACAGAAACAGTGAGGCAATAAAGTCACAGCCTCACAAGCCATACAGAAACAGTGAGGCAGTGAAGTCACAACCTTTCCAGTCATACAGAAACAGTGAGGCAATGACATCACAGCCTCACCAGTCATACAGAAACAGTGCAGCAATGACATCACAGCCTCACCAGTCATACAAAAACAGTGCGGCAATGAAGTCACAACCTCACCACTCATTCAGAAACAGTGAGGCAATGAAGTGACAACCTCAACAGTTGTACAGAAACAGTGAGGCAATGACATCACAACCTCACCAGTTGTGCAGAAACAGTGAGGCAATGAAGTCACAGTCTCCCTAACCATACAGAAGCAGTGAGGCTATGACATTGCAGCCTCACCAGTCAAACAGAAACAGAGTGGCAATGAAGTGACAACCTCACCAGTCGAACAGAAATGGTGAGGCAATGAAGTCACAGCCGCACCAACTGTAAAGGAACTGTGAGGAAATGAAGTCACAGCTTCACCAGTCATACAGAAACAGTGAGGCAGTGAAGTCACAACCTTACCAGTCATACAGAAACAGTGAGGCAATGACATCACAGCCTCACCAGTCATACAGAAACAGTGCAGCAATGAAATCACAGCCTCACCAGTCATACAGAAAGAGTGAGGCAATGAAGTCACAGCCTTCAGTCATACAGAAACAGTGAGGCAATGAAGTGACAACCTCACCAGTCATACAGAAACAGTGAGGCAATGACATCACAGCCTCACCAGTCATACAGAAACAGTGCAGCAATGAAATCACAGCCTCACCAGTCATACAGAAAGAGTGAGGCAATGAAGTCCCAGTCTCTCCAGTCATACAAAAATAGTGAGACAATGAAGTGACAACCTCAACCGTCGTACAAAAACAGTGAGGCAATGACATCACAGCCTCATCAGCCATACAGAAGCAGTACGGCAATGCAGTCACAATCACACCAGTCATACAAAAACAGTGCGGAATTAAGTCACAACCTCACCACTCATAGAGAAACAGTGAGGCAATGAAGTCACAGCCTCACCAGTCATGCAGAAATAGTGAGGCGGTGACATCACAACCTCACCAGTGATACAGAAACAGTGAAGTAATGAAGTGACAACCTCACCAGTCATACAGAAACAGTGAGGCAATGACATCACAGCCTCACCAGTCATACAGAAACAGTGAGGCATTGAAGTCACAACCTTACCAGTCATACAGAAACAGTGAGGCAATGACATCACAGCCTCACCAGTCATACAGAAACAGTGCAGCAATGAAATCACAGCCTCACCAGTCATACTGAAAGAGTGACTCAATGAAGTCACAGCCTTATCAGTCATACAGAAGCAGTGCGGCAATGAAGTCACACACTCTCCAGTCATACAGAAACAGTGAGGCAATGAAGTGACAACCTCACCAATCGTACAGAAACAGTGAGGCAATGACATCACAGCCTCACCAGTCATACAGAAACAGTGCAGCAATGAAATCACAGCCTCACCAATCATACAGAAAGAGTTAGGCAATGAAGTCACAGTCTCTCCAGTCATACAAAAACAGTGAGACAATGAAGTGACAACCTCAACCATCGTACAGAAACAGTGAGGCAATGACATCACAGCCTCATCAGCCATACAGAAACAGTGCGGCAATGCAGTCACAATCTCACCAGTCATACAAAAACGGTGCAGAATGAAGTCACAACCTCACCACTCATAGAGAAACAGTAAGGCAATGAAGTGACAACCTCAACAGTTGGACAGAAACAGTGAGGCAATGACATCACATGGCATCACAACCTCACTAGTCGTGCAGAAGCAGTGAGGCAATGAAATAACAGCCTCACCAGTTGTACAGAAACAGTGAGGCAATGAAGTCACAGTCTCACTAACCATACAGAAGCAGTGAGGCAATGCGGTCATAACCTCACCAGTCATACAGAAACTATGAGGCAATGAAGTCACAACTTCACCAGTCATACAGAAACAGTGAGGCAATGACATCACAGCCTCATCAGCTGTACAGAAACAGTGTGACAGTGAAATCACAACTTCACCAGTCATACAGAAACAGTGAGGCAATGAAGTCACAGCCTCTCCAGTCATACAGAAAAAGTGAGGCAATGACATCACAACCTCACCAGTCATACAGAAACAGTGAGGCAATGAAGTCACAGCCTCACCAGTCATACAGAAACAGTGGGGCAATGTCATCACAACCTCACCAGTCATACAGAAACAGTGAGGCAATGAAGTCACAGCCTCACCAGCTGTACAGGAACTGTGATGCCTGTTTCAACTGTATCTACTAACAATTTAGGAGTCATTTCAATTTATATAGCACCAGTGAAAATAAAAACGAGAACCTACATAATATCTTTGTTGATCCCATAGCTGTCCTTGAGGTTTATTTAATCATGTATTTGTGATTTTGATGGCACGTTTCCTAAGGCATCCTGGCGTGGGTAACATGGACCTGTTCTATTAACCTCACCAAAAAGAAGTTTTGTCAGGGGAATGTTGGCCATGAAGTTGAGGAAACTCCCCCACTCTTCATCGAAAAGTGACATGGGATCTGTTATTTCCACCTGGACAGTGATAAGAGATGGGTAGAAGGGACCTCAGTTTGATTGCTCATCCATAGGGTGGCACTTTAAAAGTGCAGCACCCCCTATATTGCACTGCCATGTCAGTTAGGGGTGTTACCCAAGTACAGGGTGTTGGGCTAGAACCCAGGGCCATCTGATCTTCCAGCTCCAGAGGTAAGTGTGCTACCTACTGAGCCACTGAACCTGAAGATATCATGATAGTCTTTCAGTTACACAAGTCCCAATCGGTTATCTTGAAGGCTATGACTATCACAAAGGAATAATGAACCAATAAGAGAGCAGCTTTTAAAATGACATCACACTAGTCCCAATGTAGCACTGAAGCTAGTTGTTGAAATTAAAGCGAAATAGTTACATTTTCAAACAAAAGGCACATTTAAAAGTTATTCCTGGTAAATTACATTTGTATAAACCAAATGTACAATGGTCTAACATAAAATATGCAATTTATTATCATATGTGAAGAAGCAGACTTCACTACTTACTCTTGGCTCATGTGTTATGGTGTTGACCCTGCACACATGACGATAAATTGCATATTGTGAGTTGGGCCAGAACATACCCCACATCTGCTCTGTGTGTTACCTTGGTTATCGTAGGCATTTTCACTTCTGTTCTTCTGTGATGCTGTAATGAGAAGCACATTAGTTAGGCTGTTGAAGTAATGGGTAGGTGTAACATAAGTTAAAGAGGCCCTACCACTGCGACTATTCCAAGATGAAGAAATAGTTTTTTAAATTAGTGTATTAATCCCACTACCAACCCCCTCACCACCACCATCCCAACCTCCAGGTCCCCCGGGACCTACTGGCTAAAACTATTTAAGATAAAAAAAGATGTAAGTGTTTTAAGTAATCCTGTCTGCGTCTGCACAGTAGCAGAGCTTTTTTGCACTATCAGTTTTACCTCCTGTCAATGGCCCCAGCTACACCCCCTCCCCATATCCTCCATCGCTGCACTCCTGCTACCATCACATCGACTCCCATACTCTTGCCCACATTGCCAATCACCGGTTGTTCAATGGCTTGTCATCTGGGTGTGGCCTGCATCGGGGGCCCCGCTCCGCTGTCACTGAAAGGAAGGAAGCAGTATCTGAATATGATGCCATGGTCAGGGTCACACATTTATTTACTTATTTATTGAAAAGTTTAACCAAGAAAGGCATACTGAGCCAAAATAGCTCATTTCCAGATGCATCCGGGGGGGGGATACAGGCTAGTTTACACACCAAGCTACAGAAAACATTCATATGCACAGTACTATATACTCTCTAATTTGATCATATCAGTAATACAAAAATATGCCAAGGCTAGTTAGACCTCCCACCTCCCCAGTGGGCCACCACATGAGCTGACAGTGAGCATAAGATGGCCACCTGAGATGGGGAGAGGAAGGCTGCACTGGCCACTGCACCAGGATCCCAGACACATTCCCAGGCACAATGGCAAGAGGGGGCTGGCCAGGCAGTACCCCAGGTGCAGGCAGGACAGGTGAGGGGATGTTGGACCACCAACGCCTGCTGGTCCATCCACCAATGGAGACCCATGGGACTGGGGCATGAGACACCTCTGGACACCGAGACAGCACACGGGCCAGGTGCCTAGAGATACCACCAGACACCAGGAACATCTACACAAGCCTAGGATGGGTGACTGGGGGGGACACCACCAGACACCAGGGAGACGCAGCACCAACATGGGATGGAGGCTTCTGGTTCCTATTGGTAAAAACCCGGTGGTGGCAGTGAACTTCAAGTCCCTGGCGAGTGGATTTTTGTCACACTGAGTGGATTTTTGTCACATTGTGACAAAAATCCACTCGCCAGGAACTTCAAGTTCACCAGCACCACCAGGTTTTTACCAACAGGAACCAGGAAACCTGTTTTTTTTTTTACCTTCTCCTTGCTCAAGGTCAGAAAGGTTAAACACAATAACTGTGGGTAGAGTGCCCATCAGAGATGGACTGGAACAAAGTCCAGCAGAACTGGTAGAATCACCTTTTTAAACAAAACAAGCAGTCACTGATTCTAGTCCAGTCTTTGCAGCAGGTTGGGTATGGGGGGAATGAGGGTGTCTGTGTACAGGAGCGGTGGATGGGAGTCCTCTAGACTATGGATATGGACCATGGTTTCCTCTGGTACAATTGGGTCTGAGGAGGCCCTACACTATGGAGCTCTTCAAGGATGGAGTTGGCTAGACTGGGGATGGAAAGGGGGTACCTCTAGTTTACCAAGGCTGCCAGGCTGCTGTGCACCTGGGTGCACATCTGCAGCCTTCCTGTGGGTGGCTGGCCGGGTTAGGCCAGCTATTCATGGTTTAACTGTGGGCCACGGTGCTCTGGACTGTGAGGGCACATTCCCACTGAATATGCTGCAGCACGCATATGCATAGGGATGGATCTCTGAACGGCATACCATTTGTGTGTGCCCTGGCCCAATCCCTTGTGGCTGGTGCATCATGCACATATGAATATCATGCTGTTGCACATTTTTGGAGTTGTGCAGCACATCTCCCTTTTCCACCGGGATGCGCTGCATATCTCCTCTGACTACAGGGGCCCTGGATTAGGTAGCCTGAATACATTATAAAAATTGTAAAATCATGACCCCACTGAAAACAAGATATTGCATCTAATTTGGGACATCCTGAGTAAATAAAATGCAAAAATGTGTAAATGAACATCCCTGTGAGAATGAGATTTAAAATCTCCCTTACCCTATCCAGGATACAAAATATAGGATAAGAAATATTAATTTGCTCTCAGATCCAAATAACCATTTCTCTCTAAGAAGCCCTCATTTCCCCCTGTGTTTTCCCCACAAAGGCAGAATCAAATCCCTGATAAATCCCTGTAAATTTTTCCACAAGCTACTGGTTCTTTATTTATGACTTTGTTCTTTATTTATTATATCAGCAGCCTTTTATTAGGAAAAGAGCTCTGATTTGCTGCTCAGTATTAATATTATATGTCACGATGGCCTTGGAATGATTTGGATTTATATGCTATGCACAAGGCATAATGGGGGACTGTAGGAAACAACAAATAACAAGCTCATTATTTCATGAACTACACTCAACATTAGTAATCACAAGTCAGACAATCTTTCAAAAGGTACTAGCAATGTCTGTAAACAAATTTATTGCAAATAAAGACATTTCCATATATATATATATATATATATATATATATATATATATATACATACATACACACACACACACACACACACACATATGCTATTTTTGCATTTTATAGTTGTTAGTTTTCAGACATATTCTCCTAGACTTTTTTCTGTCCACCTGATGGAATCTTGATTGAGTTAAGTAAATGTTATTATTTTATCAAGGCCCTGATCCAGCAGCTCAGTAAATACACACTCAGTATATCATATTATAAAATGACAAAAAACAGTCTTCTGTTTGCAGTTGTTTGATCAGGAATTTTATAAATGGTATTAGTTCTTTTTGTTACATCTATGTTGGTCCAATAAAAGGTTCAAATCATTTGCTTCTATGTCACTCATGGTTTGTCAGCAGTTAATTCATTAGATGAGGTCTCCCTTGCCAGGAGTTTCACTGTTTCTCAACCCCTCCCCACAAACAAACACACACACACACACACACACACACACACACACACACACACACACACACACATTCTTACTATAAGAGATCTCAGTAGCTCTTATCTGTTATGTTTGGGAAGCAGGCCGCAGCCATTTCTGTCAAAAATATATTTGTGTATTTAGTCTGGGTAGTTCACTGAAGACCTGGCATTTTATCAGATAGGTCTTGAGAGGTAAAAAACAGTGCAAATCTTTACAAAATTTGCTGGGAAAGGGTAACATTTATGAGATATGAATCTTTCTTGAAAGATATTCATCCCCAACAGAATTAGTAGCAAAAGATGTTTAAATGCTAATCATTTAAATGTGCAAGCTGTTGCATTTCAAAGGGGGTAAACACATATCCAGTTTAATAGGCAGCCAATATTTAACAAGCTGTTTGTTTCCTAATGGCCATCAGATAAGCAGCTTGGAGTTATGTCTTCAACATATTGAAAAGAAAGAAGGGATTATTTTATTTTAGTTGTCATAGTAATTTGTAGATGTGGAAGAATACATTGAAATGTCAAAAACTTAGTTCTACGAAACTCCATTTTCAAGCAACAGATAGCAAAGTGGCTGTAGGCTCTGCCCACAGCCATAAACAATGGAAGACTACATGTATTTACAAGAAGGATGTAGTTACAGGAAAACAAAAGGGTTAAATATTTACTAGGAAGCATAAAATAAAACAAGTTGAATAGACAGCCGGTGTACAGCAAAATTCTGTGCTATCCTCACCTAAAATCCTTCACCTGCCCTAGCTACAAAAAAGCACTGTCCCTCACTGTGCTATCTTACCAGTCAGCTAGTTTTTGTATGGCATTGCCCCTGGTCTTCAGATGTGCCAAGTGATAGAGGGTCAGGAGGCATGGGGGGGGGGCATACCAAGGAGAAAGTGGCATTCAATCAGTTAACAAAATTCTTGGAAGATAATAATTTGTTCACAGAGGATAAGCATGGATTTCATGCGGGGGAACAGCACATCGATAGCCTTGGTCAGGCTGACCAGTGATGTTTCTGAGAACATGGCTAGAGAATTATTCACTGGGGATATTTTTATAGACCTGACCAAGGCCTTTGATCTGGTGGACCATCCCATATTAATAAAAAAATTAACAAACTTAGAGGTAGGTTCTTATACAGTGAAATGGTTTGAACATTACTTAACTAAACAAGATGCTGGGATGCATAGCTAGGGGGATCAGTAGTAGGAGAGAGGAGGTTATACTGCCCTTGTACAGGTCACTGGTAAGGCCGCATCTAGAGTATGGAGTGCAGTACTGGTGCCCACACCTCAAAATGGACATTAACCTGCTGGAGAAGGTACAGAGGAGGCCTACAAAGATGATAGCCGGTCAGCAGGGCAAGGCATACGAGGAGAGGTTGAGGGTACTGAACATGTACTCCATGGAAGACAGGAGAGAGAGAGGGGGGGGCATGATTGGGACATTCAAGTACTTGAAAGGGATAAATAAAGTTGATAAGGAGAGGCTCTTTAAGCTGAGTGGCAACCATATCACAAGGGGGCACAGTCTTAAGCTGGAGGGCGGAAGGTTTAGGAGAGAGGTCAGAAAGCACTTCTTCACAGAGAAGGTGGTGGACACTTGGAATGCGCTGCCAGAAGAGGTCATTTCATTGAATACAGTGGGCAGCTTTAAGAGAGGCTGGATAGGCATGGGGGAAGGTAAGGATCATGGGGAGGGGGAGGATGGGAGGAGTGGGGAGGGAAAGGACATTAGCTCAAGCTGTGGACCCTGCAATACAAGCAGACTTGATAGACCAAATGGCCTTCTTCTGCTGCTGCTTCTTCATAACTAAATGGAAACAGATGGTAAAAATAGGTTCTGAGACGTCTGGCCTTAGAAAAATTGTTACAGAATCCCTCAAGGTTCGGTCTTGGGTTCACTCCTGTTTTCTATTTTTGTAAATGACTGGCCAAAAATGTGCAGGGAGGTATTGACAAAGATGTGCAATGGATGATACTGTATTATATTAAGACAGAAAAACAGGGGTGGACCTAAGATTGAAAATGGAACCTGTCTGTCATACACTTCAAAATTGGTTTACTGCAAATAAAATTATACTAAACAAAAAGAAAACCAAAACTATGGTACTTGGAACTAGACAAAAAATAGAAACAAAAACAAGTAAAATGATAATTGGAGGGGTAAATGGACATTCTTTTGAAGATATATCTAGTTTCAACTATTTGGTATTACTCTGGATTGGTCTGTGACGCTTCAGGAACATATTCAAAAGAGTCCGAAGAAAGTAAATATAGAATTGGGTTCTTTTTATACAAATCAAAATAACCTAACACCATATGTTAAAGATATCATAGCTGAGCAAGCTCTTTTGCCAGCCTTAGAATATAATTCAGTTTTGTTCTTTAATCTTTCACATATAGCTATTCATGAATACACTGTAACTTTTAATAACATTGCTAGTTTTGCTACCCACTCCATAAAAAAATGTTCATCACTGTGATCTTTGCCACAGTTTTGGAACTTTGTCGCCTCAGTTGAGAATTTACTGTATATTGTCAGTATCTGTGCAAAGAATCTGGGGAAAAATATTCCAAAAGCAATAAAAATTAAGTTAACACTTTCTACTATCAGGAGTGGATTAACCTTTTGCAGGCCCTCATATCCATGGGGGCAGGGGGTGTTCAGGTGACCAGCCTAGTTTGGATCAGCATTACACAGGTGAAACCAAAACACTCAGAGCTTTGATAACCAGGGTGCCATTTCAGATTTCAATGGCTGGAGGCATGGGGAAACAACCAGTGCGGTCAGGTGCGAGTTGGGCCCCTCGCATTTGCGCTGGGCACTGTGCTGACTGCTGCTTTGTATGTTCGAGCAGCCTGCTCGTTCGTTGAACATGCGAGCTGATTCAGTACAGCAGAACTTCTGCTGCACTGAAACAGCTCACATGTTCGAGGTGGCAGGCAGCTGCTTGAACATGTGTAAAGTGCAGAACAACATGTTAAGATTCAAGGGAAAAAACACAACCTACAAGTGTGGATAGGGAGCAACTGTGATAACTTACTTACACGGCCATCTGTCTGGAATCTGCGGCCTACCACTTGCCACCAGTGCAGTGAACCCACCAATTAAGACCTCCTACTTGAGCCCTCTCCTCCTCCTCCTGGAACCGAACTGTCCCAACGCCCGCCTGTGACCCGAATCGCCCTGTGCTTGCTTGCAGCCAGAGGCATCGAGCATCCGAGCGAGATTGAGGAGACCGAAATTCTTTTTGATACCACCAAGCGAGAGCTCACCTCATCACCAGCCATGCTGTATCCTGTCTGTGGTGGCGGGAAAGTATATGCTGTGCAACTTGAACGCTGTGCTCCTTCATGTCATGTGATGTCACTGATGACTCGGCCACAGCGCAGCACACACAAGGGTAGGCAGGGCACTTATTGTGCCCAAAACAAAATAAATAAATAAATAATGCCACACCAAATACCAATCCACAACTTGCACAAGGCATGCAGGCGGCAGCTGCCCCTGGGCAAGTGGGCCCCCCTCCGAGTGTAGGCCTGGCTCCACGGAGCCATTGTAAATCCACTACTGTCTGTTATTACTAAAATTCTATGTAAAACTTCTGCTAAATTACTTAGTGAAGCTAGAACTAAAATGAAGACAGGAGAACGCTCACTGTCATACTATGGACCAAAAGTATTGAACAAGATGATACAAATTGGGTTGGATGCATATTTAAGGACAAATGTATTTAAAGAGTAAGTGCACTGCCTGCCTGGAATTAATAGTAATTTTCAGACGCAGTCAGCTATCACTTCCTATATCTAAAGTTTTTTGTTTCTTTTCTGTTTGCTAATTAGAAGATTTTCCACCTGGTAGTATCGGGGTGCTGTGTGGAGCAGCAATGTGTTTGGGGGCTAAAAAATAGTTCTGTTCCTCCCACTACATGGTCAGAATTGTGACCAAACACAAAGAGGCATCACAGTCCTTGCAGCCTGAACAATGACTTTCACAAGTTACCAATCAAAATGCAGGAAACTGTGACATCACAAGTAATCAAGTAGAGTCAGTCCCTGGCTGCTGCTTCATGTGAAACAGAATAACCTGGCAGTGAGGAATGGTTCTCCTTGGTTACTAGTGATACAGTCAGCATGGTCTCAGAGTTGAAGTAGTGGGAGGGACAGAACCGACTTTTTTTTTAGCTTCCAGACAGAATGCTGCTCCACACATCACCCCGGTACTGCCAGGTGGAAAAATCTTTTAATTAGCAAACAGAAAAGAAAAGTACTTGAGATATAAAAAGTGATAGCAGACTCTATCTGAAAGTTACAATTAATTCTAGGCAGTTTCCAGGCAGTACTCTAGCTCTTTAAGAAACGTTTAAAGGCCAGCCCAGTGATGCAGAGGGCTGAGGGCCTTAAATGCCTTACCTGTCCCACATCGGCGACCCAAGTTCGGGAACAACCTTGGGCCGCCGGGGAGAGAGGGCTTAGAGAGGACTGAACAGCTGTTAGGCTACTCTCCTTTCTCAGACTGGGAAGGTGAGTTTCACTGGCTCTTGGCTGCCACCGGGTGGAGGTCCGATGGTAACGTCGAGATCAAGGGGGACTGACGCTAGGCCAGGTGGGTGGAGTGGGGTCACTACTTCTGGCACACATGTGTGACACTGTCTTGCCATGGCTCTGGGAGATAGGAAGGGAGGAAAAACAAGAAAAACCTATGTCCCCCCCAATTGCTAAACATGACAACCCCCAGCACTACTGGGTCCTGCTCCATGTGGATCCCTGCTGGCCTGACAGCAGGGGGAGTATCAGACAGGACTGGGGGTTGCCAAGTCTGGATCAGACGAAAGGTGCAAAGTGGCAATGAGGGGCAAACAGCGATATTAAAAAAATAAAAAAATTAAAGAACCATCTTCAGGCTACATCAGTTTGTAATTGTTTAGAAAATGTTTGCTTCTTGGACTCATTATCACATTGTACATACGAAAATATTATTTTTAGGTTATTTTATTATTGATTATATTTTATGTAGTATTCTTGCTGTAATTTTGTGATGCTTTCCTATTGCCATTCCCTACTTCCCCCAGCCTGGCTGAAAGTGGGTAATTTGATCCAGTTCGCCTTCCTGATAAAATAAATAAATAAAAAATTGTGGATGCTACCATTCAGGCATCTCAAATTGCCTTTCTCCATTTTTTGCCTGGCCTGCCTACCATCCTAGGACAGGACCATGTAGCTTGCCTGGAGGGGGTGTATCCAACCACAGCTTCAATGGCAGCACTATCATTTCACCTCCAGGGGCTGCTACACAAGCAGTCTGATAGATATTCTGAAATCTTACTGCCAGCTTCTACTGCTGACATCCAGGACTTGAGTCAGAAACTCCAGTCACCAGTGTGGCAGAGCGGTTCCCCTCCGCTCAGCACCATGGAGCCATCCCCAGCCACTCAGCGCCATGGAGCCATTCCCCTCCACTCAGCACCATGGAACCATCCCCAGCCACTCAGTACCATGGAACCATCCCCTCCACTCAGCACTATGGAACCATCCCCAGCCACTCAGCGCCATGGAGCCATTCCCCTCCACTCAGCACCATGGAACCATCCCCAGCCACTCAGCACCATGGAACCATCCCCAGCCACTCAGCACCATGGAGCCATCCCCAGCCACTCAGCACCATGGAACTATCCCCAGCCACTCAGCACCATGGAACCAACCCCAGCCACTCAGCACCATGGAACCATCCCCCTCCACTCAGCGCCATGGAACCATCACCAGCCACTCAGCACCATGCAACTATCCCCAGCCACTCAGCACAATGGAGCCATCCCCGCCACTCAGCGCCATGGAACCATCCCGAGCCACTCAGCACTATGGAGCCATCCCCCTCCACTCAGCACCATGGAGCCATCCCCCTCCACTCAGCACCATGGAACCATCCCCTCCACTCAGCACCATGGAACCATCCCCTCCACTCAGCACCATGGAACCATCCCCAGCCACTCAGCACCATGGAACCATCCCCAGCCACTCAGCACCATGGAACCGTCCCCAGCCACTCAGCACCATGAAACCATCCCCAGCCACTCAGCACCATGGAACCATCCCCAGCCACTCAGCACCATGGAACCATCCCCCTCCACTCAGCACCATGGAACCATCCCCAGCCACTCAGTGCCATGGAACCATCCCCAGCCACTCAGCACCATGGAACCATCCCCAGCCACTCAGCACCATGGAACCGTCCCCAGCCACTCAGCACCATGGAACCATCCCCAGCCACTCAGCACCATGGAACCATCCCCCTCCACTCAGCACCATGGAACCATCCCCAGCCACTCAGCACCATAGAACCATCCCCAGCCACTCAGCACCATGGAACCATCCCCTCCACTCAGCGCCATGGAACCATCCCCAGCCACTCAGCGCCATGGAACCATCCCCTCCACTCAGCACCATGGAACCATCCCCTCCACTCAGCACCATGGAACCAACCCCAGCCACTCAGCACCATGGAACCAACCCCAGCCACTCAGCACCATGGAACCATCCCCTCCACTCAGCGCCATGGAACCATCACCAGCCACTCAGCACCATGGAACTATCCCCAGCCACTCAGCACCATGGAGCCATCCCCCTCCACTCAGCACCATGGAACCATCCCCTCCACTCAGCACCATGGAACCATCCCCAGCCACTCAGCACCATGGAACCATCCCCAGCCACTCAGCACCATGGAACCGTCCCCAGCCACTCAGCATCATGAAACCATCCCCAGCCACTCAGCACCATGGAACCATCCCCAGCCACTCAGCGCCATGGAACCATCACCCTCCACTCAGCACCATGGAACCATCCCCAGCCACTCAGCACCATGGAACCATCCCCAGCCACTCAGCACCATGGAGCTATCCCCTCCACTCAACACCATGGAACCATCCCCTCCACTCAGTACCATGGAACCATCCCCTCCACTCAACACCATGGAACCATCCCCAGCCACTCAGCACCATGGAACCATCCCCAGCCACTCAGCACCATGGAACCATCCCCTCCACTCAGCACCATGGAACCATCCCCAGCCACTCAGCGCCATGGAACCATCCCCTCCGCTCAGCACCATGGAACCAACCCCAGCCACTCAGCACCATGGAAGCAACCCCAGCCACTCATCACCATGGAACCATCCCCTCCACTCAGCACCATGGAACCATCCCCAGCCACTCAGCACCATGGAACCATCCCCAGCCACTCAGCACCATGGAACCATCCCCCTCCACTCAGCACCATGGAACCATCCCCAGCCACTCAGCACCATGGAACCATCCCCAGACACTCAGCACCATGGAACCCCCCCTCCACTCAGCACCATGGAACCATCCCCAGCCACTCAGCACCATGGAGCCATCCTCCTCCACTCAACACCATGGAACCATCCCCTCTGCTTAGTGCCATGGATCCATTCCCCTCTGCTCAGTGCCACAGAGCCATCCCCTTCTGCTCAGCACCACAGAGCCACCCCTTCTTCTCAGCACCACAGACCCACCCCATCTGCTCAGCACCACAGAGACACCCCCTCTGCTCAGCACCACAGAGACACCCCCTCCTGCTCAGCACCACAGAGCCACTCCTTCTGCTCAGCACCACAGAGCCATCCCCTTCTGCTCAGCACCACAGAACCATCCCCCTCTGCTCAGCACCACAGAGGCACCCCCTCTGCTCAGCACCACAGAGACACCCCCCTATGCTCAGCACCACAGAGGCACCCCCTCTGCTCAGCACCACAGAACCACCCCCTCTGCTCAGCACCACAGAGCCATCCCCTTCTGCTCAGCACCACACAGCCACCCCCTCTGCTCAGCACCACAGAACCATCCCCTTCTGCTCAGCACCACAGAGCCATCCCCCTCTGCTCAGCACCAAGGAGCCACCCCCTCTGCTCAGCACCACAGACCCATCCCCCTCTGCTCAGCACCACAGATCCATCCCCTTCTGCTCAGCACCACAGATCCATCCCCTTCTGCTCAGCACCACAGAGCCACCCCCTTCTGCTCAGTACTACAGAGCCACCCCCCTCTGCTCAGTACTACAGAGCCACCCCCCTCTGCTCAGTACCACAGAGCCATCCCCTTTTGCTCAGCATCACAGAGCCACCCCCTCTGCTCAGCACCACAGAGCCACCCCCTCTGCTCAGCACCACAAAACCCCCTCTGCTCAGCACCACAGAGCCACCCCCTCTGCTCAGCACCACAGAGGCACCCCCTCTGCTCAGCACCACAGAACCACCCCCTGTGCTCAGCACCACAGAGCCATCCCCTTCTGCTCAGCACCACAGAGCCATCCCCTTCTGCTCAGCACCACACAGCCACCCCCTCTGCTCAGCACCACAGAACCATCCCCTTCTGCTCAGCACCACAGAGCCACCCCCTTCTGCTCAGTACTACAGAGCCACCCCCCTCTGCTCAGTACCACAGAGCCATCCCCTTCTGCTCAGCACCACAGAGCCACCCCCTCTGCTCAGCACCACAGAACCATCCCCTTCTGCTCAGCACCACAGAGCCACCCCCTTCTGCTCAGTACTACAGAGCCACCCCGCTCTGCTCAGTACCACAGAGCCATCCCCTTCTGCTCAGCACCACAGAGCCACCCCCTCTGCTCAGCACCACAGAGCCACCCCCTCTGCTCAGCACCACAGAGGCACCCCCTCTGCTCAGCACCACAGAACCACCCCCTATGCTCAGCACCACAGAGCCATCCCCTTCTGCTCAGCACCACAGAGCCATCCCCTTCTGCTCAGCACCACACAGCCACCCCCTCTGCTCAGCACCACAGAACCATCCCCTTCTGCTCAGCACCACAGAGCCACCCCTTCTGCTCAGTACTACAGAGCCACCCCCCTCTGCTCAGTACCACAGAGCCATCCCCTTTTGCTCAGCACCACAGAGCCACCCCCTCTTCTCAGCACCACAGAGCCACCCCCTCTGCTCACCACCACAGAGCCATCCTCCTCTGCTCAGTACCACAGAGCTGTCCCCCTCTGCTCAGGGCCACAGAGACATCCCCTTCTGCTTAGGGCCACAAAGCCACCCCCTCTGCTCAGCACCACAGATCCATCCCCCTCTGCTCTGGGCCACAGAGCCATCCCCTTCTGCTCAGTACCACAGAGCCATCCCCCTCTGCTCAGGGCCACAGAGCCACCCCTTCTGCTCAGCACCACAGAGCCACCCCTTCTGCTCAGCACCACAGAGCCATCCCCCTCTGCTCAGGGCCACAGAGTCATCTCCCTCTGCTCAGGGCCACAGAGTCATCCCCCTCTGCTCAGGGCCACAGAGTCATCCCCTTCTGTTCAGTACCACAGAGCCATCCCCCTCTGCTTAGTGCCATGGAGCCATCCCCCTCCACTCAATGCCATGAAGCCATCCCCCTGTCCTCAGCACCACAGAGCCATACCCTTATGCTATGTGCCATGGAGGCATTCCTTTCCTTACAGTGCTATTGAGCCTTCCCCCTTTGCTCAGTACCATGGAGCCATCCCCTCCACTCAGTGTTATGGAGCCATCCCCTCTGCTCAGCATGATGGAGCCATTCCCCTTTACTCAGTCTTATGGAGCCATCCCCCTCTGCTCAGCATGATGGAGCCATCTCCTCCACTCTGCACCATACAGAGCGATTCCCCTCTGCTCAATGCCATGGAGCTATCCCACTCCTCTCAGTGCTATGGTGCCAACCCCCTCCACTTAGCACCACAGAGCCATACCCCTCCACTCGGTGTCACAGAGTCATCCCCATCCACTCAGCACCATGGAGCCCCCCCCCCACTCACTGCTATGGGGACATCCCTCTCTGCTCAGTGCCACGGAGCCAGTCAGTATTTTTTCTGTGATTTTCCATGAGTTTTTTTTTGTTTGTCATCAAGCTGACCTTTAAATCCAGCTTGTGATGTACTGCACCGTTATTGGTGCATCAACTAGTGACATCATTGGTTGCAAAGTCACTCAGTGGCCCCTGATTACTGCTATTTGGAATAGCTGATATTTCGATAAAAGCAGAGCGTATTTTGAAGCTGTGCCATTTCCATCCATGGGGCACTCCAGTAACATCAGACATCACACTGACTGAGTGCAACTGATGATGTCATTGGTTGGAGACCTGCAAATGGAGGGGGGGCAGCAAACAGCAATCATTTCCAAAGGCCAGGAAGACATAAAGCCAAAAAATCAGAAACAGGAACAGAAAGAGAATAGGAGGTGAGAAAATATGGATTGGAAACACTGCAAATGCCTTGTCTACCTCAGGGCAGTCAGGCCACTCCTAGATGCTGCCTGCCCCAGGGTCTACCTACAGTAATGACTTCAGAATTTTTTTCTGTCCAAAATGGAGGGCCTGAGCCACTTGAGTCCCCGAAGGACTCCTAAACATGTGTAGGGAGGCTATGGGTGCACAGAGATCCCACTGCATTCATGTGGAGAGCTTTGCACATCAACAACTATACATGTGGTTGGGTCAAGGAAGGCTTGGGGTGGGTGGGGAGTTCATCTGTATGACCCACAAAAGGTTTTGTGCACCGGGGGGGGATAGCATTACACAAGTCAGGGACAGCAGTATCTGTCCTTCACATATGTCCCTTGTCCCTCTCCAGACCTTTCTGGGACTCAGAGTACCCTGACACTGCATGCCCCTGGCCCACTGAGCAGACACAGAGGTCTGGCGGTCTCAAACAAATTGTTTTAAAAAAAGGTTCCTTTAGGTGCAATATACCAGTCCTAAATCACAAAGTTGACTGAATGGTGTGATGCAGTAGTCCACTCTAGAGCTGAGCCAGGCACCCCACTGCTTAGCCCCCACAGCTCCTTTCATGCCAGTGCACATACACAGTGGGGAGCCAAGGGCTAAGGCTGCAGTCACTAATGTGGACATTCACAGGTGCAGAGCTATGCAACCCAAATATGTGTGGCACGTATCTGAGCCATCTTTGAGGATTGGAACATAAGTAGTTATGTCCTTTTTTTTTTTTGCCTACTTGTCATTCTTAATTTCTGCTCTGCTCCATAGGTCTTTGCCATGACCTGATCCACAGAAATTCCCAGGATACTGACAAAATGCATGTATCCAGGCCGTGGCACTCCACACCCCCAGACCCAACCATGGCAGGCCAAATCCACAGTCTCAGTTACATTGCTGCATGACTGCCAAAAGGTGTGCTGGAGCTGGGGTGCTTTCTGTGCGGTGGAGCAGGCCAGGCACCAGGCATTTAATCAGATGCCTGTTTAGGCACCAGAGTGGACCCTGCCACTCATGAAGCAGAGGACTGTGGTATGTGGCACTCCTCAAAGGGCTGCCTTCCCTGTGTGTGGAGACAATTTGTTTTAAAAAAGGAAAAGTGGCACTTCAGCATCCCTAGCCCTTCATGCCCTGTTCAAAAACTGGGAGTAGCAGATGGGGAGGGGGTCAGCTGGGCCGCACAACTGTTTGGGGATACTAGATGAAAAGGTACATAACTGCTATGGCAGTCCATCCCCCAGCAGTGTAGTGAAGGTGCCCAGACATGGAAATGGTGTTTGGGTTGCTCCGATTGTTGATTTAGTGGAGGGGCTACAACTAGGGACTGGAGTGGTGCAGGATTTTGGAATTATGAGTTGGCCATAAAAAAACACATTGTAACTTCTTATGGGCAGGAATGAATTTGAAATTGTTTAAAGTAAGCCATGGTGTTGGCCACACCTTGGAGTGACCTGCCTGTCCCAAATTTGTCAGTTGTTCTTTAGAACATGCGTAAGTGGGCTTTATTCTTTTTACCTTTTCCAAAGGACCTCCAGGATGATCTTGGAGTTGTGTTTCTGGAATGAACTTCTACAGTCCCAGTACCTGTTGAGAAATGTACAAATTGAAGTCTAAGAACAAAAACATGGAACCATATGCAACTTGTTGCCTGTCACAAAGCCTGACTCCTTCCACGCCATGGAGATGGGAGGCTTATTTATGAGAATGCAGTTGTGAAGCAGAGATTGAATTTAAAGAGCACCAATAGATATCATAGAAACATAAAACTTGTCATCAGAAAAAGGCCCATTGGACAATTGTGTCTGACCATTCCTAGATAACTTATGCATCAACTTTGAATGAAAGTGCACTAGAGGCTCCTCACACTCCCTCCCCCTCCCCCTCCTTTTTGGTGTGGTCCTTACATATGAACATGCATACATATGAAGAATCCAGCAGAAGAAGACCATTTGATCCATCTAGTGTACTCATATTACAGGGTCCACAGCTTGAGCTACTGACTCTGCACCCCCAACCCACTCCTCCCAACCTTTCCATCCTCCCTACCTATGGTTCTATGTGATGAAGGCAAAAGCCTAAAGGCGATTGCCATTCTCAAGAATTCTAGAGTGCCGAAACATTTTTGGCACTCTGACACCTTGGCGCACAGGAAAATGGCACCAGGGACTTACTTAATGTTTTCTGAGGGTGGCTGTCCCCCTCCCACACACCCCGTGACTCCCTACTAAAGGATTCTCAACTCCAGAGGGGTGCATGTTGGGGTGTGTGTGAAAACATTAAAAAATAAAAGGTTTGGGCTGGGCGCAATAAAATTGTACCAGTGCCCAGACCCGAACCCAGTACCACACCCACCGCAGCCACGGACCAACTCCCGATGCCACGGCGCAGCTCAGCAGCCCACCACAGTGCCACCCCCCTACAGCTTCTCCATCAGCTTCAGGCCCATGCTCGGTGTGCTCACTCCCTCCCCCACACGCATACATATAGCGGCATCCTGTCGATATTTTCGCCATCTCCCTCATCCAGCCGCCCTACCCTCCCGTCCCTATGAGGGATTCACTGGGGAGTGGGTCACCATTAGGGACGGTGCCCTTACCCATGTGCCCTCCTCACGGGATACTCCTACCCATGATCCTTACCTTCCCCTATGCTTATCCCCGGCCTCTCTTGAAGCTGCCCATCGTCTTCAACAAGACCACCTCTTCCGGCAGCATATTCAAAATGTCCACCACTCTCTCCATAAAGAAGTTCAAGTTTATTGGCAGGAAAAACTCAGTTGAGCAGGCTCATTTACAAGGAAGTCCTGATTAACAACAGGGACATTACACAAGCATATACAAAGTACTATGCATTAAACACAGGAATAAACCATGAAACGAAAATGGGACAATAATATTTACATCATATATACATAGGCGCACTAAAGCTAGGAGTTAAATAAATGGTTAGCTCTGGGTAACAAGATAGTACCTCGTCAGGAAAGTAGAGACTACAAGGCCAGCAAGGAAAGAAAAGATAGTGGCACAGACGGGGTAGGATAAGGTCAGAGGGAAGGAGCGGTAGAGGATGGTAGGACATAGGTAGGAGGGGATAGACAACAAGGTGGAGGGGGTGAGAAAAGTGAATATAACAGGGTGGCTATGTTGGCTGGGGCAAGGGCACTATGGAGGTGGCGGGGAGAGGAGATAGAGATAGAAGGTAAAGAAAGGATAGCTGTGTGTAACCCCCCTGCAAATGGGGGTTCACAAAAGTCTTCCAGGAGCTTGCCTGAATGCTCCAAGTCTGGGTGGTGTTCGGCGTCTAAGCTGTTTAAATGTGGTTCTAAGTGAGTGCTATTTGAGCCTCCACGTACTGTCTCTTTAAGAGCTGTCTGCTTGCAGACTTAATTAGTTTGTATGGGGGACTGTGTGTTCTAATGCCCGAATTCCGCCCGGGCTGCTGTCAATTCACTCCGTTTCTGCCGTTGCTACATGTGCAGAGGTAGTCTTGTTGAAAGATTTAACTGTTCGCCAGAAATAATAATAATTAAATTTATTTGATTAAGCACCTTTCAAAGTTTTCAAAGCGCTGTACATCAAAAAAAAACACAAACATATTCAATACATACAATAAAACAACTATAAACAGATGTTACAATACTGCAATATAAAATTAAAACAAAGAAGGAAACGCCTTCTCCCATAAAAAAGTCTTTAGTGCCTGCTTGAAGCTCCCCACCGTCCTACTCTCCCGGAGCTGACAGGGCAGAGAATTCCAGAGGGTAGGTGCAGTGAATCCAAATGCACGAGCACAGATGACTTCAAATTTACCCTCGGAAATCTCCAGCAACCCCATGTCAGCTGAGTGGAGCTGTCTCAGAGGGGTGTAGGGCACCAGGAGCTCTTTCAAGTAGTCAGGACCTAGACCGTGTAGAGCTTTGTAGGTCAAAAGACCCACTTTAAAGGTGATCCACCACTGTATTGGCAGCCAATGCAGAGTGCGCAGCACAGGGGTAATATGGGAACTTCTGGATGCCCCAGTCAACAAATGTGCTGCCGCATTCTGCACTAGCTGCAAGCGGCGGATATCAACCCCAGGAAGTCCTAGGTAAAGGGAGTTACAGTAATCAAGGTGAGATGTCACAAAAGCATGGACCAAAACCGGCAGGTCGCTAGGTGGAACAAGGTGCCTAATCCTGGCAATGTTCCTAAGATGAAAAAAATGCCAACTTGACAACTGCAGACACCTGATAACGGAGGGTCAGACCAGTGTCAAGCTCCACTCCCAGGTTACGCACCCGTTCAGAGGTGAGGATCTGTTCCACCCCCAGGATTAACCCAGAGGGGAGACCAGTCCTCGAACCCTCTACCCTGCGACCCGGGTCCACCACCATAACCTCAGTCTTTCCCGGGTTCAACTTTAGACTGCTGGAGTTCATACAGTCTTGGATATCAGCGAGGCAGTTGTTCAGTACCGAGATTGCACTAACCTGGTCAGGTGCAAAAGACAGGTAGAGCTGGGTATCATCAGCATGGCAGTGAAACCTCAGCTCATACCATCGTACAATGTCTCCGAGGGATAGCATATATACTGCGAATAACATGGGGGGAAGCACTGAGCCCTGGGGTACCCCACAAGGCAGAGAGAAAGCCCCATATGAATAAAAACCCGAGACCACACTCTGCGTTCTCCCTTCAAGGAAAGATGAAAACCATCTGAGGACCGTACTCGACAGTCCACAAATGGACCTCAGGCGTTCGAACAAGACCCCATGATCCACAGTATCAAAAGCTGATGATAGATCAAGGAGAACCAAGATAGAGTGGTGTCTCCGCTCTCTCGCCTTCAGGAGATCATTGAGCACCCGAACCAGAGCAGTCACGGTGCTATGCCTCTTATGAAAACCAGACTGGAGAGGTTCGTATAAACTATGGATGGTCAAATGGTTATCTAGTTGGGCCACCACAACTTTCTCAACAACCTTCCCCACAAAAGGGGGGTTAGAGATTGGCCTGTAGTTTGCTAGGTCATCCGGGTCTAAAGAAGCTTTCTTCAGAAGGGGGGTCAACACCCCTTCTTTCAGAGAGCTAGGAAAAACTCCCATATCTAAAGAGCACCAGATAATCAGAGCTAAGACTGGGCCAATGATCTCACTACAACCCATAATCAGGGAAGTAGGGCCAGGGTCCAAACTACAGCATGTTGGATGCATCTCATGGACAATCCTCATAGTGTCTACGAAATCCAGCAGGTCAAAGGTACTCCAGGAAATTCCGGGCTCTGCGACAGGACACCGATCAACTGCAGCAGCCTTGGAATGAGGTTGGAGGCACTCCCTCCTGATGTCTTCAACCTTATTCGCAAAGAATCAAGCGATCTCCTCACAATCAGTTTGCGTAAAGGCTCGACGGATCTGTTGACAGGCTGGGTTGCACAGTCTGTCAACAGTTCTGAAAAGCTGAGCTGGTCGATTCTGTGCAACAGAAATTTCCCTGGACAGGAATTCTGCCTTCTTATGGGAAATTGATGTTTGGTAGAGTTTATAATGCTCTAGCAAAATAAGATGGTCGGCATCAGAGGTAGTCTTCCTCCAATGATGCTCCAACCTATGCCCCAACCTCCGCAGTCCTCTCAAAGCCCCATCAAACCATGGGGCAATGGGACGGCGCAGAAGGTGGAGAACACGGACTGGTACAATCTGATCGAGTGCTACTGATATGGCCCTATTATAGGCCACTACCAGCTGCTCAGGATCAGTGTACAACTCGTCAAACAATGAGAGGTCAATAACCGCCATCAGGTCTTCAGGGAAAATGACCCGCAATGGGCGGTACCTGACCAACTCCATAGGGGCAACAAAATCTGCAATAAGACCAGTCTTGTTGCAGACAGATCTGGCATTGCACAATAACACCTGAGTTGGACGAGGTTGGTGAGTTGTCCCAACCACTTGCCCTCCAAAACTGGAGGTGCCCTTGGGTATGGGAACCAGAATGGGATTACCGCGTTCAAGTAGCCATTTTGCCCCAGGGCATCTTCTAGGCCTAACCACCCCTATGGGAAAGCACCGCTCACTCTGCTGTCCACAACCCCCCAGTTCCCCCTCCCCCTTCGAGCAATCCTTAACATCCGACACCGATGATAGATATGAGCGGGCAGGGTGGGCAAAGAGAAGAGGCAGAGGGCATGGAGAGCGGAGGCCGAATAGCATAAGACAGGCCGGGCAGGCAGGCAGGCACATCAAGCTGCTCAGAATTAAAACAATAAATATAATAAAACTACCCGCAAACTTCCTACAACTAAAAAAAAAAAAACTAAAATAAAAATTAAACTTAACCAACTCTCTAACACAAAACCTAATTAATTGATTTATCCCACAAGCCCTATCACAGCCTGGGGGTCAACCAAAAATTAACCAAAACAATTCTAAATTATTCCCAGGTCCTCTCACTACCTGGTACTTAAAACAATTAAACACTCTCGCAAAAATGAACAAAATTAATAATAATTAAATCATAATAATAATAATAAAATAATAAACAGAGGAAATAATTTAAGAACCACCCTCCGGGACTCTCTCACCAAACCGGATACAGGTGGAATAAAAGGTGTTACATAGCACTCTCACTGCTCAAATTGTTCCCTCAAACAAAATATAATTACAAAACAAAATATAATTACAAACAAAGAACATCCTATCTGTATGCTGCAAAATACAAATAGAATGTAACCCGCCCAACGTCAATAGCAGCAACAAACAATATAGTTCAGTCTTCGAAAATACAGGGCTTCAAAATCCACATCAGTTTGGATCGATAAAAGGGCACCAGCAGGCCACAGGGTCCAGCCAGCCCAAAACTTCAGTGGCCCACTACCTCCACTCCAAGAGAGGCCAGCCCCCCAACTGGCCACCCCAGGAGTGTAGAGGAAGGGGAGATTAAGGACAGGCCCTCCAGCCTACCCCACTTCCCACCTCTGTGTGTGACACCGACCCAGGGCCCCCCAGAACACTGTGAGCCCAACTAATAGGCTGAGAAAAGTCAGTTTCTCAAAATAGCATTTAGACAGTCAGAAATGTCACTAAAGTTTCAGAATCACTTATCTTGCAGGCTCTTCGAGATAGCTCCGCCAAATCACTAGTCCCCACGATCCAACTGACCGAGAGTAAATCCAAAAATAATCAAGGAGCACAGCCACATGGATAAAATCCACATATCCAGGGTGTTAATTCAGAACAGTGCTTAAGTTCAGCTAAAAAGTCACAAATCGGCCAGTCCTCTCATAGGACGAATAAATAATTCAGACCACACACAAGGACATGATCCAAGCCCTTTAAACGAAATAAATGGCGTCTCCAGGACACTTCACTAGGTGATACCAGGTCTCTTCAAAACTCTCCAAAGCACTACACTAATCTCTCCAAGTCTTCACCCTTGGAGCATCATGCCCTCTTCTCAGACGCCAAATAATCCAGTATCTCACTAAATAAGTCCCAGCTCGTGTTGTTCAGCATTAAAACACTGAACACACCAGGTTTCTCTGAATCCTCGGCGCCGAAACACCACGGCTTGTCCCAAGTCTCCAACGTTCCAACCACGGACAAGGTCCCGGCCCATAAAGCAAGACAAAAAACGGGCCGAACTAAAACGGGAGAAAAGGCATAGGCGAACCGAGTATATTGACGAAAAGCAAGGCGGGCACGCAAAACGAGTAGTAACAACAATAAAATAACGCCGCAGCATGATTAAAAGAGCAGCAAAAAAATTACTCAAATAAAATAAAATGGGCAAGGCGAAACAAAACAAGACAAAACAGAGCAGAGCAGTTCAAAGTGATCATTTAGAGTGACTGAGAAAATGTAGTTTGTCTAACCTGTCTTCATTTCAGCACGAACTGTTTCAGTGTAACTCTTTCATTTTGGTCCTGAATAGCTGACTTGGACCAGTCAGGATGATAGGAAGACCCTAAAATGGAGCCTGTGGATGAATCGGAACTTGGAATCTCAATTATGAGCCAGCCACAAGGGGATTGTATGGGCAGTGACTCTGGGAAATGTAGTTTTAACCTTGGCACCTTTTTCCACCAACAGAGGGAGTCCTATTGTGAGTGACAGCTGAACCAGCCAACAGAATGGTGTGGAGCTAAAGGAAATGCCCTGCTCTGTGACTGGAAAGATTAGATCAGTTGTGACTGTGAAGAGAGAAGGAGCTCTGTGCTTCTACGGTGTATATTTTCGCGCAGGAAGCGCATGTGAGGCCCTGAGTTTCGATCTGCAGCCTTTGTGAGTGCCAGTCTGGACTGAATCCAAGTTGTGCGGAGAAAGAAGCACCAGAAGTGTGGAAACCAGGCTCACCTGGTAAAAGACTGGAGAAATTGCTGAATCACGTTCAGTGTGTCAGGAACTGAAGCTGCTGTGTGTGCTCCCGGGTATTTTGCAGTAATTGCGATCGGGATCGAGGAGCAGCCTGCCTGGTATAGTACTTTCCTTTTACATAAGATTGTGCGTAGTGCTTGTGGAGAATCGCTATTTCCAGTCCCCTGTGCTGTATGTTGAAACTGGAAGCAAACCCCAGCTTGTCTCGGACTAAATCTACTTGCTATAAACTGCAGTGGGGTCCAGTCACAAGGACCTTGTCTCTGACAATGCAGAGAACATCCACCATCCAGTTCTCAGCTTGGGTATTGTGAGTACAAATCAGGGTATTCCCCTGCAGCCTGTTTTCAATCACAAGTGTGTCATCTAATTCTTGTTGTTTCCCTGCTTCACGGACTGAGCCATCCGGCTCCAGATTACAAAGCTGGGTGTTGTGCATATATTTTTTTCTACAGGACCCTCTCCATCTGCACCTGCCGGCCAACCCCGGGCAACGGACCTGGCTAGCCCCCCCAACCTGGGTACCCAGAGTGTGACTTTTTAGACCCTGTATGTGTGCACAGTACTGTGATTTAATGCCACCAATTAACCTGATTTCCCCCTCCCGTGTTACTGTCCCCTAAATAAATCAGATTATTTGTTATTATACTATATACTGTCTTTGGTGTTGGTACTTATGGAAACAGTATTGTATTTCGCAGTGTGTGTTGTTTAGCCTTATTTTACAGGGGGTCCTCAGAGATGTGCTGCAGAATCAGTCTCGAGGGTAAGTGGTGCTTTATGAGTGAACAGTGTGTATACATGGGGTATTGGGCTGTAACTCCTGTGTACTGTGTGAGCCACTAGAGGGAACCAAAGGGGGTCATGGTGTCCCAGAGGGCTGTGATCAAGCTAGTCTAACCACTACAAAGCCTGAACTCTGGGTGGAGGCACCCGCCATAGAACCTAGTCCCCTCAGCCTGTCAGTAGTCAAGCAGGCAGGGGTAGTAGCCCTTGGGATAGCGCCACCTGGGGGTTACATGTAGATAAAGCCAGGGACTGTTGCATAACGATAGTGTGGGATACAGACTTGGGTTAGATTGTGTGGTGATGGTAGTGTAACATGGAGAGAGGGAGGGGGAGAGGAAGAAAGGGGAATGGAAGTATAATGGAAAGTCACTTGGGGTTGAGGGAGGGGGGTGGACAAGAGGATAAAGCAGTCACTGTGATAGACCAGGCAGGAAGAAGCCACTTTATCAACTGCAGTCACCGAAGTACAGTAGGTTGTCATGAACAAGTCTTTTAAAGCTATTCAGGGGATCAGACTTTGAGGTTTGAACCTGCAATGGGCTTTATTCCAGGCAGCCAGGAGGGAACGGCTTATAGCCATGTTTCCAAACCGGGAACGGGAGGTTGGAACATAGAAACATAGAAACATAGAAACATAGAATTTGACGGCAGATAAGGACCGCTTGGCCCACCCAGTCTGCCCATTTCCCTACCTACTGGATAAGCTGCAGATGCTTGTTAACCAGCAGCCTACTTCTTTCTACCCCCACCCCCCAGAATTGCCTTATGACTATCCCATGCATACTTGAATTCCACCACTGATTTTGACTCCACAACCTCCTCCGGAAGGCCATTCCATGCATCCACAACCCTCTCTGTGAAAAAATACTTCCTTAAATTACCTCTGAGCCGCCCCCCTTCTATCTTCAAATTGTGCCCTCTTGTTCTTGCACACCTCTTTTTTTGAAAGATGCTACCCTCTTGGACTTTGTTGATTCCCTTGAGGTACTTGAAAGTTTCTATCATGTCCCCTCTCCCTCCTTTCCTCGAGGCTACATATTAAGCTCCTTAAGTCTCTTCATATGTCCTCCGTGCAGACCCTGCACCATTTTAGTTGCCCTCCTCTGGACAGCTTCCATCCTGTCTATGTCTTTGCGGAGATTGGGTCTCCAGAACTGCACACAGTACTCAGATGGGGTCTCACCAGCTGTCTGTACAGAGGGATAATAACTTCCTGTTTTCTCTGGTGATGCCTCTCCCCATGCATCCCAGTATCCCCCAGCCTCCTTGCTGCCTTCTCACATTGCTTTCCCACCTTTAGGTCATCTGATATGACTACCCCAGGTCCCTTTCCATTTTGTTGTTGTTAGTATCTCACCCCCATTGTGTACTCTTCCCTGGGTTTTTGTTTCCCAGGTGCATTACCTTGCACTTCTTAGCATTGAATCTAAGCTGCCATACATTTGACCATTCCTCTAACCTTGCCAAGTCCCTTCTCATCCTTTCCACCCCACCTGTGCATCAACTCTGTTGCAGATCTTAGTGTCATCTGCAAAGAGACATACTTTTCCTTCCAGTCCTTCTGCAATGTCACTTATAAAGACATTGAAGAGGACTGGTCCTAATATTGAACCCTGCGGTACCCCGCTAGTAACCCTCCTTTCTTCTGAGTGGACTCCATTTACTATTACTCTCTGTGTCCTATTCTCCAGCCAATTCTTTACCCAGGCTGTCATCTTGGGACCCACTCCCAGGCTGGCTAACTTGTATATTAATCTTTGTGTGGGACTGTGTCAAATGCCTTGCTAAAGTCTAGGTAGGCCATGTCCACAGCCCCTCCTGATCTACTACTTTGGTCACCCAGTCAAAGAAATCTATCAGATTCATCTGGCATGACCTTCCCGCTGAGAATCCATGCTGCCTAGGGTCTTGTGCCCTCTGGCCTCTAGATACTCGACAATTCTTTCCTTTAGAAGTGATTCCATCATTTCCCTATCACTGAGGTTAAACTAACAGGTCTATAGTTTCCTGCTTCTGCCTTGCTCCCACTTTGTGAAGGGAATCACATCTGCCTTCCTCCAGTCCTCGGTACCACCCCATCCTCCCATGATTTGTTAAAGAGGGTAGTCAGTGGTGTCACTAGTTCTACCCTTAGTTCTTTTAGAATTCTGGGATGAATCCCATCAGGCCCCATTGCTTTGTCCACCTTCAGTTTTAAGAGTTCTTTCAGAACCCTTTCTTCTGTAAATGGGCTGGTATCAACTTCTGTATCCAGAGTGTTACTACTGTTTGTTTTATGTACCTCCCCTCTTCCTTTGTAAATACTGAGCAAAATATTTGTTTAGTATCTCTGCCTTTTCACATTCTCCTCTGCCCACCCTCCCTCCCCTTTATTAAGCCTCACTATCCCTCCCTTGGTCTTCCTTTGCTCCTGATGTACCTATAAAGGTTTTATTCCCTTCTTAACTGGTTGGCTATCCTTTCCTCAGTTTGGGCCTTTGCTGTTCTGACTGCCTTCCAGCCTCCTTTGCTTTAACTGATACAGTTCTCTGTCCTGCTCCTGCTAGCGTTCCTTGTACTTCCTGAATGCTTTCTTTTTCTCTTGAACCTTCTGCCACTTCCTTTGAGAACCATAGTGGTTTCTTACATCAATCTTGTTTTGTTTATTGCTTCACACAAAGGCTCGTTACCTCTGTGATGGCAGTTTTATTATTCCCCATTGTTCTTCCACCCTCCTTCCCACCCATTTGCTAGTGCATTCATAGGCACTCACCCATTTAGGCAAAGTCAGCCTCCTAAAGTCCAGTACTTTTGTCTTTGTATGGCTTGACTCTATTGCTGTGTTTATTGTGAACCATACTGTTGGATGGTCGCTAGTTCCAGATGGCTACCCACTTCTACATCTGTGATCCTCTCTCCATCTCCATTTGAGAGTATCAAGTCTAATATTGCTCCCTCTCAAGTGGGCTCCAGTACTAAGTTGTCTAAGGCATGCCCCTGTAGGGCATCTAGAATAACTGCACTCTTCGAGTGGCAGCTGCAACTGCGCTCCAGTTAACATCTGGCATATTCAGATCACCCATCAGCAATATCTCCCTTTTTCTGCCATTCTAAGTATACTTTCTATCATTTCCTTGTCCATTTCCTCCCCTGAGAAGGGTCTGATACAACCCCTATGCGGATTGTGGTGCCATTGCCTGTCTCCAAATTTACCCACAGTGCTTCTTCTCCTCCCTGTTTACCCTTTTGTTCTGTTGCTTTTATTCCTTCCCTTATGTAAGAACTACTCCTCCCCTCTTTTACCCTCCCTGTCCCTCCTGTAGATAGTGTATCCTGGTATGTTTACGTCCCAGTCATGATTTTGTGTGTACCATGTTTCTATGACTGCCACGATATCCAGATGTTCCTCCTCCATCAAGGCCACTAATTCAGGAAGCTTGTTACCTAGACTACGGGCATTGGTACTCATTGCTCTCCATTTTTTTTGATGGCCTTACCTTCTGTTGCAGCATCCCCCACTGACCGTTCTACCTTGGTCTTTTTCTCATTTAGTACCCTGTTTTGTAGGGAGAGGCTGGGATTTTTCTGCTGATTGTCAGTGCCTCCCCCATTGACTAGTTTAAAAGCTTGCCAATGAAGCATTTAAACTGATTGCTACATCTAGCATAATCAAGGAGTTACTGCGTAGGGGGTAGGGACAGGTAATTCATTGAAAGAGGTTGGAAATATGGGGGGGGTAGTTTTGCCAGCAGGGCTTTGTAGAGCCAGGTGATAGAGTGGAAGAGATGCCTGGTTGCTAAGGAGGTCCACCCAAGGTAAGCATACAGGTCACAATGATGAGTCTGATGGTGAGCATTGGAAATGAAGCATATTGCTCTGTGATAGAGAGTGTCCAGTTGACGTAGCAGGGCATCAGAGCATCTGCCATATAGAATATCGACATAGTCGATAAGTGGTATAAAGGTTGTTTGGACCAGGCGCAGTCTGGACTCAGAATCGAATAGAGATTTATTCCTATAAAAGAAGCCAATTCTTTGACATAATTTCTTTGCAAAGGAGTTGATGTGAGCTGAAAAAGTTAGGTGTTGATCTAGTTCACAGCCTAGGTATTTAAAATTGTGGACTAACTTGAGATCATCGCCATGGAGAGTCTTGATGGGGGGCAAGGAAGCAAGCGAGATAGGGATGGAGGGCCAGCGGTTGGAATAGAACATCACTTTTGTCTTTTTATTTTTTGAAGGTGCCTTGCCTCCATCTGAACCAGCTTTTTAGTCCCAAAAGGAAGGGATGGGATCATATGTTGCCTCCAAGTAGCTGGCAGCTTGATTCTTTCACATCCTGGTCTGATGAACTCACTCCCAAGATCCAACATTTCTTGATGTAAGATTTTTAAGATGCTCTCCAAATGAATCAGTGGGGCATTTTTTAGATAGTGTTTTTAATTTTTATAGGATTTATAGGCTCATTTTGTTTCAAATCAATGCCCCCGTTCAACTAACAAGACACATCAGACAATGGCACACATGGGCTGGACCATCAGACATAAAAAGGAAAAGAAATGGGCTGCCATGCCAACTCCTTAAGCGAAAATTTGGTCCCGTCCCTCTCTTTACAGACTAAATCAAAAACTATGCAAGTAGAGCTAGCTGTTTCAGAGGAAGGTGAGACCCCTTCATGTCTTTTGAGGTAATGTTTAATCCGATGCTCTTTATTACAGAAAACCAAAGAGAAATAATTCTTTATCAAACTGTTTTCAGAGTCTGAAGGTGAAAATAGATGAGAGTTCTGGGAGTTTGTAGGCAAGGTAGTCACAGTAGAAATATGGAGGCACTGGGCAGGTGGATCAAAACTTTATTAAGAACATAAGTCTCCATGGTATTTGACTTTATGCACATGACATGTATAAAAACCTCAGGATTTTCTATCTCTGCCTCAAGGGAGTGACCACTAAGACTGTTCTTCCCTGGTCTGGTATATGTCATTGCTGGGTCTCTTGCATTCTTCATCTTGCATCCAGTTGCATCTGCTAGTCAAAGAACCTCAGCACAAAAACATTAAGGCAAGAGTTACCCGGAAAGCACATTGACAATAAAGCCAGGTTTCAAAGAAATGTAAAATTACACGTCCAAATAATTTAAAGCATTGTGGGAAGTATATGCAAATCACCATGAAAGAGTGTCTTCTTGTCAGCTTTTCCAGGGTGTGTGAGCAACCAGTGAGCACAATACACTGTTGCTTAAAGCAGATCCAGTCTAAACTCGTTCATGGTGATTTGCATATACTTACCACAAGGCTTTGCATTATGAGGATATGCATAATTTTACAATTACATCTATTGTCAGCTTTGACAAAAGCCACCACAAAGCATGTTCAAGTGGCTAAAAATCTGTGACTGTTTAAAAATTGGGGGCAGCTACTTGAGATGGACTAGTTTGACCCCAAATTTTCAACATGGATTTCTTGGGAACCACCTCATGAACACTGCCACTGTCATTTCATTACTTAGTCCAGAAAGGTGATTTCACAGTCGCTGTGCGAAATCACCTTTCAGCATGAGTGAATGAAATGACAGTGGCAGTCTTCATGAGGTGGTGTCCCAAAAAGGCCATGTTGAAAATTTGGTGAAACAACTCCAAAAAATAGCAGAGGTTCATACTAAGGATCATACTAAGACGGTTAGGTGCAAGGGGGCTTGGGGCCCATGACCAAACCTGTTTAATTATAATATCCAATCCATTCATCATTAAGGAACACTTTATCCAGACGATTTTTAAATGCTAACTTGGAATCACTTGAGATAACTTCAAGTGGGAGTTTGTTCCACAGATTTGCAATTCTCTGAGTATAGAAATGTTTGTGGGAGGTATGATGGAATTTGGCTCTGATAATCTGAAAAGGATGTCTTCTAGTATTATATGTATCATCTTTGAACTCAAAACCCAGTTCTGTAAATAGATATGGATCGTGAACTATATCAAACATAAAGAAGAGATCACCTTGTAGACATCTACATGATAATGGCTTAAGATTTAGTTCCTTCATACAGTTAACATATGGGATATTGTGAAGACCTGTTATATGCTTTGTGAACCTCTTCTGTATTTTTTCCAGAGCTGTAATCTCCCGTATTTTATATGGACTCCACAACTGGGAGGAATATTCCAAGTGAGGTCTAGCATATGCCCTGAACAGAGGAAGCATAACCACCAGATCTTTAGACTTAATATTTATTTTAATTGACCAGATTACTTAGTTTTATTGATGGCCTCATTAATTTGTTATAGACCATATTGTTAGATATGAATATTTCCAAGTCTTTTTTTATCATTAGTGCTTTCTAACGAAGACCCATTTAGTGAAAAAAATGAAGATGGGTTATTGAAACCTACATGCATCACCTTGCACTTAGATGCATTTAGTTTCATGCCCCAATCTTTAACCCATTGAGATATGCTATCTAAATCTTATTGGATTATAGAAATATTATCTGCATTATTACATGGGCCACCAGTTTTGACATCATCTGCATATTTAATTGTAGATGACAAGCATTTCTTGGTAAGGTCAGCTATGAATATCTGAAAAAGACAGGGACCCAACACTGACCCCTTTGACCCACCACTTGTAACTAACCCTATATCTGATAAATGACCTCTAATAAGTGTGACACTTGGCCAGCTGGTTATGATTGTTCTTTGATATTTGCAATATAAAAATGTAGTGTGTGATTGTCTCCTTAAGGCAGCTGTGCCATGGGTCCCACCCCTTCCCCAGGTTTTAGTGGAAAGTACAGGATATATTAACCTGAAACCAGAGGTAATTAAAAGACAAGAGAGAAGGGTCTCCTGTTTCTGACTTAACTAGAACTGACCCATCTGCCAGGATATAGGGTTCGTAAACGTTTATGACGTCTTAGAGGAAAAACATGTTCCCACCATGGTGCTAAAGCTATAAAAAAACATTTGATGCCTTGGGAACAGGAAACCACACAAGATCAAAGAAAATGTTGATTAAAGACTGTCACAATTTGGGAAATTAGTTTGTGCTGAAGTCACAGTATTTAAAATATCTACTGACAGGAAGATCATTGGTTGTATAATTTTTATATTTTAAAAGGAGGAGCTAGATTACATCATAGAAGGGATGGAAACACAGAGTTTAAACTGCATTCTGTGTTTCAACTGAGTGGCATATCTTCTTGGACTCTTAATAAACAAGATCTCTAACTTAGGCACTTAGATGTAATACATTAGATAGAAAAGGTCTAACTGTATGTTGGTAGGAGTTTGTAGTTTTCTTTGTTTTCTTGTAAGTGATTGTATGCTTTGTGATATAGTGTTCTGTGTTTACATTTTACATATTTTTATCCATTTTTAAGTAAACCTTTCATTTGAAAGCTACTGCCTGGATCTTCCAAGTTCTTTCTTTTGCATGTGACGTATGGAGGGTTAAGATTGACAAAAATGTTCATAAGCTTGATAGTGTTACCAAACTGGGAAAAGGTAAGAATATACCTAAGGTCTTTTATAGAGTTTTAAGGGTTCATTTTGGATACCTGGTTAGGTGCCCTTAGGCAAAAGATATCTAGCATCCCCCCAAAGAGCAGATTATCGGAGCCTGTACATTTGGGTATGCTAGCATAAGGTTCACAATTTGAATCCCCCCAGAACTTGAGACTAAAGGTGATTTGGATCCACAAGCAGACAGGAGGGTTACCCTGTCTGCTACCTGTTCACATTACTGTGCTCGGAGGTTGGCACTGTGGGAGCAGAGGGCCTGACCTGCTGAGTGTGTTTATGACAATAAGTACCCTCTGTGTTCTTTATACTAACCTGTTTTCTATTCATCTAACAATGTGTCTGTTAATACTGGCGTGAAGAAGTTTAGTAACCAGATCTTCATGGAGCAGGACATCAAACGCTTTGCTAAAATCCAGATATATAATGTTAAATGGTATCCTATTGTCTAAATTCTTGCTGATGTTTTCGTAAAAGCACATTAGATTACTTAGCTTCTACCCTTTCTGAAACCGTGCTGTTCAATATCAATGTTATCTAAGGTGTAACTTATAAGATCCTTAATAATGCTTTCAAGTACTTTACATACTGTACATGTCAGACTAATTGGTCTGTAAGTTTCCTAGTTAGAACGTAGGCCCTTCTTGTAAATTGATGCAACAAATGCAGATTTCCACTCCTGGGGTACATAGTGAGACTGTAACCAGTGTTCAAATAATCTTAGGGGGTGGGAAATATGTTCAGGCAGTAAATATAATAGATGACCGGTATTTTCGTCAGGCCCTGGGGTGAATTTTAGTAAAAAGAGTTTGATATGAATCATATCATCTAATAGGGTTATATTACACTCATTTGTAACCGACACATTAATATTTTTTTGAACTGGTTTAGTTAGAAATACCTCACATTTTTGATTCAGGATGTTGGCCATGTTTAAAGGTTCATGAGAGAGAATAGACTTGTGCAATAAAGGACCTACCTGGCAGGTTGTTTTTTTTTTAAGGGAGTTAATCTAAGAACAGAATGATTCCCCATTATTTTTGTTAGCAATCCTTGCTAGATTGTATTTCCACTTTTTCTTGGCTTTCTTAATCATAGAGTTGCACTTCTTGCGTGTTTTGAGAAAAGAGGACCAGTTGTCCTTGGTCTGTGACTTTAAGTATATTGTGTATTTTATTTTTCTAAGTACCCATTGGATTTGTTTGGCTAGCCATTTGGGCTTATGTTTCCTTTTGTTATTTTTAAATATAAAGGGATATATCTATCATGTAAGGATAGTAAAGGGTCCATCAGATAGTTCCAGCTTTCCCTTATAGGTAAGGAGGAGACAATGGCATCCCAGTTAATAATATTGCGTTCGGCAATAATTCTACATAAGGCAGCTTTACTATACAGATAGATTTTAGTAGAGTTGGTGCTTGTACAAAAACTATGATCTAAAGAAAAGCTGATGGAATTATGATCACTATTACAAATGGGGGTAATATGTAAACATCATGAATGTTTAAGTGGTTTCTATGAAAAACAAAATCTAAAATATTGTTACCTCTAGTGGGGGATCAAAACACATTGCTCAAGGTTTAGTTGATGGGAACATGACAATAATTTCTTTCCTGCACTTGTGTGGGCATGTCCAGATACCCAGGATATGTCACCTAAGTTGAAGTCGCCCATACAGATAGTGCTACCTAGCTCACAAGAGTTTTCTAATTCAGAGATAATACCCTCATTGATTTTTTTTGTCAGCACTAGGGGGTTGATAGCATATACCCTGTATTATATTCTCTACATCAGATAGTGTTTTGATCCAGATAGATTCAATATTCAATTCAGGGTTTTTGATTTTGTCAGAGATCTCAACTGAGTCAATACTATACTGTTAATAAATGTGGCAACCCCACCTCCCATTCTATTAGATCAGTTTAAGACGTACTGAGTGTTTCCAGGTAATATACAATCCCAGACAGATTTGTCTTCACCCCACATTTCCGTTATGGCTATATCATCTACTTTGTCTTCATGAATTCTAATTTTAAGCTCGTCTAACTTATTTTTGAGGCCTCTAGCATTAAGATAAAGAAATTTTCGATGGTGGTTCCTTCCTGTAGAATTGGGCATAAGATCTGACCTAACGTTAAGAGAGGCAGGTCGGTCATGTCTCTCCCCTCAGTATATCTGTATATCTAGTTTAAACATGTATTAATTAACGGAAGAAATGGTAGGGCAGCATAGAGGGAGGGGCGACCAAGGGAGAGAGATCTTTGGCAGGGTGGTGGGGTGCAGTGGCTGTGGAACGGCTATGATCCTAAATTGGGCTTGGAGGATGGGGGGTTGTATGATGTGTAAGCAGCTCACTCAGCTGAGGGAGGAAGTGTGAGGCTAAGGTGGGAGTTAAATGGGGGGGAGCTGGGAAAAGGGGGTAGAAAGACAGGGACAGTATAAGCCAAGAAAGGAGTGGGAAGGGCTGAGTGGATTCACCCGGAGGATCAGATACACTGTTCCGGAAGTCAAGGGCTTGGGAGGGAGAGGATGGAAGAGGATCCGGAGGGGATAGACCAGAGGTGGTAACAGACAGCCGCAAGTCCAGAGTTGGGACAGGGATGCCCGAGACAGGAGGAAAGGGGTCAGTGGGAATTGACAGCAGGAGGTCTAGAAGCACAAAAATGACACCTGTAGCTAGGGAAAAGGGGTCAGCCAGGGATCAGGAGGAGTGGAAGACAGAAGGCTCAGGAAAAGGCAGACGAATGCCCAGAATGAAGGATGATGTAGGCATTGGTGAAATGGGCCAGAGGGTGGAGGTAACAAATAGTTTTGCCTCCCTAGGTATCCTAGTCAAAAACAATTTGGAGGTAGGGGTCCAGCAGGGGCCATCAGAGAAGGGGGGGCAGAGTGGCTGGGGCATGTGGGGAGAAAGATCTCAGGTGCAGTGGAAGGGGGAAAGGAGGAGGCGGGCACATTGCATGCAGGGGAAGGGATGGAGGAGGGGACGGGCACATTAGGGACACACCTGGGGTGGCAATAGGGGAACTGTGGCATAAGAAAAGGGGTGGAAAGTAAGCACTGGAAGAGCTGGAGTTGAGCTCCTGGGAGGCTGAAAAAGAACGGGAGGAATCCCTGCAGGAGCTGCAGTAGGAAGCTGGGGCATGTGCCAGGTAGGGTTCAGGATAGAGGAAATATGCAGACAGGACAGGTGGTGAGGAGGAAGACTTCCCCAAGTGGGGTACGATGCCTAAAACCTTCTGCAAAGATTGGCGGGACAGGAACAGTTGGAAGGAGATCAAGCACAGTTGGCACAATCTCACACAGTGATGCAGACGGGGAAAGGCCAGGAGCAGATAGAGGGGGGTCAGGTGAAGTTGGCTCATGTTCAAGCAGCGATGCAGGAGGGGTTTGCTGGGATGAAGGAGGCCAGGCGGAAGTACAAGGAATGAAGAGGTACAGGAGGGGGTAGTCTGAGGAAAGGCTAAAGGGAGAGGGTGAAGAGGGACAGATGCCGGGTGTGGGTATAAATCAGGATAGGTTAGGTGATGGGGAACAAAAGATGAGCAGGGTCAGAAACTAAGTCAGGATGGAACTTGAGGAAGAGTCCAAAGGGAGCCAAACCCCACAACACAAAGCTAGAGGCCAACAGGACACCCAGAAAGAAGGGGGCAGTAGGATGGCACTCTTGGGGACTCCATAATTAAGGGGCTAAAATGAGGAAAGAAGGGAGCAAAAAACAATGCAGTATGGGTACAGTGCATGCCAGGGATGACGGCGCTGGAGGTGAGGCATCATATTCCTTCCTGGGGTAAGCAGCAGGATGAAAGGACATGTCTGGTGTTTCACCTGGGCACAAATGACTTGGTGGGGAACAGTGTGATGGAGGTACAGACAAGGTTCGAGGAACTCACTAGGTTCTGTAGAAGCAACACGGTTTTTCCTTCCATTTCCTTCTCTGAGGTGTTGCCAGTACCAAGAGCAAGCACACCCAGAAAGGAGAAGATAAGGGCATTCAATAATTGGCTACAAGCTTGGTGCAGTCAGATGGGGTTTGGCTGGATAGGTGATTGAGGCTCTACATGGGAGGAGGAGGGGCTGTATGCCCAAGACAGGATGCACCTGAGCTCTTCAGGGGCAGCTGCACTAAAGAGTAAACTGGGGGACTCAATGACAAGGAAGTTCAAATTAAATTAAAGGGGGGGCTAAGGACATGGCCATCCTTACATAAGGCAGAGCAGAGAGGCTATCAGCCTCCCCCCCAAGTCACAACACTCATCAAAGGAACAGTTAGTAGCAGGGAAGGACGGGATGGGGCTACATGCTGGAGGGCTTTGGTTGCAAATGCCAGGAGCCTGGGGAACACAATGGGAGAACTGGAGGCCACCATGATGGAGGAGAACCTAGACATTGTAACAGTGAATGAGACTTGGCTGAACGAGCACCAATCCTGGGAGATGGTGATTCCAGGGTATTGTTTGTTTAGGAAGGATCGGGAGGGAAAGGGGGGGAGGGGTGGCATTATATGTCCGGGAAGGAATTGGGGCCATGGAAGGGCAGGATGAGGAGGGGGAAACAGAGATAATGTGGGTCACCCTAGACAGGGGACAGGGGGAAAACCTGCGCATTGGGCTAGTCTCTAGGCCTCCTATGCAGGAGGAGGAAGGGAATAGAAACTTTGTGGCATCCGTAGCGAGGATGGCACGGAAAGGGGAAATTGTGCTAGCTGGGGACTTAAACCTTCTGGACATCAACTGGGAGGCCCAGACAGCAATCTCTGCAAGGAGCAGGGGCATCTTAGAGGCTCTTCAGGGCATATTCCTGCTGCAGAGGGTCAGTGAGCCCACTAGGGATGTAAACCTGTTGGATGTGGTCCTCACAAATGGGGACAGTGTGGAGGAGGTAGAGGTGGGGGAAGAGCTTGGCACCAGTGACCACAGGGCTGTCAGGTTCAAGGTAAGAGTGGGCAGGGTGAGGGTTAGGATGAGAACCAAGGTAATGGACTTCTGGAAGGCTGACTTTCATGGAATGAGGAAGGTAGTTAGGGAAGAAATGTTGAGGATAGGAGATGTGCAGGGGGTGGAGGAATTATGGGCAGCCATCAAGAGAGGGGTATTTAAAGCCATGGACTCATGTATAAGAAGCGTTAGAAAGAAGAAAGAAAAGACCTCTATAGTTCACTAGAGAAGGGTTGTTAGGGGTCAAGGAGAAGACTAGAGCATTCAAGAGGTAGAGGAGGACACAAAAGGATGAGGACAGGGAAACCTACAGGGAAAAAAGAAAGGAGGCTGGGCAAAAGATAAGGAGGGCTAAGGAGGCCACTGAGGAGAGGATAGCGAAGCAGGCAAGGAGGGGGGACAAAATCTTCTTTAGGTACATTTGAGAAAGGAGGAGGGCACATCATAGGACTGGGAGGATAAGGGGGGGAAAGTGGAACATTACTGGAAGGGGATTTCGAAAAAGCAGAGGCATTAAATAGCTATTTTGCCTCAGTCTTCATGCAGGAAATAGAGGGCAGAAGACCAGGACGGGCTGGGGAGGATGACAGCCACAGGTAGGTGGTTGTGGCAGAATTCACGGCGGAAGGAGTAAGGGAAATGCTGGGTAGACTTAGGGTGGACAAGGCAACGGGGCCTGATGGAATACACCCAAGGGTTCTCAAGGAGGTGAAGGATGAATTGGTGCCTCATCTGGCAAGGCTGTTTAACTTGTTCTTGGTCACAGGAGTGGTGCTAATGGATTGGAAGAGGGCAGGGGTGGTCACACTACATAAGGGGACAGAAGGATGAGATCAAAAACTACCATCCCATTAGTCTTACCTCGGTGGTATGGAAGGTAATGGAAACACTACTTAAGATCAGGTTGATAGAATACTTGGAGATGAATGGCATGCAGGATGACAGGCAGTATGGCTTCACCAAGGGAAGGTCCTGTCAGACTAACCTGAAAGAGTTTTCTGATGGGGTGACACAGATAGTGGACCAGGGAGGAGCAGTGAACATGACCTATCTAGATTTCAATAAGGCCTTCAACACCGTTCTGCATGGTGGAATGGTGCATAAGCTGGACAGACTAGGGGTGGACCTCAGGAGCACCAGGTGGGTGGAAAACTGGTTGAAGGGAAGGAGTCAGATGGTGGTGGTAAATGGGACACATTTTACGGAAAGGGCGGTGACCAGTGGGGTGCCACAAGAGTCAGTGCTAGGACCAATACTTTTTAACATCTATGTTAGTGACCTTGCGGAGGGACAGGTGTGCCTGTTCGCAGATGATACAAAGGTCTGCAATAGGGTGGATTCACCTAGTGGGGTGCAAGCCATGAGGTGGGACCTGGAGAGGCTGGAGAGGTGGTCTGGCACCTGGAAATTGAAGTTTAATGCACAAAAGTGCTCACTGATGCACCTAGGGGGGAGGAGGAATAGGAGGGAAACTTACTCCCTTGTGGGGGTGGTGATTAAGGAGAAGGAAACGGAAAGGGACCTGGGGATAATGGTATTGCGTGACCTCAAGGTGGGCAGCCAGTATAGCAGGGTGGTGGGAAAGGCAAATGGCATGCTGGCCTACATTGCGAGGGGTTTTAATAGCAGGAAGAGGGAAGTGCTAATGCCGTTATATAGGACCATGGTCAGGTCACATCTGGAGTATGGGGTGCAATTCTGGAGGCCTCACCTACGAAGAGATGTTGAGTTGATGGAAAGGTTACAGAGAAGGGCAACCAAAATGGTATGACGGATGCAGGATGTACCCTATGAGAGAAGATTGAGAGGCCTGAATTTGTACCCTCTGGAGACTAGGAGGGAGAGGGGGGACATGACTGAGACCTTTAAGTATCTGAAGGGAATAAATAAGGTGGAGGGTGATAGCTTGCTCAAACTGAAGAAGGGCATGAACACGAGGGGACATAGCCTCAAAGTGGAGGGTGGGCAATACAGAGGTAATGTCAGGGGGCAGTTTTTCATGGAGAGGGTGGTGGAGGCCTGGAAAAAGCTGCCTGAGGAGGTAGTGGCAGCTGAAATAGTGGGGGGGGGGTTCATGAGGGCTTGGGATAGATTTAAGGGGTTGGAAAAAGAGGGAGGAAGCATAACAGAAGGGGGGAGGTAGGGTGTTGGGCAGACTAGATGGGCCCGTGGGGCCTTTCTCTGCCTTCACATTTCTGTATATCTGTGTGTAATTAGGTTAACAAATTGTTTACCAAGGAGTGCTGTTCCACGTCTACTAAGGTGTAGACCGTCCCCACAGTACAGCTTGAGGTGGTCAGAAAATTCCTCCCAATGTGTAATACAAGACAGCTGTTGTTTAAAACACCACTTTCTGAGCCATTCATTTAGCTGTCTGTCTGATCCTGTTTGATCCTATTGTTGCATTATGACAAGGGGTCTTGGTAGGGTTAGGTGTTAAGTTCTTTAGGTTAATAAGGTCCTTAGTCCTGGATGTAGTAGAAGGGATTACGTTAGGTAGTGATGAATGATGAAAAGGGGACTGATCTGATAGGGCACATGTACTGGTGCTGCCCTGATGACCTAGAGAGTCAATAGGAATGGCGGGGGGAAGCGGTGGGAGCAACCATGTCATCCTCTAGATTTACCAATAATGGATGATATCTATTTTCCAGACTAAGGTTGAAGGCATTAGCCTTGCGACCCTTTTTAAAGGGTTTTCTGCTTTGAACTTCATACCAGATATCGTCGGACCCTTCACAGTTATCATCTTCTACACCTCTTTTTTTAATATTCAGATCTCTATGGGGGCTACTACCAGAGGGGTGAGATGTGGTGGGTAGGAGACTAGCCCTTTCGGAGGCTGTGCAGTCCTTCCTGCTCTGTGTTACACGGGGCCATTCAAATTTTCTACACGCACATGTAACTTTGGTCATTTTCAATATTTTCACTCCAAATTTTCAGTATAGCCATTTTATCACACCACCTCATCAACAGTACAGCTGTCATGTTTCACATAGTGCCCATAATGTATTTTTGCACCTGTGGTATGGAATGCCGTTTTCCCACAAATCTGAACATTTTCACCCATGGAGGTCATGAGGTACAATAATAAGAAGACTATGTTCAACATTTAGGGTAAAAATATGAAAAAATGACAAAGTTGTGACTATTCATTGGAATTTCGTTATGCAGGCTCGTAACTGCATAAATTTTGAATAGTTGCACCCCACATTTTTATACCCCTGCTCCATGTCCCTCTCTATGTGGAGGGAGCCCCAGCCCCCGACATTCACCAGCTGATGCGGACCAGCTACCCCCAGGGCTTACTCCCCCAGTGGGGTCAGCGAGGGGGGCCCACCCCCACCAAGACCGTTTCCAGTACAGGGGTCGGCGCCGTGACTATTTGGGGGCAGGACCTGCAAGTTCCCTCCATCATCCACCGTGAGCTTTTTTCCTCTGGTTTCTCCCCTTCAGGGGTGGAGCATGTAAGGACACCAGCAACGGTGCCACGCATGCTCCCTTGTGCACACTCCATCAGGCATCTGCTCCACCTCTGACCTGATGTCTGCATCATCGGTGTGCCTGCCCCAGCCACTGCAATGGGCCAAGCATGCACCGACAACTGGTTGCCCCCCCCTTCCCAGAGAAGGACAGCTGTCCCTGGAACACTTAATTCTTCCCCTCCCCTGCCGACCCCAGGTGGCCCACGCTCACTCCCTAACACGGGTCGCCAGTGTGGCGCAAGGTGTGGTGTCCAGTGCCTCAACCCTCAGTGCCACTGGGTCAGCAATGCACCCCACATTTTCAACATAGCCTTCTTACTAACCAAGCTTCTGTATTCAAACACTGTCCAAAATATAACAGCTTGTGAAAACATACTTCAGGCAGGCATTTCCTCCCACCAGAAGTTCAACTAACACAATACACCCCTTCCACACAAACCATGCAAGGAAACATTCGACATTGACAAATACTTGCTATGATGTGTCCTTGACTTTGGAAATTTATCCCTCAGTTTTTAAGCCTTGTCCCTGATTTGTGAGGCAGGAAGCTGGGAAGTGTGAGTTGCACCAGCAGTGTCCAAGTCCACAGCTGCATCTGCAGGGTGGTGCCCACCCCAGAGAGTCCTGCTCATTGTCCTGCGAATCTCAGATTAGCCTCCTGGCATAATGTTGTTATCACAGTGAGCCTAATAATGAATCTAGAGACAGGATGAAAGCTGGAGTTTCAAAAGGACTTGCAGGTCGCATACAGTACTATTTTTAAACATGCCACCTACATTTACTTCATTTCTGTAGGAAGTGAAATACAACCTTGCAGCTTCCAGGGACATCAGCCACACAGCATGCTTGTGGCTGGATGACTTCATTGCAAACAGTGTGACTTAAGGACACCATGCTTCAGATTTAAATCTGGGCATCCTTTTGGCAACAGGTTTTGAGAAGAACCTTTCTGAAAGTCCAGCTCTCTGGATATGCAGGAACTAGAATCTTTACAGCAGATAAGAAAGGAGCTGAAGGACGGGGACTGGACATCATGAAGCTGGAATCCATGGAGTAAATCTCCTTTACATTAAAGACCATGCCATTACAAAAAAGCATTAAAGGAGGGTGAGGACAAGATTCAATGAACTGCAGGCAACGTGTATATTGGAGGAAATCTTAAAGTAAGTGGTCCAAAGAAAAATTAAAAAATTACCATGTACTTTGTCCAAGGCTCCAAACATCTGTCCTTTTTCAGTTATTTCATTTATACCCCAGCTGCCATTAACTCCTACTAGTCTCCTGCACTGCTTCTTACTCTTGCGTCGGTCTCTACCCATTGGCATACCCTGCTGCAATCCCCGAGCTCCCCTTCAGCTCCACCTCCATACCAGCCTCCCCATGCAGAAACCCCTCACATGCCAGGGCTCCATGTGCAGTTGGCAGAGGGGGTGGAGTCAGGATGGGAAACAAGGGCACAGTGACATGGGGGCCTAGTGTGATGTCATGTTCATGGCACCTGAATTTTACCCCTTATACACCTGCCCACCTTCACTATGATGGAAGGGGTGAGACTGCAGGGTCACCTGCAATGTCCAGATCCCCCACTAAACTTACTAGAGGAGACACTCTTCCTGGGGGGGGGGTCCCTTCCCACCTGAAGCCTTGGCATGCTGCCGCTGCAGCACCTCAACAACATTATCAACCCAAAGGAGGCAGCTGGGCTAGGGGCTTGAACCTGGGTCTCTTACATGGTTGTGCAATGATCCACCAGCCTGTACCACAATGTATGGTGAGCCCTGTGGTAGGGCCACCAGGATGGTCACGTGGCCCTGGTATTTGTGACACTGGGCTAGTGGATGGGGACGCTGCTGCAGGCTCCTTGGCCTCATAACCACCCCAGGAACTACACCAACCATTCAGGCAGACACTGGGGTACCCAGATTGAAGGATTGAGGGTAGGTGTGTGGGCGGCCTGAAGAGGCTACGTATCCTCCCGGCTGTGCACGCTGCTCATTACATACATGCATAAAACAAACACATGGCTGAAACCATTTCCTACAAGACCTGTGTTGGTGTAGTTATTCCAGGAAAGGTGTAGTGGAGGGCTACCAGAACAATAGAGAAGCTGCAAAGAATTGCAGCAGCTGGCAATTGTCTCGGGTCCTCCCTCCCCAGACCTGGGTGAAGAGAGACTACCTTCTCTTGAGGGATGCAGAATAGGCCCTGGCAACACACTAGGAGGCAGGATCACTGAGGCTGCCCACAGGGCCGTGGCATCTGGAGGAAGAGGGATTAAATAGAGCAAGAGGCTAGCAGCTCCCCTCTTTCTTCTCCTTTCTTCAGATTCCCACCTGCCTGCCCTCGTAAAAGCAGGGTACAGTGGCCAGGTCAGTTACAGCTCCCTTTGACCCAATAGGGGTGAATGCACCAGGGGTCAGGGAGTTACTTTTCCTGGTTTTTGCTCCAATTAAGGTATTTTTTTGCCTCCTCCAAAGAGTTATAAAACTTAGACAAATGGAAAAAATAATAATTAAAAAAAAGCATAAAATATATAGAGAGCTGACAAGCATTTTAATAAATGAATGCAGAAAACTGTCTCAACCTTGTGAGGCAGCTTGGGAGGATCACAGAACGATGGTACAGGGGGAAGAAGAGGGACAAGTTCACTTGGGAGCTTAAGCAGCAGGCTGGTAGGAAATAGGTCTGGGGTTATATTCTGTTTTAACTGAAATATTTGAATAGTTTGTAAGTGAAATTAGTTCTATGTGTTAAAAATTATTACCTTGAATTAGAACTGTTACTTGGGCTGTGATATTGTAACTCTTAAATACTGAAAAGCCACTGGGGGTTGGGATTGAAGGGCTGAGTATTTCTGTTTGGGACTGAAATTCGAAGCAACAGGAGCTGGTGGGCCTGTGACATCATACGGTACCTGATGTCTGCTTACACACACTGTTAGTGGGACCGAACACACACTGGACTGCATGTGTTTGTGAGACTTGGGAACTTTATTGGTGGGGTTGAAATTGGGTTTGTAAATAACTACAGTCAGTCTAGAGAGAAACTGTACTCCAGGGGAAAGGGACTGAGAAAAGGGGGTGTGCTATTATAAACAGAGGGGGATAATCAGGGTGGCCATATTCCACCATGGCAGGCATCTTCGGAAGGGTTGTAGGCTGCACAGGCTGTGGGATGGCAATAATTCTAAATTGGGCCTGGAGAGAGGGAGGCTGCCCACTCTGTAGACAGCTATCTTGTATCAGGAGTGAGGTATATTGGTTAAGGAGTAAGCTGTGGGAGCTGGGGGTGTCCAAGGATAAGGGTGTGGATATGGGCAGCAGAAGGGTGGGGCTGAGGGAGGCTGGGGCAATGCTCTGAAATTACAGGACGTTATGTTACAGCAAGCAGGAGGGGATATTAGGGACAGAGGACCCTTAGATAGGGAAGTTGATGCTAAGGAAAGCGTGCTGGGTGAACATTCTGAATACAAAGAGATGGAGGGAAGAGTCAGGAGGGGCTGTTGTGCGGAAGCCTAAAACAGCAGACTGTGGGAAGGAGCTCTAAGGTGAACAGTGCAAGAGAGGAAGAAGAGGGTCAGTTTAGAGATGCAGTCAGGGAAACTGGGTTACTTGATGGAAGCTGACATAGAGTGTCACAATAAATTTGAGCTACTAAGCAACCTAGAGGGGAGGAAGGGGTTGGTGGAAATGAGGAAACTTATACAGAGGCTGGGAGGGAGTCGGATACCCATAGGGCATCACAGACCAGCTATGGAAAGGATAGACATAGTCCCAGAGGAAGGGAAACATATATGTTAAGCAAATGGGGAGATGCAACATATCCCAGACATGAGGAGGAAAGCATGATTGGAGAGAAACTGAGAGACAAGGAGGTGGGAAGGCCCCCTTCAGCAGGGAGGTCAGTACCAAGGACAGGGGCCCTAGCTAAAGGGACCACAGAGAGCCTCTGGAGGCAGGGGTACTATTACAAGGGGAGGATGGCGGGTGGGGAAGGGAAACCATCAGGGCCAGGATAAATGGTTCAGATAAGAGAGGGTTAAAGGGACACCTATTCAGAGGGTTTGAGTTAAATGGGCAAAATAGCAAGGGAGGCAGAAGGGAGGGTGACAAGGGGTTTCTAATAAGGCAGGAAGACTCCCATGAAATTGAGATCATGAATAAAGGGGAAGGGGCTGAGAGGCATAGTGGAGGTAACCATAAGGATGATGGCGGTGTTAAGGTTCTGTTACTGGGAGACTCGATGATTAGGGGTATCCATTGGGAGGGACAGGGGTGGATGCCATAGCCAGGTGAAGGTAATGAGTATCTCTGGGCTGACAGTGCACAGAGCAAAGTTCATGGTGTATGAAATGGTTAGGGATTGTGGAGGGAAACCGGATTTCCTGGTGCATTTGGGAACTAATGATCTAGAGGGAAATAGCATTTTGGAAATCCAAGCAAGGTTCCAAGAACTTGCCAGAGTCTGTTGAGATAATGGATGCAACATTTCCTTTTCGGAGATATTGCCAGTACTAAAGGCCTCAGTGGAGAAAAAAATGAAGCTCACAGAGGTTAATGACTGGCTCAGGAAGTGGGGTGAAGAGAGTGGGTTGGGGGTGTTAGGGAACTGGAATGGAGTTTGGGAGGATAAGGGACTATATGCCAAGGACAGGTTTCATCTTGCCCCATTAGGGAAGGAAGTCCTTAAACAGGGGATGGCTGACTACATACAAGAAAGGTGGGGTTTAAACTTGTAAGGGGGGGAAGGGATAAGGGAGGGGCTGACCAGAAGCCCTCTCCTCCAGATGAGGGGAGTAGCCTTCAAGCCCAAGGGGGGGAAACAGACTGGAGGTGGAGGTTTCAGGAGGAGCAGGGGAGGATGGAAGTATAAGGAATCTGGGTGGGGTTTGACAAAGAGGATCAGGGATAAGGGGTGGGGTTGGTGTTAGTAAATGCCAGGAGCTTGGGAAACAAGTTGCCAGAGTTCCAGAGCCATGCTGTTCGGGGTGGATGTGGCGATGTCACGGAGGCGTGGGCCAACAAAAACCATGACTGGGACCTAAATGTGCGGGGTACACTATGCTTAGGAAGGATAGAAAGGAGGGCAGAGGGGTGGAGTGGCTATGTTCATTAGAGATGACATAGAAATTACTATGGTAGAAGAGGCAGAGGAAGCGTGGAGGCCTTATGGGTCACCTTGATCCCCAGCAGGAGATAAGGTCAAGCTGGGAGTAGCATATAGGCTCCCAGGATGAGTGATGTTCTAGAGGATGGTTTGCTGGACAACATCATTGCCCAGTGTGGTCCAAAGGGAAGGAGTGGTGTTGATGGGGACCTTAATATGCCAGGTACAAACTGGGAACCATGTCCTCTAAGGTGGCCAAGGAGCAGAGGCTGCTGGATGGCTTCCAGGATGTGTTCTTAACACAGCATGTGATGGAGTCCACAAGGGAGGGCATGTCCTGGATGTGGTTCTGGCAGATGGGGATCTGGTAAGGGACATGGTTGTACAGGACCCCCTGACTGGGAGTGACCACAATACTGTCTGGTTTCAAATAAGCATGGGGGGAGTGGGGGAGATCTAGGACACTGGCAGTGGACTTCAGGGGGGCAGACTTTATGGGCATGGGAAATATTCTCAAGGATCACTTGAAGGGGATTACCTCAACGACAAGTGTGGAAAGGAGATGGGAGATCATAAAACGGGGACTTCATGAGGTAGTCAGGATCTGCGCTAAGTTGAAACGTAAGGGAGCAAGGTCACATAAACCATGCTGGTGGTCCAGTGAGGTACAGGTAGCAGTCAGAGAAAAGAAGGCGGCCTACAACAAATATAAAACAACAAGAGGGGATAGGGATAAGGAAATGTACCAGCTTGCATCTAGAAAAGTCACCCGTATGGTGAGGGGAGCAAAGTCCAGTAAAGAGCAGCGGCTGGCACAGGGGATACATGGAGGGGAAAAAGGGTTCTTCCGGTACATTGGGGAGCGGAGAAAAACTAAGAGCCATCTCAGCAGATTGAGATCAGAAGGAGGGTGGGTGGAAGAGGCGAGGGACCAGGCAGAGGTATTTAACGAGTACTTTGCCTCTGTGTTCACTAGGGAGGGGGATGGGATATCTACAAAGCAAGGCACGAAGGGATAGAGCGGCAGGAGTGGGATCAGGGGCAACAGAAATGGAGCAAGAGGGAGGAAAGGTACCCCAGGGTGTCACATCTGGATAAGGATAAAAAGACCAGTAAGGTGGAGGGGACGGATGATGCTATCTCCGCCAAAAGGGTGTGGTTAGCCCTCAAGGCCCTAAAGAAAGACAAATCTCCTGGGCCGGATGGCATTTATTTATTTATTTAGTTTTTGTTAACCGGGTAGGTACACTAGACAAGTTTTTCATGCCTATTTTCAGGAACGACCCGGGAGAGTACAATAGGGTATAACAGGTACAACAATACAGCAATAGGGTATAACGAGTACATTAAATACAACAGCAGGAGAGAAAGACAGTTTTACAGTTTTACATTTGAATGGAAAGTACACCCAGTTTCTAATGCTGGGGCAAGATACAAATTTGAAATAAATACAATGACCAGCAGGGCATGTAAGAGTCATGAGCATAGGAGCACCATAGGAGTCAGTCAGTAAGGTAGGGGGATGGAGTGGTAAGCGGCGAGAGTGGTGAAGCCAGTGTGAGAGTGGTGAAGCCAGCATTCCAGTGGGCACCGGGAGCTATGTGCTAAGGAGGCTTTGGGCATTCAGCGAGAGACCAGCTTAAGATGTTCCACAGGGAGGTCCGAGAAAAGCTTGTGAGGAGGGCAGTCACGGACACTTTCAGGAAGGAGTTCCAAAGCCTGGGAGCATGAACAGCAAAGCTCTGGTCCCCATGATGGTGCAGGTGGTAGGTACATTTAGTTTGCCAGGGCCCTGGGATCTCAGCGGGGAGGGGAGAGGTCTGGGGGCGAGTCGAGGCCAGTTCGGAAGGGGCGGAGCTGATTACTTCTTTCATGAGGCACCTAGTACTAAAGTTAAGGTGATTGACGGGGATAGCCAACCAAGCTTCTCATAGAGTTCACAGTGATGGGTGAGGCGGGGGGCGGCCAGGGCAAACCGACAGATATTGTTGTACGTCGTGCTCCACTTGCTTAGGAGGGTCTTGGAAGTATGAGCAAATATGAGGGAGCCATAGCTGAGGGAGGGAAGTAATACTCCCCTGGCAAGAGCTAGACGAGCCGCGGGGGTGAGGTTGTACCGAACCCTGTAGGCCAGCCCCAGCTTACGGTTTACCCCACTGCAGGCATTATGGATGTGACTACCCAGGTCCAGTTGGGGATCAAGCATCACTCCAAGATATTTAAGGGAGGTCACAGTAGGAAGAGGGGAGCCATCTTCATAGTTGATATGCAGGGGAGTTGAAGAGGCCCGAATTTTGGCAGAGGAGCCGAAGAGCATGGCCTGGGTTTTTGTTTGGTTGAGGACCAGTTTATGGTTGGAGAGCCATGCCTGGATGTTCCAGAAGTCCTCTGATAAGTGACGGTTTGGAGTGGCTGGATCACAGGAGTGGGCCAGGAGAACCAGGTCATCCGCATACATGGTAACTCGGCAACTGGTGACCACATTGGGGAGATTGTTGATAAACAGGGAAAAGAGTAGGGGACCCAACACAGAGCCCTGTGGGACACCAGAGGTTACAGGCAGGGGGGCAGAGAGGACTTTATTGAATTTAGTTGGTTTTGTCTGCCATTCAGATAGTCAGAGACCCAGTTTAGGGCAGAGGGAACAAACCAGGGACCTCATCTGCGAGGGCAAGCAGGTCATGGTCAACGAGGTCGAGAGGCCTTGGATAAGTCAATTGACACAGCACCTGAGAGTTGTCCCAGATCCATAGCAGCTCTGATGCTGGAAGAGACAGAGATGAGGCCGTGGTAGTGCTGTGCCCTTCAAGCTGTGTTGGGCAGGGGACAGCAGTCCATGGAATGGATATACTCCGAGAGTTGTTTGGCAACCACCTTTTCCAGGAGCTTGCTGACAGCAGAGAGGATAGCTATGGGACGGTAGTTATCCAGGATTTTGGGGTCGCCCTGCTTCGGGACAGGGACGACCTTGACAACCTTCCAGATATCAGGGATCTGACCCTGGGTAAGGGATAGGTTGAAGATGTGGGCCACCGGGGAGGCTATGAGGGGGGCACCTAGTTTGAGGAGCTTGGGCTCCAGGTTATCAAGGCCAGGGCTTGCATTCTGGGAGAGATCTTGAAGAAGAGACCACACCTCACTTACTGATACCACCCTTAGGTGAAATGGAGGGCGGGGCAGACCAGACTCCCGCTGGGACGTGGAGGCAGAGCAGTTTGAATTCCGGGCCGTGAGCCAGTGGGGAGGACAGAAGGAGGTCAGTGAAATGAAATTTAGTGCATTGGCAATCACGTGAGGATTATTGCAGGAGACTCCTCCGATGAGCATGTCAGTGACCCCGGAGTTGGAGCGGCCACCGACCAGTGATTGGATGGTTCTCCAGAACCGTCTGGGGTCTTTTGCAGAGCTGAGAAGGGCGGTCTTACAGAAGTCACTTTTTGCGCCCCTGATCGTTTTCTTGCACTCATTTCTGAGTTTTCTGTATTGCTGAAACAGGGCAGTATCATGTGAGCGTTTGAACCGATGCCAGCATTTGTCTCTCGCTCGCATAAGGGAGAAGAGACCCCCATGCAGCCACTGAGTGGCTGTCCCTTGGACCCTGCGCCTAGTGATAGGGGCATGCCTATCTTGTAGATCCACAAAGATGTTGTGGAGCATTGGCAGCGGTGGAGGAGGGGTCCAGTGCTCTGTGGACTTCTGTCCAGTCCGTAAGCCTGAGTTCCTCCATGAACAGGTCTGGGTTAAATCTGGCAAAGTTTCGAACCTGGATGATTTTGTGGGGGACCTTAGGGGAAGGGATATTCCATTTACAAAGAACAGGAGAGTGGTCAGAGATGGCGTCCGGTAGGGTCCCTACTGAGGAGATCCTCTCGGGACGATTTGACATGATCCAGTCCAGAAGGGAGCAGGAAGTGCCGTTAGCCTTGCGTCGGGTGGGCTTCCTTATAAGTTGTGTTAGGAATTTGGTGGCAAGCAAGGCCTCGAACTGCTTGACGTTATCCCCAGCCCAGTTTAGGTTTACATCCCCCAGGATTAGGAGTTCGTTTTCCCCGGTACTGGGACAGACAATATCCAGGAGATGGGTGAGGCCCTGCAGCCCTCCCTTTGGTGGGTTGTAGGTACATACCACGATGCAGTTTCTTGGTGTTCAAGTAGCAGCCTGCAGTGGAGGAGCTCCAGGTTGTCGGCAGGGAGGTCTGATTTATAAGGGATACGTTGAGATGGGCCCGTAGTAAATCAGGATGCCTCCACCCTTTACTCCCTGTTCTGTCCAACCGTTTGAGCTCATAACCAGGAGCCTGCAGGCTGAGTCGGGAATCTGGGGTTTAAGCCAGGTCTAGTTATCCCAAGATGTCTGGCTTGTAGAAAGTGGCCCATGCGGTGAGCTCCATCGAGGTTGGGAAGTAGACTCAAATGTTGAGGTGAGCTACTTTCAGACCCTTTCCATCTACCATTTCTGAGGAGAGTCGGGGGTGGAGGGGCCAGGATTTACTTCGATGTCTCCAGATAGGGCGAGGGTCAGTAAGAATAGCCACAGGAGGAGTCCTCTGGGGGGACCTTTTGATTTCTAGCCTCCAGACCAAGCGTCGCACTGTCTTGATTTGGGACAGGATGAGTCTTGGCAGCAATCCGCTAGGGGGATAGCGGGGACCTACGGCATTGGCCATTAGGTTAGAGAACGTAAAATCAGTCGCTGAGCAGTGGAGGATGGACCTCCCACTGCCATTATCTTGACCAGAGGCAGTGCCAGAGAGGAGGGGCATAAGTCCCAGGATAAGGATAACCAAGAGAACATTGTGGGGAGGGGAAGGGAAACAGATTTCTTTGAGAGAGATCATCCGAGAGGTCGAACTCGGTTGTAGCAGAGAGTACTATGGGAATTGGCTGACATACTGGCTGCACCCCTGGTGGAGCTTTTCAGCAGGTCACTTGAGACAGGGAGGGTACCTAGGGATTGGCGAGAGGCACATGTGGTACCAATCCATAAAGGGGGGTCGAGGGAAGTACCAGGTAACTATAGACCCATCAGTTTGACCTCGATGGTGGGAAAATTAATGGAGAGTATACTAAAGGAACGATTGGGGGTGTACTTGGAGGAGGTGGGAGGTCTGGATAATCGGCAACATGGGTTTGTGCCAGGTAGATCATGTCAAACCAACCTTGTGGAGTTCTATGAATGGGTAACATCAGAACTGGACAGGGTAAGAAGCCTGTGGATGTATTATTCTTGGACTTCAGCAAGGCGTTTGACTCTGTCCCACAATGGTCTGGTGGAGAAACTGATGGGGTTAGGAGTAGGCCTTTGATGGTCAGATGGATTGAAAACTGGCTAGCTGGACACACTCAGAGAGTAGTGGTCTGTGGGAGCTCTCGAACCCTAGAGAGTTGGTAGTGAAGGCTACAGGGCTCAGTCCTGGGTCCGATCCTGTTTAATGCACACATATCGGACATCAGGGAGGGTATAGGGTGTGAAATGAGTCTCTTCACGGATGACTCCAAGGTGGGAGCAGTAGCTGAGGGAGAGAGGGAGGTTGGCCTGCAAGGGACCTGGACACCCTGGAAAGCTGGGCTCACACATGGAAATTAAATTTCAATATCACCAAGTGCAAGGTGTTGCATCTTGGTGGGAAACTCTAAACACAGGTACACCCTGGGAGGGGCGCTAGAGGCCTCAATGGGGAAAAGACCTAGGGGTCATGGTGGATACATGTATGAATAACTCTGAGCAGTGCAGGAGAGCAGCTAGCAAGGCAAACAGGATGTTGGGATGCATGTATGGGGATCACCTCTAGGAGCAAGGTGATTCTGCCACTGTACAATGGACTGGTTAGACCACACCTTGAGTACTGTGCACAGTACTGGAGACCACACTGAAGAGGGACATACAGCTCCTGGAGAGGGTACAGAGGAGGGCAACAAAGATGAATGGAGGGCTAGGGATTTGACTTATGAGGACAGACTTGAGGAGCTCTGCCTGTTTTCATTGGAGGAGAGGAGAGACGGGGGACATGATTGAGGTCTTCAAGTACCTCAAGGAATAAATAGGGTAAACATGGAGGGATCTTTAGACTAAAGCAGGGAGGTATCACCAGAGGCATGGTTTGAAGTTGGAAGGTGGAAGGGTGAGGGGGGGAAGAGGAGGAGGAGGTTTTTCACTGAGAGGGTGGTGGACCCTTGGAATGCACTGCCTGGTGAGCTGGTTCAGAGATCCACAGTGGAGGACTTCAAGAGAGGGTGGGACAGACACAGAAAGTGGATGTATCAGATGATGGCCTGTCCCAGGGGGGTGGGGATGGATGATAGGGGTTTCTGGAGCACAAGGGATGGGAAGGTCTCGGCACCCAACTAAGGATCTAGGTTCGAGCAGACTCGATAGACCATAAGGCCTAATCTGCTGGCAAATAGTATGTTAGTAAGTTGACTTCTTCTGATGAGCTCGTGGCTTCCAGTCAGTACAAGGCAAGGGAACCGCAAGACACAGACCCGGACGGGAGGGGGGGGTGTCATGGTCCACCCTCATCAGGTTATCCTACAGGGACAGCAGTGTCAAATGGGGGCAGCCACAGGCTCATTGGCCACTTGACCTCCCCAGGAACTACATCAGCCATTCATGCACACATCAGGGGTGGCCACGGATTGAGGGCCGGTGTGTGGGACGCCTGCAGAGGCTGCGTATCCTCCTGGCTGGGCACGCTGCTCATAACATGTGTGCATAAAACAATAGACATATGGCTGCTGCCATTTCCTCCAAGTCCTGTGTTGGTATGGCTATCCTAGGGTCGGGGTTGTGGAGGGCTGCCCGAACAATGTGCTTTACCCTGTTTTCCTACTTTTTCAAATGGCATTTGCTGTTCTGCTCATTCTGCTTCTCCTTTTTCTCCAAAGTGATGTGCATTTCCTGCAGGCTCTCTACAGGGAGGCAACAGCCCTAGGTGGCAGTAATTTATAGTATTATGGGCTGTGAGACTGTGATGCAGTTGGGAGAAACTAGCAATTATGATGTCACACACCTTGTTTGCTCTCTAAAAACTGTATTTTGCTCAGGGAGCATTACACCTCACTCTCTGTGGTGCAGCATGTGTGCAACAATTTTTTCCGCAACTGCATAAAAACACTGGCTGAGAATAGCCTTTAAGAGGATATACTGTACTTTTCAATGGCTTTTTCCCTCAGGTCGGAATTTCTGCACCTGCACTTTTTTCTGCTTTCTGCAGTGTATTTTTTCCGCAACTGCAGAAGTTTTGTGTATACTACTCAGCACAATTTTCCCTTTTTTTCTCCAACTGCAGAACATTTGAGGACTTGCGGATGGTTTTGCACCTTCTGAGTATTTTGAGAATCCAGCCCTGTGTATTTAAAGTGCATGCTTGTAACAAAAGCCATTACAAATGTCTCAGTCCCCTACGAATGCTGCGCAATGTATCAGAATGACAGATGGCTTGTTAAGTTCAAACTACATGTTCTAACTGTAAACGAGGGAGGAGCACAGAACCTGCTAGGTGGAGCTTCAGCATATAAAAGCCCTGTTCAAACCTCCTGTTAACTGAGTTGAGCTCCTGATGTCAAGGAGAAGGGATTGCTGTTTTGTCCTCAAGCTGGTTGTGAGATCAGAAGAGTTCCTGAACCCAAAGTGCTCTAATTTGGGTGCCATGTTGCACTCTCTTGCTAGGAAGAACTGTAGAAGTAATTTTGCTGAAAGCTCCATCCACAAGGTGATGCTCCAGCCTTCTTCAGCTCCTTGTGTAAAAAGTGTAAATACTGAATTTCTTTCTTCTGCACTACTACATGTTGTACGTTTTTAAATAAAATTCACGTTCATTGTACGTGTTGTGCCCTACCTCAGTGGTCTAAGTTGTCTTTCGATATCCACATTTGATGACAAGCCGTCCTTTTTTTTTTTTTTTAAACACAAACCCCTTTTGTTATCTGCTTGATAGTCCCTCCTGGCATCTGTCTCAAGCCTACCGGGTCATAATGTCGCACGCTTAATAACGTACGACATTATGGCTAAACCAGTACAGCGCAGTACCTGTGAGCGAATGGTGCAATACCGCATATACTGCTGTACGCGGTATTGCACCATTCTCACTCTCCCAGGCAGAGGATAAAACCTCTGCTGGGAGTGGGCTCTGCTGAGCAGCAGGAACCCAGGCGCTGTGTCTGGGATGGGGTTTGATTCCCGGTCCCAGAACGTTTTATTTCTTTTGGACTTTGTCCACTCCCCGAGGTAACCCCCCCCCCCAGGAGTTGAGCATCTTTATTGGGGGGGTTCAGGGGGTGCAGACCCCTGTAATGGGGTGTGAGGGGCAGAGTCCCCCCCAAAAAAGACTTATGCCTCATGGCAGAAATCACGCTGTATTGGCAGCATAATTTTGCCATGCGGCATAATGACTTGCGACATTATGACCCCGTACCTACACGAAGCTACTCCCTCTGCTAGCAGTTCAGTGATGTCGCTGGGCAGAACAGCACCATCTGTTGTAATAGCGCAGCATGTGTTGATGACTTGGACTGGCGACAGACCTGCAGTTGAGTCAGTGGCTCAAGGGATCCTTTCCCAGTGGCAGTGGCTTTGTGTGGTGGGGTAAATATACCAGCTGCCTCCATGGAGTGTGTCAGAGCCACTGACATCCCTGACCCCTCTTCCCCAATATAATTGTGCCTGTATCCCTCAGGTGCTGCAAGGGGGCCAGGGAGGTTGCACAACCCATCTCAAGGGGCCTATGCAAGGCAAGGCAATTTATTTATGTAGCGCCCAGTCCCGTGGAGCTCTGGGCATCTTACGCAAAACAGATTACTAAAACAGTACAACTAAACCAATAAATAATAAAACTGGATAATTAATAAGCACGTCATAATGCTAAGGAAATCGCCTGCTGTATGCTTCCTGGTTCAGAAGTGTGCCATTTTATCCAGCTGTACTGTACTTGTGGAACAGATGAACATATGAATGTGCCAGCAGAAACAGACTACACAGTCTATCTAAGTCTGCTCGAGTGTGCAGCTAGCACCCCTAGTTTGCAGCTGCCCCATCACCCCTCCCCTTTGTCATTCCACTGCCACCCCAACACCTCCCCCACCCTCACTCTCTCCTGTTCCCTGTCCCATGCCCTTTTAAAGCTGTTCACAGATTTACATGATACCATCTATTCTGGTAGTGCGTTCCTTTTTGCTACCTCCCTCTCCGTGAAATAGTGTCTAATCATTTCTCTCCTAAATCTCCCCCCCCCTCTCTATTGTTAGCCTATGCCCCCTGGTGTCCATCCCCTCACAAAAACAAATAAAAATAAAGGTGACAGAATTTCTGTAATACCCTAAGGGCCTTGGTGTCCCTTTCCGTGCGGGTGTGCGTGGGTGTTTGTATAACAAAGGCACTTCAAAGCAACATTTGTCAGAGGAAAAAAATCAGCACAGATTTCTAGTACTAAACATATTTCTGGCACAAGCATCATATTATAGAATAATAAAAGCTTGACGGCAGAAAAGGACCATACCGGCCCATCTAGTCTGACCTTTTTTCCCCCCAATATAGCACTTTTTTTTTATTGTATTTCTCTTCGGAGCCGAGATATGGAGTTTCACCATTTTCAAAAGTCCCAGTTCTCTGGCCACACCAGTTATGAATAAATTAACTGTTTTGGTGTGGGGGGTGCTGTTTAAAATGAGAACTGTGCACTAACGCCATCCCAATATAATCCACAGAATGAACCAGTGTGTAAAGTCACAAAAGTGACCTCCAAGGAAAGGAGTCTTAAATATTGCTTGTGGCGTCCATCTTTAATGACTTGGAATTACAAAATTATTTTATTTTATTTTTTTTAATCTCTTTCTGTCCTTCCCGACCGACCCCCTTCCACCGACTCCCCCAGCCCCATTCCCCCGGCATCTACCGGGCTCACCTTTGTTTCCACGAGGTGCCGGCTGGCTGGGCGTGGTGCCTGCGGGGGGTCAGCATCATCTCACTGGTCTGGATTTTTCCTGTTTACTTCCCGGCCCCGAGTGCAGAGAGAAGTTGTTTAATTTAACCATTGGCCATGCCATGCATGCTATCGCGCATGGCACGCTGGGAATCTGCCCCCTACATGGTGGGTCCATTGCACCAACCCCCAGCCACCACCAGGGGCCAGTCAAGCAGTGGACTCCATCCCCACCCCTCCCTGGGAGAGGAGAGGAGAGGAGAGTAGTTCTCTGACGCTAGCTTTTCTCCCTCCCCAGCCGCCCCCCGGCGACCCGCTCACACCACAAACACGGGTCACTGGCATGGCAGGAGGTAAGGTACAGATGCCTCAGCCCTCCATGCCACTGTGCCGACTATAATTACAAAATTATAAAATTAAACTGTTTAAAAGCCTCTGCAGGAAATAAAAGTATACTGATGATTAATCTAAGTATATCAGAAATCTACAAATATTAAAAAGCTATATCATGACATGTTTGCAAAATAAAAAAATATTGCTTCTTCATGGATCTAAAAGGATGCAGTATAGCACAGTGGTTTAAGGCTCTGCGCTGCAAATCTGAAGACCAGGGTTTGAATCCCACAGCACCCACTTGCATACTGTGTGACCCTGAGCAAGTCACTTAACTTCCCTGTGCTCCCAGATTGCACCTGTAAACAAGCTTTCAGCTTAGTGTGTCTCTCCTCGTTAAACAATTGAAAAAAAAAAAAAAGAAACACTCAGGGGCTGGAAATTCAAAACATGAGACACTGGTACATGTGCAGGTGGCAAAACCTGTGTTTATGGGGGGAGCTTCACTTCTGCTGTCACAGGTTTTGCTGCATATGCTGCATTTTTGTCTCCAGAGCTGGCTTGTAACCAGTTCCATGATCTATGGCAGCTTGCAAACATTTTGCATCTGCAGCTGCTTCAGAATGCTGCACATTGCAATAGCAGGTAAAATATCCTTCACAGCTACACATGTCACCGGTGAACACCACAGGCCAAAATTAGGAGCATCCACCAGTGCAGAGATTTTTTCCACACTGGCGTGCTGCAACATGAGGCTTAGTCCTTGGGTCATTTTCGGCCTTTTGAAATCCGTCCCTAGCGTGCAGATGTACTGAAGTGTTCAGAAGGAAGAACAGAATTAAGAAAAGGGGAAAGGCTTCAGGTTATTTAATTTCTTCTGTTTACCTTTCCTAAAAGAGAACTTCTTGATCGGTTTCGGAGTTGGTTTTCGTGGATGAATTTGTACAGATACGTCGTCACCTGGTGAGAAAAGGAGATGTTCAGCCCAGGTAACGGGGCAGGGAGAAAATGTTTTCCCCCAAACAGATCTGCAACTACTATGGCTAAAAATGTATATCACAACATCCAGTCGCACCCGATGCTCTTCATCCTTGCTTAGGGTAGTCTATGCATTATCTGCTCTGAGCCCCGGAAATGACACAGCTGTCCTACAGAGCACTTGTCATTGTGCAAACATACTGTACATACATAAATACATGCATACATACATATATAAAATATTTACATTAAAGATTTGTACATGACATTTGGTTGCTCTGGCAAATTTTGAAACCTGTTTTGTGGCAGAAAAATGGTAATTCAGAATTATTTAGGATATCACCAAAATGTATAACAATTATAAATTCTAGAATGTCTCTAGAAATTCTGGACAGAAATTCTTCTCAAAGTCAAGCAACAATATTTGAAAATTTTTTTGAAACTATCCCCGAACTTCATTGTTTCCAGGGCAGCTTCGCGGAACGCACTCTTTATAGAGCAAGTGTCTCTCACAATCAGGGAAAGGTGTGCCCCTATTGGTGGAGAGCAATCTCTTGATCCATAATTTAAGCTTTTGGGGGAACACAAGTCCCCTTGTCAGTAGTTATTGCACTCTGAACAGAATATGACTGTTCAGAATGCTACAATATCTGAGAAAGGGATGTGTGCTGGCCTCAAAACTTGTGGACTGTACATTGTTTTTAACCAGTATGTATGTTGAGCCAATAAAAGGTATCAAACTGTGCAGCAACTCTATTTTTCCTAGAACCTCTGTGGCTACAAACTTTATTTGTAGTGACTGCATTAGAAATTCTGTTTAAATTAGGCAGCCGGCCCAGTGGCCCAGAGGGCTGAAGTGCTGGACACCTCACCTGCTTCTACACTGACCGCCAGGTTCGAGAATGGACCAGGGCTGCCCGGGGGCCAGCTGGGGGAAGGAGGATTAAATGTCCATTCATATTTTTCCTCCTTTGGGAAGAGGTGACAGCGATAGCCGCTGTTCAGTCGATACCTAACACAGGCTGTATGGTGCAGCACTGATAGCCTCCTAGTTGGCAGGGGGCAGGCACTGAGTGCATGTGGCATCTTAATGGTACATGCCTGTGCCATGGCACATCTGTCAGTCTGGGAAAGGGAAAGAACAATGGAGGAAAGCAATGTCCCCTGCTTGCCTTGTATGACAGTGACCCGGACCCCTCACACCTGTCCCCATGAGGATCCCCGCTGACATAACAACAGGGGGAGTGGCAGTTAGGGTTAGGGACACTAGGGACACCTGATAAAGGAATAGTTGGTGACTGGGAATGCCAAACAGCTGTATGAAAAAAAGCTGAGGCAACAGTAACCTACTACTTTAAAGCAGCAGTAAAGACTGTGGTCTACGATTTCAAGTAATAAAAGGAGCAGTTCTGCAAAAATCTGTTAAACTACCTCCAAAAATCTTTTAAACTCACCAGCATAGTCATCCCTGGTATCTTTAAATCACTCATAGGAAAGCAGAGTACTGAATCCTTTACCTGTAACTAGCATAAAGGTATGACCAGGATCAGAGTTCTGATCATTCGTATGCATCACTGAATCCTTTATGTGTAATTAGCACAAAAATCTGATCATTGTTGGGCCTAGCGGTCTTGTGAACAGTATTAGATCCTTCTGAATTGTACTTGTGAATGCCAAGTACTATCCTAATGTACATTAACAAGCAAATGAACTATATCAGAAAGGCACTTAGTCCTCCTTTTCATTATAATATAATACTGTATTCTAGTGTATTGTACTTCAGTTTATATTCTTTCCATATATGCTGTACTATATACTTTTTTTCTATCAACTCCTTGTGCTATGTATGAACCTCTCCAACTATTATACAAAATTTTTACCGTATGCTGTCCTACACAGGACCTCCTTGAAAATGAGCCTGTTCAATGGAGCCTTTTTCTGGTGAAACAGACAAAACTTTTGGGGGAAAAAAAAAAGAAAAATGCTTTGGCTGCATTATGTCACATGTTGTTAAAAGTGGGCTGGTAAAGGGGGGGGAGCTTGTAGTATAGCCTAGAGGTTAGCGTAATGAGCTGTAAATTAATGAGCTTGGTACATCCAGCAGACCTGGGTTTGATTCTCACAACATCCACTAGCATACCGTGTGACTCTGAATATGTCATTTAATCATCACTCCTGAAAGTAGGCACCCAATTAACAAGAAAAAAAGAAAGATAATGCTTCGTATATACTGATTTCCCCACCTGTATTGCATCTTGTAACACAAGGTGGTAGTCTCTAGCCTTTGTTTAAAATGAGGCATATTATTGTTGGAATGTTACCAACTGCTAAGGACTGTACTGCTTTAGTGCAAAACTATATATATATTTATAAAAGGGGTAGGGAAATTACTTGGATATTATTGGATGAAAAACATCACATGACCGTGTGTATATCAGAGCGCAACCACACACATGCACTTTTCCCACTCTCCAAAAATGTTTAACATTTTATAAGATAGATAAACCACTCTGAGGTGTGTGGTCAATGCTCTGATATATGCACCGCCTTGGGTGGCTGGCCTTACGAAAGCATGCATATATCAGAGCGTGACTACACACCTCAGAGTGGTTTATCTATTACATATATATATTTTTTTAACAATATATATATATATATATTTCTAAAGGTGCATTCCTTTTTATATATCTCTTTTCAGGTTTTTATCAGTATTCTCTGTTTTTGAACACCTATTACTGAAGACCCATTTTCTCATGACTAAAATGAACTAGCATGCAGCAGACCCTGCTCCCTGACCTTATGGGATAACAGGTGTACAAAAACCGCTGCGAATACTGATGGAAACCTGGTCTGAGCCATGTTAAAGGGAGTGCCCCTTTTATTATTTCAAATGCAAAACAAATATATTAAAGCAGACTCAAAATGGCGAAAGAAGGGTATCATATTCACTAAAAATACCACCAACAGCTTAATCTGGTTCAAGGTCAGTTGGCATTCATCTATATCCCCTTCCCCCGGGTCGTGCCTGAAAATAGGCAGGATTTGTCTAGTGCACTTACCCGGTCAACAAAAGCTAAATAAAAAAAAAATATATATAAGACAGGAGGGAAAGGGCAATCTAAAATTAAATAAAAAAAGTATAGGTCAGAATTGTCCCCGCTATTATACCCTGCTGCTTTAAAACTGAGAAGGATACTAGATGCACAGTGCCTTTGCCCCTGCTTCGTAGGCAGGGATGAAAAAAAGCAACCTAACAGCAAATGTTTGGAATGCCAGTGTCACATGACTCTTACAAACATTTTGACTTTGAAAATGATAGGTAAGACTATTTGAAAGCAGGCATTTATTTTTCCAGATAAGATCAGGGATTAACGACATGCTCTAATAAATGTTTCCCCAGTGAAATTCTGTCCACCACCACGTTGGGGGGGGAAGGAACTTTTGTGCCTTGGGCTGTGTAACATGTTTACACCACTTCCAACTGCCAGCTCCTTAGGGGGACAGTGAGAAGAGGGCAGAAGGTGTGATTTGAACACACAGTCCATGATACTCTGAATCACTATAAATAGCACTGTGGCTACAAAAACAGTTTGTCAGGTGGTAACTACGAGGCAACAGAAACTGTAGACTGCTTAAACGGATTCCTAAAAACATGCCTCCCAGCTGTAGCTTTCAACTGCTAGACCTCAAGGATTTAACCTCTCCCTGCATGGCCAAAGGTTAGCTGAGCATTAAAGAGGTGCCCCTGGGAGGTGCAATAAAAGTTGGGAGAGGGCTTATATTTCTAACGGTATACAGTAAGGCTGCAACAAAGTAAAGGGTAAATGATGGTGCGGTAGCAATCAGCTTCATCCACCCACTGTACTGTTTTAGGGATCTGGTCAAATTGGAAGGTCTTTTGTCACTTTTGGAAAAACTTTGAAAAACATTATAGCTACACATAATTCAGATTATGTTTTATACATTTTCTATAATATTGTTGTAATAACTGGTGCTCATTTTTTCTCTAAAGGAAACTCGGTCATAATTTCCCCGTTATAACCTGCGGGTTATAATGGTGAACACGTGCTGGGTTTCCCTTCTATTGAGTATGTGCCAGCTGCTGCTCTTCCCTTCCTCTCCGCCGGACGCCCTTCCTCAGTGCTGTACAGTTGACTGCCACTTGGAGCAGGCGGTAAGCACATTTTAAAAAAATAAAGAAAACTAACTTGGAAAAAAAATATTTTTGCTTTAAACTGGGCTGCTAAAAAACAAAGCATTTGTTCCACGAGCTGCTTCCAAGCACGGACCACACTGAAACACTACCGGTCCATGGCTCCACAGGGATAGATGTTCATTTTCTATAGCAGTTATATAAAATAAAGGCTGGGTAGGTGTGTAAAACTCAGATTTTACACACACACACCCTCGGTGTGGGATGCCATAATAAACCCCTCAAGCTTCGCTCTCTGGGTTTATGTGGCATCCCACACCGAGGGTGTATATTAAATTCTTGTTCTAACCACCTACCCAGCCATTATGCTATATATAATTATTCTTAATGACTGGGTTCAGTTACCTGCAAACAGGATCCATGTCCCCTACTGTTGCTCTTCTCCTGCTCTTTAATTCTTTGCTAAATCACAAGTCAATGTTTGTGACATTATAACTGTTATCACAAGAACACATTGTGATGTCACAAACAAAGGAGTATGGCTTCAGCAAAGGATTAAGTAGCAGTTGCAGATGAGCTGTACGGGACAAGGATCCCTTAATTAGAGATGGGAGGGTCAACTCTGTGTCAGACCAGCCCCAAAAAAAAGTGGTCTGCTTCTGCCTCACTCTGGAAATCAGTCACTTGTAACTTGAATCTGATTTCACCTTGTCCAGAGTATTGACCAGGGGCTGATCTGCCAGTGACCCGGTTCTGACCAAGGCTGGATATTGTAAGTGATTCTGAAGCTTAATTTTTATTTAAATTAAGAAAGTGGAGAGGAAAAAAAACATAAAATAAATATTTTACAAATGAAATGACATAAAGAAAAGGCTTATAATGAGTGATTAAGGCAACCTAATTCTGTTCTGTGATCCGGACCAGTTCTGCTTCTGATCTGGCTCTGTTTCAGTCTGGAAAGATTTACCTGCTTTGGTCAACCAGAGTAAATCAGAACTTCCTGGATACTGATCAGAGTCAGAATCAGACCCCGGTTGCAGCCCACTCTTAATTTTAATATAGTAATTAACAAAAAAAGAGAAACGCAGGCAGTATATACCTGTCTAAATGGTACTGTGAGAGGCATTATGCCTTCTGTCACTGTTTAAGCAATTAGAAATACAGAAAGAAGAGAAAGAAGGTGGCCCCACCCCCATTTGGACAGTGGAGTCCTTTTTTCTTATCCTCTGTCCTTTGTTTCAACCCTGGTCTGGCCAGAGAGGGTTTCTTGCATGTCCTTTCTGTCCTATCCCCTCTGTTGCCTGGAACATACTCCTTTCCCTCGTTAGTTGGACAATTTTTACAGGTACCCAGTGCTCAAACAATGTTGCAGCTCCATACAGAAGCAAAAAGAAAAAGGATTCATCTGGTGGGGGATGTGAAAGAAAGAAAGAAAGAAAGAAAGAAAGATGCATTGTATACAGAAACAGTGCAGCAGTAACTGGACGTATAGTGCCATCTAGTGGCAAAAGAAAAACAGGACAGCAGAATTACTGGCATATTCTAGAATTTTTATGACAATTGATTCAGCAAGCAATAATACCCAACAGGGTGGGTGGTATTAGGCAATACCTTCCCACTCAGGGGTATAATGAGGCCCAACGCCGCAGGCGGAGGGCCTTATAGCCCCTGAAAGGGTGGGTATAGCCAATACGGCCCACCCTGGAGGGTATTATTGTGCTTAGAAAATGGAGTTTCAATTACATTTTTTTTGTAATGATTTCATGATGATAAAATAGTAATAAAAAGAATCAGGAACAGATGTTTCTGTAAAATAGTAATGTTAAATTGCCACCAGATGGTGCTGTTGCTTATGAGAGTAGTTTCTTGTTGCTTTATGGTGTTTCTCTTGTTTTAGTATATTTTTTAGTTAACCCCCTCCCTGCTCCACAGACACACACACACACATATGGGATTTACTGATATTTGTTTTATTAATGTAATGGAGTTTGTTGCACAAAAAAAGAGAGGTGAGCGAACAGCTGAGCGGAGCCGAAGTGGTGATGTGAACCGGAGGTACCGTTGTAAACAGAACGAAAGTTGCATGACACGGGCAGGCTGGGCAGCTGAAAATTGGTGGCTGGGTTTCTTCGGCTTCCTGATTGTGGACACGCATTGCAGGGTTGGTAGGGACCCACAACTTGGTCAGTTGTTGTTTTTTTTTACTTTGCCGAGACTGAAAATATTTTAATGGTTTAAAAGTCGGAAAATGAGCTATTAAAGGGTGATGACAGTTTCGGCAGGCGGCTGCTAGTGAAAGAATGAGCACTGGGTAGTTAGTGTCTCTCGCTAAGCGAGAGACAAAAATGGCGGCTATTTCAAATTCAGCCCCGTGGTTTTGGCCAATGAGGAAGCAAGCTGAGCACGTGGGTATTTCGGTAGGTGATGTGGCACATTGGGCTGGCACTCGTTTTCGGTGGACATTGTTGTCTGATAGATGCCCACCTAAAGAAGTGTCTCAGTCAGTCAGAAGAGAGAATTGTTTTTGACCGTTTTCTAAGACAGCATTTACTAAGCTTCTAGTTAAGTTAGCAAATGCTGCTTAGGTGTTTTCATATTTCTTATATATTTATAGTAATAAGGCAGTTTTGATATTGATTAACAGTGATTGTACTAAATGCATTGTCTGTTTGCTATGCTCAGTGCCCTGTTGCTGTTGTATGTGTAAGCCCCCCCGAATTGACTTACCTGTTGGGCCCTGACCCAGTTGCTGCTCCCGTGGTGGTTTCCAGTGGTCCCGGGTGGGGTCTGAACCTGGCACCCCCTTATCTTTCTGGCCACCAAAAATCTTCCATTTCCTTGGCCCCAGAGAAGGATGGGGCTAAGGTCTGAGAGCCATTCCCGTGCCTCTGGGCACTTGTGGGGAATATCTGTGGTCCCGGAGCACCAGAAAATTGGGAACACAAAATGTAAGCAAAGAACATGGTGTCACCATGCCTACTGCGCTTGCACAGCTACCGTGTATTGAAATTTAAGGGAGCCATGCCTCCAAAAAAGGTGATTCACTGCAGCCACTGTTAAAACATATCCCTGGCTCCAGGGCAGGCAGCAGACCCGGGGATCCGCGGTGTAACGCCTGTGGACATCGGGGGGGGGGGTGTTGGCATGGGTAAGATCATAGATAAAAAATTATATGAGCCAGCTGTTTGAGCATAATATACCTGTATTAACATAGATGGCAGTCCCCAGGGACTTAAGCAGCAGGGGGGCTGCTGGGTAAAAAGTTGAAAGGGCACTAAAATGCTAGTGAAATGCTGCAGCCAATGAGAAGAGGGCTTGGTAGAAGTAATATGAGGGACTACATGCCCACCAAAAGGGGAGATCAGCCAGGGGATTGAGAGAGTACAGACTGGAGGAGAGACTGCTGTTTGGCTGTCCCACTGGAGGGCTGCACCCAGCAACCTTCAGCCTGTTTGGCCCCAGAGCAAAAGAAGAGGCACAACACCTGAAGAACAGTAGCTGCAGAGAGAGCAGAGACTGTAATTTTTGCAGCTTTGAAGACTGAAAGTTTTGCAGCAGTGAGTAAAGTGGTAGAAGCCTCTTCCTTCCCTCGATGTGGGAAGTGTTTCTTGGGATTGCTGCCAGCCTGAGTGACTGCGTGTGCTGAGGCATAGAGACTGAGCCAGTACCCCACCATAGTTGTGCCTAGAGGAATGACGTGAGAGTGCCGGGGCTACTGACTGAGTCGAAGCCCGGTTGTTAACAGAGTTCAAAAGTGTGTGCAACAGAGGTGTCTAGAGGACGACACCTGCCCTGTCCCTAGACCAAAGAAGATGAAGACCAGTGGAGGAAGACAGCTAGAGGCCTGCCTGATAAACACTGTCTACAAAGGCCTCTGAGGCAAAGTTGGCAAGGCTAGGCAGGTAATTACACCAGCGTTCTTTAATTTCTTCATCCAGCACGGTTGCTGCTGGGTACACCAACAACCTGATACCTCCTTGGTACAGTCAAAGTCAGTTTGCTGGACTCCTCCCCCCGAGCTGCTGAACTGTGAGTACCCCAAGCTGTGGCTTTGGGGAGTCTTTATGTAGCTAGCTAGCTAGGTTGAAATTAGGGGGTTAGTTCTTTGGCAGGACTGTGCCTCAAAGCTGCGCCCAGGCCTGAAGTTAAAGCAAAGTTGTGTTTTGATAGTATTGGGCCCCAATGAGAGATCCCTGTGTTGACATCCTCAGTAACGTGAGATCACCATCAAAAAGACTGTGTGAACTTTCTGGGCAGCTGCCAAGGAAAGATGGGTGCGCCTGCAGAAGGGAGGTGGGGACTGTTTGGGGATAGACTTGTTAGCCACTTATTATTGCTGTTGCTGTATTTATCTCCCCTTTTCCCTTGCCCTAAAATTAAATACTGTTATTGTTTATGCTAAATGCTGTTACAGTGTTTTATTGCAAAAAGGGGTGATTGTTATTGTGGAGGGGGGTGTTGTGAGGGGGCGGCTTGTTTATTTTTCTGGGGGTGGCAACCTGCAATCTGTTCACAGGTGTCCCATGCCACTTCCCCAGGTGGTGGCGCTGCTCTACCCTGCTGTTCTCGTACCAACCCAGACCGGTCTCTACGGAGGTGTGGGCTAAGTGGACCTTGAGGGAACCAGAACAGCCAAGGTGAGTGAAAGGGCTGTTGCATATACATTCTAGTACATTCTGTGAAGACAGTGTTCTGTGGAGCCTATGGGAATTGGGAGGCAGAACTTTTTCCTCTATAGGAATCCCTGCTGATTGAGACTCGAGTCAGTTGGTGTCTGGTCACTGCAGAGGGTAGATTACTTGTTAGAGGCATTGCTGAAGTACAGAACTGTGACTCCTGGGAGCTGAGCATTGTTTCTGGGAGAGATCTAGCTGGCATAGATTGCTTCAGAGAAACCTCAGACTTGTCACCCACCCAGTACGCCAGAAAGATTCTGCAGTGCCAGAATTGGATTAAGATTGCTGTGATATTCCAACCTTTTATTGGTTATTTTATTTTGCTTGTTCTTCAAATAAATACACACCTACTGTGTTTTGCTCAATTTGCTTGTCCGTGTACTTCTTCAACACCCATGCCATGACAGGTATGATTGGAGGATCAAAATGGCTACTAAGTGACGCATAGCAGCTGAATCGAGCTCCATGCCTACTAACCAGATATTGCCACCCAGCCTGCTCATCTACGTTTTGATTGATTGATTTAAAAATTTATAACAGGGAGAGGCACACATAACTATTTTACAAATGAAATTACATAAAGGAAAGGCTTATAATGAGGGAATAGAGGCAACCTAATTCTGGCCTTTGACCCGATCTGGTTCTGCTTCAGATGTGACTCTGATTCAGACTGGAAAGATTTACCTGTTTTGGCCAACCAGAGTAAATCAGAACCTTCTGGAAACAGATCAGAGTCAGAATCATAAGCAGGGTGCAGCTGATCCTCCCATGCCTAATTTCAGTAATTAACAAAGAAAACAAAAAAATCGGCAGTATATAACTATCTAAATGATAGAAGATCGAGATGACCACCGAGTGAGATGCAGCAGCTAAATCAAGTTCTGTGCCAGCTAACCAAATATTGCTTTCTAGCCTGCTTATACCACTCTTATTCTGGCTAACAAAAAAGACAAGATGGCACTCAGGCCTAACCAGAAAAAAGCAGACATGCAAGACATTTCTGCTATTTGTGAAAAGACTTTGACCTTGCTACCCAAGGCAGAATCTGCACGGCCTGACAAGCAGGAATTGCAGAGTACAAACAATCCCGAAGACAGTAAAGCCATGCCAGCTGAGGGGCCTGACAACCACCAAGATGGGGCAGTGAGCTGAATAGTGCTGCCACACACAGTACCAGTCTGGTATTTTGACTGGGAGGTATAGTGCTGCTCTGTTTTCAAAACAGTCTTTCTCTTGGAGGAAGTCCTGAGGGGAACCTGTATTGTCCTGTGGGGAACCTGTATTATGGGACACCAATAAATGCGTCTGGCCGATTGAAGCTATTGGGCTCCAAATACTGGCATTTTATTTTATAAATAGAGGGTTCTGAGCTATTGCTTGTCAGTTTAAGGGCAGGACAAAGCTTTAATTTTTAAATATTGAGCAGTGAAACTAGCAGGAGGACCAGAAGTGGGTGAACATGCTACTTCTAGCCGCAACACTATTTTCTCCCCTACAATGGTGAGCGTCGGCAAGCCCAGCATTGGCAAGCCCAGTGAAGGTGGCAGAGCTAAGGCAAACAGCCTAGCTGTATCTGTCATGTCAGCTGGGGAAGAGGGGATGAGGACAGAACTCCAACTTCTAATATCAAAGGTGGGTAACCAATCGGAGGCATGTACCATGAGGATAAGTCCACTGAATGAATAGTTTGCACAGTCTGTAAAATGGGTGGCCAGAAAGGTCCACAAATGAGTAAGACGTGCATGTACATAGGTAAACTAGAGGTGTTATGCCTGGGTTATACCCCCTATCGTCCCACATACACCTCACACTGTATTTCTGATCTATTGTACTGTAATACTGCTATTTTGCACTAATTGTAGATTTGGGCATCCATCGTATAAGCATGGGTCCTAGGAATGTACTTTGCTGCTAATATATATTAATATTTATCATGCATGGTTCATTATACCTCACTATAATATATTTATCTAGATTATGTTTGTCTTTCATATAGCTCATATATAATCTACCTAATCACTGATTAGATGACTCTGAGGGATCATCAGTGATTACTGTGCATGTATATTCTCATATAATTATATGTAGCGTGTGTTTTACACTCAGACGGATATGCCACGTGTAATAGAACCCTGTCAGCAGTTCTCTTTGTCTAAGCAAGCTGACACAGAGAGAAAGCCTTTGTTATGTCTTTATGTCTTATACTGTACATAGGCAAGAAATGCCACATGTAGTTTGAACCTGTCAGCATTTCTTTTGTCCAAGCTATAATGCTAATGGAAGCATATTCTGTCTCCTATGATACTCATTAGTAATTCTGTCTCCTAAGTCATTATCCAATGGGAAATTACTTAGGACCAATACATATTGTTCTTCATATCAGTAACTATGAGGTAATCTCTGTTGGTATGCTATCTGTAGTATTTAGCTGTCTGCAACCTACTGTAGCTTCTCTAGAAGATTAGTACTCTAGAAGAGCAGAGAGAGAGACAAGTCCTTAGAGAACCTAAAATCTACAGTCCTAGAGATTATGTACATTCTTCAGGCTAGTGGTAAGAAATCCATCTCCCTTGTGATTTTCTTTGTCACATGCTTGGCGTAAGTAGTATAATAAACTTTATTAGTACTCCTTGCTTGTTTACGAATGTTTCTTGGCAGACTCCGAGACACAAGAATCTGTATTATTAATATTTGCCCTACACACCAAGAGTGTTTAGGCGACAGAGGCAATAGTTAACAGGTTAACAGAGCAACTGAGTATACAGTCGGGGGTCAAAAATATAGAGGCTTTTGTACAATATACCATGCAACTATTAAAAGAAAGGGAGGAGGACAAACACAATTATGAATTAAACAAAGGAGCAATGGATAAAAGAAAAGACAGATCAGATGATAGTGTGCATGACGTAACATGTGAGGATGAGTGGTGCCTTGCTCCAAAAGGTTCCAGAAAATGAAGAAGGGATATAAATACAGATCTGGAGCTATCAAATGGGTACAGCGTTCTAGAAAAAGATAAAGAACATGGGGTAGAAATGCAACCCTTGGGAGAGTCTAAAAACCAAAGGTGCCAGATCAAGTACCTAAAGATCCAACTGAGGATAAAAATAAAAATGCGGGGAGCAGTCACGTATTGGGAGACACACTAGCACCTACCAGCCTACAAAAAGGCCCCACAACTAACTCATGTAAAGTTGCAAGAGAAACTAACAATTTTCAAGGTATAAGTGCCATGAATTCTACTCCAGGTAGTAGTACAGAAAGGCATGACAGACAAGATTTAGGACAGCCTAGAACACAAATGAGAAATGTAGTGGTTATAGGTGACTCCTTGCTCTGATCTACAGGTAGGACAGCCTGTGCCATTAGAAAGGAGACTATGACACTATCATATCTACCTAGGGCAGGAATAAGTGATGTGAAAAAACTCCTACCTGGGTTGCTAGAACACACAAGTGAGCCAGTAGTGCTCTTTAATTTAGGCACAAATGATGTAGGCAAATGAGATGTAAGCCAGATACAAAAGGACTTTGAGATAGTGGGAAAAGAGCTTAGTAAAAGGAAACACTCCCTTATCATTTCTGAAATGTTGCCGGTCCCTAGTGCTAGCAGATATGGATCAAATGAAATACAACAATTAAACGGGTGGTTGAAAAGGTGGTGTACCACAGAGAAGTTTAAATTCTTACCACACCGGCAGTGTTTTGAGAGTGTACACAGGTTGTATGCCAGAGATGGTCTCCACTTGAATGCAGTGGGAAACAAAGTCCTGGCCGACAGAATTAATAGCAAAATCAGACAGTTTTTAAACTGAATATGGTGGGGGGGCAGGGGAGCAAAATCAATATTAATGCTTGCACCTTGAAAAAGAAACAAAGTACTCCTGAGTAGAAGGCACTACTGGTAAATGCCAAGAGCCTAAGAAATAAAATGTAGGAATTAGAGATTATTAAAAAAAAAAGAAAACATAGCATTATGCTCCATAACAGAGACATGGTGGAAAAAGGATATCTGTGGGGTTGAAGTTGAAGGATATCGGCAGTTCAGGAGGAATAGAGAGGACAGGAATGGAGGGGGAATGGCACTAGAATGGAGAGGGATTGGCACTAGAATGGAGGGGGAGTGGCACTAGAATGGAGGGGGAGTGGCACTATACGTCAGAAATTATATAAGTGCTCACAAAATACACACAGCTCTTGAGCCTGACATTGAGCAACTCTGGGTGCAGACTACCCCACTCCACGAGAAACAGATAATCTTAAGCATTTGTTATAGACCACCATCTTTAACTGGTTCCAAAATCATACAGTATAATGCATCAAATAAAGAGGGAACCAGGACCCTGGGAAAAAGCTACTGATTCTAGGAAACTTTAATTTCCCAGGAATTTATTGGGAAGAGTGGGCCTCAACTTCAGTGGTAGAGAATGGATTCCTAGAAGTATCAGACAGTATAAGCACTGAAAATCACGTGCTGGAGCATACTAGCGATAACCATACCCTGGATCTTGTCACAAGTAATTTAGGTGAATTACTTGAAAATGTCATGTCAGGGAACCTTTGCTGGTGAGTGACCACAATATGGTGGAATTTTACATCAAGACCAGAACTGAAACTCAGAGTGGGGCTAGCAAAATAGAGATATGACTTAGCAGACTACAATGCATTGAAAAACCTCGTAATAAAATGGAACTGGGTAAAGAAATTTGATGGACACGAACTAACACAAATGTGGGATGTGTTTAAACCTTTTCTTCATGACTTGGTAGATAGAATTGTTCCCACTAAAACCAAATATAATCATAAAGGAAGGATCCCAACATGGTTCAACCCCAAAATAAATAAGTTAATAAAAGCCAAAAACAGAGAATACAAAAGAGAAAAAAGGGAGGGAATCACAAAATATAAAGATTTGTACAGAAACAAACTCAAGGGATCAGTGTTGGGACCTGTGACAGGGAGCTCCTTCCGCTCTTGAGGACTGACCTTTTCTTAAATCTGTTGCAAACAGTTATTCTGTTTCTTAGCCTAATCTATTCTTTACAATTTCTAGTCCATAAGGTTGTCCACCCCTTTCCCTTTCTTGACTATGATACAGTGTCCTCTTTAATTTTCCTTTTCCCTCTCAGGTCCTCATACAGGGAGGTTATTGTGGTGACCTCCAAGCATATGTAAAACAGGTTGTGTTTATTGTTGTTGGATTTAGTATGTAATAGCACTATGTTGTAAAATATCTTGATGTATATACCTTATGTTTATGAAACCTGTAAATGTTGAAAATACCATGGCACTAGGTGTTTTTGATAATAGTAAAAAGTACTAGGGGACTATTATAAAAATTAAGCTAGTTGTGCTATTTAAAATGCATGTAAATTGCTGTAAACTGAACAAGTCTGAAATGTCATGGTGATTTGCATATATCCCATGATGCTTTGCCTTATGGCAGTATGCGTGATGTTGTGTTTCTTTGAAACCTGCCTTGTTGTCAATGCTCTTTGGGATATCATATGTTTCAGTGATTCTGCATTGAGGTTCTTTGTCTTTAACATGTTTTCTTTTTATTTGAGCCCCCACCACCCAAGCAAACAAGGCCCGCATAGGGATGGAGGCTGAATCTGCTGAGTGAGATCAGAGATCAGAGTCAGTAGGTGCTGGCTAAGTGCAGAGAAAGGGCATACATAGTCTGTTGCTGCAAACTGATGCACTGAAGAAGGGATATGCCATTGCTTAAGGTTATAGTCTGTATATTGAATAAACATCACACAGAGATTGTGTTGAACTTGAAGTTCAGTGTCTGGTCCATCTGTTATCCCACAACCCCTCCACAGGACCCATCCTTTTCAATATCTTGGTAGCATCTATAATCTATAATAACAAAGTCTGGATGGAAATATTTGTTGACGACATCAAAATAAGAGCACTGGTTACAAATGAAGGGGATGCAAATCTATTTCAGGAAAATATTAATGCCTTGGTAAATACTGCAGTAAGAAAGAAACTCAAATTCAATTTAAACAAATGCAAAATCCTGCATCTAGGCAAAAAGAGTGGTAGATTTAATTACCATAAAAATGGGAATACATTACAAACTACCAATTCTGAGAAGGATTTAGGAGTAAAAATCAGTAGCAATTTCAGCTTTCCAGCAATTGTACAAAAGTGGTAAAGAAGGGATATGGCATATTGTCTTCTATCAAGAGAAACATCAGGAGCAGGGCTGGTGAGGTGGTGGTGCCATTTTATGCATCCTTAGTGCACCAACACGTCAAGTGTTGTGGGCAGTTCTGGGCACCATACCTTAAAAGGGATGTGAGGAAAATCGAGGGGCTGCAGAGATGGGCAACAAGGATGGTGAATGGGATGCAGGAAAGGATCATGACCTTGGGGCTGTACTCACTGCAGTATAGAAGGTACGGACGGCATATGTGTCTGGTCTTTAAGGCAATGAAGGATAAGGATCTTTGGGAGTGCATGGGACTTAATAAGAGACCTGACTTGATAAAGAACAGGGGCCATCCTTACCAGTTAAGAGGAGACCATTACAGTAAGAATCAGAGAGGGAACTAGTTCTCACAGCAAGTAGTGGCACAGTGGAACACATTGCCAACATCAATGGTGCCTAGTGATCATATAAACCAGTTTAAGCATGCACTAGATGAATATTGTAATGAATACATTTTTTAACTAAATATATAAATTGGTGCGGATCAGAAATGACTAATGCTATATGACCGGTTTACATGCTATGAATCCTATGTTATTCTCACTGAGATGCGGCAGGGCTTTATCAGTTTCACTGACAGGTTATCTTCGATTCAGTCCAATATTACACATCACACCTCCAAGAGATCAATCTCGATAAATGCCTATCACAAGTACAGCAAAGGGTCAGCATGAATGAGGACTGCATGGAGCCAGTGGAGTTACTAGTCACCAAGCATGAAAGAACTATTCTTTCCTTACAGCAGAAGATCGATCTCCTTGAAAACCGCAGTAAGCGAGAAAATCTACCTGGAGAAATTCTTCAGTACCAGCTTTACTGAACTTCTGGCACTGGAGGGGTGTGCAAAGGAAAGAGCCAGATTGATCAGACTGATAGAGTCCTATGAGGCAAACCAGCACCAGGCGAGAATCCCAGCTTTATCCTAATGAAGTTTCATAAATACCGGTACACGGAAAAGGAGTGGGTGATGTGGAAAGCACGTAAGGACAGGGATGTTTAATATAAACCTTGCACCTTGCAAATCTACCCCAACATCAGTGCTAAACTGTTTAATAGGAAGTGAGAGTTCGGAGAAGTTAAAAAACAGCTGAAATAGAAAAATACTTCTTTCGCCCTGGTCATACCCACCAAGCTCAGTCTCACAGTGGGTGGGAAAGCAATTTTCTTTACCGTTTCCAAAAAAGCAATGGATTATATGGCAGGACTAAAATCAGGCATAATGTATGGACAGTGTCAATTAACCCGTGTTTTCAATCAGTTTATAACCTGATAATCCCAACGTTATGACATGAGTATGCTGCAAACTTTGCTTAACTATGTCATAATGATGGGATTACAGGATAGACTGTCACCACCTTATAAAATTCTTGGAATGGAAAGGTGATCTGCTGCTTGGACATTCATTAAAACGCACACATTCCATTCAGACAGTTACAGACCCGCTGCAGTATAGATTGCAATGGCTATTTTCAGCACTTAAGTTGCTCAACATTGAAACCAGGAGGTATTCATAGCTGAGCAGGAAAAGAAAAGCACATTGAAAAAAAAAATGTAATTTTTTTCCCCCCACAGTGGCTATTTTTTTTATACACTATAAAATACAATGCCTGAGTAATGGTGGTCAACCACAGATGTAATCACCTCTCACGGTTGCCATGACAACTATACCTCTCAAGCTGCACTCTCGAGGTTTACTTGGTTGTCCTGGCAAATGCTTGAGGTGATTACATCATGGTTAATCACTTTTACTCAGGCATTATCCTCCATATAGACTGATTTCTCTAGCTTGACACTTTTATGAGACACAGAGATGACCTCGACCACTGTTTCAATTTTGTTTGACATTCAGCATAAGCATTAAAGACAATCTTACTCCCCTGGAAAGATTTAATTGTGGTTTTCAGCTTAATGTTTATTGGGACTCCTTTTGGTTACTTAGGCAGCAGTATCTGGACACATAACAGACTGTAAATGTGTGTTTAACATGGTGTCTGCAGATTTCAACATTTTCCATGCTGCAGAGCTGAGATGCCTCCTGTTCCCTGGTCGGAACATTTGTGATGTGCTCACAGGTACACGTTAGCATGTGGTGTTGGGAGCCAGGAAATTTGTACCACTGGTACAAACTGTAAAAACTGCTAAACCTTGATTATGAATAATTGTACAGTATGCTGTGCTTAGTACCATGCATCTTGACAACAACACAGCCAGACTGGAGGCTCTGAGCCAGGGGAAGGGGGGAGGCTCTCAGTTTACATCCTGCAGTCCACATTACCAATGGATATTCAGATGGACTACAAAGAAAATCAAAAGAGACAGGCAGACTGTTTGTCAGCCTCTGGATGGTGTCACAGACTTGTGAAACTCACAGTAGAGTGGGTTGATTCTGTTTTTTTTTTATGTTAATGAAATTTTCTTGTGCTGCAGAGTGGGGAATTGCTAATGGGGTATAATCAGTGCTGAACCACCTCAACAATAAGATTACTGAATTTGGCTGTAAGCAAGGTGGGGCAGTGTAGGGTGCTGAGTTCCATCATTTAACTTGAGCTACGCCCTGCTTATGGTACAAGGAGGGCTGGTAGGACAATCCTAGGTGAGGACTTATTCTATGGGGGGGCAATGGAGACCACGCAGTTAGGGAACTGCTGAGGGGTCCTGATGCCATCCCCTTCCTCAGAGCCTATACCTCCCCACCCTATTTGATAGGGGAAGAAGGGATCGTATATCCATTGCATTGTTGCTGACTGGCTACTCCATGCCCAAGAAAGGCATAAGATACCACTGAAAAGGATACTCGGTTTACCAGAAGGAGCAGATGCCAACAGAGCTGGATCTTTACTACCCTTCAGGAGCAATAATCTTGGTATAGTCACTCTTTTTTTTGTTTGTTTATTCAAGTATTTCACCAGGAAACTATACAGAGCAATAAAGTGTTCGTTTCCAGATATGACCTGTGGATAGGGGAAATTGGAGGTACAGGTACAGCAGTGCAAAATTACAATTGAATTATTTTTAACAATGTGGTAAAACCTAATTCAAAAAACATAAGATACAACATTGCGAACATAAGTGCAACATGAACAGTAACGTGCAAAGAGTACAATTTACAGAGACCAGAAGCAGGAGCAAGAGAAAATGAGGGGTCACAGGCAAGCAGTGATGCATGGCTATAAAATCAGGAGACAAAGGAAATGTATTACAAAAAAAAAAAAAACAAGGTGCAGCCTGGGTACTGAATTATCAGTTAAAACAGGAGAGTACAGGGAAATAGTCTTAGTAAATATTTAGGAGATAATATTGAGTGCTAATTTGGGCATAGCTAATTGGGCACTAGGGGCATAGAGAAGGACCAGAAGCTTTAAGTGGTACAGAACTCGGCTATGGTCAGGAGGATTGGCATGAACAGGAATGGGATGAATACACTCAAAGGAGGGAAGAGAGAGCATTGGGTGAAGGCACATTGCAGATGGCAGAGGGGAAGGCATGTCAATTTTTAGGGCAGCAGTAGGAAAAGGTGGATTGGCCGACAGTAGTGGAGTGGTGGGGGATGGTGAATGAACAAGAGTCAGCATTCCAAAGGGAATGGGGCTCAGTGAAGAGGCAGAGATGAGAGAAGAAAGATAGGTGGGGAGATTCCCAGACCAAAATTTAGCCATGAAAATAGCGGTGTGAGCTAGATGCCTGGACTCCAGTGAAGGGAAGGATGTGGCTATATGAAGATCACAGTGGTGAGTACAAGGTGTGGGGGGGGCAGGACAGTATGAAGCAGCAGAAGGAATTGAAGAGAGTGTCCAGTCTGGCCAGAGTAGTTTTGGGGGCAGCACTGTATACTATGTCTGCATAGTTAAAAGTAGGAAGGATCATTTTGTGCACAATAGCGCGGCGGGCTGATGGTGGAATGCAATCTCTGTTTCTATATAAGGCTCCAAGCTTGGGGAGTAGGTTCTTATGGATTGCATCCACATGTGCTGAAAAGTCCAAATGGTCATCTAGCTAGACCCTGAGGTATCTGAAGGAAGTAATATTCTCAATCAGGGTACCATCCAGCATGTAGAAAGCTGGGGATGCATTAAGGGAAGATAGCCTCTGTCTGGTGCTGAAGGACATGGAGACTTTTTTTTTAGCATTCAGGAAAAGTTGATTTGCTTGGAACCATTTCTGAACTGAAGTGAAATCCTGTTGTAGTCTAGACTGGGCATCAACAGGAGATTTGCTAGATGTTTAGAGAACTGTATTGTCTGCATGCATATGGATTTGGGAAGTGGAACAGGCAGAAGAGAGGTCATTAAGAAAAATGGAAATAATATAGAGCCAAGTTCAGAGCCCTGGGGGACTCCAGTAATGATCAGGAGTGGTGAGGTGAGGGAGGAGGCAATCTTGACAGATTGGGTTCTGCTTGTCAGGTAGGAACGAAACCAAGCTGTAGTGGTTGGGGTTAAACCAGCCCCTGCAAGTGTCTGGAGAAGAAGAGCATGTGATACCGTGTCAAAGGCTTTTGCCAGATTGACAAATATGGCTAAGGTTAAGTGACCCTGATCCATATTTGAGAATATGGAGTCTGTGAGGCGTATTAGGGAGGTGGTGGTGGAATGGGACTTGCAGAAGCCAGACTGGAAAAGAGCGAAAAATGAGGTGGAGTCAAGGTAGAAAGTGGGTTGGGCATGGACAATATGTTCCTGTAGTTTAGCTAGGATTGGGAGCAGGAAGATAGGGCAATAGTTCCCAGCAGAGGTGGGGTCACCACCTTTGGGGAGGGGAATGACTGCAGAATGTTTCCAATTGGTGGGACCTGAGGATAGGGCAAAAGAAAAGTTGAGGAGGGAGGCCAGTGGACCAGCTATAGCAGGTGCTGAGAGGTGGAACAAATTGGGATCAAGGCCATCTGGGCTCTTGCCTTTGGAGGGGTTTAAGACTAGAAGGACCTTGATGGCATTATTTGGCGTTACGGAAGAAAAAGAAAATTGGTTAGGGGTAACGGGTGAGGAGCAGCTTGAGGAACAGGGAAGGGAGGAGGTGGGCAAGTGGGAAGGGAGGGTACTCTTGACTGAAAGGGAGGCTGTTTCAGACTAAGGAATTGGACAAGTGTTCAGAGTAATCACCGATCCTCCATTGTATAGTTGTAATAGCTTCTTAGTGTGATAATTAGTTTATAATGTATGGTAGAACACTGTTATCCTTAGGAAATCATCATTTCCTAAGGTTGTTAACCATTGTTCATCCGTTCCAGTGTTGTTAACCTATCGATGCTACATTACATCGAAAGGTTAACAACAGGGATCACTTTGAGCATGTGTACTACACAACTGACAGCCTTCCAGAAATGGACGCGGTGGTGAAAGCATGACCCAGAATGGCTGCGGCGGTGACTCAAATTTAAACAGTAAGTATCATCCTTACATTTTTTAATTGAAATGTATGGCCATACACTATAAAATATAATGTATGGTCATACATTGGCAACCAGTTTGAATAACCTGCTCAAGGTTGCCATGGTGACATAAACCTCTCGAGGTTTACATGGTCTCCATGGGAACCTCTCGCCAGTTAACAAACCAGTTACCGATGCATGCCCATACATTATCTTCTATATAATGCATGGGGAGCCCTTATTATTAACTGAAATCAAGCAGATTACAACTTTGTTATGCCATTGATATGACATAACTCTGTTGTTAACCCTTCTTCAGTATGTCACATGAATGGTATAACAAAATGGAATGCTCACAACAATCAATGTTCCATAAAGTAATTCAGTCTGTGACTACACAGTCTTGGTAGCCCATATACAATAAAACATAATGTATGGTCTTTGGTTAACAACTATGCTGAAAACACTTCTCAAGGTTGCCATGACATCTGAAAACCTCTCAAGCTGTGCTCTTGAGGTTTACAATCATAGCCGGTTTTAGGCACCTGCGAACCCTGCAGTCACTGGGGGCCCCCTGATCATGGGGGGGGAGGCCCAACTCAAGCAGTTTACCTTATTAATTTAAAAATTTTTTTTCTTATCTTCTTAAAATCAGCAACAAAGGACTGTGCAGCTCACTGTGATGTGGCGTCATTATGTCATAAAAAAGTTATGACCCAGTCAATAAGAGGTAGATGGGCAACAATGGATGGGATTAGAAAAAAGCCCCAAGGACTAACACTGCTGTCTCTCCCTAAATAATAATAATAATAAAATTTATTTACGCGCCTTTCAAATTTCAAGGCGCTATACAATTCACATAAAACAAAGTACAATAAATACAAGATAAAATCAAGAAAATACTGGGAATGCTTTCCCCCACAGAAAAGTCTTGAGTCTTAAAATATAAATATACTATGGGTTGTGCTGAAAATAAAATAAATTGATGCGTATATGGGCTACAGTCAAATACATGCGATAAAAGTGGGCCGCATGAGGCCCCATGAGTTTATTGATCCTGCTGGGGGCTCCCAAAATCTTAAAGCCGGCCCTGTTTACAATGGTGGCATGGCAACCTCTCAAAGTGTTTACGGCATGGTTATTAACCAAAGACCATATATTGTCCTCTATACAGTTCATTGACTTCTGTTTAGGAACCACACTGCGTTGTTTGTCATTGTTAATTGTTGTTCCCTAGTTACTGTTAAAAAACCTCAATGGACACAATCTATGCAAATTCAGATGTTTACTGTGACCCAAGGAGAAGAGACTGAGGGCTGGGAGGAGCGGGTCATGGGGAATAGAATCAGCTTGGCACAGGGATTGAAGTATAAAAATGACTGGGGTAATTAATGTGGTCACATGGAATGTGAAGAGTATGACTCACCTCATAGAATGAAATAAAGTATTGGTGTACCTAAAAGACAGGCAATTGGGATCACACACATGAGGAAACACACCTAATAGAGTCGGAACATCTTAAACTCTGGAGTGGGTGGGTGGAGGGCAGGTTTTCTCCTCATCCTTTAAGTCACACGCAAGAGGGATGTCCATATTAGTTCATAAAGACATACCCCCTCAAGGTGGTGGACTCTCAAAAGTGACACATCCAGCAGATGGGTGCTAGGACAAGGTATACTATATGGTAATCCAATTGTTCAGTTGAATTTATACGTTCCAAATTTTGATGACTACAGCTTTATGCAGGAGCTAATTCTGAAACTAGGCAGTATGACTTGAGTTTTCACTGCTATGCAGATGACACTCAGCTATACATGTTCTTTGTGCCTGGCCAGGATGCTGCCGTTTCGGTTTTCAACAACTGTCTCACCGAAATCCAGGATTGGATGAATGGGAGTTGGTTGTGGTTAAACCCAGAAAAAAATGAGGTGTTGATTGTGGACCCAGGTCATCGGGAGGTGGGTTTGTTGGCTGGATCACCTTCAGGTTTATTGCTTGGGGGTGTACAGCTAACTACATCAGACCGGGTGTGGAACCTGGGCATTATGTTTGATGTCTGCTTGACACTTAAATCGCAGGTGTCGGCAGTTATCAAAACCTCTTTTTACCATCTGAGGAATATCACCTGGGTGAAGCACCTGTTTTCTTCCGACGATCTTCCAACTTAGGTTCATGCCTTCGTTATCTCCCACCTTGACAATTGCAACTCCCTTTACCTTGGATTACCAGGGGTTGATATCTGCCACCTGCAGCTCATGCAGAATGTGACAGCCAGGCTATTAACTGGTTCATCTAGGACCAGTCATATAACGGCTGTGCTCCGCGGACTGCACTGGCTACCAATATGGTGGCAGATCACCTTCAAGGTCGGTTTGCTGACCTATAAGGCCCTACACGATCAGGAACCTGGTTACCTGCAAGATCTCCTTCATCGCTACTGTCCCTCCTGCTCTCTCTGATCCACTGATGACGGATTGCTAGAGATTCCCAGGGTCCGTTTAAAGACATTTGGGGCCAGGTCTTTTAGTTTTGCAGCCCCAGCCCTGTAGAATTCTCTACCTCGTCAGGTGTGAGATTGCTCGACCATCCAAAGTTTTAAAACAGCATTGAAGACCTTTCTTTTTAGTCTGGCATATGCTAATTTTTAGTGTTGCAGCCATGAGTTTTTAATACGTTTATTATGTTTTTTATTAATTGTTTCAATTTTTAATGAACTTTGTACAAGTGCCTTGGTTTTTGAAAGGTGCTTTTTTATAAATAAAGATTCATTCATTCATTCAAACTGGGGCTTATGCAAGGTACTATCATTTGATGTAGAGACTCCAGCCTGGTGATAGATGAAGTGTAGGACACTGTGGCTCCTCTATTAGGCCTTGTCAGCTACTTAGAGCAACCAAACCTTCAAGTCCCAGATGGAGGTTTTAAGGAAACAAGATGCGCGAGGAGTGCAACAGCCAGCAGCAAGGAACTACCCCATATTCTCCTGTACACTTGTCCCACAAATGGATAGATCTATTTTTAGACTTACATGGAATGCTACCGGACATGCAGAGTAGTGAGTACTTGCCCAGTCTCATTTCAGATCATGCACCTTTGAAACCTGCTTGGCAAGTGGGCACACAGGAGCATTCCAACCAGGGAGTCTGGAGAACAAACCTATTGCTTTTACAAAAGAAAGATTTCCTGGAGCAACTGAGTGGGAAGTGAAGGAACACTGGCTTCATAATTCTGGCAAGGTAGACAAAGTGGGAATGGTATGGTATTTACTTAACCTTTATTTGAAGAAGAGCAATAGCTTTTGCTTGCAAAATGGAAAAAGAAAGCAAGACACACTTCAGCAGCCTGGGAGGGAGAATTAAAGAAGTGGAAAAGAGCTAGACAAACCATCAGGCACAATATACAGAGCTTTGCAAACTTAAAATGGAATACAGTGAAGTAAATACCAGAAATATAGAGAGAGCTCTGTGATACCAAAGGGTGACTTTTTATGAGGCCAGCAACAAATGTGAATAGCTTCTAGCTTGCCAGCTGAAACAAGAACTTGTCCAGTGGCACATAGAAGGCATTAGAGACAGTGAGTGGTACCTTAAACTGAGTTAACAGGACATCAATAATGAGTCTGTACAGTATTTCTCACAACTCGTACCCCATCAGGTAGGGGAAGTTCAGAAGACCCAAGGGGTTCATATCCACATCATTTTTACAAGAATATAAACAAGCTGGGGGAACAGGATATATGGGAGCTAGAAGTTGGACTAATAAAACAAGAGGTTTTGGGGGCAATGAGGCAGTTAGATGCAGAGAAAGCCCTGGTCTGGATGGCCTCCCTGTTGATTTATATAAAAAGATAGCCGCAGCTGTTATGGGACCCTTGTTCATTACTATTGCAGGTGCCTTTAAAGCAGGCAGATTATACTTTTACACACGCCATAATCTCAGTGCTTCCAAAACCAGATAAACTGAGGGACCTAGGTTTCTCCTACAGGCCAATCTCCCTTTTGAATTTTGATTTTAAATTTTATGCTGAGGTCTTGGCACTTAGGCTACAGAGGGTATTAGCAAATTTGTGAATGACAATCAGGCTGGCTTCATGACGGCCAGGAGAGCTACAATGAACCTTCATATGCTTTTACAGGTTTTGGCAAGAGGTCAAAACATCTCAGATGACCTCCCAGTGGTGGTCTCTCTCTCAATTCTGAAAAAAGTCTTTGACTAGATAGAAAGGGACCACTTCTAGTGCATGATGAGACACATGGGTTTTGGACCTCAATTTTTGAGGTGGGTCCTGGCGATTTATCACAAATCCAAGGCAGCCATACAAGGAAACACCTGGCTATCGGAACAGTTTTCCCTGAGCTGGGAAACAAGGCAGGGTGCCCATTGTCACCCCTCTTATTTGACTTGGCCATAGAACCCTTGGCACACTCTATTAAAGATTACAAGGATAAAAGGGGAATGAAAATTCTGGACACCATGATCAAAGAGGACAGGAAATTATTTTTAATTGGAAGCTGTTTATAATGTTCCTTGTTTCAGAAATAATATTCATACCCCTAAATTATCTATGTTTAACTGCATCTGAATAAAAAGTGATGTGAAAAACTGTATTTTGTATTGTTTTGTTTTTGGGCAGCATTCTGTCAAGTTCTCATCATGGAACCAGTGATCTGTAGTTTTAACTCGTCATGGTTCTTCTGATAGATCAGCAGTTCATGTTCAGCATTCTGTACACAAACTATGACATAGCAAAAACTCCAGCTTGCTGGTTCTATGAAGAGGACTGTGCAGAATGTTGTCTGTAGAAAGGAACAATTGAAGACACAGTTTTTCACATTAGTGTTTATTCAGGTACAGTTAAATATGGATTATTTTGAGATGTGCATTTCATTTCTGTAAATAGAAACATTACAAACTGCTTCCAGTTAGTACACATTTCTTGTCCTCTTTAAAAGTTTGCTTTATGGGAGGACATTTCAGTATGCATGACTCAGCAAGAACAATCTTTATTATGGAATAGACTGGCATCTTTCAGAGCACTGTCAGGGTATAAAGGTAATATTTTTAAGACAGTGATGATCCCTCTAGGTAGGTGTGACCATGCTGATCTCAAACAAGAGTTGCCTTTCAGTGGACAGGGGGGATTTAGATACTTGGGAGTCAACATCCAGAAAGAGATAAAGGAGCTTTATGCAGCCAATGACCCCTCCCTGTGGAGCTATGCAATAAATGGCATAATCTCCCTGTCTTTACTGGGAAGATCTGATGTACTGAAGATGGCCATTCTTCTGCAGCTCCCAGTACCAGTCCTAGAGATTTTCTTTAACACAATCAGGAAAACTGCCAGAGCCTGGCATTGGAATAATAAAACCCAGAGAATTTAGCTGGAACAGCTCACACAATTGCCTAGTAGGGGAGCTATTGCCCCCCCCCCCACCATTTCAAGAACTACTATTTGCCAGGCCTGTTAGCTGGGCTAAGGGGGTGGTATAACGTGGAATGTAGCAACAAGGGTATATTGTTTGACAAGGCCTGGACAGCCAAAATCAGACTGATGGATTTATTAAATAACTTTACATTGTGGGATTTCAAGTGTCCAAAATAAAACCCAGTGATTATCCATTTGCTAAGGGTCTGACATGTGGTTCGTAAGCTTGAATGGATAGTGACCAAAACCACAGCATTAACACCCTTGTGGAATCCCCCCACCCTTTCCTAAGTCCCCCTTGGACCAGGGTTTCAAAATATGGACCCAGAATGGAATTTTGGTAATAGGACACTTACATGCAGAAGGTAAATTGATGTAATTTGAAACCTTACAGTTCACCTATGAGCTGCCACAAACACACCTTTTGAAATATGCGCAGTTAAAGCACTTTCTGTAGGGAAGGTTGCGTAAAGACTGCCACTTACATGAACCATCAGGGACAGTGCAGGGGACACAAAGGGGTTTGTCACAAAGCTATACCTGAACCCAATGAGCTCAGTTTCACAGACTGGGGATAATAATCAGTTAAAGTGGCAAGAGTCCCTTGGGAGAGAACTAACAGAGGAAGACAGGGCTGATTTGTTAAAAACAGTTGCGAAAGTACCCATTCAAGGTAAATTCAAAATTATACATCATACGTCTGCTCAAACAACCTACTACACCCCTGTGAGACTCAGGCAATTTGCCAGTTACTGTGATGGAGAGTGTCCTAGAAGCGAGCAGGGTAACACTAACATGATACACATGATATATAGCTTCCCCATCCATCAGAGTCTTGGTCTAGCATAGAGGAGATCTGGGGCAGAAATTACAATCATGCAAGTGGAGCTCTCACCAAAGCTGGTGCTTCTAGGTACTGGTCTGATATGGAAGAACGGCAAGCAACATAAAAGAAGGTGGCCCATGTTGCCACTGATGTGGCTAAATTTGGACTATTAGTGGATTTAATCAATATAAAGGTAGCACATGATATGGGCAAGTTAAATTGAGCTGCTCAGTTTGAACGACTGAATTTGACTGCCCATGGGAACAGTGAGGTACAAAATGTAGCGAGGAGTCATGTATAGCGCGTGTAGCAGTGAACTACACCCGCTATAGCAGGCTGTGGGACTGTGTTCAGCCAAGCACTGCTGAACTGGCCATTTGGCGTAGTGGCATGTCACTGCCACTGGAGCTGCTGGACCTGGGATCAGGTCCTGCTGTGGTAGAATTTTTTGTTTGTTTGTTTTTCTTCTTTCCCCTATATCAGCCCCCCTGGAGTTGATTATTATAAAATTGGTGGGTGCGGGTGGCATAACCCCCCACATAAACATGTTTTTTTTGTATTGCTGCATTTGGGAATGCAAGCAACCATTGCTATTTCGGCAGTTGTTGTAATTCTGGTCACTCTTTTGATGGCAGGTGACGTTTTGTTCGCTTTTTGTAGCTGGCACTCTGAAATAGTCGCCGTTATCACATAAAACCAATATAGATCCTTCCACAATTACAGCTTGGCTTCATGCCGTGAATGACAATAAGAACACAAAAAGACTGATAGTTAGAATCCGGGGGACAGACCCCATGGATGATCCAATATGGGGTCTCTTTGAAGAGTATTTAAGCAACCAGCCACGACCTACAGCCCTAGATGGTTCTTAATCAACATGAAAATAAATCTGCCTCAATAATAGATTATACATAGAATCCAAATCCGTCATGATTCAGTTCTTTTATTGTGTTTTTAGTCTTAAGGGTTTTCCTTTTGAAACTCATTATTTATTTATTATTTACTGAAAATTGGTAACCAGGAAAGGCACGCTGAGCCAAGGCTCATTTCCTGGTGTGACACGGGAGATAGGGAAAGAAAATAAAGTGCAATAGAAATACCAACAGTCAATCACAGGTACAGCACCGGTTCAATCATTGGTACAGGTGAAGTGCAATCACAGTGCGATGGAACAGTTTACAGGTAAGAGTAAATACTGCAGCTATGTACAGTGTTATGGGAGCAACACAAATACAGGCAGTGATGAGTTAAAGGCAGCAGTGTACACAATGTTGATAGCAAAAACATCTGATCCTCATAGCAGACCTAAATTTTGGGGTATCAACTAGCCACAGTGGTAGAAAGAGGCACAGCGGCTGTGGTGAAATGAGGACAGAAACATAGAAACATAGAATTTGACGGCAGATAAGAACCACTTGGCCCACCTAGTCTGCCCATTTTCCTACCTAGCAGACAAGCTGCAGATCCTAGTTAACCAAGAGCTTACTTCCTCCTACCCCGGACTGCCTTATGTCTGTCCCATGCATTCTTGAATTCCCCCACTGTTCTTGACTCCACAACCTCCTCAGAGAGGCTGTTCCATGCATCCACAACCCTCTCCATGAAAAAAATACTTCCTCACATTACCTCTGAGCCATCCCCCCACTATCTTCAAATTGTGCCGCCTTGTTCTTGCTCATCTCTTTTTCTGAAAGATGCTACCCTCTTGGACTTTGTTGATTCCCTTGAGGTACTTGAAAGTTTCTATCATGTCCCCACTCTCTCTTCTTTCCTCAAGGGTATACATATTAAGCTCCTTTAGTCTTTCTTTGTATGTCTTCTGGTGCAGACCCTGCACCATTTTGGTTGCCCTTCTCTGGACAGCCTCCACTCTGTCTATGTCTTTGCGGAGATGAGGTCTCCAGAACTGCACACAGTACTCCAGATGGAGTCTCACCAACTGTCTGTACAGAGGGATAACAACTTCCTGTTTTCTACTATTGATGCCTCTCCCTATGCATCCCAGTATCCCCCCATCCTTCCTTACTGCCTTCTCACATTGCTTGCCCACCTTTAGTTCATCTGATATAATTACCCCCAGGTCCCTTTCCATTTTTACTGTTGTCAGTATCTCACCCCGCCCAGTTGTGTACTCTTCCCAGGGTTTTTGTTTCCCAGGTGCATTACATTGCACTTCTTTGCATTAAATCTGAACTGCCATACATTTGACCATTCCTCCAACCTTGCCAAGTCCCTTCTCATCCTTTCCACTCCATCTTGTGTATCAACCCTGTTGCAGATCTTTGTGTCGTCTGCAAAGAGACATGCCTTTCTTTCCAGTTCCTCTGCAATGTCACTTATAAAGACATTAAAAAGGACCGGTCCCAGTACTGAACCCTGCGGTACCCCACTAGTAACCCTCCTTTCTTCACTGTGGACTCCATTTACTACTACCCTTTGCATCCTGTTGTCTAGCCAATTTTTTATCCAGGCTACCACCTTGGGATCCACTCCAAGACAGGCTAAGTTGTGTATTAATCCTTTGTGTGGGACTGTATCAAATGCCTTGCTAAAATCTAGGTAGGCCATGTCCACAGCCCCTTCCTGGTTTACTACTTTGGTCACCCAGTCAAAGACATCTATTAGATTCATCTGACATGACCTTCCCATCGTGAATCCATGCTGCCTTGCGTCCTGTACCCCACTGGCCTCTAGGTACTCAACAATTCTTTCCTTCAGAAGTGATTCCATCATTTTCCCCTACCACTGAGGTTAAACTAACTGGTCTGTAGTTTCCTGCCTCTGTCCTGCTCCCACTTTTGTGAAGAGGAATCATATCCACCCTCCTCCAGTCCTCAGGTACCACCCCATCCTCCCATGATTTGTTAAAGAGAGTAGTCAGCGGTATCACTAGTTCTACCCTTTGTTCTTTTACAATTCTTGGGTAAATCCCATCAGGCCCCATTGCTTTGTCCACCTTCAATTTTATTAGTTCTTTCAGAACCCTTTCTTCTGTAAAAGACTGGTATCGACCCCCTGTCTTGGTGTCAGCGTGGCTCAGTTGGTAGCACATCCGCCTCTGGACCAGAAGGTCGTGGGTTCTCGTCCCACACCGGGATTGGACTTGTACCTAAAAATCGCTGGCATCCGAGTGCAGTATTGGGGGGTGCTGTACTGCTGGGGTGTGCCGTCCTTTGGATGAGATGTTAAACTGAGGTCCCTTCTGCCCATCCTGGTGTTGTCCTGGTAGGTGTCCAGGTGGAAGTAAAAGAACCCAGGGCACTCCTCGTAAAGAGTAAGGAACATTCCCGGTGTCCTGGCCTACATTCCTCTTCCCATAAACCAGTTCATGCAATCATCTAGGCTGTGTGTGGGTGATGATGTGCGATATGGCCACCACCACACATTCAGTCACTTCACTACCAGTCTAGCATTGCTTGTAAAGTGCTTTGGAGGTATGAAAAGCGCTATATAAATGCTGATTCTTCTTCTTCTTCAGAGTGTTTCTTTTGCTTGGTTTAGGTACCTCCCCCTCCTCTTCCTTTGTGAATACTAAGCAGAAATAATTGTTCAGTATCCCTGCTTTTTTCACTGTCACCCTCTACCCACATTCCCTCCCCTTTATTAAGCCTCAGTATCCCTCCTTCGGTCTTTCTTCGCTCCCTAATGTACCTATAAAAGGTCTTATCCCCCTTCTTAATAGAGCTGGCTATCCTTTCCTCGGTTTGGGCCTTTGCTATTCTGACTGCCTTCCCAGCATCTTTCTGCTTTAACTGATAAAGTTCTCTGTTCTGCTTCTTCTGTGTTTCCTTATATTTCCTGAATGCTATCCTTTTCTCCTTAACCTTCCCTGCCACCTCTTTTGAGAACCATAGCATTTTTTTCCTTTGTTGTGTTTTGTTGATTTGCTTTACACAAAGACTTGTTGCCTCTTTGATGGCTGTTTTGTTTACTCCCCATTGTTTCTCCACCACTCCTTCTTGTCTGTTTGCTAGTGCCTTTCTGAGGCACTCTCTCATTTTCCCAAAGTCAGCCTTCCTAAAGTCCAATACTCTTGCTTTTGTATGGCTTGATTGTATGGCTGTGTTTATCGTGAACCACACTGTTTGGTGGTCGCTTGTTGCCAGATAGCTACCCACTTCTAAATCTGAGATTCTTTCTCCGTCCCCATTTGAGAGTAGTAGGTCTAAGACTGCTCCCTCCCGAGTGAGTTCCAATACTAGCTGTCTGAGGCATGCCCCTTGTAGGACATTAAGAATGACCCTGCTCTTGGATGTGCCTGCAACAAAGGTGCTCCAGTTGACATCTGGCATATTGAGGTCCCCCATCAACAATATCTCCCCTTTTTCTGCCATTCTAAGGATGCTGTCTATCATTTCCTTGTCCATTCCCTCCCTCTGAGATGGTGATAAGATGATGTAGAATGGAGAAATGGGTAGAGGCCCAGTACGGAGGATATTAGGGGCTCAGGCCAGGAGGAGGTCATGAAGAAGTGGAACAGGAACAGGTTGGGGGGAGGCGTTTCAAATGGTGCCATAGGGATCCAAGGGAGGGAGGGAGAGAAGCAGAGGGAGGAGGGTAACTGGTTCCAGAGAGTAGGAAGTCAGTAGGAGAATGCTACTTGCCCAGCAGAGTAGCGGGGGTGAGGAACTGAGAAGATAACATGGTCCCTGGAGTGGAGGGAGCATGAGGTAGAAGTGATTGAGGAGAGGGGAGATGAGAGATGTGGGGGAAGGGAACCAAACCAATATCTGCAGGAGGAGGAGGAGGTGGAGTGAGCCTGCCGATGGTAGGGTAGTGGGAAGATGGATAAGGAGGAGTAAAGGGAACAGTGGTGAATAAGTTTATGTTTTTATGTAATAATGTACTAAGTGTTTTTGAACTTCTGCACATGCACTTGTATAACCGATGGTATCAAATGAAAGCTGTTACCATGCTGTCTTGTACATAAAACATAATAAAAAATGTTGGAAGCAAATAAATTGAACAGTTTTCAAAGTTGTCTCTAGAGGTTCACCCTTGCTTTAAAGCACAAGGGCAATTAAAATGTTTTTTCCCCAAAAAGCTAGTTTTAGCACAATTAATACATACATTAGCATACCTGTCAAAATTACTTTTATAGGTACCGCCTTTACTGTGCACCACGATTTTTTTCTCAAGCCTAATGCTTATCAAGTTTAAAATAGTATTTCTAAGCCAAACGTGGCAGCCATCCATTTCTTTTTCTGAGAAAAAAATCTAAATTCAAACACTGAAACAAGAACATCTAAGCATGAAATAAAACTGGAATATGCCTAGAATCTTATGTAGCAAAAAAAAGATAGGGCCAGTTTTTATGTTTCCTTGCACATGCACAAGAAACATTTTGTTTCAGAGAAAAGCATTTCACAGGTGTGTCATGGACTAGCCCAATGCAAAGCATTCTACATTGAGCACATTCCAGACCAGTGACAACGCAAACAGATTATGACAGTGGTCACAGTTTCATGGGTGTAAACATTGTGTACTTGAAAGTACTGAAGCGCTCCAATGAGACAGTGCTTCAGTACTTTCATTTGCATAATGCCATCTGGCAAGGAGCTGAGCAGCTTTATATGCATCACAATTGTCCTTCAGAAAATGCTTTACACACTAATTCCTCCAATATTACTGCACAGTGTATAAAGGAGGAAGACGGGGGAAGGACATCAGAAGCAGAAGGAGGAAGAACAATTAGGAAGTGAGGAAGCCTGGGAGGTGGATTTGCACTAGTACCTTCCCACCCTTATTAATACACTAATGTATATCTCCCTCCCTGTACTTATCTGCAAACATCAAAGTACCCCCATTTTGAGTCCCGTCAGTGTGCGCTCAGTTGCCAGTGCTGCACCATCTGTCCCTTGGCAATCACCAGTGATTTATAGTATCAGTCATAGAACTATGGCATCACCACAGAACTAGAGTAGACTAGCATTTTTGAGTTCTGTGACTGTAGGCATCGCTGCTTCCATGGAGCTTCAGGAAGTGACGATTGAGATGGGCCAGGACTATGGTAGCCAGCATGTGTGGGTGTTCACTCTGAGCTGTAGCCTCTCTGCTGGACCCTCTGAGTGTGAGCTTTGCACCCTCCTTCCCTCTGTACCCATGAACACTTGCCTACTGTGTCCCTCCACCTGACCCTTTTTCTCAGCACCCACCACCCACCCCACCCATAAACATAATAGTGACTCTGGGGTACCCAATCCCCCAGTGTCATCATCTGCAGTATAGGAAACTGTCCCTCCTTGTTTGTTTTTTTTGTTTTGAATCCAGTAAAATAGAAAAATGTCCGTCATTGTCTGTTGTGCTGGTAGTCCCCCCACTTGACCCTCGCACTCAGCAGCCCTCAAAACCCTTACTTGCCCAGTGGGGGTCTGACACCGTTGTTGTTTCCAGACCATAGAGATGTCTTTACTCTTCAATGCCGGACCACGAATTGAGGAAATCAGGTATGCAGCTCAATGTATTTCAATGGGGTTTTGAATTTAGTAGCATAACTTGGGCATTTTTCAATATTTTTGCCCCAAATTTTCAACATACCTTTTTTGGGACACCACCTCATGAACAATGCAAGTGACATTAGGTAAATCTGTTCTGAAAGGTGATTTTGCGATCGCAGCTCAAAATCACCTTTCAGACAAGAGTTGAAAATTTTCTACACCATTGTTCATTAGGTGGGGTCATAAGAAGGCTATAGTATGTTGAAAATCTGGTGTAAAAGTATTAAAAAACAACAAAGTTATGAGGCTGCATTGAAGTTTGCAAATGCAGGCTCGTAACTTTGGTAATTTTCAATATTTTAGCAGTGTCATTGGCTCAGTAGGTAGCACACTTGCCTCTGAGGCCGGGAGATCAGAGGGCTGTGGGTTCAGTTCCCACATCTGGCACTTGGGTTAATATCCCATACTGACACTGTAATACAGCATGAGAGGGGTGCTGCATTTCTGAGGTGCCGTCTTTCGGATGAGATGTTAAACCAGGTCCCATCTGCCTGGATTGGTGGTAGTTCAGGTGGATGTTAAAGATCCCATGGCACTTATCGAAAAGAGTAGGGGAATTTTTAATATTATAAACCAATCATTACATATACAATATGAAATAATTCATATACATCTACATATTTACAATTCCCAAAAAGAAAAATAACATAACAGACTCTTTGAATTCATTTTATCATCTTCACTTTTTTTCCCAAATTCCTGCTCCACCAAACTAATCAAACAAAAAATCAAACTTCCCCAATAAGATTTCCATTTCTTTACAGAGATTGTGCTTTTTCTATAAACATTAATTTTCTAATCTCAGATTCTATAATCATAATCAAATTAAAAGGTCTTAAAAACTGCTGTTGCAAAAGTAATCTACATCTACTAATCCATAACCAATATAAAAAACACATGAATTACCTGTAAGGAACTATATCTATCCTTACTATATTCTTTATCAAAGAACCCATAATACAAGCACTCCTTTGCTGGTGGAGTATTAACTTTCCTTCCACCTTTCTTTAAGAACATCCCAAAATTGTCTGCGTACCAACACTCATAATATAAATGATCGATTATCTCCAATTTCATAATACATTTGTCTCTTGGACAATATCTATCCTGAGAGGGTTTATGTTTCTGATTATTTCGAACATTAATCTTGCTATGAACTCCCAACCATAAAGTATCCCACATCTGTTCAAGAATACGGGTGTTTGTTAAATAGTTACCTAAACCACGAGACACCTTCTCAGATAGGTGATTAAAAGGGACTTCTGAAAAAAAGGAGCACATAATAAAATTATACATTCCTTTCCTATTCAGTTTCCTAACTAACAGCCAACTTACATCCCATTTTTTAACATACTCAAATGCCGACCTCCATTCATTTTTTAAGGGGGGTCTTCTTTTATTAAAGTGTACAAAACATCCCTCCTCCCATTCTTTCAAGATACCCTTTAAATGAAGAGTTGTTAAACTAGCCCAGCTTTGGGAAATATTTCGAACCACAGGGATCAAATTTCTATATATAAAGATGGTAAAGAAGAATACAATTGGATTTACCATCCCCAAACCACCTTCCTTAATCCCCAAATACAATATATTCCTTTTAATAGGGTTTAAACAGCTGCCCCATATACCACTAAAAAACACCTCATCAAAAGTCTCCAGCTTTTAGGAATGAAAAAAAGTTACTTATAAACAAAAAATAGGGATGAGATAAGTTTTAATCAGATAAATCCGTTTCTTATTAGCCAATCTATGTTTGTTCCATGAAGACACTTTTAAATTGGCTTTCTTTAAGGCTTCATGCCAGTTATCCCAATCGCTATTTTTACCCCCAAAAAAAATACCCAGAATTTTACATGGTGATTGCTCAATTTTGAATCTCCCCACTTTAGCCTGATTCTCAGGGAATCCTGAAATAGCTACACATTTAGTTTTCTCCTCATTTATTTTTGCCCCTATGGTTCTCCCTACATTTTTAAGTAGCTCATATGCTACTTCTATAGCCTCACCGTTTGGTAACACTAAGCAGATATCGTCTGCATAAACAATTAATTTAGGTAAACTAATGTCATGTATAGCTAAGGGCCTTATTAAAGGGGACCTACATATAATCCTTACTACCGGATCTAAGGCAAATACATATAAAATAGGGCTAAGAGGGCATCCTTGTCTTACTCCTTTTAACACGCTCTGAGGTTTGCCTTTCCACCCATTCTCAAGGGAGTAACCATGGCTAAAGAGTAGCATAATTGTACCCAGTTCACAAATTGGGTGGGTATCCATAAGCTTTCAAACATTCCCATAGGTAATCATGGGACACTTCACAAACGCTTTTGACTGATCTATACTAACTAAGTATCCTCTGATTTATCTACGTGTGTCTTTACCTGCAAACATAATCTCTCTAATTAAAATTAAAGCATCAGTCAAATGTCTACCGGTACAGCACAAAACTGCTGTGCGTGTATGCATTTCTGTGTTAGTAAAGACAATCTATTCCCCAAAAGTTTAGAAAAGATCTTAAAATCTACATTTAGGAAGGTTAAAGGTCTCCAGTTTTTAATCTCCATTTTATCACCTTTTTTAAAAAGGAAAATAAGAAGTCCTTCATACATCTGGGTGGGTAACAACATATCCTCCAAAAAGGAGTTATACACCTTCAGTAATTCTTTTGGCATTAAATCCCACAGAATTTTATATATTTCTCCTGGTAACCCATCCGAACCAGGTGCAGTATTTTTCTTCAGAGTGGATATCACCTTACTCATTTCTGCCTCAGTAAAGGCCTCTAATATTTTATTTTTAGTTTTGGAATCTATTTTAGGTATACTTGCCGCTTCCAATAACTGTGGTATAAAATCAGAAAACGGTCCTGCAGTCCCAAAGGTACTCAACACATGTTCATTTAAAAAATCCATTATTCCCTTATTATCAGTTATCATAACCCCTTCTTTTTTCCGCAGCCCCGAAAATAACCGCTTATTCGATCTGGTTTGGCATGCTAAAAAAGGGTTCACCTGTGCAGACTTCCCCGATGTCCCAAACTTCTGTTCCTGATTTAAGGATTTCATGCGATCGTATTGTAAATATGACATTTTTATCTTAATTTGTTTTATTTCCTTAGATAAATCCTCCCCCTTTACATATTGGGAGGATAATAAACATTTAATGACCTCCTCAACTTCATATAATTCCTGTTTCTCTGGCCGCCATTGCTCTACCTTTATATTGAAAATAGCCAATCAGACATCTTTTAGGAACCCCACCAACTTCCTAAATCCTCGTATAATCCCATCGTGGAAATTTGATCCTTTATAATTATACTTATATCCGATATGATTGTAGTCTCTTTTAAAATTAGAGTATTAAGTTTCCAAGTCCTGGCCCATATTCTCTATTTTGATAGTCATTTACTTTTATTCCAATTAATATGTGGTCTGATGTTTCTACAGGTGTGTAAATTAATCCATCAATTTGTAACTTTTCTGGTGCAAATATAAAATCAATTCGAGAAGTTAGTTTCCCTTTAAAAAAGGTGGATTTATTTAGTCTCTTCCCCTCACTATGTGTATCTTTTAACCCTGCCTGAGACAAAATGGAGGATAAACAATTTTTGTCGCAGTACTGCTTCCCGTATTCTTTCCTTTGTTCAAAGTTAATGTTAAAATCCCCACCCAAAATTAACACCCCTTTTTTATACAAAAAAGGTAGAATTTTATACAAAAGTTCAATTCTTGCGGACTTCACCTGGGGTCCGTACACAGTAATTATGCGACACAGGGTACTTTTGATCTTTGCATCAATCATCAAAGCTCTACCTGGTTCTATTTCCACCATCCGGATTAAATTTACTTCAAAAGTATTAAAACATATCCCTAATCCACTACATGAATCCTCACCTACCGACCAAAAGGGCGTACCCCACCTCCATTGGTTCCTGGCTTCCTCTATCTCTGCTAAAGTATACAATCGAGTATCTTGTAATAAGTATACATCATATTTTAATGATGAAAGTATGCCAAAAGTTGTCGTGAGTCTTATATATGACCTAATACTATTCACATTTAAAGAAACAAACGTCAAAGAAGAGGAAGCTTTAAGGAGGTGGTTTAGGGGGTTTATTACTAGACCTAGTTACCCTCTTAACTACCTCTGAAACTTTTTGCCTACCAGGACGCCCAAAAACTGGCTTAGAAACTTCTGCCCCAGGTCCATTGGGATTTTGGTCTGAAATAGGGGAACTTCCTTCCATTTGCTCTCCCCAACTTGCTAAAATTGAGAATCTATACAATAAAGGTACAGGAGACTTGGAAGGGTCCCTGAAACTGGCATTATCTCCCGTTATTCCTTTCCCCTGTTGATTTTTCTCCTTTGTATTATCAGGGACACTCAGTTCATTACTTAACTGTCGAATAGGTCGAATAGGAGATCCATGGGGGGTTACAAAGGGGGAGGACATGTCTTCACTGCCTACTTCCATACTCGGGTCTAACAGGCCTCCCTGTGATATCGAGGTATCATTCCCCTCCATTCTTGTTCTTATACTAGATCTTCTTCCCCTCCTGTTGCCCCCCCCCTTCCCCTTATTCCTAATTCATTGTCCCTGGTTTCTGTCTGAAAGTTGCGAGCTTGTGTTATCAAATGTTCCTGGTCTGAGGTCTCATTAGTTTCTACATGTTTCCATGGACAATCAGCAAAAACATGATCATTTTCATTACACAGGCTACATACAGGGGACTGCAGTATCTGACATTAAATGGCCTAACATTCCGGTGAGTGAAACATCGACTTGATTACAAGCTGTATTCAAATGAGACAGTGACCCACATTAAAAGCAGCTTTTGGGTTGACCTGCATAAAATACAATACCCCTATCCTCCCAAATAGAAAGAGCTGAGCAAGTGCTGTATACCCTCAGCATCATGAATTAGTTCGACGAAAAGTCCACCCTCCAGTCCAAAAGCCATTTGTATCCAAAATTGGCCGAGTTTATCTTGCACATAGCATTTCTTTTCTAACCGAAAATAATGTCTGATATGTTCACCCTTCATTTGAAATAAAATTGTCACGATTTTAACCGTTGGTTTGGTTATTGGGATTGCTTGAAAATCTTTCCATTTCTCCTTGCCTTGCAGGTTATAATAAAGTCTCAAAACTTATCAAAGACATTCCTGTACAAAAACTAATATCATAGTACTGATCCCTGGAGGGTGAATTAAAGCGTATACTTCACTTGGTGAGAAGGACATAGAATCAATTAATAAACTTTTGCCTACCCAAATACGATCAGGGGCTATTGCCAACTGCCCAATGTATCTCAGTCTTACCAAGAATCTGCGTTTAGCCGACACCGCAGGTTTCCTGAAAAGTCCAGCATAAGTCTTCACAGGTTCTTCTCCCATATTTCCCTCGTTCACTGATTCATTATTCTCTACCTCTCTCGGCTGTGGTGGCGCTTCCTCTGAGGTTACAGGTTCAATTCTGCTCACAGGTATGGAAGGGGACCCTGACTCCAAACCCATAGGGTTGTCTCTTACACATGTTTCTAATCCCGCTGTGGCATCTTGCATCTCTAAAATAACACTAGCCTCTGTTTGGAAGCGCGCATCCTCATTTAGTTCTTTTAGACACTCTGAATTTTGATGAGAGTCCGAGAATTCTCCTTTAACTTGACTTCCTGGAGACAATGCATTACTCGTCCCCGGAATTGGAATTAAAGGGTCTGGGACCCATTTGTTGCCATCCCACATCCAACCCGCTTTCACCAATGCATCTCCAGGTGACCAAGGCTCAGGAGGATCCAGATTCTCCAATCTCTGTGTTAGTCCAGACATTTTCTTGAAACCAGGATTTGTATTTCCTTCATTCTCTGCGCATTGTTCAAAGCGTTTACCTCCCTCATAATTCGGGCTTACTGGAGATCTTTTTCTTTATTTCTTTCAACTTCAAGTTTCTGTTGGCAAGATTGATAATCTTTTTCAGCCATTGAAATTAAGTCTAATAGGTATTGCTTTTTCTTTTTTAACTCTTCTGTTAAAACCAATTCATCTTTCCCTTCAAAGTCCGTATTATCTTCATCCACAATTAAAGTTTCCTTACATATTTGATTTGTCTCCGTCTCCTGGCTTTGCAATTCTTTCTTTTCCTCAACAGTGTTTTCCAAACAGGTTGGAGTTTCGTACTCACAACCTTCCTCTTGAGCTCCTCCGATTGACTGAGCTCCTCCATCTCCACCGACGGACCTTTCCTCTCGCGAAAAGAGTAGAATTTCCCAGTGTCCTCGTCAAATTTCCTCATTCACTAAAAAATACCACCAACAGCTTAATCTGGTTCAAGGTCAGTTGGCATTCATCTGTATCCCCCTCCCCCGGGTCGTGCCTGAAAATAGGCAGGATTTGTCTAGTGCACTTACCTGGTCAACAAAAGCTAAATAAAATAAATTTTGACCCCAGATTTTCAACAAAGCCATTTCTCCACAGCACCTCATGAATATGACAGCTGTCATTTTTCAGATCCTGGCCAAAATGTGTCTTCTTATCTTGAAAGGTGATTTTGCAGTCCCTGCATGAAATTACCTTTCAGACAGGAGTTGAAAATTTTATCCTCAGTTGTTCATGAGGTAAGGTCATAAGAAGGCTATGTTGAAAATCTGGTGTAAAAAATATTTAAAAAACAACAAAGTTATGAGGCTGCATTGAAGTTTGTGACTGCAGGCTCGTAACTTTAATACACCCCTTCTACATACACCATGCAAATAAACATTTGGCATTGACAAATGCTTGTTTTACCTAATTTTGTTGCACTGTTGCTTTAAGCTAATTGACAGACTTCATGTTGCTGAGGTATATTTCTGTATCACATCCTGTAAAACACTTTGAAAACACATTGGCTGACATTTATGTTATAGTTGGTTTAGCCAGGATTGCTCAGTGGAGATGTAGCATCTTATTTCCAGAGGAGTCCTGCTGGTACTCATTTCCACTGAAAATTTTAATCGGGTGGTCAGATGCCCTCAAACATAATGTTTGTTTTTTTAACACCTGGCTTATGCACTTGTAATGTTTCTGAAAACGCAACCTAATATCAGGATGAGGGATGGGCAGTATTGGTAACATAGAAACATAGACTTTGACGGCAGATAAGGACCGCTAGGCCCATCTAGTCTGCCCATTTCCCTATCTACAGGATAGGCCGCAGATCCTAGTTAACCAACAGCCTATTTCTTCCTACCCCCCACAACAATTGCCTTATGTCTGTCCCATGCATTCTTGAATTTTCCCACAGTTTTAGACCCCACAACCTCCTCAGGAAGGCTCTTCCATGCATCCACTACCCTCTCTGTGAAATAATACTTCCTCACACTGCCCCTGAACCGCCCTCCTTCTATCTTTAAATTGTGTCCCCTTGTTCTTGCATGTCTCTTTTTCTGAAAGATGCTACCCTCTTGGACTTTGTTGATTCCACTGAGGTACTTAAAAGTTTCTATCATGTCCCCCCTCTCCCTTCTTTCCTCAAGGCTATACATATTAAGCTCCTTTAGTCCCTCCTCATACGGCTTCTCTTGCAGACCCTGCACATTTTAGTTGCCCTCCTCTGGACTGCCTCTATCCTGTCTATGTCCTTGCGGAGATGGGGTCTCCAGAACTGGACACAGTACTCCAGATGGGGTCTCACCAACTGTCTGTACAGAGGGATAACAACTTCCTGTTTTCTGCTGATCACGCCTCTCCCTACACATCCCAGTATACCCCCAGCCCTTCCTACTGCCTTCTCACATTGCTTGCTAACCTTAAGGTCATCTGATATGATTACCCCCAGGTCCCTTTCCTTTTTTTTGTTGTTACTGCCTCCCACCCATTGTGTATTCTTCCCTGGGTTCTTGTTTCCCAGGTGCATTATTTGCACTTCTTTGCATTGAATCTAGCTGCCATACTCTGACCATTCCTCCAACCTTGCCAAATCCTTTTCATCCTTTCCACGCCTCCTTGTGTATCAACCCTGTTGCAGATCTTTGTGTCATCTGCAAAAGGCATACTTTCCTTCCAGTCCCTCTGCAATTGTTACTGATGAAGACATTAAAAGGACTGGACCCAATACTGAACCTCTGGTACCCACTAGTAACCCCTTTCTTCAGAGTGGACTCCATTTAATTACCTTCTGTGTCCTGTTGTCCAGCCAATGTTTTACAGGCTACCACCCTGGGACCCACTCCCAGGCTGGTTAATTGACTATTAATCTTTTGTGTGGGACTGTGTCAAATGCCTTGCAAAGTCTAGGTAGGCCATGTCCACAGCCCCTCCTGGTTTACTACTTTGGTCTCAGTCAGAAATCTATTAGATTCGTCTGACATGACCTTTCCGCTGTGAACCCATGCTGCCTTGGGTCCTGTGCTCCATTGGCCTCTAGGTACTCAACTATTCTTTCCTTCAGAGTGACTCCATCACTTTCCCTACCACAGAGGTCAGACTGACAGGTCTGTAGTTTCCTGCCTCTGTCTTGGTCCCACTTTTTGAAGGGAATCACATCCGCCTTCTTCCAGTCCTCGGGTACCACACCATCCTCCATGATTTATTAAAAGAGTAGCCAGTAGTTTCACTAGTTCCTCCTTAATTCTTTTAGAATTCTGGGGTGAATTCCATCAGGACCCATTGCTTTGTCCACTTTCAGTTTTAGGAGTTCTTGCAGAACCCTTTCTTCTGTGAAAGGACTGGGATCAACCCCCTATCAAGAGTGCTTCTGTTAATTGGATTAGGCACTTCCCTCCTCTTTTGTGAATACTGAGCAGAAATATTCATTCAGTATTCCTGCTTTTTCACTGTCCCCCTCTGCCCACCCACCGTTCATTCTATTCAGCCTCACTATCCCTCCCTTTGTCTTTCTATGCTTGCTGATGTGCCTATAAAAGGTTTTATCCCCCTTCTTAACTGAGTTGGCTATCTTTTCCTCAGTTTGGGCCTTTGCTATTCTGACTTCCCTCCCTGCTTCCTTCTGCCTTAACTGGTACAGCTCTCTGTCCTGCTCCTTCTGTGTTTCCTTATACTTCCGGAATGCTATCTTTTCCTCCTGACTTTCACAGCCACCTCTTTTGAGAACCATAGTGGCTTTTTCTTTCATTTTGATTTGTTTATTTGCTTCACACAAAGGCTTGTTGCCTCTGTGATGGCAGTTTTGATGATTTCCCATTGTTGCTCCACATGTCCTTCTAGCCTGTTTGCTAGTGCTTTTCTGAGGCACTCTTCCATCTTGCCAAAGTCAGCTCTCCTAAAGTCCAATACCCTCACTTTTGTATGGCTTGACTCTGTAGCTGAGTTTAACGTGAACCACACTGTTTGATGATCACTTGTCTCCAGATGGCAACCCACTTCTAGATCTGAGATCCTCTCACTGCCCCTGTTTGAGAGTACAAGGTCTAAGATTGCTCCCTCAAGAGTGGGTTCCGAAACTATCTGTCTAATGCCTGCCACTTGTAGGGCATCAAGAATGGCCCTGCTCTTGGATGTGGCTGCAGCAAATGTGCTTCAGTTAACATCTGGCATATTCAGGTCTCCCATCAATAGTATCTCCCCTTTCTCTGCCATTGTAAGAATGCCTTCTATCATATCCTTGTCCATTCCCTCCCCCTGACATGGGGGTCTGTACACAACCCCTGTGCAGATTGTGGTGCCCTTTCCAGTCTCCAAGGTGACCCACAGTGCCTCCTCTCCTCCCTGTTTACTCTTTTGTTCAGTTGCTTTTATCCATTCCTTTACATAGAGAGCTACTCCTCCCTCTCTTCTCCCTGCCTGTCTCTCCTGTAGGTTATGTACCCTGGTATGTTAACATCCCAGTCATGGTTCTCTGTGTACCATGTTTCTGTGACTGCTACGATATCCAGGCATCCCTCTTCCATTAAGGCCACCAGCTCAGGGAGCTTGTTACCCAGACTACAGGCATTGGTACTCATTACCCTCCATTTCCTGATGGCCTTACTCCCTTTTGCCCCATCCCTGTCCTTCTTGCCTTTGTCACTTTCTCCATTTACCCCTGCCCTTCTCCCTTTCGACACCTCTATGTTGGTGTTTGCCGCACTTACTACCATGATTATTTGGGGGCTATGATTTTCCTGCTCCTTTCCAGTGCCTCCTCCCTTGGCTAGTTTAAAAGCTTGCCAATGAAGCATTTAAACCGATCACCTAGGATCCTGGTTCCCCTCCCGGACAGATGCAGCCCATCATGCCAGTATAGGCTTGCATCACTCCAGGTGGACCCCCAGTCCCCAATGAAGCCAAGTCCCTGAGCTACACACCAGTTTTTCAACCACTGATTGAATCCCATGGTGTGGAACACCCTAGCCTCTCCTATGCCATAGATGGGTAGCACCTCCGAGAAGGTCACCGCATGCAGCTACTTGACTAAGGCCCTCTCCAATTCCACAAACTCTTCCTGCACTTCTCTAATCCCTTTCTTAGCCAGGTCATTTGTCCCTAGGTGGACAATGACATCCAGTCCCCTCCCTGTGCAGCTGCTCCGCGCAATCCTGAGGATTGCTCCCTGTCCCTCAAGCCATGGCGCCAGGCAGGCACATTACCACCCTCCCCCCAGTTCTACCTTCCTAACAATGGAGTCCCCCTCCAGGAGTGGTTTCCTTCCCCTGCAGGGTCCCCTGCCACCCCCCTGTGGGTGTCCTTTGTGGAGGTTCCCAGCATCCTCCTTGGTCTCCACTGTGGGTGCCTCCATAGAGGAACCACACTTTGCCAGAATGGCATAGGAATTGTGGAGAGGTATGACTGGAGGGATGCGCCTCTGTTCCACCACCCTAACCCTCCCTGAGCCCACTGTGGTCCAACCGCTCCTCTTTCTTGGCAACCTCTGAGGCAACGGCAGTGGCACTGGTGGTCCCTGGATGGAAGAGGAGGTCCCACAAATCCTGGCCAACTCAGCCTGGAGATGAGCAACCTCCTCCCTCAGCCCAGAGAGGTGCCTGCAGATGGGACAACACCGTATCCTCCAGAACATCTCCCAGAAGACTGCTGCTCCACAGCCACTGCACTGCACCACTCCAATCATGTCTTATTTCTGGCCCCTTAACTGTTTGCATTCCTTACTCTTTCCTCTGTTTTTTTTTCTCTCTCCTTACTTTCTGCCAAACAAAAGACCCCCTTCCCCTCCGAATCTGGCTTGTTCTGTCATTTAGAACCAAAATATCATTCAGTTAAGAAACATCTAGGTCACTCTGTGGTGCCTGGCAGCATGCATCCACCTAGCATGCTAACAACCCAGGCTTGTGCCCACAGCCTGGAACATCAGGAGCAGATCAGTGGAGGAGTGCTGAGTGGAAGCATGAATGCTCTCCTTAGGGAATGGAGGGATGCATGTCCTACTGCCTGACTGCCCTCAGGTAGCCCTGGGGACACTAGATCTGTCAGTGCAAGGTGGAAGGCAAAGGGGAGGGGTGCTATATGGGAACCCACATGTCTGAAGTGGCACACAGATACATCCACCTGCTGGCACTGTGGGAAGAGTGGAAATGTGAGACAGACTGGTAGATGAAACCCACTCTCTCCCCACATCCTAACTGGCTGCCCTGCTCATTTTCTCCTCAGACAGCCTTGCTCCTCTGAAATGATATAATCACTGGGCAGTGCTGAGGCAGATGCATACTGGTTGGACGGGGGGGGGATGTTGCAGTTACCAGGACAGGTGGAAGGATGTGTGGGGCAGAAGGTGGTCCTCGCCAGGCTGCTGAGAGGTAGTAGGAATTTGTGTCAGTCCATCGGCGCAGTGGCATGGCTGCAGCTCACCACGCTGGTGACCCAGGTTCGAGAATGAGCCTGATTGTGAGGGGTCAGCCGGGGGAGGAGGACTGAGCACCCTATAGGATGCTTTCCTTATCCGAGGAGGGAGGGCTGTGCGCCCTGCTGCAACCTCATCACACAGGAGACCATGGGTGAAAATGCTCAGCTGGAGTACCATGGGAGGAGGCTCCAATGGCAGACCAAAGCATGCTCTCCGTGCACATGTAACACTGTCATCTCTGTGGAGTGTCCAGAGGGACAGAAGAAAAACAGAAAGAGCACCAGTTGGCAGGAAGGCACTCCCGGTTCCCCACAGATCCCACGCCACCTACTGCGAACAGAACTCACCAACCAAGTGTGGCATCCGGAGAGGAATTGAGGTAGCCCCTACAACCCTGCCATGGGGGGGGAGCTCTAAAGGAACAGGTGGGTCCCACAGGTAAGTCACAGTGATGGGGGGGGATTGGGTTGGGGGAACCATGGAACTGAAGGGAGGACAGACAGGTGAGAGGGAGAAAATCCATTCTGGGACAAAATTAAAATGCCTGAAATATTCAAATGTGTAAGTAGCATGTCATTTGCAGACCATCTGCAAATGCTTGTAAATCTTTAGGTTCAAAAACTAACAAACAGAAACACTTCAGAATGTCTTGTGGATCTATTCAGAACTAGGAAAGGTCTGCCGCCCCATCCCTTGCCTTGTTGGGTAAAAACAAAAGGTCTGGGCCTGGATTTTCAAAGAATAGTAGCACAATCATTCTGCACCAGCTGTACTTGCAACATGACTTTCAGCCTAAATCTGCTCCAACTTCAAAATGTAAGGGCTGCATGTTGCACATCAAATATGATGCAAGAGTTAGGAATATAACCCATGCGCCATTTTTTGGCTCCAGGTGTCGCAGATGTGTTAAAATGTTTGAAAAATACCCACAAATGTTTTGGCACACTTGCAGTGATGCAGCTATGGAAGAACAACTGTCACAAGTCCTGCGTCCAAACCTTTAAAAATCCAGGTCTTGATGTTCATCCCTGCAAAGGAGCCTGGATCAGTGGTGTAGCTGGGAATATAAAATGTGCCCACTAGAACCCTCTTTAGCTCCTCTTTGCCTCATCCATCTGTTGCTCGTCCCCTTTTTGTACCCATATTATACTTCAGAAGGTGTGTAGTCGCATCATTTCAAAAACGATCCTCCCAATTTTCAGTTAAGGTGGCACTATGCATAGAGCTGCTCCCAAGTCCACAGTGCCCAGACTCGACCCCCTCTTTCACTCCTTCTGCCACTTTGCCCTGGATTGTTCCCTCCCCCCACCCACCACTGCTCACTGTACTCCTCTCTCCCTCCCCTGCTTTGACTCCAGGCACCCCTGCCACTGAATTTCCTTCATCACCACATTCGGCTTGGTGCCCTCCCTCCCACCCTACTCACCTCCCGCTTTCGTCCGCCTCTGTCCCCGCATACTCCCTTTGTAACTCTGACCATCACTCATTAATACCGAGCAACTGGCTCTACACAGCCATGAGAGCTGTTTCATGAGTGAAGTTTCTCGTTTTCAGTTAATAAACTGTTACTTTTCCTGTACATATTATAGGGCTTCCCCTCAGAAGTAATTGAAGTAAAGTGTGATATCTGTTAGTCACTGTAATTTATTTCAGTCCTACAAGCAATTCTGCAATTCGCGTTGATCTGTTTTTTATTGTATTGTAGAATGCAAAATCTATAAATAAAATATAAACAAAAAAAAAAACAGAAATGTGGAACTGTAGAGGTACTTAAAGCGGAAAAACAGTGAGTAAATCAAACATAATCAATACCTTTGTTAACATGTGAAGTAACACCTTCCCTTGCCTCCTGCTGCTGAACAGTTCTGCCTTCCTCCATGCGAGCTGCAAGCAACATAATGCAAAACCACGTGAATTTCTGTGCGAAAGGAAGCTTCAGTAGTGTTCTTTGTGCACTGGCATGGTTCAGAGAACTTTATAGAGTCTGGAGCCACGTCAAGCTCTGTTTGCAAAACTCTGCACGATGTACATAGACCCCCACTGCATTCAAGTTAAAAAGAAGTTGACAGTCTGCACTCATGTTGTTTTGCAGAATCAAACTCTGAGCAGCAGGTGGTTGTATGTGTGTTTTTTTAATCATAAGTGACCCAGTTGAGTTGGACAGTGATTTAGGACAGTTGCCTTGAGACGCGGTTCCATATTTAACTCTGAAAAGTAGGCTGCTGTCAGAGCCCCTCAGGATTCAGATGGAGAGAAGAGGGGGACAGCAGTTGGGTATGGAGTAATGGCAAGCACCATGAACTTCAATGAAAAGGTCATGGGTACAGACAGCCAGTGCAGCTTAGTGAGAATGCTCTCACTGCTGGGTCATGAGGTCATGAAGGGACAAATCTCACAACTAAAAGCTGGCCTCAAATGACCCGGTACTGACACTTTAGTGCACTGCAAGTGAAAACCTGTTCTACTGAAGTTATTACGCATGTGCAGTAATACTGATAGTGTCTAATGTTACACAAGGAGGCAAAGCCAGTACAATAAACATAACGTACATTTACAGTCAGAATTCCCATTAAATAAAGGAGTTAGAGTTAAAGGTCACAGGAAAGTATTATTGAGTAGCTGCTTGTAGTGTTTCTGTTTCAGGAATTATATTCATACCCTAAATGGTATCAATATTTGACTGCACCAGAACAAGTGTTAATGTAAAAAATTGCACTTTCTATGGTTTTCATTTTATGTGCAACATTCTGTACATTTCTCTGAAACCAGGAATGTGGCGTTCTGCCTACATCACTGCAAGGAGCTGGAATGTGAAGCACTGCTCTGTTAGGCCATCAGCTCATGATCAGAGTTCCAACTCCATATTCCTGGTGCCATGAAGAGACCTGTACAGAATGTTGTCCATATTAACAAACAATGATAAACAGTTGACAGTTTTCACTTTCACTCAGATACAATTAAAGAGACACTGTCAACCCTTACTACACCATAATATTTTGTGTTAAAACCTCACATTTTATGCTTGTTTACCTCCTTTAAAAAGTCAGTGATAGTGCTTGTTTTATTTGCTTCCTTCCTTAATATAACTTGAAATGCATGCTAATGGTATAGTTATACTCAACCTTGTTTTGTTTCTAATCCTTAATCTACTCTTATTGCATACTTCCTGGGCATTAGGAACACCATCAAACAGCACAGCCACTCATGATGCAGTAGTCTCCCTCTCCTCCCACTGCCCAAGTTCAGGAAAGATGCAGTGGAAGTTGATCAAGGAATGCAAATAAATACGTTTGTGTGTGGTAACACCAGTATGGTGGGCAGTCTGCTTTACACATTTTTAAAGAAAAATGGAATCTGAATCAAACTACCAGCTGCATCAGGGGCCTGATATTCTAAAGTCTGCATGGGTGCTAACGGGTCTTTGCCTATGCAAATCAAGGTATAAGCTGGGTCCCCATATTGAAAAATGGTTGTTGCACATGCAAAAAAGGTTAGAGCCTACGCAAAACATAATGTGTGTGCAGGCAAGGGAAGGAGTGTGGACATGAATAGCCATGCCACCATATATTCAGTGGCTTCACACTGCACAAAAGAGCTTAGTGCAGGCCTTCTGCACAGTGCAAATACCGCAGAACAAAAGCCTGACTTAACTCTAGGTAACTATAGTGGCTGCCGGAGGTAATGCAGCCACCTATCTGATTGGCTGCTGGGGGAGCACAACAACTCCCTGTGGTCCCAGGCACCCCCCCTGATCGCTGACCCATCCTGTATAAAATAATGTCCCTGGTGTTAGTGGTCCTCCCCTCTGATTACCAGCCTGTTCTGTATAAAATATTATACCTGGTGGTAGTGCCTACCCACCTACCAGTCGCTTGCACATTCTATATAAAATAATATCCCTGGTGCTAGTGGCCCCCCCCCACCATTCACCGAGCCTGTACTGTGATAACAAGAAATCCTGCCATCTCATTGACCCCCCACAGTGGCACTGAAAACCCACCCCCCAGTCATCTTTCCAGTCCCCTTGGTGTGGCCATATGTCCAGGCATGGAGCATACCCCTTATTTACAGGACAGGACACATCACCCTGTTCTACAAATAAGAGGTGCACTTCCTGCCTGGACATACAGCAGCTGGCCAAGGAGCTGTAAGGAGGGCTGTGCCAGTCGAGGTATGCACCTGCAGTACCAAGGGGACTTGGAAGGTGACTGGTGGGGGTTGGCACATGGTGGGGGGGGGGATCTGCTAGACACCAAGGATTTCATGTTATCACAGTTCGGGCCTGTAATTGGGGGGGGGAGGGACCACTAGCACCAGGGACATTATTTTAAATTCAACAGGCTGGCAATCAGAGGGGGGACTACTAGTGCCAGGGACATTCATTTTTACAGAATGGGACAGTGATCAGAGGGAGAGGGATCACTAACACCAGGGTTATCTACACATCTGGGACCAGGCAATTGGGGGGCTGGTGCCAAGCTAACCTGCCTCATGACCCATGCAAATTAGCCCACAATGGGCATGCAAATGATCCCTTAGCATCTTGCATGCCCAATGGCCTCATTTGCATGGATCCATTTGAATATTGCAAATAGCACTCCGGCACTATCTATTCTGGTAACATACATTGGGAGCCCTGTCAGGGCAGTGCTAAGTGGCTTAACACTGGGCCAACATGGCTTTGTATTCAGTCAAATAGCACTGGTGCACTATTTGACTAAATTTAGCATCTTCCGGTACCTGGGCAATTGCAAGGTGCAGCGCAATGTTTTGTGCTCTACTTTGCACAAATTTGAATATTGGGCCTCAGCAGTCTCCACATGATGCGAACAATCCTAACATGTGTTTTTTGAACTAAGGATCCTTTGAGGCCTAAGGGGATTGACAATGTCCATTTCATAGGGATCATTCGGTGTATCATTGTAATTTCTGAAAACAAGACGATAGCAAGCAGCTGCAAATCCATGCAGCTTATGAACAAAGGAGCATATGAACACGCCAGCAGATAAAGGCCTTATGGTCTATTTTGTCTGCTCAATTGTGCAGCTCCTAATGTGTTTAAAAAGGGAATTGCCCCCTCCACATTTACCTTTTGACCTCCCCCTACTTCCCCTGACCCCCCTCACTCCCCTTCTATGCTCAATTTTTCCCTTACCCAGTCCCAACTCCTCTTGAAGCTGTCCACCGTTTTTAGGGATACCACCTCCTCTGGCAGCTCATTCCTCTTGGTTACCACCCTCTTGGTGAAAAAGTGCCTCCTCCTCTCCACACTGACCCCCCAACAGCTTCAGGCTGTGCCCCCTAGTGGTCTTGTTGCCACTGAGGCTGAGGCTAAAGCTTCTCTGACCCCTTTAACTGTAGCATACTAGGGCTTGCTCTGACTTTTTAATTTTTACACCAATATCTTTGCCAAAACATATTATGTTGTGTCATACGGTAGGCAAACCTATTTACATCTCTATTAAATAGTGATAATAGTTTTCAAAATTACCATTTCAAAAGATAAATCTTTACTGATTCCACTAGTGAGTAGCAGAACCAGCCCTTCTATACTTTACCATTTTCATTTCCTTCATGCAGGCATCTCAAAGTCCTTAATCAACACCCAGCTTCCCCCATGCTAATGGCTACTAAAATGCAGCCACCTCTGAGGTGGAACGTGGCAGAAATTAAATTCCTTCGGTCAAGTAACAACACATTATTCTGAGGAACTGTTAGCAAAATTCTGAGGAATGCTATAAATTTCTCATTTGACAGTGCTGCAGAATACTTTTTGTACTTTGCATGGAATCTTTGTGCGTGTGCATATGTGCGTGTGTGTGTGTGTGTGCTTTTAATATACAAAATAATGTGGAGTTTCACAGATTCTACATTCTGCAGAAAATTTGCAACTCCAATTTTTTTTTTTATGATATTTTGGAATTCCAAGGATTTTTCTACATTCCCCAAGTGAAAAAATTCCTCTGCACCACTTTACCCACAATTTGACCAACTATACCTAGGATGAGCAAGACTGTGAATACTCTTTCCTAAAAGGATTGTTTCTTTACACAGGGCCTTTCCAGAAACTGGATAAGCAGAGTGATAAGGCCAGCATGCTAATCTCTTTTATTGTTTGCCTATATTTAGAGAAGGCGTTTCTTACCGAGTTCATTCCTGTTAGCTTGATCATCGTCATCATCATCTTTATCTTCCTTTTTTGCACAACCTAGGGGAGGCAGTTCAAGAATTGCTTAGAACATGCTTTTCTTTTCCTCAAACAGTTCAAATCTCGAAACAAGTCTCTTTGTCTGTTTTGTTTTTATTTTTTTTGTATGCTTTGTCCCCCCCAGTGGTTATATTGGAAATGTTTAGGTGGACGAACCTCTCACCTGTAGATTTACTAGGTGAGAAAACTCTCCTATAGTACTGTATGAACGTTGTCAGAGGTGAACAAACTTTTATATAACTCTGAAAAAGGTGGTGGAATGAAAAAAGTTTCAGTAGATGCAATGCTGGTGCTGCAAGTTAGTTCAGACTGGTAACTGGGAAAGGCACACTGAGCCAGGGCTCATTTCTAGGTGCAACCAGGGAGGGGCAGGGAATATAGGGAAAGTGCAGTTGAAACAACATATAGACAAATGTAAGGTGCTAAGGCAGTGGGATACAGACATTGGTTACAGCAAAATTGCAGACCCAACAATAATTACAATTTGCAGCAGAATATACAGTGAACAGGAGGTAAGGTAAAACATAACGATCAGTTGTGGAGCAATGTGCTGTTATATTCTAGGTGCATGTTTATTTCTTCGATGCATGCTTTCATGGATTATAATCAAGAGCTAAGGAGTCATGCATGTGTTGACTACAATATCCAGACTTAGAATCAGATAACCATCTTCAAGCCAGCCCAGTGGCGTTGAGGGTTAAGGCACTAGATGCCTCATCTCATGCCACGCTGGTGACCCGGGTTGAGGAACAAGCCTGGGCCATCAGGGGTCGGCAGGGGCGGGTAGGGATTGAGCATCCAGAGGTCAGCTCTCCCTTCCTGGGGAGGGTATAGGGACAAGTGTCACTCCTGAATGACCTCTGGTGGCTGTCAGGGGTAGCCATGGAACAAGTATCACCGCCATGTGGCAGGGGTGAAGCTCAGCAGACACTGGCCATCATTGCATGTCCAAGCTCCACTAGAGGGGAGGAGGACGGGTGGGGGAAAAAACACAAAAACCCCCTCTCGCTTTCAGTAGGCGTTGGTGGGGCCAGGGGTCGTGACCCCACGTCACCGCCGGGCATCTGACACCTGATCCGGTCCTTTCCGATGACTGCAACCCACAGCGCTGTAGATAGAGCATGAGAGGAATCAGCGGTCCCTCCCCAAGGGACTCAGATCTGGGGGGGGAAGGGGGTGCCTGCACCGGAGAAGATGGACAGAGCTTCAGGCAGACAGGAGACAATCACCGACTGAGAGCCCACACTGGAGAGAGGCCAGCAATAGAGAAGTAAGAAAAATAGTTGTAAAAAAAAAAAAAAAAGATAACCATCTTCAGCATATGAAGAATGCCAGCAGATACAGGCCTAATGGTCTGTCTGGTCTACTTGAGTGTGTAGCTAGCAGCTGCTCCCCCCTACCCACATATCCAATTTCATGCCCATACTAGCTGTTACCCCTTCCCCATGCCTCATTAATACTAATAAATAATAACTTTGTTTGAAGCGCAATTCACAAAATAACAAAGCACTTTTACAGAACAGCTAAAACAATAAATAGTTAAAAATCATTTAAAATGATAGAATCCATAAATTAATAATCATGATAGACATGAGAGAATAAAAAACTTTTCAGAGCAGATTTAAAGCTCTCCACAGTCAGGCACCCCCTTATCCAAAGAGGTAGAGAATTCCACAGGGTAGGTGCCACAAAAGCAAATGCGTGGGCTCCAGAGGTCTTCAAACGAACCCTGGGAAACTCCAGCAATCTCTCTTCGGCAGAGTGGAGCAGATGGAGGGGGTGGTAGGGACAGAGGAGCTCTTGCAGATAACTTGGTACCTGTCCATGTAGGGCCTTGTAGGTTAGCAAGCCAACCTTGAAGGTGATCCGCCACTAAACCAGCAGCCAATGCAGGCCATGCAGCACAGATGTGACATGGCTAGATCGAGAAAGCCCAGTCAACAACCTGGCCACAGCATTCTGCACCAGCTGCAAGTGGCGGATATGAATTCCCAGAAGCCCTAGGTACAGGGCGTTGCAGTAATCAAGGCGGGAGGTCATGAAGGTGTGGACCAGTGTCGTAAAATCACTGGGCGGAACCAGGTGCTTAATCCAGGTGATATTCCTCAGATGATAAAATGAGGTCTTGATGACAGATGACACCTGAGACTTCATGGTCAGCCCCTCACCAAAAATAATGCCCAGACTCCGCATCCATTCAGAGGACATCACCTGGCAACCACCAAGCAAAAGGCCAGAGGCCTGCCCTGTCGAAAATTCCTCTACCCAGCAAGCAGGGTCCACCACCAAAATCTCAGTTTTATCAGGATTCAGCCTTAGCCAGTTCGCACTCATTCAGCCCTGAATCTCGATGAGGCAGTCGTTAAACACCAAGATTGCATCATCCTGGTCAGGTGCAAAGGACATGTACAGCTGAGTATAATCTGCATAGCAGTGAAAACTCAAGCCATACCATCTTACGATGTCTCCCAATGGCAGCATGTACACCACGAATAACCTAGGCGATAGCACAGAGCCCTGGGGTACTCCACATGTTAGAGAGAATGCATCAGAGGAATACATTCCCGATGCAGCTCTCTGAGATCTACCAGTGAGGAACAAATGGATCCAACAGTCCACAGATAACCTACAGTATCTGATAGGTCTCAAACTGTGAAATACAACTCTGCCCTCGGACAAAACCACCATAAATATTGGGGTGCTGGAAGGCCCCATCCTTGGGCCCTTACTTTTCTCTCTTTTCATAAATAATGTCTCCGCTGACCTCTACAGAACAGTCTCCCTGCTATATGCTGATGACATTGTGCTGTATGCTAGTGCTAAAAGCACTGACAACATAAACAAATGACTCTCTCTTCACTTCCAGCTAATACAAGAATTGTTGTTGTAATTGTATTGGAATGTCTTCCCTGTATTGTTGTTTTGTATCCTCCTGGGTCATGCCTGAAAATAAACATTGCTGTGGCTGGTGCACTTACCCGGTTAACAAAAAACTAAATAAATAAATAAAACCCACAGGCACTCCAGCAGTACAACATGATCCACAGTGTCAAATGCTGCAGAGAGATCAAGGGGGACTGAGATGGAACGAGTCCTCTGATCTCTCGCTATGGGGCGATCTTCCTCCTGACTCTGTCCCATCCCCTCTTAAAACGGCCCACCCTCTTCAAGGATACCACCTCCTCAGACAGTGTGTTCCACCCCATCACCACTCTCTCCATGAAATAGTGCTTTCTCATTTTCCTTCTGAATCTACCAGCCTTCAGCTTTAGATTGTGCCCCCCTAATGTCCTGCCCTCTCCTTAATCTTGACATACAGATTTAGTGTAGTTGCTGTATTGGTCCTTATAAGAACAGATCCAAAAGTAAATGTCACAATACCTTTTATTGGACCAACATATTACATAAAGAACAAAGCGCCTAAGCTTTTGGACCAACCAAGTCTTTCCTCGGAAATATTATGTGATTTTCTAAATAACTGCCATAAGCTTCCGAAGAAGGACATTGTTGATCTGAAAGCTTAGGCATTTTGTTATTTTTGTAACATCTATGTTGGTTCAATAAAATGTATCAACCCATTTGCTTCTGGATCTCTCCTTAATCTTAAAATTCCCCTCTGTACCATCTTTATTTTTCAGCAAACACAAGAAGTCCAGCACTACTCACCACAGACCAAGTCCACACATGGTGTTAAACCAAAATACTGCTTTATTTGAGGCAAAAACCAGCATTTGTCAATGCCGAATGTTGGCTTGCTGGCATTGGCATTGGTAGTGCAGGAGTTAGACAGATGCATCATAGGAATGGCAGTGAAGTATTGAACTGATGCCAACCCACCCCCACCCTGCAGAGAGTGACAAGCATTAGGGTGTCCCTTTGGGTGTTTGGTAGTGCAGTGCTGGAAAACACGTTGGGCAGGATGTGAGAAATGACAGCTGCACAGTTCATAAGGAGGTGGAAAAAAATGCCAGTGTTGAAAATGTTGAAGATTTTGATGAAAAAGTCTTTTTGGCATGTAAATATACCAAAATATACCAAATTTGCGAAGCTACTAGTGTGTGTGGGAAATATGCAATGCACGCTTGCAACACTGCCATTTTATGGGCGTTCAGCACCAAATTTTCAACATAGGCATTTTAGCACCTCTGCTCATGTACAGTGTTACTGTAATTTCCTCAAAGTGTCCTAAGTAGTGATTTCGCACAGTGACCACGTTATTCTGCGCCGGAAGTGCGGAAACACATTTTGGGCACGATATGTCAAATGACAGCTGTACTGTTCATCAAGAGGTGTGGAATAATGGCAATGGTGAAAATCCAGAGTGAAAATATAACAAATGCACGACAGTACGAGCGTGCATGCAATCTGTCAACGCATGCTCGTAACACAGTTATTTTATGGAGTATCATCACTAAATTTTCAGCATAGGCATTTTAGGTCTTCTGCTCATGAACTGTGTCACTGTCATTTTAATAATCTGGCTCAAACACTGATTTCTCACAGTGACTGTGCTAGTGTGTGCCGGAAGTGCGGAAACACATTTCGGGCAGGATGTGGAAAATGACAAGGAGGATGCTGGGAACCTCCACAAAGGAGACCCACAGGAGGGCGGCAGGGGACCCTGCAGGGGAAGGAGACAACTCCTGGTAGGGGACTACATTGTTAGGAAGGTAGAACTGGGGAAGGAATTGAAGAGGGAGGTAAGGTGCCTGCCTGGCGCCATGGCTTGGAGGGACAGTGAGCGAATCCTCAGGATTGCCGGAGCAGCTGCACAGGGGAGGGAGCTGGATGTCATTGTCCACCTAGAGACAAATGACCTGGCTAAGAAAGGGATTAGAGAAGTGCAGGAAGATTTTGTGGAATTGGGGAGGGGCCTTAGTCAAGTAGCATGCATGGTAACCTTCTCGGAGGTGCTGCCCATCTATGGCATAGGAGAGGTGGGTGTTCGCACCATGAGATTCAATCAGTGGTTGAAAACTGGTGTGAGTTCAGGATTTGGCTTCATTGGGGACTGGGGTCCACCTGGAGTGATGCAAGCCTATACTGGCATGATGGGCTGCATCTGTCGGGAGGGAACCAGGATCCTAGGTGATAGATTTAAATGCTTCATTGGCAAGCTTTAAACCAGCCAAGGGGAGGCACTGGAAAGGAGCAGGGAATCCTAGCACCCCAAATAATCATGGTAGTAAGTGTGTGGCAAACACACATAGAGGTGTCGATAGGGAAGGGCAGGGTAAATAGAGAAAGTGACAAAGGCAAGAAGGACAGGGATGGGCAAAGGGAGTAGGCCATCAGGAAATGGAGGGTAATGAGTACCAATGCCGTAGTCTCGCAACAAGCTCTGAGCTGGTGGCCTTGATGGAAGAGGGATGCCTGATATCGAGAAGTCACAGAAACATGGTACACAGGAACCATGACTGGGATGTTAACATACCAGGGTCATCAACCCACAGGAGAGACAGGCAGGGGAGAAGAGGGGAGGAGTAGCTCCCATGTAAAGGAATGGATAAAAGCAACTGAACAAAAGAGTAAACAGGAGGAGAGGAGGCACTGTGGGTCACCTTGGAGACTGGAAAGGCACCACAATCTGCACAGGGTTGTGTACAGACCCCCATGTCAGGGGAGGGAATGGACAAGGATATGATAGAAGGCATTCTTACAATGGCAGAGAAAGGGAGATACTATTGATGGGAGACCTGAATATGCCAGATGTTAACTGAAGCACACTTGCTGCAGCCACATCCAAGAGCAGGGCTATTCTTGATGCCCTACAAGTGGCAGGCATTAGACAGATAGTTTCGAACCCACTCTTGAGGGAGCAATCTTAGACCTTGTACTCTCAAACAGGGGCAGTGAGAGGATCTCAGATCTAGAAGTGGGTTGCCATCTGGAGACAAGTGATCATCAAACAGTGTGGTTCACGTTAAACTCAGCTACAGAGTCAAGCCATACAAAAGTGAGGGTATTGGACTTTAGGAGAGCTGACTTTGGCAAGATGGAAGAGTGCCTCAGAAAAGCACTAGCAAACAGGCTAGAAGGACATGTGGAGCAACAATGGGGAAATCATCAAAACTGCCATCACAGAGGCAACAAGCCTTTGTGTGAAGCAAATAAACAAATCAAAATGAAAGAAAAAGCCACTATGGTTCTCAAAAGAGGTGGCTGTGAAAGTCAGGAAGAAAAAGATAGCATTCCGGACGTATAAGGAAACACAGAAGGAGCAGGACAGAGAGCTGTACCAGTTAAGGCAGAAGGAAGCAGGGAGGGAAGTCAGAATAGCAAAGGCCCAAACTGAGGAAAAGATAGCCAACCTAGTATAAGAGGGGATAAAACCTTTTATAGGTACATCAGCGAGCATAGAAAGATAAAGGGAGGGATAGTGAGGCTGAATAGAATGAACGGTGGGTGGTCAGAGGGGGACAGTGAAAAAGCAGGGATACTGAACGAATATTTCTGCTCAGTAGTCACAAAAGAGGAGGGGGAAGTGCTTAATCCAATTAACAGAAGCACTTGATAGGGGTTGATCCCAGTCCTTTCACAGAAGAAAGGGTTCTGCAAGAACTTCTAAAACTGAAGGTGGACAAAGCAATGGGTCATGTTGAATTCACCCAGAATTCTAAAAGAATTAAGGAGGAACTAGTGAAACCACTGGCTACTGTTTTAATAAATCATGGGAGGATGGTGTGGTACCCGAGGACTGGAGGAAGGCGGATGTGATTCCCCTTCACAAAAGTGGGACCAAGACAGAGGCAGGAAACTACAGACCTGTCAGTCTGACCTCTGTGGTAGGGAAAGTGATGGAGTCACTTGAAGGAAAGAATAGTTGAGTACCTAGAGGCCAGTGGAGCACAGGACCCAAGGCAGCATGGATTCACAGCGGAAGGTCATGTCAGATGAATCTAATAGATTTCTTTGACTGGGTGACCAAAGTTGTAGACCAGGAGGGACTGTGGACATGGCTTACCTAGACTTTAGCAAGGCATTTGACACAGTCCCACACAAAAGATTAATAGTCAAATTAACCAGCCTGGGAGTGGGTCCCAGGGTGGTAGCCTGGGTAAAACATTGCTGCACAACAGAACACAGAAGGTAATTGTAAATGGAGTCCACTCTGAAGAAAGAGAGGTTACTAGTGTGGAAATCGCAGGGTTCAGTATTGGTCCAGTCCTTTTAATGTCTTCATCAGTGACATTGCAGAGGGACTGGAAGGAAAAGTATGCCTTTTGCAGATGACACAAAGATCTGCAACAGGGTTGATACACAAGGAGGCGTGGAAAGGATGAAAAGGACTTGGCAAGGTTGGAGGAATGGTCAGAAGTATGGCAGCTAGATTCAATGCAAAGAAGTGCAAAATAATGCACCTGGGAAACAAGAACCCAGGGGAAGAATACACAATGGGTGGGAGTAGTAACAACAACAAAAAAGGAAAGGGACCTGGGGTAATCATATCAGATGACCTTAAGGTTAGCAAGCAATGTAAGAAGGCAGTAGGGAGGGCTGGGGGTATACTGGGATGTATAGGGAGAGGCATCAGCAGCAGAAAACAGGAAGTTGTTATCCCTCTGTACAGACAGTTGGTGAGACCACATCTGGAGTACTGTGTCCAGTTCTGGAGACCCCATCTCCACAAGGACATAGACAGGATATAGGTAGTCCAGAGGAGGGCAACTAAAATGGTGCAGGGTCTGCAAGAGAAGCCGTATGAGGAGAGACTAAAGGAGCTTAATATGTACACCCTTGAGGAAAGAAGGGAGAGGGGGGACATTATAGAAACTTTTAAGTACCTCAGTGGAATCAACAAAGTCCAAGAGGGTAGCATCTTTCAGAAAAAGAGACTTGCAAGAACAAGGGGACACAATTTAAAGATAGAAGAAGGGTGGTTCAGGGGCAATGTGAGGAAGTATTATTTCACAGAGAGGGTAGTGGATGCATGGAACAGCCTTCCTGAGGAGGTTGTGGGGTCTAAAACTGTGGTAGAATTCAAGAATGCATGGGACAGACATAAGGCAATTCTTGTGGGGGGTAGGAAGAACTAGGCTGTTGGTTAACTAGGATCTACGGCCTATCTTGTAGGTAGGGAAATGGGCAGACTAGATGGGCCAAGCGGTCCTTATCTGCCGTCAAAGTCTATGTTTCTATGACAGCTGTACTGTTCACAAGGATGTGTACAAAAATGACAATGCTGAAAATCCGGCAGTTAAATATTGTGAATGCGTGAAGTTACAAGCCTGCATAGCAACTGCGCAATGCACGCTCATAAAACAGGCATTTGTTGGATTTTTTTCCACAAAATTTGGAACTTAGGCTTTTTAAGAGGGCACCTCATGAATATCACCACTGTCATTTCACACGACTCCTCAAGGGTGATTTCCTGCAGTGACTGCGAAATCACCTTTCAAGGCTGATAAACGCCATGACAGTGACAGAATTCATGAGGAGGGCCCCAAAAACCCCATGTTGAAAATTTGGTGAAAAAATTCCAAGAAATGGCTGAGATATGCACCAAAGTTGAAAAAACCCTATTCACTCCATTATACAGCTTACCAGCATTTCCTCAGTTCGCGGTCGGCTTTGAAGAGTACAGACGTGTTCCCGGTCCACTGAAGATTGTTGCGCTGGACTCCAGAGGTAAGTATGGGGTGAGGGGGTGAGGGAGGCAGGGTGCACAGTGGGTGGTGCGGGTGGGGGAGGGGCGCACTCAGACTACAAAGGCCGTTTTCGTATTCTAGGTACAGAAAACGCAGGATGTTTTGCACGCTGGGGTGGCTCCCAGTGTGCCACCTAGTGGATTTGGGGGGTTAGTAGCTGACAGGGATTGGGCACCGCCGGCATACAAAAGCGCAGGACTGTTTTGCACGCTGGGGTGGGCTCCCAGCATGCCACCTAAGTGGGTTTGGGGGGCCACTACTGACAGGATTGGGCACCCCCGCCGGCACACAAAGTTGGGGAGCGCAGCTGAGGGGGATTGGGCACCCCCCTCGGCATTCAACAGTTGGGGGGGTGATAAGATGGGGAGTGGGCTCCCCCATCAGCGTGTCACACAAGGGGGGGTGTGAGCTTCACCCGCCATGTGGTGGCTTCGGCGCCATGCTTATTGAAATGTCTGACTTGGAAAGGCACGTATGGGAGGCGTGTCTTTATGCCGCTGCATGACGAGCTTGTCTCTGATTGCAGCGGCACTTTGTTTACAAGTTATGTCCACTTTACATAATGTTGGTGTCAGCACTAACATGCTGGCTTATTGGGGAATGAGGGACGCACCTACTGATGCGTGCCCTGCATTCACCTGACAGCAGCCGCGCCTCCAAATCTCCATTCTCAATATGTTGACTGCCACGCAAGCGGCAAGCCATACAAAAAGGAATGCTGCCCACCTAATGCGCAGCACCTTTAGCGAAAACCGTCGGTTTAGGGTTCTGCCTTCTACCTGGCCTGTGTATGTTAGAGGGGCAGCATTCCTTTTTTTTTTTTTGCCTCAAATAAGGCAGTATTTTGGATTAACACCATGTGTGGACTTGTCTGTGGTGAGCAGTGCTGGACTTCTTGTGTTTGCTGGTTATGTGTGTCAGTAGCACACTGAACTGTGGGACAGCTATTCCTGTGAATCCATCTTTATTTATGCCTTTCATATATTTAAAGATTTCTATCATATCTCCTGTTTCCCTCTTTTTCTCCAGGGAGTAGTTGTTGAGCTCCTTCAGTCTCTCCTCGTAGGGTTTGTCCTCCATACCTAGGATCATCCTGGTTGTTCTGCGGTAGACCCCCTTCAGCAACTTAACATCTTTATTTAAGTAGGGGTTCCAGAAATGCACGCAGTACTCCAGATGTGGCCTCACCAATGACCTGCACAGTGGCTGGATGATCTCCCCGTTCCTGGACGTGATTCCTCTGGCAATACACCCCAGCATCTTATTAGCCTTAGCTGCCACTTTTCTGCACTGCGCTGAATAGTTCATTTGCCATGTTAATATCACCCCAAGATCTTTCTACTTTCTCTGTACAGGATGACTGTACCCGCCCCTCCTCCCCCCTCAATGATTCCTTGGGTTTCTTGCATGTGTAATGAACTTCTAAGGAATACACTACTATTTTTGGGGGGTTAAAAAATGTGGGCATCAAATTTGTGTATAACTATTTTCCTTTTAATTGCATGAAGCATGAAGAATAAATAATGGCTAAGACGGATGTACAGTGTGGGGAAAGATACCCGTCATAGAAACTAATGAGCCCATAAAGTCCAAGAGCTTGAAGAATGAGTGGCGTTATGAGCATGTTAGCTCTGAAATTGGTATATTACCCCAAACAGGACTGATCCATCATTTCTTTTTTATAACAGGAGATTGGACAGTTTTGTATGATTCTTTCTTGGGATTTCCATTTTTTGAGTAGGTTGTAATGTTTTCCATAGCATAGTGTCTTCCATAGTGTAAGGCTTTCCCATAGTGCAGGGTTTTCCATAGTGTAAGGTTTTTATGTTTGTTTGCACACATTCACAGGAAACAAGTTGTGGCAGCCTAGGAGAGAAGCGGATTGTGGAGGTGTGGCACTGTTGCGGCCAATGCCGCCACTGCTTTCGTGGACTTGGCTGTGTGTTGCCAATGCTAGCGCACATTGGTGGTGCCATCACATAGAAAGGATTTGGCTGCTGTAATCAGGGAGCGCCTAGTCATCGCAGCGTCAGCTTCTCATTCTGTCCTTGTTTGCATATGCAGTTTGCTGAGAGAAGCTGATGCTGTGATGCCGGGCGGCCACTGATTGCTGTGGCAAATTTGCTTTTGTTGCAGTGTGACACAGGGCTCTGGCAGAGAAGAAAAAATTACTCACTTTAGTAATTGCTTTTCTTCTCATGGAGTCTTGCTATATTAGGACCTTTGCAGTATGCCCCTGACTTTTGACTGCCCCGGAGATGAAATAGTTAACTCCAGAGAAATCTGGAGTTCCACAGCGCGAGGGCGCTTATTGAAAGCTCTATCTGGGTTGTTTGAACCAAACTGTCAGGTTCTTTACGAGGCTAAACTAACATAGCAAGTCTGTGTGGAAAAGCCTTACACTAGCCATTGGCTACCTACTAACAGTAGAACCACAAAACACAACACCAATAAAGAAAACAGTATCACGTATTATTGTTAGAAAACCCTTGACAATCACTACTAAGGCCCCTCTGCCCAAAGACTCAAGTCCAGAGAGGGGCCCAGCTACCAATTAACAAAAATAGAAACTATCTAGTTCCTAACCCAAGAAAGAAAAAGAAGGGGGAACTAGAAGCTAAACAGGCATGACACAGTGATTGCACCAATTTGCCAACCCCATACCCAAGTAGGGATTCTGAGAGGGGTAGGAGGGAGGTTGTCTTAATAGCAAGACTCCATGAGAAGAAAAGCAATTACTAAGGTGAGTAATTTTTCTTCAAAACACCATGAAGTCTTGCTTATATTAGGACCTTTGCAGAGTACACAGCAGTACCCCCATGGAGGAGGGTCAGAACCTACTTAGGAAATAGGCTCTGCAGGACAGCTGTGCCAAAGCGAGCATCTCTCCTGGACTGGACGTCCAGGGAATAATGCTTAGTGTAAGTGTGGACTGTCTTCCAGGTAGCAGCTTGACAGATTTCCAAAATGGGAATATCTCTAGCAGCCGCTAGAGATGCAGCTGTACCCCTGGTGGAATGAGTCCTCAGGCCTGAGGGCGGCTCCTTGCCCAGTTTTTGATAACAGAACTGGATACAAGAGACAATCCACCTAGCAATCGACCTCCTAGTAGCAGGCCTCCCTTACCCACATCTCCATAGGTAAGGAAGAGCTGAGGATTCAACCTGTGACTCTTGGTACGATCCAAATAATAGCTAAGGGCTCTTTTACGTCCAAACTGTGCAAGCTTCTCTCACCAGAAGAGGAGTGCTCAGTAAAAAATACTGGAAGAGAGATGGATTGGTTAGATGAAAATCTGAAACCACCTTAGGTAAAACTTTCTGTTAGTCCTGAGGATCACTTTATCTCTGTGGAAAGAAATGAAATCCTCTTCCACTGACAAGGCTTGCAATTCACTTATACGCCTAGCAGAAGTGATAGCCACTAGAAAACAGTTTTCCAAGTTAAGAACTTGAGATCTGCCGAATCCAGAGGCTCAAAGGGAGGTTGCATTAGCTGAGCAATGCAAATATTCAAGTCCCATGCAGGGTTGGTTCCGAAAGGAGGATTAGTATGAAGTAACCCTTTGAAAAATTTGGCAAACACAGGGTGAGAAGAAGAGAAACTGGTTTTCCTGCAGAAATAATAACTGAAACAGCTGCCAAATGAACCTTTAAGGTAGCTGGTTTGAGGCCTAAGGAATTTAAGTAGACCAGGTAGTCCAACAAAATAGGCAGGTCAGCTGATTCTGGGGTGATTTGCTCTCAGAACACCAAAATGAGAATCTCTTCCATTTAGAATTATAAGTGGCTCTAGTGGAAGGCTTTCTGGAGGCCTTCAAAATATCAAGACACCTTGAGAAAGGTGTAAATGAGCAACTCTAACTCCTCAAGAACCAAGCCTTGAGGTGGAGGGAGTTGAGATCCGATACCACACTCTCCCCTGTGCACAGGTCAGCAGGTCGTGAGCCCTGGGCAAGGTCAGGGGAGGGTGGAATGATAGGGACAGAAGAAGAGGGTACCAAGGCTGCCTGGCCCAGTCTGGAGCAATCAGAATCACCCTGCAAGGCTGAGTTCTGATTTTTACTAAAACCCTGAAGAGTAGAGGGAACGGAGGAAAGCATAGAGGAACTTTCCTCCCAATCCAGCTGAAAGGCATCCAGGGGACTGACCCAGAACTGGGGCCTGCAGCAAAACAGGGAAGTTTGTGGTTGTCTGGGGCTGCAAAAGATCTATCTGAGGAGTGCCCCAGCTGGCAAAGATTGACCCCAGCACTTGAGGGTTCAGAGCCCATTCGTGATGGCCCTGAGAAATCCTTGCTGAGGGCGTCCGCTAGGACATTGTCCTTCCCTGGGAGGTGAACCGCTATCAGAGAGGTGTTCAGGAATAGGCCAGAGACCACAACTTCATTGCTTCGTGCATAGGGCTGAAGAGCGAGTGCCCCTTGCTTGTTGATGTACCACATTGTTGTGGTATTGTCTGTCCTGGACTTGAACAACTTTGTTCTGGACAGTTTCTGAAAAACCTGGAGAGCTAGGAAGACAGCTCTGAGCTCCAGCAGATTGATGTGAAGCAGAGATTCCTGAGGGGACCAAACTCCTGAGTTGAAAGGTCGCCCAGGTGAGCCCCCAACCCAACAGGGACACATCCGTGGTGAGGATGAGGGAGTGAGGGACAGGAAGGAATGGGACCCTGAGGACAGGTTGCTCCATCCAGCCACCACTGGAGAGCTAGGATCAGAGTCTTGGTCACTGGGACCAATTTGGTAAGGGGTCCCTCCTTGAGACCAATAGACCTCAAGTGGAACTGAATGTCCCTCATCTGAAATCTTGCCCCTGGCACAACAGCTGTAGAGGCAGCCATGTGCCCCAGGAGTTGCAGAAAGTGCCTTGCTGGTCGAGAGACCTGCATGGAGAAAGAAGATGCCAGGGCAATGAGTTTGTCCACTCTTTCGGAGGGAGGAATGCCCTGGCTAACTTTGTGTTCAGCTCTGCACCTATAAAAGTTAGTACCTGAACTGGTTTGAGAACTGACTTTGGAACATTCAGCAGGAACCCCGAAAGGTGAGGAGTTCCGGTGATTTGCAAGGGATTTTACCTGCTCTGATGACTGACCCACAATAAGCCAGTCGTCCAAGTAGGGAAACACAGCTATCCTTGTCTTCTTAAGTGGCCACTACTACAGCTAGACATTTTGTGAAAACTCTTGGAGCAGAAGTGAGTCCGAAGGGCATTGCCCTGAACTGGTAGTGGCCCGAGGGCAGTTCAAACCTGAGGTACTTTCGGTGAGAGGCCTGATTAGAATATGGAGTAAGCGTCCTTGAGGTCCAGGGAAGCTAGCCAGTCCCTGGCTCAAGGATGGCAAAATCATTGCTAAAGTCAGCATTTTGAACTTTGGTTTTACAAGATGCTTGTTCAGAAATCTTAAATCCAAGATGGGCCGCCAGTCTCCTGTCTTTTGGGTCAGGAAGTACCTTGAGTAAAGACCCTTGCTCTGGTGGCAAGGGGACCCTTTCACTGCTTTGCAGTCCAAAAGAGAGGAAACCCCACTTCTAGTGTGAGGGTTTCTAAAAGACTTGAGGGGAAAGTGCCTGGCTCTCATCTTGGGAAACTGTTTGAAACTGAGAACAAGCCTTGGCTTACCACCTCCAGAACCCATTTGTCCGAGGTTAGGGACAACCAGTTCTGGCAGAAATAAGCCAGTCTGCCCCCACCGGCACAGGAGAGTCGGCCCCAGACACCCTGGTCAGGGTGCCTGCTTGGCAGGAGCAGCTTTAGGTGGGGAGAGGGCCTGCCTGTGCCCCGTCTGCCTCTGCCTCTGAAAAATCCTCTCTGTGCAAAAGCAGAAGAAGCCTGGAATTGGTAAAAGGCCATTGTAAGGCCTGCCCTACCCCTGGGGGCATGCCTTGTTGAGTGGCATGCCTTTCCTAGCTTGGGCACTTTTGTAAGTAGTTCTGTACTCATCCATCTTTTTCATGTAATTTTCTGTTTGTTCTCCAAACAGAGAATTTCCTATAACAGGAAAATCTATAGCCTTTGACTGGGTATCTTCGGACAGATTAGTGCATCTGAGCCATGCCAACCTACGGAGAGCTACAGAAGTGGCCATGACCCTAGAGGAAACATCATTAACATCAACAGCAGCATGAAATTGAACTTTAGAGGCTTCAATGCCATCAGCAGCCACCTGTTCCAACTCACTAGCCAGCTGGCCATGGGCCTGCTTGGCCAACTGCAATATAGTGTCCCATCTAGATTTCTGATATCTAGCCACATAAGCCATATAATTAACCTGTCTGAGTCCCAAAGAAGCTGCCACATACTGTTTTTTCACCATGGCATCAATCTTCCTGAATCCTTATCAGGAGGATGTGAAGCCAGGGAATATTAGCTTGTCACAGGCTGCAGCTTGCACCACACCCACATGACTACACTGTTCAGTAAGGAAGTCTGTATTAGGGCCTGACAACGATGTACCTTCTGTCCATTTTTATCTACAGGAGGGACAGAAAAGGATTTTTTAAATCTTAGTGGTTTGTCTCCTAAAGACTTATGTAAAGGAATAGACAACCTTGTAGCCTCTGGAATATCCATCACTTCAATAGTCAGGCTCCTCTTGCTCATCCACAGCCTCTTCTAAGGGAGCTGGAGAGTTTCTGCTACTTTCTTATAAAATCTGAAATGAGATGGGGACTCAGACAATAAGGGAGACTCAAAGGGTCTGTCTGGAGAAATGTCCAGTTCTATTGGCACTCCAGACCTTCCCAATCACAATTACAATCATCAAAATCTTCCTCCCTCCTGTGGTTCATAAAATCCCAACATCATAATCCTGAACCACTGACCTGAACGAGACCCTTTTCCAACCAGAGAGGGTCCAACAAGTCCCTAAGACTGGACAATCTGTATGGCTTTAGCTATTTCTACAGCAGAAGGAGAGACAAACTGGACTCCACACTAGCTGATTTTTGTCCTTTTGCTTTGACTGGTTCCTCAGGACCAGCCTTTCTTTTGCCGAGAAGTATGGCCCTGGTCAGAGGGCACCTCCTGGTCCAGCCGTGAGGCTGGGCCGGGCTGGCCATCCAGGTCAGCTGGACTTTGTTTCCTCGCTCCCTGAGCCTGCCCAATCTCTTTTCCAGGGTGGCTGCAGGAAATTCTTACATATCTGGCAGTCTGACAGGAGGTGGTCAGCCCCAGACAATAGACAGAAGTGGTGTATGGGTCAGCCTTGGCAAGGCTTCCCCACAGACATCCTGATGTTGAAACCCAGTGGGCCTGGTTTTTCTTTGGGTTTCTCAGACATAATGCCAGCCTAACCAAACTTGTCCTTGTTTCAGGCCTTGCCAGGACAAGACACCCTTATCGGTCCCTAACCGTGTCACGGGTATTTGAAAAAACCACTTTTAATTGCAGGTTTTTTTAGGACCAATAAGAACCGGGTACCTCACTCTAAATGCAAAGAAAACAATTTTTAAAGCAAACTGATCGGTTCAGAGCGAACCGATAATGAGTTTCCACACAGACTAAAATTATTTTACTTACGGTTACCAGATAGAGCTTTAAACGGAAAACCGTGGTAATTTTAAACACTTTCTCGGTTAAATGAACCGATAAAAATACTTTAAACCGCAAAACGAACCGAAATGAAGGAGCTGGTCTCCGGAGCGTCTGTTCAGTGAAAGCAGAGTAAAGAATCTGACAGTTTGGGTTCAAACAACCCAGATAGAGCTTTCAATAAGCGCCCTTGCGTTGTGGAACTCCAGATTTCTCTGGAGTTAACTATTTCATCTCCGGGGCAGTCAAAAGCCAGGGGCATACTGCAAAGGTCCTAATACAAGCAAGACTTCATGGTGTTTGAAGCACAGGAAACAAGCAGCTTGGAGCGCCATGTTGGATGTCCCTCACTCCGAAGGCTTCATTTAAGTAGTGAGGCTGCAAGGAATCAGCTCAGACATTTATTATTAAAAGTCCATAAACTGTAATTATTTGGTGGTTTCTGTTAGTTTTGGTCATTCAGTAGTGGTGGCGGCAGGCAGTTGTAGCATGCTGCTGCATTCATTTCTCTCACTCTGCTGACTGTCACTTTCATCGAGGCCGTGCTAGTGAGTTCATGGAGCAGAGCCTCCTGAGGTGCTGCTGACTGAGGCATAACTGGATCGGATCTACAGAAGGGGCCAAGTCATCCACCATCACTTGAGTCCAGTTCCAAATCCCATCGTAAGACAGCAGCAGCCAGCAGAAGATGTCTTTGCAGCATAAGAGGGCGAGGTGATTCAGTCAGGACTCGGAGGAAAGGACTCGGGAGGAGGCGTCTGTGGTGGGTAGTGGGGGTACTAGCGGGTGGCACAGCAGGGATGGGAATATTTATTATGACCTCAGTGACTGTCTGTCAACTGATCCCATGATGGGAGATCAAGATCGGATGGATGTCAGTCCGCCAGCCAGGTCATTGGCAGTGTTGGCACAAACTGTATTTGCTGGCCATGTCACATGGAATCACAAATGTTTGGCTTGCTCACGTATTAGCTGTGTAAAAGTCCTTCCTTTTTCTCGTTTTACTTCAAATTGTTATCAGAACATTGCCTGATTGAAAACACAGTGCTAAACTAGTGCTGGCATAGTGCTGAAATTAACTTGCTGCAAACAATTAGTCGTTTTCACACACGCAGAATTCCTTCAAGCTTTTGGATACACAGTTCAGACACAAAATGAAGGTGTCAATTTCAGCTCGTTGCATTACTTTATTCAATTGACTTTATCTCTATTAACAGTGACTGCCTTCTTTAACTTCTATTACCCTCAAGTGCCCTCAATCACCGTTCAGATTTAATCCTACCTTTATTTAACCTTTGTGTGTTAAGTGGCTAGCCAGATGAGCTGCGAGTGTGAATTTGTCATTGAGTCTCCTCCACTTTGCAAGCAGAGATGTCTGTAAAATCAAATTGTTCCCCAGCAGCAAAGACCGGCAATGTTTATGTACATCAACGATGTAGATAATACAAAAAGGGTACTTTCCATGTGTCTGGTGATGTTTTGTTTTGTACGGTCTGTAACATTGCAGTGAATGAGAAGGGACTCTACTGCACTCCCATCAATGCCCGTCATTACCAGGTGGAACACTTGTTTTATGCAGTGTTCTATCATGTTGAGCATCTAACAGAATACATAGAGCTCAGGCCGTGAAGACGTGATCACTTTGGCAGCCACCGAATCAATAGTGCGAGACGTCTATCAAGTTGCTTCTCATGCCCCCCCCCCCCCATGATCGAGAAATATGAGCGGGATGAAATTAAAGCTCACCTAGCTTTTGATGATTTGATGGACTTTGCTGTGTTTTTGTAGCTAAAATCTAAAGCAGCAGACCACCCTACCACTGAAAATACGATCTGCCCGCTCAAAAAAAAAAACCTAGACTACATAGAAGGAAATTGCTGTTTCAACCAATCAGCCTCCACGTTTATCCAGGCTGTCCACATTTTTAATCCTGTGTGGCTGGCTACTCTGGCAGTGAATGAAGAGGAGATCTGTGCCAGTATTCCAGCTTTCGAGGACAACATCAGAGCTAAGTCAGAATTGAGAATTTCCATTACGGAACTACAGAGCCAAAAATTGCAGATGCATGAACAAACTGTTATCCAGTTCTGGCATGATGTTTAAGACCGCTTTCCGAACCTGAACAACATTGCGCTAAGCTGTCTCAGCATGCCAGTGCATAGTGCGAGTGTGGAACACTCATTTTCAAGATATGGTGATATGTTGAGTAACAACAGGAGACGTATAAAGCCGGAAAACTTAAAAGTGTACTCACTGCAACAACAAACATCTATGTAATTGAAACACTGCAGATATATTGCATATATATTTTATTCAGAAAAATCATGCTATTAATAGCTGTTTCTTAGTGCATTAATTGTGACAATTGCATAAGTGGTGCTGTCTGTATAAAATTGTAATTAATGTTAAGGCATACATACTTTTAAACGTTCTCTGAGCCTTCCATGAAAATTGCACATTTTAGCCACTAGGGGGCTTTGAAAATTGGCCAAAATCACTGTGAAAAATGACATCCCTAGCCATGTGACAGTGAACCTGTGTCCTGTAGCACTGGGAGTAAAGGGAAATGTGCATATTTTTATTTGTTGCTCTCTAGGGCTCCTCATTATTAAAGGGCTAGTAGAGTCTGGCTGCTGGTTTTATTGAACTTTAATTAATTTTATGTTTGATCATGATGAAAGAATGAGTAGCGCTTGCTCTCTACCCACCCTCAATCAATGTTTAACTATTAAAATTATAGCTAACTTAATAGTGTGAGGTGAGAGTAAGTCAGATTTCATTTTGGAAAAATGAAATGTAATAAAATATATTTTGATATGTGTATTATCTTGAAATGGACATTTTATTGTCCTATGGGGGGGGGCTGGTAACAGAGCTCCATAGCAAATGCAGGCAATATCCATTTTATTTAAGCAGATGTTTTTACTTTTTTTGGGGGGGGGTCTGCATTAGTGTTGCCCCAACAGGCATTTAGTCCCTCTAAGAACTGGATTGGATTGCTAACCCCCATCCCACATTTCAATTTAAGACAAATATCAAAATATATTTCATTAGATTGCAATGCTCCAAAACGAAATCTAACTAATAATTGCATCTCACAAGCTGTTACTTATAATTTATAGCTAGGTAAATGCTGTCTCAGTATTGTGCGGGAGAGTGTGCTAGTGCAGTACAACAGAGAAAAGACATGCCTGCTTCTGTTTGAGGCTGAGAAACTTGCTATACTGCAGAGAACAAACTAGAATGCAATTGAGGAACTGGGAACCTGGTAAGACATAATATTGTTGGGGACTTGTTAGGAAGGTAAGCTACGCTTTCTACAGAAAGTCTCATTTTTTCTTATTGGCATTAAGAAGAGAATTGCAGGATTCCATTAAAGTGTAGTAATTTTATAACAAGAGGGGGGTGAACTACAACTGAATTTGCTTGATTGCTGGGGTTGAGACCTAGGATTTGGAAGGATATTTGTGCAACATTTTAGAAGTGTCCTGCTGGCTGAGGAGTGAGTTAATTTTTGTCCCTGGACTCAGTAGAGTGGTTTGTGTAGGAGCTGTGGTCTAGTAAATTGTGGTGTTGGTTGAATTGCTATAAAGGGCAGTACTCACCAGGGTGGTGGAGCAGTGGTGTATTTGATTGTTTCTAACAGTCACCAGTGGTTGTGGCATTTCTTTTATAGCCAAGGTTTTGACATCACTTCCTCAACAGGTCTTGGGGCAGAACTGTCATATTCTTGATAACCCAGCACAGTGCATAAAGGGTAAGTACACACACACACACAAAAGAGATTTTATATATTATTCATTGTATATTATGAGGGAGAGGGACACACATATGTGGAGTAGTGCAATGCACTGGCTGTGGGGCAGCAGTTTTCCGGGAGACATTCTGGAACCTGCGTTACTGCCCTATTTGCAGGCAACTGTCAGCTCTGAGGGAGGAGGTTGCCCACCTCCAGGCTAAACTGGCAAGGACTAAGGATGCCTTCCCCACTCAAAGAGCACCAGTTCCGCAACCACTGCCTCAGAAGTTGCCAAGTGTGAAGAGCAGTTGGACCACAGTGGGTTCTGGGAGGGTGAGGGTGGTGGAACAGAGGCATAGCCCCCTAGTTGTACCTCTACACAAATCATATGTCAGTCTGGCAAATCAAGGTTCCTCTATGATGACAGCCTCAGTGGAGACCAAGAAGAATGCTGGGGACATCCACAAGGGAGACCCACAAAAGGGTGGCAAGGGATACCACAGGGGAAGGAAACAGCTTCTGATAGGGGACTCAGTTGTTAGGGGTGTAGACTTGGGGAAGGGCGAGGAAAGGGAAGTAAGGTGCCTGCATGGTGCCATGGCTTGGAGGGACAGGAAGCAAATCCTCAGGATTGTAGAAGCAGCATCACAGGAGAGGGAACTAGATATCATTGTCCACCTTGGAACAAATGACCTAGCTAAGCATGAGATCAGTGCAGTGCAGGATGAATTTGTGGAGTTGGGGAGGGGCCTCAGACAGGTAGCAAGCACGGTAACCTTCTCAGAGGTGCAGCCAGTCTATGGCATGGGTGAGGCTAGGGTACTGCACACCATGCAGTTTAATGAATGGTTGCAAAACTGGTGCAGAGCACGGGGCTTTGGCTTCATTGGGGACTAGGGGGTCCACCTGGAGAGATGAAGGTCTATACTGGCATGATGGTCTGCATCTGTCCAGGAAGGGAAACAAGCTCCTAGGTGACAGGTTTAAATGCTTCCTTGGCAAGCTTTTAAACCAGCCAAGGGGGGAGGTGCTGGTAGGAAGCAGGAAAGTTCAAGCCTCCCCCCCCCCAACAAAACATGGCAGGTAGTAGGGTAAATACTGAGGAACAGAGCTTGTCAGAGGGCAGGACAGGGGTAAATAGAAAAATAGACAAGGGCAATAAGAGCAGGGATGGGGTAAAAAAGGATAAAGTCAACATTAAATGGAGGGCAATGAGTACCAATGCCCATAGTCTGGGAAACAAGCTTCCTGAGCTAGTAGCCCTGATGGAAGAGAAACACATGGATATTGTGGCAGTCACAGAAACACAGTACACAGAGAATCATGACTGGGATGTCAACATACCAGGGTACACGATCTACAAAAGGGACAGGGAGGATAAAAGAGGAGGTGGGAAGCTCTCTATATAAGGGAAGGGATCAAAGCTACAGAACTAAAAAGTAAAGGGGGAGGACAAGAGGCACTCTGGATCACCTTGGAGACAGGGAATGGCACCACAATCCGTACAGGGGTTGTATACAGACTCCCATCTCAAGGAGAGGAAATGGACAAGAAAATGATAGAGGGCATTCTCAAAATGGCTGAAAAAGGGGAGATACTGTTAATGGGGGACCTGAATATGCCAGATGTTAACTGGATGACATGGACTGCAGCCACATCTAAGAGCAGGGTCATTCTCGATGCCCTACAGGGAGCATGCCTTAGACAGCTAGTGGTGGAACCCACTCGGGAGGGAGCAATATTAGACCTGGTACTCTCAAATGGAGAGAGGATCACAAATTTAGAATTCAGTAGACATCTGGGAACAAGCGACTACTGCACAGTGTGCTTCACAAAAAACACAACCATGGAGACAAGCCATACAAAGTCAAAGATACTGGACTTTAGAAGGACTGACTTTGGCATAATGGGTGAATACCTGAGGAATGCATTAGCAAATGGCCAGAAAGGAGGGGTGGAAGAACAATGGAGAAAAATCAAAACTGCCATCATGGAGGCAACAAGCCTTTTGTGAAACAAATAAAGAAATCAAAGCAGAATAAAAAAACACTATGATTCTCAAAAGAGGTGTCAGGGAAGGTTAAGGAGAAAAAGGCTGCATTCAAAAAGTATAAGGAATCACAGAAGGAGCACAACAGGGAACTGTATCAATTAAAGCAGAAAGAAGTGGGGAAGGCAGTCAGAAAAGCAAAGGCCCAAACCAAGGAAAAGATAACCAACTCAGTTAAGAAGTGGGGATAAAACCTTTTATAGTTACATTAGGGAGCATATAAAGGTTAAGGGAGGGATAGTGAAGATTAATAAAGGAGAAGGGAGGTGGGCAGAGGGGGACAGTGAAAAGGCAGGGATACTGAATGAATACTTTTGCTCAATATTCACAAAAGAAGAAGAGGAGAAGTTACCTAAACCAAACAATAGAAGCACTCTGGGTAGTGGGGTTGATGCCAGTCCATTTAGAGAAGAAAGAGTCCTGAAAGAATTCCTAAAACTCAAGGTGGACAAAGCAATGGGGCCTGATGGGATTCACCCTAGAATCCTAAAAGAACTAAGGGAGGACTTAGTGACACCACTGACCACACTTTTTAACAAATCATAGGAGGATGGGGTGGTACCTGAGGACTGAAGGAGGGCAGATGTGATTCCTCGTCACAAAAGTGGGAGCAAGGCAGAAGCAGGAAACTACAGACCTGTTAGTTTGACCTCAGTGGTGGGGAAAATTGTGGAATCACTTCTGAAAGAAAGAATTGTTGAGTACCTAGAGGCCAGCAGGGCACAGTACCCAAAGCAGCATGGATTTACAGCAGGAAGGTCATGTCAGATGAATCTAATCGATTTCTTTGACTGGGTGACCAAAGTAATAGACCAGGGAGGGACTGTGGATATGGCCTACCTAGACTTTAGCAAGGCATTTGACACAGTCCCGCCAAAAGATTAATAATCAGTTAGCCAGCCTGGGAGTGAGTCCCAGGGTGGTAGCCTGGGTAGCAAACTGGCTGCACAACAGGACACAGAAGGTAATGGTGAATGGAACACATTCCAAAGAAAGAGGGTTACTAGTGGAGTACCCTCAGGGCTCAGTACTGGGTCTAGTCCTCCTTTAACGCCTTTATAGGTGACATTGCAGAGGGTCTGGAAGGAAAGGTATGCCTCTTTGCAGATGACACAAAGATCTATAACAGAGTTGATACACAGGGGGTAGAAAGGATGAGAAGGGACTTGGCAAGGTTGGAGGAATGGTCAGACATATGGCAACTTAGATTCAATACAAAGAAGTGCAAAGTAATGCACCTGGGAAATAAAAATCCAGGAGAAGAGTACACAGTAGCAGGGGAGGTACTAACAACAACAAAAATGGAAAGGGACCTGGGGATATTCATATCAGATGACCTAAAGGTGGGTAAGCAATGTGAGAAGTCAGTAAGGAGAGCTAGGGGGATACTGGGATGCATAGGGAGGGGCATCACAAGTAGAACAAGCATTTGTCAATGCCGAACGTTCGCTTGCAGGTATTTGCAGTGGTGTTTGGCATGTATGGTGCTTTACCCTAATGCCCTGTGCGATTGCTGGTATTTGCACAATAAATTGTCAGCATGACCTTGTTGTTACCCCCATTGTGTGCTACATAGGCAGAAACACGTTTTGGGCAGGATGTGAAAAATGACAGCTGTACTGCTCATAAGGAAGTGTGGTAAAATGGCAATGTTGAAAATCTGGAGTGGAAATATTGAAAATTCGCAAACCTATGAGCGTGTGTGGGAACTGTGCAACGCACGCTTGTAAAAGTCAATTGTAGGATTATTTTCACCAAATTTTCAACATTGCCATTTTAAAACCTCTGCTAATGAACAGTGTCACTGTGATTTTCTTACTGTGTTCCGTACATTGATTTTGCACACCGACTGTGCCATTGTGCAGTACATGGGCGGAAAGACGTTTTGGGCAGGATGTGAAAAATGACAACGTCCGCAAACTATGCGGGGGGGGGGCGAGGAGCCGATGGGGGATTGGGCACCCCCGTCGACAAAGTAAACAAACGGTTTGGGCAGACTAGATGGGCCTAGCGGTCCTTATCTGCTGTCAAAGTCTATGTTTCTATGTTTGCCACGCTAGGGTGGGCTCCCAGCATGGCAGGAGGACAGCTTGGGGGGGCCATGGAGCCCGACGGAGGTTGGGTACCCGTCGGCAAACATTTCCATGCTGGGGTGGCCCCAGCATGGCACCAAAGCTTTGGGGGGCAGCGATACGCGCGGGGAGGTAGCACGTGACGTGAAGGGGGGCAGCGCTCAGTATGGCAGCGGTGCTTTCCTTTGAAGCAGAGGAACACCGCTGTCATACTGAGCTCCTGCACCCATTGGTGCAGGACTGCCACGCCTGCTCAAGTGCATTGGGTGGGAGAGGCACACCTCCAAGTGTGCTACTCTCCCAAAACGTTCCTTGCGCATGCACGCAAGCGAACGTAAAAAGGGAAGTGGTTATTCCTCTGTACAGACAGTTGGTGAGACCCCATCTGGAGTACTGCATGCAGTTTTGGAGACCTCATATACACAAGAACATAGACAGGATGGAAGCAGTCCAGAGGAGGGCAACTAAAATGGTGCAGGGTCTGCATCAGAAACCATATGAAGAGAGACTGAGAGAGCTTAATATGTATACCCTTGATGAAAGAAGGGACGGGGACATGATAGAAACTTTTAAGTACCTCAAGGGAATCAACAAAGTCCAGGAGGGTAGCATCTTTCAGAAAAAGAGATGTGTAAGAACAAGGGGGCATAATTTAAAGGTAGAGGGGGGACGGCTCAGGGGTAATGTGAGGAAATCTTTTTTCACAGAGAGTGGTGGACGATGGAACCGCCTTCCTGGAGTGGTTGTGGGGTCTAAAACAGTGGAGGAATTCAAACATGCATGGGACAGACATAAGGCAATTATAGTGGGGGGTTGCAGGAAGTAGTCTGTTGGTTAACTAGAATCTGCAGCTTATCCAGTAGGTAGGGAAATGGGCAGACTGGGTGGGCCAAGTGGTCCTTATCTGCCGTCAAAGTCTATAATTCTATGTTTCTATGAAATGGTGCCATCTACACTACTTTGGTCTTATTTACTGTATGCCTCATAGAACTATAGAGCCCGGCAATAAATCTCTCTCCTTTTATTTCTTTTCCTCGGACAAGGTGATTATACTCATAGCTGAACAAATTGAATTTTCCAACAACATATGCCTGTAAAATGTCAAATTTTTAAATTGTTTTTTTTATTACCTGCTTAACAATACATATAGCCTGGTGTAAAGAAAAATTATTAATTTACTAATTCTGCATAACACCAGGCTTTATGTATTAGGGTTGGTCTGAAATAGCTTGAATACTTCATGACACTCATTTCAGTTTGATGGTGCGCTAATTTACTTTGTGACATTTGTCCTATTTTTTTTTTAACCAATTCTGGCCAACTACTGTGGAATTTATTATAAGCCTTGCTCCTTTCTTATATGTTTTGGAGTTAATACTGTTAATACTCTTTATATTGATCAGTGATTAAGGTTACCAGCTAGATGTGTCAGTTTAGATTTGCTCATCTAGCCCTCCTAGACGTAATCACAGTGTGCATATTTTTTTGAACTAGTACACATTGAATCCTCGGTGTGAGGAATCTGTGTTTCCAATTATTGATCTGTTGGTCTTGGCATTGTTTTTATCTGTGATCCTTGCTTTTAAGGGACACACAGTGTCTTTCAATCAATGTAATACATTTGACATGTGAGTCACTGGGGCCTCTTGCAGTTTATCACTGAGAAACTGTCAGTATTGCTGACAGTTTAATTTCACACCAACGTAATCTTAGTGATAAAACTGCATGAGCAAACGCTGACTTACATGTCAGCATTATGTTTACAGGGACTATCTGTTAGCTGCCTTGTAGAAAGGGGAGAGGGGGGCTAAGGAGGAGGGTTGGGGAGATAGTTCTTTTATTCTTCATTGGAGATTACAGGACTTACCTTGACTTCCAACAACAAAATTGACATTTTTCTTTTGAATTGAAGGCCGACTGCTGTGAAAAGGCAGTGCTCCATTCTTTTTTTCAGTTAGGGGGCCTAATTCTAATCCATGAAGATCATTTATTGAAGATGGAACATACTTGTGACCTAATTGAGCCACCCTCACTTGGGTTTATGATCCACTGCCATAGTGGGCGCTTGGGAAAGGGACAAGGGGGCACCATGTAAATATGACACAGATCCAGTTACATAGAAACAGAGACTTTAACAGCAGATAAGGACTGCTTGGCCCACATAGTCTGCCCATTTCCCTGCCTATTGGATAAGCTGCAGGTTCTAGTTAACCAACAGCCTACTTCCTCCTGCCCCTCACTATAATTGCTTTATGTCTGTCCCATGCATTCTTGAATCCCCCCACTGTTTTTGACCCCGAGACCTCCTGAGGAAGGTGATGCCATGTTTCCACCACCCACTCTATGAAAAAATACTTCCTCACATTGCCCCTGAGTCGTCCCATTGTGCCCCCCCCCCCACATTCTTGCACATCTTTTTTTCTGAAAGATGCTCCTATCTTGGACTTTGTTGATGTCCTCAAAGTACTTGAAAGTTTCTGTCATGCCCCCCCCTTTCCTCAAGGGTATACATATTAAACACTTTTAGTCTCTCTTCGTATGGCTTCTGTTGCAGACCCTACACAATTTAGCTGCCCTCTTGGCATGGCCACATATACACCACTGTACCTACCTCTGCATACAGTCTGCCTTTAATAGTCTTTAATAGGGATCCAGCGCTGTTGTTGGGTACACCAGACAATCAATGTCTACGGAGCCAGGACATCAAGGGGGAACCACCATACCACCAGCGACTGGTGGGCACAGGAAAAAAGGGGTACTGTTGTGCCACTCTACAGTAGAAATTACTCTTTGGGACTTGGTGGGACTAGACTTCAAGTGACAATAAACAAATATAAATTACATACCATGTATATAATTGGATTGAAACTGATGCTGCAATGAACACATGTAAGCACTGTTGCCTCAGTCTTTGATCTGAGAGTGTTGATTGGGTTTTTATTTGCACATTCTGCTGTGATACTGGATGATTAAGGATCCCCCGTGTGCAAAATTTTTTTTTTACCTCAATACGGTACTGACGGGGCTAGCAACATCACGCACACACCTCCATATACTGAAATGGCATACAAAGACATGCCCAACGTTGACTGCTTAGCAAAAGTCTATTGAACACAGTCTAGTCAAGCAACTTGAAAAAGTATGAAATTCATGATTGCACACAGTTCGATAGGTCTAAAAAAACAAGACACTCAGTGATTCAACATTGTATTAGTCTCTGCAAAATGTTTATCAAATGGCGCAGGCAGAAGCTGCAGCTGGTAATAGATTGAGCCTCCTTAAACTTGTCTTGTTTCCCTGGTCCGATAGACCTCAATACATCTTACTGCAAACAATTGTTCACCAGCAGTAACAGTGCTTAGGTTTGCTAAGTTGTCAGAGAAGGATGAAAATGGGGCTATTTTTCTGTGGGGGTGCTCCACCCCCACGTGCACTGATGAAGCTGTAACTGTGTATGTTGCACTGACATATTTCTTTGTACCGTATTTGTGCCATTAAACATTATTGTAAATGTTTTTGTATTTGGGGGGGTTCCGCCCCCAACACCCCCAATATGTATTTTATTTGCTTTAAATGTCAGTGAAATATTTTATTTTGTGTACAGTGTTAATCCAGGTGAAATATTTGTATTAAGCAGTGTGGTATTACTTCAGGTGGTGGTGTACTGGCAACCTCTGTTGCGGTGGTGAGTGGTGCAACAGCATCTAAAAGTGGCGTAATTATCCGCGAGCACAAAAGGGGTCCTTAGTCCTCTGGTATCGTCCGTTCTGCCCTTTATAAAATTCAGATTTTTTTTATCATTTGGAGGGTGTGGGAGGAGTATGATGTGTAACTGTAAATTTATTTTATTTATTTTATTAATTTTTTTTGCTTTTGTTTTCCAGGTAAGCATGCTAGACATCAAAGTGCCTATTTTCAGGTGCGATCTGGGAGGGTTATAGAGCACGTACGAAACATAATACAGAGTCGAGGTAACATACAGGAGCCTCAGGCATAGACAATTAGGTGGTACAGCATGTGGGACAACAGGCGTTAAAATGGTTAAGTAGGCAGAATAGCAACAGGATACATAACAGTATTAATATGTAGAATGATATCTAAGTAACATCATGAAAGAGAATGACATCAAATAAATGAAAATACAAGCAGGTACTGATATGCCATGAGCGCCCCTCCAAGTGCCTTGTGCTGGTTATTAGCAGCAGATTTATTTATTTATTTAGATTTTGGTAACCAGGTAAGCCCACTGAGACCAAGGGTCCCTTTTTCAGGAGCGACCCGGAATTAGTTACAGAAAGAGACATGTAAAAAACAGTTACACATTTTTACAGTAATTACATATGTTACTCAGTAGACATTTGCGACAGTAGACTGGGGAAACAGTAAGGATTCACAATACAGGTTCAAGCATTATTTACACTAGATACATTAGATACACACATGTAGAAGTTAGAGACCAGTACACAGTCTACATCAAGGTTTAGGAGATACATCCAGTAATGAAAGGAGGTTCAAGGCGGTGCAGCAGAAACAGAGGCCTAGTCTAGGGAGCTAATGGTTACAGCCACAGAGACTGAGATTGAGAAGATATAGTTTGAGTCCAGACTTGAACTGGGTAAGGGTGGTAGAGTCTGACAGGCTAGGAGGTAGAGAGTTCCATAGGTGGGAGGCAGCAAATTTAAAGGAGCGTTTGTCTTGGTTGGAGGCGGATCTTTGGGATGTTGAGGGATGTCTTGCAGAGGATCGCAGGGTTCGGGTTTGTTCTTTGGGGGAGAGAAGTCCTCTAAGATGGGGAGGGGAACCGAAGGTAGTGAACTTGAAGGCAAGGCAAGCGACAGGGTAAGCTAGTTTGTGCCGAAGTGCAGGCCAGTTTAGTTCCTTAAGTGCATCACAATGATGACTCCTAGAAGAGGAGTTTGTTGCGAAATGAGCCACCCAGTTATTGAGAATGGAAAGTTTATTGAATTCCATTTCTCGAAGGAACTGCAGTAGAGGAGCTCCATACAGTATGGAGGGGAGGAGGTTGCAGCTGGCAATTGCCCGGCGTGCAACCAAGGATAGGGAATTCCCCAAGTGGTAGAGGAGGCCGAGTTTTAGGTGGGTGGTCCTGGTTATGGAGTCGATATGGGGTCGGTAGGTCATCTCTTGGTCGAGATGGATCCCAAGGTATTTGAAGCTGACCAAGACCTCGACTCTTTTTCCTTGGTTTGTACAGATCTGGAGCAGCTGACTCCTGTCAGAGCCCAGCCGTCTTGACCCAAACAGAATGGCTTTAATTTTTTCCTCATCGAGTTTAAGGGAGTTTGCGGAGAACCAGGCCTCTAGTAATGAGAGGCTATTCTGCAGTTTCATGGCGATGACACTAGGTTGGGGATCACTACAGTATATGACGGTGTCATCCGCATACAAGATGAGTTTGCTGAGGGGGCAGCTTCCCTCAATGTTATTGAGGAAGAGTGAAAAGAGCAGGACAGCAGTCGGTATCAGCGGCACTCAGGACTTCAACCTCAGTAAATCGGGAGGGAGAGAATATGCTAGGTCTGTATGGTACATAGACAGGCAGAGGCAGATTTGAGGAAGCTCCAGAGGGATGTTTTGAAGCAGGAATGGGAGGGAGAGGCTCGAACTAAGGCAGGAAGGGAGTTCCACAGTCTTTGCACATGGACAGAGAAGGCCAGGACTCCTGTGAGGGTTTGGGTCTTAGGAACCAGGCAAAGTGTGGGAAGAAGTATCCCCCTGGCTAGGGTGAGCCGTGCAGCCAGGGTGAGGCAACCTTTGGCTCTGTAGGCAAGTCCTAGCTTGCCATTCGTGGCCTTGCATATATTCCGAAGATGCATGGAGAGATCCATTTGTGGATCAAGGGTATTTCCTAGATACTTGACGGAGTCCACGGCCTGCAGGAGGGCATCATTCGATCCATAGATGGTTAGAGGAGCCGGGCAGGAAGAGGTTTTGGGCACGGAGTGAAAGAGCATGGCCTGCGTCTTATTCAGGTTGATGGTCAGCTTGTGACCCTCCAGCCAGTTCTGGATAAGTTCGAAGTCGGAGTTAAGCAGGGAGCTGATGGCAGTAATATTTGGTGAACTGGACAGTACGACGAGATCATCCACGCATAGGGTGGAGTGCCCATGGGTTGTAACAGAGGGCAGTTCATTAATGAATAGGGAAAACAGAATGGGTCCAAGGATGGATCTCTGGGGGACCCCGCAGTTAACTGGGGAGAGGGCAGAGAGGACGCGGTTAAAGCAGGTGTATTGCTGCCTTCCCACAAGGTAGTTGGAGAACCAGGCAAGGGCTGGGTGGGAGAATCCAAGAGAATGAAGGGTGAAGTAGAGGAGGGAATGGTCAACCCAATCAAAGGCCTTAGAAAGATTGATGAAGATGGCACCAGTCAGTTTGCCTTGGTCAGTCACGGACCTGATCTCAGAGGTAACCACAGCAAGCACTGTTGATGTACTGTGCCCTTTTTCTGAAGCCATGTTGAGCAGGGGAGAGCATAGCATAACCTTGAAGGTAGTGAGAGAGTTGTGTGGCAACTGCCTTTTCAGGGAGCTTACAGGTAGCAGAGAGTATGCCGATGGGACGATAGTTTTTAATATCTTTGGGGTCGCCTTATTTATAAACAGGGACAACCTTGGTCACCTTCCATACGTCAGGAATGATTCCCGAGATAAGAGAAGAGTTAAAGATGTGAGAGACCAGCCGGGCGAGGAGGGGAGACCCCATGCTAAGCAGCTTTGGTTCAAGGTTGTCGTGTCCTGCCCCCGTGTGGGGGGAGAGACCGGCTAGGAGTTCTTTGGTCTCTCTCTAACAGAGACCCGTTTGAGGTAGAAGGGTGGTTGAGGGGAGTGCCCACTCAGGGGTTTAGTGGCAGAGTGCTGGGAAGAAGAAGGAGGAGCAGGCAGGTCTGAGAACATGCAGTTACATGCAGTGGCAGTTGTTTGGGGGTTATTGCAGTTAGCCCCCCCGATATGCGTGTTGGCAATTTGTTCCCTGGCAGACCCTCCAACCAGGTTTTTAACGTTTTGCCAAAAGCACTGAGGGTTATCGGCTGAGGCAAGCAGGGCAGATTAAATAAAAAAAAAAAAAATCTGTTTGACAGCACAGTATGACTATTTACCAAACAAGAAACAGGCTGAAATAGTCATACTGTGCTGTCTCAGACTCCTTAACCCCTCCACCTGTCGTCCTCCTCTTTTACGCGTAAACACTACTAACAAATGACCACTCCCTAAAACTCTCCTGCTCCCTGAGTCCACAACACACCACAGCCCATCCATCCATAACAGAACTCCCAAGCCACACCTTCCAAAACAACTCACTGAGTTGTTTTTGGAGGTGTGGATTGTGTGTTCTTTGATGGAAGAGTTGTGGTGTGTTGTGGCTAGTTGGGGGATGTTGTTTGCATGGCATCAGGATTTGGCGTGCTTTCCATTTGGTTAGGTGGTGTCTTTTTATCGGAGAGTGTTTTTATTGCTTGCAGGGCATGATGTTGAACTGCAAATGAGTTCCGAGCAATTAACAGCTTGCGTTTATCACACATATGTGTGATCAATTTTGGGTTCTAATTTATCACACATATGTGGAAATAAATGGATTTATCACATTGCTTTGGGTCCACAATTACTGCATTAATGGTTGTACTTGTACTGAACTTTTTCTCTTTTCCAAAAAGCTGAGTAAACATTTTTCTTTACTAATTTCACAAAATTATTGTCTGTTCATTTATGTATTTTTTTGGGGGGGGAGGCTACAGCTGATGTGTTAAGTCACAGCCTAGGGGAACGCCTAATACATTTAAGTGAAGTGTATTTGATGTTCCCCTGGGCTGTCCATACTAGGGATTGCAGCAAGTCTGAAGGCACTGTACTGTAGGACTCAGTGCAGTTCAAGAATTGTACCTCATTTCTGCAAGCTTGTAAACAGCCTAGTTATATATTCTTTTTTAACTTCAGCTAATAATATGCTCAAAACAGCCCTATAGGTCATTGTTACACCTTGTGGAGTCATGACACTGTACCCTGATATTTCCGGGTTAGGTTGGAAGCCATATTCAGGTCATCCTTGCAACATGTGGGAGCATCACAAACAGCTCAAGAGCACTCTCCAATGCATCTCACCACATTGCCAGACATCAGTGTGCCCCCAAGGGCACCTCTGCAACCCCTTCTCTGGAGTAATGGTAGTGGTGGCTTACACATTGTAAAATGTGTAAAAACAAAAACAAAACCCCAAATGCACCAAAAACATGAAAAATCCTATGACTGAGTAACGAAATGATGCTGTCACTGTTCATGAGGTGGGGTCCCAAAAAACCCATGTTGACAATTTGGAGCAAAAAATACCAACAAACACCCAGGGCATTAGAGTTTCCAACCTTAACGCCCACCCTGTAGAGACTGACAGGCATCGGGATTGTGACTTGGGGTCATCTGATGTAATGCTCACCCCATTCCACCCCCACCCCCACCTTGCAGCCACTGACAGGCATCGAGGTGTGCCTTGGGGTCTTTGGCCCTAATGTTCACTCCATTCTCCTGTACTGCACCCATCTCAGCTTATTTCCTTATGGAATGTGGGGAGCACAAGGGCTGAAGACCTCAAGGCACACTACCACACCTGTCTGTGTCTGCAGGGTGGGGTGAGATGGAATGGCATGAGTGTTGTGCCCGACGACCCAGAGGCACACCCCCAATGCCTGTCAGTCTTTGGGGGTCGGTGTTGCTTCAATACTTCACTGCCATTCCTATTATGTATCTCTCCAACTCCTGCACTACCAATGCCAATACCAGCAATCAAACATTCGGCCTTGACAAATGCTTGTTCCATAGTGTTGTGGTAAGCCTCGCATTGTTTTCTGTAGTGTAGTGGCATATTTTCCATAGTGTAGGGTTTTTCCATAGTGTAGTGATATGTCTTGTAGTGTTTTTCTGTAATGTGGTGATGTATTTTCCATAGTATAGGGTTTTCCATAGTGTAGTGGTGTACGTCATAGTCTCTGTCTGTAGTATGGTGGTGCATTTTCCATAGTGTAGGGTTTTCCATAGTGTAGTGGTGTGCCTCGTAGTGTTTTTCTGTAGGGTGGTGATGTATTTTTACATAGTGTAGCATTTTTCCATTGTGTAGTGGTATGCCTCGTAGTGTTTTTCTGTAGTGTGGTGATGTATTTTCCATAGTGTAGGGTTTTCCATAGTGTAGTGGTGTGCCTCATAATGTTTTTCTGTAGTGTGGTGATGTGTTTTCCATGGTATAGGGTTTTTCTGGTAGCCTGTGACATGGGCGTCAGCGATTGAGTGCTTCCAATAACGGCAACTCAATCCGGGCGCATGTCGACGGGACTACTGCTGAGGAAGGGCGACCAGATGGGGGAGGTGGGCGCATATAGCGACAGAACGTTGCTATATGTATACATGTATGGTGGGGGTGAGCATGATGGAAAGGAGGGAGGGTTGGCCTGGTGTGGGTGGCGTGGGTCTGCCGAGCTGGCCCCCTAGCTTGGTGGGTGGGTGGCAGCCTAATGTTGTTAGGGTTCCAGGTTCGGGTCTGTGTGCGCTTACATTTTTATTTCTAAAGATTTTGCTCCCCCCCCACCGATAAGCACCCCCTTGGAGTTAAGAATCCTTTAGTTGGGGGTGCAGAGGCACAGCCCCCCTCATAGCTAATTAAAATCAGAAGTCCCGGTGCCGTTTTCTTGTGCTCCGGGGATGTACATCGCCGAATTTGATTTTTGGCCCTGTACACTCACCCTACTGCCGATCGTGATAGATCTGTTTTTCCATAGTGTAGCGGTGTGCGTCATAGTGTTTTTCTGTAGTGTGGTGATGTATTTTCCGTAGTGTAGGATTTTCCATAGTGTAGTGGTGTGCCTTGTAGTGTTTTCCTGTAGTGTAGTGATGTATTTTCCATAGTGTAGGGTTTTTCTCTAGTGTAGTGGTATGCCTCATAGTGGTTTTTCTCTAGTGTAGTGGTTTATTTTGCACAGTTTAGGGTTTTTCCATATTGTACTGGTGTATGTTCCATAGTGTAGGGTTATTCCATAGTGTAGTGGTATGCCTCATAGTCTTTTTCTCTAGTGTAGTGGTTTATTTTGCATAGTTTAGGGTTTTTCCATATTGTACTGGTGTATGTTCCATGGTGTAGGGTTATTCCATAGTGTAGTGGTAAGCCTCATAGTGTTTTTCTTTAGTGTAGTGGTGTATTTTCCATAGCATAGTTTTTTTTTCATAGTGTAGTGATATGCCTCGTAGTGTTGTTCTGTATTGTGGTGATATATTTTCCATAGTGTAGGGTTTTTCCATAGTGTAGTGGTGTGCCTCATAGTGTTTTTCTGTAGTGTAGTGACGTATTTTCCATAGTGTAGGGTTTTCCATAGTGTAGTGGTGTGCCTTGTAGTGTTTTCCTGTAGTGTAGTGATGTATTTTCCATAGTGTAGGGTTTTTCTATAGTGTAGTGGTATGCCTCATAGTGTTTTTCTCTAGTGTAGTGGTTTATTTTGCATAGTTTAGGGTTTTTCCATATTGTACTGGTGTATGTTCCATAGTGTAGGGTTATTCCATAGTGTAGTGGTAAGCCTCATAGTGTTTTTCTTTAGTGTAGTGGTGTATTTTCCATAGCATAGTTTTTTTTCATAGTTTAGTGATATGCCTCATAGTGTTTCCTATAGTATACTGGTGTATTTTCCATAGTGTAGGGTTTTTCCATAGTGTGGGGGTTTACCATAATGTAGTGGTATGCCTCGTAGTGTTTTTCTGCAGTATAGTGGTGCATAGCAGACGTGGGAGGAGGAGCTACTCCATCACATAGAGTCACTGGGAGAGGAGGATACAAGAGAACTAGTAGGAGGGAGGTGAGGATAGAAGAAAGAATGCTGTGGGAATGGAAAGGGATGGCAAGGAAGGGGAGCTTGGAGTGAGGAGACCCTGAGGGGGTGGAAGTGGAGGAATTAGGAGACGAGGGTGCATTGTGAGGGGATGGGGTTTTGTAGGGAGACAGAGGAAGAGGGGTTAATGCAGAGAAAAGGGAGGTGGGGCCAATACAAACCTCAAGCCAGTGGGGCGGGGGGGTCCCTTGACCGTGGGGTGAACATGGTGATGAACCCAGGTGCAGGGAGAAGACTGCAAGTGGTCGAGGAAGAAGGGTCAGAGAGAAACAAAAGGTGGGGGCAGGGGGAGACCCTTGTCCCTGGGGGAGATATGGGGATGGACTCATGTACAGTAGGGGAAGGGAGGTGGGGGAGGTGGACAGGGCTGTGAGGAGAAAGAGCTGGGAGCAAGGGGGCCTTCTCCTGGGGGAAATATGGGGATGGATCAATGTGCCATTGTAGGAATAGAAGTAGCCAGGGGGAACAGGTCAGTGAGGAATAGGGGCTGGAGAGGAGGGGACGGGACATAAACTAGTATGAGGGGGAGGGAATGGGACGTTAAAAGAAACAAGGTAGGAGTGGGAGGGAGGCGACTGGGATTTTGGGTAGGCCTAGAGAAAAGGAAGTGGTAAGAGTGCTACTCTTGGGTGACTCTGTGATTAGGGAGAATCAGGTGGGGGGTGAGGGGAAGATGGAGGCCTCTTGTGGTGTCAAGACCAAAAGTATACCTGGTTGACAGTGCACAAGGCCAAGCATCTGGTCTTTGCTCTGGTGAGGGAGTGTGGTGGGACCCCTGACAGCTTAGTACTCCTGGGAACAAACTATATATAGCGAAACAGTGAACTGGAGATACGAGCTAGGTTTAGAGAGCTAGCCTGGGTCTGTTAGGATGTTGGGGGGGGGTCAGTCTCCTTCTCAGAGATCCTACAGGTGCCTAGGGCCAGTGTGGAGAATAAGCAGAAAACAAAGAGTGAATGTAAGCTCAGAGAAGGTGTGAGGCCAGGGGTATGGGTGGGTGGGGGTGGGCGGAACCTGGGAGGACAAGGAACTGTATGTTAGGAACAGGCTCCACCTTATCTCAGAGGGGAACGAGATCCTGAAGCTTAACCTGGCAGGGTTCTTCTATTCGGGTGAAGTTTAAGCTTGTGTGAGGGAGGGTGGGGTTCCCTGGCAGGCTGAGCCTGGAGGGTCCAGGCCTTCTCCCACGGGGGTGGGGGGGGGCACAGATTAGGTGCATCCAATAATGCAGGAGGAGGTTCTTGTATGCAGGGACCCAGGAGCTCTCAAGGTGGGGGAAGGGGGGTAGGCAGACACTTGGAGGGTGGTCCTGATTAATGCCAAAGCATGGAGAACAAGATACCAGAGCTACAGGCACTGTTGTTGGAGCATGGGCGGGGGGTATGGCAGTTGTCACTGAGACTAGGGCCACTTCCAAACATGACTGGGACCTAACACTACCAGAATAAACCACGTATAGAAGGGGCAGGGCAGAGGGACGGGGAGAGGAGTAGCATTTATCATTAAGGCTGGATTAGGGATAATCAAGGTCGAGGAGACGGGGGATCAGGTGGAGGCCTTATGGGTCACCCTAAAGGCTCTAGGGGGGGAGGCCTGTGAAGATGGGGGTGGAATATAGACCACCCAAGCAGAGGGAGGAACAGGAGGAGGAGGGCCTGGTGGCGAGCCTTGGGGACCACTGTGGTGGAGGGAGGGCAAAACAGTGGTACTGGGGGATCTGAATATGACAGAAGGAGACCAGGGGATTATGGCGTCCTCATCGAGCAAGGAACAGTATCTGCTGGATGTCTTTCAAGATGTGTTTCTTGCCCAGCTGGTGACTGACCCAATGTGGGGGGGGGGGGATCACGTCCTAGATGTGGTCCTGTCAGATGGTGAGCTCATCAGGGACCTAGTGGTTGGGGACCCACTGGCAGGAAGTAATCACGCCACAGTCTGGTTTTCCATGGACCTGGGGAGGGGTGAGGGAGATCACATAAAAACGTCAGTGGTAGATTTTAGAGGGGCAAACTTCGAGGGGGATGGAGAGAATCCTCAGGGGGCCCCTGGATGAGAAAAGGCCAGGTATGGGCACTGAGGCCCATTGGGAAGTAATAAAAAAGGGCTCCTGGAGGCCACCAAGGCCCACATGAAGGAGAGGTGCAAGTGGGGCAGAGCTAAGAAGCCAAACTGGTGGACAAGGGATGTCCACGATGTGGTGAGGAAGAAAAAGGCTCCATATAGCTGATACGTACATTCTCAGAGGGGGAAGGATAGGTCCAAGGGAGAGTATGATAGGGCAGCCAAGAGGGTCACCAGGGTGGTGAGGTCAGCCAAGGCGGGGGCGGAACCAAGATTGGCACAGGGGATTAGAAGGAGGGAAGGTTTCTTTAGGTGTATAAGAGAAAGAAGAAAAGGGAAGGAGCAGATTAGTAGACTTTGGTCGGGGAGTAGGTGAGTGGAGGAGGCAAGGGAACAGGCGGAGGTACTAAATTATTTTTTTGTCTCAGTCTTCACCATGGAGGATGGGGGGTGGTACTGCAAGGGAAGGGGGTAGAGGGACAGGCAGATGTAGTAGGGCAATGGATGAGGAAATCCCCATTGGGAGGTTGTGGGAAGCATTCAAGGCCGTAAGAGCAGACAAGGCACCAGGCCCAGACGGATCCATCCCAGGGTGCTTAAGGAGCTGGCTGATACCTTGGTTGTACCTCTGGTGGGCCTTTTTAACTCCTCCCTTCAGACAGGGATGGTGCCTCAAGACTGGAGGATGGTTCATATCATGCCTATACACAAGGGAGGCTTGCAAGAGTAGCCAGATAATTACAGGCCTGTAAGCCTGACATCGGTAGTGGGCAAAGTGATGGAAGTCATCTTGAAAGAGGGGCTGGAGGGGTTTCTGAAGGCACGGGGTCACCTGGGTGATCATCAGCATGGCTTTGTTAATGGACAGATCATGTCAAACCAACCTGCTGGAGTTCTACGAGTAGGTGATGAGAGAGCTGACTCAGGGCACGCCAGTGAATGTCCTCTTTCTAGATTTCAGCAGGGCGTTTCACGCAGTGCCGCATTCTGGGTTGCTAGGGAAGCTGGGGGATATGACGATGGGGGGGTGTAGTTGGTCAGGGTGGATGGGAAACTGACTAGTGGGGCAGATACAAAGGGTGATGGTGGGGGGGGAGTTTCATCTCCCAGGAGAGTCATTAGCAGGGTCCCACAGGACTCGGTGCTGAGCCCACCCCTGTTTAATGTCTGTAACTCAGACATCAGAAGAGGTATCAGGAGTGGGATGAGCCTTTTTGCCGATGACTCAAAACTGTGGTTGGTGGTGGAGATGGGGAAGTTGGCTCTCCAGGAGGACCTGGAGACCCTGGGGAGGTGGTCTTGTGCCTGGAAAGTAAAGTTTAACACTGGTAAATGCAGGGTGATCCACTTGGGGCCAAAAACATGGCTCAAGTGTACACCCTGGAGGGAGACGCTACATGTTTCCATGGGAGGAAAAGGACCTCGGGGTGGTGGTGGATGCCAAAATGAACAATTTGGAGCAGTGTAGAAGGGCTGCGGCCCAAGCAAATAAAATGCTGGGGTGCATTGCCAGGGAAATCACCCCAAGGAGCCAAGTGGCGCTCCTTCTGCTGTCTAATTGCCTGGTTAGGCTGCACCTCGAATACTGTGTTCAGTTTTGGTGTCCTTTCTTAAAAAGGAATGTTGCTTTTCTGGAGAGAGTCCAGAGGAGGGTGACTAGGATGATAGAGGGTCTGTGGGAAAACCCCTATGAGGAGTGGCTAGAGCAGCTCAACCTGTACTCGCTGGAGGAGAGAAGGAACAGAGGGGATATGATAGAGGTCTTCAGGTACCACAAGGGAATAAATAGGGTCAACCTTAGGGGGGTGCTGCTACTGAGGGAGGTAGGGGCCACCAAGGGGCCCTCGATGAGGCTGGTCGGTGGGTGACTAAGGGGGGAGACAAGGAGGTACTACTTCACAGAGAGGGTTGTGGAGCCCTGGAATGCACTGCCTGCAGAATCGGTGGCTGTTGCAACTGTGGAGGGGTTCAAAAGAGGCTGGCATAGGTACAGGAAGAGGGTGCAGCCCAGAGCCTCACCAGGTGGTGGGGGAGGGACCTTGTGGGGATGGGGGCTGTAACAGTGCTCTGAGTGGGCACTGATCCACGAGTAGACTCGACAGACCATTGGGCCTAATCTGCTGGCTTTTTAGTGTGTTAGTATGTTAGTATTTCCAAAGTATAGGGTTTTTCTGTAGTGTAGTGGTATCTCATAGTGTTCTTCTGTAGTGTAGAGGTGTATTTTGCATAGTGTAGTGGTATTTTGGGAGCTGTAAATGTTGTGCCCCTGTAGTGTTACTGTATTTAGACCACATAAAGCCTGCTCTAACTTCTTGTCACAAGTGCCACAATTTGCAGATCAGAAATGGCACGTAAGGACCGGCCAGGTGACGCTGAGCGTTGAGGTGCTGGATGCCACACCTCGCACCACGCCGGTGACCTGGGTTCAGGAACGTGCCTGGGCCGCTGAGGATCGGCAGGCGAGAAAGAGGATCGAGCATCCGGAGGACTGCTCTCCTCTCCTCTCTCGGGGGGAGCTCCAGGGGTTTACCCGGCACCACAGTGACCTCTTGTGGAGATTGGAGGTACCACATCACTTAGAGCACATGTAGAGGGACGCAGAGCCATGATGGATGTCCCCTGGCATCACTGAACGCTCATGGCTCCACCTGGGGGCGAGGGCATATCTAAGCAGAAAATCCCCGGCCCCGGGGATAGGCAACAGCACCACCTAACTCTCGCCACACTCCACTGGCTGGACTCCCTCCTCTCCTGGGTCGAGCCCATTCCATCCCGAATTCTAGATAGTGCACCCTGGGAGGATAGGGCGGCCCCACCTCGTGGGGCTCAGAGCTGGGGGGATAACCGGGCTGGTGCCAGGAGCCAGGAAGAGTTTCAGGCTCGGAGGTAGAGCTAGAGGAGCAGGTGGCTGCCTGAGAGAGTTCCCCGGGGTGTCAGAGCCAGAAAAAGAATTTTGAAAAAAAAAAAATGGCACGTATCAAATATAAAATAATGCATACAACAATTTTTCTGCTGTAAAGTGAGCCAAGTGTTGCAGATGAATCAAAAGATTTTAAAATCCCACTCAAACATTTTGCCACATTTCCAGAGACGTAGCTGTGGCAGAACAACTGACACAAGTCCAGCGCCCTAGGCTTGGAAAATCCAGGCCAGTATCTCTGCTCCTACCATCTGGTCAGCCATTGTTCTTGGTCTCATTGATTCCCCTAAAATCATGCATCTCATCCTACCTCTTTTCCATTTGGTATGAGTCCTGAGCTCCCAAATAGTTTGCTCTGATTCTAAAGTTTTCACAGCAAATCTATTGCATTTTGAATTGCTCTCCAGTCTCTGGGAGTGGAGATTCTATGTCAGCCACTTGACTGCCACCTGATGGAGGCCGGGTGGTAGTGATAGCAGGAGTAGTTGGATTTGGTGGGTAGAGTCAGCAGACGTGCTGCTTCACTGCAAGCCGATGCCCTGACAGTACAAGTAGAACTAAAAAGCCCTGGTCACTTGGATTCCCCTGCAGGCTCCATATGACCCTATGTGACAGGGCACCCTCAGGGGTGAATAACCAATAAGGCCATTGGATAGGTCGCTGATGGGGTTAGTGGGGAGCCGACAATCGAGGGATGGAAAGAATCGAGCAGAAAGTACTGAAAACATTTCAGCTTTGTTTTCTCAGTCACCCTGTATCACAGTTTGTAACACAAATAGTGCAGCGTGCCCTACAAAACCTTGGCAAGGAGGCAAGGAAACAGAGTTTCAGCATTGTGAAATCAATGATTGAAAACCTTTGTGCAGATAGCTGTAACTTCTATTAAGTTTTATCACATTATGTTGTGTTTAATAATAATAATAAGTTGGTTAATTAGGATCTGCAGCTTATCTGTTAGGTAGGAAAATGGGCAGACTAGGGGGCCAAGTGGTCCTTATCTGCCGTCAAATTCTATGTTTCTATGTAATAATTTTTGTTTGTACAGTGCTTTTCCAATTCCAAAGCGCTTTACAGTTTAAACAATTTAAAACAGACATTAAAATCCAAAGTCTCAAACATAGATGAAAAGATCATAATCAGAATGCAATTCAGTTTTCTAAAAAAGCCTTTTGCCAGAGAAAAGTTTTTAATCCTCTCTTAAATTCCTCCACGGAGGTGCACTCCCATAACTGATGGGGTACAGAATTCCAACGGGTAGGCGCAGCATAAGAGAAAGCTCTCGAGCCAGATGATTTAAGATTCACCCTTGGAATCTCTAGCAACCCCTCATCGGCTGAGCGGAGTGATCGACCAGGGGAGTAGGGGACCAGAAGTTCTTTCAGATAGGCCAGACCCTGACCGTGAAGGGCTTTGAAAGTCAGTAAACCAACTTCAAAGGTGATCCACCACTGTATAGGCAGCCAGTGCAGTTCGCGCAACACCGGAGTAATATGACAGGATCTGCTAGAGCCTGTCAAAACCCGGGCCACTGCATTCTGCAACCGCTGCAGGTGGCGAATTTCAACCCCTGAAAGCCCAAAGTACAGGGAGTTGCAGTAGTCCAAGTGCGAGGACACAAAGGCGTGGACCAGTGTTGGAAGGTCGCCAGATGGAACCAGATGCCTAACTCTGGCGATATTCCTAAGATGGTAAAAGGAAGTCTTGACGACAGCTGACACCTGTGACTGCAGTGTCAGTCTATCATCAAAGACCACCCCCAGGTTACGCACCTGTTCAGAGGTTGGGAGAGAAATGCCACCAAGAAAAATTACTGAAGGCACACCAACACCTGACCCCTCTACCTCTGTCTCTTCTGAGTTCAACTTCAGCCAACTAGAATCCATCCACTCCTGGATTTCTTTCAGACAGTTGTTAAAGACCAAGAGAGCTCCATCCTGGTCGGGTGCAAAAAACAGGTATAACTAGGTAACATCTGTGTAACGGTAAAATCTCAGCCCATACCTTCCTACAATGTCTCTGAGGGGTAGCATATACACTGCGAATAACAGGGGTGACAGCACAGATCCCTGAGGCACCCCACACAACAAAGCCGCTGGGCCCGAGGAAAAGACCCCGGACAAAACTCTTTGTGATCTCCCCATGAGGAATGAAGTGAACCATCAAAGGACGGTTCTCGATATTCCACATAAACGCCTCTGGCGTGCTATCAATATCATGTGATCCACGGTGCAAAAGCTGAGGAGAGATCTAGGAGTTTATGAGATAATAACTGGACCAGGGGGTCTAGGAGTTTACGAGATAATAACTGGACCAGGGTGTCAGTTAACCCTTGGCTCTATTCAGAGTCACTCAACACAGGCATGGTTCCGGAGGACTGGAGGAGGGTGTGCATGTAGTCCCACTGCACAAAAGTGGCAATAGGGTGGTAGTGGGGAACTACAGGCCGTCAACCTCACCTCAGTGGTGGGGAAGGTCATGGAGACACTGCTGAAATAAAGGATAGTGGCACACCTGGAATCCAATGGTGCCCAGGATCTGAGGCAACATGGATTCACAGCCGGAAGGTTTTGTCAAACAAATCTGACAGATTTTTTTGATTGGGTGACTATGGAGGTGAATCAAAGAGGGGCGGTAGAAATTGCCTACCTAGATTTCAGCAAAGCCTTCAAAACTGTCCCACACAGAAGGCTGGTTAACAAGATGAGTAGTCTGGGCATAGGGCATAAGGTGATACATTGGGTTAGAAACTGACTGATGGACAGAAGGCAGAGGGTGGTGGTAAATGGAATCCAATCCAGGGAGAGAGAGGTGACCAGCGGAGTGCCACAGGGATCAGTACTAGGACCAGTCCTCTTCAATGTCTTCATTAGTGACATTGCAGCGGGGCTGAATGGAAAGGTCTGTCTCCCCTACTGGGGAGGCCGTACAGCACAGTGGGTTAAGGCTCTGAGCTGCAGATCTGGAGACCTGGGTTTGAATCCCACAGCCATCTAGGTGCATACTGTGTGATCCGGAGCAAGTCACTTAACTTCCTTGTGGTCCCAGGTCACATCTGGAAAAAAGCTTTGGCTTAGTGTGCTATTCCTGGTTAAACAATGTTCCCTTCCTTCCCCCCCTTTCCCCCCTATTTGCAGATGACACCAAGATCTGTAACAGGGTAGATATAGCAGAAGGGGTGCAGAAAATGAAAAGGGACCTGGAGAAGCTTGAAAGATGGTCAGAGATATGGCAACTGAGGTTCAGTGCAAAAAAGTGCAAGATAATACCCCTGGGTAGGGGGAATCCTGGGGAGAGCTACAGAATGGGGGGGGAGGTGCTGACTATCACCGAAGAGGAAAGGGACCTAGGGGTTATCGTATCTGATGACCTTAAGATATCAAAGCAGTGCGCAAAGGCTTCAGGGAGGGCCAGTGGCATGCTGGGGTGCATAGGTAGGGGCATTACTAGCAGGAGATGGGAGGTGGTGATGCCATTGTATAAAACACTGGTAAGGTCTCACCTGGAATACTGCATGCAGTACTGGTGACCACACATGCGTAAGGATCTAGACAAGGGGGAGGCTATCAAGAGAAGGGTGACAAAGATAGTGCATGGCTTGTATCACAAAACATATGAGGAGAGACTAAAAGACCTCAATATGTATTCACTGGAGGACAGGAAAGAAAGGCAGGACATGATATAAACTTTCAAGTACCTCAAGGGCATAAACAAGGTGCAGGTGGGGGATCTTTTACAATGCAAAAAAGATATCAGAATGAGGGGACACGATATGAAATTGGAGGGGGGTAGATTAAGAAGTAACATGAGGAAGTTTTTCTACACAGAGATAGTGGTGGACACGTGGAACAGTCTGCCACAAGAGGTGGTGGGGCAAGCACAGTGGAGGGGTTTAAACATGCCTGGGACAGGCACGAGGAACATTGGGTGGGGGAGGGAGTGATGGAAAGCCATTGATTACTTAGGGTCAGTGACTGCATACAAGCATAAGGCTTACAGGCAGACTAGATGGGCCTAGCAGTCCTTATCTGCTGACAATTTCTATGTATCTATGTAATATCATGGAAACCCAGCACACTATGGTGTTATCGCTATTATTCCAAGAAAGTGACTGATTTGTAAGAAGAAAAGACAAGTGGACTCAAAGGTGACCAGTTAAAATGTACTTCCCTGTACCAAATTTATAGAATAGTTCATAACTGAAAACATAAGATTTTTTCAAGATTTAAACTATTTTTCACAAATTTCTGTTTCCGTACTTAGTTTTTAGCACTTTCAGTAAAATGGAGCTGAACTAGAGTAAAACGGGCTTGCAGAGCCATGACACTGTCCCGTTATTCAGTCTAGCCAATGAACATGTAGAGCCACAGTCCCATTCAGTCTAGCCAATGAGAATGCAGAGCCACAATCCCATTATTCAGTCTAGCCAATGAGAATGCAGAGCCACAATCCCATTATTCAGTCTAGCCAATGAGAATGCAGAGTCATAACACTGTCCCATTGTTCAGTTAAACCAATTAGAACCCAGAGCCACTGTCCCATTATTTAGTCTACTGTCCAGTTATCGCAGAATAACTAGACAGTATTTCTATATTCTGATTGGCTAAGAGCTGTCTTTTCCAGTATAACTATCATTAGGACTGTACCTTTGTCACAGAAATCAAGGAAGTCACGAGGCCCAATTCCAAAAGGTGGAGGCAGGGCTTGTAGCAAGCCCTGCGTCGACTGCAAAGTTTGCCACAACTGCGCCAAAGCCCTCTGACACAACTCTGTGCTATTCCAGAAGGGCTGGCACATTTGCAATACTTTTCCTAACTTTACGGCAGCTTGCGCCAAAGGTTTGGCGCAAGCCCTGTAAGAAGGGTACCCCATGGACGCAAAGTTAGACCAGCGGGAATATGGTCTAACTTTGCAGTGTTGGGGACTTGCAGCATCGGTTTCTGGAATAGCATGTTTGATGCTAATCGGCATTTGAGTTAAACACCCTGCTGCAGGTCCCCTGTGACAATCGCAACCCGTTCTGGAATCAGGCCCATGGAGTGTAAGATTTTCCCTATTTTTGTGAAAACACCATAATTTTTGGCATTTGGTCACAGAAAGTTTTATTTTTAGACAGGATAAGAACTGTTAGGACCACCATGGGCACCTTTTCAAAACTGTTCTGTGATCAAGTACATTACAAAGGCTTGTAACCTGGCAAAATCTGTCAGTCTGAAAATGAGCAAACTGATTGGTTCAAAGCCATCACATAATACAACTTGGACATGGCAGTAGTCCTCTAGTAATGCTTGCTCCAACTTCAATAATGCTGTGTCCAAGTTGTATGATGTTGTTGGGAGCGTGCTTACTAAAGCACTGAGGAGTTTCCTGCAGGTGTCACTGTATAGTGAAGGGCAATGCTGACAAGGAGACAGAAGACTGTAGACTGGCAGGACCTCACGCAAAATGGTGATCAGTCTCTGCACCGAAAAGAACTGCAAATGGGTCCGAAGAGAAAGCAAAGGTATAGAAACATATGCACGACAAAGATAATGGAAAAGCTGCACTTTAAAAGTGCAATGGAGCGATCGTCAGGCTGTAATCATTTCAATCCAGCAATGCATTTTGGGGATAGCACAAATATATGCAATATATGCAAATATTTGTACTTTTCTCCCTAATGCATTACAGAATAAAAACGCAAAACGATGAAAACGAGCGAACACAGCACTGCACTACGACAGAGAAGTACTTGTGTTGTGACATCTCTGTCTTCTGAACCCGGAAACATTATGGCAAAAAGAGTATAACATTAGCAGTCACAATAGAAATGTGTATTGTGTACTGAAGGTGCGTGCGCACAGCTGCACATTTAGACACCCTAGCTGCTAAGTGAAAAGTGCTTCCTTTAACAGCATATAATATTGCATTCAGCAGTATTGTGACTTACTGTTAATTTGTCTCCCACATATAATGTAATTGTAACACTATTTATCCTACACTAGCCATGATACAAGCGCATTAATCCATTCCAAAGTTGAGCTCTACTTGGGAATTAATACATGATTTGTGGTTGGCCCCCCCAACCATACATTAATTCCCTAGTAGAGCCCTCCTTCATCGTGGATTAATGCTTACTTGTAGCATGATTTTAAATATTTTCATGATAACACCTTAGTTTTTGATGTAAAAAATGACAGTCCAATGTTTTTGTAGCAAGCACAGCTATCAGGGTCCAACTGGGGTGCAGGGGGCCCACCTGGAAAGTGGATACCGAGGCCCACCCAGAAAAGCAATTGGGAAGGGCCCAAGGGTGACACTCTCATATCAGTATACCACTTCATTCTGATACCCGAGCTCTGTGCTTGCCCAAAACACCCCATTTAATTAGAAAATAGATAATAAATACAAAGATTTTCGGAGTTTAGAAGGTGGCCAGCTACCCAACAGAATGGGGCCCACCTGGAAATTTCAGTTACCCTTCAAGTGTCAGCTAACTACTTTTCATCAGCGACCTCCCCTCTGCTTACGCGCATGCTCAAATCCACACATTATGATCATCTATACCTCTGGTCCCTCAACCCTTGAAGTCAAGGCCCCACTAAAGCGTGATTTTAACAGCGTGATAAACTGGTTCCAGGGCAACAATTTGAGGGTAAACACAAAAAAAACAATATCAATGACCTTCAGATCTAGACAAAAGCTTTCTATACTGTCGTCTACTCCAGTCTACTCCACCCCTGACAGTTCTCCCCCTAGAATCTGTCTCTGCTTTCCAGTACCTTGGGGTGTAGCTGGACAACCAGCTAGACTTCCCAGTCCATATTGACTCCTTGTACTCAAAGCCCTGCCCTAAACTAGGAGTATTACACCAGAACAAAGATTGTGTCTTCCTCTTCATGCATCGTAAATTGGTCACTAAAACCATCCTCCCCATACTCGATTACATGGACATCATCTACGGTACTGCCCCTGCCTCCTCCCTCTCCAAACTTGGCACCCTTCTAAACGCCTTTTGTCATTTTGCCGCAAACTCTCCTTTCCGCACTCATCATTGCTCCCTCTAGTCATCTCTTTCTATCCCTCCCCTCTCCCATCATTGCCAGACCGACTCCCTAGCATTTATTGCCAAATTCTGGTTTGGACTCCTTCCCTCCTATCTTTCCTCTTTCTTATTTCCAGCCTGTCCCACCCCTTTCCCATTCCACTCCAGAGCATCCCGATTTTTCTCCCTCTCCCACCCTAACTCTACAGTAAGACAATCTGCTTTCCCTTTCCATCTTCCTTCTCTCTGGAACCAAGTATTACCATCCTTCCATCAAGCCTCCTCACTCCCAGTGTTAAAACCACCTGCTCAGACACACTCCTACTCCTTCTTGCCGCTGCCTCTCAGCCTTCAACCTGTAGCTTAACCCTAACTTCTCTATGCTCCACCTTTTTTTTAAGCTTATTCAAATGGTAACTTAAACAGATGTGATTGTAAAACTGTACTGTCAAGACATTGAATCTGGTTGCATTGTGCTGTGCTTTATTTCTAAAATATGTGTTGTATAACCGTTCCTCTCAACTGTCCCTGATTTTCAGGGACATCCCTGATTATGCCTCAAAATTTTCCTCTGTCCCTCATAAAATTTGTGTTTTTGTGATAGCACAGTGGAGATTAAAAGCACAAAATAATGCCAAACATTAACGCAACAGACCTGTTATTCTTCATAAAATGCATCTTAACAAAAATCCTTTCATTCTACTGGCTTTCTGAGTGAATAATATCAATTTTTAAGATATGTCCCTCATTTGGGGTCTTTGTCCCTGATTTTTTTTTAAGCCTGGTCCCTGATTCATGAGGCAAGAGGTTGAGAGGTATGTGTATAACCTTACTGTTGAGCTCTGTACCTGGCTCTATTGTGCTGCATGGTCACTTTCTTTGTATATGTTTTTTATTATACCCCCACTCCCCAGGTCGCACCTGGAAACGAGCTTTAGCTAGCCTTCCTGGTTACCAAAGTTTGAATAAATAAATAAATAAACTACAGTGTAGGTGCAGTGTAACTATACTGTAACTGCAATGTAGTTGCATGCAACAGACATGTAACTAAAGTGTATTTACCACTGCATGTAATTAATAATAAGCTACATAGAAACTGACACTTAAAGTGTAACCAAAATGTCCAGGTGTCCTGGTGGGCCAGTCCGACTCTGACAGCGATCCACTTGATCTCCAGTTGGTCCCCAGTATGTGATGCTGGGCTTGCACGTGAGCCCCCTGTCTCCGAGATAACAGCAGAACATGCAGCCTCCTGTTACTGGACCAGCCTAACAATGACTCTTTTCAAACATTTAAATCTTTGTTGATGGGGTACTATAAAACAATGTCAAAACAGAAGTTAACACACAGTGCACACATAATGTTTTAAGTCGTTTATTAGGATTTCCATAATTTGGATCATTTTCACAATGAAAATATTGCGATTTTCTCCAAAATATTTCATGGCAAAAGTACAACCCTTTTTATAATCCTAGAGTGTCACAACCTCCCAAGTACTTTTACTCCACCCATTAAATCATGGTCTACTTCACAACCGCTATGTGTCACGTGATTGCGCAGAATATTTAGTACCGATCTGGATTTGTTCACTGGTTCTGCTGAACTTGGACTGTCTGTAATTGCCTTGATAGCTTTTTTCAAATTTGCCATGTAATTATCGACTCCATCACTGTGGACTTCGAATGGTTTTCTAACTACCTTGGTATTTTCTGCAAAATTAACATGCAGCTAGGTACGCCGTCATGGTTCTAAAATCTGTATTCAGTTTATTTCCGTATCATTAGTTTGCCCTGTCCAGGACCTCTTTCTAAATGAGCACTGCTCAATGGAGCTTTCTCTCATTAAAACAAACAAAATACAAAACAAAACAAATACAAATTAAAAATGGCATTAGTTGTTCAGATTTCACTCGCTTTGCTCTTCTTTATTTTTACTGCCAGATAAAGACCAAGGGCCAGATTGTCAAAGGATAGCGCAGCGCTTGCATTAAGCCCTGCACCGTAACACTTTCATTTTGCCACTACACCACTGTCTTGTGCCGCTACTGTGCCTGTGCCAGATTCTCAAAGGTCAGATTCAGCTGCAACAGTTCACCCAATTTACAGCAGCTTGTGCCACATCTCGAACACAAGCTCCACAAAAACAGACCCTGGTATTGACACAAGCTAGACCACAAAAAGATGGTCTAGCTTGCATCAATTGCCGCACGGGATAGAAAATCTCATTAGATAGCTGTTAGCCTGGTGCACCATATCTTTGGGGCACCAGGGGCTTGTGGCAAGCCCAAAGCTCTGAAAATCCTGCCCCATATGTTGATCCAGTCTGTCCATCCCTACGTCTGTCAACGTGCCAGTCTAGTACTGTACTAATATATTTTAATTTATAATTTATTAATTATAAGATTATATACCTGTTTTAACTCCTTCTGTCACTCCACTCTTGACTCTTCCTCCTCTCTCACCCATTACTTTAACCTTTACCACTCCCTATCATTTTTCCTCATTAGAAAACTGCTGCCACCTCCATTGCACCAAATGTATGTCTAAATTTTGGTTCGGTACACTCCCCCCCATATGTTACTTCCTCTTTATCCATCCTCCTGCCACTAGACCATTCCCTTACATCTTATGACTCTCAGTTATTGGTAGTTCCTCATCAGTCAAATGCTGTAGGCCAGATGGCCTTCTTGCATCGCTTCCCTAAGCTATGGAATGCCCTTCCTCCTCAGATTCACCACTCATTCTCCCCCATTCCATCTCTTTAGCTTTGCAAAACTCGCTCTGAGTAAATTGTTCCTGCAGCTAATTCCCTTTTTCCCTTACCTTACTCTGCTCTGTTCACCTGCTAGCTGCTCAAATGTATTTTAACTCCCTTCGGCTAAAACTGGCACACTAATCAGTAGGACTTATCTGTTCCCGCAAGACTGTCAACAATTGTACTTTCATTACTGCACTTGTAATTTGTACAATACTTTTTGTAATCTTTTGTAATGTTTAGATTGTCATGCATCACTGTATAAATTGTATTAATGTATGGTTGTATGTTTGTATGTATGTATGTTGTATGTATGTATGTTTTCCCTGTTACCCTCTCCCCCAGGATGCACCGTGAGACGAGCAACTTGTTGTTCAGTGTGCCTTTCCTGGTGAAACATTTCAGTAAATAAAATATGATATATAGAATAGTGTCTGAGAGCCCATACACAATAACGCTATTCTTCTACTCAGTGGTTACCATGACAATGAGGACCTCGAGAACAAAGCTTAAGAGATCCCTCTGTCATCATGGAAACTTCTAGGTTTAAGAGTAGCGTTGTTGTGTACACTGGAGCTCTCATACACTATTCTTACTTGCTTACTTTTTGTTGTTACAGCAGTCTCTGCTGTCCACCACCCTCACTTCACCACCATCCACCCACCTGTCAGCTCACATGTGTAACCCCCTGCAAATGGGGGTTCCCAAAAGACTTCCAGGAGCTTGCTTGAATGCTCCAAGCCTGAATGGTGTTTGGCGTTTAAGCCATTTATCAGTGAGTGTTTTTAGAGCCTCTGGTATTGTCTCTTTAAGAGCTGTCTGCTTGCAGACATAATTAGTTTGTATGGGGGGACTGTGTGCTTCTCTGTTTGAGTACCACTCGAGCTGCTGCCAATTCACTCCATTTTGCAGTCACTAGGAGTGCAAAGGAACCTATCTGAAAGATGTAACTGTTTGCCAGAAATCATTTAGAGTAATAATGAAATGACAGTTTGTCTAACCTGCTTTCTTTGCAGTCAGACCTGTGTCTGCCTAGTTCCCCATTCTGGTTTTGAACTGCTGAACTGGACCAATCAGTGTGGGGTAAGCTAGCTCTAAAATGGTGCCTTGGACGAATCAGAACTTGGACTCATAATCTGAGCCAGCCACAAGAGGATTGTATGGGCAGTGACTCTGGGAGATGTAGTTTAGACTTCGGCGCCTTTTTGGACCAACAGCAGCAGTCTTTTGTGAGTGACAGCCAATCCAGTCAAGAACTGGGAGGAACTCAAAGGAAGTGCCCGGTTTTGTCTGTTGGAGTTTCAGTTTAGCTCTGGAGTGACAGTGCACAGTTTCAGTCAAAAAACGTGTGTAAGGCCCAGAGTTCCAGTCTGCAGCTTGTGTAACTGCTTGTTAGGACTGAATCCGTCCTATGAAAAGAATCAAAGGATCTCTGAAGAGTAGAAACCAGGCTCACCCTGTAGAAGACTGGAGAAATTGTTGAATTGCACTCGGTCTGTCAGAACTGAATCTGCTGTGTGTTCTCCGGGTATTGTGCAGTATTGCGATCGGGATAGAAAGCAGCCTGCCTGGTATAGTACTTTCTTTTTACCATATAAATGTGTGAAGAGTCTCGTGGAGCTCAAAAGTAGCCCTGCTGACGTTGAAGGACCCTATCTTGTTTGGAGGTCGTGAGTACTAATTCAGGAGTCGCTCCTGTTGAATTGACACATTAAATCCAAATGGAATCACTGTACTGCTGACTGTTTAAGTTAATTTTTCTTTTCACTGTGTGAAAGGGCCCCTACCAGCTGCCACGGTTTGGACTAACCACTAGGGCTTGGGTACCAGGGACAGTAACTGGTAGGATAGGCCTGTGCACAGAGCCATAGGTAGATAGTAAAGTGATAAGCTAATTAACCTGATTTCCCCTGTCCTTGTTATATCCCCTAAATAAATCAGAGCTGCTTGTTTCAGCAAAGTTATACTGCCTGGAGGTATTTGTCTATGTTAAAGTACTGTACTGTGATTGTTGCACTGTATCTTACTTCACAGGAGGTCCCAGTGCCAGAACTAGTCCTGGGGGTAAGTGTATACGGTGAAGGTAATTCTGATATATTGTGTGGGCCACTAGTGGGAAGAAAGGGGGGTTGCAGTGTCCCAGAGGGCTGTGACCAAGTAAGTTTAACTATTGCAAACCCTGACCTCTGGGTGGAGGCACCCGCCATTGGATCCAGGCCCCTCAACCTGTTAGTGGCAAATCAGGCAAGGGTAGTAGCCCCTGGGATGGCGCCATCTAGGGGTTACACGTGCATGATGCTTCAGAGGCCAACTGTCCTATGAACAGCGCTAATGGGGACGCTCGTATTGTGACATAGCTACTCCATCAGAATGAAAAGTCATTCTGCTTTAGCAGCTACACCACTACTGCAACAGAATGACTTTTTCAGGTGTATGGATCTTCATACACAGCAACGTTCCACCATACATAGAACAGTGCATGGTTGTCCATACACAACAAGGCTATGTTGCCATCTTGGGGATATGATGACGTCATACAGACCTCGAGAGCGGAGCTTGAGCGGTCCGTATGATGGCATCATATCCCCGAGATGGAAACAGCCTTGTTATGTATGAATAACCATACACTTTTATATAGTATATGGTCCCCCAAAATATACCAAATTTACCATTTTACAAGGTTTAATGGTAGTTGCTCTTTCATACCTTGTATTCACACTACTGCTTCTCGGTGCAGTCCCACTCTACTCTCAAATACAGTCCTCGCTGCTGTACTGCCTGCTCCTTCCCACTATTATTTTCAGATGCCAGTGATTTAAAATAAAAAGGCAAAGTGGCAGTTTAGACACACGGAGCTCACTCAGTCCATATACAAACTATCTAATGTGATTGCTTGCCCGTCCGCTCACTAACCGGCACCACCATTTTAATTTTGTTTGTCTTTTAACTGAGCTGTTTCCACCAATCAAGTGGCAGATGAAGGCTAAAAAATTGTACTATCTATGTGACATCAGAACGATAGTACAACAACTTTTCTAACCTTTGAACTGTCCTACAACAAGATTTGGAAAACCTTTGTTTTCCATACACAGTAAGCCCTAACCATACAGTATGCTATAACACTATTGTTTCTTTCTGTTGTTACTGCGTCTTTCCCTAATGAAAGGCATTTGGGATAGTTTTATATAAAATAAGCTAAATACATTTTCTGTTGTGTTGTGCTGTGCTGTGCTGTGCTGTGTTGTGCTGTACTGTACTGTGTTGTGTTGTGTTGTGCTGTGCTGCATTGTGTTGTATTGTGCTGTGTTGTGTTGCAGTGTACTGTATACAGAGAACAATGATGTTGCATGGAACAGTCAGGTTGCTCAATTTGTTTTCCCAGCCACTTCAAATACTTTGTACTCACAGAGATAGCAGAGGTAGAACGGGAGCAGTGGAAAGCAGAAAATGGCCAGCAGCACCTTCTGTGTGGTCGACAATCGCTCATGGAAGGCCATGGTCTAGATGGATATCACTCACTCAGTAGCACCAAGCAGCTGTCAGTGCTGCTTCCCCGGCTCTCTTGTTCTGTGTCTTGCAGTTTGGTTGTTCAGTCTCCAAACCTGCCTCCAGGCTTCAGTTTCACATTCCCACTGTAAAAGATCAAAGTCTGCTATTATTGGTATAACTGTGTTCCACCCGACTTCCTTGTACACATTATCTATGATTCATAATATTTGCCAACTTACCAGGAAAGTGTGCACCACATCAGTTTACTCAGTCATAGCACTGTCACTTAAGTTAGAGTAAGATCAAAGGTGACATGCTATAACTTGGACATGGGTTGTTACCCACCGCTCACACTGCATCACTAGGTGGACTCTGTGCTGTCGAAGGGGCCACTCTCCATATTTATTTATGGAAAGACAGCATCAACAAAAAGACACAAACATAAAATCTTTCATATGCACTGCAAGCTATCAAATCTTCTACTGATGCAGCCCAGCTCAGACATCAGCTGCAAGGGATTCTGGGATTTCCAGTTACAGCAAATGTATTCTTGGAAATCAGTAGAATCAGTCTGATACAATTTACTATACTGCAGTAAACAGTAAGCAAAAAATATATTTTCGTATGAAAAGTGCAAATTGGGACCAGCCTCACACTTGGGTGTGGGGCACTTAGTGCTGACTGTTCCTCTTTAATGGTATTCTTATGTAAGGCTTGCCTTATTTTTCACTGATCTTTATGTGTGTGTCTTATTATAGATAACATTATCAGTTGTGCACTATGGTTCTGATGCAGTTTTCTGTTCTTTCATGCACACTTCAGAATAAAAAAATACTCTCACCTGGTTCATTTGCTGTTTGTTTTTTTAATCCTGTGTTTTCTTAAGCTCTCGTCCCTCCCTGGTCATATAGTGAAATCCAAGGCATTTCATCAAAAGGAAATAAACTTGGGATGTCAAATACCATCCCCACTATACCATTATAATTAAAAGCTCCTTTCTACAGTCTAACAGTGGGCCCCAGCTTTTTTAAATTTGTTATTCATTTGCATGAAGAACAATGCACAGAAACATATTAGTTTCAGGGCATAAACATAAAATCATATTACATTAGTAGACATTACTTATCTTCCATTGTTACATCAATGTAGTGGCTGTCCAGACTTAACAAGAAATTACTTTTAAGTGGTCATAAAGCAGCAAGATCATGGCAGGGATTTATTTAACTCTAAAACTTGATTAGTGTTTTGCTCATAAAATTGCTAATCTTTGTGAAAATGCATAGCTCTTGCCTCAGTGTGTTTAACAAACACAGCACTTCTAGAAAATCTGTATAAATACTTTCTGTACAGTTAGTATAGTCCTAAGAAAAAAAACTGCTAATCAATTGTTTAAAACCCTGCCATGGACTAGATGTTGCAAGAAAAGTTGATAATATCCAGAAGTTAGCACACTCCAACTGAGACCACCTATGTCTTTTTGAGTCCGTGAATGCCAAAATAATTGAAAATCAGATTGCAAATTGGAAAACATATCCTTGGTTAGCCATCCGGCCCATCTTGATTAACAAACATTTGCAGAGAGGGATAAGTAAGTAATAAGCCATGACATGGTGTTCATTAAAGGATTTTAATGCTTGCCCCAAGGGCATAGTAAGGCACAAGGCAAAAAAACTAGTGTTCTTACACCCCTTGGTAAGTGCACTAAAATCCTTTAACGCACACCCTGGAATGGCTTATCACACTTATAAATGGCTTGTTTCTGTGAGTAAGTATCCTTAGAAAATTTAAATTGCTTTTTCAAGTTAAAAAAATTGTTTTAAATATGTTTGTAAGGAAAAAGGGAAAATTGAGGAAATAGTCCCCGTGTTGTATTTTATGTAGTGTTTCTGTATGAAGGCAGCAGGTGGTGCTGTGGCAGATGCGCCGGCGGTTCGATGGGATCTGGTATTGCCTAGTTGGTATCAGAGCACTGTTACTGACTGCCTGCCCACCCACCCACTTGTGCACTTGTCAGTAGTGATGTGCTGATGGCCTGGTAACTTTGCACATATACAACAGCTATTGGAACTTTGTTACATATAGTGACCCCCCAACAGCTTCAAAGCAACAACATTGTTACATATAGTGACCCCTCAACAGCTTCAAAGCAGGAACTTTGTTACATATACTGACCCCCCCAACAGCTTCAAAGCAGGAGCTTTGTTACATATAGTGAACCCCAAACAGCTTCATAGGAACATAGAAGTTGATGGCAGATAAGGACCGCAAGGCCCATCCAGTCTGCCCATTTCTTTTTCTACCTTATAAATGTGCCATCGGCCTTTGCTCTGTCAGTGGCCTATCTATTCATACTCATCTGTATTGCTCCCTTATGCCTATCCCATGCCTGTTTGAAGCTCTGCACTGTATTCATAGCCACCACTTCTTGAGGTAGGCCGTTCCATGCATCCACCATCCTTTCTATGAAAAAGAATTTCCTCACATTCCCCCTTAATCGGCCTCCCTCTAGTCTCATGCTGTGTCCTCTTGTCCTGCTATTTTTCTTATATTTAAACATGTTAGACTTCTTCACCTTGTTAATGTCCTTAAGGTGTTTGAATGTTTCGAACATATCACCTCTCTCCCTCCTTTGATCTGTCCTCATATGTCTTCTGATGCACCATTTTGGTTGCCCTTCTCTGGACTGCCTCAATTTGGTTAATGTCCTTGTGAAGGTGTGGCCTCCAGTACTGTACGCAGTACTCCAGATGTGGCCTAACCAGTGTCTTGTAAAGAGGGATTATTACCTCCCTCTTATGACTTGTGATACCCCTACTGATACACCCTAACATCCCCCTAGCCTTACCTACTGCTTTAGAGGTCTGCTTGGATGATTTCAGGTCATTGATGATGATGATGCCCAAGTCTCTTTCTTCCTTTGTGACTGAAAGCAACTCCCCTCCCAGCCTATAGGTGGCTTCAGGGTTTCTCTTCCCAATGTGCATGATCTTGTGCTTCTTTGCATTAAATCCCAGTCGCCACTCTTCTGACCATTTTGGTAGTTTATCCAGATCTCTTCTCATTATGCCCACTCCCTCTGGATCATCTGCTGTGTTGCAGATCTTGGTGTCCTCTGCAAACAGACAAGCCTTACCCTCTAGTCCATCTGCAATGTCACTAATGAAGATATTGGAGGACTGGCCCCAGGACTGATCCCTGAGGTACCCCACTTGTGATTTCATCTCTTCTGACTGTATACCATTTACCACCACTCTCTGTTTTCTGCCCGTCAACCAGTTTGCCAACCAGTTGACCAACTTCTGACCCACCCCAAGCCTACCCAGCTTATTTATCAATCTTCTATGTGGAACAGTGTTGAAAGCTTTGCTGAAGTCAAGGTAGGTGACATCAACTGCTCCCCTTGGTCCACCACTCTGGTTACCCAGTCAAGAAATCTATGAGATTAGTTTGACAGGACCTTCCTTTTGTAAACCAATGCTGTCTTGGATCCTGTGCCCCTATGGATTCCAGGTGTTGCACTATCCTTTCCTTAAGGAGTGCCTCCATAATTTTGCCCACTACTGAGGTAAGACTGAGTGGTCTGTAGTTCCCTGCCTCCTCCCTGCTAACACTATTGTGGAGCTGGATCACATGAACCCCTCTCCAGTCTTCTGGGACCTTTCCTGTGCTCAGAGGCTCACTAAACAGTTCTGCTAATGGCTCTGCTAGTTCCACCCTTAGTTCCTTAAGTACCCTGGGATGTATGCCATCACATTCCATTGCCTCGTCCACCCTGAGCTTAGCGAGCTCTTGTCGGACCCTTTCTTTTGTGAAGGGAGTACTGTTCCCCTCCTCCCCCGTGTCCATCGTGCTGAGCTGTGGGCCCTGCCCTACCTTCTCTTCAGTAAACACTGAGCAAAAGTGTCTATTTAGGATAGATGCTTTTACAGTGTACTCCTCCTCACATGCCCCCCTTTTCTCCTTTGAGCTTAGCAATACTCCCTCTGGACTTTCTCCTTTCACTAATGTATAGACATAGATACATAGACAGTGTCAGCAGATAAGGGCCTATGGCCCACCCAGTCTGCCCATTTGAGCTTGTAAGTTCAGTTTGTTTTCCTAGAAGTCTGTTGCCCCTTACCCCTGACCTCTAGAATTCCTTTATGTCTATCCCATGCATTCTTAAATCCCGTGATTGTTTCAGCCCCACCACTTCCTCTGGCACAGTGTTCCACTTGTCCACCACCCGTTCTGTGAAGAAATTCTTTCTCATGTTTCCTCTGAATCTCCTCCTCCAACTTCATCCCATGCCCTCTAGTCCTGGAACATCTTTTCACTAAAAATAGTGTTTTCCTGCACCCTGTTCCTCCCTGTAAGATACTTGTATGTCTCTATCATATCCTCTCTCCCTCCTCTCCTCCAGGGAGTACATGTTCAGTTCCTTCAACCTGTCTTCATAGGACTTGTGACTCAATCCATGCACCATCTTTGTTGCCCTCCTCAGAACCTTCTCTACCCTGTCTATGTCCTTACGTGGTATGGTCTCAGAACTGTACACTGTACTCAGGTGGGGGCCTCACCAGTGTCTAGTATAGCGAATTATGACCTCCCTTTTCCTGCTGGTGATGCCCTGCCTATACATCCCAGCATCCTATTTGCTTTACCTGCTGCCTTGTCACACTGTTTCCCTACCTTGAGGTCATCAGAGATGACAACCCCAAGATCCTTTCCTGCTTGGTGCATGCTATATCCTCACCCCCAACTGATATATTTGTGCCAGGGTTTTTGTGCCCCATATGCATCATTGCACTTCTTTGCATTGAATTTCAACTGCCAAACCCTTGACTATTCTTCAAGTTTCTGCAGGTCGCTTCTCATTCTGTCTACACCCTCTGGTGTGTCTACTCTGTTACAGAGCTTTGTGTCATCAGCGAACAGTGAAATTCTGCCTTCTAGATCCTGCGTAATGTCACTGATGAAGATGTTGAATAGGATCGGTCCCAGCACTGATCCCTGTGGTCCTCACTGGTCACTCTTCCCTCTGTGGAGTGACAGCCATTTACCACCACCCTCTGTGTCCTGCCACCCAGCCAGTTACCACCCACCACACTACTGTCCTGCCCACACCCATATTCCCAGTTTGTGAATAGTCTTCTATGTGGCACAGTGTCAAAGGCCTTGCTGAAGTCCAGATAGGCCATGTCCACTGCCTCCCCTGATCCACCTCCCAGTCACCCAGTCAAAAAATTCAACGAGGTTGGTCTGACATGACCTCCCCCTGGTGAAACCATGCTGCCTTGGGTCCTGTAGTCCATTGACAACCAGATGTTCCACCAATCTCTCCTTCAGTAGTGCTTCCATGATTTTCCCCACTACCGAGGTGAGGCTGACTGGTCTGTAGTTCCCTGATTCCTCTTTGTTCCCACTTTTGTATAAGGGACTACATCTGCTGTCCTCCAGTCTTTGGGTACCTCCCCTGTTTCCAGTGATCGGCTAAACAGGATAGCCAGAGGTTCAGCCACCACCTCTCTTAGTTCTTTAAGGACCTGGGGTGCACCCCGTCTGGCCCCATTGCTTTATCAACTCTTATTACTTCCAGTTCCTTCAGGACCCTTTCTCGTGTAAAGGGACTTGTGTCCATTTCTGCACCATTCTCACCCCTTGTACTCCCTTCAGACCCATTACCCCCCTCTTCCTCAGTAAAGACTGAGCAGAAATACCTGTTCAATATGTCAGCTTTACTGTTGTCATCCTCCACGCGGCTCCCATCCTCCCCCTTCAGTCTCACTATCCCTCCCTTTGTCTTTCTTTTTTCACTTATGTACCTGTAAAAGGTTTTGTCCCCTCTACCCACTGATTTTGCAATGTGTTCTTCTGTCTGAGCTTTGTATCCTTTCTGACCTCCCTGCCTCCCTTTGCTTCTCCTGGTACTTCTCCTATCCCCTTCTGCCTGTGTCTTTTGTATTGCCTGAATGCAATCTTTCTGGCTTTCACTTTCTTTGCTACCTCTTTGGAAAACCATAATGGTCTCCTCTTCCTTTTCCTCTTGCTAACCTGTTAATGCATAATTCTGTTGTTCTTGTAATCCCCATTTTAAATACTGCCCACTGTACCTCAACCCCTGATTCCTGTCCCATTCCCTAATGCCTCTTTCAAGTATCTCCCATTTTCCCTAAGTCTGCCCCTAAAATCCAGGATCGTGTTTTTGTGTGGTTTGGTTCTGCTCTTTCTGTGATTTCAAACCACAATGACTGGTGGTCACTGTTACCCAGGTGCTCCCCCACTGTTACCCCATCACACTGTCCCTGTTTGTGAGCACAAGGTCCAGTATTGCCTTCTGCCGAGTTGGTTCCACGACCAGTTGCTTGAGGAAGGCACCCTGAAGGGAGTCCAGGATAAATCTGCTCCTAGTTGATGCTGCTGCTGAGATGCTCCAGTCCATGTCTGGAATATTGAAGTCTCCAACCAGTACTACCTCACCCTTGTCTGCCATCCTTTGGATGGCTAGCATCAGCTCCCTATCTGTTTCTTCCTCCTGGGCTGGTGGTCTATAGACCACACCTGTGCGGATGGCTGTCCCATTTTCCTTTCCAGCTTAACCCATAGTATCTCTCCCTATTTTGTTCCTCCTGGATCTCTGTGGCCCTTATGTCATTTTTCACACAGTGCCACCTCCTCCCTTCCTGCCTGCTCTGTCTCTTCTGAATATGTTGTAGCCAGGTATGGCCATTTCCCAGTCATGGTTATCATTACACCAGGTTTCAGTGATGGCCACAATGTCCAGGTCTGACTGTACCATGATAGTCTCCAGATCTTCCATCTTGTTGCTAAGGCTCCTGGCATTTGCACACATGGCTTTCCATGATTTGACCTCCCTAGACTGCTTCACTGTTCTACTCCAGCCCCTTCCTTGGTTGTCATTTATCCCTGGTTCTCCTTGCTGTCTGCCCATCTGCTGAATGTTGCCCCTTTTCTGCTTATCCACCTCTTGGGCACTAATCTCCATCTTTTGCACACTGCTTTGCAGAGATAGCCACTCCTCTGTTTCACTGGTTCCACTGCTAGCTGTGGGGGGTGAGAAAGTAGGTACCCTCCTTGCTGACCTGCCACCCCTTTGCTAGTTTAAATGCTTGTCAATGTAGCATTTAAACTTATCATTGAGTGCTTGGATTGCCCTCCAGGATGGATGCAGGCCATCAGGCTGAACAAACCTCCATCCTCCAGGTGGGTCCCCAGTCACCAATGAATCCAAACCCTTCCTCACAGCACCAGTTCTTCAACCATGATTAAAGTTCCTGGTGCATGCACTCTATGCTCCTCCTTGCCTCTCACAGGTAGTACTTGAGAAAGTGACAGAAGTAGCTACTTGCTTGAGACCCCTCCCCAGTTTCCTAAACTCTTCCTGAACTTCCTTTGGCTCCCCATTTGCCAGGTCATTAGTACCTAGGTGGATAATGACATCCAGCTCACCCTCCCGTCTTGCCTTCCCAGTGATCCCCAGGATCTTCCTTCCATCCCTCCATGCCCTAGCACCTGGTAGGCACCTCACCTCCCTGTCCTCCCCTCCTGTGTTCCTAGCTGGATCCCTCTTACGATGGAGTCCCCCACCTCCTCCTCTGGGCTCCACTGCTTTCCCCGCTGAGGTCACCTCCTTGGCTAACCTCCACATCCTTTCCTTCCACTTCTCTGGGTACCTCTATTTGGTTGTCCTCGTTTGTCAGTGTGGCATATGAATTCTTGAGTGGAATAGGATCTGGGATGTGTCTCTGCCTGACTGCTCTAACCCTCCCTGAGCCCACTGTCATCCAAGTGCTCCTCGTTCTCGGCATCCTTTGAGGCAGCTGCATTGGACTGGGTGGTCCCTGGATAGCAGTGATGGTACTCCTGACCCAGTTTACTTCTGCTCTGAGTCTGGCTACCTCATCCCGCAGTCCAGAGAGATACATGCAGATAGGGCAGCACCTCAGTATCTATAGAAAGTCTTGTCGCAGGAGCTTTGCTACATATAGTGACCCCCAACAGCTTCAAAGCAGGAGCTTTTTTACATATAGTGACACTCCAACAGCTTTAAAGCAGGAGCTTTGTTACATATAGTGCCCCTCAACAGCTTCAAAGCAGGAGCTTTGTTATATATAGCGAACCCCCAATGGCGTCAAAGCAGGAGATTTGCTACATATAGTGACCCCCAACAGCTTCAAAGCAGGAGCTTTGTTACATATAGTGAGCCCCCAACAGCTTTACAGCAGGAGCTTTGTTACATATAGTGACACCCCAACAGCTTTAAAGCAGGAGCTTTGTTACATATAGTGACCCCCAACAGCTTCAAAGCAGGAGCATTGTTACATATGGTGATACCCCCCCAACAGCTTCAAAGCAGGAGCTTTGTTACATATAGTGACCCCCAACAGCTTCAAAGCAGGAGCATTGTTACATATGGTGATACCCCGCCCAACAGCTTCAAAGCAGGAGCTTTGTAACATATAGTAACCCAACAACAGGTTCAAAGCAGGAGCTTTGTTACATATAGTGACCCCCAACAGCTTCAAAGCAGGAGCTTTGTTACATATAGTAACCCATCAAGGTATTTATGCTCAGTCTTTACTAAGGAAGAGGAGGGTAATAGGTCTGAATGGAGTACAAGGGGTGAGAATGGTGCAGAAATGGACGCAAGTCCCTTTACACGAGAAAGGGTCCTGAAGGAACTGGAAGTAATAAGAGTTGATAAAGCAATGGGGCCAGATGGGGTGCACCCCAGGGTCCTTAAAGAACTAAGAGAGGTGGTGGCTGAACTCTTGCTATCCTGTTTAGCTGATCACTAGAAACAGGAGGTACCCAAAGACTGGAGGATAGCAGATGTAGTCCCCTTATACAAAAGTGGGAACAAAGAGGCGGGAACTACAGACCAGTCAGCCTCACCTCGGTAGTGGGAAGATCATGGAAGCACTACTGAAGGAGATTGGTGGAACATCTGGTTGTCAATGGACTACAAGACCCAAGGCAGCATGGTTTCACCAGGGAAGGTCATGTCAGACCAACCTCATTGAATTTTTTGACTGGGTGACTAGGGAGGTGGATCAGGGGAGGGCAGTGGACATGGCCTATCTGGACTTCAGCAAGGCCTTTGACACTGTGCCACATAGAAGACTATTGCACAAACTGGGGAATATGTGTGTGTGCAGGACAGTAGTGCGGTGGGTAGGTAACTGGCTGGGTGGCAGGACACAGAGGGTGGTGGTAAATGGCTGTCACTCCACAGAGGGAAGAGTGACAGTGGGGTACCACAGGGATCCAGTGCTGGGACCGGTACTATTCAATATCTTCATCAGTGACATTGCACAGGACCTAGAAGGCAGAATTTCACTGTTCGCTGATGACACAAAGCTCTGTAACAGAGTAGACACACCAGAGGGTGTAGACAGAATGAGAAGGACCTGCAGAAACTTGAAGAATGGTCAGGGGTTTGGCAGTTGAAATTCAATGCAAGGAAGTGCAAGATAATGCATATGGGGCACAAAACCCTGGCACAATATATCAGTTGGGGGGTGAGGATATAGCATGCACCAAGCAGGAAAGGGATCTTGGAGTTATCATCTCTGAGGACCTCAAGGCAGGGAACAGTGTGACAAGGCAGCAGGTAAAGCAAATAGGATGCTGGGATGCATAGGCAGGGGCATCACCAGCAGGAAAAGGGAGGTCATAATTCCACTATACAAGACACTAGTGAGGCCGCACCTGGGTACACTGTGCAGTTCTGGAGACCTTACCTACATAAGGACATAGACAGGGTAGAGAAGGTTCAGAGGAGGGCAACAAAGATGGTGCATGGATTGCATCACAAGTCCTATGAAGACAGGTTGAAGGCACTGAACATGTACTCCCTGGAGGAGAGGATGGAGAGAGGGGATATGATAGAGACATACAAGTATCTTACAGGGAGGAACAGGGTGCAGGAATGCACTATTTTTAAGTGAAAAAGATGTTCCAGGACTAGAGGGCATGGGATTAATTTGGAGGGAGGACGATTCAGAGGAAACGTGAGGAAGAATTTCTTCACAGAACGGGTGGTGGACAAGTGGAACACCCTGCCAGAGGAAGTGGTGGGGGCTGAAACAATCACGGGATTTAAGAATGCATGGGATAGACATAAAGGAAATCTGGAGATCAGGGGTAAGGGGCAACAGACTTCCTGGAAAACATAAACTGAACTTACAAACTTAAATGGGCAGACTGGGTGGGCCATAGGCCCTTATCTGCTGACACTGTCTATGTACCTATGTATCTATGTATCAACAGCTTCAAAGCAGGAGCTTTGCTACATATAGTGATCCCCCAACAGCTTCATAGCAGGAGCTTTGTTACACATAGTGACCCCCCAAGAGCTTCAAAGCAGGAGCTTTGTTACATGTAGTGACCCCCCAACAGCTTCAAAGCAGGAGCTTTGTTACATATAGTGACCCCCAACTGCTTCAAAACAGGAGCTTTGCTACATATAGTGACCCCCAACAGCTTCAAAGCAGGAGCTTTGTTATATATGGTGACCCACAACAGCTTCAAAGCAAGAGCTTTGTTACATATAGTGACCTCCAACAGCTTCAAAGCAGGAGCTTTGTTACATATAGTGACCCCCAACAGCTTCAAAGCAGGAGCTTTGTTACATATAGTGACCCCCAACAGCTTCATAGCAGGAGCTTTGTTACATATAGTGAACCCCTACCGCTTCAAAGCTGGAGTGTTGTTACATATAGTGACCCCCAACAGCTTCAAAACAGGAGCTTTGTTACATATGGTAACCCACCAACAGCTTCAAAGCAGGAGCTTTGATACATATAGTGACACCCCAACAGCTTTAAAGCAGGAGTTTGTTACATATAGTGACCCCCAACAGCTCCAAAGCAGAGCATTGTTACATTCAGTGATCCTCCAAAAGTTTCAAAGCAGGAGCTTTGTTACATATAGAGACCCCCCAATGCCTTTAAAGCAGGAGCTTTGTTACATATAGTGACCCCCAACAGCTTCAAAGCAGGAGCTTTGTTACATAGTGACCCCCAACAGCTTCAAAGCAGGAGCTTTGTTATATAGTGACCCCCAACAGCTTCAAAGCAGGAGCTTTGTGTAATGCCCCAAATTTGGGGCATCCCAGAAAGCCTAAAATTAATAAATAAATTAGGGGTTCGTAGGTGCTCAGGGTACCTGCTGTAGAGGTAGGCAGCAGGGTACTATGATAAGGGGCCCCTGCAAATAAAGTTTCACCATCTTATAATGGGAAACTGTAAAATAATGCAGAAAAGTGCCCTGTGCACTTTACAGTATGGTCAAAAAGCAGATTTAATAGCAATATATGTCACAGTGGCTTGGATGGAATGCTGTGCTGAGTGGCTCATGTACAGCATTCCACTCCAGCCACTCTAGAACCCTGGGGGGTTCAAGTTTAAAAAAATATTTCTTCTGTTTGTCAGTTGATCCTGGGCAGTGGTAGAGGAGACAGGACACAGAAGTCAAGGGACAATTTAGGGCTTACCGTGTTGAAGCCATCCCTCTGGGCTTGCTGTGGTCCTGGGCTGTCTTCCCTGCCTGAAGACTCCTCGCGCTGTCTTGTTTTGTGGTCGGTGGTGCCATCAGGGCGCCACGAAGAAGTAAAACGTCCGTTTGCCTGGCGTTGGGCTTATTTATTTATTTAAGAGTTTTACCAGATAAGCATACTGAGCTGGGACCACTCGTTTCCAGATGCGACCTGGCCCCTTCGTTTTATTATTTTACCCCCCCCCGAGTATTTTCTAAGTTTATTTTGGTTCCCGCCGGGCAGCCCTGCCAGCGCTTATCATGCTCAGAACTCCGCCGGGTCACTTTAGGCCCCCTTGTCAGCCTCCTAGCCACCTGTACACACCTCCCTCTGCCAGTCACCTCCCACCTCCCGGTCGCCTCCCGATCCTCCAACAGATGGTGGTGGTGGCGGCAACATGAAGAGTGTTGACGCCTGTTTAAAAAGGGAGAAGTTTTTTTTGTTGGTAGCGCAGAAGGCTCTGGGGAGAAGCGGCTAAAAGCCGAAAGACTGTTGGGTCAGGAGGACCCTGTATTAAATATTCAAAAGGAGGCGGGGTTAGCGATGCCCACAGGAGGGGCTGAAAGGCAAGGCCAGTATAGCAAACTTTGCATATTCATTAGGGGCGGACTCAGGGCGGGATCTCAGCTACTGAGTGACAGCAGGCTCTGGGAGCCTGCATATTTCAAGGGGGCACGAAGATTTCAAAGGGCAACAGGCCTAATTTAAGGTGGGGCACCAGGTCCAATTCGAAGTGGGGCACCAGGCCCAAAGTAAAGAGGGGCACCGGGCCCAATAGGAAGTGGGGCACCAGGCCCAATATCAAGTGGGGCACCAGGCCCCATAGGAAGTGGGGCACCAGGCCCAATATCAAGTGGGGCACCAGGCCCAAGTTTTGGTAGGGCGTCATGCCCGAGGTAAACGTAGGGCACTAGGCCCAAGGTAAAGCTTGGTACTATAGGGAGGCCCCAGCCTAGCGTAATAGGGCAAGCCAGCCTTGTGGTACTATAGGGAGGCCCCAGCCTAGTGGAATAGGGCAAGCCAGCCTAGTGGTACTACAGGGAGGCCCCAGCCTAGCGGAATAGGACAAGTCAGCCTAGTGTTACTATAGGGAGGCCCCGACCCAGCGGAATCGGGCAAGCCAGCCTAGTGGTACTATAGGGAGGCCCCAGCCTAGCGGAATAGGACAAGCCAGCCTAGTGGCACTAAAGGGAGGCCTTAGCCATCACGTCCAGAAAGAGATCCTAGTCCAGAAGACCCTACATTTAGAAACTGGGGTTCATTTAAGAGTGTTCGATTTGCCTATACTGTGAAACTACTGTAATTACTGTACTGCTTATGCTGAACTATTGCCCTAAGTACCTGAACTATTGTTCTAAGTACCTGAACTAATGCCCTAAGTACCTGAACTATTGCTCTAAGTACCTGAACTATTGCCCTAAGTACCTGAACTATTGTTCTAAGTACCTGAACTATTGTCCTAAGTACCTATTGTCCTAAGTAGAACTATTGCTCTAAGCACTTGGACATTGGCCGTCATCAGTAAGAATTACTCCTGAAGTTATAATTTGCCTTCCTCCGGCAAATTATTGTATCATTCCACAGTTCTTTGGGCATTTTTCAGTTATACGGTTATTACTGTATGAAGACAGTCTCAATCTTCTACCACACTGCAGTGCCATAGTGTGGTTTGTAACACCACGTACTCAGAATCAGTCTCTACTCAGCAGAAGACGTCTTCTCAGCATTCTTCACTCCTGGGAGATCATCCATCAGCTCATCATATCCGTCTGTGCCGTCCGCCGAAGTCGATTCTGTCGCCAATCGTACAAGTCGTACCTGCCGTTTTCTTGTTTTCACAGCTTGAAGGTACATCCACCGAAATGCATCACGACAGCCGTGCCAGTGTCGTTCCTTATGGTTCCTGTTCCAGATGTTCTGAAGTTGATCGCCCTCTACAGAACAGTGAGCTCATCCTGGAGAACCTAGGCTGCGCCCCTCCTGGTCGTTCGCCGAAAGTCGAGTCCATCGAAGCCCAGGACAGGACGCATCCGCCGTTTCTTTGTTTTGTGTTAGTTCCTGATCCTAGGATTGCAGAGTCAACCATCATCTCTTCAGATGCTTATGGTTCTTGGTCCTGTCAGAGTTCTTTCCGAGTTTAGCTGGCCCTTGAAGTGCCGCATTATCAGTCTGGTCATGGTAGTCCTCCTTCGGATTCTTCGCCACGCAGATCTTGATCTATCTTCATCCTTGGCAACCCTGGAAGTGGGTTTGGCGGGAACCCTTTGTTTTCAGTGTGTTATCTCAGGAACCAGTTGCTCTGGTTCTTCATTCCAGCAGCCTTGGAGAGAGTGGGCTTCTGCTGAAGAAATATGTGGTCTGTTTACCAAACCTCTCACCACCCCAGTGGCCTTAACTAGGTCCGTGCTGGGAATTGTGATTAGGGTTCTACAGTTCTGATTTGTTTCCCTTGTAGCTACCAACAAAGAATGACAGTGTACACGAAGACACCAGATCTCTGGACTCTTGAAATATCTGGACTCTGATGGAAATGTGTGGTGATAATTACCCTAAAACAGTTCTGAATAGCTTATGTTACCTGATCCTCATCTAAGAGTATAGAAGTGTAGAATAATTTCAGAATAAGAGTGGCAGTAGGCCTACAGTCTATTCTTGTGGTAATAATCTTAGTAGTTGTAGATAAAGTATTTCTCTGTTTATTGCCCTATTGTTCTTGGGTAACTCCTCCCTTTTGTGACTGTGCCTCTCTACCCTTGGTACAAAATAAATGCCCTGCGGGCATTGAAGCACTAAGTTGACTTCTGCCTCTCCTTGTCTGGGTAACGGTTATCCTATCCACATAATTCGGACCTTGGTGCCTCGCTCATCTCTTTTCACCACCTTTAGAGTAGAGCACTTCACAGAGCACCTCTAGACCATTACATCAGGGCTAGGACAGAGAAAATTGTTGGCGTAGTCAACAGAATAGAGATAATTATTTATCCACGGAGTCCAAAGTTGGAGTGGCTTAGTAAGAAGCACAGATGGAGCCAGGGTGTAGTAGTGGATTGTCTGGGGAAGATAGAGAGTCGGCTGGAGGAGACCGAGATGGACCTAGAGGGAATATCCCACCATCTCCACTAACCATGCCGTATTACTTCAGAGCGCCATGGCTTCCACAGTTTTCCAGAGAAAAAGATGGGGACGGAACCAGCAACCTGAGGTAATTCCATTCAAAGATGCCAGCCATGTTTTGGCTGTATCAGATCCCCGAGCAACAGAAAGTCGAAATTTTAATCGGGCAACTAAAGGGAGCTGCCCACCGAGAGGTCCAATCATGGCTGAGTGGAGCAAAAGCCACAGCGGACCAGATACTCCCAAGGTTACAGCAGATCTTTGATGCTAGGACCGTGTCTGACCTCAAAATGAAGTCTTTTCTCGCACCCAGAAGCCCCAAGAGACCCTGAGGGAGTTTGCACTGAGTCTGCAAGAGCTGTTACGAGCGATAGAGAGAGTAGACGCAGCAGAGGTCCGAGATGCAGATCGAGTACTAGTGGAAAAGTTTGTTGAAGGAGTGCAAAATGAGGCCCTGAGGAGAGAACTACGCATGCTGCACTTACTAAATCCCGGAGTTGACTTTCTGGATTTTAAGGAGAAAGCCATTCAAATATTTGGTGTGGGACATTCCAGAGAGGAGGCTCCGGCATATCCCCAAATGGCAACCTCTATGGGAACTCAATGGCCGACCTACACTACAAAAGGATGGAAGGAAGACCATTCTTGGCAATCAAGACTCCAGCCAGAGGAAATGTCCTTACAAAGATGAGAACCGGGAAGAGAAGCTGTTGCCTACCCGAGACGGCGTTCAGAACATGAGCAGATGCATGAACCAAGGATACAGACACTGACATGTTCTGTGCAGACTAGTGCTAGACAACACTCGGAGCTGACTGAGCAGATTGCTACACTGACCAACCAGATGGCAGAGATGTATAAGGAAATGCAAAGTTGGAAAGCTGGTTGGAAAAATGAGAGAAGCTTCATTCCATCAGGGAAAGAAAGGAAGCATGACCAAATGAACCACTTGAGAAGAAGTGAAGGGAGATGCTCCACAGATCAGTTTGACAGCCAAGGAAGGCCCATATGTCGCCGGTGTGGTGTTAGTGGCCATATAGAAAGGAGATGTGGTTAGCCAGTAAATAACACCTTAAATTTAAACAGAAATTCTTCGGGGATGAGGACTGACCCTCGAAGAGCAGCCAATCAGGTCCAGCAGTCCCAGTAGAGCAATCATATTTCATTGGTAGAAGCCCAATGATACCAGTCAAGGTCGATGGTATCGAGTTTATGGCATTGTTAGACAACGGATCACAGGTTACTACATTGCAAGGATGAGAGTTCCGAAGATACTGGACACCTAATGATCTGAAGCCACCTCCTAGATCATGGGTAAAGTTAATAGTGAGCAACGGTGATGAAGTACCATATTTAGGCTATCTAGAAGCCGATGTACAGCTAGGAAAGAACGTTCAATGCAACACAGGCATCATTGTGAGTGAAATTGAGAGTGATCAACTGCCACCACTAATTCTAGGGATGAATGTTCTACAAAATTGCTTCGATGAATTAGTGAGCATCTTCCAGCAGCAAGCCAAACACGTACCTCAAATGGAGAAACATGCCCTGCAACAAACTATCTACAACTTGCAATGCCATCAACGATTCGCTAATTCTGAGGGTGAAATCGGTAAAGTAAGAGTGACGGATGCTAAACCAGCAACATTGAAGCCAGGCACTGAAACCACTCTTTGGTGCAAAGCAAAGGTGGGCCAGAGGGGTCAAGATTATGATGCCCTAGTGGAACCTTACCCAATGAACAAGGAAGAGCTGATAATAGTAGCTCAAAGTGTAGCTACGGTAATCAGAGGTCGAATACCAGTCCAAGTGCTGAATTACGGGACTCATGATGTGCAGCTGTACCAGAACCAGCCGGTCACCCAGATCCACACGGTGTGTTTACAGGACATTATCGAAGCTGGGGAAGAGATAGAGAAAGTGCCTGAAGATGGGATGGAAAGTGACCAGAGACCAGAATGGACCAAGGAGATTAAAGTAGGCAATCCGAAGACCAGCATGAAGCAAAGAGCTAATGTTTTGAAAGTGGTTTTACACCGAAAGGAAGCTTTTAGCCAACACCCCTTAGATTTTGGGTTAGCTCGTGGGGTACAACATCACATCAGTACCCATGGACATCCACCTATCAGAGAACGATTTAGGCCTATTCCACCAGCCATGTACCAGCAAGTAAAAGAAATGATTAAAGAAATGAAAGAGGCTGATGTGATAAAGGAAAGTCACAGCCCTTGGGCAGCGCCAATTGTCCTGGTAAAGAAGAAGGATGGTAAGATCTGATTCTGTGTGGATTACCGCAAATTAAATGCCATCACCCATAAGGATGCGTATCCTTTGCCTTGGATAGAAGATTCTCTCATGGATCTTCAATCAGCAGCTGTATTCTCCACTCTGGATTTAACCAGCGGATACTGGTAATTTCCTATGGTGCCAAAGGATCACAAGAAAACAGCTTTCATTACCCCCATGGGTCTCTTTGAATTCAACAGGATGCCTTTTGGATTGTGTAATGCACCGGGAACTTTTCAAAGACTGGTGGAACATTGTCTTGGAAGCCGGAATTTCGATACCCTGTTGTTATATCTAGATGATATCATTGTTTATTCAAAGACTCACGAAGATCACTTGCGTCACTTGGACAAAGTGTTCCAAAAATTTATCCAATACGGTCTGAAAATAAAACCCTCTAAATGTCATCTGTTGCAGACTAAAGTGAGTTACCTGGGACATATAGTCTCCACGGATGGAGTGACGCCAGACCCAGAGAAGATCGAAGCAGTAAAGAAATGGCCTGTTCCTACTACCATTAGAGAGGTCCGAAAATTCTTGGGATTTGTTGGATATTATTGTAGATTTATTAAGAACTTCTCCAAAATTGCTGTGCCTTTACACTAACTTTTAAGAGGATCAGCTGAAGGTCGAGTCCCAAAGAATCGCCTGGTTACATGTGGTACTGAACAACAAGAGGCATTTGATCAATTAAAAAAGATACTAACTGAGGCTCCTATATTGGCGTATCCAGATTATGCGAAACCTTTTCTGTTGAATACTGATGCCAGCAGCAAAGGGTTGGGCGCGGTACTCGCACAAGAACAGAATGGTGTGGAAAGTGTAATAGCCCATGCAAGCAGAGGATTAAGAGGCACTGAGCGGAGCGATGCCCACTATAGCTCTTTCAAACTTGAATTTTTAGCACTAGTCTGGGCTATCACTGAAAAATTTATGCAATATTTAGCTGCCACCCCTTTCACGGTTTTCACGGATAATCCTTTAGCACACTTGAATACTGCAAAGCTAGAAGCCCTCGAGCAAAGGTGGGCCTCTAGACTCGCGAATTACCAATTCTCCTTAAAATATCACTCTGGTAAAACTCATGTGAATGCTGACGCCTTGTCCCGGATGCCTGGACAGGGAAAATCAGAAATAGATGATACCCTGCTGGAAAACAGAAATGCCACCTTTTCTGCAGGTACTGACTGAGATTGTACAGGCATGTTGTCAAATTGCTCCCGAGTTTAAAGTGGAAAATCAACCAGAAGTGGATGACATGATTGCGAATCAAAAGAACCTATGGGTAAAACTAGAAAGCCAAGACCCTATAGTTCACCAAGCAAAAGCTCTAGTTGCTAAACAGAAGTGCATGACCCAAAGAGAAAGAAAGAAGCTGAACACAGAAGCAATGAAACTTTGGAGACACAGAACTCGTCTGACCATAGAAGATTATCATCTGGTTAAGAAAAGTAGAGATCCTACTACACACATAGAAGTGACTCAAATCGTAGTTCCAAAGACTAGTGCTTCCGTAGTGTTAGAGGCGTACCATGATAATTCAGGACATTTAGGTCACAAGAAAACTGAAGCTATTATCAGAAGGAGATTTTACTGGATAGGAATGTGAAATGATATAATAAAATGGTGAGAGGAATGTCCAGCATGTAACTTAAAGTGCAAGGAGAAGGCGAATCAGAGAGCTCCTCTCCATCCAATAGTCAGTAACGCACCATTGGAGCTAGTTGCTCTTGATCATTTGACGTTAGACCCTAGCACAAATGGACACATTTATATCCTCACTATGGTGGATCACTTTTCCAAGTTCGTGGTCGCAAGCGCAGTAAAAGACCTATCTGCTCGAACTACTGCTGAAACCTTTATGAGCTGTTTTGTACGACCTTACGGATATCCTACCAAAATCCTCACAGATCAAGGAACATCTTTCAAATCTCAACTCTTTCATGAACTTTGCGCTCTGTATCGAAGCCATAAGTTAAAAACCACTGCTTATCACCCCCAAGGTAATGGACTTTGCGAAAGAACAAATCAGATTCTCCTAGAAATGTTGCGAGCTCTACCAGAATATAAATGTCCCTTCTGGCCAGCTTTACTTCACAAACTCACATATTTTTATAATAATACTATTCATTGCTCCACGGGTTATATACCTCATTATTTAATGTTTGGACGACACTGAAGACTTCCAATGGACTTATTGCTGGAAGTACCACAAGAAGAAACTAAAATATAGAAACCAGTAACAGGATGGGTCCAAGAACATAATCAACGTTTGCAGGAAGCTGGAAAAATTGTTGGTAGACACATTGAGCAATTACGGCAAAAGCATAAAGCAAACTATGATGTCAAAGCCAAAGCTACACCTTTACTTGTCGGAGAAAGAGTAATGTTGAAGAAGACCCAAAAATGCAGCAAACTGTCTTCAAAGTGGGAACCAGAACCATATTATATTATTGAGATACCTTATCCCGAACTACCGGTATACAAGATCCAATAGGAATTAGGACATGGTACCAATATTGTTCATCGAAATCTCCTAAAAGCTTGCACTTTCAGAGACGCTGTGATAGTTAAAGAACAGGACAGTCCTACACCAAAAGAGAGGCAGGAGTCCACAAAAGACAAAATGTAGGAACTAGAATCACCAACCAGTTGGTGTACAGAACCTTGGACTCGTACTTCTTATATGCATTCCCTTGACCGTTCGAATTGTGTACCAGTGATAGCTCCAGAAATACCGGATCTCCTGGAAAGAGAATGTATTGTTCAAGAACCTGTTGATTTCCAACCCCGCAGATCCCAAAGATTGAACGCAGGTATCCCTCCTAGAAGGTATATCACAGAAGCTTCTCAACTTGTACCTTGGTACAACAGGTAGATCTAATCCAAGTAATTTCCAAGACACAGTCACTTTAGGGTAAAACTTCAAAAATTTACAGTATAGTAGATGTTTCAAGAATATTTTAAAGATTTTAAGAGTGTTTTATGAACGTAAGACTTCATAGAGTGTTAAGTAAGATTTTAGAGGTTGTTAAGACGATAAATTTTATAAAGTGTTAAGAGAATACATGGGGACATGTATTTTTAGGTGGCCCCAAATCTGTAATGCCCCAAAGTTGGGGCATCCCAAAAAGCCTAAAATTAATAAATAAATGTGGGGTTCACAGGTGCTCAGGGTACCTGCTGTAGAGGTAGGCAGCAGGGTACTATGATAAGGGGCCCCTGCAAATAAAGTTTCACCATCTTATAATGGGAAACTGTAAAATAATGCAGAAAAGTGCCCTGTGCACTTTACAGGATGGTCAAAAAGCAGATTTAATAGCAATATATGTCACAGTGGCTTGGATGGAATGCTGTGCTGAGTGGCTCATGCACAGCATTCCACTCCAGCCACTCTAGAACCCTGGGGGGTTCAAGTTTAAAAAAATATTTCTTCTGTTTGTCAGTTGATCCTGGGCAGTGGTAGAGGAGACAGGACACAGAAGTCAAGGGACAGTTTAGGGCTTACCGTGTTGAAGCTGTCCCTCTGGGCTTGCTGTGGTCCTGGGCTGCCTTCCCTGCCTGAAGACTCCTCGCGCTGTCTTGTTTTGTGGTTGATGGTGCCATCAGGGCACCACGAAGAAGTAAAACATCCATTTGCCTGGTGTTGGGCTTATGAGCCCCTTCGTTTTATTATTTTACCCCCCGAGTATTTTCATAGTTTATTTTGGTCCCCTGTCGGCGGCCCTGCCAGCTGCATCATGCCTGTATCTCCGTCGGCCGTCCTAGGCCCCCTTGCCGTCCTCCCAGCCGCCTGTACACTCCCTTCCTCTGCCAGCTCACCTCCCGCTTCCCGGTCGCCTCCTGATCCTCCAACAGACGACGTGAAGCGGTGAGTCGGCGGCAGCACTTGAAGAGTGCTGACCGCCTGTTTAAAAGGCAAAGTTTTTTTTGTTGAGGTGCACAGAGGGCGTTGGGAAGAAGCGGCTAAAAGCCGAAAGACCATCGGGTCAGAAGGACCCTGTATTAGATATTCAAAAGGAGGCGGGGTTAGCGATGCCCACAGGAGGGGCTGAAAGGCAAGGCCAGTATAGCAGCCTTTGTGTATTCATTAGGGGGCAGGACTCGGGCGTGGTCTCAGCTACTGAGTGACAGCAGGCTCTGGGAGCCTGCATATTTAAAGGGGACATGCAGATTTCAAAGGGCAACAGGCCCAATTTAAGGTGGGGCACCAGGCCCAATTCAAAGTGGGGCACCAGGCCCAAAGTAAAGAGGGGCACCAGGCCCAATAGGAAGTGGGGCACCAGGCCCAATAGGAAGTGGGGCACCAGGCCCAATACCAAGTGGGGCACCAGGCCCCATAGGAAGTGGGGCACCAGGCCCAATATCAAGTGGGGCACCAAGCCCAAAGTAAAGTGGGGCACCAGGCCCAAGTTTTGGTAGGGCGTCAGGCCCGAGGTAAATGTAGGGCATGGGCCCGAGGTAAAGTTGGTACTATAGGAGGCCGGGCCTAGCGTAATAGGGCAAGCCAGCCTAGTGGTACTATAGGGAGGCCCCGGCCTAGCGGAATAGGGCAAGCCAGCCTAGTGGTATTATAGGGAGGCCCCGGCCTAGCGGAATAGGGCAAGCCAGCCTAGTGGTACTACAGGAAGGCCCTGGCCTAGTGGAATAGGGCAAGCCAGCCTAGTGTTACTATAGGGAGGCCCCGGCCTAGCGGAATAGGGCAAGCCAGCCTAGTGGTACTATAGGGAGGCCGTGGCCTAGCAAAATAAGGCAAGCCAGCCTAGTGGTACTAAAGGGAGGCCTTAGCCATGACATCCAGAAAGAGATCCTATTCCAGAAGACCCTGCATTTAGAAACAAGGATTCATTTAAGAATGTTTGATTTGCCTATACTGTGAAACTACTGTAATTACTGTACTGCTTATGCTGAACTATTGCCCTACGTACCTGATTTATTGTTCTAAGTACCTGAACTATTGTTCTAAGTACCTGAACTATTGCCCTAAGTACCTGAACTATTGCTCTAAGTACCTGAACTATTGCCCTAAGTACCTGAACTATTGTTCTAAGTACCTGAACTATTGTCCTAAGTACCTGAACTATTGCTCTAAGCACCTGGACATTGGTCCTCCGGCAAATTATTGTATCATTCCACAGTTCTTTGGGCATTTTTCAGTTATATGGTTACTACTGTATGAAGACAGTCTTAATCTTCTACCACACTGCAGTCCCACAGTGTGGTCTGTAACACCACGTACTCAGAATTAGTCTCTACTCAGAAGAAGACGACTTCTCAGCATTGTTCACTCCTGGAGGATCATCCATCAGCTCATCACATCTGTCTGTGTCATCCACCGAAGTCGAGTCCGTCGCCAATCATACAAGTCGTACTCGCCGTTTTCTTGTTTTCACAGCTTGAAGGTACGTCCGCCGAAATGCATCACGACAGCTGTGCCAGTGTCGTTCCATATGGTTCCTGTTCCAGATGTCCTGAAGTTGGTCACCCTCTACAGAAGAGTGAGCTCATCCTGGAGAACGTAGTCTGTGCCCCTCCTGGTCATTCGCCGAAAGTCGAGTCCGTCGAAGCCCAGTACAGGACGCATCCGCCGTTTCTTTGTTTTGTGTTAGTTCCTGATCCTGGGATTGCAGAGTCAACCATCATCTCTTCAGATTCTTTTGGTTCCTGGTCCTGTCAGAGTTCCTTCCGAGTTTAGCTGGCCCTTGGAGTGCCGCAGCATCAGTCAGGTTGTGGTAGTCCTCCTTTGGATTCATCGCCATGCAGATCTTGATCTATCTTCATCCTTGGCAACCCTGGAAGTGGGTTTTGGCCGAGGAACCCTTTGTTTTCAGTGTGCTATCTCAGGAACCAATTGCTCTGGTTCTTCATTCCGGCAGCCTTGGAGAGAGTGGGCTTCTGCCGATGAAATATATGGTCTGTTTACCAAACCTCTCACCACCCCAGTGGCCTTAACTAGGTCCTTGCTGGGAATTGTGATTAGGGTTCTACAGTTCTGATTTGTTTCCCTTGTAGCTACCAATGAAGAACGACAGTGAACACGAAGACGCCGGATCTCTGGACTCTTGTAATATCTGGACTCTGATGGAAATGTGTGGTGACCATTACCCTAGTACAGTTCTGAGTAGCTTATGTTACCTGATCCTCATCTAAGAGTATAGAAGTGTAGAATAATTTCAGAATAAGAGTGGCAGTAGGCCTACAGTCTATTCTTGTGGTAATAATCTTAGTAGTTGTAGATAAAGTATTTCTCTGTTTATTGCCATATTGTTCTCGGGTAACTCCTCCCTCTTGTGACTGTGTCTCTCTACCCTTGGTACAAAATAAACGCCCTGCGGGCATTGAAGCACTAAGTTGACTCCTGCCTCTCCTTGTCTGGGTAACGGTTATCCTATCCACATAATTCGGACCTTGGTGCCTCGCTCATCTCTTTTCACCACCTTTAGAGTACAGCACTTCACAGAGCACCTCCAGACCATTACATCAGGGCTAAGACAGAGGTTATACATACTGACCTCCCAACAGCTTCAAAGCAAAAGCTTTGTAACATATAGTGACCCCCAACAGCTTCAAAGCAGGAGCTTTGTTAAATATAGTGATCCCCCCAACAACTTTAAAGCAGGAGCTTTGTTACATATAGTGACCACCCAACAGCTTTAAAGCAACAGCATTGTTACATATACTGACCCCCCAACAGCTTCAAAGCAGGAGCTTTGTTACATATACTGACCCCCCAACAGCTCCAAAGCAGGAGCTTTGTTACATATGGTAACCCACCAACAGCTTCAAAGCAGGAGCTTTGATACATACAGTGACCCCCAACAGCTTCAAAGCAGGAGCATTGTTATATATAGTGACCCCCCAACAGCTTTAAAGCAGGAGCTTTGTTATGTTGGTGTGCGTGCGCAGCCGACATCTTGCGGCAGTGGGGTTGGAGGAGCGGTCGCTGTTCGGCGAATGCAGGGCACACACCAGTAGCTGCGTCCCGCATTGCCCAATCAGCCTGCATGCCGGCACCATACCATGCATAGATAATGGGCGAGCACAGCTAAGGAAAGGTCCACTGCAATCCGAGCAAAGCTCGTCAGATGCAGCGGTCCTTTTCTTGCTGTGCTCGCAGCCATTATGTGCATGGTCAGCGAGCGGGCGGCTGCCTAATGTCTGCCGACTTTGGGGGTGCCCAAGCCCCCTGTCAGTTAACCCCCCCCACTGTCTTTGTGTGCCGATGGGGAGCCCTCCCGTTGGCATAAACCCCAATTGTTGAATGCCGAGAGGGTGCCCAATTCCCTCGGCTCACTCTCCCGCTATCTTTGTGTGCTGATGGGGGAGCCCTCCCCGTCGGCATAAACCCCCCAATTGTTGAATGCCGATGGTAGTGCCCAATCCCCATAGACATTACTTCCTGCTCCCCGTGTTGTGTGTGCTGGCAGGGGTGCCCAATCCCTGTCAGCTACTGGCTTCCAAAACAGTTAGGTGGCATGCTGGGAGCCCACCCCAGTGTGCCAAATGCCCTACAAAAGAAAACTGTCCAATGTTTTTTTCTGTTTTACCTGTAAAATGAAAACGGTCCTCGTAGTCTCAATGCCCCTCCCCACCCTCACCCACCCTGCACCCTGCACTCCCCTCACCCCACACCCCATACTTACCTCTGGAGTCTGGCGCGGCGATCTTCTGTGGACCGGGAACACGTCTGCACTCTTCAAAGCCGACCGTGAACTGAGGAAATGCCGGTAAGCTGTATAATGGAATGAATAGGGTTTTTCCAACTTTAATGCATATCTTGGGCATTTTTGGGAATTTTGGCCCCAAATTTTCAACATGGGGTTTTAGGACCCCTTCTCATGAATTCTTGCACTGTCATGGTGTTATTCGGTCCCGAAAGGTGATTTCGCAGTCACTGGGTGGAATCACCTTTTGGGACCGAGTAACAAAGTGACAGTGCCACTGTTCATGAGAGGGGCTCTCTAAAGCCTATGTTGCAAGTTTGGTGGGAAAAATCCAAAAATGACCGTTTTAACATGCGTGACATAGCGACTGCGCATGTAAGTTGTATTCGCACTATTTTCATGCCAGATTCTCAACATTGGCATTTTACCACACCATCTTGTGAACCGTACAGCTGTCATTTTTCACATCCTGCCCGAAATGAGTTTTCGCACTTCCAGCGCAGAATAGCGAGGTCACTGTGCGAAATCACTGTTTGGGACACATTACAAGAATAACCATGACACTGTTCATGAGCAGAGGTCCTAAAATGCCTGTGTTGAAAATTTGGTGACAATACTCCATAAAATGACTGTTTTACGAGGTGCATAGCAACTGCGTAACGCACGCTCATAACTTAGCGCATTCACAATATTTTCATGCCAGATTCTCAGATTTGGCATTTTACTACACCTTCTTGTGAACTGTACAGCTGTCATTTTTCACATCCTTGCCGAAATGTGTTTTCGCACTTTTGGTGCACAATAACGTGTTCGCTGTGCGAAATCAGTGTTCAGGACACATTACGAAAATGACAGTGACACTGTTCATGAGCAAAGGTCCTAAAATGCCTGTGTTGAAAATTTGGTGACGATGCTCCATATAATGACTGTGTTACGAGCGTACGTTGTGCAGTTTGCACGCATGCTCATACGTTCGCAAACTTCTGATATTCTCACTCCAGATTTTCTACAGTGCCATTGTTCTGCACCTCCTAATGAACAGTACAGCTGTCCTTTTTCACATCCTGACCAAAATCTGTTTTCACAGTTCTGACGCAGAATAGCGTGGTCGCTGTGGAAAGTCCATGTTCGAGATACATGATGAAAATGACAGTGACACTGTTCATTAGCAGATGCCCTAAAATGCCTATGTTGGAAAATTTGGGAACAAAAGTCAATAAATGAGTGTTTTATAGAAACATAGAATTTGACGGCAGATAAGGACTGCTTGGCCCACTCAGTCTGCCCATTTCCTACCTAATGGATAAGCTGCAGATCCTAGTTAACCAGCAGCCTACTTCTTCCTACCCTCACCCCTAGAATTGTCTTATGACTGTCCCATGCATGCTTGAATTCCACCACTGTTTCTGACTCCACAACCTTCTCCAGAATGCCGTTCCATGCATTCACAACCCTCTCTGTGAAAAAATACTTCCTTAAATTACCTCTGAGCCCCCCCTCCCATCTTCAAATTGTGCCCCTTGTTCTTGCACACCTCTTTTTTTGAAAGATGCTACCCTCTTGGACTTTGTTGATTCCCTTGAGGCACTTGAAAGTTTCTGTCATGTCCCCCTCTCCTCCTTTCCTCGAGGCTATACATACTAAGCTCCTTAAGTCTCTCTTCATATGTCTTCCCGGTGCAGACCCTGCACTCCATTTTAGTGCCCTCCTCTGGACAGCTTCCATCCTGTCTATGTCTTTCTTGGAGATTGGGTCTCCAGAACTGCACGAGTACTCAGATGGGTCTCACCAGCTGTCTGTACAGAGGGATAATAACTTCCTGTTTTCTACTGGTGATGCCTCTCCTATGCATCCCAGTATCCCCCAGCCCTTCTTGCTGCCCTCTCACATTGCTTTCCCACCTTTAGGTCATCTGATATGACTACCCCAGGTCCCTTTCCATTTTGTTGTTGTTAGTATCTTGCCCCATTGTGTACTCTTCCCCTTGGTTTTGTTTCCCAGGTGCATTACCTTGCACTTCTTAGCATTGAATCTAAGCTGCCATACATTTGACCATTCCCTAACCTTGCAAGTCCCTTCTCATCCTTTCCACCCCACCTTGTGCATCAACTCTGTTGCAGATCTTTGCGCATCTGCAAAGAGACATACTTTCCTTCAGTCCCTCTGCAATGTCACTTATAAAGACATTAGAGAGGACTGGTCTTAACTCTGAACCTCACGGTGCCCCACTAGTAACTCCCCCTTTCTTCAGAGTGGACTCCATTTACTATTACTCTCTGTGTCCTATTCTCCAGCCAATTCTTTACCCAGGCTGTCATCTTGGGACCCACTCCCAGGCTGGCTAACTTGTATATTAATGTTTTGTGTGGGACTGTGTCAAATGCCTTGCTGATGTCTAGGTAGGCCATGTCCACAGCCCCTCCCTAATCTACTACTTTGGTCACCCAGTCAAAGAAATCTATCCGATTTGTCTGGCATGACCTTCCCGCTGTGAATCCATGCTGCCTTGGGTCCTGTGCCCCTCTGGCCTCGAGATACTAGACAGTTCTTTCCTTCAGAACTGATTCCATCATTTTCCCTGTCACTGAGGTTAAACTAACAGGTCTGTAATTTCCTGCTTCTGCCTTGCTTCCACTTTTGTGAAAGGGAATCACATCTGCCCTCCTCCAGTCCTCGGGTACCACCCCATCCTCCCATGATTTGTTAAAGAGGGTAGTCAGTGGTGTCACTAGTTCTACCCTTAGTTCTTTTAGAATTCTGGGATGAAACCCATCAGGCCCCATTGCTTTGTCCACCTTCAGTTTTAACAGTTCTTTCAGAACCCTTTCTTCTATAAATGGGCTGGTGTCAACTTCTGTATCCAGCGTGTTTCTACTGTTTGTTTTAGTTACCTCCCCTCTTCCTTTGTAAATACAGAGCAAAATATTTGTTTAGTATCTCTGCCTTTTCACAGTCACCCTCTGCCCACCCTCCTCCCTTTATTAAGCCTCACAATCCCTCCCTTGGTCTTCCTTTGCTCCCTGATGTACCTATAAAAGGTTTTATCCCCCTTCTTAACTGAGTTAGCTATCTTTTCCTCGGTTTGGGCCTTTGCTGTTCTGACTGCCATCCCAGCTTCCTTTTGCTTTAACTGATACAGTTCTCTGTCCTGCTCCGTCTGTGATTCCTTATACTTCCTGAATGCTTCCTTTTTCTCTTGAATCTTCACTGCCACTTCCTTTGAGAACCATAGTGGTTTCTCACATCGTTTGTTTATTAGCTTCACAAAGGCTTGTTACCTCTGTGATGGCAGATTTTATTATTCCCATTGTTCTTCCACCTCCATGAGCATGCATTGCACAGTATGCACGCATGCTCATGACTTTCTGAATTTGTAATACTTTCAGTCCAGCTGTTCATCATTGGCATTTTTCCATACCTCCTTATGAACACTCCAGCTGTCTGAAATGTGTTTTTGCACGTCCATCACAGAATTGCATATCCGCTGTGTGAAATCAGTTTTTGGGACAGTTTGAGGAAATGACAGTGACACTATTCATGAGCAGAGGTCCGAAAATGCCAATGTTGAACATTTGGTGCCTAAACTCCATACAATGACTGTGTTGCAAGCGTGCATTGCGCAGTTTCCACGCACCCTGGTAACTTCGTCAAACTGCAATATTTTCATGCTATATTTTCACCTCTGGCATTTGGGCACATCTCCTTATCAACAGCCAGCTGGCATTTTTCACAGCATGCCCAAAACATGTTTCCGCAGCTGTGTCGCACAATGGCGTGCTCGCTGTGCAAAATCACTTTTTGAGACACATTCACAAAATCACAGCGCTATGCGTTTCTAGCTAAGCCACTCCCACTGCCAGCGTGACAACATTCGGTATTGACAAATGCTTATTACATATAGTGACCCCCTACAGTTTTAAAGCAGGAGCTTTGTAACATATAGTGACCCCCAAACAGCTTCAAAGCAGGAGCTTTGTTACATATAGTGAGCCCCCAACAGCTTCAAAGCAGGAACTTTGTTACATATAGTGACACCCCAACAGCTTTAAAGCAGGAGCTTTGTTACATATAGTGACCCCCAACAGCATCAAAGCAGGAGCTTTGTTACATACAGTGACCGCCAACAGCTTCAAAGCAGGAGCTTTGTTACATATAGCGACCCACCAACAACTTCAAAGCAGGAGCTTTGTTACATATAGTGACCCCCAACAGCTTCAAAGCAGGAGCTTTGTTACATATAGTGAGCCCCCCAACAGCTTCAAAGCAGGAGCTTTGTTACATATAGTGACCCCCAACAGCTTCAAAGCAGGAGCTTTGTTACATATAGTGACCCCAACAGCTTCAAAGCAGGAGCTTTGTTACATATAGTGACCCTAACAGCTTCAAAGCAGGAGCTTTGTTACATATAGTGAGCCCTCAACAGCTTCAAAGCAGGAGCTTTGTTACATATAGTGACCCTCCGACAGCTTCAAAGCAGGAGCTTTGTTACATATAGTGAGCCTCCCAACAGCTTCAAAGCAGAAGCTTTGTTACATATAGTGACCCCCAACAGCTTCAAAGCAGGAGCTTTGTTACATATAGTGAGACACCCCAACAGCTTCAAAGCAGGAGCTTTGTTACATATAGTGAGCCCCCAACAGCTTCAAAGCAGGAGCTTTGTTACATATAGTGAGCCCCCAACAGCTTCAAAGCAGGAGCTTTGTTACATATAGTGACCCCCAACAGCTTCAAAGCAGGAGCTTTGTTACATATAGTGACCCCCCAACAGCTTCAAAGCAGGAACTTTGTTACATATAGTGACCCCCAACAGCTTCAAAGCAGGAACTTTGTTACATACAGTGACCCCCAACAGCTTCAAAGCAGGAGCTTTGTTACATATAGTGACCCCCAAGAGCTTCAAAGCAGGAGCTTTGCTACATATAGTGACCCCCAACAGCTTCAAAGCAGGAGCTTTGTTGCATATAGTGACCCTCCAACAGCTTCAAAGCAGGAGCTTTGTTACATATAGTGACCCCCAACAGCTTCAAAACAGGAGCTTTGTTACATATAGTGACCCCCAACAGCTTCAAAGCAGGAGCTTTGTTACATATAGTGACCCCCAACAGCTTCAAAGCAGGAGCTTTGCTACATATAGTGACCCCCAAAAGCATCAAAGCAGAAGCTTTGTTACATATAGTGAGCCCCAACAGCTTCAAAGCAGAAGCTTTGTTACATATAGTGGACCCCCCAACAGCTTAAAAGCAGGAGCTTTGCTATATATAGTGAGCCCCCCAACAGCTTCAAAGCAGGAGCTTTGTTACATATAGTGACCACCAACAGCATCAAACCAGGAGCATTGTTACATATAGTGACCTCCAACAGCTTCACAGCAGGAGCTTTGTTACATATAGTGATCCCCCAAAGAGCTTCAAAGCAGGAGCATTTTTACATATAGTGACCCCCCAACAGCTTCAAAGCAGGAGCTTTGCTACATATAGTGACCACCAACAACATAAAAGCAGGAGCTTTGCTACATATAGTGGCCACCAACAGCATCAAAGCAGGAGCTTTTTTACAAATAGTGACACCCCTAACAGCTTCAAAGCAGGAGCTTTGTTACATATAGTGACCCCCAACAGCATCAAAGTAGGAGCTGTGTTACATATAGTGACCCACAAGAGCTTCAAAGCAGGAGCTTTGCTACATATAGTGACCCCCAACAGATTCAAAGCAGGAACTTTGCTACATATAGTGACCACCGACAGATTCGAAGCAGGAGCTTTGCTACATATATTGACCACAAACAGCTTCATAGCAGGAGCTTTGCTACATATAGTGACCCTGAACAGCTTCGAAGCAGGAGCTTTGCTACATATAGTGACCCCCAACAGCTTCAAAGCAGGAGCTTTGTTACATATAGTGATTCCCCAACAGCTTGAAAGCAGGAGCATTGTTACATATAGTGACCCGCAACAGCTTCAAAGCAGGAGCTTTATTATATATAGTGAGTCCCTAACAGTTTCAAAGCAGGAACATTGTGACATATAGTGACCCGAACAGCTGCAAAGCAGGAGCTTTGTTACATATAGTGACTCCCCCAACAGCTTTGAAGCAGGTGCTTTGTTACATATAGTGACCCCCAACAGCTTCAAAGCAGGAGCTTTGTTACATATAGTGACCCCCTGAACAGCTGCATAGCAGGAGCTTTGCTGCATATAGTGACCCCCAACAGCTTCTAAGCAGGAGCTTTGCTACATATAGTGACCCCAAAAGCTTCTAAGCAGGAGCTTTGTTACATATAGTGACCCCCCAACAGCTTCAAAGCAGGAGCTTTGTTACATATACTGACCCCCAACAGCTTCAAAGCAGGAGCTTTGTTACATATAGTCACCCTCCCAACAGCTTCAAAGCAGGAGCTTTGTTACATATAGTGACCCCCCAACAGCTTCAAAGCAGGAGCTTTGTTACATACAGTGACCCCCCCAACAGCTTCAAAGTAGGAGCTTTGCTACATATAGTGACCACCTTACAGCATCAAAGAAGGAGCATTGTTACATATAGTGACCTCCAACAGCTTCATAGCAGGAGCTTTGTTACATATAGTGATCCCCCCAACAGCTTCAAAGCAGGAGCATTTTTAAATATAGTGACCCCCAACATCTTCAAAGCAGGAGCTTTGCTACATATAGTGACCACCAACAGCATCAAAGTAGGAGCTTTGTTACATATAGTGAACCCCAACAGCTTCAAAGCAGGAGCTTTGTTACATATAGTGACCCCACAACAACTTCAAAGCAGGAGCTTTGTTACATATAGTGACACCCCAACAACTTTAAAGCAGGAGCTTTGTTACATATAGTGACCCCCAACAGCATCAAAGCAGGAGCTTTGTTACTTATAGTAACCCGCCCAACAGCTTCAAAGCAGGAGCTTTGTTACATATAATGAGCCCCAAAAGCTTCAAAGCAGGAGCTTTGTTACATATAGTGACCCCCAACAGCTTCAAAGCAGGAGCTTTGTTACATATAGTGACCCTCAACAGCTTCAAAGCAGGAGCTTTGTTACATATAGTGAGCCCCCAACAGCTTCAAAGCAGGAGCTTTGTTACATATAGTGACCCCCAACAGCTTCAACAGGAACTTTGTTACATATAGTGTCCCCAACAGCTTCAAAGCAGGAACTGTGTTACATACAGTGACCCCAACAGCTTCAAAGCAGGAGCTTTTGCTACATATAGTGACCCTCAAAAGCATCAAAGCAGAAGCTTTGTACTATATAGTGAGCCCCCAACAGCTTCAAAGCAGGAGCTTTTGTTACATATAGTGACCCCCAACAGCATCAAAGCAGGAGCTTTGTTACATATAGTGACCCCCAACAGCTTCAAAGCAGGAGCTTTGTTACATATGGTGACCCCCAAAAGTTTCAAAGCTGGAGCTTTGCTTCATAATGACCCCAACAGCTTTAGAAAGCAGGAGCTTTGCTGCATATAGTGACCCTCCCAACAGCTTCAAAACAGGAGCTTTGCTACATATAGTGACCCCCAACAGATTCAAAGCAGGAGCTTTGTTACATATAGTGACCCCACAACAGCTTCAAAGCAGGAGCTTTGCTACATATAGTGACCCCCAACAGCTTCAAAGCAGGAGCTTTGTTACATATAGTGTCCCCAACAGCTTCACAGCAGGAACTTTGTTACATACAGTGACCCCCAACAGCTTGAAAGCAGGAGCTTTGCTACATATAGTGACCCCCAACAGCATCAAAGCAGAAGCTTTGTTACATATAGTGACCCTCAACAGCGTCAAAGCAGGAGCTTTGTTGCGTATAGTGATACCCCCAACAGCTTGAAAGCAGGCTTTGCTACATATATTAAGCCCCCAACAGCCTTCAAAGCAGAAGCTTTGTTACATATAGTGACCCCAACAGTCTTCAAGAAGCAGAAGCTTTGCTTCATATAGTGAGCCTCCAACAGCTTCAAAGCAGGAGCTTTGTTACATAAGTGACCCCAACAGCATCAAAGCAGGAGCACTGTTACATATAGTGACCCCTAACAGCTTCAAAGCAAGAGCTCTACTACATATAGTGACCCCAAAAGCATCACAGCAGAAGCTTTGTTACATATAATGACCCTCAACAGCGTCAAAGCAGGAAGGCTTTGTTGTATACTGACCCCCAACAGCTTCTAAGCGGGAGCTTTACACATAGTAAACCCCCAACAGCTTCAAAGCAGAAGCTTTGCTACATATAGTGAGCCCCCAACAGCTTCAAAGCAGGAGCTTTGCTACATATAGTGAGCCCCACAACAGCTTCAAAGCAGGAGTTTTGTTACATATAGTGACCCCCAACAGCTTCAAAGCAGGAGCTTTGTTACATATAGTGACCCCCAACAGCTTCAAAGCAGGAGCATTGTTACATATAGTGACCTCCAACAGCTTCATAGCAGGAGCTTTGTTTCAAATAGTGATCCCCCCAACAGCTTCAAAGCAGGAGCATTTTTACATATAGTGGACCCCCAACAGCTTCAAAGCAGGAGCTTTGCTACATATAGTGATGACCAACAGCATCAAAGCAGGAGCTCTGTTACAGATAGTGACACCCCTAACAGCTTCAAAGCAAGAGCTTTGTTACATATAGTGACCCCCAACAGATTCAAAGCAGGAGCTTTGCTACATATATTGACCCCAAACCGCTTCATAGCAGGAGCTTTGCTACATATAATGACCCCGAACAGCTTCGAAGCAGGAGCTTTGCTACATATAGTGACCCCCAACAGCTTCGAAGCAGGAGCCTTGTTACATATAGTGACCCCAACAGATTCAAAGCAGGAGCTTTGCTACATATAGTGACCCCCAACAGCTTCAAAGCAGGAGCTTTGTTACATATAGTGACCCCCAACAGCTTCAAAGCAGGAGCTTTGTGACATATAGTGAACCCCCAACAGCTTCAAAGCAGGAGCTTTGTTACATATAGTGATTCCCCAACAGCTTGAAAGCAGGAGCTTTGTTACATATAGTGACCCCCAACAGCTTCAAAGCAGGAGCTTTATTACATATAGTGAGTCCCTAACAGTTTCAAAGCAGGAACATTGTGACATATAGTGACCCCACGAACAGCTGCAAAGCAGGAGCTTTGTTTCATATAGTGACTCCCCCAACAGCTTTGAAGCAGGTGCTTTGTTTCATATAGTAACCCCCAACAGCTTCAAAGCAGGAGCTTTGTTACATATAGTGACCCCCTGAACAGATGCATAGCAGGAGCTTTGCTACATATAGTGACCCCCAACAGCTTCAAAGCAGGAGCTTTGTTACATAGAGTGACCCCCCAACAGCTTCAAAGCAGGAGCATTGTTTCATATAGTGACCTCCAACAGCTTCATAGCAGGAGCTTTGTTTCAAATAGTGATCCCCCCAACAGCTTCAAAGCAGGAGCATTTTTACATATAGTGACCCCCAACAGCTTCTAAAGCAGGAGCTTTGTTACATATAGTGATGACCAACAGCATCAAAGCAGGAGCTCTGTTACAGATAGTGACACTCTAACAGCTTCAAAGCAAGAGCTTTGTTACATATAGTGACCCCAACAGATTCAAAGCAGGAGCTGCTACATATATTGAACCCCAAACCGCTTCATAGCAGGAGCTGTCATACATATATTGACCTGAACAGCTTCAAGCAGGAGCTTTGCTACATAGTGACCCCCAACAGCTTGAAGCAGGAGCCTTGTTACATATAGACCCCAATAGATTCAAAGCAGGAGTTTTGTTGCATATAGTGACCTCTAACAGCTTGAAGCAGGAGCTTTGTTACATATAGTGACCCCAACAGCTTCAAAGCAGGAGTTTTTGATATATAGTGAACCTCAACAGCTTCTAAAAGCAGGAGCTTTGTTACATATGGTGATTCCCCAACAGCTTGAAAGCAGGAGCTTTGTACATATAGTGACCTCCCCAACAGCTTCAAAGCAGGAGCTTTATTACATATAGTGAGTCCCTAACAGTTTCAAAGCAGGAACATTGTGACATATAGTGACCCCCACGAACAGCTGCAAAGCAGGAGCTTTGTTTCATATAGTGACTCCCCCAACAGCTTTGAAGCAGGTGCTTTGTTTCATATAGTAACCCCCAACAGCTTCAAAGCAGGAGCTTTGTTACATATAGTGACCCCCTGAACAGATGCATAGCAGGAGCTTTGCTACATATAGTGACCCCCAACAGCTTCTAAGCAGGAGCTTTGCTACATATAGTGACCCCCAAAAGTATCTAACCAGGAGCTTTGTTACATATAGTGACCCCCTCAACAGCTTCAAAGCAGGAGCTTTGTTACATATAGGGACCCCCCAACAGCTTCAAAGCAGGAGCTTTGTTACATATAGTGAGCCCCCCCTAAAAGATTCAAAGCAGGGGCTTTGTTACATATAGTGACCCCCAACAGCTTCAAAGCAGGAAATTTGTTACATATAGTGACCTCAACAGCTTCAAAGCAGGAACTTTGTTACATACTGTGACCCCCAACAGCTTCCAAGCAGGAGCTTTGTTACATATAGTGACCCCCCCCAAGAGCTTCAAAGCAGGAGCTTTGTTGCATATGGTGACCCCCAAAAGTTTCAAAGCAGGAGCTTTGTTGCATATAGTGACCCTTCCAACAGCTTCAAAGCAGGAGCTTTGCTACACATAGTGACCCCAATAGATTCAAAGCAAGAACTTTGCTACATATAGTGACCCCCAACAGATTCAAAGCAGGAGCTTTGCTACATATATTGACCCCAAACAGCTTCATAGCAGGAGCTTTGCTACATATAGTGACCCCCAACAGCTTCAAAGCAGGAGCTTTGCTACATATAGTGACCCCCAACAGATTCAAAGCAGGAGCTTTGTTACATACAGTGACCCCACAACAGCTTCAAAGCAGGAGCTTTGCTACATATAGTGACCCCCAACAGCTTCAAAGCAGGAACTTTGTTACATACAGTGACCCCCAACAGCTTGAAAGCAGGAGCTTTGCTACATATAGTGACCCCCAACAGCATCAAAGCAGAAGCTTTGTTACATATAGTGACCCTCAACAGGGCCAAAGCAGGAGCTTTGTTGCGTATAGTGATACCCCCAACAGCTTCTAAGCAGGAGCTTTGCTACATATAGTGAGCCCCCCAACAGCTTCAAAGCAGAAGCTTTGTTACATATAGTGACCCCCAACAGCTTCAAAGCAGAAGCTTTGCTACATATAGTGAGCCCCCACAGCTTCAAAGCAGGAGCTTTGTTACATATAGTGACCCCCAACAGCATCAAAGCAGGAGCACTGTTACATATAGTGACCCCCAACAGCTTCAAAGCAGGAGCTTTGCTACATATAGTGACCCCCAAAAGCATCAAAGCAGAAGCTTTGTTACATATAGTGATCCTCCCAACAGCTTCAAAGCAGGAGCTTTGCTACATATAATGACCCCAACAGCTTCAAAGCAGGAGCTATGTTACATATAGTGACCCCAAGTGCTTCAAAGCAGAAGCATTGTTACATATAGTGACCCCAACAGCTTCAAAGCAGGAGCTTTGTTACATATGGTAACCCCCAACAGCTTCAAAACAGGAGCTTTGTTACATATGGTAACCCACCAACAGCTTCAAAGCAGGAGCTTTGATACATACAGTGACCCCCAACAGCTTCAAAGCAGGAGCATTGTTATATATAGTGACCCCCCAACAGCTTTAAAGCAGGAGCTTTGTTATGTTGGTGTGCGTGCGCAGCCGACATCTTGCGGCAGTGGGGATTTGGAGGAGCGGTCGCTGTTCGGCGAATGCAGGGCACACACCAGTAGCTGCGTCCCGCATTGCCCAATCAGCCTGCATGCCGGCACCATACCATGCATAGATAATGGGCGAGCACAGCTAAGGAAAGGTCCACTGCAATCCGAGCAAAGCTCATCAGATGCAGCGGTCCTTTTCTTGCTGTGCTCGCAGCCATTATGTGCATGGTCAGCGAGCGGCGGCTGCCTAATGTCTGGCCGACTTTAGGGGTGCCCAAGCCCCCGTCAGTTAACCCCCCACTGTCTTTGTGTGCGATGGGGAGCCCACTCCCCGTTGGCATAAACCTCAATTGTTGAATGCCGAGAGGTGCCCAATTCCTCTCGGCTCACGCCTCCCGCTATCTTTTGTGTGCTGATGGGGAGCCCACTCCCGTCGGCATAAACCCCCAATTGTTGAATGCCGATGGTGGTGCCCAATCCCCATAGACATTACTTCCTGCTCCCCGTGTTTGTGTGCTGGCAGGGTGCCCAATCCCTGTCAGCTACTGACACCCCAAAACAGTTAGGTGGCATGCTGGGAGCCCACCCCAGTGTGCCAAATGCCCTGCAAAAGGAAAACTGTCCATAATGTTTTTTTTTTTTTTACCTGTAAAATGAAAACGGTCCTCGTAGTCTCAATGCCCCTCCCCACCCTCACCCACCCACTGCGCACCCTGCCTCCCTCACCCCACACCCCATACTTACCTCTGGAGTCTGGTGCGAGACGATCTTCTGTGGACCGGGAACACGTCTGCACTCTTCAAAGCCGACCGTGAACTGAGGAAATGCGTAAGCTGTATAATGGAATGAATAGGGTTTTTCCAACTTTAATGCATATCTTGGGCATTTTTGGGAATTTTGGCCCCAAATTTTCAACATGGGGTTTTTAGGACCCCTTCTCATGAATTCTTGCACTGTCATGGTGTTATTCGGTCCCGAAAGGTGATTTCGCAGTCACTGGGTGGAATCACCTTTTGGGACCGAGTAACAAAGTGACAGTGCCACTGTTCATGAGAGGGGCTCTCTAAAAGCCTATGTTGCAAGTTTGGTGGGAAAAATCCAAAAATGACCGTTTTACAAGCATGCGTAGCAACTGCGCAACGCACGCATGTAAGTTAGTGTATTCGCACTATTTTCATGCCAGATTCTCAACATTGGCATTTTACCACACCATCTTGTGAACCGTACAGCTGTCATTTTTCACATCCTGCCCGAAATGAGTTTTCGCACTTCCAGCGCAGAATAGCGAGGTCACTGTGCGAAATCACTGTTTGGGACACATTACAAGAATAACCATGACACTGTTCATGAGCAGAGGTCCTAAAATGCCTGTGTTGAAAATTTGGTGACAATACTCCATAAAATGACTGTTTCTACGGTGCATAGCAACGCTGCGTAGCGCTGCGCTCATAACTTAAGCGCATTCACAATATTTTCATGCCAGATTCTCAGATTTGGCATTTTACTACCTTCTTGTGAACTGTACAGCTGTCATTTTCACACCTGCCGAAATGTGTTTCGCACTTTGGTGCACAATAGCACGTGTTAGCTGTGTGAAATCAGTGTTCAGGACACATTACGAAAATGACAGTGACACTGTTCATGAGCAAAGGTCCTAAAATGCCTGTGTTGAAAATTTAGTGGCGATGCTCCATATAATGACAATATTACGGCGTGCGTTGTGCGGTTTACGCGTACTCATCGTATGAAACTTCAGAATATTCTCACTCCAGATTTTCTACAGTGCCATTGTTCTGCACCTCCTAATGAACAGTACAGCTGTCCTTTTTCACATCCTGACCAAAATCTGTTTTCACAGTTCTGACGCAGAATAGCGTGGTCGCTGTGGAAAGTCCATGTTCGAGATACATGATGAAAATGACAGTGACACTGTTCATTAGCAGATGCCCTAAAATGCCTATGTTGAAAATTTGGGAACAAAAGTCAATAAAATGAGTGTTTTATAGAAACATAGAATTTGACGGCAGATAAGGACTGCTTGGCCCACTCAGTCTGCCCATTTCCCTACCTAATGGATAAGCTGCAGATCCTAGTTAACCAGCAGCCTACTTCTTCCTACCCTCACCCCCTAGAATTGTCTTATGACTGTCCCATGCATGCTTGAATTCCACCACTGTTTCTGACTCCACAACCTCCTCCAGAATGCGTTCCATGCATTCACAACCCTCTCTGTGAAAAATACTTCCTTAAATTACCTCTGAGCCCCTCCCATCTTCAAATTGTGCCCCTTGTTCTTGCACACCTCTTTTTTGAAAGATGCTACCCTCTTGGACTTTGTTGATTCCCTTGAGGCACTTGAGAGTTTCTGTCATGTCCCCTCTCTCCTCCTTTCCTCGAGGGCTATACATACTAAGCTCCTTAAGTCTCTCTTCATATGTCTTCCCGGTGCAGACCCTGCACTCATTTTAGTGCCCTCCTCTGGACAGCTTCCATCCTGTCTATGTCTTTGCGGAGATTGGGTCTCAGAACTGCACGCAGTACTCAGATGGGGTCTCACCAGCTGTCTGTACAGAGGGATAATAACTTCCTGTTTTCTACTGGTGATGCCTCTCCCTATGCATCCCAGTATCCCCCCAGCCCTTCTTGCTGCCCTCTCACATTGCTTGCCCACCTTTAGGTCATCTGATATGACTACCCCCAGGTCCCTTTCCATTTTTGTTGTTGTTAGTATCTTGCCCCATTGTGTACTCTTCCCCTTGGTTTTTGTTTCCCAGGTGCATTACCTTGCACTTCTTAGCATTGAATCTAAGCTGCCATACATTTGACCATTCCTCTAACCTTGCCAAGTCCCTTCTCATCCTTTCCACCCCACCTTGTGCATCAACTCTGTTGCAGATCTTTGCGTCATCTGCAAAGAGACATACTTTCCTTCAGTCCCTCTGCAATGTCACTTATAAAGACATTAGAGAGGACTGGTCTTAACTCTGAACCTCACGGTGCCCACTAGTAACTCCCCTTTCTTCAGAGTGGACTCCATTTACTATTACTCTGTGTCCTATTCTCCAGCCAATTCTTTACCCAGGCTGTCATCTTGGGACCCACTCCCAGGCTGGCTAACTTGTATATTAATGTTTTGTGTGGGACTGTGTCAAATGCCTTGTTGATGTCTAGGTAGGCCATGTCCACAGCCCTCCCTAATCTACTACTTTGGTCACCCAGTCAAAGAAATCTATCCGATTTGTCTGGCATGACCTTCCCGCTGTGAATCCATGCTGCCTTGGGTCCTGTGCCCCTCTGGCCTCGAGATACTAGACAGTTCTTTCCTTCAGAACTGATTCCATCATTTTCCCTGTCACTGAGGTTAAACTAACAGGTCTGTAATTTCCTGCTTCTGCCTTGCTTCCACTTTTGTGAAAGGGAATCACATCTGCCCTCCTCCAGTCCTCGGGTACCACCCCATCCTCCCATGATTTGTTAAAGAGGGTAGTCAGTGGTGTCACTAGTTCTACCCTTAGTTCTTTTAGAATTCTGGGATGAAACCCATCAGGCCCCATTGCTTTGTCCACCTTCAGTTTTAACAGTTCTTTCAGAACCCTTTCTTCTATAAATGGGCTGGTGTCAACTTCTGTATCCAGCGTGTTTCTACTGTTTGTTTTAGTTACCTCCCCCTCTTCCTTTGTAAATACAGAGCAAAAATATTTGTTTAGTATCTCTGCCTTTTCACAGTCACCCTCTGCCCACCCTCCTCCCCTTTATTAAGCCTCACAATCCCTCCCTTGGTCTTCCTTTGCTCCCTGATGTACCTATAAAGGTTTTATCCCCCTTCTTAACTGAGTTAGCTATCTTTTCCTCGGTTTGGGCCTTTGCTGTTCTGACTGCCATCCAGCTTCCTTTTGCTTTAACTGATACAGTTCTCTGTCCTGCTCCGTCTGTGATTCCTTATACTTCCTGAATGCTTCCTTTTTCTCTTGAATCTTCACTGCCACTTCCTTTGAGAACCATAGTGGTTTCTCACATCGTTTTGTTTATTAGCTTCACACAAAGGCTTGTTACCTCTGTGATGGCAGATTTTATTATTCCCCATTGTTCTTCCACCCCTCCATGAGCATGCATTGCACAGTATGCACGCATGCTCATGACTTTCTGAATTTGTAATACTTTCAGTCCAGCTGTTCATCATTGGCATTTTTCCATACCTCCTTATGAACACTCCAGCTGTCTGAAATGTGTTTTTGCACGTCCATCACAGAATTGCATATCCGCTGTGTGAAATCAGTTTTTGGGACAGTTTGAGGAAATGACAGTGACACTATTCATGAGCAGAGGTCCGAAAATGCCAATGTTGAACATTTGGTGCCTAAACTCCATACAATGACTGTGTTGCAAGCGTGCATTGCGCGGTTTCCACGCACCCTGGTAACCGTCAAACTGCAATATTTTCATGCTATATTTTCACCTCTGGCATTTGGGCACATCTCCTTATCAACAGTCCAGCTGGCATTTTTCACAGCATGCCCAAAACATGTTTCCGCAGCTGTGTCGCACAATGGCGTGCTCGCTGTGCAAAATCACTTTTTGAGACACATTCACAAAATCACAGCGCTATGCGTTTCTAGCTAAGCTACTCCCACTGCCAGCGTGACAACATTCGGTATTGACAAATGCTTATTACATATAGTGACCCCCTACAGTTTTAAAGCAGGAGCTTTGTAACATATAGTGACCCCCAAACAGCTTCAAAGCAGGAGCTTTGTTACATATAGTGAGCCCCCAACAGCTTCAAAGCAGGAACTTTGTTACATATAGTGACACCCCAACAGCTTTAAAGCAGGAGCTTTGTTACATATAGTGACCCCCAACAGCATCAAAGCAGGAGCTTTGTTACATACAGTGACCCCCAACAGCTTCAAAGCAGGAGCTTTGTTACATATAGTGACCCACCAACAACTTCAAAGCAGGAGCTTTGTTACATATAGTGACCCCCAACAGCTTCAAAGCAGGAGCTTTGTTACATATAGTGACCCCCCAACAGCTTCAAAGCAGGAGCTTTGTTACATATAGTGACCCCCAACAGCTTCAAAGCAGGAGCTTTGTTACATATAGTGACCCCCAACAGCTTCAAAGCAGGAGCTTTGTTACATATAGTGACCCCCCAACAGCTTCAAAGCAGGAGCTTTGTTACATATAGTGAGCCCCCAACAGCTTCAAAGCAGGAGCTTTGTTACATATAGTGACCCTCCGACAGCTTCAAAGCAGGAGCTTTGTTACATATAGTGAGCCTCCCCACAGCTTCAAAGCAGGAGCTTTGTTACATATAGTGAGACCCCCAACAGCTTCAAAGCAGGAGCTTTGTTACATATAGTGATCCCCCAACAGCTTCAAAGCAGGAGCTTTGTTACATATAGTGAGCCCCAACAGCTTAAGCAGGAACTTTGTTACATATAGTGAGCCCCCCAACAGCTTCAAAGCAGGAGCTTTGTTACATATAGTGACCCCCAACAGCTTCAAAGCAGGAGCTTTGTTACATATAGTGACCCCCCAACAGCTTCAAAGCGGAACTTTATTACATATAGTGACCCCCAACAGCTTCAAAGCAGAACTTTGTTACATACAGTGACCCCTAACAGCTTCAAAGCAGAGCTTTGTTACATATAGTGACCCCCAGAGCTTCAAAGCAGGAGCTTTGCGTCATGTATAATGACCCCCAACAGCTTCAAAGCAGGAGCTTTGTTACATATAGTGACCCCCCAACACTTCAAAGCAGGAGCTTTGTTACATATAGTGACCCCCCAACAGCTTCAAAGCAGGAGCTTTGTTACATATAGTGAGCCCTCCCAACAGCTTCAAAGCAGGAGCTTTGTTACATATAGTGACCCTCCAACAGCTTCAAAGCAGGAGCTTTATTACATATAGTGAGCCTCCCCAACAGCTTCAAAGCAGAAGCTTTGTTACATATAGTGACCCCCAACAGCTTCAAAGCAGGAGCTTTGTTACATATAGTGAGACACCCCAACAGCTTCAAAGCAGGAGCTTTGTTACATATAGTGAGCCCCCCAACAGCTTCAAAGCAGGAGCTTTGTTACATATAGTGAGCCCCCAACAGCTTCAAAGCAGGAGCTTTGTTACATATAGTGACCCCAACAGCTTCAAAGCAGGAGCTTTGTTACATATAGTGACCCCCAACAGCTTCAAAGCAGGAACTTTGTTACATATAGTGACCCCCAACAGCTTCAAAGCAGGAACTTTGTTACATACAGTGACCCCCAACAGCTTCAAAGCAGGAGCTTTGTTACATATAGTGACCCCCAAGAGCATCAAAGCAGGAGCTTTGCTTCATATAGTGACCCCCAACAGCTTCAAAGCAGGAGCTTTGTTGCATATAGTGACCCTCCCAACAGCTTCAAAGCAGGAGCTTTGCTACATATAGTGACCCCCAACAGCTTCAAAACAGGAGCTTTGTTACATATAGTGACCCCCAACAGCTTCAAAGCAGGAGCTTTGTTACATCTAGTGACCCCCAACAGCTTCAAAGCAGGAGCTTTGCTACATATAGTGACCCCCAAAAGCATCAAAGCAGAAGCTTTGTTACATATAGTGAGCCCCAACAGCTTCAAAGCAGAAGCTTTGTTACATATAGTGACCCCCAACAGCTTCAAAGCAGGAGCTTTGCTACATATAGTGATCCCCCAACAGCTTCAAAGCAGGAGCTTTGTTACATATAGTGACCACCAACAGCATCAAACCAGGAGCATTGTTACATATAGTGACCTCCAACAGCTTCACAGCAGGAGCTTTGTTACATATAGTGATCCCCCAAAGAGCTTCAAAGCAGGAGCATTTTTACATATAGTGACCCCCCAACAGCTTCAAAGCAGGAGCTTTGCTACATATAGTGACCACCAACAGCTTCAAAGCAGGAGCTTTGTTACATATAGTGACCCCTGAACAGCTGCATAGCAGGAGCTTTGCTACATATAGTGACCCCCAACAGCTTCTAAGCAGGAGCTTTGCTACATATAGTGACCCCAAAAGCTTCTAAGCAGGAGCTTTGTTACATATAGTGACCCCCCAACAGCTTCAAAGCAGGAGCTTTGTTACATATAGTGACCCCCAACAGCTTCAAAGCAGGAGCTTTGTTACATATAGTCACCCTCCCAACAGCTTCAAAGCAGGAGCTTTGTTACATATAGTGACCCCCAACAGCTTCAAAGCAGGAGCTTTGTTACATACAGTGACCCCCAACAGCTTCAAAGTAGGAGCTTTGCTACATATAGTGACCACCTTACAGCATCAAAGAAGGAGCATTGTTACATATAGTGACCTCCAACAGCTTCATAGCAGGAGCTTTGTTACATATAGTGATCCCCCCAACAGCTTCAAAGCAGGAGCATTTTTACATATAGTGACCCCCAACATCTTCAAAGCAGGAGCTTTGCTACATATAGTGACCACCAACAGCATCAAAGTAGGAGCTTTGTTACATATAGTGAACCCCAACAGCTTCAAAGCAGGAGCTTTGTTACATATAGTGACCCCCCAACAGCTTCAAAGCAGGAGCTTTGTTACATATAGTGACACCCCAACAGCTTCAAAGCAGGAGCTTTGTTACATATAGTGACCCCAACAGCATCAAAGCAGGAGCTTTGTTACTTATAGTGAGCCCCCCAACAGCTTCAAAGCAGGAGCTTTGTTACATATAGTGACCCCCAACAGCTTCAAAGCAGGAGCTTTGTTACATATAGTGACCCCCAACAGCTTCAAAGCAGGAGCTTTGTTACATATAGTGACCCCCAACAGCTTCAAAGCAGGAGCTTTGTTACATATAGTGACCCCCAACAGCTTCAAAGCAGGAGCTTTGTTACATATAGTGACCCCAACAGCTTCAAAGCAGGAACTTTGTTACATATAGTGTCCCCCAACAGCTTCAAAGCAGGAACTGTGTTACATACAGTGACCCCCAACAGCTTCAAAGCAGGAGCTTTGCTACATATAGTGACCCTCAAAAGCATCAAAGCAGAAGCTTTGCTACATATAGTGAGCCCCCCCAACAGCTTCAAAGCAGGAGCTTTGTTACATATAGTGACCCCCAACAGCATCAAAGCAGGAGCACTGTTACATATAGTGACACCCAACAGCTTCAAAGCAGGAGCTTTGTTACATATGATGACCCCCAAAAGTTTCAAAGCAGGAGCTTTGCTTCATATAGTGACCCCAACAGCTTCAAAGCAGGAGCTTTGCTGCATATAGTGACCCTCCCAACAGCTTCAAAACAGGAGCTTTGCTACATATAGTGACCCCCAACAGATTCAAAGCAGGAGCTTTGTTACATATAGTGACCCCCCAACAGCTTCAAAGCAGGAGCTTTTACATATAGTGACCCCCAACAGCTTCAAAGCAGGAGCTTTGTTACACATAGTGTCCCCCAACAGCTTCAAAGCAGGAACTTTGTTACATACAGTGACCCCCAACAGCTTGAAAGCAGGAGCTTTGCTAAATATAGTGACCCCCAAAAGCATCAAAGCAGAAGCTTTGTTACATATAGTGACCCTCAACAGCGTCAAAGCAGGAGCTTTGTTGCGTATAGTGATACCCCCAACAGCTTCTAAGCAGGAGCTTTGCTACATATAGTGAGCCCCCAACAGCTTCAAAGCAGAAGCTTTGTTACATATAGTGACCCCCAACAGCTTTCATAAGCAGAAGCTTTGCTACATATAGTGAGCCCCCAACAGCTTCAAAGCAGGAGCTTTGTTACATATAGTGACCCCCAACAGCATCAAAGCAGGAGCACTGTTACATATAGTGACCCCCAACAGCTTCAAAGCAGGAGCTTTGCTACATATAGTGACCCCCAAAAGCATCAAAGCAGAAGCTTTGTTACATATAGTGACCCTCAACAGCGTCAAAGCAGGAGCTTTGTTACGTATAGTGACCCCCCAACAGCTTCTAAGCAGGAGCTTTGCTACATATAGTAACCCCCAACAGCTTCAAAGCAGAAGCTTTGTTACATATAGTAGACCCCCAACAGCTTCAAAGCAGGAGCTTTGCTACATATAGTGAGCCCCACCAACAGCTTCAAAGCAGGAGTTTTGTTACATATAGTGACCCCCAACAGCTTCAAAGCAGGAGCTTTGTTACATATAGTGACCCCCAACAGCTTCAAAGCAGGAGCATTGTTACATATAGTGACCTCCAACAGCTTCATAGCAGGAGCTTTGTTTCATATAGTGATCCCCCCAACAGCTTCAAAGCAGGAGCATTTTTACATATAGTGACCCCCCAACAGCTTCAAAGCAGGAGCTTTGCTACATATAGTGATGACCAACAGCATCAAAGCAGGAGCTCTGTTACAGATAGTGACACCCCTAACAGCTTCAAAGCAAGAGCTTTGTTACATATAGTGACCCCCAACAGATTCAAAGCAGGAGCTTTGCTACATATATTGACCCCAAACCGCTTTCATAGCAGGAGTTTGCACATATAATGACCCCGAACAGCTTGAAGCAGGAGCTTTGCTACATATAGTGACCCCAACAGCTTCAAGCAGGAGCTCTGTTACATATAGTGACTCCAACAGATTCAAAGCAGGAGCTTTGCTACATATAGTGACCCCCAACAGCTTCAAAGCAGGAGCTTTGTTACATATAGTGACCCCCAACAGCTTCAAAGCAGGAGCTTTGTGATATATAGTGAACCCCCAACAGCTTCAAAGCAGGAGCTTTGTTACATATGGTGATTCCCCAACAGCTTGAAAGCAGGAGCTTTGTTACATATAGTGACCCCCAACAGCTTCAAAGCAGGAGCTTTATTACATATAGTGAGTCCCTAACAGTTTCAAAGCAGGAACATTGTGACATATAGTGACCCCCCGAACAGCTGCAAGCAGGAGCTTTGTTACATATAGTGACTCCCCCAACAGCTTTGAAGCAGGTGCTTTGTTACATATAGTAACCCCCAACAGCTTCAAAGCAGGAGCTTTGTTACATATAGTGACCCCCTGAACAGATGCATAGCAGGAGTTTACTATATAGTGACCCCAACAGCTTCAAAGCAGGAGCTTTGTTACATAGAGTGACCCCCAACAGCTTCAAAGCAGGAGCATTGTTTCATATAGTGACCTCCAACAGCTTCATAGCAGGAGCTTTGTTTCAAATAGTGATCCCCCCAACAGCTTCAAAGCAGGAGCATTTTTACATATAGTGACCCCCCAACAGCTTCAAAGCAGGAGCTTTGCTACATATAGTGATGACCAACAGCATCAAAGCAGGAGCTCTGTTACAGATAGTGACACCCCTAACAGCTTCAAAGCAAGAGCTTTGTTACATATAGTGACCCCCAACAGATTCAAAGCAGGAGCTGTTACTATATTGAACCCCAAACCGCTTCATAGCAGGAGCTTGTTACATATAATGACCCTGAACAGCTTCAAGCAGGAGCTGCTATATAGTGACCCCCAACAGCTTCAAGCAGGAGCCTTGTTACATATAGACCCCAATAGATTCAAAGCAGGAGCTTTGTTGCATATAGTGACCCTCAACAGCTTGAAAGCAGGAGCTTTGTTACATATAGTGACCCCAACAGCTTCAAAAGCAGGAGTTTTGATATATAGTGAACCTCAACAGCTTCAAAGCAGGAGCTTTGTTACATATGGTGATTCCCCAACAGCTTGAAAGCAGGAGCTTTGTTACATATAGTGACCCCCAACAGCTTCAAAGCAGGAGCTTTAGTTACATATAGTGAGTCCCTAACAGTTTCAAAGCAGGAACATTGTTACATATGTGACCCCTAACAGCTGCAAGCAGGAGCTTTGTTACATATAGTGACCCCCCAAGAGCTTCGAAGCAGGAGCTTTGTTGCATATGGTGACCCCCAAAAGTTTCAAAGCAGGAGCTTTGCTTCATATAGTGACCCTTCCAACAGCTTCAAAACAGGAGCTTTGCTACATATAGTGACCCTCAACAGATTCAAAGCAGGAGCTTTGTTACATATAGTGACCCTCAACAGATTCAAAGCAGGAGCTTTGTTACATATAGTGAACCCCCAAACAGCTTCAAAGCAGGAGCTTTGCTACATATAGTGACCCCCACAGCTTCAAAGCAGGAGCTTTGTTACATATAGTGACCCCCAACAGATTCAAAGCAGGAGCTTTGTTACATACAGTGACCCCCCAACAGCTTCAAAGCAGGAGCTTTGCTACATATAGTGACCCCCAACAGCTTCAAAGCAGGAGCTTTGTTACATACAGTGACCCCAACAGCTTGAAAGCAGGAGCTTTGCTACATATAGTGACCCCCAACAGCATCAAAGCAGAAGCTTTGTTACATATAGTGACCCTCAACGGCGTCAAAGCAGGAGCTTTGTTGCGTATAGTGATACCCCCAACAGCTTCTAAGCAGGAGCTTTGCTACATATAGTGAGCTCCCCAACAGCTTCAAAGCAGAAGCTTTGTTACATATAGTGACCCCCAACAGCTTCAAAGCAGAAGCTTTGCTTCATATAGTGAGCCCCCTACAGCTTCAAAGCAGGAGCTTTGTTACATATAGTGACCCCCAACAGCATCAAAGCAGGAGCACTGTTACATATAGTGACACCCAACAGCTTCAAAGCAGGAGCTTTGCTACATATAGTGACCCCCAAAAGCATCACAGCAGAAGCTTTGCTACATATAGTGATCCTCCCAACAGCTTCAAAGCAGGAGCTTTGCTACATATAGTGACCCCCAACAGCTTCAAAGCAGGAGCTATGTTACATATAGTGACCCCCAAGTGCTTCAAAGCAGAAGCATTGTTACATATAGTGACCCCCAACAGCTTCAAAGCAGGAGCTTTGTTACATATGGTAACCCCCAACAGCTTCAAAACAGGAGCTTTGTTACATATGGTAACCACCAACAGCTTCAAAGCAGGAGCTTTGATACATACAGTGACCCCAACAGCTTCAAAGCAGGAGCATTGTTATATATAGTGACCCCCAACAGCTTTAAAGCAGGAGCTTTGTTATGTTGGTATGCGCAGCCGACATCTTGCGGCAGTGGGGATTTGGAGGAGCGGTCGCTGTTCGGCGAATGCAGGGCACACACCAGTAGCTGCGTCCCGCATTGCCCAATCAGCCTGCATGCCGGCACCATACCATGCATAGATAATGGGTGAGCACAGCTAAGGAAAGGTCCACTGCAATCCGAGCAAAGCTCATCAGATGCAGCGGTCCTTTTCTTGCTGTGCTCGCAGCCATTATGTGCATGGTCAGCGAGCGGGCGGCTGCCTAATGTCTGCCGACTTTGGGGGTGCCCAAGGCCCCTGTCAGTTAACCCCCCCCACTGTCTTTGTGTGCCGATGGGAGCCCACTCCCGTTGGCATAAACCCCCATTGTTGAATGCCGAGAGGGTGCCCAATTCCTCTCGGCTCACGCCCCCGCTATCTTTGTGTGTTGATGGGGGAGCCCACCCCGCCGGCATAAACCCCCCAATTGTTGAATGCCATGGTGGTGCCCAATCCCCATAGACATTACTTCCTGCTCCCCGTGTTGTGTGCTGGACGAGGGTGCCCAATCCTCTGTCAGCTACTGACACCCCCAAAACAGTTAGGTGGCATGCTGGGAGCCCACCCCAGTGTGCCAAATGCCCTGCAAAAGAAAACTGTCCCTAATGTTTTTTTCTGTTTTACCTGTAAAATGAAAACGGTCCTCTTGAGTCTCAATGCCCCTCCCCACCCTCACCCACCCACTGGCACCCTGCCTCTCCTCACCCCACACCCCATACTTACCCCTGGAGTCTGGCGCGGACGATCTTCTGTGGGACCGGGAACACGTCTGCACTCTTTCAAAGCCGACCGTGAACTGAGGAAATCGGGTAAGCTGTATAATGGAATGAATAGGGTTTTCCAACTTTAATGCATATCTTGGGCATTTTTGGGAATTTTGGCCCCAAATTTTCAACATGGGGTTTTTAGGACCCCTTCTCATGAATTCTTGCACTGTCATGGTGTTATTCGGTCCCGAAAGGTGATTTCGCAGTCACTGGGTGGAATCACCTTTTGGGACCAGTAAAGTGACAGTGCCACTGTTCATGAGGGGCTCTCTAAAGCCTATGTTGCAAGTTTGGTGGGAAAATCCAAAATGACCGTTTTACATACATGCGTAGCAACTCGCAACGCACGCATGTAAGTTAGTGTATTCGCACTATTTTCATGCCAGATTCTCAACATTGGCATTTTACCACACCATCTTGTGAACCGTACAGCTGTCATTTTCACATCCTGCCGAAATGAGTTTTCGCACTTCAGCGCAGAATAAGCGAGGTCACTGTGCGAAATCACTGTTTGGGACACATTACAAGAATAACCATGACACTGTTCATGAGCAGAGGTCCTAAAATGCCTGTGTTGAAAATTTGGTGACAATACTCCATAAAATGACTGTTTCTACGGTGCATAGCAACGCTGCGTAGCGCTCGCTCATAACTTAAGCTGATTCACAATATTTTCATGCCAGATTCTCAGATTTGGCATTTTACTACCTTCTTGTGAACTGTACAGCTGTCATTTTCACATCCTGCCCGAAATGTGTTTCGCACTTTGGTGCACAATAGCGTGTTCGTGATGTGAAATCAGTGTTCAGGACACATTACGAAAATGACAGTGACACTGTTCATGAGCAAAGGTCCTAAAATGCCTGTGTTGAAAATTTAGTGGCGATGCTCCATATAATGGCACAATATTACGGCGTGCGTTGTGCGGTTTACGCGTACTCATCGTATGCAAACTTCTGATATTCTCACTCCAGATTTTCTACAGTGCCATTGTTCTGCACCTCCTAATGAACAGTACAGCTGTCCTTTTTCACATCCTGACCAAAATCTGTTTTCACAGTTCTGACGCAGAATAGCGTGGTCGCTGTGGAAAGTCCATGTTCGAGATACATGATGAAAATGACAGTGACACTGTTCATTAGCAGATGCCCTAAAATGCCTATGTTGAAAATTTGGGAACAAAAGTCAATAAAATGAGTGTTTTATAGAAACATAGAATTTGACGGCAGATAAGGACTGCTTGGCCCACTCAGTCTGCCCATTTCCCTACCTAATGGATAAGCTGCAGATCCTAGTTAACCAGCAGCCTACTTCTTCCTACCCTCACCCCCTAGAATTGTCTTATGACTGTCCCATGCATGCTTGAATTCCACCACTGTTTCTGACTCCACAACCTCCTCCAGAATGCCGTTCCATGCATTCACAACCCTCTCTGTGAAAAAATACTTCCTTAAATTACCTCTGAGCCCCCCCTCCCATCTTCAAATTGTGCCCCCTTGTTCTTGCACACCTCTTTTTTTGAAAGATGCTACCCTCTTGGACTTTGTTGATTCCCTTGAGGCACTTGAAAGTTTCTGTCATGTCCCCTCCTCCTCCTTTCCTCGAGGGCTATACATACTAAGCTCCTTAAGTCTCTCTTCATATGTCTTCCCGGTGCAGACCCTGCACTCCATTTTAGTGCCCTCCTCTGGACAGCTTCCATCCTGTCTATGTCTTTGCGGAGATGGGTCTCCAGAACTGCACGCAGTACTCAGATGGGGTCTCACCAGCTGTCTGTACAGAGGGATAATAACTTCCTGTTTTCTACTGGTGATGCCTCTCCCTATGCATCCCAGTATCCCCCAGCCCTTCTTGCTGCCCTCTCACATTGCTTGCCCACCTTTAGGTCATCTGATATGACTACCCCCAGGTCCCTTTCCATTTTTGTTGTTGTTAGTATCTTGCCCCATTGTGTACTCTTCCCCTTGGTTTTTGTTTCCCAGGTGCATTACCTTGCACTTCTTAGCATTGAATCTAAGCTGCCATACATTTGACCATTCCTCTAACCTTGCTAAGTCCCTTCTCATCCTTTCCACCCCACCTTGTGCATCAACTCTGTTGCAGATCTTTGCGTCATCTGCAAAGAGACATACTTTCCTTCAGTCCCTCTGCAATGTCACTTATAAAGACATTAGAGAGGACTGGTCTTAACTCTGAACCTCACGGTGCCCACTAGTAACTCCCCTTTCTTCAGAGTGGACTCCATTTACTATTACTCTGTGTCCTATTCTCCAGCCAATTCTTTACCCAGGCTGTCATCTTGGGACCCACTCCCAGGCTGGCTAACTTGTATTAATGTTTTGTGTGGGACTGTGTCAAATGCCTTTGTTGATGTCTAGGTAGGCCATGTCCACAGCCCCTCCCTAATCTACTACTTTGGTCACCCAGTCAAGAAATCTATCCGATTTGTCTGGCATGACCTTCCGCTTGAATCCATGCTGCCTTGGGTCCTGTGCCCCTCTGGCCTCGAGATACTAGACAGTTCTTTCCTTCAGAAGTGATTCCATCATTTTCCCTGTCACTGAGGTTAAACTAACAGGTCTGTAATTTCCTACTTCTGCCTTGCTTCCACTTTTTGTGAAAGGGAATCACATCTGCCTCCTCCAGTCCTCGGGTACACCCCATCCTCCCATGATTTGTTAAAGAGGTAGTCAGTGGTGTCACTAGTTCTACCCTTAGTTCTTTTAGAATTCTGGGATGAAACCCATCAGGCCCCATTGCTTTGTCACCTTCAGTTTTAACAGTTCTTTCAGAACCCTTTCTTCTATAAATGGGCTGGTGTCAACTTCTGTATCCAGAGTGTTTCTACTGTTTGTTTTAGTTACCTCTCCCTCTTCCTTTGTAAATACAGAGCAAAAATATTTGTTTGAGTATCTCTGCCTTTTCACAGTCACCCTCTGCCCACCCTCCTCCCTTTATTAAGCCTCACAATCCTCCTCTTGGTCTTCTTTTGCTCCTGATGTACCTATAAGAGTTTTATCCCCTTCTTAACTGAGTTAGCTATCTTTTCCTCGGTTTGGGCCTTTGCTGTTCTGACTGCCATCCCAGCTTCCTTTTGCTTTAACTGATACAGTTCTCTGTCCTGCTCCGTCTGTGATTCCTTATACTTCCTGAATGCTTCCTTTTTCTCTTGAATCTTCACTGCCACTTCCTTTGAGAACCATAGTGGTTTCTCACATCGTTTTGTTTATTAGCTTCACACAAAGGCTTGTTACCTCTGTGATGGCAGATTTTATTATTCCCCATTGTTCTTCCACCCCTCCATGAGCATGCATTGCACAGTATGCACGCATGCTCATGACTTTCTGAATTTGTAATACTTTCAGTCCAGCTGTTCATCATTAATCCTGTGGGTCCCAGAACCTGTGGCGAGCTGTGCAGTCCTTGCAGCAGTCGCTGCCATTTGCCAGTGTCTTGGCTCCCTGATCAGAAGGGGCTGAGCTACAGTCTGTGTTTCCATACTTCTGGACATGTTAGGAGGGGATTAAGCAGTCTGGTATGTGCTGAAAGGCCGACCACAATGTAAACAAAAAAAATTGTGGCCCGCACCCTCCTGAGCATGCACAGCCACCAGAAGAATGAAAATTAAAGGAGCCACGGCTCCATTTATGCCAGCAGCCTAAAAGGATTCATGGGGGGGGGGAGTTATGTGTGGCAGGATCTCCCACAAGTAAAGCGAAAGGGGTCCTGGCTCCATCAGGACAAGCTGGGCCAGGACATATGAGTATTAGTGCCTGAAAGGGCTTTTCTTAAATAATATGGGGCTGAGTTGGACTGGGGCACAATGTAAATAATAATGGCAACCTCCATGGACTTTGGCAGAGTGGGGGCTGCTGAGTAAAAAGGTTAGAGGGCACAGAAAAGCCCAGGACTACAGCAGCCAATCAGAGGAGGGCTTTGATGAAGTTATTTAAAGGACTGTTTGCTTGCCAAAAGGAGATTCAGTTTTGGGACTTCCGTGGTGCAGGAGTGCAGGGGAGACTACTATGGGTACCCCAGCCCTAGTCCTGTACCCAGTGCCCTTGGCCAGTTTGGCCCCAGCTATCTGCAACCAGCCAAAGAGCCTGAACATTTAGGGCTGGTGAAAGAGAGTGTGGAAAGCTGCTGCAACCAAGCAGTTTGGAGTGCGCTACGGAGAGAGGAGGATTTTTGGAGCTGGGCAGCAAGAGCCAGTGACAAGTGTGGAGCTGCAGTGTGAAAGCAAAGACTGTGAGTTGTACTGCAGCTGTTGATTAAAGACTGAACCACTGTATCCCCCCCCCGGTGGGGTCAGCTGTGAGACTGGTTTGCTGCAAGCATGAGAGATGGTGTGTCCTAAGGCTAGAGACTAAGCCTAAACTCAGCCAAATTTGTGCATAGAAAAGTCAAAGTGTGAGTGCTGTAGCTAGAGACTGAGCCCAAAGCCCAGCTGTACTGTGGTTTTAAAAAGAGTGTGCCAAGCTGAAAGTCTGGGGAGCCAAGCCTGCCCTGTCCCCAGACCAACAGAGGAAGACCAGCAAGGAAGACATTGAGAGACCTGCCACAAAGGCCTCAGAGGTGAAGTTGGCAAGGCCAGGCAGGTGAAGACCAGCGTTCTTCGATTTCTTCACTCAGCCCTGCAGCTACTATGGTGCAGCACAAGCAAGCCTCTGATACCAGCATGGTACCATGAACCAAAGTTCTTTGAACTTCTGAACTGTAAGTACCTTTGTGCTGCGGCTTTGGGGAGTCTTTATGAGCTAGCTAGCTAGGTTAAAATCTGAGGGTTAGGTTCTGGGCAGGACTCTGTCAGAAAACTGTGCCCAGACCTGAGATTCAAGCAAAATCGCTCGTTTAAAAGTGCTGAACCCCAATGAAGACCCCCAGAGTTAACATATGCACCGCAGTGTAGTACCCACTTGAGAGACTTTAGAGACATTTTGGGCAGCTGCCATTGGAAAGCCTGGTGTACCTGCAGATGGGAGATGAGGATACTGTGTGGGGTCATATTGTTGAGACAGTTATTTATGTTGTTGTACTGTTTTCTTCCCTTTTTTCCCTTTCCCCAAAATAAATACTGTTCATTGTTCAGGATATATTCTAATACTGAGAATCTCTACAAGAGGGGGAATTGTTATTGTGTGGGGAACTGTCTTTGAGGGCAGCTATTGCATACTTCCTTGGGAGTGGTAACGTGTAATCTGTTCACAGGTATTCCCTGCCATTACCCAGGTGGATGCACCGTGCCATTTTTCTTTCCACTCTGGAACCCAGGCTGGCCCTCTCGGAGGTGTGTCCAGGTGAGACCTGTGGGTCCTGAAAATAGCCAAGGTGAGTCTAGAGGCTGCTACATTATTTTGAATGAGAAAACAATCTTTGGTAGACTTGATTAAGGTGTTCCCTGCAGTGCTGGTGCAGCGCTAGTGAGAGGTTTAGTTTAAACATGTCAGGTTTATCCAAACACCACAGAGGTTCGTTTAACTGTGGCTAATGAAAATATTTTTTTGTAAACAGTAAGGAAATGTTTCTTAAAGTGCTATGATCCTGGCCAGGTACTATATCATTGAAAAGGCTGGGTTTTGTTTAACAGAATTTAGTTTACAAAAATGAAGTAGTAAAGTCTAGGATTTTAAATATGGCAGCCACCGGCTATTTGTTATTTTCAGTGTGGAGGCCTAGTGATATTGTTCAAGTTAATTTCAGAAATTAAGGGTGGGGCTTCATAGTCCGTTATCTTACCCTTGCCTAAGTTCCTCTACCACAGAATTAAACTATTTAACTGTGTCCAGGAAGGGAGGGAAGTGATCATAAATCGGACCGCAGTGCTGGCCAGCTGATCACTTCCACTTGCCAGCCTACCTGCTCCACCCCCTCTGCTCAGACGTTTTGTGACATCTAACCAGAGTGAGCACAGGGTTGCACCCCACTGAAGTCTATGGGGCTCATTTCAAAATGTTTTTACCGAAGTTTAAGCAACCTTTAATAAAAATGAAATCCACCGCTCAGCTAATAGGGTCCCTATTAGGGCAGGGCAGGTTTTTGGGTTGGTAAACAATACTCGAAAGCTGGGTGTGGCTATTCTGGTAGTGCGTCGGGTTCCCTTTCGCCTCCTGCAGGAAGTGTCGGATCCTCAGGGCAGGTATACTGTTCTTAAGGCTTTGCTGGGCCACTGGGAGATTCTTGTGGGATCTATATATGGTTCCACTGTTGATGATCCTGTTTTGTTTTGTTACCTCAATGAATATTTTGTCATCTTGGGTGAACCTTCCAATCCTTCTAGCTGGGGATTGGAACGTTGTTTTTATTAATGAATTGGATTGGTTGGGGGGTGAGAAGGCAGGGTCTGACACCAGCATAATGGGCATTAAGGGACCTGATGGATACTATTGGGCTTGAGGATCCTTGAAGGGTGTTGAACCCTTCACAGAGGAAGCATCCTTTCTATTAATTATCCCATAATTCATTTTCCCAGAATTTTTTTTTTTTTTGTGGGGATTGAGTACCTTCATGGTATTCAGTTGTGCCATTATGGTGCTAAAGTTTTGTCGGTTCATCACCCTGCTATCCTGCAATTAGGTTTTTCATCGAGCTGTGACTTGGATAAATCTTGGCTCCTTAATAAACTCCTAAAGTCTCCAGAATTTCTGGATGGCATTACACAATACATTGCATCATTTTTAGAGGTTAATTCCCCTTCTGTGCTGCACTTGAAGTTCAAGTTCAAGTTTATTGCAGGAAAACTCAGTGAGCAAGCTCATTCACAAGGAGGTCCTGTGACATGTGCACAGGCAATTACATATAGCATATTTTTAACCCTTAGGTGGTGCTATCCCATGGGCTACTGCCCCTGCCTGCTTGGTTAGTAGCAGGTTAAGGGGCCTAGGTTCTGCAATGGGTGCCTCCACCCAGAGGTCAGGGTAGGTAGTGGTCGAACTAACCTAGGCACAGCGCTCCGGGACACTGTAACCCACCTCTTTCCCTTCTAGTGGCCTGAGCAATGTACGATAATCACTTTCACAGTACCCCTTGTACACCATACAAGTATCCACACTGCTTGAACTTACCACCAGGGCTGGTTCCTCTGGCTCGACCCTGGGGCCCCCCCCCCTGCAAAACAAGGTTATGCACAGCAAATAGCAACAGTACAATACTCTTGGCACAAACTGGAACCACAGTCAGGTTAACTCATTGCACCCAGTAGCTCCATATGCAGTACTAACCATCCATTGATTCTCCTGATACAAAATGGCTGCCCAGGGTATAATGAGTTAAATGCATAAAAAAGTCAGATCTGATTTATTTAGGGGACTTGAACAAGAAAGGGGCATAATCAGGTTGATTGGCTTAAAGGCTATGTTAATCAAGCAGTTATGCATGCGCTTTAAGTCCCCATACAGTCACACACTCTGGGTACCCAGGTAGGAAAACGGTGGGCTAGCCAGGAATGTTGTAGCTGGTTGGGGCCCTGTGGTGGAAGAAAGCAACATGCACAACACACACTATTTGTAATCCGGAGCCGGAGGGCTCAGTTCATGAAAGAAAAGCAACCAGACAATCAGATGACAACACTTTAGATTTAACTGTTGTTGCAGGAGCTACCCTGATGTTTACTCACGATACCCAATACTGGACACAGGCAGGATGAAATCAAGACTGCAGGTTGTTGAGCTGGAGTGCCCGGAGAAGCGGGACCCACACAAATCACCAAGGCATTGTTCCTGTTCAAGTGTTGAGCAGGGGGCTGATCCCCAGGCAGGTCTCTCATCGATGGCTTTCTCTGTGCAGCTGGTAGTTGGGCTGGGCCAGTGTGATAAGGCCCAGGCCCAATGGAGATGATTTTGGATTCAGTCTGTGGGGCTGGATGTAGCTACCAGCAAGAAGAATACAGTTCAAACCACAGTGGGGAACCAAATCACGATCCACTAACAGCACACAGCACATTTACACATAAGGAAATTCTAATGCAGCTTCCAGCACACAGAACACAATTCAAACCACAGTGGAGAACCAAATCACGACCCACTATAAGCACACAACACATTCACAAGTAAGGAAATTCCACTGTACCAGGCAAAAGGGCTCTCCAGTTGCAATTACAGAGTCTCTGCACAATCCTGGAGTTCAGAAATGGCTGGAAGTCCAGACAGGCTGATCGCATTCAGCAAATCTTCGGTCTTCTTTAGGTAGGAGCCTGGTCACAATTCAGTGGTTACTTCACTCTCCAAGTTCGGATTCAGTCTGAAAAACGCACAAGTTCCCTCTCAGAGACAGCAGGCAGGCGTACGGTCCAAAACTCAGGCCTTTCCACAATTCTCCTGCGCGAATTTATGCCGGGGCTACTGCTTGAATCATTCAAGCTGTTATCTCTTCACTTCCCAACTCAGAACTGAAACTAGATGCAAGTAGCTTGGGAATTTCCCCAAGATCCAAAAGGTTCAGTTGACTGATCTGTCTGTCAGTCACAACAAGGGCTTCCCCTCCAGGTTATTTTAGGTGCCAAAATGCAAAAACAATTCCTACAAGTTTTGACCCCACCAAGCCCCTGTAGGCAGGCTCCATTTTAGAGTCCCAATAGTACTGATTGGCCCATTCTGACAGTCCTGGGCCAAGTTGGTGGAGATAAACACAACAGTCCTTGCTGCAAAGAAGGCAGGTTAGAACAAACTGCAATATTATTACTACTCTAACAAAAGATCCCTCTCAGATTAATTAAGACTGCAATCCAGGCAGCTTTTAAAGAGACAGTACACAGAGGCTATGCAGGCACTCTCTGGCAATACATTTAAACTGCTAAAACGCAGGACACCAGCCTGGCAGTGAGCATTTAAGCAAGCTCAAGGAAGACTTTTCGGGAACCCCCATTTGTAGGGGGGTTACTTATTAATAAAACATCACAGTAATTAAGAACATAATAACAGAAATCACAGTAGTTCAGTACAGTTTCAAGTAGTTATGAAACATAATGCTCAAATTAGGGAATGGAAAGGTGGGTATAGGGAGCACAGGGCAGTGAGAGGCATTGGGGTGGGGGATTACCAACTACCAAAATAAAATACATAAGAAAACGGGGGGAATAAAAAAAAAAGGGCTAGGGGGCCAGAGGGACAGATGGAATGATGGGGGTATATAGTGTAGGAAAGGGATGTAGTAGAGGAAGAGGGAAGGCGAAAGAACAAGGGGGGTATAGTATAGAAAAAAGAGGGGGCAGAGAAGAGCTGGGAGAAGGATATAGATACCATTAGGGCCGGTCTTAGCGGCCTTTTTTTTTTTTTTTTTGAGCAGAATGGGCTGCGGTAAATGCTGAACAAATTTCATATGGGCTAGAGCTAGTGACAGCTAGTAGCGAAGGCCTAGGGTGAAGGAAAGGTGGAGAAGTGGCTTAGAAACAACTGCAATTATCTTTTATTTTAGACATAGCCAGACTTTTGAAAAAGTTGACAGAAACAGTGCTGGATAGTTTCAGTGTGGACTGGAGCTGATTCCAAAGGGTTGGAAGGGCTGTTGATAAGGCACGCTTGCCAAAGGAGGTGCGAGTCCTCGGTATATCATGGAGGATGAAGTCAGATTTCCTGAGGTAGTACAAACTGCGGGAAATATGAATACGAGATTTTAGATAACATGGGAGCTTGTTCAGGAGTATCTTAAGAGTCCAGATACCAGCATGGAGCATACATCTAGTGGAGAGTGACGTCCAGCCAACAGCTCTGTACAGTTCGCAGTGGTGGGTTCGGTAGGGTAAGTTTGTGATGAACTGCAGAGCATGATGATAGAGGGAGTCCAATTTGCTTAGGCTTGTAGCTGCTGAGGAAGTGTAGATTAAGTCACCATAGTCAAGTAATGATAGGAATGTGGCTTGAACAAGCCTGGTTCTAGTCCCAAGCAGAAAAAGTGACCTATTTCGGAAGAAGAAGCCTAGCCTGACTTTTAATCTCCTGGACAGGTCACTGAGATGGTCATTAAAGGAGAGCTTATTATACAGCCACATACTAAGATATTTAAATTTAGATATGACTTCAAGGGGTTCTCCTAGAGAGGTGACAACAAATTCTTTAAGCGGGTCAGCGGAGGAGGTGTTGAGGGTGAAGATCATGGCCTTGGTTTTTTTGGCATTGAGGAGAAGTTGGGCATTAACCAGATTAAGTTTCAGCTGAGCAAAGTCGGCTTGTAAGACATCCCTTACTTCGGGCAGAGTTGAACCAGATGTGTACAGCACTATATCATCAGCAAAGTGCAGCTTGGAATTGTCTATATGAGCATCAAGATTGTTGATGTACAGGGAGAAAAGGATGGGACCTAGGATGGAGCCTTGCGGGACTCCCCTAACAATGGGCAGAGAGGCAGAAAATAGGCCACTGGCTTTAACTTTCTGAGTCCTTCCAGAAAGGTAGCTGGTAAACCATTGAGCGGTAGCAGGGGAGGTGCCTATTTTGATAAGACTTCTAACTAACAGGTTGTGGTCGACAGTATCGAACGCTTGACTAAGGTCTAGGAATACTACACCAGTAATTTTCTTAGAATCCATAGCTGAGACCCATTCATTGGTGACTTTTGCCAATGCTGTGACTGTACTATGTTTAGGCCGAAAGCCGGATTGTGCTGGGTTAAGAAGTGAGAAGGTTTCAATGTGGTGCTTTAATTGAGTGTAGATCAATTTTTCAAAGACTTTAGATTGGATGGGCAACATGGAGACGGGTCTGTAGTTATTTAAGTTGCCTGGGTCTCCTGATTTGAACAAGGGAAGGATGTGGGCAGACTTCCAGCAAGAAGGAACTGAATCAGCGGAGATAGAGAGGTTGAAAATGTCAAGAATGGGGGCAGTGAGGTGGTGGTAGCCTATTTTTAGGAAAAAAGATTCCAGACTGTCAATGCCAACGCTTTTTTTAGTATCCAGATTGCAGAGCAAATCTTCGACTTCTTTATAATTGAGAGGCAACAGCTGAAAGGGACATGACAGGGTTTGGGGAGCAGCGTTATTGCTGTCTAAGTTGTTAGTTCGTCCTGCATATGGTGAGGAATCGAAGGCTAGGCCAGCAGTGGCAAAATGAGAATTAATTTCTTCGAGTATTTGACAACTATTTTCCACCACCCTAGCACTGCAGTTTATTTTAGTTGGGATGGAGGCGGTAACGGGCCGGCCTTCGATGGTCTTAAGGGTCTTCCAGATTTTATGAGAATTCCCTTTAGCCTGTTCAAGCGTGGAGACATAGAAGTTGGCTTTAGCAGAGCGAATGCATTTAACGCATGCATGCCTAGCTGCTGTAAAGGCCTGCCAGTCTGCTGGACACTTAGTGTGTCTAGCCTGTGCCCAGAGTTTGTCCCGTTCTATAAGTGTGGCCTTAAGACCTGGTGTGAACCAAGGGTTAGAGGTTTTACACGTCCTAACCTTAATCAAGGGGGCATGCTTATTAGCCAGGCTAATAAGATTGTCATTGTGGATAGTGATGGCCTCATCGGCTGTTTTAGCAAAGTAGACACCATGGGTGTACCCGCAGAGAAGATTGATGATAACTGTCACAAGGGAGGCCCACAGAAAGGAGGCAGAGGACACCAAAGGGAAAGGAAGCAGCTCCTGGTGGGGGACCCATTATTAGGTATAGAACTGGTGGGAGATGAAAATGAAGTAAGGTCCTTGTTATGGGTTTGAGGACAGGAAGCGACCTGTGGACTACGAACAGTGGTATGATTCCGATTGGATTATTGTTCACTTAGGGACAAATGACTGGCCTATGTGATTAGAACAGCAGGAGGACATTGCAGAGTTGGGGAGGGACCTAAGACTAGTAGCACACATAGCCTTTCCTCAGAGGTGCTGCTGTCAAAAGCATGGGGAGGCGAGGGTAATTGGCACCATGCAGTTTAATGAATGGTTGAAAAATGGTGCGGAGCACAGGGGTTTAGCTTCACTGGGGACTGTTCCACCTGGAGGACACCAGCCTATACTGGCAGGATGGTCTGCATCTGTCCAGGAAGGGAACAAGTCTTTTGAGCAATCGGTTTAAATGCTTCATTGACAAGCTTTTAAACTAGTCAAAGGGAGGCACTGACAAGCAGCAGGAAAATCCCAGCCTCCCTACAAAACAGGGTACTAAATGAGAAAAAGACAGAGGTAGAACGGTCAGTGGGGGATGCTGCACTGGAAGGTAAAGCCATCAAAAATGGAGAGCAATGAGTACTAATGCCCGTAGTCTGGTAATAAGCTTCCTGAATTAGTGGCCTTGATGGAGGAAGAACATCTGGATATCGTGGCAGTCACAGAAACATGGTACAACAAAACCATGACTGGGACATAAACATACCAGGATACTCTGTGTACAGGAGGGACAGGGAGGGTAAAGAGATGGTTACTTTACATAAGGGAAGAAGTAAAAGCAACAAGAACAAAAGGTACACAGGAGGAGAAGCACTGTGGGTAAATTTGGAGACAGGCAATGGCACCCCAGCACAGCATGGGGTTGTATATGAGACCCTTCTCAGGGAGGAAATGGACAGGAATGATAGAAAGTATACTTAGAATGGCAGAAAAAGGGATATGTGCTGATGGGTGATCTGAATATGCCAGATGTTAACTGGGCGCAGTTGCAGCTCCACTTCAAAGAGTGCAGTTATTCTAGATGCCCTACAGGGGCATGCCTAGACAACTAGTACTGGAGCCCACTCGAGAGGGAGCAATATTAGACTTGATTCTCTCAAATGGAGATGGTGAGAGGATTACAGATGTAGAAGTGGGTAGCCATCTGGGAACTAGCGACCATCGAACAGTATGGTTCACAATAAACACAGCAATAGAGAGTCAAGCCATACAAAGACAAAAAGTACTGGACTTTAGGAGGGCTGACTTTGCCAATATGGGTGAGTGCCTAAGGAACACTAGCAAATGGGCAGGGAAGGAGGGTGGAAGAACAATGGGAATAATAAAACTGCCATCACAGAGGTATGAGCCTTTGTGTGAAGCAAATAAACAAAAACAAGGCGATGTAAGAAACCACTATGGTTCTCCAAAGGAAGTGGCGTGAAGGTTCAAGAGAAAAAAGAAAGCATTCAGGAAGTACAAGGAATCACAGAAGGAGCAGGACAGAGAACTGTATCAGTTAAAAGCAAAGGAGGCTGGGAAGGCAGTCAGAACAGCAAAGGCCCAAACCGAGGAAAAGATAGCCAACTCAGTTAAGAAGGGGATAAAACCTTTTATAGGTACATCAGGGTGAAGGAAGACCAAGGGAGGGATAGTAGGCTTAATAAAGGGAGGGAGGGTGGGCAGAGGGAGACTGTGAAAAGGCAGAGATACTAAACAAATATTTTGCTCAATATTTACAAAGGAAGAGGAGGTACATAAAACAAACAGTAGTAACACTCTGGATACAGAAGTTGATACCGCCCATTTACAGAACAAGGGTTCTGAAAGAACTCTTAAAACTGAAGGTGGACAAAGCAATGGGGCCTGATGGGATTCATCCCAGAATTCTAAAAGAACTAAGGGTAGAACTAGTGACACCACTGACTACCCTTTTAACAAATCATGGGAGGATGGGGTGGTACCTGAGGACTGGAGGAGGGCAGATGTGATTCTCCTTCACAAAAGTGGGAGCAAGGCAGAAGCAGGAAACTATAGACCTGTTAGTTTAACCTCAGTGATAGGGAAAATATGGAATCACTTCTAAAGGAAAGAATTAGTCCGGTATCTAGAGGCCAAGGGGCACAGGACCCTAGGCAGCATGGATTCACAGCGGAAGGTCATGCCAGACAGAATCTGATAGATTTCTTGACTGGTTGACCAAAGTAGTAGATCAGGGAGGGCTGTGGACATGGCCTACCTAGACTTTAGCAAGGCATTTGACACAGTCCCACACAAAGATTAATATGCAAGTTAGCCAGCCTGGGAGTGGGTCCCAAGATGACAGCCTGGGTAAAGAATTGGCTGGAGAATAGGACACAGAGTAATAGTAAATGGAGTCCACTCAGAAGAAAGGAGGGGTTACTGGTGGGGTGCAGGGGTTTCGAGTATTAGGACGGGTCCTCTTCAATGTCTTTATAAGCGACATTGCAGAAGGACTGGAAGGAAAAGTATGTCTCTTTGCAGATGACACTAAGATCTGCAACAGAGTTGATGCACAGGGTGGGGTGGAAAGGATGAGAAGGGACTTGGCAAGGTTAGAGGAATGGTCAAATGTATGGCAGCTTAGATTCAATGCTAAGAAGTGCAAGGTAATGCACCTGGGAAACAAAAACCCAGGGGAAGAGTACACAATGGGGGGTGAGATACTAACAACAACAAAAATGGAAAGGGACCTGGGGTAGTCATATCAGATGACCTAAGACGGGCAAGCAACGTGAGAGGGCAGCAAGGAGGGCTGGGAGATACTGGGATGCATAGGGAGAGGCATCACAGTAGAAAACAGGAAGTTATTATCCTCTGTACAGACAGCTGGGTGAGACCCCATCTGGAGTATTGTGTGCAGTTCTGGAGACCCAATCTCCGCAAAGAGACATAGACAGGATGGAAGCTGTCCAGAGGAGGGCAACTAAAATGGTGCAGGGTCTGCACCTGAAGACATATGAAGAGAGACTTAAGAGCTTAATATGTATAGCCTCGAGGAAAGAAGGGAGAGGGGGACATGATAGAAACTTTCAAGTACCTCAAGGAAATCAACAAAGTCCAAGAGGGTAGCATCTTTCAAAAAAAGAGGTGTGCAAGAACAAGAGGCACAATTTGAAAATGGGGGGTGGCTCAGAGGTAATTTAAGGAAGTATTTTTTTACAGAGAGGGTTGTGGTTGCATGGAACGGCCTTCCAAAGGAGGTTGTGGAGTCAAAATCAGTGGTGGAATTCAAGCATGCATGGGATAGTCATAAGGCAGTTCTGGGGGGTGGGGGTAGGAAGAAGTAGGCTGCTGGTTAACTAGGATCTGCAGCTTATCCAGTAGATAGGGAAATGGGCAGACTGGGTGGGCCAAGCGGTCCTTATCTGCCGTCAAATTCTATGTTTCTATGTTTCTAGAGGTCTTGCCATCTAACCTTCCCTAGGTCAGACAAATCATTTGGTGCACTGTACTTGCGATAGGACTGCTTGATTATGAACTTGGGTTGATGGTGAGCTTTTGTTTGTGCTCTTGTACACACTACAATCCCATGATCACTCAGGTTGTTGTGGAAGACTGTAGTATGTAAAATTTTGTGGGGATGCGTAGTTAAAATAACATCAAAGAGTGAGCTATTGTTGATATTTGACGTGTTGATTCTAGTTGGTTCACTCACTAGCAAGGCCAACATCATCGCAGAGGGATTTCAAATTGAGTGATTTAGGGGTAAGCCAGTCCATGTTGAAGTCCCCAAGGATTAATGTTTCATAGTTAGCAGCGGTGGGTAAGGATCTTTTCTGAGGGGTCTTTGTGATGGAGATGGGGATTTTATTGATAAGGAACAGAATAAGAGCGTCCTTGGTTAGTATAGAGTAAAAGATGTTAGCATTATGCAAACTTTAAATGTTAAATGTTCTATGTTTTTAACTATTGTGATTTGTTTTCTTTGTGCAGCAACTGTTCAACTCAGTATTTGTTTTTCTGTTCTTGTCTGTCCCCGCCCACACACACACACACTCTCACTCACAGACTGGCCATCTGTGGTTGTTTTTTTTGTTGTTTTTTGTGATAGTTATGTTTGTCTGTTCACTGTCAAAGGTTTAAACAACTGTGTTCCCTCCTGTGCATTAGCCTGGTGCATGCCCAGGTTTAGTGACTGGGCATGAAGACAGAAAGTGTTTTTTATTTTCAGTTGTCCTTTATGTTAAATTGGTATGAGTGTCTCTTTAAATGTTAAAAAGTAAGCTACACTACACTGAGAGCTGCAGGTGGCTTTCTTGGGGAACCAAGGCTGTAAAAAGACACAAATTAAGCATTAAACCTTGACAGAGCATGGTTCTACTGTGGCATTAATTCATGGTTGGGCTGGTTGGTGCACAAAGCTGAAGGCCGAGTGCATCCAACCTGCCAACCACGGATTAATGCCACAAGTAGAACCATGTTCTGGAGTGGTTTAATGCGCTTGTAACATGGCAATGATTGTATGACTAATATTCACTATATAAATGAGACCAGACAGACTGATTTAGGTTTGGAATGCTTTATGATGTACTGTTAAACATGGTGTACACACAGTACAAAACAATTGGAACACACCTATTGGAAATATTGTGGCTGCTATTTAACTTTTGCAGAAATAGCTTTTATTACAAGTTTTAAGCTTTCTAACATCAAAACATATTTTAAAACTTTTCAAAAACTTGCAATTAACTTTCTGCACTAGGTTCTTTGATTTTCACGTCCGTGTATTACAAGATATGGGTTGCACTGCATGATGGGACTGTGCTAGGGTAGATCTTCATGTTTTCTTCCTGCTGTTCCCTTGTCAGGTCAACAGATGGCTGTGAAACTATGCTAGCAACACAGCACTGTTTTATAGCCTAGGATTTTTAGTTCAGTTTCCAAATGTACTGAATTGAGCCAATCTGAAAAAAACTTTCATAGACTAAATACTGTTTTTGTGAGTATTAACTTCATTTTTTTTCCTCTCTAAATTATCTAGCTCAGCAGGAGACAGAACAACATGACATTTGCTGCTCTCACCTTTCAAATACTTGTTTTGACTGGTATTGTTACTCTCTTTGATTTTCTTTTGGTTTTCTCACTTTATTTTTCTTTTCACCCATAAAAACAGCCTCTTTCTTTGATCTTGCTTTGTTTAGCTCACTGTCTTTGCTATTTCTGCTTTCTGTCACGGAAGGCGCAGGCTCGTCATTACCATGGTGTGTATTTACCAATGTAGTGATGCCCACTGCTCCACACACACAGAAGTTGACATTAAAATTACAGTATATGGTTAGGGCTTATTGTGGATAAAAAGTGATGGCTTTCCAAAGGCTGTTGTAGGACAGTTCAAAGGTCAAGAAAAGTTGTTGTAGTATCGTTCTGATGTCACAATGATACTACAACAACTTCTCCCCTTTGAGCTGTTACCTGATTGGCTAAAGCAGCTCAGTGTTCAGAAAAACAAACGGGGTAAAATGGCGGCACCACTTAGCGAGCAGAGGGGCAAGCATTTCACTTAGATAGTTTGGACACAAATGGCCATTGTCAGCTCTGTGTGTCCAAACTATCAGTTTGGCATTTTATTTTTTAAATAACCGTCACTTTGAAATTTCGGGTGGTGAGCGGAACTGTAGCGAGGACTGGAGGCAGAGCGGGACTGCAGCGATAACAGGGAGCAAGCGAGTGTGTGAACATAAGGTATGAAACCTTGTATTTAAATTAAACTGTAGACATTTCTGGGAACCATATACTATATAAAATAGTATATGGGTAACCAGACACAACAAGGCTTTGTTTCCATCTCGGGGATGTGATGATGTCAAACGGACTTCTCGAGCTTCATTCTCGAGGTCTGTATGACATCATCACATCCCCTCGATGGAAACATAGCCTTGTTGTGTATGGTCACCCATACACTATTCTATTTGTGTATTGCTCTCCTTCTGTGCTTCACTTGTGAATGGTGATCCACTGGGTAGGTGGGTGGGAAAATCAGGGAATTCTGCTGTTTTACAATGGCTGTGAAATAATGCTAGCAGCACAGCACTGTTTGACAGCCATCTGTTGGGCTGCCATGGGAACTGTACTTGAGTAAATAATTGTTGGAGCAAACATGGATTATTAGAGAACTGCACTATGTATTTTATTGTGGTTCATACTGGTATTACACAAGCAACCATGGTTCTACTGTGGCATCAATGCATGGTTGCTTTATGGTCATCTGTTGCCATTCCTCCAGTCCATGTTAGTTATTCTAGTCTTCTGTTTTCTGCCATGTTATAAGTAACTTTAAAAGGCTTACTTAAAGGAAAGTATAAAGCATCTAAAACAATTGGCTTGAAAGTATACTTCCACAGCAGTACTCTGTGAGAAGCCTCAACTGTTCAAACATTATACAAACATCTTGAAAAGCAGGAAGAGGAATACACTCACAACCCAGAGTAGTTTGTTCTGCTGTCTCTGAGGTTTGAGGAGTGCTGTGGTTTGTTAGAAAGTTCCTTTGCAATGTTAAACAATTATAACATTTAACAGTTTGTCTGAATTGTAAAAACTGCAAGGTACTGTTGTAATGGTTTCTTACCTGTCCTGCTGGGTTGTTGCTGGGGAGGCAACCGGCCCCCACCCTGCCCTTTTTTGTAACACTGTGGGAGAAAACTCAGAGTAGCAGGTCAGCTTGGGAGGGCGTATGCAAATTTGGGGGGGGGGTTGCATATATTAAACCTTTTCCTTCATTTTCTCACAAAGGAAAAAGTCTAATGGTCTACATTTAAAAGTGTAGCTTTTGAGCGATAATTGCTTTAGCGTGTATATGTTATTTATTGTATTGACTAACTGTGGAGTTTGAATCTAGACTCGCATATGTAGGTGCCACTAAGTAAGGATCAGGTGACCCAGGGGAGGGCTATAAAAGATCCCTCTTTTTCCAGTTCTGGAAGTGAGTGATTGAGAAGAAGGAAGAGAAAAGGGCAGTTGGAACACAGATGCTGACACAGACCACTGCTTACTCTCCTGCTTAAAGATCAAATGAACCATTTTTCCATATTTTTAATAAAAGCTTGAATTCACATGAATTCAGTTCCCTATGTCATGATTAGTGTTTCTTGAAAATTTCATGCTGTTTGGTTTTTCGGTTTTCTTTAAATCAGCATCTGTTAATGTGCTCTGCAGTAACTGAAAACAGATTAGCTTAAAATCTATCATTCTGTTCTCATAAAAAGTTGATCTTTTGAGTTTCAGTGCTGAACTGAAGTAGTATGAATGTTTGTGAGAAATCACTGTGTCTATATCACAGCTGTCAATTCTTCTTCATCAAAACTCTGCATTGTTTTCTGGCTATATAACACATGGTTGTTTAATGGATATAAAATTAATCTAAATTTTGTTAATTCATAGAAGTGGTGTGTCTTTGATGTAGCCTCCATAAATAAGTTCATGTGAGAACAATTTTGTTTTTATGTCAGATTGACAAGCAGGTGTCTGTCACACAGTGCTATTTCAGGAACACGTACTGTATGAACTCACAAAATTCAGTTCTTTGAGGGTTTCTGTATGAAAACACATCATGCATGAATATAACTAGAAATACTATATGGCATCCTGATGCCCCTGTCATCTGCCTGACAGTTGAGGCAGCAGCAGCATTCTGCTACCCCCTTTCCCCTGCCCTATAAGTGCCCTATCTTCTTCCCCCATTTGAGGCTCCTGCACCCCGCTGCCTACTGTCTTCTCCACACAGTCAGGGCTGCTGCACCCTGCTGCGTCCTGCACAAACAGTTGAGGCTGCTGCATCCTGCTTCCCTCTATCCCCCACTGTCAGGGCCAATGCACCCTGTTGCCCCCTGTTCCTGTCTCCACAGTCAGGGCTGCTGTGCTTTGCAAAGCACCAGAGTCCCAAGTCCCCTGCCTTCACAGTTGGGGCTGCTGCACCATGCTGCCTCAGATCACCAGAGGTGGGGTATTTGCTGCACCAGCTACCCACTTCCATTGCCCCAACTGGGGAAGGCTACTGCACCACACTCACCCTGCCCCACAGTCAAGGCTGCTGTACCCTAATGCTCTGCTGTGTCCTGCCACACAGTCCAGGCTTTTGCTCCATGCTGTCCGCCATCTCTGCCACCACATCCAAGGCTGCTGCACCCTGTGCCTAGCTACACAGTCAAGGCTGCTGTGGCCTGCAGTGCCCTAGAGCCCCATGTCTGTACAGTTAGGGCTGCTGTACCATGCTGCCACTTGCCATAAGACAAGGCAGGGCTGCACCCTGTCCCCTGCCACCACAGTTGGGGCAGTTTCTCCCTGTTGCCCCCTACCACCAGATTCAGATCCTTTGCTACACCCTGCTGCCCATGTCCCTTGTCCCAAACAGGCATGTCTGCTCACCCTGTCCCACAATTTGAGCTATTGTACCCTGATGGCTCCCCTGTCTCCACTCTGAACAGTTAGGGCTGCTGCACCCTGCTCCCCTCTGACCCCCACCCTATAACACAAAATGAAAGTATTTTTTGTTTTTTCCTTTGAGCAGTTTGGGCAGTGTACCAAAGGATCTGACTCTGGTGGCAGGGAGCAGCATGGTGCAACAACCCTAACTGTGGAGGTAAGAGGCTGTATGGTGCAGCAGGGCACAGTGGTGGCAGGGGATAGAGGACAGCATGGTGCAGAAGCCTTGACTGTTGGGCAGGACACACTGGGGCATCAGTGTACAGCAGCCCTGACTGTGAGACGGGGTGTAGGTGGTGCAGCAGCCCTGCCCATTTGGGGCAATGGAAGTGGGTAGCAGGGTGTAGCAAAAGTCCCACCTTGTGTGGCTTGGGGCAGTATGGTTCAGCAGCTCCAACTGTGAAGGCAGGGGACCTGGGACTCTAGGGCTTTGCAAAGAACAGCAGCCTCAACTGTGGAGACAGGAACAGGGAAAACAGGGTGCACTGGCCCTGACTGTGGTGGTGGAGGACAGAAGGAAGCGGGGTGCAGCAGCCTCAACTCTTTGTGCAGGAGGCAGCAAAGTGCAACAGCCCCGACTGTGTGGAGTAGACAGAATGATAGATTTTAAGCTCATCTATGTAAACATAAACCAGATGGGTTAGTAACAAACTTTGAGTGAAAACAATTAGCTCTAGAGACTGCTCTGACTGGGAAGTGTAAAAGCTTCTTTAGTCAGTCAGGGACTTAACTGCTGAGGCAGCAGGCAGGCTAGACCAAAATGTCATTGCTCTGCAGACCTCACTGATAAGAACACAACAAATCTTCAGTTTTCAGTTACTACAGAGCACATTAACAGATGCTAATTTAAAGAAAACCACAAAACCAAACAGCATGACATTTTCAGGAAATGCTAATCATGACACAGGGAGCTGAATTCATGTGCACTCAAGCTTTTAAGAAAGGAAAGCTGTCGTTAACTAGCAACCCACAACCCCTAAAGTTGTACACCCTGATTAGGCTTTTCGGCTACAATAAAAATATTTTTTTCACTGGGAACCTAATGTATTTTTTTTTAATTAGTAGTTTTTGCAGTTTTGTGCCTCAGTTTTCTCCTGTTCCCATCTCAGTATGAACACGCGCATGTAAAGGCACGCGCATATTGCACTTAAGATGCCCTCCCTTCATGTCTCCCCTACCCACCTGCGCCATCACTGGACCTTCACCCAGTGGTGACAGAACTATGGGGGGTGGGGTTAATAGCCTCCCTGGGAGAGGAGAACTGCCATTAGGCAGCTTGATCCAGCTCCCTCCCCCGTCATGTTAGTTCCCCGGCAACCTGAGGTCATTTCCAACCCCAGGTCACCGGCGTGACATGAGGTAGGGAGTCCAGCACCCCAACTCTCAGCACAACCGGGCTGGCAGAATTTTATTTTTTAAAGTCCACGATATCCAAACATGGTGGATGCTGCGCGGGTCCATTTCCTACGAAAGTGCGGCACAGTACCACTCACCTCAATACATTCACATTTCAGTGAAAAAAAATGTTTTATTGTAGCTGAAAAGCCTAATCAGGGGGTACAGCTTTGGGGGGTTGGGGTTGCTAGATAAAGGACAGCTTTCCTTTAAAAATATGGAAAAGAACGGTTCATTTGATCTTTAAAAACTGTTTGAAGCTTCACTCCCTGGTATTCCAGGAATAATGTTATGCCAGCATTATCCCTGAAGAGTGTGTACCCTGAAGAAATTGGACAGTACACTGCATTGCTTTAAGTGATCCTGTTTTAAAGGTACAACCTCCTTGCATTCAATGCACAATGTTTGCTATTGTAGTTTGTTATTTTTTTGCCAATAAAAGGACAGACATAATTTATGTCTTTTGTGCACCTTATCCTTCATGTCTTGACTCATTCTACCCACACCTGGGCACACTCTTAAGTGTGGGCTACAGGGGGAACTGATTCATCTTGCCTCTGAATGTAAAAAAGCTTGGGAATGTTAGGCATCTGCTTTAATGGAGCAGATCCGGGAATTGCAACATCTCCTTTCCCCCTCCTCCCCAGCGGATGTTTGGGAGAAATTAGAGTCCCTGAGAGCTAAATATAATAAGCTTTTGCAAGAAGAGGTGGAACATGTTATTCAGAGAACTAGAATCAAATATTTTGATCAGGGCAATAAGGCAGGGAAGTTGCTTGCCTTGTGTCTACACACTCAGGTAGGTGATAGAATCATTCCCTACATTTGGTTGGACTCTGGACAGTTGGCTACTACACTCCGGACTTCAGTTGCTCAATTTCATGCTTATTACCAATCCTTGTATACCCCTGACCTGGAAGTTTCCCAAGTGTCGTAGTTTGATGATTTTTGTTTTCAGGACATAGATCTTCCTCAGCTTGTTGACTCCCAATCTTTGTATTTGAAGTCACATCTTTCCTTGCAAGAAGTTTTAGATGCTATAGATCAGTAGTACTCACACCGCGGCTCACGAGCCACATGCGGCTCTTCACTAGTTTTACTGCGGCTCACTAGCACCGCAGATATATTTTATTTAGTTGCGGCTCTTTAAATGCTGCCTGAATGATCGTGCTTGGTGCCTCTTAACATTCAATGAAATTAACATTACCCACTTAGTGCTATCAATAAGTCTGATAGCGCTAAGTGTGTGATGTTAATTTCGTTGATAGCAAGCTGCCAGCTAATTATCAAGCTCCCTGACCTAGATGCCCCATTCTCGTCTCATCCAAAGTGAGTGATGCGCCTTCATACCTCTCAACCTCCTGCCTCATAAATCAGGGACAAGGCTTAAAAAAAATCAGGGACAAAGAACCAAAATCAGGGACACATCTTCAAAATTAGAGATATCCACCCAGAAAAGTGGTAGAATATGGGGCTTAGTGCAAAATGTATTTTCTAAAGAAGAACAAGTCTGTAACTTTAATGCTTGACATTGTTTTGTGCTTACAATCCCCACTGTTTAGCCACAAAAACACACATTTTAGGAGGGACAGAGTAAAGTTTGAGGCAAAATCAGGGACACTTGAGAGGTATGTGCGCCTTAACAAAACAGGCACCACACCTCATTGTCTCCATGCCCGATTGATATTTACTGAGTGACATGCCCTACTGCCATGTCATCAGGAGCAAGACAAGAAGTGGCACCTATCCCTCTGTGTGTGTGTGAAACACTGGGCATTCATTTAATTATTAATTGAAACTGGTTTGGGTCGGGTAGGTTAGCATCTGAATAAATAGGAGCACTGACTAGCGTGGTCAGGCTTTTGCTTTTTATATGCTTTGCTAACTTTTTTCACTTAGTGCTCTGCAAGTGGATTTTGTTGTGCTCTGATCTAAATATCAGCCCTCCGTTCAGCCAAACACGATTTACCGACTGCTCATGGAGTTGATTATACGGTGCTGACTTCTGCTGATGTGGATTTCCTCTGGTCAGAGAAGGGAGCATAACTTGATTGCAGGAACAGTACTGAAACGTTTCTTCTGGATAGCTTAGTAGCTTAGTGATTTTTGTTCTGTGCAGTGACAGATTATCTTGCTAGGTAGTGTAAAAGCATTTAAATTTTACAAGAGAGATTTTTGACTGTACACTGGGGGTACTATGTTACATTTTACTAAATTGGTTTGGGGGTATGTAATTTACTGCAATAATATATCTGTTTAACAGTGCTATTAAAAGTTTTTAAGTATATTTATTTGCAAATATTTTAAATAAATTGAAATTAAATTTTGTTAAATTATACTTTTTGTGTGCGTGTCATTTCAACTCGCATGTATGCCATGTATGTTTGCTGTGGCCCCCTAACGAAGTATAATAACCAATGTGGCTCCCAAGCCCGACAAGACTGAGTACCACTGCTATAGACTCTTTACCTTTGGATAAGGCAGCAGGGCCTGATGGATACACCCAAAATTTTTATAGGACATTAAAAACCCTATTAGCCCCAGTACTTCTGGACACCTTTAACTATACATATTCTTATGGTACCTCAGACCAGTCTTTACTGGAAGCCCTCATTGTGGTTCTTTTAAAGCCAGGTAAGGACCCTTCCAAAGTTAGTAGCTACAGCCCTGTTTCCTTAATCAGTTTGGATTATAAAATCTTATCTAAGAGTTTGGTTTCTTGTTTGAATAAGGTATGGGGTGTCTCAATTAGCAGGGATCAAGTTGGCTTTGTCCCTTGGAGACTTTCTTCAGACCATCTTAGGAAGCTGATCCATCTTTTCTCTGCATCCAGGAAGTCCTCTACTCCAGCGGTTTTGGCGTCCCCAGATATGGAGAAAGCTTTTGATCATGTTTCCTGGGACTATCTTTTTAAGGTACTGCCCAAGTTTAATATTCCTCCAGAATTTATTAAGTGGATTCGGGTATTTTATACTAAACCTTCTGCACATATGTTTTGTAATGGGATGTGGAGTGTGAAAAAGCAGCACTAAAGGCCAACAGTATACTGGCCTGCACTGGCAGAGGTATCGCTAGCAGAAGGTGCAAGGTGTTAATGCCACTGTACAGATCCCTGGTCAAGCCTCATTTGGAGTACTGTGTGCAGTTCCAGATGCCACATCTAATAAAGGACATAGACTGTTTGAAATCTGTGTAGAGACAGGCTACTAAGATGGTAGAGGGGCTCCACCATGAACCTTATGGAGCAAGGCTACAGCAGCTTAACTTGTACTCCCTAGAACAAAGGTGCAACAGAGGTGACATAATAGAAACTTTTAAATACCTCAAAGGAATAAATGCAGTACAGGCTCAGAGCCTCTTCCAGGAAAATACGGGTACACAGACAAGAGGTCACAGCGTGTGTCTTAAGGGAGGTAGATTCAGAAGCAACCTCAGAAAGCTCTTCTCCACGGAGAGAGTGGTGGAACCCTGAAACAGCCTGACCGAAGAGGTTGTAGTTGCTAAAACAATAGGGGAGTTCAAGCAAGCTTGGGACAGGCACATTGGAAACCCAGAATGAAGTGGGGAGGGGGTAGGACATTGGGCAGACTAGATGGATTGCACGGTCCCCTTCTGCCGACACATTCATATGTTTTTATGTTCTTATGGGTTCTTTCAGAAGTGGTTATCCTCAGGTGGGGTACAAGACAGGCTTGTCCCCTTTCTTCCCTGTTGTTTAACATTTTTTTAAAGCCTTTAATTAGAAAAATGAATGCCACCCCTTAGATTCAGGGAATTCCTGTTGGTCCATGGCAGTATAAGTTGTCCATTTACACGGATGATATCCTTTTACATCTGTCCCACCCTACTACTTCTTTACCTGTGACGTTGGATATTATTCAACATTTTGGGGCTCTTTCTAATTATAAGCTGAATCTGGACAAGACTGAAGTAATGCCCCTTAATGTGTGTGGGCCTCCAGGGCTGATGTTGCTCATCTCAGTCTGGTCTGGGTTCCCGGTAAGCTTAAATATTTGGGCATTTATCTAAGTACATCCTCCAGGAAAATGAAATATTATAATCTAGATTTGTTGCTTGATCAAATTAAGCATGATCTGACTCATTGGGCCCATCTCCCTCTTTCTCTTTGGGGGCGTGTTAATGTTGTTGAGATGAACATCCTCCCACAGGTTCTGTATCCCCTTATCATGCTTAATCAGGTCATCCCTCAGACATGGTTCACAGGGTTGCAGAGTTCTCACACTTTTTATTGGTATGGGAAGCAACCTAGAAGAGCCTTTCATAAACTTAATGATTTATTTATTGAAATGTTTCACCAGGAGGGTACACTGAACAACATGTTGCTCGTCTCAAGGTGCAACCGGGGGGGGAGGGGTAACATGAGGATAAGAAAACAGAGATAATACAATTGAAAGAATGGACGAGAAGTTCAAATTGTGTATGAACAGATAGACTAAGTAACGCAACAGTTAGGGCACAGTACACAGTTACAGCTTGTAAAATAATACCATAATAGGAGTCCACAGAGTTATGTTACAGTGTTACAGGCAGTACATAATGTGACAGAACAATCATAGTGCCATGATATACCGAGAGCAGGCTCAGGCAGTACACAAGTGCTGTAGGAGAAGTAGGGATGGGCATAGCCATAAGTGCTGTGAGGAGGCGAAGTGGAAAAAGGAGGGGAGCTGGGGGGAGGGGTGGAAGGAGCCAAACCAAAAATGACCCCTGCAGGATGTTGAGGACCTTGCAAGGAGAGGCTTGGGGAGGGGGGAGAGAAGATAGCCAAATTCTGTATCTCCTTCAGGATGCTGAGAACCCTGCAAGGGGGAAGAAGTTGGAAAGCAAGAACAAGGAATATTGGTAATTAAGGAGGATTGAAGCAGGAACAGCTAGAAGAGAGGAAATTGTGGAGGGCAGTGTTTAGGGAGTAGGTAGAAGAGGAGTGATGTATTTGGGGGGGGAGTTCTAGATTGTGGTGAAACAATCGGCAAAACCTGTCTAGCCGATGAGGTTGGAGCAGCATGGGACCACCAGGGTGCATGTGTCAGTGGATCTGAGGGAGTGGAAGGGTGGGGGAGGGAAGGAGAGGGAGGATGGTAGGTAGGGAGGGAGTTCACAAAGCCAGAACTTGGAGGTTAGCTTGGCGCAGGGAGAGGAGCCTGTTAGATAGAGGAGGGAAGGCAAGGGCGCGATAGAGTTCCCAGTGGTGGGTACTAGAGGGATAGTCAAGGGCAAAGCGGCAGAAGGAGTTGAAGAGATTGTCCAGTTTGGTCAGGGAAAATTTGGGAGCAGCACTCGACTACGTCACAGTAGTCAAAGATGGGAGTATCACCTTCTGAACAAGTTCGTGCCTCGCAGTCAGTGGAATGCAACTACAATTCCTGTACAGGGTGCCAAGCTTGGGGCACAGTTTCTTCAGGATGGCATCAATATGCACAGAGAAGTTGAGGTGTTGGTCCAACCAGACCCCAAGATAGCTAAATGAGGATGTGTCCTTAGGGGCATTGAGTTGTCCCATTGAGGGTGTGGAAAGAGGGCAGGCCGGGGAGCCTAGAGAGTCTCTGACTGGTGCCAAAGGTCATAGAGACAGTCTTCTTGGCATTTAGGGAGAGCTGGTGGGAGGCAAACCAGAGCTGAACTAGGTTGAAATCATGCTGTAAGCTGGTTTCCTAGGCCCACCTAGTCTGCCCATTTCCCTACCGAATGGATAAGCTGCAGATTCTAGTTAACCAACAGCCTATTTCTTCCTACCCCCCACAAGAATTGCCTTATGTCTGTCCCATGCATTCTTGAATTCTCCCATATTTTTAGACCCCACAACCTCCTCAGGAAGGCAGTTCTATGTGTCCACCACCCTCTCTGTGAAAATGTACTTCCTCACATTGCCCCTGAGCCGCCCCCCCCCCAACTTGAAATTGTGTCCCTTTGTTCTTGCACATCTCTTTTTCTGAAAGATGTTACCCTCTTGGACTTTGTTGATTCCGCTGAGGTACTTAAAAGTTTCTATCATGTCCCTCTCTCCCTCCTTTCCTCAAGGGTATACATATTAAGCTCCTTTAGTCTCTCCTCATATGGCTTCTCTTGCAGACCCGGCACCATTTTAGTTGCCCTGCTCTGGACTGCCTCCATCCTGTCTATGTCCTTGCGGAGATGGGGGTCTCCAGAACTGGACGCAGTACTCCAGATGGGGTCTCACCAACTGTCTGTATAGAGGGATAACAACTTCCTGTTTTCTGCTGGTGATGGCTGAGGTGGTCAGGCAATCGTCCATCCCAGTAAGGATAGAATCAGTGAGCCTGAGGAGGGACGTGGTTGTAGAATGGGTCTTTTGAAAAGCAGATTAGAATAGGGTGAAGAAGGAGGAGTCAGTGAGAAAGGAGGAACGTTTGGGAGAGAACCAGATGTTCTTGGAGTTTAACACGGGTAGGAAGGAGAGAGACAGGGTGATAGTTACCAGGAGTGGATGGATCACCGCCCTTAGGAAGGGGAAGGACAATGGCATGTTTTCATAGAGAGGGAACTTGAGCAGATGCAAAGGAGAGGTCTAAGTTTAAGGAGATAGGATAGGCAATAGCACGAGTAGAGAGGTAGAGATCGTTCAAGGAGGTTTCATTCGAGGGATTAAGGGAGAGGAGACCACTTAAGCTTCATCGGGGAGATGGTGGAGAAGGAGAAAGGGGGGGCAGACTGTCGCAGCATGAGCGGACAAACTTGAGAAATGAGTTGGTGGGGGAGGGAGGGAGCTTAGGAGAGATGTGGCACAGGAGGTGTAGTAGACATTAAATTAATTTGCTACCAAGCAAGGATCAGATACTAAGGAATTATTTATGTTGAGAACTGGAAGTGGGGGTGGGTGGGAGGAGAGAATAAGGCATGGACCACCCTCGAGCATTTGGATGTGGTGTTTATGTTTGTGATGAGAAAGGGGCGGGTGGTCTTCACCTTCCTAATTTTTATTTATATTATTTGGCGATACATAGTAATCACTATTTTCAGTGGTACCGGGATACTACTGAGGATTTTACTTACCCAAATGTTCCCCAGTGGTTGGAAATTGAATTTTTTCAGTGTAGCCAATTGGAAATTTCCCCATAACACGTCGCTTAATAACTTTCCTCGTGCTCCCCACGATACGCCTCTAGCTACCTCAGTTCAGGTTCACAAACAGCTTTGTTACCTTCTTTCCAATAAAGATGCTTCTCAACCTATATTGGGTAATCCAAACTTAAAGATAACTGGCCAAGTTATTACCTCAGTTTTTTGGCCATATTCCAAGATTAAGTTGATTGTGCCGCTTATCCACACTGTGGTCCTTTTTAAATCTTTGGAGTTTCAATGTATATACAGTATAATGTTCCCACTAAGGATTTTTGGCAAGCTGGAATGGGCAATAGCCTTATTAAGCTTGTAATCACCTATGATACCTATGATTGTTTTAAATATTTACAACTTTCCCATTCTTTATGCCATCATTTTGGGTCTGGGACATGATCTAATGCTCAGGGCCAAAAATTAACTTTAGCCCCTAGAGCACTTTCTCCTCATGATATTTCTTTTTTTTTTTTTTTTTAGTCTCAGCTTTATGACTTACTTCCTATTTAAGATGTCAGGACTGCGAGTTACTGGAAACAAGCTATTACCACACCTGTTGGGGTCTATGACTGTCTGCACATTTGGGGGGATATGTATAAGTTTCTTAAGTGGGACAGATATTGCTATATGCAGTTTCAGCTGTTACATAATCTTTATTATACCCCTGTTAAATTATTTAAAATAGGGAGGGCACCTTCTGATTCCTGTACTCGTTGCTATAAAGGTATCGGTTCTTTGTTACATATCGTGTGGAAATGTGAAAAGGTAATACCCTTTTTGGGACTCCATACATTGACATCTTGATCCTTTGTTGGGGTTAGAGCAAGCATTTTCCTCTGAGATCTGCCTTTTGGGATTGTACAGAGATAAACCATTGAGAAGGCAGCAATATCATATGGCCTTGATATCAGCTTGTGCCCAAAAAGTTATTTGGCATTATTGTTGCGATCAGGCCATCCCTACTTATTTGGAATGGTATAAAGAAATGTTGTTTGCTCTTCAAGCGGGAAAAAATGATTGAAAGTATGGCAGATCGTTTAGCTACTTTTAATGAGATTTGAGAATCTTGAAGAAAGAAGAAGCCAGAAGGGGAAGGAAGGAAACATATTCAATTCAGTGCTTTAGAGTAACTGGTAATTGCTATTTTTCTTTTAAACTTAGAGTGGGCTTTTAGTGACACTATACTTTCTTTGTTGTCTTTACTTATAATTGTTTTGGGGCTGTTGAAAATTTAAAACATAGTGGTGGTGTAATTCTGTGCTGTCTTTAATTGCTGCAAATTTTATTTTGGCTTGTCTGACTGCCCTGTAGTTGGGTGAAGGGTGTTAATTGTCTGGCCTCTGACCTCAGCTACGTGATAACTGGAGGTGGGGCTTAGTCAGAGTTAAATTAGCAAGCAGAGTTTTATTTTCTCAGAAGAAGCCAGAAGGGGAAGGAAGGAAACATATTCAATTCAGTGCTTTAGAGTAACTGGTAATTGCTATTTTTCTTTTAAACTTAGATTGTGGGCTTTTAGTGACACTATACTTTCTTTGTTGTCTTTACTTATAATTGTTTTTGGGCTGTTGAAAATTTAAAACATAGTGGTGGTGTAATTCTGTGCTGTCTTTAATTGCTGCAAATTTTCACCCCTTCCCCAACTCTTAATTATATGCCCTGTTAAATCTGATTGACAGGCGCTAAACACAGGGTATAGTAAGGGGTGTGAAGTAGAGGGGCATAGGGAAGAACCCCCTCAGCACAACAAGTGTTTTGACCCATTTATTTATTTATTGGTTTTTCTTTAAAAAATTATCTGAGGATCAGTGGCAGGATTTTAGGACAGTAAATTAATAAAAGGGAGCTAGGAGAGCTCAGTAGCAGACAAGTAGTGGAATTGCAGTATAATGTGGGGAGTGGTGCAATGCAGTGGCTGTGGGGCAGCCATATTCAGACAGACCTTCTGGACACTGAGGTGCTGCCATATCTGCATGCATCTCTCTGGACTGCGGGATGAGGTAGCCAGACTCAGAGCGGAAGTAAACTGGGTCAGGAGTACCATCACCCCATCCAGGGACCACCCAGTCCAATGCAACTGCCTCAAAGAATGCCGAGAACGAGGAGCACTTGGATGACAGTGGGCTCAGGGAGGGTTAGAGCAGTCAGGCAGAGCACATCCCAGATCCTATTCCACTCAAGAACCATATGCCACACTGGCAAATGAGGACAACCAAATAGAGGTACCCAGAGAAGTGGAAGGAAAGGATGTGGAAGTTAGCCAGGAGGTGACCTCATGGGGAAAGCAGTGGACCCCAGAGGAGGAGGAAGGAACCTGGTGGGGACTCCACTCCTAAGAGGGATCACAGCTAGGAACACAGGAGGGGAGGACAGGGAGGTGAGGTGCTCACCAGGTGCCACGGCATGGAGGGATGGAAGGAAGATCCTGGGGATCACTGGGAAGGCAAGACGGGAGGGTGAGCTGGATGTCATTATCCACCTAGGTACTAATGACCTGGCAAATGGGGAGCCAAAGGAAGTTCAGGAAGAGTTTAGGAAACTGGAGGGTCTCAAGCAAGTAGCTACTTCTGTCACTTCTCAGAAGTACTACCTGTGAGAGGCAAGGGAGACATGGAGTGCATGCACCAGGAACTTTAACTCATGGTTGAAGAACTGGTGCTGTGAGGAAGGGTTTGATTCATTGGTGACTGGGGACCCACCTGGAGGGATGGAGGTTTGTTCAAGCCTGACGGCCTGCATCCATCCTGGAGGGAATCCAAGACTAATGATAAGTTTAAATGCTACATTGACAAGCATTTAAACTAGCAAAGGGGGGGTGTGGCAGGCCAGCAAGGATGGTACCTACTTGCTCACCCCCACAGCTAACAGTGGAACCAGTGAACCAGAGGAGGCTATCTCTGCAAAGCAGTGTGCAAAAGATGAGATTAGTGCCCAAGAGGTGGATAACCCGAAAAGGGGCAAAATCAGCAGAAGGGCAGACAGTAAGGAGAACCAGGGATAAATGAAACCAAGGAAGGGGCTGAGTAGAACAGTGAAACAGACTAGGAGGTCAAATCATGAAAGCCATGTGTGCAAATGCCAGGAGCCTTAGCAACAAGATGGAAGATCTGAGGCTGTCATGGTACAGTCAGACCTGGACATTGTGGCCATCACTGAAACCTGGTGTAATGATAACCACGACTGGGAGATGGCCATACCTGGCTACAACATATTCAGAAGAGACAGAGCAGGCAGGAAGGAGGAGGAGGCACTGTATGTGAAAATGACATAAGGGCCACAGAGATCCAGGAGGAACAAAATGGGGAGAGATACTGTGGGTTAAGCTGGAAAGGAAAATGGGGACAGCCATCCGCACAGGTGTGGTCTATAGACTACCAGCCCAGGAGGAAGAAACAGATAGGGAGTTGATGCTAGCCATCCAAAGGATGGCAGACAAGGTGAGGTAGTACTGGTTGGAGACTCATATTCCAGACGTGGACTGGAGCATCCCAGCAGCAGCATCAACTAGGAGCAGATTTATCCTGACTCCTTCAGGGTGCCTTCCTCAAGCAACTGGTCATGGAACCAACTCGCAGAAGGCAATACTGGACCTTGTGCTCACAAACAGGGACAGTGGATGGGGGAACAGTGGGGAGCACCTGGGAAACAGTGACCACCAGTCATTGTGTTTGAAATCACAGAAAGAGCAGAACCAAACCACACAAAACACGTATCCTGATTTTAGGGGGCAGACTTTGGGAAAATGGGAGATACTTGAAAGAGGCATTAAGGGGAATGGGACAGGAATCAGGGGTTGAGGAACAGTGGGCAGTATTTAAAATGGGATTACAAGAACAACAGAATTATGCATTAAGCAGGTTAGCAAGAAGAAAAGGAAGAGGAGACCATTATGGTTTTCCAAAGAGGTAGCAAAGAAAGTGAAAGCCAAAAGATTGCATTCAGGCAATACAAAAGACACTGGCAGAAGGGGATAGGGAGAAGTACCAGGAGAAGCAAAGGGAGACAGGGAGGTCAGTAAGGGAAGCCAAAGCTCAGACAGAAGAACACATTGCAAAATCAGTGGGTAGAGGGACAAAACCTTTACAGGTACATAAGTGAAAAAGAAAGACAAAGGGAGGATAGTGAGACTGAAGGGGAGGATGGGGCCGTGTGGAGGATGACAACAGTAAAGCTGACATATTGAACAGGTATTTCTGCTCAGTCTTTACTGAGGAAGAGGAGGGTAATGGGTCTGAAGGAGTACAAGGGGTGAGAATGGTGCAGAAATGGACACAAGTCCCTTTACACGAAAAGGGTCCTGAAGGAACTGGAAGTAATAAGAGTTGATAAAGCAATGGGCCAGATGGAAAAATTCAGGGTCCTTAAAGAACTAAGAGAGGTGGTGGCTGAACCTCTGGCTATCCTGTTTAGCCGATCACTGGAAACAGGGAGGTACCCAAAGACTGGAGGACAGCAGATGTAGTCCCCTTATACAAAAGTGGGAACAAAGAGGAAGCAGGGAACTACAGACCAGTCAGCCTCACCTCGGTAGTGGGAAGATCATGGAAGCACTACTGAAGGAGAGATTGGTGGAACATCTAGTTGTCAATGGACTACAGGACCCAAGGCAGCATGGTTTCACCAGGGGAGGTCATGTCAGACCAACCTCGTTGAATTTTTTGACTGGGTGACTAGGGAGGTGGATCAGGGAGGGCAGTGGACATGGCCTATCTGGACTTCAGCAAGGCCTTTGACACTGTGCCACATAGAAGACTATTACACAAACTGGGGAATATGGGTGTGGGCAGGACAGTAGTGGGGTGGGTAGGTAACTGGCTGGGTGGCAGGACACAGGGTGGTGGTAAATGGCTGTCACTCCACAGAGGAAGAGTGACCAGTGGGGTACCACAGGGATCAGTGCTGGGACTGGTCCTATTCAACATCTTCATCAGTGACATTGCGAGGACCTAGAAGGCAGAATTTCACTGTTAGCTGATGACACAAAGCTCTGTAACAGAGTAGACACACCAGAGGGTGTAGACAGAATGAGAAGCGACCTGCAGAAACTTGAAGAATGGTCAGGGGTTTGGCAGTTGAAATTCAATGCAAAGAAGTGCAAGATAATGCATATGGGCACAAAACCCTGGCACAATATATCAGTTGGGGTGAGGATATAGCATGCACCAAGCAGGAAAGGGATCTTGGGGTTGTCATCTGATGACCTCAAGGTGAGAAACAGTGTGACAAGGCAGCAGGTAAAGCAAATAGGATGCTGGGATGTATAGGCAGGGCATCACCAGTGAAAAGGGAGGTCATAATTCCGCTTATACAAGACACTAGTGAGGCCCCACCTGGAGTACAGTGTACAGTTCTGGAGACCATACTCGTAAGGACATAGACAGGGTAGAGAAGGTTCAGAGGAGGGCAACAAAGATGGTGCATGGATTGCATCACAAGTCCTATGAAGACAGGTTGAAGGAACTGAATATGTACTCCTGGAGGAGAGAGGAGAGGAGGGGATATGATAGAGACATACAAGTATCTTACAGGGAGGAACAGGTGCAGGAAAACACTATTTTAAGCGAAAAAGATGTTCCAGGACTAGAGGCATGGGATGAAGTTGGAGGGAGGACGATTCAGAGGAAACATGAGAAAAGAATTTCTTCACAGAACGGGTGGTGGACAAGTGGAACACCCCTGCCAGAGGAAGTGGTGGGGCTGAAAACAATCACAGGATTTAAGAATGCATGGGATAGACATAAAGGAATTCTGGAGGTCAGGGGTACGGGGCAACAGACTTCTAGGAAAACAAACTGAACTTACAAGCTCAAATGGGAAGACTGGGTGGGCCATAGGCCCTTATCTGCCGACACTGTCTATGTATCTATGTATCTATGATATACATTGCTTTCATTACATGTTTGATTAGGAGCCTCTTTTTGTCTCCCTTTTATTTATGGCTTTTTGTATTATCTGTGCCGTATGGGGTCCCTTGCTTTGGTTTTGCCATTTGAATTGTTCTTGTTTTTCCTTATTTAAGCCTTCTTTTGGGACAAGTATATGTATCTAGCTCCAGAGTTATGGAGTGGTGGGAGGGTTTTTTTCCTTCATTTTGTTTTTTTTAGGGTTGGGGTTAGTTTGTTGTTCTTCAGTTGTAATTTGTTATTGTTTTTCATTACTCTTGTTTGTTGTTCCCTGTTTATTGGTTTCTTATGTGCGGTAGAGTTGTATTTTCCTTTTATTAAAATTTGAATAAAGTATATTCAGTTTAAAAAAAAAAAAGAAAATGCATTGCAGGCCTAAGTACCTGTTGTACTTACTGTGTAAGCCATAGAGTTACAACTAATACAATTTTTGTTTTGTGCACATACATTTTAAACAAGCATTTGTCAGTGCTGAATGTTGCTTGCTTATATGTGTTGTTTAGGTATTTGGAAGTGAAAGTACCATGCCTAAGAACTAAAAACTAAGACCCCCCCTCCCAAGATATCCATTGTATTATTACAGCAATCAAAACGGCATAGCTCAGTACTTAGGTCAGTTAGAGAAATAAACAGAACAACTAAATCTGTATTATTACAGCAATCCTAAAAGTATTCAATCATTGCTTTGTCTCCACTCCAGAGACCCTGCTGTAATATAGGACCACAGAGGACCATGGGAAGGAGGGAGGGTGTGCAACTCTAAAGTCCCGGCAGAGCTCCATTGAGCTCGTTCACTCCCCCTCTCTCACTCGCTCATTCTATTTCTCCCGACGCTGCAGGCTGCCCTTTTGTATTGGGCTCCTACTTGTGTTGGTGCCTTTTTCTGCCCACAAAGAAATCTGCAGCAGTCCTGACAGAGCTCCATTGAGCTCGCTCACTCTCCCTTTGTCACTCGGTCCTTCTGTTTCTCCCGACGCTGCAGGCTGCCCTTTTGTACTGGGCTCCTGCCTGTGTTGGCACCTTTTGCTGCTCACAAAGACGTTCACAGCTGTCCCAACAGAAATCCGTTGAGGTTGCTCACTCCCCCTCTCTCACTCGCTCATTCTGTGTCTCCTGGCGCTGCAGGCTGCCCTTTTGTACTGGGCTCCAGCCTCCACTGGCGCCTTTTTCTGCCCACAAAGAAATCTGCAGCGGTCCTGACAGAGCTCTGTTGAGCTCGCTCACTCCCCCTCTCTCAGTCAATCATTTCATTTCTCCCGGCACTGCAGGCTGCCCCTTTGTACTGAGCTCCAGCCTGTGTTGGTGCCTTTTTCTGCCCACAAAGAAATCTGCAGCAGTCCCAACAGAACTCTGCTGACCTCACTCACTCCCCCCTCTTACTCACTCGTTCTGTTTCTCCTCCCGCTGTAGGCTGCCCTTTTGTACTGGGCCCCTGCCTGCATTGACGCCTGCATTTTGCCCACAAAGAAATCCACAGCAGTCCCAACAGAGCTCCGTTGAGGTCACTCACTCCCCCTCCCTCACTCACTCTGTTTCTCCTGGCACTGCAGGCTGCCCTTTTGTACTGGGTTCCTGCCTGCGTTGGCGCCTTTTTCTGCCCACAACAAATCAGCAGCAATCCCAACAGAGCTCAATTGAGCTTGGTCACTCCCCCTCTCTCACTTGATCTTAATGTGTCCCAAGCACTGATTTCCCAAAGCGACTGTGCTGTTATGCACTGGAAGCGCAAAAACTTATTTCAGCCAGGATGTGAAAAATGACAGCTGCACTGTTCATAAGGAGGTGTGAAAAAATGCCAGTGTTGAAAATCTGGCTTGAAAATATTACTAATTTGCAAAGTTACAAGGGTGCGTGGAAACTGTGCAATGCACGCTTGTAACACAATCATTTTATGGACTTCATCACCAAATTTTCAACATAGTCATTTATGAACAGTGGCACTGTGATTTTCTTAATGTGTCCTGAACACTGATTTCCCACAGCGACCGCTCTCTTCAGCGCTGGAAGCGCGAAAACACATTTCAGCCAGGATGTGTAAAATGACAGCTGTACTGTTCATAAGTAGGTGTGGAAAAATGGCAATTTTGAAAATCTGGAGTGAAAATATTATAAAGTCGCAAAGTTACGAGCATGCGTGCAAACTGTGCAATGCACGCTCCTAACAGTCATTTTCTGGACTTTCATCACAAAATTTTCAACATAGGCATTTTAGGACCTCTGCTCATGAACAGTGTCACTGTGATTTTCTTAATGTGTCCCGAACACTGATTTCCCCACAGCGATCACGCTATTCTGCGCCAGAAGTGTGAAAACACATTTTGGCCAGGATGTGAAAAATGACAGGTGTACTGTTCATAGGAGGTATGGAAAAATGCCAATGTTGAAAATCTGGAGTGAAAATATTGCAAATTCATGAAGTTACGAGTGCATAGCAACTGCGCAACGGACGCTCGTAAAACAGTCATTTTTGGGATTTTTTCCACCAAATTTTCAACATAGGCTTTTTGAGAGCCCACCTCATGAACACTGTCACTGTCATTTCATTAATCCATCCCGAAAGGTGATTCCATGCAGTGACGATGAAATCACCTTTTGGGACCGAATAACGCCATGACAGTGTCTGAATTCATGAGGAAGGGTCCTAAAAACCCCATGTTGAAAATGTGGCACCAAAATTCCAAAGGATGCCTGAGATATGCATCAAAGTTGAAAAAACCCTATTTATGCCACTATACAGCTTACCAGCATTTCTTCAGTTCGCGGTCGGCTTTGATGAATGCAGACGTGTTCCCCAGTCCACTGAAGATCGTTAAGCGCACGACCTTCAGGTAAGTATGGGGTGAGAGGGGTGGGGAGGCAGGGTGTGCAGAGGGTGGGGGCAGGTTGGGGGCAGGGTGACGGACTCGAGGGACCATTTTCTTGTTTACAGGGTAAAACAAAAAAAACATTGCGGGACTGTTTTTTTTATTATTTCAGGTACATTTGGTATGCTGGGGTGGGCTCCCAGCATGCCACCTGAGTGGTTTGGGGGGGCTGTAGCCGTCAGGGGATTGTAACCCCCATCGGCACATACAGAGGAGGTGGGAGAGCCGAGGGGGACTGGGCACCCCCCTCGGCGGACAAAACATTGGGGAGGAACATTAAGCCGACAGGGAGTGGGCTCCCCCATCGGCAACTTCAGCAGGCAAGGGGGACTGAAGCCAATGGGGATTGGTGCCCATCAGCAAAGAAAAAGGGGGATGATGTGCGAGATTAGGCACCCCTCGGCATACAGCAGAAACGTGGGGGTGGGGACATTATGTCGACAAGGACTGGGCTCCCCGTCGGCAAACTGGGTCGGGGCCATGCAATGAGGGGTTGCTCCTTCATTGTAGCAGATGACGCTGCAATGACGAGGCAGCCCCTGATTGCAGCAGCTAAAATGTGTCAAGGTGGTGGCATGCTGGCTGAACTAGTGTCAGCAACAGCGTTCCACCCCATTGGGGAACACGGGCCACGTCTCCAAAGGCAGTGGGGGCATTGGCCGCAACACCGCACCTCCACAACCTGCTTCTGCAGCAAGCTGCCACAACATTTTTCTTGCGCATGCACACAAGCAGCATAAAAATGAATTGCTTCCGGTTCAGATTGTATGACTGTGTAATAACTTGCTCCCAAAGTCCCTTTAGGACTCCTCATCACCAGAGTTTAGTAGCTGCAATTATTAAGCAAAGCCCTTTCAAATTTTTTCTAACCTTTTACCTGCTGCCAGTGTATCACTGAACAGATATACTCGGCCTGCATAAGACTACCATTACTAGACTGGTAGTTGCAATGTGCATAAAGCCTTGAGCATTCACAGTCTGTTAAGGACTGAGTTGAACTCCTTATGCCTTTGCCTTGTAGCATAGTTAAGGCTGGGAAAAAGAACTGTCGAGAACTCTGTAAACTACGGAGTCCCCTTCTTTTTTCGCTTGCGTTAGGATGTTTTCACAAACGTGGGGCTCACTGGTTACCATCAGTATGGTTCAGGGCATATCAACTTTGTCTGTCTGATGTCTAGGTGTGATACAATAGGTGTTATGGATACAGTTTTGTGAGTCCAGGTCCAGGAAAGATGTTAATAAAGTTGTTGTAACACCTACTATATCATGGTCCTCCACCTCTTCTGGTAAGTCCAGGAGCTTTATGTTAATCTGACAGGCTGAATTTTCTAGGTGTTTGAGATGAAGTCTCAACATTTTATTTTCCTGTAGTACCCCAGATACGACAGTCGTGGATTTATCAACAGCCACGGCCATCTATGCCATCTTAGTCTTTATAGTCGTAACCGTTGATTCAAGTAAGGTAACTCTGATTGAATGAGTCCACTTATCAACCTTTTTATCTATTATTTGCATCAAGTTTGTAAGTTCTTGAACAGCCTTTAGATCAGTACCCAAGGTCAGCTCTTCACTGTTGGGGTATCTAGCTCGGCGTCTCCATGTGGCAAGACAATTATAATTATTTTTGATCTGTGTAATGAGTTGTGTGCTCTGCTTCTTTCTCTACATAACTGTTGAGGACTCCCACTGTGCCATGTGGTTCTTTGCCATCGGTCACCTTCTGGCCTTTCTGCATGCCTTGAGTGGGATACCCCCATGGTTTTCCATCTCAAGAGTCTAAAGTTCACCAATGCTTTTTCCAGAAGAGTCTTACACAGAAACATAGAATTTGATGGCAGAAAAGTACCCGGATGGTCCCTGCTTAGTCTGCCTCCACAGACCCTAAATGGTCTCCAGCAACCTTCCCTCCTCCCTGACTATTTTGTAATATTCCCCTGTGTCTATCCCATGCATGCTTGAAAGTCCCCCACTGTTTTCACCTTCGCCAGTTCCTCTGGCAACCTTTTCTGGGTGTCTACAACTCTTTCAGTGAAGTAGTGCTTTCTCACATCCCTCTTAAATTCTACCCTCCCCCCAGCTTCATTGCATGCCCTCTGGTCCTGGTGCTCTTTCTCATTGAGAGATAATCTCTCCTGCGCCCTGTTCACCCCTGTGAGGTACTTGTAGGTCTCTATAATGTCCACTCTTGCTCTCTTCTCTTCCAGGGTGTACATGTTGAGATCCCTCAGTCTCTCCTTGTAGGGCTTTTGATGCAATCTCTGCACACTCTTGGTTGCCTTTCTATGGACTGCCTTCACCCTGTCTATGTTCTGTCTGAGATGTGGCCTCCAGAACTGGACACAATACTCCAGGTAGGGTTTCTTTAGCAAGAGATACAATGGCAACACCACCTTCCTCTTCCTGCTGGAAATAACCTCTCCCTATGCATCCTAGCATCCAGCTGGACCAACCTACTGCTTTTTCACACTGCCCCACCACTTTGAAGTCATTAGATATGGTTTCAGTTCCCACTTGCTTCCAATCATTTTTTCTCAGCAAAGTGCGCATTCATGGTGGGACTGGTAAGGTAAGGTATGGGGATCAACACCTTGCAACACCCACTTGATGATGCCAACAGGGTACTAAAATCTTTCCATCAATTGAGCAAACAGTATAACCTACCTAAACAGTGCCTCTGGGGTGGCCCAGTGGCACTGAGGGTTGAGGTGCTGGATGCCACACCTCACGCCACGCCGGTGACCCGAGTTCGGGAGTGAGCTTGGGCGCCGGGGGTCGACAGGGAAGGGATCAGATTGAGCACCCAATGGGCTGCTTTCCTGTTCTGAGGGAGGGTGTTGGGATGCCTGGCGCTCTGGCTGCCCCTGGTGGAGATCAGAGGTGCCACAGAAGTGCCTGGTGCACGTTACAGCGTGCCCGACACTGGCAGGGGGTTGCTGTGTGCCAAGCGTCAGGGGATGCTCATGCAGGGAGGGGGGAGGGAAGGACAGAAAAAGGAAAAATCTGTCTTGGAGGGAATAGGCGACGGCACCTATCCTCCGTGCCAGCCAGGCCTCATCACTCCTCCATCCGAGCTCCACCTGCTTTCCAGAATCTGTCTTACTTAGAGAGCCCAAGAAAGGAGTTGGGCTACCCTCCCCGGGCAGGTTAAACTGGGGTGCTGGCAGCAGGAGGAGGGGAGGGAGAGAGGGCACCAGACCGCAGAGGACCTCAGGCAGGGCAGGTACAAGGAAAGGATGCCTGAGAGAGTTCCCCCAAGCTGAGACCAGAGGGAAAAAGAGTCGACAACAACAACAACAACAAAAAAACAGTGCCTCTGGAGATACCTCCAGCTGAGGCATGCCTTAGAACCAAGGCTAGGCTCACAATTCCAGGTAACCCAAGCTGGAACTTCTGGACTCTGCCCAATACTATTGCAGAGTGCAACAGGGAAAGACAAACCACATTTACAGACAACTCATTAAACAAGTGTCAGATCCCTCAGAAGGCTCAGAGTACAATGAGGCAAGGAACTCCAGACTGAGCTAACCCCTCAGTAATGGGAGTGCTGTTGGAGGCATCTGGTTTTGGGAATCAAGGGCTCCAAGAACAGATTTATCCAACAGGACAGGACATCCTACACAGATGGCACAAAACCCCAAAAACACTTCATAAATGTGGTCTCATGGATAACGACCTGTGCTGGAGCTGTAGAGAACATGCTGGTACCATTATGCATTTGATCTGGTCATGCCAAAGACTACAAACAGTACTGGACAAAACACAATTCTGCAAAGCAGTTACACCACACCTTTCACACCGTCACTAATCATGCTAGGGTTGACCAAGGGGTAGCCAACTTACTAACAACACCTATTTTGATCCGCAGAGATAGGTAGCTAGTGGGAGCAATAATAACAGCCAAGAGGGTGATTCTCAGGGCACTGGAAGACATAGCAGCATTGGATGTTCAGAAGTGGCTCCTAGAGCTAGGCTAAACAGAACATTATGAAGGGGTTCTGTTCACCCCAGAGGCAAACTGGTGGAGATTACTTGCATCTTGGTCAAGTGCCTGACCTCAGACTACTGTAGAAATCCCACAGGGCATTTCATGCCAGTATACCTCCTTTCCCATACTGGGAGGCAGCACCTTAGATGGTAAGCACCTCTTACATTGGGATATACCAGCTCTTAGCTCCTTCACCCACCCTGGATCTAAGATTAGGTCTGGAAAGAGAACTGCACTTGGAATGAACAGCTGTAGATAGGGACAGGTGTGATAGGCACTGCTCCCACAGATAATTGGTTTATTATAACTGTTTGATGTACTGCTTAAAGCTTTTTAGAGCTGTATTTCCATGGGACTATGCCCTGGCTAGGACTTCATTCATCTTCCATCTCATTACCTTATCTTACACGTACTTTCTGTGACATGCATATACTTATTACGGCATCTACAATACAGTATTTGCAATTTAACTGCTTGTATCTGTTGCACATTGTAAAGCTGCAAACTGAATAAAAGCTTTTATTATAAAAAGAAATGCGTATTCCCAAGTGGTTTAATGTGCAACATCAGCTCCTTCCTGAGAATCCACAGGCAGACATTATGTGAGATTAGCTTGATAATCTTCGTACAAAGGTTTCAAAGGACTGTCTAGTACAATATGTGGTAAGAAAGCAATTAAGAACAAATAAGCAAGGTATGAGTTAGTTTATAGTTACGGTAAAGGTAATTTAAAGGTCATTGAGGTAAATAGATTGCCACCTACCTACATTCCTTTTAAAGCTACAGAATAATGACTATGGGGGCAGTCCTGAGTAGTGTGACCTGGTGATTAGAGCACAGAGCTGTAAACCTGAAAACCCAGTTTGAATTCATCTTATCCACTTGCCCATCACGTTACCTTGTGCAAGTCAGAACCATGGATGTCTCAGAGGAGCTTTGTATGAACATAAATATTGAACTTGTTTCATATTATAGTACACTATATGGTTAGCCTCTCTTGTGGATGGATTTCTAATACATGCAACGTTTTTTGTTGTAGAACAGTTCAAAGGTCACCAAAAGTTAAGTACAGTTCAAAGGTCACCAAATGTTGCTGTAGTACAGTAGTATCATCACTGCTATAGTAGAATAAGTTTTCCCCTGAAGTTTGTGCAGTCTCTCCCTCATGAAACTTACCTGCTCCCCATCACTCGAAATCTAATCGGTCATTCATATTTTAGATTTTAAAAGACATTTTTACCTTGTTTTCACTAAGAACAGAAGTAGTACAGCCAGCTCAGTATTACAACCCATATACTATAAAAAATTATATATGGGCAACCAAAACACCACTCAGCATGGGTTTCTGTCTTGGGGATGAGATGAAATCAGGAATGTCTGGAGCTTCGCTCTCAAGATCCATATGCTGTCATCTCTGTAGAAACACAGCCCAAAAGGTCATTTTTTGCAGTAATAGCTCTGTATCCACCTTGTCCAGGGGTGGCTGTTCAGCCCTGTCCCCGTCACCTTGAGCTAGCCACCGCCTCCCTGAGACCTACCTTAGTCAGGAGTCCTCCCACTAATATCCCCTCATGTCGGGGCCAAAGGGAGGAGGGCCATCCTCACCCCCCCCCAATGCACACAAATCCAGTGCAGACTGAGTCTCTGTCCTGGGTGAAAGTGTGGACCTAGGCAGATCGGGCGAGGCTTCATTAAGCCCCCGACTCTTTTCTGCCCCTTTGTCTCCCTGCCCCTGTAGTAGGATGTCCAGTGTGAGCCTGGAGGTGCTCCCACAGAATGGTCCTTGCTCCCTCCCTTCATGCTGCCAGCACTGCACTACCACCTGGACTCCACTTGGTGGCAGTCATAGGCCGGGCTGCCCCCCCCCCCCCGGGAGAGGAGTCTCCTGCTCCCAGGTCAACCCCTGGCAACTGGAGTTTGTTCCTGAACTCAGGTTGACGATATGCAAAAACATAAAGCGCAAGCAGTGCCTCAGCCATTTGTACCACTGGACAAAAAAAAAAATACGGTAAAGGTCATTTAAAGGTCATAGAGATAAATAGGTTGCCACCTATCTACATTCTTTGTAAATCTACAGAGTAATGACTGTGGGGCAGTTCTGAGTAGTGTGAACTGGTGGTTGGAGCATAGTACCATAAACTAGTAAACCCAATTTGAATTCATCACATCCACTTGCCCGTCACGTTACCTTGTACAAGTCAGAACCACTGAAGTCTCAGAGGAACTTTGTACTTATTTTAGCTTACAGTTTGTATATTATTCTGTTTATTGTCCCCTTCCTCTGTATAATTTAATTTGAAAAAAGTGTTGGCTTTGATGCAGCAAAATGGAGGGGGGGGGGTAGTGCCCTGGTACCTTAACCATATGTTTCTGTTCAATCACACACCAGGAGCCACCCCACTAATTTTACTAAATTGTGTAGTAAATACAGGGGTTGAGCTTGCAAACTTTTTGTACTGATTTGAATGTAGGAGAATTGTGGCCTTCTTCTAATTGCTAAGGTCCCTATTAGACACCTGTGAGCCTTTCATTGGCCAGAACACACTGTGAGTAACGAAGCCAGGAGAGTGGTCTCTTCAGAAACATAGAGGAAGCAAGGAGACCTCAGCTCTGATATGGCAAGTTACAATGTGATGTTTTTTACCTGACCAATGGAGGTGGTCACTTTGCCAAACTGGTCAGGCTTAATCATGGTTCAGCTGGATGATGAGAACCAAGAGCACTTCCAAAAATATGAAAAGTAAGAACATAGGAGTTAATTTGAAAAAAGTGTCGGCTTTGATGCAACAAAATTGGGGAGAGGGTAGTGCCTTGGTACCTTAACCATATGCTTGCCTACACTGGACATCACAATAGCCTGTTTGTCACATCACGGTCTGTTGCTATGGAAACGAATGCGATGTCACAAGCAGAGGATTGTAAAGTCTGGTGTTGACAAACAGCCATAGAGGACAGTGATCATGTTTTCATGGTAATATGCATAATTATTTGATAATATGCATAATTATTAGAAAAAAAAGCGGCACCTACTTTCAGAAAATATTTTTACTGTAAGCTGTAATGTGTAAGAAAATTATGTTTGGGCTAATTAATCTCTGTGTATAGCCTTCTCTGTCTCTCTCCCCTACCCCCACAAGACACACACACACACATATAAAGGGCAGCTTGTATGTTTGGGATGACAAGTAACTCCAATTTGTTGTCTCTCCCGAGGGCTTGGGATCAGAAAACAATGTTGAGGAGCAAGACTTGGCTAATCATTTACCATTTTATGGTCGGAACATTTTCAGGAAGTCCTGACACCCCCTGAATTGCCCTTCTGTATTGCGGTCCATAAAACAGCCATTTGATTGAGTATAATGGGTTACGAGGCTGCAGCTGGTACTATTACTCAGAAGGTGGAGTCGGGTGAGAGGACCCATGCACAATAAGTTTGTATAACACATCTCCAACTTTCACTTTTAGGGGAAGTAATACATTTATAGATCAAATCCAAAAGTGAAACTTGGGCTTGTGATGTATAAGCACAGCAGGTCCCCCAGCGTACTCTCCCTTCCATCTATGTGTACCGCACATCATCTTGTTACCCACTATGTATGATAATGTAGTTTTGTGGGTGAGGCTACGAGGGGGGGCTCTGTAATAGCTCAGAACATCTTGATTACAATCAAACCATAAAATGAATTAATTTCGTACTAGTATAAAAACTGGGTCTGTATATTTTTCCAAGACCCTGGGACATGCAGCACTTTGAAGTGACTGAGTGAAAGTCATCTTTCACTTTCCCTCTATTTTCCTTAACCCTACTTAATCTCATTACTGCCCTCTGTTTTTCTAATGCACCTTACTTGCAGATTGTTTCAAAATGAGCTCTGGCAGGAAAAATGGCCCAGCTCTGCAGGACAGATCTCCACGGTACCTTGGACCAAGCCAGCCAGAGAATAAGAGACAGGAGAAGAGGCGCACAATAAAGAGGCGTACCACATCAAAAACTGCTACAAAAATATTCAATTTAATGGGAAAAAACATCCCAAAATACAAGCACAGTGACGAGGTTCACCGACCAAGTGCCCTAATGACAATCTGGTCGAAGCGCCAGAGCAATTGATCAGTGAACCTTGCTAGTGTGCTTGTTGTTTGAAACATTTTTTCTCAATCAATCAATCAAACTTTATTTAACCAGGCAGTTGCATCATTGAGCAAGCTCATTTTCAAGATGGTCCTGGACACAGAGGACACTTTTACTTACAGCAGACAACACTTCATACAAAAGTAGACATCGGTACAGGCAGTTACAATATACAAACTCAGTACTTGGATGAATCAGACATGTAAAGCAAGTGCAAATATAAGCATTTAAAGTGCAGCGTATACAGGTTGTAGCCTATAGAGCACAAGTGAGGAGAGGAAGGAGGGACATAGAGAAGGGCAGTGGGAAGAAATGGTATCAGACACACAGTAGAGAGGGAAAATAGGGCAGCCTAATAGCATGAGGCCCCCTGCAAAGCTAATTGATGAGAAGGGTTAGGTAGGAAGGGGAGCTGGTTGCCCTAAAGGGATGCTGGCCAACACGGGAAATAGGCAGCCCAGGATTACAGAGATTAATGGACTCAGTTGAGCAGGGTAAGGCTTTGCCTGAAACAATCACACACCATTTTCAGGCCTCTATACAGCAGCCCCTAAATATAAAATGGCTGGGCAGCAGGAAGATTTTAAGTAATATTTGCATGTTATTCCAAAGCGCTGGTAAAAAGGAGCTAATGGCAGTTGAGCCAAGACATATCCTGGTTCGTGCTAGTTTAAGGAGGACAAAGGAGGAGTTCCGTAGTCCATAGGCACCCTTTGAACGTTCAAACAGGTCACAGATATAGGGTGGTAGTTTGCAGGACAAAGCCCGGAATAGCCACAGGAGGGTGTTTATTTGCCTCCTTGTGGAGAGGGATAACCAATCTAATGCTTGGTACAATGAGCAGAGAGGAGTCTGCAAGGGCAAGTCAAGAACAAATCTCAATGTGCGATGATAGAGGGAATCCAACTTTTGGAGCGCATACTTGGGGCAATGGCTGTATAGGAAGTCGGTGTAGTCAATCAGGGGAAGAAAGGTTGTTTGAACCAACCGCTTTCTAGCTTCCAGGGTGAGTAGGCATCTTATGTGGTAGAAAATACCGAAGTGCTGCCTTAGCTTTTTTGTTAACTCACTTAGATGTACACCGAAAGTGAGTTTGTTATGCAACCAGACTCCCAGATATTTAAATTTATCCACTAGCTCTAGTGGTTCATTAAGGAGGGTAATAATCTGTGGGGCCCAGGTATCTCTGTATTGTGGGATGGAGAGATAATCATAGCTTTTGGTTTTTTTTGCATTAAGCAAGAGCTTTAATTTCATCAGGTTGTACTGGAGGATGATAAAATCCTGCTGTAGCTTGTTGTACGCAATGTCCAAGGAGGGGTTAGTCGTGCATAGGACTGTGTCATCTGCGAAGAGATAAACGTTTCCAGCAACCAGGCCAGAGTCGATGCGGTTGACGTAAAGGGCGAAGAGGATAGATCCCAAAATGGAACCTTGTGGAATGCCTCGGGGCAGTAATTTTAGTGGGGAGAATTCTCCTTGGGCTTTAATTTGCTGTTTACAATTTGTGAGGTAGCAGCGGGAACCACTTTACTGCAGCAGAGGTTAAACCGATGCTACTCAGGGAATCAAGAAGTATGGAATGATCAACTGTATTAAATGCTTTGCTGAGGTCAAGGAAGAGTGCATAGATGTGCTGTTTACTGTCCAGAGCTTTTAGCCAGTCATTTGACACTTTGGCAAGAGCAGACACGGTACTGTGCTTGGGTCTGAAACTTGATTGGACTGGATTGATGATTTTCTCACGAGCCAAGAGAGAGTTTACAATTTTTTTTCAAGTAGCTTGGATAAAACAGGAAGCAATGTAATAGGCCTATAGTTGTTCAAGTCAGTGGGGTCTCCTGACTTGAACAGGGGGATAATTTGCACAGTTTTCCAACTAGGCTTCAATTCCCTTTGGGGTAATGAGCTGTTAAAGAGATGGGCAATTGGAGCTGCCAGATAATAAGAACCTGATTTTAAGAAGAAGGGTTCAAGCGAATCGGCACCAGCACTCTTTTTGGTGTCCAGCAAGAGGAGCAGATCCTTCACCTGTTTGTAGGAGACTGGGTGGAACATGAAGAGGGGGCGGTCAGTAGGGGAGGCTATGGTTGGTCTAGTAACTATGCTGACGGTGCTTGTAATGCTCAGTTTACTAACAGGTGACGTGTTGAATGCGAGGCCTGCAGTGGTGAAGTGGTTATTGAGCTGATCAAGGATCTCGGACCTATCTGTGAAGGTGTTCTTTACCACAATTTTAGCTGGTAGTGGGTGGCAGGGGAATGTCCATCAACCTCTCTCAGTATCTGCCAAAAAATTGGTGGATCAGGTTTTTGTTTGCCTCCAGGGCTGACTGGAAGAACCGTTGTATTTCCAACCTTACCAGTTTGGTGCAGGCATTTCTGGCTCATTAAAGAGCAGCTGACACCTTCAAGAGAACTTTAACAAAACATAAAATTTAGATAAAGTTAAGTTTGAATTTCACATTAGTTCTTTATTCCTCTTCCCCATTATTCTTTATTCCTCTTCCCCATTATTTATTGCTGAGGTCATTTGCATGGAAATGGGCTTTTTGCTCCCAAAGAATTCATCTATTTCTGTTGCTGTCTCCATACCTGAGGTCATAATGCACTGCTTGTGACATCACAGTTACTCTCATGGCAACAGATTGTGATGTCACAACAGAGCATTTTGACTTGAAGCAGGGGAGTAAGCTATAGAGGCAGATTAACTTTAAAGTAACTGCAAGGGATAAAAATCATGTATTCATGCACGTTATCTCAGTAATAAATAGTGGAGAGGAGAAATCTAGAATATATATAGGCCCGGATATTCAGACTGCGCCAGGCTGTGACACAAGCCTGGGTGCAGCGCAACTTGGCTGCGCAGGGGTGTTGACAGGGTGATATTCAACAGAGCTGTGCCATGGCACAGCATCGTTGAATAGCGTTCCCTGGCCAACCACAGTGCGCATGACGCAGTGGCACTGCACCAGCGCAAGTGTCCAGAGTGGAGCAGTGGGGATGCACTAGTGCAAGTTCCGTTGCGCTAGGCGCAACAACTGCAATATTCAAAAGTGCACATGCAAATGGGGCCATAATGCATGCAAGGTGCAAATGGGGCCATTTGCATGTCATTATGGCCCCATTTGCATGCAGGTGCGCCAATCCCCGGCGACTTGCACCCTGCCAGGCTGCAGCCGTCGGGGACCGACGTCCCCTACACATAGCGGCAAAGTGTTCCACTGCCCGATCGCGGGCATATGTAGACTATTAGAATCATCCTATATCCCTGGTGGTCCAGTGGACCACTCACAGCCTGATCGAGGGCATAGGTCTGTTTAAAACATTTAACACTATCCCTGGTGGTCCAGTGGACTGCTTGCAGCCTGATCGCGGGCATAAGTCTGTTTAAAACATGTAACACTATCCCTGGTGGTCCAGTGGACCACTCGCAGCCCGATCGCGGGTGTCAGTGAAGAATAATGCAACACCAATCCAAACCTGGTGGTCTAGCAGTGCCCCCTCCCCACCCACCCACTGAGCCACCCGCCTACTCCACCCAGTCAGTGGCAAGCGGCAGCTCCCACCCACCTGCCACCCCGCTGCCCGCCAACTGACACCGCAGACGGTAGGGCTGAACACCCATTCACATGCCTGGACTGTGTAATACAGTATGGCTGCATGCCCATTGGCTCACGCTGTAGACCAATGGGTGTACAGCCCTACTGTACGTGTCAGTCAGCGGCAGCAGAACAGCAGGCGTGGTGGGAGCTGCCACCCACCACTGACCAGGGGAGGAGTGGGGCGGTGGGGCTCAGTGGGCAGGTGGGGAGGGGGGGTACCGCTAGACCACCATGGTTGGATTGGTGTTGCATTATTTTTCACTGATGCCCGAGATTGGGCTGTGAGCGGTCCACTGGACCACCAGGGATATGAGACATTTATATTTCTCAACATATGCCCGTGATCGGGCTGCGAGCGGTCCACTGGACCACCAGGGATAGCGTTACATGTTTTAAACAGACTTATGCCCGCAATCGGGCAGCAAGTGGTCCACTGGACCACCAGGGATAGTGTTGCATGTTTTGAACAGACTTATGCCCGCAATCGGGCTGCAAGCGGTCCACTGGACCACCAGGGATATAGGACTATCCTTCTTCTATGTATGCCCACGATCGGGCATGGGGGGGTGCCGCCACGAAGTGCAGCCGGAGCTCGGGTAGCCACCCACAGGTGGCCAGCTGCCATGTTGCGCCCTGCAATACGGCAGCTCACCTGTGGGTGGCCAGCTTTTGCTCCTTTTTTTTTGGGCTCACCTGTGTGCAGCGCAGCTAGGGGTTGCACATGCATGAACTCAGCACATCCTGGGCTGAATATCGGGATGTGCGGAGTATGCATGGGCACACCCCCCCTACCTGCACCGCATACATTACTGATGCGCTCCGGCCCATCGGGATTTGTGCCAGGCTCAATCCCCGCTTGAATATCGTGGCAAGCACATTGTGGTTAAGATGGTGCAACAGTGTTGCACCATGTGCAACCCTTCTGAATATCCGGGCCATAGAATACAAGCAGAATTTTAACTAATTATTATGTTTTTCAAAGTTTTCTTTGAGGTGTCAGTAACTCTTTAAATTGAGTATTTTTGCAGCTGTTTTGTTGTGTGTACCGCTCCTTTATTCTGTGCCTCTTTCAGACTTTGGTTTCAAAATGGAGCTTGGAATGCAAACAAATGAAGTGATTGGCAGCCAACAAAGGAAGGGGTTTTACTTCCTGTGTCAGCTGTCAGTCACTTCTTTTGCTTGTGTTCCAAGCGTTGCCTTTAAAAGTGAGTCATTTTATGGTAGATAGGGCCTGGAGGGAACTAGCATATCTTAAAGTGGTATCATCAAGGCACAGGTCAGGAAACATATAAAAAACAGGAGCAGTTTCAAAATTTGCAAATAGTGTTTTATTATTAAAAAAAAAATTTGTGCAGTATCACTATTTACAATGACAGTACAAACACAGAAGGAAGAGTCTTTCTTCTGAGTTTTTCTTCTCAATTTCCAGTCTCAGTCTCTCAGTCTCGGTCTCTCTCTTGCACAAGCATTGCTGCTCTTTTTACAAGTCAGTGCCTGGGAAACTTGTTAAGAGAACATTCTGCTTCTCACACAGTGTTCTTGTCAATTTCAGCAGGTGCAGCAAAAAGAACATTGTGACCCAAAACTGACCTCTTGTTGACAGCTCTGGAAATATTTTTCAAACCAGCATCTCAGGTTAACCCCTTGAATTCCAGTTTTTGCAATCATTTCAACAGTATAACTATATACAGTTTTAAACAAAGGGATCCCAGTATTAGTGATATTTCCACATGAAGAGTCACATATATTTTTATACCCGTGAATATGCAAGGGGGGAGAAAAGACAGGCTGGAACTTGAAGCAAGGGAAGGCAGAGAGATAGCGAGAGGTGGACAATTGTAAAAAACGTTGGAGTGATCAGTTACTAGGTCTCACCAGAAAATGTAGTTGTGTAACCACACACGAGACAAAAATGAGAGGATAGAACAGACCCTTGTGTTTAAACTCTTTCTGCATGGTCCAGCCTGGTGGCACTGAGGGTTGAGGTGCTGGACACCATACCTCGCGACACACCGGCAACCCGGGTTTGGGAACGGACTCGGGCCGCCAGGGGCTGGCAGGTGAGAGAAAGGATTGAGCATCCAATGACTGCTCTCCTTCCTCTGGGGTGGGTAGAGGGCATTGCATCGCACTGCAACAGCAACTGGTAAAGGCCAGTCACACTACAGCAGCATGTGCGGCATGGGAGGAGCACGGCAGGCGTCAGCACTACGTGCTCAGATGCCATTGCACGTCTGGCTCCCTAGTGGGAGAAAAAATGGAAAGTTGTGGGGGCGATCTCCACAGCTAATGCCCATGCCCTGTTCCCCTGGGACCTGAGAGATGTGCTTATCCAGGGGTGCAGAGTGATGAAAGGCCAGCCCCTGTGGGTGTGGGTTTGTGTGTGGCCCGTGTGCACAACCGGGTCTGGGGACACAGGTGTCAGTGGCTGGAGATCATGGGGGCCACTCCGCGGAGGTGGAAAAAGAACAGTTGTGATAAAAAAAATAAACTCTTTCTGCACAACAGCTGGGATGGATCTTATTTAGCCCTGTCACATACCCCCCTCTTTAAGAGGGAATCTGTTTAAAAAAAAAAAAAAAAAAAAACAGGTTTTCAAAACATTCTTTAAATTTTCCTTTAACATTACAGTAGCTTATAATCTTTACAGTTCAGTGCAATGTAGCACAGCAAACAGAAGTTTCAACTCACATTTTTTCAATCTTCGGAATTCTCAATTCCTGATCCATATCTTGACAGAAAATCAACATTGACATTCTCTTTTTTCAGATTTGTGCATCACTTTATATTTAAATGGCTGTAGTGCCAGGTACCGCCGTGTGATTCTAGAATTGTTATCCTTCATTTGGTTAAGCCAACAGAGAGGACTGTGATCTGTTACAAGTACTAGGTCAGCCCCTAGTAAGTAAAACTAAGGGACTCCATGGCCCATTTTGCCACAAGGTATTCCTTTTCAATGGAGGAGTACCTTTTCTCTCTGTTTTGCAAATTCTTACTTATGTATATAATAGGATGTTCTTTCCCATCTATATGCTGACTCAAGACTGCACCTATGCCTATCTCTGATGCATCTGTCTGTAACAAAAATGGTTTCTCAGAATCTGGGCTTCTTAAAACAGGGGCTGAACATAATGCAGCCTTAATGGCGAAAAAAGCCTTGTCTGAGGTCCATTTCACATTATTTGGGTACTGTTTCTTTGTGAGTTCAGTGAGGGGAGTAGCTAACTCAGCAAAGCTGGGAACAAATTTCAGATAATAACCAGCCAGCCCTAAAAATGACCTAACATGTTTCTTGGTTTTGGGGACAGGGCTGTTAGCTGCAGCTTCTATCTTGGAAACCTCTGGCTTGACTTCTCCATTTCCCAAAACATAGCCCAAATATCTGGTTTCCTGTATGTCCAGTGCACACTTGGTAGGATTAATTGTCAGACCTGCCTTTTTGATCGATTGGATAACTGCTCATAGGTGTTCCAGGTGACTTTTCCAGTCTGGACTGTACACCACAACATCATCCAGGTACACTGCATAATAACCAGTGTGAGGTGATAAAATTATATCTATGCACCGCTGGAATGTAGTAGGTGAGCCATGTAAACCATGTCACAAACGCACTCCGCAGGTCAGGCCCTCTGCTCCCACAGTGCCAACCTCAGAGCACAATAGTGTGAACAGGTAACAGACAGGGTAACCCTCCTGTCTGCTTTGGGACCGAATCACCTTTAGCCTCGAGTTCTGGAGGATTCAAACTGTGAACCTTATGTTAGCACACCCAATGTACAGGCTCAGATATGTACTCTCTTTGGGACTGCAGTACAATCTTTCACCAGGGGAACCTAGCCAGGCTTCCAAAATGAACCCTTAAAACTCTATAAGAGACCTTAGGTATATTCTTACCTTATTATACAAGCTCAGTACACAATCAAGCTTTTCAACAGCTGTCAGACTTAAAATATAGGCACTTCACATATGAACATACAAAATTTGCCAGCAGATAAAGGCCTAGAGGTCTATCAAGTCTGCTCAAATGTGCAGCTGCCCCTCCCTTCCACCCTTCCCCTTCATTAACCCTCCCCCTTGTCCTGTCCCATCCTCGTTTGAAGCAGTCCACTGTTCTACTGCATACCACTTCAGCAGGTAACGCATTCCACCCAGCCACCACCCTCTCTGTAAAAAAGTGTCTCATCTCCCTCCTGAACCTTCCTCACTCCTGTCTCATATCATGGCCCCTGGTGGCCCTCCCCTCCCTTACTTTGAACAGCCCCTCTGTACCCATCTTGTTTATTCCTTTCATGTATTTAAAGGTTTCAATCATATCACCCTGGTCTCTCCTCTCCTCCAGTGAGTACATGTTCAACTCCTTCAACCTCCTCTCGTATGATAAGTCCCCCAGCCCCATGATCATCTTTGTCACTCCGCGCTGCACCCCCTCCAGTAATTTAATGTCCCTCTTCAGATACGGATGCCAGTACTGCATGCAGTACTCCAGGTGTGGTCTAACTAATGACCTATACAGTGGCAGAATCACCTCGTCCCTCCTCGAGGATATACCCCTTGCAATACAACCCAGCATTTTGTTGGCCTTTGCAGCTGCCTTCCTACATTGTGCCGAGTTGTTCATTGACCCTGTAATGAACACACCCAGATCTGAGAAACTGAGAAGACACACAGGTAATATTTCAAAAAAATGGTAGTTTACTAAAAATATGATAAAAACATGTAAAATTAAACACAGAACAATATATCATACAGTGTACAATTGTGTGAAATAAAAAGGAAGTTACAGACTTAATTTCTTTCTAAGTATTACCTTTCTAAGTGCATTTAAGTTAGAGACAACTTTCTGTCTCAGAGCCCAAGATGATATAACACATATTCCACAGATACAGGGCTCATTTCACTCTACCTCCCCACCCTCTTTTGGTGAGTCAGCTAGCTCCTCCTTTCAGAATTAATTCTAACATAATTTCTACCAGGAGGTATTTTTAATTAATGGTAACATCAGAAAAAAAAACATTTCCTAAATATGACATCCTTTAATCAAACATTTCTCTTTGAACTTAACAATTCTACCATTTGTTACTATTTCTCGGTTGCATGTCAAAATTTGAGAGGAACCTGCCAAATTACTCTTCATCCTGTTATGTCATAAACTTTATGTTTGGGCTCAACTTCAAAAGCCTGGACAGGTCATAAAAAGGTAATAAAATGCCCTCTGTAAGGAAGTCAATTAACTGGTTCCCCTAGTCAGTTTAATTACATCCTGTAGTTCCAGCTATTGACCTTTAAAGTTACAGGCCAAATCTGCTAACTTGAGTGAGACAATTACATACACAGACCAGTTATTTATTTTACAGATATCATACAATAATCATAAGCAAGGGGCAGAGCATCACACTCCTCCCCACCTAGACTGAATTTGGGGGCTCTATCCCCTGCATGGGATGAGCTCCACAAGTCAATTCATTCCTCATATAGATGTGACAAGCCATCTGCATTCTGATTGGTTGCTCCAGCTCTATATGAGATCGTCATGTCATTTCCTTGCAAGGCAAGACTCCATCTTAATAGTCTACCATTCATTTTTCCCATTTGTGTCAGCCAAACCAGGGGGTTGTGATCAGTTTGTACTTCAAAATGCTTCCCACATAAGTATGGCTCTAACTTCCTTAGGGCCCACTCTATGGCAAGACACACTTTTTCCACAGTAGAGTATGCCTGTTCCCTGGGAAGTAGCTTTTTACTCAGGTACACTATGGGGTGATCTTTCCCTTGGTTGGATGTCTGACTCAGCACTGCCCAAATATCCACATCTGAGGTGTCAGTCTGGACTATAAAGGGTTTGCTATAGTCAGGACTTGTCAACACAGGAGCACTGCACAGTGCCTCCTTCAGTCTGGTAAAGGCTTTTTCACAGGCTGGTCCCCAGGTAATTTTCTTAGGCATCCTTTTCTTTACCAGGTCAGATAGTGGAGCAGCCAGGGCACTGTAATTGGGTACAAATTTCCTATAGTACCCTGCTGTCCTGAGAAAACTCCTGATTTGCTGCTATGTTTCTGATCTGGCCATGCCTCGATTGCCTTTATTTTTACTTGGTTAGGACGGAGCTGTCCCTGGCCTATAACATGCCCGAGGTATGCCACTTCAGCCATGGCAACCTGGCACTTCTCAGCTTTGACAGTGAGCCCAGCCCTCTGTAACCTGCCCAGCACTTCCCTAAAGTGGGACAGGTGTTCCTCCCAGTTGTCACTAAAGATGGCAGTGTCATCCAGGTACACCACCGCATACTCCTCAGCACCATTTAACACCTGGTCCACCAACCTTTGGAAGTGGCTGGGGCATTCTTCATTCCAAAAGGCATTACTTTAAATTCAAATAACCCTATCGGAGTGATGAAGGCCGACCTCTCCCTAGCTCGGTCAGTTAACTCTACCTACCAATACCCCTTTGTCAGGTCAATAGTAGTAAGGTATGTCACCCCCCAATTTGTCCAGGAGTTCATCCATCCATGGCATCAGGTGGGCATCTGACTTCATGACTGCATTCAGTCCATGATAGTCCACACAAAAATGAGTAGAACCATCTGGCTTGGGCTCAAGGAATACGGGTGAGGCCCAGGGGCTGTAGGATTTTTGGATTACCCCTAAATCCAGCATTTTCTCCACCTGGCTCCTAATGTCCTTTTGGACAGCCTCTGACACCCGATGTGCTGTCCGCTGTATGGGCGTCTGTGTCCCTGTCTCCACATTGTGCGTTGCTAAGGGGGTTAGTCCAGGCTTGGCACTTAAGAGTGGGGCAAAGTATGCTAAAGCCTCCCTTATTTCCTGGGTCTTGTCTGGGGCTAGCTGGGTGACAATTTAACTGCCTCCACAAAGGACTCCCGCTTGCTTTCTTCCAGCATGTCTAGAAGGGGGTCTCCTTTATCCGTCCCCTCCCCAGGACTACACACTGCAAACACCATGTCAGCCCTATTAGCATATGGCTTCATCATGTTGACATGGTACATTCATTCTATATGTCTTCTGTCAGGTAACTCTATGACAGAGTTCATGTTATTTACCTGTTTGACTATTTTGTGCAGTCCTGCCCACTCATCCTGCAGCTTGTCCTTCCGGACTGGGATTAGGACCATGACTTCCTGACCCACCGTGTACGAGCGAGCTCTGGCTTTGCTGTCATACCACACTTTTTGTTTCTGTTGGGCAGATGCCAGGTTGCTCTGGGCTGTCCCCATAAGCTCCTTCAGCCTTTCCCTAGACCTAAGGACATAATCCACTATTGGAGTTCCATGGGTGGTGTGATTGCCTTCTCAGTCCTCCCAGATTAAGTCTAGGGGCCCATGTACCTGGCATCTGTATAAGAGCTCAAACAGGGAAAACCCTATCAACTCTTAGGGCACCTCTCTGTATGCAAACAACAGGTGGGGAAGGTATTTCTCCCAGTCCCTCCCATGCTGTTCAGCAAACGCTAGGAGCATTGACTTCAGGGTACTGTTAAATCTTTCCACAAGCCCATTGGCTTGCAGGTGATAAGGTGTTGTGCATCTCTGCACCACCCCACACTTCTCCCACAAATATTTCATCAGGTCCGACATGAAGGAACCCACTCGGTCGGTGATATACTCCTGCGGAAACCCAACATGGGAGAAAATCCCAAGTAAGGCATCTGCCACTTTGTCTGTCCTCAGTGAGGATAGGGTGACTGCCTCTGGGTACCGGGTGGCATAATCCACCACAGTAAGGATAAACTTCTTCCTGGAGGAGCTGGGGGTATTTAATGGCCCCACAATATCCATTCCCACCTTCTGGAATGGCTCCTCCACTGTGGGCAAAGGAATTAGGGCAGCTTGGGTTTTCTTACCTGCCTTCCCTATCTCTTGGTGCTGGTGACAAGATCTGCAATACTCCATCACCTGCTGGGTGAAATTGGGCCAATAGAAATTCTGGGCCAACCACTGCTTAGTGCACGCGATTCCCAGATGATCAGACAAGGGAATATCATGTGCAATCTTGAGCAACTGCTCATGGTACCCCTAGGGAATGACAAGCTGCCTGCCTATCACCCCTCCCTCTGTCTTAGCATCCTGCATATACATCAGTCCATTGTCCCAATAAACTTTATGTTTTCCGTCACCTCCCTGTGCTCCATCAGAGTCTGCCCAAGCCCTCAGCTTCTCTAGATTAGGGTCACTTTTCTGAGCAGCTGCAAACTCCTTACACATTCCCAAGACAGGGGACAGGTCCCCTTCAGTCTCTGAACTAGGGTCCCTAGCTGTAGCATCGGAGCACTCGGGATCACTGTCATCCCTAACCCTCAGACAATGGGTAGTAGTAGTAAAAACTTTATTTTTATACAGCGTCACCCCTTCTTCTTTGGAGTAACCCTCCATAGCTGTTTGGTTAACTGCTACTGGGGAAATTTCTACCCCCCTTTCATTAGTCTCCATCTCAGGAGACCCAGGCTGGGGAACCAGCCTCCCAGTGGTTTCCACAGTGGCTTCTGTGGGGTCCAGGGCACCACAATTTTCCTTTGCCGCTTGGCTATGGTTAACTGCATCTCTTATTGGGTAACCCAATGGGGTATGAAAGTTAATAATAAAAAATGTAAGGTCATGCATTTGGGCCCCCAGAACCCCAATACACTGTACACTCTGGGAGATATCACCTTATTGACTACCACTGATGAAAAAGATCTAGGAATTATTATTTCAAATAACATGGAGTATTCGAATCAAGTTAATCAAGTCATCAGTAAAACTGACAAAGTTATTTGGTCTATTCGATGTGCTAGTAAATCGCATGATTCCAATATTATAATGCCTTTATATCGGGCTTATGTGAGACCACACTTAGAATACGCTTCCCAGTTATGGTGCCCATACAAGAAATCTACTTGTACCCAATCAGAGAAAGTCTAGGTCTCACCAGAAAATTTGGTTGTGCAAGCACACACAAGACAGAGAAAAGGAGAGGATAGAACAGACCCTTGCGTTTAAACTCTTTCTGCATAACAGCTAAGACAGGGCCTTATTCAGCACTGTCACAAGTGGACAAGGCAATTGGCTCTGACAAAATACACCCCATGGTGCTGAAGGAACTCAAGGATGAGCAGGCTGCACCCCTGTTGGCCTTCTAGCCTGTCTCTGGAGACAAGTGTGGTTCCAGTGGATTGGAAGAGGGCTGATGTGGTCCCACTGCACAACAGTGGAAGCAGAGAGGAGAAAGGAAACTACAGACCCATCAGCTTGACCTTGGTAGTGGGCAAGGTTATGGAGTCACTGCTGAAGGAAAGGTTAGTGGAGTATCTGGAGGACAATGGGCTGCAGGATCCAAGACAGCATGGGTTCACAGGGGGGAGGTCCTGCCAGACTAACCTGGTTAAGTTTTTCAATTGGGTGACTAGAGTGGTGGATCAGGGAGGGGCAGTGGATGTGGACTACGTGGACTTCAGCAAAGCTTTCAACACGTTCCACACAGAAGGCTAGTGAATAAACTAAAAGCCCTGGGAGTGGGATAGAAGGTAGTTAGATGGGTAAAAAACTGGCTAGAAGGTAGAAGTCAAAGGATTGTAGTAAATGGTGTACACTCAGGGGAAGGACAGGTGACCAGTGGAGTACCACAAGGATCGGTGCTGGGTTCAGTGCTCTTCAATATATTTATCAGTGATATAGCTGAGGGGCTAGTAGGAAAGGTGAGTCTGCTTGTGGATGATACCAAAATCTGCAACAGGGTGGACACTGCGGAGGGGGGGTGGAAAAAATGAAAGACGATCTCAGCAAGCTGGAGGAGTGGTCAAGGATCTGGCAACTGGGCTTTAATGCAAAGAAGTGTAAAATCAAGCATCTGGGCCACATAAAGCCTGCAGCAAACTACCACCTTGGGGGGGAGAACTAACAGTCACAAAACAGGAAAAAGACCTGGGGAATAATCATCTCGGACAACCTGACGTTGGCAAAGCAGGGTGACAAGGCAGAGGGGAATGCTAGCAGAATGCTGGGATGCACAGAAAGAGGGATCACTAGCAGAAGAGAGAGGTCATATTGCCCCTGTACAGAACGCTGGTGAGACCTCACCTTGAATACTGTGTACAGTTCTAGAGGCCCTACCTTCGAAAGGACATACACAGGGTCAAGAGGGTTCAAAGGAGGGCAACCAAGATGGTGCAGGGCCTACCCCAGTTGCCCTATGAGGGCAGACTCCGGGAATTAAACATGTACTCTCTGGAGGTGAGGAGGGAGAGAGGAGACATGATGGAGACATATACATATCTCACAGGTGAGAATAAGGTGCAGGAGGGCACTATTTTCCAGAAAAGTTCTTATGAAAGAATAAGGGGTCACACAGTGAAGCTGGTGGAGGAAGACTGAGGAGAATGTCACAAAATATTTCTTTACAGAAAGGGTGGTGGAAGCTTTGAACACACTCCCAGGGGAGGTGACGGAGGCTAAACCATCACAGGTTTCAAGAATGCATGGGATAGGCATAAGGGAATCCTAGCACCAGGGAAAACGTGGGAAAAATCTGGGGACTGAAAGGAGGTTGGGGAGGTGCCATACACAGGATCAGCAGGGCGGACTGGATAGACCAGATGGTCCTTATCCGCCGACATAGTCTATGCTTCTATGTATTTTTCTAGAGTACAATTAGTGTGCATAGCTGCTGGGCACTGTTCATGGCTGTCTTTTTCGGATTCAGAGTGTATAAAATGGGGATGATAAAACCAGTTTGGAACATTTCAGATCCACACGGAACCTTTTGCAATTTTCTGTGAAAGAACCTTATCAGAGCTTTTGGTTAGGTTATGATAAAGTTCAGAAAATGTGTTTAAACATTGGCTTTGGAGCTTAATATACTCCCCCTACAGGTCTCTGTGTAGTAAAAAAAAGCTGGTTCTGGCGATGGTGGTAGTAGAAAGACCGAAAAGGAGACAGGAGGTAGTATAGTACCATTACAAGTTATTTTTGGATTGCATTCCCTTCACTGGCAGTAACATAAGGGTGGACAATGATGGCTAAGAAGAAGGGCTTCAGTTAATCTTACATGTGACGAGGTACCTTTGTAAATGAGCCTCTGGCTAAAAGGTTGTAAACCGATATAACATATAAATAAATTTGACATCCAAAAATAAGGCAAAAACTTCCAAAATAAAGAGGGAGGAAATCATTGACTTCCAGATGTAAAACAAAAAATTTGATGACTTCTAAAATTGTAAGGATGGAAGTCAGAAATGATGGATTGTTCTGAAAGATGTTGTATTTTACAACTAATATATCATAATTAATATCCATAAATGTGTCCTTCCTAAAATATTGACTTACAAAAGTGGGATCGTGGAAGTATTTTGACTTCCAAAAAATTGGAATGACTTCAAGATTTCAACTCCTGGAAGTTTTAGACTTCCACTGAAAATAAGACAGGCTCCAGCTCACACAGAACAAGTTTAGGCCCTTCCTCATGCAGAACAAGGTTAGGCCCTTGCTCATGAAGAACAAGGCTAGGCCCTTCCTCACACAGAACAAGGCTAGGCTCTTGCTCACACAGAACAAGGTTAAGCCCTTGCTCACACAGAACAAGGTTAAGCCCTTGGTCAAGCAGAGCAGGGCAAGGCTTTTGCTCACGAAGAGCAAGGCTAGGCCCTTGTTCACACAGATCAAGGCTAGGCCCTTGCTCACACACAATAAAGCTAGGCCCCTGCTCACACAGAACAAGGCTAGGCCCTTGCTCACACAAAATAAGGCTAGGCCCTCTCTCACAAAGAACAAGACTAAGGCCTTGCTCAAGCACAACAAGGCTAGGCCCTTATTAACACAGAACAAGGCTAGGCCCTTATTTACACAGAACAAAGCTAGACCTTTTCTCATACAGAACAAGGCTAGGCCTTTGCTCACCCAGAACACGGCTAGGCCCTTGCTCACGAAGAACAATGGTAGGCCCTTAAAAGGCTAGGACTTTGCTCATGCAGAACAAGAATAGGCCCTTGCTCAAGCAGAAAAAGGGTAGGCCCTTGCTCACACAGAATAAGGCCAGACCCTTTCTAATGGAGAACAAGGCTAGGCCCTTGCTCACACAGAATAAGACTAAGCCCTTTCTAATAAAGAAAAAGGATAGGCTCTTTCTCATACAGAACAAGGTTAGGCCTTTGTTCACGCAGAACAAGACTAGACTGTTGCTCACGCAAAACAAGGTTAGGCCCTTGTTCATCCAGAACAAGGCTAGGCCCTTGCTCATGTAGAACAAGGCTAGGCCCTTGCTCATGCAGAACAAGGCTAGGCCCTTGCTCACACAGAATAAGGCTAGGCCCATTCTCACACTGAACAAGGCTAGACTCTTATTCTCACAGAAGAAAGCTAGGCCTTTGCTCATGCAGAACAAGGCTTGGCCCTTTCTCACGCAGAACAAGGCTAGGCACCTTGTTCCCACAGAACAAGTCTAGATCATTGCTCATACTGAATAAAGCTAGGTCCTTTCTCACAAAGAACAAGGCTAGGCCCTTGCTCACACAGAATAAGGCTAGGCCCTTTCTCACACTGAACAAGGCTAGGCTCTTATTCTCACAGAACAAAGCTAGACCTTTGCTCAAGCACAACAAGGCTAGACCCTTATTCACACAGAACAAGGCTAGGCCCTTATTCACACAGAGCCAAGCTAGACCTTTTGTGACCCAGAACAAGGCTAGACCCTTGCTCATGCAGAACAAGGTTAGGCCTTTGTTCACCCAGAACAAGGCTAGGCCCTTGCTTACGCAGAGCAAGGCTAGGCCCTTGCTTACGCAGAGCAAGGCTAGGCCCTTGCTCCTGCAGACCAAGGCTAGGCCCTTACTCATAGAAACAGGCTAGGCCCTTGCTCACGCAGAACAAGGTTATGCCCTTGTTCACTCAGAATAAAGCTAGGCTCTTGCTTGCGCGGAACAAGGCTAGGCCCTTGCTCACTCAGAACAAGGCTAGGCCCTTGCTCACACAGAATAAGTCTAAACCCTTTTTCACACAGAACAAGGCTAAGCCCTTATTCACACAGAACAAGGCTAGACCTTTTCTCATACAGAACAAAACTAGGCCTTTGCTCACCCAGAACAGGGCTAGCCCTTGCTCAGGAAGAACAAGGCTAGGCCCTTAAAAGGCTAGGCACTTGCTCATGCAGAACAAAGATAGGCTCTTACACACGCAGAAAAAGGCTAGGCCCTTGCTCACTCAGAACAAGGCTAGGACCTTGCTCACACAGAATAAGGATAAGCCCTTTCTAATGGAGAAAAAAGCTAGGCCCTTTCTCACACAGAACAAGGCTAGGCTCTTAGTCACACAGAACAAAGCTAGGCCTTTGCTCATGAAGAACAAGGCTAGCCCCCTTGCTCCCACAGAACAAAATTAGACCATTGCTCATACTGGATAAGGCTAGGCCCTTTCTCACAAAGAACAACTAAGCCCTTGCTCAAGCACAACAAGGCTAGACCCTTATTCACAAAGAACAAGGCTAGGCCCTTGTTCTCACGGCATAAGGCTAGATCTTTTCTCATACAGAACAAGGCTAGGCCTTTGCTCATGCAGAACAAGGCTAGGCCCTTGCTGACGCAGAACAAGGCTAGGCCCTTGCTCACACAGAATAAGGTTAGGCCCTTTCTCACACTGAACAAGGCTAGGCTCTTATTCACACCGAACAAAGCTAGGTCTTTGCTCATGCATCAGAAGGCTAGGCCCTTTCTCATGCAGAACAAGGCTAGGCCCTTAGCCAGGCAGAACAAGGCTAGGCCCTTGCTCAGGCAGAACAAGGCTAGGCCCTTGTTTACCCAAAACAAGGCTAGGCCCTTGCTCACGCAGAACAAGGCTAGGTCCTCGCTCACACAGAAGAAGGCTAGGCCCTTGCTCACAAAGAACCAGACTAGGCCCTTGCTTATGCAGAACCAGGCTAGGCCCTTGCTTATGCAGAACCAGGCTAGGCCCTTTCTCACGCAGAACAAGGCTAGGTCCTTGCTCAAGCAGAACAAGGCTAGGCCCTTGCTCATGCAGAACAAGACTAGGCCCTTACTCACTCAGAACAAGGCTAGGCCCTTAAGATCACCCAGAACAAGGCTAGGCCCTTGCTCACCCAGAACAAGGATAGGCCCTTGCTCACCCAGAACAAGGCTAGGCCCTTGCTCATGCAGAACAAGACTAGGCCCTTACTCACTCAGAACAAGGCTAGGCCCTTAAGATCACCCAGAACAAGGCTAGGCCCTTGCTCACCCAGAACAAGGATAGGCCCTTGCTCACCCAGAACAAGGCTAGGCCCTTGCTCACGCAGAACCAGGCTAGGCCCTTGCTCACCCAGAACCAGGCTAGGCCCTTGCTCATGCAGAACAAGGCTAGGCCCTTGCTCACGCAGAACAAGGCTAGGCCCTTGCTCATGCAGGACTAGGTAGGCCCTAACTCATGCAGGACAAGACTAGGCCCTTGCTCCCACAGAATAAGGTTAGGCCCTTTGTCACGCCGAGCAAGGCTAGGGGCACTTGCCCACACTGAGCAAAGCTAGGCCCTTGCTCACACAGAACAAAGCTAGGCTCTTCATCACTTGGTAGTACTACACAAAAGTAGGCAATATGCCCATCGGGAATTTCTCCCACTCTAAGTGGGTGAATTATATCCCAGAATTTTATAACCTTAAGCATCTGTCTAACCCATTTTGAAAACTGATTAATGATGGAAGATCAACCAGATCCTGAGGCAATCTATTCTAGGCTTGGGCTGCCCTTAGAGTAAAGTAGTTCTATCTTTTGTTTGTATGAGCAATGGATACCATCAACTGCTTGTTATGCGATCTCAGATTGCTATCCCTACTGCAGCAGGATAAAACTGCACTGCTCCATTAATTCAGGGTTCTGAAGTATGTTGTACAGCATTAACAGGTCACCCCTTTTCCTTCTTATTTCTAAGGGGAAGAGTCCAGTCTCTGTTAGTCTTTCCTCGTTTGTTTTGTGTTTCAGCCTGGGCATCAACTTCATAGCCCTTCTCTGAACCTTCTCTATCATCTCAACATCCTGCCTTAAGTATGGGCTCCAGAAAGGGGACCCACAACCCAGGTGGGGTCTAATGTATGTCCGATACATAGGTGGCAGACATTGCTCGCTTCTTGTTATAAATGATTTTTGAACAGACTTAAGTAGTCTGTTAGCAGTAGAGGTGATTTTTTCACACTGGTCAGATGGGGACAACAGGTTATTCATGATTATACTAAGGTCTTTTTCTTTATCTATGGCTTGTATCAACATGCTATTCAAGATGTAGGGATAACAGATTTTTACTCCCAAAATACAGAACCGTGCATTTATCCTGGTAAAAGGACATATTGATTTTTATGGCTCACTCTTCAATGATTTTTAAGTCTCTGTACTAGGGAAAGATACTTCTCCAGTGTGTTAACCTCTCCACGCAATTTGGTATCATCAGCGAACTTTACGATTAAGTTGGTCAGGCTATTTCCATGATCGCTTATAAACAGGGCGAATAATAAGGGTCCCAGAACAGATCACTGAGGGACCCCGCTGGACACTGGTCCCTCCTCTGACAAATATCCATTTATCTCGACCCACTAGGTTATATTTTCAAGCCAGCCATTAACCCACCCAACCATATGGTAGTTAAATCCAAGCATGCTGAGCTTAAGCACCAGCTTGCAGTGTGGCACCATGTCAAAAGCCTTTCCAAAATCAAGCATGACCACATCCATGGGGTCCCCTTTATCCAAACTATTGCTGATGTTGTTATAAAAAGTTATTAGATTTGTTGTACATGACAACCCTTTCTGAAATCCATGCTGCGATAAGTTTTTATGGGTATGCCACCCTAACAGCGACATTTCTATGGTGACATGCCTTGATCTTGACAACAGCGCCATGCCACCATAGAATTGCTGCTGTAAGGGGGCAACCACTTCCCCCAACCTGCACCCCCCCGAACTAACTCCAACCTGGAGTTAGAATCCTTTAGTTCGAGGGTGGGGGGTCGAAGCCCCAATGTAAAAAAATAGAACTGAATTGGTGTGCTCCATGTCGACTGTAATCTGTAGTCAACATGGAGCCTGTTGCTGTAATGCCGGTCGCGATCTTTTTTGTCGTGCCAGCATGGTAGAGCCGTCTTTAAGCCCCATAGCTTTTGCTTCTGTGTCAAGAATTTTTTTATTATTCTATCAGCATGCCACAAAGAGAGGTTAGACTAATCGGTCTATAATTTGCCACCTTTCCCATACACCCTTGTTTATAAATTGGCATGACAATCGCCCTTCTCCAATCCAAGGGGACCACCCCAGAACCAGGTGATCTGTTAAGCAGTATCATTAGGGGTATGCCAGGGCAGAGGACAGTTTCTTCAAAAACCTGTGGCATATATTATCTGGCCCTGGAGAAGTGTTAGCTTTAAGTTCCGATAGTGCATCAAGCACCTCATCAGCCTTAATAAGTGGAGTTTCCGTTATGGTCTTATTTCTGACCTCTGGGCCCTTATCATTTACACTGTAAACAGTACAGAAATATTTGTTGGACACATTTGCCATTTCTAAATGATCAGTAAGTAAAATGTTTTCAATTATCCATTATATTCTCAATCATATTTGAACTGTTTTTTTTTTGTATTGTTTATATAGGAGTAAAAGGATTTATTATTATCATTTGTTATAACAATGCGAAATTCAGTTTTTAGTTTTTCAGATCGTATCATTGTTTTCAGTAGTTTAAGAGCAGCCCTGTATTTATTTTTGTTTAACTCTGCGGGGTCCTTTCGGAGTTTTTTCTCTGCCTTTTTTTTACATTGATCTGTTTCTTAATCTTGGTAGTTAGCTATGATGGAATCGTACCCCTATCTCTTTATCAGGGCATACTGCTGTTCTAAAAGTAATATTTTTTTCTTTTATTAAGGTCTAACAGGGTTCTTCTGTAAGGTTTTGTAACTCATTGTCCCAGTTTATAGATGAGAGGCAAGCCCTAATGCTGTCAATTTTTGCACCATTATAGTCATTAAATGTAGCATTGCCAATGAAATTGTGTTGGGTAACATTCAAACTACAAGTGATCATGTAGTGGTCACTATTTCCTAGGCAGCCTGAGACTGAGATGTTTGAGATTTCAGACTCAATATTTGTAGTGAAGAGATCCAGCATATTTTCCCCTCTGGTTGTCTCTTCCACTAATTGTTCTAGGCCCTGCCCCAGAAAAGAATACACAGACCCTTCTTCCATGACATTTGAACCTATCAGACTCCCAGTTCATTCCAGGGAAGTTGAACTCTCCTGCGACTGTTGCATCTCTCATATTAGATGCCGTTTTATCTCATCAATCATCTTGAGTTTATATTCCTTACTTGATGAGGGGGTCCTATAACAAACACCAAGGATGATTTCAGGCCTGTTTGCAAATTGTACTTGCACCCAGATGGATTCTGGGGGAGATGTTGTGTCTTTGGTGAGATAACACCGGTGGATATTTATATTGTTTTTTTAACATAGATGCACACTCCTCCCCTTTTCTCCCCGCTCTGTTGTTATAAGTCAGTGAGTATCCTGGGATGTCAGGCATCCAGTTGTTTGTGTCATCCCACCACATCCCTGTTACTGCAGCAATATTCAAATTTTAGCTAATCAATATTGCTTCCAGTCACTTTTTTGAGTAAATTTAAATCTATTGCGTTTGCCAGTAAGATATTGCATTTATTTGTAACCTTGTATTTGGGGTTATAATTTAAGGCTGAATATGAATGGGGTCCCATATCCCCCTTGCTGGTCAGTTTAAATGTTTGGCTTTGCGGTTTTTGATTTTTTTTCAAAGTAGAGAGGTCCCTCTTTTGCTCAAATGGAGCCCGTCCCAACTGAATAAGCCATAATTGTTCTCAAAGGTTTCACAGTGGGTAAGACAAGAATAGCCATTCTTAATGGTCCACTTTCTGAGCCACTCATTAGCCATTTAAATATTTTTTTGTCTGGTGCTATTCGCCCGAGGAATGGGCAAGATTTCTGAGAAGCAGATTTCACATCTGAAGTTCTTGAGGGTGTTACTGAGTTCAATATAGCAATTTTTAAATAAAGCCCATACTTACTGATGTCATTAGTTCCAGAATGGATTATGACCAGGGGTCTTTGCCCTGCTTTTTTCAGTATATTCGGGACCATCTTGGTAATGTCAGAAATTCTGGCACCTCTAAGGCTGCAGCATGTGCGGTTTGCCTGGTCTGGGTTGCAAGCTATTTTATCCATTGTGACAAGGCGCAACCTCACCACGGGATTCAGGATCAACTTTGAGGTGGTTAAGGAGTCTCAGGAAGACCAGTTTGTTAACATCAAACCAACCAGGTATATTTTTATTTTCTTAATATGGTTGGTGACACAGAACTTTGGGCTTCTGCCCTTTTCCTTTTTAAGCCCCACCAGGGAAAATGAAACAAAAACAGAAATAAAGAGGCCTAGCTCTGGCTGGGAGCGCTGACTAAACAATCCCCGACCCTAACTAGAAACCCCCCTTTTCCAGAAGACTAGACCTTCTCAGTGAAACAGAAAACTCACAATGGAAATAATTTTTTTCTTTTTGGCCTAATTCAGGAGACCAATCTCCTGAGAGTTGCTTAAGGGACTCCTGTTCTGGAACACATCCAAGCAGCTTGTCAGCCCTCTACCCCCGCAGTAACTGCCTGCTGGCTTTTCCTTCCTGTTTTTAAAGCTCTCCTGTCTGTGTAGCTGCAGGTAATCAGCCAAATCAGCTGCAGCTGTACCCTGACTATCTTACTCAGGGAAATCTCCTCTCCTCCAGTACCTGAGTTTACCACATCACATATTTAGTTATTGAATCCCCCAATACAATGAATTACCTTGGTGGTAGAATGCTGGCTGGCCTCACCGCCATTACAGTTGCATCCACCGACGCTCCATGGTTCATACTGGGGTATCATAGGCCAGGCACCCAAGCCATAATTCACCTGAGAGTCACATCCCACCTGTGAACACCCCTCCAACACCTCTCCTGTAGCAATCTCAAGGGAGTCTGGGTCAGATCCTCCCAAAGCCCCAGTAGCCACATTATGGGCTGCGGTTGGGGCCTCAGCATGTGGTTAATCACACACTGAAATATTTGAGTCTTGTGTTGCCAAATTGTGAGCAAAACTGATGTTCTGGAGGGTTTGGATGTGAAGTTACTAACGATGCTGACAGGGTGAAGCTCAAAACCCATTGCTTTTCTACTTTTTTTATCCGGTGCTTGTTTTCCACTACTGTCCAGCCTACCCCCTCATGAGTCTCCTCACTATCCAAACATCCCTGATTCTTTTTCTACTCTTAGGTTCCAGATTAAACTCGTTTTTCACAATAGTTCAGAATCCTTGTGCACTAAACTTCTAGTCACCTTTTCTATTTGTAATTCCCCATTAGCTGACTGACATCGTGCTACTTTAGAATGTACTAGTTTATCCCCATCTGGTGAAAGGTTTATATGGAGAGGACTCTAGAAGTTAGTGGTTCGGCGTTTGTATGGTTTGGACATTTGATTTCATGGATCTTACTTGCCATAACTTCTTGGCTTTTTTCCAGTTGATCCAGCTTATTGTGGAAAATGTTTATTTCCATTAAGAGTTTTATGTTACTCCTACATTTGTCACAGGCAAAAATTCTTATGCTATCATTCGTGTCCATCAGCTTATACTGTACATCACGCAGCTTGTGCATTTAACAACAGTCCTCCCTCAGTCGTAATCACTGTCTCAGTCATGATAGTGTTTGCTATTTGTGCTATCAAAACTAGTTTGTGATATTATAGTCTGATAAGGACAGTCCCCTCAAACAAGAGTATAATGGTATGTTTTTTTTTTGAGGGGGGGTTATGTTTACCAATGGGTTATTTACCATCAGAGTCCCCACCCTTGTGTAGCCTAGAAGGAGAGTGGTACAATTTCTGCTCACACAGAACAAGGCTAGGCCCTTTCTCATGCAGAACAAGGCTAGGCCCTTGCTTATGCAGAATAAGGCCAGGCACTTGCTCATGCAGAATAAGGCCAGGCCCTTGCTCATGCAGAATAAAGCCCATCCCTTGCTCATGCAGAATAAGGTCAGGCCCTTGCTCATGCAGAATAAGGCTAGGCCCTTGCTCATGCAGAACAAGGCTAGGCCCTTACTCATACAGAATAAGGTCAGGCCCTTGCTCATGTAGAACAAGGCTAGGCTCTTACTCATGCAGAATAAGGTCAGGCCCTTGCTCATGTAGAACAAGGCTAGGCCCTTGCTCATGCAGAATAAGGCTAGGCCCTTACTCATGCAGAATAAGGCCTGTCCCTTGCTCATGCAGAATAAGGTCAGGCCCTTGCTCATGTAGAACAAGGCTAGGCCCTTGCTCATGCAGAATAAGGTCAGGCCCTTGCTCATGTAGAACAAGGCTAGGCCCTTGCTCATGCAGAATAAGGCTAGGCCCTTACTCATGCAGAATAAGGCCTGTCCCTTGCTCATGCAGAATAAGGTCAGGCCCTTGCTCATGTAGAACAAGGCTAGGCCCTTGCTCATGCAGAATAAGGCTAGGCCCTTACTCATGCAGAATAAGGCCTGTCCCTTGCTCATGCAGAATAAGGTCAGGCCCTTGCTCATGCAGAGTAAGGCTAGGCCCTTGTTCACACAGAACAAGGCCTGTCCCTTGCTCATGCAAAATAAGGCTAGGCCTTTGCTCACACAAAATAAGGCTAGGCCCTTGCTTATGCAGAACAAGGCCAAGCACTTGCTCAGACAGAACAAAGCCTCTTAGACATGGTAACCCCTTTAGTTGCTCCAGGTTAAGTCACTCCCCACTCTGTATCAGATAAGTTTTTACTTTTTAAGTTTGTTAGTGTTCTCTTCAGAAGAAGAACACAGAATTTCCTTATCCTCCTCCTCTGGGCAACTGCACACAGTCAGACACATTTCCTTTTTGTTGCAGTAGGGTTTCATTATGTTTACCTGGTATACCTTCTGTCTACATCTCTGGTTGGCAATTCCACCACAGAATTCATTTCACTTATCTTCCTGACCACAGAATACGAACCTTCCAAGGTTGCCTGCAATTTATTTTGCCATACTGGTATAAGCACCATCATGCATTGTCCAACCTCCTACAGTATTCCTGGTCTCTTGCCCCAAGGTTATACCATGTTTTCTGTCTCTGCTGTGCAGTGCCTAGGTTCTCCTGGGCACACCCCATGAGCTCCTTGAGCCATGACCTGAATTCAAGACATACTCCGTAATAAATTCCTTTTGGGAAGCAAGTTCACCTTCCCATTCATCCCTTACCAGATCTAGGTGTCCCTCACCTGTTGGACAAACAGTGGCTTGATGGGTAACAACCCAATGAGCGCCTGTGGGACTTCCTTATATGCAAATAAAAGATAAGACGAATACTTCTCCCACTCCCTCTCATGCTGGTCAACAAATACTCTTAGCATAGTCCAGTTTTATTAGAAATAGACAGATGAATGATTATATTAAGCGAACTCTATTAATCATAGAAATAGCCCTTCAAGGTGACACACCAACCCTTATTCTTCATCTTGATGCCTAGAAGGCATTCAGTAGGGTCGTATGGCCTTTCTTACATCAGACCTTAGCACAATTTCAGTTCCCTTTAGAATCTGTAGAATTATTGGGGTGGGGGAGTTGTATAATTCCCCTAGGGCAACTATAAGGAAAATGGCTCAGTATCAGAAAGCGTTCCTCTCTCAAGAGGCTCTCCCAGTATTTATTTGCTCTATATGTGGAACTACGGTCTCAATACCTTGGACAGACGAGGGATTTGAGGGGAGTAGAGGTTCATGGACATACCCACAAAGTTACGTATTACCCAGATGACATACCTATAAAGTTGTGTATTATGCAGGTGACATGCTGTATATATTTCAGACCCAGAACTCTTTATACAGTCCCTGTTGTACTGCAATCAACAGCTGGAATGCTTGTCAGGATATAAAATAAATGAGGATGAGACTGAGGTCCTACAGACACATTATACATCCACTCCCAAAGTTCAGCATCAATACCTCTTTAGATGGAACAGGAAGCTCATTAAATACCAAGGAGTCGAAATCAGTTCTGACATCCACACAATATAGCAGTTGAATTACACCCCTCTAGAGCAGGCAGTTCAGGACAATCTCCAAAGCTGGACTGCATTACCCTTAGATCTGATTCGTAAAGTACAGACAGTACAGATGAATATAGTACCTAGGTTTCCTTATTTTTTTTCATACCCTCCATTTTCCCCCAGGTTTGGGAGATTATCAAAAATGGAATAAATGGATATCCCAGTTTTGGAAGGGGGAGAGATTGTCCCCAGATAGCTTATTGTGAACTCCAATTACCCAAGAACAAAGGAGGATTAGCATTAGCAGACCTCTCTCACTGTACACCCAAACAGATTAACAATGTCATGGCCTGGATGAGAGAGACAAGCTACCATCACTGGGTCTCTGTTGAAACTATGGACATGATACTGGAGCTTAAAGCATTTCTGTTTGACTCCAAAGACCAACTAAATGCCCAAACCCCAGTCTCTTACACCACAGTAAATATGGTGCATGGGTGGCATCAGCTTCTGGCACAAAAAACATGATTCCACAGTGCACGATGGCTTAGTGTCCCTGCATCCAATATCAGTTTTATGCCAGCCTGCCTGGATAATAAATTTAGGGATTGGACACTCTGGGGTTTGGCATATATCTATCAGTTTTACAGTAATGGGCATAATAAATATTTCTCTCAGCTGCAGGACAAATATAGTCTAGCACAGTGGGATCATTACAGATACATGCAAATTCGTCACTTCTTGACTACACAGATTGGACCCCAAATAGATCAGTCCTGATTTGACTCTTTGACAGATCTCATAATTGCAATAATTGGGGGGGGCCTGGCCAGACCACTTTATCTCTCTTTGTTATCCAGCTCTCCGGTGGCATATATCAGTGGATGGAATGCAAGTGCAAAATATTTGGTAGGCAAAATGACCATCAGTTTGATACCAACCGAATGGACAATGGTATGGATCAACCAGCACAAGGTCATGGGTTCCTATAAATGGCAAAAGTATGATTGGAAAACTGCAATTAGATATTTTAGGACCACTCAGATCCCTGCAAAATTTTTAGCCACCATGATGCCTCTCGTTGGAGTAGTTGTGGATGTGAGGTAGTCACCCTTACACACATCCCTTGGTCCTGTCCATCCCTTTCTCCTTTTGGACAGGAGTGATACAGAAGATTAATGGTATATAGTCAAATTATGGCAGCCCGATTCTGCAGGCAGCTATACCCCTATACTACCCACCACGTATTAAAAACAAAACTGCTCAATACCAGTTGGAAATACTCCTTACAGCAACCAAAAAGTTAATAACTCGGTTTTGCCTTAAACAAGAATCACGCACATTAGTACAATGTCAAGATAAAGTTTGGGATATCTATAACATGGAAAAAATGACATCAGATTTTTAGCGGCAGGAGGAAGCAAACCATAAACAATGGAAGCTATGGCTATTACATGTAATGGCAATATAGCCAGATATTATACCGTAAGCAGGGATGACTAATAGAGAAGGGAAGGAAAGGCTATCGTCACAGCTGGGAGTATACACATAGAGAACAGGACGTTGCTGTCATAAATTATAATTTATTTGGAGGGCCTGTTGATTACCATGTCCATATCTTTATAGTGCCTCTTAACATGGTGTGACACATGATACTGAACATAGAGACTCTGACATGTAATTACTTTACACGCCAACTGCTATTGTTCAGTTGTGTATGGATTTCTAAGAAAACTGTAATAAACTTTAAGTTAAAAAAAAAAACTCTTAGCATGGTTTAAAGTGTGGAATTAAAATATTCAACCAAACTATTACTTTCTAGATGGTATGGAGAGGCTCTGAGCTGCAGCATTTGGCACTTCTCCACCAGTCTGGTTATAAGGGCAACTCTAAAAAAATGTATGTCCTGGTCTAACAGAATCTCCTGGGGAAATCCCACTTGACTGAATATCCCAGAGTTCCATTCACCACCTTCCCTGCCTCTATGAAGGATATGCCCACAGCCTCTTAGTGCCTGATTGCATCATCCATGATGACCAGTATGTATCACTTCCCTATGCAACTCGGGTGCTCCAAGACCCCACCATGTCCACAGCACCTGCTATAATCATTCATCGATTATCAGCAGGGAAATCAAAGCCACCTTAATCTTGTCTATGACCATTCCCACCCTCTGGCACTGAGGACAAGGTCATCAGTTATCTACCACATCTTCATAAATACTGAGTCAACACAAATTGTTCATAAGCCACCTTTTGGTGCGGTTAACTCCCAGGTCCTGAGAAAGGAAATGTGATGTGCTAGGGCCAGGAGCTGCTTCCTGTATTTCCAAGGAATTGTTCTCTGCCAGAGCACTCCTTCCTCTGGTCCCCCCTTAGGCACTCACTCTCTGTACAGAAGTCCATTTTCCCAGTATATTTCCATGTTGCTTCCTCCTCAAAAGTCACCACCAGCACTAGCAGCCAGTTTTCTTAGTTTCTGTAGGGATGAGTCAGCTTGAGGAGCCATGTTACGCTCCTTCCACTTAACTTACCATAAGAAGTAAACTATTTTCTTGTACAGTCTGTATAATAACCATTACATACATTTGTTATAGGCTCAGATAGATATCAGAATCTTTTGCAGCTTATCAGAACATTTTAGGACCTCAGAACTTTTTGGAGAGGCAGAACCGCAATGTGCGCAGGTGCTAACTAGATGTTAATGCCATACCCCTCTACCCCCAAAGCACTCACTCTTGGCGTTCCTGCATCTATGTGGGGTCGAGTGTTTCATAAAATATCAAGCTGTGCTCCAAATGTCAAGATGCGGATACCATTCTGAAAGCTGCTCAACTAAACAATTACTGGTTTGCGAACTACCGAGTCCGCCAAATTTTTTTTTTTTTGTCTTTCACTGAACTGGAGTACAGTAGAGCATGTCGACTTGTGATTAAGTGTGGTGACCAGCGGTCTGTTTCTTACATAATATCTGATTGCACCTCTTTTGTAGTATCCTGACTATATTTCGGTTGATGGTATGTGGGGGCTGAAATTGGCGGTCCATTTCTACAAGAACTTAAATGGAGACAATTTCACAGTTTTTGGAATGCGGAGCAGCAGAGCATTCCCTTGGAAGACTGAAGACACTTATGCAGGTGAACTAGTCCAATCTTCTCTTGTTTGGGAAAAAGAACTGATAGGAACCCCTTTAAAAATAAAAGTAAAGAGAAGCACAAGTAAAAACATACTGACCCAACTGTAAACTACAGTACAGCATAAGGACTCAGGAGGCCCTAAAGAAAATGTTTACATTCATGATTAAAGGAAAATAAGAGCCCCTGTACCAAGCCAGAATCCTGGTGGTTCAGAAAAACAGTAATTGTGATTTGTCCATCAGTTTGACTCTCGGACGATATGCTGGGGCAAACAAATAAAACTACTGCATAAAGGTGCAAGAAATGTTTAGTACTGCAAAAATTATTGGATTGCATGAAGCCAACAAAAGGAAGCATGACATGATGGGTCATTGGAAAATTAAAAATAAAAATGGAATTGGTTATATGGAAGGGTTCTGGTATTTGCTAGTTTTCTGGAAACAAGTAGATAATAATATTGTAGGAAGAAGGGAAAGGCTAAACTGCAGCAAGCTGTGGCCAACTGCCAGTTTAGAAATGTAAAGAAAGAGCTTTATTTATGCCCGCAGAGGCAAGTTTACAAAATACAAAAAGATTAAGTAAATTATTTTAAACTGCAAATAAAAGGTCAAGCAAAAGCCTTGATTTAAAAGAAACAGGTACTGCGAACTTACAGTAGATATCTCAACATAGGAAAAAAGTTACAAAAAAACTGCAATTGCCTTTTAAAAACTGCTGCAGTCCTGCAGGCCCAGCTAAGTGGAAAATGTCACCTACTGTAAAAAGGACAAAGATAAGAACAGGAAAAACAAGCAGGTACTAATATTACTTCAAATAAAACAAATAAAGGAAAAGGGGAAATTGTTTAACCAGGAAAGGCATGCTAAGCCAAAGCTTGTTTCCAGGCACAACCTGGGAGCACAAGGAAGTTAAATGACTTGCTCAGGGTCGCACAGTATGCAAGTGGGGGCTGTGGGATTCAAACACAGGTCTTCAGGTTTGCCACTCAGAGCCTTAAACCACTACGCTATACTGCCTCCAAATTAGGACATGGCAGAGCTGAATGAAGATGCTAACTCCCTGAACAAAGAAGATCAAATTAATTCTAATAAAGAAGAAGCAGGTGGCGCCACAAAGAAATGTCTGCTGAAGATTCAAATGATCCACCTCCAGAATGGGCAAAACAACTAATATGGAATATTTAAACCATTCAATATTCCATAGGAAAAAATTACAACCTATGATGAAAGCCATTGAAAACTTGAAGGGGTTCCTTTGCAGCACAATAATATTAATAATAATATTTTTATTTATTTTATGCCTTTCAAATGTCAAGGCACATTCTAGTAAAATGCATAAGATAAAAATACAAGAGTACAAAATACAGAAATGCAGAAAGCAATATTATAAAAACACACAAAAGCAAATCAATGAACAGTAAAACCATATGCCTTTCCCCACAGGAAGGATTTCAGAGCTTGTTTAAAACTCCCCACGGTCATACACTCCCTGATCCGATGGGGTAGAGAATTCCAAAGGGAAGGGGCCACAAACATAAAAGCATGGGCCCCAGCAGATTTTAACATCACACTTGGAATCTCTAGCAACCCCTTGTTGGCTAAGTGGAGTGTTCTCACAGGTCGGTAAGGGATCAGGAGTTCTTTCAGGTAATCAGGTCCCAGAATGTGCAGGGCTGTAAAAGTCAGTAGTCCGACTTTGAAGGTGATCCGCCACTGAACTGGCAGCCAGTACAGTTCCCGCAGCACCGGTGTAATATGGGAAGATCTAGGGGTTCCCATCAACACCCAGGCTACGGAATTCTGCACCAGCTGCAAGCGGCGGATATCAACCCCTGGAAGCCCAAAGTAAAGTGAGTTGCAGTAGTCCAGGCATGAGGTCACAAAGGCATGGATCAAAGTTGGCAGATCACCGGACGGAACAAGGTGCTTGATCCTGGCGAAGTTTCTTAGATGGTAGAAGGATGGCTTTACCACCGCTAACACCTGGGACCGAAGAGTGAGCCCCGCATCTAATATCACCCCCAGGTCTCGCACCCGTTCAGAGACCTGTAGCTCGACATCCCCATAAAACAATCCAGATGGGGTGCCGGCCACAGGTCTCCCTATCTGGTGATCTGGATCCAATATACCAGCACCTCCATCTTTCCAGAGCTCAACTTCAGCCAGCTGGACCTCATCCAGTCCTGGATTCATTTAGGCAGCTGTTAAATACCGAGATAGCTTCTTCCTGGTCAGGTGCAAAGGACAAGTATAGCTGGGTATCATCGGCGTAACAATGAAACCTCAGCCCATACTGTCTCACAATGTCTCTGAGGGGAAGCATGTACACCGCAAACAACATGGGGGACAATATACAGCCCTGAAGAACCCCACAAAATAGAGAGCTGGGTTCAGAGGAAAAAATTCCTGACACCACCCTCTGGGTTCTTCCAGTGAGGTATGACGTGAACCATCTGAGAACAATCCCAGAAAGCCCACAAATACATCTCAGGCACCCAAGTAGAACCCCATGGTCAATGGTGTCAAATGCTGATGTCAGATATAATAGTACCAAAGTGGACCATTTTCTCTGGTCTCTCGCCATCGGGGGATCATTGAGCATCCGAACCAGCGCAGTCTCGGTACTGTGCCTCTTTCGAAAACCTGATTAGAGAGGTTCGTAGATGCTATGGATGGTAAAATGGTTCTCCAACTGGGCCGCCACTACCTTCTTGATCACCTTCCCCACAATGGGAAGGTTTGAGATAGGTCTGTAGTTAGCAAGACAGTCTGGGTCCAAAGATGCTTTCTTCAACAAGGGTGTCACCACTGCCTCTTTCAAGGAACAGGGATATTCACCCAAGTCAAGGGAACACCAGACTATCTGTGCTAGAACCAGGAAAATAGACTCCCCACACCCCAGAATTAGGGAAGTAGGGCCTGGATCTAGACTACAGCAGGTAGGGTGCAACCCTTGGACAATCCGCATAACATCTACGATTTCCGGGTGGTCGAAGGTACTCCAGGAAAACAAAGGGGTGGTGAGCAGGTCCTGGCCAGTAGCAACCTGCATAGAATGTATCAAATGGATCTCTGACCTAATGTTAGCCACCTTGTCAGCAAAGAACCGAGCAAGCTCATCACATCATAATTGCGAAAATGCTCTACGGAGCTATAGACAGGTTGGGTTGCATAATCTGTCCACAGTGCTGAACAGCTGAGCTGGTCAGCTCTGAGCGGCACAAATTTCTCCAAACAGGAACTCTGCCTTCTTATGAGAGATTTCTGACTGATAGAATTGATAATGTTCTAACAGTCTAAGGTGGTCGGCATCCAGGCCAGATTTCCGCCAACAACATTCTAACCTGTGTCCAAGTCGCCGCAACTCCCTCAAGGCCCCATCAAACCATGAAACCCGAGGCCGAAGGGAGAGAGGACGCACATGAACTGGAGCAATAGAATCCAGGGCAGAGGTGATGGCGGTATTATAGGCCACAACCAACGCCTCTGGATCACTGCAATGCACAGGAAATTGTGATAGGTCAAGAACCGCAGCAAGGCCATTAGAAGAAATATTCCACAAAGGGCGGTACTTGACCATCTTCACAGGGGTCGGCCTGTAAGGTGGGGCACCAAAATTGAATCTCACAGTGTAGTGATCTGACCAACCGACTGTTTCCACCCCCACGTCAGAAGCCTCGATCCTCAGGAGAAAGATCAAATCAAGAGAATGGCCACCTTTGTGTGTAGCAGTGGTAACCACCTGTGTTAGGCCCAGTGAATCCATTAACTGGAGGAAGTGTTGTCCAAATTGCGAGAGTTCATCATCGATCCATGCATTGAAGTCACCCAGGACCATCAGCCTGGGAGACTCAAAAGCTATGTCGACAACGAAGTCCGCTACTTCCTTAAGGAATTGCTTCTCATCTCCTGGTGTATGGTAGATGAGAGCAATTCGATAGCCCACACCTGCTACAACAGCACATTCAAAAGAGATGGTCTCCTCAACTGGAACACTAGTGAGTGCCAATTCGGTCTTAAAACAGACCGCCCCCCACGGTCCAACCTCAGGCGATGTATCACCCTATACCCAGCTGGAATTGTGGCCTCCAATATTGGTCCCGCATTATCATCCAGCCAGGTCTCGGTGATGCAAGCCAGATCTGTCGAACCAACAAGATCTGAAATCACAGCAGTCTTGTTCCGGACAGATCTGGCATTGCATAACATCGCCCAGGATGGACAAAACTCCTGGGCTGCCCTGACTACCTGTCCATCACTAATGATGGTGCCCTTGGGTATGGGGACCGAACAAGGTGGTCCTCGCTCCAAGCTCCACTTTGCCCCAGGACGTCTCCTGGGCTTAATCAGCCTAATGAGAGCACCCCGCTACACTCGCTTCCACTGTTCACCCCCCCCCACGGGCAATACCTTGAGCCCGACAGCATTGGTAGATAGAAAAAAACAGAGGGGGATGTATGGAAAGGGTGGAGGGAGTGGAGAGCGGAGGCTGAGTAGCACACGACTGGGGGGTAACAGGCAAACACATCTCATAAATCCACAGCCTCTCAAAATTAAGCAATTTAAGAACAAAATATTGTGTACCTAAAAATCAAACTAAATAGCCAAAATTACCAAACTACTAATTTAACACAATCTAAATTATACCCCAAAAATAATAAAATCCCCAAAAGATCACCCTCCAGACAGATCTCTCACAAATCTCAGAGGAGGACAGTCAATACAAATCAATAATAAAAAGCAAATATAACTATTAAAAATAACTACAATAAAAACAGCTAAATAAAACCAATTTAACTTCCCCATCCCAGGACTCTCTCACAGTATTGGGGATGGGAAGAAAGAAACAAAATAAAATTTAAACCAGTTTTCTCCTAGAAGTCCTCTCACAGCAAATAGGAGAAAAACATACACAGTATCAGTAATCCATTTGAAATTATTGGTACTCTCACTGCCGGCGGTGGTTAAATTTTTGTCCAGAATCCGAGGCTTTAAGGCTAGTGAGGTTCTCTCACCAACCACACTTTCCTTCAGATAGTCCCAAAATTCAGTGATAAATCAAAAGGCATTACTCAGCACAGTGTATAAACTAAATGTAAGTCCATAAAATAGAAGGAGTCTAAAATAGACAAAAGATAGCCACAGGTCAAGCCATAAGACATAGAGCCCCCCCCCCAATCCCGAACTTGCCTAATCAGGCTCTATGTACATAAAATAAAAGCAAAGTTCTTTCATAGCCTTTCAAATCAGCAGGATTATCAAAATACTTGCAGTTTCAAGAACTGATTAGAGTAGTTGCGCTTTTTATGGAATCCACACTCCTCCCTAAAATTCTGTCAAAATAATCCAAACAGAGGGGTGCTTGCTAGATCTTAGTTCCTCAGGTTTCCCAGCACAAGGATGAAGCTAACAAACAAAATAAGTCGGTGAGCTCGATTTGCAGTGAACTCGTTCCTTGGGTGTAAATACTCCAACCCAGCTCAGACCCGTAAAGGAAACCCAGACCCCGCTACCATCCCCAATTTAGGTGACCAAGGAGCACCCAACCTAGCCAGATGAACCACGGAGACCAACGGGCTAGACCAGAAGAATGATCAATCCTCCTATCAGTCTGTTCTGGTCCCCCCCAGGGATAGCAGCCAGGGCCGAGACCCCTCACAGCCATGGCTTGTAGGATCACACCCCTTGCTACACCACCGATAGAGACCTCCTAGATGTTAAGGGCAAATGCTCCACCAACTTAAAGGCTGGGAAACGCATAGAAACTAAAATTAAACAAGTGGCAAAGAGAATGGATGAATTGGAAAAGCGTCAATCCCAGTTAGAAGATTCAGTCCAGCCAATTTCAAAAGATATAAAAAGCTTTCAAAAACTGCAGACAAGTTTGAAAAATAAAATGGATGATTTGGAAAATCACGCAAGGCACAAAAATGTCAGAATTTTCTGTATACAGCAGGACTGGAAGAAAGAACAGTCATTGTGTAACCCCCAGAGGGGGTGCTATCCCAAGGGCTACTACCCCTGCCTGCTCCGACTGTAACAGGGTGAGGGGCCTAGATCCGTTGGTGGGTGCCTCCACCCAGAGGTCGGGGTTAGAACAGTCAAGGTTGACTTGGTCACAGCCCTCTGGGTTGCTGCAACGCCCCTTTCTTCCCACTAGTGGCCCACGCATTTCAATTATAGTGTCCTTACCATATACACTTGCCCCCTAGCTTGAACCATTCAGCTCACTCCGGGGACCCCCTGAAAAGTAAGGTGCAGTTACACAATATTCACTGGGCAGTAATTCACCATTAATACACAAACTAGCCAGTGTACCTTTGCAAAACAAGCAATCTGATTTATTTAAGGGGAGATAACAAGGACCGGTGGGGGGGGGGATGGGATTAGGTTGATTGGCTTACCACTACAATATATGAGTATCTACCTAGGGCTCTGTGCACAGGCCTAACCTATAAGTTACTGTCTATGGGTACCCAAGCCCTAAAGGCTAGTTCCTCGATGCAGCTTGTTGGGGCCCTGACACAAACGAGCATTTAATTCCTACGTAGACTAAATAGAGCCACCAGGCTCAGTCAGTGTAGCCAGCAAAGTAACCAGACGGTCTTGCCCTTACTAGGAACATTTGACAGGGAGCTACCCTAATTTAGTACTCACGACTCCAGAAAGAAACACACTCTCACACCACTTGCAGGACCGAGCCTGTACTTCGAGCACTTCTCCACACATTTATATGCACTGCAGAGGGGTACTATACCAGGCAGCTGCTGTCCTTCTCGATACCTGCCCGCCATACACTGGGCCCAACCGACGCAGCTTCACTGTTTCTAACAGACTGAGCACGATTCAAGCAGATTCTCCAGTCTTCTACAGGGTGAGCCTGGTAGGTAGCCATGCTCCTGCACAGCCTCCTCTGACCGCTTCCCAGCGGATTTAGTCCAAATTCACTGGTGTTTACTAATGCCCGATGCTGGCCTTACACCCGCTTCTTGCGCGACCGCTCAAACGGCATGGGAGCCCCTGAGCTCCTTACTTGCTCACACCCACAACGCCTCTGCCCTGACACAGTATGGGGCAAGCCACTCAGTTCAGGCGCCACACGCTCTCATTGGTAGGCTGCTGAAACCAGCCACTAAGTTCGCCCCTCATTGGTGCAAAAAAGGCGCCATGGTCCAGAACTTCACTTCCCAGAACCTCCAGCTGTATTCTCATTGGTCAGCAGGCTGCATTGAGAGTCCCAATCCTGGTTGGTCGCCAGTTACTCCATTTTAGATCCCCCCTGACTCTATTGGACCCTTCAGACAATCGTGGTCCAAAATGGGTGCACACAGCACACAAAGTCCAGCTGCAAGAAAGGCAGGTTAAACAAATTACATTCCCACAAACACATCTAAGGCATGAGGCAACAATTACACTTTCTGGGACATGCTCACTCTGCCCCTTCGGTGACGACTGAAACCGGAGCAATTAGTCAGCGGCTCGAGTGGGACTGGAGCAGAAGAACACACAGACCCCCTCATAAGTAATGAATATGTCTGCAAGCAGACAGTTCTTAAAGAGACAGTGCGCGGAGGCTCTACAAGCACTCACAGGGCCATTTAAACGGCTTTAAACGCTGACCACCAGAGGGATGCTTAGACAGCTCCTAGACAGCTGTTAGAAACCCCCATTTGTAGGGGGGTTACAACTGAAAATCATTGCTACAGGAATCTTTATGCATTTACTGGGGGCCAGTTCAGAGACCCCAGTTACTGACAGAATACACTGGCTGTGTCAACCAAAAGGGGTTTCGGGAACAAGGCCAATAATTGTAAAATGTCTTACTTTGGAGGGGAAACACACTATCATGGCATCTTGCTATAGGAGTCCTAACTTCAGATATAAGGATCAACAAATTTCATTTAAAAATGACTATTCTGAGATTCTCTGGGAAAGCAGGAACACTTTTACCAAGCTACAGTAGTTTCTTTGGAAGAAGGGCTTTAAGGCTTACACTATTTATCCTGCAAAATTGAACGTTCTTTTGAACAACCAGATTTTATTCTATGAGTCTGTAGCAGAGGTGTTTCAATATCTTAAATTCAAACCTCCAGAGCACTTTACGACCTATGAAAATGTTTAGCTTCAGCAACTTTTTGTGATTCTTTTTGAGTGTAGATGTGTGTGTGTGTGGGGGGGCTGGAAGCCTGAGGCACATTGCTTGTAAGTGTAAGTAAGGGGCTGCCAGACATGGCCTTTGGTGAATCAAGGGAGGGAGGGAGGGAGGATGTTGGGGGAAAGGGGAAAAATGCATAGTCCACATGTTTGGTTTTAATATGACTGGTTATTATTTTTGCTCCAGAATATACATAAAGGTGCATAAAGAGGGTCCAACAAAAAGAAAGACAAATGTGAGAGTTTTTCTCTGTCCAGGATGGTATATGTATTAAAATCCGGAGGGATTTCTGACAGTAGCCAATCTGTCTAGTGTGGGTAGTGCTTGCGTAGGGGGTACGAGTGAAGCTGTCATCGCCTATAGTAGGGTGATGTCAGCAGCACTCGACTCTCTTGCACTGGTCTGTGTATGACCCAGATCCTTTCACTTGAGGTCCTCCTGGTTTGATGGGGAGCTCAAGGCGATGAAGATTTTGGGTCAGAGGTTAGAGCACTGCTGGCGAAGGTCCAGGTCAGAGGTGGACAGATTGGCCCTGTGCTTCCATTATGGTAAGTATCAGGGGGCAATCACCCATAAGAAGGCAGCATTCCTGTCCAGGGAGATTGCTGCCGGGAAGGCTTGACCAACTGTGTTCTTTAGGACTGTGGACAGGCTTTTAAACCCAGCCTGTCTACAGCTGAAAAAAGCCTTTTCCAATGCTTTATGTGAAGAGTTTGCTTGCTTCTTCTCGGACAGAATGTCCACCATCCGGCTGGGCGTATGGCCAGTGAACCATAACATGGCCGACAGTGGTTGCCTTGGGCATCCGGAGAGCACTTCACCTGGTTGGGGGGAGTTTAAACCAGTGGAGGCAACTGAGGTCACTCGGATTGTTCTCAGGCTGAAGCACACATATTGTGAACTGGACCCGGTGCAAACGCGTTTCTTAATGAGATGCGTTGACACCGTTGGCCCAGTGTTTGCCTTGATTGTCTGGTGCTCACTCTTGGAGGGAGTCTTTCCAGATGCCTTGAAGGAGGCACCGATCAGACCACTTCTGAAAAAACATCTTTGAACCCTGACATCAAGGTGAATTACCATCCAATCTCCTACCTCTCATTCTTAGGGAAGATTGTTGAGAAGGTTGTGGTGCTTCAGCTTGAGGAATACCTTGTGGCCTTTGACTTGTATGATCCTTTCCAGTCAAGGTTTTGTGTGAGGCATAGCAAGGAAACCGCGTTAGTTTGGGTGCATAATGACCTCCTTAGGGCTAGAGATCGAGGTGAGGGGATAATTCTTGTTCTTCTCAACCGCTCCTCAGCTTTTGACACGGTAGACCATTGTGTGTTATTTGACCACCTGAAAGAATTCTGTGGACTCACTGGCACAGTCATCTGCTGGTTTGAGTCCTTTCTCATGAATAGGAGGAATTGGGTAGTAATGGGGAACTCCTTGTCCTCCCCTAGCCTGCTGTCGTGTGGAGTTTCTCAGGGTTTGGTCTTGTCACCAGTGTTGTTTGCCATGTATATGCTGCCCCTTGGAGATCTTATTAGGAAGTACAGTTTGGGTTTTCATTTCTATGCAGATGATACCCAGCTGTATCTTTCCTTTGCCCCTGGAACATCGAATGTGATGAAAGTGCTAAATGCATGTCCTGCCGAGATCAATGACTGGATGGCCTCAAGTTGCTTATGACTGAACCCCGACAAGATGGAAGTGCTGGTGGTGGAGTCAAACAAAGGGCATGATAGGATGGCCTCAGGTGCAGAGACAGGCTTGTTCCTGGGATTTGTGCCTTTGAAGACCTCCTCTAGGGTGTGAGATCTTGGTGTGACCTTCGACAGTGGACTGACATTTGAAGTTCAGGTGTTATCCGTTGTGTGGACCAGCTTTTACCATCTTAGGAATATCTCCAGGATCAAGTCCTAGTTCCGCCTCTGGACCTCCCCACCTTGGTACACGCCTTTGTGACGTCAAGGTTTGACTACTCTAATGTACTCTACCTCGTGGTCTCGGGAGGTATCCTACATAGGCTGCAGCTAGTGCAGAATGCAGCTGCCAGGTTGCTGACAGGGCAGTCAAAATATTGCAATGTCACCCCGGTGCTGTGTGAACTGCACTGGCTGCTGGTCAGGTGGAGGATTCTCTTTAAGGTGGGCTTGCTCACCTTTAAGGCCCTACATGGACTGGGCCCTGGCTACCTGTCTGACCTTCTTTCACACACTGCCTCGGTCCACTCCCTCTGCTCCTCCTCTAGGGGCCTTCTTGCAGTTCCCAGGATGAGGTTGAAAACTGCTGGCGACAGAGCATTTAGTGTCACTGGCCCTATCCTATGGAATTTGATGCCACCATCTGTGCAGGAGGCCCCTTCGGTGGAGGTATTCAAGGCCCGCCTCAAGACCCACCTGTTTAATCTGGCCTTCCCGGACTCCGTATATCAAATGTTAGTTTGGGATAGCCCACGCCAGTAATGTTTTTAGTTAGACCTTATTTATTTAACTGTATGGTTTGCTTTTACTGCTGATAATTTTATTGTTTTATTGATAGTTGCATTGTTTGTGTGTGGCACCCAGAACCTCTGAGATTGGGTGTCTGGAAAAATAAAATTTGCCTTGCCAAAAGTAGCAACCTGGAACATTAATGGTTTTAACTCCCCTATTAAAAGATACAGAATTTGGACAAGATTAAGGAAACTAAAGTTGGACATAATATTTCTGCAAGAAGTTTTTTTGAACCAAAAATAAATGGAATTAAAAAAAGATAGATTGAAAGAATATATTATTCACTGGGCCTTCCAGGAAAAAGGCAGGGGTACTGTTAATGCTATCTAGACATTTTAAAGGTACGGTGGTGGATTCTGTAAGTGACTCACAAGGCCATATAGTAGCAATAAAAGTAACAGGAAGTCAAAATATGATATTATGCTCAGTCTATGTACCTTTCACAGGAGTCACCCACTTTCTAGCAGAAATTACCAAACTTACTTTTGATCTTGGTTGCTTCGGATCTGTGACAGTCAGTCGACAGTTTCGTTGTCGACCAACATTACAGTGACTCCTTTATGTTGACTGCATTTGCATTCGGCATAAAGGGAGTCAATTCAGACTGTGTTTTCTTTGGGGGGGCTATGCCTCCCACACCCCTCGCTACTTAATTAATCAACTCCAAGTTGGAGTTGCTTCAGGGAGGGGGTGCAACACCACCAGAAAGCAGTGCCAGGCTCCTGCATTGACACTACAGCGACCTAGCACTGTTGTCACTGTAGTGTCGGGTGCAGTAAAGTTGTCACTCTAGTGACAGTATACTGGTTGTTTCAATATTATTATGGGCGGAGACTTTAATTGCTCCATCAAAGATCCACTAGATAAATCTACACCCTTTTCATCTTGGGATAAATATAAAGCCAAACAATTAAATTATTTTTTAGACTCTAATAATCTAGTGGATCTGTAGATGGAGTTAAACGAACACAAAAGATTATACATTTTTCTCTACCAGACACAAGATGTATTCATGTTTGGATTATATTTTTCTCTCCAATGATTTATTACTTTCCTGTTTTTTGGTTGATGCTTGTAAACAACCTGTGTTAATATCAGACCATAATATGGTCACTTCAGATACAACATGTGATCATCATCATCATCATCATATTTATTTTTAAAAAATGCCCTTCCAGAGCTCAGGGCACCCTTACAATCATAAATGTAAAATCAGCATGTACATAAAAGTCACAGCCTCATACACATTGAAAATGTACATGAAATTCAGCACATACATTTCTTCCATGTCAGTGACTGACTGGTATAAAACCCTTAATATCACAAACCAGAAAAGGTCTGATTAAATAAATGGGTTTTCAGGGTTGTTTTAACACCCTCCACTGTCAGGCTGTCTTGCATCCAATGAGGCAGGGAGTTCCACAGGGTCAGAGCCATAAAGGCAAATGCTCTTCCTCCAGATGTTTTCAAATGGACCCAGGGAATCTCTAGCAATCCCTCAATGGAGGATCAGAGTGGGTGGGAGGAGCAGTAAGGGGACAGAAGTTCTTGCCGGTACTGCAGTCCCTGGTCGTATAGGGCTTTATAGGTCAGCAATGCAACCTTGAAGGTTATCCGTCACTGTACTGGCAGCCAGTGCAGTTCATGCAGCACAGGTGTTATATGCCTGGATCTAGGGGCTCCAGCCAACAACCTGGCCATCGCATTCCACACCAGCTGCAAGCAGCGGATATCAACCCCTGGTAGCCCTAGGTAGAGGGTGTTACAGTAATCAAGACGGGTGGTGACAAAGGCGTGGACCAGAGTGGGAAGATCTTCAGTCAGAACCAGGTGTTTCACCCTAGCTATGTTCCTAAGATGACAAAAGAAGATTTGACTATGGCTGACACCTGAGCCTTCAAGGTCAGGCCCTCATCAAAAATCATACCAAGGCCATGCACCTGGTCTGAAACAGTTAGTGGTATTCCTCCCAGCTCTAATCCAGAGGGCTGTCCCACCAATGTTCTGGCCAACCTACAATCTGGGTCCACCACCAATACCTCTGTTTTTCCTGGGTTTAGCCTCAGCCAGCTGGTACTCATCCAGTTTTGAATCTATCAGACAGCTGTTAAATAGTGATACAGTATCTTTCTCCTGGCCGGGAACAAAAGACATGTATAGCTGAGAGTCATCTGCATAGCAGTGAAAACGCAAACCTTACCATCTTATAATGTCTCCCAATGGAAGCATATACACTGCGAACAACATGGGGGACAGCACCAAGCCCTGCGGCACCCGGCAGGATAGCTCATGGAGGGCCAAGGAATAAATCCCTGACACCACCCTTTGAGATCTGCCCTTGAGGAATGATCGAAACCAACTGAGGACTGCCCTCCCCAGTCCACAGAAGAGCCACAGGTGCTCGAGCAGCACCCCATGGTCCACAGTATCAAACACTGCTGAGGGATCAAGGAGAACCAAGATGGTAAGGGATCTCCAATCTCTGGCCATCAGGAGATCATTTAGTACCCTAACCAGGGCTGTGTCAGCACTATGTCTTTTCCTGAAACCCGACTGGAGAGGGTAATAGATAGTGTGGCTGGTCAAATGACCCTCCAGCTGTAGAGCGACCATCTTCTTGACAACCTTACCTGTAAAAGGCAAGTTAGAGACTGATCTGTAGTTAGCAAGGGAGTCAGGGTCTAAAGAGGGTTTTTTCAGGAGGGGTCAAACAATCTCCTCCTTTTAAGGGTCTGGAGAGATCCCTCTCTCCAAAGAATTCCTCACTATCCCAGCCAGGACCGGGCCAATGACAGCAGCACACCCTACAAGAAGGTGAGTTGGGCCCGGGTCCAAACTGCAGCGAGTTGGTTGCAGAGTCTGGATGATCCTCACAATATCAGTGACTGCCAGCAGGCTGAAGATAGATCAGGTCACCTGGGTAACTGTACCACTCGATTGATCAAAGTAAGGACCAATGGGGAAGCGTTGGGTGATCTCACTCCTGATGGAGGCAATCTTATCAGCAAAAAACTGTGCAAACTCATCACACTTTCCTTGTGACAATGCTCGACCACACTGCAGTCAGACTGGATTGCACAGTCTGTCCACAGTGTGGAAGAGCTGAGCTGGCCTGTTTTTGGCTGCAGAAATCTCCTTGGACAGGAAGTCTGCCTTCTTAATGGAGATTGCTGACTGATAGATTTTGTAATGGTCTAGCAATCTAAGCCTGTCCTCCTCCAGGTGAGTTTTCTGCCAGTGTCTCTCCAACCTTTGTCTCTGCCTCTTCAACTCCCTCAAGGACCCATCATACCATGGAGCCCCGAGGCGAAGGGTCAGGGACAAATATGAACCTGAGCAATGATGTCCAGGGCCCCTTCTACCACTGTATTGTAGGTGAGAACAAGGGAGCCTGGGTCACTGCTATCAGTCATAATTCCCGAAAGGTCCAGTACTAACATTAGGCCCTCTGAGGTAACTCCTCCTAAGGGATGGTACTGCACCATTTCCTTATGGACAGGCCTACTAAGGGAGTCGCTAAACTAAATCTCAAGGCATGATGGATCGACCATCCAACAGGATCCACCATCATGTCGGTGATCTCCATCCCCAGGAGAAACACCAAGTCCAGCAAATGTCCCTCCACCCCTGTGGGTGGCATCGGTAACTACTCGTGTCAGGCCCAATGATTCCATCAACTGGAGGAGGTTTTGACCAAATGATGAGAGTGATAATGTTACATATACTGTATGCTGAATGATGAACCAACCTGTAAAAAGACTGAATTGGCTATTGCAAATTTTATGATTGACAATAAAATAAAGGAAAACAACAAAATGCAAAATTGGGATGCCCTAAACGCTACACTATGGGGCTTATTCTTTTCAGGAGCTTCTTGGAAAAATAAAAATAGACTATTAAGGCAGCAACAAATACTGGAAAACCTCAAAACATTGGAGTTAGACGTTAAAAGGGGAAATACAGATAAAAATACAGAATTAACAGAACTGAGGAAGTTCATTACTTCTACAGAGATATATCAAACAAAATGTAGCTGGGCAAGGAAAAATAAAAACTGGAAACAACATAGTGGGCAAACAGGGAAGTTACTGGCACAAAGGATACAGGAACAGGAAATAAAGTGGAGATAGCTTTAATAAAAAAAAAAAGCAAATGGCCAGATTTTCAGCTCCCAAGAAGAAACTGAGAAATAATTTCTGGATTTTTATGTTAAATTATATACATTCAATTGTAGCCCTGAGATTGATGAGATGCTGTACTATGAAAGGTTCTGTCATACAAAAATCCAAGAAGGTGATTGGGATAAACTGACAGTTCCAATACTGGAGCAGGAAATTATAGGTACAATCCAGAGCATGAAGAAAGGAAAATGTTCGGGCCCTGATGGGCTTACTTTGGGAGTTCTATGACACTTTTAAATCAGTATTAGAGCCATGGTTAGAAATTCCTTTTGATCAAATTCAAATCCAAAATCATTTACCAGATTCATTTAGTCATGCTTGCATCTCATTATTACCCAAACGGGGGAAAGATTGATCTAAAACAAAAAATTACAGACCAGTGGCTATCCTGAAGGTTGATTACAAAACGTATACAAAAATTTTGAACAACAGAATTATGATTCATTTAGGATCTATGATACACAACAACCAAACTGGGTTCATTTCAGATAGAAATATGCAAAATGGACTTTTCAGAATACAGTCTATTGTGGAATATCTTTTAAGTTCAGGAACACAAGCAATTGTTCTTTATTTAGATGCCACAAAAGCTTTTGACATGCTGAAATAGTCATGTCTTTTTCAAGCAATGAAAATATTAAATTTTCCTGCACGGTTTATAAATGGTATAAGAACCATCTACAACAAACCCCAGGCCAGCTAAAAAATAAATGAATATCTTTCCAAACCCTTTAATTTATATTGTGGGGAGTAGTATACGTACATACTAACTGACAAAATTTGATTGATGGATGATCGATGGTTGATTGCCCCCTTCCCCTTTTAATTGATGATGTAATGCCCTGCTTCTTTTTGATTGATGGACAGAAGCGATGTAACGCCCTGCCCCTTCCACATGTTCAAGAAATTATGCAATGTCCCCGCCCCTTCCGCATCCCGTGTGCACCAGAAATGATGCAGCGTCCCGCCCCCTCCGTGTGAGCGCCTGATATGACGCATCACCTCCACCCCCTTCCCATGCCTATGTCCACCAGAAATGATGCAGCAATTGAAGTGCCACCTGAAAAGATTATCATGTTGGACCTGATAAAGGGTATTCTAATACAGCTACTGCAAGACTTGATGGCTTAGGACTTGAAAATAAACTGCGAGGGATGTACCATAGAACATCCCTCGCAGATAAGACATAGCTGTTTATATGAACCAGAGGAGGGGTACTGGGAGTGTGCTTTTCCTGAAGTCTGTGAAAGGTTGCGTCCACGACGAGTCAAGATACTAGTCAAATCGACAGCATGGAAACTTGGATGCATAGCATCCTATTTTGATACAATACAAGCAATATACGACACTTTGTCAGAATTTAAACATATACCATGCATTTCTAAGGGACTTGACAAACTTTATAAACAATTGAGTGTAAAACTACAGAGTGCTGTTGAAGAAGCGGTTTAATCAGGATGTCATAAAAAATATTTTATAAGCCCACTGCAAAAAGTAAGCCCTGTGTATATATATGTACTTATGTGATATTGGTAGTTCTGACAAGGAACAGAGCACTGCATGGTGATAGCTGTTAAGGTGGGTAACCTGTGGGGAAATCAGCAAAGATTGTTTGAAAAGCAGAAAATAGAAACTCTTCTACAGACTTTGATAACCATGCAAATTTCAAACCCTGCTGCTCAGTCTCCAGATAACATGATAAACTGTGAAAAACTTCAGTTTATACAGATTTTAATGAGTGACATTAAAAAAGATGTATGCTGGTGTGAAATAATGAACATGAGCAGGTGCCTAAACAATGATGTGTTAGAAACTGTTCAAAATGTGCTACCATTAATATTTGAAAAATTGGATGCAGTTTCTCATGGCCAAGTTATCAACATTGATGCACAATGGCAGGCTGATTTGGTCGATATGGCTAGTCTTTCAAAAGACAATGATGGGTTCTGGTTTATTCTAACAGTTATTGATGCCCTATCAAAATATACAAGGACCAAATTGCTAAAAACAAAATCTGAAAGAGATGTGACAGAGGCTTTCAAAATGATACTCGGAGAGGGCCGCAAGCCCGAAAAAGTACAGACAGATGAAGGGACTGAATTTCTTAATGCTAATTTTTAATTGTTTTTAAAAGAACAAACCATACATCATTTTACAACATCAAATGATGTTAAGGCTTGTATTATGGACAAATTTAACCGTACATTGAAAACAAAAATGTGGAGATATTTTACAGCATTTAACACATATAGGTACATAGATGTATTACAAGCTTTAACAATGGCCTACAGTCAGAGCTATCTTTGGTCCATCAAAATGAGGTCCACCAATGTGACAGCTGACAATTCTTTAGATGTCTGGAAAATTCCATATGGTGGTCTTACACACAAAGTGAAAAGGCCTTTTAAATGTCTTGTTTGTGATGATGTGTGGGTTTCTAGAGTTAAGAAAACATTTGAAAAGGTTTTGAGTAAAACTTTACCAGTGAGATATTTATTATTTCTGAATGTATACCTAAGCCTATACCAGTTTACAAATTAAAAGATTGTGAAGGAGAAGAAATAAGAGGTACTTTTTATGAGTGAGAAATGGTAAAAGTTGAAGACACTGCAAACAGGGTATACAGGGTTGAAAAAATAGTGTCACAACAAAAAACAAGGGAAGAAAAAAATGGTTTTAGTGAAATGATTAGGCTGGCCATCAAAATTTAACAGCTGGGTAGAATCCAAACAGCTGACAAATTTACAACTATAATTGTGCTCCCGTGTTTTGCAGGACATCAGTTGAGAGACGACATTATTGGTAAAACAATGCCTGAGAATGAGTTTTACATTACATTGCCCAGTATTGCATCTTTTGAAATGTTTCCCAAAAATACTATTTCAGAATATACTGTGAAACTGGTGAAACCTATTAATTTAGTAGGAGTGTGAAATGTCATCTTTTCAGAAATACAATACCCAAGGACTTGGGACAATATTACACAACAGAATGGGAGATTTCAAACAGGTGAAACTTCTAAGCCATTATTACCATTATCAATCCCCCAGAGGTTATTATCACAGTGTTGATGATGTCACGGCACCCATCAATGAGGCGCTGGAACTGGCACAGCTAGGCATGTTTTTAGAATATGACAGCTGGGAATGGAAAACAAAATTCCACAACATCAGTAGTGGAGCATTTATTGCTCACCATAATCTGGCTCATATTTTGGGGGTACCACATGGTATATCACATGTACAAGCACAGGACCATATTATGCTGACATCAATGGGGGTTTTTTACACTCTGTATGTGTATACAGACATTGTTGAACACTAAAGAGTCAGTGATAGTCACGTGCCCCTACTCCGTTGTGTAGAAATATCTGGTAAGAATAATGCAATCATAACATCCGCTACGGTAAGCCAGATTATATACCAATCAGCAAACAGCAGTTTGACACCATAACTATTGTGACAAAGAATGATCACAACAAAAATGTGGTATTCGTGTTTGGCAAGGTGATTGTGAAGCTTCATTTCCAGCCTGTTAAAGGAATCTTCTGAATGACGACCATGTCACAGAAGTTGTACAGTGACCCAAACCTTTGTGTAGCCTATTATAAAGCACAAGCTGATCATGGCTTATCTGGTTTTCATGGTGCCCCGGTTATGTATGGTGCAGGTATAGGCGATATACTGTATTTAGAACTTTATTTAGAACAGCTGCACCACTGTTACAAAAAGGCTTCCAGACAGTAAAACCACACCTTGAAACAGCTGCTAAAAATATTGTAAAAGAAGATGTGGGAAATGTTGTGAGTTCCTTCATGACTCCAGATCCAGGGCAGCAGCAAGGTGGGGCAGGAATGGTTGTTTACAAGAGGCTCAATAAGAAGAGGAGAATGGTCATACCGGGGGGCCATGAAAGTGTTATTAAAAGGCGACATGCTCAAAAGAAAAGAACAGTTGTGAAATGTAAGCGCAAGGAGAGAAAACCTCATAAAACTAGCAGTCAAAGAGACTTAATTTAAGCCATGGCTCTGATACAATGCATGTCTCAAGAATGTGGAAATTCAGAATTAGACCTTTTCATGTTACCATCAACCGAAACCAATATAGAGAAAAATCTGTATGTTGAAATCCCACCTTTATCAGCTATAAGTGATAATGCACCCCTGGAATTTTAAGTGGCAGGTAACAGTGAAGGTTATATCAACCTAAACAACATCTTGTTATACCTTTTGTGCAAGATCACTAAGGCTGATGGTAGCAACATTGATGATGTAGCCAAAGTAAGTTTAATTAACTACCCCCTGGCAACCATCTTTAGCCAGGTGGATATAGTGGTGGATGACCGGCTGATTAGCCAGAGTAATAACTGCTACCCCTACAGAGCAATCATCGAGTTACTGCTTAATTACAGGGATGACACCCTGTCTACACAATTTTCATCTGAATTATTTTATAAGGACACACAAGGGCAGCATGAAAACACCACTCTTACTGGCCTCAATAAGGGTTTTAAAAAGCATGCAACTTTTGCAGTAGAGCGTCGCAGTGTAGAACTGCTTGGGCCAATTCATGCAGACTTCTTCTTCCAGGAAAAGCTGCTCCTGAATGGCGTGGATGTAAAAATTAAACTCGTTCTTAACAAGAACAAATTTTGTTTAATTAGTGGTGATGCAGATAAAGATTATAAACTACAAATTAAATCTGCATCCATTTATGTAAAAAGAGTAACTGTTTCACCAGCTGTATGTATCGGTCATGCCCAGGCTTTACAGGCTGCTAATGAAAAGTACCCTATTGACCGTGTTAGCATGAAAGTCTTTAATATATCTGGGGGCAGTCTTGTGTGTAACCAAGATAATCTGTTTCTGGGGTAGATACCAAAATTATTGGTGATAGGCTTTACACTGCCTTAAGGGTAGCTGGTCCATTCCACTGGGGTGTCAAACAGACGAGGCATACTGATGAGTCCTGGTAGGACAAAACACGTGTCTATGTCTTCTGTTAGCACCCTTTGCAAACTGTGTGAGAGGCCTTTCGGCACCATGCAATTCTGCTTAAAGTTGGACCAGCATAACATTCTGTGGTGATTTGCATATGCAGCCCATGATGCTTTGCATTGTGGGGGCATGTGTGATTTTGTATTTTGTTGCTAATGATGCTTTCAGTGGTGCATACAATAAAAATCCTTTTAATTTTAAACATTTTAACATTAAGTTTATAGCTGTGTGTGTAGATGGTGAGCAAGTTCCTGCTAAACCACTGCAACCTAACTTTACAAATGGTAATGGCATCAGAGAATATATCAATCTGGTTCATGCCAGTGGTAAACATACGAAAGACAATCCACTGCTGATAGACCGTGTAGGTTTTTGTCAGGGGTACACATTATTTGTTTTTGACCTGAGCCCTGACCAAGGCTGGGGTGACCATTATTCACTAATCCGTTCTGGCAATTTGAGCACTGAAATATGTTTTGCTGACCCTCTACTGGCTACTGTGAATATGTTGGTGTATGCAGTCTTTGATAATGTGATAGACAATAACAAAAGACTACATACACCAACATATTCACAGTAGCCGGTAAAGGGTCAGCAAAACAAATTTCAGCTCTCAGATTGCCAGAGCAGATTAATCAGCAGTGGGTTGTCTTTCATAGGTTTGCCACTGGCATGAACCAGATTGATATGCTCTCTGATTCCATTACCATTTGTAAAGTTAAGTTGCAGTTGTTTAGCAGGAACTTGCTTACCATCTACATACAGAGCTATAAAGTTAATGTTAAAATGTTTAAAATTGAAAGGGTTTGTATTGTATGCACCACTGAAAGCATCATTAGCAACAAAAAAAAAACAAAGAACCTTTGTGCGCAAGCACTGAAGCAATGGTTACCCCAAAGGGCATTTGGCTGGGAAGCCAAGTTTCAAAGAAATACAAAATCACACATGCCCCCAACAACGCAAAGCATCACGGGCTGCATATGCACATCATCACAGAATATTATGCTGGTTCAATTTTAAGCAGAAATACATGGTGCCAAAAGGCCTCTCACACAGCTTGCAAAGGGTGCCCAAAGAAGACACATTGTTGGCACCCTTTGCAAATTGTGTGAGAGGCCTTTCAGCACCATGCATTTCTGCTTAAAGTTGAACCAGCATAATATTCTGTGGTGATTTGCATATGCAGCCTATGATGCTTTGCATTGTGGGGGTATGTGTGATTTTGTATTCATTAGCAATAAAGTCTATCACAAATAATGTTGGAATCTGCCCCAGAAACAAATTATCTTGGTTACACACATGACTGCCCCCAGATTTACTAAAGACGTTCATGCTAACACGGTCAATAGGGTACATAGATACATAGATACATAGACAGTGTCGGCAGATAAGGGCCTATGGCCCACCTAGTCTGCCCATTTGAGCTTGTAAGTTCAGTTTGTTTTCCTAGAAGTCTATTTCCCCTTACCCCTGACCTCTAGAATTCCTTTATGTCTATCCCATGCATTCTTAAATCCCGTGATTGTTTCAGCTCCCACCACTTCCTCTGGCAGGGTGTTCCACTTGTCCGCCACCCGTTCTGTGAAGAAATTCTTTCTCATGTTTCCTCTGAATCATCCTCCTCCAACTTCATCCCATGCCCTCTAGTCCTGGAACATCTTTTTCGCTTAAAAATAGTGTTTTCCTGCACCCTGTTCCTCCCTGTAAGATACTTGTATGTCTCTATCATATCCCCTCTCCTCCCTCTCCTCCAGGGAGTACATGTTCAGTTCCTTCAACCTGTCTTCATAGGACTTGTGATGCAACCCATGCACAATCTTTGTTGCCCTCCTCTGAACCTTCTCTACCCTGTCTATGTCTCCACGTGAGGTATGGTCTCCAGAACTGTACACTGTACTCCAGGTGGGGCCTCACTAGTGTCTTGTATAGCGGAATTATGACCTCCCTTTTCCTGCTGGTGATGCCCTGCCTATACATCCCAGCATCCTATTTGCTTTACCTGATGCCTTGTCACACTGTTTCCTCACTTGAGGTCATCAGAGATGACAACCCCAAGATCCCTTTCCTGCTTGGTACATGCTATATCCTCACCCCCAACTGATATATTGTGCCAGGGTTTTTGTGCTCATATGCATTATCTTGCACTTCTTTGCATTGAATTTCAACTGCCAAACCCTTGACCATTCTTCAAGTTTCTGCAGGTCCCTTCTCATTCTGTCTACACCTCTGGTGTGTCTACTCTGTTACAGAGCTTTGTGTCATCAGTGAACAGTGAAATTCTGCCTTCTAGGTCCTGCACAATGTCACTGATGAAGATGTTGAATAGGACCGGTCCCAGCACTGATCCCTGTGGTACCCACTGGTCACTCTTCCCTCTGTGGAGTGACAGCCATTTACCACCACCTCTGTGTCCTGCCACCCAGCCAGTTACCTACCCACCACACTACTGTCCTGCCCACACCCATATTCCCCAGTTTGTGTAATAGTCTTCTATGTGGCGCAGTGTCAAAGGCCTTGCTGAAGTCCAGATAGGCCATGTCCACTGCCCTCCCCTGATCCACCTCCCTAGTCACCCAGTCAAAAAATTCAATGAGGTTGGTCTGACTTTGCATTAGCAGCCTGTAAAGTCTGAGCATGGCCGATACGTACAGCTGGTGAAACCTTTACCCTTTTTACATAAATAGATGCAGATTTAATTTGTAGTTCATACTTGTCATCTGCATCACCACTAATTAAACAAAATGTGTTCTTGTTACGAACTAATTTAATTTTTACATCAACGCCATTCATAGCTTTTCCTGGAAGAAGAAGCCTACGTGAATTGGTCCAAGCAGTTCTACACTGCGACTCTCTGCTGTAAAAGTTGCACACTTTTTAAAACCCTCAATGTGGCCATTAAGAGCGGTGTTCTCATGCTGTCCAGGTGTGTCCTTATAAAATAATTCAGATGAAAATTGTGTAGACAGGGTGTCATCACTGTAATTAAGCAGTGACTCGATGATTGCTCTGTAGGGATAGCAGTTATTACTCTGGCTAATCAGCCGGTCACCCACCACTATATCCACCTGTCTAAAGATGGTTGCCAGGGGGTAGTTAGTTAAACTTACTTTAGCTACATCATCAATGTTGCTACCATCAGCCTTAGTGATCTTGCACAAAAGGTATAACAAGGTGTTGTTTAGGTTGATGTAATCTTCACCGTTACCTGCCACATAAACTCCAAGGGCGCATTATCACTTATAGCTGACAAGGGTGGGATTTCAACATACATATTTTTTTCTATACTGGTTTGGGTTGGTGGTAACATGAAAAGGTCTAATTCTGACTTTCCACATACTTGAGGCATGCAGTGTACCAGAGCCATGGCTTAAAATAAGTCTCTTTGACTGTTTGCTTTATGAGGTTTTCTCTCCTTGTGCTTACGTTTCACAACTGTTCTTTTCTTTTGAACATGTTGCCTTTTAATAACACTTTCATGGGCCCCCGGTAGGACCTTTCTCCTCTACTTTTTGGTCTTCTTATAAACAACCATTCCAGCCCCATCTTGCTGCTGTCCCAGATCTGGAGTCGTGAAGGAACTCACAACATTTCCCACATCTTTTACAATACTTTTAGCAGCTGTTTCAAGGTGTGGTTTTACTGTCTGGAAGCCTTTTCGTAACAGTAGTGCAGCTGTTCTAAATAAAGTTCTAATTACAGTATACCACATATACCTGCACCATACAGAACTGGGGCACCGTGAAAAACCAGATAAGCCATGACTGGCTTGTGCTTTATAATAGGCTACACAAAGGTTTGGGTCACTGTACAACTTCTATGACATGGTTGTCATTCAGAAGGTTCCTTTAACAGGCTGGAAATGAAGCTTCACAATCACCTTGCCAAACAAGAATAACACATTTTTGTCTTGATCATTCTTTATCACAATAGTTATGGTGTCAAACTGTTGTTTGCTGATTGGTATATAATCCGGCTTACCATAGCGGATGGTTATGATTGCATTATTCTTACCAGATATTTCTACACAATGGAGTAGGGGCACGTGACTATTACCAACTCACTGGTGTTCAACAAAGTCTGTATACACATACAGTGTGTAAAACCCCCCCCCACTGATGTCAGCATAATATGGTCCTGTGCTTGTACATGTGATATATAGTGTGGTACCCCAAAAATACGAGCCAGATTATGGCGAGCAATAAATGCTCCACTACTGATGTTGTGGAATCTTGTTTTCCATTCGCAGCTGTCATATTCTAAAAACATGCCTAGCTTTGCCTGTTCCAGTGCCTCATTGATGACTGCCGTGACATCATCATCATAGAGGATAATGTATGGGCATCGATGAACAACAAAGCTATGTGAGCCTCTAGTGGTTTCCCTGGCAACCCAAGTAAATCTTGAGAGCAAAGCTCAAGAGGTTTACCTTGGTTGCCAGGGAAACCATGAGAGGCTCACTTAGCGTTGGTGTTCATTGATGCCCATACATTGTCTTTTATAGTGTGTGGGCATCATGTGCATCTGAAAAAGATGAGTTACACATTTAGCACAGCAGTGGTTAGCTTACTTTATACAGATGAGAACAGGATTGTGTCACTCATTTCACATTTAATTTTATTCTGACTATTAACAGCAGTGTACATTTCATATCATCATGGTAGCTTTACAACAACAGAGTTAAAAAAAACCTTATCTCACTAAAATTAATGAGAAGAGCAAAAAAAGGGTATCGGGATCGAATGTCATGTGGCATCAATCAGCCTTGCTGTAAAGTGGGTGAGAAAGGGTTGTGCTGCAAATGGCAAATGTTAGGAAATGTACTCGGCAATTTTTTCCTTCATACCTACGGGGAAACTGGAGACAAAACAAGAAAAAAGGACAACTGGTTAGCATTTCAGTTTAAATGAACGAATGGTGATTGTATGGACACACGGGGGGGGGGTTACATTAAACTTGTTGCTGCTGCCATTTTCTTTGTGTGTGCTTTTGGGTTTATGCCGATTGCGAATATGACAGTTGCAGTAATTTTGAATCGCACAGTAGCAGTGCTGCTGTTGGAATTTTACGCGTGTGTTAATTCCTTTTTTGTTACGCCATCAATGTGACATATTATCGATGGGTTAACAACTTCATCACGTCACATCGATGGCATAACAACATGAGGAAAAGATAAAAATCATCACATAACAACGTTCCACCGTACATTATATTGTGATAATAACCTCTGGGGATTGATAATGGTAATAATGACTTAGAAGTTTCACCTGTTTGAAATCTCCCATCCTGTTGTGTAATATTGTCTCAAGTCCTTGGGTATCATATTTCTGGCAAGATGACTTTTCACACCCCTACTAAATTAATAGGTTTCACCAGTTTCACAGTATTCTCTGAAATAGTATTTTTGGGAAACATTTCAAAAGATGCACTGCTGGGCAATGTAACATAAAACCCATTCTCAGACATTGTTTTATCAATAATGTCGTCTCTCAACTGATGTCCTGCAAAACACGGGAGCACAATTATAAATTTTAATTTGTCAGCTGTTTAGATTCCACCCAGCTGTTAAATTCTGATGGCCAGCCTATTCATTTCACTAAAACCATTTTTTTCTTCCCTTGCCTTTTCTGTGACACTATTTTTTCAATCCTGTATACCCTGTCTGCAGTGTCTTCAACTTTTACCATTTCTTGCTCATAAAAATTACCTCTTATTTCTTCTCCATCATAATCTTGTAATTTGTAAACTGGTATAGGCTTAGGTATACATTCAGAAATAATAACTATCTCACTTGTAAAGTTTTGTTCATAACCTTTTTCAGATGTTTGCTTAACTCTAGAAACCCACACATGATCACCCACATGAAATTTAAAAGGCCTTTTCACTTTGTGTGCAAGACCACCATATAGAATTTTCCAGACATCTAAAGAATTGGCAGCTGTCACATCGGTGGGCCTCATTTTGATGGACCAGTGATAGCTCTGACTGTAGGCCATTGTTAAAGCTTGTAATACATCTGTGTATGTATGTATGTGTGTTAAATGCTGTAAAATATCTCCACATTTTTGTTTTCAATGTACAGTTAAATCTTTCCACAATGCAAGCCTTAACATCATTTGATGTTGTAAAATGACGTATGTTTTGTTCTTTTAAAAACAGTTGAAAACTGGCATTAAGAAATTTCAGTCCCTTCATCTGTTTGTAATTTTTCAGGCTTGCGGCCATTTCCAAATATCATTTTGAAAGCCTCTGTCATGTCTCCATTCCATTCACATATCTGGAATGTGTAGTACAGTACGGGTTGCATGCCCATTGGCTCACACTGTGGACCAATGGGCATACATCCCTACCTACGGTGTCAATCGGTAGGCGGTGGGGCGGCAGGCAGGTGAGTGCTACCACCACTGCTGACCAGGGGAGAGGCGGGGGCTCAGTGGGTGGTTGGGGAGGGGGGCACCACTAGACCACCAGGGATATTGGATGTAATTCTTTTTTTATTACAAAAGCCCGTGATTGGGCTGACAGCGGTCCACTGGACCACCAGGAATATATAAAATCATTTTATTTATACTCAAGCCCGCGATCGGGCTGACAGCAGTCCACTGGACCACCAGGGATATTGGAAATCATTATATTCATACTTAAGTCCGCGATCAGGCTGACAGCGGTCCACTGGACCACCAGGGATACTAGACATGATTTTTTGAACAGATGTCCATGATCGGGCATGGGGGGCACCACCGCAGAGGTGCAGCCGGAGCTCGGGTGGCCATCCACAGGTGGCAGCTGCCGTATTGCACCCTGCAATCGGCAGCTCACCTAGGTGGCCAGCCGTGTTCCTTTTCTTTTGGATCAATTTGTACAGAACAAGTGCAGGTCGGCGCATGCATGGACTCGGCACATCCTGGGCTGAATATCGGGATGTGCAGAGTATGCATGGGAACGCCCCCCCCCACCTGCGCCGTATACATTACTGATGCGCTCTGGCACATCGGGATTTGTGCCAGGCACAATTCCCGTTTGAATAATGCGCCAGGGTGCATCAGTGAGTTGTGCTTGGTGCAACACTGTTGCGCCATGTGCAGCCCTTTTGAATATCTGGGCCAATGTTGATAAATGGATTGTAAAGGAAATTTGCATTTTTGTACCAGAGATATTTATTATCTATGCAAATATTATTGGAGTATGTCTTAATAAAAATTATTTAAAAAAAAAAAAAGGACCTTAGAACATTTTGTGGTCCTCCCAAAGCTAATATGACTTGTGCTAAACAAAAACAAATTCTTCTTGTATATTGCTCACTCTCTAAAGTTATAAAGTGCCATATTTCAGGGATTATGAAATACAATACTGGGAAAAGGAAAACTGGAGAATTTGCAACTTAAAATGTTTAAAATAAAATCCTTTGGAGAGTGTAAGTCATGCTCTTCAATCTGATTTCCTAGCTGTGCATCTAGTTTAGCTGACATTTGCCCTTTGGGGGTACATGTTCTATACAAATATGTACATCTTATTTGTCTTTTAAATGCCTGTGCTTTCTGTTCACAGAGTAGCAGCCCCCCCTCTTTTTTTTATCCTGGCTCTCTGTCCGTCTTTTAATTTCACTGCTGGAACTGCATCCTGGTGTGCTATCAGGGGATAAAAATAATGTAAAACTTATTGAGCAAAATACATGGTGACTTAAGAAAACTTTCTTATGTATCTGGAGTACAATGACTTACTGTACAGGTGGTATTGCAGCCTAATGGTTAGAGCACAGAGTTGTGAATCTGATAACCCAGGTTTGAATCCCTCCACGGTGACACACAATGTGTGGCCATGAGCAAGTAATTTCATCTGCTTGTGCTCAACCTCCTCATTCTCGACGTTTCTTTCTGTACACTTAACACTACCGAGTTTCCTTGAACTTCTCTTTGCCTCATATGACCTTCTTGAGATCACCTAATGGCTGATGGCAACTGTTCATTCATTGTAAAGCACTTTGGGATACAGTGTGTATGAAATACGATATATAAAACTATCTTTCTTTCTTTCTTTCTTTCTTTCTTTCTTTCTTTCTTTCTTTCTTTCTTCCCTATTAGTTTCCACCACTTAAATTCTAAATGCATATTAAATCAAGCACTGAGTGGCAAGGCGGGGAAGGCATTTTTCATTTTTTCATTTTGTATAGGATCCTATCCCTAGGGATCAGGGCACTTCACTATACAGATATTTTAAGAAATAGATGTCACAAAAAAAAAAATCATGAAAATTAGTGAGAAAACATAAAGCGATTACCTGTGATTGTAGCTTGCTCTAACAGTGTTCTGCTGTGTGTCAGAGGGAGGTTCAGACTTTTATGGAGCTTATCTAGTTCCTTGTTTGAGGAACTATAGGTGGCTGTCATCACCGAGAACTCCAATAACTGGTTTAAAGCAGTAATGCTATCTGTATCTACTGTTTGCATTACTCTGTTACTGATACATAGATACTGTAAACAGTAAATGGCTTACTGCTTGAAGCCTGCCCAGTATACTTTAACTTATCAAAAAAATATAAGGAAAAGCAAATTCCTTACTGTACCTCCAGAATTTCCTGCTCCTGTTTTCCCGCAAATAGAATACCCAGGGCCCTGAGCACAGCTGTAATTTTGTGCCACAGTGTGATCACAAGGATCATTCTGCATCACAGTTCTATGATGTGGCCCTTTATGCTGTACAGAAAGGGTCTGCAGGTCTTCCCCTGCACTATCACACAGTTCAGTGTGACACTACAGGAAAAGAGGCGGGGGGCTTTTTAATAAGGGGACCTGCATGCATGGAGCTGCAGTATATCACCTCATCCATTGTTCCTCCCTGTCTTACCTCCCTCAGGGTGGGGTCTCTGGGGCCTTCCCCTTACCCCTTTGGATGCCATGTTCCATGTTTGGGTAGACAACCCCAGGTCAGCTATGCAGTGGCGGCGCACAAGGTGGTATTAGGCTCGTCCGGTAGGGGTAGTTTCCCGAAATTGTGGGAGGCATATTGTGCGATGATGCTGTGGTGTGAACACGCCATGCATCCAGCACATCCCCCTCCCCCGGCCACTAGCTCTAGCTAGGTCACCGATGGCAGGATGTTCTGTGGTCACCCAGGAGCCCTGCACTGTGGACACAACCCCCTCCCTCTCCCCCTGGAGCTGCAGAGCATGTAAACTCCACTCAGTCCACCTCCCCCAACCCCAGCTTGCCCTCTACCATCCCGATCTGTTCCTGAACCTGGGTCATCAGCATTGAGAGTGGTAGCACTTCCGCTGCGCTGGTGGGCTAGCACAAGTTACTCTTTATAGACCCTGAAATCTTGTTACATTTCTTGACAACAACATCAGACTGGTTGGAATACTTGAGGTTGTTAACTACCAAGATTCTCAGATCTCTTTCACAACTTGAAACCTCAAGTCAGATCCCTGTAAACAAGATCTGGTCACAGCCAAAACGTCTGCATGAAGCTGTTAAGATAGCATATAGGTGGTGGTGGAAAGGGTGTCCGCGTTACGGAGTTCAAGGTGTAAATGCCCGCTGTGTCCAAGATGGTCTCTGGAGTTCACACGTGTGCACTAACACACAGTGGCCATCTTGGGCACAGCAAGCATTTCTGCCGTGAGCTGCTTGCACATGCATGACATGGCAACATGTGGAAGTATCACATTAAAGAAGCGCACCTGTGGGGGGGAGGGTTCTGCACCGCAGAGAGGAACTGCGGCTGTGGAGGGGAAAGGCAGCAGAAAAACCACACACCACCAATGATCTCTGCACTGATGACAAAGGGCGCATCACCGTAGAAGAGAACTGGGACCGAATACAGCAGTGGTCCCTTATGTCTCATAGAGTGATAGCAACACACCTGCAGTGCTCCGACCATGCAGTCATAAAATTATTACAACAGTATGATAGCCGGGTGCTTCCTAGGCATCACCAGGAGTTCTGTTTATTTTCATTATGTGTTTTTTTTGGGGGGTTGCAAATTATACGCTGGGGACAGGTTGTGTTTGGTGGCACTGCAGATTAGCAAACATGGTATACTGGTAGACTGGTGTAACGCCCCAAAGTAAGGGGTTAAATTAAATGGGAGCATTACAGAAAATAAAGCAGAGGGGTTTATGATGCCCAGGGCCCCCACTGTGTTGTGGAGCTTAAGGGCTTTAGTGGTGGGGAGCCCCTTTGTAGTGCTTCACACCCCCCAGAAAAGTGTCAGGCAGGGCATCGTTTTAAAATAAAAAAAGAAAATTGTTTTTCTCTCTGTTGCCTGCCTGCTCCATTCCACCCCACCCCACCCCAACAGAGCAGGCAGCAAGAAAGTGGGCACCCATGAGCTGGGACCGCTTCTCTGGCCAGCACATGGTGCCCTGTTCAAGTCCCTGGCTGTTTGTGTGGGAGCAAGCTCTGGGTTCCAGAATCAGAACCCCGAGCACTTTTCAAATGGAGCTTTTAGCCATTTGAGTCAGTTTTGGGTTGACTTTGGAGTTGAGAGGACCTACAGAGTGCAACAGAGACAGGAGCTTAATTGAGTTTGGTTGAAGCTGTCTCGTTGACTCTGTCTGGTGCCTCCTCTAGCCAGTGAAGAGTCCCATTGCTGCTGCTGTGTTAATCCTGCGATGTGCTGTTTGGCCGAGTCCAGCTGAAAAGAAGATCCCGGTCCCCTGCGTGCAGTGTGGGCTCTGTATAGCCCTGTTTTTTATTTTTACTGCAACCAAAAAAAGTTTAAGTCGGTCCCTCGTCGGCAGCATTGAAGGGCCATGTCGTCCGGCGCAAGGACCCCTGTCATCCCTCGTGTTGCCTGCCTCCAGCTTTACCGGTTCCCTCCCTCTACCAGACAACCTCCTGCCTCCCCGACTGAAGCTCCTCATCCTGGGCTGGGACGGTGAGTCAGGCGGCAGCACAAAGGAAAGTGCTGACTGCCCAACTGTTTTAAAATTAATAAAGTGCCTTTGTGGGGAATCAGAGAGCCAGGGCTAGCTCAGTGGGGACCATTGAAAATGATTAGGGCTAGCGATGCCCACAGGGGAAGGGTCAGCTCAGCAGGGCCACAGGGAAAGGCCTATGAATATTTATGAGGGGCGGGGTAAAGGCAGAGCAAAACCCCAGAGTGACAGAAGGCCCAGACAGGCCTAAAATTTAAAAGGGGCATAACAGGCCCATAGATTTAAAGGGGCCCAGCACGTAGGCCCAAAATAAAGTGGGCAGCTAGGCCCAGTGCAGTGAGGGGGATACCAGGCCCAAAGTAAAGTGGGCGGCTAGGCCCAGTGCAGTGAGGGGGATACCAGGCCCAAAGTAAAGTGGGCAGCTAGGCCAAGTACAATTAGGGCATCCAGGTGCTGTAGTAATTAGGGCAGCACAGGCCCAGTACAGTTAGGACAAGCCAGCCCCAGAGTAATTAGGGCATCCAGGCCCAGAGTAAATAGGGCATTCAGGCCCTGTGTTAATTAGGGCAGTACAGGCTCAGTACAGTTAAGGCAAGCCAGCCCCAGAGTAATTAGGGCATCCAGGCCCCATAGTAATTAGAGCAGCCAGGCCCTGAGTATTTAGGGCAGCAGGCCTAGCGGCAAGTGATGCATCCAAGTGCAGGGATTGGGGTATTCGCATTACAGTGTTTGAGGGTAGCCAGATCCTATGGAGAAGACCCTAAGTGGGGAAAAGGGTCCAACCAAGGGGTGCTTAGCACACAATATGCTGTGAAGTGACTGTCAACAACTGTACTGTTTATATAAAATGTTTATTACTTGAGCATTTGAAAGGTTGTGTTAATTGCTAAAGCACCAATACCGTATTGTAACACATTAGGATTGTGGTTATTTGTCCCTGGCATCTGAACAATTGCCCTGGCATCTGAACATTTGCCTTGCTTCTGAACAATTACTCCAGAATTGATGCAACTGCCCGGATTGTGCAATTTACCCCTGTTTAGGTGAATTGCCCCACAAGTGAACAATTGCCCCAAATCTTGATAATTTGACATCTGAACAATTGCTCAAGAATTGTTGCAATTGCCCCGGATTGTGCAATTTACTTGTTTAGGTGAATTGCCCCCACAAGTGAACAATTGCCCCAAATCTTGATAATTTGTCCCTGCTCCTGGCAAATTACTCTATCATCAAGCAGTTCTCTTGGTATAGTTATGTATGGTATAGAAAGTTACCATGGGCCTCGCACCTCCCAGTGTCCAAGCACTACTGCAACCCTGCCTGAATACCCGTAACACCAAGAAATACTAAACTCAACTCCTCCAAGTCCCCCGTTGCCGTGCCTCCCAGAAACAAAGATCCTTTGCCCATAGGGGACCTAGCCGGCTAAACAAACTGAGTCCAGACATCTCCTCTTTGTCAAAACTCGGCCCTTTCAAAGACACGCTCCGTCGCCATCTCATTGCTACCAGCTCATGTGACTGCTACATATAACTGGCCCCTTCAGTCCTCTTCAAACCAACACCAGGCACTTATACAGTTGGCCAATCCCACTTTCCTGCCCTGCCTTCTCACACCCTACTCTACCCCACACATTATACCCTATCCCCTTTTTTTATTTTCCCCTTCCTCCCCCTTCCTTTCCCCATCCTCCGCCTCCCCCACTCTAGCACTTCCCCCCTGTACTGTTCTTTATATGTCACCCTCTATGGCCCTCTGTATATCTGACAAATGCCATTTTGGCTGCCCTGCCCTCCTGCGGTATCCACCATCCCCCCTGTGCCACCTTACGCTGTCCATCTTCTGTCCAGCCTCTCCACTCAATTCCATTGTATTTCCCCTTGTTGTATTGTGATGTATTGTAATTGACATGGAACCTTTGTAAAAGAGCCTTGGCTCAAAGGTATTTGTAATCCTAGACTTAAATAAATAAAATAAAAAAAATAAAGTGAGAAGGTGTGTCTACTAGCTACAGTGTTGCCAACATATGGGGATGGATTCAATCTTCTGCCACGCTGATGTTCCATGGTGTGGTCTGTCATTCACGCATCCAGAATCAGTCACTCGTCTTCAGCATCCTTCTTCAGAAAGTGTCTGTCAGCAGATCATCTACTCCATCCTAGTTGTTTCCCAGTCAGGTCCAATGAAATCCATTTGCAAAATTAAACTTACGCCGTTCTTCTGTTCCTCAGTTGAAAGTCGAGTTAGCCAGTTCGAGTGCATCACGTCGTCCGTGCCAGAGTTGCCTTTCAGTTCCTGATCTGGATGTCCCAAAGTTGGTCGCCCTCAGCAGAAGAGTGTGCACATCCTGGAAGAATCTGGTCTGCATCCCCTGGTCTTTCACTGCAAGTCGAGTCAGTCGAAGCCCAGTGCGGGACGTGTCTGCTGTTTCATTGTTTTGTTCCAGTTCCTTATGTCGATACTTCTGAATCAACTGACTTCATCTCAGATCATTCTGTTTCCTGGCTGCATCGAAGATCCATCTTCACCTCAGATTCTTCAAATTCTTGCTGGCCCCTGAAGTGCTGCAGCATTGTCCATATCGTGGTAATCCTACAGTGGGTTCATCACCATGCATCTTTCTGGTTCTTTTTCATCCTTAATGGCCCCAAGAGTGGGTGTTGGCCGGGGAAACTTTCTGCATCCAGTGTTAAATCCAACAACCCTCAGGTGGGTTTTATGCTGAGAAACCTATGGTCTGTTTACAAAACCTCTCACCACCCCAGTGGCCTTAACCAGGCCTGTGCTGGGATCATTGCCTAAGTATCCTAAATTTCTTTTTTGCCTATCTTTGTAGCTACCAACAGTGTTCGACAGTGCACACAAAGACTTCAGATTTCAGACAATTGGACTCTGTTATCATTGTATGGATGTGGCTGTAATAAACCTAGGTCAACCTTGTAAGAATTCCTTTGGGGTAATAAATGTCATCTGATTTTCCGAGTGGTACTAGAGTGACATACAGTATAGTTTTCTGTGTTAGCTAACTTTTAGGAAATCATCTTAGAGTACAGTGGTATTAGGCTGAGGGGCACCTCAACACCCTTGAATAGCTTAGCAGAAGACACCAGGAGAAAGGACTGCAGTGTGACTGAACTTCTCTGCTGGGACTAAAGTAGAAGAACTTTTGTATTTGACCTTTAATTTTGGGTAAAAACTAACATACAGAAAAAAAAGTGTGTGTTTGGGTTAACTGAACTGAGCGGGTATCTGAAGAGTTATCTAGGTGTAAATCTCAGACGACTGAAAGGACTTAACTGCTGTGAGGTTAAATTACTTGTAGAAAGATCTGGTAAGTAGGGGGAGTGGCTTAGCTAGAAGGAAGCTACATTTAAAGACTGCCTTAGAAAGTTTCTACTAATAGCGTGGCAGAAGACACCAGGAGGAAGGACTGCTGTGTGACTGAACTTCTCTGCTGAGACTATATTGCCCTCCTTCCCCCCCCCCACCCAAAGCTAGCTCTATTTTTATAGGCACAGGATTTGACTGACAGCAGAAACTTCCTGTTTAGGGGCAGGAAGTGAGTGATCACAGAACCACCAAGGACCCACCATCCTAGAAGGGCAAGAGTAGCTCTCCGGCCCCCTCTAGCTGCTGTAAGTCTGCCTCTGATCAAGTAAGTGGTCTACTGCGAAATATAGGATATTCTTGTCTCAGAACAGGAAATCAGGAGCTTAAAGGGCACACAGGCAGAAAGTAAGGAGAGAGAGAAAAAAAAACAGAGGAAAGAGTAAGGATTGCAAACAGTTAAGGGGCCAGAAATAAGACATGTTTGGAGTGGTGCAGTACAGTGGCTGTGGAGCAGCAGTCTTCCGGGAGATGTTCTGGAGGATGCGGTGTTGTCCCATCTGCAGGCACCTCTCTGAGCTGAGGTAGGAGGTTGTTCATCTCCAGGATGAGTTGGCCAGGATTTGAGGGACCTCCTCTTCCATCTAGGGACCACCAGTGCCACTGCCGTTGCCTCAGAGGTTGCCAAGAAAGAGGAGCGGTTGGACCACAGTGGGCTCAGGGAGGGTGAGGGTGGTGGAACAGAGGCGCATCCCTCCCATTGTGCCTCTTCACAATTCCTATGCCATTCTGGCAAAGTGTGGTTCCTCTATGGAGGCACCCACAGTGGAGACCAAGGAGGATGCTGGGAACCTCCACAAAGGAGACCCACAGGAGGGTGGCAGGGGACCCTGCAGGGGAAGGAAACAACTCCTGGTGGGGGAATCCATTGTTAGGAAGGTAGAACTGGGGGATGAAGGGGAGAGGGAGGTAAGGTGCCTGCCTGGCGCCATGGCTTGCAGGGACAGGGAGCGAATCCTCAGGATTGCCAGAGCAGCTGCACAGGGGAGGGAGCTGGATGTCATTGTCCACCTAGGGACAAATGACCTGGCTAAGAAAGGGATTAGAGAAGTGCAGGAAGAGTTTGTGGAATTGGGGAGGGGCCTTAGTCAAGTAGCACGCACGGTAACCTTCTCGGAGGTGCTACCCATCTATGGCACAGGAGAGGCTAGGGTGTTCCGCACCATGGGATTCAATCAGTGGTTGAAAAACTGGTGTGGAGCTCAGGGATTTGGCTTCATTGGGGACTGGGGTCCACCTGGAGTGATGCAAGCCTATACTGGCATGATGGGCTGCATCTGTCCGGGAGGGGAACCAGGATCCTAGGTGATAGGTTTAAATGCTTCATTGGCAAGCTTTTAAACTAGCCAAGGGGGGAGGCACTGGAAAGGAGCAGGAAAATCCTAGCCCCCAAATAATCACGGTAGTAAGTGTGGCAAACACCAACATAGAGGTGCCGATAGGGAGAAGGGCATGGGTAAATGGAGAAAGTGACAAAGGCAAGAAGGACAGGGATGGGGCAAAAGGGAGTAAGGCCATCAGGAAATGGAGGGTAATGAGTACCAATGCCCATAGTCTGGGCAACAAGCTCCCTGAGCTGATGGCCTTAATGGAAGAGGGATGCCTGGATATCGTAGCAGTCACAGAAACATGGTACACAGAGAACCATGACTGGGATGTTAACATACCAGGGTACATAACCTACAGGAGAGACAGGCAGGGAGAAGAGGGGGAGGAGTAGCTCTCTATGTAAAGAAAGGGATAAAAGCAACTAAACAAAACAGTAAACAGGGAGGAGAGGAGGCACTGTGGGTCACCTTGGAGACTGGAAAGGGCACCACAATCTGCACAGGGGTTGTGTACAGACCCCCATGTCAGGGGGAAGGAATGGACAAGGATATGATAGAAGGCATTCTTAGAATGGCAGAGAAAGGGGAGATACTGTTGATGGGAGACTTGAATATGCCAGATGTTAACTGGAGCACATTTGCTGCAGCCACATCCAAGAGCAGGGCCATTCTTGATGCCCTACAGGTGGCAGGCATTAGACACTAGTTTCAGAACCCACTCGTGAGGGAGCAATCTTAGACCTCATACTCTCAAACGGGGGCAGTGAGAGGATCTCAGATCTAGAAGTGGGTTGCCATCTGGGGACAAGTGACCATCAAACAGCGTGGTTCACGTTAAACTCAGCTACAGAGTCAAGCCATACAAAGTGAGGGTACTGGACTTTAGGAGGGCTGACTTTGGCAAGATGGAGAGTGCCTCAGAAAAGCACTAGCAAACAGGCTAGAAGGAGGTGTGGAGCAACAATAGGAATTATCAAAACTGCCATCACAGAGGCAACAAGCCTTTGTGTGAAGCAAATAAACAAATCAAAACAAAAGAAAAAGCCACTATGGTTCTCAAAAGAGGTGGCTGTGAAAGTCAGGAAGAAAAAGATAGCATTCCGGAAGTATAAGGAAACACAGAAGGAGCAGGACAGAGAGCTGTACCAGTTAAGGCAGAAGGAAGCAGGGAGAAAGTCAGAATAGCAAAGGCCCAAACTGAGGAAAAGATAGCCAACTCAGTTAAGAAGAGGGATAAAACCTTTTATAGGTACATCAGCGAGCGTAGAAAGACAAAGGGAGGGATAGTGAGGTTGAATAGAATGAACGGTGGGTGGGCAGAGGGGAACAGTGAAAAGCAGGAATACTGAATGAATATTTCTGCTCAGTATTCACAAAGAGGAGGGAAGTGTCTAATCCAATTAACAGAAGCACTTTTGATAGGGGTCGATCCCAGTCCTTTCACAGAAGAACGGGTTCTGCAAGAACTCCTAAAACTGAAGGTGGACAAAGCAATGGGTCCTGATGGAATTCACCCCAGAATTCTAAAAGAATTAGGGAGGAACTAGTAAAACCACTGGCTACTCTTTTTAATAAATCATGGGAGGATGGTGTGGTACCCGAGGACTGGAGGAAGGAGGATGTGATTCCCCTTCACAAAAGTGGGTCCAAGACAGAGGCAGGAAACTACAGACCTGTCAGTCTGACCTCTGTGGTAGGGAAAGTGATGGAGTCACTTCTGAAGGAAAGAATAGTCGAGTACCTAGAGGCCAGTGGAGCACAGGACCCAAGACAGCATGGGTTCACAGCGGGAAGGTCATGTCAGACGAATCTAATAGATTTCTTTGACTGGGTGACCAAAGTAGTAGACCAGGGAGGGGCTGTGGACATGGCCTACCTAGACTTTAGCAAGGCATTTGACACAGTCCCACACAAAAGATTAATAGTCAAATTAACCAGCCTGGGAGTGGGACCCAGGGTGGTAGCCTAAATAAAACAGTGGCTGGACAACAGGACACAGAAGGTAATTGTAAATGGAGTCCACTCTGAAGAAAGGTGGGTTACTAGTGGGGTACTGCAGGGTTCAGTATTGGGTCCAGTCCTTTTAATGTCTTCATCAGTGACATTGCAGAGGACTGGAAGGAAAAGTATGCCTTTTGCAGATGACACAAAGATCTGCAACAGGGTTGATACACAAGGAGGCGTGGAAAGGATGAAAAGGGACTTGGCAAGGTTGGAGGAATGGTCAGAAGTATGGCAGCTAGGATTCAATGCAAAGAAGTGCAAAATAATGCACCTGGGAAAGAAGAACCCAGGGAAGAATACACAATGGGTGGGGAGGTAGTAACAACAACAAAAAAGGAAAGGGACCTGGGGGTTATCATATCAGATGACCTTAAGGTTAGCAAGCAATGTGAGAAGGCAGTAGGGAGGGCTGGGGTACACTGGGATGTATAGGGAGAGGCATCATCAGCAGAAAACAGGAAGTTGTTATCCCTCTGTACAGACAGTTGGTGAGACCCCATCTGGAGTACTGTGTCCAGTTCTGGAGACCCCATCTCTGCAAGGACATAGACAGGATAGATGCAGTCCAGAGGAGGGCAACTAAAATGGTGCAGGGTCTGCAAGAGAAGCCGTATGAGGAGAGAATAAAGGAGCTTAATATGTATACCCTTGAGGAAAGAAGGGAGAGGGGGGACATGATAGAAACTTTTAAGTACCTCGGTGGAATCAACAAAGTCCAAGAGGGTAGCATCTTTCAGAAAAAGAGACGTGCAAGAACAAGGGGACACAATTTAAAGATAGAAGGAGGCGGTTCAGGGGCAATGTGAGGAAGTATTATTTCACAGAGAGGGTAGTGGATGCATGGAACAGCCTTCCTGAGGAGGTTGTGGGGTCTAAAACTGTGGGAGAATTCAAGAATGCATGGGACAGACATAAGGCAATTCTTGTGGGGGGTAGGAAGAAATAGGCAGTTGGTTAACTAGGATCTGCGGCCTATCCAGTAGGTAGGGAAATGGGCAGACTAGATGGGCCTAGCGATCCTTATCTGCCGTCAAAGTCTATGTTTCTATGTTTCTATGTTTCTTGTAGTTGTTTTAGTAGTACATGCAAAATCTAAGTAGTGCGAGATAAAAGCAGTACTGTTCTCTCTATTATTGTTTTGCCTACCCCTCCTGAACGACTTATGCCTCTCCTTGTCTAGATAACTTTCATCTATCCTAATTTAATCGGACCCTGGTTTTCCTCACCATCATCAGAGCACCACAAGAAAAAAAGATTTGTAATGGGTGAGGTATTGCTCCTGCCGACCGCTCTCAAAATGGCCTGGTCTTGCCATGGCACAGGTCCACCCCCAGCTACAACTTAGAAAGGGAAAACACAAGGTAATCTGACTACGCCAACCACCCAGAGGTGGATTTTTGTGTGATGCCAGGCCATCAGGTGTCAGGGGAAATTTTGGGGAAGGGGACCCATGTTCAAATACCACTACTGGGAACACAAGGAGAGGCGTGAGGCTGGCTCAAATGCAGAAATAATGTAAAGTTTATTAAACATAACTAAACAATAACATTACATGAAATAGCTACACTCTAAAGCTCTAAACTCTACAACTAGAACATTACTAAATTCAGAGCTTTACCTTCTATGTGGGGAATTAGTTGTAAATACCCTCACCCAGCCACCCTTGTGTCTAATGGGAAATGGAAAGAAAGCAGGTTGGAGAACCAGCTGTCGGGCAGGAAAACATACAATAGGACACAGGCTAGGACTATTCTGAGGAAGTGGCAGTCATCGGCACAAAGGTCTCTAAAGACCACCGTAAATTACACCCTCCAGGAAAAAGTCTGACACATTCCACCCAGCCACAGTCCCTATGTGGACTGCCGGAACACAAGGCCTCCCAGCCACAGCCCCATGTGGATTGCCGGGACAAAGGACAAACAGGGACATGACAGCTGGTAGGGGAAAGCAGGGTTGGAGCACCTGGGACCACTAGCAGGCTAGAGGGTGGCGGCACAATAAACATTTTTATTTAAATCCTGTGTCAGTGTCTTCCTTTTCTGCAATCAGTACTAAGACACTCTATGTATACATAAAACAATTCAGAACATATCAATAAAGGTAAATCACAATGGCATCGTCTTTTGGTGACCAATGTTGTCTGGCTGGCATTATCCACATTTATGCAAACAGTTATTTGGTTAATGTTCCTGGCTCAACAGAGCCTTGTGCTTGCCTTTCCCCTTTAAATTTAGCACAAGTCACAATAAAATTCCAACTGTAGGCATTAGACAACAGTTACCTTTAATTTGTATAGTTCTTGGTCCCTTTTTAGACTGGAGGGCCCAGTTGTTGCCACTTTAATTCTGGTGGGGCTGACATTGCCCCTTTAAGGCTATTGTCCATACAGGCAGTCAGTCATGCTGCACCATCCCAGCCCCTTCTTTCACTGTCTATGGGGCTCTTATTGATCCGCCCCATGAGCAGTCTTTCCTGAGGTCTTACACACACGGCCCCAAAGTCATTTGGCTCCAGGACGCCTTTGTTTCTCTCTCCACCCCATGGGCGGTCCTTTGCTCAGGGCATAGTCTGCCCGCACATTTCACCGGCTCCACAGAGCCTTCCCTTTTGACCCACCCAGAGGGCAGTACTTCCCTATGGGGCCTTGACCTTTGCCCCACAGTCATTTTTATGGCTGACACCTGGAAGCGTCAAAGATTTATTTAATTAAATTAAAAAAAAACGTTATTTTTTTCTTTTCGGTGGCCAGCACCCAACCACGGTGCTGCCACCACTCACCCTGCCACTTCTCTTCTCTGGGCCGGGAAATCGAGACATGATGCTGGAGCTGAGGAGGCCTGGACCAACCTCCTCCCAAAGGCTTCCTTGAACTGCTGCTAAGACTGAGGTAGGAGGGGATGGCCTACCTCTGCTGCTGCCGCTGCTCCTGGCTAAACTGCTGGGTTGCTAGATGGAGGGGCCAGCCAGGACCTGCCGCCCCTCCCAACAAGCCTCTGAAGACTGCTGGCTGAGGCATGGAGGGGGCCGGCTTAATGTTGCTGCCACCGGCCCTCCAAAAAACTTTTGGTGCTGATGCTGTTGTGAATGGAAGGGGATGGCCTGGACCTGCTGCCCCTCCCGGTGAACTTCTGTGGGACTTTTTGGTGGAGGGGCTGGCCTGTGATTGCTGCTTGCCACCCCTCCCATGGAACCACTTTGCAGCCAGACACAGATGGAGGGGGCAGCCTGGACCTGCCGACCCTCCTGGCACACCTTTACTGCCACCGCGGAACTGGGACAACCCGACAGCACTGCCGCAACTTTCAGAGGAGGGAGCAATCAGCTGAGGACAAGCCAGGACATTGGAAGGGACCCCAGGACTTTAGGTAAGTCCCTTCCATTTACCTAGCCCTGGCCAGCCTAGTGCTCCCTCACGCTTACTGCTGCTCACTTTCTGCCCTCTCCAATGACTGCTGAATGGCTGTTGCCATTCAAAAGGGCTGAGGATTCCATCTTGAAATCTGCTGGAGCCCATCCATGCCTGCATGCCTTCGCGACTGGGCCCACGAGAGCAGGTGCCCAGCGGTGTTCTAGCAGCTTCAGTCAGGGAAAAAGAAGCAGAGAAAAATCTTTTGTTTTTAAAATGGAGCCCTGCTGGGGCTTCACATTTGGGGGTGGGAATACCTGATTAGGGGCCTCCATACACACTGGGGCACCTTCTGTCTCCCCCAGCCCCAAAGCACCTGGCTGCCCATATCTGGAGGCACCAGGAATCTGGAGCACTACAGTATTTTTCATCGGATGGAGTCAGGGGAAAAGGGCGGTTGGGAGCAGGCTGCATTACTTTCTACAAAACAAATACAGTGAGCATTCATTAATCATTTAACTTTGCCAGGACTTAAGGAGAAGAGGTATGTATGTGTATTACAAGGGGGGGAAGGTTTACTTTATTGAACTGGGCTGGTGGGAATGGGCGGGGTGAGCTAAATATGTGGGTAGAGTGTTTTTTATGTGTAAACTTATTTTTAAAGAACTTAGCATGGCAAAGTTGAGTGAAGTTAAGAAAACATTACCCTGCTGCACAAACTGTAGCATGAAGTTCCCATTGTTACACCAACTTACTGAAGTTTTAATCTGCACATCACTACATGCATACCACCCCCAGTCTACACCATTGCCTGCCTGCACAAGGATACCCCCACAGGAACTGCATGTATAAAAGAAGTGTATGTGATCTTTATGGGTAGGTGTATTACTAATTTCAACTTCCTAACGAACTGTTGGCAAAGTTCCTAACTTTGAGCTATTCATAGGTAATGCAAAATTAAAACTTCATAGCAAGTACCTTTTTAAAAAGTTTCCCTATTAAAAAAGCAATATTCCCTCCCCCAGCCTCTAGTAGCAACCAAAAACAGTCCTCTTCCAGCATCTTGCCATCTTGTGAATGGCAGTGTACCAATCAATGCAACTGTACATATGTGAGTGCCACTCATGTGCAGTTCCATTGCCACCGCCATCTTGTGGATGGCATTTGTCTGTGCTCATGCCGCTCATTCCTCTGAGCTTCTTCAAGCTCCTCACAGCTGTATCGGCTCTGACTACAGCTTGTTTATACCTATAAGGTCTTTGATACTATGTATTGCCTATATATTCAAGTTTATTCTATTGCATACTGTATTGTGGAATTTGTAATGGTCTGAACAACCAAAGAAACAAAATTAACTGAAGTGAGAAAAGAAGCACCATCTTTGTTATGGTGCTAAGCCTGCCACACACAGAGTAAGACCCAATGAGGTGGCACGCATAGTGGTATTGACACTGCTGGTGAAAGAAAGTTTTGCAAATGCAGTAATAACTGGCTTTCAGGTTACTATGACATTTAACAGCGGCTTCTAAACCGTGTGATAAAGGGGATCACCAGTAGTCATAAATCATTTATCATCACTATAGGTTAGTCATCACCACTTATCATCCCTTGAGGTTGATCACAAAGGAGCTCTTAATCAATGGGAGAGCAACTTGAACAATGCCTGATAACATCACAGTAGAGATGTTGAGAAATAAAATTTCACTGGTGAAATTGCAGTGAAATCGGCAATTTAGCCAGGTGAAATATTTTGAAAAATTGCGAAATTTGCCCCAAATTTTGCAGCTCAGTGCCAGACTGCCAGTGCCCTTAAGCATATCCCATTCCTGGTGTCTAGTGGTCCCACCCCTGCCGATCACTGGCCCAGATTCAACAATTTTGTGTCTCTCCACCAAGATTTACATCCCTGGTGTTTAGTGCCCAGCCCTCATTGATCACTGTCCAAATTGAATAACCCCAAGGTTTGGTATAAAAAGAAACACAACTCCTTGGTGTCTAGTGGACCCCCAACCTTTCATCAGATTGTTCCCCGCTTCCCTCCAGTACCCCGAGTGGGCCACTGGCACAGCTCTCCATTCACCTCCATGGCCTGCAGCCCAACTGAGCACTTCAATGAATAAGTGCATGCTTGTACAAGCACGCACTCATTCATTAAAGTGCTCTGTCAGGCTGTGGCTGTGGAGGTGAGTGAAGGGCTGTGCTGGTGGCCTGCTCGGGGTACTAAGGGGGCAGTGGGGGGAGGGGAACTATCTGATGACAAGGTGGGCAGGGTCCACTAGAGCACCAAGGAGTTTTTTTTAGGAGGGCTGGTGCAGGCTACTCACTCCTTCCAGAAGAGCACACCCTGTTGCTCTTAGTGGGGCATTCCATAGTTAGGGTACATAACCCTGAGTTTCTGAAGTGCTTGTCTCATGGGTGTGCATGCCCTCAGCTTACTGACTCGAATAGTGTAGTCCTGGTACAGGAAAATGATGTGGCTGTGCCACTAGGGCCCTTTTTTCCAGGCCAGTTTCATTAGCATATCTTTTACAGAAAATTGTAGCACCAGTGCCAGGATGGGCCAGGATTTTCTCCTTCTTAAGGATGTGGTGACAGTGTACTATGTGCCCGCTGAATTTGTAGATTTTCCCAGGGCTAGTCAGTAATCCAGTGAACAGGTACTGCACAAAGTTACATACATTTTCCCTCAACACCCTCAGGGATCCCTACTACTTGGATTTTGTTTCATCTCCCACTACACTCCAGTTCATTGATTTTATTGCACAGGAGTGCTATTTCATTTTTAAGACTCAAAATGACAGTGTCCTGGTTGTCAGCCTGAAGGTCCAAATGCCATAAGGTAATCTCATTATCCAAAGCCCTGATGGACAGTTGTTCCATCTGAGTTTTCAGGTTTTCAGTGTAAGCCTTTACCCCTGTTAGCTATTTTTATACTGAGTCTTGGCAGTGAGGGAAGGGAACTGGGAAAATCAGCCAGGGAGGCCACTAGACACCAGGGATGTACAACTCAGTGAGGAGACAGGGAATTGTTGAATTTATGTTAGTAATCAGCCGGGGGGGGGGAGAGAGACCACTAGACACCAGGGATGATTTTACCGTGGCAAAAGTTCACCCACGAGAGGCAAATTTCACCGTTTGTGGGTGAAATTTCACCCGGGGACAAAATTTCACATTTCACACTCTGTGAAATATTTCACGAAATGTGCAGATTACGTGAAATATTTCGCAGAGTGTAATTTTTCAGTTTTGCACAACACTACATCACAGTGACCTCTGCTGCACTCAAGATAGAGCAGTGAAATCAAACAGAAACAGTTTATTCTTCATTAAAAGAGCTAATCTGAAAATGTTGTATTTTAAAATACAGTACATTATATAACTTGGACACACAATAGCCTCACTTAGAATGTGACATTTATCGTCCCTTGTGAGGGAGCAGGGTTTCATAACTCACTTGTGGCCCTGCCATTTGTGAGTTATGGTCCTGCCTCCTCGCTCATACAGTATAGATACAGTACATTATGGAAAAAAATCAGAGAAATACAATTTAAATGAATGCAGATTTCCTGTAATAGATTGATATAGCTGGATTTTCTACAGCACGTTACTGGTGGCCACTGCACTAATTTGTCCGACCTTTTCACCCAAGCAATTAGATAAGACAAGGCATTTGTTATCAGGGGTGAATAAATGCCCAGGTTTATAATGAGGCACGGGATGCTTGTGACAAACCCCTTTAGCACCTGGAAGTGCATTAATCCCTGACAACCAAGATCTGGAATGTCTTATTGTACTAATAAAATGGGTAAACTCAGAAACAATTAAAACAATGGCATTTTTTTAATTGAAAATATTTTTTTTCCTTTGTTAAATATAACTAGTAAAAATTAGTCCTTCTCCAGCTGTCAATCATTTACCTTTCTGCACCTTCAGTAGATGGAATTTTCATTTATTATGGAACACATGGATTCAAACTGCTGCACAATTACTTTCACAGAATGTTCATCCCATCACACACACAACAGAAAGCCTTACATGAAGCCATGGTCTTAGTTATATCTGAAGCAGTGTAAGCAGCAAAGATTGCCTTGGCAAGCTGGTAAAGACAGAAGGGGGCTATCTCATGGTCACCCCAAAAACACTAGAAATTAAAGCTGTGACCAATACTTCATTTTTGAAGTTTGTGTTTTAAAGAAGGGTCTTATGAGAGGAAAAAATGTTTTTGTTACTTATGTTTTAAAATGTAAAGGAGTTTTACTTTTTAGGGACTTGTTGAAGGTTCCAGTGAGTAAAAGTGGTAGCCATGTCTGTAATGGCAGTCATGGATAAATGAAGTGGCTCATGAATATGTTATGTGAATTGTCCAAATTCCAAATCAGATTACCTGAACTTGTTTCAGCCTGTGCATTTCCAGGGAATTAACATATGGGTCTTGGAACTTATTTAGTTTAGTAGTTTTTATTACATATATAACCCTTTAGGCAGAGACTATTTTCGAAGGATTTAGAGTTGGGTACAACAAAAAACTGCAATTACAGAGTCAGTTACAGGTGTACAGTACAGTACAGTAAGACTACAGTTATAATCCATTGGACTCAGGTAAGCCGATAACATAGAAGTTGATGAGGTACAGTGATAAACAGTGCATGGGTTACAAGTTGACATCACAGTCAGAGAAAGTGCAGTATACATAAATATATTGCAGATAACACTGATGGTTAATGGTAGCAGTTGCATGTTCAGGTGGGGTAAATGAGGAGATCAGCTGGGATTTAAACAGCTCAATGGAGCAGTTTTTCGAGTGTCAGGCAGGTCATTCCATTGTTTAGCAAAATGGTATGGAAAACTGGATTGACCAAGGGAGGTTCTTTTTCAAGGAAGCAGCAGAGTGTGTCACATCACACCCTTGATGGAGTATTTGTTATCCACTGAGGTGAACATTGACCATAAGCTAGGGGACAGCAAACCTCATAGTGATTTTATGCCAGTGACAAGGGTGTGGCAGAGCATTTTCATTGTTTTCATTTTCATTTTATTAAGGGTTAGACCACTGAATAAAACTCATTTAAAATGGTGACCCAAAATCTCAGTAAAAATACAGTTACATTGCACATACATTTCACACATTCACAAATAGCATAACTAAAATACAATAAATTATGCTAGTGCATTCAATATACAGTATTGTCTGAGTGAACCACAACAATCTTTAACCATACTTGCTGTTTTGTCCAAGAACCATTGCTTTACAACATGCAAAAATGGAAATTTAGCATCCAGTAATTGAAATATAGGAGTTAAACTGTTCCAATATGAGGGAATCAGTTGGCTAAAAAAGTACATCGATTATTTTATCTTTGGGACAACTAATTCACAGTAACCAGACTTTCTAAGAGAAGTATTTATTGTCCTAACGTGTAATTTTTCAATCAGATAAGTAGGGGGTTCACCTAAAACACTTGTATATGCCAATATGAATTTATGAAATTTACGTCTCTCTGACAGAGACAACTATCCTAGACTATTGCACATTTGGCAATGATTTGTATCCCTTGGACATTGGAGAATCAACCTGGCCAATTAGTTATACAAAACATCTAATTTATGTAGTTTATTATTTGAAAAATCATGTAAAATATCACTGTAATCCAATAGGAGAAATATATGGGATCCACCAATCTTTTTTATAATGTTGCAACCAAAGCAATTTTTATTTCGATATAATATCCCCACCCTTTTCCCAACTCTTTCTGTATGGTTGTCCACATGCACATTGCCCAAGCCCAAGGAGTCCAGCCAGTAGCCCAGATATTTATAGGACACCACATTCTCCAACCTCTCTACTTTTGCTTCAACAATTCTCAGTTCAAAACTATTTTTTAATTTAGTGTTGGTACCAAAGACAATATATATTTTTTTGTCTATATTTATTTTAAGCTTTGATCTTGTAAAGAAATCTTGTAAGCCATTAAAAAGTTATTTGTAAATTAATCTGAACTTTGGACTGGGTTGGAGCTGAGGTATATACTATGGAATCATCTGCATATAAATGGTATGTGTTTCTGAAATATTATTATCAAAGCCATTTAGGTAAACCAAAAGCAACAAAGGTCTTATCACTAAACCCTGGGGACCCTCAGACTACAGGTAATGGTGTGGAAACCATATCATTCAATTTAGTGGTCTGCATAAGATCACTCAAGTAAGATCTAAACCATTTTAATGTACCTAAGTTTGCCAGTCTCTGCAAGAGAATTTGGTGGTCAACCACTTTGAAGGCCCTGGAGAGGTCAACAAAGATGGCCCCGGACAAATGACCCAAGTCCATAGCTTCGTTGACATCGTCCAAGACCCTCACCACAGAGACCACCGTGTCATAAGATTTATAAAATCCCAGCAGATATTTGTCATATAAATCATTCTGATGCAGAAAGTCTGTCAGTTGTTTAGTTATGTTTTTCAAACACATTCAAAACCTGTGAAAAAAATAAATAGCAGCCTCATGTTAATGTTTTTCCAGTTCAGACAGCTGTATAGCACACAGGTGTGTGTGTCATTCTTTGGGCAAAGCGCAAAGTGGCTGGTCCTACTGAGGAGACTGCTGACTCTGGGCAGCACATTGTCACTCATAGAGCCATAAACTACAATCCCATGCTCAATATAATAGTTGTAATGAGGCACTGTACAAGTAGTAGTATCTTAATTGCTGAAAGGAAAGTGTTTATATTCATGTATAGTAATCTTAGTCTGGAGATTGCCGCCTTAACCAAGAGGTCAACATGTGCACTGAAGGGCAGTGTGCTGCCTAGTGTAACCTTAAGATAGTTAAATGTTTGTACTTGTTCAAAGGGGGTTTCCAGTTGCAGTGATAATAGTTACAGTAAGACAGGAGAGCTATGGATCTTGTTATGGGTACCAAAAAGCATGCATTTAGTTTTTTTTTTTTTTTTTTTTAATGTTCATTACTAGCAAGTTGGTGGTGAACATTGTTAGATGGCAGTGAAGTCAAACTGAAGTCTCAGTCTCAGTTTCACCAGGCTTTTGTCACTAGAGAAGATGACAGTATTATCTGCATAAAGTAGTATATTGGTTGACCTGCAAATGGTTGATATATTGTTTATAAATAGACTGAACAGGAGGGATCCCAGGATTGATCCTTGGGGAATACCCACCACAGCAAGCCAATCTTTGGAAAGTACACTGCAGCATTTACAGCTTGGGTTCTACCAGCTAGGTAGTTGCTGAACCAAGAGGCTGAGTCTTTAGAAAAGCCCAGATTATTAGATTCTGGCATAGGAGGGCATGATTCACAAGGTCGAAGGCCTTGGATAGGTCTATGTAAATGGCTCGAGCCAATTCTTCTCTGTCCAGGGCACAACGATTGATGTCAGTGAACTTGAGGAGTGCATTCCTTGTATTAAAATATTTTCTAAACCCATGTTGCTCATTTGCCAGTAGCTCATGCAGATTCAGGTACTGGGCAAGTTGATCATTCACTACCCTTTTTAAGGTTCTTGAGAGAGGGGGTAGGATGGAGACTGGGCAGTAGTTGGATGGCAGGCTACTATGGTCACTTCCTTTAAATGCTGGGGTCACATGGGCTTTTTCCATAGCTCTGGTACTTGCCCAGTGGACAAGGACAGAATGAAAATTATCTGTAAGTGGTAGGTGACTTCCCTAAGTACTAATCTTTTTTTTTATTATTTACTATGCTTTTACTGCCCCCAGCCACCCAGTACATCAGCCTGGTCATGGGCCCTTCGACTTCCACTCTCTCATACTGGCCGCAACTCCCTGATATCCCCTGGCATATCCCATAGGACAGGGTTGCAGCATGGGTCCAAAGTGCTGCATCCAACGTGATAGGCCAGGGAGCCAGCCTGAGAGAGCTAATTGAAGCTGAGGGCAGGCTTCATCAAGGGCAGCCAGTAGCAATTTTCTAGGCTGCTTCAGGGGCAGGGACGTGCAAGGATATCCAGCATCCACCACCCCTCTTGCATGTTGGCACCAGTCACCTGTGGTTCCCCTCTTCCTCCACCAGGGGTCCCTTGGGTGCCAGATACTCTACCCCTCCCTCCCCCTGGAGAAGGAGAGCAGTCCATGGATGCTCAAGCCTCCTCCCCTGGCCAGCCCTCTGACTCCCCAGGTCCATTCCCAAAACCTGGGTCACCAGCATCACAAGTGGAAATCCAACCACTGCACTGGCAGGCTGGCCCTTCTAAGTACTAAGCTGAGCAGTCTCATATCTATGTTGTCTTGGTCAAGTCTAGTATCAGTTTTGGTTCTTATAAGGTAGCCATGCACTTCAGCCCAACTAGGCCTTTTAAAATAGAACGAAGGTCTAATGGAGTGGTCAGGTGCAACTCCTTCAGTGGCATGGTGGACAATAGGGTTTGGATTGTATGCCAGTAGGTCACTAGAGATTTTGTCAAAGGAGTCAGCAATGCACTTGTCTCCTTTGGTTGTAGTCACCTCTACAATGGAGTAGGACAAAGATTTTTGGATTTGCAAAGGATTCCACAGTTGTTTAGGGTGGCTGATTATGTGTTGTTGTTGGGATTTGTGAAACACAGCCTTTGCTTCCTTGATGCAGGATTTTACAGTGTTCCACAGTTCCTTGTATTGTGGGAGATATTTGGTTTGGCCCAGCTCTTTGTACAGGGCCCAAGCTCTGTCCCATTCCCATATCGAGGACTTGACAGGCATAAACCAGGTTTGGGAGTTACTCCTCTCACAGAAAGACTTGAAAGGGATAACAATGGCACAGATCTTGTTAAATTGGAGGATAACATACTCTATGGCAATACTGACATCTCATGCACTGGCCAAGAAGGACCAGTCAACTTGTTGGAGTAAGGCTTGAAAATTTGGCCACCTTGGCAAACCATCTGCAGGTGACTGGGGAGTGGTCACTGAGCAAGTCAGGCAGGACAGCATTTGACATGACTCTATCAAGAAGGATAGCAAGGATCCAATGTAGCAGGGTGGCTGTACCAGTTTTATTGTTAATTCTGGTAGGGGTGGTAATAACCTGAGTTAGGTACACATCGACCAGTTTATCTTTAAGAGCCTTGTTATTACAAGCAAGCCAGTTGCAATTAAAATCACCTAATACAATGTTTTCATGCTGCAGATTTAGACCACATAAAACATTTTGATGAAGCCATCAAAGTCATCAGTGATTTTTTTGTGGAATAGATGCCAGTAGAAGGTTGAGACTTAGTAAGTAAAAATGTTATTGTCGACAAATAATGTGGTCATTACAGACATAAAATGTACAATAAATACAGTCATTTTTTCACAAAAAGACACATATTACAATAAATAAGTTTCGATAGCCTTGTACATCTCTATCCATATCATTTAAAACATATACATAACACATTATAAACATTCAAGAACACATCATATTGCACTCTTTTGTTGACCTACTTTGCTTCATATTTTACTTATATCTCATCATTATTTCTGTATATGCAACTTCTTTGTTTCAGTGATTCTACAGAATCTTGAAACTTTATCTAAAGTGGAGCCTATTAGTTGTTTTAATAAATAATTAAATTGATACATGGGTTCCATATCTAGAGTCATCAGGATTTCTCCCAGATGACATTTTCTCTGATATTTGTACAATGGACACAATAATAGGAGATGTTTAGGTATATCTTCTTCTAATTCACAAGCACCGTTTGTATTAACAATGTCAAACTTCTTTTCAGGTATTACTATTCATACAGTATATCCAAACCTAAATTTGGTATAGGCCTTTCTATTGCTAACAATTCTTATGTTTAAGTATTGATACAGTACATACCAAATTATCTCTTAGAATATAAGGCCAACCATGAACTTAATTTATGATTTTTAGCAAGTTCAATTTCCTTTTGTTTGTGGCTGTCTCTAATCCTAGTCTTTATGATTTTGCTAATCTCTCTGATAGGCATCCTGGTACTTTCAGTCAAATGTTCGAGTACACCATAAGGCATTATTAATTTTTCTAATACTTGAGTGCTGGGATAAGTGAAGCCATCCCTTCTTTAAGATAACATTTCTTCGATGCACATTCTCTGTAATCTATTTTCATGCATATTATATGCTTTGGTCCAATATGTCACTAGTCTTTGCTCTATGTTGCATCTGATCAGTAGTTGTCCTAATTCCAGTCTGGACAAACATGAAGATGCCCTGATAGGTAGACCCAATATAGTGCTTATAAAATTTATTCATTGTGATTTCTAGTCCTTCTGTTTTCTCCATCCACCAAATCTGAGCCCCGTAGAGTATCTGTGAGCAGACTTTTGCATTTAATACCTTAAGTGGTCCTTTGACTAAATTCCCTCCATATTTATAATGAAATGTGTCTAATGCTGGAAGCACACCATCTATCTTGTGTGCTATTGTAGTTATGCGTTCTTTCTAGTTGATATTATATGTGTATGTAATACCCAGGTAGCAGAATTTTGTTAATTATTCAGTTTTATGGTTATTGCACTTCAAAGAACACATCCAGCCAGATCTAATATATCATATATTTTGTTTTGCTATAATAAATAGGTATCCCTTTTTCCCATAGGGAAACCGTGGCATAATTTGCTGTTATAAAGGAGCATTTATAACAGCAAACACGTGTGCGATTTCCCTTGCTGTGCCCATGCTCACGCAGCAATGCAACCAGTCAAGACCTCTCACTGCTTCCATGTCGCCCAAAACAGAACTGCCACATGAACTCAGTGGTAAGTCCTTTTCTTTTCTTTTCTCACCCCATATACCCTGGAAACACAGAAAGACCTGCAAAAAAGGGAAAAAAAAATTTAAAATACAAAAATCTCTGCACCGGACTAAAAGGACTGACCATAGGATACACTGGGAGGATACACTGGGACCTGTTTATTTTATATAATTGCTGAGGCAAAAAAGGGAAAGCCAGCAATTATATAAAATAAAAAATGGGTCAGGTGTGAAACTCGATTTTGCACACACCCTAGTTGTGGGATGCTTTTCATAAACCCCTCAGGCTTCGCCTTTGGGGTTTATCTAACATCCCACAACTTGGGTGTGTGTAAAATCTCATTACATACCCTGACCCATACATACTTTATTCTATATGTAGTCAATCTCTAAAGAGAGTTTTTCACACTCAAGTTGAAACTTGTCCAAACTTTTTTATCCCCATGTAACTGGCTGAAATTAGTACAACAGCATCCGTGTATGCCAGGGTAGGGGTACCCCCTGGAGCCCAGTCTCGGCATGTGCAGCTCTGGATCCCCAATCCCTCAAGAACCCTGTTCAGGAAGATGTTAAATAAAATAGGGGAGAGGACACATCCCTGTCTGAGACCAATATTAGGTGGAAATTTGGATGTGCAATCTCCTTCAGTATTATATCTGATTGATGTATAAATGTCCTCATATAGATTTTTATTAGATTTAACATTGCTCTTTCTGGACCATAATTGCTAAGAACTTCCCAAAGTTTCTTTCTATTTCCTGTATCAAACACAGCCCTGAGATGGACAAAAGCACAGTATAATTTTTATATTTTATTTTAATATATATATATATATTTTTTTTTTTGTTGTTTAGTTTTTGTTGACTCGGTAAGTACACTGGACAAATCCTGCCTATTTTCAGGTACGACCCAGGGGAGGGGGATACAGATGAATTATTAAGTGTGTCAATATGAAGCACTGGTCCAAAGTTGAGTGGCCTGGCATGAAACCAGCTTGTGCTTCATTCAATATCCTTTCTTTTACAAGCCACTCCATAATTCTATTGAATATAAATTTTTGTGAACAGTTTTGGGGATTTATCTAACAAATTAATTGGTCTATAGTTACTTAGTTCTGAACGATCTCCTTTTTTGTATATGGGGAGTGTTGAGACTTTTTCACCCTTGAGGCCAAGTCTTAAGTTAGCTGCAAGGAGTTCACAGCCAGTAGGTTCAAGAGTGTGCAGGAATCTGCTAGATCTAAGGAAGGACTATAAATATATATGTGTGCAAAAAAATCATTAATGCATCAGTTAGGGTTCTTCTATGGCAAAAATAGTGAGGAAATTCGATTTTATGGTTCCCATCCCTTGCACCTCACCCCCACCAACAGGCATCAGGGTGTGCGTTGGGGTCATCGGCCCTAACTCTCACCCCATCCCATGTATAAATAATCTGAGGTGGTGCAGTGTACTGACTACCAGGGATATCAATAATAATAATTAAATACAGATTGGGGGGCCACTAGACTATCAGGGATATAAACAACAAATATAAATAAATACAAAGGGGCACTAGACTACCAGGGATAAAAAAAGAGAAATTAATAAAATACACATTGGGGGACACTAGACTACTAGGGATACAGACATCCTTATCTATATTATCATGATTGGGGGAGGGTGCGCTAGACTACCAGGGATATTGAAAACTAACAATGTCCATCCAAGCTTACGTAAATAAAGGGGCAAAGTCTCAAAGGGTTCTAAATTCTTGACCTGTCCAGGTGTCAGCTGGGGTGACAGTGTGATGGTCTCCACAGATGACGCCTCTTGCTTGCTCAGCTAACAAGTCGAGAAGGCAGCTTTCCCCACCTAGCTCCTCTCCAGGACTGCAAACCATAGTACCATGTCAGCCCTATTAAAATATGGCTTCATCATGTTCACATGATACATCCTGTTAGTGTGTTTTCAGTCAGGTAATTCTACAAAGTAATTAATATAATTTACCTGTCGTACTACCTTGTATGGCCATGCCCACTCAGCTTGCAGCTTGTCCTTCCAGACCAGAACCAGGATCAGACCCATTACCTCCTGTCCTACTCTATATGAGTGGGCTCTGGCACCATGATCAAAACAAGGTCTTTTGTTTTTGCTTGGCAGCTGCCAGGTTTCTTTTAGCTATGCCTATAAGCTTCTTCACCGGCTGCCTGAATTTTAACACATACTCTACTATGGGAAGTCCCCTTGGTGGCATGCTTACCTTCCCAGTCCTGTCATATTAAATCTAGGGGCCCCTTCACCCTGCATTCATACAAGAGCTCGAAGGGTGAAAACCCTGTTGACTCTTGTGGCACTTCCCTGTAGGCAAACAGCAGATGGAGCAGATATTTCTTCCAGTTCCGCCCATGCTGTTTTGCAAATGCCACAAGCATAGCTTTTAGGGTCCCATTAAATTTCTTTACAAGACCATTGTCTTGTGGATGGTAAGGTGATGTGCACCTCTGTATGACACCACACTTCTCCCACAAACACTTCATTAGGTCCAACATGAAGTTACCCCCTCGATCAGAGACAACCTCCTGTGGAAACCCAAAATGGAAGAAAATCCCCAGCAAAGCATCTGCCACTTTGTCTGCCTTAGTGGAGGACAGTGCGATGGCTTCAGGATAGCGGGTAGCATAATCAACAACTGTCAATATATACCTCTTCCCAGAGGAACTTGAGGTATTCAAAGGACCCACAATATCCATTTCAACCTTCTGGAATGGCCCTCCACAAGTGGTAAGGGAATCAGGGCAGCTTTGGCTTTGCTTCCGGCTTTCCCTGTTTCCTGACACCGTGACAGGATTTGCAGTATTCCTTCACCTGCATGGTAATATTGGGCCAATTGCAATTGTGGGCTACGTGCTCGTGAAGGGAACAATGCCCAAATGTCTTGACATGGGACTATCATGAGCTACCTTGAACAATAACTAACAATACTCCTGAAGAACAACAAGCTGCCTGCCCATCACCTCTCCCTCTTTCCTGATGTCCTGTGTGTATAAATGTCAATTTTCCCAATACACCCTATGCTTTCTGTCACCTCCCTGTGTTCCATCAGACTCTACACAGGCCCTCAGCTTCTCTAAGCTAGGATCTGTCTGTTGTGCTGCTGCTAAATCTTCCAACTTATCCAGAGCATGGGGCATGCACCCATCGGTTCCCAGGCTAAGGTCCATAGCTGTGGCATTAGGAGACTCAGTATCACAACCTTACCTATCCCTCCTGAGAGCAACCTTCAGTAGCAGTTGGGTTAACTGCCACTAGGGGAAGTTCTATCCTGCTGTTATTACCCTCTTTCACAAGAGCTATAGGTTGGCTGGCCTGTCTCCCAACCTCTCCTGTCTGAATTTCTATGGGGTCCTGAAGATCACAGGATCCTCTATTCTTTTAGCTCCTGGTCACAGCACAAACCACTCCCTGCAGAACATCATTCCCCACAATAACATCCATAATGAGTTTTTCAGCTACAGCCACCTTCCTTATCCCTTCACCTGCATCTCCTTAATCCAGAGTAACACTGGCTAATGGGTAAGTTTTCCTTTCCCCTGTGTAATCCCTTACAGAGACAAACTAATTTGGCAGTATTTGTTCATCCCCCTCCACATCCCCTTTCACCAGGGTAAGAGATGCTCCTGTATCCCTTAGCCCCTAGTTTGTACCCCATTCACTGTGTCTGGGTGAATGTGCCCCTCATATTGTCAGGAAAAGCCTCTGCAATACAGTGGGCTATTGTCTCAGATTGCACAGGCCTTTTAACTTCTGGTTTTCATAGGACACTGCCTAAATAGATGGCCTATCTGGTGACAATAACAGCATGCATCCTGTTTCTTGTCCCAGCCTCCCTTATTGGACACTTTGAGATTCCCCTATTTTTGCAGGGGCCCTGTGGTTTCAGTTGCCCAAAATGCCCTCGTTTCCCTTTTTATTTATTTATTTATTAAATTCTCAGATTACAAATACCTTTGAGCAGAAACTGCTCGTTTACAAAGGTTCCACGTCAAAGGATGAGGGTCAACATTCATACAGAGGTAGTAAAAGAATGCACAATAAACAACCAAAACAACTAAAAGAAAAAATAAAGATACTCAGTTATAACACACTTTGAGATATTATTCATAAAACGAGCAGCTTGAGTAGGCAGCTGGCTGCGGTAACAATAAGAGACAGAGGGCACCATAGGCAGTTAGTATTGCAGGTGTGCGACTGGGAGAGGAAGTTGGCAGGCTAATGGGCCACTGTCCAATGGTGGTGGAAAATGTCTTGTACCAGTGGAGATGTGAGGCAGGAAAGGAGTCACAAGGAAGGCCCAGTGCCAGAGGGAATGAGATTGGGAAAGGGCGGGCTGCGAGACATGAGTGAGCTGGGAGGTGTTTAGAGAGATCTCTGTTCAGAGAAACAGTCACATTGAGTGGTAGAGGTAAGGTAAAGTTTGAGGTTCTTTTTGAAAGGTCCAAGTGTAGTAGAGGAAAGTGCTTCTTTATTGAGGGAATTGAACCATTGAGCAGCTCTATAGATAAAGGACCGCTGACCCATGGAGGTATGACATCTGGGAACCTGAAAGGTTAGAGATTGGGCACCATGTGTTTGTTGAGTGCCACTGTAGGTAGTAAGGAGTGAGCTAACACCAGGTGGCATGAGTCCAAGGAGAATCTTTTTGGTAAGTGAGCAGGTCTGGTATTGTATTCTGTTGCATAGGGGTAGCCAGCTGGCCTATGCATAGAGGTCACAGGTGTGAGTTTGTTGGGCTGCACCTGTCAGTAGTCTACAGGCTTTGTTGAGAGTAACTGAGATCCCGCAGAGGGCACTTGTTGAGGCAGAGCCATAGATGGCAAGGCCGTAGTCAATGATAGAGGTGACAGAGCTGTAGATGGCTAGTTGAAGGGCATCCACAGGCATACAGTGCTTGTGTTTGTGTAGTAGTCCAGTCCATATATTGCGGTCTTGGCAACAGTGTCAATATGCTGGAGTGTAGGAGAGGGTACTATCTAGGGTAATACCAAGGTACTTGAACTCCTTGACATGTTCGAATGGGTTCCCAGCGTGGTTCTTGATGGTGAGGGACAGAGAGTTGTGCCTGCTCTGTCGGTTAAAGAAGGACATGGCTTTAGTCTTGCTGTGGTTCAGGACCAGTTTATGAGAATTGAACCAGTCTTTGATGCAATTAGTTGAGCTGCAGCTGATTCAAGGACTGTAATGTCATGGCAGCTGGAAAACAGGACTGCTTTGTCTGTGTATAGTAATATTTTTGGTGGTAGGCACTGGGAGATTGTTGATGAAGAGGGAGAAGAGTAGAGGACCCAGAATAGACCCCTGGGAGACTCTGGGTGGACCAGTTTCTCATCCGAAGAGATCCCTGCAATCCTTATACGTTGGATCCGATTATCAAGGTAGCTGGTGAACCATGGAAGGGCATCGCTGGAGATCCCAATGGAGGACAGTTGCTTGAGCAGTAGGGGGTGGTTAACTGTGTCGAATGCCTTGGTAAGGCCTATAAATACTGCCCCTCCACAATTCCCTTTGTCAAGCATGGCATGGAAGAAGGCTGTAAATTCCAGTAGTGCAGTTGTGGTGCTGTGCCCTTTTCTGAAGCCATGCTGCTCTGGGCACTGTACATTGTACTTATCCAGGAATTCAACTAGTTGGTCCGACACTATTCACTCCAGTGCTTTGGATAGTGGGGGAAGGAGTGAGATAGGTCTGTAATTGGTGTGCAGTGTCCTATCTCCGCTTTTGTGAACCAGTGTGACAGTGGCTTTCTTCCAGAGAGAGGGGAAATGGCCCAATCTAAGTGAGAGATTAAAGATCTTTGTAAGTGGTTCTAAGATTTCATTGAGGACTTGTGCCAGCAGTTTCAGGTCAAGGGAGTCACCACTGTACCCTTGTTTGCTGATGGCCTTTTGAATGTATTTTCTAACTACTTGTGGTGGGACCTCCTTAAAAAAAAACTTTGGGGTTAGACGTTCTAGTCGGGGGGTAACTTGGGAGGAGCTGGAGGGGAGGTCGTAGAAAAAATTTGGTGGAAGGACACTGTACAGGTTTGTAAATGCATTATTAAAAGTGCTGGTGATGATACCTAGGTTGAGTGTAGGAGTGCCATGAAGGTTGAGCATAGTGGGTGGTGCTTTAGGATCCTTGCCTGTGAGTTCTTTCATGTTGTTCCAGAATTTGTTTCCCTGGCCCCAAGAGTTGGTCAGAGCCTCTTTGTTATAGCTGCATTTAGCATTCCGTATTCTTCGAGTGCAATCATTTCTGGCTGCTTTGTATAATTGTATGTTTACTTGCCTCGGAGTTACATGAGCACAATGCCAGAGGTGGTCTCTGTGCTTGAGCAGAGTTAAAAGGTCAGTAGTAACCCAGGGGTTGGTCTGTCCTTTGACCTTCATCTTTTTCACTGGTGCATAGATGTCACAGGCTTCATTGAAATGTTTGATAAATAGGTCCAGAGCTTTGTTGGTGTCATTGAAGGAGTCAAGCACTGCCCAGTTCAGCCTGGTTAGATGGGATTTTAACAGCTGGAGGTGCCCTTGTTTGATAACCCTGGCATAGATAAGCTTGGGAGGGGGCTTGTGGTATTTGTTTGACCAGGAGCAGATGACAGGCAGTGGTCACTTATTGTATTCAGGAATACATAAACATTGGAGATGCGTTCAGGGTGGTTAGATAGAATCCAGTCTAGAAGCTGCAGGGAGCCTGTCCTACAATTACACCTAGTGGGGGCATTGACCAGTTGAGTGAGGTGATGTGCCGTGGCTGCATCCTTATAGGTAGTGGCCTCAGCAGAGAGCCAGTTAATGTTAAAATCACCCATGATTATGGTTTCAGAATTATGTTGCTGGACCCTTAGATATTCCATGATGCTATGGAAGCCAGCAACCTGGTCTCTTGGGGGTAGGTAAACTGAGATGACAGTGAGTTCCTTGTTATGTGCACTAAGGAGGATTTTGATTGTGAGGACCTGAGAGGAGTTGCTCAGGCTAGGGGATGGGATGATGTGACCCATAAGGGTATCCTTAAGATAGATGGTGCAGCCCCCACCCCGTTTAGCAATCCTGTCTTGCCTGAAAATGCAGTAGCCAGGGATAGAGACTGAGGTATCAGGGATTTTAGAGTTTAGCCATGATTCCACAACTGACAGGACATCAGGGTTGTGCTGTAGGATCCATATTTGGAGGGAGTCACGTTTGTTGACGATGCTGCCGGCATTGATGGATGCCATGGTGAGTGTCCCTGTCCTTCTGCTTGGTGCCACTGCTGGCTGCCCAGGTGGTCCTGGGTTGGGGTGAACATTTCCTGAGAGCAGGAGCAGCATAAGGAGAATTTGTAGGAGAAAGGATTTCAGCATTTTGTAGATACCTGGTTGTTAAGTTATAAGCCAAAAGAAAATATCAACAGCTGAGGTCCAGAGTCACAGAATGTGTTAGAATTCCTGAAGGTGATGAACTGTGCTCATGATATGCAGGATGTGAAATCCTTTTGTCTGCATGCTTCTTTGTCATTCAAAGAGGTTGTTGAAAAGCTCACATACAGATCATGGAGCAGGTCAGACGAAAATGTAGATTCAAGCAGACCTAGAGTCACTGAGTTTGTCAGACTTAATTGCTTGACTTATGTTTTGCTTCAGATAGCTTCCAAAAAGTTGATTTTTAAATGAAAAATGCAGATACCTGGTTGTGATGTTTTGCAGAAATCCAGTTCAGGAGACTTTCACGGATGTAGTAAGCAAGAATGGTGTAGTTACTCCAAGCAGAAAACCATGTAAATCCACAAAAACTAAGCTACAGACACAGACAAGCAGCCACTACAAACAAATAAGGAGGCACTATACACTTTCACCCCTGAATTCTCCTTTGGAGCAGCCCTGCATCAAGCATAGTGATTCACCAGCCCTGCAGCCTCTTTGGCAGTCTTAGGATCTCTGTCCTCTAGCCAAAGCTTCAAGTTAGGTGAGCAAATCCAATAAAACTGTTCAAGCAATATCACCTCCTCAATAGCTTCATCAGAATCTGCTTTCACCCTCCCACCAACATTTTAAATATCGATGCTCTTTTGTGGCTAGCTCTTCAAAGCTCATCTCCGGCCTCTTTCAGAGTTTCTGGAACTTTACTCTGTATGCATTAGGTTCAGATCATATTTTTAATAAAGCAGTTTTAACTTGTCAAAATCTTTACTTTCAACATTGTCCATCTGCCTATTATGCCTCCCTTACCAGTAAGTAGTGGAGAAAGGTGAAAGTTCCAGGTCTCTTTGAGCAGACTGGTCTGGATACCGACCTTTTCAAATGAATTTAAAAACATGTCCATATCTTCTGCCTCTTTAAACTTGGCTATTAATTTTGAATTTAACTTGTACCCCAGTCCTGGAGGTTCAAGCCCAAATCCACCACTTTCCTGCTATGAGGTTGGTGTCGGTTGGAGAGTCAGCTTTTTCAGTTCATGTTCCCTTTGACACTGCTGTTCATTAGCCTCCGCCTCCACCTGGTGCTGCCATTCTTGGGCCTCTCTCTATTGCTGTCAGTCCTCCATTTCCATCTCGAACCTCTTTTGCTCCATCTCAGACCTTTTTTGATCATTCTCAAGCTGTTTTTCCTGCATCCGCAGCCTCCTCATCTCCAGCTCTTGGTCTGTAGATGGCTCCTTCTCCTCTGGGCTCTGGACCTGCAAAGTCACCAGCTCTGGCACTAAGTGGGTGGCACTCTCGTCTCAGTTGCCAGAAGGACCTCCATGAGTTGCCTTTTATTTTGATTTTCACTAAGAATACCCACAGATCTTCCACAGTTGTTCAAGGTTCATCTTGCTGTACTGAGCAAACATTCTTCTATCTACACTACTCTGATCAAAAAAACTTCAAAAGGATAGGGTGCATTGTCTGCCAACAAATTTCTTTTTCCCTTTCAAATTCTGCCCATGTTTGTGTGATGGTTTTGCAAGATTGTTCAAAATCCCAGAAGTTGGCAGTAAACCTGCCATGTGCCCTGACCCACAAAACCTCAGGCAACCCAGTAGGACCTCCTGTTTGCGGAGAGGATCCCCCTAGTTAGGAACTCATGAGCAGGAGTAAGGGTTTCAGGAAGACTTACCACCAAACCTTCCTTTTCCCAGTGAGAGCATAGATTATGTAGTTTCAAGTTCCTTTGACTCTGCACTGCTTTCAATATTTGAATCCTACCATGGCCACTGGCTACATCTTGCCTAGGTAGTTTTATATGATGGCCAAGTGGTTCTACCTTTTTAGGCACACAGTCTTTTCAAAGTCCTTCTGTTTAAAATGTTAAATCACACAATCAGACCCCAAGCAGAGTTGATAAGAAAATTATAAAAGTTTACTTAACATAAAAAGCAATACAGAAAAAGTCTACAGTTTGGAAGAACTTTGAAATGCAGACAATAACAAAAGTAAAACTGGATGGTTCACAGAAAACACTAGCTACTGTATTCTAAACTATACCTTGTTTTGATGTTAAAGTTCAGACAATACTTCCAATGTCCTTGTAGAGATGACAGTTCATTAGGCGATAAAATGTGTATCAAGTCCTTGATCCAAGTCTCTGGATGTCCTTATTAAAGGCTCCAGCTGCTGTCCTTGTTGAAAAGTCTTGGTTTCCAAAATTCTGACTTAAAATCAGAATTTTTCTGTTCAGTATGTGAAGGGTCTAATTCCACACACCCAGAGATTTTTCCAAGCCTACACATATACTTTCTGGTGTAAAAGTGTATGCCAGCTGGACACACTATCTGCCTTCCAACTATTGTTTTTCAACTGCTCTGCATTCAAAAGTGTGTGTCTAATCATACACTTGAGGGTCATTTTAGGACATACCACCTTATTTTTCCTCTGGGGTGAGTTAATGATTCCAGGACAATACAAATATTAGGATGCCACAGTTTACCTTTCCCTGTAGGTGTCACTGTCATTCGATGTCAATCCCAGTGACACCTTGTCCATGTATCTGGCTTAACCCCTGACCCCTAGGTCATCCCCTGACCTCTTCCTATCATGGAAAGCTAGATACCCAGTTTTCTCTAAGAGTTATGATTTCCTAACTCAATATAACTCTCTCCTTATCTGGATATGTACCAGGTTCACCCTAGCTATTAGACAATTAAAGCTATTTTTTACAATGTCATTTCTTAGCCTTTTAAAGAGACAGTGTCTTAATTCTAAAGTACATTACAGCATATACAATATGAACCTACATAAATGTAGATCAGCCTATCATGCGACAGGAAGTATGATGCAATCAGACTGGTAGAAGCTGAAGCTACTGTTGACAGGATGGTCTGGGATGATAAATTCTACCCCTATATTCTATTCTATTCTCTATTCTAACTAGAAGAATCAAACCAGATCCTTCTCTTTTGTTCATCACCACTTTTGGTGGAGGTGCCAAGGAAGTGGTTAACTTAGTCCAACAGACTTTTACTATACTTAGTGGGGTACAAGAATTACACCTTTTCCTTACCACTTCCCTTCAGGCTGCTTATTGAAGCGATAAAAACCTCAGGAATAATGAGGTAAGCAGCTATAGAAACATAGAAACATAGGCTTTGACGGCAGATAAGGACCACTAGGCCCATCTAGTCTGCCGATTTCCCTACCTACAGGATAGGCCACAGATCCTAGTTAACCAACAGCCTATTTCTTCCTACCCACCACAAGAATTGCCTTATGTCTGTCCCATGCATTCTTGAATTCTCCCACAGTTTTAGACCCACAACCTCCTCAGGAAGGCTGTTCCATGCATCCACTACCTCTCTCTGCTAAATAATACTTCCTCACATTGCCCCTGGAACCGCCTCCTCCTTCTATCTTTAAATTGTGTCCCCTTGTTCTTGCAAGTCTCTTTTCTGAAAGATGCTACCCTCTTGGACTTTGTTGATTCCACTGAGGTACTTAAAAGTTTCTATCATGTCCCCCCTCTCCCTTCTTTCCTCAAGGGTATACATATTAAGCTCCTTTAGTCTCTCCTCATACGGCTTCTCTTGCAGACTCTGCACCATTTTAGTTGCCCTCCTCTGGACTGCCTCTATCCTGTCTATGTCCTTGCAGAGATGGGGTCTCCAGAACTGGACACAGTACTCCAGATGGGGTCTCACCAACTGTCTGTACAGAGGGATAACAACTTCCTGTTTTCTGCTGATGATGCCTCTCCCTGTACATCCCAGTATATCCCCAGCCCTCCCTACTGCCTTCTCACATTGCTTGCTAACCTTAAGATCATCTGATATGATTACCCCCAGGTCCCTTTCCTTTTTTGTTGTTGTTACTACCTCCCCACCCATTGTGTATTCTTCCCTGTTCTTGTTTCCAGGTGCATTATTTTGCACTTCTTTGTATTGAATCCTAGCTGCCATACTTGACCATTCTCCAACCTTGCCAAGTCCCTTTTCATCCTTCCCACACCTCCTTGTGTATCAACTCTGTTGCAGATCTTTGTGTCATCTGCAAAAAGGCATACTTTTCCTTCCAGTCCCTCTGCAATGTCACTGATGAAGACATTAAAAAGGACTGGACCCAATACTGAACCCTGCGGTACCCCACTAGTAACCCCCCTTTCTTCAGAGTGGATTCCATTTACAATTACCTTCTGTGTCCTGTTGTCCAGCCAATGTTTTACCCAGGCTATCACCCTGGGTCCCACTCCCAGGCTGGTTAATTTGACTATAAATCTTTTGTGTGGGACTGTGTCAAATGCCTTGCTAAAGTCTAGGTAGACCCTATCAGAAAATAAAGGTGGTGAACCCCATAAAGAAAAAAACAGGTAACAACAATTGTGGGATGTGTAAAGTGTGCTCCACAAGTGTGCTCCACAATGGTTCAGTGTAAAGATTTTTTTGAATCCAAGAACAGGAAAAAAGAAACCATTTGGACCAGTATAAACTGTAACACTGAGGTAGTAGTCTATCTTTTAAGATGCTCATGTGGAGCTTTTTATGTGGGCCGCACAAAGAGGAAACTGAGGTTAAGGCTGTGTGAGCACCTGCAGGCAATTAAAAACAAAAATCTGGATTACACCATTGCTGCACACATCCATGGGGCACCTGCTGGCAGTACACATAAAGTACAAGCCCATGGGATAGAGGCAATATCCACAAACCTGAGGAGTAGAGATTTGGAGAATTTATTGAATCAGAAAAAGCAGGAGTGGGTCTGGGAGGGGACGAGTCTTAATTTATAAGTATTTTCTTTTCTGTTTTCTCTGACCAGTAATATGTATGTGTTGAAACATAAGAAAAGACTTTACAACTGCTGATGTTGAATTTTTATGTTCTCTCCTAGAGTCCCCACTGGAGATATATAGGATGTGTTTGGATACCTGAATTATAAGTGCTGAGTGAGAATCCATTTAAAAAGGAACTGCACTGGGACTGAAATAAGATGTAAACACTGCTGGGTAATTTAAGGCTTAAAATATGTATGAAGTGCAGATGTTGTAAGCACGTGATTGGCTAATTTGGATTTAACAACTTCAGTCAGAATAGGTTCTCCACTACTTCATGTAGTTAGTAAGGTGGTGGATCCAGGTCACCGGATAGAGGGGTTGGGGCTGGTCAGCCTACAGGGCATTTCCTGGAGGGTTCCCAGCTCCTTGCCTCTGAACAGGTGTGGGACCTAGGGGTGATGCCTGACGATGGGCTGACCTCGCGATCTCAGGTTTCGGCAGTCGCCAAGTCGCCTTTTATCACCTGAGGACCATAACTAGGATCAAGCACCTTGTTCTGTCTGGTGACCTTCCCACGCTGATCCATGCCTTTGTGATCTCACACCTTGATTTTTGCAACTCCCTTTACTGAGGGCTACCGGGGGTTGATATCCACCGCCTGCAGCTGGTGCAGAACGCAGCAGCCCGGTTGTTGAGGGGAACTCCTCAGATGTGTCATATCATGCCAGTGCTGCACGAACTGCACTGGCTGCCAGTTCAGTGGCAGATCACCTTCAAAGTCAGATTACTGACTTATAAAACCCTACACGGACTCAGCCCAGACTACCTGAAAGAGCTTCTGTCTCCTTACTGCCCCGAGCAACTGGTCTGCTTGGCTGATGAGGGGTTGCTAGAGATTCCAAGGGTATTTTTAAAATCTTCAGGGGCCCATGCATTTATGTACGCAGCCCCAGCCCTTTGAAATTCTCTACCCTGTCTGCTACTGGAGTGTGCGACCATGGGGGGCTTTAAACAGACATTAAAAGCTTACCTGTGGCACCAAGCCTATCCTTTTTGATTATACTGAATATTGAATTATAATGAGTATCTGTTTTTATGCTGTTGTTTTATTTTATGCTGTTTTATTTATTTTATTTAAAGTGCTTTGATAAACTTGAAATGCGCTTAACAAATAAAGCTATTATTATCCTAAAATCATGTAAAACTATAAACTTTCAGAGATGCACCCACCTAGCAATTCATCCACATGCTTATAGTGTGATTACTGAGTCTTCTTCTGGTGCCTTTAGAATAATAGTCAGAGTCCCATACTCACAGTGCAAAAGAATATTAAAGCTTTCTTTGCACTCTCAGTATGGGACTTTGTTCTATTATTCCAAGGTGCACCAGAAGAAGATTCAGTAATCACACTATAAGGATGTGGATAAATTAAGTAGGTGGGTGCACCTCAGAAAGTTTACATAATTTGGATTTAAAAGTAGAACCTTAATCACTAATGTCTATCCTCTGATGAAGCCTCCTATTGGTGAATGCAAAACGTACCGTAAGGAGGTGGTGGCTCTGCTACCGCCTATGTTCCTGTTCACATTTGTTCACTTTGTGTGTGGTGATATTTGCTAAAAATAAAGGAATCTTCCTTTTAAATTCTCAAGCGGTCTGTCTCTTGTGTGGAGGGTGAGTGCAGCCATTTATTACTAACTGGTGTTTGAGATTCATCAGGGCCAGGATTTTGATGCACACTACCCCCAATGATCAGTAAAAGGAATAACGCTTTCCTAATGCAAGATACAGTTTAAATGTGTTGGGGCCTAGTACAATTCTAATTGCCTTCTGATTCATGCAGCAAGTTTGTCAGGGAACCTTAATAAGGTAGCTCCATCTTGGTCTCTAATATTTAGTGAGGTTGCTGTATATCACAGTATAGCGCAGCAATGTGCAGTGGGCTCCATGGTTGCACTGGATTGTGTGCAAGTGCAATGGGCATGAGTTACAGAATCAAACATTTGGAGATGACAAGAGGTGTTCATTGCTGGTATGGTATTAGTTAGTGCCGACATAGCAATTAAGGCCATAAGACTTACGATAAAGGTCCTAACAGGGAAAGTGGCCATCTTTTTTTTTTCACTCTCTTCAAAATGGAGCAAAAGAGTATACCTCACTCTGAGGGGGGAAACTGTAGTTACCTAAGTATGGCCAGTAGCCCAATTTACCCACCTGTGGTAGAAATGTTGCAAAGGTTGCCTGTTCAATGGCAATAAAAATGTTAATGTGAAACAACTATTGAGGCAGTACAAAGCAAAGCTGGCTGTCATCACTGTATACTAACAATGGCAGGCAATTTAAAAACAGAACAGGTGCAGTACTCAGAACAGATGGTTGCTATTATTAGAGCTTAGATAGGGCAGGCGAGCAACCTAGGTTAAAAATAAGCAGCTTTAGGTGTAGAAATAGTTAACATTTGGCATATCCAGTTTCAGTTTTTTATTGAACTCTGCGGTTTCACCAGCTGTGATTGAACAGATATAACCTGAAACTAAGGAATAGCCAGCAGTACAATTGGTTCAATATGAAAGGCTTGGTACTAGGCTTGGTTTTGCTGACTATTAATACAGACAACAGGAACAGGAAGGGGTTATGAGCAGAATAGTAAGGCAGCACATATGGGAGAATCTGAGTAGGAACAGTTTATACCAGTTTACATATAGCGTGCAGTGGTTGTATTGAACTGAGTTTAACAACAATACTTACAGACTGAGGAGATTAACAGAACAGAGTTGATGTGCGGAGATCAGTGTGACCCAAGATAGGTGTTAGCCGACTCTGGCGTGTGATTGCCTAGATCTGTATACTAACCAGTCACTTTCAGAGGTGTGGAGATGGGCTGGAGTTGCTGGGACTGGAGCATTACCAAGTCCACGGCCATCCTCTGGTTAGCAAGCAGCATCTGCTGTGTGGCACTGTGCTGCAGTGTGGGTAGGAAAAACCCATAGTGTAAAGGGCTTCCTGATACAGTCCAGGGCTGTCCATTGATTGGCTTTTAGTGAGGGAGGAGGAGGAGGAGGAAGAGTGCCAGTCAGGGCTACAAATGGAGCATGTGTGTCCAGTCCCTCCTTCCCCCTGGTTATCCAACATTTATGTAGCTTTGATACCCTCCTTTACATACACCACCACCCTACCTACCTTCCTCACCACCCTATACTTCCTGAACCGAGTATACTCTGGTACGGTCATGTCATATTCGAGGTTACCTGTGCACAATGACTCAGTAATGGCTACAATATCCAAATAAGCCTCTGCCATGATGGGCTCCAGGTCTGGAATTTTATTTGAGGATTCCTTGCATTTGCAAACATGGCCTCCCATACCTTGTTCATACTTTGCCTACAGACCCATTTCTTTCCCTTTTGCCTTGCTGCCCTTCCCCCAATCTTTTCACATCTTATGTTCCCTTCCCCATGTGACTACTGCCACTGTTCTGTTTCTTTTTCTTGCTCCCTGGCAGGATTCTCTTCCTCTCTTGTTCTCACTTCTTTCTGTTTTAGTCTGTGGATGGAGCAGCATATGCCTCCTATTTTACTTCCTTCATTCCTCAGCTGGTATAAATGTTTATCAAAGTAACATTTGAACTGTCCTCTGAGGACTGTGGTTCCCCTCTCAAGTAGATGTAGGTCATCACCTCTGTATTGTTCTGGCATGGTCCACAGTCCCAAATGTAGCCAACCCCTCTTCTCTACACCATTCCTTCCACCTGAGGTTGAAGCTTCTGGTGTGGAGAACTCATTCTTCTGGCAGCATCTTAGGTAGGTGGCAAACACAGTGGCTTTTGTTGGCTCTATGATGCCGAGTCGACAACTAACTCGTCAACTGGCATCAGAGCACCAGGCTCCTGTCAACTGCAAAGTACAGTCAGCAGGAGTCACAGACAGCTGGGACAGTTTTTTCATCGGGGCTTTGCCCCTAACACTCCACACAGGGGTCTTCCTCAATAACCCCCATTTCTATAGATACCAACTCCAAGCTGAAGTTGGTTAGGGGAAGGGTGCACGATGGGTAAAGTGTTGCCCGGTCCTGGGTGCAACCCCTACAGTGACATGGCACTGTTGTCGGCAGGGACGTATGTTGCTGTAGGGGGTTTCACCACAGGAGGTGCATGTTGCTTTGGATAAGACCCCTCTCTAGTTTTCTGAAATCTCCCTTCACAATCCCAGCCCTGAAACTAGCCAGGCCACTGAACTAATTCAAGCATCCTTTGGTCAGCAGTACCTAAATGTCTTGTGTGAGTTCTGGGCTCCAATTGTCTTGATCCCTACAAAGGGTTCTCTTGTCACCTTATTCCAATTCATAGACCCATCTGGTAAGTCCCATTTGATCTAGGTACATTGCTAATTTTAAGTGGCTTCCATGTATTTGGAGACCAAACTCTGGGAAATTACTAAACTGTTCTACACTTTCCAAAAATACTTGCCCTACATCATGCTGTCTTTGGTTTCCTTTGTGAAGACTAATGCAAAATATTCATTAATTGGCAATATCCGCCTCATTTGTCAGTACTGCATTAACTCATGTTCTTTGACATCCATTTTTTCCTTCATCAGCACTCTTGATCCTGTGTTTTCTTATAATAGGTTTAATACTGGTTTTAACATCTAAGGTTATTCAGCACTCTTCATTTTCCTGTTTTGCTTTTCTGATCTCCATTTTGAATTCTGTTGTGTTATTTCTTAACAATTAACCTACTGCTTGCAGTCTTATTAACTTTAAAAATGTCTTGTCACTTTATTTTGCTTAATCGAACTTATTAGCACTTCTGTTAACAACATTGGCTTATTATTTGCCCTGTATTGTTTTACCTTGAGGTGTAATGCACATAGTCTGCCTGTGCATCGAGCACTAATGTCTTGTAGTTATTGCCATTTATCATCTACTGCTGCTTGTCCCCATGCCATATCAAACTCAGTTTCACAACAGTAAGATAAGCCCTAAAACAAGTTATCTGTCCTTCTAAAGTCTGTTGCCCCTCTACTTGTCTTAGTCTCATTTTGATTCAAAACCTTATATTGCAATTACTACCATCAAGGTCTTGTCCAACCTTGAAATCTGAACCAAGCTCCTTCATTGCTAATTACTGAACACAGTATTGCACCATTTCTACATCCCTCTCTGACATACTGAGTCATAAAGCATTCATTTTCTAAGACTGAAACACCCTAGATAATTGCATGTTTTCCGCTTACTTCTGTTATGTTCTGGTAGTTCAAAATTCATCCATAAGTAACAGACTCCCCTTGACTGCTACTCCCCTTATTTCTCTTAAGAATAAAATATGCAGGATGACTGTTCCTAGTAAAGAATTAGTTATATTACAGTCCAGACTAATATACTGTTTGTTCAGCTTTTAAAAAATCTCTGTTGACAGAGTGAGAAACATTTCTAACTCTCATTTTTGTATTATCAGGTCATTCAATGGTGCAGCTATTTAAACAATAAAGTAGAACCTGAGCTGACACTAACGTCTGTTAATCATACAAAGGGTGTAATATGGCACAAGGCACAGCTAGTGCCACATGCCACAGGGGTGATTAACTGTCTATAACCCCCCCCCCGGGTAATTTCTTATTGCTATTATGAAAATTGGGTTGAGAAAAAAAAAATTATCTTTGAGTTCAGAGAAGTATTTGATGTTTTCTGTGCCATAAGGTTACTCAGGCATATTAGCAAAAGATTAATTTAAGGCTCTTGTAATGTGAGAAACCAAACAGAAGGATTTGTTCTATAGCACCCTTCATAACACTGCTTGATTTCAGGTAAACTTAATAAAGCAAAATAAGCTTCTTAACATTTTGAGCGTGGTGACTGCACCAGTTTTCTTTTGATCATTGGATAAACCACATATACTACATAACTAGGACTAGATGGAATTTATAAACAAAGCTAAAAATTCATGATAATTTAGAAAACTGATGAAAAGTGCATGGGGCTCCAGATTTTTTAATCTCCAAATCAAGAATGTGTTGCATTGTTCACATAAATCATCTGATTCATAATAAAACAATGGTGCACCATCAGACACAGAAAAGTAAACGGTCTGTAAATGTTTAACAATATTTCACAAGCCAAAAAATGCTCCTTCATTGGATTTTCACTCTTGGAAAAAATTCTGCTCTAGATCTTTCTTTAACCAAGACACTCGTAGAGAGCTACATAAAGCAACATTTGAATGTCATGAATGAAAACCATTTTCCTTAAACTACAATAGTGCCTGTACTAGGGTTTACAAATCATTTTTGCATTCACTGTTGTGCTTGTGCAAGGAACGTATTGGGATAATATGGCATTTGAGAGCTGTGTCACTGCCAGAGCCAATTACAGCTGAAACTGCAATGGGCTTGGCAGTGTACACCAATGACCAGGCACTCTGGTCATGACAGTAGTTCTGCTTTGCCAACATGGCATATTGTCTACTTAAAAGAAATGAACTGCTCCAAAGGGAAAGAGCTTCATTTCTTTCATAGCCATAACTCCAGCCATGTGCATTATAGTTGACACTAATGCACATGACTGGAGTTATGTGGCTCCTGATGCTCACTGCCATGCTCTGTCCCTGGTCTTCACTCTTTGCTCTCCCCCCAGGTTTCCTCCTGAGCTGTAGTGCAGCTTTCCATATTGGTGGCTCCAGCCATCTGCCTTACTCTCTCTCCCTGGTTTCTCATTCTTTGCCCCCCCAGGCTTCCTCATGAGCCATGGTGCAGCTTTCTGTATTGGTGGCTCATGCCACCCACTGCCACACTCTCAGCTTCCAGTCTTAGCTCTTTGCTCCCCTACCCAGGTTTTCTGATGAGCTGCAGTATGACTTTCTGTATTGGCAGCTCCTGCCACCCTCTGCTGGGCTTTCTATCCCTGGTCCTCACTTCTTGCTCTCCCCCAGGTTTTCTCATGAGCCACGGTGCAGCGTTCTGTATTGGCAGCTTGTGCCAATCACCACCTCACTCTCTGTCCCCGGTCATCGCTCTTTGCTCTCCTACCCAGGTTTTCTTATGAGCTGTGGTACAACTTTCTGTATTGGCATCTTGCTTCTCTTTCCCCTCACCTCAACATTCACTACAGAGCAGCTTTTTATTAAAGCCGACATCAGGGTGCCCAATCCCCATGTTGGCAATACAAAAAAAAATACAGTGCCGCCACTGAGGGACACTGGGAAGCTCACTCTTAGTGTTCCCATATTCGTACCCCCCCCCAATTTTCTGGGATACTGGCAGCCCACTCCCAGTATCCCCATATCTATAACCCCCTTTAGAAATGGTCAGACTAGGTGGGCCAAACAGTCTTTATCTGCTGTCAGAGTCTATACTACTACTCCTTCCTGGTCAACAAAAAGTAAGTATTTATGTTTCCCTAAAAAGAGAAATGGTCCTCCAATTTTTTTATACCTGAAAAATGAAAATGATTCCTCATCATCTCCCATCCTCCTCCCCATCCTGGCCTTCCTGCTGTGCGCCCACCTCCCCACTCCCCCTTACCCCATACTTACCTCTGGAGGTCAGCGCTATGATCTTCTCTGGACCAGGACATGTCTGACCTCTTCAAAGCTGAACTATGAACTAAAGAATCAAGGTAAGAGCCGTATAATGGCTATCAAAGGGGGTTTCAACTTTTGTTGATATCGCAGCCATTTTGTGGAATTGTTGCCCCAAATTTTCAGCAGAGCCTTTTTGGGACCCCACCTCATGAACACTTGCACTGTCATTTTGTTACTTTGTCCTGTAAGGTGATTTCATGGTCACGCTGTAGAATCACCTTTCAGGACTGATTAATGAAATGACAGTGCCAGTATTGATGAGGGGAGGTCCCAAAAAGCCCATGTGAAAAAGTTGGTGCAAAAAAACCCAAAATGACTGTGTTATGAGCCTGCATTGTGCAGTTTCTATTCATGCTCATAACTTTGCCAGTTTTTAATACTTTCACTTCAGATTTTCCACATTGCCAATTTTTCACACCCCCTCATGACCACTGTAGTCTTTATTTTTAACAAGCTGCTTGAAATATGTTTTCACACCTGTGGCACAGAATTTATTTATTTATTTTTATTTATTAGTTTTTGTTGACTGGGTAAGTGCACTAGACAAATCCTTGCCTATTTTCAGGCACGACCCAAAGGTGATACAGATGAATGCCAACTGACCTTGAACCAGATTAAGCTGTTGGTGGTATTTTTAGTGAATGGGGGAAATTTGGCCAGGGCCAATGGAAGTGCCATAGGATGTTTAACATCCACCTGAACTACCACCAAAACAGGCAGATGGGAACTTGGTTTAATGTCTCATCTGAAAGATGGCACCTCAGGAGTGCAGCACCCTCTCATGCTGCACTGCAGTGTCAGTACTGGGAGATTAACACAAGTGCCTGGTGTGTGGATAGAACCCACAACCTTCTGATCTCCCAGCCTCAGAGGCAAGTGTTCTACCTGCTAAGCTACTGACACCTGCTGAATGGTGCAGTTACTGTACAAAATCAACTTTCAGGATGGACTGGTACAAAAATATCACAAAACCCCCGCGTGTTATATGGTCGTTGAAATTTTGCTATGCATGCACGTAACTTTGGCAAATTTTTATATTTTCACTCCAAATATTCAACATTGCCAGCTTTTCACACCATCTCATGAACAGTATAGCTGTCATTTTTCACTTCCTGCCCAAACTGTGTTTTCGCACCAATGGCGCCGAATGGCACAGTTGCTGCGTGAAATCACCTTTCGAGGTTGAGTGACAAAATGATCGTGCCACTGTTCATGAGGCAGGGTCCCAAAAAGTCCATGTTAAAATTTCAGAACAAAAATATCAACAAACACTCGAGGTGTTAGGGTTTCCAACTGTAACCACCCCCCCATCCTGTAGAGACTGACAGGCATAGGGGGTGTGCCTTGGGGTCGTTGGCTGTAATGATCATGCCATTTCACTCCATCCTGACTCTGCAGTCACTGACAGCCATCAGGGTGTGCCTGATTTCTTTGGCCTTAACATTCACCCCATTTTCTACACTGCACTCATCTCAGCTTATTTCCTTATTGAATGGGATGAGTATTAGTGCTGAAGACCCCAAGGCACATCACAATGCCTGTCAGTGTCTGCAGGGTGGGAGTGAGGGTGGAATGGCTTGATTATTATGGCTGACAACCCAAAAGCATCCCCCAATGCCTGTCAATCTCTGCAGCATCTGAGTGGAGCGTTAGGATTGGAAACCCTAATGCCTCATTAAGAAAGTAAATCAGGGAGGGATGGTTGATGTCACTTTCCTTGATTTCAGCAAAGTCTTCAACAATGTCCACTCTAGAAGACTGATTAACAAGCTGGGTAGTCTGGCCATGGGGCACAAGCTGATAAACTGGGTTAGAAACTGTTTGACTGACAGGAGGCAGATGGTGGTGCTAATGGGATCCAATCCAGGAGGAGAATGACCAGTGGGTACCCTCAGGGATCAGTCCTGGGACCATTTACAGTGCAGTTTCCACCATGCAGCACCCTGTCTCACTGTTGCCTCCTCTCTCCTCTGAAGGCAGTACCAGTACATAACACCACTGCAAGTACCTGCAAGGGAACATTTGGCATTGACAAATGATTGTATATGTCCCTGTCCACTATTAATTTATCATACTAAAAACAGCACATTCACGAATTTGTGCAAAATTGTCTCCATCTGTCTACTGAAATGAGCTGAGGCCACAGACAGATGACTAGCAGTCTTATACAGTATACTGCAAAACCCATGCTGCATACTGATTGCTGTATGCTACTTTAGTGCAGCTTTCTGTTTTCTTTGTAATATGCTTTTCATAAATCAAGTTTTCTACATTGTTATCACTATTTCTATCAAGGCTAGCTAATCTCACTCCCCCCTATACCCCATACAGATGTGGCACATATTATGCCTTTTAAATACATTGGTGTCTGGTTGACCAGTCCTTTGACTTCTTTACCAACATGAACTGCATCTTCACCAAACTTTTCCCCAAGTTTATTGCCCTCAACTGCAGAAAAATCTCACCTCACTAATGCTTCCAGACTGCTATTCAGAAAGCCCTTCCCCCCAATTTTGGCTGTAAAAACATTGGCCTAGATTTTCAAATAGTGGAACATGGCTTGCATCAAGCCTTACACCACAACACTTGGATCTGGTGGTGCCTCAAAGGTTTTTGCCACAAACGCATTCAATTTTAGTGAGTGAGACACTGTTGCGACAGTTTAGCCAATTTACTGCAGCTTTCACCAAATACTGGGTGCAAGCCCTGTGAAAAGGGTACCTGGTATTGACACAAGTTAGACCAGCAAAAAGCTGGTCTAACTTGAGTCACTTGATGCATGGGCTAGAAAATCTTGATTCCCATCTGGGTGAATGCTGCAAGCTCTGTGGACCATATGTACAGCACACCTGGGGCTTAATGCATTTGCAAACATTAGAAAATTCAGCCCATTGTCTGCAGAGCAGCATGAAAGCCTTCCCTAACTAGGGTTGCACATGGTTTACCATGCCTTCTGGCTTGTCACGTAAACTACTCCTGGAACACACAGATCTGAGAGATGTACTGCCACTTGGGATGGCATTCCCTGCAGGGATGTACTGTAGCAGCTCCTTTACAGTACTTAACTGATCATCAAATGACATAGATAGATAGATAGACACTGTTGGCAGATAAGGGCCTATGGTCCACCCAGTCTGCTCATTAAATTATGGACTTTCGCTCTACTTGACTTCCCCATCTCTCACCTCATGCCAACTTGTCTTACTTTCTATACCATCCAATACCCAGTAACCATCTCTCTCTGTACTCTTGCACATTATGTGTCTGCTTGAAAATCTACATTATCCTGAGACTCCTTCCCTTTGGAATGCCTTCCTCCCTTCTCTGGTTCAGACCTCTGACTGCCTTTAAAGAGGAATGTAAGGAAACTGAACAAATCTTTTTGTGGCAGTTCCCAACCTCAGATGGAAAACAACCCATTTTAAAAATGTATCTGATAAATAGTGATGTTTCAAAATGAAACTTTGCCAGGAAAGATCTCGTAAAGTGGCAGTGTATGCCCTTTGCAACATTTCTGCTGAGGAGCTGGCAACTAGGGCACTTCACCAGAAACCCCTTGTGAAGTGACAAACTGCCGTTCATCCACAATGTCTGATTTTAATTTGCACACAGGGATCACTGTCAAATATAGTGGGCACTTCAGGTAAATATTTATTTTTAATGACAAATCTTAAAAATTGAACCCCCTTGCCCCTCTCTCATAGGTTGGTACTCCCATGGTCCCAGTAAAATGTTTTAAATCCCTCCCTTCTGCCAATCCATATGGCACTCCAACTCCCACAATCATCCCCTCGTGGTCCCAATATGAAAGAAAAACTTCTACCTAACTCACTTAGCACCACCATATTTCACCTCCTCCCCAACTGGTGTGATGTCCAAACAAAAAAAAAAGAAAAAAAGAAAAGGTTATGGAATCACTTTAATTCATTTAAACAGCAGCCAGAAGAGCTGATAATGAGGGTTATGCCACTCACAATTTCCAATTAATTGTTGCTGGTGAAGTGTCAGCCTCTGTATGTTGAACTATTGCCAAAGACTAACAATAGAGTTTTGGCCACAGACTTCACCCTTCTCTAATGTCAAACTTTAAAAGGATTCATTGAGTCACTATGAAGACTGCAGAAAAAGTAGTTCGCAGTCATCATCCATCACTACTAATTCACATTTTTAAGTTTAAACTTTACTCAGTCTGTAACTAGGTACTCACTGTGTGACCTTGAACAAGTCACATAGTCACCCCAAGCTCAGGTCCACACAACTACATAATTAGGTACAAGCAGAACCCAACTGAAAAGGAGGTGTTGCAACTCAGTTGAGCTTATCCTGGGTAAAAACTTGTAATTTAAAAAAAGTACAAATTTGCCTTAGACTGCAACAGACTCACTGATAAGTCTACTGTATACTAGCCTATGCCTGCTTATCCTTGACAATATAAGGACAATCAGACTGACTTCTTTATTCAGTACAGTAAATATGCCCTTGTACTCCTTTTGACTTACCTCTATAACCTGCTTTTGAAGCCTGTCCAGACCTACCACCTGAGATTGTAAGGCAATGATATCTTTTAGCTACCAAGAACAAGCAAAGAAACTGGCAAGAAAGCCTCTGCTGTCATTGTTCCTGGGGTCTAAAATGTAACCACTGACAGCATAAACAAACTCTAGCCAGAGCCAATAGTGCTGTGAAGAGCTACCAAGTGACAAAAGTTACACACGTCCGTAGAAATTATTCAATACCCAGGTTTAACTTGCCCATTTTTGGAGGAGTTGCAATAAATTTTCAACATGGCCTTTTTAGACCCCTCCTCATGAACAGTGCCAGTGTCATTTCATGCAATTATCCGAAAGGTGATTGCATAGAGCAAACATGCTATTCTGTGCCACAGGTGTGAAAATACATTTTGGGCAGGTTGTGGAAAATGATAGCTGTATTGTTTTGAAGGAGGTGTACAAAATGGCAATGTTAAAAATGTGGAGTGAAAATATTAAAAATGGTGATGTTAGGAGCATGCAAAGAAACTGCACAATACACACTCCTAACATAGTCATTTTATGGAATGTTTTCACCAAATTTGCAACATGGACTTTTGGGACCCCACCTCATGAAAGCGCATTGTCATTTGTGAATCAGCCCGGAAGGTGATTCTGGGAAAGTGACTGAGAAATCACCTTACAGGACTGAGTTATAAAATGACAGTCACAGATTTCATGAGCTGGGGTCCCAAGAACCCTGTGTTGAAAATTCAGGGCAAAACTCTAAAAATGGCTGAGATATCAGCATAAGTTGAAAACCCCATTGAATGGCTGTATAGCTCACTTGCCTTTAATATTTAATTTCACGGTTAGGCTTTGAAGAGTGCAGACTTGTCCTGGTTCAGAGAAGATGACAGCATCAACCTCTGGAGGTAAGTATGGGGTAAGGGGGTGGGGGGAGATGGGTGCTCAGTGGGAGGGTGGGGGAGAGGGCACTGCACCGACAACGAGGGACCGTTTTCAGTTTCATTGGGGAAAAAAAACAATGAGGGACCATTTTCTAATTTTCAGCAAAACAAAAAACATTTCAGCAAACTAGGGTGGGCTCCCAGTGTGCCACATAAATGCTGACATGGGGATTGGGCACCCCGATGTCTGGCATGACTTAGGCAGGGGGGCAACAAGGGAAAAATAAACGTAATGAGGGACCATTTTCTAATTTATGGGAAAAAAATCCACACACTGGGGTGGGTTCCCAGAGTGCCATGAGATGTCAGGCATTACTTGGGGAGGGGGCACAGAAAATACTGAATGGCATTTTGTCATTTGCAATATGGCGGCAAGCAAAACTGCGCATGTGCTGCGACTCTGCATCATGCGCATGCACATGAGTCATGGGCATGTGCAGTTCACACATCAGAATGCGGAAGTAACAGCCAAAAATAGTGCAGCTGTTATTCCGCAAGCCGATCGTGGCAGAGGGGTTTAAGCTCTGTTGGGCTTTCAGAAGAATACTTCTAAAAGTCCAACAGAAGGGGTCCTGTGGTCGGCCATTAGAAGAACTACAGAGCTCTCACAAAACAGCTGTAGGCTCCACCCACATCCCTAAAAGCAGTAATACTTGGCAGGGTGTGAAACTTGTGGAAATGCATACGCCTTTGGCGAACTGTGAGGCAAGACAGTAGGAATATCCTCACCCCACTGCTGTATGTTTTAAAGTATTTGATTTGTTTTTCAAATTTGCCTGCTCTTTCTTAAATTAATAAATATATGTGGCTGCAATAGTTACTTTAAAATACCTACCCTGCTGTGAAGCACCTTCCATTTTCCCTTCTGATTTACAGTGTCTGTTCCTGTCTGTTTTACAGAATGCAAGAAATGCTAACACAGACATGAGTGATCTTCTGTACAATTCCCACAGCCCTGGGTCCTGTGAAAAATGGCAACAGATTATGGCCTGTGAAAAATGACAGCAGATTATAAACCAAGCTATATCTTGCTATGAATGAGTTTAAAGAGGAAATGTCTCCTTTTTTCTGTTCAGCTAGAGGGTATTCTTGGGCAAGAAATGCCTACATTCCCTTGATGGGCTACAGCTGTACTGGGGTAGGGTCAAGGGAATGGACAGGGCAGTTGGTGTGGAGGGGGGTTATACTAAAGCATAGGGAATCAGCTAGTGCAGGGGACCACCAATGGCAGGAATCAGTTGGATGCATCTGCCAAGGGAAGGGCAGAAATGCTGGCAGCACAGGAATAATAGGCTCACAGCTGGGGCAAAGAAACATTAAGTGGCAACAATCTAACATGAACACCAGTAATATGACAGTCACACAAAACTGACAAGCCTGGGAACTGGATGTACTGGGAAGTTTAGATTTGGTGGGGTAGAGAAAAATGCCAGAATCTAAGAAAAGTCAGAGCACTCAATGATGGTTTGATGAAAAACTCCAGCAGATTTGATGAAATGCAAATCTTTATTTATTTGTTACTCCAGTTTGAACTGCACTTGCACTTGGTTACATACCAGTTTATAGAACGCAAGAAGTATCTGTTGCTTTAAGGTGTTTAAAGGGTCAAGAGTTGCAATTTAGTGCAAAATGAGTTTTTAAATCGAGGCTACAAATTTATATGTATAGTTACTCATGCTGAGCCAGCATATGACTCAGTGCTTTGCTGTGTCCAGAGTTTTCTTGGGGGCTGTAGACTCTATGTTAAGCCAGAGAAGGCAGTAATGGCTATTGGTAAGCATCAGGAACTGAGGGTGAAGGCTGAGAGCATTGCAACAGGAATATTGCAAGGAAGACCTGGAAGCTGATTGGAAGGACCTGGATCTGATGGTTGATTGCAAGGCCTGAATTCTAAGGACATCACTTTGAAATTAAGCAAAGTTATGACTAGCACACATAGAGAATAAGAACTTGAAACTCCTAAAACTGAGGTGAAGCAGCAGTCGAAGTGGAAGTAGGTGTTGTGGTAGGGGTGATGGAGATACTGTGTTTGGCATAAATGCTGTGACATACAAAATTGGACATTTTCGGCTTCCTGGAGAAAGAAGGAAAAAGAGGGACCTTAAATGCTTGGTGTGCCAGGCAGGCATCAGCTTGGGAACAGTCCATTCTTTAATGTGAAACTAAGATTTCCAGATCCTTTCTTATGAAGAGTTTAGTGGAGGCAGACTGCAAGGAATCCATAGGGAAGAAAGACAGGGAAAATGAGAGGAGAGGGAGAGAAAATAGAAATAAATGGAATGAAGTGGGAAAATAGAAAATAAAAGTGAAATGGCACCGAGTCACTGATGCACAGAAAGTCAGGTTTGCCACCCCTCCCAAAGTCCACATTCCCGGAGTTAGTATCTATAGTTGGTGGGTGGGGCATTGCCCCTGCAAAAGAGGAGTTGCAATGAAGATGTGTGGCACCATAAAACAAATTCAGACACAGCAGAGCAGCTCTAAAATATATAGCTGCCCCTGCAGAAGCTGTTTCAGGCCAGCAGATTGGCTGAGCCATCAAACACTGCAGTTTTGCAACACTCATGGTAAGACATACACCCTAAGACCAAGGCAAATAGCAGTGCTGTCCTGAGGTCTGCTGGGTGTTCTACCCTGTAGTTTCAGGAAATAACAATCATTTGTCAATGCCAAATGTTTGCTTGCTGGCATTAGCAGTGGAAGTGCAGGAGTTAGACAGATGCAGTATAGGAATGGCATTGAAGTATTTAACTGATGCCAACTCCACCCTCACCCTGCAGAGATGGACAGGCATTGTGGTGTGTCTTTGGGTCATCGCTCATGGCAGTCACATTTCACCTCATCCTAATCTTCAGACACTGTCAAGTGTCGAGGTGTGCCTTGGGGTGTTTGGGCTTTACATTCACCTCATTCCATAAGGAAATACACTGACATGGGTGCAGTATAAGAGAATGGGGTGAACTAGGGGGGCAAAGGGTCCAAGGTGCATCTTGATGCCTGTCACTGGCTGCAGGGTGGGGGTGGGGTGGAATGGCATGAGCATTACTGTCAACAATCCCAAGTCACACCCCGGACGCCTGTCAGTCCCTACAGGGTAGGGCGTTATGGTCGAAAACCCTAACGCCCTGGGCGTTTCTTGGTATTTTTACTAAAAGTTATCCATATGGGCTTTTTGTGACCCCACCACATGAACAGTGACACTATTAGTTCATTAGGCGAAAGGTGATTTTGCACAGCAACTGTGCCATTTGACACCGCAGGTGCGAAAACACATTTCGAACAGGATGTGAAAAATGACAGGTGTACTGTTCATGAGGAGGTGTAAAAAATGGTATTGTTGAAAATCTGAAGTGAAAATACAAAAAAAACTTGTGACGTCACGGCGTGCATAGAAACTGTGCAATGTACACCCGTAATGTAGTTTGGGGACTTTTTACTGCTCCTAGCTTGTCACCTGGAAGTCTATTTGGGGGCAGTGGAGCCGACTGGATTGGGCACCCAATCAACCATACAGTGTGCGGTGGGGATGCGTATGAGCATGTTGGGTGGGCCCCAGCATGCTACTTGGGTGTTTATTTGGGGAGGGGTCATAGAAAACAATGGAGCTGTCTATGACAGCTGTTCAGATGCAGTGCTGACAAGTAGGAACTTTGCATACTGCCGACGGCAGTATGTAAATTGCCTATATGTTATCAACGCTCCTTGTAGTGGTCTTTTGCTTTGAACTGTATGCCACTGCATCTGAACTGGTGTCATAGACAGCTTGGACATTTATTGGTGGGGTGAGGCCGCGTCTGCAAGGAGGAGCAGGGCATTGGAAGCGGGGTGGCACACCGACGAAAATTCATATAGTGGCACTATGTTTCCTGCACAGCAAACATAAAAATGGTTAAGACAGAAACCAGTAACTTTTATTGAATGTACATATGTTAACAGTCTCAAAAGCATGCATGTCCTTCACCCTTCCCCTAGTTAAAGATACAAAGACAAACTAGTGAATCAAATAAGGTTTTATTGAACTGCTATTACCTTTGAAAGGAAAGAGAAAATACTAATAGGTGCATATTTTCAGGATGTGTACTTACCTGGAGTGTGGTCATCATAATAAGCCCTGGCCAGGTTAAACTCTCTTGTTTTATATGTTGCATTAGAGGTGGGACCAGCAGTGGAGCTAAAAAGAAAAGCTCACATTGATTAAATGATTCAGCTTTGAAATGATGAAGAATTATAGCATATAAATAAAATTTAAGTATTATATAATCAGTTACTAACCTTAGAAAGTTATATCCTGTATCAAAAACGTTAAGGTTTTAAAGCTTATAAATAGTGTTTGTACCAGGTGATCAGATTATCACTAGAGATGTTTTGAAGATGGTGCAAACTCAGGAATTTCACACTTCACCATGCAGAGCTGATGTTCCTGACTTCACCCCCAACCTTTCTGGGTGAAGTTTTTCATAATATTTTATGTTTTCTTGCCACATGTGCAAGAAATATTATGTAGCAGCTTAGGAGAGAAGCGGGTTGTGGAGGTGCGGCATTGTGGCAGCCAACAGCTACATTGCATTTGGGGGCTTGGCACTGGTGGACTATCGCAGGCACACTGTGCTGATGACATTGGTTTTCAAAAGTGGCACCAAGTTGAAACGAGTTTTGCCGCTGCAGTGAGGGGGCCGCCCATCATTGCAGTGTCAGCCATTCTGCTGCAATGAGGAGTGACCGTCACTGCAGGGTGGTACCTTGCTTAGTGTAACATTGTTTGTAAACATGCCACCACAGCCCCATGAAAGCCAATGGGGTGGCCAATCCCCTATCAGTATGCCCCGACCCAGTTCATTCTGGCCGATGGGGAGCCTATTCCCCATTGGCATAATGCCCCATTTGTTTTGTGCTGAGGAGTGCCCAATCCCCTCGGCATCATGCCCCCCAAAACAGTCTTTTGCCAATGAGGGCCCAGTCCCCATCGGCTTCAGTCAACTCCTCTCAGTTCAATTTGCGATGGGAGCCCCTCCACATTCGGTATAATGTCCCCCAATTTGTAGTGTGCCGAGGGGTGCCCAGTCCTCAGCTCTGGCCCCCACGGTATGTGCCAAAGGTACCCAAACCCTGTCGGCTACAGCACCCCAAAACACTCAGGCGGCATGCTGGGAGCCCACCCCAGCATACCAACAAACCCTGTAAAAAAAATCTTCCTGCAATGTTTTTTTTTTAAATCTGTAAAACAGAAAACGGTCCCTCATTGAGTACAGTCGCTTCCTCCCCCAACTCCATACCCACCCTCTGTGCAACCCTGCTTCCCACACTTTTCTTTTCACCCCATACTACCTCCGAGCCCAGTGTGACAATCTTTTGTGGACCAGGAACACATCTGCACTCTTCAAAGTCGACCATGAACTGAAGAAATGTCGTAAGCTGTATAATGGCATAAATAGGGTTTTCAACTTTGGTCCATATCTCAGGCATTTTTGGAAATTTTTGCATACATTTTCAACATGTGGTTATTGGGCTGCTCCTCATGAATTCAGTCACTGTCATTGCGTTATTCGTCTCAAAGGTGATTCTATGTCACTGCACAGAATCACCTTTCAGGGCTGACTAATGAAACAACAGTGCCACTATTCATGCAGTGAGCTCTCAAAGCCTATAGTTGCAAATTTGGTGAAAAAATCCAAAAACGACTGTTTTATGAGCCTGCATTATGCAGTTTCCACACACGCTCGTACCTTCGTGAATTTGTAATATTTTCACTCCAGATTTTCAAAACTGCCAATTTTCCACACCTCCTTATGAACAGTACAGCTGTCATTTTATACATCCTGACCAAAATGTGTTTTCACACTTCCAGCGCAGAATAGCACGGTTGCTGTGGGAAATCAGTTTTAGGGACAGACTGAGAAAATGACAGTGACACTGTTCATGAGCAGAGGTCCTAAAATGCCTATGTTGAAAATTTGGTGATGAAAGTCCATAAAATGACTGTGTTACAAGCATGCATTGCACAGTTTCCACGAACCCCTGTAACTTCGCAAATTTGCAATATTTTCACGCCAGATTTTTAACACTGCCATTTTTTCACATCTCCTTATGAACTGTACAGCTGTCATTTTTCACATGCTGGATGAAATGTGTTTTCACACTTCTGGTGCAAAATAGCACGGTTGCAGTGGGAAATCAGTGTTTGGGACAGATTAACAACAAACGAGTGAGAGGGGGGAGTGAGCAAGCTCAATGGAGCTCTGTTGGGACTGCTGTGGATTTCTTTGAGGGCAGAAAAAGGTGCCAATGCAGGCAGGAGCCCAGTACAAATGGGCAGCCTGCAGTGCTGGGAGAAACAGAACAACAAGTGAGAGAGGGGGAGTGAGCGAGCTCAATGGAACTCTTTCAGGACTGCTGTGGATTTCTTTGTGGGTAGAAAAAGGAGCGAACACAGGCAGGAGCCAGTACAAAAGGGCAGCCTGCAGAGCCGGGAGAAACAGAACGAGCGAGTGAGAGGTGGGAGTAAGCGAGCTCAACGGAGCTTTGTCATGACTTTAGAGTTGCCCACCCACCTGCCCAGGGTCCTATGTGGTCCTATATTACAGCAATGTCTCTGGAATGGAGGCAAAGCAAGGAATGGATACTTTTACAACTGCTGTAATAATACAGATTTATTTGTTCTGTTTATTTCTCTAACTGAGCTGATACTTGGAGTGTAATACAATTTCTAACTGGGCTAAGGTAAAATATGAGGGCTGAGAACAAAAAGTATGGTAGCTGAGGGGTAAAAAACGGACAAGGAGGCTTTAGGATTGCTACAGTAATACAGTATCTAATGGATGAGATTTGAGACTGAATTAACCAGGTCGGCAAGGGGGCAGTAGGGGGACTAGTGTCAGTGGAAACAGAAATTTGAGTTACTAGAGCCCTAACAGTTGTAGTAGGGTACAGAAATCGGGAATGAGAGCCAATAACATAAGATGGGGGCCAAAATGGGGCAGGTGCCACGTGTCAATAGGGCAGGCATCTTTGTAAGGGTGGTGGGGTGTACAGGGTGTGGGTCTGCCATGATCCTGGACTGGGCTTGGAGGATGGGGGGTGTATGCTCTGTAGACAACTGGCTAGTTTGAGGGAGGAACTGTGGAGGTTAGGGAGGAGTCTAAGTGGCAGGGCAGATGAGTATGGTAGGCATCCTGGCTGGGGAGGAGGGATGGCAAGGGGGATGGGGAAGAACAACTAGGGACTGAAACTGACCCCAGTATCAGAGACACTAGTAGAAAAGAGAGGAGAAGGAGGGGTGCCAAGGTGAGGGAGGGGCCTCCTGATGGGGAGGAAGAGACCACTAGGAGTTCCAGGAAGAGAGCAGATGGCTGTGGGTGGAGGCAGGGATCAGGGTGGGACCAGGGGAGCATGGAGTGGGAACCAATAGGGGAAGAGATGTAGGAGGGGTATCGACTAGGAATAGATTCAAACCTCTGCTGTTGGGGGCAGGAACATACTGAAGGGGGAGGACAAGCAGGGCATAAAGGGATGGCAACAGGTAGGGGAAGAGATAGCAAAGACGAAAGGGTAGAAGGGGGGCTAGTAAGAAAGGAGAGGGGGTGACTGGAGGAGAGAAAGCTATGGGAAGGGGATGGATGGGAGGGGCACCACTATCGGGGTTGAAGGGAATGGGGGCTCTAAATCAGCAATGGTGACAGGAGAGGGGTTGGAAATTAGCAGGAGATGAGGAGAGGTCAACATGGGAAGCCCAGTAGGAAGTAGTCAGGCTGGGAAGGGGTTCAAGGGGGATGGGAGGAATAAGGCAGAGAAAAGGGGTGAGGCAGAAGTAGGGGGTGCAGATACAGAAGTCACAGAGGGTGCAGCTGGCTGGGAGTAAGGGGCAGGGAAGAATAAATACTGGGGTGGTGGAAGGGGCATTAGAAGAGAAAGGGGGTAAGGGACAGGGAGGTACTTGTCCTGGGGGATTCTATACTGAAAGGGCTAAGATGGGGCAGAAGGGAGGAAAGGCACAGCCTTATTTGGTTTGAAGCTATCCCCAGGTTGACTGCAGGAGGGGCAGGTACTGCTCAAATGTGCAGTGGGGGAAGAAACCTCATTTTACATGTGGGTACAAACAACCTAGGGGGAGACTGTGAAGTAGTGAGGGGAGGTTCTAGTAGTTGGGCAGGCAGTGTGAGGAGTGTGAGGGAGGTGGCATTCTTGAGGTACTCCCATACCATGTGCAAGCATGGGGAGGAAGGGTAGGATTGAGGAGTTCAAATGAGTGGATGAGGGATTGGTGCCACACCAAAATATTGTGGGTTAGTGACTAACTGGGGTAGGGTCTGGGGAATAGTGACTTATACACGGGGACAGGCTACACTTGAGCAGGAGGGATGGGAGTATTAAAGGCAGGATTAGAGAGGTATATCTCTACTAAGGTGGATTTAAACTAGTGGGGAGAGGCCAAAAGACTGAGGTTGGTAGAAAGGTCCGGACAGGGAGCCTAATGAGCTCACCCCTAGATATAGGTAAAGGCAGAGGGAGTAACCTCTGGGAGGTGCGGGCAGAGTGTCTGAGGTAATACAGAAGGCACCACCACCCAGTAAGAATAAGTAGGAGAAAGGGTGCAGACTACTGGGAGGAGGGACACAGGCCAAGGAGAAGAGTGAGTAGAAGGAGGGGTATAGGTGGAAGGTGGTCTCTCTCAATGGAAGAAGACTGGGGAACAAAACTGCAGAGCTTCAGGCACGCCTTTCAGAGGGGAAAGTGGACACTGCTGCAGTGACAGAGATTTGGGCCATAGAGTACCATGCTTGGGACTCTGCAATCCCGGATACAGGATATACAGCAGGGACCAGGGGTTGGAGGGGGGGTTGCACTCTATGTGAGGGAAGGGATACCAATGCATAATGGATGAGGGAGAAGAGGAGAGGACAGAGGCTTTGGTTGCAGCTCCTGACCCAAGGGCAGAAAGCTGAGGCTGGAGTGGTGTACGACCACCAGCCCAATCCGGGGAACTGATGGGGAGTTGCAGAGCAGATAAGGAGGGTCTGTAGAAGGGGGAGGTGGTGATAGTGGGGATTTTAACTCACCAGGGTTGACTGGAGCACCCTGGCCACTAGCAGTACCAGGAGCAGGTGCTCTTGATGCATTCCAGGATGGCCTTCTGATGCAATTGGATGTAGTGGGCCTACAAGGCTTGGTAGCACTCTGGACCTAGTACTGGCAAATGGGGAGGCGGTGAGGGAGGTAGGTGGAGGACCCACTAGCGGGTAGCAACCACCAAACAGTGTGGCTCTTGCTCGTGCTGGGCAGGGAGACAGGAGGCCAGGCACTAAGGTGGTGGACTTAGTAGGCTGGACTTGGGAGGATGGGAGCAATACTGTGAGGGAGATTCCAGGATATAAGGCCAGGGATGGATGCAAAACAAAAGTGGGAGTCATAAAGACTGGCTAACAGATGCCACAGTAGTCTGCACCAGGGCCAGGAGTAAGAAGAGCAGAGCCAAGAAACCATGCTGGCTGAACAAGGAAGTGCTGCAAGGGTGAAGGCTAAAGGGCTGCATACTGGAAGTACAGGAGAACAGGGAAGGAAGAGGATAAGGAGGCTTATGGGAGTTGGTCAAGGAGGTGGCCAGGAGGGTGAAAAGCTAAGGCCTCCAGGAATTAAGGTTACACAGGGCATAAAAGGAGGGAAAAGGACTTTTTAGGTATGTCAGGAAAAGAGGAAGTGCAAGGAACATATTGTGAGGATAAAGTGGGAGGGATTGGTGGAAAGGGGAGGAGCAAGCGGAAATTCTAAATGAGTACTTCTGCTCCATTTTCACTAAGGAGAGGGATGGTCCACTACAGCATGGGCTGGGGAGGGGAAAGGGGAGAGGAGGTGACGGACAAAGTGATCACAGGGACTAGGGTGCTAGAGAGGCTGAGGGCAGTAAGGTGGACAAGGCACCAGGTCCCGATGAGCATCCACCCCAGGGTGCTGAGGGAGATGGTGGAGCTGTTGGCTGAGCCACTGGCAGATCTGTTCAACACCTCCTGGAAATGGGGTGTGTGCCCCAGGACTGAGGGTGGCCCATGTGGTGCCCATACACAAGAGTGGGCCTAGGGAGGAGCCAGGAAATTATTGGACTGTCAGTCTCACGTCCATAGTGGGTAAACTTATGGAGGTGATACTGAAGCAGAGGCTGGTGGCATTCCTAGAGAATAATGGCCTCCAAGATGGTCTGCAACATGGGTTCATCTCAGGGAGGGCTTGTCAAACCAGCCTAATCGAGTTTTATGACTGGGTGACAAGGGAGTTGGGCAGGGGCCATGCGGTACATGTGCTGTACTTGGACTTCAGTAAGGTCTTTGATACAGTGCCTCATGGGAGACTGGGGGAAGGTGACAGCAGTAGGGTGAGAAAAAAGCTGACAAAATGGATAGAGACCTGGTTACAGGGGAGGGTGTGGAAGGTGGTAGTGGTGGTGGGGGAGCTCTTGGCACCTAGAGCAGTGACAAGTGGGGTGCTGTAGGGGTCAGTGCTGGGCCCAGGGTTATTTAGGCTCTTTATCTCCGATATAGTACACAGACTGGGAAGCAGAGTTAGTCTGTTCACAGATGATACCAAATTGGGGGCAGTGGTGGACAAAGAGGACAGATGGGAAAAACTGCAGGGGGACCTAACCAAACTGCAGACATGGTCAGTGGAGTGGCAGCTAGGATTCAGTGCAAACAAGTGTAAGGTGATGCACTTCAGGCCTAAGAACCAGAAGAGGGACTATTGGTTGGGGGTGAGGTTGGGGATTACGGAGGAGGAGAAGGACCTAGGGGTGTTGGTAACTGGAAGCATGAACAACTCAGCCCAGTGTAGGAGAACAGCAGTGAAGGCAAACAGGATGCTGAGGTGCTTCACAAGGGGGTTCTCATCCAGACACAGGCATGTGATTCTATCTCTCTACAGATCATTGGTCAGACTGCACCTGGAGTACTGTGTGCAATAGTGGAGGCCATACCTGAGGAGAGATATGAAGTTACTGGAGGGGGTGCAAAGGAAGGCAACAAAAATTTTGAAGGGGATAGAAGGAAAGGAATATGAAGTTAGGCTGAATGAGCTGAACATGTACACACTGGAGGAGAGAAGGGATGGGGGGATATGATTGAAGCATTTAAATACCTGAGGAGGGTAAATAAACCTTGCACTGAGGGGGTGATTAAACTGAGGAGTGGAAGAGAGACGAGAGGGCATGGACTAAGTTTGAAAGAGGGACATTTCAAGAGGGAACTGAGGAGCAATGCTTCACTGACAGGGTGGTGTCTAATTGGAATGCGCTGCCAGAGGCAGTGGTAACATGTAGGATAGTCAATAGCTTTAAGAAAGACTGGGATAATGCAAGAGGATGAGTCAGGGGGGCAGGGGCTGGGACAAGCAGGTGGGAACTGAGGGGGAGGAGGCTGGGGCAGCTGCAATCTAGGGTGCTAGCTGCACAGTAGGGCAGATTTAAATTGATCAATTGTTCTGTTCTGCTGGCAGATTCATATGTTCATATACATGTTTATATGTAAAATGACAGTGACTGTTCATGAGCAGAGGTCCTACAATGCCTATGTTGAAAGTTTGGTGACAAACATCCATAATATAAGTGTGCTACAATCATGCAATGTGCAGTTTCCACGCAACCTCATAACTTCACAAATTTGTAGTACTTTCACTCCACATTTCCAACATTGGCATTTTTCAAGACCTTCTTATGAACAGTACAGCTGTCATTTTTTACATCCTGCCCGAAATATGTGTTTACACATCTGGCACAGAATAGCGAGGTTGTTGTGGGAAATCAATGTTTGGGAGAGATTAAGAAAATCATACTGACACTGTTCATGAGCAGAGGTCACAAAATGCCTATATTGAAAATGTGGTCAAATAATTCCACTATATGACTGTATTACGCACATGCGTCGTGCAGTTTCCATGTACGCATGGAAGTTCTAGCATTTTTAATATTTTCACTACCAATTTTCAACATTGCCATCTCTTCACACCTCCCTATGAATGGTGCAGCTGTCATTCTTCACATCCTGCCCGATCTGTGTTTTCGTACATTTTGCACACAATGGCATGGTCGCTGGGGGAACTCAAAGTTCAGGACACACTGACAAACTCACAGTGCCATTGTTCATGAGAAGGGGTCCCAAATGCTTTCATGAGGTGGGGGTCACAAAAAGGCCATGCTGAACATTTTTAGTGCAAATACCAACAAACACCCGGGGTGTTAGGGTTTCTAACCATAACATCCCACCCTGTACAGACTGACAGGCATCAGGGGTGTGCCTTTGGATTGCCGACTGTAATGCTCATGCCGTTCCACCCCACCCCACCCACCCTGCAGCCAGTGACAGGCATTGAGGTGTGCCTTAGGCTCTTCAGCCCCAGAGTTCACCCCATTCTCCTATATTGCACCCATTTCAACATATGTTCTTATGGAGTGGGGTGACTAAAAAGCCAAACACCCCAAGGCACACCTCAACACTTGTCAGTGTTTGCAGGATAGGGTGAGGTGAAATGGCATGCATGTTATGGGAGACAACCCAAATGCATACTCCAATGCCTGTCCATCTATGCAGGTTGGAGGTGGGGTTGGCGTAAAGTTCAATACTTCACTGCCATTCCTACTCTGCATCTGTCTAACTCCTGCATTTCCAATGTTAATACCAGCAAGCAAGCATTCGGCATTGACAAATGGTTGTTTTAAAAATGTTTCCCCCCCACCCGCCCGGTTTTCACATACCCACCTTCCTCTACAACCCACCTATTTAAAAACATTCCTCCACCCTTCCACCCAGTATGCATGATTATTCCCCCCACCTCCTCCACCACTGGTGGAGATAACTGCAAGCCAGTAGTCACTGAAATCAAAGTATACCCTCACCACCACCCACCACATGTCAAAATCAAGGTAGTGGGAATACTGAAGCAACAGGGTTTTTAAAACATCAAACCACTTTGCATACTTCCACATGGGCAAAGTGTCACATAAGTTGGTTAAAAACTTCATCAATTGGAACTTTACTGGCATTTTGCCTGTGAAGTGTCACTGTGTAGTTTCACCAGGTGAAACCTTGCATCTTGCTGGGCAAAGACTTCATGAAATGCTTCACAAAGTCATGAAACTTTCATAGTTGTTGCAAAGTAAAGTTTTCCCTACTTCTCACATGTCTACTCACCACATTACCACCGAGGAATATAAAAAGGCAGAACTGAGCCTAAGATTCAAATGTGTGGTGACCAGCAAGTGAGCTAGACCTACTACTCCAGACAGAGAGAAAGAGAGAAAAGAAAACTTGGCAACATGAGGGAGAAGGTGCTTCTCTACATCATCAGATAAAACAAGCATTTGTCAACACCGAACGTTCGCTTGCAGGTATTTGCAGTGGTGTTTGGCATGTATGGTGCTTTACCCTAATGCCTGTGCGACTGCTGGTATTTGCGTAATAAATTTTCAGCATGACCTTTTTGTTACCCTCATTGTGCGCTATAGGTGGAAACACGTTTTGGGCAGGATGTGAAAAATGACAGCTGTACTGCTCATAAGGAAGTGTGGTAAAATGGCAATGTTGAAAATCTGGAGCGGAAATATTGAAAATTCGCAAACCTACGAGCGTGCATGGGAACTGTGCAATGCACGCTCGTAAAACAGTCATTGTCAGGAATTTTTCCACCTAATTGTCAACACTGGCATTTTAAAACCTCTGCAAATGAACAGTGACACTGTGATTTTCTTAATGTGTCCCATACACTGAGTTCACACAGCGACTATGCCATTGTGCACTACATGGGCAGAAACACGTTTTGGGCAAGATGTGAAAAATTACAGCTGCACTGCTCATAAGTAGGTGTGGTAAAATGGCAATGTTGAAAATCTGGAGTGAAAATATTGAAAATTCACAAACTTACGAGCGTGCATAGGAACTGCGCAATGAACACTCGTAAAACAGTCATTTTTAAGAATTTTGTCACCAAATTTTCAACAGAGCCATTTTAAGACCTCTGTTCATGAACAGTGTCACTGTGATTTTTTTAATGTGTCCCATACATTGATTTCGCACACCGACTCTGCCATTGAGCCCACCCCAGCATGCCAAATGTCCCTGTAAAAAAAAAAAACTGCCTGCAAGATTTTTCTTTATTTTAAACCTGTAAAACAGAAAACAGTCCCTCGTTGAGTCTGGTGGCCCTTCCCAAACCCGCACCCACCCTCTGCACACCCTGCCTCCCCACACCCCCCATCTATATGTACCTCCGAGCATGGCATGACGATCTTCAGTGGACCAGGAACATATCTGCACTCTTCAACGCCGACCACGAACTGAAGAAATGCCAGCAAGCTGTATAATGGCATAAATAGGTTTTTTTCAACTTTGGTGCATATTTTGGGCATTTTGGGGAATTTTGGTGCCAAATTTTCAATACAGGGCTATTGGGACCCCTCCTAATGAATTCAGTCACTGTCATGGCATTATCCAGTCCTGAAAGGTGATTTCATGGTCACTACGCGGAATCACCTTTTGGAACAGATTAACATAACAACAGTGCCACTGTTCATGAGGTGGGCTCTCAAAAAGCCTATGTTGCAAATTTGGTGGAAAAAATTCCCAAAATTACTGTTTTATGAGCTTACATTGTGCAGTTTCCATGCACGCTTGTAAATTTGTAATATTTTCACTCCAGATTTTCAACATTGGCATTTTCCACACCTCCTTAAGAACAACACAGCCATCATTTTGCATATCCTGGCTGAAATGTGTCCTCGCACTCCCGGCGCAGAATAGCTCGGTCGCTGTGGGAAGAAAGTTTTAGGGACAGATTGAGAAAATGACAGTGACACTGTTCATGAGCAGAGGTTCTAAAATGCCTATGTTGAAAATTTGGTGTTGAAAGTCCATAAAATGACTGTGTTACAAGCGTGCATTGAGCAGTTTCCACGCACCCTTGTAACTTCACAAATTGCCAATATTTTCATGCCAGATTTTCAACACTGGCATTTTTTCACACCTCCTTATGAACAGTACATCTGTCATTTTTCACATCCTGGCTGAAATGTGTTTTCCCACCTGTGACGCACAATGGCGTGGTTGCTGTGGGAAATCAACTTTTGGGACAGATTAACAAAATCACAGTGTCACTGTTCATGAGGGGAGGTCCCAAAATGCCTATTTTGAAAATGTGGTTAAAAAAATCCCCAAAATAATTGGGTTATGGACGTACATTGCGCAGTTTCTATGCATGCTCATGACTTTCATTTTTCATATTTTCACTCCAGATTTTCAACGTTGCCATTTTTTTACACCTCCTCATGAACAATACAGTTGTCATTTTTCACAACCTGACCAAAATGTGTTTTCGTACCTGTGGCATCAAATGGCACAGTCACTGTGCAAAATCACCTTTCGGCTAACAAACTGATTTGGAGTGAAAATACCAACAAACGCCTATGGCGTTATGGTTTCCCACTGTAACACTCCACCCTGTAGAGACTGACAGGCATCAGGGATGTGACTTGGGATCATCAGCTGTAATGCTCACACCATTCCACCCCCAACCCCACCCTGCAGCCAATGTCAGTCATCGAGGTGTGCCTTGGAGTGTTCGGCCCCAAAACTTACCCCATTCTCCTATACTGCACCCATCTCAGCGTATTTCCTTATGGAATGGGGTAAGTATAAGGCCCAAAGACCCCAAAGTACACCACAACACTTGTCAGTGTCTACAGGGTAGGGTGAGGTGAAATGGCATGAGCATTATAGCCAATGACCCACAGGCACATCCCAACTCCTGTCAGTCTCTGCAAGGTGGTGATGGGGTTGGTATCAGTTACTTCACTGCCATTCCTATTATCCGTCTCTAACTCCTGCACTACCAATGCCAGCGAGACAACATTCGGCATTGACAAATGCTTGTTTCTTCCTGCTGAGCATGCACTGCTCTCTCTTTCCATAACTCCTGACCGTCCTCCCTTTGGGTCTGGTTTTAATTCTGGGGAACATCCTTTGTGTATTGGTATCCCCCTCTCTGTTTGGGTGTCTGTTGTCTCTGGCCCCTGTATCCACCTCACTCAAAAAAACTACCTCTACCTCTTTGTTGGCCTCTTGCTCATCTGTGTCACTTCCTGTGGAGTAAAGTGAGGAATCTGAGTTTGGGTTATACAAATGCCCTGTCTGGGACTAATTTTTTTTTTCCTCCTTCTACCAAGAATAAACATTGTTGTCCTTATAATTTGATAAATCCCTTTTGAATATTTTCAGTTTAATTGCTCCAATTTCCTATTCAAAATCTTCCAGATGCTTTTTAACTTTACTAACGATAATGTCCAGTTCTTCTTTACCTAGTTAGTTAATAATTAACTAAGATAGCCACCATGCCAGGTGGTCTGTTGAGTCTGCTCTGAGTGAGATAGCATTCTGATTTCTTTTTTCCATGCATAAAGCACACTTTTATTAACAAACATTACCTTAAATAAGATTATTAGGGTTTCTAGCTTCTCACTGTAGTTAGGGACTCACAGGGAGTTAGAATCAGGTAGTTTAATTTTTACGTTCGCTTGTGCATGCGCAACGAACGTCTTGGGAGAATGGGACACTTTGGAGGTGTGCCCCTCCTCTGCAATCCCCTGCTCCTTTGAGCAGGCGTGGCGTCCTGCACCAATCAGCGCGGTGTTGTGTATGACAGCGGTGGTCTTCTCTTCAAAGAAAACCACCGCTGTCATATCACAGCACCACGCCCCAAATCTTTGCTGCCACACTGGGAGCCCACCCCAGCGTGGCAAATGTCCCGCATCATCTGCCGATGGGGTGCCCAATCCCCGTCTGCACCATAGCCCCCCAGCCATCCTTCTGCCATGCGAGGCCCACCCAGCGTGGCAAACATCCCAGCGTTGTCTGCCGGCCCAGGGTGCCCAATCCTCTGTCAGCTCCACGGCCCCCACAGCCATCCTTCCTGCCACACTGGGAGCCACCCAGTGTGGAAAAACATCCCACATTGTCTTTTTTTTTTGAAAACCTGTAAATTGAAAACGGTCCCACAGCGCTTCTCCCAGCCCCCCACAACCCGCACTCACTCACCGCACATCCTGCCTCCCCACACCCCCCTCACCCCATACTTACCTCCGGAGCTTGGCACGACAATCATCGGTGGACCGGGAACACGTCTGCACTCTTCAAAGCCGACCGCGAACTGAGGAAATGCCGGTAAGCTGTATAATGGGCTAGATAGGGGGTTTCAACTTTATTGCATATCTCAGGCATTTTTTGGAATTTTTGCACCAAATTTTCACCATAGGGTTTTTGGGACCCCTTCTCATGAATGATGTCACTGTCATGGTGTTATTCAGGCCCAAAGGGTGATTTTGCAGTCACTGCACTCCAAACTGACCCTGAAGTTCCAGGTGTTGGTTGTTGTCCACAGTGGCTTTTACTATCTTCTCAGAATCATCTGGATCAAGCTCTATCTTTAACCGACTGATCTGCCAACACTGGTACATACCTTAGTCACATCTAGGCTGGATTACAGTAATGCTCTTTACTTTGGGTTATCTCTGAGACTGATGTGTCTCTTGCAGCTAGTCCAGCATGTGGCAGCATGGCTTGTTGCCTGGCCTCTCCAAGCTCTCCATTGACTGTCAGTTAAATAGTGCATTACCTTCAAGGTGTGATTGTTGACATACAAGGCCCTGCATGGTCTGAATTCAGGCTACCTGAAAGACCACTTGGTTCCATACACTCCTGCTCGCACCCTCCTTTCTGTGGAGACATACCTCCTGTCCTTTCCTCAATCTTGGCTAAAATATTTAGGTGATAGGCAGTTTGGTGTTGCTGCTCCAATTGTTTAGCATGCCCTTCCTCTGGAAATGAGAGGTGCTCCTTCACTGGCTGCTTTTAAAAGATACTTGAAAACACATTTTTCCAACTTAAGTTTCAACCTAGATTCCTGATTTTAAATGATTTGGAGGCATGGGTGGTCAGATTAGGTGGAGTGTTCAAAAATATGAAACTATCTTGCCAGCTGCAACCACAGTAGTCAGCTGATGCAAGTACTGGTGCTACAGTACGTGGAAAGCATCGTTGTAAGCACCACCGGCCAGGATTAACAGTGCATGCACTGCCAGCACTAGTCCTGACCTTTCTGCAACAAGTCAAACTATACTGCCTGAGCCATCCTTTCCTGACTGCATAAAACTGCTGCCCATTCATCCAAGTGCTGCTTGAATTACACAACTGATTGGGGAGATGATGTCCCATGATCTTTAGCCATTCTCAACTGTAGAGTGACACTGGCTTTTTAAGACTATTGAATTAACTGACTGAGCCTAAAAGTAAAATTTCATTATATTTCAGTTTCCCGGCTTGTTCTCCCTAGAATATATGAGACAATATGCACACAGATGGGAACACTTCTGAAGTGCATTTCACTTATGATATCCAGATAAGTAGTGCAGACTAAAGGTTCCTAAGTTTCTCTACCCAATGAGTTGTATCCACAACTCTGTACTCATGAATATTTGTATATTCTTCAACTCATAATTTTACTTCCATGTCAGGTCTCAACCTTGTTTATATCTATGTGAATATAATTTCTGTACTTATGTAAGAAGCATACAGGAACGCCACTGTAACAGGACAACTCTGTACATTGGGCATCTTGCCCTAGCAGTTATATTCTGTACTAAATAAAGATCTTTACTATTAGATCAAGAAGTACAATCACCACCCCCACCCAACCTTTTTCCTGACCAGCTCTGGCCCCCAGCAGGAGTTATATTAAAGCAGACTGCCTCACAGAGGCACAGCAATTGAGGAAGTGCCTTGCTTAATTTTTCTGTCATTGAGAGGAAGTGCCTTGGTGCAACATTCTTTGGTTTATCCAGCCACTGCTGGACATCTCTGGATGTACCCTACCAATCTAAAGGTGGGCAGAGCAGATGATTTGATACATTTTATTAGGACTAATAAAACATTTTTAGAACACAAGCTTTCAGACTACACACATCCCAACTTTAACCAGCGATGCATGTACTGATGCTACTTCAAAAGCACCACTATAAGCACAACCAACCAGGATTAACAGTGCATGTGCCACCAGCATTAGTCCTGAATTTCTTGCAACAAAATAAACTACAATGCCTGAGTCTCCCTTTCATGACTGCATGAAACTGTCACCTGCTCATCCAAGGGCTACCTGAATCATACAACTGATTGGGGAGATAATGGCCATTAATCATCAGCCTATTTTCTACCAACTTTAGAAGACAGTTGCATGAGCTAAAGCCTAAACACAACATTCCATCATGCCCACATTTTCCAGGCATGTTCTCCTGTGAATACATGAGGCAATATGCATGCAGAGGGTGACACTTCTGAAATGTATTTTATTAGTGATAACTATATAGCCTGGAAGCATGTGTTCTGAAAACTTCTTGTTGGTCTGATAAAAAGTATCTAATCGCATATCTTGTTGTCAGTTAGAACAGGGACCAATGCAGCTACAAACAATTCTCTGCAATCCAAAGGTGGGAATCATCATGATGGACAGTGGTTGTAACATTCTGAAGGCCATGAATCATGAGTATTCCTGTTATGCACATTGTTTTGCACATGCACTGGACTCTAGAGTTTCACAGATATGTGTATAGAAAAGCAGTAAATTAAAACTATATGGGACATCACTAGATATTTCCATAAATTCTCCAAAACACACTAAGCTCTCTCTCCTCCTTACCCGTAGAAGCATAGTGTTCTGCAGCATTACCTAGCTTAAAGAATTGTGACAAGATGAAATACTGGACATCTATCGCAGGCGCAATGGTGTGAGCTGCAAAAAATGTTTTCCACTTCTGAGACCCTATGAACAGGTCACCAAAGATATCAGTGATGAATCAAAAACTCATAGCACTGTCCTTTTCATTGTGAGTCTATGTTTGAGCTCTTCTACAACAACCCTACAAAGCAAGCCTGGAGGTGGTGGTGTGGGGGGGGGGATCATCTGAGTCACCTCAAGACTGTAGCTGCACATAGGATGCAAGACTCATTGTGGAAGTGGCAGAAATGGTTCTGACTTAACCTACAGGCAGACTTAAAAGTATTGGATTGGGCACATGGTTTGACAAGGCAGCACAACTGGATCCTAGATACAAAGATGTGTGCATTTCCCCTGGACACATCAATTACTGTATAGCAAGCAGAAACTGTTGCATACACTTCAAATGAGGCAGCACCCGCAGTGTGAAGAAACAACCAATAATCTACTTCCTCCTGCTGGTACTGCTGCTCCTATATGACTAACATCACATGCCTCCAATGCCAGGCACCAGCATAACATAGAGGACAGCTTGGGTAGTGAAGATCTGCAGACACAAGAGGACATTTAGGAGTTTTTTGACACTGAATGCCAGAACTGCCTGCCATTTTAGAAGAATGCACAGACATACTGTATCACTAGTGTACTTGTTTGAGGCTTATCTAGCAGAGCCACCCATTACCTACACAAAGTATTACTCCCATCAAATTCTGGCAAGAAAGGAATTTCATTTGGCCAGCACTGGCAAAACTAGTTTATAGTGTATGTGGATTCCCTCCAACACTGGTAGCTTAAGAAATATGTGTCTGCGCAGCTGGCGATAATGGCTCAGCACATTGCTCCAAATTAGATCCTGAGAATATTGGATTTTTAGCCTTTCTCAAATTTAACTTACCACAGATCAACTTTTGCTCATCCATTTGATTATTCCTGTCCAATAAGTCACATCTACTGCTATTCTCACTCTTATACCTCCTGTTAACAAGTCTTCCTGGTCTCCACTGGAGCTGGCAGCACCACAGTCTGGCTGACGTCTACCAGCAGCAGCAGCCAAGGACTATGACACACACGTGTGACGTCCTCTTGAAGACACTGCAACAACTTTTACTGTATCATCACTAGCAAGCCCAATTTGATCAGGTGTGACACATGGCACACACAGTCATTGTCAGTTAAATAAGACCCACCCCAGACATCCCACAACCCACTCTTAAGGGCCAGCAACTCCAAATGAGTGATGACTGAGCACAGAAGTGCATATTTCTCAGTCTTCCAAGCTCATGTAATCGGTTGACTATGACGTTTGGTTGAGAGTATAGGCCGTAGCTATCTTCTTTCAAATTTTGGTTCATCAGTATTTAAAAAAAAAACTTTAAGGTAAATGTAGAAAAAAAAATAATGTATCCATGGATGGTAAAGATTTGGAATGGCAATGGAATGGCCTACATTTATTGCCTCTCAATTTGTGTTTATGTTTTTAAATGCATAACATTTGGGGGGAATGATTATACATTTAAAAAATATACTGGGCCAGTGAGAAGGTAGGCATGGAGGCAAAACTAAGACTGGGGGGGTTAACCTTGAATCCAACAAGTTCAGAATGGAGACACAACAGTCATATTCACTGCAGACTGTGCCACACCACCACAAATACACAAATCTGCATTAGTAGCATGGAAACACCACCTGCCTCAAGTGAGCTGTAGTTAATAGTTATTGTCAGCTATAAGATTCCCCCAATTTGTAGTCTGTTTTACCCTTTAACAAATACTACATTGGGAACCTAATTGTTAAAGCCAAACCAAATTTTCAGGTCCCAAGTCAAAGCCAAACCAATGTTGGCTCTGTGTCCCTTAGCTCACCCTTACCTGAAAGGTGCTCTTTACTGTGTAGTCCTCTTTCTGGAGAGCTACTGACATGGGAATCATTTCAGATTAAATGGCATATGAAGGAGAAAATGGTTGCTGTACTCAATTGATGCTGCCACACCGCATGACCCGTGACATTACACCAGGACCACCTGATCCTTTAAAATACCAACTGGTGCCCATGAAGAATCGGGAGGACCACAGAGACCAGCCCTGACCACTGTTGTCTCTCTACTGCCTACACAATTCAGGAAAAGCTGCCAGTGCACAATCTAAGTATGGGCTGCTACACAGCACCACCAACACCTGGCTACCGGGCACTGGCTAGGCCTGCCCGGTCCTTTCTCAGTAGTAGAGCTGGGATACAGGTGCCAGCAGGTGCACATAAACCATCAGTATCACCTATACCTCATGGAGTAAGTTTGGGCTAAAGTGCTCTGTACCCTACTGCTGTTAATTTTCAACACAAGATTGACTGTGTTAATGACAAAGTTGGTTGCTTGACTGCTTGCATTATGGCAATTACAAGCTCCTTAGCTGGGCCTGTGTAGCTTCTTAAATGTATAGACCACACCCTCCTTATTACCTGTACTGTACATTGACACTTACAAGCTCCTTAGACGGACTTGTATAGCTACTCAGTTGTATAGGCTCCACCCTCATTGTTGCATGTACTGTTCATATCCTGTGGTTCCTTTTTACCACCTTATATTATTGTATGTTACATGCTAATTGATGTTTTGTACTATGATGAGGAGCCTTTGTAAATGAGTCTTTGACTCAAAGGTTGTAAATACGATTTACTCAATAAATAAACAAATAAATAAATAAGATTTTTGATCTCTGTGTTTTAGCCCTCTGACTGAGGAATACAGTGCAGATGGCCACTGCTGCACTCGATTGGTGCAGCCACTCCATAAGACATGTGACATCACATCAGGTCCTCCTGTGCCACAAAAATGCTAACTGGTGCACACAGAGATTTGGTGAGGGCTGCATATATCAGCCCTCACTGCTGCCACCTCCTTGCTGCCAACATAATGCCGGGAAAGGTAGCTGATCTCTGTTTTGTAGTCTTCCAGTTTAGGACTACAGTGCAAATGGTGCTGTTGCTGCTGCCCCTAATTGCTGCAGCAAGAGCATGTGACCTGTGTCTGACATAAGGGTCTCCCAAACCATGGAAAATGCTGAGTGGTGCTGCCCTTGGAGTATGGGGAGGTTTGTGGAAACTAGCCCTCACTGCCACCTCTTTGCTGCCAACAAAATGTGGGGAAAGACTTCTGGTCTCTGTTTTGTAGTCCCCAACTGATTACTATTGTACAGTGCAAATGGCTGCTGCTGCACACTGTTGATGGAATAATATATTAATGTAAAGTTTGAAGATTTGTAAAGTAAAAGCAAAAAGGAAATAAAATGTGACAAGAAGAGTATAAGTCATTGCATAAATGTGTCAAGTACTATATAAATGTGATTATTTTTTACATAGCATAAATTCAACAAGTACTCCAAGCCCCTCAAAACTGCAGCTGTACAACGCATTTTCAGCTGTGTACACAAATAAGCAAGGTGGTAAAAGAGGGAAAAATATTCAGGCTGAGATGTAGCGGTATTCATAATGTCAATGCCTTTTGTATGGTAATTCAGGTTCTACATACTCTGTTAATCAGTAATAGGAATACAGGATAAGGAATGTTTTTATTTTACATTAAGTATATTGATATGTAGATAGATGGATTTGTCTGCAAGGAAATAGTAGAGTTTTTATTGCAGTATGCATTGGGTTGGGAACAGTACCTGAAGTATTCTTAAAACTAACAGGGATATGAAACCATACAACCTTGGTTACACAGAAATGTGCTAATACATTTCACACTGCTAAATGTTACATTCTGAGGTTTATGTGCTCTTTGCTGTAGCGCAAGATAACAAAATGAGAAAAACAAGACAACTCTTAAAAGTAGTATTGTTCTCACCTCTGCCATTCAAGAACACCCAAATGGAACAACATAGAATGTTAAAGGATCTTAGCACTCACACAAAACCTGGAAAATTTCATTCTGATTTGTCAGTCCATTTTGTAATGGCAAATGCTCAAAATTGGGATTTAACTGAAATGTTTGCGGTGACTCTGATTCATTAAAGTACTACCAACAATTAAATTTGGTTCAATTGTGGGCGTGGTTTAGCCACTGACATAATGGCAGCTTAATCTGCGAGCTCCTTCCTGCCTGAGGTCTATCCGAGCTTGGACACCACAATCCCATGGAGTTATACCCCCTTAATGTAGCTTGATACACGGGTAAAGTCTTGCCTACCAGGTGGTGCACTCCTTTTTAATGGCTTTCCGTACCATTTCTGACATTTTGCGGCACCGTTACCTGCAGCACTTCTGGCCACACTAGGCCGTACAGGCCCTATTGCGCACTACCACTATGGACTGTTATGCATCTACGACAGATACTGAGGCAGCTTGGGCTTCAACATACTCGCACGATCTACAACCATGGATCTACTGACAACCACTTAACCTACCAATCTTGCTAGTCCTACCAACCCAACAGCATCCCAGCCAACATTGGTAGGTGAATCTTTGCAGTATATAGCCAAAATGCTGGAAGCAGTCCTACTACGAGTGGACATCAGTCTAGCTTTATCAGGCACAGCCAAGGAAGTTCGCCAGTTACAAGATCATATGAATGTCTTCAAACAAAGAATGGAAACATGTGAACTGCAGCAGCAACAATTGTGGCAACGCCTGCACCAGCACGAGGAACGCCTGGCAGCTCTCTTGGACAGAGCCAAGGACCAGGAAAACAGAGGCCAGCGCAACAATTTGAGAATTATCGGCCTTCCTGAAGGGGCTGAGGGGCAGCCAATGGAAAAGTTCTTAAATGATAACCTCCCCCTTATGATAGGGGAACATTGGCGAGGCCCTATAGATGTGGAACAGGTGCATTGGGTCTCCATGTGCCCAAACAAGTCTGCCGACTCACCTAAACCAGGTGGCCTTTTTTTTTTTTTACCTTTGTTTTACCAGCAGAGACACACTAAGTTGAAAGCTTGTTTAGAGGTGCAGCCTGGGAGCACAAGGAAGTTAAGTGACTTGCTCAGGGTCACTCAGTATGCAAGTTGGAGCTGTGGGATTCAAACTATGGTCTCCAGGTTTGCAGCTCAGAACCTTAAACCACTGTGCTGTACTGCATCCTATCTGCTCCACTACTCCATGAAAGAATGGATCCTTTGAGCTGCCAGGGACTTGGGGGTAATCCGCTAGTAAGGGGCCCAAATTTCATTGTACCAGGACTTTGCCCAGGAAACCGAGGCAAAGAGGAGAGCCTTTGGCCCTATAAAACATTTTTCTGTACCAGCAGGACTTCCGATTTAAATTTAAAAATCTTACCAGATTACAAGTATTTAAAGATGCGAGGGAAGTGACTGTTGACCACTCCAGCTCGGAATGCTGGCTTGCAAAATTTTGGCCGACCCTGCCTGTCCCGACTACAAGTCCCAGGAGGCTATGAGAATCTTTTTCAGTGGGACCCTCTGATAGGAACAGTACTTTTGCTGCAGGGACTCCAAGGGATGCTATACCAGCAGGACCAGTCCTACATCACTCTGGTCCCCCACCACTTATGGGCGCCTCCTCAGCCCTATCTACTACAGCTGCAATGCCAAGATCATATTCTCAGCCCCCTTTGGCCTCTCTCCCTCAGTGCATGACCAGCACCTTCACTAAATCTTGCCAGAGAGCCAGAAGTGGGCCTCAGCACTCACCCGGCAAATATCCTGCAGCTCCACCTGCCAAAATTTGTAGGGAAGATCTCTCCTCTGCTACAGAACCGGAGAATTCAGAATTGCCTGATATCCAAGAAATGGACATAACACATCCGGTGGATTGGGCTGACTTCCCTGATGCCTCTCTCATTGAAGTGTTAGACAATGTCTCACCAGTTAAACCTGGATTACTCACTTATGCCGCAGCTGCCTTGAAGACTACCATGAACTCTGGAGCCCCTTCTCAGGTTTTCCCTGGGCAGGCCAAAGGACTAACCACCTGAATGGTCCCATATACCCAGTTGCAGTGTCCCTACTGTGCGCATAATGATTTTTCTGCTTTTGTAACGGTTATAGGCCCCTTCTATCCTTAGTGTCTCGGTGGATAACTGATTACCCTCATCCCTCCTCCTCCTTCCTCTTAGCTTTTGGGTATAATTTTACCGTTTACTTCGTATTCAGCTATAACCCACGCCACTAGCTCCATCCGGCTGGATGATCCTCCTTATTTCTCTGGAGGGTGGCCAGTTATGTAGTGCCTTACTGAGGTTCAGCCTTTGGCCCTTCATGGGGTCTATTGCCTTGCCTATTCGGATATAACTGGTAGGTGGAGTTCCCACCTTCCTCTCCCTTTTTCCTACCCCGTAATGTTCCCCCTCCTTCCTTCCTCCACTTCCCTCCTCCCTTTCCTCCCTCTTCTCCCTACCCCTCGTGGTCGAGGGGCCCGACTTGGATGGACCTCGGTCCAGGAAGACTCTATTGATTGGACTGCCACACTATACCCTGTACTGAGCGTTGGAGCAAGCACAGCCTGAAGGGTAGATTTTCTACCCTCATTTACTTTGCCCTCCACCTTAATAGTGTTTATGCTGTTGTGTTCTACTGATACTTACTGTACATTTTGATTGTTGGACATATTAGCCCTTTAAGTGTTGTACAAATTGTTTCTTGCCTTTTTCCTTCTCTCTACAGTTCTCAATATCCAAGGCAGTATATGCCAACTGTTTCAGTAATGCTTACACCTCCTTTTTGCTGGGTATATGGATTTGCAGTGTTGGTTTGGTTTGGGTGCTGCTACCCCTCAGAGATTTTGGTGAGCTCGTCCCCCCTTCCCCATTGTTTCACAGTAAGTACATATTTTTGCCCATTACAGTGGAATATGGCAGCAGATACATCAGTGCCTAGTGCTTATCGTTGGGTGTCATGGAATGTTAAAGGGCTTAACCACCCAATTAAGCTCACAAAAGTACTGCAGCACCTACGGTCCCTTTGTGCTGATATTGCACTACTACAAGAAACCCACCTCCTGCCCCGGGCAATTCCCTGGCTTAAGAAATCTTGGGTTGGTGAGGTGGTGGCTAGTTCCTCCACAAATAAAACTAAGGGAGTGGCTATGCTTCTCTGCCGTGCCTCCCCGTGGAAAGTGGAGGGCGTCAGAAAGGATACCCAAGGATGATGGGTGGTGGGCAAGCTATTCTCCCCTGTGGACTCACTGTTACTAGGGAATATCTATGCACCTAATACCGACCATGTTGACTTTTTCCCTGGAAGTTAGCCAAGCTCTCTCTGCATTACTAGACGATGGCCCACCTATTCCCATGGTTATAGGGGGTGATTTTAACATGGTGGATGATATCTTTCTTGAAAAATCCCGTCCCACACCCCACGCTACACCCAAAGGCTGACAATTGTTACAGGACCTGATGGAGGAGTGGGCTCTCGTAGACATCTGGTATAGAATCCAGCCCACAGGCCATGATTATATGTTTTACTCTACAGCCCACTGTTCTAACAGCTGTATAGATTTCTGGCTGGCCAATAATTTGGTGGCTCAGGGCATATCGGATTCAGTAATTGACTCAATCCTGATTTCCGACCATGCAGCCACTCAGATTTCCTACACCCATCTTGGTAACCCTTCCCGCCAGGTCAGGTGGTGCTGTAATCCCCTTCTTTTCAAGGACCCTAACTTTCGCCCCATGTTGATTCAAGCCATAAAAGACTATTTTGCCTGTAAGTCCAACTGTGGGACTTCGCATGGAACAATTTGTGAGGTGTTTGAGGCAGTTATCTGGGCCATATCATTGCCTTTTTGACAGCCCAGGACAAAGCCCGCAGAGCAAAGCTGGCTAAATTGCAAGCAGACCTTTAGGTGCTAGAGCAGCACTTCAAGACTGCCTCATTGGCTTCAGCAGATGGTGTCTTGCAATGTCAAATTGTGGGGCTTAAGTATCAGATCAGTGTCATTCTCCACCAGAAAGCCAAATGCCTTTTACTCAGGTCCAAACATGCGTATTGGGACAGTGGAAGAGTCTGGTGAGCTCCATGCCTTCTGCCTCCATCAACAAAGAGCGGCTACCCGAATCCATGCCCTTCGCTCACCAACTGGTGCTATATTCTCAAGCCCTAAAGGCATCAATGATACTATGAGGCAGTTCTATGAAGCCCTTTATCAATCCCAAGCTTCCAACATGGGTGCACAACTCTCCCAAAGCATTTCTGCCTTCAGTCAAGGCACCCCTCTTCCGGTTCTCACTCCTGACTAGGTGGCCAATCTTGATTCTCCCCACTCCTGTGAAAAGCTGTGTGTAGCGCTATTCACAGTGGCCCATGAAAAGGCTCCCACTCCTGATGGTATGTCAGTGGAACTTTACTAAGCCATGGGACCCGATATTCTACAACCACTTAAAGTTAGCTTTGCAATCCTCTCATGATGCCAGCTGTCTCACACCCTCCATGCGGGTTGCGCTTGTCACCCTGCTTCCTAAAAAATACCTTGTCCCATTGGACTGTGCCAACTTTCGGCCCATATCCCTACTATCTGTTGATATTAAGATCTTAGCCAAAGCCCTGCATCCAGGATGATGACTGTCCTTCCATCTATCATTCATTCCTCTCAAGCGGGCTTCATGCAGGGCAAGGCTGGAACAGACAACACCAGACTCCTGCTTAACCTTAAATGGTTTGCCTCCAGATCGTCCCTTTCTATGGCAGCCATGGCAATAGATTTTTCTAAAGCATTCGACTCCATAGAGTGGCATTACCTTCATGAGATCCTGCATTTATATGGTTTTGGGGCCCACTTAGACAGTGGGTCTGTACACTTTGTTGCTCTCCCATGGCCTGCATTCTCAACAATAGTGACATATCCCCTTCCTTCTCCCTTAACAGAGGTACCAGGCAAGGCTGCCTCTTCTCCCCCTCCCCTCTCCTCTTTTTTGTAGCCTTGGATCCCCTAATTCGTGTTTTGGTTTCCTCCCCCTAGATTAAAGGTATTGAGGTCGGTGGTCACACATACCTAGTGGCCACATATGCGGATGACCTCCTCCTGACCCTCTCTAGTCCTCATCAATCGGTCCCAGCCACCCTTAGGGTCATTGAGGGCTTTTTGGCTCTCTCAGGCCTATGAGTCAATCAAAGGAAAACCACTGTGGCTCCTCTTAATTCTGGGTGCACGAATGCCTGCCTCCAGGGCACCAATCTTTCATGGGCTGCCCAGAGCTTTAATTACCTCGGTATCCAGCTTCCCACTAAATGGTCCACCCTTGAATTGGTTAACTTCTCCCCTCTGTTAACACAAATTACTGCAGAGATAGAGAGATGGCGCAAATTACAACTCTCTGTCTGCCAAGTAGGGTAGCTGCTGTTTGCATGCTCTTGTTCCCTCAACTCCTTTATCTCTAATAATCTGCCTATTTCCCTTTCCTCTAAGTTGTTTACCTCATTGGAACATCAAGTCTCTGCCTTTCTATGGGATAATAAACCTCCTAGATGGAGCAAGCAAAAAATAAGAGCACACTGGTCACATGGGGATTTCAATGTCCCCTGTTTTTTGGGCTACCACCTTGCCTGTATAGCGGCGCATGCGACTAAATGGTTTGCACCCAGCCACATGGGCCCACCATCTTGGATTCAACTGGAGACAGATCTGGAAGGAGGGACTGCTCTTTATTCTCTCCTTACATTCAGGTCTCCCCTAACTCAATCCCTACCCCCCACGATCACTAGCATGGTCCACGCCTGGAAAACGCTCAAGCGCAAAATGCATACGCCAATACAGGCATGGCCCCTTCTCCTTCATATGCCCATTATGGCACTTCATTTTTCAAATTGATGGAACCCTATTGCACTGGCCCTCCTGGCAGAGGTGTGGAATTTGAACAGTACAAGATCTTTGCTCACCTGGGACAACCTCCATGTTGTCTTTTGCACAGCTCCAAACTAAATTTTCCCTCCCACATAAAGACTTTTGGAGATATCTCCAGATCCGTAGTATCCTACAACCCCTCCTCAATAGCAGCTGTCTGGGTATGCCCTGGTAGTGGCTGAATACCCTTCATAAACATCCCACATCCAAGGGCCTGTTGGGTTGCTTCTATGTAACCTAGAGGGACACACAACTGATTGCTACCTCGGCATGCAAACAACAATGGGCGGCACAGCTGGCGTCCCCTATCTCAGAGAGACAATGGAGTCTCTACCTTAAAGATGCCCATCATGTTTATAGGGACACTAAAAGCCAGTTTCGCCAACCTATAATTCTATTACTCTGGCACCGTACCCCTGTGGCCCTGCATGCACAGGGCTTGCTCAGCCATACTCAGTGTTGGAGGTGCTCACAGCCTGATGCCCACCTCCTGCACATACTCTGGACATGTCCTCACCTCACATCACTTTGGAACATGGTTGCCTCTGACCATTCTAAGGTGCTCAAGACCCGGTGGCTCTCACTGACCCCAGATTACTGCTGGGTGACACCACTTCTCTGCCTGACTTTTCCAAACCTCTCCAGGATTAGACATTTCTGGACCTTTTAGAAGTAAAGTGTCTGCTGCTTATGCATTGCTGCCAGATGGCCCTTCCCACTCAGAAGACTTGGCACACAGCAATAGCCCACCTGTCCCTCTTTGAATGGCTATCACTTGCGTGAGGAGAAAGTTTGCTATATTACCAATCCAAATGGAAGCCATATCTGCAGTCAGATTTCTGTAAACTCCCTACCCCACCTGCAAATCCACCCTTTAGATATAGTTCTCATAAGTACCTCAATATGACTATTGACCTGTTACATTTTACTTATAGAAGGTGTAAACATCTGATTACTCTGTTACAATCTATTACTGTATGCTTGATATGGTTATTTCCACATTGTTGATAGATACTTTTATATGATCATAAATGTTCAGGCTATGTAAATGTATAGCTGATCATATATGTTGGGTAAAATATCCTGCCATGTTATCCTTTGTACACTGTATTAAAACCTAATAAAATCTTATATGAGAAAAAAAATGGGTTAAATTTCAATAGGTTTGCACCTCTATCCTCCTCACAGAGGCTGAAATTAGGCAGTATCATAAAATGGGTAGCAATAATGCTGCATCTTGATTGATTGACAGGGTTCGAGACACATGCTCTTAAAGACAGACAACCACCATGTCAGGAACCCTTCTAGCAACCAGGACTCATCACCCCTACATATCCATGCCTCCCACAAATATATATTTTTTGAAATTTTGTCAACCATGTTTGTAAGATGAAACACCTTCAGGCCCCTAACCAGACATAAAAGTAAAAAAGTCATAGTTCACTTGTTTAAACTTCCCAGCATCCAACCATCACCAGGTTATTTTTTTGCCATATAGGTGTTTATCCCCCCAGTGGGCTGACAGCTTGCATCAGCCATCTGTACCAGGCATCTACGGTCCCTTCAGGGCCATCCCACTTCCCCGGCAGGACCACCAGCACCAGACTGGGGGCATCATCCAGCTGCCACCCCTCTTTTTCTGCTTTTTTTCTGCTTACTCCCAGGAGCCCCAGACAAGGTCGAATGTGCTCATGGAGGCACATGCACACGCCTTGGCTTGGCTGATTCCACTCAACCCACCCCTGGCCTAACACCTGACTCCCTCACAGCCTGCACCATCATCACGCCTCCACATAGTGGTGGTCTTAGGCCGAGAGAGCCAACCTCCCAGATCAGGGAGAGAAGAGCTGTCTGGCGGATGTTCTATCCACTCCCAGCCCTCCCTGCTAGCCAAGCCCCAGCGATCCATGCTTGTTCCCTAACACAGGTCACTGATGTGGCAAAAGGTAAGGCACCCACCTCAGCCTCAGCACCACCAAGCCGGCTATCACCAGATTATTTAATATGAAATTATATGGCATTGCATCTCTCACCTTGTTTTACCCCATTGTTTAGGTCTCCATTTGTAGTTGGGCCTGTAGGACACCAATCACCATGTCCATTTGCTCCTGAATTGTACCACACTGTCACCCGCATCCCCTCCATGGTCGAGGTCTGCATTATTCAGCTTCCCTCACCCTCACTGACCCTGACCCACACCAATTGTTGTCACCAAATCACTCAGTAGAACCATATCAAGACAGGATTTGCAGATTTGATGGTCAAGAGCAGAACACTGTAGCCACACTCTTTCTCTCAATCTCTTACCATTTCAGAACTGGATGTCTTGCAGCTGATGATTATGTCTCTTAACAGCAATAAAACAGCAGAGAACTGAAGCTGTGCTTTCTCTCTTCTGGTGTCACTACAGCATCATGCAGAAGCAATAAAACAGCTGAACACTGAATCTGTGCTCCCTCTCTTTTGTCTCCATTTATGCATAGATCACTCTCTCTCCCTCACATTCTCTAGGTCATAAGATAAAGCAAAGTAGTAAAACAAATATAACCCAACAAAAAAGTTAAACAAAAAAGACCATCAGTTCCAAAGTCAGAGTATAGCACAGTGCCACATACCAGCATAAAGCTGCAATAGGGACTACATTTTAAAGGAAATAAATAAAAAATAGTTTAAAACTGATTTTTTATCCTAAATTAGTTTCGTTTACAACCCATTTTATGAACACAATAAGGCTCTTCGAGGGTGTTATTTGTTTGTGGTCAGTGCATTTTCAGATTCTAAAGGTTATGTGAGATCTCTACACCCTAATTGGCATCCTACTGTACACCTTTGACAAACCTTATGTTACACATAATATGCATATGCTATACTAACATATAAGGTATGGACACCTACCGTACAAGAGTAAGTGTCTGGATATATGATGATTGTAATATACATTACTTTCACTATGCATAGAAACTACACATAGTAAGACAAGACATTCATGTCTTTGTCATCTTCTGATATAACGTAGTCTACACTGCCATCTTTTGGAATTATGTATAACTACACTGCATCCTGTTCTTTTCATGTACCATGTATACTCTTATTGGTCTAAGAGATAGCTGACTTACCGAATATTGTATAATGTTACCTACACTGTGGAACCACCTTACTTTTAGCCAGTAGGGCTTCCTGGATGTAACTAAGAATGTTTCTTTCTCCTAGTAACCATAGTGATTATCATAGTATATAATGTAATGTATTATGTTTTCCCCTCTGAGACCTTCTTCACTCCTTGGGGTATTGGGGAATGCTAAGCTCTGGCTCCCAGTGTCTTATGGTAAGAACTGCTTAGGGCAACTGTGATATCCTTTTGTAGTAATAAACACATTTATTACTGATATGCAACTTGTCTGTGATTCTTTTGCATCTCTAATTATCGCCAAGAACCTGATCAGGGCTAGACACCCTAACAAATTGGCGATCACGCGTAGGCGATTTAGATGGTGCAAAGTTTCACTTGTTGCTTGACAAATTTCCCTTCCTGTGGGTATAGTAGGTGTGCACTCCCACATCAACTCTCCCATTATTTTTACATCTGAAGCAACTTGTAAAGTTTGGCTGCTTACTGGGCATGGTTGATGCCAACTCACCACGCCCAACGTCAATTCAGAATTACAAAACTACGCGAGTACAGTAGCCAGCCCATCTGCTGATTTTGCCTGTCATGGATTGATACATGACATAGCAACCTCTTACTGGTCCTGATTTTGAGCTTCCCCATTGATTATTACCAGTACTACAATGGCCATAACATCAAACAAATGTGCAGACTTAAGACTCAACATCTCTAACTTCCTTGCCTCCCATGGAGGATGGACTGACTTTGCACTGGATGCAAGTCAATCTGACAACCCCATGCTGGGAATTTCAACCCAGTACTCAGAAATGGGACACACAGTCAAAAAGCTTGAGGCTAAAGAAGTCTCTGAATTGAGGTTTCACTCCCACTAACTGCAATTCTCATCCCTTAAGAAAGAGATGGGATTGCAGGCAAATGAAAGTTTGAGAAAAGAGCAAGAACTGGAGACTGAACTTCAGTCCTTGCAAAATGAGAAAGAGGCTATTTTGCATTGTTCTGGTGAAAGCAGTCAGAAGACATATGTATGTTGAGAGATGAATGTGAAAGTCTGAAGCAAGATAAGACACAGGGGTTACAAATGAATGATTTGTTAAGTAAAATTAACAATCAACTTCAAGAAGACTTGGATGGACTCCAAGATGACTTGAACTAGGTACATGATGAGCTGGATAGGGAACATAGGGACAACTCTGAAATGAGCATCGCGTATAGAGTGTTACAGAAACAGGTTACAAAAGGTGTAGAACAGAACATTGCAAAAGTTAGCCAAGAAGAATGTAAAGACAAGATGGAGAAACTGCACCATCAACAAGAGGTTTTGACTGATCATGTTAAGGCAATGGGTGGCTATGCCCCCCTTTGACCTCTTGTCAACTGGATATGATGAGGCTGATGATGACATCTCCCATTACAACACTCAGTCACGCCCCTACAATGGCCCAGTAACCCCACCCTACCACTCACAAGATGGTGGGTCACCTTGCTATGACAGCACGTCCCTAAGTCATCAACGCATCTGAGTGTTGCCACACTGCTGGTGAGTAACAAATCTTGTAGCAATGTGTTTGTCTCAGTCTATTTCCATACAATATCTACTGCTAGAAACTGAGACTTTGTCACCAGGCATTCTAGCAAAGGACCCTGTTTCACTGCTAAATGATGTACTATTCTAGACACTATATTTGTGACCTTTACTGTCTCATCACCTCATTTTGATCCAAGTACAGCTATATTTGATAAACTAGCTACAGTTCACTCCATTGGGAACCTTGATGAGGATATCTACAGAGAACACATTGAACTGCCACCTCCTTTGGTCTACCACCCGACCCTGGCTGCATGGGTCTCACCACACATGGATTGCTGTGCAAGAAAAGGCTATCATTATTTGTGTGATTGTGACATTTTTGATATTATCAAACCAGTTTGTGGATACTGTCCTGACAGCATTGATTGGTCATTTACAGTGGTTCAGGCCATTACTGCCAATGACACAGATACCTGAAGCATGATCAGCACCAACACCACTGGTGAACAGTGGACAACTCCGCAAGGCTTACACAGAAGAGGTTCATTGGCTAATTACAAGACTATTAAATCAATCTTATACCTCCTCAGTCCATCTGCAAAAATGGAGGTTGCCAACTGTTAAAATGACTTATAATTCTGATGGATAGTACTGCATTGCCACTAATCATAAAACCATCTCCTACGGTCAAAACATTTGTGAAATACCACATCCTAACTTTTGTTTTGTTCCTCATCAAACTACTGTTATAGGACACCCAGTGATTACTCCTGTTCCCATCATGGAATCTGATGTTATTGATGGTGACCCTGAATATTTGCTTGCTCTATCTCAATATTTACCCATATTTAACATACACATAGACCCACTGACATTGACACTCAAGACCCTTTTAGAAAGGAAAGATAGACACCTCATCCACATCAGTAACAACATCTCCGCTGCTGCAGATGCCCTTAATGCCCTCATCAATTATGGTGATTTAAATAATGCACTTTCTAATACCTGGTTAGAAATTACTTTTAAAGGTTTTGTTATCATACAGGAATTTTTGATCTTCTTTTAATACTAACACTTTGCTGCCTAAGGCATACGCCAAACACCATCAAGAGCAGCTTGAATTCCTTTGCAAGGCTCATGCATTGGGTCTGTAAATGACAGTTTGTTCTCACCACTTTCCCATAGTGTTGTTGCCTTTTTGTAAGGTAACAAGGGGTTGTTATGTGAGGTCCCTACACCTTTAATTGGCACCCTACTGTACACTTTAGACAAACCTTATGTTACACATAATATGCATATGATATACCAACATATAGGGCACAGACATCTACTGTACAAGAGTGTCAGGATATATAATGATTGTAATACACTTTACTTTCACTATGCATGGAAACTGCACATAGTAAACCAAGACGTTTATGTCTTTGTCATCTTCTGATATTACATAGCCTACACTGCCATCTTGTGTTTTTCACATACTATGTATACTCTCATTGTCCTAAGAGATAGCTGACTTAGCGACTATTATATAATATTATTTACTCTGTGGAGCCACCTTACTTTTAGCCAATGGGGATTGCTGGATGTAACTAAGAATGTTTCTTTCTCCTGGTAACAATAGAGATTATCATAGTATATAATGTAATGTATTAAGTTTTCCCCTCGGAGACCTTTTTCACTCCTTGGGGTATTGGGGAATGCTAAGCTCTGGCTCCAAATGTCTTATGGTAAGAACTGCTTAGGGCAACTGTGATATCCTTTTGTGGTAATAAACATGTTTATTACTGATATGCAACTTGCCTGTGATTCTTTTGCATCTCTAATTATCACTAAGAACCTGATCAGGGCTAGACACCCTAACAAGGTAATTGGTACAAACATTACATGCCTCAAAATATACCTGAGCATGCACTAACCACAACCGTCCATTCCTAAAAGCTCAGAGACACCACTCTTACAGGGGTCGGTGCATCAAATTAGGGTCAGCTAAACCCAGAAAAAATAGGCAACTGCCCCAAAGATTAAAGATGCACTCAGAGGCTGCACGATGTATTGTGGGTAGCACACAGCTATGACAGAAACTAATAGTCTTCCTGCTGGTAGTAGCGAGCTGGTGGTAAAATGCTCCAGACTTTTACTTGCTTTTGCAAAATTCATTTATTAATAATCTTGCATGGTATGGAAAAGTTGGCAGGTTTGTTCTTCTCAGCAGCTTTAATATCAGAAAGAATGTTAGCCCTGGCTAAACTTATATCCTTCTGGTAGCGAGCCTGGCATGCCACTAGGGCAAGTTTGTCAGCATCTACCCAAGAATTCCTCAACATGTGAACAAGTACCCAACCCTGTATCTTCAGTCATCAGAGGTCAGAAGTAAACTGCAAGAGCACTGAAACACGAGGTCATACAGTGTACTTAGGTTGGTGCCTGGAATGAATCATTGCCACAGAGGGCTAATTATAAGCTTCAGCAGTGAATGTGTCCTCCCCTTCCCCAAAGAATGCAGCTACCAATCCTGAGGTGGCTAACAGACCAAGAAACCTGTCTGGATCTAAGTTCTGCTTGGGGTAGAATTGTATAACCTCCATAGTTGGAGGTGGTTTAATGGGGTCCTGAGGTAGAACTCCATGGTGCAGTGGTTTGATCAACAGATTAGTGCCACTTGTCACAAATTCGCTCAGCTGGTCAGCCCTCTACTCCCAAAGTGCCAACCTCTGAGTGTAGGATTTGTGGACAGTTAACAGTACAGGGTAACCCTCTTGTTGTTTTGTGGGTTCGAGTCACCTTAGTCTCAAGTTCTGGAGGTATTCAAACTGATAACCTCTTGTTAGCATACCCAATTATCAGGCTCAGATAATTCTATCTTCAGGGGCCAGATATCTTCCCTATGGGCACCTAACCAGGTCTATGAAATGAACCCTTAGAACACTATGCAAGACTTTAGAGAACTCTATCCATTTCCCAGTTTGGTATTACAATAAGCTCATACACAGTGTCAACTATAACCTTCAAAAGCTTCACTTAAATAAAATAAATTTCAAGGGACACCAGCAGTTTCCATTTTAAAATATATATATTTACTTTAAAATAGGAAAACAGAAAAATATTACAGAACAAAATATCCCAACACAAACAATGTTAAAACAAACAAGTAAAAGTGCAGCGGCCCGAGCTCTATGGTTCCTCCCGGGTAGCTTACAGTGGTTGCGACTGGCATAGTCATTCGGAGCTTTTGTCTTCAGTGGGGGCAGCTTGTTGGTTGGGGCCCCAGAACATCTTGATAAAACTGGTTCCTAGATCCTGGAGTCCAGAGCCCTGTGGTGGAGGATCCTGGGGCTTTCTTTAGCGGCACAGGTACAGTGTGCGAGCTCTAGTTCCCTTCGGTAGCTTCCGGTCAGTGTGGCTAAGCAGACTTTCTGGAGGCACTTTTTGTCTTCAGTAGGGCCTTGTGGAGGGACCAGAGCATCTTTTGGTCAGGTTGGTTCCCAGTTCATAGAGGAAGGTGTCAGAGCGGTGGTAGGAGGATCCTTGTGTGCTTTTGCGCTAGCGGCCAAGTCCAGGTGCGGCCGACTCTGCCCTCCCGGGTGGCTTACAGTCGTTGCGGCCCGGCAGCAGACATTCCTGGAGGCGCTTTTGGCTGTCTTCTGGGGGCCGCTTGTTAGCTGGGACCCAAGGCGTCTTCGGTCCAGAGCTGGATTGTTAGATCCTGGAGGAGGGTGTGCAAAGCCCGGTCGGCTTGGAGGGGTCTTCGAAGACTTTAACACAAAGGTACCAAGTGGCCAGCTCTTGGTTCCCCAGGTGGCTGTCGGTGGTGGCCCCACGCAGCAGACATTCTGGGCTTTTGTCTTCAGTGAGGGGCCGATTGGCCAGAAGCCAAGGCATATTTTCAGTCAAGGATGGTTCTAGATCCCACGGAGGTGTCCTGAGCCAGTGGGTAGAGGATCCTTATGACACTTGCCAACGACACAAAGGTACCTGGGTGCGGCCAAACTCCTGGTTCCCTTCCAGGTGGCTTTTAAATTTGCAGCCCCGGGCAGACTTTCTGGAGGCGCTTTTGTCTCCAGTGGGGCGCTTGATGGCGGACTCGAGGCATCTTTTTGGTCAAAGCTGGTTCCTAGATCCTGGAGGGTGTCCAGAGCCCTGGTGGAGTGATCCTTGTGGGCACTAGCCTTTAGCGGTACAAGGTACCAGGTCGTGACTCCTGTTCCCTTCCCGGGTGGCTTTTCGGTCAGCGCCCCCAGCAACAGACTTTCTGGAGGCGCTTTTGTCTTCAGTGAGGGTCAGCTTGTTAACTCTGGGACCCCAGGCGTCTTTTGGTCCAAGGCTGGTTCGTGGTCCTGGAGGAGGGTGTCAAAGCGGTGGGCTTGTGGAGGGATCATGGGGCTTTGCGCCTTCTTGGCACAAAGTACCGAAGTGCGGCCAGCTCTGGTTCCCCTTCCCAGAGTGGCTTTCGGTTGGTGCAGCCCTGGCAACAGACATTCTGGAGGCGCTTTTGTGTCTTCAGTGGGGCAGCGTTAGCGGGACCCCAAGCGTCTTTTCAGTCAGGCTGGTTCCTAGATCCTGGAGGACGGTGTCCAGAGCCCGGTGGGCACCGAGGATCGCCGGGCTTTGCACCTTCGGCATGTGGTACCAAGTGCGGCCTGGCTCTGGTTCCCCCCGGGTAGCTTTTTAGGTCGGTGCGGCCTAACAGACTTTCTGGAGGCGCTTTTTGTCTTCAGTGGGGGCAGCTTGTTGGGGCCCTAGAGCATCTTTGGTCCAAGGCTGGTTCCTAGATCCTGGAGGAGGTGTTCAGAGCCCGGTGGGCGCGCAGGGATCCTTGTGGGCTTTGGCCGCTAGCGGCACAAAGTACCAGGGTGCCGCAGACTCCTGGTTCCCTTCCCGGATGGCTTCCGGTGGTCGGCCCTGGCAACAGCTTTCTGGAGGCCTTTTGTCTTCAGTGGGTGCAGCATTGGCAGGGACCCCAGGCGTCTTTTCAGTCAAGACTGGTTCCACCATCCTGGAGGCGTTCAGAGCCCGGTGGGCTGGAGGGATCCTTGAGCTGCGCCTTTAGCGGCACAAAGGTACCAGTGTGCGGCCCGAGCTCTGGTTCCCTTCCCGGGTGGCGTTCGCCGGTCGGCCCCTGGCAACGAACTTTCTGGGTGGCTTTTTGTCTTCAGTGGGGGCCGCTGTTGGCGGGACCCCAGAGAGTACTTTTCGGTCAGGCTGGTTCCTAGATCCTGGAGGCGTTCAGAGCCCAGTGGGCTTACTGATTCTTAGAGACGCTGGCCTTACCTAGCGGCACAAGGGTACCAGGGTGCTGACTGACCTGGTTCCCTTCCCAGGTGGCTTTTAGGTGGGTGCGGCCCCTGGCAGCAGACTTTCTGGAGGCGCTTTTTTTCTTCAGTGGGTGCCGGCTTGGTGGCGGGGACCCTAGAGGTATCTTCTGGTCCAAGGCTGGTTCCTAGATCCTGGAGGAGGTGTCCAGTGCCCCGGTGGGCTTGGAGGGTCCCTTGCAGACTTTGCGCCTTTAGTGGCACAAAGGTACCATGGTGCTGACCGAGCTCCTGGTTCCCTTCCCGGAGTGGCTTACAGTGGTGCGGCCCTGGCATCAGTCATTCTGGGCGCTTTTGTCTTCAGTGGGGGCTTGTTGATTAAGACCCCAGAGGCATCTTCGGTCCAAGGCTGGTTCCTAGATCCTGGAGGAGGTGTCAGAGCCCCTCTGGGCTTAGAGGGATCCTTGCGGGCTTTTGCGCCTTTAGCGGCACAAGGTACCAGGGTGTGGCCGAGCTCCTGGTTCCCTTCCCCGGGTGGCTTTCGGTCAGTGTGGCCCCTGGCAACAGACTTTCTGGAGGGGCACTTTTGTCTTCAGTGGGGGCCGCTTGTTAAGCGGGGACCCCAGAGGCATCTTTTTGGTCCAAGGTTGGTTCCTAGATCCTGGAGGAAGGTGTCCAGAGCTTGGGGTGGTCCTTGGGAGGATCCTTGTGCTGCTTTAGCCTTTAGCGGCACAAGGTACCAGGTGCTGACGAGCTCCTGGTTCCCTTCCCGGGTGGCTTACAGTAGTTCAGGCCCCTGGCAGCAGACATTCTGGGGGCGCTTTGTCTTCTGTGGGGGCAGCTTGTTGCTGGGACCCCAGAGGCGTCTTTGGGTCAAGGCTGGTTCGTAGATCCTGGAGGGTGTGCAAAGCCCGGTGGGTGCAGGGATCATTGCAGACACCTGCTTTAGCGGCACAAGGTACCAGGGTGTGGCGAGCTCTTGGTTCCCTTCCCGGGTGGCTGTCGGTCAGTGCGGCCCCTGGCAACAGACATTCTGGAGGGGCGCTTTTGTCTTCAGTGGGGGCCGATTGTTAAGCGGGAATCCCAGAGGCATATTTTCAGTCCAAGGATGGTTCCTAGATCCTGCAGGAGGGTGTGCAGAGGCCCGGTGGGCTTGGAGGGTCCCTTGCGGGCTTTTTCGCCTTTAGTGGCACAAGGTACCAGGGTGCGGCCGAGCTCCTGGTTCCCTTCCCCGGGTGGCTTACAGTAGTTGCGGCCCCTGGCAACAGACATTCTGGAGGGGCGCTTTTGTCTTCTGTGGGGGCCGCTTGTTAAGCTGGGACCCCAGAGGCGTCTTTTCGGTCCAAGGCTGGTTCGTAGATCCTGGAGGAGGGTGTGCAAAGCCCCGGTGGGCTTGGAGGGATCATTGCGGGCTTTTGCGCCTTTAGCGGCACAAGGTACCAGGGTGTGGCCGAGCTCCTGGTTCCCTTCCCCGGGTGGCTTACAGTCGTTGCGGCCCCTGGCATCAGTCATTCTGGAGGGGCGCTTTTGTCTTCAGTGGGGGCCGCTTGTTAAGTTGGGGCCCCAGAGGCATCTTTTCGGTCCAAGGCTGGTTCCTAGATCCTGGAGGAGGGTGTCCAGAGCCCCTGTGGGCTTGGAGGGATCCTTGGGGGCTTTTTCGCCTTTAGCGGCACAAGGTACCAGGGTGTGGCCGAGCTCCTGGTTCCCTTCCCCGGGTGACTTTCGGTCAGTGTGGCCCCTGGCAACAGACTTTCTGGAGGGGCACTTTTGTCTCCTGTGGAGGCCGCTTGTTAAGCGGGGACCCCAGAGGTGTCTTTTCGGTCCAAAGTTGGTTCCTAGATCCTGGAGGAGGGTGTCCAGAGCCCCGGTGGGCTTGGAGGGATCCTTGCGTGCTTTTTCGCCTTTAGCGGCAGAAGGTACCAGGGTGCGGCCGAGCTCCTGGTTCCCTTCCCCGGGTGCCTTTCGGTCGGTGCGGCCCCTGGCAACAGACTATCTGGGGGGGCGCTTTTGTCTTCAGTGGTGGCCGCTTGTTGAGCGGGGACCCAAGGGGCATGTTTTCGGTCCAAGACTGGTTCCTAGATCCTGCAGGAGGGTGTGCAGAGCCCCAGTGGGCTTGGAGGGTCCCTTGCGGGCTTTTGCGCCTTTAGTGGCACAAGGTACCATGGTGCGGCCGAGCTCCTGGTTCCCTTCCCCGGGTGGCTTACAGTCGTTGAGGCCCCTGGCATCAGTCATTCTGGAGGGGCGCTTTTGTCTTCAGTGGGGGCCGCTTGTTAAGTTGGGGCCCCAGAGGCATCTTTTCGGTCCAAGGCTGGTTCCTAGATCCTGGAGGAGGGTGTCCAGAGCCCCTGTGGGCTTGGAGGGATCCTTGCGGGCTTTTGCGCCTTTAGCGGCACAAGGTACCAGGGTGTGGCCGAGCTCCTGGTTCCCTTCCCCGGGTGGCTTTCGGTCAGTGTGGCCCCTGGCAACAGACTTTCTGGAGGGGCACTTTTGTCTTCAGTGGGGGCCGCTTGTTAAGCGGGGACCCCAGAGGCATCTTTTTGGTCCAAGGTTGGTTCCTAGATCCTGGAGGAAGGTGTCCAGAGCCCCGGTGGGCTTGGAGGGATCCTTGTGTGCTTTTGCGCCTTTAGCGGCACAAGGTACCAGGGTGCGGCCGAGCTCCTGGTTCCCTTCCCCGGGTGGCTTACAGTCGTTGCGGCCCCTGGCAACAGACATTCTGGAGGGGCGCTTTTGTCTTCTGTGGGGGCCGCTTGTTAAGCTGGGACCCCAGAGGCGTCTTTGCGGTCCAAGGCTGGTTCGTAGATCCTGGAGGAGGGTGTGCAAAGCCCCGGTGGGCTTGGAGGGATCATTGCGGGCTTTTGCGCCTTTAGCGGCACAAGGTACCAGGGTGTGGCCGAGCTCTTGGTTCCCTTCCCCGGGTGGCTGTCGGTCGGTGTGGCCCCTGGCAACAGACATTCTGGAGGGTCGCTTTTGTCTTCAGTGGGGGCCGATTGTTACGCGGGAATCCCAGAGGCATATTTTCAGTCCAAGGATGGTTCCTAGATCCTGCAGGAGGGTGTCCTGAGCCCCGGTGGGCTTAGAGGGATCCTTGCGGGCTTTTGCCCCTTTAGCGGCACAAGGTACCTGGGTGCGGCCAAGCTCCTGGTTCCCTTCCCTGGGTGGCTTTCGGTCGGTGCAGCCCCTGGCAACAGACTTTCTGGAGAGGCGCTTTTGTCTCCAGTGGGGGCCGCTTGTTAAGCGGGGACTCCAGAGGCATCTTTTTGGTCCAAGGCTGGTTCCTAGATCCTGGAGGAGGGTGTCCAGAGCCCTGGTGGGCTTGGAGTGATCCTTGCGGGGTTTTTACACCTTTAGCGGGGCAAGGTACCAGGGTGCTGCCGAGCTCCCGTTCCTCCCGGTGGCTTGTCAGCGCCGCCCCCAGCAACAGACTTTCTGGAGGGGCGCTTTTGTCTTCAGTGGGGGTCGCTTGTTAACTGGGGACCCCAGAGGCGTCTTTTTGGTCCAAGGCTGGTTCGTAGATCCTGGAGGAGGGTGTCCAAAGCCCCGGTGGGCTTGGAGGGATCCTTGCGGGCTTTTGCGCCTTTAGCAGCACAAGGTACCAGGGTGCGGCCGAGCTCCTGGTTCCCTTCCCCAGGTGGCTTTCGGTTGGTGCAGCCCCTGGCAACAGACATTCTGGAGGGGCGCTTTTGTCTTCAGTGGGGGCCGCTTGTTAAGCGGGGACCCCAGAGGCGTCTTTTCAGTCCAAGGCTGGTTCCTAGATCCTGGAGGACGGTGTCCAGAGCCCCGGTGGGCTTCGAGGGATCCTTGCGGGCTTTTGCGCCTTTGGCGGCACATGGTACCAGGGTGCGGCCTAGCTCCTGGTTCCCTTCCCCGGGTGGCTTTCGGTCGGTGCGGCCCCTGGCAACAGACTTTCTGGAGGGGCTCTTTTGTCTTCAGTGGGGGCCGCTTGTTAAGCGGGGACCCTAGAGGCATCTTTTCGGTCCAAGGCTGGTTCCTAGATCCTGGAGGAGGGTGTTCAGAGCCCCGGTGGGCTTGCAGGGATCCTTGTGGGCTTTTGCGCCTTTAGCGGCACAAGGTACCAGGGTGCGGCCGAGCTCCTGGTTCCCTTCCCCGGGTGGCTTTCGGTCGGTGCGGCCCCTGGCAACAGACTTTCTGGAGGGGCGCTTTTGTCTTCAGTGGGTGCCGCTTGTTAAGCGGGGACCCCAGAGGCGTCTTTTCAGTCCAAGGCTGGTTCCTACATCCTGGAGGAGGGCGTTCAGAGCCCCGGTGGGCTTGGAGGGATCCTTGCGGGCTTTTGCGCCTTTAGCGGCACAAGGTACCAGTGTGCGGCCGAGCTCCTGGTTCCCTTCCCCGGGTGGCGTTCCTTCGGTGCGGCCCCTGGCAACAGACTTTCTGGAGTGGCGCTTTTGTCTTCAGTGGGGGCCGCTTGTTAAGCGGGGACCCCAGAGGTGTCTTTTCAGTCCAAGGCTGGTTCCTAGATCCTGGAGGAGGGCGTTCAGAGCCCCGGTGGGCTTGCAGGGATTCTTGCGGGCCTTTGCGCCTTTAGCGGCACAAGGTACCAGGGTGCGGCCGAGCTCCTGGTTCCCTTCCCCGGGTGGCTTTCGGTCGGTGCGGCCCCTGGCAACAGACTTTCTGGAGGGGCGCTTTTTTCTTCAGTGGGTGCCGCTTGGTAAGCGGGGACCCTAGAGGTGTCTTTACGGTCCAAGGCTGGTTCCTAGATCCTGGAGGAGGGTGTCCAGTGCCCCGGTGGGCTTGGAGGGATCCATGCGGGCTTTTGCGCCTTTAGCGGCACAAGGTACAAGGGCACGGCCAAGCTCCTGGTTCCCTTCCCGGGTGGCTTTCGGTTGGTGCGGCCCCTGGCAACAGACTATCTGGGGGGGCGCTTTTGTCTTCAGTGGTGGCCGCTTGTTGAGCGGGGACCCCAGGGGCATCTTTTCGGTCCAAGACTGGTTCCTAGATCCTGCAGGAGGGTGTGCAGAGCCCCAGTGGGCTTGGAGGGTCCCTTGCGGGCTTTTGCGCCTTTAGTGGCACAAGGTACCAGGGTGCGGCCGAGCTCCTGGTTCCCTTCCCCGGGTGGCTTACAGTCGTTGCGGCCCCTGGCATCAGTCATTCTGGAGGGGCGCTTTTGTCTTCAGTGGGGGCCGCTTGTTAGTTGGGGGCCCTAGGAGGTGTCTTTTTCGGGTCCAAGGCTGGTTCCTAGATCCTGGAGGAGGGTGTCCAGAGCCCGTGGGCTTGGAGGATCCTTGGGCTTTTGCGCCTTTAGCGGCACAAGGTACCAGGGTGCGGCCGAGCCCTGGTCCCTCTCCCCGGTGGCTTTCGGGTCGGGTGTGGCCCTGGCAACAGACTTTCTGGAGGGGCTCTTTGTCTTCAGTGGGGCCGCTTGTTAAGCGGGGACCCCAGAGGCATCTTTTCGGTCCAAGGCTGGTTCGTAGATCCTGGAGGAGGGTGTCCAAAGCCCCGGTGGGCTTGGAGGGATCCTTGCGGGCTTTTGCGCCTTTAGCGGCAGAAGGTACCAGGGTGCGGCCGAGCTCCTGGTTCCCTTCCCCGGGTGCCTTTCGGTCGGTGTGGCCCCTGGCAACAGACTTTCTGGAGGGGCGCTTTTGTCTTCAGTGGGGGCCGCTTGTTAAGCGGGGACCCCAGAGTCATCCTTTCGGTCCAAGGCTGGTTCCTAGATCCTGGAGGAGGGTGTCCAGAGCCCCGTTGGGCGTGGAGGGATCCTTGCAGGCTTTTGCGCCTTTAGCGGCACAAGGTACCAGGGTGCGGCCGAGCTCCTGGTTCCCTTCCCCGGGTGGCTTTCGGTCAGTGTGACCCCTGACAACAGACTTTCTGGAGGGGCACTTTTGTCTTCAGTGGGGCCGCTTGTTGCCGGGAACCCCAGAGCGCTTTTTGGTCCAAGGTTGGTCTAGATCCTGGAGGAGGGTGTCCAGAGCCCCGTGGGCTTGAGGGATCCTCATGCTTTTTGCGCCTTTAGCGCACAAGGTACCAGGGTGCGGCCGAGCCCTGGTTCCCTTCCCGGTGCCTTCGTCGGTGCGCCCCTGGCAACAGACTTTCTGTAGGGGCTTTTGTCTTCAGTGGTGGCCGCTGTTGCCGGGACCCCAGAGGTGTCTTTTTCGTCCAAGGCTGGTTCCTAGATCCTGGAGGAGGGTGTCCAGAGCCCCGGTGGGCTTGGAGGGATCCTTGCGGGCTTTTGCGCCTTTAGCGGCACAAGGTACCAGGGTGCGGCCAAACTCCTGGTTCCCTTCCCTGGGTGGCTTTCGGTCGGTGCGGCCCCTGGCAACAGACTTTCTGTAGGGGCGCTTTTGTGTCCAGTGGGGGCCGCTTGTTAAGCGGGGACCCCAGAGGCGTCTTTTCGGTCCAAGGCTGGTTCCTAGATCCTGGAGGAGGGTGTCCAGAGCCCCGGTGGGCTTAGAGGTATCCTTGCGGGCTTTTGTGCCTTTAGCAGTACAAGGTACCAGGGTGCGGCCGAGCTCCTGGTTCCCTTCCCCGGGTGGTTTTCGGTCAGCGGGGCCCCCAGCAACAGACTTTCTGGAGGGTCGCTTTTGTCTTCAGTGGGGGACGCTTGTTAAGCGGGGACCCCAGAGGCGTCTTTTTGGTCCAAGACTGGTTCCTAGGTCTTGGAGGAGGGTGTCCAGAGCCCCGGTGGGCTTGGAGGGATCCTTGCGGGCTTTTGCGCCTTTAGCGGCACAAGGTACCAGGGTGCGGCCGAGCTCCTGGTTCCCTTCCCTGGGTGGCTTTCGGTCGGTGCGGCCCCTGGCAATAGACTTTCTGGAGGGGCACTTTTGTCTTCAGTGGGGGCTGCTTGTTAAGCGGGGACCCCTGAGGCATCTTTTCGGTCCAAGGCTGGCTCCTAGATCCTGGAGGAGGGTGTCCAGAGCCCCGGTGGGCTTGCAGGTATCCTTGCAGGCTTTTGCGCCTTTAGCGGCACAAGGTACCAGGGTGCGGCCAAGCTCTTGGTACCCTTCCCTGGGTGGCTTTCGGTCGGTGCGGCCCCTGGCAACAGACTTTCTGAAGGGGCGCTTTTGTGTCCAGTGGGGGCCGCTTGTTAAGCGGGGACCCCAGAGGCGTCTTTTCAGTCCAAGGCTGGTTCCTAGATTCTGGAGGAGGGTGTCCAGAGCCCCGGTGGGCTTGGAGGGATCCTTGTGGGCTTTTGCCCCTTTAGCAGTACAAGGTACCAGGGTGCGGCTGAGCTCCTAGTTCCCTTCCCCGGGTGGCTGGTCAGCGCGGCCCCAGCAACAGACCTTTCTGAGGGGCGTTGTTCAGTGGGGACGCTTGTTGCTGGGACCCCTAGAGGCGCCTTTTCGGTCCAAGGCTGGTTCCTAGGTCCTGGAGGAGGGTGTCCAGAGCCCCGGTGGGCTTGGAGGGATCCTTGCGGGCTTTTGCGCCTTTAGCGGCACAAGGTACCAGGGTGCGGCCGAGCTCCTGGTTCCCTTCCCTGGGTGGCTTTTGGTCGGTGCGGCCCCTGGCAATAGACTTTCTGGAGGGGCACTTTTGTCTTCAGTGGGGGCTGCTTGTTAAGCGGGGACCCTAGAGGCATCTTTTCGGTCCAAGGCTGGTTCCTAGATCCTGGAGGAGGGTGTTCAGAGTCCCGGTGGGCTTGGAGGGATCCTTGCGGGCTTTTGCGCCTCTAGCGGCACAAGGTACCAGGGTGCAGCCAAGCTCCTGGTTCCCTTCCCCGGGTGGCTTTTGGTCGGTGTGGCCCCTGGCAATAGACTTTCTGAAGGGGCACTTTTGTCTTCAGTGGGGGCTTCTTGTTAAGCGGGGACCCTAGAGGCATCTTTTCGGTCCAAGGCTGGTTCCTAGATCCTGGAGGAGGGTGTTCAGAGTCCCGTGGGCTTGAGGGATCCTTATGGCTTTTGCGCTCTAGCGCACAAGGTACCAGGGTGCAGCCGAGCTCCTGGTTCCCTTCCCCGGGTGGCTTTTGGTCGGTGCGGCCCCTGGCAACAGACATTCTGGAGGGGCGCTTTTGTCTTCAGTGGGGGCCGCTTGTTAAGCGGGGACCCCAGAGGCATCTTTTCAGTCCAAGGCTGGTTCCTAGATCCTGGAGGAGGGCGTTCAGAGCCCCGGTGGGCTTGGAGGGATCCTTGCGGGCTTTTGCACCTTTAGTGGCACAAGGTACCAGGGTGCGGCCGAGCTCCTGGTTCCCTTCCCCGGGTGGCTTTCGGTCGGTGCGGCCCCTGGCAACAGACTTTCTGGAGGGGCGCTTTTGTCTTCAGTGGGGGCCGCTTGTTAAGCGGGGACCCCAGAGGCGTCTTTGGTCCAAGTCTGGTTCCTAGATCCTGGAGGAGGGTGTCCAGAGCCCCGGTAGGCTTGGAGGGATCCTGGCATGTTGGCAGAGTACAAATGTGCACAGATCAAAAAAGAATGTTTAGTGAGTGCTTGGGCCTATGAGAAGTGTTCCCAGTAGTTATGGAGACTAAGTTCCTTTAAGTTAATCACTGACCACAAGCCTTTAGTGCCACTCACCAACCACAAAGACCTGGACCAATTGCCACTCTTATGCCATCACTTACTAATTAAATTGATGAGGTATAATCCTGTGGCAGAATATTCTACCTGGAAAAATGTACTGGTTCCTGACGCATTATCCATGCACCCCCATGGTTACTTTAGAATCAGCAGACCTGGAGGGAAAAGTAGAAGCATTTGTGGAAGCTGTAGAAGCAAAAGGGCCAGCCCTGACTCAGAAGCTTAACTAGTTAGGGCAGGTGTCATCTACTGTTGAATAAATACAGGAAGTCCTGCTATCTACCAGACTGGATGAGCAAAATATTTTCGTCAAGTTTATGCCTATAGAAGTTTCTATGCCAAACAAGATCAGTGGACCGAGTTGCATTTTGGTAGCAGCTGCACTGAGAAAGGAAGCACTAGACAGGATTTAGCGAGGGCATCAGGGTCTTCCAAAAGGTGGGAGAATGTACCAAGCTGTTGGTTTGGTGGCCAGGGATCAACAGAGGACATTAATAGTATTGTGGCCTCATGCAAACTCTGTCAAATAAGTCAGCCAACACAGCACTGAGAACCCTTAATAGGCACCTGACTACTGGAAAGACCATGGGAAAAAGTAGCTGTTGCCCTTTGTAAAACTGAGTGACGACATTATTTTGTTATAGTGTATAGCGTATGCTGATTCAGCATAGAAATCAGAAGCCTCAAAACTGGGGTTGTGCTACAGTAGTGACATACCTACTGCAGCAGGATGACATCTTGTTGTGCTTTAGCATGTTCCTCACCAGATACAAACACTGATTCATTTGCTCAGCTGCACTTCACCCGCTCATGGCTGAATCAGACATTCAGCTGTGCTTCACTCCATCGAGGTCGAGTCAGCTGTTCAACTATGATCAAAATAGTGCGGTTTATCATTCAGTGCATGAAGCATAGTCGTAATTTAAATCAAACTGCATTTAAAAAAAAAGTTTCAGGGAGATGAGCAGGAGGGGCTGGGAAATGACTGAAATCACCAGTATCAGAGGCTAAAACAGGTAATGCAGAAGTGGACAGGCAGAAGCATGTTGACAGGCAAACTGATGGGCTGGGGGGATTATAAGCGTGGTTCAGCTGTGATAGTCATTCAGTGAAAAACATTGTCAGTGTGTATTTTCTGTTTTTTTGTTGTTCTAACAGGCTGATGGTGACCCATACACTGTACAGAAAAGTGTGCATGGGAAACCATATACAACAAGGTTGCATTTCCACCTTGGGGTTGCCATGATGACAGGGGCCTCTTAAGCTTCACTTTCGAGACCATTCTGTCATCATGACAACCCCTTGGTGGAAAGACAGCCTTGTTGTGCATGGTTTCGCTCATACTATTTAATATATCTGTCACAAATTTGTGGCTAAACTGGGATTTGAACCAGGTATCCCTGCATTATGGACTTTTACTTTAAACACTGTGCCGCACAACGGGGAGCTGAGACTGGATCTTGTGGTACATGTTGCTCCACAATAACCTCTGGAATACAGTGCCCCTTCTATCCTATCCCTGGCACCAAGATCATCACGAGAGCAATCAGTGACCTATAATCCCTTCTGGAGCCATAATTCTTTGATGAAAACAAAACCCTGAATCCTCATGAATGAAAATGAACAGCATTGGCTGGCAGTATAGCCTAGAGGTTAGAGTAACAGGAGTAACGAGCTGTGAATGAGCTGGGTACATACAGCAAACCTGGGTTTCATTCCCACAACCTCCACTTGCATACTGAGCGACTCTGAGCAAGTCACTTAACCACCCCAGTGCTCCTGGGTCACTCCTAAAAACAAACACTTGTGCCTAGTGGGCCTTACCTGGTTACCAAAAGAATAAAAAAAGAAAAAAAAAATACCAGTTTCAGTATCTATGAAGCTCAAACCCACCTGAACCTTAACCATCCGACTTCCGTTGCAATATTTATTTCATTTTATTTATTTGTATTTTATTTATTTGCACATTCAGAATTTCACCTTTGAGCACAAGTGCTCATTTACAAAGGTCCCTCATCATTGATTGATTACAGCACTTTAACAAATAATATAGGTGATATACTTGTTAGTTGAGGCAGCTGCAAGGCAGCACTCATGGTAGCATTGTCAAAAGTACAAATCCTGCATAGTAGAAAGTAATACAAAGAGCAAGGCGAGAGCAACTCCAGAGAGCGTTGTCAGGTGCAGGGCAGGATGAGCAAGCCAAGTTTTAAGGCTTGAAAGTAGCAGGAAATCAGTGGTAGCAAATACATTTAGCACTACAAGTGACAGACAGCCTTTCTTAGTTCCCTCTTAAACTGGGCAATTTTGGGGAGGCCCATCAGGGATTCTGGCAGTTCATTCAGACAGTGCGGCGCCCTGATGGTGAAGGAGTGCATGACCAAACTTGTTCTGCGGTAAGGTACACCAAGAGCATTCCTGGTCATATCCCTGGTGAGGTAGTGGTTCTCGACGGGACACAGTAGGTTTTGCACTGTAGGAGGTGTGAAGCCCAGTAGAGCTTTTTTTCCCCAAGCAGGCAAGTCTAGAATTTAATTGTGTCCTGAAGGTGGAGCCAATTAGTTTGGGAATACAGAGAGCAGGCATGGGAGAGTCTATCAGCACCAAGAACAAAGTCACAGGCCTTATTCAGAACCAGCCTGACTTTACTGAGCACAGTGTCAGTGACCACACCATATACTGTGAGACCACAGCCAAGAATAGGGAGGATAGTACTGGCTACAGCAATGTGTTTGGCTTCAGGGGTGAGGTTATGCCATTGAATAAACAGGGCACCTAGTTTTTTATTGATGGAACTGACAACAATGTCTACATGAGGTGCAAAGGAGACAGTATCATCAATAGTGACTCCCAAGTATTTAAATGAGTCAACCTGTTCCAAGGTGGTCCCTTTCTCATTAAGAATGGTGAGAGATGGGCTTTTTTACTCATCTGTGGTCCTGCAAATGGTATAGTTTTGGTCAGATCTATGATGCTGGTTCGACAACTACGTTGTCGACTGGCATCACAGCGACAGATTCCATGTCGACTGCCATTTGCAGTCAGCAGGGAGCCATGCATGCTGGACACTGTTTTTTCTTCGGGGGACATTGCCCCGTGAACCCCCCCACACCCCACATACTAATACCAAGTCGGAGATAGTTCGAGGAGGGGGTGCAGGATGGGGAAAGTGTTGCCAGATCCCGGGTGGACTTCTACAGCAACATGTCAATGTTGTCGGCATCGACATATGTCGCCGTAGAAGTGTCGCTGTGCGGAGGCATACCATTTTAGTCTTCTTGTAGTTCAAAATTAATTTATTTCATTTGAACCAGTTCTCTACAGACCCAAAGCTATGTTGTAAGTCATGGGTGAAAGTTGCCTGGCATGAGCCACTGGAATAGATAACAGTATCATCCGCATACAGCAGCACCCTTGAGGCAGGGCAGGCATCCAGGAGATTGTTTATAAAAAGACCGAAAAGGAGGGGACCCAGTATAGAGCCTTGCAGCGCCCCAGTCAAGACACTTTTGGTATAGAAACATAGAAACATAGAATTTGACAGCAGATAAGGACCGCTTGGCCCACCTAGTCTGCCCATTTTCCTACCTAACAGGTAAGCTGCAGATCCTAGTTAACCAACAGCTTACCTCCTCCAGATAGTGCACCACTGATTTTAACGTGTTGTGATCGGTCTGAAAGATAACTGTTGCACCAGGTCACAGTGTCCTTGGAGAGGCCTAGAGAGTGGAGTTTGGCTTGCAATAGGGAGTGGTTAACCAAATCAAAAGCTTTAGCTAAGTCAATGCAATGGAGCCCATCAGGAGGCCATTATCAAGGATTTCATGAAGGAAGCTTGAATACTCGATTAGTGCAGTGTTGGTACTATGATGCTTCCCAAACCCATGGCATTGTTGACATTGGATGTTATATTTACAGACATAAGTGACTAGCTGGTCTGAAACTATTCATTCCAGTGCCTTGAACAAAGGGAACATAATTGACATAATCCTATCATTTGTGACAACAGAGTGATCCCCACTTTTGTGTACAGGTGTGACTAATGCTGTTTTCCAAATGCCTGGGAACTGGGAGTAATGTAGAAAGAAGTTAAATAATTTGGTCAGTGGAGAGCAAGCTCATTTAGGGATGGAGAAATGAATTACAAGTCCAGAACATCGCTTCCCATTCTGGTTTACCCAGAGCCCACTTGGCATACCTTATAGTGTCAGCCACAGATAAGGTTTTAAAATAGAACTTAGGGTCACTAGGGCTACTGGTGGGGTCAGAGGACCTATCTTCGTTCAACTGGGCAGTGGATTCAGGCTCATCGTCGAGGGGAAATACTGCTCTGAGATCTGTGAAAGCATTATTGAATATGTTGGCTATCTCTGCAGGGACAAGGATAATGGAATGGTTTGCCTGAGCATAACAGGTGGTGATTTGTCACCCCTCCCTAGGAGTTCCTTTAAGGAATCCCAGAACTTTTTCCCATTGCACCATTTGCTAGCCTGCTGCTCCTTGTAATAGGAGACCTTCGCCTACCTAATATCACTGATACACTTATTACGAGTAGCCCTATACTTTTGTAGGTCTACAGGTGAGCCTGAGGCTCTAGCCCATTACCATAAATTGTCCCTGGAAGGCATTTGGGCTGGGAGGGAAGAAGTGACCCACTCCGCACTCTTCCCTCTTATCATACATTTTTTGTATGGGGCAAATTTGTTGCAAGCTGCATTGAATTCAGTAATGAAGTAATCAAGAGCTGAGTCAATGTCCAGGATGGAGTTGAGGTAGCTCCAGTCCTGTTGAGCCAGGTACACTTTGAAATCACCAGTTAGACCTTTGCGGGGTACTCTGCTGTTAATTTTAGTGGGGGGGGGGTCTGGTGAGTTTAGCAGGCCAGGCACAAGTACAGGGCAGTGGTCACTGGTAACATCTGGGAGCACTATGACCTCAGTTAACCTCTCTGGATGGGTGGCCAGTATCTAATCAGTGAGGGTGCTGGTTCCAGTTTTATAACTGGCCCTGGTGCAGTCCTTCAATACCTGTGTGAGATAAGGCTAGCCACTAGATCCTTATGCACAGTACTAGTGTAACCCTCCTACAAATGGGGGGTTCCCAAAAAGTCTTCCTTGAGCTTGCCTAAATGCTCACTGCCAGGCTGGTGTCCTGCGTTTTAGCAGTTTAAATGTGATTACCAGAGCTTGTATAGCCTCTGTGTACTGTCTCTTTAAGAGCTGCCTAATTGCAGTTTAAGTAATCTGAGAGGGAGCTCTGTTGAAAGATGTAACTATTCGCTGAAAACCATTTAGAATGATAATGATAATGTAGTTTGTCTAACCTGCTTTCTTTGTAGCAAGGACTGTTTTGTTTGTCTCCACTATCTTGGTCCTGAACTGCAAATTGGACCAATCAGTTCTGGTGGGACCTAAAATGTAGCCGGACTACAGGAGCTGTCTGAATTCAAAATCTATAGGAACTGTGGTTTGAGTTTTTGCGTGTTTTTTGCAACTGAAGGGGGAGCTCTTGCTTTGACTGACAGCCAAATCAGCCAACCAAATCTTTTGGATCTTGGGGAAGTCCCGGGCTGCTTGCAGTTTTTCAGTTAGTCCTGAACTGGAAGCTCAAGAAGAAGGAGCTGAAGTAATTTTGGGCAGCAATCCTGAGTGGATTCACATGGGAAAACTGTGAAAGGGCTGAGTTTTCGGCTGCATGTCTGCTGCTGCTCCATGAGAGGGAGAGAAGAGAATTATTTTGGACTAAATCCAAGTTTGTGTGACTAAAGTAAGCTACTGAAGTGGGCCAGGCTCAGCCTGAAGAAGACCGAATATTTTTGCTGAATGCGATCGGCCTGTCAGGAGTTCCAGCTACCCCTAAGCTCCCGGTGTGTGCAGAGACTTTGCGATTGTAACCGGGGAGCATTTTGCCTGGTACAGTAGAATTCTCGTACATGTAAATGTGCTATGAGCAGCTAGTGGGTTGTGAGTTAGTTCCCCACTTTGTGAACTGTGTTCTGCTTGTTGGAAGCTGTATCCAGCCCAAAACGGACTGCACCTGAACTTGTCTCCATGCGGTCTGGGCTTTGCCAGACTGGCCCAGCCAGACTATCCACTGCACAGAGAAGCCATTGACGAGAAACCTGTCTGGGGATCAGCCCCCTGCTCCACGCTTGAACAGGAATGACGCCTCTGTAACTTGTGTGGGCCCTGCTTCTCCTGTCATTCTAGATCAACCACCTGTGGTCTCGATTTTCGTCCAGCCTGTGTCCAGTCTTGGGTATTGTGAGTAAATACCAGGGTAGCTCCCTGCACCAACAGCTTAATCTGAGTGTGTCATCTGATTGTCTTGTTGTTTCTTTCCTTTACGAACTGAGCCCTCTGGCTCCAGAGTACAGATATTGTGTACTGTGCATGTTGTGTTTTCCATCACAGGGCCCCAACCAGCTGCAACCCCAGGCAACTGTCCTGGCTAGCCCATCTCTTCTCCACCTGGGTACCCAGAGGTGGACTGTGTGGGGGGACTCAAAGCGCATGCATTACTGCTTGATTGATATAACCTTTAAGCTAATTAACCTGATTTTGCCCCTCCCTTGTTCAAGTCCCCTGAATGAATCAGATCTAACTTGTTCTGCATATAATCTGACTGTGGTTCCAGTTTGTGCTCAAAGTACTGTACTGTTGCTATTTGCTGTGCTTAACCTTGTTTTACAGGGGGTCCCCAGGGTCGAGCCAGAGGAACCAGCCCTGGTGGTAAGTGCAAACAGTGTGGGTACTTGTGTGGTGTAGCAGGGGTATTGTGAAAGTGATTATTGTACAGTGTTCAGGCCACTAGAGGGGAAAGAGGGGGTGTTACAGTATCCCGGAGGGCTGTGCCCAGGTTAGCTTGACCACTACCAACCCTGACCTCCATGTGGAGACATCCGTTTCAGAACTCAGGCCCCTTAACCTGCTACTAGCCAAGCAGGCAGGGGTAGTAGCCCTTGGGATAGCGCCACCTAGGGGTTACATCAAATTTAGCAACCCAACTTATTTTAAACTCGCCTGTGACAATTGTTTCCCAGGTCTGGCTAACTTGCTATATTTACCAAGCATACAACTATTTCAGGCATTGTCTCTGTCCACATGCAAGTTGTGTCAACAAAAATGTCTCAAACACCGCGTGGCAGTTTTACTAATCCTCATTCAATAGAAGGAGGCTTAAAAATGAAAGAATGTTCCTGGAGAAACTGCTGCCCTGCTACAGACTCACCAGCCAATGGGCACAGGGGTTGTAAATATTTGCTCTAGTTCCTTGTGCAAAGGAAAAAAATGGTTTGTAGCTGCCTGACAAAGCTTGAGAGAGGGAGGTGTTATTACTGGTAGACCCTGCAATCTGATTTTCCAACCTTTGTGTTCCAACCCTCGTTAAGTGTTTGACAACGCAAAGATTTTGAAATCTGACCCCAAAGGTAATCATTTTTATTGCCATATTTGCTCCTGGAGAAACTAGTCTTGCTAGTTCAAGTGAAAACACTAATTTGTTAGAGTGGCACAGACATTGTTATTCTATTTACAGTATAGTCAATGCTACATAAGCAAGTTGTCAGGACAGGGGTGGCTTCAAGGGGGTGGCCCGGGGAGCTTGACCCTCCTTATATAATTAAATTATGCCATTGTTCTGGATAGATTAGCTTTTTTAATAACTGAGGCCCCCACCCCCATGATCTTTGGGACAAGAGCCTCCACTGGACACACAGCTCCCCTCTGTTTTTGTAAATTCACTCTCTCACTTAACACATTCTTTCTGCTTAAAATGGAAGCATGTAGTGTAAGGTTAGAACACAAACCACTGACCTTGAGAAACTGGAGATCCAGGTTCAGATCCCACCAGAAACACTCACTGTTTGACTCTGAGCAAGTCACTTGACCTCACACTGCTCTGGGACTCACCCAGCTAGACAACTGGTTAAATGTAGGACCTCACAGAAAGTAAGATGCTATGTCTCAGCTGGGCTATCCTAAAGAAAATGGACTGTAGAATAAAATGGAAGCCTTGCTCCTAAAATGATGTAATAAAGGATCAAGTTCTTTATTTATCTTTTCCTAAATGCTATAAGTGGAATAATCCACTCCAGGTGTGTGACAGAGCTGCAAGAACTGCACTCACTGGATGGTTGAAGGCCCTTGGCTCGGCCTCGTGCCTCAGAACACACACTGAGCATGCTGGTATTTCATCATTGCCGCACACTCAATCATAGATTTTTCCTCACTTATTCCATGCACAGAGTGGAGAGAGAGCTTACAGAATCTTGTTTCCACTTACGACTGGGGCTGAGAGCTGGGTAAAGAACAGAGATATTACATGTTGTTTTCCTGCATTAACCAAAACCCTGTGACAAACATACCTTATGGTGATCAATCTTACAGAGTTTACTATCAAAGTCAGAGAACAGCATCTCCCTACAGCAGCCTAACATCTGAGACAACTGACATTTGACCAATGAATGATTAAAGAAATTTTCTGGGATTGAGGAAAACATTACCAGAAATAATATTAAAAAATATTTCAGCTTATCACTCATTGAATGCTGTAGTTATTTTCCTCCGATACTTAATTACTGAGGACATTTGCATGAAAACAGGATCTCTGTGTCTCAGACCATCTCAACCTCCTGCTGTTTCCTGCAGTGTTGTTACAGTTCTCTGTTACTGGGAAATGGCTTTGATCTTACAAACGATTAGGACTTAATGGACCTAGAATCGGTGGACCTGATTGATCTAGAGCCCCTTCTGACCATAAATTACTATGTTATACTGTGGGGGGGGGGCATGATGAACTTAGAGCCCCTTCTGACCTTTAATTACTATGTTACTGTGTTATACTGTGTGTGTGTGGGGGGGGCATGATGGACCTAGTGTCCCTTCTGATTATTACTATGTCACACTGTGGGGGGCATGATGAACCTAAACCCCCTTTTGACCTTTAATTACCATGGTACTGTATTACACTGTTGTGGGGGGGGCTTGATGTAACTTGAGTCCCTTCCAACCTTACATTACTACGTTACACTGTAGTGGGGACCTGATGGACCTAGAATCCCTTCTCATCTTAAATTACTGTGTTACTGTATTACACTGGGGGTGGGGGCATCATGAGCCTAGATCCCTGCCCCCTTCTGATCTTAAATTACTAAGTTACTATGTTACACTGTGGGGGATGGACATGAAGCACCTAGAGTCCCTTCTGACCTTAAATTACTATGTTACTATGTTACACTGTGGGGACAGACATTATGTACCTAGAGTCCCTTCTGACCTTAAATTACTATGTTACTGTGTTACACTGTGGGGGCAGACATGATGGACCTAGAGTCCCTTCTGACCTTAAATTATTATGTTACTGTGTTACACTGTGGGGGCAGACATGATGGACCTAGAGTCCCTTCTGACCTTAAATTGCTGTGTTTCTATGTTACAATGTGGAGGGTGGGCATAATGGACCTAGAGCCCCTTCTGACTTTAAACCTTATGTTACTGTTGTAGAACTACCGCCCTATTTCCATCCTGCCACCCCTTTCCAAAGCTTTAGAGTGAATAGTAACAGACCAATTGACTGAATACATAACCACTTATGGCATATAATGCCCCCAGCAACATGGCTTTAGAAAGGGCCACAGTACCACCACAGCCCTTTTAGACTTCACTAACTACATCCACAAAGCACTGGACTGTGGACACCTTTGTTGGGCCCATATACATTGATCTCACAAAGGTGTTCGACATTGTAAATCATCCCCTACTGCTTATGTCTCTTCCTGCCCTTGGACTCTCACAAGATGTCTCATCGTGGTTTAAAAGCTATCTTGAGGATAGGACCCAGTGGGTAAAAATCCAAGATATGCTCTCAAGCAGTCACCCTGTGCATTCAGGAGTTTGCCAAGGGTCAATCCTGGGTCCCCTCCTATTTAGCCTTTTCCTGAACCCCCTTCCACAAGCACACTCCAGCAACCTGCTCCTATATGCAGATGATGCCATGCTATTCACCAGTCACCCTGATCCACTATCCCTTGCCAGTAGCCTGCAACAATGTTTCATGGCAGCTGAGGCCTGGTTTGACAAACAAAAATAATTAATTATTGAATTATAAAAAAACTAAAGTAATACTCTTTGCTAGCCCCCATAATAAGAATAAAAACACCCAATTAACTATCACTAATAACCTGTGTGTGCCTCTTGAACAAGTCCACAACTTCAAGTACCTTGGCATAACCCTAGACAGCAACTTGTCATACAATGAACATGTAATATTATCTCCAAAATGGTTAACATAAGACTAGGACTCCTATACAGACACAGGCTCAGTATGACCTAAGACACATTCCGTCTAGTAGTTACCAGTTTTATCCTCTCAATTATAGACTTCTATCTAGTAATTTATGGCTCCGCAATGGATCCTACCCTTAGAAGAATTAGTATTACACTAAATAAAGCCTGCCGCCTGGTCACTGGTGCTCACAGATTCACTCACACCTGTGACATGTATGCTCTAACAAACTGGTTAAACTTCCAGGTTGGATCTCATACCAAACCTGCCTGGTATCAAAAAGATCAGCCTGGGCAGTCCCCCCCACTTAGCAGTTCCTCACAAGGTCAAATAAAATCCACGTCATGCGAGAAGCACATCCAGTCCTACCTTTCACATCCTTTTCTGCAGTACAGCACAAGCCCAGCATGTGTTTATGTTTAGAGGACCCAGCTGACTCAACAGCCTCCCCTCAGCATCCTGACTGAATCCAAAACTGGTCCATTCAAAAACAAACTTCAGCTACACCTCTCCAAACTGAGTAGCTGAGACTGTCCTACTTAACAGGTGGAGCTATACTGTGACCTCCCCGAAACTACCCCAGCCACTTTTACATCCCTCCCTCTATCAAACACAGGCCACAGATCAAAATATTCTATCAAACCCCCTGCTCTCCCACGCCCCCACTACTCCCTCCCACCATTCTACCCCTCTAACACAACCAGCGGCACTTCCTCCACCAAGCAATTGCCTGCTTCCTATCCCGCACGGGCCTAATTGCTCCTGGCACAACCACCCCAACCATGCTCTTCCCCATCTTCTCACCACCCTGCAGCCCTACATTGAATCAACTTAAAGAGCTGCTGAAGTCTCAAAGAAAACTTTGAAAAACATAATATTTAGGTACAATTTAGCTTGAATTCCATATGCATTCGATAGATTTCTCCTCCCATTACTCATTACTGAGAAATTTACATGGAAGCATGCTCTGTATCATTTAGAGTTCATCTGTCTCTTCAGCTTACTCCTGACTTCATGTCATAGTCCTCTGTTGTGACTTCACAATCTGTTGCCATGGGAGTAATTGTGATGTCACAAGTACAGCATTATGGCCTCAGGTAGGGAGAAAGCAACAGGAATAGATGAACTTTTCAGGAGCAAAGATCCCGTTTTCATGCAGATGGCCTCAGTAATAAATAATGGGGAGGAGAAATACAGAACTAATGTAAATACAAGCTGAACTGTGTCTAAATATTAGGTTTGGCTGAAGTTGTCCAAATGGCGTCATCTGCTCTTTAACATAAAAAGTACTCTCTCTCTCTCTCCTGTCCCACCCACAACCCTGCCATGACTTACTCTTAGCCTAGCCCTCCACAATGGACACTGACCACCTTACGTTAGGACTATCCTAACCCAGTCTATTACAAAGTCTTTCCAAATTCCCGCTAGGACTATTGGATCACTGTTCTTGGACAAAGTCATCTCTATAACTGCAAATATTAATAATACTGCCTGTAACCACTCCAGTGTGGCTACCAACTGGTTCCACTCCTATCTGGTAGGCAGATCCCAATCGGTCCGAATTGGAAACACCACCTCTACCTCCCTCCCTCCCTGTTACTACTGGTGTGCCCCAGGGCTCCGTCTTTGGGCCAGTCTTGTTCTCTATCTTCCTTACCAATCTGCCCTCTGCTTGCCCTCACACATCCATTCACATGTATGCGGACGACACAGTGCTGTATACATCCAGCCCCACGACCACTGATGTGGCGACCAGATTTCAGCAGGACTTTGATAATGTTCAGCTCTGGTTTCACTCTAACAGCTTTTCCTCAATGCCAAGAAAACCATCTCTATGACCTTCGGCACTAGGCAGAGACTCTTGCGGCTCCTCTCCACCCCCATCTTCCACACCCTGGATGGGACTTCTCTGGAGGCCTGTACCGCCTTTAGATGTCTCGGGGTCTGGCTCAACCAGCACCACATCCACAAAATGCTCTGCCCCAGGTTGGGTGCTCTATGCAGCAATCATAGTTGCATCCTGCTGCCGGCTCGCTGTGCTATTGTACAGAAAATGATCCTCCTTATTTTTGACTATAGGGACATAGTCTACAGTGCCACACCCAAGTCCACACTAGCCATACTGGACCCACTCCTCTACTCTTTCTGTCACTTAGCCCATCAGTGTCCTCCCACCACCCATCATTGCGGCCTCTACCAGACCCTGGGCTTCCCCTCCCTTCAGGGCCGAAGACTGCTCCACTGCGATCGGATCACTGCCAAGTTCTGGACTCAGTCCCTGCCCTTTTACCTCACCTCTGAACTAACTGCCCCTACCCTTCCAGCGTACTCACTGAGGAACAGTGATGCCAGGCTCCTATCCGTCCTTCCCTCAATGCATTACAAGACCCTTGTCTGCCCCTCGATGGCTTCTATCTACGTCCTTTCTCACACTGCCTACACTGTCCCTCCTTATCCCTGATCCTGGCCCCAGTTGACCAGATGTCCTGCCCACCCCAGTTCTACCATGGTCACTGGTCCTCTGATAACTCGGTGCCCTGCCCACGCCTATTCCCGATTTTTTTCTGCTACATTAAGGTGGACTAGCAGAATATTGTAAATGGCACTTCCTTGTTACTCCATGTATCTAGACCATTGTAACTGCACATTTTTGTATCTGTAATTGCTTTGAACTAGTCTTTCCCTACCAGTGTATATTGTATTGTTATTACTTCTATGCCTAACTGTAATTTGTATATTTCTTTCTCTCTTTGCAAAACGCTGTACTGTGTCACTGTTCCACTGTTCCAAATGTGTCACTTTGTAATCTCCCAGGTCGTGTCTGAAAATAGTCACTTCGGTATCTAGTACACCTACGCGGTAATCAAAAAACTAAATAAAAATGATGTACTAAGAGTCCCTTCTGACTTTAAATTACTACGTTACTATGTTACACTGTGGGGGGCAGACATGATGGACCTAGAGTCCCTTCTGACCTTAAATTACTATGTTACTATGTACACTGGGGGACATGATGAACCTAGAGACATTTCTGACCTAAATTATTATGTTACTATGTTACATTGTGTGTGTGGTGAGGGGGGGCATGATGTACCTAGAGTTCCTTCTGACCTTAAATTACTATGTTACTGTGTTACACTGTGTGTGTGGGGGGGGCAGACATGATGGACCTGGAGTCCCTTCTGACCTTAAATTACTATGTTACTATGTACACTGGGAGGACATGATGAACCTAGAGTCACTTCTGACCTTAAATTACTATTTTACTGTGTAACACTGCACAGGAGGGCTGACATGATGGACCTAGAGCCCCTTCTGACCTTAAATTCCTATGTTACACTGTGGGGACAGACATGATGTACCTAGAGTTCCTTCTGACCTTAAATTACTATGTTACTATGTTACACTGTGGGGGCAGACATTATGTACCTAGAGCCCTTTCTGATCTTAAATTACTATGTTACTATGTTACACTGTGGGGGGAGACATGATGGACCTAGAGTCCCTTCTGACCTTAAATTATTATGTTACTATGTTACACTGTGGGGACAGACATGATGTACCTAGAGTCCCTTCTGACATTAAATTACTATGTTACTATGTTACACTGTGGGGACAGACATGATGTACCTAGAGTCCCTTCTGACATTAAATTACTATGTTACTATGTTACACTGTGGGGACAGACATGATGTACCTAGAGCCCCTTCCAACAATAAATTACTATGTTACTATGTTACACTGTGGGGAGCAGACATGATGTCCCTAGAGTCTCTTCTGATCTGAAATTACTATGTTACAATGTTACACTGTGGGGGGCAGACATGATGTACCTAGAGTCCCTTCTGACCTTAAATTACTATGTTACTATGTTACACTGTGGGGACAGACATGATGTATCTAGAGTCCCTTCTGACCTTAAATTACTATGTTACTGTGTTACACTGTGGGGACAGACATGATGTACCTAGAGTCCCTTCTGACCTTAAATTGCTATGTTACTATGATACACTGTGGGGACAGACATGATGTACCTAGAGCCCCTTCTGACAATAAATTACTATGTTACTATGTTACACTGTGGGGAGCAGGCATGATGTCCCTAGAGTCTCTTCTGATCTTAAATTGCTATGTTACATTGTGGGGGGAGACATGATGGACCTAGAGCCTCTTCTGACCTTAAATTATTATGTTACTATGATACACTGTGGGGACAGACATGATGTACCTAGAGCCCCTGCTGACAATAAATTACTATGTTACTCTGTGGGGAGCAGACATGATGTACCTAGAGTCTCTTCTGATCTTACATTACTATGTTACTATGATACACTGTGGGGACAGACATGATGTACTCAGAGCCCCTTCTGACAATAAATTACTATGTTACTATGTTACACTGTGGGGAGCAGACATGATGTCCCTAGAGTCTCTTCTGATCTTAAATTACTATGTTACACTGTGGGGAGACATGATGGACCTAGAGCCCTTCTGACCTTAAATTACTATGTTACTATGTTACACTGTGGGCAGACACAGGACCCAGAGTCCCTTCTGACCTTTAATTCCTATGTTACTATGTTACACGGGGTAGGAGGGACATGATGGACCTAGAGTTTCTTCTGACTTTAAATTACTATGTTACTATGTTATACTGTCAGCAGCAGAAATGATGGATCACTGTTGGGGGCAGACATGATGGACCTAGAGTCCTTCTTACCTTAAATTACTATGTTACTATGTTACACTGTGGGAGCAGACATGATGGACCCACAGTCCCTTCTGACCTTAATTTACTATGTTACTATGATACACTGTGGGGCCAGACATGATGGAACTAGAGTCCCTCTGACCTTAAATTACTATGTTACACTGTGGGGACAGACATGATGGAACTAGAGTCCTTCTGACCTTAAATTACTAAGTTACTATGTTACACTGTGGACAGACATGATGGAACTAGAGTCCCTTCTGACCCCAAATTACTATGTTACTATGTTACACTGCGGGGACAGACATGATGGAACTAGAGTCCCTTCTGACCTTAAATTACTATGTTACTATGTTACACTGTGGGGGCAGACATTATGTACCTAGAGCCCTTTCTGATCTTAAATTACTATGTTACACTGTGGGGGGAGACATGATGGACCTAGAGCCCCTTCTGACCTTAAATTACTATGTTACTATGTTACACTGTGGGGGTAGACATGGTGGACCCAGAGTCCCTTCTGACCTTTAATTCCTATGTTACTATGTTACTCGGGGTAGGAGGGACATGATGTACCTAGAGCCCCTGCTGACAATAAATTACTATGTTACTCTGTGGGGAGCAGACATGATGTACCTAGAGTCTCTTCTGATCTTACATTACTATGTTACTATGATACACTGTGGGGACAGACATGATGTACTCAGAGCCCCTTCTGACAATAAATTACTATGTTACTATGTTACACTGTGGGGAGCAGACATGATGTCCCTAGAGTCTCTTCTGATCTTAAATTACTATGTTACACTGTGGGGGGAGACATGATGGACCTAGAGCCCCTTCTGACCTTAAATTACTATGTTACTATGTTACACTGTGGGGGCAGACATGGTGGACCCAGAGTCCCTTCTGACCTTTAATTCCTATGTTACTATGTTACACGGGGTAGGAGGGACATGATGGACCTAGAGTTTCTTCTGACTTTAAATTACTATGTTACTATGTTATACTGTCAGCAGCAGAAATGATGGATCACTGTTGGGGGGCAGACATGATGGACCTAGAGTCCCTTCTTACCTTAAATTACTATGTTACTATGTTACACTGTGGGGAGCAGACATGATGGACCTGAGTCCCTTCTGACCTTAATTTACTATGTTACTATGTTATACTGTGGGGCCAGACATGATGGAACTAGAGTCCCTTCTGACCTTAAATTACTATGTTACACTGTGGGGACAGACATGATGGAACTAGAGTCCCTTCTGACCTTAAATTACTAAGTTACTATGTTACACTGTGGGGACAGACATGATGGAACTAGAGTCCCTTCTGACCCCAAATTACTATGTTACTATGTTACACTGCGGGGACAGACATGATGGAACTAGAGTCCCTTCTGACCTTAAATTACTATGTTACTATGTTACACTGTGGGGGCAGACATTATGTACCTAGAGCCCTTTCTGATCTTAAATTACTATGTTACACTGTGGGGGGAGACATGATGGACCTAGAGCCCCTTCTGACCTTAAATTACTATGTTACTATGTTACACTGTGGGGCAGATATGGACCCAGAGTCCCTTCTGACCTTTAATTCCTATGTTACTATGTTACTCGGGGTAGGAGGGACATGATGTATCTAGAGCCCCTGCTGACAATAAATTACTATGTTACTCTGTGGGGAGCAGACATGATGTACCTAGAGTCTCTTCTGATCTTACATTACTTTGTTACTATGATACACTGTGGGGACAGACATGATGTACTCAGAGCCCCTTCTGACAATAAATTACTATGTTACTATGTTACACTGTGGGGAGCAGACATGATGTCCCTAGAGTCTCTTCTGATCTTAAATTACTATGTTACACTGTGGGGGGAGACATGATGGACCTAGAGTCCCTTCTGACCTTAAATTACTATGTTACTATGTTACACTGTGGGGGCAGACATGGTGGACCCAGAGTCCCTTCTGACCTTTAATTCCTATGTTACTATGTTACACGGGGTAGGAGGGACATGATGGACCTAGAGTTTCTTCTGACTTTAAATTACTATGTTACTATGTTATACTGTCAGCAGCAGAAATGATGGATCACTGTTGGGGGCAGACATGATGGACCTAGAGTCCCTTCTTACCTTAAATTACTATGTTACTATGTTACACTGTGGGAGTAGACATGATGGACCTAGAGTCCCTTCTGACCTTAATTTACTATGTTACTATAGCACTGGGCCAGACATGATGGAACTAGAGTCCCTCTGACCTTAAATTACTATGTTACACTGTGGGACAGACATGATGGAACTAGAGTCCTTCTGACCTTAAATTACTAAGTTACTATGTTACACTGTGGGGACAGACATGATGGAACTAGAGTCCCTTCTGACCCCAAATTACTTATGTTATATGTTACACTGGGGACAGACATGATGGAACTAGAGTCCTTCTGACCTTAAATTACTATGTTACTATGTTACACTGTGGGGGCAGACATTATGTACCTAGAGCCCTTTCTGATCTTAAATTACTATGTTACACTGTGGGGGGAGACATGATGGACCTAGAGCCCCTTCTGACCTTAAATTACTATGTTACTATGTTACGCTGTGGGGACAGACATGATGTACCTACAGTCCCTTCTGACATTAAATTACTATGTTACTATGTTATGCTGTGGGGAGCAGACATGATGTCCCTAGAGTCTCTTCTGATCTGAAATTACTATGTTACAATGTTACACTGTGGGGGGGGGCAGACATGATGTACCTAGAGTCCTTCTGACCTTAAATTACTATGTTACTATATACATACTGTGGGAAGACATGATGTATCTAGAGTCCTTCTGACCTTAATGTACTATGTTACTGTGTTACACTGTGGGGACAGACATGATGTACCTAGAGTCCCTTCTGACCTTAAATTGCTATGTTACTATGATACACTGTGGGGACAGACATGATGGACCTAGAGCCCCTTCTGACAATAAATTACTATGTTACTATGTTACACTGTGGGGAGCAGACATGATGTCCCTAGAGTCTCTTCTGATCTTAAATTGCTATGTTACACTGTGGGGGGAGACATGATGGACCTAGAGCCTCTTCTGACCTTAAATTATTATGTTACTATGATACACTGTGGGGACAGACATGATGTACCTAGAGCCCCTGCTGACAATAAATTACTATGTTACTCTGTGGGAGCAGACATGATGTACCTAGAGTCTCTTCTGATCTTACATTACTATGTTACTATGATACACTGTAGGGACAGACATGATGTACTCAGAGCCCTTCTGACAATAATTACTATGTTACTATGTTACACTGTGGGAGCAGACATGATGTCCCTAGAGTCTCTTCTGATCTTAAATTACTATGTTACACTGTGGGGGGAGACATGATGGACCTAGAGTCCCTTCTGACCTTAAATTACTATGTTACTATGTTACACTGTGGGGGCAGACATGGTGGACCCAGAGTCCCTTCTGACCTTTAATTCCTATGTTACTATGTTACACGGGGTAGGAGGGACATGATGGACCTAGAGTTTCTTCTGACTTTAAATTACTATGTTACTATGTTATACTGTCAGCAGCAGAAATGATGGATCACTGTTGGGGGGCAGACATGATGGACCTAGAGTCCCTTCTTACCTTAAATTACTATGTTACTATGTTACACTGTGGGGAGCAGACATGATGGACCTAGAGTCCCTTCTGACCTTAATTTACTATGTTACTATGTTACACTGTGGGGCCAGACATGATGGAACTAGAGTCCCTTCTGACCTTAAATTACTATGTTACACTGTGGGGACAGACATGATGGAACTAGAGTCCCTTCTGACCTTAAATTACTAAGTTACTATGTTACACTGTGGGGACAGACATGATGGAACTAGAGTCCCTTCTGACCCCAAATTACTATGTTACTATGTTACACTGCGGGGACAGACATGATGGAACTAGAGTCCCTTCTGACCTTAAATTACTATGTTACTATGTTACACTGTGGGGGCAGACATTATGTACCTAGAGCCCTTTCTGATCTTAAATTACTATGTTACACTGTGGGGGGAGACATGATGGACCTAGAGCCCCTTCTGACCTTAATTTACTATGTTACTATGTTACACTGTGGGGCCAGACATGATGGAACTAGAGTCCCTTCTGACCTTAAATTACTATGTTACACTGTGGGGACAGACATGATGGAACTAGAGTCCCTTCTGACCTTAAATTACTAAGTTACTATGTTACACTGTGGGGACAGACATGATGGAACTAGAGTCCCTTCTGACCCCAAATTACTATGTTACTATGTTACACTGCGGGGACAGACATGATGGACCTAGAGTCCCTTCTGACCTTAATTTACTATGTTACTATGTTACACTGTGGGGCCAGACATGATGGAACTAGTCCCTTCTGACCTTAAATTACTATGTTACACTGTGGGGACAGACATGATGGAACTAGAGTCCCTTCTGACCTTAAATTACTAAGTTACTATGTTACACTGTGGGGACAGACATGATGGAACTAGAGTCCCTTCTGACCCCAAATTACTATGTTACTATGTTACACTGCGGGGACAGACATGATGGAACTAGAGTCCCTTCTGACCTTAAATTACTATGTTACTATGTTACACTGTGGGGGCAGACATTATGTACCTAGAGCCCTTTCTGATCTTAAATTACTATGTTACACTGTGGGGGGAGACATGATGGACCTAGAGCCCCTTCTGACCTTAAATTACTATGTTACTATGTTACGCCGTGGGGACAGACATGATGTACCTAGAGTCCCTTCTGACATTAAATTACTATGTTACTATGTTATGCTGTGGGGAGCAGACATGATGTCCCTAGAGTCTCTTCTGATCTGAAATTACTATGTTACAATGTTACACTGTGGGGGGGGGCAGACATGATGTACCTAGAGTCCCTTCTGACCTTAAATTACTATGTTACACTGTGGGGACAGACATGATGTACCTAGAGTCCCTTCTGACCTTAAATTACTATGTTACTGTGTTACACTGTGGGGAACAGACATGATGGACCTAGAGTCACTTCTGACCTTAAATTACTAGGTTACTATGCCACATGCAGGAGGAACATGATGTACCTGGAGTCCATTCTGACCTTAAATGACTACGTTACACTGTGGGGGCAGATATACTGAACCTAAAATCCCTTCTGACTTTAATTTATTATTTTACTATAATACACTTCTGGAGGGCAGGGTGCACATGATGGACCTAGAGTCCCTTCTGACCTTAAATTGCTATGCTACAATGTTGTACTGTGGGAGGCATGGACATGATGGCTCTAGCATCCTTTCTGACATTTATATTCTCTTTATTCCCAGCCACTGGTGCTCTCCTCATCTACTCAAACATCTCCCAGCCCTGGAAAGAGGGAAGTTGTTCCTGCTCAGTCATATATATTTATCATTGTCTCATGGTAACTCACAATGCTTTGGTGCGGAATAGTGGGGCACAGGCATTTGAAATGTTGTTATCCCAAGAAATTGGGATGACTGTCTATTCGCACTTGCAAAGAATAAGAGGAGTGATTTCAATCTGCTTACCCAGAGCGGTTTATTTTTGTGTTCAACACTGTTTAACATTAACAGACGTGGCTTCCCTCATGGCAACAGCTTGGCTACACAGCATGCTTCATAACAGTTTTCATGGCTCAGTTGCCTACTCCACTCTTTTCAGGTGCGCTATTAGTTGTAGGCTTAAAGCAAACATTTTAGTACAGAAAGCTTTCGATGAGCGCCCCAGACCAGGGGTTGCTTCTCAGAAGCCAGAAAGGACTGATCTAGTTATTCTGGTTCTTCCGGGCTGCTGAGAAGCAACCCCTAGTCTGGTGAGCTCATCGACAGCTTTCTCTACTAAAATGCAAATGTCATTCTTCCTCATGTATACACAGGAACTTTTCTGAAAATTTATATCAGAGCTGGTGATTCCAGAAAATCTATCAAGTATTTCAGTGGCATTGTCACTTGAACTACAGTCGGCAGTAACATGACGTAAGTCATCAACGTACACTAATGTTTTAACTTCAGGGGGTCTGTTTCGATAAGGTAATACCTTTAATATGATATGATAAATGTAATAATCTTAGTAAAGGATCTAAGGAAATAACAGTATAGCCTAGAGGTTAGAGAAATGAGCTGTTAATGAGCTGGGTACATCCAGCAGACAGACCTGGGTGTGATTCCCACATCCTCCACTTGCATACTGTGTGACTCTGAGCAAGTCACTTAACCTCCCTGGTGCTCCCGAGTCGAACCTGAAAACAGGCACATGTGCCTAGTGGGCCTTACCTGGTTAACAAAGAATAAAATAAAAAATAAAATAAAAATATAGAAAAGGGGGCTAAGGGGACAACCTTGTCTATCCTCGGGAGTCGGAGGGTCAGTCGGGGGAAAAGGATTGAGCATCCCCGGGCACTGCTCTCCTTCTCCAGGGGGAGGAGTATGAGTATCTGGTGCACAAATGAATTCTGGCAGAGACTGGGGGATCAGTAGTGACCAGTGCCTGCACTAGTGGGCAGCAGGACCGATGTCGGCATTCATGCCATGGACATGATTGTACGTTCTACCTCCTGGACTTTGGAGAAAACTGGAAAAAAAAAACAGGAGTCTATTGATGAGAAGACATCTACCTTCACGGATCAGACTTCACACCGCCAATCAATGTTGTTCCTACAGGGAACTGGCAGCCCCACCCTGGGGGGGGGTGTTCCGGTCGGTGGTGGCGGGGCTAAGCCACGGGGTCCTACTGATGGGTGTCAGTCAGCCCCACAAAAAGCATACTAAATAAAAAAAGCATTTGTCAATGCCGAATGTTTGCTTGCTGGCATTGGCAGTGGTAGTGTAGAAGTTACAGAGCTGCGTAATAGGAATGGCAGTGAAGAATTGAACTGAAGCCAACCCCACCACCACCCTGCAGAGAGTGACAGGCATTGGGGTGTGCGTTTGGGTTGTCAGGCATAACGGCCACACCATTTCACCACACCCCACCCTGCAGACACTGACAAGTGTCACGGTGTTCCTTGAGGTCTTTGGCCCTTATGCGCATTCCCATTTCATTAGGAAATATGGTGAGATGGGTAACATAGGAGAATGGGTGAAGTTTGGGGTCGAAGAGTCCAAGGCATACCTTGATGCCTCCACTGGCTGCAGGGTGTGGAATGGTATGAGCATCACAGGCAAGAATCCCAAGTCACACCCCTGATGCCTGTCATTCTCTACAGGGTTGGGCGTTATGGTTGGAAACCCTAATACCTCAGGCATTCGTTGGTATTTTCACTCCAAATTTTCAACATGTTTTTTTGTGACCCGCCTCATGAACAGGGGGAATATCAGTTTGTTAGCCAAAAGCTGCTTATGCACAGTGACTATGGCATTTAGCACCACAGGTGCAAAAACATTTCGAACAGGATGTAAAAAATGACAGCTGTACTGCTCATGGGGAGGTGTAAAAAATGGCAATGTTGCAAATCTGTAGTAGAAATATTAAAAAAAATGGTGAAGTCACGAGCGTACATAGAAACTGTGCAACGCACACCCGTAATATAATTAGGTTGGGGATTTTTTACAGCAGATTGTCAACTCAGGCATTTTGGTGCCTCTGATCATGAACAGTGTCACTGTGATTTTCTTTATCTGTGCCGAACAATGATTTCCCACAGCGACCACGCATCTCTGCGCTGAAAGTGTGGAAACACACTTCAGCCATGTTGTGAAAATGACAGCTGTACTGTTCATAAGGAAGTGTGGAAAATGCCACTGGTGAAAATCTGGACTGAAAATATTACAAAGTCATGAACTAGCGAGGGTGCGTGGAAACTGGGCAATGCTCATTTGTAACACAGTCATTTTATGGACTTTTGTCACCAAATTTTCAACATAGCCATTTTAAGACCTCTGCTCATGAACAGTGTAACTGTGATTTTCTTAATCTGTCCTAAACATTGCTTTTGCACACCAACAGCACCATTGTGCGCTACATGTGCGAAAACACATTTTGGGCAACATATGAAAAATTGCAGCTGTACTGTTCATAAGGAAGTGTAATAAAATGGCAATGTTGAAAATCTGAAGTGAAAATATTAAATTTGCAAACTTACGAGCATGCACAGGAACTGTGCAATGCACGCTCGTAACACAGTCATTTTTAGGAATTTTTTCACCAAATTTTCAACATAGCCATTTTTAGACCTCTGCTTATGAACAGTGTCACTGTGATTTTCTTAAATTGTCCCGTACATTGATTTAGCACACCGACTGCACCACTGTGCGCTACATGGGCGGAAACACGTTTTGGGTGAGATGTGAAAAATGACAGCTGTACTGATCATAAGAAGGTGTGGTAAAATGGCAATGTTGAAAATCTAGAGTGAAAATATAGAAAATTTGCAAACTTACGAGCGTGCATAGGAACTGTACAACGCACACTCGTAAAACAGTGATGTTTTGGAATTTTTTCACCAAATTTTCAACATAGCCATTTTAAGACCTTTGCTCATGAACAGTATCACTGTGATTTTCTTAATTTATCCCTGACATTGATTTCAAGATAATCGACCTGCGCCAAGCGCCATATGGGCAGAAACACATTTTGGGTGAGATGTGAAAAATGACAGCTGTACTACTCATAAGAAGGTGTGGCAAAATGGCAATGTTGGAAATCTGGAGTGAAAATATTGAAAATTCACGAACTTACGAGCGTGCATAGGAACTGTACAACGCACGCTCGTAAAACAGTCATTTTTTGGAATTTTTTCACTAAATTGTCAACATAGCCATTTTAACACCTCAGCTCATGAACGGTGTCACTGTGATTTTCTTAATTTGCCCCGTACATTAATCTCGCACACCGACTGCGCCATTGTGCGCTACATGGGCGGAAACACATTTTGGGTCAGATGGGAAAAATGACAGCTATACTACTCATAAGAAGGTGTGGTAAAATGGCAATGTTGAAAATTTGGAGTGAAAATATTGAAAATTCACGAACTTACGAGCCTGCGTAGGAACTGCGCAACGCACGCTCGTAAAACAGTCATTTTTTGGAATTTTGGCACCAAATTTTCAACATGGGGTTTTTGGGACCCCTTCATGAATGATGTCCTGTCATGGTAGGTTCAGGCCCAAAGGGTGATTTCACGAGTGATCGCAATCACCCGTCCTAATAATGCCATGACAGTGACATCATTCATGAGAAGGTCCCAAAACCACATGTTGAAAATTTAGTGCAAAAATTCCAAAAATGCCTGAGATATGCAACAAGTTGAAACCCCCTATCTAGCCCATTATACAGCTTACCGGCATTTCCTCAGTTCGCGTCGGCTTTGAAGAGTGCAGACGTGTTCCCGGTCCACTCAAGATCGCCGCGACGAGTCCGGAGGTAAGTATGGGGTGAGGGGTGGGGAGGCTGGGTGCACAGTGGGTGGGTGCGGGTTGTGGGAGGGGGGGAGACGCGCTGCGGGACCGCTTTTTCTTTACAGGAAAAAAAAAGAACTACGAGGGATATTTGCCACGCTGGGGTGGGCTCCAGCGTGGCACAGGGATGGTTCAGGGGGCCGTTCAGCCGACAGGGGATTGGGCACTCCTGTCGGCTGGGGCATGGATTGCCACGCTAGGTGGGCTCCCCAGCATGGCACTTAGTACTGGGGTTAGGACAGTGGAGCCGACAGGGATTGGGCACCCGTCAAGACATTTGCCACGCTGGGGTGGGGCACCCAGCATGGCATTTTCTAAGGCTTTGGGAACGCCACAGCCGACGGGGATTGGGCACCCCCATCGGCTATTCAGTGTTTGCATGCAGGGGGCGGGGGCGGCCGCACCCTGCCTGGCGTGTGTGGGAGAGAGCTGCGCATGAGCAGGCAATATCTTATTGCTGCTCACTCAAGCGTAGCTCCCCCTTTGAACTGTATGCCACTGCATTTTGGAGCTTGTCATAGACAGCTCCAGGATGCATTGGCTTACAGGGGCCACGCCTGCCAACACACTGACTGAATTGGAGGAGGAGGTGACACACCTCCGAAATCTCTGATGATGGCACTGTGTTTCTTGCACATGCGTACAAGCAAGCATAAAAATTAAAAAACTTGTCTCTTTCCCTTTTTCACTGAACTTGCTTGTCCTAACCACCCATTAATGTAAGGGGTAACAGATGCAGATATAGAACAGAGTTGGATCCAGTATAAAAACTGGGATGGTACTTCATGGTATTGTAAGCGTTTCCATAAATAATTACATGACACTTTATCAAAAGCTTTATACTTATCCAGACTAAGCAAAAAACATTGGTCCCATATTTCCATGTGCTACTATTTCCCTTTATAAAATCAAAGCAGCTGTAATTTTCCTGCCTGGTATTGAACCAGACTGAGCCGGATGAATTAACTGCTCCAGTGCCAGTCTTTTACTTAACATTTTTGTAAAGATTTTAAAATCTGTGTTCAGTAATGATACTGGATGCCGATTAGAAATTAGAGCGTTATCTCATTTGTTAAATAAAAAAAATGAAGAAAGCCTTTATACATGTCTTCAGGAAGGTCAGATGCAGTAAGAAAAGAGTTATATAAATCCAATAATTCTTCAAGCATATATTCTCATAGCCAGTTCTAGAATTCACTAGGGAATCCATCACACTCGGGTGCAGTGCCTAGTTTTTCACTTTTAATTGCCCAAGCCATTTTGGAAAAGGAGATTGGAGCAACCATAATATGCACCTGTTGTTTTGATATTTAGAAATATTACAGTCCTGTAACAAGGAATCCATAGTACTGCTGCCTGGAAAAGCTATACTAAATGTTTTCTTAATATGTTGATCAAATACCTGAAGGATACCAGTTTAATCAGAAATCATTTTCCCATCGCTATTTTGGATATGGCGAATAGTATTCTGGTTTATACATTGGGAGGGATATTCATACTGCACCAGGCAGGGGCACAAGCCCAGGCGCAGCACAACTGGGCTGTGCCAGGGCATGTACCAGGTGATAGTCAACGGTGCTGCTCCATGGCACAGCACCATTGAATGTGGCACTGATGGCACATGTGCTGCGCACGGTGCAGTGGCACTGCGCCAGCGCAAGTGGCAGATCGGGAGCAGGGGGATGCGCCAGCGCAAGTGCAGTTGCGCTAGGTGCATCAACCACGATATTCAGCACTGGGCATGCAGATTTATTTATTTATTTAAGAGATTTACCAGATAAGCATACTGAGCGGGGACCGCTCGTTTCCAGATGCGACCTGGGGTTACATAGGTCAAGAATAGGTACAGAATGAACAGTACAACAGTGAAATAGACAGCAGGTCCAGTAGACAACTCAACTAGCAGTGGTATATAAATCAGCTGAAAGTGGATGCAAAACAGGGAGAGAAAATTGCCAGTGGTATTGCAACAGAAGAGAGTGGATTCATACAGGGCAAGATTTGTAGGTACAGCAGGTGCAGCTAGATTGACAGTACAATTACGAGGTTTGGTGTACAGGACAGAGTGCATAGTTTGTTGTGGCATGGTTAGGCACACACTACGGGGTGAAACAGCAGAGCAGTAAGATATATTGGCACTGTAGGAATACTAGACTTGTTGCTTTAGTTATTATTTATGAGCCATTAGGATGCCCCTGGTGATAGGACTAGGCTGTGTGTAGCAATTACATACATCTGAGAAGTGGGGTAAGTAGACGAGGTTTGAGAAGCCAGTGGGAGGTGGAGAGCCTGATATCTGCAGGTAACTCATTCCATAGTTTGGGCAACCGATGTTTGAAGGCCATTTGGCCCTTTGAGGTGCGCATGAAAGGGACTTGGAGTTGTTTTGAATCCGAACCTCTGAGGGGGTATGCGGGAGGGGATTGGGTTGCTAGTACACAGCTGAGATGGGGGAGAGGGCATTTGACCAGTATTTGGCAATGAGATTTGTGCAATGCAGTTTACGCCGAGACTCCAGCGATGGGAAGGCAAGGGCACTGTACAAGTTGCAGTGATGGGAGGAAGGTGGGCAGTCAAGGACGTACCGGCAGAAAGAATGAAAGAGGGGGTCCAGGCTGGCCAAGGTAGATGGGGGGGGCTGCACTGTAATGAGGCCATTAGGCATGCAAGGGACAATTGGAGCCATTTGCAAGTCATTATGGCCCCATTTGCATGCAGTGCGCCGATCCCCGGAGACTTGCGCCCAGTGCCCTGCCAGGCTGCAGCCTTCGGGGACCGACGCCCTGCAGTCCCATGGCGGTCCCCCGCTCCCATATATAACCCATTCACATATCAGGCCTGTGAAGAACAGTATGGTTTGCATGCTTATTGGTCCACACAGTGGACCAATAGGCATACAGACCATACAGTACGCTGTCATTCGGCGGGTGGCAAGCAGGCTGGGTGCTGCTGCCCACCGGCGATGGGGGTGCTGGGTGGCAGGGGTCCCCAGTGGGCGGGTGGAGGGGGCACCACTGGGCCACCAGGGTATCTAGTGCTAGTTCCACCCACGATCAGGCGCTGGGGGGTTACCACTGGACCACCAGGGAAGATAATAATACTAATGCCCGCGATCAGGCGATGGGGGGGCTTCCACTGGACCACCAGGGAATGTATTATTACTGTTGCCCATGATCGGGTGATGGGGCGAGGGGGCAGAATGCTTCCAGGGCAGGGGGCTTGCAGTCAATGTTCTGGTTGGGCGGGTGGCCACCCACGGCTGGCAGCTGCTGTATTGTGCCCTGCAGCATGGCAGCTCACCTGTGGGTGGCCTGGACTTGTTCCTGGTTTTCCCAGGCACATCTTTGTGCCCCCCTGAGCAGCACAAGGCAGGGTTGTGCCAGCATATGTGCCGCACATCCCGGGCTGAGATCTGGATGTGCCGCGATGCATAGGCACGCCCCCGCACTTGCGCCACATACATTCCCGTGCACTTGCGCATCGGAGTTGCGATTGCAACTTGCCCCGCTGAATATCATGCCAGGGCTGACAGGGGCTGCGCATGGTGCATCCCTGTTGCATGCGCAACCCTTTGAATATCCAGCCATTGAGTACAGTTTTCAAAAGGATTTACTTGGGAATTTTATATAGGTGTTTCCACATCTCATTTTTATGTTTGCTTGCACACATGTGCAAGAAACATAGTGCCATCATCCGAGATTTCGAAGGTGTGTTACCTCCTCTTCCATTTCAGTCAGTGTGTTGGCAGGCGCAGCCCCTGTAATCCAATGCATGCTGGAGCTGTCTATGACAAGCTCCAAAATGCAGTGGCATACAGTTGAAAGGGGGAGCTATGCTTCAGTGAGCAGTGATAAGATATCGCCTGCTCATGCACATCTCCCCTACACACCACAGAAACGCATGCATACTGCATGCTGCCCTCCCCGCACACACATATAGCCAGAGGGGTGCCCAATCCCATCGCCGGCTTGTGCGCACTCCTCCAAAGTTCATAATGCCACGCTGGGTGCCCACCCCAGCATGGCAACTCATAGAATAGCCGACGGGGTGCCCACTTCCGCCAGCTTCCACTGTCTCTCCCTCCCCATGCTATCGCCCACGGGGTGCCCAATCCCCGCCTCCACCTCCCCCGAGAGCAGGTGCCACGCTGGGAGCCCACCCCAGCGTGGCAACAAATGCCATGGCCGACAGGGGTGCCCAACCCCCGCTGGCTGAACACCCCCAACCATCCTTGTGCCATGCTGGGAGCCCACCCAGCGTGGCAAATGTCCTGCCATCTTTTTTTTTTTTCAACCTGAAAAGCAAAAACGGTCCCAGTAGTCTCCCAGCCCCTCCCCACAACCCGCATCTCCACCCACTGCGCACCGCCTCCCCACACCCCTCACTCCCATACTTACCTCCGAGCTTGCACGACGATCTTCGTGGACCGGGAACACGTCTGCACTCTTCAAAGCCAACCGCGAACTGAGGAAATGCCGGTAAGCTGTATAATGGGTTAGATAGGGTTTTTTCAACTTTGTTGCATATCTCAGGCATTTTTTGGAATTTTTGCACCAAATTTTCAACATGGGGTTTTTAGGACCCCTTCTCATGAATGATGTCACTGTCATGGCGTTATTCGGGCCCGAAGGGTGATTTCGCAGTCACTGTGTGAAATCACCCTTCGGGCCTGATTAACAAAATGACACTGCCAGTGTTCATAAGGTGGACTCTCAAGAAGCACATGCTGAAAATTTGGTGAAAAAATTCCAAAAAATTACTGTTTTACGAGCGTGCGTTGTGCAGTTCCTACGCACGTTCGTAAGTTCGCGAATTTTCTATATTTTCACTCCAGATTTTCGACATTGCCATTTTACCACACTTTCTTATGAGTAGTGCAGCTGTCATTTTTCACATCTCACCCAAAACTTGTTTCTGCCCATGTAGCACACAATGGCGCAGTCGGTGTGCGAAATCAATGTACGGGACAAATTAAGAAAATCACAGTGACACTGTTCATGACCAGAGGTCTTAGAATGGCTATGTTGAAAATTTGGTGAAAAAATTCCTAAAATGACTGTTTTACGAGGGTGCATTGCACAGTTCCCACGCACGCTCGTGAGTTCGCGAATTTTCAATATTTTCTCTCCAGATTTTCAACATTGCCATTTTACAACACCTCCTTATGAGCAGTACAGCTGTCATTTTTCACATCTTGCCCAAAATGTGTTTCCGCCCATGCAGCGCACAATGGCGCAGTCGATGTGTGAAATCAATGTATGGGACACATTAAGAAAATCACAGTGACACTGTTCATGAGCAGAGGTCTTAAAATGGCTATGTTGAAAATTTGGTGAAACAATTCCTAAAAGTGACTGTTTTACGAGCGTGCGTTGCACAGTTCCTATGCATGCTCGTAAGTTTGTGAATTTAATATTTTCACTCCAGATTTTCAACATCGCCATTTTATTACACTTCCTTATGAACAGTACAGCTGCCATTTTTCATATGTCACCCAAAATGTGTTTTCGCACATGTAGCGCACAATGGTGCTGTTGGTGTGCAAAAGCAATGTTTAGGACAGATTAAGAAAATCACAGTGACACTGTTCATGAGCAGAGGTCTTAAAATGGCTATGTTGAAAATTTGGTGATAAAAGTCCATAAAATGACTGTGTTACGAGTGAGCATTGCGCAGTTTCCATGCACCCTCGTAAGTTCATGACTTTGTAATATTTTCAGTCCAGATTTTCACCAGTGGCATTTTTCCACACTTCCTTATGAACAGTACAGCTGTCATTTTTCACAACATAGCTGAAGTGTGTTTTCACATTTTCAGTGCAGAGATGCGTGGTCACTGTGGGAAATCATTGTTCGGCACAGATAAAGAAAATCACAGTGACACTGTTCATGATCGGAGACACCAAAATGCCTGAGTTGACAATCTGCTGTAAAAAATCCCCAACCTAATTTTATTACGGGTGTGAGTTGCACAGTTTCTATGTATGCTCGTGACTTCACCATTTTTTTAAATATTTTTACTGCAGATTTGCAACATTGCCATTTTTTACATCTCCCCATGAACAGTACAGCTGTCATTTTTTACATCCTATTCAGAATGTTTTTGCACCTGTGGTGCTAAATGCTGTAGTCGCTGTGCATAAGCAGCTTCCGGCTAACAAACTGATATTCCCCTGTTCATGAGGTGGGGTCACAAAAAAAACATGTTGAAAATTTGGAGTGAAAATACCAACGAATGCCTGAGGTATTAGGGTTTCCAACCATAACGACCAACCCTGTACAGAATGACAGGCATCAGGGGTGTAACTTGGGATTCTTGCCTGTAATGCTCATACCATTCCACACCCTGCAGCCAGTGAGAGGCATCGAGGTATGCCTTGGACTCTTCAGCCGCAAAGTTCACCCCATTCTCCTATATCGCACCCATCTCACCGTATTTCCTAATGAAATGGGGTGCGCATAAGGGCCAAAGACCCCAAGGAACACCGTGACACTTGTCAGTGTCTGCAGGGTGGGGTGTGGTGAAATGGCATGGCCGTTATGCCTGACGACCCAAATGCACACCCCAATGCCTGTCACTCTCTGCAGGGTGGTGGTGGGGTTGGCTTCAGTTCAATACTTCACTGCCATTCCTATTATGCAGCTCTGTAACTTCTACACTACCACTGCCAATGCCAGCAAGCAAACATTCGGCATTGACAAATGCTTGTTAATTTGTGATATTTGATTAGAATAATCATAAGTCCCTAAATTATGCAATGTTACTAGTTTATGCAGTCTGGCTCTTAAATCTAATTATTTATGATACTTAGATCATTCTATTTGTTTAGTTTTTTTTCTTGACAAAATCTTGAAGGTCTCTTTTATGTTGGCTCGTGCTTGCACACCAGCCAACATATTGCATTAGTAGCACATTTGGAGGCACGGTCACTGTAGGGCGAATGCAGGGCATGCATCAGTAGGTGCGTCCCTCATTCCCCAATAAGCCTGCATGCCGGCGCCACACCAGGAATACATAATGTGTCGAGCACATCTAAGGAAAGGTCCACTGCAATGTGAGCAAAGCTCGTCATATGCAGCAGCACCTCCAGATGTGCTTTCCCTGGTGAAAAATTACATTAAACATGGCGGCACACTGCCTTCCGTAATGCCGATTTCGGGGGTGCTTAATCCCCCTGTTGGCATGCCCTGACCCAATGTATGTGCCAACGAGGGTGCCCACTCCCCATTGGCATAATGCACCCCCTCATTTGTTATGTGCCAAGGGGGGTGCCCAATCCTCCTTGGCTCTTGCCCCACCTTTGGTATGTGCTGATGGGGTACCTAATCTCTCCGCCGCTACAGCATCCCCCAAAAACATTGTGGCATGCTGGGAGCTCACCCAGCATGCTTAATCCTGAAAAGAAAACGTCTCAAGATGTTTGTTTTTTTACACATGTGAAAGAAGAAAACGGTCCTCGTGGTCTCTCTGCCCCCTCCCACAACCTGCGCCCACCCTCTGCGCAACCTGCCTCCCCACAACCCCCTTGCCCCATACTTACCTCTGGAGTCTGGCGCGACGATCTTCAGTGGTCCGGGAACACGTCTGCACTCTTCAAAGAAGACCGCGAACTGAAGAAATGCCGAGTAAGCTGTATAATGACATAAATAGGGTTTTTTCAACTTTGGTGCGTACCTTGGGCATTTGCTCCAAATTTACAACATAGGGTTATTGAGACCACTCCTCATGAATTCAGTCACTGTCATGGCATTATTTGGTCCTGAAAGGTGATTTCGCGGTCACTGCGCAGAATCACCTTTCGGGTCGAGTAACGAAACAACAGTGCCACTGTTTATGAGGGGGGGCTCTCAAAAAGCCTATGTTACAAATTTGGTGAAAAAATAAAAAAAATTACTGTTTTACGAGTGTGCGTTGCGCTGTTTCCACGCATGCTCGTAACTTCATGAATTTGTAATTTTCACTCCATATTTTCAAAATTGTTTTTTTTCCACACCTCCTTATGAACAGTGCAGCTGTAATTTTACATATCCTGGCCGAAATGTTTTTTGCTTACGTCCGGTAATAGTGCAGTCGCTGTGCGAAATCAGTTTCGGACAGTTTGAGAAAATAACGGTGACACTGTTCATGAGCAGAGGTCCTAAAATGCCTATGTTGAAAATTTGTGCCGAAAGATCCATAAAATGACTGTGTTACAAGCGCGGCATTGTGCAGTTTCCACGACCCTAACTTCGCAGAATTTGCAATATTTCATGCCAGATTTTCAACACTGCCATTTTTTCACACCTCCTTATCAACAATACAGCTGTCATTTTTCACAGCCTGCCCAAAATGTGTTTCCGCACATGTGGCGCACAATGGCGTGGTCACTGTGGGAAATCAACTTTTGGGACAGATTAACAAAATCACAGCACCACTGTTCATGAGGGGATGTCCCAAAATGCATAAGTTGAAAATGTGGCTAAAAAATTCCTAAAAATAATTGGGTTACAGACATGTGTTGCGCAGTTTCTATGCATGCTCATGACTTCACCAATTTTTCATATTTTCACTCCAGATTTTCACCATTGCCATTTTTTATGTCTCCTCATGAACAGTACAGTTGTCATTTTCCACATCCTGCCCAAAATGTGTTTTCATCCCTGTGTCACCAAATGGCATAGCCACTGTGCAAAACCACCTTTCAGCTAACAAACTGATTGTGCCGCTCTTCATGAGATGAACTTACAAAAAGCCTATGTTGAAAATTTGGAGTGAAAATACCAACAAACGCCTACAATGTTAGGGTTTCCAACTGTAACACCCCACCCTTTAGAGACTGCCAGGCATCAGGGGTGTGACTTGGGATCACTGGCTGTAATGCTCATGCCATTCCATCCCCACCCCCACCCTGCAGCCAGTGACAGTCATCGAGGTGTGCCTTGGAGTGTTCGGCCCTAATGTTCACTCCATTCTCCCATACTGCACCCATCTCAGCATATTTCCTTATGGAATGAGTAAGTATAAAGCCCAAAGACCCCAAAGCACACCATGACACTTGTCAGTGTCTACAGGGTAGGGTGAGGTAAAATGGCATGAGCATTATTGCTGAAGCCCCAAAGGCACACCCCAATTCCTGTCAGTCTCTGCAGGGTGGGGGTGGGTTGGCATCAGTTTAATACTTCACTGCCATTCCTATTATGCATCTCTAACTCCTGCACTACCAATGCCAATGCCAGCGAGACAACATTCGACATTGAAAAATGCTTGTTTTACTATCCTCCCACCATTGGGGGGAGGAATCATAAATACATATTACAGACTTTCTAGCTTCTATAAGTTGTTTAAGCTCTGACACAATTAAAAGAGTAACGTAAGTATGACTTATGATGGATAGGGAGAGGATAGAGACCATTCAGAGAAGGGCAAACAAAATGATACAGGGGCTTCAGTGACTGCTGTACAAGGGGTGGCTCGAGGCAATAAACATGTACTCACTTGAATCTAGGAGAGAAAGCAGGGATATGATAGAAACCTTTTAAGTACATGAAGGGTTTAAATTCAGTACCCTATGCTGAAGTATTCACCAAGGCTCCCAACTCAAACATGAGGGGTATGGATGGAAACTGAGGAGTGGGAGTTTCAGGAGGGACCTTAGGAAGCACTATTTCTCAGAAAGGGTTGTGGAGCCATGGAACAAACTGACTGCAGAGGTGGTAGAAGCTAGGATCGTATCAGTATTTAGAAGGGGTTGGGATAAGGAGTACACTAGAATTAAATCAGCAAGGGAATCTACATGCTAGGACCCAGGATCACCTAGGATCTTGGGATCTCAAGGGCAGACGTGATGGACCTTTGGTCTCCTTCTGCAGTCACCTTTCTATGTCTCTAGTCAGTAAATTGGTGTTCAAATACCACACTCCCTTGCCTGGAGTCAAATCTGCAAAATCTGATACTTGTATACCTACCAATTTATGATCTGTGGGTTCAGTTAAAACAACATCCGTATTAGTAACAGAAGGTTGGCAGAGATAAACCAATAGTCTATTCATGTGAATTAGCTACCATGAAAAAATGTATGCCTTAGATTGCTTGTTTTAAGGCAATGTGCATCAATCAATTGTGCTTGTAAAATAAGATTCTTAAGAAATGCTGTATCACGGTAAACTTTTGTTGCTTTTGCTCCTCTGTCCGAGCTTAACAGGCTACAGTTAAACTCATCCTCTTACAGAACTACTCTGTATGTAAACAAATAAGGCTGGATTTGCTTACATAAATCAATTAGAGTAACTTTTGTTTGAGGAGCATAACTTTAAGTTTTGATTGTGTAAGAAATGTACAACATCTATGCTCGACCTGGAAGAATGTCCACAATATGAGTCACAAGAATCTCTGGGTTTCTGGAACAAATTCCAACCCCTCTACAGAGATCCTCCCCAATGGATCAAAGCAGTTTCCCCCAAATCCAAGCTTTCTGAGTAGCTTGTATATCAAAAATTGACCTTGATCTAGTATCTTGTAGAAAAATGATATTATAGGGTAGTTCTTCTAGAACAGCAAAAGTAGTGGTGGGTTGCGTCACTGCTTTTATGCTATTAACATTAAGGATGCTACTGTCAAATGGAGAAGCTGCCATAGAGAAAACAGTGGGGGTGAGTTATTTCAGTTTAGATGCCTGCAATTCTGATCTGGTTTCCAATTTTTTTCTTGCTTGGTTGCAAAACTGAAGATACTGTATCTTCCATGTCTGTCGATACTTCCCTCTGTGATGACGTGCTAGAGGAAGCAATAAAAAACACATCATAACCTTCCTCTTCCTCAGTGTCCCCCCACTGCTGAAGGGTAGCAAACTTATTTTCCAAAGGCACTGGCTATGTTGTTGCAGACTTTTTCTTTTTACCCTTTTTCCTCCCAATAGTCTGAAAGCTATCATCTGAGGGAGTGGGGGGAGGGGGCATCTCTGGTGGGACTTCTGAGAGAACTGTAGAATTATCCGAGAAAGGAGGTTTAGGTTGAGAATCACAGGGAGCAATAATCTCCTCCGTGGCTATTTGAGGTAAGTCTTGGGGGGACAGGTGGCATAGGTAGGGTGGGATTCAGACAGTTATTGTAGACACATCAGGGTGGAATTGTCGGGTTCCTGGACCATTGTAGCTAATACAGAATCAGATGCACTTTCTGTTATATACTGCTTAGGTGGAGTCAGAGTAGTGGGGGGAGGTTCAGAAGGAGAAGTTGTTTTTTGTTTCGAGTCCTGGTGTATATAAAAATCTTCATCCAAATGATCAGAATTGCTGTGAGCTGTCCAGGGGCATGAACAAAAGATATGTCCCTCCTCTTCACAAAGATTACAGCGAGGGGTAAAAGTACAACGGAAGCTGGGATGTCCAAGTTCCCCACAAAGATCACATTTTATTTGCTCACAAGCACTACTGAGATGTTGCAATAAACCACATTTATAGCAGGATTTTGGTTGTCCTGGGTAAAAGAGTATCCCTCTGCCTCTGCCCAGAAAAAAACTGCTAGGAAGATGTTGTATACCAATATCGGTGAAACAAAGCTTTACCTTAAATTTCAATCTCCTAGTCCAAAGGTTCTCAGTGTCCATAATGGACTCTGGAGTGTTCTGTATGTCACGGCACTTTTCCAACCAGTACACTGCATCAGCAACATTGACATCTTCTTTCCTAAAAAGAATGGTAATATATTTGAAAGTAGGTTTTGCAAGAGGAATAGCTGTAGGAGGTGTACAAAGTGGGGTCATCCTTCAGTAAATGATACTGGTTCAAAAAACATTCCAGAGAATGAGCTGTTTTAAGACCTATGTCAGAATTACAGTCCCCTGGGGTATAAATTAGAGCATATACATCAGAGGTCAAAAACTGTCTATGTTCTACCTTGCAGTGTAGCAGAGTGTGCAGTGCCTGTGTTCCACCATACAGTGTAGCAGTGCGTGTGGTATTTGTGTCTCCCCATTCAGTGTAGCAGTGAGTGTGGTGTCTGTGTCTCACCATGAAGTGTAGCAAACAGTGTGGTGCCTATGTCTCACCATTCAGTGTAGCAGACAGTGTGGTGCCTATGTCTAGCCATGAAGTGTCACAGACAGTGTGGTGCCTATGTCCCACCATACAGTGTAGCAGACAGTAGGGTGCCTATGTCTAGCTATGCAGTGTAGTAGATAGTGTGAGACCTATGTCCCACTATGTAGTGTAGCAAACAGTGTGGTTAATATGTCCCTGTATGCAGTGCAGAAGACAGTGTGGTGCCTATGTCCCACCACACAGTGTAGCAGACAGTGTGGTACCTATGTTCAATCATGCAGTGTAGCAGATGGTGTAGTGTCTGTTTCACCATCCATTGAAGCGGATAGTGGGATACCTATGTTCAACAACACAGTGTAGCAGACAGTGTGGCACCTGTGTATCACCAAACAACACAGTGTAGCAGACAGTGTGGTGCCTGTGTATCACCATGCAGTGTAGCAGACAGTGTGGTTCCTATGTCCCACCAATCAGTATAGCAGATAGTGTGGTGCCTATGTTTCATCATGCAGTGTAGCAGACAGTGTGATGCCTGTGTATTATCATACAGTGCAGCAGACAGTGTGGTGCCTGTGTCCCACCATGCAGTGTAGCAGACAGTCTGGTGCTTATGTCTCACCATGCAGTGCAGCAGACAGTGTGGTGCTTATGTCCAACCATGCAGTGCAGCAGACTGTGTGGTACCTATGTCCCGCCATGCAGTGTAGCAGATAGTATGTGGCCTATGACCCACCATTTAGTGTTGCAGACAGTGTGGTGCCTATGTCCTGCCATGCAGTGTAGGAGACAGTGTGGTGCCTATGTCCTGCCATGCAGTGTAGGAGACAGTGTGGTGCCTATGTCCCATCATACAGTGTAGCAGACATTGTGGTGCCTGTGTATCCTCATGCAGTGTTGCAGACAGTGTGGTGCCTATGTCCCACCATATGGTGTAGCAGAGAATGTGGTGCATATGTCTCACTATGCAGTGTAGGAGACAGTGGAATACCTATGTCCTATCTTGCAGTGTAGCACAGGGTGATGCCTGTGTCTCACCATGCAGTGTAGCACACAGTGTGGTGCTTGTTTCCAGCCATGCAGTGTAGCAGTCAGTGTGGTGCCTGTGTCTCACCATGCAGTTTAGCAGACAGAGTAGTGACTGTGTTTCACCATGCAGTTATGCAGACAGTGGGGTACCTATGTCCAACAATACAGTGCAGTGGACAGTGTGCTACCTATGTCCCACCATACAGCGTAGCAGACAGTGTGGTGCCTGTGATCAATGATGCAGTGTAGCAGACAGTGTAGTGCCTATGTCCCACCATGCAGTGTAGCAAACAGTATGTGCCTGTCCCACCATGCAGTGTAGCAGACAATGTGGTGGCTGTGTCCAACCATGCAGTGTAGCAGACAGTGTGGTGCTTGTATCTTACCATGCCGTGTAGCAGACAGTATGGTGCTTATATCTCACCATACAGTGTGGTGCCTGTGTCCAACCATGCAGTGTAGCAGACAGTGTGGTACTTGTATCTTACCATGCAGTGTAGCAGACAGTATGATGCTTATATCTCACCATACAGTGTGATGCCTATGTCCCACCATGCAGTGTAGTAGACAGTATGGTGCCTATGTGTCTCCCTGCAAAGTAGCAGACAGTGTGGTGCTTATGTCCAGCCATGCAGTGAAGCAGACAGTGTGGTGTCTGGATCTCACTATGCAGTGTAGCAGACAGTGTGGTGCCTATGTCTCACCATGCAGTGTAGTAGACAGTGTTATACCTATGCCTCACCATGCAGTGTAGCAGACAGTGTGGTGCCTATGTCTTACCATGCAGTGAAGCATACAGTGTGGTGTCTATGTCTCACAATGTAACATAGCAGACAGTGTTATGCCTATGCCTCACCAAGCAGTGTAATAGACAGTGTGGTGCCTATGTCTCACTATGCAGTGTTGCACACTGTGTGGTGCCTGTGTCTCATCATGTAACATAGCAGACAGTGTGGTGCCTATGCCTTATCATGCAGTGTAGCAGACAGTGTAGTGCCTGGGTCTCACCATGCAGTGTAGTAGACAGTGTGGTGCCTATGTCTCACCACATAGTGTAGCAGACAGTGTTATACCTATGCCTCACCATGAAGTGCAGCAGATAGTGTGTTGCCTATGTCTCACCATACAGTGTAGCAGTCACTGTGGTGCCTGTGTCTCATCATGCAGTGTAGCAGATGGTGTGGTGTCTATGTCCCACCATGCAGTGTAGCAGACGGTGTGGTGCCTATGTCTCACCGTGCAGTGTAGCAGACAGTGTGGTGCCTATGTCTAGCCATGCAGTGTAGCAGACAGTGTGATGCCTGTGTCCCACCATACAGTGTAGCAGACAGTGTTGTGCCTATGTCCCAATTTACAGGTAGCAGACAGAGTGGTGCCTGTGTCTCACCACATAATGTAGCAGACAGTGTATTATCTATGTCTCACCATGCAGTGTATCCGACAGTGTGGTGCCTATGTCTCACCATACAGTGTAACAGACAGTGTGTTGCCTATGTCTCACCATGTAGTGAAGCAGACAGTGTGGTGCCTATGTCCCACCATTCAGTGTAGCAGACCATGTGGTGCCTATATCTCACCATGCAGTGTAGCAGACAGTGTGTTGCCTATGTCTGACCATGCAGTGTAGCAGACAGAGTGGGTCCTGTGTATCACCACATAGCATAGCAGACAGTGTGGTGCCTATGTCTCACCATGCAGTGTGGCAGACAGTGTGTTGTCTGTGTCTCACCACGTAGTAAAGCACACATTGTGTTACCTATGTAAGCCCCCCTTCCCTGTCTAGGGATATTTAGGTGGCAAAGTACGTGGAGAAGGGGGCACCATACAGTCAGAAACATTGTCCAGAACCATACTGATAACAGTAAGAATGTGATGGATTGTCTCCATCAGGATAAAAGGAGGGTAATGAGGTGTGCAGTCAGGCAGTCCTTGGTGGGGGAGAAATCTTAGTTAGAGAAATAAACAGGATAATGGTTCAAGGCTTAGTATCCCCAACATTAATGCAACTGTCCAGATGGATGAAAATTTTAAAACAGGGCTGAGTTTAATTAAAGTCCCAACAAAGAAAGTTCATAAAGGCTCAAGCCACAGTGGATGTGTCAGCTCCATGAAGCATGAGGGCACAATTGATTTTGGCACTGCAGATCAGCAGCCACAGCCGTGGTACATCTCTTGAGACACACAATCCCGAACTTGGGTCCCTCCAACACGGAGCTGATATTAGCTCCAGATTGCATTTGTGATGGTAGCAGCTTTAATGCTCTGATCAACTTAAAGGTCACTACTGTACTCACACTCCTGTCGAACTCAACAGCGGGGTCCCAGTTTTAGGTCACACTCTCCCTCAAAGTGGTATAGGAGACACAGCCCGCTGGTTCAAAAGTGCAGCTTCACATTGCTCAGCCCCTCACGCAGACCCTGCATGCCTGGTGCAGCAGCCGCACCACAGACCCAATGAGGGGAACCTCTGTGGCTGAGGCTCACACCACTTTCTGCAGCTTCACCGGGCTGACTACGGGATCGTAACCTTTTCAAAAGATGACTTCAGTAAGTGGACATGGAGCACGACTCAGGATCCTCGAACTGCCACCTCATGATCCTCAGGGCCTGGCCTCTCACATTCCAGACCACAGCCATCCATGGCAGCCACCTGTCTATATGAACGCTATGGGCTCCCACTGCCTGGCCTGCCCCGGTGCCAAGGATCATGGCACAAGCCCCTTCAGCTCAAGGTCTAGGCTCCTCTCCTATGAGGCAGCTACATCAGGCCCACAACCTCCTCAGGGGTGCGGAAAGCACCCAGGTCTCTCAGCTTCTCAGACCCATCTCGACCAGGGGATCCAAACTGTAATGGGGCCAGGGTGGCTATCACCTCACCCCAGACCCCAGGCCAATGGCCCTGAAACCCCGGACTCTCACCACTCCACTCCCTGGACTTCTCACCACCAAAAAGACCCTACTTCCTGCCACATGGCGGCATTTATACCCCGATGCCAGGGTCCCGCCTTTACTATGGGTCCTGGCATCTAACTTCACCCTGCTGCCTTATGGGCAATGTAGTAAGCCCACCACAAAGAGGGGCTTACACCAATGCCTCACCATGTAGTGTAGCGGACAGTATGGTGCCTGTGTCTCACCATGCAGTGTAGCAGAGAGGGGTGGGCAGAATGAGAAGAGATCTGGATAAACTAGCAGAATGGTCAGAAGAGTGGCAACTGGGATTTAATGCAAAGAAGTGCAAAATCATGCACATAGGGAAGAGAAACCCTGAAGCCACTTATAGGCTGGGAGGGGAGTTGCTAGCAGTCACAAAGGAAGAAAGAGACTTGGGCATCATCATCACTGATGACCTAAAATCATCCAAGCAGACCTCTAAAGCAGTAAGTGAAGGCTAGGGGGTGTTAGGGTGTATTAGTAGGGTATCACAAGTCGTAAGAGGGAGGTAATAATCCCTCTGTACAAGACATTAGTTAGGCCCCATCTGGAGTACTGCGTGCAGTACTGGAGGCCACACCTTCACAAGGACATTAACCAAATTGAGGCAGTCCAGAGAAGGGCAACAAAATGGTGCAGGGACTGCATCAGAAGACATATAAGGACAGATTAACGGAGCTCAATATGTATACCCTTGAGCAAAGGAGGGAGAGGTGATATGATCGAGACATTTAAACACCTTAAGGGCATAAACAAGGTGAAAGAGTCTAACATGTTTAAATATAAGAAAAATAGCAGGACAAGAGGACACAGCATGAGATTAGAGGAGGCCGATTAAGGGGAATGTGAGGAAATTCTTTTTCACAGAAAGGGTGGTAGATGCATGGAATGGCTTACCACAAGAAGTGGTGGCTATGAATACAGTGCAGGGCTTCAAACAGGCATGGGATAGGCATAAGGGAGCAATACAAATGACTATGAATAGATAGGTCACTGACAGAGCAAAGGCCGATGGCACATTTATAAGGTAGAAAAAGAAATGGGCAGACTGGATGGGCCTTGCGGTCCTTATCTGCCGTCAACTTCTATGTTTCTATGTAGAGAGTGTGGTGCCTGTGTCTCACCATGCAGTGTAACAGACAGTGTGGTGCCTATGTCCCACCCTTCAGTGCAGCAGACAGTGTGGTTCATATGTCCCACCTTCAGTGTAGCAGACATTGTGGTGTCCATGTCCCAACCTGCTGTGTAGCAGACAGTGTGGAGCCTATGTTTTACTATGCAGTCTAGAAAACAGTGTGGTGCCTAAGTCCCACCCTTCAGTGTAGCAGACAGTGTGGTGCTTATGTCTCACTATGCAGTGTAGCAGATGGTATGGTGCCTATGTCTCACCATGCAGTGTAGCAGACAGTGTGGTGCCTATGTCCCACCCTTCAATGTAGCAGATGGTATGGTGCCTATGTCTCACTATGCAGTGTAGCAGATAGTGTGGTGCCTATGTCTAGCCATGCAGTGTAGAAGACAGCCTGTTGCCTATGTCTCACCATGCAGTGTAGCAGATAGTGTGGTGCCTAGGCCCACCATTCAGTGTAGCAGACAGTGTGGTGCCTATGTCCCACCCTTCAATGTAGCAGACAGTGTGGTTCATATGTCCCAGTGTGGTGCCTATGTCCCAACCTGCTGTGTAGCAGGCAGTGTGGTTCCTATGTCCCACCCTTCAATGTTGCAGACACCATGGTGCCTATGTTCCACCCGTCTGTGTTGCAGACAGTATGGTGCCTATGTCCCATCCTTCATTGTAACAGACAGTGTGGTCCCTATGTCTCACCCTTCAGTGTAGCAGACATTGTGGTGCCTAAGTCCCACCCTTCAGTGTAGCAGATAGTGTGGTGCCCATGTCTCACTATGCAGTGTAGCAGACAGTGTGGTGCCTACGTCCTACCCTTCAGTGTAGCAGATAGTGTGGCGCTTATGTCCCACCCTTCAGTGTAGCAGACACTGTGGTGCCCATGTCTCAACCTTCTGTGTAGCAGACAGTGTGGTGCCTATGTCCCACCCTTCAGTGTAGCAGACAGTGTGGTTCCTATGCCCTACGCTTCAATGTAGCAGACAGTGTGGTGCCTATGTCTCACCCTTCCATGTTGCAGACAGTGTGGTGCCTATGTCCCACCCTTCAGTGTAGCAGACACTGTGGTTCCTAGGTCCCACCCTTCATTGTAGCAGACAGTGTGGTTCATGTGTCCCAACCTTCAGTGTTGCAGATAGTGCGGTGCCTATGTCCCACCCTTCAGTGTAGCATTCAGTGTGGTGCCTATTTCCCAACCTTCAGTGTTGCAGACAGTGTGGTGCCAATGTCCCATCCTTCAGTGTTGCAGACAATGTGGTGCCAATGTCCCACCCTTCAGTGTTGCAGGCAGTGTGGTGCCTATTTCCCAACCTTCAGTGTTGCAGACAGTGTGGTGCCAATGTCCCATCCTTCAGTGTTGCAGACAATGTGGTGCCAATGTCCCAACCTTCAGTGTTACAGACAGTGTGGTGCCAATGTCCCATCCTTCAGTGTTGCAGACACTGTGGTGCCTAGGTTCCACCCTTCATTGTAGCAGACAGTGTGGTTCATATGTCCCAACCTTCAGTGTTGCAGATAGTGCGGTGCCTATGTCCCACCCTTCAGTGTAGCATACAGTGTGGTGCCTATTTCCCAACCTTCAGTGATGCAGACAGTGTGGTGCCAATGTCTCATCCTTCAGTGTTGCAGACAATGTGGTGCCAATGTCCCACCCTTCAGTATTGCAGGCAGTGTGGTGCCAATGTCCCACCCTTCAGTGTTGCAGACAGTGTGGTTCCTATGTTCTACCCTTCAGTGTAGCAGACAGTGTGGTGCCTATGTCCCACCCTTCAGTGTTGCAGACAGTGTGGTGCCAATGTCCCACCCTTCAGTGTTGCAGACAGTGTGGTGCTTATGTCCCACCCTACCGTGTAGCAGACAGTGTGGTGCCTATGTCCCACCCTTCAGTGTAGCAGACACTGTGGTGCCTAGGTCCCACCCTTCATTGTAGCAGACAGTGTGGTTCATATGTCCCACCCTTCAGTGTGGCAGACAGTGTGGTGCCAATGTCCCACCCTTCAGTGTTGCAGACAGTGTGGTGCCTATGTCCCACCCTTCAGTGTTGCAGACAGTGTGGTGCCAATGTCCCACCGTTCAGTGTAGTAGGCAGTGTTGACCCTACGCCAACCATGTAGTGTAGAACATGTTGTGGTACCTATGTCCCAGCTGATTAATGAAAGGGACCCTGGAGAAGAGACTGGGGTCAGTCTGTACAAGAACCTTCCAACTAAAACAAAATTCTGCAGCACCGGTGGTACAGACAATGCTACTGACTGGTTGCAAACAGTGCAAAGACTGTGTCTAACAATAAAATCCTGTCAGTCCCATCCACAGAGGAAAGAGGTGCAGCCCTCAGATGTTGGTCAGAAGTTAGCACTTAGAGTTTCTGTTTCATGATATTTTCTTACTGTTAGCGCTATGGATCCAGTTTCACCAGCCATTTGGATACAAGGGTGCCCTACAATGGCTTAATACAAAACCACAGCCCTGCAGTTCCCTCAACATCAGTAGTGGTGCTTCTGATGAGTTCTCATGAGCCTAGTGCAAGGGGGGCATCCAGGAGAACTTGACTGGCCTTTGAGCATAGAGGATTCGAGACAACGAGCACCATCCTGCAAGCACTTCAACTGCACTACTTGCCTCCCTCATGAGTATCACCCTTGTCCCAAATATATGCTTTCCCTTATCAAGCCTGAACTGTGACAGGATGGCTGAGATGCTGCGTGGATACCCATAAATCAATTCTGGGAGGGAGCAGCAACCTTGACCTCAACCAAGGGTCCATTATTCTGTCCCTGATAATTCAATCTGGGTCATCCCCAATGTGATGTCAGGCTGACTGGTCTCTAGCTGCCTGTGTTCATCCGTGTCCCCTTTCCTCATCCCCTGACTGGTTTGTATATTTAAAAAGATTAGAAACCTTATACAAGAGCACAACTAGAGACATAAAAACATAAAATCTGTCGGCAGATAAGGACCTGATGGCCCACCTAGTGTGCCCTATTTTCCCTACCTACTGTGCCCTACTCAGTCTCCGGTCTCAAACCCCTCCCCCCCCCACCACCACTGCTAAGATGCCTCTGTGTCTATCCCATGCATAATTCTTGAACCCTGTCACCACTTCTGGCCCAACCACCTATGCTGGTAAACTGTTCCATGCATCCACCACTGTCTCCGTGAAGAAGTTCTTCTTCACATTTCCTCTGAGCCTACCCCCTTATAACTTTGTAGCATGGCCCCTTGTCCTTGAGCATATTTGTCTGCGGAAATGCTTCCCTCCTGTACCTTGTTTTTGCCTGTGAGTTATTTGGATGTCTCTACCATATCCCCTCTTTCCCTTCTTTCCTCCAGGGAGTACATGTTAAGTTCCTTGAGCCTTATCCCATAGGGCTTTTAATGCAGGCCATGCATCATTTTGGTTCCCTCCTTTGTACTGCCTCCACCCTCTCTATGTCTTTATGGAGGTGGGTCACTAAAAGCACTGGGGCACCTGGTCATGGAATACTTGTTTGACCATAGTTCCATTGAGGAATAAAAACCTTTTTACTTGCACCAAGCAGTCTGTTGTTTTTAATTGGGAGTGCACATAGAAAATGTTCTTAGGTATTATTACCTCCCTCTTTCTGCTGATGATTCCCTTTCTTGTGCAACCTAGCATCCTTCCAAGCTTCCCCATGGTTTAATCACACTGCTTCGGTACCTTCAGGTTATCAGAAATGATCACCCCCAGGTCCCTTTCCCACTTTGCAACTGATAATACCTCTCCTCCCAGTTGGTATGTGCCCCCGGGTTCTTATGTCCCAAGTTCATTATTTTGCACTTCTTTGCATTAAAACCCAGCTGCCATGCCCTTGACCATTCTTCCAACTTTTCTAGATCACTTCTAATTTTTTCCACTCCTCCCAGTGTGTCTACTCTGTTGCACAGTTTTGTGTCATCTGCAAACAGGCATACTTTCCCTTCCAGCCCTTCTGCATTGTCACTGATGAAGACACTGAAGAGAACCAGCCCTAGTAGTGATCCCTGTGGTACGCCACTGGTCACTTTGCCTACTCTAGAGTGACTGTCATTTACCACCTCCCTCTGACTCCTATTGCCCAGTCAGTATTCCACCCATTTTACTGCCTTAGGACCTACTCCTATGCTTCCCAGCTTGTTTAACAGCCCTTGAGTTTTCACTGCTATGCAGATGATAGCTGTAGATGTCCTTTTTGCCTTGCCAGGATGATGCTGTCTCGGTCTTTAATAACTGTCTAGCCAAGATCCAGAACTGGATAAATGTGAGCTGGCTGCAGTTAAACCCAGAGAAAATTGAGGTGCTGGTTGTGGACCCAGGTCATCGAGAGGCGGGTGTGTTGGCTGGATTGCCTTCGGGTCTATGGCTTGGAGGTATCCAGCTACCTACCTCAGATTGGGTGTAGAACCTGGGTGTTATGTTTGATGACCGCTTGACCCTAAAGTCACAGGTGTCGGCAGTTGTCAAAACCTCTTTTTACCATCTGAGGAATATCACCCAAGTAAAGCACCTGGTTCCTCCCGATGATCTTCCAACTTTGGTCCACGGCTTTATTACCTCCCGCCTTGACTGCTGCAATGCCCTTTACCTTGGGCTACCAGGGGTTGAAATCTGCCTCTTGCAGCTGGTGCAGAATGCGGCAGCCAGTCTTTTGACTGGTATCTCTAGGACCAGTCATATAATGCCTGTGCCACGCAGACTGCACTGGCTGCCAATACAGTGGTGGATCACCTTCAAGGTCAGTTTGCTGACCTATAAGGCCCTACACAATCAGGGACCCAGTTATCTGCAAGATCTCCTTCATCCCTACTGTCCCCCCCCCGCCCTCTTTCCGATCCACTGACGAAGGATTGCTAGAGATTCCCAGGGTCCATTTACAAACATCTGGAGCATGGTCATTTAGTTTTATGACCCCGACCCTGTGGAATTCTCTACCTCATCGGGTGTGAGATTGCCTGACTGTCCAAAGTTTTAAGACCGCCCTGAAAAACGTATCTTTTTAGCCTGGCATTTTCAGATTTTTAAAGCTGATGCTGTATTTATTATTTTAATTTTATATTGTTATTTATTAAACTGTTTGATTGGTATTGTACAGGCACCTTGGTTTTAGAAAGATGTCTTTTTACAAATAAAGAATTGATTAATTGATTGATTTTAAGTGGAACAGTATCGAAGGCCTTGCTAAAATCCAGGTAGGACACGTTGACTGCTCCCCTTTGATCCATTTCCCTGGTCACCCAGTCAAAGAACTCGATCAAGTTTATCTGGCAGGACCTCCCCCCCTGTGAACCCATGCTGCCTCTGATCCTGCAGGTTATTGATAACTAGGTATTCCCCAATTCTTTTCTTTAATAGTGTTTCCATTACCTTGCCTACCACTGACGACAGGCTGACTGACCTATAATTTCCTGCCTCCTCCCTAGTCCTACCTTTGTGGAGTGGGACTACATCTGCCCTCCTCCAGTTCCTTGGTACCTCCCTGTTTTTAATGACATGTTGAAAAGGGCTGTCAGAGGAGCAACTAGCTCCTCTTTCAGTTCCCTCACTATCCCGGGGTGCACCCCCTCTGGCCTCATTGCTTTGTCTACTTTAATCATTGATCATTCCCTAAGCACTCTTTCTTCTGTAAATGGTTTCGTGTCCACTTCCCATCTCTTTATACCCATGCCTGTTTCCTTCCCCCGCCTCTATAAATACTGAACAAATATAGTTGTTAAATAAATTTGCTTTTTGGTGGTCCTCTCTTTCACACTGCACCCTCCTTCACCTTTCAGTCAACTAGACAAAATGCAGTGGCATTGTGACTGATACAGCAAATGTTCCTGAATCTTCCATTTATAACTTGATTATGGCATTCCTAAGGTAACATTTGAAGGTAAGTGTTTAAAAAAAAAAAGGTCCATTTTATTTATCTGTAACCTAGTTCGGTAAGAGAATTGCTTTGGAATTTGGAAACATTTTACTAAGAAGGAAAATAGAAACTGTAATATAACATTATTTTACATTACTTAACAATCATTCTATTTATTTAGTTTTTGTTGACTGGGAAAGGAGTGCTAGACTGCCTATTTTTAACCTCGCCCGGAGCGGGGGGATACAGATACAAACTAGCTGACATTGAATCAATTTAAGTTGTTGGTGGTATTTTTAGTAAATGGGGGGGAACCTGGCCAGGACACCAGGGAAAATCCCCTACTCTTACTGCAGGGGGCACTATCTGCTTCCTGTCGGCGAGGTGATGGATGCAGTCCTGATGGAAGAGGAGGGGGACTCAAGGTCTTTGGACACAACTTTGACGCAGTTTGCTATGGTGGATGATGTAGACTCCTGGTTGCTGAACAGCAACTACAACAGGAGATGGAATGGAAGAAAAAACTACTTAGGGCAATGATGTCGGAGAGTGACCAGAATTTTGTTTAAGAGAAACCAAAATAAGAAGAGGAGTGGAAAAGGAAACAGTTGCCTGCCAGTCCATTAGGATTACCCAAAAAGAAAGTGCACACGGACTCTCCGTCTCAGATTCCTGATGTTCCTACCCCTCTCTCTCACAGTTCTGTATTGGGTGTGACTCAGAACAGCATGCTGGAAACTCCATGGTCTCCGAAGCAAGCTTTGTTGCATGCTGGCTGGATTCAGCAATCGGATGGCACCTGGATCCCGGATCCACAGGTGGCTTTGCCTGGGACTCACTCCAGTACCTGTGTAGATTTGAATGCAACTCCTGGTTTTGTTGCTCTGACCTTTGTTGCTGGGATTTCTCTTTTGGATTCCATGCCTTTGCCTCATAGTGGCAATGTTTCCTAACAGGTATGACAGCTTCTGCTTCTGGTTTGATACATGGCTCTGTGCTTCCTACAGAGGTGCCTTCATCAACTTTCATCAACTCCCTGTACCAGTTCTGCCTCTGCTGCCCCTGTAAGACTATTGCCCCTTCCCCCCAGAACAGTTGCTTGGCTTCTACATCTCTTCCTTTTGGGGCTTCAACACAGCCCAAACCATCAGGTTTTGCCTATTTCATCATCCGGTGGAACTGGCAAACTGTAGGAATGTGGTCCGACTTAGTAATAAGGGTGGTCTGGACCTGTATGCTGACCGTACAGTGACACCCCCACAGCAAAACGCCCACAGTGACACCCTGATGGTGATAGACTTTGCCGTGATGGGTGTTTCACAACTATGGACTTTGCAATGACGGGGGACATGTATCTAACTCCACTGTCTGTGCGACGTGGAGTTAAATATCTAAAGTAGGGGGGATGCGGGGGGTGCAGCCCCCCATACTGCTTTCTACAACTGTGTAGGTCAGTGTCACAGTGTTGTAGGTCATCGTTGTGTCATGTTGGTGTTGGGGATGTCGCCGTGTGTCCATCGCTGTTGGGGGACATCGCGACCAGGGATGTCACTGTGGTGTCATTGAACTGTCTGGACCTCCCCCCCAGACCGGGCCTATGTTGATAAGGTTTTGTTAGAGGATTCCTTACACAATGCCCCATCAGAGGTATTTGCATTGATGCATGCCTCAGGGAGTTTCAATGTGAGTTTCCAGATGATGCAGCTCCTGGAACATTTCTGGGCCAAGTACCATCATTTGAAAGATACGGACCTTTGAACCCCATTCCTGGCTATTCCCCTGACTAAACCTTCCTTTTGTTCCATTATGATTTTATCTTGTAACAAGGGGTGAACATTAATGATATTTCCTCGCTATACACAACAAGGATATTCTCAACTTAGTGGTTACTATGCCAAGGTCTCTCAGTCGGCATAGTAACCATGAGGTTGTGATTAGCCTTGTTGTGTATAGCGAGGCATACACTGTTCTATATAGCGTATGACCAGACATTGCACTTCCACAAAATAAAGCACAAAGCAGACGGGTATTGTTTTCAGCACAGACTGCAACTTTACTAAGTACTTTATGCCAGAAAAACACATTAATTAGTGACTTGAATACAGAAACAAACAAAAAAATGCCCCCAAGCGTGAGTTTGATCGGTTGCCACAGAGACGTCCGCTCTACCATCGCAGTGGCCTGGAGCTGTGGAGACACAAAGCGGGAGCAGGAAGGGAGAAATTACATTAGCTTTTCACTTACTTAACATTCAGTGGCTCCAAACCCTCCTGTTGCTCACTCTAGCAGAGAATCCCAACCACATCGCCACATTCACTCAACGGGGAACACTGAGAAAACTAAAAAAACAAAAAAAAGTGTCGGGTATGTCTTGTTTTTTAAACTGCTACACCCATATGCGTGTGAGTACAGTCTGTTTTTTTTTTAAACATGGATGCAAGTTGTAGGCAAGGGACCGCAGGGCGAGGTAGAATCAACTGCCTACTTGCATTTCAGCTTGCAGTCATGCAGTCAATCTTTTATGACATCTGTAGTGCAGCAGAACGAAAAGTCATTCTGCTGCACTTTGGACATCACTGCTAAAGCAGTGTGGAGTGGTTGTGGGATAACAGATGGACCAGACACCAAACTTCAAGTTCAACACACAATATCTGTGTGATATTTATTCAAAATGCAGAAGATAACCTTCAGCAGTGATATATCTCTTTTTCGGTACTTCAGTGTGTAGCAACAGACTATGCAAGTCTTTCCTCTACTCTTAGCCAGCACCTACTGACTCACTGATCTCTGATCTAATGTATCTGTTGAGATTTAGCCTTCCCTGTGCAGGCCTTGTTTGCTTGGGTGGTGGGGGCTCAAATAAAAAAAAAATTAAAAAAGCTAAAGACAAAGAACCTCAGTGCAGAAGCACTAAAGCAAGGGTTACCCCAAAGGGCATTAACAATAAGCCAAGTTTCAAAGAAACACAACATCACACATACTTACATAATGCAAAACATCATGGGATATATGCAAATCACCATGGAATTTAAGATTTGTTCAGTTTACAGCAATTTACATACATTTTAAATAGCACAACTAACTTAATTTTTATCATACAGTCCCCTAGTAACTTTCTGCCTTTTTTCAAAAACACATAGTGCCATGGTATTTTCAACATTTACAGGTTTTATACACATAAGGTATATACATGAAAGTATTTTATGACATAGTGCCATTGTATACTAAATCCAACAATGAGGAACACAGCCTGTTGTTTTATATCAGCTCGGAGGTCACAACAATAACATTCCTGTACGAGGACCTAAGAGGGAAAAGAAAAATTAAAGAGGACACTATAACATAGTCAAGAAAGGGAAGGGGTTCCCATAGGTGGCCAACCTTATGGACTAGAAACTCTAAAGAACAGATCAGGCTAAGAAATAGAATAACTGTTGCAACAGATTTAAGAAAAGGTCAGTCCTCAAGAGTGGCAGGAGCTCCCTGTCACATATCCCCCACCTTCCTCTCCCAGGAAGGGATGGAGCTTCTACCCATTCATCTTCAGAAGCTCTGTCTCAGGGTCCCTATTAACGATAAACATTCCATCATAAATAGTGGATATCATTCTTTACCCTGAGGCATTAACACATTTCTCAATAGAGACTAATGGTACCTTCCCTGAATTATCTGCTTTTAGGGAAAGTACGTCATATTTTATTGACCAAAATCTGGATGGCTGTAAAGCCCAGTACCACAGAAAGGCTTTCTCTGGGGTGAGTAATTACCTGCTCCAACCCCAGCAGACATGTAAGTTTTAAGCAGGGGCCCAGTCCTAGGTTCAACCCCTCTACATAAACCCCTATATCTCTTGATCCATTCATTTCACTTGCTACTGATATAGACACCTGAGGTTAGATATTCTTTAGGTGTTACCCCAATACAGGTTCCAATCCATTTTCCACCCACCTCCTCCTTGGTAGGTTTCCCCTCAGAAAAGAATAAAACACACGTACCACCTCAGACTCTTAACATATTGCAACATTAGCATCTTTAGCCTGCAGTATACCCCAGTCAATACTGTTAATAGATTTAGCTGCATCAATACAAGAAAAAGTCCCTTCAGCCTCATAGGCTTCTTCTTGCTTACTTGGAGTCTTCAACCCCAGCACAATATCACTAGGCACAGTCTTACTGGGGGTCTCACATTCAAGTTCCATACCTGCATCTTCGACCTCCAAGTAACATCTTAGGATCAAAGCTAACACATGAATATCCTGCTAAGTCAGAGGGTCCTCCTCCAGCTGAGCCCATGAAAAATCCTCCTCCGATTCTTTATCTGAACTGTCTGGCAGGGATCTCTCGAGCATGTGGCATCGGTGTCTTGCCTCTCTGCCTGGTCGGTCTTCCTTGACCCCATGGTAGTTCCTCATCCCTTTGCATCTCTTCACCATCTTCAGGCTTGGCCTTCCTCTGAGCTCCCAGATCTAGTCCAGGCAGCAGCTTCTTTCCATCTGTCAGCCATGGTTCTGGTCAGAACTCCATGGACTGCCTTCTCCGGGTTCTCCTCTGGCAACTCCTGATGCATCAGTCCACCTGGGATATCTGGGTGATATTCACCAGAAAATGTCCCTCATCAGCCAGTCCAGATGCTTTCAGCAAGTTATCCTACTGCTGACACCAAGTCTGTGGAGAGGTTGTGGGATAACAGATGGGCCAGATACCAAACTTCAAGTTCAACACACAATCTCTGCGTGATATTTATTCAAAATGCAGGAGCTAGCCTTCAGAAATGGCATATCCCTTCTTCAGTACATCAGTTTGTAGCAACAGACTATGCAAGTCTTTCCTCTACTCTTAGCCAACACCTACTAAATCATTGATCTCTGATCTAACTTATCTGTTGAGATTTAGCCTCCCCTATGCGAGCCTTGTTTGCTTGGGTTGGGGGGGGCTCAAATTGAAAAAAAAAAACAAGCTAAAGACAAAGAACCTCAGTGCATAAGCACTGAAGCAAATGTTACCTCAAAGGGCATTGACAATAAGTCAGGTTTCAAAGAAACACAACATCACACATACTTACATAATGCAAAGCATCATGGGTTATATGCAAATCGGCATGACATTTCAGACTTATTCAGTTTACAGCAATTTACATGCATTTTAAAAAGCACAACTAACTTAATTTTTATCATACAGTCCCCTAGTAACTTTTTACCTTGATCAAAAACACCTAGTGCCATGGTATTTTCAACATTTACAGGTTTTATACACATAAGGTATATACATGAAAGTATTTTATGACATAGTGCCATTGCATACTAAATCCAACAATGAGGAACACAGCTTGTTGTTTTATATCAGCTCGGAGGTCACAAAAATTAAAAAGGACACTATAGCATAGTCAAGAAAGGGAAGGGGCGCCCATAGGTGGCCAATCTTATGGACTAGAAATTGTAAAGAATAGATTAGGCTAAGAAATAGAAGAATTGTTGTGACAGATTTAAGAAAAGGTTTGTCCTCATGAGTGGCAGGAGCTCCCTGTAACAAGCAGGACAACGTTTTACAACTCTCCTAATTCTAGCGGTAATGATGTCTGGCCATACACTATATATTGTCCTTGGATCCCCTGTTACATCTGTTGAATTTGACTCCAAGAGTTAGTGTTTTTTCCCCTTTCCCCTCCTCCCCACAAGTCATTATGATTGCTTGTTTGGATAACTTACGTATTTGTCTGTCAGATGACAGCTCTCGTGACATAGTAGGGCATGTCCTCTGATTTCTTTTCTGTAATCACCAGGGCATTGATTAATTTTCAGAAAAGTATCTTTGTTTTCATTAGGCCAACCAGTTCTCACTGTCTTAATATAGTAGGGATTTCTATTACTTGAGAACCCTGTAAAATTTTAGGGGGTTATTTTGGTCCAGGTGATGTGGCTCAGCTGAACTGGGAAAAGCACATGGAGATTGAATTTCACAAAAGTGCTAGCTGGAAGCTTTGGAAAATGGGAAAAAAGAAACATGTTTTTCTTAATTAAGTCATGTTTGATCCCAGTGTTTTTACATCTTAGTTATGTTTATCCCACCCACCCGCACACCCCCAGAAGTTTGGAGGTCCTAATATATAGTCGTTTTTTAATGTCTCTGGGGCAGTAGGCTTAATCCAGTAAGACATGGAGTCACTTATTTGACTATATTTTCTGAGGGTTTATGGATGTTAAATCTGATAGTTTTCTTCTTTTAGTATATTTATTCTAACCTGTAACCCTTGTTGTTATCCACCTATAAGGTCCAGACATTTTGGGCGTGATCATCTCTCAGATTTTTTGACTGAATGCAGTACCGATTCCATTATTCATAAAAATAAATGCTGTACAGTTGTCACCTTCATTTGGAACCTGCTTTGACAAATTAAAACAATGGGGATTACGGTCCCATTCAATTTCTACATTGACCCATAAAGGCATTTTTTGACTTGGTGGTGAGCTCTAACTTTTACGATCAACCTATTTTTTCTGTCTTACCTTCCCAAGACAGGATCTCAGTGGGGCATTTGTTGACTGACAAAAGACTCCCCATGCAATGTGGGGTATTGTGTGGTTCTGTGCCCATAAGAAGTTGAATGTAAAAGGGAACCTAAAGCACAAGGATATGTCAGTAGGATATTGTCCCAGACCTACCTGTTCAGGGATGGTGAAGACAATTGAACATTTGTAGTTTCTTTGTCCTTTTATTCAGAAATTTTGATCACAAGTGCTTGAGCGCTAGAAGAACCCCTTTTTTTAGAATGTATCCCCAGATATTCTTTTCTGGGGATTTTTTCCCATTCGTTGGCATCATTATTATATGAGTAGTCTTCCATTACTTTTTTCTTGCTTTCTTGCTTTGTTTATTGGATATGGCAAATGTGATGCTGATTGGTGCTTCAGCAACAATTGATTTCTCCTACAGAACTTTTACATACTTTTATAACTGATATTGGCTGCATTCAGTACAGATAATTTAAATCTGTTTCTCCAGAGTTATTTTAAGAAAGGTGGGGCTCTTTCCAGTAGTTGAGATAACATTATTTCTAGTGTATTGTATTCTTTTGTTTTCCCTTTTTTGCTGGACGTTTCCTGATTTTGTTGCACTTCTCTGTTTTTTTGATGAAAGTTGTTTGTCTTTGTTGAATGTTTAATAAAAAAAATTCCCCTACTCTTGGGAGGGGCGCTGTTGGCTGCCATTCCAAGATGGAGGTTTCTGCTTCGGGTGAGGAGGAGGTGAGGCGGGAGGCTGGTGAGTTGTTCTCCCTCCCAGTTTCTGCTAATTCTAGCCAGGAGAATACAGGCATTCCTGTAAAACATTCAGATTTTTCTATTTCATAGCACACACCTGAGCAGAATGATTTAGCACCAGTGTGTATGACTGAATCGATAGTATCAGACATTAAGGAAATGGTGGATCAGTTGGAGACCGGAATGAAAGAGAAAAGATTGCAGCTCACTAACCTGCTTTCTGAAGAAGAGGACCAATACGAAAAAAGAAAACTTGCTGGGCAAACTCCTGTGACTGAAACTGAGAATGCTTTGTCTGCTCAACCCTTAGTTGTGGAACACAATACTTGGCTGACTGGAGAAAATGCCATGGAGCTGCCTAAAATAAACAAACAGCTGGCAGGAGATAAAAGAAACCTGCTGGCAGTACACAACCAGCTCATAGAAGCTTTTCAGCTGTCCTCACAGCAAACGATCACATCTACCTCACAATGGTCCCCAGAGAAAGCACTATCAGAGGCAGAGTGGATTAAAAACCCAGACAGCAGGTGGGTCCCGGATCTTACTTGGACTGCATCACAGCTTTTGCAATCATCTGAAACATGGACCCAGTGTTTACCCCAGTCACCATCTGATCTTCATAGTACTACTGTTGGGGATATTGTCAGGCTCGAATGGACACCCTCTGACTTTGTTATTATGATCTAATAAACCCTTAGTTACCTGCAGGGAAATGCAACCCTTTGGGGAATGTCATGAGATCAGTACACCATAACAAAACATACAATACCCCTCTTACAGATTCTAGAACTAAAGAATGGATAATAAAAAGAAACAGAAGTGGTTATAAAAGAAACATAAGGTTCTTTTATTGTCCTACCAGCTTGTCTTTAGGACAGTCATTATACATTGCAAACTAATTATATAACATATGCACCCAGGAGTCTGGAGCACTCAAACACTGCAGTGTCATGCAGGGTCTGCCTGCATTTTCCATGGAGAGGCAAGGGGTTTTACACCCTGATAACATCTAGTCTGGTTATAGAGAACCAGCTCATGTGTGCACAGATGAGCACACTTACTATTACTTTTATAAAAAATCTCTGGTCATTGCATGCATCTACCTCTCAACGAAAATGGCCAAAGATGGTCTAATTAAACTACTAGGGTCCTTGGCTGCCATTAACAACAACTGTGAACTCATCATGACTGGGGACTTCAACATCAATTGGCTTAGTAATGAATTGACCAACCAGAAGTATACCATAGCCAGTTCCCTCCTCATGCAATTAGTCACGAAGCCTACTAGAATGAACCATAAGACCAGTATGCACACGTTCCTGGACTGGCTCCTTGCAAGCTCACCTGACAGGATTACCGATGTCTTGGTACTACCGGATTCGCTAAGCGATCACTCCCTTATCACCTGTCTGTGGTCCAATAAATTAAAAAAAGTGCCACCTGTCTTTGTGAACAGCAGAATTCTCAGGAAGGGGCAGCTCTCAGCTTTCAAAGAGGTGCTTTCTCAGACTGATTGGTCTCGCCTTAAGGTACTGCATGACCTTGACATAACACTCTAGTACTTTATTGATAACTTTAATAGCATTTGTGACAGATTTGCTCTGTTCAAAAAAAGAAAAACACGTGGCCATAACAATGGATGGATTACTAGTGACCTTCTTGATCACATGAGGGCAAGGGACAACCTTTGGTATCAAGCCAGGGCCTCTGGTAAGCTCAGTGACCTTCAAAGAAACAGGGCAGCTAGAAACAAATGCACACATCTCATCAGGAACACTAAGGCTGATTTCTACAAGGATCAATTGGAAAGAACCTGGGGTGATGGGAGGGGGTTTTGGGACAATAGAAAGGCACTCACAGAGAAGGACGACAAAACACAGCCATCACTGCTAAACATTAATGGCACAAATACCATGGACCCCCACACCATTGCCAAAGAGTTCAACTCCACCTTCACGGATCCTTAGCTCTGTTCTACTGGCTGAATACCTCAAACCTATCAAAGCTGATAATAGGCGCCCACCGGACATCAACTCGCACCCTCAGTTTTACTTCAAGAGAGTCACTGTCAAAGAAGCACTGGGTTATGTTAAAAAGGTCCTGGGAAAAACCAGAATGGGGTCTGACAACATTGACATGAAACTGCTGGTGCTGGCAGCCAATGAAGTCATCGCTCTCATCACTACAATTTTCAATAAATCCCTCTAGCTCACCAAATTCCCTTCTCCTTGGAAACAAGCGCTGGTGACCCCGGTGCATAAGGGAGGTGATAGGTCACTGACTGCAAACTACAGGCCCATCTCTATCCTCTCCCCCCTCTCTAAAGCACTGGAAAGGATTGTGGCAGACCAGTTTACAGACTATATTCACAAATACCAGCTGCAATGTCCCCAGCAGCACAGCTTTAGGAAACTCCACAGCACGGACACTGCACTGGTGGATTTCACTGAGTATGTCCATAAGGCATTGGATGAGGGACAACTGGTTGGGTCCATCTTCACTGACCTAACAAAGGCATTCGACACAGTCTGCCACCCACTCCTCTTGTCTCAACTGCATGCCCTTGGTGTTTCCCCAAATGCCACTCTATGGTTCCACGACTACCTAACCTCCCGGTCTCAAAGGGTCAAGGTAGGTCACTCCATATCTGCATCCAAGGAAGTCTCGCTAGGGATGCCTTAAGGGTCCATCCTGGGTCCACTGTTCTTCAGCATGTTCCTGAATGACCTACCCGATGCCTGCACTAGCAAAGTTACTGTTAAGTTACTGGAGGGGGTGCAGCGCAGAGCGACAAAGATGATTAAGGGGCTGGGGGACTTATCATATGAGAGGAGGTTGAAGGAGTTGAACATGTACTCACTGGAGGAGAGGAGAGACAGGGGTGACATGATTGAAACCTTTAAATACATGAAAGGAATAAACAAGACAGGTACAGAGGGGCTGTTCAAAGTAAGGGAGAGGAGGGACACCAGGGGCCATGATATGAGACTGGAGCGAGGAAGGTTCAGGAGGAGATGAGGAGATACTTTTTACAGAGAGGGTGGTGGCTGGGTGAAATGAGTTACCTGCTGAAGTGGTATGCAGTAGAACAGTGGACTGCTTCAAACGAGGATGGGACAGGACAAGGGGGAGGGTTAATGAAGGGGAAGGGTGGAAGGGAGGGGCAGCTGCAGAATAAGGGGTGCTAGCTGCATATTCGAGCAGACTTGATAGACCTCTAGGCCTTTATCTGCTGGCAAATTTCGTATGTTTGTATATGTTCAGCACATTGGTGGTGAAAGCTGTGAACACTAAATTAGGGATCCTATTTAGGCACAAGAAAAGCCTAACTGCTGAAGCCCTCTGGCTCTCAGTCTCCAGCTCTGTCCTCTCATTGGTCGACTACGGGCTGGTGGTTTATGGCACTGCCACTGATACAGCCCTCAAAAGGGTTGCCACTGCCCTTAACAAGGCTTGCAGACTATTGCTAAATGCTGACCGCTTCACGCACACTTGTGCCCTGCATGGTCTGGCCCAGATAGTACCACTTCAATGCAGAATCAGATACCAAACTTACCTGCTAGGGAGAAAGGCCATGCTCTCCCTAACCTCTACCTGCATTGTAGACCTGGTAAAGGAAGCAAGCTCCAAATACAACACACAAAGAACAGTGACAACACAGCTTGATGTCCCATTTCGTAGAACTTCCCTAGGACAAAGATCTTTCATGTACCGAGCTCCACTATAGCTAAATGAGATCCCTGCTGCAGCTCCTAATACAACAAATGTTCAGTCCTTTAAAAGAGAACTGAAGCAATACCTGCTGAACTCAAATGCCTGCAACTGCCTTACCTGAATCCATATCTTCAACCTGGATACCCGCTCTTAAACACCTCTTGACTCCCTTACCCGAGTCCATATCCTCAACCCGGGTACCCCCCTCATCTGTCTGATCTTTTCTACTGTTCTACCTACTATGGACCCCCTCCTGCCATCCCTTGCCACACCCCCCAAGCTCTCTCCAACTCCCTCCCCTCCGTACCCCCAACACCTCCCCTTTCTACCCACTCTCCCTGCTAAATATTCTCCTTCTCTCAGTCCCTTTCTCTCTCTCTCTCTAATCTACCACTCATTTGCACTCTCCCCCCTTTCTCTCTCCTACCCTTTCCAATACTCTACCTTGGCAGGCCCCCCTGAGGCAGCTATGCCATACGTTGCTAATTGGGAATCTCTTCCCGCTTTTTAATTTCAGTTGTCTAGGTAATGAGTTACTCAAATGTATTATTTATGTATATTCTGTATTACATAGCAATCTTATGTTTTGTGTTAACTGTCAAGTTTTTGTTATGTCTGTGCTGTTTTACATCCTGACGTGGAACCTTTGTAAAAGAGTGTATACTCAAAGGTTGTATCCGAATTACCAAATAAATAAAAAATAAATAAAATAAATAAATTCGGTGGGCTGATGGGGTATTATCTTAGTTACCCTTTTGGTTGCTACCTTTTGTAGGATTTCAGTCATAAGAATACGCTTATACCCAAATACGTATTCTTATGGATTATACATTTTGTAATATATCGTCATGTCCTCTAAAAGGTCCATTCATAATTATTGCTGAGGCTAGCATATGACACCTTGGCAGTAGGGAACACTCCTGGTACATCAGTCATTATATTTCTGATATTATCGCCACAAAATAGCAGTGCAGTTCTAGCCTAGAATATAATTTACGGTGTTTTGTCTCCTCCCTACAGGATCATATGTAGGGTAAAGGCCGTGCTTCAGAAGCAGTGCGTTTCATAACTTGTGTCTAGATTCTATGCAAAAATAATTATGTAGCCTTATGTGTATGTGTAAACCTTATACTAATCTAATATGTAAGCCACTCACTTCATGTATGTGTCCCTAGCTGTGTGTGTGTGTGTGTGCGTGTGCGTACGTGCGTGTGTGTGTGTGTGTATGTGTTTCCAAGCATGATGTTCTTGTATCTAAGTGTCCTCATGATCATGGCGTGCCTGATACCCATCATGTACGTGCAGGTAAGAATGGCATCACATGTGTACATCATGTGCATGAAAGTGAGCATATGATGTCTCCTTTGTGCATATGTCATATGTGGGTGTGTGGGTGAGCATGTGTACTGTGTGTAACGGCCACGTCATGTCTTGTGCATGTCATGTGTTATTAAGTATCTAATCGTGACACATTTTGGAGTACGTCATGTGCATGTGGGTAAGTATATGACATATTATAGACTACATCATTGTGTGTGGGTAGGCCACTTCTACACTACTGTCCATCTGCAAGATAATATACAGCAAAAAGGTTTGTCCTCAGATCTGGCTGCAGCCAGTCCTGGATGGCTGACCCCACAGGTGAACCAGAGAACAAGTCAGTGGATGATTTCATTAATAATGACAAAACACTGCAGCGGGGATGGGGGGGGGGCATGAAAAAGAGAAAGAGGTGACTACAGTTTCCTTCAGCTGCATTGTTCCAAATGGCAGCATATGTCAAACCACAACTTTGCCTTCAGTGGAGGATTGCTCTGTAGCAGACTTTAGGATTGCATCTACTATTTCTGCCATAATTACTAATGGAGAACTTAACATTTATGACCCCAGTGTATGTCCTGCTGGACAAGAGACTTCCTGTTCTGTTGGTCACCCTGGGACAGAAATTCACCATGACCAAGATTCTGATAGCTCAGTTTCAGAGATGGATCAGCAGCCTACATGTAGCTCCCCACCAGGCAGTCCTAAATTTTATGATTTTTTCAAGAAGAGACCTGAGCCTCTGCCCAGGAAAATGCTGTGCGTTTGCGGTACAGAGGAGGCACGTCTGATAGACCAGACAGTGTCTTTGTGAGAAAAACCTTCCTGAAGGACTCCATGGGTTTTATATCCTCAGAAGTATTTACCCTGATTCATATATCAGGTGAAGATAATTTCAACATATGTTTTAATACGACTACTGGATTGGAATGTTTATGGAGCCTATATGAAAAGCTGAAATCGACTCCCTTATGGATTCCCTTCATTGCTATTCCACTTACTAAGCCTATGGTGAAAACTGTGACTGTTATGTTCCGAAATGAACGCATCAGTGTTGGGGGCATTTATTATTGGTTAAGCCAATGGTGTGATTTATTGGGCCCACTGGAAGCCATTATTGATTCACAATTTTTCTGGACAGGAGGGTTGAAATTCAAAGTCCATTTATGCCATAATACTCATGGGATCTGTCATCTCCCTAACGTTTTTGTTTTAGGCCAAGACAGAGGAGTCTGTTTTTATGCAGGCCAACCTAAAGCCTGCTATAAATTTATTTATTTTATTTTTCTTTTATTTAGTTTTGTTGACCGGGTAAGTGCACTAGACAAATCCTGCCTATTTTCAGGCACGACCCGGGGGAGGGGGAATATGGGGACAGGACTCATTTATCCAGTGTCTGTGATAAACTGCACTGTGGGTTCTGTGGAGAATTTGGACACATTAGTTTGACTTGCCAGAATGCAATCTTTGTGAAGAACAAGGCCATATCTTTTGGGACTGTCCCTGGGCATCCAGTACCAGAATAACTCAATTTAACCAGGATGATCTGGTGCAGGCAGTCCAAAGATCTAGTTCTGTAATTAGGCCCACTTCAAGTCCACCTCCCCCAGCTGCACACAGCAATGTGCAGCACCCTCAAGCGGTGCCCAGTCATCAACCAGATCACCGAACCAGCTCACAACTGCATGCCCAGGAGGTTATGCATCCCAAACCAGCACCCAGGAAGAAACAACCTGGACAACCGCCGAAGGTGCAGTTGTTTACAGCAGAAAAGTCCAGGGAGGAACGGGCCTGTCTACATGAAAACCTACCTGAAGAGACCCCTGCAATATCTCATTCACAAGTCAAAGCCCTCTCTCCTGGAGAAGGCGTAAGTATGCCCCGTCCACCAACAATCTTGTCAAAACCACAAAGGCACAATACCAGACTTTATATGCTTTCACACAGTTTGTCAAAGATTTCACTCGGTAACAAGTTTGAGGTACTGCAGAAAAAAAAGAACTGGGGTGATTCAGAATTTGAAGATCTAGATTCAGAAGCGTCTTCCCACTCTTTGCCACCTGTGGAACTGAAGCAGCCTGAACGTAAGAGGAAGAAAAGGAAAAAACTTTAGGCCCGACCTGGTGGATGGGGTTGGGGGGTGAGGGAGAGTTAACCTGATTATGGAATATTTGCGTTTTTTTCTTTTTTTTCTTTTTATAATTCAGTATTCTTTATTAAATTTAACCACGGCAAATCAATAACAGTGATATCCTTATTCCAGAGCTTTTTTGAACATCAAGTAAAAAGAAACAAAGGACCTCCACTAAACCAATGAGTATCCATTAGTCAAGTGTTAAAACTAGAAAATATAAACAGACTGATTTTCCTTCCCCCCTCCCCAATCATGTGGTGCATATCGAACTATTCACTAAATACTCCAGGTACCAGGGGCTAAGTAAACCACCTATAAAGCAACATGTACATAGTCTATTGAGTTCACGGATGGCAGACAGAGCAGAGGGAAAGCATGTTTGGTGCAGAGGGGCCCGCAGCTTGTCATTTTACTTAGTGCCTCCTTAATAACAAGGCATCTAACATACCCCACTTTTTCCTAAAGGAGGATAAGCGTCTGTTCACCTGTGCTATGAGGTTCTCCCACTCGAAGGGCGAAGGTCATCTCATGTAACCATTCCGTATAAGTTAATACGGAGCGGTCTTTCCAATGTCTAAGTATAATTTTTTAACTGCCATGGATATTAGTGCCATGTGGTATCTCTTCTCCTTCACCTGTATCTCCGAATAATCACCCAAAATACAGATTTTAGGAGAAAAGAGACCTTGTAGTCCTTCTTTTCTTTTTAAGACATGGAACAATTGAAAGTAGCCTCCTTAATTGTCTGTAGTATTAAGACCCCTCGTAGACAAAACGCCATTTTTCTTTGTTATATCAGGAGAATTTTGACATCATTTATTTACAAGAAACCTGGATGGCCATCATTACTGGCTTAAGGAACATATGGAAGGATTGGTGGCGGAGTCCCTCTTTTTGGTCTTTTGGGGACGACAAGGCAGATGGTGCAGGAATACTATTTAGAGGGTCCTTGTTTAAGGTCAGTAGATTGGTGGGATTTTTCCTGGAAGGGCATTACTTTTGGATATCAAATGGCAGAAAAGGAGATTCTGATGTATTAATCTTTATGCTTCGCAAATCAAAATGGAACTTATTTCAATTTTAGATTTAGTGAAACCTTTTTTTGACTATGTCACAACATATTATTTTTGGAGGTAACTTCACTTGTTTCTTGGATTTCTCGATCAGGTATGAAAGCAGAAAAAAATATATTGTGATTCTCTAGTTTTGCAGAAAGTCATTGGTACTGCTGGATTAACAGATAGTTATAGAACCGTGCATCCTTCAGGGGGCAGTACTTATCTTAGGGGGAATCTGCATTCTAGAACTGACTTTATTTTTCTTTCACCAAATCTAAATGCACGTCAGATGCAAAAACTATGCCAACTGAGTTTTCTGAGCATGAGGTATTGTATATTACAGTCAATAGTCAGTCTACCTGTCCTCCATTTTCAACTAGATGGAGATTAAACGTAGCCTCTTTACAGTCTCCTGAACTCACATGGGAAATTAAGCTTGTTTTGCAAGAAAGAAAATCTGTACTATGTCTTTTTTTTTTATTTTTTTTTATTGTCTATTTTTGCACTGACCCGAGGAACTCTCTCGGCATCCTCCAGTGCCCGCAGCTCTACCTCCATGCCTGAGAGGCCTCCAAGTCCTGGCATCAGCCTGGCTATCCCCCGGCTCTGAGCCCATGAGGTAGGGCCGCCCTATCCACCCAGGGTGCTCTATCTTGAATTCAGGTTGGGCTAGGTTTGGCCCAGGAGAGGAAGGCAACCAGCGGTGGAGTGTGGCTAGGTAGATGGAGGTGCTGTTGCCTATCCTCGAGGTCGGGGATTTTCTATGTATAGGTTCCCCTGGGAGTGCAGCGTGCAGTGACGTCTGTGCAACACTGCCTGCAGACATCTGCCGCACTCCCGCCCCGTCGTTCTGGCTGGCGATCCTGCAATACCCCTGATCTCCATCGGGGGTCACGAGGACATCAAGCAGCCCCAGGATCTCTCCCCAGGAAGAGGAGAGCCATCTTCCAGATGCTCAATCCTCCCCCCTCCGCCGACCCCCAGCTCCCTGAGTCCATCTCGGAACCTGGGTCGCCGGCGTGGCTCGAGGTGTGGCGTCCAGGGTTCCAACCCTCAGCGCCACTGGGCCAGCTTGTACTATGTCTTTATGACACTATAGAGCAATAGTTCTTAGACTTTGTCACAGTGAGCCTCCCTAAATCCATGGAAAACATTTTGATCCTACCCAAAAACTGAAATAATCTTGGGCCTCCCCAAAGAAAAATAACATACTGCACTTTGGCAGTACACCATGAATAAATTGAAACTCATTTGAGTACTTGGCTCACATTCAGTTATTTGTCTTATACTAATGTGGAACCTTTGGAAAAGAGCTCCTGTGCTCAAAGGTGTTATCTGAATAACAAATAAATAAAATAAATATTATTATTAAGCTTATTGTAATCCCCCCCCCACCCCACTCCACAGGCCAGCCTACTTGCTCCACTATTTTCATTCTTAAACCATTGTTACCCTTTGTTGCAGTACCTTCATGGGTCAGACTACTTTCTCTGTTTCCTCTCTATATGAAATAACCTTCCTACATACTTTGCCTCTCCACCTCCTTCCCTGCTCCTAAGCAACTTCTCTGGGATTACTTTTCTCCTTCCTGCTTTTGCTCTTAGCACTTCTATGCTCAACCCTTGTATTTGGGCTGTTCTACCATCAGTCTACAAATTGATCAATTACCACCACTCATTATTAGTTTATTGTTCATATTATTTGCACTATTGTTCATTGTGTATTTCTTGATCGTTTTGCAGTTACTTTTTGAAATGTATTCACTCCCTACCCTTCCCCGGGTACACCTGAAATGGGCCTTGGCTCATTCACCTTCCCTTGTCACCTATTAGTAAATAAATACATAAAATTCACCTACTATTATCCTCTTTCAGTTTGCTTCATCTCTTCACACAAAATATATAAAACTCAAAATTTAAATACAATACTCTTTCAGTCTTGCTTGAGCCTCCCCTGGAACAGTTTGGGTCCTCCCAAGGGAGGCTGGCCTCACAATTTGAGAACTCCTGCTATAGAGCAATTGTGGGAAGATACTAACTAAAAAAAAAAAACACGTTTTCAACAGTTTGGATGGAAAAAGCAGAAATCTGATTATTTTAAGTATCTCATGCTACATAAACAGTCACAACATTTAATTTCACTGACTAATGAGGGCAGTGGGAATTATGCTAACCAAATGCAAAATAAAAAATGCAATGATATCAATATAACAGAGCAGCTTTATGAGAAGCTGAATTAAAATATGGCACTCAAAGAACCCTATATAATGATCCTTGTTCAGCTTGTAAGGACAGTGTGGAGGCTTCCTGCATAAACACACTATTAAATCAATCGGAACAGAAATCTGTGACCCAGTTAGTATTTCAGGAATCATTGATCATGGGCTCCTTTAGTCTCATCAGATATCGATTCCTTTTTCCCCACATCTGTACCAGCTCTTTCTCAAATGGAACAATCTAAGTTAATTGCTCCCATTACTAATGCAGACCTTCTAGGAACTATCATATCCTTAAACAAACATTTGTCAATGCCGAATGTTGTCGTGCTGGCATTGGCTTTGATAGTGCAGTGCGGAAACACAGTTTGGGCAGGATGTGAAAAATGACAGCTGTAGTGTTCATAAGGAGGTGTAAGAAAATGGCAGTGTTGAAAATGTGGCATGTAAAAATTGCAAATTTGCGAAGTTACAAGGGTGCGTGGGAAATGCGCAATGCACGGTTGTAACACAGTCATTTTATGGACTTTCGGCACCAAATTTTCAACATAGGCATTTTAGCACCTCTGCTCATGTACAGTGTCACTGTCATTCTCCACCTGCCCCAAAAGTGATTTCGCGCCGCGATACTGCGCTATTCTCGCGGACGTCACGAAAACACATTTGTGGGACATGTAAAATGACAACTGTATTGTTCATCAAGAGGTGTGGAAAATGCCAATAGTGAAAATCCAGAGTGAAAATATTACAAATGCACATTCTGACGTGCGTGCAGCTGCACAACACGCTCATAACACAGTTATTTTATAGATATCGTTACCAAATTTTCAACATAGGCATTTTAGGACCTCTGCTCGTGAACAGTATCACTGTCATTTTCGTAATCTGCCTCAAACACTGATTTCCCACAGCGACCGCGCTATTGTGCGCCGGAAGTGCGGAAACACATTCCGGCCAGGATATGAAAAATGACAGCTGTACTGTTCACAAGGAGGTGTAGAAAAATGACAATGTTGAAAATCTGGTGTGAAAATATTGTGAATTTGTGAACTTACGAGCATGCGTAGCAACTGCACAGTGCATGCTCATAAAATAACCATTTTTTGGATTTTTTCCACCAAATTTCAACATAGAATTTTTGAGAGCCGACCTCATGAACACTTCCACTGTCCTTGCGTTAATTGGTCCTGAAAGGTGATTCTGCACAGTGACTATGAAATCACCTTTTGGGAACGATTAACATCATAACAGTGACAGAATTCATGAGGAGGGGTCCCAAAAACCCCATGTTGAAAATTTGGTGCAAAAATTCCAAAAAGTGCCTGAGATATGCATCAAAGTTGAAAAAACCCTATGTATTACATTATACAGCTTACCGGCATTTCCTCAGTTCGCAGTTGGCTTTGAAGAGTGCAGAAGAGTTCCCGGTCCACTGAAGATGGTCGCGCTGAACTCTGGAGGTAAGTATGGGGTGAGGGGGGTGTGGGGAGGCAGGGTGCGCAGTGGGTAGGTGCGGGTGGTGGGTAGGGAGACAACGAGGGACCGTATTCTGTTTTCAGGTGTAAAAAAAAAACATTGCGGACGGTTTTCTTTTGTTACAGGTTTTTTTTGGGGAGGGGGATACAGTAGCCGATGGGGGATTGGGCACCCCCGTCGGCAAATAGGGAGTGGGGGACACTAGCTGAGGGGGATTGGGCAGCCCCTCAGCACAGAAGAAGGGGGGATGTCATGCCGACAAGGAGTGGGCTCCCCCATCAGCACATTAAAATAGGAAAGGGGGTAACGGATGCTGACAAGGATTGGGCACCCCCGTCAGCAAACAACGAAAGTGGGGGGGGTGCATGCCCCTGAAGTTGGCAGTTTAGCAGCCACTGTGCCACCATGTTTGTAGCGGTGAAGCACGTAGGAAGGTCCACTGCACGTGACGAGCTTTGCTCGCATTGTAGCGGACCTTTCCTTAGATGTGCTCGCTGCATTAGCTATGCATGGTATGACACTGGCATGCTGGCTGATTGGGGAATGAGGGACGCACCTACTGGTGCATGCCCTGCATTTGCCCAACAGCGACCGCGACGTCAAATCTCCACTGCCGCAAGATGTTGGCTGCGCAAGTGCTCCAACATAAAAATGGATCTTCACCAGGGTGGGATGGTCTGTCTCATGTTTTTTTATAAAATGTTTGCTGACGAATTGGCTGATTGTTTAATAGCTGTTTTCGATAATATTTTACAGCCACTCAAATTTTCATCCACTTTTTCAGAAGGGCTTTTAATTTTCTCGATAAACCTGGGGATAAAGGACTGCTGGACAACTGGAGACCCTTCTGTTTACTTAACTCCGATTGCAAAATATTGACCAAAATATCATGAATAAGACTGATGCAGGTTGTACCAACTATCATTCATCCAGCCCAAACCTGCTCCGTACCATCACAAAGCTTCCAGGATCATTTTTTTTTTTTACACTTGTTTATTTATTTTACTTATTTATATCAAGTCTTGGAATTACAACCCTTTGAGTCAGGGACTCGTTTGCAAAGACTCCACGTCATACATAGAATGAAGACGGATATAGAGTAGGCTATATTACAGTGACTAAGTACAGAGACAGTAATGGTTAATACATACGTAGAGCAACACCAAAGGGGTGAAACAGCAAATCATATATTATATTTATATATTACCCGTGGTGTTAAAGAATTCTGTATTGTTATGAACCACTCCAGTTATTTGTTATCACTTGACCAAACTAAAGCTTTTGACAGGGTTAGTCATGGGTATCTGTTTGTTTTCTGGATAAAGACTCTGTATGAGTCAGCATCCATGGCATCCTATAGCACAGGGAGAGTGGGAAAAGATATGCAGGTTAAAGTAGGTGTAAGACAAGGATGCCCTCTTAGTCCCTTGCTTTATGTTTTTGCCTTGAGCCCTGTTATCCGGCGTATTGCTGAACATCCAAAAATTCCTGGTCCTTAGGGGATGGTTCCCTTAAAATTCTCACTTATGCAGATGATAGCTATGTCAAAGATAAACGTAGTGGGGTTCAGGTAGTCAGCGCTTTAATGCATTTTCCCTCATCTCTGGTACATCTTTACATTTTCAGAAAAAGTACTGAAATCAGATTCAGTAATACTACTTTGGGAGAATCTCAGATAGTGGATATTTCCATAGTACAGGGGTCCATCAAGTTTCTTGGCATGAGATTTGGTGGCAGAGACATTGCCACTTTAAATTGGTCTGAGAAATTAGCCATTTGTGCAGCAAAAGTACAGAGATGGAAGAGCTTTATTTTTTTTTTTAATTTAAAAGAGTGTGTACTATTAATTCATAATTCCAGTCCTTCTATATGTCTATTATAGTTTCCCTTTACTGACTCACTTGGTAACAACTGTATACAATATCTTTTTCCAAATGCTTTGGGGAAGTCATCTTAACCCCTTTACACTAGAATTCACATATCTACATAAACAAAAAGGAGGTTTTTTTTTTAGTTGTTTAACCAGGTATAGCACACTAAGCTGAAAGCCTTTTTTACAGGAGCAATCTAGGAGCACAAGGAGGTTAAGTGACTTGCTCAGGGTCACACAGTATGCAAGTGTAAGCTGTGGGATTCAAATCCAGGTCTGATCTGCGGGATGTCACCAGATTTGAAGCTCAGAGCCTTAGACCACTGCGCTATACTGCCTCCTCAACATGCCTCATCCTGTAGTGTTTTTTCATACCTTATTTTGGTCTACCACAGTAAACTCAGCCTTACAGCCCCAGTTTTCTAGAACAAATGCATGGCTGTAATATCAATTTGATGAGTTTTTGCATAGGTGGCAGGAAGTATCAATTAAACTCATACAAAAAGTGTTGTTCTGAAATTTTTTACACCAGCTCTCCAAAAACCTAATCAGTGGAAAATGCTTAGCTCTTCTTTAGAAACGTTATCCAGGAAACAATTATATGACACCGTTATGATACGTATATATGTCCACTGGGGTAACAGGCCAGAAGGGCTCAGGATGAAAGTCTCCATTGGCACTAGGTCAATATGGCAGGTAAATACTATGGCTCAGGGAAGAAACAGCTCTGATTTGTTCTGAAGTATGGTAGGTGATGTGTATTAATTATTATACAATGGCAAGAAAATTTCCAGGGCTCTGATTGGACAGTGTGTGCTTGAGACAGGGATGATATTACACAATAACATCACTATATTGATTCCTTGGACCATTCTCTTCAGAAACAAAGATATATTGCTACACTAAAAATCTACTAAAACCTTTTTTAATTTTTTTTTTATTTGTATAACATCGAGCTATTGTATAATTGCAATAAGACACTCCAAAGTGTGTGTTATTCTGTAATAACTTCACTCCAGGGGTGGTGGAAGCACTCGGCTTCACCTCGTGCTTCAACCCACCCAAGGAGTGATGTTACTACACAATAACACACGCTTTGTTGTGCCTTATTGCTTAAGTATGGAACGAGTCTGCACTTTTCTAGTTCAGGCTACCTGTGGGATTTCATCCATATGTACATTTTGGCAGTAAGTAGAATTGTGTACTTCAGGGGTGTTATGCCAAGTTGTCAAAAGATTTATGGGTGTCATGATTTGTGGGGTTTGGGCAATGGTCAACCTTAACCTTTTTTTTTGCACTAGCCAGCAGGGCAAGTTGATTTAAAATTGCACTAGCCCACAGATTCTTGCACTAGCCCTCAATTATAATGGTAAATTGTGATCACTTATAGAGGAAACAATGCAAGCTAAGAAATACTCTGATTATTGCACATTTACCCTGCTCCCACATTGCTTCCAGCTCCCCGGCAGAAAAAAGACTGCAATGCCATCACACACAGTTAGCCCCCCTCCCATTGTTTGTACCATGGCCTCCTCTCCCCCACCAGCCACCAAACCAGAGGATATCACAGCAGCAAATGTTCAATCAAGCAGTCCTAGCTCTGTACACACAATAGCCGACATCATTATGCACCTCACCACACTATCACTGCCACCCACAGGGCAATGAACAGAGTCAGGCAGAGAAAGACACTCTCATCCCCCACTCTATAGTATGTCAACTAGAGACTTGCACTTCTGGAAGTTTTTGTACAGTCTCAAGTGAGCCAGGAGCACATCTAAGATTTCTTTTTTTTTTTTTTGGGGGGGGCAACACAAACCTAAGGAGCTTGGGAAATAGAAAACTATGACATTTTTTATTTTTAAAAGCATTGATTTTAATATGCTCTATCTCAGCAATAGCAAATTTTTCTTTAACATTGTCCTTTCATCAGCCCAGGGGAAACAGCACACAGGCAGCATACTGCTATCTCTGTTTCTATATAGGATGATCTGTGTACCCAAGGAATGCCTATTTTAAGCTTTCAAATTATGTATTTCATTAAGGTTTATTTTTGTACTATACATGACCCAAAGCTTTGTTTTTAGGATGAAGGGACATGATGGGTGGGTGGGACTGTATGGATGCTGATAGCTGGCATAGCCCATTTAGAAGAGTTGGGGAACCCCCTACACTTGCCAGTAATGGCAGCTATGGATCTGTGGATGGTCATTTCAGAGTCTGGTCTGCAGTGGTGTCCAGAGAAAGAACTGAGTTAAGAGATTTGGAGGGGAGAGGGAAGTTATGGTGAGGCTGGGATAAAACCCACCACCTGCAGGGCCGACCCTGTATATTTCCTTGCATTTCGTCACTGAAATGTTGGATACAGACACTCAAAATGTAGGGAAATGAGAGGCACTTGTCTTAATAACATGGGACAAATTGTTAGACAGAGAAACAGTCAGAAAACTGGAAGCTAGTGACTTAACATGCACTCTACCTTTGATCACACCCTGGACACTAGCTGAAAGTCCTAACAGTGGAGTGATAATGACTCACATTGAGTCTTTTGTGGATCCCCCTCTTGAACTACCAGATAATTGCAGCTCTTAATGAGCTGCTAATCATACCAAGTCATCTGGAACATTGAGAAAGATTAGCATGAGGACTACAGCCTGCTAAAGTAGAGACATTTTTAACTTCATTAACAGCCATGAAAACCTGCACTAGTCAAGATGGACAAGTAGAGGGTTAACTGCACTAGCCCTGGTCAGATTGCACTAGGGTTTGGGCTAGTAAAACAATGTTAAGATTGACCCCTGGGTTTGGGGGATATTTATATGAGCAGAGCTCCCCACAAACATAATAGTAGAAATTGTAGTTGTCAAACTATTTTTTATGAAACATAGAAACATAGAATTTGACGAATGGACAACAGCCCTGGTTGCCCATTCCTGCCTACTGGATAGCTGCAGATCCTAGTTAACCAGCAGCCTACTTTTTCTACCCCACCCCTAGAATTGCCTTATGACTGTCCCATGCATGCTTGAATTCCACCACTGTTTTTGACCCCACGACATCCTCCAGAAGGCCGCCCATGCATCCACAACCTCTGTGAAAAATACTTCCTTAAATTACCCTGAGCTGCCCCCATCTTCAAATTATGCCCCTTGTTCTTGCACACCTCTTTTTTGAAAGATGCTACCCTCTTGGACTTTGTTGATTCCCCTGAGGTACTTGAAAGTTTCTATCATGTCCCCTCTCCTCCTTTCCTCAAGGCTATACATATTAAGCTCCTTAAGTCTCTCTTCATATGTCTTCTGGTGCAGACCCTGCACCATTTTTAGTTGCCCTCCTCTGGACAGCTTCCATCCTGTCTATGTCTTTGCGAGACTGGTCCCCAGAACTGCACACAGTACTCAGATGGGGTCTGACCAGCTGCCTGTACAGAGGGATAATAACTTCCTGTTTTCTACTGGTGATGCCTCTCCCTATGCATCCCAGTATCCCCAACCCTCCTTGCTGCCCTCTCACATTGCTTGCCCACCTTTAGGTCATCTGATATGACTACCCCAGGCCCTTTCCATTTTGTTGTTGTTAGTATCTCACCCCCACTGTGTACTCTTCCCTGGGTTTTGTTTCCCAGGTGCATTACCTGCACTTCTTAGCATTGAATCTAAGCTGCCATACATTTGGCCATTCCTCTAACCTTGCCAAGTCCCTTTTCATCCTTTCCACCCCACCTTGTGCATCAACTCTGTTGCAGATCTTTGTGTCATCTGCAAAGAGACATACTATTCCTTCCAGTCCCTCTGCAATGTCGCTTATAAAGACATTGAAGAGGACCGGTCCTAATACTGAACCCTGTGGTACCCCACTAGTAACCCCCCTTTCTTCACAGTGGACTCCATTTACTATTACTCTCTGTGTCCTATTCTCCAGCCAATTTTTTACCCAGGCTATCATCTTGGGACCCACTCCCAGGCTAGCTAACTTGTATATTAATCTTTTGTGTGGGACTGTGTCAAATGCCTTGCTAAAGTCTAGGTAGGCTATGTCCACAGCCCCTCCCTGATTTACTACTTTGGTCACCCAGTCAAAGAAATCTAGCAGATTTGTCTGGCATGACCTTCTCGCTGTGAATACATGCTGCCTTGGGTCCTGTGCCCCTCTGGCCTCTAGATACTCGACAATTGTTTCCTTCAGAAGTGATTCCATCATTTTCCCTACCACTGAGGTTAAACTAACAGGTCTGTAGTTTCCTGCTTCTGCCTTGCTCCCACTTTTGTGAAGGGGAATCACATCTGCCCTCCTCAGTCTCGGTACCACCCATCCTCCCATGATTTGTTAAACAGGGTAGTCAGTGGTGTCACTAATTCCATCCTTAGTTCTTTTAGAATTCTGGGATGAATCCCATCAGGCCCCATTGCTTTGTCCACCTTCAGTTTTAAGAGTTCTTTCAGAACCCTTTCTTCTGTAAATGGACTGGTATCAACTTCTGTATCCAGAGTGTTTCTACTGTTTGTTTTAGGTACCTCCCCCCTTCCTTTGTAAATACAGCGCAAAAATATTTGTTTAGTATCTCTGCCTTTTCACAGTCACCCTCTGCCCCCCCCCATTAAGCCTCACTATCCCTCCCTTGGTCTTCCTTCGCTCCCTGATGTACCTATAAAAGGTTGTATCCTCCTTCTTAACTGAGTTGGCTATCTTTTCCTCAGTTTGGGTCTTTGCTGTTCTGACTGCCTTCCCAGCTTCCTTTTGCTTTAACTGATACAGCTGTCTGTCCTGCTCCTTCTGTGATTCCTTGTACTTCCTGAAAGCTTTCTTTTTCTCTTGAACCTTCACTGCCACTTCCTTTGAGAACCAAAGTGGTTTCTTACATCGTTTAGTTTTGTTTATTTGCTTCACACAAAGGCTAGTTACCTCTGTGATGGCAGTTTTTATTATTCCCCATTGTTCTTCACCCTCTTTCCTGCCCATTTGCTAGTGCATTCCTTAGGCACTCACCCATTTTGGCAAAGTCAGCCCTCCTAAAGTCCAGTACCTTTGCCTTTATATGGCTTGACTCTATTGCTGTGTTTATTGTGAACCATACTGTTCGATGGTCGCTAGTTCCCAGATGGCTACCCACTTCTACATCTGTGATCCTCTCTTCATCTCCATTTGAGAGAACCAGATCTAAGATTGCTCCCTCTTGAGTGGGCTCCAATACTAGTTGTCTAAGGCATGCCCCATAGGGCATCTAGAATAACCCACTCTTCAGTGGCTGCTGCAACTGCACTCAGTTAACATCTGGCATATTCAGATCGCCATCAGCAATATATCCCTTTTTCTGCCTTACTAAGTACACTTTCTATCATTTCTTGTCCATTTCCTCCCCTGAAGGAGGTCTGTATACAACCCCTGTGCGGATTGTGGTGCCATTGCCGGTCTCCAAATTTACCCACCGTGCTTCTTCTCCTCCCTGTTTTCCATTTTGTTCTGCTGCTTTGATTCCTTCCCTTATGTAAAGAACTACTCCTCCTCCTCTATTACCCTCTCTGTCCCTCCTGTAGATAGTGTATCCTGGTATGTTTACGTCCCAGTCATGGTTTTGTGTGAACCATGTTTCTGTGACTGCCATGATATCCAGATGTTCCTCCTCCATCAAGGCCACTAATTCAGGAAGCTTGTTACTCAGACTACGGGCATTGGTACTCATTGCTTTCCATTTTTTGATGGCTTTACCTTCAGTTGCAGCATCCCCCACTGACCTTTCTACCTTGGTCTTTTTCTCATTTAGTACCCTGTTTTGTAGGGAGAGGCTGGGATTTTCCTGCTGCTTATCAGTGCCTCCCCCCTTGACTAGTTTAAAAGCTTGCCAATGAAGCATTTAAACCGATTGCTCAAAAGACTTGTTCCCTTCCTGGACAGATGCAGACCATCCTGCCAGTATAGGCTGGTGTCCCTCCAGGTGGAATCCCAGTCACCAATGAAGCCAAACCCATGTGTTCCACACCATTTTTTCAACCATTCATTAAACTGCATGGTGCGAAGTACCCTCGCCTCACTCATGCCATTGACAGGCAGCACCTCTGAGAAGGATACAGTGTGTGCTACTTGTCTAAGGCCCCTCCCCAGTTCTACAAAGTCCTTCTGCACTGCTCTAATCTCATGTTGAGCCAAGTCATTTGTCCCTAGGTGGACAATGACATCCAGCTCAGACTCCCGTGCAGCTGTTCTCGTGATCCTGAGGATGTGCTTCCTGTCCCTCCAAGCATTGGCACCAGGCAGGCACCTTACTTCAGTTTTCCCAGCTCCCCCCGGTTCTATCCCCCTAATAATTGAGTCCCCCACCAGGAGCTGCTTCCTTTCCTTGTGGTGTCCTCTGCCTCCTTCCTGTGGACCTCCCGTGTGACAGGTGTCCTCAGCCTCCTTAATCTCCTCTGTGGGTGCATCCATAGGGGAGCTGTGCTCCCCCAGAATGGTGTATGGATTGTGGAGTGGAACAACTGACTGGGTGTGCCTCTGTTCCACCATCCTCACCCTTCCTGAGCCCACTGTGGTCCAACTGCTGTGCTTTCTTTGCAACCTCTGAGGCAGTGGTGGTGACTCTGGTGCTCCCTGGATGGGGGAGGTTCCCTTACTGCTGTCCAGTGTGGCCTGAAGACGGGCAAATTCCTCCCTCAGGGCAGAGAGTTGTCTGCAAATAGGGCAGCATCTCAGCCTCCAGAAAGTCTCCCGGAAGACTGCTGCCCCACAGCCATTACATTGCACTACTTCCCACATGATTATGTACTTTTTTTTGAGTGTGTGTGTGTGATTGGTTTGTTATAGCAATATATATATTATACAATGTGTATGCTTATATTTTCAGTGCTGTGTGCTAGAGAGGATATGACATTGATATGCACCTTGCACTCTTGAGGAAATGATGTCAGAACCCCAGGTATAAAGGAACTATTTCCAGGGGTGGGTGGGGTGAGGGTGGGAAGGGGTTGGGCCTAAACTGTGCCCTCACAAAACAATCAGCTAAGAGCTCTGACCCACCACTGCGATGAGTGCCTTCCTGTCAGCAGATACCATACACAACAGTTTGACAGAGCAAGTCCCCTGCTAATCAAACAGAGAAAAATCCAGACATCCAGGTCAGACACAGGTAAACCTCCCCAGCCCCAAAACAGCCTGGTGGTTTGTGCTTCTGAAAGCAGTCAGCCCCAAAATAAGTCAGCTGTGCTTTAAACTCTTCCTGCACTGAAAATCTTAAGAATTGTAACAAGACTGTCTTTTCCTGATTAAGTTCCTTATTTCACCTTTCAGTTAGAAGTAGCCTCCACCTTTAGAATACCTGCTACAAACCAAAGACAATTGCAAGGTTCACCTCCCTCTGTTGTGAGCATGACTCGCTTTCTTGCAAATCCTATGTTCAGTATTGTAGCTCCCAGCAAGAGGTAGCTTGCCTTAAAAAATATTAGCTGTTCTGATGAGTTTGCTATAAAACACTTGCTTATAATACTATTGTTCTCAGGTCTGTTACCAAAGCTATTGGCTGATTAAGTAGCTTATGGTGTAATCACTTCCTGAGAAAGTCTGGAATTTCCTTTTAAGGCACACAAATGATAAACCCAAAAAACAGTTTACTGTCTGGGTCAAATACACAACCTGTACCTGCACTTTTTTCAGGATTTGTGACAAATGTTTAGCCCAGGGTTTAAACTCTTCCTGCACTGAAAATCTTAAGAATTGTAACAAGACTGTCTTTTCCTGATTAAGTTCCTTATTTCACCTTTCAGTTAGAAGTAGCCTCCACCTTTAGAATATCTGGTACAAACCAATGGGAGGACAGATAACAGAAACAAATGGTTTAATACCTTTTATTGGACCAACATAGATGTAACGAAAGAAAACAGTGCCTAAGCTTTCGAACCAACCAAGTCCTTCCTTGAAGGCTTATGCCAGTAGTTTGAAAAATAGCTCCCAGAACATACATAAAAAAAAAACATGAAGAGTTCTCATTGGTTTAAAATACCTTTTTAAAAAAAAAAAAAATAACCTAGGTTCAAATGGAAGAATCAGTTTATGCCTGCTACTAGCTGCTGTGAATTATTCCAAGGTCAAATGTCAGAGGCAGGTAAGAGGAATCCTTCCAGAGGGCAGACAGTTTCAGTTAGCTTACATTGTGAATGAGTCAGTGTGCTTTGTGAATACATTCTTAATTAAAAGCAAAATCTTTAGATTTAAACCCATTTAAGTACATGTTAAATGTGACAGTATTCCATGTTAAAAAATAAATAAAACAAATGTTCTATCCGTGGCATTAAAAGGGTACAAAGAAAAATGTCCCTAGTGTGAACCAACTGTTACACACAGTCATACAGTATTAAACTTATCTGGAGACATTTTATAACTACTGTATATACTCAACCAGTTAATATATTTTGTAAACATTAAAATCTTCAGTGCTGTAATAAGATTTGTTTACAAGATTTTATCAAATGTCAGTATTAGTGCCCAATAAAAAACAAACTTACCAAGGACCCTCTAGAAAATAAGATAATGCATCCTAATATGTTTAGAGATCGATAAAGAGTCAGTATATAATCGGCCTACTAAATGTACAGTAACAGTCCTAAGAATTTATCCCCCTCCTCCCGAGGGAAATGCTATTATATAGAAAACTAGTTGGAAGGAGGTATATATTAACTAAGTATAAGAAACAAGAACTAACACACTGTAACATCACTATGTCATGTACCTGAATAAGCTCTATCTCATACCCACAGCCCAACCCCCCACCCACACATACAACCCTCCAAAAACACACTCAATCAATCAATCAAGACTTTATTTAACCAGGTGTTCATCGTTGAGCAGAAGCTCATTTGCAAGACGGACCTGGGTGGAGCATGAACAATTGTATATACAGGTCAACACAGGTATTTACAAGGCAATACAGATAATACTGTTTAAAGAGAGGAAGAAAAAGAAGTTCATATGTGCATATAATTATATAGATATTGTACAGATTACAGGGTATTTACATACATAGAAGTGTATGTGGGAAGATACAGCAGGTTATCTAAGGTTGCAGGAGGAAGTAACGGAAGGAAAAAAATAAAATAAAAATATACACCAGGTAGAGGCGAAGGTAGGGGGGAAGGGAGGGAGGTAGGGGGAGAAAGGCTAGGAGGGCACGGTGCACAGAGAGCAGTTGGTAAAATGGGATGTAGAGAAGGTGGATGGAGAAAAGGAGTAAGTGTGAGCCCCAGGATTGATTGCTATAAAGTACGAGGCATGGTAGGATGTAACAACCCAGGGTAGTGAGCTCCTATCTGAGGTTGGGAAAGGAAGGATAAGGTGATGGACGGGCCGAGTGTTGATAAGACAGGGGATAAGAGAGAGAACAATTAGGCTTGTGAGAAGCAAGCTGGGGGGTCAGTACTTAAGATTGGGTCTAGGCGTGGCTATATACCAGTGCAGTACTGGGTCTGAGTGGGTGAAGCAGTTACATACTTCTCTGATTGTACAGAAATAAAGCATCTTGAAGGCATTTATACTGATTAGAGTGCTTAATTTGAGTTTTTTTTGTAGATCGCTCCATAAGGTAGGTAGCACAAGCTTATGGCTGCCCTGCCAAAGCGGGGTTTTGCTTTGAGTACTTTAAGTGTAATAGCTGAGTAACTTCTTAATGTGTATTTCCCAATTATACTCAGGGGAAGACAGCAGGAGATATAGTAAGGCAGCTTATTAGAGATGGCTCTATAGGTCCAGAGAGTGGCGTTTCTGTGGCGCCTGAACTGTAGTGATGTCCATCCCACTGCCGCATATAGGGTGCAGTGATGCATGTCGAAGGGAAGTCCTGTTATAAACCTCAGTGCTCGATGGTAGAGTGTGTCCGGTTTAGCCATGTAAGAGTTGGGGCATTGGCTGTAGAGGAAATCAGCGTAATCAACCAATGATAGGAAAATGGATTGGACCAGTTGTTTCTTGGCATCTCTGGTGAGAAATCCCCTTACCATGGGAGGAGTATGCTTGACAGGTATCTTTAGTTGTCAAGATTTGCTTATGTGTTTACTAATATTAGGCAGTACAGGTGCCGTTTTTTCTTACTTAGGATTTCATCCCATTTGTCCGGCTGACGTTTTCTCCCTGTGCCTTTTTATCTGGAGCCATTTTGTCAGGAGCTTTTCTGTCCGGAGCCATTTTATCCTAGATCTGCCCACAGGACCTGGTGTTTAAATACTGCAAACCAGAGAAGAACCATTTGGTGTTGGCACAATTAATGGACATTCGTATTCCAAAACTAATGTGGGACGGGCCATACTATACATTTGTTCATATGGCAGATTGAATATGCAAGGGAATAACAAACATAAATCCATAGAAGAATGAACGTGTCCCTACCCAGATTGTGACACACAGTTAGAAACTATGGAACATTTTTTTCTGGAATGTAGCTATGCACTTGGTTTTTGGTCATATGTAGCAAAGAATTGGAAGCTTCCATGGTTTGAAAGATTAACCAATGAATGTTTGGTTTTAGCAGACTTTACAGCAAACTTAAGGAAAGATAATAACAGTACAATTAGAGTACTCTGTGCTTGCCTCAGATTTTATCTGTGGCAAGCAAGGTGTCGTCCAGTGCTACAATGATTAAGAATGTCCTATACAACTTTGACAAAAATGTGTGAATCAACTCTGAAAGAGATTTATAGAATGGATTGTGAGAAAATGTCTGGCTCTCAGCTCCTTGCATTATGGATGGACTTTTTGGGATTTGTAGTGGAACTTGAGATGGTATGGAACAGGTTGTGTTTGCACTTATATGATTTTGTGGAGACTTGGTAAAAAAAATTGTAATGGACACTGTGTACGTTTTTTTAGTGTTCCTTTTTGTTTCTTTTTTCTTTTTTGTGTTTTGGTGGGTTGCAAAAGAGAAAGGGGTTTGGAATTTTTTTTTTTAATATACTATTCTGTATTACTAACTTTCTAATAAAAAAACTCCCTTACTCTTGCCAGTGTGGGAACCTCTGGCCATTTTGGCAGTCTGCCAAGATGACTGACTGGGAGAATGTACAGGTGGATACTGCAGGTGTGTGGGGGGGTGGGGAGATGTCCTCCTTTCATTCACCTTTTTCTCCAGAGGCTCTTACTTTTCCTGAATGGCTGAGACTGTTGAAATGGAGACAACATGCATCTGAACTGGAACTGGTGACCTGAGCTACTAATGTGGAAACTACTTATCAATGCCATGTGAGAATAGCTGAGGAAGATGATGAGCTGAGACAGGCCTTAGAAGACAAAAAAAGCACCCTACTAGCCTTGGTTGCCAAACAGCAGGTGAAACATCTTGCCTGCAGAGAAAAACTTCATATGGCCAGTCGGAGTATCTGCCCTGTAGAATCACAGCTACCTTCACAGAATCCACTGTCCCAGCAAGAAGCAACTGACAGCTCGACCTCGCAGGCGCTGGCTGTTACTGATGCTGTCAAAGCCCAAGTGAAGTCTGTCAGTGTAGTACATCCTGATGTGGAGTTGGATGTGGGATCTGCTGCAGAATGGATTTCAGAAGGTATCACTGCTCCTTTGTCTCCCGACAGCCAGGATTCCTTCAGTACCACTGATTGTGTTGCCATGGTGAAGGCAAGAAAGCGAAGTTCACAGCTGAAACTGACAAAAAATGTTGGGAAGCCTGTACTACAGCACAGCTCTTGGGATGTGGAGCATGCAGAAGGTGAGCACCATCAGCTTCCAGGGGTGGGGTGGTCACAGCATTCGGAATGGCAAAGACAGACAGGTGGTTCAGCCTATGATGCAGACTCTCTACACCCTTGCCACAGCACACAAAGTAGCCTTTCCAGCTCTGGTTTGTGGAGGATGTGCTGCTGGCAGCAAGATGGATTACTGCTTCTGATTGCATGTTCTGGCTTCTGGACCCTGCTCAGCTCCCTCAGCACTTGAAGGTGAAACCTTGTGACTCAGTTCATGCAAGTACTGTAGCCCCCCACCCACCCCACCCCGCAAGCTAACAATGACTCTGGGACAGTTGAATGTTTTGCTGCTTGCTAATTGACACACATTTGACAGTGTCTGAATCACTGGCCCTGGCAGTAGGGGGGAATGGTGGGTTGCCTGCACAAAATACACGAACGCAAGCTGGGACTGTACTAACCGGGTTAGTAAATCCAATCACAGGTGATATCCCAGAGCAAGCAGAAAGCAAGTCAGTCGTACACGAAGCCCCTACTGCTGTTCAAGGGACAGAGGGTCGTACTAATTCCCAGAGGATGGAACACAACTCGACTTCTGACGTAGAGGCCGTGCCCCAGGATGTTTTGAACATTGACTCAGAACCCTCTGAACAGCCATGGAGACAGTTTATAATGGCTGATCTCTTTGGTGCTGGGGGAGAGCCAGTTCAACAGTGTAACACCGTCAGACTGAAATATCAGTAGAGCCTTGAAACTATACCAGATCATACCTCTCAACCATTCTTTACCCAAATGTGTGACAAGATGTGTGACAACCGGACAAAATGTGTGACAAATCATCAAACATGACACTGCAAGCTCAGAACACTGTGGAAATAAGTGTACTAATGTTTCTGATGCTTGCTGACAATATAGCATCTTATACTGTTACACATTTCTGCTTAAAAGTCTCAGTGGTCAATGGTTGATGTCACCTTCTTAGAGTGGGACAGAGGATTTCTGAGAGATAAAATGAGTGACGTACCTCGTAATGTGTGACAGTTGAGAGGTATGTACCAGATAGAGTTAATTTTACTACGAATCTATTAAAAAAAATTCTGTTTTTTTTTCCTATGAGCTATACACAGTCATTCATATTTCTGGAGAGACTACTTTTGATGTCAGTTCCAAAATTTTAAAGTTGTTGGAAAGATTCTGGATAAAATGGGAAAAACTACAGAAAGTGATCTCCTTTTATGGCCATTCCCCTCTCCAAGCCTACCATTAAAACTGTTACATGGGAAAGAATTGTATCTGACATTTCCTATTGGTTACACCAAAGATGTGACATACTAGACCATCCGATTCCTATTATTGATACAGGACAAGTTTGGACAGGGGGATGGAAGGTTAGGGTCAAGCTCAAACAGAGCAGTACGGGAACTTGGTATCTCCCAGGAAGTTTCCATTTAGGATGTGAACGAGGTACATGTTTCTACCCCAGGCCAGCCATGGGCGTGCCACAAATGTGGCTCTAGAATGCATGTAAGTTTGGCATACAACAGTTAAGCAGTAATGCCCTCCAGGGTGTGTGTCGTGCTGGGATAACGTCATGCCTCAGGTGGTTGTCCACGAGGCCGCAGGCCGAGTGCGTCCAACAACTGGCGCGTGCGTTATCTCAAACACCACACACCCTGAAGCGTATTATTAATATAATGGCTCGTTGTTACACAGAATAAAAAAAATAATTTTAAAGATGTTTTTGTGTGGAAAAATATTTTTGTTTTTTGAGAGAAGATGAAACAATCAATCAAAGGCTCCATAAAATGCTCATCTGCAGGTTCACAGTGAGGCTGAGACTAGCGCCGTGATGTTGTGCTGGGATAACAGCACGGGGTCCAGCCCAAGACTGACCAATCAGAGTCCAGGATTTTTTCTTGCCATTGTATAATGATCGTTGCACTATGTGCCTAGAGTATGGACACCTCAGCCATTGGGGTCCAAATCCTTTTAAGTGTAATCTGTGTGAGTAATAGTGGGCCTTGTATAGGCAGTGCCCCAGGGTCTTATGTAATAGGACAGATGGGCTTAATCAAGGTCAAGCTCAGGGTGCTGCTATAGCCTCCACTCAAAGGGAAGCTGAAAGCAAGCTAAAACAGCAGTAGAAGCCCAACCCTCCATGCAAACCACAGTGGAGACTGAACCTCAGGGGCAAGAGACTCCCCCTTTCCCCAGGAACAACACCATGAGGATTGCATTTAATCCCAGTCACTGTTGGTACCCAGTACTAATACTCCTACAAAAACTGCTGGAATGGTACAGGTGGATCTTCCTCCTGTGCCTCAAGAGAGTACTGCACAACCCTTACTCCCCACCAGACAGGATATGCCTCCTACCCCCAGGGGATGAGGAGGTAGAAATTATGACTACTGAAAGAAAGGGAGATGCAGAAAAGGTAAAACAAAGGCTGAAGAAAAGAACAGGTATAGTTGTACAAAACAAGTTTACAGTTTTGGCTTGTACTAAGAGACAGGGAGACATGGAGGAAGAAGACGGGGACTCTAAAACTTCCTTGATCTCCTCTTCCATTATGGATGTTTTCTAGGGTGGGGAAGAGAGTACCTCTGGAAAATAAGCAGTGAAAAAACCCAAGATCGTACAAGATCACAGATCCATAAAGTAGAGCTCCCACCACCACCACCTTCGATAGCCACCTGTTAAAATGTGTTTGGTTTTGCAGTAAGACCAATAACCCTGACCACAGAAAGTATAAAAACATACAGAACATGCCTGACCACCACGGCAGTTTTAAAGAACATGAAAAACAATGTGGTATTTATTCAGGATACATGTTTTAAAACAACATTTGAATTGGCTGCTATGAGACGTTTACAGCTGCAGGGTCCATCCTTTTGGTCGCAAAGCCTACTGTAGATAAATGTGATGGTGTGGGCATCTTACTTACAGGTTCCACTTTCTTAAGCTGCTGGAGATAGAACCTGGAAGGGCATTGCTAGTGGATCTGGACTATGGAAGGAAGACACTTTTGTCTCATAAATGGGTACACTTCCGAGACTAAATCAGCCAGGGTATCCTTGTTTTCAGAGATTTGCCCATGTTTACACACTAACAGGTTGGTCATTATTGGGGGGGTGATTTCAACTGTGGCCCCTCCCTACAAGATCGAGGGGGGAGGAAATATAAAGTTTTCTGTGATTCTGTGTATCTAAAAAATGTGATCCAGATAGCTGGTTCACAGGATAGTTTCCAGGGTGAGAATGTGGCTACCTGTGTGACAGGTGGTCTGGCCATGTGGGTTGGTTTCTTATTTTTTGTTTGAAGCACTACGAATTGACGGGGCAAGGACTATAGCAGTTGAAACATCTCATCATTTGGCAGTAACATGCTCCTGTAAAACTGGGCCCAAGTCAGATTTATGGAGGCTCAACAGTCAGCTATTAGACAACCCAAATATCCAGGAAAGTTGTCTTGCATTGTTTCAGGCAAGAGGTTCCCTGTTGGCAGCATATGATTCTTTTACACAGTGGTGGGAGCGTACGAAGAAAGATGTTAAAGATCTTTTCAGTTCTCAGAGTAAAACATTTGTATAGATAAATATCTACCCTACTTGAGTCTTAGATCCCACTCGCATAAATTGATGTCTAGAATGCACAAACAAAATATTGACTTGACACCCCACACTGCACTGATTAAAGAAATGAAAGAATACCTATATGAAAGGGCTAAAACTTTTGAACAAGAAATGAAATTTGGCACACAGGGACATTCTCAGCATTTAGATAAATTTATGAGTTGCCAAACTCTTAAAAATAGACATATGGGCCTGCCCACCGGCACAGCAGTTGGATTTTTGCTTGCAATGCCAGAAACCCGGGTTTGGGAATGGACTTGGGGCACTGGAGAGCAGGCCAGGGAGAGAAGGCTAACGCATCCAGAGACTGCTTGCCTTCTCTCAGGGGAAGGGTGGATCAGGGACCCAGCGCTTACCAACTCCTGGCAGAAGCTGGGAATATGGCAACGTGCTGGGGTCCCACTGACTAAGGGGGGGCATGGGGAACGTTGGCTTACACCTTGACATTGTGGCACACCATGCCCCAGGGAGCAAAGCAGAAAGGTGCTCCATGGCCGAACGGATGACAGTCACTGGCTGCCATTGCCGCCGAGCCCCCAGTGCAGCCCAGATCTGCCTCAGCAGCACCTGGGCCAAGTAACATGTGCTGGCCAGCTCCTTCTGGCACCTATCTCTCTCGGAGGAGGGGGACCCACCCGACGAAGGGTTACATCTGGGTTACCCGGTGGGGCTGCAAATATGAGGTGGCTGGCATTGAGGGCAGGGGCACCAGCGGGGATCTAGACGACCTGAAAGGAGTGGCCGACCTGGACCAAAGGAAGGTGGGGAAAAAAATAGACATATGACGGGCTTGGCCAGAACTACAGGTGGCTCAGTATTCTCTTGGTGGGAAGACATGATGGTGGTAGTCCACGGTCATTTCATGGATAAATTTGGCATGCCCACAGATATCGAGTGACACCCTGAGATTTTTTCTTCCTTAAATATTCCTCCTATTAGTGTGTATGATTAGCATGCTGTGACTGCCCCAGTACAGTGAACTGAAATTGAAAGTACAGTAGAAAGTTTGAGCAATTACACTATCCCGGGAATGGACAGGTTGCCGGCTGAGTTTTATAAAGCTTTTCTGCCTGAGTTAGGTCCAGTTTCACAAGTCATATTTAATATCATTCTGTGAGAAAAAGCCCTGCCCCTTTCAGTGGTTTCAGCATATTTGATCTTTATCTTTAAGCAGGGAGGCAGATATCAGTTTGGTCATTGGTGAACCTTAAGTCTGCTTAATGCTGGTCAGAAAATGTTCTCCAAGGTTCTAGCAGATGGATTAGCCACTACATCGCTATGGTCCTTGCCCCTACACAGATGTGTGCTGTCCACCAAAGAACCATCTTTGACAATTTAATATTGTTAAGAGAACTCTTTGAAATAGGAGTGAATGGATTACTACCAAGCTCTCTGCCTTCTCCTGTCAACAGAAAGGAGATGCTGATGATGATGTAGTGTGGGGCAGTGGAGTTAGATATGTCAGCTGTCAGACTAAGAGCTGTTCCACACATCCAGCCTAATATTATCACATAGAAGACTTCAGAAGAGCAAAAGGAAAAAGAAGAATATTTCAGAAATAAAAAGTTACAATTGACTACTACTTAAAAATTGTATTATTTTCCTTTCTGCCTGTTTTGACTCAACTAGATCTTTAATTTTGTGTCAGTCTTGAGGAATATGCTGAAGTCCTGATTCCTCTGATGGAAAAGTGGCTTGTTCCGTGGTTATCTGGGTGGGAAAGAAATGATTTAGGTGCTCTGAACAAACACATTATATACATACTTCCAACATAATGTGCACTTAACTTATAGGAAGATAAAAACTGGAAACTTCAGCTAGGGACAATGAGTCTCTGTTCAAGACAACAACTTTATATTTCTGCTGTACATTGGCTTCTTCTTTTTCTAGTACTCTAGAATGAAATGGGTGCCCTGAAGGTGAGGTGAACACAGCCTTGGAACGTCTGAGTAATCGTAGAATTCCTGGATATACTGTATGTGGAACATTGTTTGGTTGGGAACACATGGGAACATTGGGGTAAAGGATACACTCAAGCATAAATTGGTGGAGGAAAGGGTTTGTCCCAGGCCCTTTTGCAATGATGTATTAGAGGCACAGCAGCACTTTTTGATCTCATGCCCTTCTGCAGTGGAATGTTGGAATGACTTCGCAATCAAAGGAAATTAACCTTTGTTTTAGAAACACTCATATCAAGAAATAGCATTATGTTTGTTTTTGAGGGCTTGGTCCAAGTATAACATGGCAACTTTTCAGGTACTATTTGCTGTGTGTCAATACAATTTGTGGGAGGCAACATGCACCTTGGCAACATAGCAATGCACTATGCCACCACAGGTGATTGCTGATATACGTTCATATTGCTGTTAGGAGGATTTTTTACAAAGAATTTGCAACATTGACTAAGCAAAACTTTACACTGGTTTGGGAAAACTGCAATTGGATGAGGTGATGGGGAGGTGAAGCATATGTCTCCCTTGGAATAATAAATGTTACCATTTCTTGTTTTGAATTATAGCACATGGTTTCATCATTTCTGTTTTGTTTTTTGATACTTATTTTATTTATGTATTCGAATTCTGATGACTGGGGAGACCCGGGTTTGAATCCCATCAGCCCCCACTTGCATACAGTATTACCCTGAGCAAGTCACTCAGGTTCCTTATACTCCCAGGTCATACCTGGAAGAGAGGACCAGCTTAGTGCCTTGGTGCTTAGCTTAGTGCCTAGAGCTGCCTAGGTGCATACTGTATGATCCTGAGCAAGTCACTTAACTTCCTTGTGCTCCCAGGTCGCATCTGGAAACAAGCTTTGTCTTAATGTGCTTCTCCTGGTTAAACAATGTTCCCTTTCCCTTTTCTAGCATGCCTTTCCTGATTAAACAATCCCCCTCTACCCCCCTACCCACACTGAGACATGCAAGTCCCTTTTTCAGCAGTGACCTGGAATTCGTTACATTCAAAATTAAAATAAAACATTTCACAATGATTGCAGTGCAATTAAGCAATAATGCCCAACCGGGGAGGTGTCGTGCTGGGATAACGTCACGCCTCAGGTGGTTGGGCACGAGGCCACAGGCTGAGTGCGACCAACAACTGAGGCATGACGTTATCCCAAACAACACACACCCTGGAGGGCATTATTGCTATTATTGTGGACCATTGTGTGTTGCTTGTCCGCCTTAGAAGAGCTGTGTGGACTCACCGGTACTGTCATCAACTGGTTTGAGTCCTTTCTTACCAACAGGAGGCAACGGGTTGTGATGGGAAATTTCTCATCTACACCCTGTCTCCTTTCTTGCGGAGTCCCTCAGGTTTCAGTACTGGCCCCAATGTTGTTCGCAGTGTACATGCTGCCCCGGGGGGGATCATTAGGAAGTATGGTCTGAGTTTTCATTGCTATGCTGATGATACTCAGCCATATCTGTCCTTTGCCCCAGGAACATCCAACGCAGTGGATGCGTTAAATATCTGTCTGGCCAAGATTAACGACTGGATGGCCTCCAGCTGGTTGTGATTGAACCCTGACAAGACTGAAGTATTGGTAGTGGAGTCGAACAGAGTTTGTGATAGGATGGCCTCTGACTCTGCAACTGGACTTGTTCTGGGAGCTGCATCATTGAAGGCCTCCTCTTGGGTGTGAAATCTTGGAGTGATTCTGGACAGGAATTTGACCATGGAGGCTCAAATATCTTCCGTGGTCCACACCTGTTTTTTCCATCTCAGAAACATTGCCAGGATCAAGCCCCTTGTTCCGCCTCTGGACCTCCCTACCTTGATACATGCCTTAGTCACATCTAGGCTGGACTACTGTAATGCGCTCTATCTCAGGGTCTCTGGGGGTTTTGTTTTTAGACTGCAGCTGGTGCAAAATGCTGCTGCCCGGCTTTTGACTGGGCAAAATAAATTTTGTCATATTACACCTGTATTGCGCGAATTGCACTGGCTGCCTGTCAGGTGGAGAATCCTCTTTAAGGTGGGTCTTCTCACCTATAAGGCCCTACACGGGCAGGGCCCTGGTTACCTATCAGTCCTCCTGGTATCTACTCCCTCTACCCGCCCTCTCCGACCCTCTAGTGGTGGCTTCCTGACTGTCCCTAGAGCGAGGTTAAAATCAGCGGGCGACCAAGCTTTTAGTGTTGCTGCTCCCGCTCTATGGAACTCATTACCAACTTTGGTCAGGGAGGCCCCCTTGTAGCCATTTTTAAAGTCCGCCTGAAGACACTCCTATTTTGCAAGCGCTTGGTGCTTAGAGTTGATTATTCATAGGATGCCTTATTATATTAATTTTTAAATGTTTATGTTTTGCGTGTAAATGTCATACAAATTTGTACGGCGCTCAGAGCCTCTGGGATTGGGCGTCTTTTAAATATATTTGCCTTTGCCTTTGCCTTATAAAGTGGCTCATTGTTATATATAAAATAAAAAAATAGTTTTAAAGAATGTTTTTATTAGTGTGGAAAAATATTTTTGTTTCTTAAGAGGAGATGCAAAAAAATAGATCATCCATATTGATTCACAGTGCTGAGACTAGACCCGTGATGTTGTACTGGGATAACATCACGGGTCCAGTCTTAGACTGACCAATCAGAGTCCAGGATTTTTTCTTGCCATTGTATAATACAGGATTACAATATAATAAATTTGTTTTGTTTATTTAAAATCTGGAAAAGTCCATGGCCCAAAGACCCATTTACATGGGCAACCAGAACAAATAACAAATATACATATACAAACATATATATTATCAATGACTAAATTAACAAATAGATAAGCAGTCACAAACATTGGTAACATACAATGCTTCTTTAAAACTGATTTAAAGACAGGTACAACCTTTCTAGCCAGGATCCCAAGTTGTAACTGATACCTCTGGTCCAGCTGCAACCAACGCAGGTTATCATAAGGATTATAATGATGTGTTGAAAAGGGTAACTGTGAAGCAAATCACGTCATATCATATATCTTGCTATTGGATTCATCAATGTCCTAACCTTATTCAATATCCCCTGGCCAGCTGAGCGGTAAAACAACAAACCATAGTCTACCACAGGTAAAAGAAAGCTCTGTGACAATAGCAATCTAGTAGATGGTGCAGCAGTGAATTGAGTCTATAAAGAGAACCCAATCTCTGGTGAACACGTTTAATCATTGTATTGTATTAATATGTTGTTCATAGGTCAATGATTCATCTAATATGACCCTTAAATATTTAAAGGATTTAACCTGTTCAATATCATCTCCCTTCAAAATACACAACGAAAGGATAGGGTCTCACTTAACCTTTTCGTTTGGTTATGAAAAAAGCATTGTCTTTGTTTTTTTCCCATTCAGGACCAATCTGTTATTAACAAACCAATTCTGAATGGCAACGGAATCACAGACCAAATCATTACTTATTTCCCCCAGACTGGAACCACTCATGAGGCTCACCGCATCATCAGCCTAAAGAAAAATGTGGGTATTTAAACAAACTAAAGGTAGTGAATTTAAAAATGAACTAAATAATAAGGGACCCTGAGGAACGCCCAGTGGAAATGCAGCAAGAGAAGAAGTACATCCCCTAACCCTTGTCGATTGAGAGGGGCCAGAACGGTAGCTCCCAATTCACCCAACAACCTCAGAGGACAAACCTAAATTAATAAGGGCTGAAAGCTGCAAATTGTGATTGACCAAATCAAAGGCCTTGGTCAGGTCCACAAAGGTGGCCACAGTAAAAAGGCTCATATGCAAGTCCAGGTGGACCACCTGTGTGAACCTGACCAAGGTCATTGATGTGCTATGGCCTGGACAAAAACCATATTGCGCTGATGTTAATAGGTCATATTTCAATAAGTATTCTATCATTTGGTCAAACACAATTCATTCCAAAATCTTAGACAGAGGAGCTAAGAAAGAAACTGGACAATAGTTCTTTACGTTGGTCATATCTCGGACAGGAAAACAGGAACAACAGTAGCCTGCATCCAGTTATCAGGGACCTGGCCAGCGCAAAGAGACAAATTGAAGATTTTTGTAAGGGGGAAATAAATTATTTCAGCGATGATTCTCATGAGCCTAAAATCCATACCATCACTACCTACCAAAGGGCAAGGATTAAATTTGATCAGATAAGAAAAAACTTCACCAGGGGTTAGTACTCTAAAATAGAATTTCGGGTGAGCTAATCCCCTTGTAGAATCATTGATCTTAATATATGGGCTGTTATCAGAGTTAGACTGGGGCACATAATCAGACAGATCAGAAAAATAATTATTAAATTCATTAGCTAATGCTAATGGCTCTTTTATTGCTCTTGTAGCTGTCTTAAGTGTTTGTGGGGATACCATTGTCTTTCTGCTAGGTAAATCATTAATTAAACTCAATGTATCTGAGACATTCTTGCTTCTAAACTGCTTTTGCTTCTCAATCAAATATTGCCATTTTAAATTCCTGATCGTTGATTTACTTTTATTATGTGCCTCCTTATATGCTATCAAACTGTTTGGGTCCCAAGTCTTTTTATATACTTTCCTTTTTTATCTCTGTCTCTCAGTTGTTCAAGTAGTTCTGAGTTAACCCACTCCTGTCTATTACCCCTAATATGTAACCTTCTAAGGGGAACGAAAGAGTCACAAATAGAGTTAAATTGTCTTCTGAAGGCTTGCAGAGCATTGCCCACGGACAAAAAATTGTCCAAAAATGACCACTCAAAACCAAACAAGGCCTCTTTAAGTTTGGCCGAGTCTAGTTTTTTAAAGTTACTGGAATTAAATATAAACTGGTGGTACTGATTTATTTTTCGCAGACCAGCAGCAATACACAGGACTGCGTTTGCTGATGCAGTCTGGCAAAACCCCAAGTTGTGAAATTTTAGAGCTAACAGAGACAAGAACCCAATCTAATACTGAAGAAAAACCTGTCTTATAATGAACACTGGTGGGTACCGCAATTGTTTGTGTTAACGTAAAATCAGTTATCCTTGCCCTGTATGTAGCAGCGACTTTCCCTGTACAGTTCATATTAACATCACCAAGAATGATAACCTCACAGTTGTAAGGAATGGACCCCTTATATGCCTGAATTAGGTCAAGTCCTTCCTCCTGTGGAACATAAATTATGCGTCAATGATAGAAATGTATTATGTCCCAGTTTTAGCATCAGAGGCAACATTTCACAAGGGAAATATGCTCCTATAGGCTCATCCTATAGCACTGTTAAATCTTTATTAATATAAAACAAACAACCCTCTCCTTTCCGACCTATTCTGTCACAACGATAGACATTGTACCCCTCCACATTGATCCACGAGTCCGATACCATCCCAGACAACTATTCCCTGTTAATGCAATTATGTTACAATGATATTGTATGGACCAAGTAGAAAATTCATCCCACTTGGCCAATAAACTCTGAACATTTAGATGGACAATGTTAAGAGAATGTTTAGGGACGGTAACACCACACAGTTGATCAGCAATAGGGCCAAGAGTTAAGTGTATTGATCCAGATAGAAGTATCAACAGCAAAACCAGCTGTCTCTTTAAATGGTAGACTAGGGGTTGATACTGTAGTTAATAGCCACTTTATGCCTGGTTGTAACTTTAGAAGCTGAGAAAATGGTAATGAGACCACCCAATGCGACTCTATCTTTCAAAACATAATTAATAAACTGACTCATATAACTAAAATACTGGGAATAAAAAGATCCAGCCTTAATTTTAGGCTACAATCAGTAAAAGTCCCATAGAAATGATGAGTATCCTTGAACTGTATGTAGTTCGTTTCGACTGATACTGTTAGCAAAACCACATATGCCCACCCATGTAACTAGGTTCAGTACTAGTAAAACTCTAAACAAGATTATTAAATTTGCTGTCCCCAGTCTATCAAACAAATAATTAAAATCCAAAATTACCAAAACCCACCATCAGAGAAGAGTTGCTTCAGGATCAGGTGAATCATAAAAATTGCCCATACCCCAAAGATAGTTCTGACGGGAGTGAATATAAAATACTAATAAAAAACAAAATGACCAAATAACTCAGGCCAAGCAATCTATCACCTTGCTGCCACTTTGGTATTTTTTTTTTCTTTTCTTTTTAAACAAGGCAGTACCTATAGTGGGTTGCCACACTCCCAATAAGCCACTACCAATTCACAAAGGGAGCTAATTCAGACACTGCCACTGACTGAACAGCTTGCCCAACTAATTTCTCCTTCCGGGCAGAACTAGGGTAGTCAGAAATTTTTAAAGTTAAAACTAGGGATCAGCAAAATAAGACCTTAATCAAACATGCTGATACCAAAATACCAAAGCAGTGTAAGCTATTGCAACATATCAGGTTACGGCACAACACTTACCACATTACGTGTAGTGTTATGATCCAGTTAATTAACAGTACAAATAGTAATAACCCTAAACATGAAATTAAAGCAGCCTCTCACTGTAGAGTCACGCCACTCCTGCGTGAGCCACTCAAGTGTGCAGCCGGTCCACGGGCAGCGCTAATGCGGCTGCATTTTTAAGGAGAGAAATTACACCAAAAGATAGTCTACATACATTGAACATTAGTTAATGACAAACTGAGTACAGATGGTATAAATATGTGGTATCAAGTGACAGAAAGCACAGATTTAGCAAGGCAACCTCATAAGTACTACAGGAGAAGGATACATGCTCTGAGCTACCTCCTACTGTAGATAGGAAGGTTATGTGACCAGGGTCAGCTCCTGGGTTATAATAAAGTAATGTAGATAACAGGTGACCATTTACACATACATTGGTTTGCCCTAAGTGAGTATTCTTTGAGCCGATTTTTACATAGTGCCAGGGTAGGGTAGTGAATTCCATAGAGAAGGGGCTACAAAAAAGAAAGAACACATTCCAGATCCAGACCGTATCCTAGAGATTTCCAGTGAAGGGCTAGCAACAGAGCACAGGGGCATTGCATGCTGCTAATACTTACGTTTAATACTTACTGTGAGGTTACAGAGCGTACAGAGCTTGGCAGTTTTGAAGGTAAGGCAGTGCAAAGGTTGTTGCAACCTTGCTTCAAATCAGGGCCAGCCAAGAACTGCGAGCACTCAACAGTGGTGATCCCTAGGAGGAGTACCAGTCAAAAAGTGACAGATTTTGTCATACAGGGGTTTGAGTTTGCTTGTGTCTGAGCACCACATGACCTGATGAACAGGAGCACCATAGAATAGTACAGGCATTAAGGTGCCATCTGCAATAGCAAGGAAAGCCTCGTTTGAGAGGTAGGGGAAAAGCCTGTAGAGGACGAGGCCCACAGCCCCCAGTAGCATACTGTGTGACACTGAGCAAGTCACTTAACTTCCTTGTGCTCCCAGGTCACACCTGGAAATGAGCTCTGGCTTAGTGTGCCTTTCCTGGTTAAATGATTTCCCCTTTCCCTTTCCAGGTGTTGTCTGTCAGTGCCAAGCTTCCTGTGTCCAAAGAGCATAGCTTTGGTCTTTTTCACATTACGGACAAGTTTGTTTGTTATGAACCAGGTTTCAAGTTGCTGAAAATCCAAGCTGCTGTTAATCCATTCTGTATCAGCAGAAGACCTATATAGGATGGCATCATCGGCATAAAGTTGTAAAATGGCTCCTCCTTAATTACTGAGCATGTCATTAATAAATAAGGGAAATAAAAGGGGATCGATAGAACCTTGTAAAACCCCATCTGTTATTAGCCGAAAATCTGATACATCACCTTGCCACTTAACAATTTGTTTTCTGTTGGTTAGATAGTGCCAAAACCAGTAACAGAAAAGGTCTTCCATCCCTAGATTTTTTAGTTTAGCCAGGAGGAGGTCATGGTTGACTAAGTCAAATGCCTTGGTAAGGCTGACAAAGGCTGCACCCGTAACCAAACCTTTCTGCAAAGCATTTAGTATGACAGCGGTCACATGCACCAGTGCAGTGTCTGGACCATGATTTTTGCAAAACCCATGCTGGACACTGATGAGAGAGTTCTTATACTCCAGGTAGGCCTTTATTTGGACATGCAACAGTCTCTCCTGCAGCTTAGCAAAGGATGCAAAGAAGAGAGATCAGCCCACACTTCTCTAGCTGTTTCTTCAACCCTCCTTTATACACTGAAACTATTATTGCTACTTTCCATTTTTTAGGGACTATCCGCGAAATAAGAGATTTATTAATAAGATGCTTGATAGGAGTGGTGATAATGGGGGCCGTGATTATTAGAAATTTGGGTTCTAAAGTACCCTAGCTGGGTGAACCATCACTTGTTATGCATCTCAGCTGCATGAGCACATCCTTCCTAGTCACCAGTCTGAAATGGAACTGGGGCTAAAGACCAGGCACTGGTGGTTGGCAGAAATCTGGGAACTATTAGACTAGCCTCCTAGATGGGTTTTGAACAGATCCAGGTCCGAGAAGAACTTACTGAACTAAGTAGCCATGGATTTGGGGTCAGATGGGATTTACCCATTGACTATGATCTCATGTGAGGATATGTTGGACCGCTCATTTAAAAGACAGTTTATTTGGGCTAGAAACCTTTGGAGTTGGACACATTCTTGATCTGGAGGGATTTTAGATAAATTCTCTTGGCACCTTTGAGACTAGTTTTAAAGGTGTTTCTCAAGTATTTATAAGTATTCCAATCAGATGTCAGGCCATATTTTTTAAATTGTCCCCAAGCCTTGTCTCATTGACTCGTGGCCTTGCAGAGGTCACTGCTCAACCATTTAGTGCAGCGACCTTTGTCCCTACTTTGCTTCAGTGGGGGGGGGCATGCTTACTAACCGCACTGCCCCAGCACCCAGCACTTACAATCAGTCTTTGCACCCCTAGCACCTTACCTGTCATATTCCTCGACAAGGCCCCTGGTTGCATTGTCTCCACCCTCGCCCACCTCCCCGTATCTCCCTCCTGCCCCTGCCCCAACTACCTCCCTTACTCCCCTTACCCCTGCACCTCCTTCCCCCTAGATCTCCAACCTTACTTCCCCCCACCCACCCCCTTCCCTTGTCCTGTTCATAGCTCAGGTCTTTGTACTGGTTATTACATGTCTGTAAGTCAATGTCTACATGTTTGTAACTAAAATGATGACTGCTGCACACACTGACGTGGAACCTTTGTAAAAGAGCCTCGGCTCAAAGGTATTGTAATCCTAGATTGAAATAAATAAATAAATAACACTATTGAAATTATTCATAAATTAATCCGTGCCATGATCCACATCAGGGATGTTTTTTACTGGTCCCCACCCAGTCAGTTTCTTATAGGTTGTGGAGGAAGGAGGGTACATCAAACTAGGAAATGTCCCTGTCTTTTATGACTTTTGGTGGGGGATGGGAAAAATCATGTTTTCTAGGTACAGTATATCGGGGACTGATTGCTGAGGGAGTCAGACAGTATCCCAGCAACTTTAATTCTTTTGGTTTTGGTGACAGGGAACCATTCAAGGAGTGTGTGGTTCTCAGATTTACAGTTTAATCATGTGGGTTCCCCGATTAATTGTGAGAGGCAATCATCTTCCCAGGTTGACGTGATACCATTCTGACTTGTACTGAGCCAGTTTAGATTAAAATCTCCGACCAAAATCAGTTTACCTAAGGACTGTTGGAAGAGGCAGTTTTTTGTGAGGGAGGTTAGTGCTTGGAGAGCAGAATTTAGGGGACTGTAGATGCACCTGTGTAGAGAGATTTCACCCCCCAAGTGTCAATGATACAAAATATGAGCTCATACTGTAAGTAGAGTCTATAAGGGAAGGCATGACAACTTCCCTAGCAGAAAGAGCAGACCTGACATGGAGTAGAAACCCCTCCCCCATTTTAGGACTGCAGAGGGCAGAGTTCTGCAGACCTCTTGCTACAAAAAAAGCACTCCCGCATTCCTTGAAAATGAACAACATGATGAAGTGACAAAAGTTACCTCCGTGGTCACATCTTTAGAACACTCTGCATTCACTCGCACTTCTTTTTTTTCTTTATTTTCAGCAGTCCCTGACCACTGAAATACATAACCCCCCACCAGACCCTCACTCTCAACATCCACCACCCCGACATTCACCTCCCTGAGGAGCATAATAGTGACACTGGGGGTGCCCAATCCCCCAGTGTCTTGATCGCAACTCCTCTCTGCCCCGTTCCCCTCATACACTACCGCACATGCGCAGTACTTTCTACACTTTTTTTAAATATTTGCTTTACTCCAGGCACCTGACCTTCCATCTCAGCAGCCATCACCTCAGTCCCCCCACACAAAAAAATGTAACAGTAACACTGGGGGTGCCCAAACCCCAGTGCAGGAATTTGAGTTTCTTTATTTTTGTTTCCCTGTAAAACAAAAGGACCACTCATGCGGTACTTTCTACACTTTTGGTTTTTTTAAATATTTACTTTACTCCCCCCACGGACCCTTTTTTTTAAATATTTACTTTACTCCCCCCACCCGACCCTCCTTCTCAGCACTCACCACCCCACTCCCCCCCAAAACGTAACAGTCACAGTGGGAGTGTCCAATCCCCCAGTGCAGGAACCCACATTTCTTTATTTTTTTCCCTGTAAAATGCTTGCAGCTCTGTTTCTTGTGCCTTACTTACAGTTTCCGCTTGCTAGTATGGCATGGTTAATATCATCTAGCAGACCCCATGGAACACTGCTTCTGAGTATAAAAGCCGAAAAAAGTCTGACAGTAATTGAGACAGATGGCCCGCTGGTGCTGATGGTTGAGGCGGTGGATACCACACCTCATGCCACGCCAACGACCCAGGTTCGGAAGTCCAGTCATTGGGGGTCGGCCACGGGGAGGAAGATTGAGTATCCATGGGACTGCTCTTCTCCTCCAGGTGGGTGGGACAGGGTACCTGCACATGATTTGGCTCCTAGCAGTGGCTGGGGGAGAGTGCGAGTCACGATGCTAAAGAAGGAAACAGCGTGGGCAGATGTCTGATGTGCAGTGAGTGGAAGTGCCCACCACAGCACCACTGGCATCATTGCACACCCGGGCTGTGGGGGGGGGGATTACAGGAACAAATACCGAGCCTCCAGCTCATGATGGCCTGCCCCATCGCGCTGCATCGGATGCTCCCAGGAACTCCCTCTGGTCTCAACCCCTTGGTCTTCTGTGAGGGGGTCTGCAATGCAACCTTAGAGAGGGTGAGGGTGAGGAGGTTGCAGCTCGGGCACAGCGCCCAATGCAGGAGCCTCCGGGACTGGGCTGAAACGAGGGGAACCATAGGACCACCCCGGAGGACAGATAGATAAAATAAATAAACAAAAAAAACAAACAAACAAAAAAAGAAAGTAATTGAGATGCAATGTTGCAACTTCCACAGCAAAGTCTGCATTCTGCTCAGTTTCAGTAAATATGTTCTATGCTTGTCATCTGCCTGCTGCATGTTGATTTACCCTCCCAAGCTGACTACACAATAGACATAGCTAACAGTGTTTATTTTCAAGGGAGGTGTGCAGGGGAGACAAAAACAATACTCAGTTTTTGACAGTATTTTCCAAGTTGCTAGGAGTACTACTGTGTATGGAGTTTCTGAGGATCCAATCAATGCAAGCATCCGATGAACATGACTTTATTTAACATGCCTGTAAAATGGTACGTTGCCTTGATTTAGCCCCATAGTAGAACTGCTGAGTGATCCTTAGATGCTGGCAGTGAAACCTGGAATCTGACTGCATTCTAGTATGAAAGAAAATAATAAAAAGAAAATATTATGAAAGAAAATAATCACAGAAGAAAGGGTCCTGAAAGAACTCCTAAAACTCAGGGTGGACAAGGCAATGGGGCCTGACGGAATTCACCCCAGAAGTCTAAAAGAACTAAGGGGAGAACTAACTACCCCTTTTAACAAATCATGGGAGGATGATGTGGAACCTGAGGACTGGAGGAGGGCAGATGTGATTCCCCTTCACAAAAGTGAGAGCAAGACAGAGTCAGGAAACTACAGACCTGTTAGTTTGACCTCAGTGGTAGGGAAAATGATGGAATTACTTCTGAAGGAAAGAATTGTTGAGTACCTAGAGGCCAGTGGGGCACAGGACCCAAAGCAACATGGATTCACAGCAGGAGGGTCATGTCAGATGAATCTAATAGATTTCTTTAACTGGGTGAACAAAGTAGCAGTTGAGGGAGGGGCTGTGGACATGGCATACCTAGTCTTTAGCAAGGCATTTGACACAGTCCCCACAAAAGATTAATAAACAAGTTAGCCAGCCTGGGAATGGGTCCCAGGGTGGTAGCCTGGGTACAAAATTGGCTGACCAACAGGACACAGAGGGTAATAGTAAACCTGAGTCCACTCCAAAGAAAGGGGGGTTACTAGCAGGGTACCGCAGGGTTCACTACTGGGGCCAGTCCTCTTTAATGTCTTTATAAGTGACATTGCAGAGGGACCGGAAGGAAACATATGCCTCTTTGCAGATGACGCAAAGATCTACAACAGTGTTGATACATGGTGAGGGGGATGAGAAAGGACTTGGCAAGGTAGGAGGAATGGTCAAAATTATGGCAGCTTAGATTCAATGCAAAGAAGTGCAAAGTAATGCACCTAGGAAACAAAAACCCAGGAGAAGAGTACACAATGGGAGGGAAGTACTAACAACAACAAAATTGGAAAGGGACCTGGAGGTACTCGTATCAAATGACCTAAAGGTAGGCAGACAATGTGAGAAGGCAGTAAGGAGGGCTGGGGTGATACTGGGATGCATAGGGAGAGGCACCACCAGTAGAAAACAGGAAGTTGTCATCCCTCTGTACAGACAGTTGGTAAGACCCCATCTGGAGTACTGTGAGCAGTTCTGGAGACCCCATCTCTGCAAGGACATAGGATGGAGGCAGTCCAGAGGAGGGCAACTAAAATGGTGCAGGGTCTGCACCAGACACCATACAAAGAGAGACTAAAGAAACTTAATATGAATACCCTCGAGGAAAGGAGGAAGAGGGGAGACATGATAGAAACTTTCAAGTACCTCAAGGGAATCAACAAAGTCCAAGAGGGTAGCATCTTTCAGAAAAAGTGATGTTCAAGAACAAGGGGCACAGTTTGAAGATAGAGGGGGGCAGCTCAGGGGCAACGTGAGGAAGTATTTTTTTCACAGAAAGTGTGGTGAACGCATGGAATGGCCTTCCTGAGGAGGCTGTGGGGTCAAAAACTGTGGGAATTCAAGAATGTATGTATGGGACAGACATAAGGAAATCATAGTGGGGGGTATGAGGAAGTAAGCTGTTGGTTAACTAGGATCTGCAGCTTATCCAATAGGTAGGGAAATGAGCAGACTGGGTGGGCCAAGTGATCCTTATCTGCTGTCAAAGTCTATGTTTCTGTGTTAAGAGTTTTACTTCAGCTTTACAAATGTAGTGCCAGTTTGACACAAGCAGCAGGCCGTATCAACATTAGAATGTCTGTTTCAAGTAACTTCCCGTATAACTAATTTGGGGTTGCAGCTCACTGTGATTTGAAGTAGCTGCCTGGATTCTACTTCTGTATTCAGAATCTGTGAGGAAGGACTGCAGCATGAATCGCTTGCAATTAGAAAAGATTGAAAGCTCCGGTACTACATTTATTGTTTGTTGAATAACTCAGGGTTGTGTGTAATTGTGTCCCAGTAGATATGATAGTGGTGTCTCTAGTGGTAGTGGTGGTTCCTCCCCCAACCCAATCCCCCCTCTCAGCACCCAGCACCCCACTCCCCCCCAAAACGTAACAGTCACACTGGGGGTGCCCAGTCCCCCAGTGCAGGAATCCATGTTTCTTTTTTTTCCCCCTGCAAAACAAAAAGTCCATCAATATCTTTTACGCTGTTACACTACCCCCCCATCTGACCATCCCACGCAGCACCCTCCTCCCAACCCCCCCAAGCCCTTACTTACCAATCGGTGGTGCAACATCATAATCCTCTCTGAATCACAGACATGTCTTCACTCTTTAAAGCTCAACTGCGAACCGAAGAAACAGGTATGCGGTTTAATGTATTTCAGTGGGGTTTTGAACTTAGTGGCATAACTTGGGCATTTTTGCATATTTTTGGCCCAAATTTTCAACATGCCTTTTTTGGGACCCTACCTCTTGAACAGTTGCACTGTCATTAAGAAGATCTGTCCCAAAAGGTGATTTTTGCGCCCTGCGCAAAATCACCTTTTGGGCAGGATTTGAACATTTTCTTTGCCCTTGTTCATGAGGTGGGGTCATAAGAACGCTATGTTGAAAATTTGGTGTAAACATATTAAAAAACAATAGAATTATGAGCCTACTTTAAATTTTGTGAATGCAGGCTCATATCTTTGGTAATTTGCAATATTTTTCCCCAAATTCACAACATAGCCATATCTTTACAGCACCTTAGGAATGTGACAGCTGTCATTTTTCAAATCCTGTCCAAAATGTTTTCTACATCCTGAAAGGTGCTTTCACGGGCACTGCGTGAAATCACTTTCAGGCAGGAGTTAAACATTTTCTCTGCCCTTGTTCATGAGGTGGGGTCACAAGAAAGCTATGTTGAAAATTTGATGTAAAAATATTAAAAAACAATACAGTTATGAGCCTACATTAAATTTTGTGAACACAGGCTCATAACTTTGGTAATGTTCAATATTTTTAACCCAAATTTACAACATACTCATATCTTTACAGCACCTCATGGATGTGACAGCTGTCATTTTTAAACTCCTGCCCAAAATGTGCTTCTGCATCCTGCAAGTTGATTTTGCGGTCCCTGCGCAATATCACCTTTAGGCCAGGAGCTGAACATTATCTCTAGCCTTCTTCATGAGGCTGCATTATAACAAGGCTATGTTGAACATTTGATGTAAAAATATTACAAAACAAACTTTCAATATTTGTACCCCAAATTCCTCAGTTGTAGCCCTATCGGCTCTGGCCACAGTTTGTTTTTCTAGCCTGTCCTTCTCGTGGTCTAGATTATTTGGCTTGAGCCATGCTTCCAAAATCCCAATTACGTCTGGGGCATAAAGGTTGAACTAGGCTTCCAGTTTGTGGATTGTAGGCCTCAGACTGTTAATATATGTGCAATTTTAGACCCTTAGTCCTAGTCCAGGATGGGTCCATTGGGGAAGACACTCTAACATTAGCAAAATTAGGACCTGGGTTAGCCTCAACATCACCAGACAGCAGCATCACAGTTTGGGATTTTAGCCTGGAGAGGAGCTCAGGGCCTGTGGGCCAGGTGGCAGGGCTGTGCTACCTTATTTATTTTACTTATTTATTATTTATTTTTATTTATTTATTTTATTTTGAACTTTTGTTTACCAGGTAAACACAATGAGCCAAAGGCCCTTTTTCATGTGTGACCTGGAAATTATTTATTTATTACAGTCTCGGAATTTGACATACCTTTGAGTCTGAGACTCATTTACATGGGTTCCACGTCCAAAACAAATCATAACAGTTAGCTAAATACAACAATGTAACAAAAACATTACATGGATATAACAGAAAACAGACAAACAATCAGAGCAGTCATTATATCAAACTTTGTCAAAGTCCGCAAATAAGAACCAAAAATAAAAAAGCAGGGTAAAAGCTTAGATAAAATACAATAATGTATCGGTATGTGATAATTTATGGTCAAGAATAACTTTGTCGAAGTCAATAGATTAACATGGGTCAGCAAAGACAAATAAAAAGGAGCAGTGAAAAGGGGAAAGAGAGGAGGGGGACTAGGAGGAAATCAGGGTTCAGGAGCTACAGAGTGAGGTGAGGTAGAGAGGAAATGCATCAAAAGAGAGGTACCTGTGGGGGGGGGAGGAGGGAAGGGGTGGGGACAGTGGCAGCCTATTAGCCAGGAAATGAGGGAATACTTGAGGGTGAAATAGCTCAAGTTGGGCAGTCATAGCGGTTGATAAAAAGAAGGTACTGTCTGAGGTTGCATTTAAACTGCCCTAATTTGGAGGCAGTTTACACTTCAAGAGGGAGATCAGATAGCCAGGTGGGAGCTCTGTAGAGAAAGGCCCACTGCGCTTGATTAGTTCAACAGAACGAGGCCTGATGGGTAGGTCTAGTTGCGCTTCTCATCCCTCAAGGATTGGTTACTGTGGTAAGTAGGTGTTGTGATTGTCGGAGGGGTTAGACCCAGACAGATCTTCTTATCTAGTAGGCAGGTCTGGTACATGATCCTGCCATTAAGATTCAGCCAGCAGGTTTGGGTATACAGATTGCAGATGTGGGTGTACCTCTGAGCCCCAGAAATTAATCGGCAGGCCTTATTGAGGGCAACCTTATACATTTAAGTGAAGTGTCAGTAGCTGCTCCATAAATGACTAGCCCATAGTCTACAAGAGAGAGGACAGAGCTGTTGTCAGCAAGACGGAGTGCATCAGGGGTAAGACTGTGATGGTGTCTGTAGAGGAGCCCTTTTGGAGTATTAACAGCTTTAGAAATGATGTTTATATGGTCATTAAAGATTAAGGTGCTGTCAAATGTAATGCCTAGGTACCTGAAGTTGTGTACTTGTTCCATAGGATTACGGCAGTTGTTAAGGATGGTGAGTTGAGCTGACTTATGCTTGTTGTGAGAATTTGCAAATGACATCACCTTGGTCTTTTTATAGTTCAGGATTAACTTGTGTTCTGTAAGCCAGGACTCAATCAGGGCAAAGTTGTGCTGCAACTCTCCAGTAAGGAGGAAGGGGTCTGGCTGGCTCGTGAATAAGACAGCGTCGTCTGCATAGAGTAGGAGTTGACTGGGGCAGGCCTAGGAGAGGGAATTGAGTAACAGACTAAAAAGAAGGGGCAAAGAATGGAACCTTGTGGTACACCGGAGAATACAGGATGGGAGGTGGATAGGGTATCCCTAATTTTCACCCATTGCATTCTGCCAGCAAGGTAGTTCTGAAACCAGGAGGTAACTGTATGTGAAAGACGAAGGATGGGGAGAGACTCAATAAGTAGGGAATGGTTAACTGTGTCGAATACTTTGGTTAGGTCACTGTAGATAGACCTTATCCTGCTTATGAATTTATAGCAGTTGCCGTTTTTATAAAGCCCATGTAAAGTCAGCAGGGCAGAGGTATTGCATGCTGCTGCTGGGGGTTCAGTAATACAAGTCGAGGATCATCTTTGTAGCGTCTATAATGGCGGGGGTACAGAAATTGCAGCCATGAGATCAAGACAGTAAACAGGGCAATGTACTCAAATGCCAGGGTTACGCCTGATAGGACCATGTTGGGCAAAGACAGGACCACATAAATTACCCCACTGTGTCCTAGATGAGAACCACTCAAATTAGGTTAAAGCAGCTATGTAGGCAAGGTTGAGCCCACTCAGATATAGGGAACCTGTGAGAAAGCCAATCTCAGCTGTGTTTTAACCCACTCAGATATGGGAAACAAGAATACAAAATTTATAACTACTTATCCCCTACCAGTATAAAAATAAAGAGTCAGCAATGCTCACATGATCTTAGGACTAAGTGTACATTAAAGGGGGAATTGTCAGCTTTCCAGGGACAAAACCACAGGACCTGCAGGTGTTGATTAGCTGAAACACAATGTGTTTGAATTTTTGTAATCATTTCCTTTGCTACAATCTGCATTTTTATCTGGTTGATCCTGTGTCCCCGTTTCCCCCCCCCCCATTGGCCATTATTGTCCCAGAGTCCCTGCAGCCAGTCCTCTGATGACATGCCTGACAGACTATGCCATTGGAGGGCTCCTATATGCCAGTGTAGTTGTTGTAAAAGATTAATAAAGATACAAGGCCTGCTTGTGCTTCTAACACCGGTACCAATTGACCGAGGAAAGGACTTTCCTCGGTCAGTTGGTACCAGCATTACAATCACATACAGGTGCTGTATATTTGTTAATCTTTTACCACAACTACACTGGCACAGAGGAGTCCCCCACAGCATAGCCTGTCAGGCACGTCATCAGAGGGTAGGCCGCAGGGCAGTGGCGGCTCTACACCAGGGCATGCCAGGGCACGTGCCCCGTTAAAAAAATGCTGTGCCCCATATGGTGCAGAGCTTCCCCCATAGTAACAATATATCAGTGCCCTGGCTGCCATCTGTTGTGCCCCAGCTGTGCCCTGGTAACCATTTGGGGCTAGAGCCGCTACTGCCGCAGGGGACCCTGGAACAATAATGGCTGGTGGGGGGAGGGACGTAGGATCAACCAGATGAAAATACAGATTGCAGCAGAGGAAGTGATTAAAAATATTCAAATACATTGCATTTCAGCTACTCAGGACTTGCAGGTCACGCACTTTAGTCCCTGAAAAGCTAGCAGTTCCTCTTTAATAGCAATGTGCAGTGCACAGTTAACAGCTAACCTACATAACAGCAGCGCTATTCACAGCAGTAACAAAAGAGCTAGTTTAGGGCTAAGTAGGTTCACATACATACTGTAAGTATTGCGAGCAGACTGTCTTAAAGTTATTCACACTATGTACCCTAACAGCCTGAAATGCCAATTTAGGTCAATTTTAGGACCCATAGCAACATGATACGAAAACTGAATCAGAACTAGCAGTATGCAAATTCTGCAGCTAGCTAAGGGCTAACTCCCATAGGAAGGGGGTCTGATATATAGCTCAGTAGCAGTTCTTGCAATGAAATAGTCCCAAGATCACAAAGGGTAATAATGAGCTAAGCAGCAACATGTTGAACAAAGTTAGCAGCAGCGTTTTTCTGTAACAAGCAGTTAGGGACTTGATAAAACTTAAAGTGAGCTGAAGCAGCTTTTTGTGCAGTAGGCTATGAAACAGAGCAGGGTCCAGGAGGCAGCCAAAGTGTTAACTGTTCCTGTTTACTGTGCACACTGGTGGCTCAGAGGTGGTACTTGGTTGGAACAGCATAGCTGGCTGCTGGCTCTCTCCTTGTCTGACTCCTGGTAGACGCTGTTTTGTCCTTTGCACTATGGTCCTTTGCAACACAAGGACTGCTTGATGATAGGTTCTTTCGTGGGGGGCCGAGGGCATTGATTGGCTGGAGGTTCGGCTGGTGTGGGGCTGTTGGAGGGTCTCCTGTGCAATGGCCCAGCACTTTGTTTGTTTAATGTGTATAAATTTGATGGCGTGTTTTATTTATTTATTTTAATAACAATCCCCTACTCCTCCAGTAGGGGGAACCTCTAGCAATCTGGTTGTATGCCACAATGGCCATACCAGGTTGTGGTGGAGGGGATGCAGCAGGGGAAGGGGAGCAGACCTCCTCCCCCCCTCTCATCTTTTTCACCTAAGGTCCTGAATTCTACGACTATGGTTAGTGACTCTGCAGACGTGGCAACAGACATACATGATAATACCTTACTGGAGAATGCTGACGTGTCAGAACAAGCAATGTTGCAGAAGCAGCATCTGTTGGAGGAAGAATAAAAGTTAAAGAAACTGTTGGATGACAGAGGCACTCACTTCCTCTTGTTGCTGAAGAGGAAGCAAAATTCCAGGAGGAGAAAGTTGCCTGCTGCAATTCAGCTTCCTGTTGAGGAAGCTTCCAAGAAGTTGAAACAGACTGACAATACTGAACAGCAGGTGTCTGTTCTTCCCTCTGATGCCGTTGAATTAAAGGCACCAACTGTCAGTGCCACTGTCAAGCTAACTCCCCCGCACCCCCCGTCTGATAGACCATGCAACCACAGTATAGGTAAGGACTCCCTGGGAGAAGGAGTTCTGATAATGCCACTGGAGAAACTCCTTGCAGGCTAAAAAACACTGAACCTGGTGCTGGTAACTCCAAGCCAGCTCAGAAACTATGCTCAAGTATATAATGACTGCCTGGCAGTGGAGCTACCCTGACAGATTACATGCAGCAGGACAAAGCACATCCCAGACAGCCCCAGCATTTACAGCATGGCCATAGAACAGCTACTGCAGATGATGAGGCTGCTTCAACTTTGGGTAGAAAAGTGCCTAACATGTTCAGCAGGGCAAAAACAGGCCACTGGCTCGGCTCATGATGTGGGCACTGAGCACAGCACCATCAACAGTGCTCTGAACAACCAGAGAAGGAATTTTCCGAAGAGTCAATCCTGGAAGCAGCGGGTTGGATCCATGTCACTGACGGTGTCTCCTGGCTCCCCAAGAACAATGAACAGTTTTAGATGGAACTGCAACCTGTGCAAACTGTAAGTGCTGGGCCGTCTGAGTGTGGGGTGAGGAGTGAGACTGCAGTGACTGCCCAAGATCCACAGCCAATGTTAGAATCCGAGGCTAATCCAGCACAACATGCGCAACAGTCTAGCTTCCCTCAGGATCAGTCCAGAGAGCAAGTGGGACAGAACAGGTAGTGGATATGGACACTACAAAATCAGGACTGGTGCAATGGAGTGCTCCTAGACAGGGGTATGAGAGACAGAACTGTGACCCTTCCCCCCCAACCACCTGAGGACCCATGTAATAGTGTACCTGAAACCCCTGCAGATTCTAAAGACGTGAATTCTGACTTACCAAAGTCTGAAAGTGTTCAGCAGCTGCACTTGAACCATGAAGATCCCCCAACACAGTTCAGAATGATGGACCTCTTTGCGTCCCAAGGAGAACCAGCCCAAAGATGGAATGCCATTCATTTAAAGGAATCATGGAGTATCCCCCAGACAGGGCATATGTCATCAGAAACCTATTAAAAGGCTCAGGGTTTTTTTTTTCTCAGCTGAACTGTAAGAAGTTATTCACATTTCTGGTGAAACAACTTTTGACATAAACTTTAAGGCTGTAAAATTGTTAGAAGGTTCTGGCTGAAATACAGTATGACCAACTGAAAGACTCTTATGTTGTGGGCCAGTTCACTTAGATAGAAATCTGAGCTATCGGCCACACCATGTAAACTTGGCAACTGAACAATATTTTTTAAATGGCTTTATTTACCATTTGCTCCAGCATAGTGTCTGGTCAAAAACTACAGGCAGTAGCATACAGGGAACTAGCTGACGATCGTTTCATACCAAAAACGATTTTTCAAGGCTAATTAAGTGGTTATCAAAGAGGTCTTTATATAGTGACCTAAATTACATTTAACACATTCATGCAATCAATTAAACATAATCACACTTTAAAATAACCCTATCTAACAATACCAATGTCAATTAAATACAATTGAATGCCTCCATTACTATATGAGACATTTAAACTTGCTGTCAAAGTGCAGTTCGTCAGTTTAGCAGATTGAAAGCATACATAAGCATGCATCCATTCATAAAAGTCCTATAACATTTTTAACAGTTAATATGCACAGTTCATTTCACATATTCAGGAATGGTTTTAGTCTATAATTACAATCTCCACAGAGGCAAACGAGGACTACCTGGAGGACAGCCTGAACTCCAGCGCTTCGACCAGTGCTGGCCTCTACGTAGCCCTTGTTTGCCTTTGCAGTCTGAAAATAAATTAACTACCTTTTGCAAGTTTGGTTCTGCCAGCATGTTATTGAGAGGGTAGCGTATTTGTTTCTGTAGCTGTATGTTTTGGGCTGGTTGCCCATAGCTGCAGCCCTGACAGCATCCAGAGGTGGGCTGCAAATAGTTTCCTTCAGACTGTCCTGTGCCATGCAGACAAATTCATTTTTCTAACAGTTCAGAAGATTACCAGTTACTGTATTGTTCAGATTATCACTGTTACTGTTATGTTGGGCTGGGACTTTAAACGTTTTCCGAAATGCTCGTTAACAGTTAACCTTGTCTGCGCTCACATTTTGTTGTTCTCCCTGCCTACGTAATGATCTGGGTACAGCCTTTGTAGGTATGTTGCAGGTAAATGGAGGATCAGCCAACTCCAGCAAGTGGAGGGAGAGGGTGCTGCCAGGGGGCTCTCCTCCAGAGTCAATGGAGACCTTATTGGCCGGGGGTTCCAGTGGGGCCCTGCCCTGGGGTGCTCTGCCACTCCTACATTTCCTTGAGGATCTGCAGTAGAATTTTTGCAGTGTTTCGCCATTGCTGAATCCTGGTTTTATATATTTCAAGCAACTCGTGCAGCCCACCTCTCACGAAGTAGGTTGTCTTGCTGATACTATCTGGAGGGGTGGCCTCTGGACAGAGTACAGTTATGTAAAACAGAGCCTCAGCTGGGTCCCTCTGAGATGGCATAGTGGGGCAAGTTCACTCTAGGGGTGTAGCAAATTTCAGAAGGGCCCCTTTTTGTTTCTCTGCGTTCCACTGCATTGCATTGCATGGTGAGTGTACTGCCCCCCCCCAACATCAGCCTTCTGCACTGGAGCTCTAGTCACTCATTCTGCTGCCCTGGCTCCCCTTATGTGATTATTTACATCACGTAGAAGGCAGTCAGGCATTGTCTTTTAACAGTATATTTCAGCTCTGGACCTCTGTGTTCTGACTGCTTGTCTGGTTACTGATGCCCGTCCTACCCCCATTCCTGTCCCTACACTGTCCAGACATTTATGTGACACTGGAGGCCTGGTCACTACGAGGCAGTTACTGCACCTCCAAGCTGGGAGAAGGGAGCCATTGGATTCCTTCTATTCAGCGAGGTCGAACGCTTTACTGAAATCTAGGTAGGCCACATGCTGCAGGAAGTTTGTTCCCCTGACGACTGGTCAGGGACCAGTTTCCATACAAACTGGTCTAAGACCAGGCTGGTCTGGGACCAGCCTGGTGTGAGGCCAGTTCCCGAGCCACCTGGTCAGGGGCCAGTTTCACCACTTTACAGGGGCTTTCTTTGTTGTGCTAAGTTGTTTTCCTACACCAGCTACCTTTAGTGTAGATTAACTATTACCAACTCCACACCACCTTGGATCACCACACCAGTGAAATTTGGGGTCAAAAATTTTTTTTTTAGATGAAAGTGAGATTCAAACCCATACTTTCAGAATCACAGCCTAGTGCACTAACCACTACACTATGTTGGCTACTGCTTAGCAAGCCTGTGGTCAGACAGATATGTGATAATAACTGATCCTAGACCAGTTCAGCTGGAAGGAGAAACTGGTCTCAGACCAGGTTGCACAGAAACTGGTCTAAAACCAGGCAACTCTGAAACTGGTCTTAGAGCTGCACAATAGAGTTGATTTCAAAGTTGCGCAAATGCTGACCAGTCGAAATTCAATGAAAAGAATTACATTTATTTGAAACAAAATGCCTCAGTCAAACCTCAAGCTAGAGGGTGTAGCCACGATACACTGCCCCAGCGCTTGCTCATTGGAGCTTCCTCAGGGGGCTCTGTTGTGTACAACAAGCTGTATTTTTATATCCAACATTGTTACAAATAATTACATAATATGGTACCCATAATGCTTTGCAACAAGTGACATCACAATAGTCCTTAAATCAAAATATTCTATAAGTAATGACATTGTAACAGTTCCCCCATAATATCTTAGTAAGTTTTTATGCACAATGGGTATTTGTGGATAACCACTGATTTACATAAGAGCAAAAAAAGGGGATATATTAATATCTGAAAAAATTAAAATAATTATTATGAACATAAAAATAATTTTCTCTGTAGTTTAGATATATCCAACTAACATTTTTTAAAAAAAATTAATGACAGTTCAATGTTTGCAGCCAAAACAATTTCAAATTTATGGTTATATGTCAGTTCCAACCTAGTTACAAAAGTCAGAACTAAAATAAGAAAAAATAGAAGGGACAAAGCATCGGTTTGTTACAAAGTCAAGTGAAGATGCAGGTGCAGAATGAGTAGGTAGCAACAATTAATTATTGTTCAGTAGGAGCCACCTGCGCTCAACCAGTCTCATCTCTGTAGGGAAAGAAAGGAAAAGAAACACTATGAGGATACAAAATCAAAAACATCAAAAACATCCATTTACTATAATGGTATAATAAATAGAATAACAGATAGTGAAGTGTCTATTCAAAGGGAATAATGCCATCGAGAGGTTCTGGGGACACTCACCTGTTTTTATTTTTGTAATATATGGATGCGAGTTTTGTTTGGAGTTTGTGTGCTGCACACTATCGCAGTGAGGACTCAGACACTGACTCTCTCTGTCTCCACCCCACCCGTTCTGCCATGCCCGCTTAGCTGCGCTCCGTGTCTCCTTGAGCGAGTTTTGTTTGGTAGGCAGTGTCACAAACACACTCAGCAGGTCAGCCCTCTGCTCCCAAAGTGCCAACCTCTGAGCGCAGTCTTGTGAACAGTTAACAGAAACAGGGCAACCCTCCTGTCTGTTTTGTGGGTTCGAATCAACCTTTGGTCTCAAATCTTGGAGGGATTCAAATTGTGAACCTCTTGTTAGCATACCCAATGTACAGGCTCAGATAATTCTACTGTTTGGGGGGGCCAGCTATCTTTTGCTTATGGGCACCTAACCAGGCGTACTAAATGAACCTTTAAAACTCTATTAAAGACCTCAGAATAAATCCTTACCTTTTCCCAGTTTGGTAAAACCCGTAAGCTTTGTGCAGTGTCAGCTTTAACCATGTATGCTTCCCTTGTCAAGAAAAAGAAATTTAAAGGCACACCAAGTAGTTTCTAAAGTAGAGGTTTACTTCAAAATAGATAAAAAAATGTAAAATGTAAATACAGAACCATATATCACAAAACATACAAATCACTTACAAGAATAAGGTTTTAAAAAGTGCAGATTCCTACCACTAGTACACTTAGAATTGTCTGTTCTAAGGTATTCTTATCTCACAGTGCTGTAGATGTTGCCTTTTTCAGAGTCCAAACATTTGTGTGTAAATGGAAAACAGAATATTGTTTAAAAACTGGCTTTGCCAACCTCTTTGCATGAGGTCACCTAGCTCCTCCCTGTCAGAATATAAAAAAAATATATCTATGCAAAACAGGATGTCTTATCAAAGGTAAATTCTGTGATCTCAGCACAACTCATATTCTCATATGACTTTCTTTGATCTTATGATCAGCTTCCCCTTTCCAGGACATCAATGGGACTTGTTATGTCTCTGCCAGATCTCACAGAGGTGCAACATGCTTTGTATCGCCATGTGAATTTTACTGTGTTTCCACTGAATATTATAAAAGTTTATAATCTATCTTGGCACCTAGCAAGCTGCAATTAGTCACATAAAAAGGAGATCCTAAATTTTAAAAGACAAAGAACCTCTGTGCACAAACACTGAGGCAAGGGTTACCCCAAAGGGCACTTGACTGGGAAGCCAAGTTTCAAGGAAATACAAAATCACACATGCCCACACAATGCAAAGCATCATGGGCTGCATATGCAAATCACCACCGAATATTATGCTGGTTCAACTTTAAGCAGAATTGTGTGATGCCGAAAGGCCTCTCACACAGTTTGCAAAGGGTTCTAACAGATGACATAGACACGTGTTTCATCCTACCCGGACTCATCAGTATGCCTCATCTGTTTGACACCCCAGTGCAATGAACCAGCTACCCTAAGACGGTCTGTCTGGGTTATGTTGTGGTAAACCCATTAAAATAAAAAACTATTTAAAAGACAAATAACCTCTGTGCGCAAACACTGAGGCAAGGGTTACTCCAAAGGGCATTTAACTGGGAAGCCAAGTTTCAAGGAAATACAAAATCACACATGCCCACACAATGCAAAGCATCATGGGCTGCATATGCAAATCACCACAGAATATTATGCTAAATTTTAAGTCTCTTCTAGCCTGTAATTATCTCTTGGCCTTCCAGGTAACACCTATTAGCTAAAACTTGGGAGGGGGGTTGTCATTCCACAGACTGTCAGCATCTCTCATGAGAAACAGTCAATAACGCATTTTTATATTACAAAAAGCATAGGTTAATCAGAACCAGCTGTCCAGGTGTCACAGGCAGTCCTACCTTTAGTTGATTTCTTGCTTCGGAGTACACAGGATCAGCCAGATAATTCTGCGTAAAGCATCGGCAGTAGGCGAAGGATGATTTCTCTCTCTAAGCGAGAGACAGCCGCCATGTTTTTGGAACTGTTTTGCCCACCCACAGAGAAACCGCATCCAATCAGGAGGCATGGTTTTCAGAACATTACCACGCTTGGCTAAGAGGTTGGCGTGGGGATGTCTGGAACAAGCCTATAATATTGGAGGGTTTTGAGGTTGAGGTTGCGCTGTTCAGGTTTTGTGATAATACTATTGTTCAGAGCTCGAATGATAGTATTACGAGTTCTGAACGATAGTATTATCACTTGTCAATGATACTATTATCACTTTGGCTTCAGTGTATTACAGAGAATTGTTTGTATGCTTTAGGATGGTATTATTTTAAAGATCCATTTATTACAATAATACTGACAGCAAACTGTAGTAATAAGGCAGTCATCTATCATGCGCTAAATTTCAGTTTTTATAAGAGCAAGAGAAAGTAAGTGGCTAGTCAGTGGAAAAGGGAAGTGAGAGGAAATCTCAAACCCAAAATAAGTAAAGGAGGAGGTAAAGTGGGAAGGGGATTTAGAAAGGATCTCAATATCTAATTTTCAAAAGCTAACATGCTAGTTCAAAGAAAAGTTTTAAAATCCAACTCCATATTGAGACCATCTGGTGTCAAGGCGTGCACTATGTAAATCCAGAATGTCTCCCTCTGTAACTACCTTTACAAAATCAAGACCCATAAATGTCAACTCTTTTGGGTTGCTGTTACGAAAATGATAAAAAGTGTTCAGCCACAGTGTTCTCTGTATTAATATTTCTAATGTCCCTCACATGCTCTTGAATACGTAGTTTCAGGGGGCGTGTGGTTCTGCTGATGTACAGGGATTTACACGGGCACCATATTGCATAAACAACAAAGGGTGTCACACATGAAATGAATTGCCATATCAATAGTTTGGGTGGTCTCTGAGTGTGTGAATTTGTTGCCCTGATAGCAAAATGCACAAATACTGCAGTTACCACACCTGAAGGACCCTGGAGGTTTCACTGGTACCCATGTGGTGTTTGCTGGTACCTTGCTAGAAAAATCACTCCTAACCAGTTTGTCCTTCAAATTGCTACTTTTCCTGTAAGTAACCAGTGGTTTTGGACCTATGACCAATGCCACTATAGGATCATTTAGTAATGGGGGCTAATATTTATGTACTGTACTCCCTGTTTGACCAGGCAGGTAGTTGAGTTCAGTGCTGAAGCAGACTTTGTCAGCTGCTTCAGTTGTTCTATGCTTAGGAACCAATAGAGAATCTTGTTCAATTTGTTTTACTTTCTTGTAAACCTCATTAAGTATATTCATCATGTAGCCTCTTTCTGGAAACATGTTCCTGAGCTCAAGATCCTGCTTGTCAAATTCCTCCATCTCAGAACAGTTCCTGCACAAACGCAGGAACTGGCTGTATGGGATCGATTCTTTGAGTCTCCTCAGATGCCTGCTGCTTGCCATTAGGTAGCTGTTAGTAGCCAAGGCCTTCCTAAAGCCCTTTGTTGTCACTTTGGAGTTAAAGTCAGATGTCTGAAATGTAATGTCTAAAAAATTAATCTCCGTGGCACGAATAATACTAGTGAAATGCAAATTCAAATTATTCCTGTTAATGAATTCTAAATGTTGATCAGCTTCAATTTCTGTGCCCTCCCCACACATGCAAAATGTCATCAATAAAACTGTACCATCCTGCTCTGTGTGGTATACAGCTGCTACAGTGACACTGATACACGGACCCCCCCACAGCGAAACCCCCACTGCACCTATGTCACCAGAGATGGGGACTTTGCATCGCGTCACTGTACGGTGACGGGGCAAATATCTAATTCCACTGTCTGTGAGACATGGAGTTAGATAGCTACAGTAGGGGGGTGTGGGGGACACAGCTTCCCGCATGGGGAGGTGTGGGGGGCACAGCCCCCCCACATTGTGCATTGCGGAGTTGCCGGTTGGTTCAGGTTCACGTCACAGTTGGGAGTGTCGGTGGATCCCGGCATTGTAGCAGATGTCACGGTCGGGGGTGTCGGCGGGTCCCGGCGTTGTAGCAGATGTCACAGTCGGGGTTGTTGCGCCGGTGTCACGGATCCCTATGTGTTTGACAAATGGATTCACTGCTGCGGTTGTAAATAATATTCTCTTCCCATTTTTCCTACAAACAGCTTAGCAAATGAGGGTACCATTGATGCCCCGGTTGCTGTCCCACAAATTTGTTTGTAAAAGGTCCCATCGAATTCAAAATAGTTATGCCCAAGTACAAATTCTAACCCTGTTCTGATCAGATTTAATGGCATTTCCCCCCTTCAGTGGATCCAGCTGTTAATTTATTGAAATGTTTCACCAGGAAGGCACACTGAACAACAAGCTGCTCATCTCCCGGTGTACCGGGGGGGGGAAATTGGATGAAGTATTAGACATACAGTTTACCATTTAACATATCCAAGAAATTAAACATTCAATTACATTTGTAACAAGACATACAGTTAAAAAAATATCATAAATAATCATACAATCACATTTGTGACATAACATACAGTTAAATATATCATACTTGTGAAATATGCATTTAATTACAAGTGGCATATCTGAGGAATGTAGTACAGAAATTTAATGTAACCTTGGAGCCAAATCCTTACAGGAATGGATCGCAGTTAAGAGGCAGATAATTTAGCAATTATTGAATGAATGAGGTGCAGTGGGACTTCAAGGAGGGTAGAGGGGTAAACAGAGGAAACCAGCTGGGGGAAGGAGAGGATAACGATGGGGGAACATTACCCGGAGCAAAGTGAACAAAAAATAAATTGCGAGGAGCAAGTTAACCCAGGGCTAGTGCATTCTGGAAGCACCTCAGTGCAAGTTATCAGCTCAAGTGAACTAATTCCTTTGTTTAAGTGCAGAGGGGTAGAGAGGGGGCAGGAGGGAGGTGGGGGTAAGGGATAGGGTAGGGAAGGATGAGTCATACCTGGGACTGGCCCTTCAAAGTGTGGAGATCGCTGCCAGTGATGGAATGAGACAAGGACTTAGAACAAGGGGCAGGAGTAGGCAAGGACAAGTTGGGTAGAGATAGCAGAGGGGAAAGTAAAGGGAAGGAGAAGGAGGAGGAGGAGTGGTAGAAACTTGCCTGAGACTAGGCCTCTTCAGGATACTGAGAACCCTGCCACAGAGCAGTGTTAGGCGAGGATGAGTTAGGTAGAAAGGATGGAGGGGAAAGGTGAGAGAAGGAAGAGTCATTTCCCAGTGCTGGAACCCCTCCAAGATGCTGAGAACCCTGCCAGGGGGCAGAACTAGGCGAGGACATGTAGGGAAGAGAGAAAAGAAAGGATGAAGAGAAGAGGAGGGAAAGAAGAAGCTTGCCTAAGACTAGGCCACTCCAGGATGCTGAGAACCCTGCCAGAGTCAGGCAGGACTAGTCGGGTAGAAAGGATAGAGGGGGAGAGGGGAGTGAAGGAAGAGTAATTGCCCAGTGCTGGGCCCCTCCAGGATGCAGAGAACCCTGCCGGGGAATAGAATTAGGAGGACATGTTGGGCAGAGAGAAATAGGGGGGATAGAAGAGGAAAGGAAAATAAGGAGGGAGGGAAGAAACTTACCTGAAAGTAAACATCGCCAGGGTGCTAAGAATCCCAACAGAGGGAAGATTTAAGTGAGGAAAAGTTGGGTAGAAAGGAAAGGAGGAGGAGGAGGAGGAGGATTGCCCAGTGCGAGATTGTAGTGTTCAGAAAAAATTACAGTTAGTAAATTATCAATTACAGATACTTAGAAAGGAGACGAATGGAGACGAGACTGGGGGCAGTGAAGTGAGGTCATGTCCTAAGGCATTGGCAAGTACTCCTGACGAGCAGGTGTGCTTTGAGTTTGGACCGGAAGCAGGGGCCAGACCCTGCCTCCCGTACCTCAAGTGGGAGGTTGTTCCAGATTAACAAGATGAAAGAGTCTAACATGTTTCAATATAAGAAAAACAGCAGGACAAGCGGACATAGCATGAGATTAGAGGGAGGCCGAATAAGGGGTAATGTGAGGAAGTAATTTTTCACAGAAAGGGTGGTAGATGCATGGAATGGCCTACCTCAGGAAGTGGTGGATATGAATACAGTGCAGGGCTTCAAACAGGCATGGGATAGGCATAAGGGAGCAATACAGATGAGTATGAATAGATAGGTCATTGACAGAGCAAAGGCCAATGGCACATTCATAAGGTAGAAAAAAGAAATGGGCAGACTGGATGGGCCTTGCAGTCCTTCTCTGCCATCAACTTCTATGAGGCCAGTGGTGCACAGGACCCAAGGCAGCATGGATTCACAGTGGGAAGGTCATGTCAGACAAATCTAATTGATTTCTTTGACTGGGTGACCAAAGCAGTAGACCAGGGAGGGGCTGTGGACATGGCCTACCTAGACTTTAGCAAGGCATTTGACACAGTCCCACACAAAAAAGATTAATAAACAAATTAGCCAGCCTGGGAGTGGGTCCCAGGGTGGTAGCCTGGGTAAAACACTGGTTGGACAACAGGACACAGCCGGTAATAGTAAATGGAGTCCACAGTGAAGAAAGGAGGATTACTGGTGGGGTACCACAGGGTTCAGTACTGGGGCCGGTCCTTTTTAATGTCTCTATAAGTGACATCGCAGAGGGACTGGAAGGGAAAGAATGTCTCTTTGTAGATGACACAAAGATCTGCAACAGGGTTGAAATGCAAGGTGGGGTGGAAAGGATGAAAAGGGACTTGGCAAGGTTGGAGGAATGTTCAAATGTATGGCAGCTTAGATTCAATGCAAAGAAGTGCAAAGTAATGCACCTGGGAAACAAAAACCAAGGGGAAGACTACACAATGGGGGTGAGATACTGACAACAACAAAAATGGAAAGGGACCTGGGGGTAGTCATATCAGATGACCTAAAGGTGGGCCAGCAATGTGAGAAGGCAGTAAGGAGGGCTGGGAGAATACTGGGATGCATAGGGAGAGGCATCACCAGTAGAAAACAGGAAGTTGTTGGCCCTCTGTACAGACAGTTGGTAAGACCACATCTGGAGTACTGTGTACAGTTCTAGAGACCCCATCTCCGCAAAAACATAGACAGGGTGGAGGCTATCCAGAGGAGGGCAACCAAAATGATGCAGGGTCTGCACCAGAAGACATATGAAGAAGGACTAAAGGAACTTAAGATGTATAGCCTCAAGGAAAAGAGGGAGAGGGGGACATAATGGAAACTTTCAAATACCTCAAGGGAATCAACAAAGTCCAAGAGGGTAGCATCTTTCAGAAAAAGAAATGTGTAAGAACAATGGGGCACAATTTGAAGACAGAGGGGGGATGGCTCAGAGGTAATGTGAGGAAGTATTTATTCACAGAGAGGGTTGTGGATACATGGAACAGCCTTCCTGAGGAGGTTGTAGAGTCAAAAACAGTGGGGGAATTCAAGAATGCATGGGACAGACATAAGGCAATTCTAGTGGGGGGTAGGAGGAAGTAGGCTGTTGGTTAACTAGGATCTGCAGCATATCCGCTAGGTAGGTAAATGGGCAGACTAGGTGGACCAAGCAATCCTTATCTGCTATCAAATTCTATGTTTCTATGTTACTGGATCGCTGTTTTACATGAACAGTGACTCCAGATTAAGAAAATTCACCAAGTCCATTAGTGTCCAATCCCTTGTGCCTGGTTCAGGTTCAGTGACCGAATTGTCTATCCCAGAAAAGTCCAGTAATGACATCTGAAGATTCAGAATATCTTCTTCATCAGATAAATCCAGCAATGTATTGCCACCTATGGGGAGGTAGTCCATTCTGGTCTTAGTGAAGAAATCTTGTAAATAAAGTTTTCTAATGAATCTCTCTGCATCCACAATAATATTGAATCTGTTGGGTTTAGAATCAGGTATGAACGAAAGTCCATGTCTGAGTACTTTGAGCTGTTGTTCAGTAAAGATTTCAGTGGACAGATTATTTGCCACTACGTGTTTTGGGATGTCCTGTTTTTCCTCTTCCTGCTGCCCCTTTTGCTTTATCTTGTTTTTGGTTTTTGGCAATTTCTCTGGGTGTTGCCTTTTCTTTCACTTCGTTTCTCCCTGCCTCTCTGGAAAACGACACTGCCTTATCACCTGTTGAGGTACCAGGTGTAGCATCCTGTATGTCTTTATTATGATTATCCCTGTCGCCAGCCTCTGGGGATTTTCTGCTGTGTCTTGTGCATGATCTTCCGAACTTAGAATTGTTTCTGGCTCCTACTCCTCTGCTTAACGAGCATTCTCTTGTCCACTTGAAGACTCGACTCTCTATCGTCGTTTTGGTCCCCCAATAGCTTTGTTTGCTTTCTTTTAATGAGTTCCTCCTCATGTTTTGTTCAGCTCCTGTTGGAGCTCTCTGCCAAGCGGGTTAAAGTCTGGGAGAGTAGCAAACTTAGTCAACGCCAGTTTAGCTTCAGATATTTCCTTAAGTAGAGCCTCGTACTTCAAAGTGTCCTCTTTCACCAGTATCTCAATGAAAGTTTTTATTCAAAGTGCAGCTGCCTTTTCCCACTCAGGTGGGTGCTAGAAGCTCTCAAAGCCCCCCGATGGGATTACTGTAATTCTAAGGCCTCACAGTGCTATATTCAATTCTAGGTAGCATTCAAGATTACAAATATTTGCCCCTATGCAGGGATGGGTGGGAAATATGTGCCGGTGGTGCGTATCCCGCCTGTGTAGGTCCGCATCTGCAGACAGGTGCGCACATGCTGGTATTCATGACCAGCAGCCACCTGTCCGTGGCTCTGCTCCCTGGTACCTAGGACTCCACCGGGCAGCCAGGGGAGGAGTTGCAGACCCAGGCAGACATCCAATGGCCTGCCCGGCCTGGGTCCTGGAATGAATCCCTTGCACCCAATGACGCGAGTCCAGGTGCGTGAATAGCACCCGCATGCACCTGGACCTGCACAGCTATGCCCCATCTTCCACTGTTCCCCCTGGCCCAGCCTATGACACAGAGCACCCACACGGCACACAGATGGACCCCCAGCTGTAGGCCCTGCCCCCTCCATTATACTGGCCCCCTTGCCGACATCGCTGACCTGACCCCGTGGTGGCATGAGGAGCCCCCCCAAAACAGTGGTACCCCATCCACATATGGGTACCCCCATACCCCGATGCAGAAATAACCCCCAAAACCCTTGTGTCCCATTCCAGAAACAGACACCCCTCCCCCAACAAAATCCCCATTGTGGTCTCCTTGCCAGGTACATGGCAGCCCTGTATGCCTAACCAGGTGTCACTGATGTCTGTCCATGCATTTTGGACAACCTTGATCCCAGTGCACCCACCCCCCACATTGGTGTCCAGTGACCCCAACCCCTCTTGGCACCAACACACCCCGCTATGTTCCATACGGTGCTGTGTTGGCATGGCCTTAGCACCCCCACTCCACCACCACCTCAGTGGCTGGCTGTCCAAGTGAAGCTGGGATGCACCACCTACATATATAGAGGCCGTTCCCAGCATCACTTGGATGGCCAGCAGCCAAGGAGGTGTGAGGAGGGATGTGCCACTGGCCATCCTGGTCTGCAGCACCAAATGGAAATGGGGTGGTGTCGGTGCCAAGGGGGTGCCACTGGATACCAATGGCAGGGTGGGGTGCCAGGATCGGAGGGGGTCTGCACAGTGCTAGGGTGGAGCAGTGCTGTGGCAAGGAGGGGGAGGGTTGCAGTGCATGGATAGAGATGGGGTGCAGCAGTGTGTGTGGGTGGGGTCCTTAGACACCAGGGACTGGGGCACCGGTGAGTGGTTGGGGGGTGCTGCATGTGTAGCCCTGGGGTATGGGTATGTCATGTGGGAGAGGAGCCAGGCACATGCAGGGCTACTGGCACATCTGTGCAGGCACTCTCCTGATCAGCTGCACCAACCCTCCCCATCAGCTAATGGGCAGGGGCAGCAGGGGGACCCATTTCCATGTCCCACCACAACCGGCGGGGGCAGTACCTGTGGGTGCGCAGTGGTTTACAGCAGTGTCCTCGCTGCCATAACCCGCACGTCACATAGAAACGTAGAAACATAGAAGTTGATGGCAGAGAAGGACCACAAGGCCCATCCAGTCTGCCCATTACTTTTTCTACCTTATGAATGTGCCATAGGCCTTTGCTCTGTCAATGACCTATCTATTCATACTCATCTGTATTGCTCCCTTATGCCTATCCCATGCCTGTTTGAAGCCTTGCACTGTATTCATATCCACCACTTCCTGAGGTAGGCCGTTCCATGCATCCACCACCCTTTCTGTGAAAAAGAACTTCCTCACTTTACCTCTTAATTGGCCTCCCTCTAATCTCATGCTGTGTCCTCTTGTCCTGTTATTTTTTCTTATATTCAAACATGTTAGACTCTTTCACCTTGTTAATGCCCTTAAGATGTTTGAATGTTTCAATCATATCACCTCTCTCCCTCCTTTGCTCTAGGGTATACATATTGAGTTCAGGTAATCTGTCCTCATATGTTTTCTGATGCAGTCCCTGCACCATTTTGGTTGCCCTTCTCTGGACTGCCTCAGTTTGGTTAATGTCCTTGTGAAGGTGTGGCCTCCAGTACTGCACGCAGTACTCCAGATGGGGCCTAACCAATGTCTTGTAAAGTGGGATTATTACCTCCCTCTTCTGACTTGTGATACCCCTATTAATACACCCTAACATCCCTCTAGCCTTAACTACTGCTTTAGAGGTCTGCTTGGATGATTTCAGGTCATCAGTGATGATGACGCCCAAATCTCTTTCTTCCCTTGTGAAAGCCAGCAACTCCCCTCCCAGTCTACAGGTGGCTTCAGGATTTATCTTCCCATATGTGCATGATCTTGCACTTCTTTGCATTAAACCCCAGTTGCCACTCTTCCGACCATTTTGCAAGTTTATCCAGATATCTTCTTTTACTGTTCGTGCTAGTGTTTCCTCAGTTTGGGCCTTTGCCTGCCTTACTGCCTTCCCTGCTTCCCTTAGGGAAGTTCAGTATGCCTCCCTATCTTCATCCTGCTGTGTTCCCTTATATTTCCTGAAGGCCAGCCTTTTGGCTCTGACCTTTTCTGCCTCTGTGTTTGAGAACCAAAGTGGTTTCCTTCTTCTTTTGTACTTCCTTTTCTCGCTAACAAAATGTGATGTTCCTTCAAGTATTGCATCTTTAATGCTTGCCCACTTTGCCTGTACCCCCTCACCTGTATTTCTTTTTGCCAGGTGTAGCTTAACTCTGTTGGCCATCTTATCAAAGTCAGCTCCTCTGAAGTCCCATATTTTTGCCTTGGAATGGGGTGATTTTGTTCTAGTGGCCAAATTGAACCATACCATGTGATGGTCACTGGCCCCCAGGTGACCTTCTACTTGGAGATCTGTGATCCTCTCCCTTTTAGTCAGTACTAGATCTAGGATAGCCCTGTCTCTTGTGGGTTGTTGTACCAGTTGTTTGAGGCCCTCCCCCTGCAGGGAATCCACCATGTGTCTAGTACTGGCAGATGTCCCTGTTGGTATTGACCAATCTGTATCTGGCATGTTGAAGTCTCCCATTATCTGAACCTCCCCTTTAGCTGCCATGTTTTGTATATATTCTAACAGTAACATGTCTATGTCCTCCACCTAGTCTGGAGGCCTGTACACAACCCTAGTTCGTATGGGTGTCCCATTTCCTGCTTCCAGGGTGACTACAGTTCTTCTGGCTCCTTATGTGTATTCTGAATTTCTGTAGCTTTGATATTTTCATTGACATAAAGGGCCACTCCACTCCCCCTTTTTGCACTTCGGTCTCTTCTGAACAGTACATAGCCAGGTACTGAAGTCTCCCAAGTGTGGTTACTGGTAAACCATGTCTCGCTAATGGTTACTATGTCCAGTTTAGCCTTTGTCATTATTGCGTGCAGGTCTGGGATCTTGTTTCCCAGACTGAGCATTTGTGTACATGATTTTCCATTGGTCAGATTTCGGTGTGTTAGTTGTTGGGTGAGGTCTGGCGTTTCCCCTGTGCATCGTATGGGGAGCCAGACCTTTTTCCTTACCTGATGATGCAAATGAACTACAAACATGCTGAACTCCTGTTTGACCACTAGCTGAGGGGTGAGGGGTGTTCTCCCCATTCGATGTTTTGGGTGCCGCACCCCTCTCCCCATTTGCTAGTTTAAATATTCTGCAAAAACATCAAACTTCTGCCCTAATGAACTGACTCCCTCCTTACACTATGCCCACCTGTGAGCCGCACTCCACGACTTTGGAATGGCACATAGTGCAGACACGCCTGCCCCCAGCATGTTGCTGTCCACATGGCTGGGGGATCAGGCACATAACCGCCTTGCACCCCATTCGTGCATGCCATGTGGCACCCGCTGTATGGCATTCACACATAATGATGCCATTGTGCCCAGCTTCTGCAGCACGTGGCATGGCCCATAATATGTTAAGTTTAGTTCTTTAAACAGGAGACATTCCAAAACTGAAAGGTGTCACCTTAGTTCCAGTAATTCTCCAGTAGACTGTACTGCACCAGTGTGTCCCAAGGAAGTTTTGGCTATGAGTTTTCTTGCTTGTAAATCTTCCATGGAAGAAAGTTGTACTGAAGATAATTCCTCATCGCTATCCAAGCTGCTGTTAGAGCTAATTACTTCAGTCATTGAAAATTCAACAATAAGTACACCAGTCTAATCACCACAAAACCATGGAATCGCAGAGCAGCAGTCCAGATATAGACAAACTCACGTTCCCAAAAACGGTTAGCTCTGCCATCGTCATGGCCGCAAGTTCAAAGCACACAAACAAACAGCCAAAACAAAATGAACTGCACCAGAGGCTGGGGAATGGTGCAGGTTGTGGGCTTGCACAATATCTAATTTTCAAAAGCTAACATACTAGCTCAAAGATAAGGTTGAAAATTCAACTCCATATTGAGACCAACTGGTGTCAAGGCATGCAATATGTAAATCCAGAATGTCTCCCTTTGTAATAACAGCTCAAGTCAGTTACCACCTCTCCTACCTACCTTTACAAGTTCAAGGCCCATAAATTTCAACTCTTATATATTTGTTAGTCAGTTGTTATCCGAAATACCCATTGTGCATAAAAACTTACTGAGATATTATGGGGGAACCATTATAATGTCATTACTTACAGAATATTTTGATTTAAGGACTATTGTGATGTCACTTGTTGCAAAGCATTATGGGTACCATGTTTTTAACATAGAAATATAGAAATTGTCAGCAGATAAGGACCACTAGGCCCATCCAGTCTGCCCGTAGGCCTTATACATTGTATGTGGCCATTGACCCTCTGAGATCAATGGCTTGTCATCACTCCTTCCCCTCTCAGGCTTCCCTTGTGCCTGTCCCAAGCATGCTTAAACCCCTCCCACCACTGTGCTTGCCACCACTACCTCCTGTGGCAGACTATTCCATGTGTCAACTACCCTTTCTGTGTAGAACAACTTCCTCGCATTACCTCTTAATCTACCCCCTTCCAATTTCATATTGTGCCCCCTTGTTCTAGTACTTTTTTCTGCATTGGAAAAGGTCCCCAACCTGCACCTTGTTTATGCCCTTGAGGTACTTGAAAGTTTCAATCATGTCCCCCGCTGTCTCCTCTCCTTCAGTGAGTACATATTGAGGTCCCTTAGTCTCGCCTCATATGTTTTGAGGTGCAAGCCCTGCACTATCTTTGTTGCCCTTCTCTGGATAGTCTCCACCTTATCTATGTCCTTGCGCAAGTGTGGTCTCCAGAACTGCATGCAGTACTCCAGATGAGGCCATACCAATGTTTTATACAATGGCATCACCGCCTCCTGCCTCCTGCTAGTGATACCCCTGCCTATGCACCTCAGCATGCCACTGGCCCTCCCTGCCACCTTTGTACACTGCTTTGATACCTTAAGTTATGTAATTATTTGTAACAATGTTGGGTATAAAAGGATAGCTTGCTGTACACAACAGCGCCCCCCTGAGGAAGCCCCAAAGAGTGAAGTGCTGGGGCAGTGTGTCGTGGCTACACCCTCTACCTTAAGGTTTGACTGAGGCATTCTGTTTCAAATAAATGTAATTCTTTTCATCGAATTTCGACTGGTCAGCATTTGGGCACCTTTGAAATCAACTATATTGTGCGGATCTGCTTTGGTTTTGGTTCTTTATATCTAGGGCTGCAATCCCTCGACCTGCACCATTCCCCAGCCTCTGGTGCAGTTCATTTTGTTTTGGTAAACAATCTTCCTACACCGAGGCGACATCCTCCGCTCCACCCTACCCTACAATGAGAGACTAAAAGAGCTCAATATGTACGACCTGGAAGACAGGAGGAAGACAGGGGATATGAATGAGACTAAACACCTCACGGGAGTAAATAAGGTAAACAAGGGAAGTAATTTTCAGAAGAAAAGGAGCTCAGGAACAAGGGGACATAATATGAGGCTGGAGGGAGGAAAAACGGGCAGACTGGGTGGGCCAAACAGTCCTTCTCTGCCATCAAATTCTATGTTTCTGTGTAATATAATATAATATGATTTAAAGTACATAATACAACATAACATAATTTAATGTAATGTAAGGTAATGTATATTACTTAATGTACTATAAAGTAATATAATATAATGTAATGTAATATAACGTAATGCAATATAATATAACTTAATGTAATATAATGAAAAGTAATTCATTACAATGTAATATAACATAATGCAATGTAAAGTAATGTAATACAACTGAATGTAATGAAACACATTACCTTGTTCTTTGGAGAGACGTTAACAGGATCATACAAGCCAAACCAGAATATATACAAATGTCAGTAATCTAAAAAATGTAAAAAAAAAAAAGAGAAAGGAAAAATAAAAGAAAGAAAAGTGAGAGGGAGAAATAAAAAGCAGATTTGCAACACAAAAGCATTCTAGCATGCATCAAACTCATATATATAATACAAAAACAAACAAGAACAAAGCACCTGAAGAGGGGTTCCACCCTTATATCAGTTTACACAAGCAATGGAACGTAGCGCAAACAAGAAACAAAGGAAAATCAACCCACTAGCTCTTTGGCACACATATGCCTGGCATTTCCAACCTTAGAAAGTATTTACATCTTAGGGGATCAACCACCTGCAGCATTTCAATAGGTCCCTGAAAGCAACGGGGGATAAAGACTGTTTTTCTTCTCATAGACTTTCATCAAGGTGCAGTGTATCATATCATCACAAAAACGTATTTCCAAATGTTTTTGTTGTATCGCAAGGGCGCGCCTTGCCTGCCGTAAATAAGAACTGCAACTGGCAAAACTGCTGTACGTTTTCATGCTGAAAATCCCAGAGTCTAATAATTCCTTCAGTGACAATGGTTTCTTAACCTCTGCATGTTTAATCTTATTTCATTACTGCAAGTCTTACCATGTTCCTTTACCCTTTAAGTGTTGAATATGCTTGGAACGAAATTCAAGATACATCTGCGACATCCTCTGGAGCCCCTCCCCCACCATTAACCTTGGTATACCCCTTAATGATCTCATAGACAGTTGTCACCCCCCCCAAGTTTTCTCTGTTCCACTGAGAATAAGTTCAGTTATCCCAGCCTCTCATTGTATCCTTTCCCTGTAGTAGCTTTTTAAAAATTGTGTGCATTTCTTAGGGATATTGGTGTATAAATGTCTTGAACAGGGCCATATCTTCATTAATCTGATCCAGATAATAATAAATAATAGCCTAGCCTTCATGGTATTTGGGAATTAAAGCAGCAGGGCAATAAAATTGGGCAAAAATTTAACCCCACCTTTTTTTCACTATAAAAGATTTCTGGCATCTTCTAGTTTAATTTGGGGGTACAATTTTCTAATTCCACCAACATTTTATTATTTTATAAATGTTTTAATTGAATTTTTTCTCAAGAAAAAAAGATGCCCGCCACATTTTCCATAGAAATAACATTGTAGACTTGGCGAGGGTTAGGACAGAAAAAATAAAAATGTTTTATGGTACACAGCATAGGAGGTACCTAGACAAATACATTTGACAGGTATGCTAATATGTTTCTTAATTGTAGCCGAAACTAGCTTTTGTGGGAAAATCATTTTTCATTGCACTGCTGCTTTAATCTTGCTTGTATGGTAGCATAGCTTAGAGGATTCAAATACCAAGCTGTGTATCTGGAGACCCAGCAGACCTGAGTTTGAAACCCACAACTGCCACTTACGTACTGTGTAACCCATAGCCATAGCAAATCACTTAACCTCCTTGCACTCCTGAGATTCACCTAGAAACAAGCTTTGGTTCAGTGTTCCCAGCTAAAAATTCTAAAAAATATACTGTATACTTATAAAGTGCTTAGTTCTTCCTTGCTTCAAATTCTTGATTGTATTAGCTCTTTAAGTCTCCACAACTGTAAGCTTATCTTTTCATCATTGCTTTTGGACCTTCAGGCCCACTCCAGTGCCAGGCAAGCATACACAAGAAACACATGTATCTAACCACCATACAACCCCGCCACCCCAATTTTGCTACACACCAGAAAGCATCTTCAGCCCCTGACTCCCATATGCAGAGCTTTACACAGGATAGAGGAGCGGTTGAGGGGCAGAGTTTTTGGACACCCAACTTCCAATAGGAAGCCCAGGTCAACCACAGAGTGGAGTCACTGCTCCGAACAAGCAGGGGATTGTGGGATAATATTCCGCTTTTTCAACATTTTACATTTTTTTGATAAAATACAAAATTCCTGCTACCTTTTCTTCCAACCTGCCTTGTAGTTTTGGATATCTAGGGGTAATTGCTAGTGGGGGTGCAGTTCAGGACCTAACACATACTGGAGTGCCACAACATGAGGGGAGATGGGCATGGAAAGCTAATGGCAGGAGTTCCCCTTGTGAAGCCTCCATGCCTTCCTGGCTGCCTCTGCAGCAGACATCTTGCACGCAGGATGCTTCTGGAGTGCAGCCATCCCATAGTGCCCCAGAACAATCATCTGATTAGATCCACAGATCAGGTTGGAGCTACCCTTTGCCAGTGGGGCAGACAAAACATGGAGGTCTGTGCCGCTATGGAGAGGGACATCCACGCATCCCAGGTTTCCCTAAGCACTCCTGTAGGGATGTGTTGGACTTTGTGGAGTTAATCTCAGTATCATGCCAACCTAAGTGTTTCTAGCCCTTATCTGATCAGTAAACTGATACCATTAACTCTGCACTTTGAAACTATTCTTTGTACACCATGGAGTTTTTGTGGCACTTGTGTGAAAGGTGCTATCGTGCTGCTCGCATGACATGCATTTCATATAGTACTACATAGTTTACACTTAAATTTACCCTCCGGCTCCCCACAAGTATACAGATCTTCCACATAATGTTGGAGTTATTTCTAAACCCACAAACCATTAAAAAGATTAAAATAACTTCATGGAAACATTGTTTAGCAGTAAATGTATGGTACAAGAAGAAAGTATTTTTCAGAAGAAAAGGTACTCAAGAACAAGGGGGCATGCTATGAAGCTCAGGGGTGAGTAGTTTCAGGAGAGATGTGAGGAAGTACTTCTTCACACAAAGAGTGGTAGGTTCCCGAAACAGCTTTCCAGCAGAGATGATGGGGGCAAAAACTGTGATGGGGTTCAAGAAGACATGGGATAGACATAAGGGAATCCTAGGGGAAAAGAAGGGTTGGAGGGAAAATGGGCCAAAATAGAATCTGTGGTGAAACTGACGGCAGGGGAAAGTGGTCAGTCTAGGTGGGCCAAGCGGTCCTTATCTGCTGGCAGATTCTATGTTTCTATATACCCACTCGTTGTATTCTTATTATTGGTAGCATGTCATAAGAGTGACCCAAAATGAGCGACTAGAAATATAGCGACTCATTTTGGACACTTATTGTGGGCTACCCTGCAGAATAGCGAGGGTATGCGAATATGGGGAAGGGCGAACGGAAGGGGAGAATAGCGAGGGGAAGGGGAGGAACAGGGAAGGGGTTTTCAGGGACTGGAGTATGTGCTGCTGCTGAGCTAGCCGTGTGGCGTGGTGGTGTGGGAGGCTTCATCTGGCAGAGCAGGTACTGGGTTCGGGACAGGGTGCAGGTTGCATTTAGCTGCAGCTATGAGCTGCGGCACTAAATGTTTTTTTAATCCAGATTTTGCCCACCTCCCCGACATGCACCCCCCTGAAGCTGAGAATCCTAATTCAGGGTGGTGCAGGGGTGAGGGGGATACTTTTGTTTAGTTACAGAAGTTGGGTCGCCGTAGTGTGTATGTTGCCAATTTGCCTTTCGGCGATATACACTCGCTATAATAGCAATCGCTGTTTTGCATTCGCTATTATGACGTGGAACCTTATTATTCCTTAAAGAGCTAGAAGAGCCAACAGGTAGAACATTTTAGTAATTTTAAAAGTAGACTCTTATTGCTTTTTATTTCTGAAGTGCTTTGCTTTCCGATGTGTTCTTCAGATAGTTTTCTGTCTAATAGCATTGGGTGGGATGTGAAAAAGCAGTGCTTTACCTGGAAACAGGTATACTCTGTCTAGTTATTTTCTTCTCAATACATCATGAGCTTGTGACCTCACTCATTGTTGCATCACAAGCCCTGCCGCCTGATTGGTTACATGTGTCATAAGTTACCAATGAAGCAGCAGGAGATTGGTCCTTCTCATTTACCAGTAACGGCACAGCAGGGATGATGCATAGGAACTGAAAGAGAACTATGTCAGCCTCCAAACAGAATGACGTTCCACACATCACACTTAGTAATGTCAGGTAGAAGATCTTCTAATCAGCAAAACAGAAAATAAAATAGAAAATACTTCAGAAGCAAGAAGAGGTGGCTGACTACTTTTGAATGCTATCATTAACTCCAAGCAGTACACTAGCTCTTTAAGGCTGTGAAACTCTTCCTTTGAATATTGTACTGGCCTTCTGTTTCAGGACTTTGTGTGATGCTAGCTTATTAAGTATGTTAAAAATTAAATATGTGATTTACATATGAATAATGCTGACAGATGGCTGTTGTGTTATTACAACTAGATAAAGGGCTTTAGGACAATGAAGATAATCCAGTACCTCATTTGTCAATGCCGAATGTTTGCTTGCTGGCATTGGCAGTGGTAGTGTAGAAGTTACAGAGCTGCGTAATAGGAATGGCAGTGAAGTATTGAACTGAAGCCAACCCCACCACCACCCTGCAGAGAGTGACAGGCATTGGGGTGTGCCTCTGGGTCGTCAGGCATAACTGCAACGCCATTTCACCACACCCCACCCTGCAGACACTGACAAGTGTCATGGTGTTCATAGGGTCTTTGGCCTTATGCCCACCCATTCCATTAGAAATACGGTGAGATGGGTGCGATATAGGAGAATGGGGTGAACTTTGGGGCCAAAGAGTTCAAGGCATACCTCGATGCCTCTCACTGGCTGCAGGGTGTGGAATGGTATGAGCATTACAGGCAAGAATCCCAAGTCACACTCCTTATGCCTGTCATTCTCTACAGGGTTGGGCATTATGGTTGGAAATCCTAACACCTCAGGCATTCATTGTTATTTTCACTCCAAATTTTCAACATGGTTTTTTTGTGACCCCACCTCATGAGCAGTGGCAATATCAGTTTGCTAACCGAAAGCTGCTTATGCACAGCGACTACGGCATTAAGCACCACAGGTGCAAAAACATTCCGAACAGGATGTAAGAAATGACAGCTGTACTGTTCAAGGGAAGGTGTAAAAACTGGCAATGTTGCAAATCTACAGTAAAGATATAAAAAAAAAATGGTGAAGTCATGAGCATACATAGAAACTGTGCAGCGCACACCACACCCGTAATATAATTAGGTTGGGGAATTTTTACAGCAGATTGTCAACTCAGACATTTTGGTGCCTCCGATCATGAACAGTGTGACTGTGATTTTCTTTATCTGTCCCGAACAATGATTTCCCACAGCGACCACGCATCTCTGCGCTGAAAGTGTGAAAACACACTTCGGCCATGTTGTGAAAAATGACAGATGTACTGTTCATAAGGAAGTGTGGAAAAATGCCACTGGTGAAAATCTGGACTGAAAATATTACAAAGTCATGAACTTACAAGGTGCGTGGAAACTGCGCAATGCTCACTCATAACACAGTCATTTTATGGACTTTTGTCACCAAATTTTCAACATAGCCATTTTAAGACCTCTGCTCATGAACAGTGTAACTATGATTTTCGTAATCTGTCCCAAACATTGCTTTCGCACACCAACAGCACCATTGTGCGCTACATGTGCGAAAACACATTTTGGGTGACATATGAAAAATGGCAGCTGTACTGTTCATAAGGAAGTGTAATAAAATGGCAAGGTTGAAAATCTGCAGAAAATATTAAATTTACAACTTACGAAAGCATGCATAGGAACTGCGAACGCACGCTCAGAAACAGTCATTTTAGAAAATTTCAACAAATTTTCAACATAGTCATTTTAAGACCTCTGCTCATGAACAGTGTCACTGTGATTTTCTTAATGTGTCCCATACATTGATTTCGCACACCGACTGCGCCATTGTGCGCTACATGGGCGGAAACACATTTTGGGCGAGATGTGAAAAATGACAGCTTTACTACTCATAAGAAGGTGTGGTAAAATGGCAATGTTGAAAATCTGGAGTGAAAATATTGAAAATTTGCGAACTTACAGGCGTGCGTAGGAACTGCGGCTACTAAAACAGTCATTTTGGATTTTCATCAAATTTTCAACATAGGCTTCTTGAGTACTCACCTTATGAACACGCCAGTGTCATTTTCACACTGGTCCCGAAGGTGATTTTGGCGCAGTGACTGTGAAATCACCCTTCAGGCCCGAATAACGCCATGACAGTGACAGCATTCATGAGAAGGGGTCCCAAAAAACCCATGTTGAAAATTTGGTGCAAAAATTCCCAAAAATGTCTGAGATATGCAACAAAGTTGAAAAAAACCTATCCATCCCATTATACAGCTTACTGGCATTTCCTCAGTTCGCGAGTCGGCTTTGAAGAGTGCAGGCGTGTTCCAGGTCCACTGATGATTGTCGCGCGAGCTCGAGTAAGTGGGACCAAGAACAGCACAGGACAGGTTTTTTATGTTACAGGTAGTTTTTTATCAAAATGATGAAAAGGATGTTTGCCATGCTGGGGTGGGCCCAGCATGGCACAAGGACGCTGGTGTGGGCCGATGGGGATTGGGCACCCCGTCGCCATATAGCATCTATTGCCATGTTGTGGTGGGCTCCCAGCGTGGCACCCTGTACTCTGGGAGGGGAGGACAGTGGAGCCAATGGGGATTGGGCACCCCGTCGGCTACTTGAGTTGCCATGCTGGGGTGGGCACTCAGCGTGGCATGTGGAAGGCTTTGGGGGGGAGCGTAGCACAGCTGACAGGGGATTGGGTACCCCCGTCGGCTATACAGTGTGTGCATGGGGGGGGGCAGCACATAGTATGCTGTGTGTGTGTGTGTGTGTGTGTGTGTGTGTGTGTGTGTAGGGAAGGTGCTCATGAGCAGGCGATATCTGATCGCTGCTCACTGAAGCGTAGCTCCCCCTTTCAACTGTACGCCACTGCATTTTGGAACTGTCATAGACAGCTCCAGCATGCATTGGAGGACTTGGGCCGCACCTGCCAACACACTGACTGAATTGGAAGAGGGGGTGACACACCTCTGAAAACTCGGATGATGGCACTATGTTTCTTGCACATGTGTGCAAGCAAACATAAAAAGCTAGAGCCCAAGCTATTAAAATTAGCTGCCCCTGTCATTGCATTCCCTGTCATGTGGCTCTTCAACAAATCCCATTTTGAAGGGAAGGTACCTTCTCAGTGGCCTTGGTTACACTAATACATAAGGGTGGATCAAGGGAGATGGTGGAGAACTACCGGCCCATATCAATCCTTCCTCCCCTTAACAAAATTCTAGAATGACTAATTTATAATCAAATGCATGACTACCTAGAGAAATACAACCTAATAGCTTCTGAATAGCACGGCTTCAGAAAACATCATGGGACCAATACTACCCTTATTAGCCTGACTGCTGGCATCCTAAACACCATAGAGCAAGGTCACCTGGTAAGTGTGGTCTTTATAGACCTCACCAAAGCTTTTGATTTAGTAAGTCACCAGCTGCTTATCGAAAAACTAGAGTCCCCTAGGACTAGATAACTCTTCCCTATTATGGTTCTCAGACACCTGGATGGAAGGTCACAAATTTTAAAATGGTGTGGTGCACTCTCGGACCAGTGGCCCATCCTTGATGGGGTCCCACAAGGCTCCATCCGTGGGCCACTGTTGTTGTTTATAAATGACCTTCCTCTGAACTCTGGAGGAGGTAAAGTTACTTTATATGCAGACGATGATGTACTTTACAGAACCACCCCAGATGCAACACATCTAAGTGAGAAATGAGGTAAGGACTTCTTGTCACTCAAAGAATGGCTTCTTACCAATAAACTTCTCCTTAATGGAAAAAAAAAGGCTATGTGATTCAGGCCAAGGAGTCTTGGTTCAGACCGCACTGCAAAACTTGAACTAAGTCTTTCTGATAGAACAAGGGTAGAGGTTGTCAACTCCTTCACATACCTAGGGGTCTATCTTGACCAAGATGGTATGCACAAGACCCACCTCTGCCACCTGACAAAAACAATTAACCAGAAGGTGGGTCTACTGTACCGTTTGAGCCCATTCCTTACCTCTGACTCCCACCTTAGAATCTCCCAAGGTACCCTCCTTCCCACCCTACTCCATGGGACCCCTGTACTTTACTCTGTCAGGGGTGCAGAGTTTCAGATGCTGAGAACTCTCTACCATAGGATAGGTAGGTTTGCCAACTCTGCCAGGCCATGTGACCACCACTGTACAGTGCTGAAATCTCTAGACTGGCCATCACTCAAGGGGAAACTGGCCTACCCTTCCTTATGCATTGCATGCATATTAAGACAAGACAACAACCCCCCCTTCAGCCTAAAAAACCTTCTGGAACCCAAACATTGTGACAGAACCTTACGGTCCTCTGAACACCAGCTACTTCAGGTACCCAGAATCAGAACCTCTTGTGGAGCTCGATCTTCTCCTCCACCATTCCTTCCCTATGGAATGGGCTTCCTTGTAGCATCCAAGCATCTACTTCCCTATGGAGCTTCAAAAATAGGTTAAAATCCCATCTGCTAAACTCAAACTACTGTCCCTGCTATAAATGATGACGGGCTAACTTAATCCCCTAGGCCCTGACTTCAGTGATTATGAATTGCATAATTTAGAGATTTATTCCCACTCTGAAATTATATGATGTCCTGAACGCATGCTTATCCCCTGCTGTAATGTACTGTTCATTAATGCTTCCTCTCCCCTCCCTTCTTTTGTTAAATACCTTTACACATACAATGCACTCCTAATGAAATGATGGTTATTGTCCACATCTTGATAAGAATTGCTTGTGATTTATGTTGACTAATAATGCTGTACTCCTCTGTATGGTATGTATATTGCTGATATTGTATACATCTCTGCTTTATGTATCTATGTAATTAACCCCGGGTCACCCCTGAAAAAGGGACCATCTGGTCTCAGTGGGCCGACCCGGTCACCAAAATCCAATAAATGAATAAATAAATAATATCACTATATATTAATGCTACTCAATGTGATTATTATTTTTCCTTTCAGCCTTTCCTCTTTTCTTCAATGATGATGATTTATGCTGTATGTGTTTCTTGCGGTCCTCAGAGGGAGGGGGTTCAGCTTATGGGGACACTTAGAAGCAGTAATTATTTACACTAGTAATTCAGCGGCAGCCAATCTAGATACATTTCTAAAATAGAAACAGTACATCTGAATCATTGGTGAGGCCTCATTTGGAATATGGTGTCTATTTCTGGAGGCCACATCTCCGTAAGGACATGGACATGGTGGAGGCAGTTCAAAGAAGGGCAACAAAGATGGTGCAGGGCCTGCACCAAAAGTCATATGAGGAGAGACTGGGAGACCACGATATGTATACCCTGGAGAAGAGGAGAGGAGAGACAGAGGAGATATGACAGAAAGCTACAAATATCCAAATGGCATAAATAGGGTACCAGATGATAACACCTTTCAGAAAAGGAGATGTCCAGGAAAGAGGGGCATGACATGAGGTTGGAAGGGGGTAGACTAAAGGGTTGCTTGAGGAAGTATTTCTTTACAGAAAGGGTGGTGGATGCATGGAATAGACTCCCAACAAAGGTAGTGGGGTAAACACAGTGGATGGAATTCAAGCATGCATAGGACAGGCATAGGGGAACCCTAGCAATAGGAACGAGGAGGCAAAGCCAGAGATCAAGTAGGATCTGCGACTTTTAAAGCAGGCAGGGAAAATGGGTAGACTAGATGGGCCTCGTCGTCAATATCTGCCGTCACTTTCCATGTTTGTATGAATTTTGCAGTTCACCTGCTGTTATGTAATTTTTATAGTGGAAATTTCTGTTATATTTAATTTCTTGGGTCGGCTTTTCAAAGCGTGGCACAGGGCTTGCCCCAAGCCCTGTGCCACCATACTTAGGTTCTGGCAGTGCATCAAGCCTCATCACTACAACTGAACCCAATGTTACAATCTCAGCAGTAGTTTTCATGATTTATGCCAGCTTGTGCCAAATATCTGGTGCAAGTTCTGTAAAAAAGGCCCTCAGGATTGCTGCAAGTTAGACCAGAAAAAGTTGGTTTAACTTGTGGTAATTGCCGCACGGGATAGAAAATCCTGTTACATCGCCACAAGCCCCATGCGCTGTATTGTTAGCACACCAGGGCTTGCAGGGATCTAAGGCATTTGAAAATCCTGCCCCTTATGTCTAATGCTTTGATGCCTCCCCACATCTTTAAGGACTTAGTATATATTGCATTATTCTAATTACATTTTTGGTAATGAATATTGTATATATCTTGTTATGTGAACTATCAGGTAATATATGCATCTGTAACATATCCTCAATATGTAAATTATATATTGAAAATTTGCAAAAACCAAAAAGTAACAAAAAAAAAAAGACTAGCTCACTTTCTACCCATTTACTTTGCATTTTAAAGGCTGTGCTACACATTTAAAGGCTTAAAGGCAGGCGTATGTGTGCTATAGTAAATAAAAATACATTTGTTTTATTGAGTCTAATAAAATGAATAAGAAAGGAAAGTCAGTTGCAGTCATGGTGATACCATGGAATCAGTAGCTCATACTGAGTAACGTTGAGCCTTTGCAAGACCTACAGTACCACCTCGTGGCCATTGGTGAAACATCAACTGAAATAAACCACCGCAGTGAGATGCAATTTATTCAACACACCTCTGCACCTTCTGCCACTGAAATGTGGAACAATGGCACTCAGATTATGGGACAATGTGGGGACACTGTCCCTCAGAATGCCGGACACCTCAACAAACATGGGGATGCCAGCTCTGAACAGTGTGGAAACTAGTAACTTACTGTAATTTTGCCTAAGCATCATAGAACATAGAAACTGACGGCAGATAAGGACCCCAGGCCCATCTAGTCTGCAGTAAACCCCACCCTTTTTAGTGGCCTCTGACCCTACATGGTCAATGGCTTTCACCTCTCCTTCTCACCTATAGAGTGCCCTTATGCCTGTTTCATGCATGTTTGAATCCTCCCACTGTGCTTGCTCCCACCACCTCCTGCGGCAGGTTATTCTAGGCATCCACCACCCTTTCCATGAAGAAAAATGTCCTCACATTTCCCCTTATGCTGCCACCTTCCAATCTCATATCATGCCCCCTTGTTCTTGTACTTCTATATCGAAATATGTCACCCCCCCCGAACCTTGTTTATGCCCTTAAGGTACTTGAAGGGTTCTATCAAGTCTCCCTGCTCCCTCCTTTCCTCCAAGGAGTACATATTGAGGTCTTTTAATCCCTTCTCATGTTTTCTGGTGCAAGCCATGTACCATCTTTGTCCTTCTCTGGACTGCCTCCACCATGTCTATGGCCTTACGAAAATGCGGCCTCCAGAATTGTACACAGTACTCCAGATGTGGCCTCATAGAAACATAGAAACATAGAATTTAACAGCAGATAAGGACCGCTTGACCCACCCAGTCTGTCTATTTCCCTACCTAATGGATAAGCTGCAGATCCTAGTTAACCAGCAGCCTACTTCTTCCTGCTCCCACCCCCTAGAATTGCCTTATGACTGTCCCATGCATGCTTGAATTCCACCACTGTTTTGACTCCACAACCTCTCGGAAGGCCGCTCCATGCATTCACAACCCTCTCTGTGAAAAACATTCTTAAATTTCTCTGAGCTGCCCCCATCTTCAAATTGTGCCCTTGTTCTTGCACACCGCTTTTTTTGAAAGATGCTACCCTCTTGGACTTTGCTGATTCCCTTGAGGTACTTGAAAGTTTCTATCATGTCCCCCCCTCCCTCCTTTCCTCGAGGCTATACATATTAAGCTCCTTAAGTCTCTCTCCATATGTCTTCCGGTGCAGACCCTGCACCATTTTAGTTGCCCTCCTCTGGACAGCTTCCATCCTGTCTATGTCTTTGCAGAGATTGGATCTCCAGAACTGCACACAGTACTCCAGATGGGGTCTGACCAGCTGTCTGTACAGAGGGATAATAACTTCTTGTTTTCTACTGGTGATGCCTCTCCCTGTGCATCCCAGTATCCCCCCAGGCCCTCCTTGCTGCCCTCTCACATTGCTTGTCCACCTTTAGGTCATCAGTGGTTTATACAGTGGAATCATCACCTGCCCTCCTTCTGCTAGGGATACCTTTGCCTATGCACCCCAACATGACACTGGCCCTGCCTGCAGCTTTTGTACTCTGCTTAGTCACCTTTAGGTTGTCAGAAATGAGAACACCTAGATCCCTTTCTTCCTTGGTGACCATCAACAACTCTTCCCCCACATCCTGTAGCCCCTCTCCAGGGTTTCTGCATCCCAGGTGCATTATTTCATGTTTCTTTGAATTGAATTTCAGCTCCTACGCCTCCAACCATTTTTCCAGTTTCCCTAGGTCCCGTCTCATTTTCTCCGCATCATCTGGAGTATCCACCCTGTTGCAGATCTTGGTGTCATCTTCAAACAGGCAGACCTTTCCCTCCAACCTTTCTGCTATGTCACTAATGAAGACATTAAACACGATTGGCCCAAGGACTGATCCCTGAGATACCCCACAGGTCACCCCTCTCTCTCCCTGGATTGGATCCCATTTACCACCGCCCTCTGCCTCCTGTCCACTAACCAGTTTGTAACCCAGTTTACCACCTTGTGGCCCATGCCCAGACTACCCATCTTGTTAACCAACCTTTCATGTGGGATGTTGTTGAAGGCCTTGCTGAAATCGAGGAAGTTGATGTCCACCTCTACGCCCTGGTTCACCTCCTTCGTGACCCAGGCAAAAAATCTATCAGATTGGTTTGACATGACCTTCCTGTGAAGAGGGACTACATGAGCCCTCTGCCAGTCCTCTGGAACCATTCTAGTGTTTAGAGAACTGGTGAACATGGTTGCCAGAGGTGCCGCTAGCTCCTTCCATAGTTCCTTTAACGTCCTCGTGTGTATGCCATCTGGCCCCAATACTTTGTCCACTGTCATAATTTGTTGTAACTTTCTTCACACTGGGCCCTGTGGACCCTGTGTGAAGAAAGGAGATCTAAGCATAGATTTTCTGCATTGTGGTTTTATACTCACTATGCTTATATTGTGTTTTTAATTATTGATGTTTATATTACTGGTAATTTAACTTGTATTAGGATGTAAACTACTTTGAACTATTGGAATTGCACTGATAAATAAAACCGTGATTGATTGATTCCTGCTGTGAATCCATGCTGTCACTGATCCTGGGCTCCTTTGGATTCCAAGTGTCCCACTATCCTTTCTTTAAGTAGTGCCTCCATGATCTTCTCCACTATTGAGGTGAGGCTGACCAGCCTATAGTTTCCTGCCTCCTCCCCACTCCCATTTTTGTGAAGATGGGCTACATCCCTCCTCCAGTCCTCTGGATCCACTCCTGTGTTTAGTGAATCGGTGAACATGGCTGCCAGAGGTGCTGCTAGCTCCTTTCATAGTTCCTTTAATATCCTCGGGTGTATGCCATCTGGCCCCATTACTTTGTTCCCCTGCAGTTTTGTGTGTTCCTCCAGGATTCTCTCCAATGCAAATGAACTGGTGTTCACCTCCCCCCACCCCTGTGTATCTGTTATGAATTTGTTTTTTAATGTCTGAGTTTACTACAACTTCTCTATGAGGGTTAAATGTGAGACAGAGAAATTCTGAGCTGCAAAATGAGGGCTTTCCCTTCTCATGTAGTTGAGAGGCCTGCTCAACTTTCATGTATATATATTTATTTATACAAGTCGGATTTACAACCTTTGAGTCAAGGACTCATTAACAAAGGCATCTCATAGCAGGGAGGGTAGACAAATTTATACAGCGTGTTTACAACAGTGAAAACAGTACAGGTGCAAACATTGAACAAAGAGTACATAAAGGTTGCATAATGTTACATATTAAAGGTTACAGTCATATACAGGTACCCAGGGGTTACATTGGGGGTACAACCCTGAATAAACCTAGAGGGGAGTAGAGGTAGAGAAGGGGATGGGGTGGTGAAAGGAGGAGAGAGATAGGCTGTCCAGAGGACATTGTCAAGTCAGGAGGGCTGACCGGAAGGTCCCACAGAGGGGTTAGTAGAAGCATCTACAGCAACGAGCATCAAAGAGATGGTTTCAGAGAGCGATTTTTTAAGGGACCAATTTTGGCAATGTCTGTGATGCAGATTGGTAGGGAGTTGAACCAAGCAGGGGCCCGGTGGTAGAAGGACCTCTGGGCTAGGGAGGTCTTGGTTCTGGGCACCAGAAAGGTGGCCTTAACAGAGCTATGGGTGGCTACAGACAAGGATGCATGCCCAAGGAAAGCAGAAACCCTTGGGGGGAGCCCTAGAAGAGATTTTTTTTAGCAAGCAAGCAGGTCTGATAGTGCAGACACTCCTCAAAGGTGAGCAAGTTTGCGGTGGAGTAGAGCAGGCAAGAGTGTGTGTATGGCTGGGGGCTCCAGTCAGGACCCTGCAGGCCTTTTTGATAGAGAGCTGGATTTTGGTGAGGGCGGTATTGCCTGCCACAGCATAAATGGGCAAGCCATAGTCTACTAGGGACTGGACAGAGGAGCTGATGGCCAGCCGAAGGGCAACTTGGGGGAGGCCATCTCTATGCCAGTAGAGTAAGCAAATCTGGGAATTTATGGCGGAGGATAGGGCATTGATGAGGGCGTGGAAGGTGAGGGCAGAGTCAAAGGTGATGCCTAGATATTTGTAGGTGGTCATTTGCTCCAGCGGGTGCAGAGTGCTGGGGAGAATGAAGAGTGGGGCATTGTTGTCCTTGTTTTGGTGGCAGGAGAAGAGCATTGACTTGGTCTTCTTTAGGTTAATGACAAGTCTGTGATCAAGGAACCACCTTTCAGCTTGGTTGTAAATATGCGGAAGAGATGACTGGAGAGAGGAGAAATCAGGGTGGGAGGCAAAGAGGATTGCATCATCAGCATAGAGGAGCATTTTTCCTGTACAGGCACTGGGGAGAGTGTTGATGTAGAGGCTGAAAAGTACAGGATCCAGAATGGAGCCCTGGGGTACCCCTGAATGAATGGGCTGAGTGTTGGATAGAGAGCCATTTATCTTTACATGCTGGAATCTAGCTGAGAGGTAGGTAGAGAACCATGCAAGGGGACCAGTGGAAAAGCTGATTTGGAAGAAAGAGTCGAGCAGGAGGGGGTGACAAACAGTGTCAAAAGCCTTGGAGAGGTCTATGAACACTACACTGGCAATGTTGCCAGAGTCAAGAGCAGAGTGCAGGTATTGCCAGAACTCCAGGCAAGCAGATGTGGTACTGTGTCCTAGGCAGAAACCATGCTGAGCACATTATGTCATTTTTGGCCAGGTACTCAGCGAGTTGAATAAATACAACTTTTTCAAGGGCTTTGGAGGGTGGGGGGAGGATAGAGATCAGCCAATAGTTATTAGGGGTAGACCGATCACCACTCTTGTGTATAGGGGTGATTTCGACTGATTTCCAAGCACTGGGAAACTGACCGAGACATAGGGACCAGTTTAGTAGGTCTGTCAGGGGGACTAGGACAACATCCAGTACCACACAGAAGATTCTGGAGTCAAGGGGGTCACTGCTGGGGTTGTTGCTACCAAGGGCTTTTAGTAGGTGTGACCTGAGTCAATAGCGATGTGCCAGAGATTATCTCTATTCTTAAGTTTCTGGATAGGGGATGGGGAGATCCAAGGGGCATTTGGTTTTTTTGTGCGGAATCTGGTGAGGGGGGCGAAAAGTTCACAAGCCTTGCTGAAGACATTTGTGAAGAGGTTTAGGGCAGACTCGATATCAGGGGCATGACGGATGGGGGACCAGTCCAGCTGGGCTAGATGCAATTTTAGCTTTCTGAGGCCCCCAGGGTGCAGGCGCTGGTGAAGGGTGGTATGGGTCACTGGTTTTGGCATGACGGATGACCAGAGACAGAGCACAGGTGAGTGATCACTAAGTGAGTCGGAGAGGATGTTGATGTCCCAGATTTTATGGGGGCAGTTCAATATTATAACATCTAGGAGGGTGCAGGAGCCACCTGTCAGGTTGAATTTGGTGGGCTAGGTAACTAACTGGGATCTTCCCTAAACAGTGTGTACCCAGGGAGGGAGATAATGGAGTCAGGGGCTGCTTTGGAGAGCCAGGTGTCTACTAGCATAATGATGTCGGGTTGATGTTGTACAATCCAGCACTGGAGAACGGCGGATTTCTTTAGAAGGCTGCATATGTTCAGGGATGCAACATGGAGTCTGGCTCCGGAGCAAGGCTTGTTAGGGCTGGTAGGCATAGGTCCAGGGTTTGGGTGTATATTCCCCGAGAACAATAGAAGCAGAGTGATTACTCTAGTTAGGGAGCGGTGGCGACAAAGACTCTTGGGTTGGTGCCACTGGGAGGACCTGATAGTAGGGGTGCAGAGGATAGGTAAGGCACGGACGGTGAAAATGGCAAGGAAGAGGTGAGTCCAGGATGGGTCTGGTAGGGCAGAGGGGTTGGGGGTGTTGGCAGGTGGAGGATGCAGGGGTCGGGGGGTGTCCAAGGTGGGGGGGTGAGCTGTTTTGGGGTGGCATGGGGAAGAGATGCTTGGGGAGGTGGGTGGGGTCACAGGACAGAGGGTGGTCTGAGACAAGAGGGTAAATGTGAGCAAACCTAGTGGAACAGTGCAGGTTCCCATAGTTCTTTGCTTGTGGTAGATAATAATAAGGGTGATAGCCAACCTTTGGTGAGGGTGACTGCCACTGTGGAGTAGTGGTGGTGCTACCGACTTCGGTATTGAAGGTACCAGGTTCAAATACCCCAAGAGGGTGTCTTAGAGCCTTGCGGAGAGGCTGTCAGAGCTAGCCAGGGGGCTGGAAAAGGCTGGATGTGGAGCTCAGAATAGGGGTGAAATAGCGACTCCTAGTGGTCAGACTCGGAATGGGCAGAGGGTAGGGAAGATGATATGAGGGGACAGGTAGACAGGAGATGGGAAATAGGATGTGCTGTACAGGGTGAAGTAGGGTAGCAGAGGAATGAGTGAAAAGGTATTCTAGACAGGGGGCTGAGCAGCCAAGTAGCTGAGCAGGCAAGAGTGTCCAAGAGAAGTAGAGAGTAGGGAGGTATGGAGTGGTCAGACCCACAGAGAGGGGAACTCCCTCTAGTGGGAGCAGAATTTAAGCTGCAAATGGAGAAGACTTAGTCCCAAACGTACCAGGAAGTCACGTGACAGGAAGAAGGGAATATATTGAGGGTTGGGCTTGGGTGGAGGAGTGGTTGGGGCAGTCAATGCACAGCATTGACACGTTAACACATCTGGCAAAGATGCAGGCTGGGAGAGGTTGCCTTACCTATTAACTCATTGGGTCAGAATATGGCGACCATATGGTGTCGGAACCATCCATTACAGAACCAGACCCAAAATGGCCACCAGGACTCAATGAGTTAAGGCGCTGTGCTGGGTCCCTTGCTCCAGAAGGAGCATGCTGTTCTGTAGTGGCGTTTGTACATAGATATATACATATTATATTAAACTTCATTAATGCATCAATTGGGGTAACTTAACAACACAAAAGTAGGAAATGTGGTGGATTTTACTGTTTTGGGTCTCTGGAGTCTTGGCGAATCAGTGGTGGGGTCTTCCTTGGGGTTGTCAACCCTAATGCTTAACCCTTCAAACAACATGAAGTCTTGCTGTATTCTAATATATTGCAGTGATGTCCAACCTTTGAACTGCCCCAGAGATGAAAGAGTTAACTTTCCATGCCAGGCATGGACGCTGAGCTCGAGTTCGGTTGAGACTCTGTTGCTGTTTGAACTCAAACCGTCAGATTCTTTACTCCGCCTCACTGAACAGTCGCTCCAGAGATTTCTCCTTTGCTCAGTTCAAGTTTGTCAGTTAAAGTGTGTTTTTCTCAGTTTTCAACCAAATTTCATTCATTAACCTGTCGGTTCAGTCTCTGTCTGTGGTATCGTGAGTACTAGATAGGTTTATATTCTTGTTCTTTTGTGTGGAACTTGTAAACGTGGGATCGGTTCGGTTTGAACTGATCAGGTTGTTTAAAAAAAAAAAAAAAATGTTTATTCTACTCTTAGAGTGTGGTAACCGGTCCTTATCGGTTCTAAAAAAAAACAGATTTCATTACATTTTTTTCCACGACCCGTAACACGGTCAGGAACCGATAAGGGTGTCTTGCCTGGCTGATTGCAGAAAAAAGGGTAAGTTTTGTTAGGACTGGCCATGTCTGAGAAACCCAAAAGAAAACCGGGCCCACGGGGTTTCAACACTGTAGTGTGTGTGGGGAAGCCTTTGCTAAGGCTGATCCCCACACCACCTGTGTTTATTATCTGGGGTTTGACCACCTCGATTCGAACTGCCAGATTTGCAAGAATTTTCCTGCAGCTACCCTGGAAAAAAGAGTTGGTAGGCTCAGGGAAAGGGAGGCCAAGAAGTTCGCTGAGCTGGATGGCCAGCTCGGTTCGGTTCCAACCGAACTAGAAGGAGTGCCCTCTGACCAGGGGAAAACTTCTTTGGGCAAAAGAATAACCAAATCCAAGGAGTCAGTTCCGGTTAAAAGAAAAAGAAGGGATAAATCAGCCGGTGCATATCCACAAATTCTTCCTCTGACCGCTGATGAAATAGCCAAAGCGATAAGGATTGTTCAGTCGCTAACCCCAATTCTGACTGAACCGGCACCATCAGGAAGGGGCTCAGTTCGGTCGGTTCCCCTGGTTCCAGATTATAATTTAGAAGATTTTTATGAACCGGAGGAGGAGGAAGGAGAGTATGAGGACAGTGATGGTGATTACGAAAGTCTGGATGTGCCTATTGACCAGGACATCTCCCCAGACAGACCTTCAGGGGTTTCTCCTCTTAGGCTTTCTGGGTCCCCTTCCCATTTTATGTTCTACAAAAAAGTGGCTGAAACTCTTCAGCTTCCTGTGGAAGAAGCTGTGGACGACCAGGAGGAGCCTGACTATGTTGAAATAATGGATATCCCAGAGTCCAGCAGGCTGTCTATTCCCCTTCATAAGTCCTTTGGGAAACAGACAATAACAATTTTAAAGACTCCTAATTCTATACCTCCTATGGACAAAAGAATGGACAAGAGGTATACTCTATTGGGCTCAGATATGGAGTTCCTTACCCAGCAATGCAGCCATGTTGGGGTAGTGCAGGCTGCTACCTGTGAGAAGGCAAATATACCCTTGGCTCCACATCCCCCAGATAAGGACTCCAGGAGGACTGATGCCATGGCAAAGAAACAGTACATGGCAGCATCTTTGGGACTCAGGCAGGCTAATTATATGGCCTATACAGCTAGATATCAGAAATCTAGATGGGACACTGAAACGGCTTTTGCTAAAATGGTCCCTGGCCAGCTTCTTAGAGCTGGAGCAGGTGGCTGCGGATGGTATTGAGGCAGCCAAGGTGCAGTTCCATGCTGCAGTGGACTCCAATGATGTTTCATCTAGAGTCATGGCTACATCTGTGGCCCTTCGTAGGATGGCTTGGCTCAGATGTACTAGCCTGTCTCAGGATACCCAGACTAAGGCCATGGATTTTCCTGTTGTGGGTAATTCTCTGTTTGGGGAGAAAACAGAGAACTACATGAAGAAAATGGATGAATACAGGACCACCTATAGGAGTGCTCAGGCCAAGGAAAGGCAAGCCACTCCCCAGAGGCAGCATTCCAGGACAGGGGCAGGCCCTTTCATAGGCCTTTCTACCAAGCCCAGGCCTCCTCTTCTGCTTATGCTCATAGGGGGTTCTTCAGAGGGACAGGCAGACGGGGTACAAGCAGGCCTGCTTCCACCCCTCAGCCTAAAGCCCCTGCCAAACAGGCACCCTGATGGGTTTGCCAGGGCCAATTCTCCACCACCTGTAGGGCAGGCTTACTTTGTCCAGTACTGGATGTCTTTAACATCAGACAAATGGGTCCTGGAAGAGTAAGCCAGGACTGGTTCTCAGCTTCAAAAATTTCCAAAGATGAGAACCAGATCCTTTCCACCTGCAAACCTTCAGAGGCACTCGCCCTAGAGACAGAGGTCTTTTCCTCTGGCTCTGAGAGCCATAGAGAGGGTTCCACCCTACACCAGGGAAAAGGATTGTACTCCAGGTACTTTCTAACCCCCAAAAGACAGGAGAATGGCGGCCCATCCTGGATCTCAGATATTTAAACAAGTACCTTTTAAAGCCAAAGTTCAAAATGGTGACTCTGGAATAATTCCCTCTCTAAGGCCAGGGGACTGGCTAGCTTCCCTGAACCTCAAGGATGCCTATTTCCATATTCTCATCGAAGCTCCCACCGAAAGTACCTCAGGTTCAGACTGCCCTCAGGCCATTACCAATTCCAGAGCAACGCTTGGCCTAACTTCTGCTCCAAGGGTGTTCACAAAATGCCTGGCAGTAGTGGTTGCCTTCCTAAGAAGAAAAAGGATCTCCATTTTCCCATACCTGGACGACTGGCTCATAGTAGGCCAGTCTCCAAACCAAGTCAAGTTACACCTACAGACAACTCAGCAACTGCTCACTTCTCTAGGTTTCCTTCTGAATCTTTCAAAGTCAGTTCTAGAGTCTGTGCAGCTCCTCACCTTCATAGGGGCAGAGCTGGATACAGTAAAGGCAAGAGCCTTCCTTCCCCTGGACAGGGCAAGGACCCTTATCTCACTGGCCTCTTCATTTACCCTCCAGGTGTCTCGACCAGCAAGGCATTTTCTGCAGCTCCTGGGACACATGGCTGCCTCTACAGCAGTGGTTCAGGAAGCAAGATTTCAAATGAGGGACATTCAGTTCCACTTGAGAGCCTTCTGGTCTCAGAAAAAGGACTCTCTGACCAAACTAATCCCAGTGACTCGAACCCTGATCCAGGCGTTACAGTGGTGGCAGGATCAGGACAATCTAAGACAGGGAGTTCCTTTTGTCACTCAGTCTTATTCTCTAATCCTTTCTACAGATGCCTCCCTCTTGGGGTGGGGAGCCCACTTGGGGGACCTGACCACCCAAGGGTTGTGGTCTCCTCAGGCATCTCTGCTTCACATCAATCTATTAGAACTCAGAGCAGTGTTTCTAGCACTTCAAGCTTTTTCCAAGTCTGTTCAGAACAAAGTAGTTCAGATCAGGACAGACAATACACCACAATGTGGTATATCAACAAGCAAGGGGCACTCGGTCTACGGCCTTGTGCACAGAAGCAATGAAGTCATGGTCTCTGGCCTATTCCCTGAACACCTCTCTTTTAGCAGTACACCTCCCAGGCAAAGACAATGTCCTGGCAGATGCTCTCAGCAGGATATCTCAGGGCCATCATGAATGGTCCCTAGATCCCCTGGTTTTGAAGGTGATCTTTTCCAGATGGGGCACCCCACAGATAGATCTTTTTGCAGCCCCAGACAATCACCAGCTTCCTCTCTTTTGCTGCAGGCCCCCAGTGTTGGGCTCAGTCCCCCTGGATGCCCTAGTTCTCAATTGGGAAGGGAAGTTCCTGTATGCTTTTCCCCCTTCCCTCTCCTGTTCAATGTGCTAGTCAAAATCAGGTCTCAACCCTGCAAGGTCATTCTGATTGCTCCAGACTGGGCCAGACAGCCCTGGTACCCTCTCTTGTTGTCCTTAACAGTCCACCTTCCCCTGTCTCTCCTCAGGAATTACAACCTCTTAACACGTGCTCAGGGAAGGGTTTGGTATCCGAATCTCAAATCTCTCAATCTCAAGGCCTGGCTATTGAAGAGTTAGAGTTTGCTGATTTGCACCTCTCTCAGGATGTTCTGGATATCTTAAAGGCTTCTCGGAAACCTTCCACCAGAAACACTTACAACTCCAAGTGGAAAAGATTTTCTATATAGTGCTCTGGGAAACATATTTCTCCAGAGTCTGCTGGCCTGCCCACAGCCCTCGTCTATATGGTTCATCTTAACAGCTTGGGACTCAGACCAGCTACACTAAGAGTGCATCTGGCAGCTGCCTCTGCCTTCCTCTCAGCAGGCAAGCACTCTTCCCTTTCAGCTCATCCTGTATTTTCTAAATTTTTCAAGGGATTGCTTCCTACCAATCCTCCCTTCAGGGACCCTGCCCCTGCTTGGGACCTTAATGTTTGCATTGCTCAGCTTCTGCAACCTCCTTTTGAGCCTTTGTCCCCAGCAGAGCTTAAGTACTTGACTTGGAAATCTGTTTTCTTGGTGGCCATCACTTCTGCCAGATGCATAAGTGAGTTACAGGCCCTGCCAGTGGAGCCTGATTTTATCTCTTTCCATAGTGATAAGGTGGTCCTCAGGACTAATAGGAAGTTTTTGCCTAAGGTGGTTTCAGATTTCCACCTTAACCAGTCTATGTCTCTTTCTGTTTTCTTCACTGACCATTCCTCCTCTGGGGAGAGGAGGCTGCACAGTTTGGATGTGAAAAGGGCCCTTAGTTACTACATAGAGTGCACCAAGGGTCAGAGGTTTGACTCCCTCCAACTGTTGCTCACTTATGGCTTATGGTGAGGTTGGTAAGGGAAAACCTACCACTAAGAGATCTGTTGCCAGATGGATTGTCTCTTGCATTCAATTTTGCTACGAAAAGCTAGGTAGGATCCCACCCTCAGGCCTGAGGGCTCACTCTACCAGAGGTACAGCTGCTTCCCTGGCTGCTTCCAGGGATATTCCTTTCTTAGAGATTTGTCAAGCAGCCACCTGGAAAACAGTACACACTTATACCAAGCATTACTCTCTGGATATCCAGGAAAGGAGTGATGCTCGGTTTGGCACAGCAGTGCTTCAGAGCCTATTTCCTAGTAGGTTCTGTCCCTCCTCCATGGAGGTACTGCTTGGTAGTCTGCAATATGTCAGAATACAGCAAGACTTCATGTTGTTTGAAGAAAAAATTACTCACCTTAGTAATGTTGTTTCTTCTAATGGAGTCTTGCTGTATTCTGACCTCCCCCCCGCCTCCCCTCTCAGAACCTGGTTTTTGGGATGTGGGTGGGCAGTGACAGTGTTGGCACTTGGGAGATGCCCCCACTCCTTTTCTCACCCCTTTAGTTTGGGTGTGTGGGTGTTGTGTTTTGTTTTATTTTTTGGGTTTCCTGACTTGAGTCTTTGTTTTGGGGCCAAAAAATCTTTTTATTATATTTAGTAGCCAGTTGGCTAGCATAAGTTTACAGTTTCCACACAGGACACCCAGTGAGTATAGCTCATAAAGATCTGACGGTTTGAGTTCAAACAGCAACAGACAGAGTCTCAACCGAGCTCGAGCTCAGTGTTCCATGCCTGGCATGGAAAGTTAACTCTTTCATCTCTGCGGCAGTTCAAGGTTGGACATCACTGCAATATGTCAGAATACAGCAAAACTCCATTAGAAGAAACAACATTACTAAGGTGAGTAATTTTTTCTTCCCTCCTCAGCATATTGCCTCCAGTCCAAAGCACAAGGTACAGCTCCAAGCCAGTGCATGATAGTGATACACTCCAGTAGAGAAGTATGTCTCACCACATGTTGTAAACAACTTGTAGCTTTCTTTACATGGGGCCCTGTGGAACCTGTGTAAAGAAAGAAGATCATGTGTGATGTTTGGTCAGGGAATGGGGTGGGTATTAGGGTTGACAATCCCAAGGAACACCCCATCACTGATTCTCCAAGACTCTGGCGACCCAAAACCCTGTCACTTTTTTCTTTTGCTGCTTGGGGTGGGGGGAGTTAGGGTTGGGAACCCTAACACCATATTTCCCTACTTCTGTGGCAGTATATTACCCTAACTGGTGCATTATCAAAGTTTTTTGCAAAGAAGTTCATTTCCTTTTGAGACAGTGGAATAATATCCTGATTCACACAGGTCTCAGACAGGAGCAGATGTGCAGGGCCCTTTGAGCGGTACATTATGGGAAGGCTCTGTCTGTCTACACAAATGCAGGACTTGACTCATTCAGTCATTACACATTCACTACTACACATTCAGTCTTCACACGGTCACTCTTTTTTTAATTTAGTTTTGCCCCCAATTTTTCAAGATAGTCAATTTATGACTGCTCCTATAAACATGACATGTAGCATTTTTAGTGTATTGGCTGAAATGTCTTTTCACACCAGAAGTTTGGAAAGATGTCTCATTCAGGATTTAAAAAATGAAGAGACATAAAAGCTGCTGTGCTCACCTCCAACCAACGTGCTGCCACTATCACAACTGAAATGCAGGGAAAACAAAAAAGCGGCGCTCAGAAATGCATGGCTAAGGCACAGTACATGCTCCAAAATGTTATTGTACTATAAATCCAAGGTGCAGATCAAAGAAAGCAGGGACAAAAAAAACCTCTATTTTTGTTGTCCCTACTTTCACCAGTAGAAAACAGGAGATGGTGATGCCGCTGTACAGGCAGTTGGTGAGGCCTCATCTGGAGTAGTGCATGCAGTTCTGGAGACCTCATCTCTGAAAGGACATTGACAGGGTGGAGGCAGTCCAGAGAAGACAATGACAATAGTGCAGGAGCTACACCAGAAACCATATGAAGAGAGATTGAGGCAACTCAATATGTATACACTGGAAGAAAGGAGAGAGATGAGAGACATTCAAATACTTCAAGGGATCAACAGAGTTCAAGAGGGCAGCATCTTTTCAGAAAAGAAGATATGCAAGAACAAGGGGTCACAATATGAGGCTGGAGGGGGGAACGACTCAGGGGCAATGTGAGGAAATATTTTTTCACAGAAAGGGTGGTGGATGCATGGAACAGCCCCCCAGGGGAGGTTGTGGGGTCAACAGTGGTAGGTAAATTCAAAAATGCATGGAACAGGCAGAAGGCAACACTAGGAGTGAGAAAGAGAAGGTAGACTACAGATCAAGTAGAATCTGGAGTTTGTACATTAGGTAGGGAAATGTGCAGACTAGGTGGGCCAGGTGGTCCTTATCTGCCATCAAATTCTATGTTTCTGTGTTACACCTTGGATCATAAAGTTGGATCATAAAGTTTTGGAGCATATAGTATGCCATAGCCATGTATTTCTGCAAACCATTTTTTTTTTTATTTTTCCTGCATTAACAAATTAAACCTGTCACATTTATAGTATGAGGTTGTGTGAAAAAATGGCTATGTTGAAGATTCAAAGTCAAAATATTGAAAATTAACAAAGTTATGAGTGACTGTTGAAATACTGCAGCGTTCAGTCATAACCTGGGCATTTTACCATATTTGTACACCAAATTTTCAGCATAGCCTTCTTATTAACCCACTGCATGGACCAGGCAGGTGACAATTTACAAATCTCCACATTCACTCTCTCTTCCTTCCCTCTCCTCACACCGCCAGCTTCATGCCTCCACACTCCTCTCTAAATACTGGTTTGGGACTCTCACCCCCTACCTCTCCTCTCCCCCTCTCTGCAATCCTTGTACCAGCTCCAAACCAGAGACCCTTGTTCTTTCTCTCTTCCACACCCCCACTCAAAATCAGGGTGACTGCCTCCTCTTACCATCTCCCCCACATTTGGAACTCACTCCCCAAGTCCATCCAACTATCCCCCTCTCTACCTACTCTAAAACATGCTCTTTCACAATCCCTACACACCTGTTGGACCTGCACTTTTCCCCCTTTATCCATACTCCCTCTTCCCCACCTTTCCTACCTTCTCCCCTCACTTCCCCTATTCCCTTTTCCCCCCTTCGCTCTCACTCTCCACTTGTGCTTTCCTTGCTGTTGTCTCCCCCTGCTGTCCTTCACCTCTCAGGCCCTGTATTGCACAGTTTGACATACCTGTTACCTCTCTCAAATAATAGTTACTTAATGTACTGCCTCTATGACTGTATACGAACATACGAATTTACCAGCAGATAATGGCCTTATGGTCTATCGAGTCTGCTGGAGTGTGCAGCTAGCAACCCTTGTACTGCAGCTGCCCCTCCCTCCTCTATCCTGATCCTCCCTCTTACCCTATCCCATCCCCTTCTGAAGCAGTCCACTCTTCTACAGGATACCACTTCCATAGGCAATATGTCCCAACCAGACACCACTCTCTCTCTCTCCATAAAAAAGTGTCTTCTCATTTCCCTCCTGAACCTTCTCCCTCCAATCTGAGATTGTGACCTCAAGTGTCCCTACCCCTCTTAACTTGAATAGTCCCTCTGTGCCTGTCTTGTTTATTCCCATCATGTACTTGAAAGTTTCAGTCATATCCCACCTGTCTCTCCTCTCCACCAGTGAGTACATGTTTAGCTCCCTCAGCCTGCGCATGTAGGGTATGTCTCCTAGTCCCTGGATCATCTTTGTTGCCCTGAGCTGCACCCCCTCCAGTAACTTAAAGTCCCTCTTCAGGTATGGGCAGCAATACTGCATGCAGTACTCCAGGTGTGGTCTAACCAGTGACCTATGCAATGGCAGAATCACCCCCCCTCCTTGAACATAAACTCCTGGCAATACAACCCAGCATTTTGTTGGCCTTTGCAGCTGCCTTCCTGCATTGTGCTGAGTTGTTCATTGAGCCCATTATAATCACCCCAGATCCTTCCCCTCCTCTGTCACAGCTAGTTGACCCCTCCCCAGCTGGTCTCTCCTTCTTGGGTTTTTTACCCCGAAATGTAACACCTTGCACTTTGTAACCGGCTAATAAAATTACCTTTCTCAGGTTCTTGTTGGAACTGCACAAAAGTGAAGAAATGACAGACAAGTGGTGTCCAGCACATACAGTGATTTATTTCTGGTATATAAAGCAGGCTTACAACCAAATCACAGTGATAAACATCAGGGAGAAACCTCCAATCTTTCTTACCTATAGGCAGCAATAAGTTTCTTCTTCTCAGAGAAAAAGGTACAATGCAAAGGGTCTTATACCCCGATAATAACCATAGCAGCTACTAAAAAGATACATAAAAGTCTCATCATTGGATAATGGCAAATAACCTGACTTCTTACTAACCTGGGAAAGCATGCTGAGCTAGCAGAAAGACAAGATAATTAAACAAAGGACCTGTATTCGTGAAGGACACTTGTGGTTACACACATATTTGCATAGAAAATTGCTGTTCTGTACTAGAACTAAGGATGGCAGTATTGTCTAACTAATGATTATACAATGTTATAAACAGAAGCATCTCCCAAGTGGCACAATTGGAATGATGGCAAATGCATTATGATTCTCAGTAGAAAATACAGTAGAACTCATATCCTGACACTTATACTTGTACGATAAGTGCTTGTGCCCTAGGTGTCACTGTCTGCGAGGTAGTGGGCCAATCAGGGGTGCTGGTCCATGGGTAACATTCCCCCTCTTGTTGCCTCAGAAGGGGCAACAATCCCAAGTAAGCTGGTAGGGATGGAGCTAAAAGTCGTTTAAAGGCCCGATGCACAAGCCTTGTAAAGGAATTCGAGTTGTTCTCAATGTTGTTTTAGGGTACATTGCAGGCAGCATAAGGTGAAGATGAGGAAAACAATCAATAGTGTTCGAATAATAACAAAACCTCTGAAGCTAAGTTCTACCCAATAGTTGCCAACGGCAAGACTTAAATCGCCATCATGAATCAAATCATTAAGTATGTTATTAGCTTTAGATATATTGTAATAGATGGATAATGAAAATAATTCCCCAAAAATGCTTACAAAAAATTCCTTGTAATATAGTAGTTAGTCCCGTAATAGTATACTTCCGGTCCTCGTAATAGTATACTTCCGGCCCAATAATACTATACTTCCGGTCCTCGTAATAGTATTGTTGGGATTACCGATGCGACTACTGTGTGAACTGTGTTTTGTTTTTGTTTTTTTTTTTTTGTGAGAGAAAGAAGTGGAATGGGACTGGGAGCGGGAGCGGGAGCAGGAGTGGGGGCGGTGCGAGCGAGGGTGAGACAACACTCAGAGTCTTACTAACTCTGCAGACCCATGGCCTTCGTGCATGAGCACAAGTAAGAAATTAAAATTCCTTGCATCCATATATTACAAAAATAACAAATAGGTTCTGTGTTTCAGGTGAATTCTATCGAGAGGTTTTGGGACACTAGAAACCTCTAGAAGCTCCTCGAGGTTTCTAGTGTCCCCAGAACCTCTCGATGGAATTACTGCCTTGTAATACACCAGAACCTATTATTCTATTTATTGCTAATATATATCAAATGAGCATCTTTTTTAGCTAAAAGAGATTGTAAGGAGAGAGTCAAAGAATCAATGTAAACATTAAAAATAGGCAAATATTGAGACAGGGCAAGCAAGTATTGTTGGTTAGCATCGATAACGTCTGGTTCAGGGAGAGGAACAGGCACGATCACAGTGTGACCTATTACAGTTTTCTACTGTGGAGTAAAACAAAAGTTAGGTCGATCAATAGTGCAAGTATGAGTGCCATAGGCAAAAGATGGATAGTTAGTAATGATACAGAACTGTCCTTCAGAGGTATAGGTGACTCTGAGTCTTGGTACATGCCAGCGATGTAAGCGTACAGGGCAGGTGAAGGTCTGATTTGTCAGCCAAGTGGTGAAGTGATGTATCTCTTCAAGATAGCTTTTGGATGGTGCTGTTTCATTGTTGAATGCTGAAGATGCAGCAGGAGGGATGTCATCTGGATCAACGTCACTAAGGTTAGTCGGCAAGTCTTCATCCAATGTCAAAACCCAGTCAAGATGTTCTGGCGAGTAGCCACAAACTGGTTTCACAATGTCAGAAACAGCACAGTGGCATAAGAAGTAAAATCCTTTCTTAGCACACTAGTGTGAGGAGCCACCCAATCCTGGAGAACAGAATGGTAAACCAGTACAGAAGGAAGTTCAGTTCATTTACGGAAAATGTCATTTCCAAGATGTCCAAAGGAGTGAATATTTGCCAGCTTGTCGAAGACAGATGTAGCTGGACCAAAGCATGGTAAGGAGACTGTAAAAGTGATAAACACATTGTCCCTAATGGAACAGGATTTGGTCGAGTAGCACGGGGCTTTGTTAGGAAACCTGGAAACATAACCAATATTATATACTGTAGACATGGAAATGTTGAGAGTATTCTTTAAACATGTAGAAATGCAACCAGTGGCTGTGGAATGTGGGCAATACCATTTACCCAGTCTGAGATCATGAATAACATTTGGAATTTTGCCTGATTCCAAATCCCTGAAGAGGCTGTTAATAACATAAGAGCCATAAGCAGAACATAGAATTTCACGCCCAATATATTGCTTGTTCGCCTCATGGTTATTCTGAAAAATAAGATCATTAAGTTTCTGTCTGGTATCATTGAACCCTCGAGCAATCTCCTTCATATTATACACTGTATAATGTTCTTCCTCACTAAGAGAATTAACAACTTACAAGATAGGGGGCATAACATCATTGCCAAACGTTGCTGGAACTTAAGGGTTTGTGCTTTAATGGAGGCAATATCTGCTCTGTTCCAAATAGACATTCCTGAGCTGAAGAGGCCAGTAACAGTGCCAGCTACTCCAGTTATACCAGAGACAGAACTGGGTGCACCAGCAACGTCTGAGGCTGTGTCCCACTTGGTACATTTTGGTCTGGGTTTAGCACATTTATGGACGGGTCTAAAAACACCAGTGTGGTCAGTGGTGTGAGGTCCACCAATAGGATCATTTGTGAGTGTTTGGTAAGCAGCTACAAGATCAGCAAGCATCACACTGTGAAATTTAGAAGCATTAGTCTGTTGACATAAACCAAATTTGGCCATATTCCAATGTGATAAATTTAAAATAACTGGGACATGCATACATTGTACATTGTTTATCAGGGCTCCTGGAAGTGATATGGTGGTCAAACCACTAGGAGGGCCATCCTCCAGACAAGGACAGGCAAGCAGTTCTTCCTGATTGGGTGGGACTACAGAGAGGTAGAGATAAGAGGACGCAGCATAGCTTTGAAGACAGAAGTCAGTGGCTTCCTGTGAAGGGAGTCTGTCACAAAAGGCAAGATCTATGAGTGCAGTAAGATTATACTGAGCAGTGTGTCGTGGAGAAGCCTGCCTAATGGAGAGAGTACCATTTTGAGAGATATCAGTGTTGGTCCAGCCACGGAATGTACCCTTGGCCAGGGGAGCTACAGGGATTATGTAACCCATTACATCAGTTTGCCATTAGATGGAAAGTGAAGATTTATCCGGGGCAACAACTACAGCATCCAGAAAGGCGTCTTGGCCTTGAGTAACCTTAATGTTTTTGTTTGGACTATTAATCTGAAAACCCATGGGAGTTGAATGTTCTATTTGGCCAAACAAGTGATCCAACTGATCCTTGTGAGTCTGTGGGGGGTTGAGTGGGGGTGCTATAATGGTTAGAGTCAATAGTCCCACCAGTAGGAGAAGAGGGTAGAAGATAGCCATCTTGCCGATATCTGAAAGAAGTAGAAAAGGATTAGTTAACTGAAAGTACTATTCCACCCTATGGGGTTAGAAAAAGTAAGTTTTTAGTCACCTTTATATAGTTTGAGTTGGTTAGCACGGAACCACTTGTCAGCAGTCTCTTTCTGCTGCTGTAGTCTGACTTGATACACAGCAGGGCTGAGCTTGTTGACAATGGGATAGGGACCTTCCCATTTACTGGCAAATGAGTGTGTGGGTTGTCTGTACTGGAAAATTATGACTTGATCTCCAACTTGCCAGTCGACTTCTTTGACATGCTTGTCAAAATTAGCTTTAGTTTGTTGTTGAGCTTTGCCCATCTGCTTAGCAGCGAACAGGTGTCTTCATGATGTCATCATGAAGCTTTTCCACATACTTGTCCACAGATACTCTATCTGCAGTGGGGGTGTGGAGAGCAATCAACAGGTACTCAGGTAGTCTCATCGCTCTACCAGTCATAACCTCATAGGGTGTGCACTTAGTAGTGGCTGCAAGTGTACCCCTAATTGCCATTTTATTTTTTATTTATTTATTGTTTTTATTTTAGTCTTTGGTAACTGGGAAAGGCCCACTAGGCTCAAGTGCCTGTTTTCGGGGCTGACCTGGGAGCACTGGGCGGTTAAGTGACTTGCTCAGAGTCGCACAGTATGCAAGTGGAGGTTGTGAGAATCAAATCAAGGTCTGGTCTGCTGGATGTACCAAGCTCATTCACAGCTCATTACTCTAACCTCTAGGCTATACTGCCATTAGTAACAGTGGCAAGAGGGAATCCCAATCTTTGGGATTGTCATCAATGAATCTGCATAACATTTGTTTTATGCATCTGTTAGCTCTTTCTACTTGACCTGATGATTGAGGATGGTAGGAGATGTGGAATTTCTGATCAACTCCAAGAAGTTGGAGCATCTGTTGGATCAGTTCCACTGTAAAGCTGGTTCCCTGGTCTGAGTGTACCTTTAAAGGCAGGCCCCACCTGGAAAACAACTGATCCACCAGGATCTTGGCAGTTGTCTTTGCCATGTTGTTCTTAGTGAGAAATGCCTCTACCCACTTGGAGAACAGATTTGTGACAACAAGTGCATACTTGTTCTTACTAGAGTTAGTAAGAGGGCCAGTGAAATCGATCTGTATCGCATTCCATGGTCCAGACTGCATTTGGGGCAGTAATTTGGCATTTTTCTTCACTGTAATGGGGTTGTTCTGCTCACACACTATGCAATTGTCCACATAGTGTTCCACATCTTTGGCCATGCTAGGCCACTAAATGACTGTCTTGAATCTGTGGAGAGTGTTTTCTATCCCATGGTGTCCACCAGTGGGGGTGTCATGAACCATATGAATAAATTTGGTTCGCAGTGATTGTGGTGCTACCCACAATTTGTCACCTGTATCCTGTCTGTGATACCAGATGAGTTTCTGATCACTGGATAGATGTAGATTGCCCGAGTGTCTTTTGTAGGGACTGCCAACAGGCAAGAGTTGTTCAGTTCCTTTGTCTAGGAATTTGAACACATCTCTGATCTCTGGGTCTGCTTTCTGTGCAGCAGAAAGATCTAATGGGGGTTATGGTACTAGTTTCTTGGTGGTAGCAATTATGGATGTCACAATTTCTGCTATGCACTGTGGGTGAGTCATTTCCCATGTCTCCCCCCATTGAGTGCCTGCTTTTGCAAGGGTGTCCACTCATTCATTGAATTCATGGTAAGGGTCGGATTTGCAGTGGGCCTTTACCTTTTGTATGTACAACTTACTGTATGTGTGAACATTTGTGTCAGGGTGTGTATATACACAAATAATTCCCTATATTTAACAAGGGTACCATCAGATGAGGTAAAATTGTTCTTTTGCCAGAACAGAAAGAACTTAGTTAGGGATGAACATACCCAATTGGAGTCTGCAAAGATGATGGCATCTCTGTCACCATGGGGCATAATCTCTAATGTACAGGCCATAGCAGCTAGATCGATGTACTGTGACGAGATAACAGTGCACTTTCTAGCAATGCACCTGAAATCTCCCTCATGATCCAGTATGAGCACTCCAAGGCATGCTCCCTGTTCTCCATCCACATAGGATGCAGAGCCATGTGTGAACGTTGTTGTGTCTTCCAGGACCTCAGGTGTAGCTGGCAGGAAGGGTCCTAGATCAGGTAGGTCAGGTGGTTGGAGGGCACAGTCATGGGGCTTACCTGTGTAGAGTAGGCCATGGTCCAGGATTGATAGCATTCTGGCAGGCAGTACTTTGATGTCTCTATCCTGCAAAAGCAAAGACCAATGGGTAAGTCTGGTGTTAGAGACTGATCCATCTTTTACTCTGTCTGAAAGCAAAAAGTTAGTTGGAGTGTCACAGGTATGCAAAATGATGGAAGCATACCCAATGATATAAAGAAAATGTTTGACGGCCCAAAAGGTCGCCAAAAGTGTCCTTTCACAGAGACTGTCTCTCCTCTCCACTGAGGATAGCATCTGGTATGTACAGGCAATGAGCCTGTAGTACCCATTGTATTTTTGTGCCAGCACTGCAGACATGGCCCCATCAGAGGTGGTAGTTTCCAAATGGAAAGGTAATCTTGGATTTGGGTTGATCAGTGCTGGGGCTGAAGCCAAGGCTTGTTTGAGCTGGGCCACAGCTTCAGTGTGTGGGGCCCTATGTCCATGTGACATCCTTTTTTAGAAGTTCATACAGGGGAGCAGCCTTCAAGGCAAAATCAGGAATAAAATCCCTGGAGTAGTTTACCATTCCCTAAAAGCGCTAAGTGTTGCCACGCTAGTTGGAAGGGGCAGGTCTTGGAAGATGCCCTGGATCTTTCTAATAGCTGGTCTCCTCTCTTGGTCAGTAATGTGTAGGCCAAAGAAGAAACCTCCTTCTCGCACAATTGTGCTTTAGAGGGATTACACTTGAGGCCTGCTCTCCCGAGGAGAGTCAGTAGTTCATCTAGAAAGGTCAAATGTTCTTCTTTAGTGGCGGTTGGAAGGAGCAAATCATCCACATACTGCAGGAGACACTGGGGCATGGAGAATCCCTGCAGAGCATCCATCATGTGGAGATGGAAGAGGGAAGGGCTGTTGTGAATGCCCTGGAGCAGACAGGTCCGGGTGTACTGGTGCCCGTCAAATGTGAAGGCAAATTTGTATTGACTTTCTTGTGCTAATGGGAGTGACCAAAACCCATTAGAGATGTCAAGAGCTGAGAACCACCTTTTGTCAGGTGTCAGCAACTTGAGCATATCAGCAGCTGATGCCACAATTGGGGCACAACTGTGGGTAATTTGGTTGAGTTTTCTGTGATCAATTGTGAGTCTCCAAGCTTCATTTGGCTTTTTCATAGGCCAAATGGGTGAGTTGACCATAGAGACACAAGCCCTAATCACTCCTTGTAGCAGTGATTGGATGGTCTCCCTCAATGAGGGTAAGGCTTCAGCAGGAAATGGGTACTGCTTCTGCCTCATAGGATTAGGTCCTGGGATTTCAATGGTGGTGTGCATCCTACTACAGTCATGCTTGTTGGTAGCAGACTCGTCAATATGTTCCTGGAGCACTGGCTGTAGTTCAGGAAACAAGTCATGATTTTCAAACAGAGCCATGACGTCATACTCCTTGTTGTTATGGGAGATGGCTACCACCACATGGGAGTCAAATATGGTGACAGCATGACATTGTCCTTTGATCTGTAGCAATAACCTGTTAGCTAGGTCCACCACACAGCCATGCTGTGTAAGAAAATCAATTCCCAGTATGCTGGGGTGATGACGTAAAACCATGAGGTCAAAGACAAAATTAGTCTTAAGATGGCATACCTGCACAGGGAGAGACACAGATCGATAAGTTTGTAGTTGGGTACCATCTACCCCTTGTGCACTGGTCTTCCAGCCGGTAGACCAAGCACACATGGCTGGATTCTCATCATAGAGAATAGACATGGCTGCTCCTGTATCCAGAAGCATGTCTAGTTGGCAGCCCCTGACTGTGGCCCTTACACAGGGCCATCCATTTGTGTCAACAAGCAAGTCACTCACAATCCAAACTGGAGCCTGTAATTGTCAATTAGTGCTGCTCCCAGCTTCTTCCTCATCCTTCTGTCCCAGTAACTTGAGGCCTTTGGAGGACCATTGTGCCTCCTCTCAGTGCTTCACAGGGCATGAATACTGTGCCTCCGACATCTGGCTGAGATCTCAAACAGTTCAATTGGTGGTTCCCGAATCACTACATTGGCCTGGCCAGTGTCCGATGCCATGAAAGGGTTTTTCCCTCGGCTGCTTGATTGCTCAGTAGCCGAAGACCAAAAAGGGTTGGTACTATTACTAGCCAGTGCCAGGGCTGCCATGGAATGTGTGGATGTGGCCTCTTTCACAGCACGGGCTTCCTCCAGCTGTTTACAGAGGGTCTCGATTTCATCCTTTAGGTCCTGATAGCTAGGCCCATTATGGTACTTGCCATCGCAATTTGATCTCCCATTCCTGTTGTAGTTGTTATTGTTCAGGGTTATTCTTGTAGTTCCGGTCTCCCCCCCCTTGCGACTGTTGGTCGTCAGAAGAGGCTTCCTGTTTATCGTTGTTGCCTTACTCTATATAGTGGGTTGGGGCAGGGCCTACCATGGCAACTTGGGCCAGGGTGGCCTGGGCCATTGGAGTTTGGATGGCAGCGGCCTTGTTGGTGTTTTTACCAGAAGCTAGGTTATGGAGGTAGACCTGAAAGGCCCTCTCTGTCTTGGTGAGAATCTCATCAGAAGTATCAGTCTGTGGGTAAACGTTGAGTTCAACTTTCTCCTGGAGAGCCAGAGTCATGCTCCGGAGGTACAAATCCTTATACTCAATTTGATTCTTGTTAGCGTTCTCACATGCTAGGCCTTTGCCAACCTCGTAGGCAAGCTACAACTGTTGATGTTAGGCCGCTGGGCTTTCCTTCACATTTTGCTTGATCTTGTAGGCCAAATGGGCTCCAACGATACCTGGGGAGTTGGCAGTAAGGAGTGCCTGTGCGATACCATTGTAGTCGAGCATTTTGCAATTGCAGATGGCCTCTGGGAGTTTGGCCCAGAGGTTGGCTCGATGGTTTGTCTCAGGACTTGAACCTGGTACTCGGGTTGGAGAGAAAGCTTCTCACAGACAGTGCGCACCTTCTCCAAATGACACCTGAGGTTGTCAGTTGGATCCATCTGTCCTATGCCTTGGGCAATTTGCTGAATGGAATGAACAACCTGTAGGGGATTGGAAGTGGGCGAGCGGGGAGCAGTGTTTAATTCCCCATGACCCAAAGCACCGTGAAGGGCAGCTTCTGCCACCATATCAGCAACTGCCTTGAATGCATTTTCCTGGGTTACAACATTTTCAAACATGCATCTGATCTGCTCCTGCATGAAGGAGCTTCCCTCAGGGGTTGATAGTCTAGTCAAGACATCCTGTATAATGTCTCGCACTTCTGCACCATCTTCCTGGGAAAGGGGAGCCATTGGAAGCGGTCTCCTACGTGGAGGTGGTCGGCCTCCCTTATCATGTGGGCTGCCATGTTTATTTTGATGTGGCAGCGTAGAAGGCATGCCAACTTGGCATGGGGGTGGGCTATATCATCCTCCATCTTGGGAATGGCTGGTAAAGGCCACTGCCCTGTGAGACGGGGTCTTAGATGTGACAAGGCATCCTATATCCCTATAATCATAGTCGTCATCACCTGATAAGGTAATGTCAGTGGGTGTGTACTGAAAACCATTCATGGCTTTTACATGGCCAGCGAGAATATCTCACTAATGGCGCAGTCTCGCCATCTTATCTCTACATTTCTTGTGACAAACTTTAGCAGTGCCCTTCTCAATACCCTTCTCAACCTCATGCTGCAATACTCTGTACGTGGCACCCAATTCGACATTTTCCCTAAGCTGTTTGTCCAGCTCATGCATCAACCTGACATTCTCTTCCTTCATTTCAACATTATCCTCTCTGACTTTCATTTGTATCCCTCAAAATGTCATTCATATAAGATAGCTGTTTCTTATCACATTTTAACCTTTCATTGTCATCCTTCAACATACACAATTCACACTCAGAGTCTTGAGCAGTGCAGTGCAACAGTCTGTTATTATGATCATACAGTGACTGTGTCTCCTCCACGAGTTTTCTCTTCCCTTTTCATTAACTCTGATGCCTGCAAGCCGATCTCTTTTTTTTAGAGAAGCGTTTTGCAGTTCAAGGGAGGCACATCGTGCTAATAAACTTTTGATGGTTGTATGTAAAGCCGCTACCAAGAGAACTTTGGTGTGGTATTTCTTTTTGCTTGGACTCAAGATATTGTTCAGAGATCGCAAGCAAGGGTTCTTTAGCTGATCTCGCGTCCAGCGCGCATAATCAGTCCATCCTCCATGGGAGGTGAGGTGGTTAGAAACATTGAGTCTCAGTTCTGTGCACAGTTCAGGCATAACAAACAAAGGGGTAAACAGACAAACAAAGAAAGCAGTCAAAAGACTGGAATAAAATCCTTGGCACTGTCACCCAACGGCTTTCCAGTCCCCCTTGGGCAAACGGTGGTGCCAAGACTGTACGCTGCTACTCACAAAGGGAGTGTACCAGTGGTTCAGTGTGGGTCTGCCATGCCCGAAACTGAGATGGAACAAGTCCTTAAATGTACAACCACAGTAAGTTCGAGTAGGTCCAAGTGGGCAAAAATGCACCACACTACTCGACATTCAGTTCAGAGAACTCAAATGGAATCCTCACTTTGTACACTCCAACCTTCATACGGTCGCCAAAATGTAACTGGGTAATAAAATTATCTTTCTCAGGTTCTTGTTGGAACTGCACAAAAGTGAAGAAATGACAGATAAGTGGTGTCCAGCACATAAAGTGATTTATTTCTGGTATATAAAGCAAGCTTGCAACCAAATCACAGTGATAAACACTAAGGAGAACACCTCCAAAATTTCTTACCTATAGGCTGCAATAAGTTTCTTCTTCTCAGAGAAAAAGGTGCAATGCAAAGGGTCTTATACCCCAATAATAACCATAAAAACTACTAAAAAGATACATAAAAGTCTCATCATTGGATAATGGCAAATATCCTAACTTCTTACTAGCCTGGGAAAGCATGCTCAGCTAGCAGAAAGACAAGATAACTAAACAAAGGACATGTATTCGTGAAGGCCACTTGTGGTTACACACATATTTGCATAGATAATTGTTCTGTACTAGAACTAAGGATGGCAGTATTGTCTAACTAATGATTATACAGTGGTACAAACAGAGGCATCTCCCAAGTGGTACAATTAGAATGATGGCAAATGCATTATGATTCTCAGTAGAAAATACAGTAGAACTCAGATCCTGACACCTATGCTTGTACGATAAGTGCCTGTGTCCTAGGTATTACTGTCTGCAAGGTAGTGGGCCAGTCAGGGATGCGGGTCCATGGGTAACAACTTTTTGGCATTGAACCCAACTGCCAGGTGTCCGACCAGGTCTCCAGTTTTGACAGATCATCCTGCAACCCATGCCACCCTCTCAGGTCATCCATTACTGCTCCCATCTTGGTGTCATCTGCAAACAAACTGATCTTGCTCTTGATGCCCATTGAGACGAACAACCCAAACAACACCGGTCCCAGCACTAAGCCCTATGGTACTCTGCATATGTTGTTACGGTCACCGTGTGGTGTTGTTGCTGAAAAGGGATGCCCTGTCAAAGGTTCTCCCTTTCTTTCCACCATTACAGAGCCAGTAACAGGGTTCTTGTAACTGGCACCAACTTTGAGTTGGGGTCCCTTCTTTAGGATCAGTGTGATCTAAGGTGATACTGGATATCCCTCATTTGAAACCTGGAGCCTGACACCACTGCTGTAGTTGGGGCCATGAGGCCATGTGTTCTAGCAATGCTAGGAACTGTCTTGTAGTTCTGGTATGACTTAAGCAAAGGAGTTTGCTAGTGTCAGTATGTTTGACACCCTCTCATGTGGAAGAAAAGCTTTCCCTTGGATAGTGTCCAGTTCTGCTCCAATGAATTCCAGTGACTGAACTGGCTCTGAGATTTTTGAGAATTGATAAGGAAACCTAGTGACTACAGGGAACTGTGGGTCACCCCGATGGAATCCTTTACCTGCTGGTGGTATGTCTTCCCTATGGCTAGCCTGTCATCCAGGTAAGGAAATACACTGATTCCCTGCCTTCTGAGGTAAGCTGCCACCACTGAAAGACACTTTGTGAATACCATGGGGACAGAAGTGAGCCTGAAGCTGAGTGATGAGAATTGGTAATGACCTGAGGGGAGAAAGAACCTTAGGTACTTTATGTGGCAAGGTCTGATTGGAATGTGAAAGTAGCTACTGCCAGTGTTACCATTTTGAGCCTGGGCTTTGCCAGGTGTCTGTTTAGGTATCTGAGATCCAAGATTGGATGCCAGTCCCCATTTTTCTTTTTGGTAAGAAGTATCTTGAGTGCAATCTCCTTCCCCTTTGGGCAAGGGGGGCTGACTCTATTGCCATGGCTTGCAGGAGTTTTTTTTTACTTCCAGCTCTAGCAGAATGGTCTCTGAGGGAGATGAAGGGTGGAAAACCCCTGGAGTTTTGGAAATTGTTTGAAATGCAGGCACAGATCCTGACTCATTACCTCCAGTACCCAGTTGTCTGTGGTAATGTTTTCCCAGTGTTTGAAATAGTGAGACAACCTGCCCCCTACTGGAGGGGGGGCAGCTTGATCTGTGTAGTTAGGGATTCTGTCTGGATTGAGGTCTGGCACACTTAGCAGATCTCCTGCCCCTGCAATACCCTCTAGCCTGTGTGTGTTCTACAGGCATAGCGTATGGGACGTAAGATCTGGGGTAGTAACCCCTACCTCTACTTCCCTCTTCCTGTGGATCTATAAGAAGTGGAGGCCCACTCCCCCCCCCCTCGGAATTACTCCTATAGTTGGTTTTGTATTCTTCTGTTGTCATTCGCATCCATTGTCCTGAAACCTTATCAATTAAAGCCATCATGGACTTCATAGGGCTTTCTGGTACTGTGCAGCATATGCCATAGTCTGCCTATCTGAGAAGGGAAGATCCCAAATAACCTTTCTTCCCCATTGTGTCAATTTTTCTGGAATCTTTGGGTGAGATGACAGAGGAAGGTTTGCTTTATCACAGGGTACAGCCTATACAACACCCTCATGATTTGAATGGGTGTACAGATAATCAGCAGAAGCTGTATTCAGTTGGCACTTCTTTTGACACCTTCTTGTCCACTCCAGGGACAGAGGAAGGTATCTGTATTATTTTAAAAATAGCCTACCTTAGGGAATTTTGGATAGAAAGGATCACCTCTCTTGTGTGGAGTGAGGCCCATCATAGCCAAAAAATCTGCATCTCCCCCAACATCCATGGATTCTCGTGAGGTGAGACCCAAGGTGTCAGACATTTGCCTGACAAAGAGAAGTGGGATGAAAAATCATCATGCCAACATGTGGGGTGGTACTGAAATATCTGATCTGGGGATACCTCTGGTTCAGTGAGTTCCCCTGGATCTAGTTCCACCCCCTCCTCCACAATGTAAACTTCTACGTCCTTGGTCACTGGGAACCAGTGGTGGGATTTGAATCAGTGAACCCAGAATGGAGCCTGCAGTCTGCAGGGCCTGAATGCCTTACAGTGCTTTAGCAATTTCTTCCTCAGAGGGATTTTTTTGTTTTGTTTTTCGTTTTTACTTTGTCTGTTGGGAGCTCCTTTGCTTTTTCAGCAGGAGGTACAACAACACTTTTCATATTTCTTTTTGGCAGGCACAGTCTCAAGTGCCTGCTCACTTGTTCTTTAGTGTTTTATATGCTCAGACCCCTTTTCAGGAATTTTAGGGTCTGAGATATCTTTAGAAGGTCTCTCCTTTGTCTCTGAGTGGGAGGAAGAAAGACCCTCTTCACTGTGCTTTGATGACAATGAGGTGGAAGCAGAAGCCCCCTATCTTTTTGATCTCTTACAGTTGTTGCACAAAAAGTACTCCAAACTTCACAGTTAGAAAAAATATGGCTGGGACCCCAGCACTCTTTGCGCAAATCATGGTAATCAGTTTTAGCAAAGATTTGAAAGCACTTTGTACAATTTTTAAAATCTGTGGGTCCCGTCCTCTTTTTCAATCTGACATATCAAACTGTCAGCAGACTCTTAAAAAATGTCACAGAGTTAAAATATGGAGCAAAAGTGGTCAGTTCCTTATATACAAAAGGAACCACGATTTAAACAACTCGTTTTTATTCAAAAAGTGATCCGTTCCTAGAGAGAAAAGGGAACCGATAGCAACCCACAAAATAAGTAATCAACAGTGTATACTTTCAAAAATGCGATCGGTTCCTAGTAGCAAATGGGAACCAATCACGATTTAAACTAAACAGTTTTAAATGACTAAATATAATATTTGTTTAAAACTAAGTAGCTAACCTGGAGTTATGCGACAATTGCTGCTCTGTTGAAACAGGGGAAGGACTCTGTCAGGGTCAAGACGTATCGTCCTATATCAATGTTAAATTCAGATTATACGTTTTTTCACGTTGATCTTTGCTGCTAGGTTTGAAGGCCTTCTCCCATCCTTGGTGGACCAGGACCAGATGGGTTTTGTGCGCAAGAGGCAAGTTCACGATAATGATCGCAGAATTTTCCTTCTTCTAGAATATGCTACCAAGTGATCTATCTCCCTGGTCCTGGCCAGCTTGGATGCAGAAAAGGCCTTCGACAGAGTTTCTTGGCCTTTTTTGTGGTCTGCCCTGCAATGTTATGGGTTCCCAATGGCTTTATTCTTATGTTAAAAAACATTTATTCACATTCGACTGTGCTTGTTAAAGTTAACAATGGTTTATCGGCCCCATTTAGGTTAATGAGGGGTACTCGTCAAGGGTGCTCTTTCTCGCACCCTTGTTATTCGCACTGCATGTACAGCCTTTGGCAGCACATATACGTCTCTCTCATAGCATCGAGGGGGTTACATTGGGGGAAGAGATTACAGAGTAGCTTTATTCGTGGATGATATTTTGCTTACATTAACTAATCCGACCCTTGCTCTTAGAACACTTTCTTCTTTATTGGCCAAATTTGAAGCTTTAGCAGGGTTCCATTTAAACAGGTCTAAGACTGAAGTTATAGCTTATCATTATTCCCCTCCTAGGGAAAATCTACACCTTTTCCCTGTGTGGTGGGACAGAAATCATTATAAAAAATCTTGGAGTTGAAATTCCTAAATTTTTGCCCCATTTTGATCTTATGAACTTTGAACCCCTTACTCAACAGATCAGGGAGGATTTAACAGTTTGGTCTACCTTACTATTGTCATTTATGAGTCAAATAGAAACTATACGTATGGTCATCCTCACAACGATTCTTTTTTTTTTTCCTACAAACACTTCCTATCAGTCCATCTCACTTTTATCTCAAGGAATGGCAAGGTCATATGTTAAACTTTGTTTGGAATGGAAAGGAAGCAGGATTCAAGCCTCTTTGTTGTATTTGTCCCTGACTCAGGGTGGCTTAGGTTTATCTAATACTGCATGGTACGCTCTTGCCTCTCATTTATGTATCCTATGCTAGTGGACTAATTCTGCCTACCAGGCCTATTGGAAGGATATTGACTGGGCGTTGAATGATTTGTATGACATAGGTCGGATCTGCTATTCTTCTCCAAAACATAGGATAATGTTCTATTTTTTTTAATTTTGCAGGTGACGTTTTCAGAGTTTGGTATAATTATTCTAGTTCCCTTGTTGCTTCCAATAGGTTTCTGGTGACTTCTCTTGCTCTTTGTGAATATAATATTTTTCTTCAGAGATGGGGAAAGCTGGGGCTGGAGTTTTACTACCAGTTATTCAATGAGCATGGCCAATTGAGTTTTGTGGCACTTCAAGCTAGGCATGGTTTATCCTCTATAGACCATTATAGACAGATACAACTTAGCTCGTATATATCTTTTAAGTATGCATCCCCCCTATATGCTATAGGATATGGTGTTATTTTTTACTTTGCTTATATCCTGCCTATCCTCACTAGGTTTTTCGACAACGGTGTGTGTTTTATGTACATAACTCTCCTTCTAATTTATGCAACTGCCAATGTTGATGATTCCTCATTGTGCCCTTTCCCCCTGGGTTGCACCTGGAAATGAGTCTTGGCTCAGTGTGCCTTTCCCGGTTACCAACTTTAACTAAATAACTTGGGTGCCAACGAAACATCATTCCACACCAAAGGTGCAAAACACATTTTAGCCAGGATCTGAAAAATGACAGCTGTCATATTCATGAGGCAGTGTGAAAAAATGGCTACGCTGAAAATTGTGGGTCAAATTATTTAATATTACCAAAGTTATGAGTGAATATAGAAAAAATTCAATGTACACTTCATGACTTGGTCATTGTTACATATTTTGACCCCAGATTCTTAATATAGCATTCTTATGACCCCACCTCATGAACAAGGGTGGTGAAAAATGTTAAATCCCATCTGAATGTTGATTTCCCCAGGAGACTATGAAATCACCTTTCAGGTCTGATTTTTTATAATTCCACCACCACTGGCCATGGGGTGTGGTCCCAGTAGGGGTGTGTTGAAAATTTGGGGCCAAAATATGCAAAAATGACAAAGTTATGCATCAAGGTTCAAAACTCCATTTAAATACATTGAACTGCCCTTACTTTAGTTTCTCATATCGCAGTCACCGGGTCCAACAACAAGACATGTCTTCAGCTGGAGAGTGGATCTACAACATGGGACATGTTCAGTTGAGAGAAAATGTGGGGGGTAAGGGGTGCTGAGTGGGAGGTCAGGTGGTGGGGTTAGATCAGCGAGAGACTGTTTTCCTTTTTACAGGTTTAAAAGGAAAAAACATGGAGGAACAGTTTTCTTTATTACTGCTGAAATTCTGGCAGTGGGGATTGGGCACCCCAGTGTCAGCCTACACTTCAAGGAATAAGGGGGCAACCTGGAGGGGTGGGGGTGCAAAGAAGCAGTACCAGGGTGGGCACCCCAGTCTGCTTATGTGTTACAAAAATAACATAGAGACATAGAAATTGTCAGCAAATAAGGGCCTTCAGCCCACTTAGTCTGCCCTAGTACTGCTAACAGTCGCACTTGCTGGCATTAGGTTGTGCCCCCGAATACCAGCAATCCTCTATGCCTATCCCAAGTATGTTAAAAACCTGTAATCATTTCTGCCCCACCACCTCCGCTGGCAAGCTGTTCCACTTGTTCACCATCCTCTCTATGAAGAAATACTTATTCATGTTCCCTCTGAACCTCCTCCTCCCTCCCTCCCTCCAGTTTCATCTTGTGCCCCCTCATCCTTGAGCATGTTTTTCTTTGGAATACAGTATTCTCCTGTACTTTATTCTTCTCTGTGAGGTACCTAAATGTCTCAGTCATATTCCCCCTCTTCTCCTCCAGTGAGTACATATTTAATTCCCTCAGCCTGTCCTCATAGGACTTGTGATATAGTCCCTGCAGCATTTTAGTTGTCCTCCTCTGAACAGCCTCCACCCTATCTGTGACCTTATGTAGATAAGGCCTCAAGAACTGGACACAGTATTCAAGGTTGCCGCCTCACTAATGTCCTGTGTAGTGGAATTATTACCTGCCTTTTTAGGACTGCAGTGAGCAGAGCCCTGCAGACCTATTGCTTTCAGAAAGGACTCCGCATTCCATGCATTCTTTGCAGCTGAACAAGATGTTCAAGTGTCAAGTGTAGCTGCTTCTTGTTGTTTTCACAGGGTTCTTGTGTATTTTACTTGGTAGAAGGTTATTTATTTTCCTTCTTACTTCTAAGGGGCTAGCAGGGTATTGTTTTGGGGGCTGTTGGAAGTTTGAAAACTGATTTGGTGGCTGTAAGTGGGCTCATTTGTTGGATGTTTCACTGTGTAACAGGCTGTGCTAGTGGAGGCCTATTTCTTCTGATTTAAAACCTATTTGGTGGGATTTGCTTGGGCCTGGGTATTTGAATTGGAGACCTATATCTGTTAATTTTAAGCCTATCTTGATGTGTTGTTAGTGAAGCTGATTGAATTGGAGACCTGTTTCCTTTGGCAGCAAACATATTTTGGGGGCTTTGAGTTGAATTTTGATTCATTGTTGCTGACTTCAGTAGCTGCAAAGATTACTACATAGTGGGGGAAGGGTGTTAATGGTATGGCCAGGTCTCACTCAGCTAATTGACTGGAGGCAGAGCTGAATCAGGTTTGTGGTGTTGGCTGCTTTTGTCTCTCAGAAGGAACTGGAAGGGACAGGATCAGTTGTGTTCCAGGACAGTAGCTGCTTCTTGTTGTTTACAGGGTTCTTGTGGATTTTACTTGGTAGAAGGTTATTTCTTTTTTCCTTCATTTAAGGCTAGCAGGGTATTGTTTTGGGGATGTTGGAAGTTTGAAAACTGATTTGGTGGCTGTAAGTGGGCTCATTTGTTGGATGTTTCACTGTGTAACAGGCTGTGCTGGTGGAGGCCTATTTCTTCTGATTTATAACCTATTTGGTGGGATTTGCTTGGGCCTGGGTATTTGACTGCTGGGCTTGGAGGGGAGGCACAGGGCTGATACACTCTCTCTCTCGAGTTGGGTGTCTGATCAAGCACCACCTCCCCACCCTCCCTCCTAGAGTTCTGCTAATTTATAGGGGAGCACCTGCCCTGCAATTGGAGGAAAAGGCTGCAGGTGCAGCTCATGTAGTTCTAGCTGCTGGGGGTTGGATTTAAAGGCTGGGAGAGAGGAGCTTAGGGAGTTGTTCATTTCCCTTATAAGTTAACTGTGTTGTATTGCACCTAGTAACAGGGTTACCAGTGTACTGTGGGGCTGTATCTAAGATTAGTGGGTGACTTGATTAGGCAGTAGGGGTGTATCTTGGACTGGGGGGAACCTGGTGGCTCACCCAAGGAAACCTACTTGGAAGGGGATGGAACCACACGGCATTAGGGCCGGCATCTTTGGGAGGGTGGTGGGGTGCACAGGGTGTGGGCAGCCATGATACTGGACTGGGCTTGAGGTTTGGTGGTTGCCCAGTGTGCTACCAGCTGGCACCTTAGGGAGGAGGTTGCGGGGATTAGGAGACAGCTGGGGAAAGGGGGAGGTATGGTTTGGGAAGGCAGGGATCTCACACAGGGTTGCACCAAGCACTGGGGGCAGCGGCATAGGAAAAGGAGTGCAGGAGACTACTCAGGGGTCACATAGGGACCCTGGCAGAGGGGGATCCAAAGGATACTACCAAGGAAGCAGACAGGTAACTGGGGACCCTCACAAAGGAGGAACAGAGGGATCTCAGGGAAGTAGGCAGATGGCCAGGGCTGGACAGAAGGAAGGAAGCAAGGCGGGGAGGTGGATCAGACCTTACACTCAGTAACCGCTTCAATTCTCTTCTTCTGCTCGAGGATGAGGGGGGTGATGTAGCCATGACGGGGTGATTAGAGATGGAAAGGGAGTGGGGGGCAGGAGTCAGGGGCCAGATAGCAGGAAGAACAGGGGGGAACCTGGAATGCAGGAAAATGGGGGGAGCAGTGAATCAGAGCAGGAGGGGCAGGGGGAAGAGGGAGGAAAGCACAAGGAGAAGGACCAGTTGGGAGGAAAGGTAAAGGAGAAGGACCAGAAGTACAAGGAGGATTCAGTAAAAGGAGCTGAGGGTTTAAGGCAGGGGAGCACGACGAGCAAGGAGGAACTAAATGGAGACAGGAAGGAAGAGAGGACGAGCCAGGCTAGTTTAGCAGATGGGGGAGAAGGACCAGTTACGAGCAGTGAGGGGGGACTTAGCAAGGTACAGAAGGACACTCAGGAGGAGGAGAGCACAGGATTGGAGGGAGGGGTGGCCAGGGTAAATAAGGAGGGGTGGCATGTGGCACACAGATAGGGGAGGAACAAGGCGCTGGCAGAGCGGAGGGGCCGGTAGAAAGGATGAGGGACATGGAAGGGGGGAATGGAGGAAAAGGAGCAGTCAGAGTGCTCCTGTTGGGGGATTCTATGATCAGGGGTATCAAATGGGATAGGGAGGGAGAAGCCTGGCCAGTTAGAACAAAATGCTTCCCTGGACTAATGGTGCACATGGCTAAGCACAAGGTGTATCAGCTGGCAAAGGATTGTGGGGGTTCCCCGGACATACTGGTCCACCTGGGTACAATGACATTGAGGGAAATAGCTAGCCAGAGATACAGGCAAGATTCAGGAGCTCGCAGGGTCTGTCATGACATAGGATGCACAGTTTCCTTCTCAGAAATCCTGCCAGTGCCAAGGGCTAGTGGGGAACACAAAAGGAAAATTAGGAGATAAACCAGTGGCTCAGGGAGTGGTGTGAGGCCAGAGGGTATGGGTTGATGGGGGATTGGGGAGACCTGGGAGGATAAGGAGCTGTATGCTAGAGATAGACTACATCTCAATTTGGAGGAGAGGGGAATCCTTAAGTTGAAAATAGAGGGGTTCATTGGTGAAAGTGGGGTTTAAACTTGTGAAGGGGGAAGGGATGGGAGAAAAGGCTGTCAAGGGGGTGTCGATAAAGGAGGGACTCGGTCTCCACCCCCCTCCCTGGGGAGCTGGAGGATTGCAGGAAAAGGCCAACTGGTAAAGTGCAGACCAGGGGAAAACAGAATCCCCATGGGAACATGAGCAGGGGAATGGAAATATAGGGAAAGGATGGAAGGTAGTCCTGCTAAATGCCAGGAGCTTGGGAAATAAAATGCCTGAGCTCCAGGTGATGCTAACTGAGGGAGCAGTGGATGTGGCAGCAGTCACTGAGACCTGGGCCACTGCAGGACATGACTGGGACCTGAACCTGGAGGGTTACACTATGTTCAGGAAGGACAGGGGGAGGGAAGGGAGGAGGGGTAGCTATGATAGTCAAAACCACATTGGCATATGGGGAGTAGAGGAGGCGGAGGGAACTGTGGAGGCTGATGGGTCACCTGATAATAACAGGGTGGGCAAGAGAGTAAAATAGGAGTGGTGTATAGACCCCTGCCCTGGCGGAGGAGCTGGAGGAGAGTCTGGTGGCAGATGTTGGGAGACACTGCAGACTGGGCAGAGGAACGGTGGTGGTGTTGGGGGACTTAAACATGCCAGGAACAGACTGGGAGACTATGACATCTTCTGTGACCAGGAAACAGAGGTTGTTGGATGCCTTTCAAGACTCGTTCCTAACTCAGCAGGTGGGGGAACTGACCAGGGAGGCGCGGGTACTGGATGTGGTCCTGGCAGACAGTGACCAGATTAGGGGCCTGGAGGTAAGTGACCCGTTGGCGGGGAGTGTCCATGCCACAGTCTGGTTCTGCCTGGACCTAGGAGGGCTAGAAGGCTGCACAAAGACGGAGGTAACTGACTTCAGGGGAATGGATTTTAAGGAAATGGGAAGGATCCTAAGGAGCATTTGGATGGATTGGGTCAGACATGGACGCTGATAGTAGTGGAAATCATCAGGAAAGTGGTGCAAGATGCTACCAGCACCTGTGCAAGAGTAAGACGAAAATGCGGTAGGGCCCGAAAACCCTGCTGGTGGACCAGGGAGGTCCAGGAGGTGGTTCAGAGAAAGAAGGCAACCTATAGGCAATTCAAGTGCTCAAGGAGTGAAAGGGATCGAGGGAAGTATGAGCTGATGGCTAGAAGGGCCACTAGGGTGGTGAGGGCGGCTAAGGCAAGGAAGGAGTAGAGCCTGGCCAGGGAAATTAGGAGAGAGAACAAGGGGTTCTTTAGATACATTGGGGAAAAACGAAGGGTGAAGGGGCAGATTAACAGGATTAAATCAGGGAAGAGATGGGCACAAGACCTGGGGGAGCAGGCTGAGGTACTAAATGAGTACTTCACCTCAGTTTTCACCAAGGAAATTGGGGGTGCTGCATCATACATGGGAGGAGACAGAGATACTAAGGAGGGGGGACCCTTACCAATGGGCGGGTCTGGGAAGAGGGGGAGGCATCACTGGCAGGAGGGGGAGGGCTAGCAGGAGAAGAGGTACTGGAAGTGGAAATCACAGCAGAGAGAGTGAGGGAAGCCTCAGCCCCTAAGACGGAGAAAGCACTGGGGCCGAAAAATTACATCCCAGAGTGCTGAAGGAACTTATGGATGTCCTGGCGAAACCCCTGGCGAAGCTTTTCACCATCTCTCTGAGGACAGGGTGGGTGCCTCAAAACTGGAAGGTGGCACATATAGTGCCTATCCACTAGGGGGGATCAAGGGAGGTGGCAGAGAACTACAGGCCTGTCAGCCTGACATTGGTGGTGGGCAAGGTGATGGAGGGCATTGTCAAGGAGAGGCTGGGGGGGGACCTGAAAAAATCAGGGTGCCTGGATGATAGACAGCATGGATTCGTCCTGAGGAAATCGTGTCAGACAAACCTTGTGGAGTTCTATGACTGGGTGACGAGTGCCTTGGACCTGGGTAGACCAGTGGACGTCCTCTTTCTAGACTTCAGCAAGGCATTTGATTCTGTTCCTCACGTGGGCCTGTTGGATAAGCTGGGAGAAATGGGGGTGGGGAACCAGATGATCTGATGGATAGACAATTGGCTCCAGGACTGGACCCAGAGGGTCGTAGTTGGCGGGATAGTCTCATCCCCAAAGAGGGTCATTAGTGGGGTCCCACTGGGATCAGTCCTTGGGCCCCTCCTGTTCAACGCCTACGTCTCTGACATAAGGACAGGAATCAGGAGTGAGATGAGTCTCTTTGCAGATGACTCAAAACTGGGGGTGGTGGTGGATGGGAAGGAGGGGAGGGTGGCCCTACAGGGGGACCTGGAGGCTCTGCAAAGATGGTCTAGAAAGTGGAAGCTGAGGTTCAATGCAGGGAAAGCAAGGTACTCCACCTGGGGCCAGAAACCCGGGCCAAGTGTACACCCTGGGGGGGGGGATGCAACAAGTCTCGATGGCTGAGAGGGATCTGGGGGTGGTGGTGGACGTCAAGATGAACAACTCAGAGACTTGTAGGAGGGCAGCAGCCAAGGCCAACAGGATGCTGGGATGCATCGCTAGGGGGATCACCTCCAGAAGGAGGGAAGTGATACTCCCTCTGTATAACTGCTTGGTGAGGCCACACCTTGAGTACTGCGTGCAGTTTTGGAGGCCACACTTAAAGAGGGACATTAAACTCCTGGAGAGGGTCCAGAGGAGGGCAACCAAAATGATTTGGGTCTTGGGGGACAGGACCTATGAGGAGAGGCTCAAAGAGCTAAATATGTACACATTGGAAGAGAGAAGGGACCGGGGGGACATGATAGAGGTCTTCAAGTACATGAAGAGGGTAAATAGGGGAGGAACAGTCAGGGTGCTTCGAAGGAAGAAGGAGGAGGGGGCCACTAGAGGGCATGGGTGGAAGCTGGAGGGGGGAAGATTCAGGGGAGAAAGGAGGAGGTGCTACTTCACTGAGAGGGTGGTGGAGCCATGGAATGCACTGCCTAGGGGGCTGGTGGAGGCGGAGACGGTGGAGGGGTTCAAGAGGGGCTGGGACAGGTACAGGGGAAGGGTTCTGGAAGCAAAATCCAATGCAGCAAGAATATCCAGAACTGGGAAGGGAGAAGCCAGAGAAGGCGAGGGGGGCAGCAAGGTCAGCACCCAGGGTGGGGGCTGACCAATCGAGCAGACTCGAAAGACCATTAGGCCTATTCTGCTGGCATTTTAGTATGTTAGTAAGTGTCAACACAGTCACCTCCGTGACCGTGAAACACTCAACTCACTGTCGGCAATAAAGTAGTACTGCACTGTCCCCCCCACCTGACCCTCCCTCTCAGCACCCTCCACTCTAACCCACCAACAGAAAAAAAACAGTGACACTGGGGGTGCCCAATCCCTCAGTGTCTCAATGAGGAATCCTCTGTGTTTTTTTTTGTTGTTGTTTACAGTGACCTCCACCACTACCCCGCATATGACATGAGCATTTTGTAGACAAAGTGAAATCAGCAGTGCATAAAACAACTAGCCCTAGCTAATAAAGGCGAGCGCTAGTTCAAAACTGTATTTTTATTGTGGTGTCTCTCACCTGGCTACATTGATTTATTGCCCCTTGCCTTCCCACCTCTTGGTCCCTCATCTAACTGGACTCAGCACCTGCTGGACGAGGGGACAAGATTCGATCCGACAATGTTGGCACTGTTAACATTGACGCCCCCCCAAAGTGCGATGAGGAGAGATGCCATTCATGGATGGCACATACCCTGTCCTGATGAATTTATTCTGCACCATTCTCCATCAACTGAAATCCGTAGAGCGCAGAACAGATTTTCTACCGTATCCTTTGATGCATTGTTTAGCCTTGCTGTTGCTTGGTACGTCTACTGCATGCAGCATATGCCTTTTTGGTGCTTGTTGTATGAGTACTTTCTTTCTTTCTAATCTGCAGGTTGAGAGGTGTTCCTAGCTTCCCATTTACCACTCTGCTTCCCCACTCATTTTTTTCAGCATATGGTCGGGTGTGGGGGATGCTGGTGGGGGGAGTAGGATTTGCACCATGGTATATGTGCTGAGAGAATATCTCCCCTTCCCCCTCAAAGTACAGAGCCATGAGCTGCTTTTAGTGGGCCACTCATCCTTTTCCCTGTTATTAGCTGTACAGTGCCTGACGTTTCTGTAAGGGATAATATTCATTGTAAACGTGTGTCCTCACCCTGCAGACTAACTTAGTGTTTTAAAGCCAGCAAGTTAACACTTCCAGTAGCCTTTTTTGTGCGAGGTAATGTGGGGGACAGTTTTGTAATCACTTGAGAGAAAGAGGAAAAAAATAGGGCAGCTAGTTATTAATTTGTTAATTATTGCCTCTTATTTATCCTTGCCAAACACCTAAACAGCAAATACAAGCAAGAAACGTTCAGCATTGACAAATGCTTGTTTTTTTATTTAGTACTTTATGTGCCTTGCTTATCACCCTAGCTCATGAGGGAGCCCCCAGTCCTGTCCCTCAACATCCACCAGCCAGCGCCATCCGATACCCCAGGGCTTCCCCCCAGTGGGGCCTGCGGGGCTCCCCAACTCCTGCCGAAGACCGGATACAGTGTGGCCAGCGCCGTGACTATATGAGGGCGGGACCTGTGAAGTGCCCTCCATCATCCAGCCAGAGCATATTTTCTCTTCCAATTTACACCCACAGAGGTGGAGCGTGCAGTGATACTGGTGTCAGTAATACGCACGCTCCACGTGTGCTCCATCAGGCATCTACCCCACCTCCCTCCCCAGAGAAGGAGAGCAGTCCCTGGGTCACTCGATTCCCCTCCTCCCCGGCTGACCCCCGGTGGCCTGAGATCCTTCCCAAACATGGGTCACCGGCGTGGCACAAAGTGTGTCATCCAGCACCTCAACCTTCAGCACCACTGGGCCAACAAACAGATGCTTGTTTTTAATATATATTGAACCCTCCCTCTCAGCACCCACCCCCAGAAACATAGCAGTGACACTGGTGGTGCCCGATCCCCCAGTGTCACGCTGAGGAATCCTCCAAGTGTTTTTTTATGTAAAACCCTGTTAAAAGAAAACGGTCCATTGATGTCTATTGCAGCCATAACTGCCCCCACCTGACTCTTTCACTCAGCACCCCTCCCAAGCCCTTACTTACCAATCAGGAGTCTAATACCGTAATCCTCTCTAGACCACAGATATATCTTCACTCTTCAAAGCCAGCCAACAAACTGAAGAACGGGTATGCACTTCAATGTATTTCAATGGGGGTTTTGAACTTAGTGGCATAACTTAAGAATTTTTGGATATTTTTGGCCCAAATTTTCAACATGCCTTCTTTGAGACCCTACCTCATGAACAATTGAACTGTTATTAGGCAGATCTGTCCTGAAAGGTGATTTCACGGTCATTGCTCAAAATCGCCTTTCGGGCATGAGTTGAAGATGTTCTCTGCCCTTGTTCATGAGGTGGGGTCATAAGAAGACTAGGTTGAAAATGTGGTGTAAAAATATTAAAAAACAACAAAGTTGTGAGCCTACATTGCATTTTGCGACTGCGGGTTCGTAACTTTGGTAATTTTCAATATTTTTTCCCCAAATTCCCAATATAGTCATATCTTTATAGCACCTCATGAGTGTGAAACCTGTCATTTTTCAAATCCTGGCCAAAAGGTTGTTGTTGGTTTTTTTGCATCCCAAAAGGTGATTTTGTGAGCCCTGTGTGAATTCACCTTTCAGACAGGAGTTGAAAATGTTCTCTGCCCTTGTTCATGAGTTGGGGTCATAAGGAGGTGTAGTGCCCCAAAGTATAGAGGGAAAAGTATGGGAGCACCACAGAAATGGAGGGTAATTAATTAAATAAATAATGTGCCCCGGGGTCCCCATTGTTGTTGCGGGCATGAGGCAGATCCTGAGGCCCTTAGTGTGTTTTCCCCTTCAGAATTGCCAGGCAGGGCATCAGAAAAAGCCCTAAAGGAAAGAGTTTGTGTTTTTTTCTCTTTTCTCTTTCTTTCACTGTTGCTGCTGCTCTGTTCTAACTCCTTCCGACTGCTGTCCCTGGCTGTCGCGTGGTGCTATTTAAAAAAATGCTGCCGGTTGAGGTGACACGGGCTCAGGGTTCTAGAAGCAGAACCCTGAGCGTCTTTTTTGAAAAGGAGAGAATTGTTTCTCTTAGTCAGATCATGCTGAGCTGTGGAGTGAGGAGGACCATTGGAGTGTGACAGGAACCGGTAGGCTTACCTAGGCAGCCCCTCCTCTGGCCAGCGAAGAAGACTGCTGCTCCTTCTGTGTGCCCTGATCATTTCCGCAGTCAAGTCCAGCGGTTGTAACTCCAGAAAAATAAATCACTGGTCCCTGGCACTGGTTTGGGCTGTTAATGGCCGCCGGCATTGTTTTCTGCCCCAAGTACTCGGTCCCTGAAGTCGGCGACACTGAAGAGCCGCATCGCAGCAATGAAGCCTTGCCTTCTTGTAGGCCCCTGACATCTGTCACGCTGCCTACTTCCCCTGCTACGCTTCCTCTCCACCTGCCAGCAGACTGCCCACCCCTTTGAGGCAACTCCTTCACCCCAGGCCAGGGCGGTGAGTCAGGCGGCAGCACAGTGAAGAGTACTGACCACCTAAATTAATTAAATAAAAGTTTTTGTTGTTAGATGCTCAAGAGCGCCATCAGAGTACTGGGTGGGGGGGTCAGCTAAAGAAATTAAATATTCAGGGCATGGCGATGCCCATGGGGAGGGGCCAGTCTAAGCAGGCCATAGGGGAGCTTTTAAATATTCATGAAGCGGGTGGAGCAGAGGCGGGACGGCCCTGATAGTGTGAACTGAAACACAGACAGCCTTAGGGGGCAGGACATTGTTTTCAGACCAAACAGGTTGTATTGGAACAGGAAGGGCTACATATAACCATTGGCAACAAATTGCCCTGGGTGGAGATATCCAGACTAGATCAGATTACTATAAGTCACTACAGGCTGCAATTTTCAAAGACACAAAGCACATTTGCTGGAGCTGGAAGGATACTGCTTTCTTCAACTCGCGAGCTGTGTGAGAAATTCTATATTGCACTTGATATCTGCAACAAACGTGCACTTTTGCTTAATTCTGTGGGAGGTGAAACTAACTACCCTTGGTAATTGCTTTTATTCACATATTTATTTAGGGTTTAACCAAGAAGGGGCTTGTAAACTCTTTTATCTTGTTAGTAACTTCAGAAGGATTTAAATACTGCATTTGGGTAGGTCCTTGGAGGTAGCTAGATTGTCTATTAGGATTTGCTGACAGTTAAACTATTTTTAAATTTCAGGTGGCTGAGCAGTTGAAAAAGAAACTTGCAAACTCTGCTTATCTTGGAAGTAACCTCATAAGTGTTTAAATACTTCATTCTGGTTGTCCCTTGGGGGTAGCTGGATTGACTACTAGGCTTTTGGGACTGAAACTATTTTTAAATAATTTACTGGCGTAGGAGTTTGTGATAGTTAAACCTTTTTAAACAGAGTTACTGGGGTTAAGGAGTGGTCACAGAAAACCTGCAGTGTGAAACAGGAAAAGACGGTCTTCAAGCAACAGAGGGTGGTGGATTAAGGTTTACGTTTTTGTTACAATTTTAAGATTTTCAGTGCAGGAAGAGTTTAAAGCACAGCTGACTTATTTTGGGGCGGACAGCTCTCAGAGCACAAACCACCAGGCCTGTTTTGGGCTGGGAAGGTTTCATCGTGTCTGACTTGGATGTGTGGATTTTTCTCTGATTGATTAGCAGGGTATTCTATCAAATTGTTGTGTAGGGCATCTTCCTGACAGGAAGGCACTCATTGCAGCAGTGGGTCAGAGCTTCTAGCTGATTGTTTTACGAGGGCACAGTTTAGCCCAACCCCTTCCCACCCTCACCCCACCCACCCCTGGAAATAGTTCCTTTATACCTGGGGTTCTGACATCATTTCCTCAAGAGTGCAAGGCATGTCACTGTCATATCCTCTAGCACACTGCACTGACAATATACATAAACATTGTATAATATAAATATATATTTCTACATTACAAACCAATCACACAAAAAAAAAAAAAATGTGGGAGTAGTGCAATGTAATGGCTGTGGGGCAGCAGTTCCGGGAGTCTTTCTGGAGGCTGAGATGCTGCCCTATTTGCAGACAACTGTCTGCCCTGAGGGAGGAAGTTGCCCGCCTTCAGGCCACACTGGACAGTAGTACGGGACCTTCCCCAGGCCACAATGGACAGTAGGAAGGAACCTCCCCATCCAGGGAGCACCAGAACCACCACCACTACCTCAGAGGTTGCAAAAAGCACAGCAGTTGGAACACAGTGGGCTCAGGGAGGATGAGGATGGTGAAACAGAGGCACACCCAGTCACATGTTACACACCACAATCCATACACCATTCTGGGGGAGCATAGCTCCCCTATAGATACACCCGCAGAGGAGACTAAGGAGGCTGAGGACAACTGTCACAAGGGAGGCCCACAGGAAGGAGGCAGAGGACACCACAAGGAAAGGAAGCAGCTCCTGGTGGGGGACTCAATTATTAGGGGGATAGAACTGGGAGGAGCTGGGAAATCTGAAGTAAGGTGCCTGCCTGGTGCCATGGCTTGGAGGGACAGGAAGCGCATCCTCAGGATCACAACAACAGCTGCAAGGGATTCTGAGCTGGACGTAATTGTCCACCTAGGGACAAATGACTTGACTCATCATGAGGTTAGAGCAGTGCAGGAGGACATTGCAGAGTTGGGGAGGGCCCTAAGACAAGTAGCAAACACAGTATCCTTCTCAGAGGTGCTGCCTGTCAAAGGCATGGGGAGGGAGGGTAATTGGCACCATGCAGTTTAATGAATGGTTGAAAATGGTGCGGAGCGCAGGGGTTTGCTTCATTGGGGACTGGGGTTCCACCTGGAGGGACACCAGCCTATACTGGCAGGATGGTCTGCATCTGTCCAGGAAGGGAACAAGTCTTTTGAGCAATCAGTTTAAATGCTTCATTGGCAAGCTTTTAAACTAGTCAATGGGGAGGCACTGACAAGCAGCAGAAAAACCCAGCCTCCCTACAAAACAGGGTACTAAATGAGAAAAGACCAAGGTAGAACGGTCAGTGGGGATGCTGCAACAGAAGGTAAAGGCCATCAAAAATGGAGAGCAATGAATACCAATGCCCGTAGTCTAGGTAACAAGCTTCCTGAATTAGTGGCCTTGATGGAGGAGGAACATCTGGATATCGTGGCAGTCACAGAAACATGGTACACACAAAACCATGACTGGGACGTAAACATACCAGGATACACTATCTACAGGAGGGACAGGGAGGGTAAAAGAGGGGAGGAGGAGTAGTTCTTTACATAAGGGAAGGAATAAAAGCAACAGAACAAAAGGGTAAACAGGGAGGAGAAGAAGCACTGTGGGTAAATTTGGAGACAGGCAATGGCACCACAATCCGCACAGGGGTTGTATACAGACCTTTCTCAGGGAGGAAATGGACAAGGAAATGATATAAAGTATACTTAGAATGGCAGAAAAAGGGAGATATTGCTGATGGGTGATCTGAATATGCCAGATGTTAACTGGGCGCAGTTGCAGCTGCCACTTCAAGAGTGCAGTTATTCTAGATGCCCTACAGGGGCATGCCTTAGACAACTAGTACTGGGGCCCACTCGAGAGGGAGCAATATTAGACTTGATACTCGAATGGAGATGGAGAGGATCACAGATGTAGAAGTGGGTAGCCATCTGGGAACTAGCGACCATCGAACAGTATGGTTCACAATAAACACAGCAATAGAGTCAAGCCATACAAAGACAAAAGTACTGGACTTTAGGAGGCTGACTTTGCCAAAATGGGTGAGTGCCTAAGGAATGCACTAGCAAATGGGCAGGAAGGAGGGTGGAAGAACAATGGGGAATAATAAAACTGCCATCACAGAGGTAACGAGCCTTTGTGTGAAGCAAATAAACAAAACAAGACGATGTAAGAAACCACTATGGTTCTCAAAGGAAGTGGCAGTGAAGGTTCAAGAGAAGAAGCATTCAGGAAGTACAAGGAATCTAGCAGGAGCAGGACAGAGAACTGTATCAGTTAAAGCAAAAGGAGGCTGGGAAGGCAGTCAGAACAGCAAAGGCCCAAACTGAGGAAAAGATAGCCAACTCAGTTAAGAAGGGGAATAAAACCTTTATAGGTACATCAGGAGCAAAGGAAGACCAAGGAGGGATAGTGAGGCTTAATAAAGGGAGGGAGGGTGGGCAGAGGAGAATGTGAAAAGGCAGAGATACTAAACAAATATTTTGCTCAGTATTTACAAAGGAAGAGGGAGGTACATAAAACAAACAGTAGTAACACTTGGATACAGAAGTTGATACCAGCCCATTTACAGAAGAAAGGGTTCTGAAAGAACTCTTAAAACTGAAGGTGGACAAAGCAATGGGGCCTGATGGGATTCATCCCAGAATTCTAAAAGAACTAAGGGCAGAACTAGTGACACCACTGACTACCCTCTTTAACAAATCATGGAGGATGGTGGTACCCAGGACGGCTGGAGGAGGGCAGATGTGATTCCCCTTCACAAAAGTGGGAGCAAGGCAGAAGCAGGAAACTATAGACCTGTTAGTTTAACCTCAGCGATAGGGAAAATGATGGAATCACTTCTAAAGGAAAGAATTGTCGAGTATCTAGAGGCCAGAGGGGCACAAGACCCTAGGCAGCATGGATTCACAGCGGAAGGTCATGCCAGACGAATCTGATAGATTTCTTTGACTGGGTGACCAAAGTAGTAGATCAGGGAGGGGCTGTGGACATGGCCTACCAGACTTTTAGCAAGGCATTTGACACAGTCCCACACAAAAGATTATATATAAGTTAGCCAGCCTGGGAGTGGGTCCCAAGATGACAGCCTGGGAAAGAATTGGCTGGAGAATAGGACACAGAGAGTAATAGTAAATGGAGTCCACTCAGAAGAAAGGAGGGTTATAGCGAGGGTACCGCAGGGTTCAGTATAGGACTAGTCCTCTTCAATGTCTTTATGTTTACATTGCAGAAGGACTGGAAGGAAAAGTATGTCTCTTTGCAGATGACACTAAGATCTGCAACAGAGTTGATGCACAGGGTGGGGTGGAAAGGATGAGAAGGGACTTGGCAAGGTTAGAGGAATGGTCAAATGTATGGCAGCTTAGATTCAATGCTAAGAAGTGCAAGGTAATGCACCTGGGAAACAAAACCCAGGGAAGAGTACACAATGGGGGAGATACTAACAACAAAATGGAAAGGGACCTGGGGTAGTCATATCAGATGACCTAAAGGTGGGCAAGCAATGTGAGAAGGCAGCAAGGAGGGTTGGGGATACTGGGATGCATAGGGAGAGGCATCACCAGTAGAAAACAGGAAGTTATTATCCTCTGTACAGACAGCTGGTGAGACCCCATCTGGAGTACTGTGCAGTTCTGGAGACCCAATCTCCGAAAGACATAGACAGGATGGAAGCTGTCCAGAGGAGGGCACTAAAATGGTGCAGGGTCTGCAACGGAGGACATATGAAGAGAGACTTAAGGAGCTTAATATGTATAGCCTCGAGGAAAGGAGGGAGAGGGGGGACATGATAGAAACTTTCAAGTACCTCAAGGGAATCAACAAAGTCCAAGAGGGTAGCATCTTTCAAAAAAAGAGGTGTGCAAGAACAAGAGGGCACAATTTGAAGATAGAGGGGCGGCTCAGAGGTAATTTAAGGAAGTATTTTTTCACAGAGAGGGTTGTGGAGTCAAAATCAGTGGTGGAATTCAAGCATGCATGGGATAGTCATAAGGCAATTCTGGGGGTTGGGGGTAGAAAGAAGTAGGCTGCTGGTTAACTAGGATCTACAGCTTATCCAGTAGGTAGGGAAATGGGCAGACTGGGTGGGCCAAGCGGTCCTTATCTGCCATCAAATTCTATGTTTCTATGTTTCTATGTTTCTATGTCTATAACTGACAGGAAGGCCTTCAGCAGGCCTACAGGACTTAAAAGGGCAATCAAGACCCCAAGGTTTAAAAGGGCAACCTAAGCCCAAGATTTAAAGGGGCAATGTTAGGCCCACTGGTTTAAGAAAGGGGCAATGCTAGGCCCAGTGGTTTGACGGGGCAGCAAAGACCCCAAGTAATTAAAGGGGCATCAAGGCCTAGAGTGTTTATATTAAAAGGGGCTCAGCCACAGTAAGCCAGTATCCTTAAAGGAGCCCGTAGTTAAAAGGGCAAGGAAGGCCTAGGGCAAAGCAGGGCATCAAGCCTAAGGTTTTCGGGGGTAGCCAGGTCCTGGTACAAGAAGGGCCCCACAAGTACAATACTTTTGTCCAGAGTCAGTGACAGAAAGGTGCTTAGCACACAACTGCCATCTAGTGACTGTCAATTGATGAGAATGTGTATTGTTTACTAGTATCTGAACTGTTGTGTTGATTGCAAAGCACCAAGACTGTGTTTTTACTGGGATTCTGGTTATTTGCCCCTACAACTAACAATTGCCCCAGAAATCTGATTATTTGCCCCTGCAATGAACAGTTGCCCTGGACTCTGGTAATTTGTCCCTGTTCCTGGCAAATTGCATCTGCAATGTACAACTGCCCTGTATCATGGTAATTTGCCTCTGTTCCGGGCAGATTACCCCTGCAATGAACAGTTACTCCGGATCCTGGTAATTTGCCCCTGTTCTTGGCAAACTGCCCCAGCAATGATCAATTGCCCTGGATTCTGCTAATTTGCCCCTGTTCCTAGCAAATTGCTCCCGCAATGACTAATTGCCCCGTTCCTAGAAAATTGCCCCAGCAATGAACAGTTCCCTTGGTGCAGTGTGGAAATGTATCTGCCAGCTTTATTATTGCCAATGTATGTGTATGGACTCAATCTTCTGCTACAATACCACTCTATATTGTTGCTTGCCATCCTACCTTTACGGAATCAGTCTCTATTCAAAGGAAGACATCCTTCAACATCTTTCTTCCCCAGTAGGTGTCCATCCAGAAGATCTTTGACAATGTTCCTGTCATTCGCGGAAGTTGAGTACATCGAAGCCCTGTGCATGTCGCACCCACCATTTCTTGTTTTCCTCAGTTCGAAGTCGAATACGTTGCAGTCCAGTGTGCATTGCTTCCACCATTCCATTATTGTCTCATGGTTCCTGATCTGGATGTCCCAAAGTTGGTTGCCCTCTGAGGAGTGTGCTCATCCTAGAAGAACCTTGTCTGCATCCCTTGGTCATTTGCCGCAAGTAGAGTCCGTTAAAGTCCAGTGCTGGTCGCATCCATGGTTTTATTGTTTTGTTCCAGTTTCCTGTGTCGACACTTCAGGATCATCCATCTTCACCTTGAATTCTTCTGGTTCCTAGTTGCATCAGGATTTCCACAGCATCTTCCAGTCCTTGGTAATCCTCAAGTGGGTTGATCACCAAGAATCTTGATTGTTCCTTCACATCCTTGGTGGCCCCAAAGTGGGTTTTGGCTGGGGAGCTTTCTACAGCTAGTTTGATTCTGATCACCCTCCAGTGGGCTTATTCCAGGAACCTGTTACACTTGTTCTTTTATACCTGCAGCCTTGGAGAGAGTGTTTTTTATGACGAGAAACACATGGTCTGTCTAAAAAACCTCTCACCACCCCAGTGACCTTAGTTAGGTCTGTACTGGGACCATAATCTAAGTGTCACAGAAAATTCCTTTATCTTCATCTTTCTGTATCTACCAACTCTACTCGACGGTGTGCAGCAAGACTTCAGCTGGAATTGGACTCTGGTGTGACTTTGAATGTATATTGATGTAATCAACCTAAGTCAGTGGTCATAAGGTCTTTCAAGGAGTAATTTATTGTACCATAGTACCACAGAGAATACTAAGGGCAAACACAGAGTATAGTGGCACTAAGCTGAGGCGCACCTCAGAAATCTTTTGGGAACCTGATTTAGTTACCTAGTTTTATACCCTAATTTCTTAATGATTTAGTACATTCAGAGGAAGAGTTTTGTGATAAGTTGTCTGTTTATGAGTTCTATATTATCACCTCCTGTGACTGTGTCATCCAATCCCTGTTGTTGAATAAAGCCCAGTGGGCATCAAACTCATTGGACAACTCCTGCCTCTCCTTGTTGGGTAAATTCCATCCACCCTAACTCATTTGAACTTTGGTGCTCATCACCACAGCAGTAGCAGTACCTCACAGAAGGCAATGTTGAAAATTTAATGTGACGATATTAAAAAACAACAAAGTTATGAAGCTACGTTGAATCTGCAAACACATGCTCATAACTTCAATAATTTTCAATACTTTTCCCCTAAATTCAAAACATAGCCATATCTTTTTTTTTTTTTTTTTTTTTTTATAAATTTAGTATGCTTTTTTCCTGCTGGGTCATTGGTAACTCAGCCCTAGGTCATGGCCCCCCTGTACCCCCACCTCCGGTGATCACCGAGTACTCCACAGTCACCCTGGCTTGCCCCCCAGAGGGCGGAGTTGCAGAGCTGTTTCCCTACCAGCTCTGCACTACAAGTATCTGGTCAGGAGAGCCGGTACCAGAGGCTAATCGGGGCCCAGGGGGAAGGGCACCATGGAGATGACCCAGCAGCATTTTTCCCCTGTAGGCAGGGCAGGGACGTGCAATGACAGCTGGCGTCTGCCCCACCCTGAAGTCTTGCGGGCGTCAGTGCATTGCAGCGAACCCAGCCTCCGCTGGGTGCTGCTCATGTGCTAAGCACTCAACCCCTTCCCTCCCGGAGAAGGAGAGCAGTCCTGGGGATGCTCGATCCTTCTCCCCCCAGCCGGCCCTCCAGTGGCCCAGGTCCATTCCCAAACCCGGGTCACCGGTGTCGCAAGTGGAAATCTAACTGCTGCACCAACGGGATGGTTATAAAATAGCCATATCTGTATAGTACCCCATGAGTGTGACAACTGTCATTTTTCAAATCCTGGCCAAAATGTTTTTTTCCATCCCAAGGTGATTTCATGGTCCCTTTGTGAAATCACCCTTTGGAAAGGAGTTGGAAATTTTCTCTGTCTTGGTTCATGAGGCAGGGTAATAAGAAGGCTATGTTGAAAATTTGGTGGAAAATGATAAAAAAAACAATAACATTATGAGCCTACATTGAATTTTGTGAAGGTAGGCTAGTAACTTTGGTAATTTTTAATATTTTTACCCCAAATTTACAACATAGTCATATCTTTACAGCACCTCGTGAATGTGATAGCTGTCATTTTTCAAATGCTGGCCAAAATGTTTTTCTACATCCCAAAAGGTGATATTGCAGTCCCTGCATGAAATCACCTTTCAGCCAGAAGTTCAAAATGTTTTCTGCCATTGTTCATGAGGTGGGGTCATCAGAAGGCTATGTTCTCAATTTGGTGTAAAAATATTAAAAAAAAAAAGTTATCAGGCTATGTTGAATTTTGCAAATGCAGACTCATAAGTTGGGTAATATTCGATATTTTAACCCAATTTTTCAATATAGCCCGTTCTTCTCAGCACCTCATGAATGTGACAGCTGTCATTTTCCAACTACTGCCCAACACGTGTATTTGTGCAGGGTTTTATTTAACTCTAAAAATTGATTAGCGTTTTGCTCATAAAAGTGTTAAAACATTTTGAAAATGCATAGCACTTGCCTCAATGTATTTAACAAAAACATAACACTTCTAGAAAACCTATATAAATACTTCCTGTACAGTTAGTATTGTCCCAAGAAAAAAAAATGCTAATCAATTATTTAAAACCCTATTGTGTCGTGAAAGCTGATTTCGCAGTACCTGTGTGAAATCACCTTTCAAGCAGGATCTGAACATTTGCTCTGTCCTTCTGTATGAGGCAGAGTCATAACAAGGCTATGTTGAAAATTTGGACAAATATTACAAAACAACACATTTAGGAGCCTACATTACATGTTGCTAATGAAGGCTCATAACTTGGGTAATTTTCAATATATTTACACTACATTCCTTGCCTACAGCCCTATCAGCTCTGGCCAGAGTTTGTTCTGCTGGTGTTTCTGCTGCCTTTACATCCCAGCATCCTGTTTGCCTTTCCTACCACCTTGTCACACTGCCTACCTACCTTTTTTTTTATATACTTTCTTTGTTCAGGACTTTGTTCAAATTCAATAATACATATACATATAGAAATGATGAGTCCATTAATGCATTTTAAACAGAAAAATTAAAACTTTTATAAATATAAAGTGGAATAAAGGGTCAGCATGTTATCAATATTTGTCACCTTCTATGCTTATTAGATAATTATCCCACATATTGTAGGACCAACTAAATGTATGAATGAATGAGGGGCACCAGGGCCTGTTGTGTGATTCCCTTTCATTAATATGAGCCCAGTAAGCTGTTTATTCTAAATGCCTTTTATGCTCAGCTATTTCGTTTTTTTACTTGTCTTGAAGGTTAGGGCCCTCCATTTCTACTCCTATTCCTGCGTTAACTCCCATCTGGCCCATCGGGACATATAGGTCTGTAGTCTATCTTGTATTGGAAAATGTAAGCCTTTCCATATCAGCAATCTGGTCCACTATCTCAGACCAGTCAGTGCTTTGTGGGGGAGATCTCTGAAGCCATTTTTTAAGTGCTAGCCTTAGAAGCCACAACCACACAAATGTCCCAAAGATATAATAACTCCTTACTTTTCAGGTCTCAGGAAGGGAGTCCCAGTATCAGATGCTGGAATAACAATGGTTCTGTAATTATACAAACGTGACTCAACTGGGTAGATACTTCTGCCCAGTAGGATTCCACCTCCAGAATACATGGTAGTGGGTGGCACGTCCTTCACCACATTGCCGCCAACAGTGAGCACTTTTATGTATATCCCATTTGGATTGTATCACTGGGGTTATAAAAAATCATGTTCTGACTTTCTAAGCAAACTCCAGCAATTATGGGGATGAGGAAGTGTTATATGTTCTTCACCATATGATTTTGCATTCTTTTTGTGTCAATTGAATTTGGGCATCTAATTGCCACTTACTAATTATATATTGAACTTGTGTCTTTCTTCTTCACTTGGAGGAGAAGTCGATAGAACAGAGCAATCGTTCCCCTTTTGCTGAGGTGTGTGATGGATAAAGTCCAGTGTGAGTTCCTTCTGAAGTGATTCCCTGTTCTTCTTTCCCCCACCTGTTCTAAACTGGGTTAGAATATAATTTCAAATCTGAAAGTATTGAAACCAGTCTGATACAGCCCATCCAAATTTTGCTCAACATTCTTCAAATGTAATAACTGTCAGTTCTTTAAGAATCTGTTCTGGGTATTGTAGCCCACCTGTGACTTGTCTCCTATACCAGGGGGTCTTGGGTCAAAGTGGTTAAAGACATGTCCCTTTCTAGCCAATGAAATCTCCATAACTCTGGAGCAACATTCAGGCTTTTACAGAATTGTTCCTATGCCCACCATGTAACTTGCATCACTCTATAACCATTGTATGTAACACTTTTTAATAATTTAGGGTCAAATAGCATGGCAAGTAGAGGGGCACGTTCAATGGTGCCCAGTGCTGTTGTCTTCCAGTGGGCCTGATACTGGGAGTTCATCCACAATAAGGCATTTTTAACATGGCCCGCCTTCCAGTAAGCCTCTAAATCCAGGAGTGCCCAAACCCCCTACTCTTTCCTTACTAGTAACACCACACTGCTCACTCTAGCTTGGGCATTTTCTCATACAAATTTATGTATTTGTCTCTGCATCTGAACAAACCATACAATACTTAACTAAACTGGGGCACACTGAAACAGGTATAGGTGTCTTGGCAGTATATTAATTTTTATTGTTTGTATTCTGCTAAAGAGGGGGAGAGGGAGAAGGGAACGGCTCTTAAAATCCAGTTGCCAGTTTTTTGTCAGTGGGATAAAGCTGTCTTCATAAAGATGCGTATTTTGTGCTCTAAGATAAATTCCTAAATATTTTAACTTTTGGAGACCCCAGGGCTTGGGGAATTGTTTCTGAAATGCCAGTGGGGAAACAAAAGAGAGGATCAGAACATCAGTTTTTCCATGTTTCAGGTATAACCTGATATTTTTGAGAATTGTTGTATTAGGTTCATCAGTTTGGGCAGCGATGTAGTCAGGTCTGTGAGGTAGAACAGTACATCATCTACGTAGAGGCCTAAGTTGTGCTCTGTGTAGGCAAGCTGGAGTCCTTCTATCTCCAGGTCTTTTCATATAATTTGTGCCAATGGTTCTATATAGAATGTGAAAAGCACTGGTGATAAGGGGCAACCCTGTCTCGAGCCTATCCTAGACAGAACCCCCTCAGACATATGTCTGTTTGCACGAACATACACCATGGATGAAGTATATATAGTTTGTATGAATTTTTGAAAGGCAGGAGGAAACCCAAATCCCTCAAGCACTCTGTTCAGATAAACCCAGTCTACCTGGTCAAATGCTTTTTCAGCATCCATACTCATCAAAAGAGCTGGGGTTGCATTTGCATTTAGATGGTCTATAATGTACAGTGTCCTGCGGACATTATCCTGGGCCTGCCAGCATAAAACAAAACCAGTTTGGTCCAGTCCAACTACACCCAGAATAATATTCTTTAATCTCAGTGCAAGCAACTGGGTGGCAAACTGGTTGACTGGCAGAAAACAGAGAGTGGTGGTAAATGGTATACAGTCAGAAGAGATGCAAGTCACAAGTGGGGTACCTCAGGGATCAGTCCTGGGGCCAGTCCTATTCAACATCTTCATTAGTGACCTCGCAGATGGACTAGAGGGTAAGGTTTGTCTGTTTGCAGATGACACCAAGATCTGCAACAGAGTAGATGATCCAGATGGGGTGGCAGAATGAGAAGAGATCTGGATAAACTAGCAGAATGGTCAGAAGAGTGGCAACTGGGATTTAATGCAAAGAAGTGCAAAATCATGCACATAGGGAAGAGAAACCCGAAGCCACTTATAGGCTGGGAGGGAGTTGCTTAGCAGTCACAAAGGAAGAAAAGAGACTTGGGCATCATCACTGATGACCTAAAATCATCCAAGCAGACCTCTAAAGCAGTAGGTAAGGCTAGGGTGTTAGGGTGTATTAGTAGGGTATCACAAGTCGTAAGAGGGAGGTAATAACCTCTGTACAAGACATTGGTTAGGCCTCATCTGGAGTACTGCGGCAGTATTGGAGGCCACACCTTCACAAGGACATTAACCAAATTGAGGCAGTCCAGAGAGGGCACCAAATGGTGCAGGGACTGCATCAGAAGATATATAAGGACAGATTAACGGAGCTCAATATGTATACCCTTGAGCAAAGGAGGAGAGAGGTGATATGATCGAGACATTTAAACACCTTTTAAGGGCATAAACAAGGTGAAAGAGCTCCAATATGTTTAAATATAAGAAAAATAAGTAGGACAAGAGGACACAGCATGAGATTAGAGGGAGGCCGATTAAGGGGAATGAGGAAATCTTTTTCACGAGAAAGGGTGGTAGATGCATGGAATGGTCACAAGAAGTGGTGGCTATGAATACAGTGCAGGGCTTCAAACAGGCATGGGATAGGCATAAGGGAGCAATACAAATGACTATGAATAGATAGGTCACTGACAGAGCAAAGGCCGATGGTACATTTATAAGGTAGAAAAAGAAATGGGCAGACTGGATGGGCCTTGCGGTCCTTATCTGCCGTCAACTTCTATGTTTCTATGTTTCTATGTATTGAGGTGTAGTATTTGTAATCCATATTCAATATGGATATTGGTCAATCGGAGGGGCATAACATTGAATGTTTGCCAGGTTTAGGTATCACGGAGATAATGGAATAGTTTCATGAAGGTGCCAACTTGCCCTGGTCTGACATGGCTTCCGTATACACCCATTGTAGGGGCAGTAGGATACTAAAGGCAAACTTCTTATAAAATTCTGCTGAGAATCCATTAGTTCCTGGACACTTTCCCATTTTGCTTCTTTTGATTTCTTGCAGAATTTCCCCTTGGGTTATTGGTGCACACAGTGATGCGTTTTGTGCCCAAGTCACCTGAGGGAGTGCTAAGGACTTTAGGAGGGTATCAACTGCATCAACCGGTTGTGGGGGTTTAGGGGAAATACAGTATGCTATAATAATTCTTAAAGGTGTCTGGGATTTCCTTTGTCTTCACTACTCTCTGGGCTTTCTCTGGGTGTAAGATTTTACTAATATGCACTCTGCTTCTCTGCATTTTTATTCAACATGCTGACAATCTTAGTGTGCGCAGGCCTCCCTCATAATATCTTTGTTGAAGATATTTTTAATTTAGTTCCACTTTATAATCCAGGATTTAATTTAATTCCTTTTTTAATTTTGTTAATTTCAGACCCCTTTGCCGGTAGTTTATTTTGTTGCTGGAATTCCATCATTTTTATGTGCAGTTCTAGTGCCTGTTGTTTTCTTTGTAGCTCTTTTTTCATGGCCCACTGCTATGGCAATCTAATTCCTTCTTCTCATGGCCTTAACTGTATCCCATAGAATGCTTGGACTAATCTCGGTGGGATTATCTTGTATGACCTGCTCTACATGATCCTGTATTTGCTTTCGCATCTCTTTATCTTGTATTAATGAAATATTAAGTCTCCAAAAAGTCTTTTTTGAAATCTTGTGTAACTGATAAGTGAGTGTCACTGGCACATGATCACAGATACCCATTGTACCAATGGAGCACTCACACATGTTGTCCGACCACTCGCGGGAGACTAAGAATAGGTCTAAGCGAGAGTACATTTTATGGGGTGTGGAACAGTATGCTGAACCCTGGACGTGCCTCCAGGAATCCAGCAGCCCCAGTTCATTAAGCAAAGCTCTAACTTTCCTTGCTACTCCGTGCCACCTCCTTGGAATGTTAGACGTAGTATCAACCTGCAGTGACAAAGACAAATTAAGATTCCTCCTACATATTATTTGCCCCTCAGCTTTGTCCAGTAAGAGCAAGAAACATTTCATGTAAAATCCAAAATCTGAGCCCTATATTGAGAACACTGTGATGACTTAGTCTTCATAGTCTTCAGTTAAAATTATCTGCCCTCTTTGTCCGTATGGACTGTTTTTACAATAAAGGGGAACCTCCTCAGGATCAAAATTGCCACCCCTCTTTTGTAACCAAGAGTAATGGACTTGTCTTGTTCATACACAAATGTTGTTAATTTTTTATGTTCTTGATCTGATAAGTGAGTCTCCTGGAGGAGAACAAAGTTTGCCGCTTGCTTCCTTATATTGTGTATGTTAGGCCATTAACAATGCAGGTCAAGAATTTATTTTTTGTATTGCTCATATTAACTGATATGAGAAAGTGTTAGCTTGCTCAACTCTTCTGATATACTCTGGTGCCCTCCAGTGGATGATGTTAGAAATTCCATCTTTAGATTCCACTTGTAATATGAAAACATCTATTAACTGCTTAACATTGACCAACAGGGCCTTAGCAAAGTATAACACTATAATTAAACTTATAAACTGCCTGCTTCCAAGGATGGAGAGTGCATAATACCATTCTCTGAACCTGTTGTAGAAAGACTCAAGGCTATCCTGATTTTTTACAATCAGGCTGATAGTGGCACTGGATCTCCTATAATAGGGGGCTACCATCAGGGATAATCCATAAAGCAATAAGCCCTGAAAACAAAACAGTCGTGGCGCCACCAGCATGTTTCAGGTAGAGAGACCTGTGCTTTCCCAGTCTCCCTCAACTGCTTACTAATCTAAATAATGAACCAGTAGCCTTTACACATAATATGTATGTGTTGTGGATTCAGTAGCGTTCTTCCTTACAAAATATACCCCCTTTCTAGATACAAACCCAGGTCCATTATTATAAGACAGGTAAAAGTTCTGTACAAGAGTTTTTTTTTAATTGCCTATGATATTTCACACTTCTGTACATTGATTTAACAATACATTTGGTATGTATTGTCCCAGCAACAGCTCAGAAAACTCACAACAAATTTGAAAAACAGCATCATGCATCCAAACACACTTACTAGTTAACACAGAAAACCGGAAGTGTGTATTGTTGCCATGTCTCTCTGTCATGGCTCGAAGTATGAAAAAAAATAAAACCTTCTCCAAATACAGATAGCAAGAACCAAGACAATGACACTTTATATGGACAAAGTATCTACCAAAGAAATGCAATTGGGGGAAGGGGAGGGACAAGAAACAAACCCAGCACCACCATCTACTGGGCGAACAGTAGAGCAGCAGTATTTTTTGAATATGTATACCTACTCACTTAAACAAGCATTTGTCAATGCCGAATGTTGCTTGCTTTTTATGTGCTGTTTAGGTATCTGGAAGTCATTGGAGTGCAAATATTGAAAATTTGGCGAACTCATTTAGCGCAAGGTGGAATCATGCGAACGACGTCAGAAACAAAGTCATTGTTAGAAATTTTTCACAAATGTTCAACATAACCATTTTAAGACCTCTGCTCAAGAACAGTGTCAGTGTAATTTTGTTAATGTGTCCCATACATTGAGTTTGCACACCGACTGCGCCATTGTGCGCTACATGGGCGGAAACATGTTTTGGGCAGAATGTGAAAAATGACAGCTGTACTGCTCATAAGGAGGTGTGGTAAAATGGCAATGTTGAAAATCTGGAGTGGAAATATTGAAAATTCGCAAACCTACGAATGTGCGTGGGAACTGTGCAACGCACACTCGTAAAACAGTCATTTTTAGGAATTCTTTCACCAAATTTTCAACATTGCCATTTTAAGATCTCTGCTCATGAACAGTGACACTGTGATTTTCTTAATGTGTCCCATACACTGAGTTCACACACCGACTGCACCATTGTGCGCTACATGGGCGGAAACATGTTTTGGGCAGGATGTGAAAAATGACAGCTGTACTGCTCATGAGGAGGAGGTGTGGTAAAATGGCAATGTTGAAAATCTGGAGTGAAAATAATGAGAATTTGTGAACTTACAAGCCTGCGTAGGAACTGCGCAACGCACACTCGTAAAACAGTCATTTTTAGGAATTTTTTCACCAAATTTTCAACATAGCCATTTTAAGACCTCTGCTCATGAACAGTGTCACTGTGATTTTCTTAATTTGTCCCGTACATTGATTTCACACACCGACTGCGCCATTCTGGCTACAAGGGTGGAAACACATTTTGGGTGAGATATGAAAAATGACAGCTGTACTACTCATAAGAAGGTGTGGTAAAATGGCAATGTTGAAAATCTGGAGTGAAAATATTGAAATTTCGCGAACTTACGAGTCTACGTAGGAACTGCGCAACGCACGCTCGTAAAACAGTCATTTTTGGAATTTTGGACCAAATTTTCAACATGGGTTTTAGACCCCTCTCATGAATGATGTTCGTGGTATTCAGGCCCGAAGGGTGATTTCACGGTGACTGCACAGTGACTGCGAAATCACCCTTCGGCCTGAATACCACCATGACAGTGACATCACCATGAGAAGGGGTCCTAAAACCCATGTTGAAAATTTGTGCAAAATTCCCAAAATGCCTGAGATATGCAATAAAGTTGAACCCCCCATCTAGATCATTATACAGCTTACCGGCATTTCCTCAGTTCGCGTCGGATTTGAAGAGTGCAGACGGTTCCTGGTCCACCAAGATCGCCGCTCCGAGTCCGGAGGTAAGTATGGGATGAGGGGTGTGGGGAGGCTGGGTGTGCAGTGGTGGGTGCGGGTTGTGGAGGGGGGTCGAGACGCGCTGCGGGACCGCTTTTGTTTTGTAGGTTTAAAAAAAGATGTCGGACGCTTGCCACGCTTGGGGTGGGCCCCCAGCGCACAAGGGACGGGGGCTGTTCAGCCGACGGGGATTGGGCACCCCGCTGGCCAAAGGATTGATTGCCACGCTGGGGTCCCAGCGGGCACCAACCACGGGGATGACGCAGCTCAGCCGGGCGGGGATTGGGCACCTCGGTCGGCTACACAGTACGTAAGCGGGGCACGCGACGCCTGCGCGGTGGGGAGCTACGTTATCGGTGCTCACTGAAGCGTGGTTCCCTTTCAACTGTATGCCACTGCATTTTGGAGCATGTCAGACAGCTCCAAAATGCATTGGCTATAGGTCGCTGCCAGCTCACTGACTGAATTGGAGGAGGAGGTGACGACTCGAACTCTCGATGATGGTATGTGAGTAGCTAGATACGCGCAAGCAACATAAAAATGACTAAAAACATTTCCAACACATTTTTTACCTATTTTTATGTTTGCTTGCACGCATGTGCAAGAAACATAGTGCCATCATCTGAGTTTTTCAGAGATGTGTCAGCATCTTCCAATTCAGTCAGTGTGTTTGCAGGCATGGTCACAGTTCTCCAATCACTGCTGAAGCTGTCTATGACAGCAGTTGAAAATGCAGTGGCATACAGTTGAAAGAGGGAGCTACGCTTCAGTGAGCAGCTCCCCCCACACACACACACACAGATCAACTGTGTCAGTTGCCTGACAGGATGGTGTAGTCTTGTCTAGCTTAGAGAGACAAGCCACACATCATTACTTTAATAAACTGTTCCCTGCCAAAGCAGGACCACCAAAATGTGTGGGTGCCTAACAGTCCTTACACACGCCAGCTCTCCAAAGCACACCTTCATGGACTCCATGGGTTCTAATCCTCCAGAAGAAAAATACCTCAGCATTTGATGTGAAAACTCAGGCTTCGTTGTATGTGTAATTCCAAGTGTTTTCTCTTACTAGACTCTGTCAATGTGAACTCCCCTCTGCTAAAACCTTTGCAAACGAACTTGAGCGTACTGTACTACCTGCAGCTGAAGCAAAGAACTGCCAGAATGCACAAAGGAGAACATACTGCTATGCATTTCAGCAGCAGCCAGTGGGGGAGGTTTTCATGACTGAAGCACTTTAATGCGCCTTTTAGTGCTGTCATATACACACCCCTGTGTGGTAATTCACTAAACTGCACACTTAGTCTGGTAATGCAGCTTCAAAATATTTTGTTTTTCTCTGAATTGCCGTGAGCTTGCATTTAGATAGAATCACACAGCTCTTTCTCAAATCAGATGCTCAGTGAAGTCACATCACCTTGTGACCCTAAACATCTTAGGGTTGGACATGTGCCCTAACAAAATAGCGAAAACTGGTTATAGAAAAAGAAAACACAAATTCAACCGTAGCTCACAATCAAATCCACCCGTTTCTGCGGTGAATCTGAAGCCGCCTAACAGCCCACCCCTGGGTGCTCATGCACTCCCTCCACCCGCACAACATATGGCCGACGGGGGTGCTGTTGCATTTTATTTCATAATTTCCTGATCCTGTTGCTGCCACCATACTGATACAGTAATACTTTTTATGGCTCGAAAACTGCTTGACATTAGCTGAATTATAAATGGCATCCCTGTTTGACGCTGTGGTGCGGAATGTGGTGGTGCTCAAATTTTAAGCCAAGTATTACATGCAGATATGATGTTATTGACTCATGTCACTTACTATTTTATACATCTATTGATTTTTCTTCAATTCAGTTTTGCTGACAGATGTTGATCGCAGGGATTCTGGTGTCACAATTCAGTTCAACGACGTGTAACATCTTAGTGCAGATGCTAAGTAACTGTTTTAAAATGCTGAAAAAGTTAACAGTCATGAAAATGCATGAACTTCTTTCTTCAGTGTCTGGAGCTGTAGTAGTGTTATTGGCAAGTGCATGTCCCTTTGCTCCAGATCGATCAGTGAGATGTCTATTCTGTGCAATGGACAGTGGCTGAATGTTATCAGCTGACAGTTTTCATTTCATTATCAACAGATAAATATTCAGGGCTTTGCAAATGTAACTTTGATGGTAACACAGTTTCATGCCCCCAAGTGTCTCATCAGTTAGTGGTTATATCTTAACCGATGATTGCAAAAAGTATGAAAAAGATTTGCCGCTGAGTAATGTAAATGCCAGTCCACCTAAGCACCTTTAGGCTGCAAACATAATTTGAACGTATAGGGATTCTGGACCAGTGTATCACTCCGTGGCACAGCAACAGTTAATAAGTGTAAGCACATTCTCAGGACATTGTTTCACTTGCCCCCTCTCCCCACTACGATCCTGGTCACCTGAAATAAACCCGACATTTTAGTATCTGTTTTACATCTTGGCTCAGTTAGGCAATCAGCGCTGTAAGAACATAAATGGACATATAAATGGGGACTATAAGAACATGCCGTGGGTGCTTGTGCCTTAGTACAGCTGTGCAACATCAGCTTGAAGCTCAGGTAGGGCTTACTGTCTACCACTTTGTTCACCACCCCCATGTACCTGTACCATTTCACATCCTCCCTTGCCTTAGTCCAGCTGTGCTACATCAGCCTGAAGCTCTGGTAGGGCTTATGTCTACCACTTTGTTCACCCTTCCCCCCGTATCGCTGTGCTACATCAGCCTGAAGCTTTGGTAGGGCTTACTGTCTACCACTTTGCTAACCCCCCCATGTACCTGCACCATTTCACATCCTCCCTTGATCTACAGTGAGTGGATCCCTCATTCATACGTCACATATGCACGCACAAAAAAAAAAAGTCTTCAAAAATTAAGATACATTTATTATGTTTTATGTTTGCTTGCACACATGTGCAAGAAACATAGTGCCATCATCCGAGATTTCAGAGGTGTGTCACCCGCTCTTCCAATTCAATCGGTGTGTTGGCAGGCGCGGCCCCTGTAAGTCAACGCGTGCTGGAGCTGTCTATAACAAGCTCCAAAATGCAGTGGCATACAGTTCAAAGGGGGAGCTATGCTTCAGTGAGCAGCAATAAGATATCGCTTGCTCATGCGCAGCTCCCCCCCCACACACGCACACGCATGCACACACTGTATAGCCGACGGGGTTCCCCAATCCCCCGTCAGCTGTGCTGCGCTCCCCGCCCCCAAAGCTTCAAAATGCCACACTGGGTGCCACCCAGCGTGGCAACTCATGATATAGCCGGGGGGTGCTCAATCCCGTCGGCTCCACTGTCCTCACCCCCCGTCTGGGTGCCACGTGAGAGCCCACCCCAGCGTGGCAATCGATGCTTTAGCAATGGGGTGCCCAATCCCCATTGGCTGAATGCCCCCAACTATTCTTGTGCCATGCTGGGAGCCCACCCCAGCATGGCAAATGTCCACGTCATCATTGGAAACAAAAAGAACACCTGTAAAGAAAAAACGGTCCCACGTAGTCTCCCTGGCCCCCTCCCACAACCCGCACCCACCCACTGCGCACCCTGCCTCCCCACACCCCCTCACCCCATACTTACCTCTGGACCTCGGCGCAACGATCTTCGGTGGACAGGGAACATGGCTGCGCTCTTCAAAGCTGACCGCGAACTGAGGAAATGCCAGTAAGCTGTATAATGGGCTAGATAGGGATTTTTCAACTTTGTTGCATATCTCAGACATTTTTGGGAATTTTTGTGCCAAATTTTCAACATGGGAGTTTTTGGGACCCCTTCTCATGAATGATGTCACTGTCATGGCGTTATTCGGACCCGAAGGGTGATTTCGCAGTCACTGCGCGAAATCACGTTTCGGGACCGATCAACGAAATGACACTGCCAGTGTTCATAAGGTGGGCTCTCAAGAAGCCTATTTTGAAAATTTGGTGGAAAATTTCAAAAAAACGACTGTTTTACAAGCGTGCATTGCGCAGTTCCTACGCACGCTTGTAAGGTCACAAATTTTCAATATTTTCACTCCAAATTTTCAACATTGCCATTTTACCACACCTTCTTATAAGTAGTACAGCTGTCATTTTTCACATCTCACCCAAAACGTGTTTCCGCCCATGTAGCACACAATGGCGCAGTCGGTGTGCTAAATCAATGTACGGGACAAATTAAGAAAATCACAGTGACACTGTTCATGAGCAGAGGTCTTAAAATGGCTGTTGAAAATGTGAAAACATTCCTAAAATGACTGTTTCACGGCGTGCATTGCGCAGTTCTATGCATGCTCATAAGTTTGCAAATTTAATATTTTCACTCCAGATTTTCAACATTGCCATTTTACCACACTTCCTTATGAACAGTACAGCTGCCATTTTTCATATGCCGCCCAAAATGTGTTTTCGGACATGTAGCGCACAATGGTGCTGTTGGTGTGTGAAAGCAATGTTTGGGACATATTAAGAAAATCACAGTTACTCTGTTCATGAGCAAAGGTCTTAAAATGGCTATGTTGAAAACTTGGTGACAAAAGTCCATAAAATGACTGTGTTATGAGTGAGCATTGTGCAGTTTCCACGCACCCTCGTAAGTTCATGACTTTATAATATTTTAAGTCCAGATTTTCACCAGTGGCATTTTTCTACACTGCCTTATTTACAGTATAGTTGCCATTTTTCACAACATGGCCAAAGTGTGTTTTCACACTTTCAGCGCAGAGATGCGTGGTCGCTGTGAGAAATTATTGTTCGGGACAGATAAAGAAAATTACAGTGATACTGTTCATGATCGGAGGCACCAAAATGCCTGAGTTGACAATCTGCTGTAAAAAAAATCCCCAACCTAATTAAATTACGGGTGTGTGTTGCACAGTTTCTATGTACGCTCATGACTTCACCATTTTTTTAAATATTTTTACTGCAGATTTACAACATTGCCATTTTTTACACCTCCCCATGAACAGTACGGCTGTCATTTTTTACATCCTATTCGAATGTTTTTGCACCTGTGGTGCTAAATCCATAGTCAGCTGTGCATAAGCTGCATTAAGAAACTGATATTCCCCTGTTCATGACGTGGGTCACAAAAACCATGTTGAACATTTGGAGAAAATACCAACGAATGCCTGAGGTATTAGGGTTTCCAACCATAACGCCTAACCCTGTGAGAATGACAGGCATCAGGGTGTGACTTGGGATTCTTGCCTGTAATGCTCATACCATTCCACCCCTGCAGCAGGAGAAGCATTGAGGTATGCCTTGGAGTCTTCAGCCCCAAAGTTCACCCCATTCTCCTATATCACACCCATCCCACTGTATTTCCTAATGGAATGGGGTGTGCATAAGGACCAAAGACCCCAAGGAACACTGTGACACTTGCCAGTTTCTGCAGGGTGGGGTGTACTGAAATGGCGTGGCCGTTATGCCTGACGATCCAAAGGCACGCCCCAATGCCTGTCACTATCTGCAGGGTGGTGGTGGGGTTGGCTTCGGTTCAATACTTCACTGCCATTACTATTACACAGCTCTGTAACTTCTACACTACCATTGCCAATGCCAGCAAGCAAACATTCGGCATTGACAAATGCTTGTTTATTTCATTTCACAAAGGAGCCATTGTATAATAGGAATAATGCACTCCAGGGTTGGTGCTATGCAAGCAGTAATATCCAACAGGGTGGGTGGAATTAGGCTATACCCGCCCATTCAGGGGCATAATGAGGCCCAACTCAGCAGGCGAAGGGCCTAATAGCCCAATACCGCCCACCTTGGAGGGTGTTATTGCACTTAGAAAATGGGCCTCAGCTTAAATTTGAATACAGTGCTTAAAATAGGTAGAGCTTTTAAAAACAAGCATTTGTCAACGTTGAATGTTTGCTTGCTGGTATTAGCACTGGAAATGCAGAAGTTAGACAGATGCAGAATAGGAATGGCAGTGAAGTATTGAACTTCGCGCCAACTGCTATGGCAATCTAACACCTCCACCCTGCAGACACAAACAGGGCATTGGGGTATGTGTTTGGTTTGTCATAGATACATAGATACATAGACTGTGTCTGCAGATAAGGGCCTATGGCCCACCCAGTCTGCCCATTTGAGCTTGTAAGTTCAGTTTATGTTTTCCTAGAAATCTGTTGCCCCTTACCCCTGACCTCTAGTATTCCTTTATGTCTATCCCATGCATTCTTAAATCCCGTGACTGTTTCAGCCCCCACCACTTCCTCTGGCAGGGTGTTCCACTTGTCCACCACCCGTTCTGTGAAGAAATTCTTCCTCACGTTTCCTCTGAATTGTCCTCCCTCCAACTTCATCCCATGCCTTCTAGTCCTGGAACATCTTTTTCACTTAAAAATAGTGTATTCCTGCACCCTGTTCCTCCCTGTAAGATACTTGTATGTCTCTATCATATCCCCTTCTCTCCCTCCTCTCCTCCAGGGAACACATGTCCAGTTCCTTCAACCTGTCCATATAGGTCTTGTGATGCAATCCATGTGTGACCCCTCACCCCTGCCTTTCTAGCAAAATGACAGGTGGCATGCTGTTGAAGCTGACAGCAGTACCTGGTGGGGACTGGGTTCGGGGAGGATGAGGTTACTCGGCACAGGGGACCTAGGTTTGGCTACTCTGCACAAGGGCACCCAAGTAAATCCCAACACAGGAAGCAATAACTGTAATGTCCAGAACCAGGAATGGAATTCTTCAGTGTGGCTTTTATTCACATCCAAGCTGAATAAACAAAGCATAGACGGACCCCCCATGGGGCTACATTCCTGGTAATGCAGATTAGAGACTACAGAACACTTTATCACTATTTACAGCCCTCAGGCTCTAAACCCACCAGGCACACAGCCCGGACTTGCACGCAGCTTTGGGTACACAACCTGACTTGTACACTACTTGGGTTTTCCCCACTGGCCCGGCTCCCCTGCCGGCCACTTGATCCACAGTCCATTTGAGGAATTAACCAATTATCCTTTTCTGGCTTCCCAAACCACACTAGAGTCTTCGACTCCTAGAGAGAATTTTCCTTACAATCCCACATCTGGGTACTTCCCTCATCACTGGCCAAGTGCCTGAGGCAAAGTAGAAATCCACAGAAGAAATCCGTAGAGGTGGCCCTGGTCACTAAAGATGGGGGGCCACCCACCTCCAGCTCCCACAGCCCATACCCGGCCATTTCTCTGGAAACTGAACAATTCCTTTACTGAACTTTCAAATGTAGATTCTGGGTAGACGTCTGTCACATCTCCTCTACATATCATTTGCATGCCAACAAACTCTGGACTTGAACCTACTTTTAACTTGCTTAGCCCATTACTCTAGGCTTCCCAATATTGTAGTAGTTCAATTGCCACATTGTCACACAAGTCCCAGGGTGAAAAACATAGGCCCTTTTAGCAAGAGCAGACACTCACCCTCACGTTGCAGGTGCCCCACAGGTGACTCACAAATCTTCTCGTTCTCCCAAATAAACACTGGAACACATAGGCAGCTTTTCCTTCACAAGCAGAACTAGGGGGTTGCCCCAGGAATCTGCAGGGAAACCCTTTCCTGCCCCCCCCGAAGGGAGGGGCCCTGAGATCGAAAACAGTGGTCTCCACCACTTCAGTTATCTTTGTGTCTTTCTTTAAGGTGAGACACACCCTTCTACTTAAAGTAGCCCTCTGTCAGGGCTGAGGCTCCTAGAGCCTTCACTGAGCTGCTTTCTCAGCAAGCTCCCTACTTCACACTCACTCACTGAAGACTGAACTGAAGACTGACTTCAAAATCTCCCAACGTTCTAATCAACTCCCATGCTGCAGATTCCAATGTGGCTCATGCAGCTGCGATAGTTCTATTGGTGGTGTCATCCCTCAGTCTCAGCTGAGACTGAGAACAGAGTGAGACAGTGTGAAACCCATTTAACTGGAGTTTCACAAGCTGCCTTCCCTGCCTACCTCTAGGTCTTACTGGGATTCTAGTAACCCCGGGTAACAAGGGGGTTACACATGCACCATCTTTGTTGCCCTCCTCTGAACCTTCTCTACCCTGTCTATGTCCTTACGTAGGTATGGTCTCCAGAACTGTACACTGTACTCCAGCTGGGGCCTCACTAGTGTCTTGTATAGTGGAATTATGACCTCCCTTTTCCTGCTGGTGATGCCCCTGCCTATGCATTCCAGCATCCTATTTGCTTTACCTGCTGCCTTGTCACACTGTTTCCCTACCTTGAGGTCATCAGAGATGATAACCCCAAGACCCCTTTCCTGCTTAGTGCATGCTATATCCTCACCCTCCAACTGATATATTGTGCCAGGGTTTTTGTGCCCCATATGCATTATCTTGCACTTCTTTGCATTGAATTTCAACTGCCAAACCCCTGACCATTCTTCAAGTTTCTGCAGGTCCCTTTTCATTCTGTCTACACCCTCTGGTGTGTCTACTGTGTTACAGAGCTTTGTGTCATCAGCAAACAGTGAAATTCTGCCTTCTAGGTCCTGCACAATGTCACTGATGAAGATGTTGAATAGGACCGGTCCCAGCACTGATCTCTGTGGTACCCCACTGGTCACTCTTCCCTCTGTGGAGTGACAGCCATTTACCACCACCCTCTGCGTCCTGCCGCCCAGCCAGTTACTGACCCACCACACTACTGTCCTGTCCACACCCATATTCCTCAGTTTGTGTAATAGTCTTCTATGTGGCATAGTGTCAGAGGCCTTGCTGAAGTCCAGATAGGCCATGTCCACTGCCCTCCCCTGATCCACTGCCCTAGTCACCCAGTCAAAAAATTCAACAAGGTTGGTCTGACATGACCTCCCCCTGGTGAAACCATGCTGCCTTGGGTCCTGTAGTCCATTGACAACCAGATGTTCTACCAATCTCTCCTTCAGTAGTGCTTCCATGATTTTCCCCTCTACCGAGGTGAGGCTGACTGGTCTGTAGTTCCCTGCTTCCTCTTTGTTCCCACTTTTGTATAAGGTCACCCATAATGTTCACATCATTTCACCTCACCCTATCCTGCAGATACCGACAAGTGTTGAGGTGTGCCTTGGGGTGTTCGACTTTACAGTCACCCCATTCCATAAGGACATACGCTGAAATGGGCACAGTATAGGAGAATGGGGTGAACTCTGGGGCCAAACAGGCCAAGGCACACATCGATGCCTGTCACTGGCTGCAGGGTGGGAGTGGAATGGCTTGGGGATTACAGTCGGCAATCCAAAGGCACACCCCTGATGCCTGTCAGTCTGTACAGGGTGGGACGTTATGGTTAGAAACCCCTAACGCCCCGGGCATTTGTTGGTATTTGCACTACAAATTTTCAATATGGCCTTTTTTCGACCCCCACCTGATGAAAGCATTTGGGATCTCTGCTCATGAACAGTAGCACTGTGACATTGTTAATCTGTCCCGAACATTGATTTCCCACTGCGCCAGATGTGCGAAACTACAGTTCAGGAAGGATGTGAAAAATGACAGCTGCACCATTCGTAAGGAGGTGTGAAGAGATGGCAATGTTGGAAATCTGGAGTGAAAATATAAAAAATTCTCAAAGTTATGAGCATGCATGAAAACTGCGCAATGCACACACATTACACAATAATTTTTGGGAATTCTTTCACCAAATTTGTAACGTAAGCATTTTGGGACCTCTGCTCATGAACAGTGTCGCTATGATTTTCTTAATCTGTCCCGCATGTTGATTTCCCACAGCGACCGTGCCATTGTGCGCAGGATGTGCCAAACCACATTTTGGGCAGGATGTGAAAAATGACAACTGTATTGTTCATAAGGAGATGTGCAGAAATGGCAGTGTTTAAAATCTGGAGTGAAAATATTAAAAATTCTCAAAGCTACGAGTGTGCATGGAAACTGCGCAATGCACCCTTGTAACATAGTTATTGTGTGGAATTTTGTCACCAAATTTTCAACATAGGCATTTTGAGACATCCACTCATGAACAGTGCCACTCTGATTTTCTTAATCTGTCCCCCGAACATTGATTTCCCACAGAAGCCGCGCCATTGTGCGGCAGATGTGCGAAAACACATTTTGGGTAGGACGTGAACAATGACAGCTGTACTGTTCATAAGGAGGTATGTAAAATTAGCAATGTGGAAAATCTGGAGTAAAGATCTGAAAACTTCTCAAAGTTATGAGCGTGTGTGCAAACTGTGCAACACATGCTCGTAAGACAGTCATTTTTTGGAATTTTTTTGCCAAATTTGCAACATACACTTTTTGGAAGCCCACCTCATGAACAGTGGCACAGTCATTTCATTACTCTGTCCCAAAAGGTGATTCCACACAGTGACTGCGAAATCACCTTTTGGGACCGAATAACGCCATGACAGTGACTGAATTCATGAGGAAGGGTCCCAAGAATCCGTGTTGAAAATTTGAAGCCAAAAGTCAAACAAATGGCTGAGATATCCACATATGTTGAAAAAAAAAATGTATGCCATTATATAACTTACCAGCATTTCTTTAGTTCGCGGTCGGCTTTGAAGAGTGCAGACATGTTCCTGGTCCACCGAAGACTGTCACGCCGGAATCCGGAGGTAAGTATGGGTTGGGGGGGGTGTGAGGAGGTGGGGTGCACAGATGGTGGGCGCTGGTTGGGGGAGGGGACCCAACCAGCGAGGGACCGTTTTCTTCGTTTCAGGGAGAAAAAAAAAGCAAAAGACGTCATGGGAAGGTTTTTTTTTTTTTCAGGCTTGCTTTGGGCACACTGGGGTGGGCTCCTACTGTGCCACCTGCATTTTTGGGGAGGGGGGACTTAAGCTGACAGGAATTTGGCCCCCCATCAGCAAAGAAAGCCTGTTTTAAGGGGGCATGATGCCGAGGGGGATTGGGCACCCCTCGGCACACAACAAATGGGGGAAGGGGACATTATGCCGATGAGGAGTGGGATTCCCCATCAGCAAATGAACTGGGTCAGGGGCATGCTGACAGGGGGATTGGGCACCCCTGTTGGCTTTCATGTGGACTCTGAGGTAGACTGCAGCAGCCGCCGCCATGTTACTGGAAATGTTACACCAGGCAAGGTACCGCCCTACAATGATGGGTCACTCCCTCATTGCAGCAGTGATTTCATTTCAAGTTGGTGGCATGCTTGCTGAACTAATGTCTGCAGCAGTGTGCCACCACATTGGGGAAAGGGGCCAAGCCTTAAAATGCAGTGGTGGCATTTGCCGTCTCAGTGCCGCACCTCCAAAACCCCACTTTTCTCCTAAGCTGTCACATAATGTTTCGTGCACATGCATGCAAGCAAACATAAAAATGAAAAAAATAGCACAAAAAAAGGTTTATGGTAAAGTAGTCCCTGCCTGACACAGTTGCCTTTCCTGCATGGCATGCAGTAGTTGCCAGTAGAGGGTGCATCTATAAGAGGCTCGCAGTTTAGCTAGGGCAGTTTAAACCTCTCCTGCTTAAACTGGGTCTTTTTTGGTCTCTGTAGCAAGACTCCCTTTAGTTTTTTTGTTTTTATTTATACATGTGAGCTCTTCTGATGACCCCCCCCGGCTGACCACACTATTGATGTGCTCTGAAGGTATGGAAGGTCTTAAATACTCACTTGCAGCTAATCCAAAGGGAGTTGTTACCGAGACTGTAACTCCAAACGAGGAACCTTTTATTGGCGCCAGTTGCAGTCTGCATGAAATCCTGGTACACTGCTGCTACTACTGCTGACTTGGCTTCATGAATGCTGACGTGCAGTGTCACTGTTACTCCAGTCCCGTTCCTCACACTCACTTCTACTGTTTGTAGACACCCTTCAGGTATTTTGTCAGCCCTCCCTTCTGCCTCACACCCCTCTCTGGCCTGGGACTTACAGTGGGAGCCAGCAGCATCACCTAACTACACTGGAGTGATACTTTCTTAAAGTGCTTTCCCGCAGGCTTAGAAAGAAATCATAAGTGCTGACAGTTCTGTGAATAAATCAATGTTTAGACTGCTCACTTTTGAATGATGGGGGGGCAAGCAGAGGGGGAGCAGCAGGGCTCGAAAGTGTGAGGAAGGTGCGGTTTCAAACAAAATTTTCACTCGAAGAAGCAGTTTTTGTGGGAAAAGTGCGTTTTGGCTACCTTTCTTTTTTTACTGGAATTTATGTTTCATACTATAGAACAAACTACTAAGCAGTATTGATAGTTACGAAAAGTTAGTCTCTTTTAAGACATCCCTTAGAAACAATATGCTCATCAGTTCTGTTTGTAAATGTTTCTCTTGAATGTTCAATTCCATTGTTAGTCTATTGTATTTGATTATATTGTCACTGTGTTTTGTATCTGTTTTGTGCTAACTGAACATCTGTGAAAATGGGTTTTCAGCCTACAGAACTTTCAGTATAAAATAAAAATGAAATTAAATTAAATGTTTTTTCTTTCTGACAGCCACTCCATTTCTTGCCCGCTAAATGAGAGAAAAAATGGTGGTTTTGCAGATTCGTTTCGGAGGTGGCTGAGGGATTTCAGTGGGTAATGGGGCACCTGGGAGATGGACTTGTTTTAGGTGGGCATTGTTGTCTTATAAATGCCCACCTAGACAAATCTCTCAGCCAGTCAGAAGCCTCAGAATATTTTGCCCATTTTCTAAGCTTGAATAACAGCCCTTCTCAGGTGTTGGATGCTCTCAGCCTGTGGCCTCGGGCCCAACCACCAGAAGCAGGATGTTATCCCAGCATAGCACCCACCCTGTCAGGCATTATTCCTTTAGTGGTGCACTAGCACCACTATAGTTAAAGTTGAGTAGACTGTTTAATGTTAAACCCCTAACTTTGCACTTTAATAGCTTCACCCCTGTTCAACAGATTTGCTTGCACAAAAGTTTGCAAGCGCAGTCTGGAGGGCAAGGTCTCTTGAGGTGCCAAGTACTGTTCCACTCAGACGTATGGATTCTGAGATCTGTATAGCGAATTTTTAGTAAAAATGTTTTTTTTTTTTGTTTTGCTGTTTTTTTTTTGTCATCACCTAGTGCCTAGACAGTTTTGAATTTTGGTCTGACATTTTAGTTAGATTGTACTGTTCCATTTTTAAAAAAGTACCAGAAATACATTTTCTGAGCAGTCCAAAATACAGGGTGCCTAGCTTATCGAGAGGAGCCATTCACCTGCATTCTCTGGATGACAACTGTGGGACTTTCTGAGTTCTGCAGACGCAGCTGGAAGATGTACTGCAGGCTGCAGTGGGAGCAGAGAGCCACTGATCCCCTCTTCTGTCTGACTTTGTATCTCTCTTTGTGTGTGTGTGTGTGTTTGTGTCTGTCTGTCTGTCTGTCTCTCTATCTATCTAGCTATCTCTCTGCCCTTCCTTCCAGGCTGGGACTTTTCCTTTTTTTTAAAGGTGGCTGTAAGGATTGCAGCTGCTTGAGGAAGGGATGAAGACGGAGCGTGACAAGTCCAAAGGGCTCACGCTACAGCTGACAGGAAATGAAATGCCATCTAAGATGACAACTGTTTACATTTTTTTTTATTATTATAATTTTTATTAACTTTTCACAAGGGTGGGGTACAGGATATAGGCAGTCACAAATTCATTGTTACACACAGGTGAGGATAGTGCAGGACACCAAATCAACCATGTAAGTTACACACATTATACAGAGTACATAAATATTATAGACTCAAGTCAAAAAAGAAAAGAAAAAGGAGGGGGTCTCATCTCAGAAAAAGACATATCAGGTGTAGATGGGGACAGGTTAAGCTGGAGTCTGCATACACATTCTCAAAAGGTCCCTTCCCCCAACTTTTTACATTTGAAAGGTTTTTTTTTTATTGTTTGGAGGAATACTGTGTGGGGGCCGGGTTGGAAGCAAGTTCGGGACACTGGAAGTGGGTTTCTATATATGTGACTCAAGCAATCAAGTTGGGGACTGAGTAGCAGACATTACTGTAGTGGCCAGCATGTAGTAATATTTGAAGAGTTGTTGCAGTCATCTTTGTGCTGGGAGTAGAGTCGGGATGTTATGCTGGGATAACATCCTAGGTCTACCCTCAGACTGATCAATCAGAGGCCGGCATTCTCACCATTGTATAATATAATATTATATGTGTAATAGATAACCCATTCTAGGGTGTGCGGTTGCACTCTGATATACGCACACCTTGGTGTGTGTTGTTACTCATGAGGCCGCAGGCCGAGTGTGTCAACCACCCAAGGCCTGCGTATATCAGAGTGTAACCATACACCCTAGGGAGGGTTATCTGTCCTATGAAATGGCAAAATTGTTTTGGAGGGGGGGTGAAAGTGCAGGTGTGTGGTCGCGCTCTGATATACACATGGTCATGTGATGTGTTTTAACCAACCAGCTATGGTAATTATTCCTACCCATTATATATAAAATATATATATATATATATATATATATATATATATACACACACACACACACACACACATACACATATACATACATACATACACACATACAGTATATATATATATATGTGACAGGACATAGCCTGACTGAAGATGATATCATATTTATCTTCTCAAGAGGCCAATGACATCATGATATATCATGAGTGTCGAAGCCACGAGTGAGATATCTTTATGTCACTGGCCTCTTGTGAAGATAAATATGATATCTTCAGTCAGACCATGTCATGTTCTGTTTATATAACATGTGTTTTATTATTTAAAAATGTATCTGGTTGATCCTGCCATTTTCACACTGCCATTCTGTTAAACTACTTTCACTTTTGTTCTGTAATGTAGTGTGACCGAGCGCTGTTAGTACGGGTTACTGACATACTGGCATACATTTATAATAAAGGTCAAACTATTCAAAGTATGAGGAAACTCCGTTTTTATGTTTGCTTGCACGCATGTGCAAGAAACATAGTGCCATCATCCGAGATTTCGGAGGTGTGTCACCCCTTCTTCCAATTCAGTCAGTGTGTTGATAGGCGCGGCCCCTGTAAGCCAATGCATGCTGGAGCTGTCTATGACAAGCTCCAAAATGCAGTGGTATGCAGTTCAAAGGGGGAGCTGCGCTTGAGTGAGCAGCGATAAGATATCGCCTGCTCATGTGCAGCTCCCCCCCACACACACACACACCACGCAGGCATGCGCATCCCCACGATGCACGCACACACCGGCAGCCGGTGGGGGTGCCTAACTCGGCCGGCTGTGCTGCATCCTCCCCAAAGTTTTTCAAATGCCACGCTGGTGCCCACCCCAGCATGGCAACTAATGATATAGCTGACGGGGTGCCCAACCCTGTCGGCTCCACTTTCCTCACCCCAGTATGGTGCCACACTGAGCCCACCCAGCGTGGCAATCAATGCTTAGCCAGCGGGGTGCCCAATCCCGCCGGCTGAATGCCCCCAACTCGGTCCTTGTGCCACACTGAGTCCACCCCAGCGTGGGAAACGTCCCACATGTCGTCCTTTTTAACCTGTAAAGAAAAACGGTCCCACATAGTCTCTCTGGCCCCTCCCACAACCTGCACCCACCCACTGCGCACCCTGCATCCCCACACCCCCCTCACCCCATACTTACCTCCGACCTCGGCGCGATGATCTTCGGTGGACCAGGAACATGTCTGCACTCTTCAAAGCCGACCGAGAACTGAGGAAATGCCAGTAAGCTGTATAATGGGCTAGATAGGGGTTTCAACTTTGTTGCATATCTCAGGCATTTCTTTGAATTTTTGCACCAAATTTTCAACATGGGGTTTTTGGGACCCCTTCTCATGAATGATGTCACTGTCATGGCGTTATTCAGGCCCAAAGGGTGATTTCACAGTCACTGAGCAGTCACTGCACGAAATCACCTTCCGGGACTGATTAATGAAACGACACTGCCAGTGTTCATAAGGTGGGCCTCAAGGAGCCTATTTTGAAAATTTGGTGGAAAAATTCCAAAAAACGACTGTTTTACGAATGTGTGTTGCGCAGTTCCTACGCACGCTCGTACGTTTGCGAATTTTCAATATTTTCACTCCAGATTTTCAACATTGCCATTTTACCACACCTTCTTATGAGTAGTACAGCTGTCATTTTTCACATCTCACCCAGAACGTGTTTCCGCCCATGTAGCGCACAATGGCGCAGTCGATGTGCGAAATCAATGTATGGGACACATGAAGAAAATCACAGTGACACTGTTCATGAGCAGAGGTTTAAATGAGTTATGTTGGAAAATCTGGCGAAAAATTCCAAAAATTGCTTTTACTTGTGTACTGCCAGCGTTCCTAAGCATGCTCGTAAGTTTGCAAATTAATATTTTCACTCCAGATTTTCAACATTGCCATTTTATTACACTTCCTTATGAACAGTACAGCTGCCTTTTTCATATGCCGCCCAAAATGTGTTTTTTGCACATGTAGCGACAATGGTGCTGTTGGTGCGAAACAATGTTTGGGACAGATTAAGAAAATCACAGTTACACTGTTCATGAGCAGAGGTCTTAAAATGGCTATGTTGAAAATTTGGTGACAAAAGTCCATAAAATGACTGTGTTACGAGTGAGCATTGCGCAGTTTCCACGCACTCTCATAAGTTCATGACTTTGTAATATTTTAAGTCCAGATTTTCACCAGTAGCATTTTTCCACACTGCCTTATTTACAGTATAGCTGCCATTTTTCACAACATGGCCGAAGTGTGTTTTCACACTTTCAGCGAAGAGATGCGTGGTCACTGTGGGAAATCATTGTTCGGGACAGATAAAGAAAATCACAGTGACACTGTTCATGATCGGAGGCACCAAAATGCCTGAGTTGACAATCTGCTGTAAAAAAATCCCCAACCTAATTATATTACGGGTGTGCGTTGCACAGTTTCTATGTATGTTCGTGACTTCACCATTTTTTTAAATATTTTTACTGCAGATTTGCAACATTGCCATTTTTTACACCTCCCCATGAACAGTACAACTGTCATTTTTTACATCCTGTTCGGAATGTTTTTGCACCTGTGGTGCTAAATGCCATAGTCGCTGTGCATAAGCAGCTTTCGACTAAGAAACTGATAGTCCCCCTGTTCATGAGGTGGTCACAAAACCATGTTGAACATTTGGAGTGAAAATACCAACGAATGCCTGAGGTATTAGGGTTTCCAACCATAACGCCCAACCCTGTAAAGAATGACAGGCATCAGGGGTGTGACTTGGGATTCTTGCCTGTAATGCTCATACTATTCCACACTCTGCAGCTAGTGAGAAGCATCAAGGTATGCCTTGGACTCTTCGGCTCCAAAGTTCACCCCATTCTCCTATATCGCACTCATCTCTCTGTATTTCCTAATGGAATGGGGTGTGCATAAGGACCAAAGACCCCAAGGAACACCGTGACACTTACCAGTGTCTGCAGGGTGGGGTGTACTGAAATGGCGTGGTCGTTATGCCTGACGACCCAAAGGCACACCCCAATGCCTGTCACTCTCTGCAGTGTGGTGGTGGGGTTGGCTTTGGTTCAATACTTCACTGCCATTACTATTACGCAGCTCTGTAACTTCTACACTGCCAATGCCAGCAAGCAAACATTTGGCATTGACAAATGCTTGTTTTTTCTTGAAACTGATCTGGTTGATCCTGCTACGTTCAGTCATTCAGCCCCAGTCATTCTGTCCAAAATCTTCTACTACTGTGTCTGTTGTAGCGTGACCAAACGCTGTGTATAGTGCTGACATCCTACCACAGATTTAAAATAAGTCACTTTATGTTTAAATAGTCTGAAAAATCTGTTGGTTATCTTTCTTGAGTTTCCTTACTTTGCTGTAAAAGAAACCGCCGACTGTACCGAAAGGAGAGAGCATGAACTGCACAGAGGAAGTGAGTCAGCGGTTTCTAAACAATAGACGTAAGTCTAAGCTACCGTTGCTATAGCAACACAGGCTCATGCTTGCATCCACTTTTATGAAACCGCTGACCCGCTCCCTCTACACAGTGTGCCCTCTCTCTCTCTCTCCTTTCGCTACGGTCGATGGCTTCTTTTACAGCACTCTAAGGAAACTCAAGAAATCTAACAGATAGACTTTTCACACTATTTAAACATAAAGTGCCTTATTTTCAATCTGTGGCAGGATGTTAGTACTATTCACAGTGCTAGGTCATGCTACAAGACACAGTAGTGGACGTTTTGTGGCAGAATAACTTGAACACGGCAGGATCAACCAGATAAGTTTCAACAGAAAAAAACAGTTTTCTCATTCTTTAAATAGATTGTGACTTATTGTAAATGCATGCCAGCATGTCAGTAACCTGTACCAATAGCGTTCACTCAGGCTACATTACAGAACAAAAGTGAAAGTAGTTTAACAGAATGGCAATGTGAAAATGGGAGGACCAACCAGATAAGCTTTTGTATGACATGTAGGAATGTGGAGATATCCGAATGACGTGTAGGAACATGAAGATATCATTGCTCCTAGTAGTTTGTATCTGTCTTAATATCCCAAAACACAATACATACATACATACTGTGTATATATGTATCTCAAACAGCTTGGAATTTTGGTCTGAAATGTTCTGAGTAGAAAGGGCTTTCCCCAGAATAGAGCCTTTCATTGGTTTGGTGAAAAAATAGTAATCTGTTCGCAGGTTATAAGGATCTGAAATTTTGGTTCTGAGCATGCTCAGTAGGGTAAGCATGCTCAGAACCAAAATTTCAAATCCTTATAACCTGGGAACTAATTAATGTTTTTCACCAAACCAATGAAAAACACCATTCTGGGGCAAGTCCTTCCTATTCCGAAAATTTCAGACCAATATTTCAATACGTCTGGCCACTAGGCGACGACATAAAAAAAAAACAGTTAAAAAAAATATTTTTCCTAAAAACACACTTTATAGATCTTGGAATCCACACATCTGACTGGAAAAAAATTTGGCACATCAGGAGACTTTTCCCCCCAGACTGTGCATGCAAATGTATTTAACAGGGTAGAAGCAATTAAAGTGCAAAGTTAGAGTTTAACATTCTACAACCTACTCAACCCTAACTGTAGTGGCGCTACCATGCCACTATAATGTATATAGCTAACAAAAAAACACCTTGGAAAAAATCCTGGTCTCTGAGTGGCCCAAGCCAGTCATACAACAATGAAAGATTTTGTACTACTGACCAGTTTCAAATTGAAACCGATCAGTAGTTCAGTTTTAAACCGGACAATAGTTCAATAGACTGGGCAATAGTCTTTTGCCCAGTCAAACTGTCAGTCACCCTCCGCTATGCACCCTCTTTTGGCTGAAGTTGCTCTCCATTTCCTAACACTGCTCCTCCCCTCTCTTCCCCCCCAGAGAGAGAGAGGGACACACATGCAGACACGCACGCGCACACTCACACACGCACACCTACATACATACATACAGTCTAGGAAAAAAAGGGCTTTTTTGTTTTGTGTTTTATTTGTTTCTTTATTTCACTAAAAACCTGCTGCTGACTCTATTACATTATACCTGGAAAGAGTTGATGGTTTCAGCAGTTTTGAAACAGTGGCGCGCAAGCAAAGGTTGACAGAGCAACACTCCCGCTTCATTGTTTCGAGGTGGGCAGCTTCTGAGATTTGCAAAAATATATTCTATGTTTATATTGTTAATTTATTATCCTTTACACCCCTCTGGTGTTTTCATCATCATTGCTCACCCCCTTTCATCTGCTGCCACCCCACAATTTTTCTGTTGGCAGCGCTGGAGAGGAAGAGCAGAGACCCAAGAAGCAGGTCTGGGAAAATAAATTAGAGCACTGCCAGCTGGTGCCCACCATCGATCACTACTGAATCAGTGCACAAGGAGAGAAGGAAAATGCAAACAGCACTTTCACCATCATCTCTGTTCTGTGGTCTCACACACTACCAGCCACTTGCACTACAGGTGGACCGGGGAGCGTGAAACCAGGAATTAAGAGTTGAGCTAGAATCCCATCCCCAACATACCCAGGCCTCTCCTTCTCCCACCACTCCAGTGGCATGCCAATTGGTTTGTGGATACAATCTCTGTCTCTTTTTTTTTTTTTTTAGCTACCCATCTCCTGACCTTCATGTCCTTTCACACGCTCACACAGCAACATTCTTGGCAAGTCCATCACTCGCTTATAGAGACCCATCAGTTGGCACTGAGGATTTCTGGGGGGGAGCTCTGCAGATATTGATTTACTACCAGCAGTATTGTAAACAGTTGTGTGTAAATGCTCAGCATCAGCAGGTCCTGACCGGGGTCAAGGTGATTGCATGTATAAAAGCAAAAATGTGATAGTGATTTAATTGCTTGTAGCTGGTTGCTGTGCTGACTATTTCCTGACTCAGATGTGTCAAACACCCTATGACTTGGCCGGCTGTTTTCTTTGAACTACGTGAAGTTTCAAGCCAGCAAGACCAGAAGAGTATCATGATCAGTCTGGCTGATAATTGGTCTGACACTATCGAGCCCCTTGCAGACTGCCCTGCATTGGACCAACAGTGACACACCACCCCAAATCCACTATCATACCAATATGTTCACCTTTGACAAAGGGCAAACATAAAAATGTGTTACCCATTTTATTGCTTGTAGCTGTGCTCAGTATTTCTTGACTCACTGTGTATCATGCACACTAGCATAAAATAAGGAATAATGTATGGGTGACCACACATAACAAGCCTGTATTTCCATTGAGTGGTAGAGATAACACCATATGGACCTCAAGAGCAAAGCTTGAGAGGTTCATGCTGTTATCTTAGCCCCTCAATGGAAACAAAAGGTGAGCTGTGTATGATAAACCATATTTTATTTGTTAACTATATGGTTTTGTAGAGGGAAGTAATGAACAGGTGCTGCGAGCAGGGCCAAGTGCTGAGAGAGAGAGAGAGAGAGAGAGACAGACAGACAGACAGACAGACAGACAGAGAGAGATAGATCAGTGAAAATGAAAGCGTGCTGCCAGGCGGGAATCAACACGAATAGGGAAAGCTTAGTGAAAATGAAAGTGAGCTAGCAGGCAGGAGTCAGCACAAACAGGGACACTGGTGTACTTAACAGAAGGTGCTCATCAACATCTTTAGAATGTGCACAACATTCTTAGAACATGCACAACAGCTTTTGAACCGTGCACAACAATTTTTTGAGAGCCACTGAATTCAATACACAATAAGCTGTAACCATATTCCATATGATGATAATCAGTGAGTAGGTAACGTGAACATAGTTTAAATTTTATTTGGTAATAGTAGCTTGGAGGTGCCAAACAAAGATACAGCAGTACACATGCCAAATGTAAGTCTTTCATGATTTTTATTGTTTATTTCTAATGGCAGTTACTGGAGGGGGGCAACATTAATGACAATAAAAGCCACCCCACGGCTAGGTGTGGTATGAGATATAAACAGAGCCTGGCACCAATTCAAGCACTACCCACCCACCATTAGAAAATAATGCAGAGGGAGACAATAATATTTCAGATTATTTACTTATAACAATTACACAGGAATCTGTTAATATTTTAAATTATAAGCATATTTATTCACAGTAGTGCTGAGACCTCTTACCAGTGGAAGGGGGTACCAGTGAGAGCCACAAATCTCTGACCAGTTTTGCCATTCAAGGCATCATCAAGGAGTCCCTTATGCTTATAACCTGAAATACTGTTGTCCTCTGTGTTATTGTCTGATGGGGGGGTGCTTAAATTTGTGCTGGCAACATTACTGAAGCGAGGGTTTATAAAACAGATATTGACAGGAGTCATTTCAGGTTATAGTGGGAAAATGTTGACCCCTTGGGATGAACTATTGCCTTTTGACTTCGGACAATACAACAATTATCAGGCAATAATAGTTCATCCCTCAGGGTCACTATTTTCCCACTATAGCCCTCAACTCCAGTCAATATTTGTATAATATCTATAGTTATCTATATTATATTCATTGTAAAAAAAACACTTTGTTAATGCACTAGTTAGGGTTAAAGCAACAAAAGTACTGTAGGGAAATGTGGTATTAGGGTTTCCAACCCTTACATCTCACCCCCACCCTGTAGGCAGCAACAGCCATGGGGTGTGCCTTGGGGTTATCAAACATAACACTCACCCAATTCCATAATTCAATAAGCTGAGATGGGTAAAGTGTATGATAATGGGGTGAGTGTTAGAGTTGACAACCGCAAGGCACACCCAATGCCTGTTGCTGCCCACAGGGTGAGGGTACGGTGTTAGGGTTGGAAACCCTAATGCCATGTTTCCCTACATTTGCCACTTTAACCCTAACTAGTGTATTAATGAAGTTTTTTTGCAATGAATTTCCTTAATTTTTGGGATAGTATAATTGTCACATTATTTGCCTGTGGGAGGGCCCTGCGGTCCCAACCAGCCATAATTTTTGGGATAGTATAATTGTATCCTTATTTGCCTGTGGGAGGGCCCTGCACTCCCATCCATCCACAATTCTTGAGATAGTGTAATTGTATCCTTATTTGCCTGTGGGTGAGGGCCCTGCGCTCCCATACCGCCGGAGTTGTCCCGATAAGCAAGCTACATGTGTTGGTCACTCTCTGTAATGTAATTTATGAGTTTTTTCAGATTTTAATTTTTAGGAAAAACAGAAAGCAAGATGGATTTTCCCCAAAGGAAAAAGGATGACGCCAAAATGAAAGAAGATTCTTTTTTCATTTCATACAGTTATTTTGAAGTGCTGACTGAGCATGCTTGGAAAAATTGTAGAACATTTTAAAACTAAATAACTTTGGAACTGTTTTATATTTTTTTCACCAAACTAGCAAAGGGCACATCTGTGGACCAGCCCCTTTCTACCCTGCAAGATTCAAACCAAAATTGTGAAGCACTAGGTAGCTACAGCTGTCAGAAGTAGGGTGCACAGCAGATATCAAATGAACAGTTTTGTATAAATGAAAATTTTCATTTGAATTTGTGATTTAACTTTTGAGTGCCTGACTTCCAGTGACGTCACCGACTGGGATGCAAGTGTAAAATCTAGCTCCGCTAATCCTGGGCTAAAAGCAGACTCTCCCACAACCAAAATGCTAAAATAACTAAAAAAGACTATCGGGGAGAGCCACGGCATTGAATGGGAGGCAAAAAAAGGGCTGCACGTACCCCCAGAACCAAAGGTTCAGCAGGATTCTCTTGCCCTTCATCCAGCCCTGCAGCAATCCCACTAGACATGGCAACTTCAAATGGAGCCTCACCTCAGCAACCCAGTAATGCTACTATTCTAACGGAGTTGCAGGAGTTCAGAACACAGGTTCGTACTTTCCGGACAAAATTAACCACAGAAATCAGTAAACTTTCAGCCCGAGTTACAGAAGTTGAAGCACAGCATACTGAATTAGACAATCGGACTAATAGGCTTGAACGCATAGTCATGCATTTGCTACATGAACAACATACCTTAAAGGAGAAATGTGAGGATCTGGAAAATAGATTATGCCGGAATAATCTGAGGATACGTGGAGTCCCTGAGGATGAAGAGGGAGAGATATTTTAAATTTGTGGAGTAGCTCCTCCCCGACTCCCTCCAGTTAGAGCCTGCTTTTAAATTTGACATAGAGCAAGTACATCGGGCTCTCTCGCCAAAACCAGCCCAGCCAGACAAACGGCCCCGCTCCATCATAATGAAGTTTTTAAACTATGCCACGAAACAAACTATCCTCACCAGAGCTTGAAGAACGCGAGATACCAAGTATAAAGAGAAGTGCATTTATTTTGACAATGATTATTCCCCATCTGTTGCCGCTAAACACAGGGCCTATGCTCCAATACTTCGCCTCTTAAAGCAACAGCAACTCAAATTTACTACCCCATATCCTGCCCGATTAACTATCATGTTTCTAGGTGGCCCCCAAACCTTCGAGTCACCAGAAGAAGCTACAAAAGCACTCCAAATCAAGGGACTTGCTCAATCCATCCAGGACTCCTCCTCTCTCAGGAAAACCCAGTAAGGCCTTCGTGATGCTGTTTGGGACACTGCCCAAGACTAACTCCAGAAAAAGTCAGAGCCAAGCAACTTTAGAGGATATGAAAAACCTTTTACAAAGATTCCAATGACCTGCACCGGAATGATCGATGACAGGAACTCTGCAGAGACTTTAAAAATGGTATTTGGAAGCGGAGGTGACTCTGCACACTGCGAGTATGCAATGTTATTCGGGGAAGCCTGTGTGGGGTGGGGATATTGGGAAACAGAGATCCTTTTAATATTTCCAGGCCTATAGATGGGAAGAAGCTTTGAAATCCGGAGAGATACTCCTAAAGTTTCCCTTATACTATTCCTCCCCCCCGAAACTTGGCGATAGTCCTGCCATTGTCACTGTTTAAATAAATTATAGCCCAGGTAAGGAGACATGAATTAATGCATTCTTTACAGCACTACATGCCAACTTGACCATTGCTGGGTCAGAACTTCATCCTGAAATGGTTGACATATCCACAAGGACTTACTAGAGCTGAGGTATTTGGGGACCATTTCCTGGGGGTCTCTGCTCCTCATTTTTATTTCCAGTGTAGCCTACTGCGCCACTAGGCTCCAGGGAAACAGTGGTGCTGGGGGCCCTTGGCATTGCCTTGACACTCCCCCACAGGTTGAATATATCTGCCCCTTTAAAGGAGAGGTATATTTCCTTTCTCTACCTTGGGAGCTGTTTAAATTTTTTATCAGGTTTAGAAACCTGCAGTACCAGGTACATTTTGCTGGTATAAAAAAAGTTGATGCTCTGTTGGCATCTGGTTATTTTAGCAGGTCTAGAAGCACTAGGAGTCATGAATAGAGTTAATTCGCAACAGGCCTGCACATGGTTGATTGTTTTTGGCCTAGTGCCAAGTTTGTTAGATCCTTGTGTAGTTATAGACACTCGGACAGGTTTATGGTATTTAAATAGCACAACAGGCAGCTATTATAACTTGTTTAAGCTACAGAATGCACACAAGGCAGCTAATAATATAATAATATTGAACATTGAGGTGAGATGGCATGAGCATGGAGAGAAGGGGTTGTATTACATTATTTATAAACAGGGAATTTCGCACAAAGACGGATCAGTAGCAAACATGGCTAGGTCATCTTTGATTTTATCTTTAAATGTAAATGGGATTGGCAACCCGACAAAGCGCTCTCGTCTCCTTCACCTTTTCAGAAAAGAGAGACCGGGGATTATTTTATTACAGGAAACTCGCATGTCCTCGGATGAACATAAAACATTTCAGCTGTGTGGGTAGTCTGTAATAGCTGAGTCAGCCTATAGGGGCGGGAAAAGGAGAGGGGTGATTATATTGCTCTCCCAGGAAGTGCCTTTTGAAAAACAAAGTGAGATCAGTGACCCAGAGGGGCACTATGCCATAGTGACGGGCACACTGTACTCAAGACCCGTTACCCAGGCATCAGTCTAGTTCCCACCTGGGTCAAGGAAGCCTTTAGCAGTAAAATTCTTTGCGGATTTATTGTCCCTATTGGAGGGACAGCTGTTGCTGGGGGGAGACCTGAATATTACTTTAAATCCCTCTTTGGATGCTGCTACTCCTCTGGCCCATAGAACAAATGCTCTCCAATAATACACAAAACAAACCGTCACTTCTCTGGGCCTAGTCGATACCTGGAGACATTTCTTCCCTAAAACAAGAGAGTATACCCATCGGACCCCATATGCAGGGAGTGGGGCTCGACTGAACTACTTTATTACTACAGTAGAGCATTTAGACTCTGTTTGTGATGTGTAGCATGGGGCCACCTTCCTATCGGACCATGCTCCCCTATATCTTAAGGTGGACTTGGGGGCAAAATGTAAGCAAACCAATTGGCGCCTAAACCTTGCTCACCTTAGGGACCCAGAGTTCCTTGAGCTGGTCCAGGAGGCTGTACCCAGAATGAAACAAGATAACACACAGCAAGATGTTGCTCCCACAATCCTGTGGGATACTTTAAAAGTAGTATTAAGGGGGCAGATTATACAATTTTCCACCAAAAAAAAAGGACTGAGGGGAAAAACATACAAAGACCTGAAGGAGGAATTAATACATCTGCAGCAATGGCCAGATCAGAATGACTCTGTAATATAACAATGTTTAAGAATTGTTAAACAAAAGCTACAAAAAATAGTAGACCAGTCCATAGGACAAAATTTTTTTTATTTAAAGTTAAGACATCGTGAAGGAGGGCCCAAGGCTTCAAGAAACTTGGCAAGAAAACTAAGAGAACTGAGATCCAGAGTGAACATACTCAGCATGGTAGACCCTAAAACAGGGCAATTAGCCAAGAGACCCCAGGAAATCAGACTTATCTTACAGCAGTTTTACCATGAGTTGTGTACCAAAGATAAGGAAATCCCCCTGGACACCATCAAAACTTATTTACAGAGTTTACCAATGCCACATATCGGCCCACAGCAGGCTGAGGCCTTGCTGGCACCAATTAAAGAGGGAGAATTACTCCCAGTACTTAAAAAAGCACAGACCCTAAAGGCACCAGGCCCAGATGGGTATCCCTCTGAATTTTATAACAAATTCAAAAAGCTGCTGCTTCCCATACTACTCCCAGCCTTACATGCTGTTCAGGCGGGAGAACCCCCCCGATATGGCAATATGCCACCATATCGGCCATACCTAAACCCCATAAAGATATTAAATATTCCTCCTCATACCGCCCCATTTCAATGCTAAACTATGATTACAAAATGTTTATGTCAGCTATGGCCTCTAGAATGGATCATTTACTTCCAGCTATTGTTGACCCAGATCAAGTGGGCTTCATTAAGGGAAGCCAGGCCCATGATGCTATAAGACATGTACATTTCCTAGTAGATTATGCCATAGAATGACAAATTCCTTTAGTGCTACTAGTATTAGATGCTGAAAAGGCGTTCGACCGGGTCAGCTGGTCTTTTTTATGGCAGACGCTGGGGCACTTTGGATTCCCAGAACAATTTATAGAACAATTACAAAATAGCTATGCTTCCCCTAAAGCAAATGTTAAGGTGGATGGGGTCCTTTCAGATGTATTCCAACTCTCCAGGGGCACCTGTCAGGGATGCCCAATGTCCCCAATGTTTGTTATTTGCTTTATATCTCGAACCCCTGGCCATTGCCATCAGGTCCTCACAGGCAATAGAGGGCCTCCCTCTGGGGGGTCGTCAGCAGAAGATATCACTCTTCGCAGACAACATCCTATTAGCATTCTCGGAACCTGAACAATCCATCCCAGAGGTCTGGAAACAGTTACAAAAATTTGGTAACCTAGCAGGGTATCAAATTAATAAAACAAAAACTGAGGTATTAACGTACAATTACTCCCCACCCTCCCATTTCAAAACAGCATTTCCCTTTAAATGGCACAGACAAGAGATGAGATATATGGGAATAAAGCTCACAAGAAACCCCATCCACGCAGAACTATTAAATTTGGAACCCCTAACCCTAAAATTGACGGAAGACTTGTCCCGCTGGTCACGTCTCCCCTTAAGTTTTTTTAAGTAAGATAGATACAATCAAGCAGAATGTGTTCCCTTGCATATTGTTTTTTCTTGTTTTTTCTTCAGACACTACCCTTTACTCCGACTAAAACGTATTTCCAGGCATGGGACAGAATGATATCCTGCTTTGTTTGGAGCCCCCCTACAATTAGATATTCTGTTCTGCAGCTGACTAGAGAGAATGGTGGGCTCAACCTCCCCAACCTCAGAAAATATGCGATGGCGACACAGTTAAAGGTGGTTCTAAACTGGATAAACAGTACGATGCCCATTGGAAACAAGTAGAATTAACATGGGAAGATCTATACAACACTCAGGAACTCCCCTTTGGGACTCCCCCCCCCAAGTGTCAGAAAGTAACAAATTATCCGAAATTCACCAGGGAACCCTTAAAGTCATGACTTAAGGTCAGTAATGAATATATAACATTTCCCAAAAAAATGCTCCTGGGAACATTGAAGTACAATGCAGACTTTACAGCAGGTCCCTCAGGTCCTTATTTAGCTCAACGGCAGAGATATGGTATTTCCTTCATTTTTCAGCTAGTGGGTAGGACAGGACTTTTTCCCTTTGTCTCCCTTCAGAGGGAATACCACCTGCCTCATAAATATTTTATTTCTTATTTACATATTAAATCATACCTTCAGCCATATGAACAGTCACTCGTGGCACTGATTGAGAACCCCCCCAAATAATACAGCTCCTGCAAGCACACATCAGATGAACTACCTCAGATCACCTAATTAGTAAAATATATAAGGCCTTAAATGAGAGATAGGGAGACTCAACTAGTTCAATCAGGCTTAGATGGAGACCGGAATTGCAGGTATTAATAACAGAGCAGGCCTGGAATGAGTCAGCACTACCAGCCTTAAAAAATGTTTCCTCGCCATACACGTGGAAACTCCGGACTCATTTTTTTTGTACTCCAGCCCTCTTGGCCAGTATGGGAGAATTAGGGGAGGAAAAGTGTTGGAGGGATTGTGGGGATGATAGAGCAAATCAGAGTCATGTTCTTTGGTCATGTCGAAAGATATTCAAGTTTTGGACGGAGATCCTCGAGGAGCTGAGGGTAACTTATGATACCCTTGATTTATTCACCCCCACTTATGTTCTGACTCTTATTAAACCAGACAGTCTGCGAATTGACAAAAATTTACTAAAACAAATTTCAAAATTTATAATCGCAGCCCACAAAATTTAACACTAGATTGTGGTTCACAAACAAAATACCCACCAAAGAAGCCTGACTTATTCTGTCCAGGGAGATATATGCCCATGAGCGACTTTCCACCAAGATGATGGATGAAGTCCAGAAATTTGATGTTCAATGGCAAAAATGGATATCCTACCAACTAGACCATTATGATGATTTTGTTCCTTAAGCTATTTTCTGATCATGTAATTTTGCCTTCTCTTGTACTGAAATGTCACTTGGGCTTTGACCAGAGGTGTTCTTAGAATTTTAATATGATTAAAAGTGGTGGGGGCCCTCTGTGCCATGCCAGGTCAGGTTTGATTAGATCAGAGACTAAGTTCTAAAATGAGTAATAATGATTCTCTGAAACTGCTGTAACAAGCTGTTAATTTATCCCCATCTTATCTGCTCAAGTCTATCTGTAATGCATTGTGATGTAATCAACTGGTATTATTTTGTGATGTAATGCTGCCTGTAGAGTTGTTGAACTCATAAATTAAATAAAAAGACTAAATTTAAAAAACAAATAACTTTTGAGTGCCTAAAGATCTTTGCACCGAACCCCCAGAAGGCACATCTGAGGAACCTCCCCTTTGTACCTTACAAGTTTCATTGCAAAATCCCAAAGCATCTGGGAGTTACAGCTCTCAAAAACAGGCTGCACAGCACACATAATTCAAAAATTCTCGTGTGAACAAACATTTTCATTTGAAATTATGATCCTAGCTTTTCAACGGCTAAAACTCTTTGAACCAGAGTCCCAGAAGGTATATTTGTGGAACCTCCTCTTTGCACTCTGCGAGTTTCTGGGCAAAATTCCAAAGCACCTGGGAGTTATAGCTGTCTAAATTAGGCTACACAGCACGTATCAAATGAATATTTTCATATGAATTAAAATTTTCATTTGAATTTGTGATCATAATTTTTGAGTGCCTGAAGAGCATTGCACCAAACCCCAAGAAGGCACATCTGTGGAACCTCCCCTTGTGTCCTGCAAGTTTCATGGCAAAATACTAACACACCCGGGAGCTACAGCTGTCAGAATTAGGGTACATAGCAACTATCAAATGAAAATGTTGGTATGAACAAATATTTTTGTTTGAATTTGTGATCATAATTTTTGAGTGCCTGAAAATGTTTGCACCAAACCCCAGAAGGCACATACGTAGAAGTTCCCCTTTTTACATTGCAAGCTTCAGGGCAATATTCCAAAGCACTTGTGAGTTACATCTATCAGAAGTAGACTGCAGAGCACATATCAAATGAATATTTTCACATGAACGAAACTGTTTATTTAAAGTTTGTGGGAGGGTGGGTTGGATGAAGAGACTGAAGGCGAGACAAGTTCTTTTAAAATGTTCCATGGGACAGTGCACTTTATTACAGAAGGACTTCACACACTTGGCAATACCATAAACAGTTCAACAATGCAAATCTGGAACTTCTGCATTGCTCATACTGATTGACTAGTCAGAATGATCTTCAGCAACTGTAATAAAACTTGGCTTATAGGATTGTCAGTTCCCACTCAGCCAGTAGGCTCACAGGGACAAATCCAGTGCCTGAGGGTGGTCCTACTTGTACCTGCAGTTTTGCAGCCAATACTTTAGGAAGGCCAGTTACCCCTCTAGCTGCTCAACTCAGCTCTGGTTCAAAACATCCCAGCCTTGACTAGCACCACTACCACTGGTCAGTCTTTCTGAGACTGCTTCCAGCACCAACTACTCCCCTCTTGCATCAGCCAGTTTCACTCCTACAGAGGACTGCTCCCTCCACAGTACAGATCTTATCTGCCAGACTGTGCTCAGCCAGCTCATTTTATAGGGCTGGAGATCATGTGACCTGTCAATCATAGCTTAAATGTTAGTTAAATGTTTTCAACAATTTTAAATATGTCTGTTTCGTACAGAAAAGTAAGCAAACATGAAAAACAATATTTTAACACATATTAGCTATTAAATAATCAAAAAAATAAAGCAATAAGAAAATAAAGAAAGGAACTTCCTAGTAGGAAATCCCACCTTTCTTGTTCCCAGACTCCCTCATGCTAGAGCTCTATAAAGCCCACAGAGCTCAGCTGACCTGAGCCCATAGTAATTCACAAAATGGATGCCAGCAAACTAAAGCACATGGAGTCAGGTATTCCCCAAACAGGTAAATTTTCCTCAACATATAACAATGTGTGCAGTTTTGGCTTAAAGAAACATTTCATCTAATATCAGGAAAATTTAAATTAAAGCAACAATATAAAACAAAAGGCATTGCTAGTGCATTGTTTGGTAGCAGTTTGTAAAACATGTGTTTGGTACATTTCAAACAGCAAAAACTTTGAGATTCCTGATACTCTCATTACCTTCCATGCAAAACTAAAGGTGGTTTATAGTAGTTCTTCAGTACTTTGTTTTATATGTTATAGGGCCAACAACACAGATTCATTTTATGTATGTAACCCCTAGGTGGTGCTATCCCAAGGGCTACTACCCCTGCCTGCTTAACTACTAACAGGGTGAGGGGCCTAGGTCCAATGGCGAGTGCCTCCACCCAGAGGTCAGGGTTTACAGTAGTTAAACTAGCTTGGTCACAGCCCTCTGGGACACTGTAACCCCCCCTTTCTTCCCACTAGTGGCCTACACAATGCATCAGGGATATCTTCACAATGTACACTTACCCCCAGGACTGGCTCTGTTGACTGGACTCTGGGGACCCCTGTAAAACAAGATGACACAGTGCAAAAACCACAGTACAATACTTTAACATAAACTAATACCTCAGTCAGTGTAAATTTGCTGAAACAAACAGATCTGATTTATTTAAGGAGCTGTAACAAGGACAGGGGGACATCAGGTTAATTAGGTTAAACACATTAATAATCACAGTACTGTGCGTATATTCAGAGTCCCAAATTGTCACTTTCACTGGGTACCCAGAATGGGGGGGGGTGCTAGCCAGGATCAGTGCAGCTGGTTGGGGCCCTGTGATGGAAAAACACTGGCACAATACCCAAATTGTAATCCGGGGCCGGTTGGCTCAGTTCGTGAAGAAATGAAAAAAACAAACAATTAGATGACACACTTGCAATTCAATAAACAGATGGCAGGGAGCTACCCTGCTTTGTACTCACAAACTCAGTGCTGGGAACTGGATGGAAGGCAGATTGTCCTGGATTGCCAAGAGGAGCAGACCATGTGGACAAGGTCCTTGTGACTGAACCCCACTGCAGTTTAGAGCAAATGGATGTAGTCTGGATTAAGATGGGGTTTACTTCCAGCTTCATGCACTCAATTCACTGTACAGGGGATTTGAAACGCTATTCCCCTCAAGCACTACACACATTTACTGTATATGTAAAAGGAAAGTACTATACCAGGCAGGCTGCTTCTCTATCCCGATCGCAATTACTGCACAATACCCGGGAGAACACAGCAGATTCAGTTCCTGACAGACCAAGCGTGATTCAGCAATTTCTCTAGTCTTCTACAGGGTGAACCTGGTTTCTACTCTTCAGATCTTGATTCTCTTCACAGGTCAGATTCAGTCCGAACAGGCGCTTGCACAAGCTGCAGACTGAAACTCAGGGCCTTACATGTGCTTCCCGCATGAAACTATACACCGCAGAAGCACAGAGCTCCTTGTCTCTTCACTGCCAAAACTCATCTGATCTTTCCAGTAGACAGAGCCGGGCATTTCCTTTGAGTTCCTCCCAGTTCAGTTGGCTGGTCTGGCTGTCACTCACAATAAACTCCCCCTGTTGGTGCAAAAAGGCGCCGAAGTCCAAACTACAATTCCCAGAGGCATCTGCCATACAGTCCCATTGTGGCTGGCTCAACTTAAGAGTCCAAGTTCTGATTTGCCAGCAGCAGACTCCATTTTAAAGGTCCCCCATGCTGATTGATCCAGTTCAGCAATTCAATTCCAACATAGAGGGGAAACACACACAGAGTCCCAGCTGCAATAAAACAGGTTACATAAACTGCAGTCTCACAAATGCTGCTAACAGATTACAGGCAAACAGTTACAGCTTTCAGATGGGCTCCCTTTGCACTCTTAGCAACTGCAAAAATGGAGCGAATTGGCAGCAGCCCAGGCAGGATTCGGGCATTAGAACATACAGTCCCCCCTCCTCAATTAATTATGGTCACAAGCAAGCAGCTCTTAAAGAGACAGTACCAGAGGTTCTAAAAGCACTCACACTCGAGCAGCTTAAACGCTGAACACCTCCAGACTTGTAGCATTCAAGCAAGCTCCTGGAAGACTTCTGGGAACCCCCATTTGCAGGGGAGTTACTTGTACTTTCTTCCCCAGGTTCACTATTTTGCACATGGAAATTTAACAGGGGAATACAGCACCAAAGTACACAACATTTCTTTCACCCTAACTGTGCTAGGACAGCTCTTGTATACTTAATGCTAGCTATGTATGTATATACTGTATGTGTGTGTGTTGGGGGGGCAGAAGGAAAAGAAGAAAGAGTATTTAAGTTTCAGTGCTGGGTGATCAGTCCAGCAAAGACAAGATAGAATAGCACCATAGAAGAAAGGTGGCAGCCAAAAGGATAGGAAAGAAACAATCTGACGTGCTGTAAGACTATTCCTGCACTGAATATTTCAGGTCTCAGCAAGCTCTCATTTTTATTTGATACCTTCAATCAGACTTGTTGTGGCTGTAAGGCTTTCTTGCAGCCCCTTAGGAACTGATTCTCTATTTTCATTAATCAAAAATACAGTAGGAGGTTTTTACCCTGCTACAAAGTTGTGAACATAACTTTTGAGTGCCTGAAGATCTTTGCACCAAACCACCAGACAACACATCTGTGGAATCTCCCCTTTGTACCCTGCAAGTTTTAATGGCAGCATTCCAAAGCTCCTGGGAGTTGCAGCTGTCAGAAATGGCCTGCAAAGCACATATGAAACAAAAAGTTTTGTATGACGAAAATTTTCATTTGAATTTGTGATCATAGCTTTTTAGTGCCTAAAGATCTTTGCACCAAACCCCAGAAGGCACATCTGTGGAACCTCCTCTTTGTACCCCCCCTGCAAGTTTCAGGGCAAATTCCAAAGTACCTGGTGTCATGAACCCACTCTTGAGGGTCAAGGCCACTGGGCTCACAGTGCCCACCCCTAAGTGCAATCCATGGCAGGGAGGAGGGAAACAGGGAGACCCACCCTGTGTGCTTTCTAGAATGCTCACCAAGGTCACGATTGAACACTCACCATGAGGCTCCAGGGGAACCTTCTTTACTTCTGGGTAGGGCATAATACCAGTCTCACCTCTTGTAGCCAAATAAGAACCCTCTCTTGGTTGTTACACAAGGGAGATCCGGTGTTACAACCTCTTCAGGGTAGCATCGTAACGTTGATTTTGCTTTCCCCCACAAGGCATACAATAACGTGGTTCAAATTCCTATAGACCCTTCTTTGAGACTTTGGTATTTCCCCTATCTTTATCCAGCCTTTTCCCCTGTTACTGACCCTTGATTTGGTAGCTATGGGTGACACCCCTTTGTCAATAACAGTTTAGTCCCAGATTATTTATAACCTTCTACGGTCACACACACACACTAAAAGAAATTCTCTCAAGGCAAGTATTCTTAACAAATGTTTATTTTTTTCTAAAATAATTACTAATCATATATTTACATCTAAAAGATTTTTAACTTTGGCAAATTTGTCACAGAATAAACAGAAAATTAAAAAGTGGACCATGTCCAAATGAAAACGCCTTAAAACTGTTAGCTGAGTTCTACCTCAGATATGAAGATTTCAAAGTCCAGAGAACTGCTGGTTGGCAAAATAGTTCAGTTTTTTTGTAGCAGCTTTTGTTTCTTAGGCAGTCTCTGTGCTGGCAGTTCTACTGTGTTCAGGAGAAAGAGTCCAAGCAAAATTACTCTGAGTGTCTGTGTTTGAGCATTTAAATAGGGTTGACCAACCACAGACTGTGAATAGAGGCAGGCCCTTCCATTTCAGGCCTCCAGGTGTCACTCATACGCCTTCCCCAAAAGTCTTACCACAGGACACATATCTTTATTTCCTGGCACTTATAAAAAAAATGTCAGTTTACTTTGGGAACCTTTTCTGTCACCTCTAGTCTAAGCATTTGATTTGGTTAATCACCCTCTGCTACTGAGTAAGCTTCAATCTCTTGGTGCCTCTGGCTCTACCTTATCCTGGATCGGCAGCTATCTTGACAACTGGTCACAATCTGTCTCCTACTGCAAAGTTCTCTCATCCCCAGCCCCTATCTCCCGAGGAGTCCCACGGTGCTCTATCTTTGAGCCCTTGCTCTTTTCCCTGTTTATTAATGACATCTCTTCAGCTTCTCCTCCCTGTAGAACCATTATGTATGCTGGTGACTTAGTGCTCTATGCCATTTCTATGTCCAAGGTTGACCTCAATAATCACCTATCTTCTGCATTTCAACATCTTCAAACCCTGGCTCACCTAGAACTATCAAATCCTTAACTTATCAAAGACTCAGGCTATGCTCTTTGGGTCCTCTAGAAAGGTCCGTGCTAGGCACCCTAAACTACAGCTCCAATGTCGCGATGGGTCTGCTGTCTCGAATACCAAATCCTTCAAATACCTGGGAGTGGCCCTTGACCATATACTAGACTTCTCCTCTCACATCAATGCGGTATGTAGATCAGTCAGTTCAAAGATTGGGGCCGCCTATAGAGTGTGTCACTATCTCACACCAGCTGCAAGGATCTTGGTAGCCAGGGGTGTCCTGCTTCCTCGACTCTTACATGCCCTACCTGTACTTTCACAAGCGAATGCCAGGGTACTCCACAAATGAGAAACCACATATATAACAACATCTGCAGATTTGCTTTGTCCGCCCCACACCTTACTCATCACTGCTTGCTTTACTCTGCCTTGCACTGGCTGTCCCCCAACTCTTTTCGCTCCTATACTCTGGGGTGTTTCATTGAGTCACTGACCAGGCATCCCTGTCCTGAATCACTAGGAGGGATGCTTAACCCTGTCTTTCACTCTCACTCCCTGTGGTCCTCAACCTCTGACCAACTCTCAGTCCCGCACTGTTCAACTAAAATGGGTGAGCAAGCTTTCTCCCACTTTGCTCCCAAATTCTGGAACTCCCTTCCTCTTTATGTCAAGAGCTCCTTATCACACTCTGCCTTCAAGGAAGCACTGTTCTCTCACCTATACGCACTTGGTACATGTATCTGCTCTTCTTAAACTGTTTGTTTGTCTTTTTTGCTTTCCTCCTACCTTTGTCAATCTGTCATGCTGCTAATTATATGTACTACCTGCCTTTTTTCTTTGTTTTCCTGCATCCCTGTGTGTATGGTCTGATTCCTCTGGTAAAATGCCTATCTATCCCTGCGCGGAGAGCTGATACAACCTGTTTGATATGATTGCCCAGTTACCTTGTCCTGGCTGTACTGTTGTTTTTTGTACTCCATTTATCCCTCTGTGGATATCTGATGCAAACTGTTCTAGATCTGTCTGTTGGATTACCATGTCCTGATTGTACCCTGTACTTTGTACTCTCCCAGGTCATGCCAGAAGATAGGCAGGGATATTGCCTATTGTACAGTACTTACCCGGTAACCAAAAGCCAATAAATAAATAAGACCATTTCCCTTTTGATCTTAAAGGTTTACAACCGGGAAAATAGCTTCTCTCATCCTGGGATTTTTATATACCAATTAGCCAAGCAGGGACTTCCAACCCTTTGAAGATGTATGATGCAAACAAAGAAATGGGCACTAACTGGAAAATGAGAACAGCTGATGCACGCAAACCAATGTGAGTCAATAGTACATAAAGGGAAGGTGTGTGCATACCGTTCAAAGCTATAGAAAAACACTCCAGTGTCAGAATAGGTATACAGTTGTGCCATTTCTGTTTGTAGTGGGAGCCAAGGTGAACAAAAACCATCACAAAAGTCCCCGCTGCTTTGAATCTGTCGATTGTTCCGCAGGGGGGTGGGGCACAAGTCGATCAGACAGGCCCTTATACTGTATCTGACAGGTGTTAGTAATTATGGCCGAGCACAGTCTGACCCCATGCACCACTGCTGACCTCCATCAGAACACAGTAAGGGTAATAGTTAATAGACATTTTACATACTATGCCTTTGTACTACAGTGTGTTCAAAATTTTCCACTGTTACATCAAATTATTTAAACAAACCCCAAGAGATTACAAATAGTGCTAAAGTTAAAAATACAAACCTCATCATCAAGTGTATGAACAAAGAAATGTCATTACTATAAACAAGCTAGAATATGACATTTGCTGGAAGCTGCTATTAAAAGCTAAGGAGTTGCAAGAAAAAGGACTGATGTGTTCTACCAATGGGTTTAAGGGATTAAGTTTAATTTAAATTATTGTAAATAAGATTTCAATGAAAAGACTGAGTGGTCATACAGATATAAATATAAGGAGACATTTTCAAAGGAGATGCACCAGCACATCTCAGGAAATGCACCACAGTGTGATATTGAAAGAGCAGGGATGCACCGCACAAATCCGGATGCACTGCAATGCAACTATAATGTATGCGGCGGATCTGGAGGGGGCATTCCCATGAATGTGTCGCGCATCTCTATATTCAGCTGAAATGAGTGGTGCATGTGTGGCACATCTCCAAAGATGAGCCCTCCCAAAGAAAGGCATAAAAGGAGGTGGCCTAAGTGCAAGCCACCCCCAGGGAGCCAGTAGAACAGCAGGAGGCAAACAATGGATCGGTTAGCATTCCTCATGGTGGAGGTAATGAGGGATGTGAGGAGACAGGCAGAACAGCAATGTGGCTGTGGAAGGGCCTGTAGGCGGTATGCCCAACAGAGATGTTACCGTGCCCATGTCACCTACGAACAGCTGACTGACACAGAGATTGTGGGCTGGTACCAGCTCAACAGGGATATTGAGATAGCTCTGTGAGCTGTGCTATGATGAACTGTAGGCACCCACTAGAAGGAATCATGCCATGTTGGTGGAGACAAAGGTGACAGCAGCAATGTGCTTGCTCACCACAGGCACCTTCCAGATACCAGTGAGTGACACCGCTGGGATCATATAGTCTGCCATGTTCTGTCTCCTCACCCAGTTCCTCACCACTCTGCTGCCACATGCTTTGGAGTTCATCAGTTCCCTAGCACACAGGCAGAGTGGACAGAAACCATGCAGCAATTCCACAGGGTGGCACGCATGCCGGGCATGATAGGTGCCATTGACTGCACCCATGTGGCCATCAGGGCACCACCTGACCCAGACGGTGTACCATACATGAACCAGAAGGGCTACCATTCCATCAGCTGCCAGATGGTGTGCAATGCCACAGGATGCATCACCAATGTCTGCACCATGCACCCTGGGAGTACACATGATGCCTTCATCTGGCACCAGTTGGCATTGTGCCACTGGTTCAAGGGTGGGGACATCCCCACCAGCCACCTAGTGGGTGAGATGGGCAGGACCCCATACCCACACCACATATTCTGAGGCACAACACACAGCTGTTGGTAGTGCAGGGGGGTGGAGGAAGAGTGACAGGGTAACAGTGCAATGGCAAACAGCCATGTCGAACCATGTAACCCGGGGCCCTACCAGACCAGGACACACAGATACAGAGACAGTGGTGTGTAAGGCCACAGGGCAAGCAGGGAAGGGGTGCTGCACAGCAGGTGCATGTGACAGTGTGGGAAGCAACAGATGCCCCCAGCCACTACCATTGTCCAGGACATGGATGAGCACAGTGGCTGGACAGGACAGTGGCATGGTGCCCACTCAAGCAGGGATGGAGCCTACAGGACTGGGGAGAGGTTGGCTAGCCGTGCCTGGCCAGGCTACAAGCAGGACATAAATGTGGGGTCCCGCAATGGTGGTACAGGGGCTGTGCAGGTGGGGAGGTGTGAATGGCACCCAGGTGGACAGGCACTGGCAGCATAGACAGGCAAGGGGGGGGTGGCAGTTGTGTCAGGCCATGCGCACACTTGAGTGAAACTGACACATGTCTGTGTTCCCCCAGGTGACAGTGTGTACCCCCTCCAGCCATGACTGTTCACCCCCATATGACAGCCCAGTAGCGAGGCAGAGGAACACTACAATGAGGCACACACTGCAACATGCAACATCATCGAGCGTGTGTTTGGCATGCTGAAAATGAAGTTCAGATGCCTTGACAGATCTGGTGGTGCCCTACAATATAGCCATGAAAAGGCCTGTGGCATGTTCCTGGCCTGTTGCATGCTACACAACATGGCCTTAGACTGTGGATACTTGTCCAGGAGGAACCAACTGGGCAGCTAGTCACACACACATGGTGGGGGGGAAGGACACACACACACGCAGGTAGACAGACACTGCACAGCAGATGCAGAGTGCACTGAAGAGCGCACACAACCATGCACAGGCATCCAGTACAGTGGCACCAAGGACAGGGGGGAAACAGTGTCAATGCAGAGACTGGCATGGATCAAAGGGTATCTGCTGGCACACATGCATGGCAGACTCAGTGCTGCACTCATCATGCCCATGCCACACAGCACACCACCACTGCCCCCACACATGGCCATTTCCACACACAGACAGCAAAGGCAGGCGTAACACCTGGGCGCGCGTGTGCCACAGCACGCAGCCATGGCCACTGCCAGCATGGTGCATGGTCAGCAATAGCAGCAGGGTACTGGTGACATGCCAGCTATACTCAGTAGGAATCGACACAAACCAGTATGGCCACTGTGGCCACATGGGTGGCCATACCTTGGCAGGGTGGATGCCACAGGCAGGTCACCAGCCACAGAGGGTGAAGACTCCACCCTGGTAGGGGTTGACTCATGGGACTGTGACCAGGTGCTCATGCATGTCACAGTCCCGAAGTCCACATGGGAAGCAAGGGGTTTTGGGGATGATGTTGGCTGGGGACGACATCAGTATCAATGGGGCCACCTGACGCCATGCCCTGGGGTGCTTGTTATACTGCACGGGGTGCAGCAGGAACTTATGTGACTACGAGACACCAAGGAAGCAAAGCCCACCGCAATCACCTGTGCAAACCTGTCCAGCACAACAGTTGTGGCCACCCGCAGTTGATGTAACTCAACAAGCAGCTGCGCATGTCTCGTGGCACCATGCTCATCCATGTGCCCCATCTGCACCCACAGTCCACGTAGCTCCTCCCTGAGCACAGCCTGGCCTGCCATGGTTTCCCACAGGATCCGGGTGTGCTCGTCAAGCCTGTCAGTGGATGATGCATTGGGGGCAGGGGCTGATGGGCGGGGGGAGAGTCCTGGCCTCCTGTGCCACGTCCCTCATCTGGGAATGTCACACAGGAGGCCACTGTTTGGGCAGGGACTCTGCACAGGGCATGCATGGAGGGCCCTGGAGCAGGCTGGACATGGTCCCCAGCCAGCCACTGCAGCACCACAGCACCCTGCTGGACAGTGCAGGCAGTCCCAGGCCCCACAGCAGTGTTGCGTCCCCAGCCATCCCCAGCTGCTGCAGCGGCTGGTGGCAGGGGGACATACTGGGGAGGTGCGTGTGTGGGCACAGGAACACCCATGCTGCCTGTTGCTGCCCGTGTGTGTACCGAGCCAGTGGTAGGGTGGGTGCCGCCTGTGTGTCCCCCTATCTGTGTGACATCATCACCATCATCCTCCATGGCCGGTGCAAGCAAGGTGATGTCATCCTCCAAAAGAAGACCAAACAAAGGGTCATCATCAGCCAAATCCAGTAGGTTCAACAGCATGCATGTTGAACCACAGTCTCCAGCACAAGCCACGGCACCAGAGGATGTCGACAGCATAGCCACATCTTCTGCCAGTGCCAGGGGATGGGCACCAGATAGTGAAGCCCCCCTGAGGTGTGATGGATCTGAATGGGAGAAAAGAAAGCATGATGAGTGGCACATGGCTGAAATGCAGCAGGCCTGGAAAGGGAAGGAAGGAAGGAAGGGAAGGGAACATTGTTTAACCAGGAGTAGCACACTAAGCCAAAGCTTGTTTCCAGATGTGACCTGGGAGCACAAGGAAGTTAAGTGACTTGCTCAGGATCACACAGTATACACCTAGGACTACCACTGTGGCCTGTACAGTGCAAATGCACTGGCGGTGTGAGCCATGCATGTGTGCTGGGGTGCACACTCATGGCAGTGTGTGGCATAGGGCCACAGTGGACTGGCTGTGGCCAGGCCAATGCCCCCCCAGCCCTGCCACAGACACTGCCACCCTACTGTGGAATACCTGCCACTGTAGCCAGATGGTGTATGGCTACAGTGAATGGCCGGGTGGCACCACACATGACATGGGGGCCCCTGTGGATATGCATAGCCACCTGCACCCTGTGTTGTCGGGCCACCCCACCCTGGGTCCTGCGGCTAGCCACTGATCATGCATGACAATACACAGCGCAGCATGTGGGCCCATGACATGGCTGTGCACTGCCAGCAGCCCTGCACAGCACACTCTGGACAAGGTTCTGGCCTTTGTGTGGCATACCAGACACACCTGTTGCTGGCACATGCTGCCCCCCACAAGGGGTGACACATGCATACTCACAGTGCTATGATGGGCTGGCCTCAGTCTGGAACCCCCCCCCCCAGGACACTCTCCACAGATGCCTGGCTCATGAAGGCCACAATCAGCTCCACACCGGATGTGAGGGTGGGTGCAATGGAGGGGCCCCCCACCAGTTTGCCTCAGGGAGGCCTGTATGGCAGCCAGTTTCTCCTTGGTGGTCCGCTTGCCTCTGGTCATCCACTTCATGCACTCCTGGGGAGTGCGGTCGTACCTCCCATGGGAATTGACATACACAGCCATCTCCTCCCAGCCCTTTGACCTCTCCTGCTGAGTGCCTGTCTTGCCCATGAGCAGCAGCTCCCTTTGGAAGTAGGCCTCCACAAGGGTACGCTGCTCATCATGTGTGAAATTAGACCTCCACCTCTTCTGCTGCTCTTCCTCAGCATCAAACATCCTGTTACCTGTGGACATGTGCCATGTGGTTAGCTGCAAGTGTGGCACTGTCCACCCTCAGCAAGATGGAGCTTGCACACGGATACGCAGGTGGGGTTCACTGGGCTGTGACCCCCTTCTCTCACCCAGTCTTTCGGTACTGCACATGCATGGTGCTGCGCAATTGGTGTCAATGGAGCATCCCTATTGGACATGTGCGAGTCACACGGCAGAATGTGTAGTGGGCCTATCGCGCAACAGGCGCGGCCCAGCCACACATTCTGCAGACTTCCACAGTGAGCAATAGTACATTCTGCTACCTGAACACTGTGGAGATGGCACGTGCAACTGAGGGCTGGCCCAGGACACTAAACTGGAGCGAGGCAGAGTTGGCCAATCTAGTGGTACTTGTTGCCCCACCCGGAGGGGTAATTGTTTGGTGGGGAGGTGCTGCAGGAGGCATGGGCCCAGGTGTGGGCCCGTGTGGCAACCCAGCTGGAGAGCTGGACTGGCATCCCCAGAACTGGGGAGTAGTGTCACCACTGGTATAGGGACCTCAGGTAATGTGATCCAGAGAGGCTCCGGAGGCCACATGAAAAGGCCCGCATGGGGGTGGTGCCATGCCCAGGCACGTGTGTGCTGTGTGCATGTTTTCTTCACCTGTTCTTGGGGGTTTGTGGGAGTGTGGCAGGTGTGTGTGTCCCTGCCCACATGGTCACCATGGCCCTGGTTGCAGGGCTGTGTTATTGCTGCCATGCATGCCATGGGTTGCCCTGTGTGGACTGGTGGTCCACTGTGCTGTTGCCATGGCACTCTGCCTCCACATTGTCTGTTGCCCCTCAGCAGGGCACATGTCATGCTGTGCCATGCTGTGCTGTGTCACTGTTTGGGGATATATGTTCCAGCATGTGCTCACGGTGCTGTTCCATTGTGTTTCCCTTACAGGTTGGGAGGAGCATCAGCAGGCCAGAGCAGGGGCTGAGAGGAGGTCCGGAGTCACTGGAGGGGGCACACCAGCGTGTGGCCAATGCCATTTGGCAGGTAAGTGCACTGCATGTGCTGCCTCTGTGTTTACATGAGGTTTTTTGGGGGGGGTTGCATTGCCCACAGTGGGGCATTGCCTACTTCTTGTGCATGTCCATATGGTGGCAGTCACACACACATGGATCGTTATGTCGGCAGCGTGTGGTTGTTCCGCTGTGCCCATGGCACCTGTGTGTCCCCAGTTGCTGTGCCTGGTCCTTGCTGTGGGCCCCCTACCGGTGCTCACACGGGATCACCTCAGGGCCTGCATGATTGGTGCACACAGGTGGCAGGTTCCCACACTGTGGGGGGCATGGCCACATGTCCCTTGGCGACATCTTCGACCTGTTCACTGTCCCATTTCCCATTCGCTGTGCGGCTGTTTCCCGGCATGTTGCCAGTGTGTGCTGTGCATGGTGGGTTGATGGCCCTCTGCATGGGGCCAGCCAGCATCAGGCATGCATGTCCAACCCATTGGGGGGGGGCTGTGCCTGTATGGACTGTGGCACTGAGTACGTATTCTCTGTTTACCCACCATAGGTCGTCAGCATGCCAGTGGAGTCCAGCAGAGCAGGGGTCATGTGGTGGCGAGCGGCCAGCTGATTTCCACCCAGGATGTACTGATTGCCATTTTCCAGTGCCAGGGGACAATTTTGAGGGTGGCCTGTGAGATCCTGGCCAAATTGAGGAGGGGCAGCCAGCAGAGACAGGGCCAGGCAGCCCATCACCAGGGGCACTAGGCCTCTGGCATTGTGGACTTGTCCTTTTGTATAGAGTCCCATTTAGACCATCCCCCCCCAATTCCTCTTTGTACATAGTTCTACCCCTGCATTCCTTGTTCCCCCTCTTCCACGCCCTTGTTACAGTAAATAATTGTAAGCACCCCCCACTTTCCTGTCTAGGGGTATTTGAGATGTTAAATTTCATGGAGAAGAGGGAGTGCTGTACAGCCAAGAAAACACAGTTCAGAAATAAGACAGGAAAAACAGTACCTGTTTGTCTATGGGTGATGATGGTGATGGATGGACTCCATCGGGGTGTCCCAGACCCCCAGGGCACTGAGCTGGTATGCAGGAGGGGGTGACACAGCTCTTCACCTGCCCAGCCTTGACCACTTCACCCAGAGGCCTTTGTAGACTGTTTTCACCAGGCAGGCCTCTCGACATCTTCTTCAGTGATTCTCTGGTCTCTGCTGTGCTGGATACCACCCTAGAACACACTGGAGGCAAGGCTGTGGAGGCAACTTCTTTTAGCAGCAGCAAAACAGTTTTTTTTCAGAACACAAGAGGCAAACAGCAAAGTTGCAAAACAGGGGATCCGATTTAATGAACAGTCAACAATCACTCCATGGAGCAGTAAAAGCACTAGGTACCTCAGGACCAGGGGATCACATTAGTAGTTGAATAGTAGAAGGTAAAATGTACTTTGGACCCAGGGGTCCCAATTACATAAGATATTTAGGCGGCCAGACAGTCCAAACAGTCAGTAACTTGAGGTCGTAAAAGATCACACACACAGGCAGCATTAGACTTCTGACTCCCAGCTTTACATTGTCTTACCAGGAGCTCTGACCTTCAAGAGGTGCACAGCGCACTTACAGCCCCCCTCAATTTCTACTCCTCCTGTACAAGCTTTAAATCAGATGCTGCATCTTTGAGCTAATGGGGTTCCCTTCATAACCTGGAGCAGTCCAAGCCACAAATGACAAGGGCAGGAGCAAGACCCTTCAAACACAGTGCAGCACCCAGTCACTGATACTATTCCATTGCTCCGAGCATCCCAGGGGCATTTTCCCTGGTGACCCCATAGGTTTGGGCAAATCCCTCATGCAGTGATCCCAGTCCAGAATGGCCTCTTTTGTGGGGCTCATCTGAATTTCCACGAGAATTTAGAACACAGCCTGCCACTCTGCCTCCTTCCCCAACGACCAGCCCACAGTTCTCCTCCTGCCTCCTACGGACTCACATTTCCTGGAGCTCCTCAGCATGCAGTGGCATTCATGTCCAGGTAATCCTGGGACCAGCTTCCACCTAGGTCCAACACCATTTGGTCCTGCCTCCACCAGAATGGTGCACCCAGATCCCTTTAGCCAAAACAGGTCCAGCTACATGTTTCCAAACTAGCTCCAATCTGCATTTCTCCCAGGATAAGGCTTCCCCCCTGCCCCAGATGCCCTCCCCAATGCTTCTGAAATCCATGCGGCAGCAAGGCCACATGGCCGAGCTGGCAGATGCCTCACTCCATCCTTTCAGCACAGCAAGCTCCTGTGACCACCCAGAGGTTGAGAGGGCCCCCGAGAAGCTGCCCTCCCTCAAAGTTCAACACAGCAAGCTCCTGTGACCACCCAGCAGTCAAGAGGGCCCCCAAGAAGCTGCCCTCCCTCAAAGTTCAACACAGCAAGGTACGGAGCCGCAAATGCTTTTTGCGCTCAACGGAGGATAGGAGGTTTGAATTTTGGCACCGACAACAAGGACTGTGCCTAAACCTTTTAAAGGACTTTAAACTGTTGCCTTAAGCAAAAATCGGCACAGTAATGCTGATAGTTTTTTTCCCTGTACTATTTTTGTGTTTTCTCAATTTTTGTGCCATTTTATGAAGTACTCTACCTGCCCTCAAGTTGCACTGTTGCAGGCAGCCTATACATTGTCCTACCTGCGTTTTTTTGTGCAGATTTCTGCTGCTAGCTAGTATTGTTGCCAAATTAATTAATTTTACAGGCACACTGATTTAGTATTGTTGCACAACTAATTATTTCTATTGGGATATTGATTAGATGCAGTTGGTCTCATGTAAAGAAAACTGTAAATAATTTCTACAAGCACACTTCTTTTACTGCATTTGGAAGACTGCACTTTTCTAAGTTTTGTGTTATTTGCTCAGTGGGGACATCTGCCTTGAACAGGCCCTGTTAGATCCTTTTACTGGCCTGGGGAAATCTCTCCAGGGTTCTAGGCTCAGCGCTCAGTCCCTCCCCCTATCTAAACCAGCCTTACCTGATATTAATCTCACCTCCTGATCTTTTCTTCACAGCTTCTGTGACCACCCGGAGGTCGAGAGGTCCTCTGAGAAGCTGCCCTCCCTCAAAGTTCAACACAGCAAGGTACAGAGCCACAGGTACTATTTGCGCTCAATGGAGGATTAGCCCAGCCAACGCTATGCATCGGCTACCCCACCGCCCCAACCACCACCCCCGCTTGGCAAACTGCTACTCTTATAGGCAATGACACGTGGTGGTCTGAACCATTCAGCCCACTCTCCCATAAGCTGGTTATCAGCTCCGGCTACTAGGGTTACATAGTTGATAAGCTGTTAGCAGCCACCCTTGCAGTTCTGTCTCCAAGTGCCTCCATTATGCTTTCTACTCTTGTCTTTTTCACTCATCTGGCTCCCTTTGTGTCCCTCCTAACCTTTTCCTACCCTGCACTGCCTATCTGACAGCCTGATCCCTTTTCCACAACCAATCCCCTATTCCTGCATGCCACCTCTTCAGCAGTTCAGTCTGCTGAGGTCTATCAACTTTCCCTAGTCATAGGGCCCTTCATCCTCCCACCGTCCTTTTATGCAGGGCAAACTGTCCTATATCCACTTACCCTGGACTCCACAGCACCCCCTAAGCTGGCACCAGCCCCTACCCATAAGCTACTGTGGGTGAGGCCCATAACCAAACTATTGATTCTTCTCTTGCTTCTCTCATTCGGGAATGTCGAGCTAAACCCCGGTCCTATCTCCCCTCATGGTCAATATGCCGCCCCTCCATTACAACTCCCCAAAGGCAAGCATTTAAACTAGCAAAGGGGGGTGGCAGGCCAGCAAGGAGGGTACCTACTTGCTCACCCCCCACAGCTAGCAGTGGAACCAGTGAATCAGAGGAGTGGCTATCTCTACAAAGCAGTGTGCAAAAGATGGAGATTAGCGCCCAAGAGGTGGACTGGCAGAAAAAGGGCAAAATTCAGCAGAAGGGCAGACAGCAAGGAGAACCAGGGATAAAGGACAACCAAGAAGGGGCTGGAGTAGAACAGCGAAACAGTCTAGGGAGGTCAAATCATGGAAAGCCATGTGTGCAAATGCCAGGAGCCTTAGCAACAAGATGGAAGATCTGGAGGCTGTCATGGTGCAGTCAGACCTGGACATTGTGGCCATCACTGAAACCTGGTGTAATGATAACCACGACTGGGAGATGGCCATACCTGGCTACAACATATTCAGAAGAGACAGGGCAGGCAGAAAGGGAGGAGGAGTGGCACTGTATGTGAAAAATGACATAAGGGCCACAGAGATCCAGGAGGAACAAAATGGGGGAGAGATACTGTGGGTTAAGCTGGAAAGGAAAATGGGGCCAGCCATCCGCACAGGTGTGGTCTATAGACCACCAGCCAGGAGGAAGAAACAGATAGGGAACTGATGCTAGCCATCCAAAGAATGGCAGACAAGGGTGAGGTAGTACTGGTTGGGGACTTCAATATTCCAGATGTGGACTGGAGCATCCCAGCAGCAGCATCAACTAGGAGCAGATTTATCCTGGACTCCCTTCAGGGTGCCTTCCTCAAGCAACTGGTCATGGAACCAACTCGGTAGAAGGCAATACTGGACCTTGTGCTCACAAACAGGGACAGTGTGATGGGGCTAACAGTGGGGGAGTACCTGGGGAACAGTGACTACCAGTCATTGTGGTTTGAAATCACAGAAAGAGCAGAACCAAACCACACAAAAACACGTATCCTGGATTTTAGGGGGCAGACTTTGGGAAAATGGGAGATACTTGAAAGAGGCATTAAGGGAATGGGACAGGAATCAGGGTTGAGGAACAGTGGCAGTATTTAAAATGGGGATTACAAGAGCAACAGAATTATGCATTAAGCAGGTTAGCAAGAGGAAAAGGAAGAGGAGACCATTGTGTTTTCCAAGAGGTAGCAAAGAAAGTGAAAGCCAAAAGATTGCATTCAGGCAATACAAAAAGACACAGGCAGAAGGGATAGGGAGAAGTACCAGGAGAAGCAAAGGAGGCAGGGAGGTCAGTAAGGAAGCCAAAGCTCAGACAGAAGAACACATTGCAAAATCAGTGGGTAGAGGGGACAAAACCTTTTACAGGTACATAAGGAAAGAAAGACAAAGGGAGGATAGTGAGACTGAAGGGGAGGATGGGGCTGTGTGGAGGATGACAACAGTAAAGTTGACATATTGAACAGGTATTTCTGCTCAGTCTTTACTGAGGAAGAGGAGGGTAATGGGTCTGAAGGGAGTACAAGGGGTGAGAATGGTGCAGAAATGGACACAAGTCCCTTTACACGAGAAAGGGTCCTGAAGGAACTGGAAGTAATAAAAGTTGATAAAGCAATGGCCAGATGGGGTGCACCCCAGGGTCCTTAAAGATCTAAGAGAGGTGGTGGCTGAACCTCTGGCTATCCTGTTTAGCCGATCACTGGAAACAGGGGAGGTACCCAAAGACTGGAGGATAGCAGATGTAGTCCCCTTATACAAAAGTGGGAACAAAGAGGAAGCAGGTAACTACAGACCAGTCAGCCTCACCTCGGTAGTGGGGAAGATCATGGAAGCACTAATGAAGGAGAGATTGGTGGAACATCTGGTTGTCAATGGACTACAGGACCCAAGGCAGCATGGTTTCACCAGGGGGAGGTCATGTCAGACCAACCTCGTTGAATTTTTGACTGGGTGACTAGGAGGTGGATCAGGGGAGGGCAGTGGACATGGCCTATCTGGACTTCAGCAAGGCCTTTGACACTGTGCCACATAGAAGACTATTACACAAACTGGGGAATATGGGCGTGGGCAGGACAGTAGTGTGGTGGGTAGGTAACTGGCTGGGCGGCAGGACACAGAGGGTGGTGGTAAATGGCTGTCACTCCGCAGAGGGAAGAGTGACCAGTGGGGAACCACAGGGATCAGTGCTGGGACCAGTCCTATTCAACATCTTCATCAGTGACATTGTGCAGGACCTAGAAGGCAGAATTTCACTGTTTGCTGATGACACAAAGCTCTGTAACAGAGTAGACACACCAGAGGGTGTAGACAGAATGAGAAGGGGCCTGCAGAAACTTGAAGAATGGTCAGGGGTTTGGCAGTTGAAATTCAATGCAAAGAAGTGCAGATAATGCATATGGGGCACAAAAACCTGGCACAATATCAGTTGGGGTGAGGATATAGCATGCACCAAAGCAGGAAGGGATCTTGGGGTTATCATCTCTCATGACCTCAAGGTAGGGAAACAGTGTGACAAGGCAGCAGGTAAAGCAAATAGGATGCTGGGATGCATAGGCAGGGGCATCACCAGCAGGAAAAGGGAGGTCATAATTCCACTATACAAGACACTAGTGAGGGCCCCCCTGGAGTACAGTGTACAGTTCTGAGACCTTACCCACGTAAGGACATAGACAGGGTAGAGAAGGTTCAGAGGAGGGCAACAAAGATGGTGCATGGATTGCATCACAAGTCCTATGAGGACAGGTTGAAGGAACTGAACATGTACTCCCTGGAGGAGGAGGGAGGGAGGGATATGATAGAGACATACAAGTATCTTACAGGGAGAACAGGGTGCAGAATACACTATTTTAAGCGAAAAAGATGTTCCAGGACTAGAGGGCATGGGATGAAGTTGAGGAGGACGATTCAGAAGAAACGTGAGGAAGAATTTCTTCACAGAACGGGTGGTGGACAAGTGGAACACCCTGCCAGAGGAAGTGGTGGGGGCTGAAACAATCACAGGATTTAAGAATGCATGGGATAGACATAAAGGAATTCTGGAGGTCAGGGGTAAGAGGCAACAGACTTCTAGGAAAACATAAACTGAACTTACAAGCTCAAATGGGCAGACTGGGTGGGCCATAGGCCCTTATCTGCCGACACTGTCTATGGATCTATGTATCCATGTATCTATGTACCTTAACATGTGCAGCCTACTGCTAAAACTAACCCTGTTGCATCCTGCCGTCCTCTCCCTTCGCCCTGGATGTGCTAGTTATCTCAGAGACCTGGTTAAAACCACTCACCAAAGACACTGAAATCCATATCCCAGGTTATACTGTAATTCACCATGACTGACCTGGTAGCAAAAGAGGTGGTGGTGTTGCCATGTATATAGTGTCTGTGCTTCAGTTCACCCAAGTTGCATTATCTATGCCTTCGCAGACCATTGACTCCATAATGATAAAATGAACACACCCTCACACGACTCCCCTATTCATTGCCGGTTAGTACTGCTCCCCTGATACCTCCCTACCCACCATCATGAATCATCTGGGTGACCTAAAAACAAAAGCCCAAGGGGGCGAACTACACATCCTTGGGGACTTCAACTTAAACTGGCTCTCCAATGCAAATGCCAAACTGTGCAACCTGGTAGCCACCCTAAACCTATCACAAATTATCTCCGAACCCACCTGCCTAAACCTCAAAATGCTTAACCACTCACTCCTTGATTGGTCCCTCACTTCCCACCCACACAGGATACTTGCCTCTGGTCTCCTACCGGACACCCTAAGTGACCACCATATGATGTACATGGTAAGAAAAATTTTCAGACCAAAGGCATCCTCCCCCCGACAAACCATCACGAACAGATATTACAAATCTCTTGACCTTGCCTCCCTTCTCCATGACCTGGCAAACACTGACTGGTCAACCAACCACCAGGCCACCTCCATGGACTCCACCATAGAAGGCTTCAAATCCAGGTTCCTAGCAATATGGAACCACTATGCCCCACTCAGAAGGGCTAGAGTGAGAGGTACCCACCTCCCCTGGATAACTGCGGACATCAGTGCCAGCCTCAGAGCTAGGGATCTGGCATGGAGGTCCTACAAAACCCCCGGCTCTCCCCTAGATCACCAAGAGTACCACACACTTCGTAACGCTCGTTACTATTTCAAAACTGCATTCCACACAAATATAAGCCATCCTTCAAAATTCTGGAAGGTGGTCAAATCACTTTTCCCCACCCTCCCAGCCTCCAACACCCACCTTAAACATAGCTGGCTCCACCGTCACCGATCCACCAGCTGTGGCCTCGGCGTTCAGTACCATCTTCACCAGCTGCACCTCGTCACTACTGTCTTCTCTCCCAATGCCTCACCCCTCCTCCTGTTCCCCATCTTTGTCCACCCCTCCCCCCATCTCCTTCACTTTCTGCCATGTCACCCCAGTCGAAGTACTAAATGCCCTACAGGCCCTAAACCCATTTAAGGGCAAATGCCCCTCTGGCCTGGATACCAAAATTCTGTACTTGTTGGCTCTTGCCATTGCCTCCCCACTAGCTGCACTCTACAGCCATTCCTTCTCCCTAGCATCCATCCCATCTGAGTGGAAGCATGCCATGGTCATCCTTCTCCCAAAAGGTGGTGATCCCTCAGTTCCTGGCAACTACCATCCCATCTCCCTCTCCTGGCTAAACTCCAGGAACACCTTGTCCTCTCTCAACTCTCCTCCTTCCTCGACTCCTCTCCTTTCTTCACGCCTTACCAATCTGGCTTCAGGAAGACCCGTTCCACTGCCTCATCCCTGCTGAGGCTCACCGACTACATTCTTACTACCATGAACAAGGGCCACATCACCTCAGCAATTTATGTCGACCTGGCTAAAGTGTTCGACACTGTATCCCACTCTGTCCTCCTGACTAAGCTCTCCTATGCAGGGCTCTCTGATATGGCTATGGATTGGTTTCACTCCTATCTGGTAGGTCAGACACAGTTAGTTAGAATTAGTAACGCAATCTCTGCCCCCTCCCTAGCTTATCAGGTGTGCCACAGGGCTCAGTCCTGGACCCTCTCCTGTTTTCCATCTTCCTAAATGACCTCCCCACCGTCTGCCCACAGACAGCCATTCATATGTATGCGGATGACATGGTGCTGTTTACATCCAGACCCTCAACCACTGACGTGGTCACCAGACTCCAGCAGGACTTCAGAAACATCTAGCTCTGGTTTCACTCCAACCTGTTACACCTCAATGCCAAGAAAACTGTCTCCATGACCTTTGACACAAGGCAGAGACTTTCGAGGCTCCTCCACACCCCTACCTTCCACACCCTGGATGGGACTACTCTGGAGGACAGCTCCTCCTCCTTCAGATATCTTGGGGTCTGGCTCAACCAGCACCTGGACTTTTCTGTGCAGATCGGTGCCATCCACAAAAAACTTTACCGTAATCATGGAAGTATCCCGCTGCCAGCTTGCCACGCTATTGTACAGAAAATGATCCTGCCAGTTATTGATTACAGTGACATAGTCTACAGTGACACCCCTAAGTCCACCCTGGCCAGACTAGACTCTCTTTTCCACTCCTTCAATCGTTTTGCTCTTGGCTGCCCCTACACTACCCATCACTGTACCCTCTGTCAGTTGCTGTTTTTTCCCTCTTTACAGGACCACCACCAGATGCACTGTGCTCACCTCGCAACCAAGTTCTGGTCACAGTTGCTGCCCGCTTACCTCTCCTCAATTCTCTCTGCCTCCTTCCAGCCTATCTACTCACTCAGGAGCAATGATAACCGTCTCTTCTCCATTCCACACATGTCTACCACAGCAGGCCAGTCCGCCTTCAGATATAGGCTTCCTAATCTGTGGAACTCCCTACTTGAAGACATTCGACATGCCCCCACAACCCAGCACCTCAATGCACATCTCACTACTCACTTCTCCTCCACTTGCGACTAACCTAAACCCTGCATCCTCCAGCAACTAGTTAAGCACTGGTTTATCATACTTTATGTCACCTGTTGCTCATCTCACTCCTAATGTGCCATGTTACTCTGATTTGTGTTATACCTTGACCTGAACAGTTTTTATTGGCTAATTGTTGTTGGCTTGTTATATTTTTATATGTATAATTTTGTTGTACCTGCATACCAGCTATATCTATTGTACTCTCCCCTCTTCCCCAGGACACATCTGAAATCAAGCAGTACTCTGCTCAGCATGCCTTCCTGGTAAAACTCTTCAATAAATAAATAAGTAAAACCTCCTCCTCGGCACTCTCCTCAGGACTGAGCCCTTCTTCTCCTCCTCTACACTCCCTTTTATGGGATACACTCGTTTGGTGCCTGAAACTGTGGTCCAATCAGGGACTGAATTCCACAGGCACCAAACATGCTGCCCATTCTGGTGCTCTGCGGGACTTGTAGTCTTGATTTCAATGTTTTAACTGGTGCCCCACGGTGCCAGCCAGCACCGAAACTACTCCCAATAAAAGGAGCTACTGCTCCTTTAAATTTACTCGGCAGTGGTCAAGAACGCATAGCGCTTGGAACCACCATTTTAAAAAATAAAATATATATTTATTTATTCTGAGCAGTCCCAGTCTGATCTACTCCCAAAATCGGGCCGGGACCATATCCCACACCTGAAGGAGCAGACAACCATCCTACCACTCGTTCCGACCCTGCGTTGGCTGAGACAGCAGGAAATAATGGAAGCAGCAACAAGCTGCACTGCACGGGGGGGGGTCATAAGGCATGACTCCCACCACAGCCACAGGAGCCAGCACCGTGAGGGGAATATCGGAGCCACGGGGGTTCCACATCAGGTAAGCCCACTTTAGGGGGCTTACACAGTGTTTTATTGACTACTGTATTTTTTTTTTTTACTTTGTATTTTTGCTACTTCCCTGCCTTCCACGCTCCTCCCCATCGGGAGATCCCTGACCTCTGCCCTTGCTCCTTCCTGCCTGGATCTCCCGGTGGACTCCCTCATGTAGCCTTGGCTTCCCCCCCAGGTGGGGATGAGGTGGAGGCCTACACCCCGACATATACATTTTGTCCGGAGTCACCGTTGAGGCAAGCATGGGGCATCTAGGATCTGGGCTGGCACTCCGACTTCCTGGAGCGTGATGGCCAATTTTTCCTTTTTCCGTTGGCATGACTTGCGTCCTGACATCAAGGCCGAGCTCTGCCGAACTCAGTCATGCCCTCCCTGCTAATGCTGGTGCTTGCTGCACCTCGGGACTCTGCCTGAGGGCAGTCAAGCGCCCAGCCACATCCCCTCTCCCTCCCTGGAGAAGGCGAGCAGTCCTCGGATGCTCAAGCCTTCTCCCCCCAGCTGGCCCTCCAACTCCCAGGCTCATTCCCAAACCCGGGTCGTCGGCATCACAAACGCTAGCGCTACCGGGCCAGCCTTCTGACTGCTGTTTTTATTGTTATTCTTATTGGTTGTTTTGTTGTTATTCTTGTTGGTTGTTTTGTTGTTATTCTTGTTGGTTGTTATTAAATATTTTTGCTGCTAACAACCTGTGTCTGTGGTCATCACTGAACTGTTGTTACATTCACCTATTGTGTTACATGGTTGGCATAATGCCCCTTGCTTACCAATGCCCATTTGTGTCTATGCCTTGTCACAACCATATGCCCTGTCCACCTTGTTTTATCCCCACTGTGTTTGTCATGCTGTCTTCTGTGCCACCTCTGGGGTATCCATCAGTGCTGCTCACATTATCACTTGCACACAGCCCCTGTTTTGGTACTATGCACATCTTTGCTCTTTCCCTGGTCCCCCTTCTGCTGCGCTGCGCTGCGCTGCGCTACGCTGTCAGCAGTTCTGTGTACCTGTGGGTATGTGCAACCAGTGCAGCCTACAGCCACCAGCCTGTGTGCCATTCTGCCTCTGGACCACTGTGCCTGTGCTGTGGCTACCATGACCACCCTGCTTGGTTCCTCTGCACTGTTGTCACAGTGCATGGCTGGGCCATATTGTCCGTTGGGCCTCTGGTGCAGGGGTGCTCCATCCCTGCCCTCCTGTGTGCCATGTCCATTGTGCCTTTGTCCCCTGGGTTGGTGGTTTATGTGTGGTGACTCACACTGTGTCTATGGGGGCTGGGGCTGTGTCCATTGTGCCTTTCTCTACCCCTTTTGTCTTGGGATGCTTCCCTCCCTGTTTTGGCTGTTCTGCCTCACTCATTTCCCTTTTCATGTCCTTCCCTGTTACTCCACTGTCCCATGCCAGGTTGCTTCTTTTCCTATATTCAGTCCTGCCCAGATGCGTTTATGCATTTTTAGATGCGTAGTGCATTTCAGGATGCGCTATGGCCCTGCTTTGGTGTATTCAGCCCGAGACACTGGCGCATCTCACCACGCATCTTTGAATATTGCAATATTTTGCAACAGCGCATCTCAGATGCGTGGAGCAAGCACTTGCGCCCTTTCCAGGCACACTTTTGAAAATGGGGGCCATAAAGTCCAAGTTTTAGACTTTTTCAAAAAAGAAAGAGAGAGATTTAATTAATAATCTTAAATCAAGGTTTCCAAGTGAAGGTTGTTCAAGCAACCTTGTATCGCAGAATCCAGTTTCAAAAGTTGGAAATACAAAGTCCAACTGTTGTTATGGCATAGCTCCAGTAATCCTGTTGTGTAATTTATTGCCTCAATCTGGTTAGTCTACTGCATGCAGTTACCAGCATACAGTAGACTAACCAGTTTGGGCACCTTAGACCCATACAGCATTCATTACTGAAGCTATACCATAACAGCAGTTGGACTTTTGTATTTCCAACTTTTGAAACTGGATTCTGCAATACAAGGTTGCTTGAACAACCTTCACTTGGCAACCCTGATTTAAGATTATTAATTAAATATTTCTCTTTTTTGAAAAAGTCTAAAACATATCTATAAGACCACTCAGTCTTTTACTGAAATCTTATTTAAAATAATTTAAACTTAATCCAGTTTAAACCCATTGGTAGAATAAATCAGTCCTTTTTCTTGCAATTCCCTAGCGTTTAATAGCAGCTTCCAGCAAATGTCATAGTCTAGCCTGTTTATAGTAATAAAATTTCTTTGTTCATACACTTGATGGTGCAGTTTGTATTCTTAACTTTAGTACTGTTTGTAATCACTTGGGATTTGTTTAAATAATTTGATGTAACAGTGGAAAATTTTGAACACACTGTAGTACAAAGGCATAGTTTGTAAAATGTCTATATACTATTACCCTTACTGTGTACTGATGGAGGTCAGCGGTGGAGCAAGGGGTCAGAATGTGCTGGGCCATAATTACTAACACCTATCAGATGTGATATAAAGGCCCATCTGATCCACTTGTCCCCAACCCCCCTGAGGAAGAATCAGTAGATTTGAAGCGACTGGAACATTTGCGATGGTTTTTGTTCAGCTTGACTCCCACTAAAAATAACAAGCATTTGTCAATGCCGAATGTTGCTTGCTTCTATGTGCTGTTCAGGTATTTGGAAGTCATTGGAGTACAAATATTGAAAATTTGAGAACTTACGAGCGCGCGTAGGAACTGCACAACGCACGCTCGTAAAACAGTCATTGTTAGGAAATTTTTCACGAAATGTTCAACATAGCCATTTTAAGACCTCTGGTCATGAACAGTGTCAGTGTGATTTTGTTAATGTGTCCCATACATTGAGTTTGTACACCGACTGCGCATTGTGCGCTACATGAGCGGAAACACGTTTTGGCAGGATGTGAAAATGACAGCTGTACTGCTCATAAGGAGGTGTGGAAATGGCAATGTTGAAAAATCTGGAGTGGAAATATTGAAATTTAAATCTACTTAGCCGCAAGCGTGGAACTGGGCAACGCACAGCCGTAAAACAGTCATTTTTAGGAATTCTTTCACCAAATTTTCAACATTGCCATTTTAAGATCTCTGCTCATGTACAGTGACACTGTGATTTTCTTAATGTGTCCCAGACACTGAGTTCGCACACCGACTGTGCCATTGTGCGCTATATGGGCAGAAACATGTTTTGAGCAGGATGTGAAAAATGACAGCTGTACTGCTCATGAGGAGGTGTGGTAAAATGGCAATGTTGAAAATCTGGAGTGAAAATATTGAAAATTTAGAACTTGCAGCCTCACGTGGAACTTCTGCTAGCGTCGCTTCGATAAAACAGTCATTTTGAGAATTTTCACATTTGTACACATAGCCATTTTAAGAATCTGCTCCTGAACAGTGTCACTGTGATTTTCTTAATTTGTCCTGTACTTGATTTCGCACACCGACTGCACCATTCTGCGCCAAGGGCAGAAACACATTTGGGTGAGATGTGAAAATGACAGCTATACTACTCATAAGAAGGTGTGGTAAAATGGCAATGTTGAAAATCTGGAGTGAAAATATTGAAATTTCACTAACTTACAAACCTCGTGAGAACTGCGTACGACGCCAGAAAACAGTCTATTTTTGAATTTTTGGACCAATTTTCAACATGGGGTTTTAGGACTTCTCATGAATGATGTCACTGTCATGGCAGTATCGAGTCCAAGGGTGATTTCACAGTCACTGCGCGAAATCACCCTTCAGGCCTGAATAACGCCATGACAGTTTCATCATTCATGAGAAGGGATCCTAAAAACCCCATGTTGAAGATTTGGTGCAAAAATTCCCAAAAATGCCTGAGATATGCACTAAAGTTGAACCCCTCCTATCTAGCCCATTATACAGCTTACTGGCATTTCCTCAGTTCGCGGTCGGCTTTGAAGAGTGCAGACGTGTTCCCCGTCCACCGAAGATTGTCGCTCCGGAGTCCGGAGGTAAGTATGGGGTGGGGGGTGGGGAGGCTGGGTGCGCAGTGGGTGGGTGCGGGTTGTGGGAGGGGGTCTGGAGACGTCTGTCAGGGACCATTTTTGTTTTACAGGTTAAAACAAAAAAGACGCGTGGAGATTGCTTGCCACGCTGGGGTGGGCCTCGTGCGCGGCACAAGGATGGGGTTGTTCAGCCAACGGGGATTGACATTCTGTTGGCTAAAGAACTGATTGCCATGCTGGGGTGGGCTCCCAGCGTGGCACCAGCTATGGGGACGACAGCAGCTCAGCCGGCGGGATTGGGCACCTGTCGGCTACACAGGACGTGCGGGTGCGCGCGCTGCATGTGGGGAGCTACGCTATCGGTGTTCACTGAAGCGTAGCTCCCCCTTTCAACTGTATGCCACTGCATTTTGGAGCGTGTCATAGACAGCTCCAAAATGCATTGGCTTACAGGGGCCGCGCCTGCCAGCTCACTGACTGAATTAGAGGAGGAGGTGACACACCTCCGAAATCTCCGATGATGGCACTATGTTTCTTGCACATGCATGCAAGCAACATAAAAATGGCACAACTTTATACCTCTTCTGACATTGGAGTGTTTTTCTACAGCTTTGAATGGTATGTGCACACACTTTCCTTTTATGTACCTTTGAAGATGTACTTGTCAGTTCCTGTCAGTGGGCTGTTCTTAGACGTGGAATAAACATAATTTTCCCTAGGAGGCTGTACTTTTCAGTTTCCTGATTAAATTAGGAATGTCACACAAATTAGAAGACCTTCTTTCATTTCCTGGGGTTTTTCAGTAACCCTGTGCACTCTTTGTTTAAAAAAAAACAAAACATGGCATTCCTTTGTGGCATTTTATCATACCCAAAATCACATAAGAAAACCAATATATAACAGAGATATTTGTAAAATAATGACTAGCAGTGCTAGCTCGCAACATCCCTTCCTTCTAGACTGAATTTGTGGGAACACGCTCCCTACTGCATGGTAAGGTTTCCACAAATTCTGTTATTGTTCTAACTGGTGAGACAGGCCGTCTGCATTGGCATTCGCCAACCCTGCCCTGTGCATAATGGTCATGTTGTAGGCCTGTAGGGCAATACTTCACCTCAAAGGATGACCATTTGTCTTACCCATCTGATTTAACCTCATCAAGGGGCTGCGATCAGTTTGTACCTCAGAGCGTCTCCCATAAAGGTACGGCTCTAATTTCTTCAGAGCCCAAACCAGTGCAAGGCATTCCTTTTCAACTCTAGAATATGCCTGCTGCCATGAAAGCAACTTCTTACTAAGGTACACTATTGGGTGATCCTTTCCCTGATTAGATGTCTGGCTGAGGACTGCTCCAATTCCCACATCCGAGGTATCTGTCGGGACTGTGAAGTGCTTAGAGTAATCTGGACTGGCCAACACAGGGCACTGCACAGTGCCTTCTTTAATCGTGTGAAGGCCTGTTCATAGTCTGATGCCCAGTCTACCCTTTTGGGTTTCCTCTTCTTTAGCAGGCCAGATAGAGGAGCTGCCAGGGTACTGTAATTTGGTACACACTTTCAGTAGTACCCTGCGGTCTCTAAGAATCTCCTAACCTGCTACTGGGTTTCTGTCATAGGACACACCTGTATTGCCTCAATCTTGGCTTGATTAAGGTGAAGCTGCCCCCATCCCACAACATGACCTAGGTATGCCACCTCAACCATAGCCACCTGGCACTTTATATTGAGCCCCGCCCTCTGTATCCTGCCCAACACTTCCTTCAGGTGGGACAGGTGTTCCTTCCAGCTGGTACTGAAGATGGCAATATCATCCAGGTATGCCACTGCATACTCTTCAGTACCATGTAACACCTGATCAACCTTTGGAAGGTGGCAGGGGCATTCTTCATTCCAAAAGGCATTACCCGGTACTCGAATAATCCTGTTGAAGGGTGATCTCTCCCTAGCTTTGGCAGTTAACTCCACCTGCCAATACCCTTATGTTAAGTCAGTGGTGGTAAGGTATGCTGCCCCTTCCAACTTGTCCAATAGTTTGTCCTTCTGTGACATTGGGTGGGCGTCCAACTTCATGACTGTGTTGAGTCCATGATAGTCCACACAGAAGTGAGTAGAGCCATCCATCTTGGGAACAAGGGCTATGGGTGAGGCCAAGGGACTATGGGATTTCTGGATTACCCCTAAATCCAGCATTTCCTCCACCTCCATCCTAATGTCCTTTAGGATGGTCTCAGATACCCGGTAGGCTATCCGTTGAATGGGTGCTTGTGTCCCTGTATCTACATTGTGTGTTGCTAAGGGGGTACATCTCAGATTGGCTGTAAACAGAGGGGAAAGTCCTCTAACCCCCCCTCACTTCCTGGGTCTGTTCCGGGATCAACTGGGGCAACAACTTGATTGTCTCTACAGAGGACTTCTGCTCACATTCCTCTAGCAAGTCCAGGAGGGGTTCGTCCTCGTCTGATCCCTCACCAGGACTGCACACTGCAAATACCATGTCAGCCCTATTGGCATATGGCTTCATCATGTTGACATGGTACATCCTATGATTATGTGTCCTGTCAGCCAGTTCTACAAGGTAGTTAATGTTATTTACCTGTTGGACTACCTTGTATGGTCCCGCCCACTCGGCCTGCAGCTTGTCCTTCTGGACTGGGATTAGGACCATTACATACTGACCTGCAATGTAAGTGCAAGCTCTGGCTCCACGATTGTACCAGACTTTTTGTTTCTGTTGGGCAGCTGAAAGGTTGCTTTGGGCCACCCATATAAGCTCCTTTAGCTTCTCCCTAAACCTTAGGACATACTCAACTATGGGAGTTCCCTGGGTGGCGTGCCTGCCTTCCCAGTCCTCCCGGTTCAAGTTTAGGGGCCCAAGCTCCCTATGTCCATATAAGAGTTCAAAGGGGGAGAACCCTGTTGACTCATGGGGCACCTCCCTGTATGCGAACAGCAGGTGGGGAAGATATTTCTCCCAGTCCCTCCAATGCTGTTCAGCAAACGCTTGGGACATCGATTTTAGGGTACCGTTAAATCTTTCCTCAAGTCCATTGGCTTGTGGGTGATAAGGTGTCATGCTCCTCTGCACCACCCCACACTTCTCCCACAAACACATCATCAGGACTGACATGAATGTACCCCCTTGATTAGTGATAACCTCCTGCAGAAACCCGACATGGGAGGAAATCCCTAGCAAGGCATCTGCCACTTTGTCTGTCCTAAGTGAGGAAATGGTGACTGCCTCTGCGTATCTGATGGTGTAATTGGCCACCTTCAGGATAAACTTCTTCCCGGAGGAGCTTGAGATCCCACAATACTCATTCCTACCCTCTGGAATGGCTCCTCCACAATGGGCAAGGGGATTAGGGCAGCTCTGGATTTATTACCCGCCTTCCCTATTTGTTGGCACCGGTGACAAGACCAGCAATATTCCTTCAACTGCTAGGAGAAGTTGGGCCAGTAGAAATTCTGGGCTAATCACTGCATGGTGCTCATGATGCCAGATATGGGGATATCATGAGCGACCTTGAGCAACCGCTCATAGTATTCCTGGGGAACAACAAGCTGCCTGCCCATCACCCCTCCCTCTGTCCTCACACCCTGCATATACAGCAGTCCACTGTCCCAATATACCCTATGTCTTATGTCACCTTCCTGTGTCCCATCAGATTCTGCTCAAACCCTTAGCCTCTCCAAACTAGGGTCAGTTCTCTGAGGAGCTGCAAAATCTTCATTTTCCCAAGGCATGGGACATTTCCCCTTCAGTTCCTAAACTGGGGTCCATAGCTCTAGCGTCCGGGCATTCAGGGTCACTGTGCTCCCTAACCCTCTGACTATTTTGTTACCCCTCCCTCCTTGGAGTAATCTTCTGTAGCTGTCTTGTGAATGGCTACCTGGGGAAGTCCTACCTCCCTTTCCCTACTCTCCATGTCAGGAGACACAGGCTGGGGAACCAGCCATCCATTTTTTTCCACATGGACTTCAATGGCGTTCCAGGAACTATAATCAGCCTTGGCCGTCTGGCTGTGGGTAACCGCACACGCCACCCCCTTTTGGAGATTATTCCCTATAATCACATCCTGGGCTAGGTTGTCTGCCACAGCTACTTTTTGCACTGTCTCTCCTGTCTCATTCCAGTCCAAGAGAACGCTAGCAAGTGGCAGAGTTTTTCCTACCTAGAGAATTCCTTCACAGATACAAATTTCTTAGGAGTAAGCTGTTCAGGCCCAAGCAAATCCCCTTTTTCTAATGTAAGGGACACCCCGTGTCCCTTAACCCAGAGATCTGCACCCCATTTTCAGTGACTGGGTGCATGTGCTCCCTCATGTTTACAGGCATGCTTTCAAGGATACACAAACAACCCAACTCTGTTCAAGCACCACTTTGGCCACTCTGCCTTTTTAGGACATTGTTTAGCAAGGTGCCCCTGACTGTTTACAAAACCAACAGTCATCATTTCTTTTATTTGAGAAATCCCTCTTTAGTAACTTGGGGCTTCCCCCCTTTCTGCTGTGAGGGTTTTAGCTGCCCTGAAGGTGAGCTTTTCCCTTTCGGCCCTGCCAAACCCGCTCCACTTTCTTTCAGAGCAGGCCTGCTCCTGGCATAGCGGTCCAAGAGCTCAGCAGCTTGTTGTGCTGTTTTTGGATCTCAGTCTTCTAACCAGGTTTTCAACTCTGCTGGACAAGCCCAAAAGAACTGCTCTAGCAACATAACCTCCTCAATTTTTTCCACAGAATTTACTTCTACTCCCTCCCACCATTTCAAAAATTGACAGTACTTTGTGGCGAGTACCTCTAGCTCATATCAGGTCTTCTGCAGAGCTTATGGAACTTAACCCTGTATGCCTCAGGCATTAACTCATGCTTTTTAAGCAAAACAGTTTTAAGTTTCTCATAATTGCAACTGTCCTGATTGTCCATTTGGCCAGCACCTCACACCATTTACCAGTAAGTAGCGGGGAGAGCTGAAAGCTCCAGGACTTCCTGGATATTTTTGCCTGAATAAAAATCTTTTCAAACAAATTCAAAACTGCATCCATATCCTTCCCCTCTTTAAATTCAGCTATTAATTTGGAATGTAACTTATACCCCAGCCCTGGAAGTTCAGGTTTAACCCTGACACTTACCTCATTTGGTGCTGGTCATTGGATTCTTAGCTTCTCCAGTTCAAACTCCCTCTGGCATTGTTTTTCTCTTTCCTTGGCCTCTCTCTGAAGCTGTTTTTCTTTTTCCTGCATCTCCAGTTCAAATGTCCTCTGTTCTCTTTCTTGCTGGTGCCATTTATCCTCGGCCCCTCTCTCTCTCTCTCCCCTCTCTCTCTCTCTCTCTGAAGCTGTGCTTCAAACTTTCTCTGCTCAAATCCCAGCTTCAATTTCCTCAATTCTAGCTGCAGCTTTGATCTCTTCTGGCTCCAGCTCTGTGGTGACCTTCCCCTGCTGCTGTGGCCCTGGGTTCCCTCTGGTCTCACTGTCCTCCTCCCTGGGACTAGACTCTGCAATGGACCTTGGCACCCCCAGCCCAGGCTCTGGTCTTTTCCAGTCACTGGCAGTGACTCAAGGTCCTAGGCAACTGCTGGCTCATTGCCTGCCACAAGAGCCTCCATGATGTTCTTCTTGGTTAGACCCTCGTACTGGACCCCTCTGTCCTGACACAACTGCCTTAGGTAGTCTGCAGTGTATGCATTATAGTTGGAAGCCATCTTCTTCCCTAACTATTACACACTAGCTTATACAGAAAAAAAAGAAAACAGGTAGGGAACTTTATACTGTGACCAAATTATTTTTTTCCAATCTCTGCCTTGATTGTGTGTGGTTTGTTTTCAGTTTATCAGTCTGATACACTGGCCTCGAATACAGCTGTTATGCATGTGTCACCAATATTTCTTGAATCTCACTGCTACCAGATCTTTCAAATCCCACCACTGTGCACCAGGTCTGTCATGAACCCACTCCTGAGGGTCAAGGCCACTGGGCTCGGCTTCCGGTGATGTCACGGAGCTAGCAGTAAGTGAGTGAAACGAGCTCCCCACCCCATCTGCTCGGGAAGACAAAGTACACCCACGATACTGAGATAAAAATATTAAAAATGGCAACTACAAGTCGTACTAAGGACAAACCTGGTCAGGACAATCCGAAATCTAAGCTAAACCCACAGGATGAGAGGAGATCGCATTTACCCTCTAGAAGGCCAAGCCGCAGCCCTTCACCTTCTAGTATGGCCGACATGGAGGAAGAGACTGAGCACCTATCTCGCTCGCGTTTTGAGCAGTTAATTAAGGAAATTAGAGAAATGAGAGCTGAAACAAAGCTGGAATTCAGGAACCTGGATCAAAAGCTGTCTGGACTAGAGCAGCGAGTGGAGGGGGCGGAGAAGCGGATTGCACAGACTGAAGTTGGCGTATTTCAAAATGGGAAGATCCTGCAGGCCCTAATTATCCAGACAGAGAAACTACAGGAGAAATGCATTGACCTGGAGAGTCGATCGCGTAGGGAGAACATTAGATTGTATGGCCTCCCTGAAGATTCGGAAACGGGACTTATGCATGAGTTTCTTTCCGACCTTTTGGCAGATGTCTTACAGTTGCCCACCAGATACCAAATGAATATTGAGAGAGCACACAGGGCCCTTCAACCCAAACCTACAGAGGAAGGTGCTAGACCTCGCTCCATCATTATTAAATTTAACAGCTATAAGATAAAGGAGGACATTCTAATTAGGGCTTGGAGACTGAAGGAGGTCACATACTTAAACCATAGACTATACTTTGACCATGACTATCTGCAGGAAATTCAAAGACAACGCTCTCAATACTCAGATATAATTAAGCTCCTAAAAGTCAAGGGGCTTCGCGTTCACATGCCCTTTCCTGCAAAATTAAGGGTTTTTTGGCCTGAAGGTGTTAAAACATACAACTCTCCTGAAGAAGCCAGAGGAGCACTTATCGAAAAAGGCCTGATGGATTCACAAGTTTCCTGTGATAAAAACTTGACTTCCCAGAAGGCACTGGAGGGTCCCCTCGACTGGGCAATCTCCCTGGGTAAAAGGAAAAGAGGACGCAGTAAAGAGATGTCATCACTTGCGCCCCTCCTTGCGATAAAAATCTTGCTTCAGAAGCTTCAAAATAGTCGAGACGGCTTGCAGAATGACTCACGGGACTGAGCAGAATTGTTGATCACTTGGAAGGTGATGGTATGGTGCCAGTAAGATAGAAAACAAGACGAAACAAGAACCATACTTAAGGTGTACAGTTACGCCCACATCTTATATAAAGAACTGGAATTGAATAAAGGGCCGACTCAAAGTGAATTTAAGAGACATTACTCATGAAGGTGTATTGTGTGCTCTTTAAGTTTTTGTTTCTCCTGGGCATGCTTTTGACCACATGTACAAACTTATGACTCGGTTCTGACCCCCTTTTCTTTCCCTAAGAACAGATGGGTAATTCCTGAACTGAAATTTATGTTGGGCCCTTACATATCGTTATCGGGCCTTTACAATTACTTAGTACTTAAGCTTAAACAGTACTGTGGACTTGTTTATTTTGTTATAGATGGTAGGATAAAGAAGTAAATCATTGTGTCTTCTTGGGGCGGGGGAATGAATAACTCTCTTAAAGGGTTCGTATTGGTTCTGCCATCGGTTAAGTGACGTCACGTATACACATCCTTGTGTATATAGGAGCCTGGTAACACCTATTTACAATCCTCCAGGCTCGCGAGGAATACCACATTTGGTGTGGTAAGGAGTATTTCTGTCCCAGTAGAGGGAGACTACTGGCATTAGAAACCCCTGTGCATTAAGGGGTTTCCACATTTGGAAGTACAGTACAAGTTAAAATTAATTTTAAGTAACTAAAACTGGTTCCACATCTATGGTTTTGATGTGGCTTTGTTCACTACAGTTTATGTTTATAAGTGATTATAGGGACTTTGTTATGGCTGATGTGAGGGGTTGGGGGAGGGTGGAATGCAGGGAAATAAGTATTGTAAGGGGAGCTATGCAAGGTATCGCCCAATTCCAATGGAAAATGGATAAGCCCGAATTAATAACATTGTTGTTCAATGTAAATGGTCTAACGCATCCGATCAAGAGAAGTAGAATAATGTCCTTCTTGCGGAAATCGCAATCAACATTTATAATGCTCCAGGAGAAGCATTTGAACCAAATCGAGCATGATAAACCTAAGAAATTTGGCTACCAGTTAGCTTTATCTGCATCATATAAGAAGGGCAGGCGGCGGGGTACCGTTATCTTGGTCCCTAACAAATACCCTTTTGAGGTGCTGGATACCATTAAAGATAAAGAGAGCTGCTTTGTGGGGTTAAAGGGCAAGTATAATGGTACTGTTGTCTCCCTGGTTTCGGTGTATGCTCCTCCAGGTTCAGACTTTTCTTTTTATAGAGAGTTTTTCCTCAAAATATCTGAGTGGGCGGAAGGTCATCTAATTATAGGAGGGGACTTAAATTTACGATTCAGTGCACATAAGGACACATCTGGTGGAGTGGTTCGACAAGAGAGAGGGACAGCCAATAAGGTAGTGAAACTAATTGGGGAGCTTGGTCTCACGGATGTTTGGAGGCAGATGCATAAAGGCAGCAGACAGTATACTTTTTTTTCTGCAGCACACCAAACATACTCACGTCTAGATTATTTTTTAATGCCTAGAGACTCTATGTCCCTGTGTACTGATTCTTGGCTAGGTGACATAGTAGTATCAGACCACGCCCCAATTTATATGAAACTCAAGTTTGGTCCTACTAGACGTAATACCTTTTGGAGACTGAACCTCTCCCTGCTGCACAATGAGGAAACTAGGGAGACAATATAAAAAGTAATAGAACAAGCGGTTAGGGAAAATAAAGATCCAGAAATATCCCCAGGGATTTTATGGGACACGGTAAAAACTTTAGTGAGGGGTAAATTCATAGAGATTTCCTCCAGAAATAAAAAGTTGAGGGATGCGAAAAAGGCTCATTTACAAAACCAAATAACCACCTTGGAGTATCAACAGCAGCAACAACAACTAAGCAGGGAAAAGGGAAAGTTGTTGAAAAAGCTGAAGAGGGAGCTTATAGAAAAACTCGATTATCAAGTGGAACAAAAATTGATATATTTAAGGCAAAGGTATTAAGAAGGGGGCCCGAGGGCATTAAGATTCTTATCCAGTAGGCTTAGGCAGTGGAAGGCCAAAGCATGTATACCAAAAATCTTAGACCCAAAAGATAAGACATGGAAATTTGATGCGGAAGGAATAACTGAATCGTTCAAATATTTCTACCACGTACTGTACGGTGAAGGCGCGAACCCGACTCCTGAGGCTATTAAAGGATATTCGACCTCTCTCCAATTACCCAAAATAACCAATCAACAACAAAAGACTTGCATTTCACCTTTCTCAGTGGGGAAGATACAAGCAGAGATATCCCGTTTGAAAGCAGGAAAATGTCCTGGCACAGAAGGCCACCCAAACGAGTTTTATAAGACATTTAGAGAGGCCATTATGCCCTTGCTAAGGGAAACATGTAACTCGTTATGGGGGGAGGAAGATAGATGTGCTGCATCCTGTGCTCAGGCTATAATTTCGGTGCTGCCGAAGCCAGCCAGGGACCCTACTTTATGTTCCTCTTATAGACCAATCTCCATATTAAATACTGATTATAAAATAATAACAGGGGCAATGGCCAGAAGGCTAGAAAGTTTACTACCAGAATTAATCAATTTAGACCAAACAGGTTTTGTACCAGGAAGGCAAACTTTAGATAACATAAGGAGGTCTGTGAATATAATTGAACATCTGCAAAAATCAAGAATTCCAGCTTACCTGATGAGTCTGGATGCGTAAAAAGGCTTTGATCAAGTATCATGGTCTTTCTTATGGGGCACCCTGGCTGGCTTCGGTTTCCCGGCACCTTTTTTGAATTTTATATCCAAGTTATATGCCCACCCCTTAGCATACATCAGAGCGAATGGTCACATATCTGGTTCTTTTAAACTTGAGAGGGGAACCCGACAGGGATGCCCCCTTTCCCCTTTACTTTTCGCCTTATACATAGAGCCTCTAGCACAGAGTATTCAGATGGATAATAAGATTGAGGGGGTAAATATAGGAAACACTACCCACAAAATAGCTCTCTATGTGGACGATGTCCTCTTGTATCTGATGAACTCTACTGAATCCTTGCCTAAGGTTTTCAAACAAATTGAGTTTTTTTTGGCCCTATCAGGCTATACTCTCAGTTGGTCAAAGACGGAGGTATTAGCGTTGTCTGCTGTTATACCAGAAGATATTAAATCTAAGTATCCTATGAAGTGGGATTGTGAGACTATTAAATATTTGGGAGTTATGATAGGTAAATCCCCATCTACACTATATGTTGACAATTTTCCCACTCTGATTAAGCAACTGCGAGCAGACTTCCAGAAATGGAACTGTATACCCTTTCCATTTTACTCAAGGTTACAAATAGTCAAAACAAACATATTGCCGAGATTTTTATACTTATTTCAAGCAGTCCCAAGTATAATCCCACAAAAGGAAATTAATAGTTGGCAAAGGTGGGCCATGTCCTTCATATGGGGAAATATGTACCCTAGAATAGCCAAAAAAACACTGTTTCTACCGAAACAGGAAGGAGGTAGAGCTTGTCCATCATTGGTGGATTACTGGATTGCAGTCCAGATGAAAACAGCATTGTTATGGGCACACCAGAATTATAGGGCTGATTGGCAACAGTTAAAGCTGCAACAGGTAGGCAGAACACAATTATGCTCCAGGTTATTTGACCCACACGATAGAATTTATGAGTTAGCGGAGTCCCTGACTTAGGTCAGGGTGACCCCGTTTGGATGGTTTCAGGGTATCAGGCAGGGCCATACAGTCAGGGATATGTGGAGATATACCTGGTGGTCTGCAGATAGGAATTTTACCCCAGCTAAGTTTTCAAACTGGTATAAAAAGCAGGAAGAGAGAGGTGTATGTGCTGTGTGGCAGTTACTTCATGGCATGACAATCTTACCTTTCGAAAGAGCCCAGGCCCTATACAATTGGACAAAAAGGGACCTCTTACATTATTATCAATTAAGAAATTATATAAATGATAAACTTCAGAAGAGTCTTCAATATGAGGACCGGAGACCCTACCCCAGAGTATTTGAATCAATCTGGAGTTCAGCACATGGTAAGGGAGCAATAACAATGCTCTATTGGAATTCAATAGCAGACAGAACACATAGCACATACTCTCTACAGAAGAGATGGGAACAAGAGTTGGGAGTTCGACTTAATCAAACACAATGGTGCCAGGTCTTTAGAAGCAGCTGGCGTACCACATCTTCCCCGATGTGGCAAAAATTTGCCTGGAAGATTAAAGTACGATACTTCCTGACCCCAAGTAGACAGGTACGAATGGGCATGAGATCTAATGCTGAATGCTGGAGAGGATGTGGTTGTGTAGAGGCTGACATGGCACATATTTTTTGGACATGTCCACTGCTTCAGATATACTGGCAGGCGGTAATGCACCATCTCAGTAAACTTTTTATCTCAAATATCAATATAAGTTCAGAAAATATTATTCTGGGACTATGTCCTTTGGAAATTAAAGGTAAAGAAGAGTGATACTTATGGGCTGTGTTGAATATTGCCACTTAGAAAGCAATTACAAAAAAGTGGTTACAGCAATCTCCACCGGGGCTTACTGACTGGCTCCAGATAGTTTATCAAATTCAAGTAATGGAGAGAATTACCTTTGCTGTTAATCACAGTATAACTTTATACAATAACAGATGGACTTGTTGGGACTTATATAAAGATTCTGTGGAATAAATAAATTAACTGTGCCCCCCCCCCGTTTTTTACCTTTCCTTGTCTCCTCTTTATCAGATATCAGCCAAAATAAGTTGTTATATGTCCCCCATAATTAGTTTTATAAAGTTTCAGAGTTGTATATATGTAAGTTGTCTTTAAATGCATGTAAGAAGAATTTATTCAGACTTGAAATGAACAATAATGGAATGTATTTTATTTTCTATAAACAAAGAAATAAGGCATTTCATTTATAATTAATGTAACACAGTAATTAAGGTGTAATGTGATAACGAAATGTTTTAAATAAACAAAGTATAAAAAAAAGGCCACTGGGCTTATAGTGCCCACCCCTAAGTGCAATCCATGACAGGGAGAGGGGGAACGTGGAGACCCACCCCGTGTGCTTCCTAGAATGCTCACCGAGGTCATGATTGAACACTCACCATGAGGTTCTAGGGAAACCCTCTTTACTTCTGGGTAGGGTATAATAATACAAGTCTTGAGTCTTGTAGCCAAATAAGAACCCTCTCTTGGTTAGTACACAAGGGAGGAGATCCGGCATTACAACCTCCTCGGGGTAGTATTGTAACACTGATTTTGTCTTCTCCCACAAGGCATACAATAACCTGGTTCAAATTCTTATAGACCCTTCTTTAAGACTTTCATATTTCCCCTATCTTTATCCAGCCTTTTCTCCTGTTACTGACCCTTGATTTGGTAGCTATGGATGACACCACTTTATCAATAACAGTTTGGTTCCAGATTATTTATAACCTTCTACAGTCACACACACTATAAGAAATTCTCTAAAGGCAAGTTTTCTTAACAAAACAATTTTTTTTTCTAAAATAATTACTAATCATACATTTACAAGTAAAAGATATTTAACTCTGGCAAATTTGTCACAGAATAAACAGAAAAGTAAAAAGTGAACTATGTACAAAAGAAAACGCTTTAAAACTGTTAGCTGAGTTCTACCTTAGATGTGAAGATTTCAAAGTCCAGAGAATCACTGGTTGGCAAAATACTTCAGTCTTTCTATAGCAGCCTTTGGTTCTTAGGCAGTCCCTGTGCTGGCAGTCGTTCTATTGTGTTCAGGAGAGAGTCCAAGCAAAATGACTCTAAGTGTCTGTGTTTGAGTGTTTAAATAGGGTTGACCAACCACAGACTGTGAATAGATGCTGGCCCTTCCATTTCAGGCCACCGGGTGTCACTCCTGCACCTTCCCCAAAAGTCTTGCCGCAGGACACGTACCTTCACTTCCTGGCACTTATAAAAAAAAAATGTCAGTGTACTTTGGGAACCTTTTCCGTCACCTCTTGTCTAAGACCATTTCCTGAGATACGCCATCTTTCCTTGCAAGTTGCTCTGTGTTCTGTGGAAGTGCATTTTTTTTAAGTAGAATCGGAGTCTCTTTGTTGAATAACACAAGCTGTTAAAAGCTAAGTAGGCACTTGGATTTTGATTTCGACCAAAAAAGCCACAGATAGTTTCTATTTGCATAAGCCACATGAGCACGGAGAACTGATTTCATTTCAGCAGTTGAAAACACCAAACACTAAATGCTAAAACACCCTCATAGTAGTGTATGCTGCGAGAATCAAGTCTGCATCTTGCACCCTATTTAGACCTTATTTGATTAAAGATGCTTCTATACTCCCTAGATTGTGCCTTGTACTCGGATGAGCCATTTGCACACCATCAGAGGTTCCTTGGTCTTTTCCTTGGCTCTCCTGCAAAAAGTCTCAATTGGAAGTTCTCTGGAGCATGAAGTGGAAAATCTTTCTGCTTGTGTGGATTGTGTATTTGGACTATGTTTTTCAGACTGTGTCTTGGGGTCCAGAATGCAGACTAATGGCCTATAAGGCCTTGATCTAGGTCCAGTACTTCAAGCTCTAAACTTGTTGGTTTTTAAGCCTCTAAGACCTCAACATTGCATCAGTTCATACTGTCCTGAGAGGATTCTGGGGACTTGATCACTAAAAGATCTGTGATACCAGAGATATATACATTGATTTTGAACTAGATTAGAATATTCTCTGTTTTGTAAAATCCTGTGATATCTTGGACTTAGTGGTTGATTGTTTTTGCTTATCAGAATTTTTTATTTGACCCTTGACAGGGTATTAACATGAATTAAAAAGAATTGTATCCCTATTTTGTTTAAAAATCAGAGGGGTAAGCCTAGCTTACCCAAGATGCCGGGAAAACAAGTAACAGGTATAAAAAAACTGTAAAAAAAAAATACCAAGGGAAATTTAAAAGAAAATACTAAAAGAAAATTAAATAAATCAAAAAATATGGAACATATAACAAGGATTTCAGACGATGATCGAAGCCAGATCCAGGAAGGTCTCCTTTTTTTTCTCCCTTTCCCTCTTCTTATAATCAGAAATTGAAGTAGGTTAAGATTACAGATTACTTTAGTAGAAAGGATAGCTTCCCTTTAAGTTTATCGACTCCCAGAACTAATACCTATAAAGGACAAACATCACACATTATTTCTGATACACAGAACTCAGAATGCTCAGCAGCCTCTAGTAACAAGTGTATTACAGGTGGTAACAATGCAAGTGTTCAGTTTATTGGTGAAGATAACTTATCTATAATAGCTGGTGACTGGGATACTTTAGTTTGTCACCCTAGTAGTCTGGTCAGTATAAATATGAAGGGGTCATCTACTGACTACCCTGAGGCAGATTTTTCTGCTGACTCATACCCTGAAATGGCCTCTGATTCAGCAAATAAGAGCCTTCAGTACACGCCCTTTTCATCCCCCCGTATTGAAAAATACGGAATATTTGAAAGGGGACTTATTTCCTGTGATACAGAAATTGAGCCGGACAATAGAAGGGTTGAAAAGGTTGGATCACACCCTAGCAGACTGTCCTGGACACCCAAGTATAAGGATGCCAGGGCTGATCGTTAGGGTGAGCACTTCACAATCACAGATTCTAAGAGGAGGAACAGAAAATTATGATAAAGAACATTTTACAAACAAGGGAGATTTTATTTCTTGCACAAATCCCTCCAAACATATGGTGGAGATAGCCAAAAAACCTTATTATGCAAACATAATGATTTTGGAGAACATTGTAGTGCTCCAAGAGCAGTTATCTTCTTTGACAACTAATGTTTTTGGAAATAAAATCATGTTAGATCAGGTACTCAAAGGGACCGTCCAGGAAAAACAGGGAAAATCAGATATAAGTATTCAGACCAAATCAATAGAGGACATTTCTTATGAAAATAAATTTGTCCAAGTGAACTTGCCGGCTCCTTTCATTAAGGAAAAGAATGCAGACAAAAAAAAATGAAAGGGAATCAACAAAACCAGGGAAAGGGACAGGAAATCTACAAAATATAAACAAGAGGAAAAATAAATGTGGCAAGGCAAAAATGGGAATGGGAACAATGAGTAAAAATAAGCAACTAAAGGTCTCAAAAAAATCGAGGAAGGAAAAAATAATGAAGTACTTCTACAGAAAGAGTCTAATTATGACATACAGGAAGTATTAATTATGTCAAATGAGGATGTTGTTGATTTTAATTCTGAAGTACTGCCACTGGCCGGGAGGGAGGTCACTGCCCCAGGCCTTGACCCCGAGTCCACTTTTCTCCATCCTGGAGATAATATACCTGCAATGGGTTTTCTTTCATTTAACAGCTTGTTCAAAGAGGTGGGACAGAGAAAGGAGTATTTTTTGAAACTTATGGTATAAAGCAGATCCCTGATGAGACAGATGATATTCTCACAAGTCACATGAAATACCTGGTGGGCATCAACTAAGATTAAAGGGATTTTCGAGTCTCACGACTCTTAAATCCAAAGATTAATGACTGTGTCATGATCTATACAAACTCATCTGTGCTTGCAGCAGAAATATGGTCTAAAGGAAATCTGATACAATCAAAGGGAATCTTGATAAGTGAACCTCAATTGATTCAAGTCCACTGCCTGTTGAAATAAGTAGAACATACACAAATCTTGTCAAGAGACAGGGCCCAATTATATAATCCCACTTAAAAATAATTAATACCTATGAAAACAATCAAAACAGAGCAAAATGATAAGACAATTTCGATCTTTGGTTGGAATGTAAGGGGAGAGAGATCGAAAAATTATTGGAAGAGAACTTATCTATTTCTTGGCCCGTTCATTTAACATGGAATTAACTTTACAATCCATCTCAAACATCAAGTTATGGAGAGATGAGATCGAAACTTGTCAAACAGACTTTTACCTCAGTGAGATCAGCACGAGTTATTCTGGACAAGGCAGTGCTACTGGATAACTTAGGTATTCTGGTGACTACTCCCAGGGAATTTTGAAGGGAAAGTGTAGTGAGTTCCAGAAATGATAATCTGAAGGTGGAAATCCCCAGGCTGGAACAAGCCTGACATTCAATACAACATGTACAAGCAGGACAAGAGCTTAAAATATCCTGGACTATAGAAGGGCTTACATTAAAACTTGCTGTCAGTGATACATGTTCCTTTCTAGAGTCCTTTGATATATTATGCTTTCAGGAAATATGGAGTATGACACCAGGAAATAATATAATTCCTGGCTGTTTTACAGTTGGAATACCGGCTGATAAAAGTAAGAAATTAGGCAGGCCCAAGGCAGGGCTGTCTATTTTCATCAAAACCTCCCTAGATTTTGTGGTAACAGAATTAAAGACTGAGGGGGATCAAATATTGACAGTTAAACTTTGTAAACATCCTTTTACATTGTTGGTCTGTAATGTTTACATTCCTCCAAAGACTAAGAGTAGGGAAGGCCCCTGGAGTCAATTTGAAAAAGACATAAATCTTATTTTAGAGCAAAGCGGACATTTCTCGGTTCTTATCGTGGGTGATTTTAATGCTTGAGTAGGTTTAAAAGATTAGAGGATGATGTTTATACTGATTTATTGGTGAATGCAGTAGAAATTAATCCAGGTTTGGTGCTGCAAAGAAAATTAGAGGACAAAAAGTTAAATAAAAGGGGCAGACATGTGAATACTTACTTTGGAGAGCAAAATGTTATCCTTATAAATGGTAGAACCAAAAAAGATAGTATGGGAAGTTTCACATTTATGGGTCCTAAAGGATATTCTACAATAGATCTATTATGGACTAATATGGAAGGGGCAAAGATACTCTTGGATATGGAGATCTTGGATCGGCCTGAATCAGCACATCTTCCTGTTTGTGCAAAATTTATCCCTGATCTCCCTAGTCTGAAAAATAATGACATTCCATCTTCCTTGGAAATTATTAATTTCAAGAGAATTAAATGGCATAATTTTTCCATCCATACTTTCAATGAGGTATTTTTATATGGCCCCCCAGCTGAACTAAGAAATGAAATACTTTCAAATGATAACTTAAATAGTATTTCAGAAAACTGAGATAGGTTAATAAATTACATAAAACCCCTCTGTAAAACAGCCTCCACTAAGGAGTTTAAGCCTCATACATGGTTTAATAACAACTGTAGAAGAGCCAAAACTGCACTTATTCAAAAAATAAGAGAAGTAAGGGAGAACAAAAATGAATACAAAATAAAAGAACTAAATCAGGCCAGGAAAGAATACAATAAATTCTTGGAACAAGAAAGAAATAAATACTATAGATCACAATGGGATAAGTTGCGGAAAGCAATACTGGAGAAAGACACAAAGACCTTTTGGAGGCTGGTGAGCGGTGGTTACAGTCAATATCATAATAAAATTCATGCTCATATTACACCTACAACATGGGAAGAGTATTTTGAAACTCTATATTTTTCAGAAAAAGAAAGACTGGAGACAATAAATTATAATTTGGTCTTAAGTGAAATTTCATCTGTTTCTCTTAGTGTGAGTGAAGGTGAGATTTGTCAGGCGATATCATCATTGAAATTGAATAAAGCACCAGGGCCTGATAGCATAATTGGGTAAATATACAAAGCATTCATACAGTGGTGGGCACCAATATTGAAAACATATTATAATGCAATATTGCAAGGACAAGGTATCCCGCTGAGTTGGCTTGGCAGCATTGTTTATCCAATCCTGAAAAAGGGAGACCCTTCAAATCCAAAGATGTACAGACCAATTAGTCTGATAGATATTTCACAGAAAATATTTTGTAAAATCTTATGAAATAAAATACAGGACTGGATAGACAAAAATGTGATTCTTAGCGATATTCAAAATGGATTTTGGACAAGAAGATCCACGGTACAACATTGCTATGTCCTGAGACATCTAGTATGGAAATATATGACAGTGAAACACATAGATACATAGATACATAAACAGTGTCGGCAGATAAGGGCCTATGGCCCACCCAGTCTGCCCATTTGAGCTTGTAAGTTCAGTTTGTTTTCCTAGAAGTCTGTTGCCCCTTACCCCTGACCTCTAGAATTCCTTTATGTCTATCCCAAGCATTCTTAAATCCCGTGATTGTTTCAGCCCCCACCACTTCCTCTGGCAGGGTGTTCCACTTGTCCACCACCCGTTCTGTGAAGAAATTCTTTCTCATGTTTCCTCTGAATCGTCCTCCCTCCAACTTCATCCCATGCCCTCTAGTCCTGGAACATCTTTTTCGCTTAAAAATAGTGTTTTCCTGCACCCTGTTCCTCCCTGTAAGATACCTGTATGTCTCTATCATATCCCCTCTCTCCCTCCTCTCCTCCAGGGAGTTCATGTTCAGTTCCTTCAACCTGTCTTCATAGGACTTGTGATGCAATCCATGCACCATCTTTGTTGCCCTCCTCGAACCTTCTCTACCCTGTCTATGTCCTTACGTATGTATGGTCTCCAGAACTGTACACTGTACTCCAGGTGGGGCCTCACTAGTGTCTTGTATAGCGGAATTATGACCTCCCTTTTCCTGCTGGTGATGCCCTGCCTATACATCCCAGCATCCTATTTGCTTTACCTGCTGCCTTGTCACACTGTTTCTACCTTGAGGTCATCAGAGAGATGACAACCCCAAGATCCCTTCCTGCTTGGTGCATGCTATATCCTCACCCCAACTGATATATTGTGCCAGGGTTTTTGTGCCCCATATGCATTATCTTGCACTTCTTTGCATTGAATTTCAACTGCCAAACCCCTGACCATTCTTCAAGTTTCTGCAGGTCGCTTCTCATTCTGTCTACATCCTCTGGTGTGTCTACTCTGTTACAGAGCGTTGTGTCATCAGCGAACAGTGAAATTCTGCCTTCTAGGTCCTGCGCAATGTCACTGATGAAGATGTTGAATAGGACTGGTCCCAGCACTGATCCCTGTGGTACCCCACTCGTCACTCTTCCCTCTGTGGAGTGACAGCCATTTACCACCACCCTCTGTGTCCTGCCACCCAGCCAGTTACCTACCCACCACACTACTGTCCTGCCCACACCCATATTCCCCAGTTTGTGTAATAGTCTTCTATGTGGCAAAGTGTCAAAGGCCTTGCTGAAGTCCAGATAGGCCATGTCCACTGCCCTCCCCTGATCCACCTCCCTAGTCACCCAGTCAAAAAAAACACAGCAAATTAAATTGCTGCTTTGTGAACTTAATCGCAGCTTTTGATAAAATAAGCAGAAATTTACTTTGGGACAAACTAAAACATCTGAATGTGGATAGCTCTCTATTAAATGCAATAATTAGATTGCATACAGATACCTGGATGCAGGTACAATATAATCAATGGGGGTCTTTGACATCCCTCATTAAAACAAATTTAGGTGTCAGACAAGGCTGCATACTTGCTCCAACCCTATTTTTTTTTCATATAATGCTTTCTTCTGCCTGCTGCGTCACACTACCAGCTTGGGGCATCCAGCCGCTGGCTCCGCCCACCCGGAGAACTGAGTAGCTCAAACTGCACCCAGGAGGATCTGGGACGGCCATCTTGCCATCCCGCTGGAGGGCTCCCCCTCTGCCTCAGCCAGCCAGGACAGCCCCGGACCCTCCCCGACAAGACTCCACCAAAGTCCTCCTGGTGGCTTGGAGTGCAGCCATCAAGCTGCACAGTTGCACCCAGCCATTTGCCTCTGATTGGTCCCCTGGAATGCGGACGTGCAATGACATCCGGGCACAGCGTGCTGACATCCGCCGCATTCCCCCTCCAGTATCGCCAGAACTAGTAGTGCCCCCGAGCATCCCCAGGGGCCGCTACAGTGCAGACAAGATTCCCCCAACCCACCCCAGGACTGGGAGAGCTGTCTACGGATGCTCAATCCCAGTCCTCCCCTGCCGACCCCCGACGGCCCGGGCTCATTCCCAAACTCGGGTCGCCGGCGTGGCACGAGGTGTGGCATCCAGCGCCTCAACCCTCAGCATCACAGGGCTGGCCCTCCAACCCTATTTAATTTATATATAAATTCTATATTGCAAGATCTGGAAAATTTAGATTTTCACTCACCTAAAATAGGCAAAAAAATGGTGTCATTATTAGCTTATGCAGATGATATTGTCCTGTTTTCAACTTCTCTGTTAGGCCTCCAGAGAAAGTTGGATAGATTCTCCATGTTATGTAACAAAGATGGCTTGCTAATTAATGAAAATAAAACTAAAGTCGTGGTTTTTGGAAATAGATCTAAGAACCTACCTAAGGCTTTCATATGGAAAGCTAGAATAAACACAGTTAAAACATATGACTATCTCGGTGTATGCTTTTCTCAAACCACAACCTGGAAGGAACACAGTGATTTTTGTCACATCTAAAACTAAAATTGCAGCCACTGCTTTTAAACAATTTTAACTCAAAGTTGAGAAAAGCATCTATACAGGGAATCTTGAATGTAATAAATACAAAAATTAACGAAAGTATTATTTATGCCTCAGAAATATGGGGAAGCTATAAGTTAGATGATATTGAACAAGTAATTAATAAGCTCTACATTACATTTTCATGGTCCCTCAATCTGTGCCAAAAGAAATTTTACACCTTGAACTGGGACAGCTTTCCTTGGAAGCACTAATCCTGGAAAAAAATATTTTTATTTTTATTAAAGACATTGCAGCTGTCTGAACAGAGAATTCCAAGATGGTGTCTAGAAGAAGAGATTTATTATACCTTGATGAGTTTTACAGCACCTAGTATTCAACTTATTAGGAATGAACTATATCCAAGAGGGCCAGGACAAGTGATGACAGATATATATCATAAACCATTTGAAGAAATGATGTCCTTGGTTAAGCTTAGAGTCAGAGACATAGCTAAAGCCAAGGTCATGGAGAGGATAGCCACCTTAAGAAACTACAGACGGTATAAAATAATAAAGCAGAAAAATGGATTGGATTCTTATTTATTTAGATTAACTAATCTCCAATCTAGACACCTAACAACTAGATACAAAATGGAACTATATAAGGCAAATTACATTTATTTCAGGCAAGGAAGAGGAAATGTAGATTCCGCTTTTTGCTCTTGTGGGACTCAAACGGAGGATGATTTGAAACATGCATTACTGCTGTGCCCCTTCTATACTCCATTTAGGAGAAAGTGGTTAGGGGAAATTCTGGCTGGCACTGACCTCCCCTCCCGACCAGCTGGTATCCTTTTTCTTCAATAATACAAACACGTTTATACTGGAGAAATTAGTTAAATTGTTATCTGTGTTACATCTGTGAAGATTGTAAACTGTAGAATTGCACATTCATGACTGATATTTATATTGTATTTATGGATACTGTTTATTACATGATGTTATTACACATATAACATTTTAGATTTTGTAAAAGCTTATGCTGAACAATAAAAACGAATCTGAATCTGAAGACCATTTCTCTTTTGATCTTAAAGGTTTACGACCGGGAAAATAGAGTCTCTCATCCTGGGCTTCTATTATATCAATTAGCTAAGCCGGGACCTCCAACCCTTTGAAGATGTACTTGTCAGTTCCTGTCAGTAGACTGTTCTTAGCCATGGAATAAACATAATTTCCCTAGGAGTCTGTACTTTTCAGCTTCCTGATTAAATTAGGAATGTCACACATTTGGCAAGACCTTCTCTCATTTCCTGGGGTTTTTCAGTAACCCTGTGCATTCCTTTGTGGCATTCTACCATACCAAAAATCACATAAGAAAACCAGCATATAACAGAGAGATCTGTAAAATAATGACTGGCAGTGGCTAGCTCACCACACTTGGGAGTTACAGCTTTCAGAAATAGGCTTTCTTCTGATGAAAAAAAAGATCTTTTTTCATCACTCGTGATATGAAAAAAGAATATTTTTTCATATTAACGCAATATGAAAAAATGTATAATCTTTAAAAAAAACACATTCCAAGGGCATTTTTTGAGCAGTTAACTGCAGAATTCAGTTATGGGTGTCCGAATAAGCAAGCTACATGTGTTGGGTGCTTTGCTGAATCCCACTTTTGTGGTTTTCAAATTTGAATTTTTAGGGAAAAACAGAAAACAAGATGGCTGCCGAATGAAAAAGGATGTTCCCCTCATGAAAAAGGATGACATCATCATGAAAAAAAGCTCTGTTTTTGTTTCGTACAGCTATTTTGAGATGCTTACTGAGCATGCTCAGAATCAATTTTTGAAAATATTAAAATTAAATAACTTTGGAACAGATTAATATTTTTTCACCAAATCCTCAAAAGGCACATCTGTGTGCCAGCCTCTTTCTACCCTGAAAATTTCAGACCACAATTTCAAACCATCTGTGCACTACAGGTGTTAGATGAAAACTCATTAAAACCGATGGGAAAACACTTAAGAAAATTTACTTTTTTTCACTATCCAGTACTTAGAAACTGCACATCCAACTGGAACTAAACTTGGTACATCCAGAGATCCACCCTACAAGACCTCGCATGCAACATTTCGTGCAAATCTGTTGAAAGGTTGCAAAGTTATTTAAGTACACAAATTGGGGGTTAACATAGAACTACCAGTACAACCCTAACTATAGGGGCACGGCCACACCCCTATAAAAAAAGACAAAACACTTCGGCAGGATTCACAAAAGAGATGCACCCAGTGCAAGTCAGATGCACTGAGCACAGACAGAGCGATTCACAGAGGCATGCGCACTGGGATGCACCGAGTGCATCCCCTCTGTGAATCGCCCAGACACAGGACAGCACAACTGGAGATGCGCCAGCGCGCAACAGGAGATGCACCAGGGCATCCCAGATGCCTTGAGTCACACAAGGGAGCATGTCAGAGCAAGTGGAGCAAGCCAGCAGGGCAATAGGGAACAACCATGACGCTGGAACAACGAAACCCACAGACACAGGTGCTGATAGCAACATGTTTATAAAACAGTAAAACCACATGTAAAACTGTACAGCAGAAACACTAGAACAACAAGGAAACAGAGGCCATAAACAGACACAGGAAACAGAGCAAGGCCCCAAGAAGAGGCAGGGGGACACTAGCACCGCCGTGGCCTACTACGCCACGCCCGTGCACGGTGACATAAGGGCAATCACCAAACAACAGTCTGCAGGGCAACTGTCAGGCACTGAACAGTCCTGGAAATAGGGCACAGGGCTGCCTGGATGGCCACATGGATCTGCCTCTCCACATCAGGCTGGGCACCTCCCCCTGCCACAGCATGTTATCCCTGGAGACCTACAGCAGCGACAGAGAGAATACACTGAGGGCCTGAACGTAGACAACACCCCCACCCAGCAGTATCCCACAGCAGCAGACCACAGCAACAGCAGAATGCACCACCTACCTGACCCTGCAAGGGCACCAGGCCTGGCCCCTCCACCTCCACCTCTGCGACTCAGCAATGGCCACAGCCTTCCGCCTTACCTCTGGGTCTGCAAAACACAACAGACAGAGAGCACCATGAGACAAACAGCAGTGCCAGTAACACATAGCAACACCGACATGCACGGGGGGGCAGGGACAGTCAAACAGCACCACTGCACAGGATGCACTGCCACAGTGCCACCCCCCTGGCATGAGCGCATGCAGTACACAGTGACCTGCACACAACTATAGCCCTGCCCATAGACCCCCCCAGGCAGGTACAGCCACTGCCATGTGTGCAGGATGACAGTGACCCCAGCGGGTGTCCCATCAGGGCCACAACACACACACCCAGCATGTACAACAAAAGGAGCCAGGTGAGCGACACCTACGTGGCATTGGCAGTACACCCTGGTGTGCACGGTGATGCAGCAGCCCCAGTCTCTCCAGGTCCCACCTCTGGAGGTCGCCAAAACGATGCCTGCACTGCTCCCCAGTGCTTGGTAGCCCAGTGTGCTGTACCAGCTTCCTGGCACTAGAGGTCCACACTTCTGCCCTGGGCACATGGAGGTCCTCCTACCCAAACAGCTGCCCACCACTGGCATAACAAGTGCCACCAGATGCAGCAGCTCCACCTGGGACCAGTTCATGGCCTTAGGGGATTGTCTACCTGCTCTAGGCATTTCCCCACTGACAGTAACTGTCACCCAGCACAATGCAGTGAAGCACGATTGAGGGCCCGATATGTGCCACGTGAAACACAGAGCCACATGCAGTACAACGCGCACAGTGCGTGAAGCGTGATAGGTCACATGAAGCACGGCATGCGCAATGCCAACCGCTAAGGCATGATGAGGTCACGGCTAGGTCGTGCATGCGTGATGCACGTGCATCTGCCATGTTGTGCATGGCACATGCTACGGCCACCTACGGCGCACAACATGTGATCCATGGCCACTATGACCACCTAGTACAGTACAGCACATTCTGTGCACATGGGTGTATGGAGTGCAATACAGGACACAATGCAATGGCAAGCATCCCTGCAGTGGTGCATCATGGAAGGAGTGTAGTGGCGCATATCGGAAGATGTGCCATTGCACACAGTGACCACGCATGTGCAACAGATGTGCCGTAATGTCAGAGGTGCATCACGGAGATGCTCCTTGTAAAGTGAGATGAGCTGGGGGCAATTCTGCAATTCACAGACAATGCACCCTAAACCACCTCATTCCACATGCATGGGCATCTCAGCTGATTAGCATATCATTACCAGAGGCCCAGGCCTCATTTGCATGCCCTGAGCCATAAATGCTCTCAAAGCTGCAGGCTGACAACAGATGACTGAGAGGAAACAGAGACTTGAAGGTGAGTACACAGCTATATTGACGTGGTCTACTGAACACACTGGGGGAATGCACAGGTGCATGCAAGCCTCTGAACGTCCATGGACACCACATGGGGAACAGTGCCTCCCAACATGCACAGAATGTGGATCGAATGCCCATAATGTTGAACACTGAATCTGTGCAGTACACAGGATGCACAGGACTCTGGTAGACAGGTCGCTGCCATGTCCAGACCACCTGTCACAGTACCATGGTGCACACCTGGCAGCATATGGGATAGGGCACTGCTGTACACAGGTATGGTTTGCAGTGGGACTTAGCCATGCACCATGGCAGCCGGTGGTCCTGCGACCCACAACGGAGGTACTGTGCCCTGTATAGTGGTACTGTGGAGAGGTATATGTGACTGGATGTTACTGGCCATGTGTGGTGGGTGCAGCAATGCGCTACTGGTCTGTCTGAGGCACACGGCGGCACCTGTGCAGGCAACACGACAGTGTCACCATGCCACACTCACTGCGGCCAGATGCCCCATGGGTGTGGTCCACCGGGCTGTGCCCCCCGGCACAGCACAGGTGGGACCCTGGTTTGGGCGTGGCAACACTGTGGCCACACACACACTGCTGAAGCACCAGGACAGCACCTCAGCTGTGGACCCTGTGGACGAGCAAGGCAGGTGCACTGTTCCAATGGTCCCTGTACCTTACACCATACCAGGTCACCCACATGCAGACCACCTGTTGCAGGGCTCCAGGTGGGGTTGACGGACTGAGGTGGGCAGGTGGAAACATGTGGATCCACAGGCATGCCTAACACCCAGATGCTTCCCCCACAGTAGCCATAATGTCAGAAGATGCGAGCGCCGCCACAAGGCGGTGACCGAACTTTACGCATGATGAGGAGAGGGCGCTCATTGAGGCATGCCATCTATGCCTGGCTGTCCTTACCAGCAGTGGAGGCAGCTGGACTGCGCAGGCAGCGGGCTGGGAGGAGATGGCCCAGCAGGTGAACGCTGTGGCACCGTATAACTGCATGGTCACAGAGTGCAGAAAGCACTGGAATGACTGCGCAGAAGGGCCAAGGAGAAGGTGGCCAACATCCAGGCCTCCCTGCAGTGGACAGATGGTGGGCCGAGCATGGCCGAACAGCTGAGCCCTACTGAGGCCCTCCTGGCTGCCAGTGTGTCCCAGACAGCCGTGCAGGGCATCCCCAGTGGTGGGTTCCAGACTGGTGGCAGCCCTTCACAGCATTGTGAGTAGCCATGTGACCTGGACATGGCCGCCACCCATGTGCCAAGGCCGCCTCCCCTGCCTCTGTACTCCCAGGCAGAGCGACATAGGGCCGGTCGCCCCTGGTGAGCCATGACATGGCGACATCGGTCACAGCTCCAGTGCAGGCATGCCCTGCGGACCCCTCGGCCGGCGCTGGCAGGACAGCCGGCAGGTATATCACATGGCTGGGGAGCCTGTCTGGGTTATCTGACGATGACTAGGATGACACAGTGGACATTGCTGATGCCCTCCTTGTGCTCACCAGTGGCATGCAGGGGGGGTCTCGGTGCCACCGCAGTCAGTATCGCCACCACCAGTGCAGGCATGGACGATGGAGGTGCACCCATCACAGGGATGCCTGTGCACGTGGCCCAGTTGCCACTGACTGCCACCCTGTGCATGGTGAGGCTGCAGACATGACACAGCTGCCCACGGCCATGAGTGCTGTGCCCCCTGCACCACTGTCATGTGCAGTGCCGGCGACATCAGTGGCATCCAGGCTGAGTGCCACAGTGCACACACCAGCCCCTTTGGCCTGGGAGGACACCACCCATGGACATACAGTGGCATTGCCCAACCAAGCCCAGCCCATGTCCCAGCCTGCCAGAGTGCATCCACTGCCAGTGGATGCACCAGGACAGGCTATGCCATCCCCTGCATGTCAACAACGCCACTGTGAAGCATCACCCGACAATGATATGGGGGCCTACCTTTTCCTCCTGCGGGCGACTGTGGAGGGGCAAGAGGCCCTTCGTGCAGTGTTCCATAGCCACAGGACTGTGATGGTCCAGGAGCATGAGTCCATGGCTGCGTGGCATGCACAGATACTGGCAGAGACATGCATCATGCAGGTGGACATGACCGCAGCTCTGGAGCAGATTGCAGCTGCTGCGGAGATGGTGGCTACCACCGCGACACACCGTGGACATTGTGCGTCCAGTCAGATGCCACGGAGCATGTTTCACACACCCCAGTGGTGGAGCCAGGTGAGACCTCTGCTACTGACTCCATCACTGCTGGCCTCCATGCCCACTGTCCATGGCTCAGGTGGTGGCCATGGGTTGGCCACTCCACTGGGCACCTGTTCATGGTCCTGGTGCAGCACCCCCTGCAGGGTCCCTGGTGACACCCCCTCTGGCCGGTGGCGGCACATCCACCAGCACCAGCTGTGGCAGAGGCCACCCCCATGTCCATGGCGGCCAGGGTGCCGCCCTGTGATGCCCATGGCCCTGGGCCTGTGGTGGCAGGCTCACACACCTGTGTGCACAGGACGCCCTGCGGCTGGTGCCGGTGGTGGTGTGTGTGGCAGGAACCCGCCCCACAGTGGCCCTGGCACCACTCCGTGCTACCCGTGCAGGACCACTCGTGTGTCTGTGTGCGCCACTGTTGTGCCATGTGTCATGGAAATGATGAGTGCGATCAGGTGTCTGCTGAGCCCTTGTGTAGGACGCTGTGCACTCTGACCCGTGACGTCTGCAGCATGGCCCGGGTGGTGCACAGCTGATGCGTGCCTGGTGTCTGTGTGTTGTTCACTGTGTGTGTGCCTGTATGCACCTCTGTGTATTGTCCAATGTCCACTGTGCCCACGGCTTGCATTCCCTGCACCTTGGTGCACACCCTGCACACATACATATATACATACCTGCATATTCACCTGCGTGGCCTGAAGTGTTCCTCCACCACACACCTGCGGTGGTCCCTTGCCCTGGCCATCAGCCTCGGGTCCCTCCGTCCCAGCCCGGCGTCACTGCCCTGGCCCTCTGGGGATGCTCTGGCCCATTCCTCCCCAACCCCCTCCTCCTCCCCGGAACTGTCGCCCTCACCAGCCTTGACAGGTATTCCATGGTCTAGGGCCATGCTGTGTAGCATACAACAGGCCAGGAATATGCCACAGGCTTTCTCATGGCTATACTTTATGGCGCCACCTGACCGACACAGGCACCGGAAGCGCATCTTCAGCATGCCGAAGACACGCTCTATGATGGCGCATGGCGCGATGTGTGCCTCATTGTAGCGCTCCTCCACCTCTGTTCTGGGTTGTCGGAAGGAGGTGAGGAGCCAGGGCCTCAGTGGATAAGTGACATCACCTGTGGGGGTAGACATGTGTCCATTAGTGCATTGGGTTACACCTTGCCATGTGCCCTGTCCTCATCCCTGGCCTCAGCGGTGTGTGCACCTGTCCTGCTCTCCCGCCCATGCATCCCCATTGCAAGCAGTCCTGCACCCCCACCCCAGCTGTGCCTGCATGCCCCTGTCCATCGTGTGGTGCACAGCAGTTGCATGTCCCTCTGTGTCTGCCTGTGTACCCTTGCACACCCCTGCTGTCCCAGAGCCCATGCATATGTGTGGCACTGTGTGGATGCCCATGGCCCTCCCCTGTGTCCTGGCCTTGGTGCCTTGTTGTGCTGTTGGGACCCTGTCACATGCACCTATCAGGTGGCCACTTGGTATGTCCCCATCCTCGAACCTCATGCACAGTGCCAAATGGTGCCATATGAATTAGTCATGTGCGCTCCCAGGGTGTGTGGCGCAGACATTGGTGATGTGCCCTGTGGCATCGCACACCACCTGGCAATTCACGGAGTGGTATCCCTTCCAGTTTATGTAGGCAGTGGCATCCTCACCAGGTGGTGTGCGGATTGCCACATGGGTGCAGTCTATCGCCCCTACGATGCTTGGCATGCATGCCACCCTGTAGAACCTCTGCATGGCTTCTGTCTGCTCTGCCTGTGTGCTGGGGAAATGGATGTATTCCGAAGCTTGCGGTAGCAGTGCGGTGAGGAACTGTGTGAGGAGGCGGGATGTAGAGGCCTGTGAGATGCCAGTGGTGTCCCCAGTAGGCCTCTGGAAGGTTTCTGTGGTGAGCAGACACATGACCATCGTCACCTTGGTCTCCACGGGTATGGCATGACCTCGTGCAGTGGGTGCCTGCATCACATCATGGCACAGCTCACAGAGCTGCCTCAGCATGGCCCTGTTCAGGCAGTATCAGCCTACTATCTCCACCTTGGTCAGCTGCTCAAATGACAGCCTGGCACAATACCGCCATGGGGCCAGCCGCCTATGGTGCCTTCCACTGCCCTGCCTCCTTCTCCTCATTAGTGCACCTGCAATGGCCACTGCTGCTGGGTTCATACTGCTGCGGGGTACTCAGTCTGGCCCTCTGGCCCAGTCTCTCTGGCTTGCTGTGCTGGTCATCTCTGTTTCTCTCTCTCTCTCTCTCTCTCTGTCTTCCACTCTCCCCCTGGATCAGGCAGTGTGCTGCTGCAGCAATTCAGTCAATGACCTGCAGGTGGGCTAGACTTAAGTCTCCTTCTTTTGTACTTATCTTTCTATGGTGCATCTTGCCTTTGCGCTGGAAATGCCCCATGGTTGCGCCATGGGTTTGCACTGTGAATCGGGTTGTGCTGTGTTTGCATGGGTACGCTCCCTGTATTTGCGTCGCATGTCATTACGTTGCCCCTGTGGCGCTTCTCGTTGGTCGCAGGGCATTTTGGTTGTGTTGGCGCATTCACTCTGTTTGTGAATCATCCTACGGCGCATTACTGACTTGCGCCGGCGCATCTGACTTGTGCTGGGCGCATCTCTTTTGTGAATCCTGCCCACAAGCATAAAAGTATCATGGCATGGATTACCCAAAGGGGCACTGGCAACAAAGCCAGGTTGTAACCAGGTTTCAAAGAAATAGAAAAATCACACATACTGCCATAATACAGAGCCTCATGTGACTTATATATATATATATATATATATATATATATACATATATATAATTAAAAACTCAGTTTAATGCGTCAGTTGTTGTTCCACGTGATAAGCGTGAGGGGCTTGATGTTAGGTTCCCACTCTCAGCACTATTCTCGCTTCTCACCACAGGCACGGGTGCGCAGTTACCCAACCTCACCCCATCCCATGTGCAAACAAGCTGAGGTGGTGCAATATAGGAGAATGGGGTGAGAGTTAGGACCGATGACCCTGTGCACACCCATGCCTGTTGGTGGGGCGGGTGGGGTGGGGTGGGGCTGGGAACCCAACACTGAATTTCCCTCGCTTTGTCACTGTGGAACAACCCTAACTGATGCATTAAACTGAGTTTTTTTGCCATGAATTTCCCTTCTTTTTGAGAATGTGCACGATAAATAGTGAAGTAACGGCAACGCAAACGTAAGCGCAAATGCTAACGCACATGGTGACGCGAACATAAACGATAACGCAAATGGCAATACAAACACAAGTGCAAACATTAATGAAAACAGAAATGCAAACTGTAACGCACACGGGCATGTAATTGGAAACGCAGACACTTATGGTAACAGCAATGATGCCACCAAAGGAAACACAAGCAGAAACACAAACGGAACCGGAAGCGCGTATGCAAACGCAAATGGAAATCACACGGTGATGCAAAAAGAAACACAAACAAAAACAGTAATGGAAATGCAAATGTTAACAGCTACGCAAACGAAAATGCAAGGTAAATAGTGCGGCATAGACGGAACGGTAACGAAACGAAATGCAAGCACGTACAGAAACGCAAATGGTAACGCGCACGGTCACGGTACCGCAATAGGAAATGCAAATGCTAACGGTAACAGCAACGATGACACCAAAGGAAATGCAAATGTAAATGGAAGCACGTATGTAAACGCAAATGGTAATGCACACGGTGACGCAAAATTAAACGCAAACAAAACCAGTAATGGAACGCAAATGTTAACAGTAATACCAACGCAAGCACAAATGAAAATGCAAAGAGTAAAGCACATGGTGGCGTAGACGGAAATGGTAAAGTCCGCGAACCGGAAATATGGCGGACCATGAGTGGCTCTATTTACTGTAACAGTGCGGCACTGCACCGCTCAGTTCAGTGCAAACAAGCGTTGTGGCGCCGCACTGTTACAGTAAATGGAGCTGCACATGTTCCGCCATATTTCTGGTTCGTGAACTTTATGAAATAAAAATAAAGTAAGTGGCTGCTGGAAAAAAGGGGATTTTCTGTATAAAAAGCCTTTCGGGGTGGGGAGGTCAGTATTTAACATAGAAACATAGACTTTGACAGCAGATAAGGACTGCTTGGCCCACCCAGTCTGCCCATGTCCTTACCTATTAGATAAACTGCAACTTCTAGTTTACCAACAGCCTACTTCCTCCTACCCCCACTAAAATTGCCTTATGGGTGTCCCATGCATTCTTGAATTCCCCCACTGTTTTTGACCCCACAACCTCCTCAGGAAAGTGGTTCCATGTGTCCACCACTCTCTCGGTGAAAAAGTATTTCCTCATGTTGCCCCTGAGCCTTCCCCCCTCTATCTTTAAATTGTGCGCCATTGTTCTTGCACATCTCTTTTTCTGAAATATGCTACCTTCTTGGACTTTGTTAATTTCCCTTGAGGTACTTGAAAGTTTCTATCATGTCACCCCTCTCCCTCCTTTCCTCAAGGGTATACATATTAAGCTCTCTTAGTCTCTCTTCATATCGCTTCTGATGCAGACCCTGCACCATTTTAGTTGCCCTCCTCTGGACCTCCTCCATCCTGTCTATGTCCTTGTGGTGATGGGGTCTCCAAAACTGCATGCAGTACTCCAGATGGGGTCTCACCAACTGTCTGTACAGATGGATAACATAACAACTTCCTGTTTTCTATTGATGATGCCTCTCCCTATGCATCCCAGTATCCCCCAGCTCTCTCTACTGGCTTCTCACATTGCTTGCCTACCTTAAGGTCATCTGATATGACTACCCCAGGTCTCTTTCCATTTTTGTTGTTGTTAGTACCCGCCCCCATTGTGTGCTCTTCACCTGGGTTTTGTTTCCTCAGTTGCATTGCTTTACACTTCTTTGCATAGAATTTAAGCTGCCATACTTTGACCATTCCTCCAACCTTGCCAAGTCCCTTCTCATTCTTTCCACACCCCCCGTGTATCAACTGTGTTGCAGATCTTTGTATCATCTGCAAGAGGCATACTTTTCCCTCAGTCCCTCTGCAATGTCTCATATAAAGACATTAAAGAGGACTGGTCCCAATACTGAACCTTGCGGTACCCCACTAGTAACCACCCTTTCTTGGAGTGAGTTTATTTACCATTACCCTCTGCGTCCTGTTGTGCAGCCAGTTTGTTACCCATGCTACCACCCTGGGACCCACTCCCAAGCTGGCTAATTTGTTTATTAATCTTTTGTGTGGGACTGTGTCAAATGCCTTGCTAAAGTCTAGGTAGGCCATATCCACAGCCCCTCCCTGGTCTACTACTTTGGTCACCCAGGCAAAAAAATCTATTAGTTTCATCTGACATGACCTTTCTGCTGTGAATCCATGCTACCTTGGGTCCTGTGCCCCGCTGACCTCTAGGTACTCAACAATTCTTTCTTTCAGAAGTGATTCCATCATTTTCCCTACCACTGAGGTCAAACTAACAGGTCTGTAGTTTCCTGCCTCTGCCTTGCTCCCACTTTTCTGAAGGGGAAATCCAGCCCTCCTCCAGTCCTCAGGTATCACCCCATCCTCCCATGATTTCTTAAAAAGGGTAGTCAGTGGTTTTACTAGGTCTCCCTTTAGTTCTTTTAGAATTCTGGGTGAATCCTGTCAGGCCCCATTACTTTGTCCACCTTGAGTTTTAGGAGTTCTTTCAGGACCCTTTCTTTTGTGAATGGACTAGTGTCGACCCCCCTGCCCAGAGTGCTTCTATTGTTTGGTTTAGGTAACTCCTCCTCTTCTTCTTCTCCTTTTGTGAATACTGAGCAAAAGTATTCATTCAGAATCTCTGCCTTTTCACTGTCTCCCTCTGCCCACCTCCCTTCCCCTTTATCAAGCTTCCCTATCCCTCCCTTGACCCTTTTTTGCTCCCTAATGTACCTATAAAAGGTTTTATCCCCATTCTTAACTGAGCTGGCTATCTTTTCCTCGGTTTGTGCCTTTGCTATTCTGACTGCCTTACCCGCTTCCTTCTGCTTTAACTGATACAGTTCCCTGTCCTGCTCTTTCTGTGATTCCTTATACTTCCTGAATGCTGTTGTTTTCTCCCTAACCTTCCCCGCCACCTCTTTTGACAACCATAGTGTTTTTTTACTCCGTTTTTTTTTCTTTATATGTTTCACACAAAGGCTTGTTGCCTCTATGATGGCAATTTTGATTTTTCTCCACTGTTCTTTCACCCATCTTTTCTGGCCATTTGCTAGTGCATTCCTTAAGTATTCACCCATTTTGCCAAAGTCAGCCCTTCTAAAGTCCAATATCCTCGTTTTTGTATGGCTTGTCTCCACGGTTGTGTTTATCATGAATCACACTGTGTGGTGGTCGCTTGTTCCCAGATGGTTACCCACTTCTAAATCTGTGATCCTCTCTCCATTTAAGAGTACCAGGTCTAAGATTGCTCCCTCTCAAGTGGATTCCAAAACTAGCTGTCTAAGGCATGCCCCCTGTAGGGCATCGAGAATGACCCTGCTCTTGGATGTGGCTGCAGTAAATGTGTTCCAGTTAACACCTGACATATTCAGGTCCCCATCAACAATATCTCCCCTTTTTCAGCCATTCTGAGAATGCTTTCCATCATTTCCTTGTCCATTTCTTCCCCTCGAGATGGGGGTCTGTATACAACCCCATGCGGATTGTGGTGCCTCTCCCTGTCTCCAAGGTGACCCACTGTGCCTCCTCTCCTCCCCATTTACCCTTTAGTTCTGTGGCTTTGATCCCTTCCCTTATGTAGAGAGCTACTCCTCCTCCTCTTTTACCCTCCCTGTCCCTTCTGTAGATTGTGTACCCTGGTATACTGACATCCCAGTCATGATTCTCCGTGTACCATGTTTCTATGACTGCCACGATATCCAGGTGTCCCTCTTCCATCAGGGCTACTAGCTCAGGAAGCTTGTTACCCAGACTACTGGCATTGGTACTCATTGCCCTCCATTTAGTGTTGGCATTTCCCTTTTTTCCCCATTCCCTGCCCTTATTGCCTTGGTCCTTTTTTCCATTTACCCCATCCTGCCCTCTGTCGAACTCTGTACCTTGGTGTTTACCTTACTAACTACCATGTTTTGTGGGGGGAGGCTTGGAATTTCCTGCTTCCTGTCAGCACCTCCCCCCCCCCCTTGGCTTGTTTAAAAGCTTGCCAGTGAAGCATTTAAACCTATCACCTAGGAGCTTGGTTCCCTTCCTGGACAGATGCAGACCATTGCACCAGTATAGATCCACATCTCTCCAGGTGGACCCCCAGTCCCCAGTGAAGCCAGAACCCTGTGCTCTGCACCATTCTTTCAACCATTCATTGAACTGCATGTTGCGGAGTACCCTAGCCTCACCCATGCCATTGACAGGCAGCACCTCCGAGAAGGTTACCGTATGTGCTACCTGTCTGAGGCTCCTCCCCAGCCCCTCAAACTCTTCCTGCACTGCACTGATCCCATGCCCAGCTAGGTCATTTGTCCCAAGATAGACAATGATGTCTAGTTCCCTCTCTCATGATGCTTCTCCTGCAATCCTGAGGATTTGCTTCCTGTCCCTCCAAGCCATGGCACCAGTCAAGCACCTTACCTTCCTCTCCCCTCTCTTTCCCAGTTCTACCCCCTAACAACTGAGTCCCCCACCAGGAGCTGTTTCCTTCCCCTGTGGTGTCCCTTGCCACCCTCCTGTGGGTCTCCCTTGTGGAGGTTCTCAGCATCCTCCTTGGTCTCCACTGCAGGTGTCATCATAGAGGAATCTTGCTCTGCCAGAATGGTATACGAGTTGTGGAGAGGTACAACTGGAGGGATGCGCCTCTATTCCACCACCCTCACCCTCCCACAGCGCTCCAACCGTTCCTCATTCTTGGCAACCTCTGAGGCAGCGGTGGTGGCACTGGTGCTCTTTGGGTGAGGGAGACTTCTGTACTCCTTGCCAGTTCAGCATGGAGATGGGCAACCTCCTCCCTCAGAGCTAACAGTTGCCTGCAAATAGGGCAGCAACATAGTTTCCAGAATGTCTCCTGGAAAACTGTCACCCCACAGCCAGTGCATTGCACCACACCCCACATGTCCCTCTCCCTTCCTGCTTATAATATTATATATATATATACAGTGTATATATGTAACCCCCCTGCAAATGGGGGTTCCCAAAAGACTTCCAGGAGCTTGCTTGAATGCTCCAAGCCTGAATGGTGTTTGGCGTTTAAGCCATTTATCAGTGAGTGTTTTTAGAACCTCTGGTACTGTCTCTTTAAGAGCTGTCTGCTTGTAGACATAATTAGTTTGTATGGGGGACTGTGTGTTTCTTTGATTGAGTACCACTCGAGCTGCTGCCAATTCACTCTATTTTTGCAGTCACTAGAGTGCAAAGGAACCTATCTGAAAGATGTAACTGTTTGCCAGAAATCATTTAGAGTAATAATGAAATTACAGTTTGTCTAACCTGCTTTCTTTGCAGTCAGAACTGTGTCTGCCTAGTTCCCATTCTGGTTTTGAACTGCTGAACTGGATCAATCAGTGTGGGGTAAGCTAGCTCTAAAATGGTGCCTTGACGAATCAGAACTTGGACTCATAATCTGAGCCAGCCACAAGAGGATTGTATGGGCAGTGACTCTGGGAGATGTAGTTTAGACTTCGGCGCCTTTTGGACCAACAGGAGCAGTCTATTGTGAGTGACAGCCAATCCAGTCAAGAATTGGGAGGAACTCAAAGGAAGTGCCTGTTTTTCTGTTGGAGTTTCAGTTGAGCTCTGGCAGTGAAGAAGGAAGGAGCCCTGTGCTTTTTCAGTGTGCAGTTTTAGTCGGGAAACGTGTGTAAGGCCCAGAGTTCTGGTCTGCAGCTTGTGTAACTGCTTGTTAGGACTGAATCCGTCCTGTGAAGAGAATCAAAGGATATCTGAAGAGTAGAAACCAGGCTCACCCTGTAGAAGACTGGAGAAATTGCTGAATTGCACTCGGTCTGTCAGGAACTGAATCTGCTGTGTGTTCTCCCGGTATTGTGCAGTAATTACGATCGGATAGAGAAGCAGCCTGCCTGGTATAGTACTTTCTTTTGCCATATAAATGTGTGAGGAGTCTCGTGGAGCTCAAGAGTAGCCCTGCTGACATTGAAGGACCCTATCTTGTTTGGAGGTCGTGAGTACTAATTCAGGGTCTCTCCTGTTGAATTGCCACATTGAATCCAAATGGAATCACTGTACTGCTGACTGTTTAAACTAATTTTTCTTTTCTCTGTGGAAAGGGCCCTACCAGCTGCCACGGTTTGGACTAGCCACTAGGGCTTGGGTACCCAGGGACAGTAACTGGTAGGGATAGGCCTGTGCACAGAGCCATAGGTAGATGAGTAAAGTGATAAGCTAATTAACCTGATTTCCCCCTGTCCTTGTTATATTCCCCCTAAATAAATCCAAGCTGCTTGTTTCAGCAAAGTTATACTGCCTGAGGTATTTGTCTATGTTAAAGTATTGTACTGTGATTGTTGCACTGTATCTTATTTTACAGGAGGTCCCAGTGCCTGAACCAGCCCTGGGGGTAAGTGTATACTGTGAAGGTAATTCGATATATTGTGTGGGCCACTAGTGGGAAGAAAGGGGGGTTGCAGTGTCCCAGAGGGCTGTGACCAAGTAAGTTTAACTATTGCAAACCCTGACCTCTGGGTGGAGGCACCCGCCATTGGATCCAGGCCCCTCAACCTGTTAGTGGCAAATCAGGCAGGGGTAGTAGCCCCTGGGATAGCGCCATCTAGGTTATATATATATATATATATATATATATATACACACACACACACAGGTATGTGTGCTTACCCTTTATGCACTGTGCTGTTTACATAGTTCTCCGTTAAAATTTGTGAATGAGCAAGGCTTGAGCTGCTTCTGTCCTGAGCAGCCATTTTGTCTCAGCTAAGCAATGGATGGTTCAGACTTCTTACGGAGCTTATCAGAAGTAATTTAATGTTTAGGAGATGTATGACTGTCTCCATTAGGTGGCTTCCCACCAATCACCAGCACACTGGCTGGGGGCTGTACCTTATTTAAAGCATGCCAATTAAGCAGTGCATCTTATTTAAGAGGAGTCAGCTCGGGCAGTAACATTTTAGAACAGGGACCCAGCTGAAGGGCGCTCCACTGTGACATTGGGTGGCTGAACTGACGGTTCACATCAGAGCTCTGAACTGAACACTGAGACACCCCCATTCCCCTTTGGAATAAAAAAGGTGAGTAGCCATTTGAGGCGGAAAGCAAACTGTAATATTTGAATAATTTGCCTGGGGGTGGACGGTGTACAGTGGGCGCTCTATTTAACAAATTTAAGGCAATGTACTCTATTTAAGAAGCCACTTCAGGCAGTTCATTGTCAGATAGGATCAAACCAAGAGAGTCCACTGTGGAGTCTGTTGGTTTGACTTACTTCACATTAGAGATCTGTGGCCCAATAAGCAAACTTTTACACAGGTGCTAATGGGTCTTAGCCCATACAAACCAATGTTTGCCACATGTCCTTATATTCAAAAAGGGTCTTTGCATGGGCAAAGACAGTTAGCATCCACACAAAACATAATACATGCGGGTGGGCTAAGGGAGAGGCGTGACCATGAAAAACTGCACTCCCCCATATTCAGCAGCTTTGCGCAGCACAGAAGGGTTTAGCACAGTCCTTTTCCACAGCGCAGATGCCACCAAACACAACCTCGATGTATCCTAGCAGCTGCTGTAGGTACTGTAGCCACCTACCCGGCTGTCTGCTGGGGGAGCACACTTACCTCCTGTGGTCCATGCCCCCCCCCCGATCACCAGCCCATGCTAGAATTACCACTTCCCTAGTGCCAGTGTTCCCCCCTCAGCCCATAATGGAGTTAAAACATGCCTGGTAGTAGTGGTCCCACCTGTCTTTGATCACCGGCCCGTCAGACAACTGACAACCCTCCCTGGCATCTAGTGACCCCCCATGGCACTGAACACCCACCCCAGTCACCTTACTGGTATCCTCAGTGCAGCAGGTGCACATACAGCGACCAGTGCAGCCCTCCTCACACCCCCTCAGCCGGCCACTATATGTCCAGGCATGGCACGTGCATCTTAGTTATAGGACAGTGTGATGTGCCCCATCCTATAAATAAGATGCAGACTCTCTGCCTGGACATACGTCGACTGGCCTAGGAAGTGTGAGGAGTGTTGTGCCAGTCGCTGTATGCATACCTGCAGCACTGAGAATACCAGTAAGGTGAAGGAGGTCGTTTGGTGCTGCAGGGGGGTGCTAGATGCCTGGGAGGGTTGTGAGTTGTCCGACATACCGGTGGACAGAGGAAGGGGAAACCACTAGCACCAGCAATGTTTTAACTTCATTATGGGCTGGTGATCGGAAGGAGGGGACCACTAGCACCAGGGATGTTTGCTTGTTTTTTTTCAGTTTAAAGTTTATTAACTTTTCTGGGAGCATTACAAATATTGATATCATATATAGCAGGTAGACTTGACAGAAAAACAAAATATTACAGGCAGATATAAATAGCATTATATATAGTAACATAGTAGTTGATGGCAGACAGACAAGGACCACTAGGCCCACATAGTCTGCCCATATTCCCTGCCCACATCAGCAGCCACTGCCCCTGCTAGGTCATTGGCTTTTGCCTCTCTTCCTCACATCTAGGGTTCCTTTATGTCTATCCCATGCATGTTTGAATCCCCACTATGTTAGCACCCACCACTTCCAGGGGTAGACTATTCCAAGCATCCACCACCCTCTCTGTGAAGAAAAACATCCTCACATTTCCCCTTATCCTGCCCCCTCCAATCTCATATAGTGCCCCCTCATCCTTGTACAACTCGTGTACTGAAAGATGTCACCCCCCCTGCACTTTATTCAAGCCTTTAAGATGCTTAAAGGTCTCTATCATATCCCCCATTCCCTCCTCTCTTCAAGTGAGTCACTCCGAAGTTAACTCCTGAAGTCATCTTCTGTAATTGATCACTTTGTTGCATGGTATCCTCCCACTCTTTCATTGTAGGGGCAGCAGTTTGTAACCATCTCCGTGATTTGGTCTTCTTGGCTGCAGTGAGCATTATGGCTAACAATGAACGGGTGTGTCTGTTTCTAATGTGAGAAGGGAAATGTAGTCAAATAACTACGGGAGGTGTGAGGGTACCCACCTCTGGGAACAACTCCTGTATATCCTTCTCTATGGCTTGCCAGTATACCTGCAACACTCAGCAGCTCCAAAAAAAGTGTGTGTGTGTTTGTGTGTGTTTGAGTGATTTGTGGGGTTCAGAAAAAGCATGCTGTGCGCTTCCAGCCATACTTCTGCCAAGTATGGGAAGAGGTTAATTTATGTTGTGTAGTGTATATGGTAGTCCATTCTTTGTCTGTAAGTGTGATCCCTAATTCTGAGTGCCACCACGCTTGGGATTTTTCTGTTGCAGTTCCCATAGTGAAATGGATACTTCTATAAGTAATAGAAATTAATTTGTTCAGGGATCATTCCTTCCTGTACTTCTAGGATGATCTGGACTAGCAGGTGAACCTCATCTATGGCCCATTGTAAACTAAACCTCTCTCCAATATAGTACCAGACCTGCAGGTATCGAAAATAATCTGAGGTTCGAAGGTGAAATCTTTGCTGCAGGACCTGAGAGGTCTGAAAAGTGCCTTTGTTAAAATAATAATGTAACCCCCTACAAATGGGGGTTCCCGAAAAATCTTCCTCGAGCTTGCCTAAATGCTCACCGCCAGGCTGGTGTCCTGCGTTTGATCAGTTTAAATGGTGTTGATAAAGAGTGCCTTGGTAGCCTCTGTGTACTGTCGCTTTAAGAGCTGCCTAGTTTGCAGTAATATTAATCTGGAGGTGGGCTGAGTGTTTTCATGCTCGAGTCCCACCCGGGCTGCTGGAAAACAGCTCAGTTTCTGCCATTGCTAATTTTGCAGAGGGAGCTCTGCTGAGGGATGTAACGATTTGCTGAACATAATTCAGAGTTAGAATGATAATGTAGTTTGTTCTAACCTGCCTTCTTTGCAGCAAGGACTGTTCAGATTACCTCCACCATCTTGGTCCCGAACTGCCGAATTGGACCAATCAGTACCTGGGGACTCTAAAATGGATCCTGTCTGAAAGGACTGTTTGGTATACAGGCTTGGGAATTGTAGTTTTAGGCTGTTGGCGCCTTTTTGTGTACTGAAGGCGGAGCTGTTGCTTGACTGACAGCCGAATCAGCCAACCAAAACTTTTGGATCTGGAGGAAATCCCCAAGCTGCCTGCTGTTTAAGGCAGTTCTGAGTTGGAAGTTGAGAGAGGAGCAGCTCATGAGAGTTTGAGCAGTGATCTGCGTAGTCTCGAGCGGGAGAACTGTGGGAAAGGCCTGAGTTGAGGCCTGCAAGTCTACCCGTTGCCCTGAAGGGGAAGAGAGAAGTTCTTTCAGACTACATCCGAGGTGGTGAGACTGAATTAAGCCACTGAAGTTATCCAGGCTTAGCCTGCCAAAGACTAAAGATTTTGCTGCATGCGATCGGCCTGTTAGGAACTCCAAGCTAATTATGAGCTCCCAGTCTGAGAAGAGACTGTGCGATCGGGACTGGAGAGCATTTTGCCTAGTACGGTAATATTTCCTTGCATATAAATGTGCTGTGTACTGAAGGGGGGTCGCGATTTAGTTCCCCTTTGTGTGAACTGTGTGCTGACTGCTGGAAGCTGCATCCAGCCTGAACGGACTGAATCCTCGGTTATCTCCATGAGGCTGGGCCTTGCCACGAGGGCCTTGCCAGACTACCCTACTGCACAGAGAAGAGCCATCGACGAGAGACCTGCCCAGGGATCAGCCCCCTGCTCCATGACTGAACAGGAACAACGCCTCAGCGAATTGTGTGGGCCCTGCTTCTCCTGGCACTCCAGAGAATTCACCTGCTGTTTCTATTTTCATCCATCCTGAATCCAGTCTTGGGTATCGTGAGTAACCATCAGGGTAGCGCCCTACTACTACAGTTTAATCTAAGTATGTCATCTGATTGCTTTGTTATTTTTTTTCCTCCACAAACTGAGCCATCTGGCTCCGGATTATAAATAGTGTGTTGTGCAAGTTGTTTTTTCCATCACAGGGCCCCGACCAGCTGCAACGCCAGCCTGCCCTGGGCAACGGTCCTGGCTAGCCCACTTTTCCTCCACCTGGGTACCCAGAGAGTATGACTGTGTTAGGGACTCTGAATGCATGCACAGCTGTGTGATTAATTGAGCAATTAAGCTAATTAACCTGATTGCCCACTTCCTTGTTCAAATCCCCTGAATAAATCAGATTGATCTTTTCCTGCATTCAACCAGACTGTGGTTCCAGTTTGTGCTCGAAGTATTGTACTGTTGCCATTTGCTCTGTATAACCTTGTTTTACAGGGGGTCCCCAGGGTCAAGCTGGAGAAACCAGCCCTGGTGGTAAGTGCAAACTGTGTGGGTACTTGTAAAGCATATCTGGGGTACTGTGAAAGCAATTATTGTGTACTGTTTTGGCCACTAGCTGGGAAAGAGGGGGGTTACAGTGTCTCAGAGGGCTGTACCCAGGCTAGTTTGACCACTATCATCCCTGACCTCTGGGTGCAGGCACCCGTTTCTGAACTCAGGCCCCTTAACCTGCTGCTAACCAAGTAGGCAGGGGTAGTAGCCCTTGGGATAGTGCCACCTAGGGGTTACATTAATAATTGAGGATAAGTCCTAAGCTCCTAAATGTTGCCATCTTTTGAAAGTGGGGTCTAAGCTAGCCGGACAAAAATTCAGTTCAGAGATCAATGTTTCTAGATAACAAGCTGTGAGTTTGATACCCAGGGAGCAAAGCAGGGCCCACCAGTTATTTAAGATATGAATGGTATATTAAGATTAATATCCTGTATCGAGACTCTAGTATTTGGGAGATACTTAAATAGCAGCATGAAAAATTGATCCATTTGTTCTCTCAGCTCAATATCTTTCCAGTGTAGGACAGATGTAGTATCCGGCCAATGTAGTGCATCTGACGATAGTGTCACCTGGCAATACTCGCTGAAATTGAGAAACACAAAACGCCACATGCTCAGGGGCAAGAGAGTGCCAGTCGTATACAAACTTCATTAGAACAAACACAATATCAGCTGCACTCATGCAGAAAAATAACAAATAGACAAATCAGTCTCTGAATGAAAGTAATTTTATTATAACCTCGAGAGCACAGCACTAAACCCCAACAATTTAGTGCTGTGCTCTCGAGGTTACAATAAAATTACTTTTCTTCAGAAACTGATCTAGTTGTTATTTTTCTGCATGAGTGCAGCTGAAATTGTGCTTGTACTCCCTGAAACTGGGCAGGCCAAACCTTCGTTCTGTTTTGAGAGTTGTATTATAATATACAACTCTAGGTTTCCCTCCTGCCCCTATAAATCTGGATCAGTTTATCCCAGCTCTCAAATTTTACCTTTGTAGGTGTTGAGGAAATATTCTGAAATGTAAAAAGAAATCGTGGAAGAACATTCCTTTTAATTATATCAATTTTCTGTATTAGGGAAGAGATAAATGCCACCATCTTTGTAAATCAGCATGTATGGCACCACTTAGTGGGTCATATTTGACCTTTTATTGTGTGGATAATTCCAGGAGCAATACAATTCCCAGATGTCTGAACTTCCTACAGTTCCATTGAAACAGAAAAGCCTTTTTGATATCCAGTGTGGGAACACAGTTAAACTGTAGGACTTCCATTTTATCTCTGTTTAGCTTATATCCAGCCAAGGCTTCCCACTGTGCAAGAAGTTCAAAACGAGTAGACAAACAAGTATCTGGATTGGCCATATAAACCAGTAAATCATCAGCGTAAAACACGACTTTGTGCTGCACTGCTGTATATGTCAATCCTGTGATTTTGGAGTTCTCCCTTATGGCCAGGGGAGTAGCTACAAGGGTGAAAGGGATGCAGTCACACCTAGGCCCATGAGGTTAGGGGGCCCAATTGGAGTAATTGTGATTTAAGCAATTTATCCCTCTAGGGTGTGGGTATACTGGAGGATTTAACCAAACCACACCAGTCATGTTAAGTCCTCCAGTATACCCACACCCTGGGAGGATAAATTGCTATCATACAATGGCAAATGTTGTTTGTTTAATGTTTTTTTAATATTTTGTAACTCACTGAAGTCCGTACAGTTCGAAGAAGGATGTCATTTTTATTTAAATTTACTGCTGTGTCTTAGCGAAGCGGTGACAGGAAAGATGGCGGCGGGTTCCTTTGAAGTGAAAGCGTCCTATTGATACACTGATTGGCACGAGATAAAGTTGGCTGGTACTTTTTCCAGTGGGTACACTGGAGGATTTACAATGCTGGGAAAGGTACCAGCCAACCAATCAGGTTGCAGGATTTAGCTGATTCAATTTACCCCATTGTATAATTTTAATGTATTCTGCAGGAAACTGACATAAGTGCGCTTGTGCTTTATGCCACTATATTTTCTTTCTACAGCTGTGGTATGTGCACCGCTGTGGGGCGAGTGACTTGGGAGTAAATCGGATTGGGAAGAGCTGAGGAGGAGATAGTAAGATCGAATGACAGCAACACAGCAGCGCAGCAGTGTGGGGATGGATGGGGGTCTGCTCGGACTGGAAGGACTAGAGCAGAGAGAGTGCAGCAGTGTGGGGACAGAGGTGTCACAAGGTGCTCCGTTAACTTACCACATGGTCTGGCAGTATAGCCTAGAGGTTAGAGGAACAAGGTGTGAACAAGCTTGGTACATCCAGCAGACCAGACCTGAGTTTGATTCTCACAACCTCCACTTGCATACTGTGTGACTCTGAGCAAGTCTCTTAACCACCCAGTGCTCCCAGGTCGCCCCTGAAAACAGGTACTTGTGCCTAGTGGGCCTTATCCGGTTACCAAAGACTAAAATAAAATAAAAAAAAAATAAAACATAACTCTAGCGGACTGCTATAACAGTCATGTGGTAGGTTACTACAGCCAATGCACATGTCAGCATTGGCAAATCGCACCATGTGGTGAGAGGAGAAGACGATCATTCACAGTCAGATTGAACACCGTGTGTTTTGTATCTACTTGCTGAGCTTGCTGTTTTGTTGTTTCCCTAATCTCAATATCGCTAATTCTTCCCCATAATCAAGTGGAAAGCAGGTGAAACATAATAAAAAATAATAAAAATAAAAACGTTTAGGTCATGACACGGCCTGAGTGTGCTTACACCTGACGAGCAGAAGCTAGCTGCTGGAAATGGATCAGGGAATGCATGGAGTCGCCCGTGACACTCTCTCATCAAACATGAGATGAATGTTTCATGCAGCATGCTAACAGAAAACTAAGAGATAAGTACTCTTACGAAAAGAGCCCTGTGATCCCTTGCCCCTGAAAAATCACCAAGGACGGGCAAAAGGGACCTCATCAACATCTTCTCTGAAGCTTGTGGAACCTCTGGAATGGGGGTAGTAACCTCTTATTGTTGTAAGTTCAGTGCCAGGACCAAACATCTGCCCTACGTCCCGATTCTCAATCTCTACTCCCAACTGCTTTTCTTTATTTAATAATGTTGGTTATGTCACACAGTACCTTAGAGATGGCCCAAATGCAACTTCTCATTATGCTCTGCTCATTTAGTTTTGGTGCCTCCAGTGCACCTTCACATAGTACTCCAAAACCAAGGGGGGGACTATAACATACTCTTGCACCCGGGCTCTCTGGGACTTTGCCATGCCTCTGCTTATGGCCTGTGCCTGGGGTTCAGTGTATAATGCAGACAATAAATGGGATAGTGGGCAGCCCTGTCGGGTTCCTCTAGATAGTGGGAAATGGTCTGAAAAGGTTTCATTTACTTTAACCATTGCTTGGGGGGGTAGTATATAGTGTCCTTATCATTTGACAGAGGGATTCAAAAAAATTAAAATATTTCAAAGTATACTGGAGAAACCCCCATGACACTCTATTGAATGCTTTCTGGGCATCCATATTTAAAAGTAATGATGGTGTGGCCATCTGTCTGGATCTCTCCAGCAAATATAAAATCCATTTAATATTGTCGTAAATCTGTCTTTTGGGGACAAACCCCACTTGGTCCTTATGAATAAGTGCTGGGAGATTGGTCTCTTGACATTTAGCAACAACACTAGCACATAATTTATGATCCTAATTTAGGACAGTTATGGGTGTATATGAATCACAGAAAAAGGTGTATTTATTAGGTTTTAATATAGCAGAGATGTTACCATATTGCTGGGGAAGGGGGTTACATCACCATCTTGCATACCTCTGAAATGATTGCTGAAAAGGGGGAGCAATTCCACTTGAAAGGCTTTGTAAAATTCAGATGAGAACCCATCTGGTCTGTCAAGACTTCCATGGAAGCAATAGGGCTGAGTAATGCCTACTGTTGAGGTTCTGTCAGAATTGGTAAGGTGATATTTGTGAAAAAGGTTTGGTATCAAGTGTTATCTGGTTCTGGGTCTTGGGTATATAGGGCAGAATAATAATCTCCTGAATCCTTTGAGAATTTTCTGTGTTGTATTCAGCATAATATTAGAGGTTGGATGTGTAATTTTAGTGATTGTGACTAATTTTGTTGTTGCCGGAGTCAATATGCCATGACCTTAGAGGCCCGTGATCCTTCTTCGTAGTATCACTGTTTTAGTAGCACCAGGGATGTTTTAACTTCATTACAGGCCGGCGATCGGGGGGGGGGGAACCACTAGCACCAGGGATCTCTACACAGGTGTGGGACTGAGTAATTGGGAGGGTGCTGTGCTAACCTGCCTTGCTACCTGTACAAAAGAGCCCATAATGGGCATGCAAATGGCCCCTGAGTGCCTTGCATGCCCAATGGGCTCATTTGCATGGGTCTCTATGGATACTGCAGATAGTGCTCTGGCGTGATCTATTCTGGTGGTGAACTTCAGGATCCATGTAGGGCCAGCTCTATCTGGCTTAGCGCTGCACGTACGTGGCCCTATATTCAGTCAAATAGTGTTGGCGCACTGTTCGGCTGAATACAGCATCTTCGGGTTCCTGGGCAATCGCAAGGTGCAGCGCAATGTATTGCATTCTGCTTTGCGCTATTTTGAATATTGGGCCCCTGATTTGAAAACGAAGAGATCTCGGTTTTTATGGAGACAAAACAAGGTAAGTCAATTTAGGCAGAAAGAAATTTGCAACATTTGAAGATTTACCATGGAGAGGCGTGCACTGAACTCTGTTTTAGGGTTTCATAAAACCAGATTGTTGTTTGTTCTTTTCTTCTCCCTTATATACGCTGTTTTATGATATCACCTTAGGCTGCCGCCGACAAGATATCTTGTCCTAAAAACCTACGTGTTCTAAATCTTCCGGCAGCCTAAGGGTTACGTAGACAGGAAATACATCTAGAAGTAATTGTCTCTTTTCTTGTTATTTTACAAGTTAGCTGCTAGGAATTTCATCTGTTCTTTATCACATATTTACTGGTTTTACTGCTCTTTTAATTTTTTTTTTGTAACTTTCGAAGCCAACATGTTGTTTGTTATTTGAATCTTCAAGAAAAACTTACATTGTAAAAAATAAATAAAACTGGAATGACCTCCAGATTTGGTCCCTCAGAACTGTTTTACTTCGACCAGAATAAATGTTATTGAGATTGCCCCATGGTACAGAGGCAGCATACTGCACCACTGCACCAGCAACCCAGGTTTAGCTGATCTGGGAACTGGCAATCTGGCAACTGAGGCTTGGGGGAGTGCTACTTGGTGGGGTGTTCCTGCCTGGGAGAGTTAGGCCACCACAGCGACATCAGACAGTGAGCCACGGAGATTGCATCGGGGTGCATGCTGCATCTGTGTAAACCAGTAATGGGACTGTGTGCTACCATGCAGAGGAGTATGGGTTAAAGATCATGGGAGAAAACCATGGAGCAAAGCTGCCCACTCCGCATATCACAGCCCCTCCCCCATGTATGAGTGGCCAGGATGGGTAAAGTCTGTCAGGTCTGGGAAGCCACTGAAAATATTGTCTGAGGAAAGAGTAGGAAAAGAGTGCAGAATATGATGTCAGTCAAGGGTCTTTTCAAGTGTGGCAGGTGCAATGTGTGCAGGTACACCAAACGGGTGCAGGGAATGCACACCCAGCAGCTGACTTTAAAACTAACATCAGGTAGCTTATAACCATGTACCACAGAATCTGTTTACCTCATACAATGTCCATGCCAAACATGCTTTGTTGGGAGAACAATTAGGATGTTCAAGAAATGGTTACAGGAACATATGAGGGACATCAGTAACCAGAGAACTGACACCCCATGGGCAATCACTACAAAACCCAGCATCATTCCAACCCAGTAGGGACAATCTGCATGGGAATTTAGCATATTCCACAATCCCTGAGAGGTGGTGACAGACTAAAAAAGCTCCTACAATGTGAAACTAAATGGGTCTTTAAATTGAATGCCATAAAACCTATGGGTTTAAATGAAGAACTGGACTATAAACCCTTTTTAGGGCTGCAGTGGACATAGCCCTGCAGATCTCTTGCATGTGCAATAGAGTAAAAGGAGCTTAACAGTTACTAGGCAGACTTGTAAATAGTGGCGGTGAATAGCAATCACTAGGTGTCCACCGCACTTTGTCCACTGGTCGCCAGTGGAACACGGCACTGGCCATCATGTCCAAGATGGCTGCTGGAGTTCTCTGCACATGCACAAAGACTTGTGCATGCGTACCAAACTCTGGCAGTACGACAGCACAGTCCACCATGTCCAAGATGGCCACTGGAGCCAGTGCATAAGCACAAGTCGTTGCGCATGCACAGAGAACTTTGGTGGACATCTTGGACATGGCAGACTATGTCACCATACTGCCGGAGTTCAGTGTGTGTGTGAGTCATTACGTATGCACAAAGAAATCCAGTGGCCATCTTGGATATGGCGGACAGTGCCATGTTCCACTGGTAATCTCAACTGCAGCCATACCGGCTCTGACTAGAACTTGTGACTGCTATTAATAGAATACACTGATCTGCTGCTGAACTACTGATCAATTTTAATATACTGTCCTTATCTCTCCCTTCTCTCTAATTCTCTATAGGTAAGGTGGGAACAAACACCTATTTATATCCTCTACCACCTGGACAAGACCATCTTAATCTCCTGTAGATCCCCATATGGATAGAAACAGTAAGGGGGAATCATAACATATTGCTTTGGGTAATCATGGAGGTTTGTAATTTGCCCCTAGGAGGGACAATATTAAAACTAGCACCCTCAGACATGTCCAGCTCTCTCATTTGTTTCTCTCTAATATCTCTGCCCCCCTCTTTTTACCAGATTATTTTGGGATATACAGTTGTAAACTTTTGAGATGGTTTATAGATATACCTGTTACTTTATGCATATTTTATCATCTGAACTGCAGAATGGGGTTATCAGCAGGTACACGATGGCTTAGGAAAATACATGATGTGTGTCTAAGTAATTCAGTGCTTGTATGTTTGAGACACTGCTATTTAACCCCCTTAAAACCTGCTTATACAGCTGCCTACCCTTGCTTGCTTCAATACCTGACACTATGTCTTTAAATTATTTAGTTGTTTATTGATATATTTTATTTAAATATGTATATATGTATGCATTGATAAGGGAGTAAGGAAGGTGTAGGAAGTACACCATATATTTTGTTTCTAGTGGTGAGGAATTAATTCCACCAGTTGTTATTCTTGAAGTTCTCAAGGTTGGTTTTTCTCACATCTATATCTGTGGTACAGCCTGATTACCTGACAACATCAGGGTTGTATTTGTGATACTTGAATCATGCACTGTTGCCATATCCTATACAGTAAGCCTGTAACAGCTAGTTGGTAGTAGATTCACCCCATCTGGTTGGGGAGTACAATTTAAACTACTATCACAGCCAAAGACATACTGTAGTCAGATATTTCCTGAAATTTTTTTGATACTTCTAGAGAAATCTCCTGCTTTCTGCACTTCCACAGTAGGGGCAGCAGAGAGAAACTCTTTAGAAATGTTGTGAAATATCTGGAAATATCTGACCATGCCTGTGGCTACTAATGTAAATGATATTAAGTAAGGTTCACTCTCACCAATACAGTTCTTAAAAGCATGTGGTTCGGGGGTGAGGCGCTCAGCTGTGGGGACTGTGGGTCACCCTTCTCCAGGGATGTCCTCTGGAGGAGGGGGTACTCCTTCTTCTGCAAGACCATAGCAAAGTTCCATTCTCAGCTAGTAGCAGCAAGGATAGAGATATCCCAGCTGCATACTAAGCCCAGCAGGACCTCACCCCCTAAACCCCCACTCCCCCATAGACCCACTGGTCCAGAGGGGTGGAGGGTGGCAGGCTACGGGGGGGCAGCCATTAGGAGGTTGACCAGCCTAGTGCCATCCAGACAGCGAATTATTTCACACCTCTGGAGGAGGTTCAGGCTCCTGACTCCTCCGGGGGGATTCGGGGTCAGTCGAGGGGAAAGGGCAGGACATCATATTGGCACCCTAGGGGAGCAAAGCTAACAGAAAGGTCCTAGTGGTCAGTGACTCAATGATCGGGGGATAGATAGGGTGATAGGGGTGGAGTTGAATGGGAGGGGGTTGGTCTGATGCCTACCTGGAGTGTTAGCCAACCGGGATTTAGACAACATAGGGAGGATGGTGGAGAGGAGGGGGGAACTGGGGGTGCTGGTACACCTGGGTACAAATGATCTGGTCAGCCAGTCAGTAGAGACAGTGAAGCAGAACTTTCAGAGATTGGGGCACAGATTAGCGGCACACTCAGCCTCCTCTGCCTTTTCTGCGGTTCTCCTTGTGTGGAGTAGGGGGGAGGCAGGACAGAATTATTATGAGTAATGAAACAGAGGAGTTTAATAGTTGAATTATGAGGTGGTGTTGGGACATGGGGTACCACTTTGTCGGGAATAGGGGGGATTTCTGGGACAGAGGACTCTTTGAGATTGATGAACTTCACCTGACAAGAGAAGGGGCTAGCGCACTAGGGCAGAAGTTTGACCCCTACATCAGACATTTAAACTTGACTGCGGAGGAGTCCAAGTCTAAGGGATGCATTGTGGATGTTGAGTACAAGGGATCCTAGATAGAACTCCCCACATCCAGGGGGACAGTAACTGCAAAGAGGGTACAGGAAACACAGTAGGGTTAACAAGACCAAGGGGAGAAATACCAGTGAGAAGGAAAGTAAAAGGCATACGCACAAACAAGGAGGTAAGAAAACGTAAAACGCAAAAAAACAAAAAGCAGTAGCAGAGTTAGAGTAGGGGGTCAGATGGTATGCCCTAATGCCAGAAGCCTAGGCAACAAACTCAGGGAGCTCCTGCCATTACTGGCAGACACTGAAGTGGATCAGGTGGCCATCACTGAAACGTGGGCCACAGATAAAAATGACTGGGAGATGATGGTCCATGGGTATTTACTGTTCAGGAGGGATAGAAGAACTGGTGGGGAGGAGGAGTTGCCCTTTTTGTCAAGGAGGGCATTGAAGTGGCAAGTATTAGGGGTAGCAGTGGGGAGGCTGAGTCAGTATGGGTACAACTCACAGCAGCCTCAGGCAGAAAAGTGCTCTTAGGGGTGATCTATAGTCCTCCAGGCAAGGGGAGGAAAGGGACAGAGAATTCCAAGAGTAACTTAAAAGAAGGGCAGCAAAGGGGGAAGTAGTGGTGGTGGGTGACCTGAACCTGCCCAATGTCAATTGGGAGGCCCTGGTGGCCAAGAGTGACATGAATCAGACATTACTGGACAAGTTCCAAGACTGTCTGCTGGTGCAGCCTGTAAAGGAACCTACCAGGCAGAATGCAATCCTTGTGCACACCAACTAGAGATGATGGGTGCTGTGGGAGTAGGGGAGCCTCTAGGGAACAGTGATCACAACTCCATGTGGTTTAAATTGGTCCTTGGGGCCAGCAACCCACAATCAAGAACCAAAGGGCAGACTTTGATAGGTTGAGGGAACTGGACAGGGATAAGTTAGTAGGGGTGGAGGACATACAGGGGTTAGAGGAGACTGGGGCAATAAAGGAAGCCATCCTCGAGGCATCAAAGGCAAGCATAAGAACAGTGGTGCCTATGCACAAAAAAAGGTTGCTTACACGTCGCATAGGCAACAGTACAAGTGAATGCCGTGCAGTGGGGGACCCGCGGCATTCACTAGCTGTGCCTGGTCCAGATGCGCACCCAATTTCCAAGTCACATGGGCAGCTACGCACCAGAGTGGTCCTGGGGGAGAGATGGGGGCATGCCCAAACTACACGCCATTCAAAAAGGCACATTGTGCTGTGCACAGGGGGGTGCAAGAAGGTGCTAGATATGGCAGGGGGAACCCTGCCACAACTACTGTACACGCCGAGCCCCGTGCACCCAGAACCTCCTCCTAGTCCCAGCATCAAGTTGTAAATCCCTTCCCACATCAGAACCTCCCACCCGGTCCCAGCTGCAAGATGTCATCCCCCCTCAGCAGAGCCCCATCCTGGTGGCCCCTGTCCATTAATGCACAGCATGACCACCTCCGATCCAGGAAACCCTGCCCCTCATTGGTGGTTAGTAGCCCCCTGTGGCACTAATGACACTACACCCATCACCTGTACCTGCACGTCAGTGCCACAGCGACAGACAGCAATTGGCATTTCCCTCCACACATCACCTTGGCCACCCGCTGTCCAACTGATGCTGAGAGCATGCCTCTTATTTATAGTTCCCTATAAACAGGAGGCACGCCTGCCATCAGCTGACAGCGGGTGGTCAAGGTTGTGTGCAGAGGGAAGTGCTGCCTACCGTCTGTTGCCACAGCACCAATGTGCTGGTACGGGGGACGGGGGGTGGTGTTGTCGGTGCCACGGGGGGGCACTAACCACCAATGAGGGGCAGGGGTTGGGGTGGTCATTCTGTGCATTAATGGACAGGGTCTGCCAGGATGGGGCTCTGCTGTGGGGGAGGGAATGACATCTTGCAGTCGGGACTGGGTGGAGGTTCTGATGTGGGGGGTACATATGTGCACCAATCATGGCATGGTACTCCGTGGACAGGTATCGGGTAGGGGGGAGGGTCCACTAGACAACAGGGACCACCTGTGCATTCCCCAGGTGCCGGAGTGTGCTCTGCACACACCTGGACTAGCTCCTTCCCACACTCCCCTGCTCCCACAGAGCAAGGGATCCACTCTGGGACCCAGAATGGGCATCCGATTGGCTGCTCTCCTTGGTCTACTACTCCTCCTCTGTCCACCTTCCATGATCCTGTGCACCAGGGTGGAGGAGCCACAGACAGGTGGCTGACATTAGTGAATACTGGCCAGTGCATACCTGTCTGTGGGTACAGAGCTATGCTGGGCAAGGTACACTCCTCTGGCACGTACTTTCCGCCCTTTCATGCATAGGGCCCAGTATCTATAAAAAACAGGTTTAAGAGATTACTATGGTTCTCAGCTAGGGTCAGGGAAGTGGTTAGGGCCAAAAAGAAGGACTGCTATAAATACAAGACAAAGCAGGGGGAGGCAGAAAGGGAGGATTATCTACCGAGAAAAAGGATGGCAAAGTGGGTCATCAGGGAGGTGAAAGCAGATACGGAGCCACACATCGCTGAGGGGATCAAGAACAGAAAAAAAACAGTTTTTTAGACATATCAGTGAAAAAAGGGGGGGCATCACACAGCTACTTGAGAAGGGTAGGATGATAGAGGCGGATGAGCAAAAGGCTGCCATCCTGAATGACTACTTTTGCTCAGTATTCACTAAGGATGATTGTGGGTCCATGCCAGAAAGTTGCATCAAAGCAGACACTAAAAGAGTCCAGGAAATGAGGCAGATAGTACTTACTTACCAGAGGATCCTGAAAGGGTTGGCAGCCCTTAAGATAGATAAGGCCCCAGAACTTGACGAGTTGCATCTGAGGATACTTAGGGAATTATCAACAGAACTGGCTGGACCACTGGCTGGGCTGTTCAATAGCTCACTTAGGTCTGGGGAAGTTCCAAGGGATTAGAGAATGGCAGACATTGATTGTACTGCTTCATAAAGGGGAGGGATAGGGAACAACCAGGGAACTACAGGCGTGTCAGTCTGACCTCCATCATGGGGAAACTGATGGAATCACTAATCAAAGAGGAACTGATAAACTACCTAGCGAGCAACAGACTCCAGGATAGTAAACAACATGGTTTCATGGCGGGGGAGTCTTGTCAGACTAACCTGATTATTTTCTTTGACTGGGTGAACAAGGAAGTAGACAAGGGCCACGCTGTGGATCTGCTGAACTTTGACTTCAGCAAGGTTTTTAAATCGGTACCACACAAAGGGCTGCTCAGAAAGGTGGAAGACCTGAATGCAGCTAAAACCTTAGTGAACAGGGTGAGTAGTTGGTTACGAGAGAGAGACAACAGAGGGTGGTGGTCAATGGGGTTAAATCAGAGGAAAGGGAGGTTATGAGCGGGGTTCCACAGGGATATGTCCTGCGTCCGGTCTTCTTCAACATGTTCATTAGTGATGTGTCTCTTCACAGATGACACAAAACTATGTGGGAGGGTGGATAGTGGTGAGGGAATAAGGGATATGCAGAAGGACCTACAAAAACCAGAGGGGAGGTCAAAGGTCTGGCAGTTAAAATTCAATGCCAAAAAGTGCAAGGTAATGCACCTAGGGGAAAAGGAACCCAAGACGGAGTACTGGATGAGTGGGGTGTGACTTAACTCCTAGATCCCGTTCCTCTTCTGTAGTGCTATCATTAGTAACTCCCTTAAAGAAACAAGCCAGCGCAACAAGGCCTATAGCAAGGGCCTGTATATACGATGCTGGGCTGTATCAGGAGGGGTATTGATAGCAGAGGAAGGGAATATGGGCAGACTGGATGGACCTCTGGTCTTTATCTGTCATCATGGTTTATGTTTCTATGATTATTTTGGAAAGTACCTTTAAGAACAAGTGTTCATTTACAAAATGTTCCTCATCAGTGTAAAAATTAAAAGGGAGCATTAACCTAAAGCAAATCCTAGGGGAATGTAGTCAAAAGCAAGAACATATACAGGCTAGTTCAATACATACAATTTTATGTAACAGATCTTTGACTCACCTTGGCTGTCCTGGAGCCATCAGGGTCCACACTACATATACCTCCAAGCGGGCCGGGCTGGATTGGGTTCTGGAGTGAAGAGAAGAAATGATGTGGTGCCTCCACCTGGGGCAATGGCAGGGAATACCTGTGAATAGATTGCAGGTTACCTCCCCCAGGAAATATACAATAGCTGCCCCAAAGACCCTTCCCCACACAAGAACAATTCCTCCCTCTTGCAATGATTCACAGTACCAGAATACAGTATAACATGAACAATTAACAGTATTTATTTGGGGGAAGGGGAGAAAAAGGAGGAAAATAGCACAAGAACATTAATAACTGGCTCAACAATGTTACCACACACCGTATCCCCAGCTCCCACCTGTGGGTGTACCCAGCTTCTCACTGGCAGTTGCAAAGCCACGATAGTCCCTTTTGTTGGGTACCACACCATGGTGCAGATTTCGATACTGGGGATTTTCGTTGGGACCCGGATAACTTTAAACAGCAGAAACAATGAAACTTCAGGTCTGGGCTTAGTTGGTTTGTACAACCCTGCTCAGTACCTAACCCCCTAATCCTAGCTAGCTAGCTAACAAAGTTCTCCTCTGAGCTGTAGCCCAGAGTTACTTTATTTATTTATTAACATCTTGAATTAAGACCTTTGAGCTAAAAGCTCATTTACAGAGATTCCACGTCAAGTGAGCATACAATACATACATTATAGGGTAAAACACATACCTTATAGAGTAAAATATATACATTATTTATTTATTTGTATTTTTCCAGATGACACCTTTGAGCCGTGGGCTCTTTTACAGAGGTCCCACGTCAAGGAAATAAGGACAAGAAGGTATAAAACATAACAAGATCATTACAATGGAACTTACAAAACAGGCAAATAAGGTAAACAATAATAGTAGCCAAAGGCGTTATCAAGGAATTGCGGTGCGAGTTATTTATACAGTACAAGTAGTAGGCAGCTCAGAGAGCTTTGTCAGGAGAAGGTTAGAGGGAAAGGAGGTAGAAGGGAGACTGGGGGCTGGTAAGGGAAAAGAGAGGAGGTGGGGAGAATAGAGGGGGGGTGCGAGTTGGGTATGTGGTAGATGGGGAAATAGCAAGAGGGAAGTCGGGGAAAGTGAAGGGAAGAGGAGGCAATTCGTCCTTTCCCCAGGTCTGGGGGTAGAAGAGGAGGAGGAGGTGGTGGTGGTGCGGCGGTGGGGAGGGATGCTTGAGGGGGATAGACCTAGAGGGAGATTATATGAAGCAATCACGGGAGATACTAGCCACAAGGTACTGATGTAGTTTATGCTTAAAAGCACCAATCGTGGCAATGTTGGAGATTTCTATAGGTAGAAAGTTGAACCAGGTTGAGGCTCTGACAAGGCAGGAGCGCTGAGCTTGAGTGATTGAGTAAGCTGCCATTATAGTTACAATAAAGACAGACATAGTTTCCAGTTCCTAGAGTTTGATGACAAGGTATTTTCATAGAAGTGCAACCCTATCAAGGGTAATAAGAGAAGAAATTTGGGGAGAAGAGGTGGTAGAATAGGCAATGGATGATAGGATAGTTGCAGGTAGAGGTAGATTTCAGAAACACTGGTAGAGGTAAACGATGGGGTGAAGAGGGAGCAGCCAGGCTGGCCTTGTCAGTACATGGGAGAAGTGGAGAAGTGGTGAGAGAGGGAAGATTAGAGAAAGGTGGGTGGCACTAGACATGAAAAGGAGTAGCTGACTGAGGCAGTAGGGGGAAGGAGTGTATGGAGTGCGAGGGGGGAGGGTAGGAGATGGTAGGAGGAAGGAGAGGAAGGTAGTCACAGGGACAGTGTATGGAAGCGTCAGTTATTATAGTCACACGTACTGGTAGCAGTAAGATGGGCTCGAAGCTTTGATTTGAAACGGCCAAGTTTAGTTTCTGATTGCAGGTCAGCACTGAGAGAGTTGAGCCATGGGGGGCTCTGTAAGTGAAGGACCTTTGCCCAAGTGAAGTATGGCAGAAGGGGACTAGGAGTGATCTGTTACAAGTCCCCTTAGTTAGCCTATGGTGGTAGGCAGATGAAGGAGGTTCTGCATCCCTGGCAGAGTAAGGCCTAGTGTGGTCTTCTTACCTAATAAGCAGACCTGGTACTGGACCCTGTTTTGCAAATTAAGCCAACCTGTATGGGCAAAGAGCTCACAGGTGTGGGTTAACCAATGGGTTCCTAGTAAGAGACTACACACTGTTTAAGGTCAGTTTGACTATCTTTAGGGCTGTGTTAGTGCCTGCCCCATAGACTACTAGCCCATAGTCAGTGATTAATAGGACAGAGCTAGTGACTGCAAGCTTGAGGGCCTCATCAGTAAGGCAGTGTCTGTGCCTATATAGCTGTCCAATACATAAGCTGGCTGCCTTGGATACATGGTCAATGTGCTGGGTAAAAGAGAGGGGAGTTGTTGAGAGTGACCCCGAGGTATTTAAAGCTATCAACCATCTCTAGCACATCATTACAGTTGTTGCGAATTGTAAGATGATAAGACCTGTGTCTATTCTGAGTAGAGGCAAAAAGCATGGTCTTAGTCTTTTTGTAATTCAGTAGGAGCTTGGAATTGATGAACCATGACTTCACATCAGAGAAGTTTGCCTGCAATAGTTTCTCTAGGGTTTCAGGGTTGGGATGACAGGTGACGAGCATGGCATCATCGGCATATAATAGTACATTGTCATGACATGCCTTGGGGAGGTTGTTCAGGATCAGGCTAAATGGCAGGGGACCCAAGATTGAGCCTTGGGGAACCCCCATTGTAATACTATGATGATCAGAGAGGACGTTAAATATTTGTACCTGTTGCACACAATCAGAAAGGTAGCTCCAGAATCAATTCACGGATCCAGTAGAAAGACCAGTGTCATCCAGCTGGCTTAGCAAGAGCTCATGGGTGAACATGTTGAAGGCCTCGCTGAGGTCAATGAAGGTTGCCCTCACCAAGAGCCCCCGGTCTAGGGCCTCGTGGATGTAGCCAGTGAATTCCAGAAGTGTGGTTGTTGTGCTGTGCTGCTTCCTGAAACCATGTTGTTCTTTGCATTGAAGCTCGTACTTATTCAGATAGTCTATGAGTTGGTCATAAACAATCCGCTCGAGCACATTAGAGAGCAGAGGGAGAATTGAGATTGGTTACTTACAGTTCTGATGATCAAAAAGGGGGTTTCGGCAGGCTCGATTTGGCACAGTACCATGGAAGTATCTCGTAGAAGGTGCACTACAGCAGCAGCAGATGGGCTAACTGAAGAGGTTGGAGAATGCTGGTCCTCACCTTCCTGGTCTTGCCAACTTTACCTCTGAGGCCTTTGTAGACAGTGTTCACCCGGCAGGCCCCTTACCGTCTTCATTGCTGGTCATCTTTGCCGTTGTTCTGGGAACAGGACTGGCTGTATCCCCTAGATTTGCAGCTTGGCACATGCACTTTTCCTGAAGCAGCCATGTAGCTGGGTTTTGGCTCAGTCTTTGACCCCAGCACACACAGTCACTCGAGCTTGCAGCACACAGCAGTCTTCAAACTTACCCCACTGAGGGGTGTGACAGGGAGCTCCTGCCACTCTTGAGGACCAACCTTTTCTTAAATCTGTTCCAATAGTTCTTCTATTTCTTAGTCTAGTCTGTCCCTTACAATTTCTAGTCCATAAGGTTGGCCACCTATTGGGCACCCCCCTCCCCTTTCTTGACTATGCTATGGTGTCCTCTTTAATTTTCCTTTTCCCTCTCGGGTCCTCGTACGGGGAGGTTATTGTGGTGACCTCGAAGTGTATGTAAAACAGGTTGTGTTTATTGTTGTTGGATTTAGTATATAATAGCACTGTGTCATAAAATACCTTGATGTATATACCTTATGTTTATGAAAACTGTAAATGTTGAAAATACCATAGTACTAGGTGTTTTTGATAATGATAAAAAGTACTAGGTGACTATTACAGAAATTAAGTTAGTTGTGCTGTTTAAATGCATATACATTGCTGTAAACTGAACAAGTCTAAATATCATGGTGATTTGCATATCTCCCATGATGTTTTGCATTATGGAAGTAGATATGATGTAATTCTTTGACACTTGATTATTTGACGCTAATGCCCTTTAGGGTAACCTTTCTTTCAGTGATTCTACATTGAGGTCCTTTGTCTATAGCTTCGTTTTTTTTTTTTCTTTTTTCTTTTTGGGCCCCCACTACCCAAGCAAACGGGGCCCACATAGGGGTGGAGGTTGCATCTCAACTGGTAAGTTAGATCAGAGATCAGTGTCAGTAGGTGCTGTCTAAGTGCAGAGAGAGGACATACATAGTCTGTTGCTGCACACTGATGTACTGAAGAAGGAATATGGCATTGCAGATGCTTATTTCCTGTATTTTGAATAAACACCACACAGAGATTGTGTGTTGAACCTGAAGTTCAGTGTCTGGTCCATCTGTTATCCCAAAACCCCTTCATATGGGGTAACACAGGTTGCTCAGTCTTTGATCACGGCTGCAGCAATTTTGACTCAAAATTGCACAATTTACAGTCTCTGCTCTCTCACACTGCAGCTTCCAGATCTGTCTTTCTCTAGCTGCACAACTTCTCAAGTTCCCCTTCTGCATCAGAAATCACTCTTCTCTCTCTTTCTCTCTGCAGCAAGGCTCACAATCCTCTTCACTTGCTCTTACAGGCACTTTGCTTACTGTTATTTTGCTGGGGCCAGATAGGCTGTTGGGGCAAATTTGCAGGCCATAGGCTGGATAGCCCTCACAGTCTGTCCTGCACTCTGCTTTCTCTCTGTCAAATCTCACTCTGATTTCTCATTTTGGCAGGCTTGCAGTCCTTCCTATAGTTTTTGTCAAGTCCCATTTGATTGGCTGCAATCTTCCCAGGCATTCTGGTGCCCTCTCACCTTTTACCCAGCAGCCCCCTACTTGCAGTGTCCCAGGAGCTGCCATTTTTGTTTATATTCTGCTCCCAACCACTTTAGCCCAAATATTTTGATTGCATGTCCTTTCTGAGGGCAGAGGACCAGTCCTCTCATGCCCGGAGGCATTCCAGTGATGATCCCCAATTCTGCCGCCTGCCCTGGAGCCAGGGATAACATTTAAATACTGGCTATCACAAATGCACTCCGCAGGTCAGGCCCTCTGCTCCCACAGTGCCAAACCTCATGGTGCAATATGTGAACAGGAGACAAACAGGGTAACCCTCCTGTCTGTTTTGAGTTTGAAACACCTACTAGTCTTGAGTCCTGAGGTCAAACGTGAACCATTTTTCGCTAGCACGCCCAGTTAACAGGACCAAATATCACACCCTCTTCGGGGAAATGCAGTGCAGTACTTAACTCAGCGGGCACCCAACCTGGTTCACAATTCTCCCCTTTTTGACTAAATTGAGACCTAGGTATTTGCTTACCGTAGAGCAAGATGGTAACATACTTTAAGCCCTTAACAGTTCTGTTAGCTTTATCAACACTGTCTCAGTATTCGTATGTAAAAATGAGAAAAGACTCAGGCAGAATTAAGGAAAACAAAAAATTTAGTACAATTAAAAAAAATGATAAATTACATGCAAAACATAGAACATGTATACATACCTTTTTACAGTCTAAAAAAAGTGGAAACTACAGAAACAAAAACACCTTGTACTTGACTTTGTAGTTCTACCTCAGTTTCAGTTTGGTGTTAGCTATTTTGACAGAAGTGCCTTTTAGTCCAGAACACAGTGTGTGTGTTCTCTTAGGAGTCCAGAGACAGAAGAACAAACTCCTTTCAGCCAGATTGATAAAAAGCCAAATGTCACTTCCACCCTGTGAGGTCACAGCTCATGAGGTCAATGTTAGTCCTGTAATTAATTTTTAACATGACCAAGTATATCCAAAAGGGTGTCACTTTACTGCTGGCTTGAAATCTGCAAAGATAGTAGCAATATTAAATGATAATGGTCTCTTTGATCAGAGCATTCCCCTTTAATCTTCAGAGCACCTTCCTGACAACTGTTTCTCTGCTAGTGGTGACAGATGTAACAGGTAGCTGTTCAGAAATTGTTTCCTCCCAACACGTCGTAAAATGCATCCTGTTTCCTGGACCTCAAAGTAAATGAATGGGTTACAATGAGTGATAACATGGTGTCCTTATGGTCCCAGGAGTCTTACAACTATGTGTCAACACAGAAAAGGAAACTAGCTATATAGCTACAGCAAGCAACTGCTTTGGGGGCAAAAGGTCAGGCCTCTTTAAAAGCTAGTCTTCCCCATGGGCCTGCTGACCCTGACATGTCTCTTAAGCAGAAATTTAAAAACCTATATTTATAACAAAATTATATACACATAGCTAGTAGACAATTATCCTGTCACACTGGCCATAGCCAAAACACTCCTTTGGAGCCATGGCTCCTTTAAATTTTACCCAGCATGCAGTTGAGCATGCTCAGATGGGCATGGGCCTCCATATTTTTTGTTTATATGCTGCGGCCCTTAGGCAGCTTCTCAGGACCCAAAACTCTGCCTCCTGAGTGCCCAGAGGAACAAAACACTTTGTCGACCTCGGCCCCCTTCTTGCCATGGGGCCAAGGAGCAGAGGATGGTGGCAGCCATAACCAAGAAACGTACAGTGGCCCACAGGTCTGAAGACCTCCCAGAGCCAGTACCTTGTGATAAGAGCTACCACAAAAATACAGAGTGTCATAACAGCGACCACAAATCACCGCAAAAAATGTTAGCGATCATCTGCTACATAAACAAAAGCGACGGTGCATCACAAAAATAGAAATAAACATATTAATCACAACATTTATGTGGGGGGCCACACCCCCCCATTATTATATAACCAACTCTGGGGGGGCTGAACACTGAGGAAAAGAGGCAACACGGGAGGGGGCAATTTGGTGGGGAGGCATTGTGCTAGGGGAGAATGTAGGAGGGAAAGCAACCTGCGGGCAGGGGCACACATAGTTGGGACATAGAAAACCACCACCCCAAAAAACAAAAAAAAAGCACAACAACAACAATCACAAAATTAAACCCCACACCAGTACCAAACCATGGACCACCATTGTGGAAGACCACAGCCATACCCACCATGCCAGACGGCAAGCTCGATTGGCTCTCTGAAACAAACCCCCATGACCTTCTTCTCCATTCTCCCGGGTACCTTCCCTCGCTCCCCAGGCCTCGCTCTCTTCTCCAGTCACTCTCCTTCCCCCTCACCATTCTGTCATTGTAGCTCTTAACACAGTTGCTCAAATTGAGTCACTCAGATTGAGTCGCCTATTTGATGGGTTACCCCCGGAGCCACTGGCAGGACAGAGCAGGGCAGCACGGAGCCGGAGCCCACATAGGGTAAGCCCCAATTTGGGGGAGGCTTACATTTACAATAAACAAGTAAGAGTGAAAAACATGCAAAACATTGGTATATAAGCTGGCCTGGTGGCGCTGAGGGTTGAGGCACTGGATGCCACACCTCGCGCTACGCCGGCGACCCGGGTTCAGGAATGGACTCGGGATGACAGGGGCTGGCAGGGGAAGGAGAGGATTGAGCATCCTTAGGACTACTGTCCTTTCCTGGGGTGGGTTGTGGGGGTAGCCTTACTCTGTAGCGGCCCCCAGTGAAGACCAGGAGCACTACAGGGGCGGAGCAGCAGAGGGGAATAAGAAAACGGAAATAGCTCCAGGACTGGCCAAATGACAGCTGCCGGTCCCCCAACACCACCAAAGCCCTCCAAAGGAGCCATGTCCACCTCAGCAGTGCCCTGGGGCCAAAAGTAGAGTGCACTGGCCAGTCCCCCACCGGTGCCTTCTCCCTCGGAGGAGAGGGACCCATCCGGCGAAGGGTTACGCCAGTTTACCCCGGGGATGGCTGCTATATGAGGTTGGAGGCTCGAGAGGAGGATAGTAGGAGGTATGTTGGGGACCATGGCGGCTCAAAGGAGTGGCAGGTACTAGAGCACACAGGCGAGAAAACAGATAATGCAAAAAAAAAAAAATTGGTATATAGCAGCAGAGCCAGATATCTAACTCAGAATCCACATACTCACTAGGAGAGATATAGTTTAGGATGCTTAGCACTTAAAGTTTTTATTTATTTTTCATTTATTTATTTGCTTTTGGTAACTGGGTAAGTGCAATAGACAAAATTGCCTATTTTCAGACACGACACTGGAGATTACAAATCAAAACATGTTACAAACAATAGTACAGGGAAAAGCAGATACAATGCAGTACATAAAAGAGATCAGCAACCCAATGGGGGGTAGAATTACATAGCACAGAAGTGAATGGTATACACTGCAAAGCTTCACAGATCTAAAACTGCTAACAGAATAAGCAACATAAGTGCATAACATCAGTGCTGGTGGAAAAGGGAGAAGGGAAGGGACAGGGTAGGATAGAAGTACAAATTCAAGGAAATAGGGATAATGCATAAATTAAAGGAATTTACATGCATCCATTGAGGCATTGTAATTAAAAAGGGCATGTTTGAAGGCAGGGTGAGAATTAGAACATCTAAGGGGAAGCGGAAGGAAGTTCCAGAATTTTGGAACATGGAGGGAGAAGGGAAGTACACCCATTTTGGTGGAGCATTTGGGGATAGAAGCTGGAGCTGAGATCATGGACCGAAGGAGTCAGGTACAATTGGCCGGGGTGAACAAGGCAGCTAAGGAAGAGGGTTGAGAAGAACCAATAATATTGTCTCTCAGGCAACCTATGGAATATAAACACCAGGAGGAGAAGGAGGATAACCAGCGGAGGTCAGAGTAAAGTGTGTACCGGCATTTGAGACAATGGGCAGACGAAGCAAATTTGCAGATGTTATAGGTAACATCCTACGTTTGTAGGACATTTGCCTGCATTTGTGCACTGAACTGGTAGGGTTGACCACAGAGATCTCTTGAACTTGTCAAACTTGGGTAGGTCAAGCAGGGTTTCAGACAGCTTGCTTAACCAACCAGTGGCCCTGACAGCAAACAATCACTTGCCCAGTTGAGTTCGTAAGAAGGACAGTTCAAGGGCATTCCTAACCATGCTCCTGGTGTTGTATAGATTGGTAACAGGGTGGGAGCATTTTATTAGGGCAGGGGGTTAGGCCCAGAAGTGCCTTTTTGGCTAGCAGACATGTCTAGAACTTCATTCTGCTAGGTACAGGTAGTCGGTTTGTGTGGGTGCAAAAGGTGCAGCTATGGGTGCACTTTTCCTTCTTAAGGACTAAGCAACAAGCCTTATTACAGATCAGTTTAATTCAGCTTAACACCAAATCACAGGCAGCTACTGTACATAGACAGGGAGGCCATAGTCGAGTAGTGACAGGAATGAGCTTGCAACTATGAGGCATCTAGCATCTGCAGTGAGGTGGATCCTGTTACAGTACAGGGCTCACAACCTTCCATTCACCATGGACACCAGGTGGTCAACATGAGGATCAAAAGATTAGGTATCACCCAGGATCACCTCAAGGTATTTAAAAGCTTCAGCCTGTTTAAGTTGTTGTCTCAGGTCATTAAGGATGACAAGGGGAACTACCTTTTTTTTTTATTTGTGGGCTTGTGAGGCGCATAGTCTTAATGTTTTGTAATTCAGGACCAGTGTGTTGTGGGAGAACCAACTTTTAAGGGCCCTGACGTTACCCTGGAGGATGGAGCTGAGCCTGCCAAAGTCAGGGATCTTGGAATAGATAACAGCATCATCCGCATGTGGAAGTACATTAGCTGATTGACAGGCATCAAGCAGGTGGTTTATGAATAAACCAAAAAGAAGGGGGCCTAAAATGGAACCCTGAGGGACACCAATGGATGCTTTACTAACATCTAACAAGGAGCCCTCTATCTTCACACACTGCATCCGATTAGTGAGATAAAAACAGAAGACAGAAAGAAAGAAGCGCCTTAGCTGGGACTTGAACCCAGGCTGCCCAGAATATCATAAGTGCCTTAGCTGGAACTCAGAGAAAGAGTAAGGTGCCTCGGGATGTCCCAGTTTCCAGTTGCCTTGGTGGCACAGCTGGTAGCACAACCAGAACGGTATTCTAGGTGGCTTGGGTCCAAGTCACAGGTAAGGCACTTATTTCTGGATTTACTACAAAAGACTGACAGGCAGTTTCCTGACAGTCATAATCCCAACGCTGTAAGCTTGACAGAGAAAATCCTGACAGTGGCGGTAGATCGTTTCATGTTTCGGGGGATTTTGGCCCCCCCGTACCCCCCTTAATTAGTATAACAACTCTGCTACAGGCAAAATCCCACAGTCAAGATTTTCTGTATCGGGTTTGCAGCATCGGGATTTCAAGTGTTGGGTAACCAAGTTTCAGTCTTTCAAAATACTCCCCTTATTTCTTTCTCTCTTCTGTTTGTTAAGATTAGTGAGATTAACTCTGGAACCAAGTAACTGTGCCCAGTGACAGGCCAAGGAGTTTGCTGAGTAGGAGCTTATGGCTGACCAAGTCAAAGGCTTTAGTCAATATAGACAGCACCAACCTTGTCTCTATTGTCAAGGGCCTCATGTACAGTTTGTGTACTTCATCAGTGTTGTTGTATTGGTACAATGTTGTTTCTGAAAGCCATGCTGCTGGGGACACTGGATTTCGTATTTTTTGAGATATGAGACAAGTTCAAATCAAATCAAATTTTATTGATAATGCGCTTTTCTCAAAACCAAAGCACATATACAGTACAATATAAACCAAATATACAATCTAAAAAGATATATAAGATAAAAAGGCAGCAACAATAAAACTAAATATTGTCCCCAAAAGCTAAGTCAAGTAAATAAGCTTTTAATGAGGACTTAAAGGTCTCAGCAGACAGGCACTCTCTAATCTGATGAGGTAGAGAGTTCTCAGGGTCAGGGCTACAAAGGAAAAAGCCCTAGCACCCGATGTTTGAAGACGGACCCTGGGAACCTCTAGCAATCCCTCGTCAGTGGAGCAAAGTTGGCGGGGGGGAGGAGTAAGGCCGAAGGAGGTCTTGCAAGTAACCTGGTCCCTGTCCATGTAGGGTCTTATAGGTCAGCAATGCTACCTTGAAGGTGATTCTCCATTGCACCAGCAGCCAGTGCAGTTTGCGCAGCTCAGGAGTGATATGGCTAGTTCTTGACAGCCCTGTCAACAACCTGGCAGCAGCGTTCTGCACCAGCTGCAGGTGACGGAGATCCGCCCCCGGTAACCCTAGGTATAGAGCATTACATTAGTCAAGACGAGAGGACACAAAGGTATGAACCAACATAGGAAGGTCCTCAGACAGAACAAGGTGCTTTATCTGGGCAATGTTCCTCAGATGATAAAATGAGGGCTTGACAACTGCTGATACCTGCGCTTTTAGTGTCAGTTCGTTATCAAGCACAATGCCCAGATTCCGCACAAGTTCAGAAGGTCTCAACTGGTTACCCCCAAGCACAAGACCAGATGGTTGCCCAGGAGTCAATGTCTCTACCGGCAGACCTGGGTCCACTACCAGCAGCTCAGTCTTATCCAGATTTAGTCTCAACCAGTTAGCACTCATCCAGTCCTAAATCTTAGCGAGGCAGTTGTTAAAGACCGAGACTGCACTATTTTGTTCTGGTACAAAGTTGATCAGACACAGTTCTCTCAAGGGCCTTGAAATGAGGGAAGAGAATAGAAACTGATCTGTAATTGGCGAGATTAAAGCAGTCACTGCTTTTAAATACTGGTATAACCAGCGTAGATTTCCACTTGTCATGGAACTGTGAGTAGTGCTGGGAAAAGTTCAATATTTTGGAAATGGAATAGGAAAGTTCCGCAACAGTCGGGGCAAATAGCTTCATGTCAAGTGAGTCACTCCCATTTCTAATTTTCCAAGAACCTTTCTGATATATTTTGTGGTGTCACCCCCAATTCTAGTTTTTCCAAGAACCTCTGTGATGTATTTAGAGGTGTCCTTAACTGAGACAGGCTTAAAGTAGAATTTAGAATATCCTGGCTCAGAGACCATCAGTTAGATGGCTACAGGACCTGGTCCTCCGCTGAGCGCTGGGCAGGATCAGCAGGGATGACGGAGCTAAGGTCACTGAAAGCTACATTGAAATTGTTGGCAATTTTGGTGGGATCAAGTACCTGATGCCCATCAACAATTAACATTTACGGTGAAGTTTTGCCACCCCTACCAATGAGTTCTGAGATAGTTCCCCAGCATCTTTTACTATTGCTACAATTCTGGGTTTGCTGAGCCTTGTAGTAGTTGGATTTGGCCAGTGTAATCCCACTGGTGCATTTATTCTGGGATTCCTTGTACTTTTGTAGGTGGACTAGGGACCCAGACTCTCTGGCCAGTGCCCACAGATTGTCCCTCTCTCTTTTGAGGGCAAGCAGTTCTCTCTTATGAGGGCAAGGAGTTTTGGGGTGATCCATCCAGAAGGTGTACCTCTTACCTTACACTTTGTGAATGGTGAAAACTTTTGCAGGCAATTGTGAAGTCTGTAACAAAGAATTCAAGGAATGGGAAAGAGTAAATTGTTTAGTCAGGAAAGGCACACTAAGCCATAGCTTATTTCCAGGTGCGACCTGGGAGCACAAGGAAGTTAAGTGACTTGCCCAGGGTCACACAGTATGCAAGTTGGGGGCTGATGGGATTCAAACCCAGGTCTCCAGGTTTGCAGCTCAGTGCCCCAACCACTACACTATACTGCCTCAGGGTCCGAATCAATATTAGGGATGGCATCAAGGTAGTTCCAGTCTATGTTGGCCATGTAGGATTTGAAATCTGGCACTTTGTTTTTGCTTAGGATCCGGCTGTTTGTGAACCAGTGGGGGGACTGGGCTATTTAATTTCCCAGAGGCATTGCCCCAGTGAGTGGTCACTGACGGTATCAGTCAGGAATTTGACGATTTTGACCCTGTCTGGGTGAGTTACCAGTACCCAGTCGAGTAGTGTTATAGTGCCAGTTTTATAGTTAGTTCTGGTGTGCTCAGTGATCATGTGTGAGAGAAGCAGACTGACGATTTTATCTCTGTGGCTAGTGCTGGACTTAGCAGCCCAACTGATGTTGAAGTCACCAGCTACTGTGTATTACCAGTTCTCGCTCAATTGTTTGAGATAGTTAATGAGGGACCTCATATCCGTTTGTTGTTTACTAGGCGGGATATAGACAGTCAGGTGGACAAGAGATTAATGATAGCACCCCAGTAGCTGTTAAATGGCCTGGAATTCACAGTCTCTAGTCTTGTCTTTGAGTTCAAGTTTTGAGGCTTGCAGGTCAGATCTGAGACTGATAAGTCAGCACCTTTCTCACTTGCCTAGTCTGTCCTTTCTGAATATATTGAAACCTGGTAATGATATGTTGGAGTCAGGTATTTTGGGGTTAAACCAAGTTTCCGTAAGGGAAGTAATATCCAGTTGAGTTAACACTACCCAGGCTTTGAACTGAGCAAGTTTAGGTAGGAGACTACCAATACATAGATACATACATAGACAGTGTCGGCAGATAAGGGCCTATGGTCCACCCAGTCTGCCCATTTAAGTTTGTAAGTTCACTTTATGTTTTCCAAGAAGTCTGCTGCCCCTTACCCCTGACCTCCAGAATGCCTTTATGTCTATCCCATGCATTCCTAAATCCCGTGATTGTTTCAGCCCCCACCACTTCCTCTGGCAGGGTGTTCCACTTGTCCACCACCCGTTCTGTGAAGAAATTCTTCCTCACGTTTCCTTTGAATCGTTCTCCCTCCAACTTCATCCCGTGCCCTCTAGTCCTGGAGCATCTTTTTCGCTTAAAAATAGTGCATTCCTGCACCCTGTTCCTCCCTGTAAGATACTTGTATGTCTCTATCATATCCCCTCTCTCCCTCCTCTCCTCCAGGGAGTACATGTTCAGTGCCTTCAACCTTAATATTCAATATTAAGGGAGACTATGTTCAGTTTCCCCGACTCCCTGAGCCACGCCCAGGGCTGTCTGCAGGGCCTGGACTGGGTTGGATATTGCCAGACAGCAGGAAAGCATTAATGTTAGGCCACTGGAGGCTCTGAGATAGAGTTTCAGTCTCTACTTTTTTCTGTTAAGGAGAAGGGACTTACAAGCGGTCCCAGAGACACAGCCATAGCATGTGATCGCAAAGCTTTCCCCTAGTGCCACCTGAGATAGTTCATCTTTGAAGTGGGATTAGGGCAGTAGAATGTAAGAACTGAGGGGCAGTTCTGGAGGATCATGTGGCCATGGTTTCAACACAAACCTTATGAGAAGGCCTCCTTTACCTCAGATGGTGCTAAAGGTTCAATGAACAATACAGTGGGTAGGTGAACAACAGTAGTAGCTTTGCAAGAAATATGCTTACAGTACAGCCAGGTTCCGGCAGTTAATGAATTAGAGCCACCCAGAGAGTGGGAAGATGGAAGGGCCTCAGTATAGGCAGGGTATAGGCAACTGGTTAAGCATGACACTCAGAACACCGAGACAGGGTATTGGCAAAGCCTCAGTATAGGCAGGGCCTCAGTGCAGGCATCGTATAGGCAACCAGCTAACCAAACAATTCAGTCCACCCAGCTAGGGTGATAGGCAAGACTTAGTTTGGGCAGGGTATAACTAGCAAATCATAAAACTCAGTCCACCCAGGGAGGGTGATGGCAAGGCCTCAGTATAGGCAGAGCTTCTGTACAACCAGAATATAGGCAGCTGGTGAAACATAAAACCCAGTTCACCCAGGTAGAGCGCTGGTGATGCCTCCGTATAAGCAGGGCCTCAGTACAAGCAGGGTGTAGGTGACTAGTTAAGCACAAAACTCAGTCCATCCAGGTAGAATGTTGGTCAAGCCTCCGTACAGTAGTAGCCACAGATATGGTCAGATATTTCACAGAAGTCTAAAGAGTTTCTCTCTCTGCTACCCCTCCTGTGGAAGCGCAGAAAGCAGGAGATTTCTCTAGAAATCTCACAAAAATTTCAGGAAATATCTGACCATGTCTTTGGCTGTGATTGTATAAGCAGGGCCTCAGTACAGGCAGGTTGTAGGCAACTAGCTAAACATAAAACTAAGTCCACCCAGACAGGGTGTTGGCAGTGTAACATGATTTCAAACAACCAGCGACTAGCAAGTAAGACAATTAGCCCCCCTAGAGTATAGTCTGTGGAGCAGGACTTCAAACAACTTTCAGGTTGTAGGAGGGTAGTTAGCAGCAGCCTAGCAAGTGCATAGTTTACAGTATATCTGGACTGCAAACTAACTGACTAGAAGTTTTCAACAATCCTAGTGGCAGAAGCAAAGTAGAACAATAAAAGATCCACCCAGTTAGGGTAGTCAGCAGAAGGTTAGCTACAAACAGCCAATAGCAGAACACAACCAGCAGATAAAGCAAGGGTTTGGTTAAGTGTACCTAGCATTTAGTGTGACTTAGAACAGATTTACAAGCCTAACTACAGAAATACTCCAACTGCATGCACCATTATCAGTTCAAATGTCACATTCTCTTTGGAATGATCAGAGTATTTGGGGTGAGTTACAGGATGGGGGGGGGTTGCGGACTATCACCAAGAAAGAAAGGGACCTAGGGGTTATTATTTCTGATGACCTGAAAGTGTCAAAGTATGTAAAGTAGAAATGTACATCTTTCCCAACTATTGAATATGCCTACTTAACCTCTTATTGTATATACCCACTTATTTATGTGTTACCACGATTGTCACAATTGTTTTTTTAAATGAATATTCACTTTGTGGAATGCTTAGGTTCCCTGGGTCGCCACTGAAAAAAAGACCGTCTTGTCTCAGTGGGCATACCCGGTTAACAAAACTCAAATAAATAAAGCAGTGTGCCAAGGCTGTAGGGAGGGCCAGGGGCATGCTGGGGTGCATAGGCAGGGGTATCACTCGCAGAAGGCGGGAGGTAGTGATGCCTTTGCATAAAACACTAGTCAGGCCTCACCTGGAGTACTGTGTGCAGTTCTGGAGGCCGCACCTTTGGAAGGACATTAACAGGGTGGAGATGGTCCAGAGAAGGGTGACTAAGATGATACAGGGCTTGCACCACAAAACTTATGGAGAGAGATTGAAGGACCTCTATGTACCAACTGGAGGAGGTGGGGAGGACATGATAGAAACATTCAAGTACCTAAAGGGCATAAACAAGGTGCAGGAAGAAGACACCTTCCAATGCAGGAGGAGTACAAGAACAAGATGGCATGATGTTAAATTGGAAGGTGGCAGTCTGAGAGGGAATGTGAGGAAGTTCTTCTTCACAGAGAGGGTGGTGGATGCATGGAATGATCTTCCACAGGAGGTGGTGGGAGCAAGCATGGTGGAGGGATTTAAACATGCCTGGGATAAGCATAGGGGTATCTTGGAGGTAGGGTAGAGGGCGGGGAAGCCCCTAGCCAGATAGGGTCAAGTATAGGGCTAACGGGCAGACTAGATGGGCCTTGCAGTCCTTATCTGTCTACAATTTCTATGTTTCCATGTTTCTGTCAGGTACTTACAGTACTTGTCCTTACTGGTTGAGGCAGACTAGCATCAAGGTAACAGGGTACAGTGTGACTGGCTGCCTCCATGGCTGACTCCTGGCAGGCTCCTTCCCTGTCCTTTGCATTGTGGTCCTTAGCACTCCGAACCGCAGTGCGCCAGACTGCTTTGGAGGACAGCATTATAAACTGAAGATCAGAGGAGTGGAGACCAGAACTGCCAGACAGCATCACCCAATTGGTGGAGGGAGTGGTGAGGAAGAATGGCTTAGGTGTAGTCTCATGTCTGATTGGAGCACCCTTGAAGCCAGAAACAGTCTAGATTGTAGCTAAGGATGCAGCTTCCACAGAGCACAGTGTTGCATTATGGTGTGAGGGAAGGAAGACTTCTGCAAATACACCCTCAACCCTGAAGCAGAAGTAGTGAAATACAGCAGCAACAGGAGCCAGGAAATGGCTCGAGATTTAAAGAACACTTGAACAAAGGTCTTCCAGGCATCAGCTCCCGATTGTTGGAGGGAATGGACAGGAGTTGTAGTTTAGCTGTACTCTGACATCTGATTGTAGTGTCATTGAAGCTAGGAACAGCATCTGGATTGTATCCAAGGATGTGGTTTCTACGGAGTGCAGGGTCCAGTGGGGTAGTGCGAAGGGAGGGTGGGCTACTGCAGGTGCACCCTCTACCCTGAAGCAGCAGCAACAGGGTATCTGCAGTGAATTACAGCAGAAACAAGAGCCAGAAGGAGACAGAGATTTAAAGCCCACTCAAACAAAGGACTTCCAGGCAGCAGCTCCCGATTGGTCGTGGGAGTGGTGAGAAGGTGAATCTTAGGTGTAGTCTGGCATCTGATTGGTGTGCCCTCGGAGCCAGGAACAGTGTCTGGACTGTAGCTGAGGATGTAGCTTCCACAGAGTGCAGGATCCGGTGGTGCAGTGAGGGAGGAGGGTTGGCTTCTGCGGATGCATCCTCTGCCCCAGAGCAGCAGTAGCAGGGCAGCGGCTGTGAATTACAGTAGCAACTTTTGTTGGCTGCTTAAGGGGTATTGTCACCTCCATGATTCCGCCTCTAATGAAGACTCCTAATGTGTCGAAGCTCCAGCACATTGGCGAGAGGCCTGATTGATCTTAGATGCTCTGTTGCACCCAGCACATTTTATATTTATGAATAGAAAAGCCTTGCACTGCTTTGATTATGTGGTCCACTCTGTAAGCTTTGCTGTTCTTACTGCTTTGCTATCGTCTACAACAGAGTGGATGAATTTAATTGTTTTCTGAAGTATAATAAAATAGCAGCTTCATAACTGACCCGGAGAAAATTGCAGCAGCCGCCTGTGATTCTTTTTAATACTGTTCTGTGAGCTCTGCGCCAGCAGTTTAGATACTGAAGCTGCGCTAGCCGCCCGATTTATTTGAGCTCCCCCACAGAGAGTGCAGAGAAAACCTTGGCCGGGAAAATAAAACAGCCCAGCAGTAGTACTACCATTTGCCACTCTGGTGACCAGAATTTGATAGTGGACGTTGGTCTTTCAGGGATCGGTCATGGGAGGGAGGTAGGGAGGATAGAGCACCCTAAGGTCAGCTCTCCTCTCTCGGGGTGGAGGGGGTTCAGGCATCCCACTATCGTCCTGCCCCCTGCTGGAGGCCAGGTGGTTGCACAGTAGAGATGGCCTCAGCAAGGGGAGGGCTACCCGTGGTTGCTGATATGCACTTGCGTACAGAGGCCTGCATGTACAGGTGCATCATTGAATGCTGAACAGCTCTGGAGATTGCAGGAGAAAGATCACTGGTCAGCCAGATGACTGCCTGACCCTCCATAGGCCCTGCTCCACTAACTAGGCAGGGCTCTGGGATTTCTGGATTGTGCTTTGGGGAAGACAGACCCCTTCCCTGGCCCGCTATGAGAGGAAATCCTTGGGGAACTCTTCCAGAGCCACATAAATCCTATGAAATGTGGTTGATGGGTCAGGGAGGCTCTGGGATGAAGGGAGTCAGGCAGCAGAGATGGGGGCATAAACAACGTGGAAAAAAATATAAACAACTGAACCCCAGAGTGAGGCCCTCACGTTGGGAAGATGACTACTGCCACACAGCTTGCTCCATTTGGAATCTGAGATTCCCTCTTGGAGTAGAAGGGCCATTTGTACTCCAGCAGCATATTCATCCACAGTTGGATCCCTCATCCCTGTAAAAACAGATTCACATTATAGAGCAGGGAGTCCAAAGATAATCTGCACTGACTCTATTAGTTTACCCTTTTTTATAAACACAGAGGGGGACAGAGAAACTGCAACTGAATATGGTTACATGGCTTATTAAAATGATAATTTTAATAAAGCTGCCTGGAATTTTGAAACATGCTCACAGCTGGCCCTTTATGTGCAGGATGGCGCACCGGAGTTAGGACTAAATACACCAGTGCCGCCACTATTATTCAGACAAATGGTAGGAGAATGATCATATTATTATAATAACACAACGGGACCAGGGTAATCGCTCAAGATGACAACGTGAAATTAATCACAGTACTGCAGGTATGGGGAAGGCGGCAGGAACAATCATTCAGAGTGACAATTGAAAATTAATCACCAAACAGTACTCCAGGATGGGTTATTGTCACACGAATAAGTGCCGGAAATTCCTTTTATCCATGAGCGAGCTCATATTTCTTGTTAATATTTTCTTATCTTTTTTCCAGGATTCTGGTGTCCTTAGCATTAACTCTGTTTTAATCATTTTTATATCAGGTTAAAAAACTGTGTCGAATTGAATGCAGATGAAAGATGAGGGACAGAAGAAACTTGAGATGAAAACTTGGGCTAAGCCATGCTATTCTAGTTCTGACTAGAACTGTTCTGGTCAGATCTGGAAAAAGATAATTAGCAAATCATTTTTTTTTGCATTGTAAATGCAAATACATGCAAATTACTTAAAGCAACAGTTCATATTGAAACATTTTTTTTATATAAGGTAAATGTAGAACACATGTTCCCTTTGCCAGTATACCAGTCAACAGAGTGCTGCTCCTGTAAGGAGAGGCAGGAGGCAAACTCAAATGGAAAAACTTTAGGTTTATTGCAACAATAAAGAGAACACTTTAAAATAAGGCAGCAAATAATTCAAAAATAACAAAGAAAATAAGGTCTTAACTCGCTAAGTAAATCTGGTTCAAAATGCTAACCTAACGCAGCAGTATTTGTTAATGGGAAAATTATATTTTTTTAGTACATAATTTCTGGCAAAAACATATATATCTACTTAATTATATTTCATTCTTGAACTGAGATCTGGTGTTATGAAGTTTATAAAAGTCCCTGTTGTCTGGCCTTGCCTGTTATGAATAAATGACACATCTTGGTGTTGTGCTGTTTACTCTTTTTATATACCAGAGTGGACAGATTTTTAAAAATTGCTAGAAGTGCCCATCCTGAATGTCTAAAGCTATTAGTGTTAAAATTAGTAATAAAAGCTGTTTTATCACATAGGAGAGAAATAACAAATATACTGATAGTGAATCTAATTATGTCAGAAATATATTTTTGCTGCAAAACTGTATGATGAAATCTTTTTGCCAACTAACAAATGCCACTGCTTTAAATACTCTACATCACTGCTGGTAAATCATGTATTGCGCATGTGTAAGCCCCCTCTGGGAGCTTACTAGTGAGTGCCCTGGTATTGTGCCTGCTCAGTCTCCATTGGCCCTCTTCAGGTCAGAGGGGTCATGGGGCAGCAGGTATAAATAGTGGGGTTTTTGGTGCTTTGGAGAGAGAAAGAGAGAACTGAGGGAGACTTCAGGTGGTTGTGGCCTGTTGTCAGTCATCAGGGCCGAGGTTCAGGACCGGGTTGGGGTGTTTGTCACCCTGGCCCATGGCCTTTGAAGATCAGTGGTTTAGTGTGTGTGCAGGGTCCACTGTGAGATTGGTGGGTATGTGGGATCTTTGCACCATTGTTTGAGAGCTGGTGCCCAAATGGAAATTTGGGAGCCTGCCTCATGAACAGAGGTAGGGCGGCACAGAGGGGTCCCAACTTCTGCCTGGTGCAGGTGCACCTAAAGAAGTCCGGTGCATGGCCCAGTGGTGAGCCTGGGTCATCAGTGAGCAGAGGTGAGAGCCTGCTCCACGGTCACCCTCCCACTTGGTTTTGGTACCTTGTGAACCAAGCTGGAGCTGTTGGGGACAGTGCAGGAGTTTGCAGAGGAGTCTGGGGCATCAGTCTCAGAGAGCGGCCACTAGCTGCATAGTCCTTGGCCCCTGCCTGGAGTGCCCATCATGTCCTCCTGTTCATGGTGCCCTGTCTGTGTTGGACTTGTGTCCAGTATACAGTGAAGAGGACACCCCCCTTGTGTCCCCATCACTGAAGTGGAGACAGCCAGGAGTAGCCAGTAAAGTTTCCAGGTTGCTACATGGAGTGCTTCACATGTGTGAGCATGGGAGATATCCACATGTAGCCCAAAGTGATGAATTTTAAGTCCTGTGCAGGAGGGAGAATGGTAGAAGGAGGGAGAATGGTAGAAGGAGTGCTTATGAGCTGCAATCCATAAGTTGTTGCCATCAAAATTAGAGCCTTATTCAGCTCCTAGGAGGAGAAAGCATTAAACTGCTTGTTTGATCAAGTTAATGCTGCTATCTTGGCTCTGTGCCATGCTCTGTGGACCAAATGAATGTACTCACTGTTTCAAGCTACCTCGATTCACTTCATGGAGTGGTTGTTTTATTGTTGCCTTATTAAATCTGTTTATTGCACTTTTTAAATTCCGGAGTGGACAATGGATTCAATCCTAACTGCATATGATTCTATAACCAAGGTTGCCCCCTGCAGCTGCTAGCACCCCACTTCAAGACTGCCTACACCCAATGACCAACATCGGAACCAGGTAAATGAGTTTTAAATCTTGGATTGTGTTTCTTGCTCCAAGTGCCCCCCTCCCCTTTTGTGCCAGCTGGCATACCCCTAGACACCGGGAGTGGGGGCTTGCACATATATTGTCAAATTGCAGTCATAAATTATCTTGTGAACAGCTGAGCAAATTAATACTTGTCCTCAAGTTCTAGTCCTACCACATCTACACAAATTATTTGGGTACAGTGTAAGCTACCCACTGGTCTACTCTGAAGGACTGGATACACAGAAACATACACACACAGTGACAGCTGATACAGACCTGGGGTTCATCATGTCTGAAAGTAGATCTACCTTCTACCCTCTCGGCCTACTGTTGAGCAGGTTCCATGGAGCTGGCCGACCCCTTTATCCCCTTAGTTGCCACACCCAACCCTTACCACCCTTCTCTGCTCACTCTCTTTGGTATCACCAAGCCCCAGTATCTGTTGCACCAGGCCTTGAACCCATTTACAGTCCCTACCATAACCATCTCTTTTGGCAATCTGTTCTACTGGGCCACCACTCTTTCTTTTTTCCACAGAGCTGTTTGGCCCTTCAGCCATCGTCTACTTCTCCCTGGGGACCCTGTTGGTCCCCGGCCCCAACTGCCACTTCCTCCACTGTTGTGGCCAGGGAGGATCCACACAGAGCAAGGCCCAAGAACCAAAGGAACTGTCATTCAGGTGGCCAAGCCATATACCTGTTTGTGCATTTCCTCCCACTTCCCTTGTCCCTCCATCACCCTTGACTTCAGAAGTAGCCTCAGGCAGTTTTGACTCCAGCAGCGCACACTGAGCTGATGCCACGCCCCATGAAGGAGCAAGCTTCCTGACTCACCACAGGGGGCTGTTGCTGCATCAGAGCCCAGACGTCCCTCTCCCCAGCTGGCTCACACTCCCCTCAGGAGCACTCCCTAGTCCTAGGTACCCAAACCTGGGACACCAGCATGGAAGTGCCATGTGCAACATGCTTCCAGTGACCCATTGAGAGGCCTCCACAACTCTCACGCTGAAGAACTTCCTTGTGTGCTTCTTAAACCCCACCCAACCAGTCTCCACCTGTGCCCTTCAGGCACCACCCAGTCCTAGTGAACAGAGCCTCAGCTGACTTTATTTATTCTCCTCAAGAATTTTTACATCTCAGTCATATCCCTCTCTCCCTTCCAGCCTTCAGGGAGTATATGTTGAGGTCATCAGCCTTTCCTTGTACATCCTGCCCTGCTGCCCCAGGATCATCTTGATGACTCGCCTTTGCCAGTCCTTATCCTTCTTCAGGTGTGGTCTCCTGAACTGTGCATAGTACCCCAGATGGGGCCTCACCAAAGACCTGTACAGGGCAGTATCACCTCCTGTCTTCTGATGTCAAAACCTCTGCCAGTGTGGTATGGTGGGTGGTTTGGGTGCTGGAGCACATGGCACTGGACCTCAGGTAATGGGTCACTTGGTGCTGGACCTTGGGTGCTGAATTGCTTGGTGCTGGACTTCAAGTTCTCTGGAAAAGTCAGTTCTGAATCTTTCGTGCTGAATCACTTGATCGACCTTAGGTGCTGGATCATCGGGTGCTGAACCTCAAGTACGGGTGCTGAATCACTTTGTACTGAACCATAGGATCATCTAGTGCTGAACCTCTGGCACTGGATCAAGTGGTGCTGGACCTCAGGTGCTCGGTCATCTGGTGCTGAACCTCAGACACTGGATCATCTGGTGCTGAACCTCAAGCACCTGATCTTCAGGTGCTGAATCACTTTGTACTGAACCTTAGGATCATCTGGTGATGGACCCGAAGCACTGTATCAAGTGGTGCTGGACCTCAGGTGCTGGGTCATCAGGTGCTGAACCTCAAGCACTGAACTACTGGGTGCTGAATCACTTTGTACTGAACCTTAGGATCATCTGATGCCGAAGGATCAAGTGGTGCTGGACCTCAGGTACTGGATCATCTGGTGATGGACCTCACAAGGAAATTCACTAAAGGGGATGCTTAAACAGGTGAGGAACCCTACCCCCTTCAAATGTTGATCTCTTCACACTCTCAACTTTGCTGCATGCCTGTCGCTCTTTACCTGTCAGGCAAGCCATACTCCTAGAACCAACTAACCTGGGAGACCTCAACGTCAGGCTCCTCACTGGCTTCCTTAAGTAACTGTATAGCTCCCCCACAGTCACCTGTTTTCTGCCCTGGAAGGTATTCACTTCTCTCAGAGCTCACCAGGCTCTGCCATGAGAAGGGACTTGGCTAGGTTGGAGGAATGGTCAAAAGTATGGCAGCTTAGATTCAATGCAAAGAAGTGCAAAGTAATGCACCTGGGAAACAAAAATCCAGGGGAAGAATGCATAATGGGGGGGGGGGGTTTACTAACAACAACAAAAGTGGAAAGGGATCTGGGGGTAGTCATGTCAGAAGACCTAAAGGTAAGCAAGCATACTGGGATGTATAGGAAGAGGCATCACCAGTAGAAAACAGGAAGTTGTTATCCCTCTGTACAAACAGTTGGTGAGACCCCATCTGGAGTACTGTGTGCAGTTCTGGAGACCCAATCTCTGCAAGGACATAGACAGGATGAAGGCAGTCCAGAGGAAGGCAACTAAAATGGTGCAGGGTCTGCACCAGAAGCCATATGAAGAGACACTAAATGAGCTTAATATATATACCCTTGAGGAAAGGAGGGAGGGGACATGATAAAAACTTTCAAGTACTTCAAGGGAATCGACAGAGTCCAGGAGGGTAGCATCTTTCAGAAAAAGAGATGAGCAAGAACAAGGGAGCACAATTTGAAGATAGGGGGATGGCTCAAGGGCAGCGTGAGGAAGTATTGTTTCATGGAGAGGATGGTGGACGCATGGAACAGCCTTTCTGAGGATATTGTGGGGTCAAAAACAGTGGGGGAATTCAAGAATGCATGGGACAGACATAAGGCATTTCAGATTGGGGGTAGGAAGAAGTAGGCTGTTGGTTAACTAGGATCTGCAGCTTATCCAATAGGTAGGGAAACAGGCAGACTAGGTGGGCCATGCAGTCCTTATCTGCTGTCAAAGTCCATGTTTCTATGTTTCTAAGCTTCCCATCAACTACTTTATTCACTGGCCCAAGTCACATTCTCCTGTCAGAGCTCCTTGTAGTCAGCTGAGCTTCCCTGGCATCTGTCCATTTCTTGCCCTGGGAGGCACTGCCAACCCTTAGGGCTTACCAGGCTCTGCCAAATCTTCCCACAGATACCCTTTACCTAAACCCAAGGGTAGCCTTACTAGGTGGAGGGAGTTGAAAGATGCCTGCAGTCACAGCACACAGCTTACTTTCTGTCTGCTACCATGCATCTCTTTGGGGGGCTTCTGTTGCTTTCACAGTGGAACAGTAAAATATAAAATCCCTAAACACTCATGCCACCAGGGCTCTCACGTTCCATGTTAGCTAGACAGGACTGGGTAGACACGGTGGGCCATTCAGGATCAGGGTGGGCAAGCACATTCGGGCAATTGTACAAGGAGATACTGATAATGCTGTAGGCTTGAGACTAGGCAGGCAGTACACAACCCTGGGATCACTTCTAATCCAAAGTTGTTGCTTGTTTTACAAGTTTCGACTGTGTTCAGGAGTGGTCTTTGTCATCTTAAGAACATAACTGGGTTGCAACCCCACCTTGACCCTGACAATCTACTCACACTAGTGCAAGGGTTCATCATTTGTCATCTTGATTGCTGCAACGGCCTTCCTGTTGATCAGATCTGCTGTCTAAACTAGTGCCGAATGCTGCAGCTAGGCTCACCTTCACCAGTCGGTGCAAGCACATTAATCCTGTGCTGCATTTGGCGGTTAGACGGTACATCCATTTTAAAATCCTCCATTTGACCTTCAAGGCCCTGAATGGACTGAGATCCCTCTATCTTAGGGAGATTCCAGCCAACTGCACAGATACCTGGGTGTTGATAACCTCGAGTGTGGGATTTTTTGGTTCTTCCAAAATCTAGGTTTAAATCTGCAGCAGATAGAGATTTTTCGGTTGTGGTTTCCCTGTTGTAGAAGAGCCTCTTGCCAGACATTCATTCTCCCTCCTCCTTCCCTGTTTTTAAATCTATGTTAAAAACATAGCTCTTTCTTTACGATTTCTGTTTTTTGTGCTTCCAGTTCTTCCCCAGAAGCCCTCTTCTGGGTGCAACCCCCAGCCTCCTCAGTCACCTACCTGGGACTTAACTCCATCTGCTTGGACCGCCATGAATATGTGGGTGCCTTGGTAAGTGGTGCGCAGCCTACAGTGTTGCCGCCATCATCTCACTGCTGGATGTGCTTTACCTCCCTCTTTCTCCCTGTCTGTGCTGGCATGCAAGCCACAGTATGTAAGCACTGCTAACACCCAGCCAGCCAGGTGGTCAAGTGCTGCCCCACCACCCAGCCTCTGCCAGTAGGTTGCCAAGCAATGGTACTTGCCGCCCCAAAAGGAGGAGAGCACTCAGTGGGAACACTATCCTCCTTCCCATGGCCAGCCCCCCAAGCAAACTTGGTCCATTTCTGAACCTGCAACACTGATGTGGTTGCCAGTGAGTCAGCACGTGCCTTCGCCTGTCATGCCACTGGACCAATCTTTTTTCTCAAGTTGTAACCCCCTTGTTACCCGGGGTTACTAGAATCCCAGTAAGACCTAGTGATAGGCAGGGAAGGCAGCTTGTGAAACTCCAGTTAAATGGGTTTCACGCTGTCTCACTCTGTTCTCAGTCACAGCTGAGACCTGAGAGATGACATCATCATAGAACTGTTGCAGCTACATAAGCCACATTGGAATTTGCAGCTCAGGGAATGAGTTTAGAACTTTGGGAGTTTTCAAAGCCAGTCTTGAGTTTGTCCTAAAGCAAACAGGAAGTGTCATCCTGTTTTACCTTTTAAGTGGTGGAGACCGCGTTTCAGGTCTCAGTGCCCCTCCCTCTGGGGGGGGGGAGAAAAGTTCTCTGTGGGTCCCAGGGGAAATCCCCTTTGCCCACTATGGAAGGAAGCTGCCTGTTTTTTTTTTTTCAGTCTGTTCTTGTATAACAGCAAAGAAAGTGTTACTTCGCCTGTGGGGCACCTGCAACGAAAGGGTGAGTGTTTGGCTCCATTTGAAGGGGCAAACAAATTGTTTTCTTCAGTTGGGAAATGGATGCGGACTGCTATTTGGGTGGACTATGTTACTAGGACAAACAAATAGAGCAGTCAAAAAAGTCTAACGTTTTAATGGATTTCAAGTAATGCTGTAGAAGGGGTGCTTCAGGTCATCCACCATTTAATCTACATTTTCACAGTTTAAGTTTGTAGAGGGGGTGCTTCAAGTCATCCACCGTTTAATCTACATGTCAAAGTTAGAAGTTTATGTTTGTCCAGAGAAATGGCCAGGTATGGGCTGTGAGAGCTGGAGGTGGGAACACCCCCCATCTTTAGTGACCAGGTCCACCTCTACGGATTTCTTCTGTGATTTGCTACTTGCCTCATGCGCCTGGCCAGTGATGAGGTCGGTACCCAGACGCGGGTCGCAACTTGAAAAATCTCTAGGGAGTCGTAGACTCTAAGTGGTGTGGGGAGCCACAGGATGGGAAATATACTCCTTGTTTGATGGGAGTTCGATTGGAAGTAAGAAAACAAATCTCTCTAGGAGTCGCAGACTCTAAGTGGTGTGGGGAGCCACAGTTTGGGAGTCTCCTTGTTTGATGGGAGTCTTTCCAAGTAAAGTTTGGGTTCATTCTTCAAGTGGACCGTCAGTCAAGTGGCCGGCAGGGGAGCCAGGCCAGTCGGGCTGTGTATCCAAAGTGCATGCAAAGTCCAGGCTGAGTGCCTGGTGGGTCCAGAGTCAGACAATGTAAAAATGTGTTCATTCTCCAATGGACCGCCTTTAGTCTCTATCTGCATATACAGTGAACGTAGCCCCTTGGGGGACCATACAATGCTTTGTCATGTTTCAGCTAGTTTTGAATAAAGCCACACTGAAAAATCCCAATCCTGGTTCTGGACATTACAGTTATTGCTTATTTTGGCTAAGCAGATTTACTGTGTGGTGTTGTTTTTATTTTTTACTCACAGGGATTGCTACTCTTTTTGTTGCTAACATTTCATTGCTTTATTTTTCTCTGTAGCAAAGTGTTTCTTACAGCGTATATCTTCTGTGAAATTATTACAGGTGGTGCTTTACAGGTTTTACAGTTTTATATAACATTAGGATAAGCTTTCAGGGTTACTGCATTTGTTGTTGACTGATTGTTTCTGCTCTTACCTCCTTGTTCTTTCGTCCGTGGTTCTTATTTTCAGCAGGAAGGGCCCAGCCACCCACCCCATCCCCAACCACCCCACACTACACTCCTTTTATAGGGTACCACAGTTGTGACATTTCCTGTGGCAGAGCAGGAAGGGGTGGATCAGTGGGGCCTCCACAAGGTGAGCTCATTTACAGGGGCACTAGTAATTTAACTTGTTATAACAAGTTAAACAAAACACAATCAAACCATTACTTGCATTTTTTTCCTTTTTTTTCCTTCTAATTACTCTGACTAGGTTATAAACCCAGCAACTTATCTGGAATGGATATCATTAACTGCAGGTACTGTGGAACAATTTTCAGAAGGACAGTCTTACAGGATTTAGGACACTGTCCTACATGCTGGGCCTTTGGAGATCTTAGGTCTCAGCTCCGGGCAGCATGGGCAGAGATTGCACGCCTCAAATTTCATATTCAAGAGGAAATACATTATAAGAACCACCCGCCATTTCCCCAGCATCCAACAGAAAAACCTCGACCGCAGAGGGTAGTTGGTCCAGGAGGTTGACAGGTGGTTAGGAGGGGCAAATCGGGTGACCCATCACTCTCTGCTCTCCAACATATTACCTCCAAAAACCATACAAACACTACAAACAGGTACCTGCTTCTATCTCTGAAATCAAACAAAGAGACAGAAGACACTGCAGAGCAGGACACTGCAGCACAGGAGCTAGCACAACAAAACTCACCCAAATCAGGAACCAAAACAAAAAAAGCAAAAAGGAAATCCAAAAAACTTCTGATCATAGGAGACTCCATGATTCGGGGAGTTGATACCCATCTCCAGCTAGAGGTAATGGTCAGATGTCTCCCAGGTACATCAGCATGGAGAGACACTGACCGCATTGCTAAAATTGTTCACAAAGCAGGAGAAAACATTGATGTCCTAGTACACATAGGGACTAATGATCTCGCCAGCCGGTCAGTTGTGGAGACCAAGGAACACCTGACCAGGCTGGGTGACAAACTATCATCTATTTCATCCGGCATCTCCTTCTCTGAGATCCTGCCAGTCTGGGAGAGGGGAGCAGATGGACGGAAGGTCAGAGAAGGGGAGATAGGGGAGCTAAACACGTGGCTCAAAGGCTGGTGCCAGGAAAAAGGACACAGATTTGTAGGGAACTGGCAACAGTTCTGGGAGCGAAAGTTCTTTAAATTTGATGGACTGCATCTGACTAAGGAGGGAGTCAGTGCATTGGGGCAGAAGTTTGATGTCTTTGCAGAATATTTAAACTAGCAAATGGGGAGAGGGGTGCAGCACCCCATACGTCGAATGGGAAGAACACCCTTCCCCCCTCAGCTAGTGGTCAAACAGGGATTCAGCATGTTTGCAGTTCATTTGCATCACCAGGTAAGAAAAAAGGTTTGTCTCCCCATACGATGCACAGGGGTAATGCCAAACCTCACCCAACAACTAACACACCAAAATCTGGCCAATGGAAAATCATGTACACAAATGCTCACAGCCTGGGAAATAAGATCCCAGACCTGCAGGCAATAATGTCAGAGGCTAAACTGGACATAGTAGCAATTAGTGAGACATGGTTTACCAGTAACCACACTTGGGAGACTTCAGTACCTGGCTATGTATTGTTCAGAAGAGACCGAGGTGCAAAGGGGGGAGGAGTGGCCCTGTATGTCAATGAAAATATCAAAGCTACAGAAATTCAGAATACACATAAGGAGTCAGAAGAACTGTGGGTCACCCTGGAAGCAGGAAATGGGACAGCCATAAGAACTGGGGTTGTCTACAGGCCCCCAGACCAGGGGGAGGACATAGACACATTACTGTTAGAAGATATACAAAACATGACAGCTAAAGGGGAGGTTCTGATAATGGGAGACTTCGACATGCCGGATACGGATTGGTCAACACTAGCAGGAACATCTGCCAGAACTAGACACATAGTGGATTCCCTGCAGGGGGAGGGCCTCAAACAACTGGTACAGCAACCCACAAGAGACAGGGCTATCCTAGATCTAGTACTGACTAACAGGGAAGGGATCACAGATCTCCAGGTAGAAGGTCACCTGGGGGCCAGTGACCATCACATGGTATGGTTCAATTTGGCTACTACATCTAAATCATCCCACTCCAAGGCAAAAATATGGGACTTCAGAGGATCTGACTTTGATAAGATGGCCAACAGAGTTAAGCTAGCCCTGGCAAAAGAAACACAGGTGAGGGGGTACAGGCAAAGTGGGCAAGCATTAAGGATGCAATACTTGAAGCAACATCCCATTGTGTTAGACAGAAAAGGAAGTGCAAAAGAAGAAGGAAACCACTTTGGTTCTCAAATACAGTAGCAGAAAAGGTCAGAGCCAAAAGGCTGGCCTTCAGGAAATATAAGGGAACACAGCGGGATGAAGATAGGGAGGCATACCAAACTGCCCTAAGGGAAGCAGGGAAGGCAGAAAGGCAGTCAAAGTCCCAAACTAAGGAAACACTAGCACGGACAGTAAAAGAAGGTGACAAGACTTTCTATAGATACATTAGTGAAAGGAGAAAGTCCAGAGGGGGTATTGCTAAGCTTAATGGAGAAAGGGAAGCATGTGAGGAGGAGGACCCTGTAAAGGCATCTATCCTAAATAGATACTTTTGCTCAGTATTTACTGAAGATAAGGTAGGGCAGGGCCCACAGCTCAGCACCATGGACACAGGGGGGAAGGAGGTGAGCACTACTCCCTTCACAAAAGAAAGGGTCCTACAAGAGCTTGCTAAGCTCAGGATGGATAAGGCAATGGGACCTGACGGCATACATCCCAGGGTACTTAAGGAGCTAAAGGTGGAACTAGCAGAGCCATTAGCAGAACTGTTTAGTGAGTCTCTGAGCACAGGAGAGGTCCCAGAAGACTGGAGAAGGGCTAATGTGATCCCGCTCCGCAAGAGTGGTAGCAGGGAGGAGTCGGGGAACTACAGACCAGTCAGTCTTACCTCAGCAGTGGGCAAGATTATGGAGGCACTCCTTAAGGAAAGGATAGTGCAACACCTGGAATCCATAGGGGCACAGGATCCAAGACAGCATGGGTTTACAAAAGGAAGGTCCTGTCAAACTAATCTCATAGATTTCTTTGACTGGGTAACCAGAGAGGTGGACCAAGGGGGAGCAGTTGATGTCACCTACCTTGACTTCAGCAAAGCTTTGACACTGTTCCACATAGAAGATTGATAAATAAGCTGGGTAGGCTCAGGTGGGTCAGAAGTTGGTCAACTGGGTGGCAAACTGGTTGACGGGCAGAAAACAGAGAGTGGTGGTAAATGGTATACAGTCAGAAGAGATGCAAGTCACAAGTGGGGTACCTCAGGGATCAGTCCTGGGGCCAGTCCTCTTCAACATCTTCATTAGTGACCTTGCAGATGGACTAGAGGGTAAGGCTTGTCTGTTTGCAGATGATACCAAGATCTGCAACAGAGTAGATGATCCAGTTGGGGTGGGCAGAATGAAAAGAGATCTGGATAAACTAGCAAAATGATCAGAAGAGTGGCAACTAGGATTTAATGCAAAGAAGTGCAAAATCATGCACATAGGAAAGAGAAACCCTGAAGCCACCTATGGGCTGGAAGGGGAGTTGCTAGCAGTCACAAAGGAAGAAAGAGACTTGGGCATCATCATCACTGATGACCTGAAATCATCCAAGCAGACCTCTAAAGCAGTAGGTAAGGCTAGGGTGGGTGTTAGGGTGTATTAGTAGGGGTATCACAAGTCGTAAGAGGGAGGTAATAATCCCTCTTTACAAGACACTGGTTTGGCCCCATCTGGAGTACTGCGTGCAGTATTGGAGGCCACACCTTCACAAGGACATAAACCAAATTGAGGCAGTCCAGAGAAGGGCAACCAAAATGGTGCAGGGCCTGCATCAGAAGACATATGAGGACAGATTAACAGAGCTCAATATGTATACCCTTGAGCAAAGGAGGGAGAGAGGTGATATGATCGAGGCATTCAAACACCTTAAGGGCATTAGCAAGGTGAAAGAGTCTAACATGTTTAAATATAAGAAAATAGCAGGACAAGAGGACACAGCTATGAGATTAGAGGGAGGCCGATTAAGGGGAATGTGAGGAAATTCTTTTTTACAGAAAGAGTGGTGGATGCATGGAATGGCTTACCACAAGAAGTGGTGGCTATGAATACAGTGCAGGGCTTCAAACAGGCATGGGATAGGCATAAAAGAGCAATACAAATGACTATGAATAGATAGGTCACTGACAGAGCAAAGGCCGATGGCACATTTATAAGGTAGAAAAAGAACTGGGCAGACTGGATGGGCCTTGCGGTCCTTATCTGCTGTCAACTTCTATGTTTCTATGTTTCTATGAGCTTCTTGTAGTTGGAATTACTTGGGTGCCCCTGTGCAGAGTAGCCAAACCTAGGTCCCTTGTGCCAGGTAACCTCATCCTCCCCGAACCCAGGTCCCCACCAGGTATTGCGGCCAACGCCAAGAGCATGCCACCTGTCGTTTTAGTAAAAAGGCAGGGGTGAGGGGTTACAAAGTTTTCAAAGGAGTTTCTTTAAAAGGGTTTTGCACGATGCTCTGCTTAAAGTTATATGTACAGTGAACTGCTGTACTCTGTTTTAATATCTTATTTATGCTTTTATGTTTGTTCTTCTACACCTTGATTTTTAGGAAGGTGTATTTAAATATCTGTCTGTCTAATCATATAATTAAGCAATAAACCACGACAGGGTGAAGAGGATGTTGAGCTTTTCCACGCCTGGCGTGGTTTGGTCACGAGGCCGCAGGCCGAGTGACTAAACCTCGTCAGGCGTGGGTAAAACCAGCATCACCAACACCCTGGAGTGGTTTATTGCAATTATACAAATGTTGTGTGTGGTAAAATGTGAATAGTAATTTAATTGTGATAATTTGTTGTGTGTAAAAAGTAAGGAAATAGTGGAATATCCTTCCATGCAAAAAAATAGTCCATACAGTGGGTTTGCTTGTAACATAAAGAAGTGTTTATTTTTTTGTGTTTTAACATTTGTGTTTAACTTTTACAGTGAAGCAGAACAGTAGTTATGAACAGATGTAGTTTTAATATGTACTTTTAAGCAATAATATATATATTTTTATTATTTTAGAAAAAGTGTTGAATGATTAGGTATTATAATTTTAAAGCAATATTGTTATGAGGTTAAAGTTCAGTACAGTATTTTGCTTCTGTGGTCTGTTGCTTTAAGAAGATTGTTGTTTTTTTTTTCTTAGTTGTCCGATGTCTGTGGGCTGTTGTCGTTTTGAGTAGTCTTAGGCTTGGGGTGGAGTGCAGGTATTTGTTTTTAATCTGCAAAAGTAGAGAAAAAAGATGTTAGTTTTTAAAAAAAAGTTTATTGAAATTTGTAGATTATGCTGGTTTTTATGTTACCTTTGCATTATTTGTAGAAGAAATTTACAGTGCCATAATTGAACAGACCACCAAAGGTCGTTTGGTTTGATCCACGGTGTGTGGAGGTGCTGGCATGCTGGCTGGATCCGGTTGCGATGTTCACTTGGGAGGTCTGGTTATGGAGAGGTGTGTTTCTGTTTTCGTCATTCCTTGATGATTCAAAAAGAATTTCAGTGTTGAAAGAATTTGTTTCTGGAATTGGAGGCTGATTATGAGGTATTTCAGTTCTGGGGCTGTGCATTGTTGGTGATTCCATGTGTGAGATGACTGTTTCTTGCTGGTGTTTTGTGGTTAGGAAGGTGAGATTCGGGGAAGGGGTAGCAGTTTCCTTCTGATATGATGTTTCCACATTTTTTGAAGTCATCCATGTTGGGCTTCCAGTAACTGCGAAGTGAAGACTCACTTTTGTGCCCAGTTATTGCCATGATTTGGCGAGATTCCATTCCTGCATCGCTCAGTAATGTTACTGCAGTTGCTCTTAAACTGTGATTTGTGTAGATGTCTGGCAATTGGGCTTGCTTGCAGATCAGTGGCAACATTTTTCCCAGGTAGTTAATGCCCATTGTCTCGTTGTTGTACCATACTGGCATTTTTTCTAGGATATGGTTAGGAAGTCTTTTTGGGTGGAGGAATAATGCTGTGGGGTTTGGTGGCAGCTTGTTGAGATACTTTTTAAAACTTTTAACAGGACATATGGGGTCGTCAGGTTGCTCAAACATGCATCCTCTTGTGAGGTGGCGTGTGGGATCGTTGTACTTTTTATGGTTCTTTGTTTCTTCATTAAATGTTTTTGTGACATATTGTAAGCCATTTTCAGCAATTTTTATTTCAAATGAGTGTGTTGTGAATTGTCTGACTCTTCATTGCCTCGTCTTGCAAAATGCAGTTGAATATCTAGCCAGACTTTTTGTACTAGCCTTTGCAGTTTGTGGGAAACTGCATTAGAATTTCTAATGGTTGCTAGTTGGGATATGGTGAGTGCAGGTGGTGTTGAGCAATGTCTTTTCCTGACTTTCGTATTTTTTACAACTGCTTTGAATATGTTGTTTGCAGTTGTGAAGTCTGATCAATCATTAAATTGAGCTGTCTGGCAATGGGGGGGTCATTTATGTATCTGTTGAGTCCGCAACGCAAACTGACAAAGCTGCTTAGTACATATTCTTCTCCTGATGTGTTTCTAACTGTACTGTAGTAGTTGCGTAGGATGTCATTTAATTGCTGGGCTGGGATATTTTTTAGATCTATTTCTATTTCCTTTTCTTTTGCCCAGTCTAGGAATACCTTAACTGCCCATCTGGTTTGCTTCTGTGTTGTTTCTTCATGTCTTTCTAGCTCCAGCATTGTTATTTGCTCACATGTGATGCTGTCATGACGGCGCTTTGTTTTTGTGTTAGGATTGGCTGGTGTGGGCCCTTTGAAGGGAAGCGCCGTGTTTGAATTCTCCTCTGCGGTAGTTGGACATGCTGCGAGCGGGCTGTGTGTGACGTTAAAATGCTGGGGATGTGAGGCAGAGGGACGAGCTTTCTTGGTGGCAGTTCGAATGATTTTTGAGGTACTGGATGTTTTTTTTTTATTTTCTTGTTATCGCTGTCTTCGGCTGTAGTTGGACGTGCTGCGAGTGGGCTGGTTGTCAAGTTTAGGCTGGGCATTTGAGGCAGAGCAACGGGCGTTTGTGGCAGCTGTGCTGTTGCTTTTTCCGCCGATGGATTTTCCGTTTTTATTTCGCCGTTATCGCCGTCTTCAATTGCTTTAAATATTGTTTCCAGCTCTTCATTATCGATCAAATCAAAACTTGTTTGGAGGCTCTATTTTTTTTTTTGAACGATCGGATTTGGGGTTTTTCCGTACCGCGATGTACAATGGCGGCTTTGGGATTTATCAATGGGGGTTGGAGTGTTTTTAATTGGGTTGCAGCGCGAGGTTGGCACAGCTGGCACTTTTTCCTGTTGGTAATGCTGTATTTTACAATGGGGTGATAGTGCCAGCTGGCCAATGAGGGATCTCAATTTTTTGATGCATTGTATAATTGATATTGTATTATTATTATTATTGATATTGGAGGGAGGGGGAACCACAGTCAGTTAGATTCATTATTGAATCATCGTTCTGCATGTCTATCTGCCTATCTCCCTGTCTGTCTCTCTACAGATGGTATCTATCTGTCTGTCAGTCTGTCTGTCTATCTCTGTCTACAGACAATATTTATCTATCTATCTGTCTGTCTAGAGACAGTGCCTGTCTACCTGTCAGTCTAAGCATATTATTGATAGTGGAGGGATGGGGCACCACAGTCACTTGGCTTTATTATTGATCAGCCCCATTAACCTAGAAGGGGAGGAAACTGTGATATTGTACTCAGGAAAAGGGATTACTGGATTTATGAGCTAGTGGCCACAGAGTGGCCAGGGCTGAATGATCAGATCTGAACTGCACCATTTTTGTGACATTTACAGGGTGCTTATATCAGTTATATTTTTCCCATGTGCAATCTTTTCTTTTCCTCACAAAGCTTTTCACCTTGGAGCAAGGCAGGCACTCAGCCCCCTGTCTGCTTCCTCCAATCAATCGAGGGCCAATTCCTCTCAAATTTATGTGAAATTCCATGACATTTTTTGGTGTAACCCTCCTGCAAATGGGGGTTCCCAAAAGTCTTTCAGGAGCTTGGCTGAATGCTCCAAGCCTGGGTGGTGTTTGGCGTCTGAGCTGCTTAACTGTGGTTGCAAGTGAGTGCTATTTGAGCCTCCACATACTGTCTCTTTAAGAGATGACTGCTTGCAGACTTAATTAGTTTATATGGGGAGACTGTGTATTTAATGCTTGAATCCCACCTGAGCTGTGGAGTAATCGCTCCAATTTGCAGTTGCTGAAGGTGCAAAGGGAGCCCATCTGAAAGCTGTAACTGTTTGCCTGTAATCATTTAAAGCATTAGCAAAATTGTAGTTTGTCTTACTGCCTTTATTGCAGCTGGGACTCTGTGTGTGTTACCTCTCCATTTTGGACCTAAACTGCTGTGCTGGGCCAATCGGGTTAAGGGAGCCCTAAAATGGAGCCTGTGGATGAATCAGAACTTGGACTCTTAATTTGAGCCAGCCACAAGGGGATCATATGGGCAGTGACTCTGGGAAATGTAGTTTTGACCTTGGCGCCGTTTTCTACCAACAGAGGGAGTCTTATTGTGAGTGACAACTGCATCAGCCAACAGAACAGTGTGGAGCTAAAGGAAATGCCCTGCTCTGTGACTGGAAAGATCAGATCAGTTGTGGCAGTGAAGAGAGAAGGAGCTGTGTGCTTCTGCGGTGTATAGTTTTGCGCGGGAAGCACGTGTGAGGCCCTGAGTTTCGATCTGCAGCCTTTGTGAGTGCCAGTTTGGACTGAATCTAAGTTGTGAGGAGAAAGAAGCACTAGAAGTGTGGAAACCAGGCTCGCCCTGTAGAAGACTGGAGAAATTACTGAATCGCGCTCGGTCTGTCAGGAACTGAAGCTGCTGTGTGTGCTCCCAGGTATTTTGTAGTAATTGCGATCAGGATCAAGGAGCAGCTTGCCTGGTATATTACTTTCCTTTTACGTATAAATGTGCGTAGTGCTTGTGTGGAATCGCTATTTCAAATCCCCTATACAGTGAATTGTGTGCTGAAGCTGGAAGTAAACCCTCAGCTTAATTCGGACTACTTCAGTTTGCTATCGACTGCAGTGGGGTCCAGTCACAAGGACCTTGTCCTCATGCCCTGCTCTTCTAGCAATCCAGAGGGACATTCTCCATCCGATCCTCAGCTTGGGTGTTGTGAGTACAAATCAGGGTATTCCCCTGCAGCCTGTTTTCAATCACAAGTGTGTCATCTAATTCTTGTTGTTTAACTGCTTCATGGACTGAGCCCTCCGGCTCCGGATTACAATTGGGTGTTGTGCATATATTTTCTTCCACAGGGCCCTACCCATCTGCATCTGCCAGGCAGCCCCAGGCAACGGACCTGGCTAGCCCCCCCCCCCAACCTGGGTACCCAGAGTGTGACTTTTCAGACCCTGTATGTGTGCACAGTACTGCGATTTAATGCCACTAATTAACCTGATTTCCCCCTCCTGTGTTACTGTCCCCTAAATAAATCAGATTTGTTGTTGTTATACTATATACTGTCTGTGGTGGTGGTACTTATGGAAACAGTATTGTGTTTTGCTGTGTATGTTGATTAACCTTACTTTACAGGAGGTCCTCAGAGACATGCTGCTGAATCAGTCTCGAGGGTAAGTGGTGTCTATATGAGTGAGCAGTGTGTAAACGTGGGGTATTGGGGCTGTAACTCCAGTGTACTGTGTGAGCCACTAGAGGGAACCAAAGGGGGTCACAGTGTCCCAGAGGGCTGTAATCAAGCTAGTCTAACCACTACAAACCCTGACCTCTGGGTGGAGGCACCCGCCATAGAACCTAGGCCCCTCAACCTCTCAGTAGTCAAGCAGGCAGGGGTAGTAACCCTTGGGATTTGTGCCACCTGGGAGTTACATCTTGGAGGCTCACTGCTGGGATTTTGTGTCCTCTAGTGGCCACATTTACTGACCACTGTTGAAAAAAATAATAAATGGGTACCCCGACAGAAGTGGCTGTGCACTGGTTGGTGGAGTGGTGTACTGGGGAGGAGATCGGCCCCCAAAATGATATACTTATCCTGGACATCCCCCTGGGTATCAATACGGACACTGTACAGGGAGTTCTTTCCAAGGTGGAAGGTTTACAAAACCCTGTGATGGTGGGTTGACATGCTGATTTGCTCACCCACACTTTCATGGCCCTAGTAGAGTATAAGGACCCCATAGATAGCTCCAAAGTGCCACAGACATTTACCCCAGAGGGAGCCCTCACTGCCTGGAGAGTGATAACTAAGGACAGTAAAGACCAGGGGAGGAATGACCCCCCCCCCCACTATCTGAAACTTTTGAGGAGAAATTTGCTAAATTGTTGCTGGAGGAGGGGAAAACTGTGGAGTATTTAAAGAAACTATTATTGCCACCTGGGGGCGCTCTCCCCAACACCCTCTCCCCCTCCAGCACCCGTTATTACCCCTCCTTTTGTGCCAGTGCTAGCCCCTATGTTTGTACCTGCTATTAGTCATGACTCTTACCGCAAGCTGGAAAGTATTCTCTGGCATCCGCCCTACTCCAAATTGGGAGGTCGATCTGCAAACCTGGATAGACTCTGCTACCCTTGCGGTACAAGACTGGTACAAGACTGGCAGTGCTCCAAGGCAGAAAAAAGAACTCGCCTGGGGGAGAGCTTCCAGGGACCCGCCCAATGTACTTTTCACTCCCTGAGGGTCTCTGACCCTGACGCCAAAGCCCAAGAATACATAATCGCCCTTGAAAATGTGTTTGGGGGCACCACTAGTGTTGAGGCCTTGAAATGGAAGCTTAAAGATTTTAGACAACAGCTGGGGGAATTGTTATCTGCCTATATGGATTGATTAGAGGGAATCTTGCAAACCATTTTTTGAAAGGGGAGTTGGACCCTTAGTGAAGTGGACCGGGTAAGACTGGATCATATACTCTGTTCTGCCCGGCACTCTAGCTGGGTGTTGCTCTAGTTGCAGCTGCATCAAAGGAAATCTAGTCCCTTGCCTTTCCATGTGTTGATGAAGGAGGTATGAGAAGTTGAGGAGGAAGGTTTTTCAGAGCCCTATGCAGTTGTAGCTGCTACATCCCCTGCTCCAGGTTTGGGGTCAGATGTTGATGGTCTGGAATCACCAAAATCACATGACAGAAACTGAGACCCAAATGTCAGTCAAGGGGGGCCCAGCCAGAGAGGGATGGCTACCGATGTGCCACCATGGGGTGAACTGCTGAGGGAGATTAGGAAAGAAACAGACAGTCTCATCATGAAGGCCACTCCTACCAGTACGGGCACTGACACTTGCCCGACTGCTTCTGCTATGGCGGTGGGAGTGTCTACTCAGGCACCTCATGTTGACAACAGTTCAAAACTTGATGCCTTGACTATGGAAATGAAGGAACTGTCTCTAAATGTCCAACCCACCACCGGCTGAGGTGGCACCAAGGTTTTCTATTGATAGTACCAATGCCGCAGCCCCCAATGTGATGCCTCGGTCACCCCCAAACTTCAGCAGACATATTTTGCCATAATTGTGGGAAGGATGGCACATGAAGAGGGAATGCCAGTCTCAGAAAGACTGAGCGAGACTGGTGAGCCGGCTACAAGGAGAGCTTTGGAGCACAAAACAGTGGTTAAGAGGTGCACGAAATGACCGCAGTGAAGGTCCCAAAAATGCTAACTCACATCCTTATGTGGCTAGATTATCTACCCAGGACCATGCTACCGCCTCTCCAGACTGGTCCAGAATAGTGGGCCCTTCAATGGAAGCTACAGTAAAAGTGAATGGTGTGCCCACCAGAGCTGTGTTGGACAGTGGCTCCCAAGTGACAGTTATGTTCCAGGATTGGTATCAGAAGCATTTGCCAGACATACCCTTACAAGGATTGGAAGGACTGCATGTATAGGGGTTAAGTGAGAAGGCCTACCCCTACTCCGGGTATATGCAAGTTTGGCTATCTTTCCCTACCTCCGTGGCTGGAGTAGCAGAGCAAGTAGAGACCCTGGCCTTAGTGTGTCCCCCTACTGGACTGTATGATGGGATACCTCTACTAATTGGGACGAATGCGCATATGTTTGGACGGTTGACGCAGTTGTTTTATGAGAAACAGGGGTCAAGGACTGGTAGACCTTTAAGAATCCTGGCCTTGATCAAGAAGACCTATGAGGCACAGTGAGATGCTGAAAAAATGGACCAAGGGGAACCGGTTGGAATTGTCTGGAAGAAGGATCCTGAGTCTCTGATTCTGGTGCCAAATGCCCAGCGTACCTTACAGGGGGAAGTCCGTATCAGAAAGAATGTCAAGAATAAAATCCTCATGCTGGATGCACCAGGCAATGGGAAACTGCCGGAAGGACTGCTGGTCAAGCCAAGTATTTTGCCTGCCAGAGCTCATGCTTATGCCAGAAGGGTAATGGTTCAAGTTCATAATGTGTCTGATAGAGAGATTCGAGTAAATAGAGGTTGCACCCTGGCTAATGTACATTGTGCAGATACTGCAGTGCTACCCAGTAACAAGTGTTCGGGGGAAAATGACAGAGTGATGCCCGACTTGCTTGATTTCAGTGACTCCCCGTTGCCAGCTGAATGGAAAATGAGAATCAGTAGAAAGTTTGCCCAGAGAGACCAGGTGTTTTCTTTAAAGGAATGGGACGTAGGATGTGTGCAAGGCGCTGAGCACCACATCCGGCTGCATGATGAAAGGCCATTTTGTGAGAGGTCTCGACGCCTGGCCCCTGCTGACATAGATGATGTGAGACGGCATCTGCAAGAGATGCTAGCTGCTGGTGTAATACAGGAATCCAGAAGCCCCTATGCTTCCCCATCGTGGTAGTGAGAAAAAAAAATGGGACAGTAAGGATGTTCGTGGATTATCGCACCTTGAACCGGCGGACTATCCCTGATCAGTATACAATGCCCCGTATCCTGAACGGTAGCAAGTGGTTCTCTGTGCTGGATCTTCGCAGTGGGTACTACCAGATCCTGATGGCCCCAGAAGGCCGTGACAAGATAGCCTTTATCTGTCCGCTTGGCTTCTATGAATTCATGAGGATGCCTCAAGGGATTTCAGGCGCCCCAGACACTTTTCAACGATTGATGGAGCGTGCAGTAGGGGACATGTACTTATTAGAGTGCCTGGTATACTTGGATGATGTTATTGTGTTTGGCAGCTCACTGGAGGAACATGAGAGCAGATTATTCAAGGTGTTGGACTGACTGGAAGACTTTGGCCTAAAACTATCCATCGATAAATGTCAGTCCTTCCAAACCTCTGTAAAGTATGTGGGACACATAATATCCACCGAGGGAATAGAGACCGACCCAAGTAAAGCTGAGGCCTTGACCACCTGGCCACAGCCCCACAATCTAAAAGAACTGCAAAGATTCCTGGGATTCTGTGGCTACCATTGCCGTTTCATCAAGGACTATTCAAGAGTGATCCGTCCTTTACTTAATCTTGCTCAAGGTTATCCTCCTACCCACAAAAAAATACAAGAGGTCGGTTTCTTCTGAGCCTGAGAGAGTGTATTTCTGTCCCAATGAAGTATTTGGAGCCAGATGGACACCTGAGTGTGAAGCTGCTTTTCTTGAGATTATATATCAACTTACCCACACTCCTATCCTTGCCTATGCAGATCCAGTGAAACTCTGTCTTGCACACTGATGCTAGCCTGCAAGGCTTGGGGGCTATATTGTACCAAGAGCACGAGAATGGCCTGAGACCAGTGGCCTTTGCCAGGAGAAACCTGCCCCCATCTGAAAAGAACTATCCTGTACATAAGTTAGAGTTCCTAGCTTTGAAGTGGGCTATTGTTGACCAGTTCCACGAGTACTTGTATGGGGCTACTAAGATACTAGTAAAAACTGATAATAATCCTTTGACCTATGTGTAGACTTCAGCTAGGTTGGATGCCACTGGCCATAGGTGGCTTTCTGCATAATCTACATACAACTATGCTGTTGAATACAGAGCAGACCTGAACCACATAGATTCTGATACTCTGTCCCGGAGGCCTGTTCCCCGGAATGACTGGGTCAGACGGTCAGAACCTTATATTCAAGCACTCTCCCAGAAGTCTGACAGGGAGGAATAAATGTCCACGGACACAGTGGACTGTATAGTGGATTGTTTGGGACCCTCTGAGAATTGCATACCTGCTGCTTATTGCCACTTTTCTGCAATAGACATTGGTGCACTGCCTCAGCTGGACAATGACAGTATTCAGCGGGCTCAATCCCGAGATCCCATGATCAAATCAGCTGTAGAAGCCATATATGCAGGGAAATATGTGTCCAAATTATGCTCCACTGATTTGAGAACTGCATTGTTATACAAAGGAAGGTCCTAAGCTGAAACTGATCAACAGATTGTTATACAGAGAAACAGTAGACAGAGGGGGACAAATAGACAAACAACAACTAGTGTTGCCCACTGCCTTTCGAGACTCGGTACTAACGTCCTTACACAACCACATGGGGCACATTGGTATAGACAGAACACTTGACTTGGTGAGATCCAGATTCTATTGGCCTAAGATGGGGGCTGATGTTGAGCAACACATTCGAACATTTTGTCGCTGCTTACAGAGGAAAGCTTTGCCCCAGAGGGCTGCCCTCCCTTGTTAACATCACCACCAGTGCACACATGGAGCTGATCTGCATTGATTTTCTGAGTTTGGAGTCAGATCAAAGAAATATTAGTAATGTGCTGGTGGTCACTGACCATTTTACGAGATATGCCCAAGCTTTCCCCACCAAGGACCAGAAGGCATCCACTGCGGCAAAAGTGCTTGTAGAAAAATTTTTGTTCACTATGGGGCTCCACAAAGAATCCATTCTGATCAAGGGAGAGACTTTGACAGTCATCTGATCAAAGAGTTGCTTTCTCTGTGGGGAGTGCGAAAGTCCAGAACCACCCCTTACCACCCCCAGAGGGACCCACAGCCTGAATGTTTCAACCGCATTTGCTAGATATGCTAGGCACCCTTCACCCAAAGGACAAGCCTAGATGGAGCAAACAAATTAGCACCCTGGTACATGCCTACAACTGCACCAAAAGTGATGCCACTGGGTTCTCCCCCTACTGCCTGATGTTTGGAAGAGAAGCTCGACTGCTGGCAGATGTGTGTTTTGGAGTCTCTCTGATGGGTTTCAAGCTGACAACTATTTACAATAATATGCGAGTTAAAGGCACAGCTAAATCCTCGCACTAACTGGCTCAAACCATGGCTGCCAAAAGAAATCTGGCCAACAAAGAAAGTTATGATAAAAGGTGAAAGCACAGGAACTCCAGGAGGGAGATCAGGTATTGTTAAGAAATCTGGGACTGCATGGCAAACACAAGATTGCTGACAGATGGCACCATCTCCCTCACATTGTAGTGGGCAAACTAGATGATCTGCCTGTGTACAAAGTAAGGCCTGAGAATAATTCAAAAGATGTGAAAACAATGCATAGAAATCATTTACTGCTCATTGGACAAATCTTGATTGAGTCTGAGCCCCCAGAAAATGCCCCCTCTGGACCAGTGACTAGAGCTGCTGCTAAGAAAAAATCAAGAAAGTCTGCACCTACAGAAGCTGAGTTAAAGTGTTCTGCTCCACAAGTTCCAGTTAAACATGACTGTCAGTCCATGTCAGAGGAAAGTGAGTGTGGCTTTGAATACTACCCCTCTTTCGAACTGAGTCAATTGTTTCGGGGCAATCCCCTAGTCAATCCTGGGGATGAAGCTGGGCCTTCCGGACTGTCTAAGCCCCCAGCTTTGTCCCTGGAGCCAATGCTCCCAGAAAGTGAAGTGCAAAGCATCAAGTCAGATGATATGGAATCATTGTGTATGGTTGAACTGTTTGAGCTTTCAGAGGAGGAAAATGATAGACTGGAACAGACTGGTGATAAACCAGAACAAGAAGAGTATTTTGAGTGCCCTGACGGTCCACTGCCAGTGTCCGAAAGCTCTCCATGTGAGCCAAGTGTTGTGGACCCAGAAACTGTAACTCCTGCAGCTGAAAGTGACCTAAGTTCTAGCCTCTGTACCCCAAGGGAGACTCTCCTGACAAGTGAGGACAATGCTGAAAATGAGGCTCAGGGTGCAGAGACTGTAACAGTTCCCCCTAGAAAGACTGGTCGAGCTGTAAAACCTGTGGTGCACTTCAGTTATGATTCCCTTGGGAGGCCTGTGGACTTTCCTCTCAATGTTGTCCATAAAGGACTGTATGTGTCCCTGAGCTCATTGCTCAAACTGAACATCAGTGCTAACTCCAAGTTACTTGTGTTGCCCTCTAGGTATGTTGCCCCTGCCCCAACCAGACCCAAGGTAGCTGATGGGGAAGGGCCCCCTCTCTTCAGGTTTCATGTGCAGGAGGTAATAACCTGAGTTATGGTACAATGTGTATATAATACTGTGAAAAAGTGGTATACTGAAAAGTTTCAGAAATCTGTTTCTGGTAAGGAGATATGTTGACTGATAATTACATGTATAAGCCTAATGTGATACTGATGTAAATATATATGATTGTATTGAAACTTATGGGGGTACTTACTTGACGTGGGCGCCAAGTTTTTCCAGGCCAGGAAGGGTGTAACCCCCATGCAAATGGGGGTTCCCAAAAGTCTTCCAGGAGCTTGTCTGAATGCTCCAAGCCTGGGTGGTGTTCGGCATCTGAGTTGCTTAACTGTGGTTGCAAGTGAGTGCTATTTGAGCCTCCACGTACTGTCTCTTTAAGAGCTGTCTGCTTGCAGACTTAATTAGTTTGTATGGGGGGACTGTGTATTTAGTGCTCGAATCCCGCCTGAGCAGCTGAGTGATCGCTCCAATTTGCGATCGTTGAAGATGCAAAGGGAGCCCATCTGAAAGTTGTAACTGTTTGCTTGTAATCATTTAAAGCATTAGCAAAATTGTAGTTTGTCTAACCTGCCTTTATTGCAGCTGGGGCTCTGTGTGTGTTACCTCTCCATTTTGGACCTTTACTGCTATGCTGGGCCAGTTGGGTAGAGGGAGCCCTAAAATGGAGCCTGTGGATGAATCAGAACTTGGACTCTTAATCTGAGCCAGCCACAAGGGAATTGTATGGGCAGTGACTCTGGGAAATGTAGTTTTGACCTTGGCGCCTTTTTCTACCAACAGAGGGAGTCTTATTGTGAGTGACAGCTGAATTAGCCAATAGAATAATGTAGAGCTAAAGGAAATGCCCTGCTCTGTGACTGGAAAAATCAGATCAGTTGTGGCAGTGAAGAGAGGAGGAGCTGTGTGCTTCTGCGGTGTATAGTTTCGCATGGGAAGAACGTGTGAGGCCCTGAGTTTCGGTCTACAGCCTTTGTGAGTGCCAGTTTGGACTGAATCCAAGCTGTGAGGAGAAAGAAGCACTAGAAGTGTGGAAACCAGGCTCACCCTGTAGAAGACTGGAGAAATTGTTGAATCGCGCTCGGTCTGTCAGGAACTGAAGCTGCTATGTGTGCTCCCAGGTATTTTGCAGTAATTGCGATCGGGATCGAGGAGCAGCCTACCTGGTATAGTACTTTCCTTTTACATATAAATGTGCGTAGTGCTTGTGGGGAATCGCTATTTCAAATCCCCTATACAGTGAATTGTGTGCTGAAGCTGGAAGTAAACCCTCAGCTTAATTCGGGCTACATCCATTTGCTATCAACTGCAGTGGTGTCCAGTCACAAGGACCTTGTCCTCATGCCCTGCTCTTCTGGCAATCCAGAGGGACATTCTCCATCCGATCCTCAGCTTGGGTGTTGTGAGTACAAATCAGGGTATTCCCCTGCAGCTTGTTTTTCAATCACAAGTGTGTCATCTAATTCTTGTTGTTTCCCTGTTTCATGGACTGAGCCCTCCGGCTCCGGATTACAACTGGGTGTTGTGCATATATTTTCTCCCACAGGGCCCTATCCATCTGCATCTGCCGGGCAGCCCCGGGCAACGGACCTGGCTAGCCCCTCCCAACCTGGGTACCCAGAGTGTGACTTTTCAGACCCTGTATGTGTGCACAGTACTGCAATTTAATGCCACTAATTAACCTGATTTCCCCCTCCTGTGTTACTGTCCCCTAAATAAATCAGATTTGTTGTTGTTATACTATATACTGTCTGTGGCGGTGGTACTTACTGAAACAGTATTATGTTTTGCTGTGCATGTTGATTAACCTTACTTTACAGGGGGTCCTCAGAGACATGCTGCTGAATCAGTCTCGAGGGTAAGTGGTATCTATATGAGTGAACAGTGTGTAAATGTGGGGTATTGGGTCTGTAACTCCAGTGTACTGTGTGAGCCACTAAAGGAAACCAAAGGGGGTCACGGTGTCCCAGAGGGCTGTGATCAAGCTAGTCTAACCACTACAAACCCTGACTTCTGGGTGGAGGCACCCGCCATAGAACCTAGGTCCCTCAACCTGTCAGTAGTCAAGCAGGCAGGGGTAGTAGCCCTTGGGATAGCGCCACCTGGGGGTTACATTGGAATTTTCCTAAATCTTTTAATTGGTCATGACTCAGTCAGTATTATAGCACAGGGTGTGAGATGTGGCATGCCTATTATTTAGAAGAGGCCCTAAAAGGGTGTCAAGTTTCATGACATGTTTGGATGAGGGGCAGGAAAGTCATAGGGGCTCAAACTCAAGCAATTTTTTATTTATGGGAACATTTCTGAAAATATTTCTATGCTTACAACTTACCACCGTCAAAGTGCAATAATTGAAAATGTATTTGCATACTTTTTAGAAGAATCATAAAAACTGCTAGAGAGGTAATTGGTTGTGTAAACAGTAAGTAACAGGCATTCAAAAATTCACACTTTGTTAAAATAATTAAATAATTATATTGTGAAATTTGAATTTCAAAACATTTGGTTGTTTATAGCTCAACTGCTGTTGAGGGTATATACTCAAGATTTGGCATGCATACCAATGTAACTATGTCCTGGAATCTAGATAATCTGGATAAATGTGGTTTAGCAGGATAACATTTATTGTGGAAACCTTAGAAATTGCTAATTGTCAAAATTTGCTCAAATATTCATGGACTCGTAATGGGAAATACTACTAGAGTTCCACTTCTGGAATTTAACTTTCACAACATACTTATCACCACTGTATCACCTCACCTACACTAGCATCATGGGCCTGCAACGCCCCTCCAAGACTCCTGCAGCAGTGATACCCAGCATCATACTCCGTCATGACTAAAGGTATCCAGATAGATCTGTCGGAATGGCCTAAGTCACAGCTAGTTGTAAGGCTTGGCATCACTGGGTACGACTGTTTCTAAATAGTGAAAATATATATGGTTATCTACAGTATTGTTAGTCAGCAGGTAGCATTTTACAGAAACAATGGTACACGTGCATGTGCTTCCACAATTCATTATGTCAGTGAGCTCTAGTGATTATGTGGCATATTGCAAGAAATCAGGCTAGTGCACAGTGATATCCATGATTATTCTTCATGGTTTGTCACTCAAGATAGTGACCCGACACTTGACACCACTTTACTTTTACTATGTAGTCTCCTATCAATGCTACCTTATTGTCATGCTACTCAGCCTTTACTTTCCTCTACAATGGCAACTCAAGGGTATGACTGGAACTGTTACCTCAGAGGATGCCAGGAAGGAGGAGCAGCTGGACTATGGTGGGCTCTATAAGGGTGGGGTGGTGGTGGGCTCCCGAAGGCTGGGGGGGGGTCAGAGGCACATTCCTCAACTAGTACCACTACCAAATTCCTATGCTGCTCTGGCAGGGTGGGACTGCCAGGAGGAAGCACTCCTGGTAGTGGCCAGGGAGGTTTGCGGGTGCTTCATAGTGGAGACCCCAAGGAAGATGTGAGAGAACCCCAGAGGAGGAGGAGGAGGAAGCAACTTCTGGTGGGGGAACTCAATTGTCAGGGGGATAGATTTGGGGATAGGAAGGGAGCAGGGAGGGAGGGAGGGAGGTCAGGTGCCTACGTAGCACCATGGTCTGGAGGGATGGGAAACATATCCTATGGATCATTAGGACTACAGGAATGAAGGAGGATCTGGATGTCATTGTCTACCTTGGAACAAATGACCTGACTAGGGGTGGGGCTGAGATAGTGCAGGGTGAGTTTACGGAACTGGGGAGTGGTCTTAGGTGGCATGTTCAGTAGCTTTTGTTGAGGTGCTGCCTGTCTATGACAGGGAGAAGGAGAGGGTTCTCCACCCCAGGACCTTCAACTCATAGCTGATGAAGTGGTGCAGGAAGGAGCTGTTTGGCTACATTGGGGACTGGGGACCCACATGGCAGGATGAGGGCCTATACAGGGGTGATGGCATGCATCCATCCAGGAGGAGAATCACAGTCCTCAACAGATGGTATAAATGTTACTTTGACGAACATTTAAATTAGTCGAAGGGGGTGGCAGAGGGAATCAGGGAGGCAGCTACTGCTCCCTGCCCCACAGCACAGGCTAAAGTAGTCAGTAGGGAGATCCCAAGGGGACAGGAACTCCCCATGGTGCAAGGTAATAAAAGAAACAGGGTGATAGTAAAGGAGAAAGAAGGGAGCAGAAACATTAAAAGAAAAGGAGGAAGGGGGAGCAAAAAGTAAAAAGGGGGTAACAAGCACAGTGCCAACAAAATCTGGTAGGCTTATGTGTGCCAATGCTAGACATCTAGGAAATAAGATTCCAGACCTAGAGGCCATCATGGCAGAGGTCGACCTGGATATTGTGACCTTCACCGATTCATGGTGCACTAAAAACCATGACTGGGATATGGCCATACCTGGCTATACTCTGTTCAGGGGAGGACTGAGTGGGAAAGAAAGGAGGGGTTGTCATGCTTTATGTGAGAGAAAGTATTAAAGCGATGAAAATACAGGGAATTTGGGGGGGGGCAGAAATACTGTGCGTCACCCTGGAGTCAGGGAACGGAGCCACTATTCACACCAGCTGATCTGCAGACTTCCAGCAGAGGGGGGGGAATTAGATAAGATACTGATGGAAGCCATTGGCAAAATGGCAGAAAAGGGGGAGATGTTGCTGGTGAGGGACCTCAGTCTGTCAGATGTAGAGTGGAGCCTCCCAACTACTGTTTCTGCTAGAAGTACAGACATCCTGGATTCCCTGCAGGGGGCATTCCTCAGGCAACTAGTCAGTAAGCCCACTCATGATGGAACAATACTGGACCTGGTTCTCACTAACAGGGACAGTGTTGCAGACATCAAGGTGAGACACCACCTGGGAAGTAGTGATCATTGTAAGTGTGGTTCAATATAAGGATGGCTGCAGAATCAAGCCACACACGGGTGAGGGTTGTGGACTTCAGAAAGGCAAATTTTATAAAGATGGGTAAATGCCTTAGAGATGACCTGGTGGGGGATGATCAGTCATCGGGGAGGGGAACAGTGGACCAAACTAAAAGGGCCATAATGAAGGTAACAAACCTCTGCATCAAGCAAGTGAGCAAGAGGAAAAAGAGACATGGTTCTCAAAAGAGGTGACAGAAAAGGTAAAGGCTAAAAGGGTTGCTTTCTCAAGGTACAAGTAGACGCAGAGGGAGGAGACTAGTGAGGTGTATCAGGGGAAACAGAATTAAGCAGGGAAAGCAGTAAAGGGTGTAAAAGTGCAAACTGAGGAGAGAATAGCCCAGGCAGTATCAAAAAGGGACAAGACATGTTTTAGGTACTGTATGTAAGCAAAAAGAGGAAGATGAAGGGAGGAATTGTAAGGCTAAAAGGAAAGGTGGGAGTGTACAGAGGGGGACCAGGAAAAAGTAATAGGAGCTTTGAAGGAGGATGTGGACACTAGTCCTTTTTCAGAGGGGAGAGAGTCCTGAAGGCGCCGGCTAATCTGAAAGTGGACAAAGCAATACGGTGAGACAAGGTGCATCCAAGGGTGTTGTTGAGGAAGCTCAAGGAGGTACTGGCTGCACCTCTGACAGTCCTATTTAACAAATTACTGGAAACCAGAGTAGTTCCAGAGGACTGGAGGAGGGCAGATGTAATCCCACTTCACAAAAGTGGTAGCAGGAAAGAGGCTAGCAATTATAGTCCAGTCAGCCTGACATCGGTGGTGGGAAAATTAATGGAAACACCGCTGAAGGAAAGGATTGTGGAATATCTTAAATCCAGTGGTTTACAAGACCCAAGGCAGCATGGATTCACTGGGAAGGGGGGGGGTCATGTCAAACAAATCGGATAGATTTCTTTGACTGGGTGACCAAGGAATTAGATCAGAGAGGAGCAGTGGATGTGGCCTACCTAGATTTCAGTAAGATTTTCAACACTGTTCCACATAGGAGATTAGTAAGGGTAGCTTAGGGGTGGGTAAAACGGTGGTAAACTGGTGAGAAATTGGTTAGGGATAATGACAGACGGTGGTAGTAAACAGAGTTTGTTCAGAGGAAGGAAGGGTGACCAGTGGGGTATCTCAGGGATCAGTGCTATGATCGGTCCTCTTTAATGTCTTCATAAGTGACATTGCAGGAGAGCTGGAAGGGAAGGTCTGCCTCTTTGCAGATGACACCAAGACCTACAACAGGTTGGACAATCCAAGTGGGGGTGGAAAGGATGAGTAGAGACCTTAGAAAACTTGAGGAGTGGTCAAGAGTATGGCAGCTGGGTTTCAGTGCAAAAAAGTACAAAATAGTGCCAGAACCTAGGGGTGGAGTACAAAATGGGTGGCGTGGTATTGACTATTACCAAGCAGGAAAGACTCCTGGGGTAATCATATCGAATGACCTAAAGGTGGCCAGGCAGTATGACAAGGCAGTCGGGAGGGATAGTGGGATGCTGAAGTGCATAGGAAGGAGTATCACTAGCAGAAAGAAGGAGGTGGTGTTGCCCCTGCACAGATCACTGATAAGACCCACCTTGAGTACTGTGTCAAGATCTGGAGACCACATCTCTGAAAGGACATAGACAGAGTGGAGGCAGTCCAGATGAGGGCAACTGAAATGGTGTAGGGTCTGCATCAACAGCCCTACAAGGAGAGACTAAAGGACCTCCATATATATATACACCCTGAAAGACAGGAGGGAGACATGGGATATGATAGAGACCCTTAAATACCTCACAGGAGCAATAAGGTACAGGAGGAGAGTAATTTTCAGAGAAGTAGGTGCTCAGGAACAAAGGGACATGCTATGAAGTTAGAAGAGGGTAGATTCAGGAGAGAGGCATGAAAGCACTTCTTCACAGAAAGAGTAGTAGATTCCTGGAACAGCCTCCAGTGGATGTGCTGGGGGTGAAAATAGTGGTGGTGTTCAAGAATGCATGGGATAGACACAAGGGAATCGTAGTGGAAAGGAAGGGAGAGGCAGAAAGAGGTGTAGATCAAGTAGGGTCTGCAGTGAGAATGTATGTAGGGGGGAAAAAAGAGCAGACTGGGTTGGCCAAGTACCCCTTATTTGCCATCAGATTCTATGTTTCTGTTTCTATGGGCAAAAGGTATAGACATGGCTTCACTAAAAGTGTTGCAACATTCCACAAAAGCTAATTTTATTTATTTTAATCTTTTGGTAACCAGGTAAGGCCCACTAGGACTGGGTGCCTCTTTTCAGGGACAACCCAGGAGCACTGGGGAGATTAGGTGACTTGCTCAGAGTCGCACAGTATGCAGGTGGAGGTTGTGAGAATCAAACCCCGGTCTCCTGGATGTGTCAAGCTCATTCACAGCTCATTACTCTAACCACTAAGCTATACTACCAGCCAGGAAATTTAATTGTAATCACTGATGTTATTTTGGAATCTCTGGTTGTCTATAACTTGGCCAGCATTTGAGCAAGAGATTAGAGAGTTGACACACAGCTTCTTTTTTCCATATTGGTTTTTCTCCTGGTGAGCAACTCGTCTCTCAGGGATATACCCTGATGGTATACCAATGCTACCGCAGCAATTTTACATCACCTGACACTACAGCGAGAACAGCGCCAGGTCACTGTAGTGTCGGCAAAGGACCCTGGCGCTAATTTCTGGGGGTATTGCACCCCCTCCCCGAAACAACTCTGAGTCGGAATTGATTATTTTAGTGGGTGTGTGTGTGGGGGAGTAGAGCCTCCATGGGGGATTTGTGGGTGAAGCCTCCGAAGAAAACAATGTGCTCCAGACTTTTGCTCACCACAAATCGGTCGACAAAAAGGAGTTGCTGTGATGTTGGTCAACAACTAAATTGTCGACCAACTGTCATGAATCCTATTCTGATCAGGTTGAACCCAGCCATCGTTCAGTTAGCTACTGGGTTTTTCTCCAACATGTTTTTCCCTCCCATCTCCCGTAGTGGGGGCGGTGTTGGTGAAACATGCTGCCAACCCTTCCTAACCAAGATGCACTGCCGAGCAGTAGCTGCTGGGCCATGGCTTGCCTCCCAACATGGCTTCCCAGGCTCGCTTCCGAACCCAAGTCATTCGCATGGCAGCGTGACCCTCTACTGCTGGGCCAGGGGGGTGGCCTCAAAGCCTAATATTTAGGTTCAAGGAACCTAACCAAATTGGTGGTATTCCGCTTTCCAATTTTAGAGTTAAAAGGAGCCTAAAATTCTGCATTTTACATAATTGTGAAATGTAATTTAAAAATGTTTTAATGTTTGGAGGAATATAACTCGGTCACGTTTAAAGATCGAGACCTGCAAAATGGTACACTTGTGTATGGACCTTGGTAAAGGTATATTTCCAAATGTGGTGCAGTTTGGACAACTACTTTGAAAATTAGATGGATATAACTGAAATCACAATTTTGGCAAAATTTCACAAAATGTTCATGGAAATTTCACAGAAGCAAAATTGGTCAGAATTTCACTGGCAGAAGATACATTTTGCCCAGTCCTAATTGGCACCTCTCAGTAGGGCCAGGGAAGAAAGAGCTGTCCCCCCCCCCCAGTGTTGGCATCCAGATTCCCCAGTGGCCAGGTGGCGGCGTAGGCTGAGAGAGAGTAGGCAGGGCTTCATGAAGTCAGCCTATCCCCATTTTCCATTTTCTGGTCCCTAATCCACTGACGTTGCAACACATCAGGATGTGCATCTGGAGCCGCGTACACACTGCAGCACCGCAGCCCCTCTCTTCAAACTGCTCACTCACCTGCGCTACCACCATGCCTCCAGTCGGTGGCAGTCATAGGCAGATGGCTGGTCACTCCTCCCTGGGAGAGGAGAGTAGTCCCTGGGGTGTTTGATCCTCTCCCACCCCCACCTACCCCGGCAACTCATGCTTGTTTCTGAACAAGGGTCCTCAGTTTGAGTGGAGTTAAGGTGTTCACCTCCTTAGATCTCCACACCACTGGGCCAGCTGTTCAATCTATTTTAATTTACAGAATACATGATAATAAGTCATTTAGGGTAATGAAGTTACTACTATTTATAAAAAGGGGCTCAGAAATGCTGCAGTCTGATTGGCTGTTAGGATTCCAAGAGTCTTACATTACTCCCTGTTATACTGTCATGTACAGCCTGATCACCATGGCACATGGATTCTTCCTGTGAGTATTCCATCCTCTAGCACTGCTGAATGACTGGAGTGCTGCATTCTGATTTTGAACCAGTATTCTTAAACTATTGGTAGAAGAACTATTTTATTAAAAAAAAACCTCTCTATAAATGAGAAAAACATTTAAATAGTATACTTTTATTACTTTTCTTTTGGAATAATTTTTATGTTGATTGCGCGCCGCACAAGAAACACATTGGGACAGCTTGCTGAGAAGCAGGCTGTGGAGGCAGGGCACTGTTGTGGCCAATGCCCCCCACAGCCTGCAAAGGCTTGTCCCACTTCCCCCAATGCCATGGCAGGCTGCTGGTGGCACAAGTTTGGAACATTTGCACCAACTTGTGATAATTTAGCCACTGCAATTAGGGGCTGCCTCGTCATTGCAGCGTAAGCCATCTGCTGCAATGAGGGAGCGAACTCTGTCATTGCAGGGGCGGGATGTAAAACCCTGATATTGTTTGTAGAACATGGCGTGGTTGCCGCCATGTTCACAACAATATTAACCCCTCCACCATGTTTTTTGCCGACGGGAGCCCACTCCGCCGGCATAATGTAGCCCTCCCCTGTTTAACTGTCTGCCAACGGGTGCTCAATCCCTGTCGGCAAAAGGAATCTTCTTTGTTGTTTGTTGACGGGGTGCCTAGTCCCCATCAGCACAAAGGAATCCCCATTTAACTGTTTGCCGACGGGTGCCCAATCCCCGTCAGCAAAAAGGAACCCCTCCCTTTGTTGTTTGCCGGCAGGAGGTGCCCAACTCCCGTCGGCTACAGCTGGCCCCTCCCAAGAAAAGAAAGCCGCTGGTATGCTGGGAGCTCACCCTCGCGCTACATGGCCCTGTAAAGGGGAAAACGGTCCCACTAAGTCTTTAGTTTTTTTTGTACCTGAAAAAGGAAACTGTCCCTTGTAGTCTCTGCCCCCCCACCTGCAACCCACACTCACTCACTGCACACCTTGCCTCCCCACACCCCCCCACCCCATACTTACTCTGAGCTGGGTGCGATTATCTTCGGTGGACCAGGAACACGCCTGCACTCTTTCAAAGCCGACCGCTAACTGAGGAAATGCCGTAAGCTGTATAATGTAATAAATAGGGTTTTTCCAATTTTGCTGCATATCTCTGCCATTTTTTGGAATTTTTACACCAAATTTTCAACATGGGGGTTTGGGACCCCTCCTCATGAATACTGTCACTGTCATGGCATTAATTGAGCCCGAAGGGTGATTTCGCGGTCACTGCGCGGAATCACGTTTGGGGGCCGATTAACGAAACAACAGTGCCAGTGTTCATGAGTTGGGCTCTCAAAAAGCCTATGTTGTAAATTTGGTGGGAAAAATCCAAAAAATTACTGCTTTTCGAGCGTGCGCTGTGCAGTTGCTACACACACTCGTAACTTCGTGAATTTGCAATATTTTCATGCCAGATTTTCAACATTGGCATTTTGTCACACCTCCTTGTGAACAGTATAGTTGTCATCGTTCACATCCTGGTGGAAATGTGTTTTTGCACTTCCGGCACAGAATAGCACGGTCACTGTTGGAAATCAGTGTTTGGGACAGATTAAGGAAATGACAGTGACACTGTTCATGAGTAGAGGTTCTGAAATGGCTATGGTGAAATTTTGGAAATGATACTCCAAAAAATGACTGTGTTACGAGCATGCGTTACGCAGTCTGCACACACTCTCGTAACTGCGCGCATATATAATATTTTCACTCCAGATTTTCAACATTGCCATTTTCCCCACACGTACTTATGAACAGTGCAGCTGTCATTTTTCCCATCCTGGCCAAAATGTGTTTTTGCAGTTCCGGCGCAGAATAGAGCAGTCGCTGCAGGAAATCACTGTCCGGGACAGATTAATAAAATGACAGTGATACTGTTCATGAGCAGAGGTCCTAAAATGCCTATGTTGAAATTCTGGTGATGATAGCCCATCAAATGAGTGTGTTACAAGTGTGCATTGCACACTTTCCACACACCTTTGTAACTTTACAGATTCGTAATATTGTCATGCCACATTTTCAACAATGCCATTTTTTCACACCTCCTTATGAGCAGTACAGCTGTCATTTTTCACATCCTGACTGAAACGTGGTTTCACAGTTGCGGCACAGAATAGCGCGGTCGCTGTGGGAAATTAGTGTTCAGGACAGATTAAGAAAATGACAGTGGCACTGTTCATGAGCAGAGGTCCTAAAATCCCTATGTTGAAAATTTGGTGACAAAACTCCATATCATAACAGTGTTACAAGCGTGCGTTCAACTGTTTCCATGCACCCTTGTAACTTCGCAAATTTGTAATATTTTCATGCCACATTTTTAACAGTGGCATTCTTCACACCTCCTTATGAACAGTACAGCTGTCATTTTTCACATCCTGGCTAAAATCTGTTTTTGCACTCCTGACGGAGAATAGCACGGTCGCTGTGGTACATCAGTGTTTGGGACAGATTAAGATGGAACGAGTGAGAGGGGGGAGTGACCAAGCTTAACTGAGCTCTGTCAGGACTGCTCCGGATTTGTTTGTGGGCAGAAAAAGGCCCCAGCGCAAGAGGCCAGTACAAAAGGGCAGCCTGCAGCACTGGGAGAAACAGAACGAGAGAGCAAGTGAGGGAGGGGGAGTGAGCGAACTCACCGGAGCGCTGTCAGGACTGCTGTGGATTTCTTTGTGGGCAGGAAATGGCGTTGATGCAGGCAGGGGCCCAGTAGAAAAGGCCAGCCTGCAGTGGTGTGAGAAACAGTACAAGTGACTGAGACAGGGGAACTGAATGAGCTCAACGGAGTTCTATCAGGACTGCTGCGGATTTCTTTGTTTGCAGAAAAAGGTGCCAATGCAGGCAGGAGCCCCATACAAAAGAGTCGCTTGCAGCACCAGGACAAACAGAATGAGCACGTGACAGAGGGAGACTGAGTGACCTCAATGGAGCTTTGTCGGTACTGCTGCAAATTTCTTTGTGGACAGACAAAGGTGCCAACGCAGCCAGGAGCCCCGTACACAAGCGTTGCCTGCAGCGCCAAGAGAAACAAAACGAGTGAGTGACAGAGCGGTAGTAAGCGAGCTCAACAGAGCTGTATTGTGACTGCTGTGGATTTCTTTGTGGGCAGAAAATACGGCAACGCAGGCAGAAGCCCAGTACAAAAGACCAGCTTGCAGCGTGGGCAGAAACGGAATGTGTGAGTGAGAGAGGGGGGGGAGTGAGTGAGCTCAATGGAACTGTGTCGGGACTGCTTCAGATTTCTTTCTGGCCAGAACAAGCCACCAATGCAGGCAGGAGTCCAGTACAAAAGGGCAGCCTGCAACGGCAGGAGACACAGAATGAGCGAGTGAGGGAGGGGGAGTGAGTGAGCTCAATGGAGCTCTGTTGGGACTGCTGCAGATTTGTTTGTGGGCAGAAAAAGGCAGCAATGCACGAAGGGGCCCAGTGCAAAATGGCAGCCTGCAGTGGCGGGAAAACCAGAATGAGTGAGTGAGAGAGGGGGGGAGTGAGCGAGCTCAACGGAGCCGTATTGTAACTGCTGCAAATGGTGGCAATACAGGCAGGAGCCCAATACAAAAGGGCAGCCTGCAACGCGGGCAGAAATGGAATGAGTGAGTGAGTGAGAGAAGAGGAGTGAGCGAACTCAAAGGAGCATTGTCAGGACTGCTGCAGATTTCTTTGTGGTCAGAAAAAGCCACCAACAGAGGCAGGAGCCCAGTACAAAAGGGCAGCCTGCAGCGCCAGGAGAAACGGAATGAGCGAGTGAGAGAGGGGGAGTGAGCCACCTCAATGCAGCTCTGTCGGGACAGCTGAGGATTTCTTAGTGGGCAGAACAAGGTGCCAACACAGGCAGGAGCCCAGTACAAAAGAGCAGCCTGCAGCACCGGGATAAACAGACTGAGCGAGTAACAGAGGGGCGGTGAGTGAGCTCAACACACCAACGCAATCAACATTCGGCATTGACAAATTCTTGTTAATAAAGCAATAAGACACTCTCAGGAGTTAGATTAACAGTCAAGTTAATCACCTCCAGGGTCAATATGGCACTCGGCTGCACCTCGTGCCACATTACACCCCTAGGGAGTGATTAACGGACTGTTAATCTAACCCCTGATCATGCCTTATTGCTTAATAAGTAATGTTTTTCAGTGACTTGTGGATTGATATAGGGATTCCTTGAATGTATCAACAGTCAGATGTGAATGGCCTGAAGAAGGCATTCTTCTTTGAAAAACTAGGAATTATGCCCAAACATTATTGATGAAGGGACATGAACAAATTCAGCACCACAGTTTGGAAAATGTGTTGGTTTTGGGGACCATTATGTTTTCCTTTCTGTCTAAGTTCTGGTTCTCCTCTCCCCCCCCCCCAGTCCTCTCCTATCCCATCTACTTCCTTCAAACTACTCCCTCCACTCCTCTGACTCTCGCAGCAACTCTGTTCCTGGTTGTTTGCCAAACTTCCTCCCATCCATCTGCCTTTTGGTTGCAACTTCGAGCAGTTTGGAACAAAATTTCCTACCTCCCTTCGCCTTTCCCCTCTTACAGTATATATCTCTCAAATGTTTACTGCTAAACTATATTTCCCCATCCTGCTACTACCCCATGTCTAGTCCTGTTCCATCCACTCTCTGCCTCACCCCTCTTTTGTGCCCCTGGCCACCAAAATTTGTATTCAGCTGGCTTTGCATTCTGCCTTGTGCCTTATTTACACTGTAGTAATTTGGGCCTACCCAGTCCTCATTTCGTTATATATTTTGCATTGCCCCAGTGTTGCACAGTACTGTATAGTCATGTTTATACACTGTTCCCTTTAACGTGTTGTATCTTTACTCATGAGTGTGTTACTCATTGTCTGGCATCATTACGCCTTGTTACCCGCTTACTGCTACTTTGTAACCCCTCCCCCAGGTTGCACATGGCATGAGCCTTTTCTCAGAGTGCCTTTCCCGGTTACCAGTTATCAAACACAGTGCAGCCCTCTTAAACGCTTACCTTTGGGACCAGCAAAAAGTACGTGTTTAAAAGGGCTATGCATTTATCAGATTTTATTTATTTATTTATTTATTTATTATACCATCAGTTTAAAACCTTTGAGCCAGAGGCTCATTTACAAAGGTACTTCGTCGAAGGCAGACACAACATACATACATGAGGTAATCCAAAATAATGTACAGTAAAAAAGACAAGGCAAGTAAGACAAGTAGCAGGCAAAGCGAGACAGTCAGCAACAGAAATTAACAATAGAGCAAAGTGTCACAATTGCAGGCGAATGAGTACCAAAACACCATTGTCCAGTTTAAAGCGTTTTTTGTTTTTTATTTTATCGCATATCAAAAGGAGGGCAGACAGCAGGGGGTCAGGGGCAGTGGCAGGAGTGAGACGAGTGTGGTTTTTTAGATAGTTTTGAAGCTGGTGAGTGAGGGGCGATTGTGATACCAGCAGGTAGGTAGTTGTACAGGGATGGGCTCTATAGGAGAACGCCTTTGGCCTCTGGGTGGTCCGTATCTAGGGATGACTAGTGCAGTTTTGCTGGAGGCACGGTGTGGACTGTGGGGTTGGAACGACGAATAGAGTTGGCAAGGCTAGGGGGGGGTAGACCATGGAGGGCTTTGTAGGTAACTTGGCAAGTTAAGAACAGGAGGCGCTCATCGAGGTTGAGTAGGGAGGCCAAGGAGTACAAATGACAAGTATGGGTGAGTCTAGGGGCACTGGTAATAAGTCTACAAGCTTTGTTAAGCGTAAGACGAACCTTTTGAAGGGCTGTCGGGTCGGCTGCGCCATAAACAGGGAGGCCGTAGTCAACTAGCGAAAGCACAGAGGAGGTGACTGCCAGGCGAAGAGAGTTAGTGGGGAGGCATTTTTTGTGCTGGTAGAGGATACCAAGCCGAGCATTGGAGGCTGAGGTCAGTGCCGAGATATGGTTATGAAAGGAGAGAGCAGAGTCGAAGATTAAGCCAACATATTTATAAGAGTGCACAAGATCCAAGGGGTGAATCTGTGTGGAGAGAACAGAGAGAGGGAAGTTGCTGGACTTATTTTGAGGGTGGGCAAAAAGCATAGATTTAGTTTTCTTCAGGTTGATGACAGGCGGTGATCAGAGAACCAGTTTTCAGCTGAGGTGAAGGCACGCTTGTAGGAGTTTTTGGAGTAAGACGGGGTTACTGTCAGAGGCAAAGAGCACAGCGTTGTTCATGTGAGAGAAGGATTTTACCAGCTCAAGAATTGGGCAGGGAGTTGAGAAAGAGAGAGAAGAGTAAAGGCTCAAGAATAGAGCCCCTGGGGAACACCAGAGCCGAATTTGGCAGTAGGGATAGGGTACCACCAACCGCACACATTGGGAGTGGTTGTACAAATAGCTTGGCACCAGGAGACAGGACCAGAGGCAAAGCCCACACTGGCAAGGGTGGCTAATAGTAGGGGTGAGAGGACGGTATCAAAGGCTTCTCATAGATCTATATAACACCGCACTAGCGAGGGCGCCTGCATCAAGTGACTTATGAAGGAAGTTAGCAAACCCAGGAGAGCAGTATTGGTGCTATGGCCAGTTCTGAAACCATGCTGTTCAGGACAAAGGACCTCATATTTTGTAAGGTAACGGAGATTTGACTGGCAACTATTTTCCAAAGCTTTGGGGGAGGATAGAGATTGGTCGGTAGTTACCTGTGTGATCTGTCACCACCTTTGTGAAGAGGGGTACAGTGGCGACTCTCCAGATGGCGGGAATTGCCCAAGGCAGAGGGATTTATTAAAGAGGCAAGTAATGGGTGAGATGACCTGATCCAGGACTTGGCGAGGAGACAGGGATCAAGGGAGTCTTGCCGATTGAGTTGCACTTTAGGCTTTTTGTAAATAGGGCCTAACCTCACCGTGTGGACACAGTATGAAGGCAGAAAGGGGTGGGGATGGGAGGAGCAGACATGGGGAAGGGGATTGAAGAAGTTGCACGAGAGCACTGCACTAAGGTCAGTGAAGGCGTTGAAGGTGAGTAGCAATGAGTGCAGGGTCAGTGCAGGAAGACCCATCAATGTTAAGATGTGCAGGGGGAGTGAGCGTGCCACCATTAAGCTGCTTGATATTATCCCAGAAGGATCTAGGGTTGCCCCAGGAGGAGGTAAGAGTAGTGTTGTAATAAACTGACTTAGCTTCTATGGACAGCCCACACATTTATTCCGGCAACTACGTGAGGCCAGTCTGTCAGCAGGCGGCCAGTTTCAATGGCCAGGTGCCACAGGTTGTCACGCTGCTTGGAAAAGTGAGCGAAGGTAGGGGTAATCCAGGGGTGTGCCTTAATTTAGATCTATGGGGTGAGGGGGCGTATGTGCTGCACAGGCAAGTTAAAGGTGTGGACAAAGAAGGCTAGTGCCTTGTCAATATCAGGGGTATTTAGAAGCGGGGACCAATCAGTGCCAGCTAGGTGGCGTTTTAAGTCTTTTAGCCCACTGGGTCTAAACCGACGACGGCGGGTGGTGAGAACAGAGGGCTTGGGCAGGGAGGTTGCCCAGAAGAAGAGAACTGGGGAGTGGTCACTAAGGCAGTCTGGGAGGATTTGAACGCTGTGGACGCGGTTGGGCCTGTTAGTGAGAACCACATCCAGAAGAGTGCTTGTTCCCGTGCTAGGATTTAACCTCATGGGTTGTGAGACTAGTTGAGTCAGGTCAATGGCAGCGAATGCCTCACGGAAGTAGACTCCTAGCAGATAGCCAGTTGATATTTAGATCACCTACCAGGATTTGGTCAGAGGGTTAGGAAGAGAGGAGATGTAGTCAACAAGGGGCCCAGTGCATGGGCTTGATTTTTGGCGGTATGTAGGCAGTAGTCAGGAAGATTGGAGCCCTAGCAGGGCCGGTAGACAACTCTTAGGGTTAGGGCCTGGGCATTGTAATCAAGGGTGGGGAAGGGCAAGACTATGAAGTGGGTCTTTAACATAGATGGCACAGCCACCACCCCTCTTACCGATTCTGTCAAGCCGATGGAGGGAGTAGCCTGGGAGAGAGACCTGGGCATCTGGGGTGGAACTGGACAGCCAGGTTTCAACTAAGGCAATCACATCGGGATTATGATCCGCCAACCAGCAATGTAGGGAGTCCAGTTTTTTATAGGAGGCTACAGATGTTAATAGATGCGATGCGCAGACCAGAAGATTTACAAGGGGAGACATTGGGGACCAGCCCAGGATTAGGACTTTGTATTCTTTTACTGGTGAGCACAACTTGCAGTTTGTGACGGGGTCTGGGTAGTGCTTCTTTGGTTGAGATAAAGTGATTTGTGACATGCTGTGGCATTCTTTGGTCTGATTCCTGTGTAAGACAGGGTGCTTCTGGGATTCATGTAAAGTGCTTCTGTGACATTCTCTTGGGTTCTTTGCTTTGATTTCAGTGTGAGGGAGGGTGCTTCTGTGACTTAAGTTTTTTTTATTTTATTGAAATCTAGGATTACAAATACCTTTGAGCAGGAACTGCTCATTTACAAAGGTTCCACGTCGAAGGAATGGGGGTATACATACATACAAAGGTCAACATAATGATACATAGTTACACAATAAAAAGAAGTAAGAGACTGAGGCTTAGAAAATTCCAGTAATTCAAAATTTGCCAAATTTTAGGTAGCATGACATAACCAGTCAAGGGCAATCTTGGAAATAAGCACTGCAGGTGAGAGGGAAGGGGGTATGCAGGCAGGAAGGCCATTGTTGGAGGATAGAGGGTGAGGTAAGAGCTCTAAAGGGAGGAGAGGAGGGATAGAAGTCAGGAATGCCCCAGGGAGAAAGGAGAGGAGGCAAGGGGTAGGCAGGTAGAAGGGGCAAGGCAGGGAGATAGCTCAAGACTGAAGTGGAGGGCAGTGAACGGTGGGCCCCGATTAGGCGAGGCAGTCACAACTAGTTGAAATGAGATGAAGTCGGAGTTGTCTCTTAAAGGGCCAAGAGCAGCAGCAGTAAGAGTTTCTTTGTTGAGAGTATTGTACCACTGTGGTGCTCTGTGGGCAAAAGGTCCTCTAGCCATGGTAGTCCGACATCTGGGGACAAGGAGGTTAGTTGTTGTGAACTTCTAGTTCTCTGGGTGCTGTGGTGGTCAATAAGTAAGCTTTTCAATGCCCGGGACATGACCCCGAGGAGGACTTTTTGCTAAGAGGCAGGTTTGATACTGTATCCAGCTGATGAGAGGTAGCCATCCTGCCCGAGTGTACAGGTCACAAGTGTGTGTAAGTCAATCAGCCCCAGTTAGCAGCCTGCATGCTTTGTTGAGTGCAACTGTAATTCTGCGGAGGCAGAGCCATAAATTGCTAGCCCGTAATCGATGATGGAGGTGACAGAGCTGTTGATAGCCAACCGGAGAGTGTCAGGAGTCATGCAGTGTTTGTGCCTGTAGAGCAGGCCTATACGGATGTTGGTGGCTTTGGCGACAGAATCTATGTGCTGATGGTAGGACAGTGAGCTGTCCAATGTGACACCTAGGTATTTAAAATCAGGAATGTGTTCAAGTAAGGTCCCTGTTTGGTTTAGGATGGTGAGGTCACGGGATTTATACTTGCTTCTGGCGTTGTAGAAGGTCATAACCTTTGTTTTGCTGTAGTTCATGACCAGTTTGTGTGACTTGAACCATTCTTCGATGCTTGAGTTTGATGGTTAAAAGGTTGAAGCAGGTGACTAACACCTAATTTTAAATAGAGCAGCCCCTTAACAGATAATTAATTGCTAATTAGTGAGGCAGCTACAGGCAGTGTCAGTAAAACTGGTCCAGTCAGTGCACACTTGAACAACAAAACTGATGGAAAAAATATGCTTTTAAAAGGGATCCTTATATGCGTTTAACAGGTCTATTTTACATAGGAAGTATAGGAAAAAAATCGGGACTTGGAAATTCTATGCATTTATGCAGGCTATGCATTTATCAGGTATGCGTTTAAGTGGGATGCACTGTAACATCAAGTTGTTAGCCTGTCAATGCAGTAGTAGCGTTATCATTCACGATGGCGGCAACCCGGGTTCAGGAACCAGCCCGAGTCATCAGAGGGCTTGCCGGAGGAGAAGGATTGAGCATTTTACTGGATGTTCTCCTCCTCCAGGGAGGAGGGATTGCTCTGCTGTGCGAGCGCTACCTAGGTGACCGTGGGTGGAGGTGTAGGCTGGAGTACAGTTAGTGCTGGGAAGGGACGCCATTGGCCAGACTTGACATTGTTGCACAACATGCGCACATCTGCTTTGGCCTGTGTCCTAGTGAGGGGGAGAGGAGAAATAGAGGGTAAAAAGAACCTCAAGCTGTCGCATAACGATGCCCCCCCCCCCGATGACTTGCAGACCCTGCACCTATGGATCCAGGCTCTCCCTCAGCTACACAACTGGTCTGGTTCTGAAGGTATTAGGCTGACCTGAGGACCTCCATCATGGGAAGGAGATACCATGAGTGGACTGTTTGGGAGCAAGGTAAGTCAAAGGAGAAGTTGGGGTGACAGGGTTGGGACCAGATGGGGGTCAAGATGGCTCCTAATGCAGGCTAAGGAGGGGAAAAAAGAAAGTAAAAATATATCAAGTTGTTAACTGAAGCTGATTACTTGAAGTCAGGGCTACTATGCTGAATGAACTTGTTTCAGCAATGTGTTAACTGGGACGTAGGGCTCACTGCCTTATAAGTTAAATACAGTGTGCCACTGCACTTTAATTGATTTTCAAATAAATAAATAATTTAACTTTTATAAATGTGTATTTCTTGTCTACACCTTGCACTAATTGTGCTGTGTTTTCACTTTTTGCACTTCATGAATGTGTAATCCTACTGTCCTTGGTCCCTTTGAATGGGGACCATAAAAGTTGATGTGTATTATGGGACTTTCTTCTTTTAGAAAGTGCCTCAGGTGAGAAATGTGTCGGGTGGTCTAGCATGCAGATACCTGATGGCAGCATCTCCCTGACTTTGGCCCACTTTGTTACACTTGAAAAAAGAAGACTTGCATGGTAAGTTACGCTGCAGTTTCTTGTTTTATGCGATATCAGCCAGTTCTGGGTGCCTGTCCTGTTTGCGTTTTGATTGTGTGTCAAAGCTCCATGTTGGAGACTTGAGTTCAAGTGTTGCACTTGACTCTCCTGCCCTGGGCTTGCAGGGTCTAGGATGCAATGCAGAGGCATCACACAGTGATCCCTTGGGAGGAAGCAGGAGTTGGAGTTTCAAAGATGGGGAAAATCGCACACAGGTGGCAAAACCTGTCTGCAAAGGTGGCTTCCCCTGCACGCCTACAGGCTTTGCCGCATGCGCTGTATTTTCAATGCAGAACCAGTTTACAACTGCCTATGTGATTTATGGTTACTTGCAGCTGTTTTTCATGCGTAGCTGCAGTAACATTGTACACTTTGTATTACCAGGCGTAACATTCCCACACAGCAGCACTTGCCACCCAGACTGAAAATACAGAGTCCACCAGTGCAGTGCTCTCTTCACCACTCAGTGATGGAAGTAATGTTGTGGGTAATCACACAGTGTTGACCACACCTTGCTTATAGAAGGAGGCCATCAACAGGATTTACTCAAGGCTGGCTGAGGATAGGGTCATTTACAGAGGAAAAACACACAAAAGTGTTTGATTAACTGCATTTCAGATGTGTAAAGTCACCTCATCACAGGGCGGGGAGAGGCGCATGATGTTGCTGTCTCCACTCAAGGGCCCCCACCAGACCACACAGCCCTCACCATATTTTCTGGGCAAGCTATGGGCCTGGGGGGACTATATACCACATCCCCATAGGCACATGCTGGGAGCAATCATTTTCATAATAATCTCGTTGTGTATGGGGGGGGGGGCACAAGATTTGTTCAGACTTAATAAGTCTTTAGATTAAAAAAATGTTTTCCAGGGCTCTGTTTAAATATCAATAATTTGTTTGCGAAGTTCCACTATATCAATTCTGTTTAGTTAATTAATTCATTAATATATTGTTTTATTTATGTATGTATGTACTTTCTTATGTAACCTGGATTTAAGATTCCTGAGATATAATCTCATTCACAAGGGAGTCCTTGGCAAATTGACAGCAGAGCGTCACAGTTCCTACACATTCAGATCTTCACACAGAGTGCAGCACAGCAGCAGTGTACCTTCCTCCATAGACAGGAGCTCAGAAACTATGCAGTTTGTTTCAGTAGAACCTATGCTGCATTAAGACAGTGGGACTGTTGGGAGGATTACACTCCTGAGCGAGCACGAAGCCAATAATTAGTGTGCTCCCAGCTGGATGATAAAGGACCAGTTCATTTACTTGACTAAGCACCCACCAACCAGGAAGGCCCGCTCTTGGCTGGCGGTCAAAACATTTGAATTTCACAATTGAAGAACCCCGTGCTATTGTGCAGAAACAAATTCTATGGGTATGCGAGTGTGGTGACCGGGGTTGAACAACTGTCCCGTAGTGGCCCTTTTCTCAAGGTCCATTACAGTACAATTCAGAAATGATCACCGAGCCAGAAAAAAAATGCCTACAGAGCTAATTCTGAAAAACAATTATTAAATCCATGCAGGCAGATTTATTATCTCCTGAGCATTCACTTATGTTGGCTCAGTAGTTACTGAAGTTAAATTAAGTGAAACAGGGATTATAACAGGTAAATTGCACCACGTGTCACCTTGGAGTATTATCTCAGAGGAGAATCAGCTTTTAATCATTATTCCCAACAACAATATGTATTACAAATCTTACATTAACAAAAACAAAAACAAGGTGTAAGGATGCCCGTAGCAAAAACCAGTACCCTCAAAGCACTGGGAAATCCAGAAGTTAGACTTGCACGCCCCACGCATCTTTACTGCCCACTATCACCAGTAATGTTTCAGGCTGGGCTCTACATGAGAATCAACCCCTTAAACCTTGGTTGTTCAAATTCTGGCACATTTCGAAGGGCAGACCTGGCCTGAACCAGTTCAACTTGCATAAACCAGTGAACCTGACTGCATGGTCCACAGTTCAGCCATTGAAATGAGGTTCAGAATGCTTCATTCCTCAGTAAACGGGTTTGCAGTAGGGTACAGGGACCAGGTGCACACCTGGGGTCAGCGGTACACACTGTATTATTACAAATGTCCAAAATGGAGTAAACTCAGATGAGGTTGAGGAAAGATGGCAAAAACATAAAAGTCTTTGAAATATTTTCTTTTACCAACAAATACATTTCTGCAGGAAGGCTCAAACTAAAAGCCGATGCGTGCTTTATGTAAACATTCCTGATGCCATACATAGTCACACAGCTGCTAGCCCAACCATCTTCTGTAATGACGAGACAGAAGTGTGCATTTGCATACAGTACAAGTGCAGAGCAAAACTGAACAAATTCCTCCAGCATCCACAGACAGCTGCCGCTCCATGCTTCAAGCCACCCGAGGTGGGCTGTCATCCCACTATAACACACCCTCTGTTATGCCTTATTGCTTAATTAAGAAATGGATGGAAAGAACGATGGATCCTGATTGGCCAATAAGTACTTTCAGCTGGGCCGTTATCCCAGCACAACAGCCCAGCTGAAAGTAGCTCAACAAAAATATGTTTAAAAAATACACAGTAATTACTATTTTCCCCCTATATCCTTTGTGTTCACACCATTTTGGACATTTAGGTTCAGAATGTTGCCTGCTCACATAGCCAGTCTAGGCAGCCAATCGCATGATGGATAGCTTATTTGTGTACTTGGCTGATAACTAGAAAGTAAAAAGGTCTTCTCAGATCGATAGGTAGATAGGTAGACAGACAGACAATCTATTGATTATAGATCATCTGTAGATAGACAGACAGACGGACAGTGTCAGTGGATGGATGGATGGATAGATAGACAGACAGACAGACAGTGTCAGATGGATGGATGAATGGATGGATAGATAGACAGACAGACAGTGTCAGTGGATGGATGGATAGATAGATAGATAGATAGATAGATAGATAGATAGATAGATAGATAGATAGACAGACAGACAGACAGACAGACAGACAGTGTCAGTGGATGGAGGGATGGATGGATGGATAGATGGAGAGATAGATAGATAGAGAGATAGATAGATAGATAGAGAGATAGAGAGATAGATACAGAGATAGATATAGAGATATAGATAGATAGATGGATAGATGGACAGATGGATAGATGGACAGATGGATAGATGGACGGATGGATGGATAGGTGGATAGATAGATGGATAGATAGATAGATATAGAGATAGATGGATGGATGGATAGATATAGAGATAGATGGATGGATAGATGGTGAGATAGATAGATACAGTAGATAGATACGGGAGCTAGATAGATAGATAGATAGATAGATAGATAGATAGATAGATAGATAGATAGATAGACAGACAGACAGACAGACAGTGTCAGTGGATGGATAGATAGATAGATAGATAGATAGATAGATAGATAGATAGATAGATAGATAGATAGATAGATAGTGATGCAGAGCTTATGTCAAGCCCTGTATCAAACCCATTTTTTGGCACAGCTGGGTCAAACACCTTTGCTGCAACTGCACACTATTACAGTACATTGGGCATAGTTATGACAGTCTCCCCACTTTATGGCAGCTTGTGCCAAATATTTGGTGCAAGCACCATAAAAAGGGTACCCTGGACTGATGCAGGCTCGGCCAACAAAAACCTAGTCTAACTTGCAGCACACAATGGAAGGGATAGAAAATCCTGATTGCCATCCACAAGAATGCTGCAGGCTCTGTGCGCCATATGTTCGGCACATCTGGGGCTTGCCACATTCATAAGAGTTTGAAAATCTGGCCCACTGTCTGTAGTTAGCTAGATGGAGGGATGGATAGATAGACAGACATACAGACAGGCAGACAGACAAGCAGAGAGAGATAGATAGACAGAGAGATAGATACAAAATCACAATACCCCCATAATGCAAAGGGCCATGATCTGTATATGCAAATCACCACAGAATATTATGCTAGTTCAACTTGAAGCAGAAATGCATGGTGCCGAAAAGCCTCTCACACGGTCTGCAAAGGGTACCAACAGAAGACACCGACATGTTTCGTCCTACCAGGACTCATCAGTGTGCCTCATCTGTATGACACCCTGGTGGAATGAACCAGCTACAGGGGCAGATCCAGGAGTCCTATAGATGGGGGAGCTCAAGTCAGAGAAAAAATAAAAATAATAGGCCACGGGTCTGGTGGGCCACCTAGGCCCCCAGACATTTTTGTAACATTTTTGTGCATTCTGGTGCATTTTGGAGGGTATTTCTAATGCAATTTCTACTTATTTCCTCCCTCTCCGTGCTTTGTTAGTTGCACCCTAGCACTATCCCCAGAGTCCCCATTGTCCACATGACAGTATGTTGCCCAAAATACCCTCCCACCCCCCAAAAAAAACACAAAATACCAAAAGACTGCAGCTGGACAGCAGCACATCCGAAACACATAAAAATGAGAAAAGTTGAAAGAGACTTGGTGATAAAGACAAATTGCAGACGAATTAAATGAGAATCCAAGTAAACAAGTTCACAAATGTCACTCATTCAAGCACATTATGATGACATTACCATAAAGCCAACCCATCCCAGTTTGTCCTGCAGTACATATTAACCTATCCCCCAACCTTATCTCATAAATAAATACAATAACTATAGAAATATGGGAACAAAGTCACTTTGCTATCTAGTTTCTGAAAATATCATTTCAAGTCTGCATGCTATTTTGGCAAAACATATTTTATTCTGTAGAACAATTTATTCCAAAGAAAATATATTTTTAAATAAATAAAATATGTTTTTATTGTTTTAAAATGTCCTTTACTGGGATAACCCCATGGTATGAGGCATGTCATTTTTATGACAGGCCCAAGAAGTCAGTAAGCAGACAGAAAAACAGTTTTTAAACAAATATAACAAGCATTTGTCAATGCCGAACGTTCGCTTGCAGGTGTTTGCAGTGGTGTTTGGCACGCATGGTGCTTTACCCTAATGCCCTGTGCGATTGCTGGTATTTGCACAATAAATTGTCAGCATGACCTTTTTGTTACGCCCATTGTGCGCTACATAGGCGGAAACACGTTTTGGACAGGATGTGAAAATGACAGCTGTACTGCTCATAAGGAAGTGTGGTAAAATGGCAATGTTGAAAATCTGGAGTGGAAATATTGAAAATTCGCAAACCTACGGAGCATGCGTGGAACTGTGCAATGCACGCTGGTAAAACAGTGATTGTTAGGAATTTTTTCACCAAATTGTCAACATTGGCAGTTTAAAACCTCTGCTAATGAACAGTGACACTGTGATTTTCTTAATGTGTCCCATACACTGAGTTCGCTGCACACCGACTGTGCCATTGTGCGCGCTACATGGGTGGAAACACGTTTTGAGCAAGATGTGAAAAATGACAGCTGCAGTGCTCATAAGGAGGTGTGGTAAAATGGCAATGTTGAAAATCTGGAGTGAAAATATTGAAAATTCGCAAACTTACGAGCGTGCGTAGGAACTGCGCAACGCAGACTCATAAAACAGTCATATTTAGGAATTTTTTCACCAAATTTTCAGCACAGCCATTTTAAGACCCCTGCCCATGATCAGTGTCACTGTGATTTTCTTAATGTGTCCCATACATTGAGTTCGCACACCGACAGAGCCATTGTGCGCTACATGGGCAGAAACACATTTTTGGCAGGATGTGACAAATGACAGCTGTACTGCTCATGAGGAGGTGTGGTAAAATGGCAATGTTGAAAATCTGGAGTGCAAATATTGAAAATTCGCAAACATACGAGCCTGCATAGGAACTGCGCAACGCACGTTCGTAAAACAGTCATTTTTAGGAATTTTTTCACCAAATTTTCAACATAGCCATTTTAAGACCTCTGCTCATGAACAGTGTCACTGTGATTTTCTTAATGTGTTCCATACATTGATTTCGCACACCGACTGTGCCATTGTGCGCTACATGGGCGGAAACACATTTTGGGTGAGATGTGAAAAATTACAGCTGTACAGCTCATAAGAAGGTGTGATAAAATGGCAATGTTGAAAATCTGGAGTGCAAATATTGAAAATTCAAGTAAACATACGAAAGCTCGTGAGAACTGCCATGAACGACGCTCGTAGAAACAGTCATTTTTAGGAATTTTTTCACCAAATTTTCAACATAGCCATTTTAAGACCTCTGCTCATGAACAGTGTCACTGTGATTTTCTTAATGTGTTCCATACATTGATTTCGCACACCAGACTGCGCCATTGTGCGCTATATGGCGGAAACACGTTTTGGGTGAGATGTGAAAATTACAGCTGTACAGCTCATAAGAAGGTGTGATAAAATGGCAATGTTGAAAATCTGGAGTGAAATATTGAAAATTCGCTAACTTATGAGCGTGCGTGAACTGCATGCACGCGCTAAATAAAGTCATTTTGGAATTTTTCACCAAATTTTAACATGGGTTTTGGACCCTTTTTCGTGAGCATATCACTGTTGGCGGCATTGCTCGAGGCTGGCGGGTGATTTCACGCGGTGACCGCGCAGTGCTCGCGAAATCACCCTTCGCCCGAATAACACCATGACAGTGACATCACTCATGAGAAGGGGTCCCAAAACCCCATGTTGAAAATTTGGTGCAAAATTCCAAAATGACACTGAGATATACAGTTGAACCCCTATCTAGCCCATTATGCTGCTTTCACGGCATTTCCTCAGTTCGCGGGTCGCCTTTGAAGAGTGCAGACGTGTTCCCGGTCTCATCAAGATCATCGCGGAGTCCGGAGGTAAGTATGGGTGAGGTGGGGAGACTGGGTGCGCAGGGTGGCGGTTGTGGGAGGAGGGGTTGGAGGCCGCGGGAACAGTTTTGTTTACAGGTTTGAAAAAAAAAAAGATGACGTGGGACATTTGGCATGCTGGGGTGGGCTCCCAGCGTGGCAAGGTGAGCTGGGGGGGGGCCGAGGAGCCGGCGGGGGTTGGGCACCCGTTGGCAAACTACGCTGGGGGCGCGAGGGCCGACGGGGATTGGGCACCCCGTCAGCAAAAATAAAGAGCGTTTGCCACGCTGGGGTGGGCTCCAAGCGTGGCAGCAGGATGTTTGGGGGCGTGGAGCCGACGAGAGTTGGGCACCCGTTGACAAACAATGTTTGCCACGCTGGAGTGGAGCTCCCAGCGTGGCTCAAAAGCTTTGGGACGGTGTGGATGGGCGTGCGCGTGGGGAGGTAGCGCTGGCGCGAGGGGCGGCACAGTATGGCAGCGGTGTTTTCTTTGAAGCAGAGGAACACCGCTGTCATACTGAGCAGCTGCACCGATTGGTGCAGGACCGCCACACCTGCTCAAGGGACAAGGAGCAGTGCATTGGGTGGGAGGCACACCTCTAAGTGTGCTACTCTCCCAAAAGCGTTTCCTGCTTGTCTTGGCGCAAGGGAACGTAAAAATGCATTTTTTAACTGTCTGTGTCAATGAGCCAAACAAGGTCTTATGACTTCTGTTGCCAGTTTTGCTCTCCAAGCATGCAGAAACTCCAGCACATGCCATAACATACAGCAGAACACCTTCAAAGTCCGCATGTCTATTAATTCCCTCGGTGCTCATTCACACTGTACAACCACGACTGAAAAGACCACATAGATTAGACATACAGTACATGCTGAAGTTTTTACCTCAGTTCAAAGGTCTCATGTACCAGTTTCTGCCTCTCCTGGTTCATGCTGTCGCTGAGACCAGACCTGCCCCAGCATTAGTTTTGTACCGTTCCTAGCATGCTACAGGAGGGCACTACCCTCCAACTCCCTCTCCTGCAAATCTGCACAAAAATCAATTTGCCATATAGGTCACAACTAGCAGTGACCTTAACCAATTTTAATGTCATGAATTTAAGCTTCCCATACTAGAAATTAATAGCACTAGTACTACATTTATTACACACCCAGTTTGAAAGAACACTAATGTCCTGTCCCATCCCAGCAGCTGCCCCGGTGCCCCCTACTCACCATAGTTTGTGACTGTGAAAGTCTTTTGTTTTTAAAGCAAGAAGTACCTGATTAAATGAAGACTTGATCAGTTTTCAGCAGGCTGAAGTCTATGTGCCCTAGCTGAGTACTGTCTCCAGTCACCTTGCCGTCAAACTCTCTTTAGACAGCACACACTGACCCCATGACTCCTAATGAGCAGAGCTCTCAGCTACAGCTTGCTTCAGCTACCAGAAGATGACCTGAACCTCACTCCAACTCCTTGTGCTGATTTACCAAGGCCACACCGACCCCATGTTACTGGACTGCTGCCACCTGAAACCTCGGGCTTTGCTCTTCACTTGTGGGCTCCACTCTCTCTTTGTCTCCTCAGTAGTACACTCGCTCCTCTCTTGCTCCAACATTAACCTTCTGAGTTAATGAATTACAGCTCACTCTTGTTTCAGCAGCCCAGACATTTAAAGAAGGCGCCCCTTGCTAGTCACATCCACTACTTGATGCAACAGCAAATCAGGAGCAATGAGCACCAGTCGACCTGTTTGAGATCTGTATTGTTAAGATCCACTCCGCTTTGCTGCAGCTGTACCCCCCAAGCATGAACCCCCCCTGCGCATGAACAAAGGAGCTGCACCAAGCCTGCAAAAGTAGAGAATGAATGCTCAGGCTCACCAAGGCAAGACCAGCTGCTGCCACAGTGCTGGGACTGGACCACATGGTGCAGGATGAACGTTAGTAGGAAATTCATGCTGGAAACTGGCTTTTCGGGGGGGGGGGTATCAACTATGTAATGCTGGTGGGAGTGGTTGTTTACTGCACTGCCAGGACACTGGAGGACAGGGCCGGCCTTAACCATTCTGGGCCCCTGTGCAGCCCCCTGCCGGGCCCCACCACTCCATTCCCTGTGGGCTCCCACATCCAACATTTACACCTCACTACCCCTCCTGTCCTGAATTACTAAAGCAGTACCAGATCTACTAGTTTAACCAGCATCTTTTAATTAGTGCCATTGACTGCACTGGATTATTTGACTTCACCATTGGAAATTAATCTGACTGAGCCTGGAGCCAGAACTTAAGTAAGTATGGTACTACTACCGTATTCATTTCTGTAAGGACAGGGACATCATCACTGGACACTCACACCTCAGATACTCTGATTTGCAAACAAATTAAACAACTTAACTTTTCTGGAGGTGTGAGTGAGAGGGAATAGAGAGGATTATCATGGGACACCAGTAAGGTTGCCACCTGTCAATTTGTTTACCTGGTGATCAGGTTTTCAGGGTCCCTATCAGGAAATCCAGTTTTGCTCTGTGCTGGTCAGGTTTTTGAGCTATTTTGAGTGTTCACATACTTTTGGAACATATTGTGTCATATAATTTATTGTTTCACCTACATGTCCAGGTTACAAATAAGTTCTCTTGTCAATATAGCCCTTTGTTTGTGAAAGTAGTCAGCCTGGGAGGTGTAAAGTATGGCCATTAACACCATTAGCACTTACTTAACCTAATCTTTTCCACTGCAGCAAAGCTGCCCCCACCTTTTGTAACAGTAATAGAGCCAGTTGTCTTCCACTTTCATTTGCTGGAAAACATTTTCATCTCTAACAACATTTAGGCATTTTTAAATGTTTTAAATTATTTTTTTTCCTCAGGAAAAAAGCATCGGCCTCCAAGGTGCAGGGGCACAGTTTGCACCTAGCTAAGGCCAGCTCTGCTGGAGGACAGAGGAGACCTGTGTGGCTCAGGCAGCTTTCATGATTAAGAATACAGCAGTGTGTCACTAATAGAGGAGCTCCATGATGGGGGAGCTATAGCACCTTTAGCCCCCCCCCAAATCCGCCTATGAGCTACTCTAACATGGATAGATGCTGTCTGTGAATAGATAGATACTGTACATAGATAGATAGACAGACAGACATGGAGATAGACAGATTAGATGGATAGATGAATAGATAGATTGATTGATGGATAGATAGGTAGATACTGTCTGTAGTTGGATAGACAGATGGATACTGTCTGTAGATGGATAGACCGATGGATAATGTCTATTGATGGACAGACCAATGGATACTGTCTGTAGAAGGATAGACCAATGGATACTGTCTGCAGATGGAGAGACCGATGGATACTGTCTATAGATGTAGAGACCGATGGATACTGTCTATAGATGTAGAGACCGATGGGTACTGTCTATAGATGGATAGACCGATGGATACTGTCTGTAGATGGATAGACCAATGGATACTGACTATAGATGGATAGACCGATGGATACTGTCTATAGATGGATAGACCAATGGATACTGTCTATAGATGGATAGACCGATGGATACTGTCTATTGATGGATAGACCGATGGATACTGTCTATTGATGGATAGACCGATGGATACTGTCTATTGAGGGATAGACCGATGGATACTGTCTACTGAGGGATAGACCGATGGATACTGTCCGTAGATGGATAGACCGATGGGTACTGTCTATAGATGGATAGACCGATGGATACTGTCTATAGATGGATAGACCGATGGATACTGTCTGTAGATGGATAGACCGATGGATACTGTCTATTGATGGCTAGACTGATGGATACTGTCTGTAGATGGATAGACCGATGAATACTGTCTGTAGATGGCTAGACCGATGGATACTGTCTGTAGATGGATAGACCGATGGATACTGTCTGTAGATGGATAGACCGATGGATACTGTCTGTAGATGGATAGACCGATGGATACTGTCCGTAGATGGACAGACGAATGGATTCTGTCTGTAGATGGATAGACAGATGGATACTGTCTGTAGATACATAGTTTTGCCTGTAACTAGATAGAAGTTTGTGACTATTGTCATAGTGTGTTTTGATAAGCTCTGGAGATCTTACGCAGACTGAGCTGGCCCTTCTGGCCAGGGAGCAAAGCAAACACTATATATCTAAACTCCAGGGCTGCTTTGTGATTTGTCATACATTTAAGAGAGTTTTGTGATTATAAAATGGTCACTAATGTTGTTTATTGAAATGTTCCTTACAGCTACACAGGCTTAGGAACATTCATAATTTTCAGTACATCCCATCCAGCTGCCGGAGCTTGTCTGATCATAGCTAAGAAATAGCACTGTGGCTGTGTCTGAGTGTTTTAGAGAAGCAGCTATGCTTCAAGATGCTGTTCTCACTATATAGTGCTGATGTCATAATAAAATACTCATCTCCTGTGTGAACAGGCTACAGATACATATACAGTGGTATCTGATGACAAAAGGGGATCAACACAAGAGAGGCAACATGGCAAATATTGGCACAGCACCAGACTTGAGCTTTGATGATGCTAAAGTGAGCTTCTCAAGTTATGAACATAGATTGGAGTAATTTCTGGAAGCAAACCAGCTGAAGATGAATGTATTGTAAAGGAGCTGTTTTTTTATTGATGGTTGGAGGAAAAATATTTGCCCTACTTAGAGACCTTTTATCTCCCCCCAACAAAAAAAAACAAATAGATCTGCATTTTCAGAGCACCTCACAACCCTATTATTTGCTGATTGCTGAAAGGTTTAGGTTTTTCAGCCAAAAGCAGCAATCAGGAAAAACTCTTTTCAGAGTACTGTATGTTGCATATTTGAAGAAGCTGGCTTCCCTCTGCGAAAGTGTAGTCTGTCTCAGTGTACCTTGAACATGATAATGGATGTGATGCTAAGGATGATAGAGGAAAAAAAGGAAGGGTATCTCTCAGTTCAGATGCTTGTGGAGTGGGACTGCAACTGTCTGGAGATTTGTTCACAAACACATTTGGGGTAGTCATGCCCTGAAACTGCTTTCTTTTTTATCCTAATGGGATCTGATGAAAAAAGTATTCATCTGGATCCTATCCAATCCCATTCAGATTTCAGATCCAAGATCAGATAGTGGGACCCAAGGTCGAATAGTGGGATCCTCAGTCAGAGTCTGCCTCAGATCAAAGGTCAGTTAGTGGGATCTGAGGTCAGATAGCAGGGTGTGAGGTCAAATATCTGCCTTGGATCCCGGATAGTCACATTGGATAGTTGGTATCCAGTTCACACCTAGATGACTGGATCCAGTAGTCAGAGACCAACAGTATTCAATGCCATCTGGTATCCAGGCAAATCGATGTGGTATATGATGGTTTCCGATTCCATCGGATACTATTACAGCAAGAGTAATTCAGAATAAAGCCACCAGGGGGCACACTCCAAAAGGTTGGCATGGGAAGTGGGATCTGAGAAAATCTCACTTTTCTCACTTGGTTGTTAGACATTAGAATAGCTTAAGAAATTCTATAGGGTCCGTGCTGACATTTTGGTACTGGTTTGGACACTTCATGACTGAAGATGGAATCTCTGAGGTACACATACAGAGCTGGCAGGGGTATGAATCTGACGGGCCACATGGAACCTTACCACCCAAAGAACTCATGTCAATATGCTATATGTCCTTTTTTCAGCCACATCCTAGGAAGTTATACAAAGAAAAAAAATCACTGGGGTGGCACCATCTTTTCTGTAGGAAAGAACATCTCCGGTGGGGGTCTAGGTTTAAAGAATACCACTAACCCCCCACTCCCACCTCCAGAATATCTAAGGTCCTAGATGAGACTTCTGCAGTTGTGTGGCCCTATAGAAAATTCAGATTTTGTACATTAGAAAGGGGGGGATAGACCACCCGCTTTAGGACTGTGCCAGCCACAGTAAAAAACAAGCATTTGTCAATGCCGAAAGTTCACCGTTGGTATTGATGTCTTCACCCCTGCAATAACGCGGTTTGATATAGGCCCTGTGCTCCCACCCCCCATAACTGTCCTTATGACACAGTGGGAGTGCAGGGCCCGAAACTGTGGGAACGCAGGGTCCTTTGGACCCTGTACACCCATCCCTCCATAGATGCATGACCAAATTATCAGCATAGCCATCTTATTACCCCAGCATATGTACCTGGTATAGAAAATTTTAAATTCCCCACCAAAACATAATTCTGCCCAACTGCAATGACATTCTGCACCACAGTGTGAAAACACATTTTGGCCAGGATCTGAAAAATGAGAACTGTAACATACATGAGGTTGGGTAATAAGAAGGTTCTGTTAAAAATCTGGGGTCAAAAGTTTTAAAATTTCCAAAGTTACGAGCGAGCATACTGAAATTGTAATGAATGGTCATAACTTAGCCATTGTTTTATAGTTTGATCCCAGTTATTGAACATCTCATAAACCCCATAGGTGCAATGTTCAAATCTGTGTCAAAACGCCATTCCACACCACAGATGTGAAAACATGTTTTGGGCAGAACATGAAAAATGTCAGCTGTACTGTTCATGAGGTGGTGTGAAAAAATGGCTATGTTGAAAATCTGGATACAAAATATTAAAAATTACCAAAGTTACGCACATACATAGAAACATTTCAATAAGCGCACATAACTCGGCCATTTTTAGGAATTTTTTCATCAGATTTTCAGCATAGACGTTTTGGGACCCCTCCTCATGAACACTGGTACAGTGATTTTGTTAATCAGTCCCAAAAGGTGATTTCATGCAGGGACCACGCCATTCCATGTCAGAGGTGCGAAAACATGTTTTGGGCTTGATGTGAAAAATGACTGCTGTACTGTTCATGAGGTGGTCTGAAAAATGCCTATGTTGAAAATTTGGAATCAAAATATTAAACATTTCCAAAGTTATGCACTTGCATAGAAAAAGTTAAATGAGCTCGCATAACTCGGCCATTTTTGGGAATTTTTCCATCAAATTTTAAACATGGGCTATTTGGGGCCCCATCTCATGAACACTGGCACTGTCATTTCATTAATTGGTCCTGAAAGGTGATTGTACACAGTGACCATGAAATCACCTTCCAGGCCTGAATAATGAAACGACAGTCACAGTGTTCATGTGGTTAGAGATGCATCGAATTTAAAATCAACCGGTGAAGTGAACGCAAAGTGGCCACTTCACATTGGCACTTTGCTACATGGAGTGTCCCATAGGAAAGGTTCACTTTGCCTTGTTGTTATTGCTTCGCGTTGTCATTCTGCCTTAAACGCAAAGTAAGGTGGAGTGATAACAATATTGGCAGCACCCCACCCACACAGTCACCAGAATAAATGTGCATCCCCAAAGTGCTGCTGTCTTGTGTCCAGAAAACTCCCCAGTGCTGATGAAGTGAAACGAGAGCATAACAAGAAATGCAAAGTCTCCCAGAATTAATGGCGCACTTAGTCATGCATGCAGTGGCACACACAGAGTCACCAGAATTAATGTGCATCCCCAAAATGCTACTGTCCTGTGTCCAGAAAATTCCCCAGTGCTGACGAAGTGAAATGAGAGCATAACGAGAAAGGCAGTCTCCCAGATTTAATGGTGCACTGCAAACGCACAGACAGATTAAGATTGCACTGCACACTCAAGGGATGCATATGAAAACACAACAACACCTAACCAGTGCTCACAAGTCACAAATCCAAATCTAGAAAGGAATACATTTTGCCAGTTGGGGGACTAGTGCACGGCAGTAACAATGCACTACCAGTAAAGATACCACAAAGCAGTATAAAAAATTCATGCAGATGCGGTGGATAGCGGGTTCACACTGCTGCAATTACTCTGTAACACAATAAAAGGTGTCTGATTTAATGGCACACATTACACAGACACTCACACACACACTACAAGTAATGCGTAACAAATTGAAAACCTTTAGTAATATAACCAAATGTTTTAAACAGACAAATTATACACTGCTGCACCACACAATCAGCAAAAAAATGTCAAGAATTACTGAAAATATTACTGTATGTACATTAAAACAGTTATACAAGTAAAATATAACCAAAACAGAAAGATTGCCTTTTTCTCCCAGTTAATGTACCTACGCCACAAATACGCCCCTCCCCCAAAGCACACTTCACAGTACACAGACTGACTGTTCTAAATTAACATTCAAAATCCATACACAGCAATAAACACTCGATGATATGAGCATAGAAGGGTTTCCTACAATCTATGTACTAAATTTTGAGCAAAACAAATGACTCAAAAAGGCATTTTAAACAGCTTTTAGAGGTTCTAAAGCACAGCTTTCTGAGAGCAAACTGTCTCCAGCTACCACTACACACACACTACCAGGCCAGAATTGTGGCTGTGCAGAACAATCTACAGCCCATGTGACCTGCAATCCCATGAATCACTGCAGAATTTCATGTGGAGCTCAATTATAAGGCAAAGTGAGGCGAATTACATTGATTTCAATGTAGTTGGCCTTAAAATTGGTGAAGTGGTTTGGGGAAGGGGGAATAACACAAAGTCATTGGTTTCAATAGACTTCACATTCCTCATTATGAAGCGAAGTACTCTGCTTCACATTGTGGAGTACTCCGCGGATTCCGCGTTACTCCGTGAATCACTTCACGGAGCAAATTGGGGCCACTTCACTCACCACTACTTACAGTACTGTAACTCACATGCTGTACGGGAAGGATCTTGAATGCCTATGGCTGTACTTCCCTGATGAGCTGTAGTACAAAACTCCCCAACTTAAAAACGCTTATTAATGAGTACAATGGTGGGGTGGTGAAGCCTGGAGAGATATTGCAAAACAGGTTTACAATACATTCAAATAACTAGTAAAAAAATTTTGTGATTCGTGACGTGATCGTGAATTGCGATTTGTGACTGCATTTGTGACCGTGATGATGAAGAACGTGATTTGATGTCAACGATGTGAGATAACCAATATGGAACTCTGTTGGGAACGCAAATGCCTATGGCTGTACTTCCCTGATGAGCTGTAGCACAAAACTCTCTGACTTAAAAACACTTATTAATAAGTACAATGGTGAGGTGGTGAAGCCTGGAGAGATTCTACGAAACAGACTTACAATACATCCAAGTAACTAGTAAAAAAATGAATGTTTGGATTCGTGATGTGATCGTAAATCGTGCTTTGTGACTGCATTTGTGACCGTGATGATGAAGAATGTGATTCGATGTCGACGGTGTGAGATAACCAATATGGAACTATATTGGGAACACGAATGTCTACGGCTGTACTTCCCCGATGAGCTGTAGCACAAAACTCTCTGACTTAAAAACACTTATTAATAAGTACAATGGTGAGGTGGTGAAGCCTGGAGAGATTCTACAAAACAGGCTTACAATACATCCAAGTAACCAGTTAAAAAATTAAAGTGATCCGTGACATGATCGTGAATCATGATTTGTGACTGCATTTGTGACTGTGATGATGAAGAACGTGATTTGTATCACGAGTGACTCGTGATGATGGTCCTGACTTAAAGACGCATATTAATGATACAAAGTTCATGCAGAATTATGCACCACACCAGTCCAGTACTCTGAAGGCAAGCCAAAGAAACAACTGTGACTTAAAGGGGCACTGTCAGCCTTGTCCCTCATTTTATTGCCACAAAACATCAGTGTGCCTCTGTGGACACAGTGATCACATATGGTCCACATAATACCCCTATATATAACATAATCGAGAATTCTTACCAATTTTTGTAGTTTTCATGATATTTTACTTTCCCTCGGGTTCCCCATAAGTACATTGTGCACCAGAACATAAGCAAGATGAGAGCGCGCATTGGACACTGTGCGCTGGCACAAACATCAATTTTGCACATGGCCATAATGAAAAGTTAAACGCAGCATGTATTTTCAAATGCTGTACTAGAGTTGCTGTTTTTTAACTGAAACCGAGCACTGGGAAAGACAACAAATGCATTTGAAAGGAGTCGCTGAGATCTCGCACAATGTGCAAAATTGATGTTTGTGCCGACGCACAGTGTTCGATGCATGCTCTCATCTTGCTTATGCTTCCGGTGCACAGTGTACTTATGGGGAACCCGAGGGAAACTAAAATATCATGAAAACTACAAAAATTGGTAAGAATTCTCAATTATGTTTTATATAGGGGTATTCTGTGGACCATATGTGATCACTGTGTCCACAGAGGCACACTGATGTTTTGTGGTAATAAAACGAGGGACAAGGCTGACAGTGCCTTTAAGTTACAGATGGAGATTGGGCCCTAAAGAGATGCAAATGCACAGACAGATTAAGATTGCGCTGCGCACTGAAGAGATGCAGACATAAAGGCACAACACCTAACCAGTGCTCACTATCAGAAATTCAAATCTGGAAAAGAATACCTTCGCCGGTTGGGGCAGACCGTGGGGGGCAGTGTACTGCACTGCTGCAGTAACAGTCACTAGTACTAGTACCAGTAAAGATACCACAGAGAAGTACAAAAATCACACAGCTGCAGTGGACAGCAGCTTCACATTGCTGAGACTATAATGTGGCACAATAAAAGGTGTCTGATTTGATGACACACGTCACACACATACTCACACACACACACACACACTAAGTAATGCATAGCAAATTGAAAACTTCAGTAACATAACCACGTTTTTTTTTTTTTTGGATATTTCTCATATTCTTCCTTCCTGCCCCACAGAGCCTCATTCCCTCAAAAACGCCCATTAAGCCTGCCCCAGCCAGCACCCACCTGCAACCTCTGGTCCCTCCATCGTGCCGTGGAGGGTCAGGGAACCCCCGAATCTTTAATCTTGTCAGGGTCCTGGGTCACAGGCAGGTGCCGGCACATCGATGCCCAACTCGGCGTTCCTTCATCTACGGCTCCGAGGGGATTTTTTCCCATGTTCCCCCATGGGACGCTACGTGCGTGTGTCAAGGCATCTGCTGGCAACCGTAGCTTCCCCCTCCCCTTCCTCAAAGAAGCAGCCCCTGAGGCTGATTTGCTGCCGGCCTATGCCTGCAACCAGTCATACCCCAGGAACACTGGTTTGCCGTCGCTTCCCCCAGCCTCTGCCAGGAGTCGCCGCTCTCCGGCTAGAAGTCCCCCTACCCCGGAGGCGAGCTGTCACCGGACGCTCCAGCTTATCTCCCCCCCGGCCAACCCCCAATGACCCGAGCTCACTCTCGAACCCGGGTCACTGGCATGGTGCGAGGTGTGGCGTCCAGCGCCTCAACCCTCAGCACCACCGGGCCTGCATAACCACGTATTTTAAACAAACTAAAATTATGCACTGCTGCACCATAACAATTGGCAAAAAAGGGCAAGAATTATTGAAAATATTACTGTGTGTACTTTAACACAGTTATACAAGAAAAATATCACCAAAACAGAAAGCACTGTCTTTTTCTCCAAGTTAATCTACCTACACAACAGATATGCCCCTCCCCCAAAGCACACTTCCACTGTCTCTCAGTACACAGACTGAATGTCATACATTAACATTCAAAATCCATACACAAACAATAAAGGTTTGATGATATGAACACAGGAGGGTTTCTTAAAATCGATGAACTAAAGTTGCAGCAAAAAAAATTACTCTAAAAGGCTTTTTTAATAGCTTTTAGAAGGTTTGAATCACAGAGAGCTCTCACAGCAGACTGTCTCCTACAGCTTCCTACACACACTACCCCCGAACTGAGGCTGTGCAGCACAATCTAGAGCCCATGTGACCTGAAATCCCATGAATCACTGCAAAATTCGCCTTTGGAGCTTAAAAACAAGGCAAAGTGAGGCGAAGTACGTTGCTTTCAAAGTACTTTGCCTTAAGAATTGGTGGAGTAGTGGTTTGGGAAGGCGGAGTAACGCAAAGTCATTGTTTTCAATGGACTTTGCGTTACCCATTATAACATGAAGTACTCCGCCTCACGTTGCGGAGCACTCCACGAATCCGCTTTCACTTCGCGATTCACTCCATGGAAAGAATTGGGGCTATTTCACCCATCTCTACATGTGGTAAGATCCCAAAAAGCCCATGCTGAAAATCTGGTGACACATAGAAACGTAGACTTTGACAGTAGATAAGGACCGCTTGGCCCACCCAGTCTGACCATTTCCCTACCTACTGGATAAGCTGTAGATCCTAGTTAACCAACAGCCTCCTTCTTCCTAACCCCCACCAGAATTGCCATATGTCTGTCCCATGCATTCTTGAATTCCCCCATTATTTTTGACCCCACGACCTCCTCAGGAAGGCCGTTCCATGCATCCACCACCCTCTCCATGAAAAAATACTTCCTCACATTGTCCCTGAGCCATCCCCCCCTCTATCTTCAAATTGTGCCCCTTTGTTCTTGCACATCTCTTTTTCTGAAAGATGCTACCCTCTTGGACTTTGTTGATTCCCTTGAGGTACTTGAAATTTTCTATTAAAAAAATTCCAAAAAATGGCTTACATATCAACATAAGTTGAAAACACCATTGAAATACATTATACGGCACTTACCTTCATTTCTCAGTTTGCGGTTCAGTTTTGAAGAGTGCACACGTATCCTGGTTCACAGAGCGTGGCAGCTGATGCCCTCCAGTGGAAAGTATAGGGCAAGGGGTGAGGTGGGGTGGTGGGATGCTCAGTGGGAGGGTTGGGATGGGAGAATGCAACGGGGGAGATGATGAGGTACTGTTTTCTTTTTTTTACAGGCAAAAAAAACATCGGGGGAACTGTTTTCTTTTTTCACAGGTACATAGAAGCAAGAGGTGTTGTCTAGGGTGCTTAAAGGACATTATCAGGAAATTTGTCACAGTACACTGCCTTGAAACACCTCTTGGGATCCGGTCAGCAGTAGCGTACTGATTGCCTCTTGTACATCGGATAATTTCAGGCATTATGCTTTGCTGGGGTTAGTTTGCAACTGTACCGTAAGGGGGTTTGAGGTCTTGCTGTTGGGGATATGTTGTGTGTTTTTCTGCACACTTCGCTCAAAATACGTGATGACTGCTGCTAAATGCCTTACCTTGGTAATGTTGCTGGTTTGGAATCCGTACCTGCTGCGCCCTAGAACACCAGAGTACTTGCGCATGCGCAATACGCATTTATTCGTGTGTATTTTCCCATGTCTGATTCCTTTGTTCCTTTCCCCTTCTTTAGGCCTCTCTGATCATCCCCCCACCACCACCACCAGTTCAGACTCCCTCTCCACCGGGGCCACGGAATCACCAGAACAGCTGACAAAGTAAGGAGCAAGTGGCTCCTTGAAGCAAGATGTTTTGTCTAGGGCGTTGGCTCGTCGACTGCCCCGTCCACCCTCGGAAGCCTGGCTATAGTTAAATAGGCTATGACCGGTCACATGACTTTTTCTAACTCCCCACTTCCCCATTTGTTTTTTATATTTGCTGTCCAGTTGCTGCCAGTACTGAGACCATTTTTCTTCTCTTCCTTCTGCTATTTCCTCCCTATACCTTCTCATTACTGTTCAGTTTCACCTGCTGTTCTTTTCTTTCCCTGCGCTCATATCTTCTCACTGCCTTGCCTTTCCCACACTTCCCTGTACTTAGATTCGAACCTTGAACCTCTTATAACGAATGCAGCAATCCTACCACTGGACTATTCAGTCCCCTTACCATACCTACGTTCTACTGTTTTGATTACTTGTACCCTTACATTGCTCAAAATTTGTGGTCCTTGCCTTACCTCTTAGCCATAATTCCCCTGGTCACATACTTTGACTCTGTTGCCTTGTGTGCCACGGACTGGGATAGAATGAAAGCTTTAATTCATTTGTCGGCGTGCCTAGTAGGTATGCTTCACCTTACCTACGATCTACGACCTGTTGCTATGTCTGCAGCTCCTTCCAACAGCTCATGGTCCAATAACATCAGCCTCCTACCTGCTTCAGCTACACTATTACCTAATCTAACATTCAGAAAATTACCCAATGCGTCCGGTTGTTTTACGTCGTCACACATTTCCAACCATGAAAGGTGCTTCTGCCCCCCATTCCCCAGCTCTTATATATATATATATATATATATATATATATATATATACACTATCCGCTAAGATTCTCCTGTATGCAACCATGTGCCCCCGTACTACTTATGCATTCCCACCTACCCCCTCTGATTCCTATACTACCAAAAGGGTCAGACCCCGTCTGCTTAGACTAATGTTAAACACAATCCAAATGTAACCCCTAGATGGCGCTATCCCAAGGGCTACTACCCCTGCCTGCTTGGCTAGTAGCAGGTTAAGGGGCCTGAGTTCTGAAACAGGTGCCTCCACCCGGAGGTCAGGGTTGGTAGTGGTCAAGCTAACCTGGGCACAGCCCTCCAGGACACTGTAACCCCCCTCTTTCCCCTCTAGTGGCCTGAACACTGTACAGTAATCACTTTCACAATACCACTGGTATACCACACAAGTACCCACACTGTTTGCACTTACCACCAGGGCATGTTCCTCTGGCTCGACCCCGGGGACCCTCTGTAAAACAAGGGTAAGCACAGCAAATAGCAACAGTACAGTACTTTGAGCACAAACTGGAACCACAGTCAGATTACATACAGAAAAAGTTAGAACTGATTTATTCAGGGGACTTGAACAAGGGAGGGGCAAAATCAGGTTAATTAGCTTAAAGGTTATATCAGTCAAGCAGTTATGCATGCTCTTTGAGTCTCCCCCCCCATACAGTCCACCTCTGGGTACCCAGGTAGAGAAGAGATGGGCTAGCCAGGACAGTTGCCCAGGGTTGCAGCTGGTTGGGGCCCTGTGATGGAAAACACAACATGCACAGTACACAATATTTGTAATCCGGAGCCAGAGGGCTCAGTTCATAAAGGAAAAGAAACAACAAGACAATCAGATGACACACTCAGATTAAGCTGTTGTTGTAGGGAGCTACCCTAGTATTTACTCACGATACCCAAGACTAGAAACAGGCTGGACGAAAATCAAGACTGCAGGTGGTTGATCTGGAATGCCAGGAGAAGCAGGGCCCACACAAGTCGCAGAGGCGTTGTTCCTGTTCAAGCGTGGAGCAGGGGGCAGATCCCCAGGCAGGTCTCTCGTCGATGGCTTCTCTGTGCAGTGGGTAGTCTGGCTGAGCCAGTCTGGCAAAGCCCAGACCTCATGGAGACAATTTCGGAAGCAGTCCGTTTTGGGCTGGATACAGAACACAGTTCACACAGTGGGGAACTAACTCACAACCCACTAGCAGCTCATAGTACATTTACATGTAAGGAAATTCTACTGTACCAGGCAAAGCGCTCCCTGGGCACAATCGCAAAGTCTCTGCACACACCGGGAGCTTAGGGATAGCTGGAACTCCTGACAGGCTGATCGCATTCAGCAAAATATTCGGTCTTCTTCAGGTTGAGCCTGGCCCACTTCAGTAGCTTACTTTAGTCACACAAACTTGGATTTAGTCCAAAATGATTCTCTTCTCTCCCTCTCAGGAGCAGCACACCGGCATGCATGCCAAAAACTTAGCCTTTCAGAGTTCTCCCATGCGAATCCACTCAAGATTGCTGCTCAGAAACACTTCAGCTCCTTCTTGCTCAGCTTCCAGCTGAGTTCTAACTGAAAACTGCAAGCAGCCCGGGACTTCCCCAAGATCCAAAAGATGTGGTTGGCTGATTTGGCTGTCAGTCAAAGCAAGAGCTACCCCTTCAGTTGCAAAAAAGGCGCAAAAAAAAAAGCTCCAAACTAAAGTTCCTACAGATTTTGAATTCAGATAGCTCCTGTAGTCCGGCTATATTTTAGGTCCCACCAGTACTGTTTGGTCCAAATTGCAGTCCAGGACCAAGATAGTGGAGACAAACAAAACAGTCCTTGCTACAAAGAAAGCAGGTTAGAAAAACTACATTATCATTATCACTCTAAATGACTTTCAGTAAATAGTTACATCTTACAACAGAGCTCCCTCTCAGATTACTTAAACTGCAATTAGGCAGCTCTTAAAGAGACAGTACACAGAGGCTATACAAGCTCTGGTAATCACATATAAACTGCTAAAATGCAGGACACCAGCCTGGCAGTGAGCATTTAGGCAAGCTCAAGGAAGGCTTTTTGGGAACCCCCATTTGTAGGGGGGTTACAAAAAACTTCTCCTGTTGATACTTATCTGCGCAGGTAACGTCAACCAAACCCTGGCCCCCTCCTCCCCATCCCTGCTCCTTCAGTCCTACCCCAGCTGAAAGGGCTAAGCCTTCTCCACATAAATGCCTACAGTTTATTTATTTATTTAGTTATTTATTTATTGAAATGTTTCACCAGGAGGGCACACTGAACAACAAGTTGCTCATCTCATGGTGCGGCCTGGAGGGAGGGGTTACATAAGGACTGTGAAGGATAATCAGTAATAATAGCATGTGGGTAGTACAAACAATATAACATTGTAAGATTGTGCAACATTGGAACACAAGGTATTGTACAATAAACAGTAGTGGAACATTGGGTAAATTACAATACATGTCCAAAATCATGCAAAAGAACATATAAATGTACAAAACAGTAATAATGCGATAGAACCATTTATAGTGCATGAGTGTACCAGGAGCAGGCTCGAGGTAGTACACAAGTGCAGGTTGGAGTAAAAAGGATGGGGTTAGGTTGTGCACACTGGCGACCCAGAAGGGCAGGTGGAGAAGAGAGGGGGGAGAGGCAAGAACTGAATATGAGGAGAAGGGGTAGCTATTTCCTGATTTCCCCCTTCAGGATGTTGAGAACCCTGCCGGGGGCGGTCATGGTATGAAGGCAGAATCGGGGGATAGGTATTAAGGTGGGTTAAAACAGGAACAGCTGAGGGAAAGGTAATTGTGTAGGGCAGAGGTAAGGGAGCAGTTGGAAGAGGAGTGTCATACTTCAGGGAAGAGGGAAGTCCAGATTTTAGGGAAACGATGGGAGAAACCAGTCTGACCGATGAGGGTGGAGTGGTGAGGGACCATCAAGGTGCGAGCGTCATTTGATCTGAGAGAGTGGGTGGGGGGAGGTGGAGTGGAGAGAAAGGAAGAGAGATAGGAGGGGAGCCCGCCGAACCAGAATTTGGAGGTTAGTTTGGCACAGTGAGAGATGCATCTGTGAGATAGTGGAAGGAAGGTTAGAGAGCGATAGAGTTCACAGTGGTGGGAGCGGGAAGGGGAGGTGATAGCAAAGTGGCAGAAGGAGTTAAAGAGAGTGTCCAACTTGGTCAGGGAAGATTTGAGAGCAGCACCATAGACTACGTCACAGTAGTCATAGATGGGGAGTATCATCTTCTGGACAATTTTGCACCTCGCAGTCAGCGGGATGCAACTACGATTCCTGTACAGAGCACCAAGCTTGGGGTGCAGTTTCTTCAGGATAGCATCGATATGCACAGAAAAGTTGAGGTGCTGGTCCAGCCAAACTCCCAGATATCTAAATGAGGAGGTGTCCTCCAAGATGGTCCCATCAAGGGTGTGGAAGGTGGGTAGGGCTGGGAGCCTAGAGAGTCTCTGCCTGGTGCCAAAGGTCATTGAGACTGTCATCTTGGCATTTGGAAAAGCTGGTGAGAAACAAACCAAAGCTGAACTTGGTTGAAGTCATGCTGTAAGCTATTAAGAAATTTGATGCTATCCAGACTTGGTTCAGTCTCACTGAGCCTGATATCATTGTAGTGTCCGAGTCTTGGCTAAGGCCATCAGCTTTGGACTCAGAAATCAATATTCCCTCAAATAACATCTACAGGACAGACAGAATAGCAAGGGGTGGGTGGGTAGCCATTTATGTTCAGGACAAATATACTGCCTCCGTGGTTGACTCCACTTCAGTACCTCAAGAATTTGAATGTGCTACCCTAAAGGTGCAATTATCCTGGTCTTCCTTCATTCATATCATTGGTTGTTGCAGGCCTCCATCAGCAGGGAACATGGTGTTGAAGCACTTATGCAATATTCTGGACTCCTTGCCCTCTGAGATTATTATTATGGGTGACCTTATAATGGACTCGCTCTCTGCAGCATCCAAACCCCTAAGAGAGTTTTGTGATAATTTTGGCCTCTCCCAACTTATATCAGAAGCTACCCATCCCAACAAAAAAAATCCGGAGTATAACACGCTGCTAGACATAATACTGGTTAACAAACCAAGTCTCTTCTCACACGCAGACATATTTTTCAATGATCTTAGTGATCATTGTCCTATAGCCTGCTTGTGGACTGCCTCCAAAAGAGCATCTGCTTCTAAGTACACCTTTAAGAGAAGTAAGCAGAATTTCAACCCTATAGCCTATCTCTCTGACTGCCAGCATGCAAATTGGCAAGACTTCTATTTGGCCCCCTCAGTAGACAAAGCTTATGAGGTCTTCTATACTATAGCATTGTACTTGGAGCCATCAATAAGCATGCTCCTCTTGTTAAAATCTGCACTAAAAAGAAAGCTTGTCCATGGTTTACCGCTAGCCTGAAATCTGAGCTGTTACACAGGGATTCTCTTTGGAAGAGGGCAAGAAAAACTAAACATCCTGCAGACTGGACAGCTTTCAGAACTGCAATAAACCGGTGCACCAAACTAACTAGAGCGGAGAAAGCAATCTTTTATCGCTCAGAGCTTGAATCCTCCTCTGACTGTGCCCCTAAGTTCTGGAAAACTTTAAAGGACTTACAGTGTTACAGCTCAGCCAGCACAATCCCCCCAAAATCCTGACTGGCGGTTCTGACTTTACCAACAAAAATAAAATACTTGCTCTTTTCAGTAACCGCTGTGCCATCGCAGGTTTGGCTTTTGACACCACACCAGCTAACAAACTTCGGGAACAGCTGGGAAATCTGAAGCCAGCTGGATTTAACTCTGATACTCCCATCCAGGACAACGTGTTCTCTTTCAACCCTGTCTCTGTGAAGCAGGTTGAGGACCTCTTACTACAATTGGATGACAGGAAAAGCCCAGGTGCTGACCTAATCGAGCCACTTTTCCTCAAACTAGGATTTTATGTCTTGTCCCCCCCATCACACACCTTTTTAACTTGTCCCTAACTCAGGGCTTCCTCCCAAGAATATGGAAGACAGCCCACATCATCCCGCTTTTTAAAACTAGCGACCCGTGTGACTTACATAACTATTGTCCAATATCCCTGCTTCCTATTTTGTCTAAGCTGCTCGAAAAGGTGGTTAATGCTCAGCTTAGGCAGCATCTAGAGGAAGCTGACCTACTAAACCCTGCCCAGTTTGGCTTTCATCCCCGTCATAGCACCATCTCTGCACTTACTAAGGTCACAAACAATTGGCAGAAAGCCCGGGATAATAAGAATTTTGTATGTGATTTGTGTCTTGACCTTCTCAAAGCTTTTGATATGATGGACCACAGCCTGCTGTTGGTTGCCTTAAAGAACATCGGGGTCAGCAATTTGACCCTAAGTTGGTTTTCCAGTTACCTTACCAACCGTCACCAACAGGTCAAGGTGGGTGGTGAGCTCTCCCCCAATGAAAACTCTCACAAGAGGAGTGCCTCAAGGGTCCATCCTTGGTCCATTTTTATTTGCCATCTATATTAATAGTTTAAACACTGGAATTCAGTCAGCAAGTATTCACCTATTCGCTGATGATACAGTCCTCTACATAGCCAGGCCTTCACCAGAGCTTGCTTGCAATGGCCGCCAACCTGATTTCATTCACCGACAGAAAAACCTCTTGCACCTAAAGCTCCTTTTAAATGCTAAAAAAACAAAGGCTTTGCTTCTCTCCCCTTCAGTTTATACTGCGAAATCCCTCATTCCAGGGATGATTCCCCAAGTAGTCACCCTGCTAGGTGAGCCCTTGGATTTTGTTGAATCATTTAAATACCTGGGAGTCTGGATAGACTTGAAGTTGTCATTCAATGTCCACATAGATGAACTCTCTAAAAAGTTAAGACAGAGCCTTGGGATTCTCTTTAGGATTAGACAAGTCTTATCTATGGAGGGGGAAAAAGGCTAGTACAAACCATCTTCATGCCTCTCCTGGGTTTTCCACCCTTGATGCCCTCTACCATCAGGCACTTAGATTTATTACTGGTGCTCCCTATTCCACTCACCATTGCACCCTCTATACGGCATTAGGCTGGTGTTCTCTTTCCCTCAGGTGTCATTATAATGCACTACTCTGGACCTATAAAACAATTACTAATAAGCTACCACAGTACATTAAGGACTGTCTACCTGCCTGCACTCCTGGTTAGTACCCCCTAAGAAGTCTCTCTCACTTTTCCCTAATAGTCCCCAAAGCCAGTATGTGATTTGGCCATGCTGCGATAAGCCACTCCCTCCCTCCCTTCCCTTTGGAACACTGCACAAAAAACTCTGAGGCTGGCTTTACCAGTGTCACTGTCCTTCTTTAAAATACTGCTCTTGTGATCATTCAAGGTGACCTGTAACTGTTTTCGCCAATGATCTCTCTCACATGGCCACACTGTTTCCCATGGTCTATATTCTGATGTTATGCCCTTCCTGTTCCCCTACCTCCTTAGGTCAAACCCTCATGGGGTCCGGTCTTAGTAACTCCGTGTTGTAATATCCTTTCTTTGTGGTGCTCCTGTCAAACTTTTATATACAACTTTATCCTGATTGGTATTTATTTATTTATTGAATTTTATTGACCCGGTAAGCCCACTGGGCCTAGAAGTCCCTCCTCCTGGGGCAACTGGGGATACAGATGGTAAGCAACTGAAACTGAACCAGATTAAGCTGTCGCTGTTATTTTTAGTGAAATGGGAGAAATTTGGCCAGGACACCGGGGAAATTCCCCTACTCTTTTTCGATAAGTGCCATGGGATCTTTAGCATCCACCTGAACTACCACCAATCCAGGCAGATGGGACCTCGGTTTAACATCTCATCCGGAAGATGGCACCTCCGAAGTGCAGTACCCCCCTCATGCTGCACTACAGAGTCAGTATTGGGATATTAACCCAAGTGCCAGATGTGGGAACTGAACCCACAGCCCTCTGATCTCCCGCTCTCAGAGGAGAGTGTGCTACCTACTGAGCTACTGACACTACATACTGTGTATATTGTATATTGCTTATGTATTGTTCCCCATATGGTGTATATGCTGCAACTTTGTATTTTGTATGTAATGTATAGGTATTCAAATTTATGAGCTGTATATAACTGCATCTGTACTCAACTTTGTCTAGATAGTTAAGTCTACCATGCCCTGTAGAATATGTAATTCCTGTCTGTTGATTGGTATTGTAACCCTTTGTTGACTGTATTGCTGTGAGGACTTTTTTTTCGGTAACTATGCAGGTCCACCTCACAAATGAGTTCTTCTCAATGGTGTTTCCCCTGGATAAATAAAGAATTGATTGATTGACTGAATCAGTATTTTGGGACACTGGGAGTGGGCTACCCAGTGTCCCACAGTACTAGGGGGGCTGGACATAATTGGGGGCTCTGGAAGTGGGCTCCCCAGTGTTCCACACTACCAGCGGGGTGGGGGGGGTTCTACTGCTGACATGAGGATTGGGCACCTCAATGTCATCAAAAACTGTTCTCAGTGGGTGGGGGGTGCCACTAGACACCAGGGAAAACGGGCGGCTGAATGACTCTGCAGCTGGCAGCATGAGTTCCAGCTGTGGCTGCAGAAGTCAAGAAAACCCTGCTGTTCTCATACAGAGAATGGGGATGAGCAGAGGGGTATACAAAAGTAAAAGCAGGACTCTGCACATGTGCACAAGCAGTGCAGGGCCAGATTAAGGTAACCTGAGGCTCTAGGCCCAAGAGAAGTCTGGGGCCGTCCTCACCTCAACCATGCCCCTTCACCACGGCTGTGCCCCTTCAATGTGACCACACCTCTTGGCTATGGCATATCAGTTACTGAAACTTGAAAAAAAAAGTCTTACTGTCCTTAAAAAGTGGCATTAAACATAAATAACCTAACTAAAATGCTTCAAAATGAATTTAATAATATAAGTATGGAAATATAACAATAGTCTGAGTTTTGATCATTTAGAGAAAATAATTACTGACTGGCCTGGCAAAAATAATTTTTGGATGTAAAATGTCATGATTTGCATTTCTCAAAGTCCTCCCCAAACACATGTATGTGCACTCGTAGTCTGGGTGTTATCTTTTGTCCTGTCAGGTAGTATGAACCAGGATTTGGGAATTTTGTTGGGTAGGGTAGGGACCCATCTCTGAAAGAGGCTAGGTCCTGGTTGGTGTAGGAGTTAAGTTGGTGGTTTACTAGAGGAGTCATGAACTTTAGAGATTATATTGCAAAAAAAGTGATTGTTGGAAGAAGTTATTCCCAGGATTGAACATTTCTGTTATTGATAAGTAAGCCAGGATCAATAAATGGCAAGATTTACTGATGGAACTCTGGAAATACATTCATTTGTTCACCCTGAAAACGGAGCTATATCAGGGTCAAAACTTCAATATAAGTGAGATGAGGGAATTAAAAAAACAGTGCGATTTTTAATTGCACCGTTGAAATGCATTGCAGATTTAATAATTTTTGGAGTGAGATTAAATATAAGGCATACACACTGAATTGTACTGTAAATCTTTATATTTAAGAGTAAGACTTGATTCTAAGTTAGGGATTCTAAGTAGGGACGGGAGACAAAGCAAAGGAAATGGGCCTGTTCACACCTTAAAGGTTAGCCTGGTCGGGGCCTCCTGACTCTGTCCGCTGCACTTATCACCTAATCAGGGAGGTGAAAGTCATGACCCAGATCAGCCCCTGCCTTGCTCGGAGTACTCAGTGGCTGAGTCCATTAAAAAACTCAGCTCAGGCAGAAAGAAAAGGCTATATAGCAAATATATGTTGGGATTGCTGGGGGCCCCTTGGCAGGGAGGGGCCCTATGCCACCTATGACTTAATCCGGCCCTGAAGCAGTGGCACTAGTGCGCATGTGCGGATCGGCTACATTCCACACATATTTCAGCTTTTTTCTTTTGAAGTTTTCGCACAAGTCACTCGTAACAAAAAGTTCGCTGCACATGTGCCATGCAGCGAACTTGAAAAACTGCTAAATATGTTGTGTAGCCTTACCTCCTCACCAGTAAGCACATAATAAATGTAAGCCACCCCTCTCGAGGCTGGCTTACTATACTGTGGTCTTCCTTCTTGTTAGGTTCCCTTTTATGGGCATTTCCATGTTCCGCCCAAGGGGGCATTGCTGTTCTGCTTGGGTTTAAAAAAGGGGTTTCTGGGAGGAAACAGAGAGCCAGCAGGCTGGGTATAGGGCAAGTCGGGCTTGGGCTTCAAACCCCACGGGCCCAGGAGGTACTGGTTGGTGCTAGCATCAATGGCTAGGCGTTCTAATCCGATAGGGAGGGTGATAGGAGTATGGTGACCATTGGGAATGGGGTCCTAGTAAGACTGTCAGCTGGGTGTGCAAAACCCTGGAAGTAGGACCATTGTTATCTGGGGTTGGGAGTCCTGGTGCCCTTCAGAAAGGTATGGCAGTGGGGCTGTTGTGGCAGTGGCAGGGCCACGACAGGGCCCCATGAAGGTGGCAGCTCTGAGGTGGTCATTTCCTGGTGTGGCATGCTGCCCGGGGTGAGTTGGGTGGATTGCATTTTTGGATTTCGTTTTATTGGCCCTGCCGTGCCTGTGTCTGGGGCAGGTCCCATGTTAGGCCCATTAAAGAAATGCAAGGGAAGAGTCACTGTAAGGAGAGAACCGTGTCGCTTATGCTATGGTTAAGCTAGCATCCTGTCTCTGTTGGAAGAGGGTTACAAACTGATTGGCTCTCTGACAAGGTTTACAGGGGCAGCTGCAGTGGTTTAACAGGTTGCATCCCTGGTTTGGGTTACTTCAGAGTGGGGAGTAAGGCACTCTCCAAGTACTGGTTTAGGTCGTGCATTGTACCCTCTAAAGCGTTGAGCTTTATTCCGGCTCAGGTTATCTGTGTGGAGTCTACACCTGGTCTATTATGTGAGGCTTGTTTTAAGCATCTTTATCAGCTCGGTACTGTTTGTACCTCCTATGTATGCCCTCTGGCCTGTCAGTCTCTCGGCTCCATGGAACTGCGCACTCAATTTATTTATTTATTAATTTTAAATGGAACAGAATTAAATTTCTTTATTAGTGCTTTTAGTTCATGTGTGCTGGGATTATTTAAATGAACTAATTACATTCCTCCTCATAAGAAAAGTTCAGTCTCCACCCACCCTGGCCCAACCTGGAAGGTGCAGACGCTGGTAAGCTACACCCTATTTGATGAGAAAATATTCCGCACTATGCTAAATTAGTTCTGCAGGTGAGGTACGGCCTTGTTTTTTTTCTTTAGTCATGGCCTATGCCTGGAAAGGTTTCGGTTTGTATCCCCAGATTACCATCGGGACCCCTAGACACAAAAGGGGGGCAGAAGGGGTGTTACATAAACATTAACGCATATAACATATTCATAGCATTTTTGCAACAGTCCTGCTGAGTGTCCGTATTTTCTCTGTGCTGCCTCTTTTGTCCCTTGCTGGTACCAGGATTAAGGAACTGAATGATGTGATTTGTCCTGCTCTTCCTGGAGACATTGGCACCAAGGTTAGATGTTTTGAGTAACAGGTTCTGTTGCTTCTTTCTTCTGCTCTCCCTCACCCCCAGCCCATGAAACTGGATCTGGAATCTGCAGCAGAGACCCCTGACAGCACAGAACCCCAGCCACAGCTGACTGTCTAAAGTTCAAATGGATCAGCAGTGTACAAAAAGAAAGTTGCAAGCTTGTGACAATGAAAGGTTTCATAATGCTGACCCCTGAGACAGTGGGCCACTTGGCAGTGCATGTCCTACAGCCACAGTATCTCTATCCACCCCCCCGGGTCACTGCCCTGCCCAGCATCTTGTTATTCAGCATAATAATGATGTCTTTATTCTCTCTATGCAGTTTTGACAGGGTGAGGGGGCATTTTATTCAGGCAACTGTAGTGTTACAATATGAATATTCAGTCTGACCACAGTTAAAGTAACCTGGTACAGTGTGACCCTAAACAAGTCATTTAACCTTCTCTCTCTCCATCTGTGCTTCAGCTGGCTTTGAGAACCAGAAGACCCAAGTTCAAATCCTGCCCAAGCTACTGATTCAACATGTGACAGTAAGTAAATCACTTAGCCTTGCTGTCCCAACTGTAACAAGCATTTGTCAATGCACAATGTTGGCTTGCTGGCATTGGCATTGGTAGTGCAGGAGTTAGAGAAATGCATAATAGGAATGGCAGTGAAGCATTGACCTGACACCAACCCCACCCCCACCCTTCAGAGACTGACAGGCGTTGAGGGTGTGCCTTTGGGTCGTTGGCCATAACGTTCATGCCATTTCACCTCACCCTACCCTGCAGACACTGACAGGTGTCATGGTGTGCCTTGGGCTCTTCGGGCCTTATACGCATCCCATTCCATAAGGAAATACGCTGAGATGGGTGCTGTATAGGAGAATGGGGAGAACGCTGGGGTTGAAGACCCCAAGGCACACCTCAATGCCTGTCACTGCCTGCAGGGTGGGGGTGGAAGGGAGTGAGCATTACAGCCAACAATCCCAAGTCACACCCCCAATGCCGGTCAGTTTCTACAGAGTAGGGCGTTATGGTTGGAAATCCTAATGCCCCGGCCGTTTGTTGGTATTTTCGCTCCAAATTTTCAAAATTGGATTTTTGTGACCCCACCTCATGAACAGTGGCACTATCATTTCGTTACTCAACCAGAAAGGTGGTTTTGCACAGTGACTGTGCCATTTGGCACCACAGGTGTGAAAAGACATTTCTGACAGGATGTGAAAAATGACAGCTGTACTGTTCATGAGGTGGTGTGAAAAAATGGCAATGTTGAAAATCTGGAGTGAAAATATGAAACATTGTCAAAGTTACGAACATGCATAGAAACTGCACAATGCACGCCTATAATGCAATCATTTTTGGGAATTTTTCACCAGTTTTTCAACATGAGCATTTTTGAACCTCTCCTCATGAACAGTGGCACTGTGATTTTGTTAATCTGTCCCAAAAATTGATTTCCCACACGACTGCAATATTCTGTGCCACAGGTGTGAAAACACATTTCAGGAAAGCTGTGAAAAATGACAGCTATATTGTGCATAAGGAGGTGTGAAAAAATGGCAATATTGAAAATCTGAAGAGAAAATATTAAAAATTGGCGAAGTTACGAGCATGCATAGAAACTGCACAATGCATGCACATAATGCTGTCATTTTTGGCAATTTTTTCACCAAATTTGCAACATGGGCTTTTTGGGACCTTCCCTCATGAACAGTGGCCCTGTTGTTTCATTAATTGGTCCTAAAAGGTGATTTTGCACAGCGACCGCAAAATCACCTTTCGGGACCGAGAAACTAAATGGCAGTGACATGTTCATGAGGTGGGGTCCCAAAAACCTCATGTTGAAAATTTGGGGCCAAAATTCCAAGAAATGGCTGAGCTACTAACCTAAGTTGAAACCCCCCATTGCCTTCCATTATAAAGCTTACCGTCATTTCTTCAGTTCACAGTTCGGCTTTGAAAAGTGCAGACATGTTCCGGTTCAGAGAAGATCATGGCTCCTGACCTCCGGAGGAAGTAGTATGGGTGAGGGGTGCGGGGAGGTGGGTGTGTAGAGGAGGGTGGGGATGGGGAGGGATGCGGGAGACAACGGTGGACCATTTTCTTGTTTGCAGGGGGGAAAAAAGACTGCAAGGGAAGGTTTTCTTTATTTACAGGTTACACAAAAAAATAATAGGCACACTGAGGTGGGCTCCCAGTTTGCCACAATTCTGGGGGGGGATGCCGACACGGGGATTGGGCACCCTGATGTCAGCAAGGCATACAGATGGGGGGTGCACACATTCAACACCAGGAGTGGGCATCCCGTTGTCAGAAAGGAAAGGGGAAACTTTAACCAAGAAAGACACACTAAGCGGGGGGATGCCGACATGGGGATTGGACACCACAATGTCGGCTTTTCGGAAGTGTGTGGTGGGTGGCAGGAGCCACCATGTTATGGTGTGCCACATAATGTGAGGGGGACATGCCGACATGGGAATTGGGTACCCCGATGTCTGCTTTCTGGTGATTGTGTGGCGGATGGCAGGAGCCACCATATTTATTGAAATGTTTCATCAGGAAAGGCATGTAATGGAGGCGTGTCATCTGCTACTGCAATGACGAGCCTGTCTCTAATTGCAGCAGCAGATTTGTTTCAACTCCGTGGCTCTCTCTGAAACTGCTGTCATCGGCAGCATGCTCACTGATTGGTAGCTGAGGGACGCACCCACTAAAGCATCCCCTGCATTCGCCACACCTCTGAAATGTGCTACTACCACAAGATGTTGCTTGCTCGTGTGCGCAAGGCAACATAAAAATGGGTAAAAGCAGGACCACCCTGAAGATGAGATGTTGCAGCTCAGCCTGGTGGTGCAGAGGGCTGAGGCGCTGGACACCTTACTTCACACCATGCCGGCGATTCGGGTTCAGGAAAGGACTTGGGTCATTGGGGAGCTGGCCTGAGGGGGGTTGGAGCCGGATCGAGCTGCCTGATGGCAGCTGTCCTCTACCGGGGGAGGTTGCCCTCCCGCAGTCCCACCGCCTCAGGATGGTAGTACAGTGGCAGCGCAGGTGGGTAATGGGCAACCGTTAGGGTGGGGCATCCCACAGTGCATAACGCGTGCATGCCTCCACATGTGTGCACTCATGTCAAGGGTATGAGGGTAGGTGAAAACGGGGGGGGGAACAGTTAAACTAGTAATAGAAAGAAAAAAAGAAAATGAGATGTTGCTTTTCTGCTGGGCTATTCTTGGTAAATAATTTCCCCCCCCAAAAAAAATAATAAGTCACACTTAAAATCCTTATAGGACCCTGGAGGAACAGCACTCCCCAGGGCTAAATAGGGAACTCGGTCAGACTGGCTGGACCTTTGGTCTTTTCCTGCCATCGTTGTCTGTTTCTATGCATTTCTAATGGTTGGTGCAAGGGCTCATGGCTTGCAAAGCACCTTGAGAAGTAGTGGGCATGAAAAGCACTGTATAAAATCAGATTGCCTTTCCTTTCTTAGTCACTTACCTGAACTAACCATGGCTTTACAGGAATGAGTTCTCTGCCTATAATAGGTTCATATGCATAATGTCCCATTTGCACACTTCTCCTTTAATTTATTTCTCTCCATGGTCCTTTGGCTCTTAAATGTAGTAATCAGAACGACAAATGGAAAGACACCTGCTGGGCCCAGAATCAGTCACATCATGTGACAGCTGTTATCCCACCGCCGAGACTAATAGCTTCAACATTGGCCCTACAAGGACATAACAGCTGGAGGGCCAGCAAAAATAACATTCTAATGTGCACTGACTGAATGCAGCAGGCACCCACAGACAGGAAAATAAATATTTGTGTATAATTTACAGTAGTTGCACCCACTGGCACAGCCGGAGCTGTCAACATTAGGAAAGACTAAAACCGAGCCAACATCAAGATGGTAAACTCTGCTAAAATAACAAGAAAGGGTCTAATTTCACTTTGGTCATTTCTCTCCAGTATATACTGTCCTGCGGTAGTGTCCAAAAAAAGGGCCAGGTGAGATGCCACGAGGTCAGATTCTCAGACCTTCTATTTATGGAATCAGCTTAGATATGGTGACCCACTGTATACAGATTATTGCTCAGTCTCATAGAAACATATCTTATTTCCCCTAGCTGCATAGGAATGAGTGACGCAACGTTGTGCTGCTGTCTCTGTAAGTAACTCAGGAAAATGAAAGGTTGCATTGCATGATGGGATCTTACATAGCAAACCTTTAAATCAATCAATCAATTGATGAATAAATACATATTAAGGACATGGGTGGGTTTTATAACAGAAAGAAAAATTACAAATTGTAAGAAGGTCCAGCTGAATTAGTCAAGGAGTATCTAAGTAACATGGATAAGGAAAAGGGGAAGAGGAGATAGAAACATAGAAACATCGTGGCAGATAAAAACCAAAGGTCTGTCCAGTCTGACCATGATTCCTAACTACTCTAGTTATTACTTTTAGTGTTCCTGAATACCATAAACTGTTTACATTTTGATTCTCTTCTATTCCATTTTCTGTTGTCTGTTTTTTTTGCTCCTACCCACGCCTTCAGTTGGCCACTCCTTCAGGCCACCAAGGTCCACCATCGTCACATCCCTATCGCCATCCGCCACCCCCATCCGTGCCATAAGCCCAGGTAACTCAATGTAAACATTCGTCGGGAGGACCCCTGCCCCGTGGGAGGCAACCAGGAGAGGAGAAATACCTGCAGGTATACAATGTATCACGGGCATGGTGAGGGTCAGTACAGACACCCACGGGCTATCGTAGTGGTGAGGACTGGTGTTCATCATCAGGTGAACCGAGGGCTGATTTATCAATTTTCTCCTGACCCACCCACACCCTCCCACAAAGGGCTGGCCACGGTGGCATCCTGGGGCAGGGGTATTCAGTGGTGCATCAAGACCACACGCCGCCAGGAACACCAACCCCTAGCCACCTCCAGGGGCTGACAAACAGTGGTCCAAGACCCCTCCACCCCAGAAAGGGGAGCATCCAAAGGATGCTCTAATCTCCCTCCCCACCAGACTCCACTCCTGACATCTGGGTTCAGGGCGTGACCCCCCCCCCAGGAGGGAAGCATCCAAAGGGCGCTCTAATCTCCCTCCCCGCCAGACTCCACTCCTGACATCCGGGCTCGGGGTTCGAACCCAGGTCACCAGCATGCTGAGCAAACACCCTTCGCTTGGCACCATGGAGCCGATCTATTCTATTTTCAACTAACTCTCCTATACTACTTCCCTCATCTAACTTATTTCCTGAACAATGGACAGCTAACCCCTATACTTACCCCATCATTTCTTAAAACTAGCGATAGATCCAGCTTCAGCAACCTCCCTAAGTAATCTGTTCTATTTTTTTCACAACTCTTGCTGTGAAATATTACTTTCTGAGATCCTGTTTAAATAGAAACATGGAAACATGGAAATTGATGGCAGGTAAGGACCACTTGGCCCACCCACTCTGCCCATTTACCTTACTACTGAAATACCACAGACCCTACTTGGTGTGGCAGAGGGTCATAATTTCGCAAGACTTTCTGCCGCAGCAATACACCATGCTGTCAATACAGCACAATATATTGCCAGCGGCATATCTCTGTGTTTTGCGGGGGTAGCATCCCAGACCCCCCCCAACTAAAATAATCAACTTTCGGGGTGTACATAATTTGCACAAAGTGTGAATAAAAGAAAAATTCCATGTGTCTGGGACCAGGATTCCATACCGGTCCACAGACACACCGCCTCCATTGCTGCCTGTGGCTCACCCTGTCGAGCCACGGCAGCTGCTTGGCAGACCTTCCTCCCAGCAGAGAACTCATGCTGTGCTAGGGAACAGTGACATGGTGTAGGGAGCCGCATATAGACCATTTAGCGGTTTTGCACCCTATCGTATTCCCTACTTTTTGTACTGTTCGTGCTATGTGGTTCTTTAGCTACTGCCTCTTGCATACAACGAGGCTTGGTCTCCAACTTTTCCCTGCCTTTCTTGACCAATACGGTCCCCTTATGCCTAGCCCATGTGTTCTTGAATCCTGTTGAAGATTTTGCCCCTTCTGCTGGGAGGCTGTTCCATGCATCCACTACTCTTTCTATGAAGACGTGCTTCCTTACATCTCTCCTGAATCTACCCCCCACCAGACTCCTAGCATGTCCCCTTGTCCTTGAGCATCTTTTTCTCTGAAAAATGCTTCCCTCTTGCACCCTATTTATACCCATGAGATGTTTGAAAGTCTCTGTCATATTCCCTCTCTTCCTCCTTTCCTCGAGGGTGTACATATTCATTTCGCTTAGTCTCTCCTCATAGGGCTTTTGATGCAGACTGCACCATTTTAGTTGCCCTTCTCTGAACCACCTCTACTCTGTCTATGTCCTTGCAGAGATGCGGTCTCCAGAATTGGACGCAGTACTTCAGGTGAGGTCTCACCAATGATTTATATAGCAGTATCACCACCTCCCTCTTTCTGCTGGTGAGACCCCTCCCTATGCACCCTAACATCCCATTAGCTCTCCCCACTGCCTTGTCACACTGTTTGGCCACCTTTAATTCATCAGATATGATTACCCCTGGTCTCTTTCCTGCTTGGTGGTCATCAGTACCACTCCCCTCATCTTGTACTCTTCCCCTGGGTTTCTGTGCCCCAAGTGCATGAGTTTACACTTCACACTGAATCTTAGCTGACACACTTTTGACCACTCCTCAAGCTCTCTTAGATAACTATTCACTTTTTCCCCCTGGAGTGTCTACTCTATTGCAGATCTTGTGTCATCTGCAAAAAGGCATACCTTCCCTTCTAGTCCCCCTGCAATGTCGCTAATAAAGACATTAAAGAGGACTGGTCCCAATATTGATCCTTGTGGCACCCTGTTGGTCACCCTCCTTTCCTCTGATTGAACCCCATTTACTACCACCGTCTGCCTCCTACTAGTCTCCACCCATGACCCCTTGTCACTGTGTAGTCATTTCTGCTATCAACCTTGTTTATTACCTTTAGGAATTTGTAAGTTTCAGTCCTGTCACCTCTTTCTATTCTACTCTCCAAGGTGTACATGTGAAGGTCCACCAGCCTATCCTCATATGATGTTCCTTGCTGTCCATGAATCATTTTAGTTATCCTATGTTGTACTGCTTCCAGTCTATCCCTATCCTTCTGTATATGAGGATTCCAAACCTGTACACAGTACTGTAGACGGGGTCTAACTAGAGCATGGGCACAACCACCAGAGGAGGGGACAAGGGGGACCAGTCCCCCTCAACTTTTTAGGTCCTGTAAAATGGCCAATGACCCTGGCATCATCGTGAAAGGCTTTCTTGATCCATGTCTCTTCCGATGTTTTAGCTGTGCTTGCTCCCATGAACTAGATACTGATATAAGGACAATATCACATCTTTACTAGAGGGAAGTTTAGGACAGATGTGCGGAAATACTTCTTCACGGAAAGGGTGGTGGATGACTGGAACAGCCTGCCAGAGGAGGTAGTGGGGGGCAAAGACTGTGAGGAGATTCAAGCATGCGTGGGAGAGGCATGGGGCATGTTAGGTAGAGGAATGGAGGAGGGAGTGACACCTATGTCCAACTAGGGTCAGTGGTGATGGAATAGGCAGGGACAAGGGGCAGATTGGATGGGCCTAAAGGTCCTTTTCTGCTGACAAAATCTATGTTTCTATTCCTACTTTCAAGTCCCCTACCTGTACAACCCAACATCAGTAGCTTTACTGTGTGTCTTGTTGTACTGGTTAGACTTTTTGAGGTTATAGCACATAATAACAGCCAAGTGGCCCAAGTCAAAGAAGGCGCATTTCGAATAGTGATGGCAATACACTGGTGGGATAGACAGTCACAGAGGGGCAAACTGCTATTTAAAAATCATTTTCTTCTTCTATATTTTTTTTTCTATTTCCTTCACATCTTATTTTCAGTGGGGTCCTACACCTACCTGTTTCTGCAGCTGGGTGGACTGGAACAGGAATGACTTGCTCATGATCATGCAGTGAATATTTGCCTATAGTGGGGTTTGAATTTGCGACTTTCTGGTTCTTAAGCCAGTGCTCTAACCACTAGACCACACAGACTCTCCTGGATGTAACTCGCACTGTTTAAATTTCTACAATCATTTAGGCTCTGCTTATGTAAAACTGTACTCTGGGATACCATTGTAAACAAACCTCCAATCAGTGGCTTTTGTTTGCCTTAATTATTTTAAAGAGCTGGTAACACCAAACAAATAGCAGTCAGATATGTTTAGTAATTTTTAAAAGTAGTCCCTTGTTACAATTTTTTTCTGAAGTGTTTTTTATGCGCTCATTAGACGGTTTTCTACCTAATAGTATTGGGTGTGATGTGAAAAGCAAGGCTTTACCTGGAAGTAGACATATCTAGTTCTGTTCCTCCCACTGTATCACCAGCATGTGATTTCACTCATTGTTACATCACAAGCCCTGCTGCCTAATTGGTAACATGTGTTGTAAGATACTAGTCAAGCAACAGGAGATTGCCTTTTCCTGGTTACTAGTGATGTCACAGTCAGTGAGGTCACAGTGCTGATGATGTATAGGAACTGGAATGGAGTTGACTATGTCAGCTTCTAGGTAGAGTGCTGTTCCGCACAGCACACCTAATGCCGTCAGGTAAATCTTCTAATTAGTAAAACATAAAAGAAAAAAATACCTCAGCTACAAGGAGTGATAACTGATCACTTCTGAAAGTTACTGTTAATTTCAGAGAGTACACGAGCTCTGTGACAAACTTATTTATTTGATTTATTTATTTTGTTTTTGTTGACCGGGTAAGTGCACTAGACAAATTCTGCACAACCCAGAGGAGGAGATGCAGATGAATGCCAACTGACCTTGAACCAGATTAAGCTGTTGGTGGTATTTTTTAGTGAATGGAGGGAAATTTTGGCCAGGGCACCAGGGAAACAGGGAGGGGGCTGTGCACCAGACCACGTCTGCATAGTCGGACACTGGGAGAACCGTTTTGGTGACCAGCGGCCAGTGGACCGGGGGGCCAGGCCGTCCTTACTGCAGTACACGACACCTAATTTAGGGGAGAGTTTGGCGTGGATGGCATCAACGTGGGCGGAGAAGTCAAGTTTTCTATCTAGCCACACACCACGTTTTTTTAAAGGCAGGGACCACATCAAGTCCCTGCCTTTATATACCTCGGTGTGTGGCTAGATAGTTAGCTTGACTTCCTTCCCTCATCCCCTCGTACACATCACTCTACTGTTCCCTTTCCATCCTCCCTCTCCCCTCACGTCGCCAATTCCACTGCACTGCATTCAGATCTAAATTTTGGATTGGGTCCCTCCCCTCATATCTCTCCTTATTCTTCTCTCCTGTCCCCTCCTCCTTCCACTATCTCTGCTCTAGGGATCCACATACCTGCTCCATTCCTCACCCTCGCACCTCTGCTGGCAAAGCTGCCTTTTCCTACCACCTCCCTTCCCTCTGAAGCCTGCTCCCCTCTTCTATCCACATTTCTTCCTCTGTCACTGCCCTTAGATACCACCTAAGGTGCCTTCCCAGTACCACTTGTCACTGTCAACCCTCCTTGCCCAACTCTAATTTGCACCTCCTATCGACCCCTAGCAATCTTCTTCCTATACTTGGCTGTGACAGAGGCAGGCTTCTGTCAGGCTACAGCACTACAATCACCTCCTCAGGCACTACGCACTTTACTCCATACTTGTACAATTATATTGTATTTATTATGCCCTTGTCATGACCAATTGTAAGTTGCTGCCTGTTGTACTCCCTCCAGTAGCTGCTACCTGTTAGTGTGCCCTGCAATTTAAGCTGTCACAGAATTGCTCACTGATGTGGATTGATGTATTGTCTTGCTTGTACTCCCCTCCCCCACCCCTCGGTCGCACCTGGAAACAAGTGTCAGCTCAGTGTGCCTTTCCCAGTTACCCATTTTAAATAAATAAATACAACCAATCAGGCGCTACCAGAACCAAATATGCAGTATACAAAATCATGGGCATGCCCTGAAGGCAGTTTTCAGGCAAGGAGCACTGCCCTTCCATGTTCCCAATAATAAACACAGAACAGAAAGTTTATCCTGAGCTGCTCCCCACAGTGACAAACTACATCTACAATTTAAAGTGGCACTGACTTTGAAATGGAATATTTTACTTTGTGACCCCAATTTTGAAATCTGACCTAATGAACCCTAATGAGAGGCTGTGGCTGGGAGAAAGGATAAGAGGTACAGAGTTTCATCATGCTCTCTTTTGAGCTTCCTCCCCACAATCCCATTGCTTTTTATCAGGCAGATCATAACGGCATGAGATAGATGGCTTTTCTGGGAGCTTCAGTGCACCAGTTTCGATCATGAGTTGAGTGCTTATCAACAGAAAATAGGAGGCAACAAGCCTTGCAAGTTTCTTTTTCCTCGTATGCACTGTGTATGTGTTCCATAACAACCCTTATGCCTGCTACTGTTCACATTTGTAAACTTCTGTAATAGGTATCTTAAATCAATACTGTTCATTTCTATTTCCTCTGAGTTATGATGTACTGCCTCCTTGTCTGTGCTATTGCACCCGGGTTGTACCTGGAAAAGGCACTCACTGCCAGCGTGCTCACTTGGTCAACAAAGTTAAATAAATTCGCTAGCATGACAATGAACCAGAGGTGTTGCGCAGCAGGGCTAGAAGTCGCTGGTCTAGCCCACCAATTTGCTACACAGCCTGACAATGCTGTACAGCTACTGATCAAGCTGGATAAGAGGGAGGGTCACAGTCCCCTTAAAGGGCCTGCAACACCTTTTGGGAAAACTTAGAAAAAAATATTTGCACACGATAGGGCTGACCATGAGCATCTCATGGTTGACAGGCAGACAGAATTTACATTCATTTAAACAGAATTTTTGAATGAAAAACACCATTTGCTTCCATCATCCCGCATGTTTCTATGACGTAATGTTAAGAATCCATGATTAGCTCTGTTGTGCTCAGATTTGACATATTTACCATGTTTATAGTCCTCTCTTTCTTTATTATCTTCTCATGGTTTTACGGGCAAAGTTTGTGAAAGCAAAGAAGAATTGGTGCTTCTCTGCTGGGAGAAGACTGGAATGTTCTCAAAGCGATTTAAGGCATACAGTAAGATGAGTGGTTATAGGTACTACGCTTCTATAGATACTACTGTACTTAAATTATGTGTACTAATACCAAAATTCAGAAAAAGTGCAAACCATTTTTTTTCAGTTTCATTTTTGTTAAACCATCATGAAATTTTCCTTGTCAATATTTAAAACAATATATCAATATACTTTATCGTTATGGAAAAAGTAGAGCGATAACATTTATTTGATGCAAAAAAAACTCTGTCATGATGTAAATATATAGTTAGGGTTCAGCTGTCACTTACATACTAAAGTCAAAAGTTTGGGCGTTAATAACTTTGGACCTGTTCAACAGATTTGCCTGAAATTTGGTATGCGTGGTGGGGCATGGTAGATCTCTTGATCTGCCAAATTTAATTTCGGTCAGACTTATGGTCTTTGCATACAAAAACACTGAATAATGCAACATTATCCATTTTTGGAGGCAGCTTTTTGGAGTTTGGAAGTGGCCCTGCACGGCTGTTGTGTGGTGTGCCACTCTGCAAGATGGCTCATTTGAAAGAACTTTGGTGGTCGAACAAGACGCTTTTCATTTGGTGAAAAAACATTAAGGCATTCAAAAGTTATGCCACTTTTAAGTTCCCATTATAAGTCAATAGGAAAATTTATATATATGTTTTGCAAACAAAGAATGGGATTCTGGACATCTCGTCTTGCCTGGCAATCAAAGAATTCTTTGATCGCAAGGTCCGCCATCTTGTTTTCAAATTTCCGATCGGAAAAACACAAATATCTCGGCTCAGGGGTCACTTCTGAAGTAAAACTTGGATGGGGCTTACTCGGGGGGGGGGGCTCCTATCTATCGAGCTATGCCTTTGGTTTCATCCAAATCTGTCAAAAAATAGAGTTATGAACTTTCAAAATCTTGATTCGCGGCTCGCTAACGATCTTTGATCGCAAGCCTGCAAATTCTTTGATCGCGAGATTCTTTGATCGCGATCGTGCATCGTGAATGAGGGACGAGATAGCAAGATTTAAAAATGTTTTATCTCAACCCAGGGGTGCCCTAGAAACTTAAATGAGGGTGGGTTTTGCTCAGGAGGCTTCGTTCTGCACCATCTGAATAAAAAAATCATGTTTTAAATATCCCTGGTAGTCTAGCGCCCCCCCCATCATGATAAAATAGATAATGATCTCTAGTGGCCCCCAATCTTCATAAATATAAATTTTTTATATCCCTGGTAGTCTAGTGGCCCCTCCCCGATCTGTATAAAATTATAATTGTAATTCATATCCTGGTAGTCTAGCAGCCTCCCCATCATAATAAAATATATAAGCTTCTGCAATTTCTGGTAGTCTAGAGGCCCCAGCCCAGCCATGCCAGCCCACCCAGCATCCCCCCCCACCCTTCCCCAGGCGGCGACTGGCACAGTACCTCTCACCCTCCATAGCCAGCCGCCGACTGTGTGTATTACGAGCATTAATGCAAAGAGGCACTCAGAAATAATTTCAGAGCACCTCTATGCAATACACATTGCGGGGGTGCCACTAGACTACCAGGAAATTGCAGATGCTTATATATTTTATTATGATGGGGGGGCTGCTAGACTACCAGGGATATGATTTACAATTATAATTTTATACAGATCAGGGGGCCACTAGATTACCAGGGATATAAAAAAAGCCATATTTATGACACAGACATTGGGGGAGCCACTAGAGATCGTTATCTATTTTATCATGATGGGGGGGGGGGCGCTAGTCTACCAGGGATATTTAAAACATGATTTTTTTTATTCAGATGGAGCAGAACGAAGCCCCCTGAGCAAAACACAGCCTCATTTAACTTTCTAGGGCACCCCTGGGCTGAGAAAATACATTTTTAAATCTAACCATCTCGTTCCTCGCTCTTTGTTCACGAGCAAACAATTTCTTTGATCGCAAGCCTGCAAATTCTTTGATCGCAAGATTCTTTGATCGCGATTGTGCATCGTGAGCGAGGGACGAGATGGCCAGATAAAAAAAATTAATTTTCTCAGCTCAGGGGTGTCCTAGGAAGACAGATGAGGGTGGGTTTTTAGTTTAGTTTATTAGTCTAGGAATTAATACCTTTGAGCCAGGGCTCTTTTACAAAGGTTCCACGTCACAAAGAACATTTAACAAAGCACGATACACATTACAGGTAAAACCAGACAGGAAAGTTACATCGTAAATTTGCTATTAACTGTTTAAGGCAGTAAGGTTTTTAAGTTTCATAGAAAAACAAGCTATAACAGGTTCAAGCGGTAGACAATTTGAGGTTAAGAAACCTCCAGGAGAGGGTGATCATTAGGCTCAAAAGGAGGCTAGAGAGGAGGGAAAGGTGGTGGCGGGAGAGTAAGTGAGAGGGACAGGAAAAAGGGGGAGTGAGTTTGGGTGGGAGACAGGAAGTAGTAGAGGTACCAGAGGGTTCATTAGTCAGGAGGAAGAGGCCTCAGATGTGAGGATGGACATGAGGAGTAGTAGTCTTTATCTAGCGCAATCACAGTTGCTAGTGGTGGTGAGGTGGGCATAGAGCATGGATTTGAAAGCTTCAAGCGAGGTTGAGGATAGAGTAGGTGGACTAAGCGCGTTGAACCATGTTGAGACCCTGTATCGAAAGATCTTTGTCCCTGTGCAGTCCGGCATCTCGGAACCAGGAAAGGTTGGCGTTCAGATCTGGTGGAGGTCGTGAGCCAGGATTCAGTCGGAGTAGGTTTTGAATACATAATGGAGTCAGTCCCAAGATAGATTTTTTTGCCATTGTGCAGGTGAGATAAATAAGACGATTTGATAGGTTCAACCAGCCTGATTCATAGTACAGATCACACGTGTGAGTCAGTCTTTGAGCCCCTGTGAGGAGCCGGCAGGCCTTATTTAGAGTGATTGAGATACGCCTTAGAGCAGTGGAGGTAGCTGAGCCATAAATAATAAGGCCATAGTCAATGATTGAGATTATGGAACTCTGTATAGCTATTCTCAATGCCGCTTGATTTAGAAATTGATGATTCTGAATAGTATTCAAGGCGTTGGTTCACTGTTTTCGCAGTGTTGTCAATGTGGTTGCAAAGGTGAGCCCTTGGTCAAAAGTGATGCCAAGGTATTTGAAAGTATTTACTTGGTCCAGTGTAATTCCCATAGAGGTTTGTATGGTGAGTGGAGTATGCCTATTTTGTTTTGGTGATTGGAGAAGAGCATGGCTTTTGTTTTATTGTGGTTTAGCACAAGTTTACTATCCAGGAACCACCTTTCAAAACTAGAGAAAGCAAGTTGCAGGCTTTTTACGTAGGGAGTTTGGATCCTTGTGGGAAGAAAATACAGCATCATCAGCGTATAAGATTATTTTCTCCTGGCAGATATCTGGGAGGGAGTTAAGGAACAGGCTAAAGAGGAGCGGTCCAAGAATTGATCCCTGTGGTACACCGAGAGAACTGGTTTGAAGTCTGAGAGTTCATTAGAGATTTTACAGCCTGTGACCGATTGGACAGGTAACTTTTACCCAAGCACAAGGACCTTACCCAGGCCTAGGCTAGAAAGTAGGGAGGTAAGTAGGCCATGATGGACTGTGTGAAAGCTTTTGTAAGATCAATAAAGACTGCACCTGTTTGGCACCCTTTGTCCAGGGCTGAGTGGACTTCTCCAGAGAAATCAAGTAGCGCTGTTGTTGTACTATGTCCTTTCCTAAAGCCATGCTGTTGATTACAGAGTAGATTGTATTTGTCCAGGTAATCGAGAGTTGGTCTGCCACTATTCGTTCAAGTGCTTTGGAGAGGGAGGGAGTATTGATATTGGTCGATAGTTTCCTGTTGAGGTTTTGTCCCCTTTGTGCACTAGGCGTAACTATGGCAGATTTCCATTTGTTGGGAAATTGACTTTGGCAAAGTGACAGATTAAGAATTTTGCAAGGGGTGAATTACTTCATCCAGGGTGAGAGACAGGATTTTTAGATCTAGCGTGTCACTACTTGTTCTGGATTTGGAGCAGGCCTTTCTTATGTACTTGTGTGCTTCGATGCACTTTGATTTTCTTGAAGTAAAATTGTGGTTTGTCACGAGGGGTGTTTTGTGATACTAGGCTAAGCACAGGTAAGTCCGAGAAGAAATCTGGGGGGGCCCACTAAGGTCTGTGAATGTCTTATTAAGCACATCTGCAATAGACTTTGGGTCAAGAATGGTGGATCCATCAACTTTCATAATGGTAGGTGACAATTTTGATTGTTTACCCATTATGTTTCGGATGTTGTCCCAAAAAGCTCTTCCACCACCCCAGGTGGATTCAAGGCATTTTGAAATAGGCGATCTTCATTTGCCTAATTTGTGAGGTACATCTATTTCATGCCTGCTTGTATTTTAGGGTATCATGAGGTGAGCCTGTGTCCCTGGCAACTGCCCAGAGGTGGTCCCGAACCTTGAGCTCGGCAAGTAGTTTGGCAGTAATCCAGGGATTTGATAGCGCTTTGATTTTACGTTTTTTTACTGGCGCGTATAAGTCGCATGCAGAGTTGAAAGATTTAATGAAGTATTCTAGTGCGGTATTAATATCAGTTGATTCAAGGATTGGCGTCCAGTCCTGTTGTAGGAGATGGGTTTTCAACTTGATAAGATTCCCATAAGGCAATACTCTGCTTGTTATAACTTTGGGGGGTGGCTTGAGAAATTTATTAGACCAGGTACAGGACACTGGGGAGTGGTCACTGAGGGAGTCAGGGAGGACTTTAATGTTTTTTATCCGGTCAGGGTGATTTGTGAGAATCCAGTCAATAAGGGTGCTTGTACCAGTTTTGTAATTTTTCCGGGTAAGGAAGGTTACCATCTGAGTCAGGTTTGCTGCTAGGATGTCATCTTTGTAAGAGCCAGTGTCAGAGGCGAGCCAGTTCATGTTGAAATCCCGAGGAGGACGAGCTCATTTTCAGAGGGCTGCAGACTAACAAAATCAAGTACAGACTTAATACTGGCACGGTGGTCTTTTGGAGGGATATAGACTGCGGCCACTGTGAGAACTTTGTTTTGTGCACCAAGAAGCAGTTTGATAGGGAGGAGTTGCATCTGCGTATTTGTGGGGGTGAAGCTGCCGTGTTGACAGGAGAGGTTGTCCTTTATGTAGATAGCACAGCCCCCACCTTTCTTGCTTGCCCGGTCGAGTCTGAAAAGATTGTAGCCTTCAAGCGAGACCGCATGATCCAGGGTGCTGGGAGATAGCCAGGTTTCCACAATGGCTAGTATATCAGGGTTTTTTTGTCCAGCGAGAGTTTGAAGAGATGCCAATTTGGGAAGGAGGCTGCAGATATTTAGAGTGATAATGGGCGACCACTACCAACTTTCCCTGTATTTGAAACAGTGCAACAGGACCAGGGTTTGAGTGTATCCCACCAGATATTAAAAGTAGGAGGAGCAGGAGTTTCAGCGATGCCATTAGTAGTTCATAATAGGTTGGAGTGAGTTTCTGCTTGTACTTTTTAAGATGCTTGGATTGTCTTCTGGAGTCCCAGTAGAGGGTGATAGTTAGTGAGTTATAATGATGTGGCAGTTTCCAATTAGGAAATATGGCTCTTTGCACCCAGGTATTAATTGGGTGATATTTGTTTAAGACTTCCAGAGTAAAAGCCACGGTACAATGTTTCGGGTAGTAGTATAGAAAGGTGAGAGTAGGTGGAGGGGTAGGGTAGGCGGAGCGGTAGGGTAGGTTTTACTCAGGGGGCTTCATTCTGACGAACCATAGTGGTGGTTTGCCACAATTCTTTGAATTTTTTAAATTATAACAGTTTTTATTCTTTGATCATGACCCTGCAAATTCTTTGATCGTAAGCCTGCAAATTCTTTGATCGTGTGATTCTTTGATCGCCATCTTTGATCGCGAGGGAGAGACAAGATGGTCAGATTTTTTTATAATGGAATAGACAGGGAAATTTTACCAATCTTTAACATTGACTATGTCGGAAACGGTTTGGTCTTTTTACTTGAAGTTTTGAGGGTGTTTACAGCATGTCCTGTAGTTGTGAATTATGGTGTTTACATGTTGGAGAAAATTACGTTTGCAAAGATATTGCGTGATGCACTTTACGTGTTGCGGACAGTGTTTTGGATTGTGCTGGTGGCTTGAAATTGATAGGATGCCTAACCTTAGTGTCATGGATGTAGTTTTCAGTTCTTGTGTTTGTTACATGTCAACAGGTGCGGAACTATGCCACTCTTATGAATGAAAATTTTGACATGTTATATCTCAGACTCGGCATGGTCTTTTTACTTGAAATTTGGAGGGTGTTGACAACATGTCCTGTAGATGTCAGTAGCGGTGTTTATGTGTTGGACATTATATTTTTTGCAGCGATATTGTGTGGTGCAGTTTACGTTTTGTGAACAGCGTTTTCTATTGCTCTACTAGATTAACATTTGTTTGGTGGCTGGCCTTTCTGTTGTCAATGTACTTTTTAGTCATTGGGTGTGTAATGTGGCCGACACAAGTTGGTGGGATCGCGGGGTCCTCCAACTTTTGCAACTTTCTACTTTTCTATTCTTTCTTTAAAAGTAAGGAAATTCTATGCAAAAACTTCATTAATGCATCAGTTATGGTTCTTCTACAGCAAAAAAGTGAGGAAGTTCGATTTTAGGGTTCCCACCCCTTACACCCACCCCCAGCCCGCCCTCACCAACAGGCATCGGGGTGTGCATTGGGGTCGTTGGTCGTTGCATAGAATATATATATATATATATATATATATATATATATATATATATATATATATATATATAACTAGAGAAACTGCCTGTTTTTAATATTGATAACATAATTACTACCGTTACATGAAAACAATATAATATCAACAGCATATCTCAATGGCTGGACTCCAAGCTTTCATTTAAAAAATTAAGTTTCTAGCCACAGCTGTTCTTGAGTTAGACTTTTCAAAATATATTTTCTTTACAATATAATAACGTTGAAACTGTTAGGGCTGCAGACTTTAATTTTTTAAATGAAAGCTTGAAGTCAGCTAAGTAGATATAGCAATAAGATATCACTCTAGCAGCCATATATCAATTTGAAAAACATTAAATGTTTCATATAAATAACAGCTTACTTCCTCCAACCCCCTACTAGAATTGCTTTATGTCTGTCCCATGCATTCTTGAATTCACCCACTGTTCTTGACTCCACAACCTCCTCAGGAAGGCTGTTCCATGTATCCACAACCCTCTCCGTGAAAAAATACTTTCTAACATTACCTCTGAGCCGTCCCTCCTCTAGCTTCAAATGGTTCCCCCTTGTTCTTGCACATCTCTTTTTCTGAAAGATGCTACCCTCTTCTACTTTGTTAATTCCCTTGAGGTACTTGAAAGTTTCTATCATGTCCCCCCTCTCCCTCCTTTCCTTGAGGGTATACATATTAAGCTGCTTTAGTCTTTCTTCATATGTCTTCTGGTGCAGACCCTGCACCATTTTGGTTCCCCCCTCTGAACAGCCTCCACTCTGTCTATGTCTTTGCAGAGATGAGGTCTCCAGAACTGCACACAGTACTCCAGATGGGGTCTCATCAACTGTCTGTACAGAGGGATGACAACTTCTTATTTTCTACTGGTGATGCCTCTCCCTATGCAGCCCACTATCCCCCAGCCTTCCTTACTGCCTTCTCACATTGCTTGCCCACCTTAAGGTCATCTGATATAATTACTCCCAGGTTCCTTTCCATTTTTTTGTTGTTAGTATCTCCCCCGTCTTGTGTACTCTTCCCCAGGGTTTTGTTTCCCAGGTGCATTACCTTGCACTTCTTTGCATTGAATCTGAGCTGCCATACATTTGACCATTCCTCCAACCTTGCCAAGTCCCTTTTCATCCTCCCCACCCCCCCACCTTGTGTATCAACCCTGTTGCAGATCTTTGTGTTGTCTGCAAAGAGACATACTTTTCCTTCCAGGTGCTCTCCAATGTATCTTATAAAGACATTAAAGAGGCCTGGTCCCAGTATTGAACCCTGCGGTACCCCACTAGTTACCCTCATTTCTTCACTGTGAACTCCCTTTACTATTACTCTTTGCATCCTGTTTTCCAGCCAATTTTTTTATTCAGGCTACCACCCTGGGACCCACTTCAAGGCTGGCTAACTTGTATATTAATCTTTTGTGTGTGACTGTGTCAGATACCTTGCTAAAATCTAGGTAGGCCATATACACAGCCCCTCCCTGGTCTATTACTTTGGTCACCCAGTCAAAGAAATCTATTAGATTCGTCTGACACGAACTTCCCGCTGTGAATCCATGCTGCTTTGGGTCCTGTGCCCCACTGACCTCTAGGTACTCAACAATTCTTCCCTTCAGAAGTGATTCCATAATTTTCCCTACCATTGAGTTGAAACTAAATGGTCTGAAGTTTCCTGCCTCTGTCCTGCTCCCACTTTTTTTGAAGTGGAATCACATCTGCTCTTTTCCAGTCCTCAGGTACCACCCCATTCTCCCATGATTTGTTAAAGAGAGTGGTCAGTGGTGTCACTAGTTCTACCCTTACTTCTTTTAACCCCTCACTTTTGGTTTCAAAGGGATCTAACTGGTTACAAGAAAATGGTCTAAGGTGTTAACTTGGTTCACCCAGTGGTGCTCAAATGTAGTGTTATGGCAGGATCGGACTTCAGTGGGAAATGTTCATGTGAGGAGTCTCAGTTTTGCCTGAAAGAGTTATAAAATGTTTTTGCCTGCTACCAGTGTGCCATATGTGTTGTACAGCTACAAGCCCTGGGGGCACCACCGTATTTCCTGTTAACACTCTGTCAGGAATAAAGACATACAGTAAAATCCCAAGTTTCCGGTTGTGGACATTACATCTCTGAGTACCTGGGTGAAGTTTTTGTGGCCCCCACAGATAGGAGACACACCACAGACCTGGCACCTCTCCCCCCGTCCTGAGTAAAAATAGAAATGTTGTTTTGTAACCCTCCCCCTGACCTCTGAGATGCCCGAGCCAGGTGTTGCCCTAAATCCAGGCATACCTTTTCAGCCAATTGTGGTTGTTGCATTGTCTGAGTACAAAAAGGTGGTTGCTCCCTTATAAAAAGGGGTGGGGTGGTTGCATGTTTTTTTTACTGTTTTTTTTTTTTTTGTTTTTTTTTGAGTTGATCTTCTCCTCTCCTCATCAACTCATCTCCACTGAGAAGGACAGTACATGAAGCGAACAAAGCCCTGGAGACCGACAGCCAACCCTATGCCACCGACCAACTACAGCAGCAGCACACGCTCCTGATCTCTTCCACTCCACTTGATACCGATAGGGTGATGGTGACATGCTTGCAGTGCTCGTCTTCCTGGGCTCGGCCCTACCCTCTCCACTGCTAAGCCTTTGGTTTGCCTTCCATCCTGCTTTGTTCTAACAATGCCGCTGCTCCTGCATCATCAAAATAAAAGCACATTTGGCAGGCAGGGCAACTCGAGGAGGGAGCAGCAGCAGGTGGGGGCTCGTGCAGAAGAGGAATTAAATCACGAACTGACTCTATCCTGGTGGGGCATCAGGTAATGTGGAGGGGGGAAGCAGCCATTAAAAAAAAAAAATTTAACAAATAAAAAAAAAAAACACTGACTTCTCAGGTGGGTGGGTCCCGCAGAGCTTGGGACCCAGGACAAAAGTCTCAGTTGTCCCCCCAAGACGGCGGCCCTGACTGTGTATATTCCCAGTGGTGAAAAGATAAGAGAGAGTATTAGTGCCTCCCACCATCACAATATCATGTTACTATGTATAATAGTCATGGTCACGTAGCAGGAGGGGAGACGAGATAGAGCCTTAGTGCCTCCCGCCATCACAGTATCATGTTGCTATGTATAGTCACAGCCATGCATTGGGAGGGACCAACAACACAGCCTTTGTTCCTCCTGCCATTACATTATTATGTTACTAACATGATATTGTGATCACGGGAGGTACTGAGACTCTATCTTGTCTCCCCTCCTGCTGCACAGCTATGACTATACATACTAACATGATACTGTGATGATGGGAGACAGAAAAGTTCTATTTTGTCTCTGCTTCTGCTGCAAAGCCGTGACTATACATAGTAACATGATATTGTGATGGTGGGAGGTACTAAAGCTCTGTTTTGTGTCCCCTCTTGCCACACGGCAATGAATGTACACAGTAACATTATATCACAATGGCAGAAGGCACTAAGTCTCCATCTTGTATCCCCTCAGTGATTGTACATACTAACATGATATTGTGATGGTAGGACGTACTGAGGCTCTATCTTGTCTCCCCTGCTGCATGGCTGTGTCTATAGACAGTCATATGATATTGTGATGTTGGGAGGAACATACGCTCTGTCTCTTCTCCCCTTCAACTGCATGGCCATGACCTCCTGCCACAGAGCAGTGACTGTACATAGTAACAGGTTGTGGAACTCCCTTCTATCAAGCACTCGCTCCTCCCCCTCCAACCACAGCTTTAAAGCCTCCCTCTGAGGCTTTCTCAAAACGGCCTCCACCTGCCTCTGCACTAGATGAACCCACCCAACCTCTGCCGCTCCGACTGGCTGAGTCGCCACCTAACATATCTGTCTAAGGCAGTGGACTGCTGCACCTTATCCACTACCAAGCTAGCAATCTACTAGTTAGATTAGTCCACTTTAGGCCCAACTGCTCAATCAGTGTGTGCATAGTTACTGTTCTATTTCCGTATTTTGCTCTGGGCCTCCTCTATCCCAGTTTGTTTCTCCTCTGTCTACCTGCAAGTTTTACAGAGTTGCTGCCCGGCATGACAGTCACTGCCTATCATGAGAGTACTATACTGTTATCCTACCTGCTGCCTGCATTGTAAAACCCTGTTGTTTCTTGTACTGACCTTGTTGCTTGATGCACTTAAATGTAACCTTTGCTTGTTTGCCTGATGTTCATGAATGGACCCTGTAATCTCCCGGGTCGCACCTGAAAATAGGCACTTGGTTGTCTAGTGTGCTTACCCGGTTAACAAAAGCAAATAAATAAATAAACATCATACTGTGATGACAGGAGGCACTCAGGATTTATCTTGTCTGCCCTCCTGCCATGTGGCAGAGACTATACGTGGTAATATTACATTGTGTTGATGGGAGGCAGGAAGGCTCTATTTTGTCTGTCTTCCAGCTGCATGGCAGTGACTATAAATGACATTGTGTTGGCGAGAGGCACTAAGGCTGTATATTGTTTTCCCTCCCACTGCACATCTGGGACAATACATAGTAACATGGTACTGTGATTCTGGGAGGCACTAAGGCTCTGTCTTGCCTGCCCTTCTGCTCCATGGCAATGACTATACATAGTAACATGATGATATGATAGTAGAGGGCACTACAGTATTATCTTGTCTCCTCTCCTGCCACATGGCAGTGAATATACACACTGAGATGATATCACAATGGTGGGAGACACCAAGTCTCTATATTGTCTCTCCTACTGCTGCACGGCAGTGACTATACATAATAACATGATATTGTGATGGCGGGAGGCACTAAAGCTCTATCTTGTCTCCCCTCCTGCTGCTCCCCTGGGACTATACAGAGTAATATGATAGTGTAATTGTGGAAGCACTAAGGCTGTCTCCTGCCTGTCAGTCATGAGGTGCTTGGCAGTGAACATACATACGAACATGATATTGTGATAGCGGGAGGCAGTAAGGTCCTGTCTTCTTACTATGTATAGTCACTGCCATGAGGCAGGAGGTCACACAACATACAGACTCAGTGCTTCCTGCCATTGTGATATCGTGTTACTACAGGTATATATAGTCACGGCTGTGCATTGGGAGGGACAGGCAGGATAGAGTCTTAGCACCTTATGCCATCACAGCACCATGTTATTATGTATAGTCACTGCCTTGCATTGGGAGGCACAGACAAGATACAACCTTAATTTATCCTGCCCTAACACTGTTATGTTACTAACATGATATTGTTATGGTGGGAGGCACTAAGGCTGTATCTTGGCTCCCCTCCTGCTGCACCACAGTGATCGTACATAGTAACATGACACTGTGATGATGGCAGGCACTAAGGCTGCATCCTTAGCTGATAGGGAGAAGGGCAGGGGTAAATGGAGAAAAAGACAAAGACAGTCGGGACAGGGATGGGGCAAAAAGAAATAAAGCCATAAAAAATGGAGGGTAATGAGTACCAGTGCCCGTAGTCTGGGTAAAAAGCTCCATGAAATGGTGGCCTTGATGGAAGAGGGATGCCTGGATATCATGGCAATCACAGAAACATGATACACAGAGAACCATGACTGGGATGTCAACATACCAGGGTACACAATCTACAGGAGGGACAGGGAGGGAGGGAAAAAGAAGAGGAAGAGGACTAGCTCTCTATGTAAGGGATAAAAACAACAGAACTAAAGGGTAAACAGGGAGGAGAGGAGGCACTTTGGGTTACTCTGGAGACTGGAAATGGCTCCACAATCCGCACAGGGGTTGTATACAGACACCCATCTCAGGGGGAGGAAATGGACAATGAAATGATAGAAGGCATCCTTGGGATGGCAGAGAAAGGGGAGATACTGCTGATGGGGGACCTCAATATGCCAGATGTTAACTGGAGCAACTTTATCGCACTTGGTATGATGCATGTATTAAAGTACGGGTGTATAATTACTGCACTGGTGGTTGAATTCATTACAGTTGGGAGGGTATATTTACTAAAGTAGGGGTATATTTAGTGCAGTGTGGTGTATTCACTATACATCGGGGGTAGATTTACTACAGTAGAGGTCGATTTACTGCAGTGGGGGTATATTGCCGTAAGGGGTAAATTCAGTGCAGTAGATGGTGGATTCACTGTACTTTGAAAGGCAGATGTACTGCAGCATGGGGTAGATTAACTGCAGTTGGGGTATATTAACTGCAGGAGGCAGTAGAGTCACTGCACATTGGAGGGCAGACTTACTGCAGAGGTGGGGGTATTTCCTGCAATACTGGATGGGTTCTCTGCACTACGTAGAGTATATTTACTGCAGTAGAGGGGTGATGAGGGCAAGGTGGCCAAACAATGTGCCAATGCTGTGGGGATAGCCAGTGGGATGCAGGGATGCACAGGGACAGGTATCACCAGCAGAAGGAAGGAGGTTGTGATGCCACTGTACAGATGATTGGTGAGGGATCATTTGGAATACTGTGTCCAGTTCAGAAGGCTGCATCTCTGCAAGGATGTAGACAGAGTGGAGGCAGTTAAAAGAAGGTGCAGGGCCTGCACCAAAGTCATATTAGGAGAGACTGGGAAACCTCAATATGTACAGTGTACCCTGTAGGAGAGGAGAGACAGGGGAGATATGATAGAAACCTACAAATATCTAAAAGGCATAAATAGGGTATCAGAGGCTAACATCTTTCAGAAAAGGAGATGTCCAGGAGTGAGGAGGCATGACATGAGGTTGGAAGGGGGGTAGACTGAGGGATAGCGACAAGAAGCATTTATTCACAGAAAGGGTGGTGGATACATGAAATAGAGGTGGTCGGGAAAACACAGTGGGGGGATTCAAGCATGCATGGGACCAGCATGGGGGAATCCTAGCAATATGAAGCAGGAGGTAAAGCCAGAGATCAAGTAGGGTCTGCGGCTTTTACCGTAGGGAAGGAAAATGGGCAGACTAGATGAGCCTAGCAGTCCTTATCTGCTGTCAATGTGTAATTTTCTGTATTCACTACAATATCAGTTGATTCATTACACTTGGGATGGTACAGTATATTTACTGAAGCAGTGGGTATGTTTACTGCAGTATTGGGTGGATTCACTGCACTTTGGAAGGTAGTTTACTACAGCAAGGGGTAAATTTACTAGAGTGGGGGTACAGTCACTGCACTTGGTAGGTTAGAGTTACTGCAGTATGGGTGGATTCACGACACTTCGGAGGATATATTGACTGAGGCATATTTACTGCAATAGGAGGTAGATTCTCTACACAGAAACATTGAATTTGTAGGCAGCGAAGGATTGGTTGGCCCACCCAGTCTGCCCAGATGATCCCTTCCTAGTGTCTCTCTGCAGATCCTAAATGGTCTCTGGTGACCCTCCCTGCTCTCTGCCCATTTACTGATATTCCCCTATGTCTGTCTTACGCATGCTTGTTACCTACTACTATATGTGACACCTCCTCTTCAGCTGGTGGTGTGTTTCAGGTGTCGCCATAGTACTTCTTCACATCCCTCTAAAACTACCCTTCCCCCACCCAGCTTCATCGCATGCCATATGGTCCTGGTGATGTTTCTCATTTGAGACTCCCCTCCTGCACCCATGTATGCCCTGGTGAGGTACTTGTAGTTCTCTGTCATGTCCTCTCTCGCTCCCCTCTCCTCCCTTCCAGGGTGTACATGTTGAGATTCCCACCGCTTCTCCTCATAGATCTTTTGGTAAAACCCCTGCCCCATTTTAGTCTCCCTCTTCTGTGCTACCTCCACCCTGCCTATGCCCTTTATGAGTTGCAGTCTTCAGAACTTGCACAATGCTCTAGGTGTGGTCTCACCTGTGAGTGATACAGTGGCAACACCACCTCCCTCCTGATGGAGATACCTCTCCCTACACATCCCAGCATCCTACTGTCCCTACTCACTGCTTGGTCGCACTGCCCTGTCACTTGAAGTCATCAGATATAACACCAGTTTCCCACTCCTGCTTAATAACTGTCAGTATCTCCCCCTATCATGTACTCATATCCTGATTTCCTATGCGCTAGGTGCATGATTTTGCACATTTTGGCATTGAACCCTAACTGCAATGCTCTTGACCAGTACTCTAGTTTCCCCAACATCAGTGGTCGGATCCTTACTAGGCAAAAACAGGCCTATTATAACCTTTCTCCTCTGGAGCAGGGAGCTATTAGGACACTGAAATCAAACCACAACATTGTCATCAAAAAAGCTGATAAAGGCTCTGCAGTGGTGATTTTAAACAGAGAGGATTATATTAATGAAGTTAATAGACAGCTAACCGATCTTACATACTACAGAGAACTGGAGAGTGACCCCACTACAAGATATAAAGATGAACTAAGTGCCTTAATTAAAACTTTTCCAGATCATGTCAGAAAAAAAAACTAACTGACCTCATCCCTGCCAAACCCAGGCTAGGTACATTCTACATGCTGCCTAAAATACATAAACCTGGCAATCCGGGAAGACCCACAGTCTATGGTAATGGTACCCTGACTAAGGGGATATCAGGGTTTGTAGAGACCATTTTGAAACTGCTGGTTATGGAAAGAGTTATATCCAGGACACTACGCACTTTTTGCATGTACTTTCTGGTTATAAGGATTTACCACCTGATACCATTTTGGTGACAATGGATGTAACATCCCTCTACACTAATATTCCACACACAGATGGCATTACAGCATGCCTTAAATACATACAGGAGAAAGGACTGGAACAAAACATCAACCCTGAAGTAGTGTGGGAACTTATGGAATTCATTTTGACACATAACTTCAATGGTAAACATTATGTTCAAACTATGGGAACAGCAATGGGCACCAAGATGGCTCCGCAGTATGCTAACCTCTTTATGGCATACTTGGAGGAGGAGTTTTTAAGGCAGTGTCCCCATAAACCACTAGCTTATTTCCATTACATTGATGATTTGTTTATCATCTGGGCGGAGGGCGCAGATGTACTTAAAGATTTTCATCACAAACTTAATAATCTCCACCCTACCATAAGGCTTACCCTGGAGCATTCTACCACCAATGTTAATTTTCTGGACACCACAGTCACCATTAAGGATGGAACCTTACATACTTGCATTTACAGGAAGCCAACAGACAGACAGAGGTACCTGCACAAGAAAAGTAATCACCCAAACTACACAAAAAAATCTGTTGTACAGTCAAGCACTCCGATGTCACCGTATTTGCTCAAATTAGGATGACAGAGATACATATTTGGCTATGCTGAAAAACACCTTTATTGAGCAGGGACACTCTTCCAGAGAAATGCACAGGATAACAGAATGTGCAACGCAAGTACCAAGACAACTACTACTTCAATATAAAGAAAAGACAGCTACAGACAGAATACCCTTAGTAGTCACATATCATCCAGACCTTGAACTTCTGCGTTAGATTATTAAAGACCTCCACCCAATATTTAGTGAGGATGAAACCCTTAATTGTATTTTTAAGGAACTCCCACTACTATCTTTTAAACAACCACCAAATTTAGCCAGCCTAATTATTAGGAGCAAACTTTCACCGGAACAGAATACCATGTCACACAATTTCACATGGCCCTGCAAAATACATATCAATGTTTACCACCTGCGGTCACCCTATGTGGTACCCTTGTATGTATATCCAGCCTGTATCATGTAACGTGCATTTCATGTATATACTATTATTACCTATCTATGTTTGTACTTTAAGTCTTTATGTCACAGGACCTCCTTGTGAATGAGTTTGCTCAATGGAGTTTTCCTGCAATAAACTTGAACTTGAACTTGAATCAACGCCCCTGTAAGACTTGTGAGCTCATTTCCTCCTCGGACTATGTGGTTACATCACAAAAAAGACAATTCAAGGTGCATGGGAGTTATACTGAACATCACGACATGTGGTTTATTTCATTCAGTGCAAGAGACGTCCACAAACAGGTTATGTTGGAGAGACAAGCCAACAGCTCCGCACTAGGATGAACTCGCACAGGCATACTATTAGATGGAAGAAGACTGAAAAACCAGTGGGGCATCACTTCTCCCAGCCTGACCACTCAATTTCAGATATGTCAGTAATGGTCTTAAAAGGAAATCTAAAAAATACACAACAGAGACAAGCTTTTGAGATTGAACTTATTTTACATCTCAACATCAATCAATCAATCAATCAAAATCTTTATTTAATCAGGCGAACATCATTGAGCATAGCTCATTTACAAGATGGACCTGAGTGGTCAAGAAGTGCAAGTGTTATTACATTGACAAGGGTATCATATACAGTAATACAATGACATGGGTAACAAAAACAGAAATACAATGACATAAGTGCTAGTATATAACAATATACATATGTACAAGGCATTAACACTTTTAATCTGGGAGACAGTAGGCAGTTGGCACATCAGAGTTAATATGTAGATTATAGGACCTAGCAGGCATTTTGAGGGTGAATCTTGGGACTGGGAACTGGAGTTTTCAGCATATAGAAACACGAGCAAAAAAGGGGGTGGATAGGGCAGTGAATTAGGCCTTGTGGAAGCAGTTGCAGAGTTCTGGGAATAGGGTGGTGAATAATCTTTGAAGGATATTAAGGGTGGAGGTTATTTAGCTTCATGGTTTTGGAGTGAGTTCCAAACAATTGCTAGTGAGTGGCTGATAGCAGCCCTCCCAAGCTGGGTGCAGGCAAGGGACCTTAAGAATGATAATTTTGCTGATCCTTAGGTTGTATGGCCTAGAAGTGATTTGAGTAAAACAGTCCGAGATGTAGGCAGGTAGCTTGCCTGATAAGGCTTTGAAAATCCAAATTGCAGCATTCCTGTTTCTTCTGTGTTGTAATGATGACCAGTTAACTGCCTTATAAAGGGAACAATGGTGGGTGCTGAAGGAAGGTCAGTAATGAATCTGATGGACCTGTGGTATAGGGTGTCCAGTTTATTTAAGAGGGGGAGTGAACAGTGTCCATACAGAAAGTCAGCATAGTCAATGAGGGATAGGAATGAAGCCTGGATTAATCTTTTTTTGGAGTCTCTGTTGAGGTAGTGCTTCATTCTAAAAAATAAACCAAGCCTTTGTCTCAGTTTCTTTAGTAGCTCCTCAATATGTACAGAAAAGTCAAGTTTGTTATCAATCCAGACACCAAGATATTTGAAGTTATCAACGATTCCAGCTTCTTCCAAGTAAGGTGGTTAGTTGTAGGGTGGTAGATGATGGGGTAGTGGCAGAGCAACTTTGTGAGGAAAAGAGCATAGCTTTGTTTTTGGCATTTAGAAGTAGTTTTTATCCAGCAAGTTGTGTTGTAGGATGGAGAATTCAGATTGTAGCAGTTCACAGGCTTTAGACAATGAAGGATTACTAACATATAGCACAGTATCATCAGCAAACAGATGGATGTTTGATTGAGTGAGGTTAGCATCAATATTATTAATGTAGATGGCAAGAGGATGGGGCCAAGAATAGAGCCTTGCGGTACACCTCTTAGCAGTGGTTTTAAAGTGGATAGGTAGTTTCCATTTTTTACCAGTTGTGATCTGTCTGATAGATAGCACTTGAACCAATTGAGTGAAGGGGAATCCAACCCTATTGAACCAAGGGAGGTGATCAGTGATTCATGATCCACTGTGTCAAATGCTTTGCTCAAATCCAGGAACACAGCACAGGTACTATTCTTCTTATCCATAGCAGTCTGCCAGTCATTGGTTACTTTGGCTAGGGCTGAAATGGTGCTGTGCCTTGATCTAAATCCTGATTGTACTGTGTTTAGGAGGTTATTGTTATCCAGGTAGACCCTTAATTGTGAGTTTACTAACTTTTCGAGCATCTTGGACAGAACTGATAGGATGGAAATGGGCCTGTAATTATTGAGATCCATGGGATCACCAGATTTGAGTAAAGGAACTACTTGAGCTGTTTTCCAAGTGGAGGGAATGGATCCAGTGGTGAGGGAAAGATTGAAGAGATGAGTGAGGGGGGCAGATAAGACTTGAGATGCAATCTTGAGGAAGTAGGGGTCCAGGGAGTCTGTACCTGCACTTTTTGAAGTATCCAAGTTGGAGAGGAGATCTTCCACTTCTTTCAATGTTATTGGGTTGAAAGAGAAGGTTGATATAGCCTTTTGGCCCACGGTGGATTGAAGATTCAAGGAAGATCTCAGGAGATTTGCAGGTGAAGAGTCAAATGCTAGTCCAGCTGTGGTGAAGTGGTCATTGAAGGTATTTAGAATTTCTTGTTTATCCGTAATTCTGTGTTATTTAGTAGCAGTTTGCAGGTTAAGGCAGGAGTAGAGTTTTGACCCAAGATACCCTTTATAGTTCCTCAGAGCCTGGTAGGGTTATTATAGGAGGCATCCAATTCAGCTCTATAATAGCGCTTTGGCAGATCTTATTTGTGTTGTACATGAATTTCTTGCTTTTCTGAAATTTAGCCAATCTATGGAGTCCTTAGTTTTCTTGCCTTTTTCCACAGTTTGTCTCTGGATAGCAAGGCTGTTTTAAGATCAGTGGTGAACCAGGGCAGGACCGTGCTTTAGTTCTGATATTGGTGAATGGTGCATGAATATTTAGAGCATTAGTGATAATGTCCTTTAAGATCTGGAGAGCTATTTCCACTGAGGTTGTAAGGTAGAAATCTTGCCAATATATTGTGTTACTCAGGTCATGGAGGTAACCTGGTATGTTGAACTCTTTTTGACCTTTTGGGGACAAATTCAGCAGGGTTGGATGGTTTGGTGAATATCTTATGCCAGCTATGGGACAATGGTCACTTACATCATTCGGTAGTACTCCTGCATGAGTATATATGAGGCTTATTTACCAACATAATATCCAGGAGTGAGCTGTTGCTGGAATTTTTAGGTTAATCCTGGTTGGGTCTTTATTAGCTGTGTAAAGCCATAGGTGTCACAGAATGTTACCAATGGAGCAGATGCATTAGATAGCCAGTTTAAATTCAAATCACCAAGGATGATGGTATCTTCAGGGCCTAGATTGGTTATTGACCCCAGGTGAGATAGTAATTTGAGGCCTGCTGAGGGGGCCTATAGCAGCCAATCAATTTAAATGGAGACAGGTTGGAAGGATATTTTGATTGATAAACATTCAAATTCCTTTGGTCTGGATGTGATGATGAGGCAGGTAGAGATGGTGTCCTTAATGTATATGGCCACCCCACCACCCCTGGAAGGGCGATCTGCTCTGAAGAGCTGATAGTTGGTAAGGTTTACAACACTGTCTTTGGTCGATGGTCTGAGCAAGATTCAGAGATGACCAGAAAGTCAGGCAGGGTATGTGCCACCCAGGCCTGTATTACGGAGAATTTTTAAAGGCTGCAGGCATTGATATGTAGGAAACTTAGGCCATTTATAGAGGATAAATCAGCAGGGGAAAATACTTCAATGGGGCCAGGATTTATTTCAATGGTACCAAAACAGATCAGAAGGTAGAAGATTAATTTGAGGAGGCACCAAGGGACAAGGATAGTGAGTGGTCAGAGCGTTTCCTCCTAATCCTGGTTGCCTGCTGTGAGCTGAGTGATGGTCCTGATATATGGATGCAAAATTTTTCATAGCATAATATTTTAATGGACAGGCATAGTGGGTTAATAAAAAGCCATGATACAAGTAGGTATAACATGGTAGCAGATAGGATGAACACTGATCTCAGTTTCATGGGACATTACAGAACCTGAGATCCAGAGACCTCTTCTTCTGCAGACTGACATATTATAGGACTTCAGCTTATGTGGGATGTGGGTGCGTGTGTGTATGTATGTGTGCGGGTATGTGTTGTGAGGTACGTGATATAACAGGTGTGAGGCTTGCTGTCACATTGAGGTAGGCCTCTGTTTAGATACATGGAGTTTCAGTGTGTTACTACTCTTACTTAACACACATAAGGAATATTAATTCCTCCTTATTTTTTATCTTTGCCTGGGAGTGGGGTTGATTCCATTACACCAGATTCAGATTACCTAGCCTGTAATACTGTACATACAGGAGTGTTATCATAGACTGTCACATACATAAAAAAATAATAATTTTTTTTTTACTCTGTATACATTGGGGTGCGAGATCTCATTTGCATGGGGGTCCTGGACAGATCTTTTTAAATTAGGCTAATATTGTAGTGATTTGTGGAAATATAGGTATGTAAGACCTCTGATCTTACACACATACTTTATATTTACTTCTAGTTACCTTATCCTGGGGAGGATGGCAGGTTTATTTCCTTGTAGTTGTATCCAGAATCCTTGGAAGTGTGTGTGTGTGTGTGTGTGTGTGTGTGTGAGAAAGCATTTCTTTAAAGCTAGTTATCCCCCCCCCACGCACATTATGGGGATGTGGAGTGGGGTAGGGTTTATCGTTTGTGTGAAGAGGAGGAGGATAGAAATTGCATTTTTATGTAGACTGGTATATTATAGGACTTCAGCTTGTGTGGGATGTGGGTGCGTGTGTGTATGTATGTGTGTGGGTATGTGTTGTGAGGTACGTGATATAACAGGTGTGGGGCTTGCTGTCACATTGAGGTAGGCCTCTATTTAGATACATGGAGTTTCAGTGTGTTTCTACTCCTACTTCACACACATAATGAATATTAATTCCTCCTTACTTTTTATCCTTGCCTGGGAGTGGGGTTGATTCCATTATACCATATTTAGATTACCTGGTCTGTTACTGTACTTACAGGAGTGTTATCATAGACTGTCACATATATATTTTTTTAACTCTGTACATATTGGGGTGCACAATCTCATTTGCATGGGGGTCCTGGACAGATCTTTTTACATTAGGCTAATATTGTAGTGATTTGAGGAAATGTAGATATGTTAGACCTCTGGTCTTAGACACATACTTTATATTTACTTCTAGTTACCTTATCCTGGGGAGGGTGGCAGGTTTATTTCATTGTAGTTGTATCCAGAATCCTTGGAAATGTGTGTGTGTGTGTGTGAGTGAGCATCTCTTTAAAGCTAGTTATTCCCCCCACACACACACACACATTATGGGGATGTGGGGTGGGGTAGGGTGTATTGTTTGTGTGAAGATGAGGAGGAGAGAAATTACATTTTTCTCTTTTCCAGATTCCTTAGACACTTCTGGTAGATCAAGTTGTTATATTCTCAGTGTATATTGACATCAGTACATATCAGGCTACATGGACTTAATTCCTTGGTGGTCCACAAGTAGAGTTTTTTGTTTGACACTAATACTGCCAATTTATATTTAAATTATCCTTTATAAAGTGCTGTCACTACCCTAGAGGTTTTTTGAAATTTATGAGACATGATATCTAGCTGAAGAGTACAGCAGGGTGACAGGTTCAGCTAAGTTTTACACATCATAGAATGTGCACTGATGTTTTTAAGACAACTTTTATTGGTATTTCTTGTCTATAATGCATGCATTGAAACTTCTTAGAGTACTAAGACAATCTCAGTATGTCTTTGATCAGAGTGGGGTTGCGTTTTCAGCATCACATCCTTACACATGCTGTGACACCAACCTGATTTAGGACCCATCTGCTCCAGCAGCGTTGACTTACGTCAATTAAATTTATATGCAGTAGGATTCTTTGTATGTGTGTTCCACCAAGCACCTTTGACCCTGGGACAAGCCTGGCTGAAGGTAGTATGGTACTGTTAAATTACTCTGACATCATTTTCTGTATTTTTTAAATGAGTATTTTTAAACCAATGGGGATTTTTTTCTGCATGATCTAGCTGTTGAAAGTATTGTTTTTTCTAAACAACTGCCATTAGGCTTCTGACGAAGGACTGGTTGGTCCGAAAGCTAGAGCACGTTGTTCTTGTTGTTACATCTATGTTGGTCCATTAAAAGGTATGAAATCATTTGCTTCTGGATCTCAACATCCCTACACATTCCCCCCCCCCACTCCCCGCATCCAACCTCTTACAGAATTTGATATCTACTGCAAAAATGCATACCTTCACTTGCAGTTGTTCTGCAGTGTCATTTATGAAGACACTGAAGATGATCGGTCACAGTACTAAGCCCTGCAGCACCCCACTGGTCACTATCCATCATTACAGTGAGTGCCATTAACCATACCTTCTGTCACCTATCCTTAACCAGCTTCTAACCCAATTTAACCACTCAGGATCCCACTCATATGCTGTTGAATGTTTGTTATCGGTCTCCTATTTGGCACAGTGTAGAAGGCCTTGCTAAAGTCCAAGTAGACTACGTCCACTGCTTTCCGCTAATCTATTCCCTGGTCACCCACTTGAACAAATCAGTTAGGTTCATCTACCACAACCCCACCACCAACACCACCCACTGTGAATCAATGCTGCCTGTGGTATTGCAGCCCACTGGATTTAAGATACTCTACCAATCTCTCCTTTAACAGGGTTTCCATTAATTTACCCACCAATGAGGTGAGACTGACTGACTGTCCTATAGTTGCTATTATAAAATGTGACAACAAAATCCGGCTTTATGATTGGTTATTACCAATGCATGAAAACTGTTCCATGCACAGGTAATAACAAATGCCTAAAAGCTGGACCACATTACAAAACAAAAAATCAGCGAGCAGTTGTAACATTCAGTTTTCAAATTCCGCCATTGTTTTTCTGTCGGCAATGAGGGTCATCCTGAGTTCATTAACAACAACTTGCTACTGTCACTTGTTTGTTGTTTTTTTCAGGTTTCACTATTTGCTCACAGGCTCTCTCATACTACAGTAGCTGTAACCCAATGCCTCATGTTTCTGTCTAAGCTTGACTTGTAGTTGTGGGGGGTTACTTGTACTGGGGGAGGGAGGGGGAGACATCTGTGCAACTGCATTAAGTGTTTGTTTTTTTAAAATGTTTACAGTAACAATGGCAATTCTGGAAGGCAATGCACCCCCAAGACTGAAGCATATCTGTCCCGAGCTGTCCCATGTCGCCATAGTAAAATCTCCCACCTAACAATCCTTGGCCAGGATATGCAAATGAGGTCATGAATATTTATAAGCAATTCAATTACATCATTATGCCTGGTAGAAGGACTATTTTATCAGAAAATCTGATAACAACAACCTTTTTTATATAAAATTATTTTTTATAATCAAAAAATGTAGCCCATATTATAAGGTCAATAAGACACTCCAGGGTGTGCATGGCACATATTTTACCACACGGCCAGTGGTTAAAGTCACTCGGCCTGCGGCCTCATACCTTATTATGCCCCTGGCTGTGTGTTAAAATATGTTCCATGCACACCTTGGAGTGTCTTATTGCTTACGCCTCCTCCCTGCTGCCACTGTTATGTAGAGGGACCACATCTGCCCTCCTCCCGTCCTACAGAACCATGCTGTTTTTAAAGATCTGTTGAATAAGGTTGTCAGTGGGTCAGCTAACACCTCCTCCAATACCCCTGGATGTATCCCATCCAGTCCCATAGACCTGACCACTTTGAGAGCTGCAGTCCCTTCAGGACTCTTTCCTCTTAAAATGGACTTGTGTCCACCCCTCCCTTTGTTCCTGCTGCTCCGTTGGTCCATTCCCCCTTCCCTCCACTGTGAAGACAGAGCAGGAATCCATCTTCAGAATGTCTTCTTTTTATTGATCCTCTTCTGCACATTCCCCCTGCTGACTTTTTATCCTCACTATCCTCTCCGTTTGCCTCCTCTTCTCATTTATATACCTGAAGAAAGCCTTATCCCTTTTAGCTACCCCTTTGGCTATACTTTCCTCTGTTGCACCTTCTCTTCACTTACTGCATATCCTACTTTCCTTGGTACATCTCCCTGTCTTCCTCCATGTTTCCTTATACTCCTGAGTGACACCCTTTTTTCCTTCACTGCCCTGGTCACTTCCCAATAGAACCACAATGGGTACTCTTTTTTTTTTTTTCCTTCTGCCTTTACTCACTTCCTTCACATAGAGACTGGATCCCCCAGTGACGTCTGCAAAACCATCCCTCTTTTTAAACACCAGGTGCAACGCTGCCTGTTGCTAATGGGTTCATTGACTACTACTAGTTGCCTGAGAAAAGAATGGCCATGCTCTTTGCCGAACATGCAGCTGGAGGACTCCAAACCACATCTGGCAGGTTGAAGTCACCAACTAGTAACGTCTCTCTCTTAGTCACTATCTTGATGATGTCTTCTCCGACCGCTTTATCCAACTCCTCTGCCTGTGATGGAGGTCTGGATGCACCCCAGTGCCTACCTCCAGGATGACAAACAGTACTCCCAGCACTTTTTCTTCCTCCTGGTTCCCCTGCACAGCTGTGGCCCTGATTCCCTGCCCTACATATAGCACAACCCCTCCTCCACATCTCCCATCCCTGCCTCTCCTGAGCGAGAGCCCCAGCCCATTCCGGACATGTACGGTCGTGACTGTAAGTGTACCACGACTCGTTCGGACCAACAGATCCATCCTATCCTATGCATGATGACCTCCAGGTATACAATTTTATATTCAGACTCTTGCATTGCCGTTCATGGCCTCCACACCCTATTCCCCATGTTGTTCCCTGACACTTCCCTGGCACAGCTCTACCCTTGTTACCCTCTCCTTTACCTGTCTCCTTTACTCCTTCCTTCTCTAATTTATGCCCCCTTTGTCCTCTGCCTTGTCCCAATGCCTGTCTTCCTGCACACCTACCCCGGGACAGTTTACTCTCCTAGGCCTCTATCCCTACTGCTTCATAATCTATGGAGAACGACGGCTGCCTCCCTTAGTCCTACAGCACCCCGGGCTACTTTACCTGCTTATACAAGTCGCATTTAAACCTCCCACTAAGGACTGTGGTCCCCATCCTGGAAAGATGCAGGCTGTCTCCCAAATAGAGGCCCATATCTTCCTAGGTTAGGCCACAGTCCCCAATGTAGTGAAAGCCCTCCTCCATGCACCTTGCCCTCAACCAATTGTTGAAAGCCCTGGTGTGCAGTGTCCTTTCCTCTCCCCAGCCACATAGAGGTAACACCTTGGCAAAAGTGGCCATGCATGCCACCTCCTTAAGGCTTCTCCCCAGCTCCCTCAGATTTCCCTGCCTTCCTTCTGGCATTGACTACCCCTACGCTGTTCCTTGCCAGGTCATTTGTCCCCAGCTAGACAATGACACCTACCTCCCTCTTATCTCCTGCTGCCCTAGGGATCCTCTGGATCTGCCCTCCATCCCTCCAAGCTGAAGTACCTCTCAGGCAGTTCACCTCCCTCATCCTTCCTTCCCCACTCCTGGGTCTATCCCCTTAACAACAGGGCCCCTCACCAGCAACTGCTTCCTCCTTGGCTGGGGCCTCTTCCGACCCCAAAGAGCCTCCCCTTCTGAGGAATCTCATGTCCTCCCTTTCCACTGCTATGGGTGCCTCCTCCTGGCTGCCCTGTCGTACCAGCATGACAAATGAATTCTGCAGTTGTACCGACTGAGGATTGGTGCCACACTCCCTTGCAGAATGTTGTGACTCTCGGGTCTGAGGAAGGAATTGTTCTCTTTTTTTTTTTTTATCATCGAATAATTTTATCCTCCTTGGCTAGAGCTGCCCCCGCCCGGCCATATGGCGGCACCCGCTCGGTCTGTGGCGTGCGGATTCATGCAACTCACTCACAAGGCAGGCCAATGACAGGACCCCCTCGAAGGGACCTGTGTCACAAACACCCAGTGGCTATGTCTTCACGGGTCTGGGGGAGCAGGGCATGGCCATCAGCCCATGCAGTTGATCTGCCATTTTTCCTCCAGGATTAGATCCCCCAAGAAGCAGAATGTGCAATGGCGTCAGCGCATGTATATGCGGATGCCTGCTGCACTCCACCCCCTTGTTCTGGCCACAGCTAACAGTGCACCCGGCTTCCACCAGGTGCCGCTGCAGTGTGACGCAGTGTCCTTGCACACCCCAGAGGAATGAGAGCAGCCATAGGACACTCAATCCTTCCTCTCCCCTGCAACCCCCGGTGGCCCTAGTCCATTCCCGAATCCGTGTCGTCGGTGTGGCGCGAGGTGTGAAGTCCAGCACCTCAACCCTCAGCACCACTGGGCCAGCAGGAAGGGATTATTCTATTATCCTAAGGAAGGGTTAACAAGTTCTTTGATTCATCAGGTGCAATTTCTGTCGAATTCTGGGGCAACTGCAGCAGAGCTGTTCAAAACAAGCATTTGTCAATGCCGAATGTTGTTTGCTTCTATGTGCTGTTTAGGTATTTGGAAGTCATTGGAGTGCAAATATTGAAAATTTGCGAACTTACGAGCGTGTGTAGGAACTGCGCAACGCATGCTCGTAAAACAGTCATTTTTAGGATTTTTTTTCACCAAATTTTCAACATAGCCATTTTAAGACCTCTGCTCATGAACAGTGTCACTGTGATTTGTTAATGTGTCCCATACATTGAGTTTGCACACCGACTGCGCCATTGTGCACTACATGGGCAGAAACATATTTTGGGCAGGATGTGAAAAATGACACCTGTACTGCTCATAAGGAGGTGTGGTAAAATGGCAATTTTGAAAATCTGGAGTGAAAATATTGAAAATTTGCGAACTTACGAGCCTGCGTAGGAACTGCGCAACGCATGCTCGTAAAACAGTCATTTTTAGGAATTTTTTCACCAGATTTTCAACATAGCCATTTTAAGACCTCTGCTCATGAACAGTGTCACTGTGATTTTCTTAATTTGTCCCATACATTGATTTTGCATACCGATTGCGCCATTCTGCGCTACATGGCCGGAAACACATTTTGGGTGAGATGTGAAAAATGACGGCTGTGCTACTCATAAGAAGGTGTGGTAAAATGGCAATGTTGAAAATCTGGAGTGAAAATATTGAAATTCCACGAACCTACGAGCCTCGTGGGAACTGCATAGCATGCCCTCGTAAAACAGTCATTTTTTTGGAATTTTGGCGCAAATTTTCAACATGGGGTTTTGGGACCTTCTACATGAATAAATCACTGTCATGTGGTGTTAGGGCCCAAAGGGTGATTTACATGATCACTGCGCGGTCACTGCGCAAATCACCCTTCGGGCCGAATAACACCATGACATGTGACATCATTCATGAAGAAGATCACAGTATTAAAACTGAGTACAAATCCCAAAATACCTGAATATGCAACAGTTGAAGCCCCCTATCAGCATTATGCAGCTTACCGGCATTTCCTCAGTTCACGGTCGGCTTTGAAAAGAGGTACAGGCGTGTTCGGTCCACCAAAAATGCGTTGTGCCAGAGTCCGGAGGTAATTATGGTGGCGGGCGGGCGTGGGGGAGGCTGGAGTGCGCAGTGGGTGGGTGCGGGTTGTGGGGGGTCAGGAGGCAGCACGCGTGACCGTTTCGTTTTCAGGTAAAATTTTTTAAAAAGGCGTGGTGGATCCGTTGCCACGCTGGGAGGGGCTCTCAGCATGGCACATGGACGTTAGGCGTTCAGCCGACGGGGATTGGGCACCCCATCGCCAGAGGACTGATTACCGCACGCAAGTGGGGCTCCCAACATGGCATCTACAACTGGGGGAGGCAGCTCAGCCGACAGGGATTGGGCACCCCCTCGGCTACACAGTAGGTGCAGAAGCGCGCACTCCTGCGTGTGGGGGGTAGGGAACTCAAGCTTCTTATCTCTACTCACTGAGCGTAGCTCCCTTTTCAACTGTATGCCACTGCATTTTGGGCCGAGGACCAGCTCCAAAATGCATAGCTGACAGGCCGCACCTGCCAGCTCGCTGACTGAATTGGAGGAGAGGCGACACCAAATCTCCGATGATAGCACTATGTTTCTTGCACATGCGTGCAAGCAACATAAAAAGGAGAACATGTTACCCAGTTGCCTTGATGACCGTTGTGTGGTACAAATTACAGCTGCATGATAAAAGTAAACATGACATTTGAGAGACTTGAATATTCTTTATTCAACTACTTTCAGCAGTACATTCAGTCTGCAGTGCTGCTCACCACATGCGTACTTGATTTTTCCATACTCACATACGTACATGGTAGGACAAACAATAGTGTTTCGCACAATCTTCAGGTATGCAACAAAATAGTTTCTGTCCTGTGCAATGTGTAATCATCGTCACCCTCCACCCACATCCATCTACTACCAAACATAAATACCAATGGTAAAGGGTCACAAAGGAAAGCATGTTTGTAGTCACCAAATGCATCTTGACTCCGTAATGTTATCCATTTTGGATATCTTCTGAGCAGATGTGTGGTTCATCTCAAGAAATGTACACACGCAGTTCCAGACTTCTAGTACACCACACAAAAATAACTGTGCTGCTGCATGTAAAATTGCATTGCAGGGATTCAAATAATGGGTACCTCATGCATATCCTTCCCCCCTATTAAAAAGTACCTTGGCAAACACATATCTGGATGCACCAGTGAACAGTGGCATAACAAAAGTCCACTTTCCATAGTGGATGTTCCCCACTCCTCCTTGGCCAGAACACAGAGTGACGTAAAAATATCACAACCAGAAACGTGGTACACACAAAGGACTACTCGAAATCAATTAGTGCAAGTAAAATGAATATTTACTGTTCCATCTTGCACAAGGTAATACAAACAGTTCTGCCTCCTGGACAAGCACAATCCCCTAGCGCCTCGACTGAAACAGAGCCTTCAGTGGTGGTGACATAGAAAGATATAAGATCTTCTTTCCATAGTGTATTGACACACCCTCTCTGCCCAAACACAGACTGACATAAAAAAAAAAAAAGATCACCCTATTTCATACTGTGGTACCCACCACTCTCCATGGTCCCAGCCACTAAATCGAATAAGACACAGAATGCCATTCACATAGTGTGTTGTCTATACATCACACCACGGTATGCAGCACACCCACACACCCCGAAACCAATGGTCTGGTGACAACTTGACCAGCACTACTCACCCTGCCACTGCCAGCCACATACTGTTCACAGTGGTTGAAATTAAGTTTTGCAGGCACTAGCCAGTACGGTTACTGACTGGGACACTCCGCTAGCCCCACATATTTTTCTTCTGGCACATCTGGTGTACTCATTCAGATTTTACCTTATCCAATACTTGTCCACAGAGCTAGTTAGATGAAAATTGTGTTAGCCCAATACAAAAATCAACCAGCATTAAGCTAGTGGACCAGTGGCAGCTTCGACCCCTGTGACCGGTACTGAGTGCGTACAGAAAATACTACACATTGATTGGTTGGTGTGAAGCGAGTGGTGTGGCTACTGCCTACAGGAGCTGGGGGAGTGGGCTTACACTATGGGAATGTGGCTCAGTGCCTTATTTGATTTCGTACAGTGATCAGGCCTTGGGATGTAGGTGCACTGCAGTATAGAATAGGGTAGGTTAATTCTATTTATGTCACTCTGTGACGTGGCTGGGTAGGGAGGCCCTACACAGCAGAAAAAGTGGATGTTAGCCGTACCATCAGCACAGTGGTTTGATTTCCAATTGTGATGCCAATGACCAAGGTCTGGAAATAAACACAGGGCGCCAGAGGGCCAGTTGGGGAGAGGAGGCTTGAGCGTCTGACTGCTCGCCTTCGCCTGGGGGGAGCGTGGCGATGTGACCTGACACTTGCTGACTCATGCCGGATTCTGGGGAAGACAGCAACACATTAGGTCATGCTGAATGGGTGGTGTGGCCGATGGTGGTGGAAGCCTTGACATCAGTGGTACCACACAGCCCAGGTGGGGGGAAGGGAGGAAAATTGTTCCCCGGACTGCTGGATGACGTTTGCTGGGCCACACTGCTACCAAAATCCTGGGACTACCCAAGTCCACCACAGCAGCAAATGGGTCAATACTGAGTGTGTGCGGTGGCCATCTCCCACCGGTGCCTTTTCCCTCAGAGGAGGGGGACACATACAGAAAAGTGTTACACTGGGCCACCCAGGGGTGCTCCAACGTGGAGTGGTGTTGGCTGGGGTCAGGGCATGGTGCCAGCGGGGTCCCTAGGTGGCATGAAGGAGTCACAGTCATCACAATTTAAAGTGACTGTACAGTTCGGCTGCAATATATATGGCAACCAACATTCCATAAATGTCGACGCATCATATGTATAAACACATACCCTGAGCACAATGCTAAGTGTAACAAACATTTTAATACATGTATCAACATTACACACATGCACTGGAACTGCATACAACTATCAATAATGAGTTACACAATTATCAAGTAATAACTTGACAACAACAGGAACATTTTATTGTAATACAAAAGTACTGTATAACGTGTCTTGCAGTAGAACATTGTGTAATTAGATCTGTGTAGGTCGATCAGCTTCTCTGAAGCCAGTATATTCCTCAGACGGAAACGCTGCATGAATAGCAGACACAGTGCAGGACGGCAAAACTCTTCTGTTATATCTTCCAAGACAACGCCAAATCCACCAAACAAATTTTCGATAAGCAACAAATCTGAATAATCTGCAAAGATAAACATAGAAAACAATAGTTACACACAAGTCACTATGGTGATAAATAGTTATGTAACACAGTTCATATGCATTCCAATTGTTAATATGTTGCTAATGAACATACCATAATGGCTAAAATGGAACTATTATGACAGTATTCTGCAGTGGGTGTGTAGTACAACACATTGTGTCAATCATGATACCAGTAACACAGGACAAGGGTTATATGCCTTCCACATCTCACTATAATTTAAAAGCCCATTTCATAAGCGCAATAGGCCACTCCAGTGTGTGCGTTACATACTTTTAGCACACGGCTAGGAGGCTGGACGCACTCAGCCTGCGGCCTTGTGCCTCAGTATACCTCCTTGCTGTGTGTTGAACTGTGTAAAGCACACCCTGTCGTGTGCTTATTGCTTACACAACCAATAGCAGTATCAAGTTCTGGTCACTCTGACTGCCAGGCAGTCTGCTCCCTGTAATGACTACACAGTGATCTGCTGAGCTGTATTCTCAATTATGCAGCGCGCACAACACACACACACACACACACACACACACACACACACACACACCATACAGCTGAAGAACAGTATAGAGCACGCAGTGAATAATGGGAGCAGCAAGCTGCAGACTCTCTCACTACTGAGCCTGACTCACTGACAAACCATCTCCTCTGAGACTGTTCCATACAGCTATCCTGAGAGAGAGGGACTCACAGCAGCATGAGATAATCTGAAGAGAGCAGCAGCAGCAATAATTTCTGAAGCAAGCTTACTAGTGAAGGGAACAAGCAGACTGTCACTACTCCCTGGTGACTTACGATGACCAGTAAGCCAGATTGCAGGTCTGCATACGGTCAATACAGCTATCATAAATGACTGTGTGAGGATACTAGGAGGCATGACAGGGGCAGACAGCACTGATGAGAAAGTGACAGACCAGCAAGGCGCAAGGTAGTATTAATTTGCTGCTAACTCACAGCGGTGGCAACATAACAAATAAAATACCCTGACTATGCTGGTCTGTCACTTGCTCATCAGAGCTGTCTGTCCCTGTCATGCCTCCCGCTATCCTCACACAATCATCAATAATGACTTTATTGACCTTCTGCAGAGCTGCAACACAACCTGGCTTACTCTGGGTGAGTCACCCAGAGTAGCGACAGAGTCTGCTTGTTCCCTTCACTAGCATGATTCAGAAATCTCTTGCTGCCGTCCTGATTTTCCTCATGCTTTCCTGTGAGTCCCTCTCTTAGGACAGCAACATGGATGAGTCCCAGAGAAGATTTACATATCTCCCACACAGACTCAGGGAAGAAGAAAAATTGTGGTAGCACATAGGAACTTTTTACTAATTTCCCCGATTGACCTTCTCACTGCTGTGCTTGCTCGCTGCCTAATAGCATCACTCCACCCCGTATGTGCTTGCCCCTTCCCCCCACGGCAGTTAGTAGTACCACTCAGTTTTTTACCAGTAACTCACAATACACCAGATGAAAAAATTATACTCAGGATCGGCGATCCGATGTTCTGAGCAGTAGTAGCAGTCCCCCCCCCCTCCGCAACCAGGCCCTCTCAGTACTTACCTACCAGGCATTTGGTGTCAGACACTGGTGTTTTTTGTTCTCAGTGCTCCTCTCCAGATCACTATCACTGGACACTCCCTCTCGACTCCCAGACTCGCGATATACTGGCAGCTACACGGATGTGATCACTGAACCGAATGGTCACGGCACTCCACAACATGCTATGGCCACACTCCCGACCTATGCAGATGGCACTGGCAAGAAATGGAGTTCCTCTGGCCCGGTGGTGCTGTAGGTTGAGGCGCTGGATGCTATACCTCGCGCTGCACTTGTGACCCAGGTTCGGGAGCAAGCTCGGGTGCCAGGGCTCGGCAGGGAGAGGGAGGGAGGATGAAGCGTCTGTTGGTCTGCTCTCCTCTCCCGGTGGGAGGGCAGTGGGGTAGTCTAGTATTCCCGCGACCCCCGATGGAGATCGGGGAGCTGCTGGATGTGGACCTAATGAGTGGACAAATGTGGCAGATGCCGGCAGTGTGTATCTATAGCAGTATGACATCAATGTCACACGTAAAAAGAACTCATGTTTGTATTGCCAGCGTGCCACATGACACCCACATACTACCAGCAGAAATCCATCCTTTGCCATGGAGGACACATAAATAACCGTGCTGTATACAAAATGGTGTGTTGCACAATGGGGGTTACTTACACACACCTGAGGTGCAAACTTGGCCAGTTTCTGGCAGGGACATTGTCAGTTGACATGACTTACTAACACTTCCTGATTTTCTGGGTTTGTTTCCCACACTGTATTTTTTGGGGGGTCAGCTTTCTTTATGTTCCTCCTCTATGTTCTCGGACTGTCTCCAGTGGGACGTTCCACAAACCTAGCCCACCCACCTGAAATTTCCGAGCCTTACCTGTCTGAAGGGAGGAGGCAACTCTGTGTTACTCGTCCTGTACCACTGACTCCCTAAATCTAAGCACCCCATGGCAGGACCGCCGTTCATCCACTGACCTTTCTGAAATGTAGTGGGCAGACCATGCATGGCTCATGGAGCAGCCGCAGGCAGGATGGAGGATCCAGCATTTGTGAGTGGTGGTCTCTCACTCAACCCACCTTTTTCTACCGAGGCACAAGGTTGTTTCCTTTGTTCTGTTGCCCCAGGACACAGATGTGAAATGATGCCACTCACTACTTGCTGTGTTCCAGACATCGCCAGGAACCGCTGAAACTGAGAGTAGACTACCCCCCCAGGAAAGGAGTGCAGTCCTCCAGTAGTTCAGTCCTTTCCTGCTGACCCCCCCCACGCCCATGGCTCGTTTCCGAACCAGGGTTGATGGCATGGCATGAGAGGTGGCATCCGGCACCTAAACCCTTAGCACCACCGGGACAGCCTTCAACACTGTATATTGACAGTATGTTGGTACATATGCACAAAATTTGCTGTGGCATTAAGTGCCAGTGGCATGGATCAACATACTAATGGACTGTCAGCAGAAGAGTTGTGTAAGAAAACAGCGTAGGTATTAGTTGTGTACATGCAGGAGACTCTTTGAGGAGTTGTGCACTGGATGTCAAGAAGGGCAGTTGCAACATAGCATGTTAAAAATACAGTCAGTGCACTACATGGCAGTGGGAAAATGTCTCAAGACTCCTATGTGGTATCAGAGGATGGTCAGTGGTTGCAGACACCTAGTCAAACTGTGCCCTTTTTTTACAGATATGTGCCAGAGACAGGTCAAAGCATGGTATTACTACATACAAACATACCAACATACGAAAAAGCCAGCAGAAGAATGTCATTTGGTTAATCTAGTCTGCTCATGTCCACAGTTTCAGCTACTGTCCTGTCCTCTCTCAACACTCCTCCCATCCTCCCCGCCCATGATCCTTACCTTCTCCCATGCCTATCCCAGCCTCTATTACAGCTGCTCACTGTCCTCAATGAGATCACCTCCTCTGGAAGCGCATTCCAAGTGTCCACCACCCTCTCTGTGAAGAAGTGAATCCTGACCTCCGTCCTAAACCTCCCACCTTCCAGCTTAACACTGTGCACCTTCGTGTCACTGTTGCCACTCAGCTTCAAGAGACTCTCCTTATCAACCTTATTAATCCCTTTCAGTCCCTTATCAATCCCTTTCTACTACCACGTAGATGAAAATAGTACCCAGTTACAGCAGGTAGCAGTAAATACTTCACGGTTCAAAAACTGATCTGTACCACGGATCATACTCACTCATTTAGAGGAACAGCATCATCGAGTGGTCCCTCCATGAATTCATACTCATAATAGGAAACGAGAATCACATTGCGACTCAGGCAGTTTTCTCGAAAGCAGTCGAGCTCGGTGATGCAGGTGACATGTTTCTCTTCACATTTTGACCTTACAGCTGCCACCTCATGGCAACAAATGCACTCCACATTGGTCTCCATTTTATTGCAATTGCCGCAGTCACACCTGAAAAAAATGGCCATAGCATTAGTCCCCACAATGACATTGAAGAAGGTGCAATCATACACTGGCATAAAGCGAACAAGACATTGGTAACCCAAAAACAACTGCATTTGACATGCAACAGATGCCCATAAAAGCACTGTATGTGATGTCATAGGATGGGGAAAGTTATATGATGTTACACAGAAGGTGTTCTGCACAGCTATTGCAATATGTTGTGACTCCCATCACAAAAGACAGACGGGGGGCAAGTCAGTTTGTGCAGAGGGAGAGACAGTACAGATGGAATGTAAAGCAAAGGTGCTGCCATCTCATCTGTGTGTGTGTCTGTCAGGACACTCGACATGCTGTCCCATGTCTCACAATGCACCATGGGTGTACATTACTACCCAGTAACCACACATCCGGTTGTGGGTTAATGCTTACTGAGGAAGGAGGCAGTCTGGCAATCTGGCACCGGGACAAGGTGCTCTCCTCTCACACTGATGACCCGGGTTCACTCCCTAGCATGGGACAACAGGAACGATGGCTGGCAGGTAGTGCTCCACCGTGTCCTTTGGATGATCTCTTCCCAGTGTGGAGGGGGAGCTTATCACTCTCTGAAAGATCCTTGTGGTCCGTATCTTCCAAGGCGCACTATGCAGTGTTGCTGACCACGTGCTGCTGAAGCACCTATGCAGGGATGCTGCGGCGTGTACTCCTTGAGGTTAGGGCAACAGAACAAGATAAATGGCCACCCAGCAGATAAGATGTTGACAGCTCACCTCCCCACTGCAGCAAAGCATGTTAGCCACAATGCTGCACCCACCCTCTCTGACACAGATGTAATGATGGTGCCGGTGGGCACCGGGAGAGTCTACCTGCCTGGCCACCCACACAGGTAAGGGGAGGCCTCCAGGTGAAGGGATATGAGGTGCAAACCTGGAGACCAGGGTTTGAATCACGCAGCCACAAATTGCATACTGTGACAAAATTCACTGTGCTTCCATATCGCACTTGGAAACAAGCCTCGGCTTACTGTGCCACGGGATATTTAGTGTCCACCAGAGCAACTGCCAGAATGGGCAGATGGCACCGCGGTTCAATATATCATCTGAAAGATGGCACCTCACGATTGCAGCACCACCCTCATGCTGCACTACGGTGTCAGTATTGGGATTTCAACAAAGTTCCTGGTGTGAGGCTAAAACCCACAGCCTTCTGATCTACCCGCCTCTGAGAAAAGTGTGCTATGCATGGTATATTTGACTTTGAAACATTTTCGTGCAATAGAGAGCAACATGGACTATACCAACACGCAGTACTATGCTAGCCGGCCCGCTGGCACTGAGGGTTGAGGTCCTGGACGTCACACCTCACGTCATGCCGGCGACCCATGTTCGGGAAAGAGCATGGGTCACTGGGGGTCATTGGGGATGAGGAAGGATCGAGCATCCCATGGACTGCTCTCCTTCCTCGGGGAGGGGGTTAGCTCTCGCCAGTGCAATAGCAGCCCCTGGTGGTAACCGGGGGATTGCATGGCCTAGCCAGCAGATGCAGGGGATCAGGGCTGTGGCACCTGCCTTTCCAGTGCCCACGCTGTTCACATTGAGCAGGGCATCACTGCACGTGGGAGCCCAGGGCAACAATTAAAATAAAATTCCCCCAGCTATGGATAGGCATCTGTGGTACAGGTGTGCAAGTGGAACTCCAAGCCACAGTCTCAGGCAATCCAGCACTCATCACCACCATATAAATGATGTTCACAAGTTGAGACTGTTGGATGTCAATAGCAGCTCTCATCCCATGGGGCAACAACATCAAAAACATGAACAGACTGCAGCAAGATAACGCCTCCCTTCAAAGGTATCACACTATGCACTGTTGAGTCCCTAAGGCCATACCCTTTCAGCTATGGGGAGAGACATGCTGTGGAGTGAGAACTTAGAAGGGGTCATATTAGCAGGACAGGGGCATATACAGTTACCAATACAGTATAACAACTAATTTAAACCATATGCAAAAACAGCATCAACAGGAGTCAAGACACTGGAGAAAGTAAGATGCATGGCAAGGTATAGCACTGTATATACATATGTGTGTGTGTATATATATATATATATATATATATATATATATATATATATATATATATATATATATATATATATATATAAATGGCTTCATACATCAATAATATAAACATATTATGCCATTACACATCACATGAGTACTATGGGGAAACACGTCTGTACTGCTGAATCCCAGGCAAGCTACTGACTGACACCAATGTGAAATACAGAATTCACCCACCACTCGCTAGCTGGCTGAGCAGTCCTTCCACCCTCATCGCTTCAGACTGCTCCGATTCTTCTTCTGATAAAGCACCCGCCTCTGCAGCCACATCTAATACTGGATCACTCCTCAGTGGCTCAAACATGTATGGCTGAGCCATTGAAAGCAAGTCAAAATCTTCGCTTAAGTTAGGGATATCGGGAACATCTAACTCAGCCATGCTGCCAGTGTTATATGTCTCGCTACAATGACATCATCGGCTTCAAACACGCATGCAAGAGATGAGCACGGCACGCTACCGACAGCAAGCTCACTAGTGAGGACGCAGAAAGGAGAGCAGAAATTAAGTAAAATTAAAACCTTTGTAACTAATTATAGTGCGTACATTTACAATTTTTAAGTCCCAAGAGGCGATTATACAGAGAAAGACGACACACTGAGCCACAAGGGTGAGTTCAACGACCATTTTAAAAAATATACTCTTTATTTGTCCTTTAATATGTATATCCTTGAGGAAAGGAGGGAGAGGTGGGACATGATAGAAACTTTCAAGTATCTCAAGGGAATCAACAAAGTACAAGAGGGTAGTATCTCTCAGATAAAGAGATGTGCAAGAACAAGGGGGCACAATTTGAAGATAGAGGGGGGACGGCTCAGAGGTAATGTTAGAAAGTATTTTTTCACACAGAGGGTTGTGGATGCATGGAACAGCCTTCCTGAGGAGGTTGTGGAGTCAGGAACAGTGGGAGAATTCAAGAGTGCATGGGACAGACATAAGGTAATTCTAGTGGGGGGTAAGAGGAAGTAAGCTGTTGATTAACTAGAATCTGCAGCTTATCCATCAGGTAGGAAAATGAGCAGACTGGGTGGGCCAAGCAGTCCTTATCTGCTGTAAAATTCTATGTTACACAGCTGTGACTATACATACTAACAAGATACTGTAATGGTTGGAGGTGCTGAGGCTCTATCTTGTCTCCGCTCCGGCTGCACCACAGGGACTATACAGAGTAACGTGATATTGTAATGGTGGGAAGTACTAAGATTCATCAACATGTGTCGGCTGAAAAGGACTCTCCTGGCCCATCGAGTCACCCCATTCCCCCCTCTATTTGTCCCCCCTCCAAGATTCCCCACCCTCCCTAGACAACCCCTTGTGTTTGTCCCAGGCCTTCTTGAAACCCTCCACAGTCCTGGTCCTCACCGCCTCCTCCAGCAGTCTGTTCCAGGGCTCAACCACTCTCTCCGTGAAGTAATACTTCCCAACGTTTCCCCTAAACCTTCCCCCCTCCACTTTCAATCCATGCCCCCTAGTTCTTGTATCTAGCTTCCATGAAAATAAGCTCTCCCCCACTTAATTTATACCTTTCACATATTTGAATCAGTGACAGCATTAGGGGTTTTAAAACATGGGTCAAATTAGACCCACTGGTGTAAAAAAATGTGGGTCAAACTGAGAAACAACTGGGTCAAAACCTAATCACAAGTACAAATTTCACCAGTACAGAAGCTTAAATTTGTCAAGTGAAGATACTTTTCTATTGTTTACGTTTCTGTCTTTCAGCCACTGTTACAGACAGATGCACCACTTTGGACCCACTGTCATTTGGAAGGTGGGTCATTTCAGGGCGAGCAGCAACTTTTTCCCTTTTTGCCCTATCTAGCGCTGCCTCTGATTTGAATGTTTCGATTATGTCCACTCTCTCCCTTCTTGTCTCCAGAGGATACAAATCCAGCTCCTTCAACCCCTCCTCATAAGTCTTCCCACTTAGCCCATGCACCATTTTAGTGGCCCTTCTCTGCACCCTTTCCATGCCATCTATGTCTTTTCATAGATGGGGCCTCCCGAACTGCACCCCATACTCCAGGTGTGGCCTAACCATGGAACTGTAGAGTGGCATCAGCACCTCCCTCCTTCTGCTGGTTATCCCTCTCCCTATGCATGCCAGCATCCTCTTAGCTTTGTCCACTGCCTTGCTGCACTGGGTTTCCATCCTAAGGTCATCTGTGATTATAACTCCTAGATCCTTCTCCTGCCTGGTTGTAGCCATTATCTCCCCCCCCCACCCAGTGTGTATGTGGTATTTGGATTCCTCCTCCCCAAGTGCATCACTGTGCATTCCCTGGCATTAAATTTTAGCTGCCATCTTTCCGACCACTCTTCCAGTAATCTTAGATCATTCTTCATTGCCTCCACCCCTCCCAAGGTGTCCACCCTGTTGCTGAGTTTTGTGTCATCCGCGAAAAGGTAGACCTTCCCCTGAAGCCCCTCTGCTATGTCACTGATGTAGATGTTAAACAGAATGGACCCCAACACCGACCCCTGGGAGATCCCACTCATCACCCCTGTCTCCCCAGAGTGCACCCCATTGACTACCACCCTTTGGCTTCTACCTTTCAGCCAACTCTCCACCCATCTTATTTTCTGCCTCATCCCTAGACCCCCAACTTATTAACCAGTCCTTTGTGGGGCACTGTGTCAAAGGCCTTCATGAAGTCCAGGTAGGCGACATCCATTGCCTCACCCTGATTAACTACCCTCGTCACCTCATTAATAATAATAATAATAATAATAATAACATTTTATTTATTAGGCGCCTTATCAACAACCAATGCGCCTCACAGTTCATAAACAAACAGGTATCAACAATTTCAGCAAAGTAATAATACACCAAAAAGCATAAAAGAAAAACATCAATTAATTACATCAATTATATCAGTTACCAAAAGCTTGGCACCACAAATACATTTTTAGAGATTGTTTAAAACCCTCCACAGCTGTGCACCACCGAAGCTGACGGGGTAGAGAATTCCAAAGGGTAGGGGCTGCATGTTCAAAAGCTCTCGCCCCAGATGTTTTTAAGCATACCCTTGGAATCTCTAGCAACCCCTCATCGGCCGAGCGGAGAGATCGTCCAGGGCAGTAAGGGATCAGGAGCTCTTTCAGGTAGTCAGAGCCCAGTCCATGTAGGGCTTTAAAAGTCAGCAAACCGACTTTAAAGGTGATCCGCCACTGAACAGGCAGCCAGTGCAGTTCACGCAGGACTGGCGTAATTTGACAGGATCAGACAGATCCCATCAAAAGCCAGGCTGCCGCGTTCTGCACTAGCTGCAAGTGGTGGATTTCTACCCCAGGCAGTCCTAAGTATATGGAGTTGCAGTAATCTAAGCATGAGGACACAAAGGCATGGACCAAGATAAGAAGGTCACCAAATGGAATCAGGTGCCTAATCCTGGTGATATTCCTGAGATGGTAAAAGGAAGATTTGACAACAGCCGACACCTGCGAATGCAGGGTCAGCCCTTCATCAAAAGTTACCCCCAGGTTACGCACCTGTTCCAAGGTCGGGAGTGAGACACCATCGAGAAAAATTCCTGAGGGTGAACCAACCCCTAACCCCCCTATCCGGTGACCTTGATCCACAACCAACACCTCTGTCTTATCGGAGTTCAACTGCAGCCAACTGGCAACCATCCGCTCCTGGATTTCCTTCAGACAGTTGTTAAAGATCAAGACAGCTCCAACCTGGTCAGGTGTAAAAGACAGGTAGAGCTGGGTATCATGAGCATAGCAGTGAAACCTCAGCCCATACCTTCTTACAATGTCTCTGATGGGAAGCATGTACACCACGAACTACATGGGCGATAACACCGAGCCCTGGGGTACCCCACATGACAGAGAGATAGGGTCTGAAGAATAAACTCCAGACACCACTCTTTGCATTCTACCCATGAGGAATAATGTAAACCACCTGAAGATCATCCCCGACAGTCCACAGATGTGCCTCAGGCACCCAAGCAATACCCCATTGTCCATGGTGTCACATGCTGAAGAGAGATCCAGAAGGACTAAGATGGAACGACTCTTCTGATCTCTAACCATCAGGAGATCATTGAGCACCCAAACCAGCGCTGTCTTGGTGCTATGTCTCTTACGAAAACCAGACTGGAGTGGTTCATAGACATCATGGATGGTCAAGTGGTCCTCCAGTTGCGCTGCCACTACTTTCTAAATCACCTTCCCTAAAAAGGGAAGGTTCGAGATAGGTCTGTGGTTTGCGTGGCAGTCTGCGTCCAAGGTAGCTTTCTTCAGGAGGGGTGTCACCACTGCTTCCTTCAGAGAGCTAGGAAACTCTCCAGATTCCAGGGAGCACCAGACTATCCGCGCAAGGACCGGACCGATGACATCAATACAGCCCAAAATTAGGGATGGTGGTCCAGGGTCCAAACTACAGCACGTAGGGTGCACAACCTGGATAATCCGCATGATGTCCATGAACTCCGGTCAGCTGAAGGCACTCCAAGAAAACCAAGGTGTAGTGACCTCGGACTGATCAGAAGCAACGCCCATAGAGTGTGTCAGCTGAAGTACAGCTCTGATGTCAGCCACCTTATTAGCAAAGAATCAAGCAAGTTCATCGCACTCTAATTGCGAAAAAGCTTTCCGTACCTGTAGGCAGGCTGGGTTGCGCAGTCTATCCACAGTACGGAAAAGCTGAGCTGGTCGATTCTGAGCGGCCACAATCTCCCTGGACAGGAACTCTGTCTTCTTATAGGAGATTGCAGATTGATAGGCTTGATAATGGTCTATCAATCTAAGGTGGTTGGCATCAAGAGTGGACTTTCACCAGCTACGCTCTAACCTTCATCCTAGTCTCCGTAGAATTTGATCAGGTTCATCTAACATGACTGACCCCAAGTGAAGCTATGCTGCCGAATGTCTTGCAGCCCCCCCTCTTCCAAACAGCTAACCACCCTTTGTTTCAATATTGTCTCCATTACTTTACCCACCACGTATGTGAGACTGACCAGGCGATAATTGCCCACCTCCTCCCTGCTGCCACTTTTATTAAGTGCCACCATGTCTGCCTTTTTCCAGTCCTCCAGTACACACCCTGTATCCAGGGACAAGTTAAATAATCCTGCCAGTGGTTCCGCCAGTACTCCCCTCAATTTCCTGAGCACCCTACATGTAGGCTATCAGGGCCCATGGCCTTGTTCACCTTCAGCTTCCTTACCTCTTCCACACTGATTGGGCTAGGATCCACACACCCCTCTCCCCTTTTCCTTCTCACTCAGCACTGGTCCCCTTCCTTCCCCCTCTGTTGTGAAAACCAAGCTGAAGTATCCATTCAGCACCTCACCTTTCTCAAGATCCCCTTCCACCTGCAATCCCCTCTCCCCCTTAATCCTTACTATCCCCTGCCTTACATTCCTCCTTTCCCCATGTACCTAAAAATGTCCTGTAGTTGGCCTGCCTAGCAATTTTCTACTCTGTTTCTGCTTTAGCCTTCCTAATCCTCTGCCCTGCCACCTTCAGCTTCTCTTTATAAGTTTCCCTATCGAACTTCCCCAGGGTCCTTTTATATTCCCTGAATGCCCTTTTTTTTTCTCCCGTATTGCCCCCCTCACTTCCCTATTGAACCACAGTGGCCTCCTCCTTCTTTTGTTCTTCCTTACCCTCCTTACATATCCCTCTGTTGCTGTAAGTAGCCCCCATTGATCTTTTTCCAATAGTTCCTCCACCCCTCCCTCCATCCCCTCCCACCAGCCATTAAGGACGTATCTTGTCTGTCCCTCGTAACGGATGGCAGGGACTATATGTGATATTGTGATGGTGGGAGGTACTAAGACTCTATCTTGTCTCCCCTCCTGCTGCATGGCAGTGTCTATATATAGTAACATGACATTGTGATCACAGGAGTCACTAAGGCTCTGTCATGTCTCCTCTCCTGCTGCATGGCAGAGATTATACAGTCTAACATGATATTGTGATGGTGGGAGTCACTAAGGCTCTATCCCATCTCCCCTCCTGCTGCACGCCCTTGGCTATATATTGTAAGAGGATATTGTGATGCCGGGGGGCCCTGAGGGTCTATGTTGTCTCCCCTCCCACTGCTCCATGGGGACTATACAGAATAATATGACAGTGTAATTGTGGGAGGCACTAAATCAATATCTTGCCTGTCCCTCCCAAATGCTTAGGCAGTGAGCATATATACGAACGTGATATTGTGATAGCGGGAGGCAGTAAGGCCCTGTCTTTTTACTATGCATAGTCACTACCTTGTGGCAGGTAGCCACACAACATACAGACTTAGTGCTTCCTGCCATTGTGATATCATGTTACTACATATAGTCACTGCCATGCATTGGGAGGGACAGACAAGATAAAGCCTTAGTGCCTCCCACCATCAGAATTTCATGTCATGATTTATAGTTACTGCCGTGTGTCACAAACGCACTCCGCAGGTCAGGCCCTCTGCTCTCACAGTGCCAGCCTCAGAGTGCAATAGTGTGAACAGATAACAAACAGGGTAACCCTCCTGTCTGCTTTGGGTCCAGATCACCTATTAGCCTCGAGTTCTGGAGAGATTCAAACTATGAACCTTATGCTAGCATACCCAATTAACAGACTCGGATACGTACCCTCTTCGTGGGATGCGGTAAAATCCTTCGCCGGGGCACTTAGCCAGGGTTCCAAAATGTACCCCTAGAACTCTATATGAGACCTAGGTATTTCTTACCTTTTAAGTAAGCTTTAGTAACACCATGCAAGCTCTTTTCAGCTGTCAGCCTTAAATACAGGTTCAGCAAGCACTTGTAAAATAACAGAAAAGAGCACAGGCAATATTTTAAAGAAAATGTTTACTAAAATGTTTTAAAAACAGGTAAAATAAAATACAGAACAAATTATATCACAAATCTCACAGTCATCTACAAATAAAAAGGAAAGTTACAGAATACAAACTTCTACCACAAACACTTAATTCTTCTCTGTTAGCTTTCTAAGTGCTTTCAAAGTCAGAGAACTCTCTCTCTCTGAGTCTAGAATCATATACCACCCATTTCCCAGATACAGTGTTTCATTTTAACTCTATCTTTCCCCACCCCCTTTTGGTGAGTCAGCTAGCTCCTCCCTTAGAGTTCATTCTATCATAATTTCTACAAGGAGGTATTTTAATTAATGTGAACATCAGAAAAAAGCCATTTCCTACATATGACAGTCTTTAATCAAACATTTATCTTTGAGGTTTTACAACCCCACAATCTGTCACTAAGGTGTGAGAAAGTCAAGAGGAAATCAGCCAAATTACGTCCTTTCCTGGTGTCATAAAATTCATATTCAGGAACCAACATTATAGCAGCAGCAGTTGATAAGAGGCCATAAACTATCCCGCTGGAAGGAAAACATTAATTAAGTTTTTCTATGGTCAGTTCAATGACAGCCTCACTGACACCTTGAAGGTTAAAAGCCAAACTGCTAACTTGTGTGAGATAATTACATACATAGACCATGGATTCAATACAAATATTATACAATATCTATAAGCAGATGGCAGAGTGTCACACCATGCAGCAGGAGGGACAGACAAGATAGAGCCTTAATGCCTCCCACCATCACAATATCATGTTACTATGTACAGTCACTGTTGTGCATAGAGGCATGGGGTCATAATGTCATAAGACATTATGCCGCATGCAAAAATTGTGCTGCCAATACAGCGTGATTTTTGCATGTGGCATAACTTCTTTTTTTGCGGTGGGGGGGCTTCACCCCCGCACCCCTGTTACAGGGGGCTGTGCCCCCTGAACCCCCCCCCAATAATGATTCTCAACTCTTGGGGGGAGGTTAATCCCAAAATTGTACAAAGTCGGAAAAAAATTAAAATGTTCTGGGACTAGGAATCAAACCTGGTCTCAGACGCAGTGCCTGGGTTCCTTGCTGTAATGGCTCAGTCCACTGAGCCACGGCAGCTGCTCAGCAGAACCCTGTACCAGCAGAGGTCTTATCCTCTGGCTGGGATAGTGCGAGAGTGCAATACCACATACAGCAGTATTCGCGGTATTGCACTACTTGCTCTCTCGTACAGCGCCATTTCAGGTTAGCGCTAGTGTCGCATGCTATTCAGCATATGACATTGTGACCCGGTAGGGTGCATAGATGGGACAGACAAAATACAGCCTTAGTGTCCCCCACCATCACAATATCATGTTACTATGCATAGTCACTATTGTGCAGCATAAGGGGAGTCAAGATAGAGCCTTGGTGCCTCCCACCATCACAGTATCATGTTACTATGTATAGTCATGGCCGTGCAGCAGGTGGGGAGACAAGATAAAGCCTTGGTGTCTCCCGCCATTGTGATATCATCTTAGTGTGTATATTCACTGCCATGTGGCAGGAGAGGAGAGAAGATAATGCTGTAGTGTCCCCCCCCCATCATGTTACAATGTATAGTCACTGCTATGGGGCAGAAGGGCAGACATGATAGAGCCTTAGTACCTTCCGCAATCACAATATCATGTTACTATGTATAGTCATGGCTGTGCAGCAGGTGGGCAGACAAGATAGAGCCTTGGTGTGTCCCGCCATTGTGATATCATCTTAGTGTGTATATTCACTGCCATGTGGCAGGAGAGGAGAGAAGATAATGCTGTAGTTCCCCCCTACCATCATGTTACAATGTTTAGTCACTGCTATGGGGCAGAAGGGCAGACATGATAGAGCCTTAGTACCTCCCACAATCACAATATCATGTTACTATGTATAGTCATGGCTGTGCAGCAGGTGGGGAGACACGATAGAGATTTAGTGCCTCCCGCCATCACAATGTAATGTTAGTATGCATAGTCACTGCCATGCATTGGAAGAGACACACAAGATAGAGCTTTAGTGCGACCCACCATCACAATATCATTTTACTATGTAACTAAATATTTTATTGGTAACGTATATGTTTTATTGATAATTCAAAAACCATTGGTCTTGTGCCATCATTGCTATAGAAACAAGTCAGAGGTGTAATAAACTGTCTCTGGTTATCAAGAATGTGTAACCAAAATGAAATACACATTCCAAATAAAGGGTGGGGTACTGATGCTCTGTGGACTTGGGGGGGGGCACAGAAATAATAAAAAGGCGCATCCAGCATTTGCAGCAGCAAAATGACCACTCTGTGACCAATACAGCTTTCAGAATAAGTGATTCAGCTTCAGAGCTGCCCAGGTACAAAGCAAACATCACAGCCCATAATTTATCTTAAAAAACTCCCAACAGCATGCCATAACATGTGGCCAAAAACAGTACTTATGGGCTTTGACAATGTCGGATTCCACTGTGTGTCCCACTGCAATGAGCATGCCTCAAGGTGTGCAGGTGGCAGGCGTTTCTCTTGTTCTCCATTCTGAGACGTGAACAGAATTACACTGACAACTTTCATTCACTGAAGACAAGTCTCCCTCTCTCTCTCTTGCTGGCTGTTACATGTACCATAGCCATTCACCCACTGCTAGCGTGGGGTTCTTTGAGCATGCCAACAGTAGTGGGCGAGGAAGGGGGGGGAAACAGGCGTGCCAGCTGACTTTTATTGATAAGCAAATATCTCTCCAAGTCAGTGGTTCCTTGTTTACTGCAGCTCTCCGGGGAGCAGCATTTATGGGCACCATCTGCCGAAACATGCACTGCACACTGCGTACAGGCCTGCTCCGAAACACAATTACTGAGGCTACATGCACCATTGCAGATTGGTGAGGCAATTATATCGTGTTTTTGAATGCAAATCATCAGGGCCCATGTAGTTCCAGCTTTGTCTTATCTCTGGGTGTATGTATATACATGCAAAACAAAAGTGTGAGGGTGTTTTTTCTTTCCCACATTTGAGTGCACTGGAGCAAGGTAAACACAGAAAGCCAGCACAAAGCAGATGGCTAGAAGTCCCTTCAAGCAGGTGCCAGCTCCATATTGGCTTCCGGGGAATAGATTTCAGACAATCCAGGGCCCGCAGTAATTTGTTCCAGTTTGTCAGATGCAATGGCTTCTTATCAGGACATTACAAAATGTTGTTTTTTAAGCAAATGCAAATAGGAATCGGTAAACATCCGGCTAATTTTTACTAATTAATCAGTTTCCACCTGCCCTCCCCACACACACACACACACTTAACGTTCATTTTCTGAAGTTCAAAATCTTGGATGACTATCAGAATATTTGTCTTCAAGGCACTGCACAGTTTTCCCTTGGATGAAATTTTTTTTAAATGCAGGTTCAAATAATAGACCAGCAGTTGTTTTATATGTACATCATTTAGGGATGGGGAAAGGCGGGGGGAAGGCATCAGTCAAGTCTTTGGTTTATCCACAGGTTTAAGTGCAGGCAGGCATGGGTGCTGCATCAGTTCCAGCATGCTGTACTCCTTTCTGAACTGGTGAAAGGTGAAGGAGTGACAGCACTGCAAAATGAAGCCCTCTGTTCTTGCATAGCTCAGTTAGATGCATTTGCCCTTTGTTTAATAATAATAATAATTTTATTTAGTATAGCGCCTTTCAAATCATCAAGGCGTTTCACAGATAAAAAACAAACACAATTAAACAATAAATAAGAATAAAATCATTGAAAATCAGGAAATGCTTTGTCACAGAGAAAGGTATTTGTAATCCTAGAACAAATAAATAAATAAAAAACAGAGAAAGGTCTTCAGCGCCTGCTTAAAACTCCCCACCATCCTGCACGCCCATAGCTGATGAGGTAGAGAATTTCAGAGGGATGGGGCAGCGAACATGAAAGTCCAAGCCCCAGATTACTTCAATCTAACCCTCAGAACCTCTAACAACCACTCGTCAGCCGAGCGGAATTTTCAGACAGGGGTGTAAGGGATCAGAAGTTCTCTCAGTAGTCAGGACCCAGTCTGTGTAGGACCTTGTAAGTTAACAAACCTACCTTAAAGGTGATCCGCCACTGAACTGGCAGCCAGTGCAGATCATGCAGCACTGGGGTTATATGAGATCTGCTTGATGTCCCAGTCAATAAACGTGCAGCCGCATTCTGCACTAGCTGCAGGAGGAGGATATCAACCCCAGGAAGCCCTAGGTACAGGGAGTTACAGTAGTCAAGGCGCAAGGTCACAAAGGCGTGGACCAAAATTGTCAAGTCGCTGGATGGAACAAGGTGCTTGATCCTGGCAATGTTCCTAAGATGATGAAAGGCTAATTTGACGACAGCAGACAACTGATGACGAAGGGTCAAACCATCATCAAGTATCACTCCCAGGTCACGCACCCATTCAGAGGTAGGGATCTGCTCGCCTCCCAGGAATAAACCAGAGGGCAAGTCCATCCCTAACCCCTCTATCCTGCAACCAGGGTCCACCACCAAAACCTCAGTCTTTCTCGCGTTCAACTTTAACCGAGTGTCACGGTGTGCCTTGGGGTCTTTGGGCCTTATGCTCACCCCATTCCATAAGGAAATACGGTGAGATGGGTGCAGTATAGGAGAATGGGGTGAACTTTGGGGCCGAAGAGTCCAAGGCACACCTCGATGCCCGTCACTGGTTGCAGGGTGTGGGTGAGGGTGGAATGGCATGAGCATTACAGGTGACAATCCCAAATCACACCCCTGATGCCTGTCAGTCTCTACAGGGTGTGGCATTATGGCCAGAAACCCTAATGCCCCAGGTGTTCATTGGTAGTTTCACTCCAAATTTTCAACATGGGTTTTTTGTGACCCCCACCTCGTGAAGAGTGGCAATATCAGTTTGTTAGCCGAAAGCTGATTTTGCACAGCGACTACGCCATTTGGCACCACAGGTGCGAAAACACATTTCGAACAGGATATAAAAAATTACAGCTGTACTGTTCATGGGGAGGTGTAAAAAATGACAATGTTGAAAATCTGGGGTGAAAATATAAAAAAAACCTGGTGAAGTCACGAGCATGCGTAGAAACTACGCAATGCACACCCTTAACGTAATTAGTTTGGGGATTTTTTACAGCAGATTGTCAACATAGGCATTTTGGGACCTCCGCTCATGAACAGTGTCATTGTGATTTTCTTAATCTGTCCCGAACACTAATTTAGCACAGCGACCACGCATTTCTGCACTGGAAGTGCGAAAACACATTTTGGCCAGGGTATGAAAAATGACAGCTGTACTGTTCATAAGGAGGTGTGGAAAAATGCCAGTGTAGAAAATGTGGACAGAAAATATTACAAATTTGTGAACTTACGAGGGTGCGTGGAAACTGCGCAATGCACACTCGTAACACAGTCATTTTATGGACTTCTGTCACCAAATTTTCAACATAGCCATTTTAAGACCTCTACTCATGAACAGTGTAACTATGATTTTCTTAATCTATCCCAAACATTGCTTTCGCACACCAACAGCACCATTGTGTGCTGCATGCGCAAAAACACATTTTGGGTGAGATGTGAAAAATGACAGCTGTACTGCTCATAAAGAGGTGTGGTAAAATGGCAATGTTGAAAATCTGGAGTGAAAATATTAAAAGTTCGCGGAGTTACGAGTGTGTGTAGGAACTGCACAACGCACGCTTGTAAAAGTCATTTTTGGGAATTTTTTCACCAGATTTTCAACATAGGGTTTTGGGGGCCTACCTCATGAACTGTAACACTGTTGTTTCATTACTCGGTCCCGAAAGGTGGTTCCACGCAGTGACCGCGAAATCACCTTTCGGGCCCGAATAACAAAATGACAGTGACTGAGTTCATGAGGTGGGGCCACAAGAACCCCATGTTGAAAATTTGGTGAAAAAATTCCCCAAAATGGCCGAGATATGCACCAAAGTTAAAAAAAAAAACTATTTATGCCATTATACAGCTTACCGGTATTTCTTCAGTTCGCGGTCGGCTTTGAAGAGTGCAGATGTGTTCCCGGTCCACTGAAGATCGTTGTGCTGGGCTCCGGAGGTAAGGATGGTGTGGGGGGTGAGGAAGTGGGTGCAAAGAGGGTGGCCGCGGGTTGGGGAAGGGGTGTAAGACAGTGCACGAGGGACTGGTTTTTTTTTTTTACATGTGTGTTTTTTTCTTATTCAGGAAGTCGGCGTGGGACTTTTGCCATGCTGGGGTAAGCTCCCAGCATGACAGCTGGAAGTTTATTTTTGGGGGGCAGTGGAGCCGACGGGGGATTGGGCACCCCCGTCAGCCATACTGACATTTACCACACTGGGGTGAGCTTCCAGCATGGCACCTAGAAGTCTGTTTGGGGGGGCAGTGGAGCTGACAGGGGATTGGGTACCCCCAGCCATACAGTGTGCGGGGGTGGAGGGAAGAGCATGAGCACGCTAGGGTGGGCTCCCAGTATGCTACATAGGTGTTCCTCGGTGGGGGGGGGGACGAACTGTCTATGACAGTTCAGATGCAGTGCTGACATGTAGGCAATTTGCATACTGCCATCGCCAGTATGCAAATTGCCTACACGTTACCACCGCTGATTGTGGTGGTGTTTTCCTCAGAACTTTACGCCACTGCATCAGAACGGCTGTCATAGACAGCTCGGACATTCATTGCCGTGGTGCAGCCACACCTGCAAAAGGGAGCAGGGCATTGGAAGTGGGGGAGGCACACCTACGAAAACTTGTATGGTGGCACTATGTTTCTTGCACATGCGTGCAAGCAAACATAAACAAGCATTTGTCAATGCCGAATGTTGCTTGCTTGTATGTGCTGTTTAGGTATTTGGAAGTGATAGTTCCATGCCTTCCTCCCAAGACATCCACTGTGTCTTTCCGTTCAGTATTCACAGAAGAGTAGGAGGGGCAAGGGCCACAGCAGTACAGCAGTTTCCAAGGCGGCGAAGAGGTGGACAATAGTCCATTCAAAGGCAAGAGAGTCCTGCAGGAGCTCACTAAATTGAAGGCGGACAAAGCGATGGAACCAGATGGCATACGCCCAAGGATATTAACAGAATTGCGAAGTGAGATAGCAGTACCTCTGGCAGCCATGTTCACTGAGTCATTCAACATGAGTGAACTGGAGGAGGGCACATGTGGTCCTCTACACAAGTCCGCAGCAGGGAGGAGGCAGGGAACAATAGGCCATTCAGCCTCACCTCTCAGTAGTGGGAAGATCATGGAGACATTGCTTAAAGAAAGGATAGTGGGGCAGCTAGATGCCATCAGAGCCCAGGACCATAGACAACATGGATTCACAGTGGGGACATCATGTCAGATAATCTGGTTGATTTCTTTGACTGGGTGACAAAGGAAGTGAATTAGGGTGGGGCAGTGGACAACGCTACCTTGATTTCAGCAAAGCCTTTGACACCATCCCATATAGGAGGCTGATAAACTAGCTGGGTAGGCTGGACATGGGGGAAAGGGTGGTAAACTGGGTTAGAAACTGGCTAACAGACAGGAGGCAGAGTGGTGGTAAATGGTGTGCAGTCTAGGGAGAGGGCGACCAGTGGGGTGCTGCAGGAATCGGTCCTGGGGCCAGGTCTGTTCAATGTCTTCATTAGTAATATTGCAGAACGTCTGAAGGGAATTTTTTCACCAAATTTTCAACATAGCCATTTTAAGATCTCTGCTCATGAACAGTGTCACTGTGATTTTCTTAATCTGTCCCAAACATTGATTGCACACACTGAATGCGCCATTGTGCACTACATGCACGGAAACACATTTTGGGCGACATGTGAAAAATGACAGCTGTACTGCTCATAAGGAGGTGTGGTAAAATGGCAATGTTGAAAATCTGGAGTGCAAATATTAAAAATTTGCGAACTTACGTGCATGCGTAGGAACTGCTCAACACACGCTCATAAAACAGTCATTTTTAGGAATTTTTTCACCAAATTTTTAACATAGCCATTTTAAGACCTCTGCTCATGAACAGTGTCACTGTGATTTTCTTAATCTGTCCCAAACATTGATTGCGCACACCGACTGCACCATTGTGCGCTACATGCACGGAAACATATTTTGGGCAATATGTGAAAAATGACAGCTGTACTGCTCATAAGGAGGTGTGCTAAAATGGCAATGTTGAAAATATGGAGTGCAAATATTAAAATTAGAGTGATACGGAAGACGTAGGAACTACTCAATGCACTGCAGTCAAACAGTCATTTTAGGAATTTTTTCACCAAATTTCAACATTGTCATTTTAAGACCTCTGCTCATGAACAGTGTCACTTGATTTTCTTAATGTGTCCCATACATTGATTTCACACACTGACTGCGCCATTGTGCGCTACATGGGCGGAAACACGTTTTGGATGAGATGTGAAAAATGACAGCTGTACTGCTCAAAAGGAGGTGTGGTAAAATGGTAATGTTGAAAATCTGGAGTGAAAAAATTTAAAATTTGCGAACTTACGAGCGAGCGTAGGAACTGCACAACGCACACTCGTAAAACAGTCATTTTTAGGAATTTTTTCACCAAATATTCAACATAGTCATTCTAAGACCTTTGCTCATGAACACTGTCACTGTGATTTTCTTAATTTATCCCGTACATTGATTTCGCACACCAACTGCGCTATTGTGCGCTACATGGGCGGAAACATGTTTTGGGTGAGATGTGAAAAATGACAGCTGTACTATTTATAAGAAGGTATGGCAAAATGGCAATGTTGGAAATCTGGAGTGAAAATATTGAAAATTCACAAACTTACGAGCGTGCATAGGAACTGTACAACGCACGCTCGTAAAACAGTCATTTTTTGGAATTTTTTCACCAAATTTTCAACATAGCCATTTTAACACCTAAGCTCATGAACAGTATCACTGTGATTTTCTTAATTTGTCCCGTACATTGATCTCGTACACCGACTATGCCATTGTGTGCTACATGGGCAGAAACACGTTTTGGTGAGATGTGAAAATGGCAGCGTACTACTCATAAGAAGGTGTGATAAAATGGCAGCAATGTTGGAAATCTGGAGGAAAATATTGAAAATTTCATAATCTGTAAGCTACCTTTGGCTTTGAGTTTGGTAAGAATTTTGGCACTGCTTACATGTTTATTCTTCGAATGATGTCACTGTCATGAGCCCAGTCCAAAGGGTGATTTCGCGAGTCACTGGCGTGAAATCACCCTTCGGCCCCGATAACGCCATGACAGTGACATCATTCATGAGAAGGTCCCAAAACCCCATGTTGGTGCAAAAATTCCCAAAATGCCTGAGATATGCAACAAAGTTGAAAACCCCATCTAGCCTGTCTATACAGCTTACCGGCATTTCTCAGTTCGTGGTCGGCTTTGAAGAGTGCAGACATGTTCCCGTCCACCGAAGATCGCGGCCGGAGTCCGGAGGTAAGTATGGGGTGAGGGGGTGTGGGAGGCTAAGCGCAGTGGGTGGGTGCGGGTTGGGAGGGGGTTGGGAGACGCCACACGGACCGCTTTTGTTTTACAGGTTTAAAAAAAAGACATCATGGGACGTTGCCATGCTGGGTTGGGCCCCAGCCGGGCACAAGGACGCTGGGGGGGCGCTCAGCCGGGCGGGAATTGGGCACCCCATCGGCCATGGTGATTGTTGCCATGCTGGGGTGGGCTCCCAGCATGGCACAAGGACGGGGGGGCATTCAGCCAACCGGGGATTGGGCACCCCCGTCAGCCAAAGGACTGCTTGCCACGCTGGGGTGGGCTCCCAGCATGACACCTACTACTGGGGGATGCAGCTCAGCCGACCAGGGATTGGGCACCGTCGTGACTATACAGTGCGTGTGGGGAGTGCGCCGCGCCTGCGGTACCAGGGGGGGAGCGGCTTATGTCGATATCTATTGGTGCTCATCAGCGTAGCTCCCTTTCACTGAGTACATCGCATTTTGGAGCGTGTCATAGACAGCTCCAAAATGCATTGGCTTACAGGGGCCGTGCCTGCCAGCACACTGACTGAATTGGAGGAGGAGGTGACACACCTCCGAAATCTCCGATAATGGCACTATGTTTCTTGCACATGCGTGCAAGCAACATAATGAGGACCAGTAATTAAATACAATAATACATGGGTGACTGTGTGTAAAACCAGAGTTTTACACACACCCTCAGTGTGGGATGCTTTTATGAACCTCGAGGGCGTAGCATCCCACACCTCGGGTGTCTTTAAAATTCTGATTACACACACACATTATTTTATATTTCACCCTGTATGCCTTGAATAAATCCCCTTGTAGTTGGAGTTTATGACCTCTTATTTTCTGCTGGTTTCTTCTGTAAATTCAATACTTTTATTTTACTTTACTGGCAACTGTATATGTTAAGGCTGTCGTACACTGTGCATGCAATCCTACCCCCTTAATATGTACAATTTGCTGCTAAAGTAAAATTAAAGCATGTAAGGGCTGGCACTATCCATGATTGCATTTTATGGGTACATATAGCACTGCAGTCCCTTCCACTACTTTACATTACAGAATACATTTTTAGGGGCAGGTCTGCGAAGGTACTCGGTGATCCTCAGAAGAACTTTAAAACCAAACTCCAAAAAATGCAAATTGTGGCTGACTGAGGTCCCCGGGCAGGGCGCTCCTTGTCATGTTGCTTGCCCTGAGGGCATCAGCTGCTCTTTAAAGGGGGGGTGGCGGTCACCAACAACAAATTCTCAGCTGCTCAGTGTTCCAATTTGTGACATGTCTGTGGGGCCACTGAATTTTCCCAGTGGGACACAGAGAATGAACTATGCAATCTTCCTCCAATATCAGCAGAACCATGTTCATTTCAGAGTAGGACATTGCAGGGCTTCCATCAACCACCTACTGAAGTCCCCATATGGAAGTTTGAGGATTTGAAGCACAAAAATAAAAGCACTGACTCTGTATATCGAAAGATCGGTACCTGTATCATTAACAGAAAAGTGTCAGTTAGTATAATACAAAGACACTCCAGCAAATTTCTGACTTCCAGATTATGTGGACTGAAACCCCCCCCCAAAAAAAAATACAAAAACATTTCAAGCACAGCAACAAATTTACCCTTACTTTATTTACAAGTGCTAAAGCAAGCCCTGAAGATCGTGACAAAATGTCTCAGTTTTCAATTTGGACCCACCTTCTACCCTTCTTGGTGCCAGTCTAGCTCACTGTTTAATTGTTTTGCACTGCTGCTTTGGGGCTTTGGGATCACAGCTGATCAACGTGATCAATTATCTTTTTCTGTTTAATCCCTACTTAAACTTTAGAAAAGCAAAAAGTCAACTGAGTATGGCCTTACGTGCCTAGTAACTGATTTTAAAAATATTCTGGATATTTCAGACTACTGTGTAGTCTACAGACAAAGTATGTGGCGAAAAACTGGTCAGAGTTTATGTCCCCTCCATTTTGTGATGATGGTCTTGTCTCTTTTTTGGTACACAGTAATAAAAGTATGATTATAAAATCTAGCAATGGTATCCCATGCTGTCTTTTGATGCCTTCCCGCTTTTAGTCTATAAAGTAAAGAAAAAATGTCTCCTTTTTTTTTTTACTGAACTGCTTAACCAAGTAACACCTTGTTTTCACTATGGTCCATTTTGCACCCAATTTGTGGCTGGGGGGCAGAAAAAACAGGGAAGTCATGCGACTTACTCAAAGCCACAGAGCGAGCCTTGGCTGTGATGGATTTTAATCCTGCGATAACAAATTTCACCGTTCTAAGTTTTGACAATTTAAAGCAGCAATACCAGTTAATAAAAATGTTCTTTTTACAACAGTTATGTCAAGCAAGCCCCCAACTGAGAACACTTGAAATCATTTGCTTTTCTTTTGTTTGTTTTCTTTATACTCTTTATTTTTTCTGATAATTTGGTACAGACCCTTGCCAGGAAACCATATTGGATTTTCAGGGAAATGAGATGCTACCATCCTCTCACTGGTCATTTTGTCTGATGTAACTGGAATGCACCTTGAATGCACCACCCCTTCCTTTGCCTGCTGAGTGATTACAGGACAAGCAATGTAAAGAAAGGGGGAAAAACAGGAAATGGTATCGGGGCTGCCATATTTCCTGTGAAGCCACGAAGCATTATACATATATTAAAAATCAAGAGAACCAATGATCAGAAAACAGTACACAGCAAAATTTAAATCAGAAATGTTAAACTACCAGGCAGTATGAAAATCTGGGAACTGATGAACATTTCCTGGCTAACTAGTACTGCTGCTTTAATTGTCGGTTATCAGTGCCAGGTAACATGTTAAAATCAATAATTAAGTAACTACTCAACACCCAACTTACTAATAAAGACCAAGAGCAACACGGGTTCTCAGCAAGATCTTATTCAACCAATCTTCTAGGCTTTTACAATAAAATTAGCAATAAACTTGATAAGCATATACCATGTGACATCATTTTCTTAGCTCTCAGTAAGACCTTTGATCCAGTGCCGCATTGGGTAATAGTTGGTAAACTGGAAAAGGTCACTGTAGACAAAATGCTAACAAGATGGACTGCTAACTGATTATCTGATGGAACCTTGAAAGAGTAGTCATAAACAGACACAAATCAAACTCCAGCAGAGTTACTAGTAGAGTGCTGCAGGGCTTCATTTTAGGTCCACTAATATTCCAGATCTTCACAGCAGATTTACGAAAAGGTATAATAAACTGAGCAACGCGCTACGCAGATGACTCCAAACGGTGGGGGGGGTGTGCTGTGTATTTCTGGAATGTCATAGTATCCAGTCCAACCCAGATAAAATATCAAAATGGGCAGAAAAGTGGCAAATGAGATTCAACCAGGAAAAATGTAAAGTGATGCACGTGGGAGGTCACAACCCAAAACCACTCTGATAAGTTACGCGGTGTACCCTGTCACAAAACAACTTACAAAACTCGAATCAATGTAATAATGCCACCTCGAAAGCATACAAAAATGATATGGTCCATTGAAAGAAAAATGAACTCCAGAAACAAACAGGTCATACTCCCACTCTTCTGGGCCTATGTCAGATCACACCTGGACAATGCCACCTGGTTTTGGAGTTCACACAAGAAAAAAGTTATTGGAAATATAAAGTCCAAAACAAACAAAAAAAAGATTAAATGCATCTCAGGCCTACAGAATACCCCCAAAGACAGACTATCCCAAGTAAACTTAATGCCACTTGAAATGCACCGGCTAAGGGGAGAACTTATGATGCTGTATGACATCATTAACAACCCCTGTCTATTCGCAGAACTAAACTTTGACTTTAAAGAGTCTCAAAAATTGTAAGGGGGCACCCTCTCCAAATTTCCAGTAGTTTATTCAGTACAGCTAAGAGAAAGTTTTACTTCCCTAAATGACTAATAAACCCTTGGAATTCCCTCCCACTAGAAATTTTCATCAGTAAATGCAAAAAGGAGTTTAAAAACTAATTGGACAAATACCTATTACACGGTGGTCAAATAAGATGTTACAAATAAAGGAACAACATGGGCTAACACCTATCACGCTCCATAATATGCTTAGTGTGAACCTTGGTATAATCTTGCTTGGTTAAAACAAACGCAAAAAAACAAAGATTTAAAAATCCACTTCACTAAAGCTGGTAGGTATATGCATGCAGTACCCTTCCTTACATCAGACTTCAACTTCATTGTGATGATACCGTAGAATGCCTCAGTGAAGAAAGAGGCCCAGGCATGGAAATGTTTTAAGAAGTAAGATTTGAAGAAAATCATGATAGTGGATCCCAGAAGATGGGGTTTTAAATCTCCAGTAGATATATTGTCTAGTTCCCCTTCCAAACTGAAGTTTTACAAATCTGTCAAGCAACCACTAATATTTAGAGATTTTTTCTTTTAGTCTTTGATAATTGGTAAGGCCCACTAGGCACAAGTGCCTGTTTCAGGGATGATGTGAGAGCACTGGGGGTAAGTGACTTGCTCAGTCACACAGTAAGCAAGTCGTGGGGAATCAAACCCATGTCTGCTGGATGTACCAAGCTCATCATTCTAACCTCTAGGCTATACTGCCAGCCCAAAAAGTGGCCAATGACTCTGGCAGCAGTGTGAAACCTCAGAAGATCTCCCTTCCGGCTCCCATTTTTAGCCATGGTTGCTGCACCCATGCCTAGAGAATACCATTCGGCATTGTAAACCTGGAAAACAGGCAGAACTGGGTTTCATTCCCACAAACACCACTTGCATACTGTCTGATCCTAGGCATATAACTTATCCTCCCTGTATTCCTAGACTGCACCTGGGAATAAGCTTTGGCTCAGTGCACCAACATGGCACGATAAGGATTCAGTAATGTGCCACTGGGAGTTACCAATCTACAAAGTGCTTCCCAGGACATGGAATCAAGAATGCCCCCTCCATCACTGCATCCCACAGGGAAACATACGGCCAATTCAATCATGCCCTGGAGGAAGTCTTCAAAGATGTTTCCCCTCACAAAAAGACAATGAATGTTAGGAGTTTCCTCTGTGCCCTAGCCATATTTCCGCACATGAACCGCCAGTAAAGTAACCTGGTACACTATCAATCAGTCCTCACCTAAACAACTGGAAAAGTGTTGTGTAATGTGCTGGCCCAGAATGACTGCCACAGTCCACCCCAGAGATGACTGCACTCCACTGACAGTTCAACTCCAGTTTTGTTTAGACAGTAAAGCAGTGATACTCAGTCCTTACCAGCTCAGGAGCCACGTGGGCAGTTAGAGTTGGGCAAAAGAGCCACAACATACACGTTATTCTACATTTTGGCAAATGCACCTCAAACACATTTCAAAGTAAAAGAGAGAAAGGTTGTCATTATTCAGTAAATAAATGGGATCCAACAAGAAGAATAGGCAATGAGTGCCCAAAGAACAATGCAGCTACATTAATTTCACCGACAAAAGAGACGGCAAGAACCCAATGCTTCCAATACAATATGCTCTCTAAAAACTGGTAAAAGTAAGACTGGAGCTCCTATGTAGGCTGCCTAAATGAACACACTGCTGTGGTGAGCCTGACAGGACTCACAACAAATGAACAGAAAAAGACTAACCAGACCCGAAGGAAAGCAATGCTGGACTACTTTGTTGTACACTCACAGTCAGGCAGGATCCTCCTCCAGTCCTCAAGCTGGTGGCTACTGTGGGTGGTCTGGTGGTGCAGCAGGTCTGACTTCACTGCAATATGCTGCAGCGGCTCACAGTACGGCTGCTGGAAAAAGCGTTTGTTTTCTGTAAAAGATTTAATGAATTATAGGCTCTTTTATGGAATAGGCTGCAACAGTGCAGTGGTCCTGCAATCGGTAGGTTGGCTAGGCTCTGTGGATCATGCAGCAATCAGCGGTCAGCTTGAGCAGGCGGTAACAACTCACTCCACCTGGGCTAAAAGGAGATGGCTTCTCAGGCAATTTCATCTCTGATGCTTTGGAATTCTTCTCAGCTGTCTAGTTCCAAGAGTGCCGGAGGGGCTGTTCTTTATGGAACGGGTATGGACCTGATATAACAAACTCAGTTTGTGCAGATCTGTGTGGAAACATGGGAAAACAAGGTCTGGAGATGGCATGGGACCCGCAGCTTATAGCAAAAAAACACAAAACGGGGTCAAATGGGAGTCCAGGACACAAATTTAAAAAAAATTACACGGTTTAAAGCATAATCATCACAAGTGCATCCGCTATTCAACAATGTAAACCACTCTATTTTTTCTATTTTATTTGTATGCCCGATGAGACAGATTTTTATGTTTGCTTGCACGCATGTGCAAGAAACATAGTGCCATCATCGGAGATTTCGGAGGTGTGTCACCTCCTCCTCCAATTCAGGCAGGGTACTGGCAGGCGCGGCCCCTGTAAGCCAATGCATTTTGGAGCTGTCTATGACACGCTCCAAAATGCAGTGGCATACAGTTGAAAGGGGGAGCTACGCTTGAGTGAGCAGCGATAAGAAGCTGCTCATGCGCAGCTCCCCTGCCCCCCCCAGCTGCAGGCATGCGCGCCCTCAGCACGAGCAGCCGACTGGGTGCCCAACCCGCCGGCTGAGCTGCATCATCTCCTCCCACCCCTCCCAGTAGTTGGTGCCACGCTGGGAGCCCACTAGCGTGCAGAAGTCATTTTGCCGACGGGGTGCCCAATCCCCCGTCGGCTGTATGCCTCAAAGTCCTTGTGCCACGCTGAGCCCACCCAGCGTGGCAAACGCCCCACGAGTTTTTGTTTATATTTTTGCTGCCGACGGGGTGCCCAATCCCCGTCGGGCTGAACGCCTCAAAGCCCTTGTGCCATGCTGGGAGTCCCCCCAGCGTGGCAAGCGTCCCACAAGTCTTTTTTTTTGTAACCTGTAAAACAAAACGTGTCCTGCGCGTCTCCGAACCCCCTCCCACAACCCACACCCACCCACTGCGCACCCAGCCTCCCCACACCCCCACCCTATACTTACCTCCTCGACCGGCGCGACGATCTTCGGTGGACCGGGAACACGTCTGCACTCTTCAAAGCCGACCGCGAACTGAGGAAATGCCGGTAAGCTGTATAATGGGCTAGATAGGAGGGGTTCAGCTTTATTGCATATCTCAGGCATTTTGGGAATTTTTGCACCAAATTTTCAACATGGGGTTTTTGGGACCCCTTCTCATGAATTATGTCACTGTCATGGCGTTATTCAGGCTCGAAGGGTGATTTCTGCGCAGTGACTACGCAGTGACTGTGAAATCACCCTTCAGGACTGAATAGCACCATGACAGTGACATCATTCATGAGAAGGGGGCCCAAAACCCCCATGTTGAAAATTTGGTGCCAAAATTCCCAAAAATGACTGTTTAACGAGCGTGCGTTGCGCAGTTCCTACGCAGGCTCGTAAGTTCGCCAAATTTCAATATTTTTCATCCAGACTTTCAACATTGCCATTTCACCACCCTCTTATGAGTAGTACAGCTGTCATTTTCCACCTCACCCAAAATGTGTTTCGCCTTGTGGCGCTAGAATGGCGCGAGTTGTCGGTAAATCAATGTATCGGGACAAATTAAGAAAATCACAGTGACACTGTTCATGAGCAGAGGTCTTGAAATGGCTATGTTGAAAATTTGGTGAAAAAATTCCTAAAAATGACTGTTTTACGAGCGTGCGTTGCGCAGTTCCTACGCACGCTCATAGGTTTGCGAATTTTCAATATTTCCACTCCAGATTTTCAACATTGCCATTTTTCCACACCTTCTTATGAGTAGTACAGCTGTCATTTTTCACATCTCACCCAAAACATGTTTCCGCCCATGTAGCGCACAATGGCACAGTCGTTGTGCAAACTCAGTGTATGGGACACATTAAGAAAATCACAGTGTCACTGTTCATGAGCAGAGATCTTAAAATGGCAATGTTGAAAATTTGATGACAGAATTCCTAAAAATGACTGTTTTACGAGTGTACGTTGTACAGTTCCCACGCACGCTCGTAGGTTTGCGAATTTTCAATATTTCCACTCCAGATTTCCAACATTGCCATTTTTCCACACCTCCTTATGAGCAGTACAGCTGTCATTTTTCACATCCTGCCCAAACGTGTTTCCGCCCATGTAGCGCACAATGGCGCAGTCGGTGTGCAAACTCAATGTATGGGACACATTAACAAAACCACAGTGACACTGTTCATGAGCAGAGGTCTTAAAATGGCTATGTTGAAAATTTGGTGAAAAATGCCTAGAAATGACTTTTACGAGCGTATGCTTCACAGTTCCTATGCATGCTCGTAAGTTTGCAAATTTAATATTTTCACTCCAGATTGTCAACATGTCCATTTTATTAACTTCCTTATGAACAGTACAGCTGCAATTTTCATATGTCACCCAAAATGTGTTTTCGACATGTAGCAGTACAATGGTGCTGTTGGTGTGCGAAAGCAATGTTTAGGACAGATTAAGAAAATCACAGTTACACTGTTCATGAGCAGAGGTCTTAAAATGGCTATGTTGAAAATTTGGTGACAAAAGTCCATAAAATGACTGTGTTACGAGTGAGCATTGTGCAGTTTCCACGCATCCTCGTTAGTTCATGACTTTGTAATATTTTCAGTCCAGATTTTCACTAGTGGCATTTTTCAACACTTCCTTATGAACAGTACAGCTGCCATTTTTCACAACATGGCCGAAGTGTGTTTTCACACTTCCAGTGCAGAGATGTGTGGTCGCTGTGGGAAATCATTGTTCGGCACAGATAAAGAAAATCACAGTGACACTGTTCATGATCGGAGGCACCAAAATGCCTGAGTTGACAATCTGCTATAAAATATCTCCAACCTAATTATATAACGGGTGTGTGTTGCACAGTTTCTATGTACGCTCGTGACTTCACCATTTTTTTAAATATTTTCACTACACATTTGCAACATAGCCATTTTTACACCTCCCCATGAAAGAGTACAGCTGTCATTTTTTACATCCTGTTCGGAATATTTTTGCACCTGTGGTGCTAAATCCCGTAGTCACTGTGCATAAGCAACTTTCGGCTACCAAACTGATATTCCCCCTGTTCATGAGGTGGGGTCACAAAACAAACATGTTGAAAATTTGGAGTTAAAATACCAACGAATGCCTGAGGTATTAGGCTTTTCAACTAAATCGCCCAACCCTATAGAGAATGACAGGAATCAGGGGTGTGACTTGGGATTCTTGCCTGTGATGCTCATACCATTCCACACCCTGCAGTCACTGAGTGGCATCGAGGTATGCCTTGGACTCTTCGGCCCCAAACTTCACCCCATTCTCCTATATCGCACCCATCTCACCATATTTCCTAATGAAATGGGGTGTGCATAAGGGCCAAAGACCCCAAGGAACACGTGACACTTGCCAGTCTCTGCAGAGTGGGGTGTGGTGAAATGGCATGGCTATTATGCCTGACGACCCAAACGCACACCCCACTGCCTGTCACTCTCTGCAGGGTGGTGGTGGGGTTGGCTTCAGTTCAATACTTCACTGCCATTCCTATTACGCAGCTCTGTAACTTCTACACTACCACTGCCAATGCCAGCAAGCAAACATTCGGCATTGACAAATGCTTGTTACTCTCTCAACAATGCAAGAAACATCAGAATAAAAAATCAGAATACACAGTTCAAAAGTTTGACATTCTGGGACAAAATTCTTAGTCCTGTTGAGAGATTAAAAATCTGTCACATCGGGCATACAAATAAAATAGAAAAAATAGAGTGGTTTACATTGTTGAATCGCGGGTGCACTTCTGATGATTATGCTTTAAACCACGTTACTCGCTCGCTCTCTCACTGCGAATAATATACGTTCCTCGCTTTGGCTCAGACTGAAAGAGCCGCATCGCGCTATAAATTCAGAAACACTATAGGAGCCACAAGCGACTTCCAAAAGAGCCGCATGTGGTTCGCGAGCCGCGGAGTGAGTAACGCTACAGTAAAGGATACAGATGCCATGCTTTTCTACAGTGGATTCCATGTGTGTGTAAATGTGTTCTTTTATGATGTATTTAATTTCGCTGCGGTACTATTTTGTACAAAGGATCCTCACTTAAAATGGATACCGATCATTCTCATGGGGTAATCCCACCATCCGGATGATGTAAACTGCAAATATATATATAAAATGCAAATAATACCTCGGTTCCAAATGTTTCATTAGACAAACAACTGTAGCACTTAGAAAGCAGATACCCCTTTCACGCTACAAATATATACCCCCCTCCCCATTTTAAACTTCAAACTGTTGCACCTCTTCTATCTGTCTAGCTACTTAATCTAGCCTGAATAACACTGACTGACTGGTCAGTACTGTATTTATGCAGCATTCACACGTCACAAATCGCTGAGGTAGAGCAAGGAGGGCCACGTGTAGTGCGGAATAGGCAGACAAACTATGAAGTGGCAGGTACCGACCAGCAGCCTTCGCCTCACACAAAGCACGCCGCTACTCATGTGACGGTATGACAAAATGTTATGATCTCACTGTCTTAGCCCCCATAGTCAGTTTGGTTGGAAATCGTGAAAGCCAGTCATTTAGCTTACCGTGAAAACAGGACCGCTCACCACCATCACCGCCGGGGCTGCTCTGCAGTGGGTCGGGGGCACACAGATGGTCCTTGAACCCAGCATGAGCTCCCCCTCTGTTCCCGCAGTGACAGCTGCAGCTCTCTCAAGTCCAGCAGACAGATGGAGGTACACGCTGAGGTGGTGGCTACTGCTGCTGCAAAGGGATCTCCTTCTGGTCCACTCTACTGACGTGCTCGTGCTGTAACGTAGGCTCCCGCATTAGTGATGCACTGCGGGAAACCGCTGTCACCTGCCATGCACTTGCAGCACACTACAGTAAAATAATAGCAGTGCAGAGCTAGCAGGTGAGATGGACAGGCAGGCGTAGCGTGCATGTACCCCGAAGACATGTTTCACGCAGTGATTGAAGCGGACCTTTTCTTTGAAGCCAAGGCCACTGCTGTCAATCTGCTGCCATACACATCTCACTGCTCCGTTGGTGCATATGGGACACACCCCTCAGATTGAGCACTTCACTGGCAGGGACAGGCACACACCTCCAGCAAGTCGTATTCTCCCAAGATGTTTCTTGTGCATGCGTGCAAGCAAACATAAAAAGAGAACAAAAGAAGTGGGCAGGGACAGAGAGCACAGCAGACTGTTTGGGGGTTGGGGTAGAGACAGAGTGCAGGCCAGAGAGCAGGAGAAGGATTTACGCAGTCAAGGCTCAAAATTCACTTCTAATATCAACTCAGAACTTAAAATGACTGTAAGGATTAAACAATTATTAAACCTTGGAATATAAATTCAACTAGAGAGACAGAGGTAGATACAGTAGTTAGAGATGTGTTCAGCAGGAAATAGTGTGGGCCACTTGGAAATCAGCTTCCACTGGTACCAATTCCAAAAGTCAGGGCTTTATGCCCTGGTATCTATGGTATACCCTGTTGTCAGGCCATACCTTGTTATCAGAGATATGCCCTGTTATCAGGGATAAACCTGGTTCAGATTCTGTGACCCATCATGTTGATAGCAGGGAGTTTTCTCTTCCCTTACATCCACCCGCTATGAGTAATGCCATAATGGCCTTGTATGCTCTGCGATCCCCTGCCGCCTGCAGGTCAGCCCTCCCCAGTCAAGACACTCTGCCTTTTGGCAGCTGCTAGTAGTCTGGCCTGCCCCCAGTGGTGAGCGACATCTATTCCCACACAGTGGTCACCTACACACCAGTGCGATGCACCGGCACAGGCCAATCAGGACGGCCATACTGTTACCATTCTTCTGCACCATTGGACTTTGTTATTTCAGCAATAATGTCCAGATTACATTTCAGATAGTGGTGGATCTAACCATCCTGCAGGTCCTGCGGGAAAAGAACCCTTCTTGGCTGGACACAGAAAATATTTTAGTGTGCACCGCTGCAGTAATTTAACCCTTCACACGTAAGAAAGAGGCACTTTCTGTAGTGCTCCATATTGTCAATGGGTAATCAGATCAACTGTGTATAATGCACCCCTACCAGGGGAATGGCACGGCCCAAACTTTAGAATGTTGTACATATGAGGATTCCATGCAGCAGCAACTCCCCAGTTTAGAAGGGGACAGAGCTACTATTATCTTCTCTCTAGAATTTTAAGTTTTCAAGATTTCAAGACTTCTATTGGGACTGCAGTTCTGCACAACAGGCTGTGCTGCCTGTTTCAGGAAGCACCCCTAAATTAAAATCGCGTTTGTTAAGCTGCTGCGTTCAAATTGAATAACCTGCCTTTTTTCCCATTCATTGTGGGTATTGAAGCCACTTCTGCCTTGCTAGAGTGTTTTAATGGTCTCCTTTAAAAAAAAAGAGAAAAAAAGGTGCCACAGGTAGGTACAACTTTATTTGTTGGGAGTGAAGGGTCTCTGGGGGGGGTCCCTCGGTTCTGGCGTTGGTTCCTTTTTCCCACCCCTTCCCCAAGCCTCAGGTTTTGTGCTTATCGCTGTTTTACAGCTAATGTGGGATTTGGGTACTGTTTAGTGCTGTTTTGGTGATATTCCACCACAGACTTCCATTTTTCCATTTGCGCTGCCGCCATTAGGGCTGGGTGCATGCTCCTTCATCAGGTAGGCTTCCCACCATTGTCTAAAGCATGCGTCTGTGGTGCACGTGCTTGCATAGCACTAAAACCATTTGTGCAGAGCAATCTCTATTAAATACATTGCACTATTATGTTAGCACGCTCACAAATGCGTCACATCTGCACTAGTGCTCTAATGTCTTGCACACACACTCTAGGGAGCATGCACTCCCATTCTAGTGTTTTTAGGTGCACTAATACAGTTTTAGCTCCTTTGGTGAAATTTTTAGCCCAGCAAGCTATAGGGCTAATAATTATTATTTTCATATAGTTTAACCTGGGGTTTCTCTGTGGTAACTTCAGTTATTGGCACCATAGCTTATTGGAGACCGTTAATCATGAAACAATGTAAGACCTGCAAAAGGGTGATGAGGACCTCCCTCATAGGTTCCTATTACCCTCATTGTGTTGCTCAACATAATATTTCTCTCACTGTTCCCCCAGCCAATCCTCCAAGCTGGAGAAGGGGCACCTGGTCTGTCTATTGGCAGTGGCAAAGCAGAATTGTGAAAATCTTTTTTATTGCTCCTTAGTGAGCTTTTGAGCCCCGAGGTTCTGCAGGACGTCCCAGCAGATACACCCAACACCAAACTAGGACCCTCAGGTCAGGTGGGCCCATTTAGGCATGTCCAGGTGTGTCACAGCAAGAGAAGGCTGCAGAATCAGATGTGCAGGCATACCCCAACCCTGACTTTTCAGAAGGCCAGGATGAGGATTTGGGGGATCATGTGGAAGCTCCTGACCTAAAGAAATTGCTCTCTGTTGTGGAGAATATCTCCTCTGAGGAGGAAGAAGGGGAGTGGATGGAACCCAGGTCAAGGATTCCATCCCCACCCCACCCCCGTTTGACAGTAAGTCCTTGTCTTTTTTGATAGCTTAGGCTTGTGAATCCTTACAGCGAAGGGAGTAGCAGTCCACGGAGATGGTGGATGTCAGTTCAATTCTGTCTGCATCCTCCTGTGCTCTGAAATGTTTCCCAGGTGTTATTCATTGTGACCAAATTATTGAGCAAGAATGGACAGGTGTGAATCAGAGAAAAAAATCTTCCCAACCAAAACCGAGGAGTTTTTCTTTTATAGGGGAAGGGTCTCACAGGTGGGAAGCTCATCCTCTGGTGGACGATGCAGTTTATAATTCAATGAAACACACCACCATTCCTACTGAAGGTGCTCTGACCCTAGTGGATTCTCATGACAAGCGGGTGGATATCACGTGCAGGAGGGCTTTTGCCTCTAATGCCATGAAACTTCATACATTTTATGCCTCCTTTATTGTCACCAGAGCCTTAAATATCTGGGTCATTACTCTGGCTGGCTTCATTCTACCTGATTCAGAAGGTGCAAGCAATTTGCAGTTGGTGGCCATGGCCTCCACCTTTCTTGGTGACTCTACAGAGGAGAACTTATGCATGTCAGCCTGTTTGACCTTCCACATTGCATTGGCCAAGAGGGGCATGTGGCTCTGACACTGGTTCACTGATCAGGCTTCAAAAGCAAAACTGTTTAAGCTTCTTTTTGAGGGAGGTTTATTGTTTGGTTCCAGCCTGGATTCTATCTTAAAGGATATTCAGGACAAGAAGGGCCACCTTCCAGTGCCTAAACAACAGCATAAGACCACAGCTCCCCAAAGGGGTCAAGGCGATGGCCGGTGCAGGCAGTCCCAAGGGTGGTTTTGTCCGTTTTGGAACTTTGGTAACTAGAGAACTAGAGGTTCCTACTCAGGCAACAAGGGTTACGGTAATACAGGAGTCTTTGCCAGGCACCGAGGAGGAAGAGGACCAGCACAAAAGCCTGGTACCTCACAATGAAGGTACGCGGGCCCATCACTGCCCCCTTTCCTTGGTGGAATACTTCAGAAGTTTGTCTCAAGATGGGCCCAGTTAACATGGGTCCATCTTGGACTGGCAGTATAGCCTAGAGGTTAGAGGAACTAGGTGTGAATGAGCTTGGCATATCCAGCAGACTAGACCTGAGTTTGATTCTCACAACCTCCACTTGCATACTGTGTGACTCTGAGCAAGTCTTTTAACTGCCCAGTGCTCCAAGGTCACCCCTGAAAACAGGCACCTGGTTACCAAAGACTAAAATTAAAAAAAAGTCAGACAGCTGAGTTCTGGAAATCCTTCACCTGGGCTATGCTATAGAATTCTTAATGGTTCCTTCAAGGAGACGCTTTCTGCTGTCCCTGGTTTCAAAGCAAGTGGCAAAACACTGGGCAGTGTCAGACACTCTGACCCACCTCATCCAAATTGGGGCCATTGTACTGATCCCCCCAAATGAGCAAGGTCAGGGGTTCTGTTTGATCTATTTCATAGTTCCCAAGACGTCCAGGAGTTTCAGACCCATTCTGGATCTGAAGCATCTGAACACGTTCATCCACCACAAAAAGTTCAAGATGGAGTCCCTGAGGTCTATGACCTGGGTTGTCCAGCCGGGGGACTTCTTAGCCTCAATAGATCTGACAGATGCTTACCTTCACATCCCCACCTGTCAGTCCCACCAGAAGTACCTCAGGTTCTCAATACTTGGCCAATATTTTCAGTACAAGGTGCTTCCATTTGGGCTTGCAACAGCCCCTTGAGTTTTCTGGAAGATGTTGATAGTCCTGGTGGCTCAGCTGTGACACGAAGGGCATCATGAATACTCTTATCTGGACAACCTGCTGATATGGGCACCAACGTTGCCTCTAGCAAGGAGGTTGGTACTCAGGACTCTGGAGATTCTGGAATTACATGTTTGGATAGGGATTGTAAACAGGGAGAAGAGCTCTCTTGATCTAACTCAGACCTTGTAACATCTGGGGGCAGTCTTTGACATGAAACTAGGGAGGGTTTTTCTGTCACCCTCCCAGAAAGAGACCTTATTGTTGGAGATCTGGTGGCACGGGAATCAGTCATTGGCCTCTGCCCACAATCTGCTGCGAATTCTTGGCCTCATGGTGGCAGCGATAGACTTAGCCCCATGGTCTTGCTTCCATATGCAGCCCCTTCAGAAGGGGTTGCTGATGGCCTGGGACCTGTCATCAGAGAAATATCAGGTCCCGATTCCCCTTACCCCTCAGCTCCATCCCTTCCTGAGTTGGTGGGTGGATGTGCAGAATCTCAGCAAGGGGGTTCCACTGGAACTTGCTCCAGAGATAATTCTCACAACAGATGCCAGTCTGCATAGGTGGGGGGTAGTTCTGGACCAACTCCCCACAAAGGGGACTTGGTCAGTAGAGGAGCAGCATCTCCACATAAATGCTCTGGAGATACAGGGGGTTCACTTAGCTTTACTTCAGTTTCAATCCGTACTGAAAAACAATGTAGTAAAGGTGCAGTCAGACAACTTTGTCACAGTGGTGTACATAAACAACCAAGGAAGCACAAAAAGCAGAGAGATGCTTCAGGAGACCTCCAAACTCATGAGCTCGGCTGAGAAGAATCTTCTCTCTCAGTCGGCAGTACATCTGGCAGGGGAGTTGAACATTCAAGCGGACTAAATCTAAATCAGGCTAAATCATGAAAATGTTCACCCCAGAGAGTGGCAGTTGAACCCAGAAGTGTTCGAACTCCTGAGCAATTGGTTCAGTCAACCACAGATAGATCTGTTCACATCCAGCGACAGTGCTCAGATCCACAGGTTCTTTGGTCATTTTTGGAGTCCACAGGCAGAGGCAGTGGATGCTCTGACTCAAGTGTGGTCCTTCCACAGAGCATATGCTTTTCCTCCACTGCCTCTTCTTCAGAAGATCTTACAAAAAATAAGACACTCAGAAAGAAACTTTCTTCTAATAGCCCCGGAGCGGCCAAGAAGATTGTGGTTCTCTGATCTAGTGAACCTAGCTCAACAAGTACCTTTCTGCCTTCCGCTATGAAGAGACCTTCTGTTGCAAGGTCCCATTCTCCACCCAAAACCAGGTGCAATGCAGCTCGCAGCCTGGTTCCTAAAGTTAGGTTTCTCCTCGAAAGTAGTTGAAACCTTGATGACTGCCAGGAAAACCTCTACATCTGCAGTTAACACTCGAGTCTGGACCATATTTTCATTTGGGGCCAGAGGGAAGAGGTTTAAGCCTTCCAAAGCCTCAATTCCACAGATTTTGGACTTCATTCAGGAAGGCATGGAAAAGGGGCTGGCATTAAGCATGCTGACAGGCCAGGTTTCCACTCTCAGAGCTTTCTTGGGGTTCTCTCTAGGAACAAATAGAGAGGTTATTAATTTCTTGTATGCGGTTGGCAGGAGCCAAGTGGTGTGTTGATACCCGATGCCTCCATGGGATCTTAATTTGGTTTTAGTGCTCTCTGTTAAGAGCCTTTTGAGACACTATCATTGGTTTTGCTAGATGTGTTATCCTACAAGATTTGCTTCTTAGTGGCCACGTGGTCAGCCAGGAGAGTGGGTGGACTCCAGGCCTTGTCTCACAAGGAACCATATCTTATTATGCATAAAAACAAAGTGGTACTCAGAATGGTACCATCTTTCATACCCAAAGTGCCCACAGCCTTCCATGTGATCCAAGAAATATGCCTTCCATCCTTTTGTCCACAACCTTATCACCCCAAGGAGAAGGAATTGCACAAGTTGGATTTGCGGCAGGCAGTTAGGATCTACCTTAAATAAACAGCTGAGTTTCAAAAGTCAGATGATCTATTTGTTCTTTTTGGCACAGCCAAGCAGGGTCAAAAAGCCTGTAAGACCACCCTAGATAGGTGGGTGTCGGCTTGTGTTGCTAAGGCCTATATTGTAAGAAAGAAGAGGCCTCCGACTCTCATCAAAGCTCACTCCACCAGGGCAATGGCCACTTCCTGGGCTGAGATACGTGAAGCTTCAGTTTTAGAGCTATGCAAGGCAGCTACGTGGTCTTCAGTCCACACTTCCACAAAACATTACAGATTGGATGTTCAGAGTTCTGCTGATGCAGCTTTTGGTCACAGAGTGTTGTAGGCAGCAGTTTGCAAGTAATTTCTGATGCTTCTGGCGTATGGGATAATATTCTCCCCCCTCCCACTTTTCTCAGGGCATGGCTTCTTAGAACCCAGTAGTTTTGATTATGCATTGACAATGTGGAGCACTACAGAAAGAATTTAACATCATATTTTCATACTTACCGTAATTTCCTTTTCTGTTAGCTCCAACATTTTCAATGGGGCCCACCCAGAAGCCTGGCTCCTGCAGGAGAATGCTATCTGGTATGCCAGGAAAGAGGTCCGGTTTAGTAACAAAATCCCTTACTTTTGGATCTCTCTCTCTGTTCTGCTACACTGTACTCTGATATATATTTAAAAGTCTAAGATTTGTCAATTAGTCTGTGACCGCAGGTTAACAGGTTTCGTTATTCTTTCTTAATATGTTTTCTTGTTGCAATTAGTTTTCACTGCGTTCAGTGTTTAAAAAAAAGAAGATTGTGTGTTAGCTTCAGTTTCACAGATCTGTGATTGGTACAAAGCCTGTTTGCTGCTTGACTGTCTTCCCTGCAAGAAGGAGCGAATAATCCAAACCTTGCATCCATGGAGAGCAATTCCTTCCTCGAATGTCTGCTAGGAAGGTAAGACAGCATTTATTTACAAGGTTAAGGAATGTGTATGCAGGTAATTAATTATGATATATGCAAATGTGTAGCTATTATGGCACTGTGAGGTCAGTATTGACTGGGGAGTTGTTGCTGCATGGAATTCTCATATGCCCAACATTCTAAAGCTTCCGTCATGGCATTCCACTGGTAGGGGTGCACTATACCCAGTTGTTTTGATTACCCATTTACAACATTGGAGCTAACAGAAAAGGAAATTATGGTAAGTATGAAGTTCATTTCTTCTTTTGAAACTCACTTTGCATTAATTTTATTTAATTCAGGTGTGAAGGGGTTAAACTAGCCAAAAAAAGCACAGCCTGCTTGCACAATTAATCAGCAAGGAGTCTGTTCTCTGACAGCAGTGGGGGCTGATTTCCACCTAGATTTACAGCCAACCTTGACATGAGTGTGTAGCTGCTTAAAATAGCCTGCAGTTCCTTTGAAGAGCACCTTTCCTGCCCTTTATTATGTTGCCCCCAGGAAGTATGCAGAACCCTTACCTGTTTCTTAGTCATCTTGTGTCAGTAGCTGCATTTTTATGTTCCCCTATTTCTGAAGGGTAGGGATAGTATTTCAGCTCTGTGGAACAGAGCCACCAATCCCTTCCACTTCCCCATAGTGCAATCTGACCACTTTTGTGATGTAATTATATGGAGAACGCAGTGGCGCACTCATATACATGAATGGGGCTGTTTTATAAAAGTTGTTTTTCATATTGTAACCACCCAGTCCCCTGGAGTTACTAGAATCCCATCAGGTTAGACTAGGAAGGTAGTGGGCAGCTGGTAGAGGGTTTATTAGAAGCTCTCTACAGACCCCTCATTGTTTACCTTGCTAGCCTGAATGAGAAATGAGTGAGGTCATTTAGAGCTCTTGCAGCAGCCTGAGCCACAGTGGAATCAGCTGCAGGGGAACAGTTTAGAATCTTGGGTTCAGTTGTGTGCAGTCTGTGAGTTGGAGCAGTAGAGTGCAATACTGTTCAGACGGAGAGGTGCCTGCCAGCCTGTCCTGGGCTGGGTGAAGGACCTCTGGTCATTTTTCTCACCCCAGTGTGTGAGACAGCAGCTTTGCCACAGGAAATGGTGGAGACCTGCAGTTCTGGGACCCCAGTTGGTCACTTCAGTGAGAATTGAATGGGACTGTGAAATTCAGTGGATCCAAAAGGCAATCCCCGGAGGGGCCAGAAGATTGTCCAGCTGCCCAAAGTGTTCAAAGCTATGGATCTGAAGGGAAGAAAAGGTTTCTTTAATGGTCTAATGTCTGTATCAAAGGACAAACAAACCGTGAGTACAGAAACATGGGCAGGTTTTAAGGGAATTGGCTGGTGGTGTATGCGCCCAGAGGTAAGGCTAGATTACACCACTCAGGACCCCAGTCTCACCACAAATATGTGCTGAATGTAAAATGTAAATGTGTGGATGCCTTTAGCAATCTGTAGAGATTGAATGATCCATTTTGTGTAACCCAGAAGGAATGGCAGAGGCTGGCTGGGGCCAGGGTGGGCAGAACCTCACCTAAAACTCCAGTCAGGGCTAACTGGAAACTGGAAGGGCACATGGTTACCCTGCAGATGTTAACTAAGCCCATTATGTCAGGAGGAATGTTTTTTAAGTGCATGGCAAGCCCCACGTAATAGACACTTGTGGAAAAGTTAATAACCATTAGATCCCTAGAAAAGAGGGATGGACTGTTCATAGTTCTGCAGAAGAGAAAATGTGAGAATGCCTAAACTGTTTATTTTAGAGAAGGAAAAGTTCTTGTGCCATGTGTGTCCTGTAAAGTACAGTATGAACTGGGGGGGGACCACCCCTTTCTGCTTTCCATCTGTGTCAGAATAAAGCCATACTATACAGTCCCATTTCTAGTAGTGGACATTCCATCTGTGCTTCCACAGTGTTAAATTGTTTATGAGCCCTCTCAGATAGGAGACACAGCATAGTCCTAGCACCTCTCTCCCAGAACTCAGTGTAAATATAAATATTATTTTGTGCTCTAACCCCCCGGTCTCTTAGACACCGAGCCAGGTATTCACCCCAAAGCCAGGGGTGGTACCTTTGTTTATGCCAACTTGTGGTTTGCTGCTTTGTCTGCGCACAAGTTAGGGGGATCCTGATTGCAAGTGGCTGCTCTTGACTGGGGTAAGGGTTGCAAAATTGGGGGCTCATCCGGGATCTTGGGGAGAGGAAAAAGTTGCCATGCCAGTGCAAATGCTGAGGGTATGTTTATGGTCTTTTCTGTCTGCTGGTGGTGCACCATAACAGGAATAGTTGTGAGGAAAGTTGAAACTGTGCCAAGGAAAATGCCATCCAAAGATTTACCAAGGACTGCTGTGCTGAGCAATGTGTGCCCTATCAAACAAAGTGCTTAAAAACTGTTAAAAGTAAAGATTTCAAATTTTTGAGTAATTGTGGATAAAGAGAACATGTGTGTCCAAGTTTACAGAAAGTTTCAAGTGTTTGTGAGTTAAATTAGTGAAGTTGCTAGAGGAATAGTACAAAAAACTGTGCCAAATTCCCTAAAGAGCACTTCAGCTGGCAAAATTCCAAGCCGTGGAAAAAAAGTTATTTTTGCTGTTTAAATCTGCCTGCTCAATGATCATCGTGAAGGAGAGCGAGCAGGAGAAAGAACAAGCAGTTCATTTGCATGGCATCATGTGATTGGTCCGCACAACCAAGTCCCGCCCCTTGCCTGGAGCACCTGCCTGGAGGAGTGTTCGAGGAGGAGAGAGCGTGGAGCATGCGAGGTGTAGAGACTACAGCCAGAGCAGTAGTGAGCCGTCACATTGTTGGACTTTGTTGTTTTGTTGGGAAAACTTTCAAAAAACACTAAATCGGGCTTCTCTAATCTGGCAACTGCTAGAGAGAGAGTGATCACGAGCATGTGTGGTGCCAAACATGGTGCTGGACAGCCCAATCAACCCCAAGTGTTGTTGAATTGGCAGGAAAGGCCGCAACATCCCTCAGAGGGAACCAGCTACTTTCTGCAAGTACAAAGTATGGCAGCACAGCGAAAAGACTATGAGCATAATGTGTTTACAGATCTAGTGCTAAAGTCAGCAAAAGTTGGAGCAAAGCAAGTAAAATGAGGGCAAAGGACTGAGCTGAAGTTGCTGTAGCTAGTAGCAAGCAAACAAGCTGTGTTTTATCTGGGCAGTACTAAGCAAAGTCACTGAGAAAATGTGTAAAGATTAAAAAGGCTGCTGATTTTCCTGAGTCAAGTTGCAAGGTTATGCAAAGCAAAAGTAAATCGCTATGGCAGAGAATCGCATGCAGCCAGATCAGTGTGTGTATGATGTAGAAAAGTTTCAGTAGCCATGTTGGGGCGTAGTCCAAAGAAATGTAAACAAACCACAAGGCGCCATGTTGGGGCAGGGTTCTAATGACACAAATAGACAGAAACTGTACGAAAAAGTTTGAGATAAAGTGCAGTTCAGGCAGCAGTTTCAGCAGAGGCAGAAATAAAATGAGACATTTGCAGTTTCAACAGTCAGAATCAGTGTGCTAAGTGCAAAGAGCAGATCAGTAACTTGGACTTGTGTATTGTTGTTTTTGCAGAGCAAAAATGGCTAGCAAAAAGTCAGGGTATCCCCTTCACACCAGGATTTGGATTGCCCAGCAAGAAAGAGAACTAGAGCAATATGAAAGATTGTACAGATGTGAAGGAGCACCAGCCAATATTGCACTTCTTAACTTTCCAGTAAATATATGTGTGATCTGCATGGGAACTGGGAGAGATATTTTAATGATTCCACACTGCGAAGACTGTAGGCAGCAGTATGGTATGTGTGTAGACAGTAGCACTGTGCTAGCCAAGACCAAAACAATGTCTGGCTCTGTCGTGGGCTCTGTGTGAGTGCCCAACTTATGCATTACAGAAGGCCACTGCATGCAGGCAGGAAGATCCAGCGGAGTTTGTAAGATAATTTTTTTGAGGGTGTGACCCAGTGCGACTTGCAGTGGCAGGCAGAAATGGACTTTTTGACCCTAGAAAAGTTTGAAAGGGACCAGCCAGAGACTGAGTCTGTAGATCCGTGGGCAGCAGGCCCAAGTCCAAGTTTAATCGGAAAGGTTGAAATAGAAGATTCCTTACACTGGGAGGCAACTGCCTCAGAATGTAGTGAGGCACGGACTGTATCAGGGGCTGAAACAGCTATCAGCTCCTGGGCACAGCATGTAGAACAAGCAGAAAAGCAACAAGTTAGTAAGGCAACTGGTAGTGAGAATGGGCTACCGGTGGCTCTAACTGCAAGTGAGCCACCAGAGACTGTACAGGGCTCAAGAGAATTGGTTGCAAGTACAGGGGTGGACTGCTTTTTCCCTGTTTGGAACATCCAAAACTGGCTTGACCAGGTCTGGCTGCCCCGAGCTAGGCTGTTGGGTTGAGTCTGCCCAAAAGTAGCAAAGAGAAATGCCTGATCAAACGCAAGGCTGAGACAGAGTATGGACTAAAATATCCATTTTTACCAAGATGGATGTAGGAAGTCATTAAGGACCATAGAGAGGAATAGTTGTAGGAAGAAGCTAGAGGTACCATTAAACCCAAATTATGTAAGTTTGTGGGAAGGGAATCAAACTCTGTTATGACAGGTTAAAGTTTTGAAGACTAGGTCGCACCCTCCATCTAGATTCAGTCCGAATAACTGACGGAGCTGGTCATGAAACAGTCCACACCAAAAGACTTGCTTGTCCAGGTAAGACAATAGTTTATGGTCCTCATCCTGAGTGGTACTACCCCTGAGTGCCAGTATCAGCATTTTGCAGGCTTGAAAGATGGCCACACCAGAAGAGGTGCAACATGATGGGTCTGCCACCCAACTCTTCAGGCAATCAGCTGAAGAAAGAGATCTGAAGGCCAATGTCAGCATCCCGCCACAGGGAGCTACCTGTGAGCATCCCACCACAGGGAGCAACATGTCAGTGTCCCCTCATGAGAGCAACTAAAGATATCGTGTGTCACAGCATGTGGAAATAAACATCAGACGAGGCAAATTTACAGGTTTAAAACACACCATGGTGTGATCTTTATTTTTCAAAAGTTCAAAAACTGATAAATGAAAACATAAAAATTGCAAAGAAAATCACTACTTAACAGCAGTAGTTTCTCACATAATACAGTCCTGGATCTTAGCATGCCGAAAACCCTTCTCATCTGCATTTAGCAGCTTATCTGTGCAAACAGTAAAACCTCTCTCCTCCTCTCTCAGGGCTAAGCCCCACTGGACTGATTGAACTGCTCTCAGTGAAGAGGTTTTGTATCTTTTGGTGGGGTCACCTGACTGACCCCTTTCAATTTACATGTCTGGACATGCTGTTTGAGGTCTGAGCATCTTGTTTCAAAACCAAGGGTTTTTTCTTTCAGGGGACTTCCTGGTTCAGTTAAAGGTACAGTGTATACCTCCACAGATACTGACTCTCTATATCTCTGATCCACAGTGACTAAGCACTTTTATAAAGCATAGCACATTCTTTTGCTCAGCCTCATGCATAGAACCTTATACAGTAACAGGTTTACAGTGTGAATTTATGAAAATACCTTAAAGATTTCTTATAACTGTACTAATCATAACATTATTATTGTTTTATATGGCTTCTGAATCCTTTTTATTTAAAAAGGCTTTATTAACTGTATTTATCCCTATTTAAATTAGCCTTCATGCTTTTTGAACACAAAATGCACTTTATATAACACCTCTCCGGGTGTTTGACATCATTCCAGGGACTGGATGGATGGAAATGGAAAAAGAATGAAAAGAGAGAGCTAGTAGGAAGTTTAGTAGAGATAGTAAAGTGCTACGCTAGGCGGACAACCTAGGGTAAGGGGGGAAAAGCAGAAAAGCAAAGAGAAAAGCATTAACTGTTGTGCAACAGAAGTTTTGGTAGCTAGGAAATAAGGAAATAGAAAAGTGGTCAACCAGTCACAGCCAATGGTGTAGCCCAACTCCGCCACACTGTGCTTGCAGCTTTCTTCCTTGATCAGAAACAACCAGGTCCAGCAGTGGTGTGGAAGAGCATGTTCTGAAGGTTTGTCTTCAGCCAAGTTAGCGTAGAGATCCAGACCAGATCCGGAGAGGTAATGCAGCTAGTCAACCTGAACGTCTAACATTGTAGGCTTAAAACTCCTCTTACCTTTATGTTATGACTGTGCACAGTTAAGAAGATTTGTCCCTTAAATTGTTTGGTCCAAAAGACTCTAGATCTGTGCTACAGTTTTCAGCAGACCCCGAGCCTGTTGTAAGAACAATTTTCAGAAGATTTTGGCCTCTAAAAGACTACTCTTGAATGTGAGTGCCATGTGCACTCAGGACATATTCTCTTAGAGCTTTGCCTTTGTAGGGACCTCCCCCCAAATGTTTTTATGTGTTATTTTGCTACTTTTATACTGCCTTTTGTAGAAAACCCTTTAAAAATAATTTTGGGATTGTGCAGTATCTTGCTGGTGGGAGGGTTGGTCATTGTTTTTCTTGCTGGTTGTTTCTTGTTTTCAGGTTGTTTTCTTTTACAGGTGCACCTGAGATAAGAAAAGAAGACAAGAAGAGGATGTTTAGGGCTCAACGGAGTCCTCCTTTTAAAATGTTTTGGGTTTTAAAATGTGTCACTAGGAAATGTTAAAAATGTTTTTCTTTTCATGATTAGAGTGTGTAATACTGGGATTTGGGAAATGCATAGCAGTACCTTATGTATGTTTCTAAAGCAGTATACAGTCTAGAATTGTGAAATGTGTTTGGGTATAGGTACCCCATAGGTAGTGTAGGTTAGATAGCTTTTGCCAAGTGGGCTAGGGAGATAGACAGGTTGGTGGTCCTCATCCGGATAGGGATCAACAGTGCTGTCTGTTAGGGCATGCTTCAGGCAGTCTCTTGGAGCTACTACAAACATATGAACATATGAAATTGCCAGCAGAAACAGGCCTCTCGGTCTATCGAGTCTGCTCGAGTATTCAGCTAGCACCTCATCTCACAGCTGCCCCTCCTGCCCCCCTCTTCCCAGTATCCCTTACCCTTACCCTGTCCCAACCCCTCTTGAAACTGCCCACCGTCTTACAGGACAATATGTCGTCTGGTAAGGTGTTCCATTTGTCCACCACTCTTTCAGTGAAAAAAATGTTTCCTCATCTCAAGGTTATCCTCATAATAGGGGATTCAATTACAAGAGGCATAGATACAATAGTATGTAAAGGCAGAAAAATAAACACCACAGTGAACACACTACCGGGAATCATGCTGGCCGATATTGGCAATATATTGGAGGGGCTCATGGAGAACATAAAAAATCCCCTAGTTATATTTCACATAGGAATTAATGATATAGGAAGAAGAAATTATGTGGATATACAGAAAAATATAGAAAATTGGTTAGTAGACTAGAAGAAAAAAATGGGAAAATGATCATGTCATGTATTCTGCCAGTGTATGGACGACATGAATATAAGAATAGGGAGATAAGAAAAATAAATCACTGGACATGCTCCTTTTGTGTATCACACAACATAGGCTTCATGGACAATGATAACATTTCAAAACAAAGCTCTGTTTAAACATGATGGTCTTTATCCAAACAGGGCAGGTGTGAGAATACTGGGGGGAAAAAAAATGAGGTGGGTAAGTTCCATTTAAACTGGAAAAGGGGGGGGGATTTAGGAAAAAATAACATAACCAAACAACTAACAAATCTACAGTATAATCAAGGTTTAAAGAGCAACTTTCCTGATAGTCCAAAAATTTCAACTTGTGGTCCGATAGTCCAAAAATTTCAACTTGTGGTCATTATATGTAGTACTAGACTTGAGAGAGTGTGTGCATTTGTTATTTTTGACCAAGATTTACTCTGGCTTTTATTATATGGATTTGTTTTGGAGCCCTGCAGCACTTGCCTTTGCTGTTCAGCTGCTAGGCTGCTATCTACTAATGACATCACTATAGGGCAGAGGAGTGACTCACACTGTGCAGTACCATGCAGTTGCAACAGTGTTGCAAGGGAAAACTACCAGTACTCATTACATATATTGTGTTCCTCCTTACCCAAGCAATGCATTATGCCAAAATCTAAATGCCTTGTTAGTTTGTTTCTTTTTTGTTAAATTGACTCTGCCCTATAGTGATGTCAGCAGTACAGCCCTGAATCCAGAGCAACACCAGGCTTGCTATAGAAGTTCTGGTGCACCCTGCAGTTTTTAGCACCTCAGAATGCAAAAACTAACTGCAGCGGACAGTAATGAAATACAATTCCAGAATCAATATAAGAATGGGTAATTTATGCATGAAAGTCAAAAGGACCATGAATGTTGCTCTTCAAAAGGGGTCCTTATAAATCCAAGGAGTCTAGATAATACATTTTGTGAATTTAAACATCTCCTGGAAACACAAAACATTCATGTGGCATTAACAACAGAAACTTGGTGGGAAAGGGAAGATGTGTGGGACAAAAATATATTGGGCTATAACCTCTTTTCCAAATCCAGAGTAGACAGGAGAGGAGGGGGGATTGCTATATATGTTATAGAATCACTTAAATGTGAGGAAATACTGGTGGAACAGACTAATTTAGAGGTAATATGGTTGAAGTTATTACCTCAAACTTTAACTAAAATTAACCTAGGATTAGTATACAGGCCTCCCACAATATCACCTGAAAATAATGCCATATTGATAAATCATATAGCCAGCATGGACCCAGTCGAGAAAATAATATTAATGGGTGATTTTAATATGCCAGGAATAAACTGGCAGGAACTGAAAGGAAGCACAAAAAATAAGAGAATACCCGGAGGTGTTTGACCAAATAGGATTGGAGCAAGAAGTATAAAAATATACTAGAGGGAAAAATACATTGGACATTATTCTGACAAATATGGGGGAGGCGACTGGAGGTATAGTGGTAGATGCCCCTCTGGGAAATGGAGATCATACTACAGTGTATTTCAAAATTCAGGAGCTGCATCAATGAAGCAAATATAAGCAATACAGACAAACTGGACATGCAGATTTTAAGTCCATAATGCTGGATATGCAGAAATGGAATTGGGAAGTAGAGTTCCAAAATAAAAATGTGGAACATTCTGCTAGATAAAATCAAACAGGAGACAGAATTGCACCTACCCAAGAAAAAAGGGAAAACAAATAATAAAATTACTCCAGGATGGTTAAACCCGTCCATTAAAAAAATGATAAAGCGAAAAAAAAACAAGAACTATAAAGAATTCAAGTGCAGTCCAAACCAAGATACAAGCAAGTGCTATAGGGAACTGGTTATAAAGGTGAAAAGGAAATTAAAAAGGCTAAATCAAACTGCGAGATCAGATTAGCATCAAAGGTTGAAAATAATTACAAATCGTTTTACACCTATATAAATACAAAATAAAATGACATTTCACACAATAGGCCTGTTTATAAATAAAGATGGCGACACAGCAAACAATAAGCAAATGGCAGACATTCAAAATATATATTTTTGTTCAGTCTTTAATAAGGATAAAGTGAGTGATTCAAGAATAATTACTGAAACCATTCCGGGACAAATAAGAATGTGCTAGAAAGATGTTCTAGTAAGCTTAAAAAAACTGGATGTAAATAAATCACCAGGCCCAGATAATATCCAGGCAAGGATGCTTAAGGAATTGGCTGAGTTTATAGCACCACCACTGACCTGCATTTATCAAAAATCACTGAAAAGTGGGGTTGTGCCACAGGGATGGAGGGAGGCTACAGTGGCCTCCTGTTCAAAAAAGGTTCAAACACGAAACTAGAGAACTTTAGACTTGTAAGTCTAACATCAGTAATGGGAAAAATTTTGGAAGGAATACTAAAGAGTCACATATTGATACATCTACAGTAAAAGAGCAAAATCTTGTAGACCCAGTCCAACGTGGATTCACAAAATCAAGGTCTTGCCAAACAAATATGTTTGTTTTCTATGAGAAAGTGAGCAAAGCACTAGATGAGGGGAGTTCAGTGGATGCAATTTATTTGGATTTTTCTAAAGCCTTCAACAAACTTCCCCATATTGAACTAATAAACACACGGAGAGAGTTTAAATTAAATAACAATATAGTGGTGCCGGCCCGGTGGTGCAGAGGGTTGAGGCGCTGGCACCTTACCTCACACCACACCGGCAACCCGGGTTCGGGAACGGACTCGGGGCGCCGGGGGTCGTCAGGGGAAGGGGAGGACTGAGTGTCTGTAGGACTTCTCTCCTCTCCTGAGGTGGGTAACAGGGCAGCTTCGTTCTGCAGCAGCCCCTGGTGGAGACCGGGAGCACTGCAGAAGTGTCGCAATGTGGAAAATACCAGAAAATGGAAAACACCACTCTGGATTGGCAGAATGACGGCATCCGGTCACTGGCACCCCGAAGACTTCCTGTGAGGTAGTTAACCTCAGCAGTGCTCCAAGGCTGAGGAAAAAAAGAGTGTGTGGGCACCCCCCACCAGTGCCTTCCCCCTTGGAGGAGAGGGACCCACTCGGCAAAGTAATGCTGAGCTACCTCGGGGTCCGCTGCAATATGAGGTTAGGAGACTTTGGGAGGTTCATGGGGGATGCCGGTGACCTTGGATGCCTGAAGGAGTGGTGGGTCCAGAGTACAGAGGGAGAAAATAGATTACACACAAAAAAAAAACCAACAATATAGTGAAGTGGATAGAGGGATGGTTGGGGGCAGAAGGCAGAGGGTGAGAGTGAATCGTATTATTTCAGAATAGGCGGGAGTGAGCAGTGAGGTTCCACAGGGATCAGTGCTGGGCCCCTGTCTCTTCAACATCTATATAACATCCCTAGAAACCAACTTTTCTAATATCTGAATATCAAAATTTGCAAATGATTGCAGAATAGGGGCAGTGGTAAACAGTCATGGTGACATATCCAAATTACAACAGACCCTAGATCACATCTCTGAATGGACTATTAAAAATAAATTGGAACTGAACTTAGGAAAATGTATGGTGATACACATGGGTAAAAAAATGAGGGTTACCAATATAACATAGGGGGTTACATTATGAAAGATTCAGCAGAAGAGAGAAATCTGGGTATCACAATAACTACAGACATGATGTTTGATACACACTGTTACAAGATAGTAAACAAAGCAAACCAGACTTTAAACTGCATTCTTAGGCATATAACAAGCAAAGACATTAATGCAATTATACCATTGTATAAGTCCTTGGTTAGGCCCCACCTTGAGAATTGTGCCCAAGTTTGGTCACTTTACAAAAAGAGAGAAATCCATAAAATAGAAAAAAATACATCAACCCTGCTGCAGATCTTTGTGTCATCTGCAAAGAGACATACCTTTCCTTCCAGTTCCTCTGCAATGTCACTTACAAAGACATTAAAAAGGACCGGTCCCAGTACTGAACCCTGCGGCACCCCGCTGATTAATTACTATTAAGGAATAACATACATGAACCAAGAGGACACCCCTTGAAACTCAGCGTGGGGAAGTGGAACAATTTAAAGAGAAAGCATTGGTTTAGCCAAAGGGTGGTGAATTTGTGGAATAAACTGCCTATTGAAGTGGTGACAAGCGAAAAAACTGAAATTTTTAAAACAAGGTTAGATAGTTACTGCAAAAATAAAACTCTATTGTTATAAGTGATATGAATTGGTAAACACTACGGATGAAAGTCTACTTAAGCTTGAAACTACCTATGTAACCTAGGTAATCTCCCTCCTGAATCTTCCCCCTCCACTGAAAGAGTTCCAAGATAGTTGTTAGGTAGAGCTGAAGTTTTTTCTGCGGGCCTCTGTTCTCTGGTGCTACCTGCCTGTGTCTCAGCATAGGTAGGGGTGAGCCTGGCCACCTCTCCCCATAGGGCACCTAGAGATTGGATGACCTGTGTTGCAGTTCAAAGTCCTTGCTGAGGGCAGCAAGGTTTGTCTGTTGGCAGTGAGTGTAACCACCCAGTCCCCTGGGTTAGTAGACTCCCATCAGGTTAGACTAGGAAGGTAGCTTGTTTGTTTGTTTGTTTAATTTTGTTGACCCGGTAAGCCCACTGGGCCTAGAAGTCCCTTTTTCAGGGGTGACCGGGGGAGGGGGGATACAGATGGTAAGCAACTGAAATTGAACCAGATTAAGCTGTTGGTTGTATTTTTAGTGAATGAGGGAAATTTGGCCAGGACACCGGGGAAATTCCCCTACTTTCCAGTAGGGAGAACCTCTGGCTGTCGAAGGATGGCCGGCTCAGTTGCTGAGCAAGTTGCAATGGAGCAGGATGTGTGCTTTGATGCTGCTTTGGTAATCGCTTCAGACCCTGCTACTTCCAGTGACTCAGTTGCTACAGCAAGTGTTATTTCTTTGAAACAGGAAGATTCGGTGCCTACCGTTGTGCTCTCTGATGGTGATCAGCTTGTGCTCGATGCTACTCTGCAGGAGATGGACGCAGGCGACAGTGTTCTCTCTCATTTGCAGCCTGATCCTCTTGATCCTATGCTGTCTGACCCTGTTACTGTTTCTTCCAATCCTGTGACAAGCATTTGGTTTCTGATGGTACCGCTGATTCCCATGAGACCGCCGTTTGTTTGACGCGGCGTGCGGGAGATGTGGACTCGAACCCAGAAGTTTCTGCAGCTTGTTCTACGTCACAGCATCTGTGATGACAGTTTGGACTCTACAACCTCTGAGGATTTTCTGGGCACAGACTGGTCTGCTGAATCAACCCTCTGTAAATCTGGATGGAAACAGTTGGAGTCTGGACAGTGGATTCCCGACCCAGATTGGGGTGATGACCCTACACCTTTTACCACACCTACTGCTTCGACTAGTCGCTTCTCCAAGAAAACCCTGAGCTCAGGTACCAAACTTTCTGAGGGAACTGGGGTTTCTTTTTCTGCACAGAAATTAGCTGATGGTGGTTGTGCCCATTCTGGGCCAAGCACATCTGTGGGGGATGGAGGGACTGATAGGAATGGTGGTACTGAGTCTTCTAATGAAATTCCTCCTGGTCCTACACCATCTGGGCGACAAGACCACAGGAGGTTTCCTATGGCTGACCTTTTCAAAAACAAACTGGAACAGGCCCCCAGGTGTAATGCTGTTTGATTGAGGTATGGGGGTCTTGCTGTTCACCCTGACAGGTATTATGTTGCGAAACAACTTTTGAAAGGTTCTGTGCATTTTACACCCTCTGATATTTATGCCTTGATTCATATATCTGGGAAAGACTCTTATGATGTTAGTTTTAAGAGTAGCTCCAGTTTAGAACGTTTTTGGGTGAAATTTAATGTTTTAAAATCCTCTCCTTTATGGTCACCGTTCTGTGCTATACCCCTTACTAAACCTCAAATACAACATATTACTGTTATGTTTCATAATGAAGGGGTTAATGTCTGTGACATTTATCACTGGCTGCAGAATCATTGCAGTATTTTGGGTCCCCCAGAGGCCATTATTGATTCTGAAGGGCTCTGGGCGGGAGGTTGGAAATTCAAGGTTAAGTTGTTTCATCTGAACTCTGAAATTATTCACCTCCCGAACAGTTTTTTCCTTGGGAAAGATAGGGGGTACTCTTTTATGGGGGACAACCTCATGCCTGCTATAAATGTGGTGCCAAAACCCACCTTAGTAGCTCTTGTGACATGTTAAAATGTTCCCTCTGTGGGGGCTATGGCCATTCTACTGACCTTTGTGAGAATATTTTTCTGTGCAATCTTTGTGACGAGAAATGTCATGCTTTTCACCAATGTCCCTGGTCTAAACGAAACAGGTCTGAGGGGTGGGATCAGGATGATCTAGTTGATAAAGCTCAGGGTCGGAGGTCGGATCCTTTCCCTGCTCCTACAGCTGACCATCAGGAGGCTGCTGATTTACAGCAGGAGATGGATCCTGTGGTTTCTGATGATGTAGTTGAAGAACGCCAGGTCCCTCACCTAGGTGATGGGGTTTTATCCTCTCTTCCTGAGACTCCTTCTGCTGGCACCTCTATGTCATCCCCAGCAGGCCCTTCCATAGTTGCACTATCTCCTGTTACTACCATGCCCCCCCCCTCTTTTGAAACAATTAAGGCAGGTAGACGTTTCACTAGGGCATCTTTGAAACAGCATCCCCCGCACTTCCTACTACTAATTCTTTTGCCCCTTTGCAAGAAGATGTGGGGGATTCTGACCTTGAGTCAGATACTTCTTTACTTTCTGATTGGGTTACAGAGGATGAGGATAGTAAGGCTACAGAACTGGCCAAAGATAAGAAGGGCAAGAAGGGTAAAAAAAGGAAAAAAACAGAATATAGCCAGTTAGGGTGTCTGTTGTTTTTTTCTTGTTTTTTCTTTTCTTTTTTTTATTTATGGCCCCTCTCTCTCTCTCTCTATTGTTTCCTTGAACACCTGTAGTTTAAAGAACTACAAGAAACAGCTGGCAGTTCTGGGTTTTCTGGGTCATCTACAAGCTGATATTATTTTTCTCCAGGAAACTAGGGTGTCTTCATTGAGGGAAGTTGATCAGCTTAAACGTGCTTGGGTCCATGGGCCTTCTCTTTGGACCTTTGGCATTGATGTTGCTGATGGTCTTGGTATTTTATTTAAACATGCTCATTTTCATGTTACCCGCTTAATAGATATAGCACCTGGTAGGGCTTTAGCCCTGGATGTTTTTTACGGGGATTTTTTTTTTCGTCTTATCAATATCTATGCTTCAGAAACTAAAGCCACTCGTATAGAATTATTTGAGGCTATTAAACCTTATCTGTTTACCAGTAAGCATATTGTTTGGGGTGGGGAATTTAATGTTAGTTTGGGCCTTAAATATTCTGGTGACATGATTAAGAAAGTTTATTGTGATGCTCATGCTTTGAAGCAACTTATTTCAGATATGGGATTAGTTGATGCTTATCATTCTGTTAGACAGGATACTGGGGCTACTTATTTTCAACATATCTATTCTTCTCGGATTGATTTCTTTTTTGTTTCTACACGTTAAACCTTCTATGATTTTTTCTAAACCTACTGAATTTTCTGATCATCACATGCTTCTCGGAACTTTTAGTTTAGCTGATATACCTCCCAAAATGTATTCCTCTATACAGCGTTGGAGATTGAATGTCTCCCTTTTAGACAATCCAGACCATTTACATAAAATAGAACTATTTTTTGAAGCCAGGTATTCTACTTTTTGTATTTATGATCATTTATGGGATTGGTGGACTGATACTAAAAATGATTTAAGGTCTTTACTTATTTCTTTTGGTCACACAGTGGCTAATTCCAATGATCTGTCATATCTCCAATACTGAAACCAGTTTTACCGTTTAATGTCCTATCCTCTGAAAGATCTTGTTAAACATAAATCCCAACTGAAAGAACTTAAATCTCAAATGAAGCTGTTTCAGTATGACAGGGCGAAGTCTCTAGATATGGAGATGCATTTTGGGACGCATAGTCAACCCTCCTCACATCCCTGTAAGGCTTGTAAAACCCGGTTAGAGAAAACATTAATGCCTGTTTTATACAGATCAGATGATTCTTATGTTACCACTAATCTAGGTATGCTTTCTGTAGTTCAACATCTGCAGGCAGCTTTTTCTACTGTTCCTCCTCTCCCTGCTGGTTTTGTTTCTGATATTCTCACGGCACCTGGCCCATCTCTTGATTTCTCTGTTGGTCTTTCTCTTTGCTCCCCAGTTTCTCCTGATGAAGTCTTTGCCGTGATAAAAACCTTGAAATACGGAACTTCTCCTGGTATGGATGGGATACTCAATGAATTCTACAAAAAATTTGCATCCCACATGAGTTTTTTTCTTTCTCAAGTATTTAATTATTATTTGGATTACAATATTGATTCTCAGGATTTTAGCACGGCACTCATTTGTTATCTCTTTAAAAAAGGTGATCGGAAGCTTTTGTCCAATTGGAGGCCTATTAGTATCTTAAATTCTGATTACAAAACGTTGGCTAACATATTGAATAATAGACTTTTAAGGGCTGCTGAATTGCTTATTGATTTTTCCCAGACCAGTGCTATCCCAAATAGATGGATTTAGCACAGTCTTTTTGTTTTAAGAGAACTCTTTGAGGCCAGGAATTTATCTGGTTACGTTGTTGCTTTGGATCAAGCCGGTGCTTTTGACCGGGTACGACACTGTTACCTTTTTATTGTCCTTAGACGGTATAATATACCCGATATTTTTTTAACTAGGTTAACTAAATTATACACAAATGCTAGTATTATACCTACATTTAATGGACTTTATGAGGTCAACATTCCTTTTTTCACAGATCTTAGGCGAGGATGTCCTTTAAGTCCATTACTGTACGCATTTGCTTTGGATCCTGTAATTCGCCAGATTAAAGGGGATAACTACATTATAGGACTTTCCCCTTCTCCCCCCCCCAAGAAAATTGCAGCTTACGCAGATGAGGTTACTATTTTAGCACACGATATTGATTCTGTTCGTAGTTCTATTGCTATTTTTGATGGCTGTGCTCCTTTTTCAGGGGTAACAGGATTAATCCTTTAGTTTTTTTCATGGAATGTTTATTTTTCATTCTTTTGTTTGGGCTTGGGTTTATGGTAACCTTTCATGGCAGAAATGGATTCATTTCTCCTTCCAGATGTACTTTTCTAAATGGGATAATCTACCTCCCAAACTGTTGGCTCACCTTTCTGTTCCTTCCTGTGCTATTCCCACTATTAAGAAACTTCAGTCTTGGAAATTGTCTAAACAGGTTCTTGTGACTTTAAACAGAGAAAGCTTCCATCAGCTGTAGTTTTTGATGCCCCACATTTACCTTATATATTTCCAGACTGCCCTCCCTCCAGAATGGCTTGGGCGATACATAAATTGACAGATTTTCATCTTCCTGTGCATATCTGGCATTTGGTCCGGATTTGTCTTCATGGTAGATTGGGTGTGCGTGGTAATTTAAAATATAAACCTGTTGCTGACTGATATTGTCTCAAACCCTCCTGTGTTAATATCGAAGAGAGTATGTCCCATTTTTTTTGGAGGGGGTGGTGTCCTGACAGTCTCCTTTTTTGGCAAGCTGCTGCTCCCAAGTGGCGTTTACCTTCTTTAACTTTGGTTACATATCAAACTTTGATATTTGGGAATTACACTGGTTTCTGGATGAAGTTTCACAGGAGTACTTTGAATGTTTTTTTTTTCTGTAATTCAATACCATTTATGGCAGGCGAGATGTCAGTATGTATTTCAACAACAAATTATACTCCATTCTGTATTATTGTCTCAAGTTGAAACTGATCTGCTTTTGGTTAAAAGATATGCTGCATTTCTCTTCTGATAAAGTACTTTTGTTATGGGAATATTTTGATTTCTTGACCTAACTTTTTTTGTATAAATTCTCTAGTTTTCTTTTATTGTTATTTGCATATTTTATTCATGTTTTCCAGATGTATTTTCAGTGTTCTCTTTTTTGTTTAAATTTACTATGTTATTGTTCTCTCTATTGTTTTATATCTTTAAATATGCAAGATTATGTTTACCTTTCAACAAAACATTCCCCTACTCTTATAAGAAATAAGACTAGACGAATGGTTACATTTGAAATACTGGGAGGACTTAAAGGGGACATAGCCATGTTGCAGGATACAAGGTTGTACTCAGTCTCAGAAATGAATGTGGCACAGAAAGAATGGAGGTGGGGGCCTTCAATACGGCCTTTGGGAGAAGAAACATGTTCAGGTTTGGGGATTGTTTTTTTTTCATAAGAAATTAAAATACTAAAAGTGAAAGACATAGCTCCAGGTAGAGCAATTATGGTAGACATTGAACTTAAGGGGCAAGTAGTCAGGGTATAAAGGTGTATAATCCTCAGATGAAAGCAGATAGAAATAAATTAATGGGAACAATTAAACCCTTTTTGCATACTGCAAAACTTACTTTATGAGGGGGAGAGTTTAACTGTAGGATTAAAAAGCAGGATTGGGGTACATCAACTGATTAGTGTCCATATCTGGATTGATCCTGGCCAGATAACCCTGTACTATTTCCCTCATCCTCCCGAAATCGGCCCTTCTGAAGTCTAACACCCTTGTTCCCAATCCTACTCCCTCCTTCCTCATGTTTAACCTGAACCACACATATAAGTGATACAGTGGAGCAGTGCAGAGCCATGCTGAGCATGTGAAGGTACCACAATGAGCTGGCCATGTTTATTTATTTAGTTAGTTTTTCATTGACCTGGTAAGTGCACTAGACAAATCCTGCCTATTTTCAGGCACGACCCGGGAAGGGGGATACAGATGAATGCCAACTGACCTTGAACCAGATTAAGTTGTTGGTGGTATTTTTAGTGAATGAGGGAAATTTGGCCAGGACACCGGGGAAATTCCCCATATAAGTGCCATGGGACCTTTAACATCCACCTGAACTACCACCGATCCAGGCAGATGGGACCTCAGTTTCACGTCTCATCCGAATGACGCATACATCAGAAGATATATTATTACACAGAGGTAATGGAAACATTATTTTCTTAGGCTGAAAAGCCTAATCAAGGGAATGTGGTTTGGGGGGTGGGGTGCTGAGAGGAAAAGTGACCTTTAATACCCTCTAGGGGTGTAATGTAGCATGAGGCGTAAGAAGGGGGCTCAAGAATGGGGTAAATAACTGACTGTTCATCGAACACCTGGGAGTGCCTTATTGCTATTATAAAAACATATTTCAAAAGAAAAGTGTTCGAAGTGTATCTCATTGAGAGGGACATTTTTACTAAAATGATTCATCAAACAACTGTTTCAGAATGCTGGTTCAGAATCAGGATGCATCATCTCAGTCATGCTGCAGTGCTAGAGGACGAAATGCTGACAGGAAGAATTAATGCACCTTGGTGATCAGGCTGTACAGGACAGTGGAACAGAGATTTATGTAAAGCTGTTGGAATGCTGACAACCAATAAGAATGAAACATTTCTGAGACTGTTTTTATCATTTCAAATTCAGGGTCCAAATGATTTGTTAGATCACCTTGTAGACAATCTAACTGTTCTTTCAACTACAGATGCAAGTCTTCAATCAAAAAAAAAATAGGGGCAAACAGATCAAGGATATATCTCCTTCAAAATCTTACCTGTAGAGTGGTCACCTAGCGGACCGGTAGGAGCACTTCCCACTTTCCTGCTCCCAGCACAGTTTGGGAGTGACTCAGGGAGCTGGGATTGTTTGACAGCCATGTCTGGGGAGTGCTGCTGCATGAACCAGCCTAGAGAGTGAGACGTCTGGGTTCCCCTTTGTGGTGGAGCAGAAGCTGTTCACACATGCACTGCAACGTGTAAGGCCACTAAAAAAGGGATAAAAACCATGCCAACATTGTGATGACTGCTGACAGTTTCAGGCCCATGCCCTGCATCCCTCACCATAACCTGGGTAGAGGGAGGCTAGTAGAGAAAGGGATTGGAGCAGTCATAGTTGGGGTATATCCCTAGGCATAAGGAGCAGGTGGACAGTGGTGGAGGGTAAACAGCTAAATAAAACAAGCCTTTGTCAATGCCGAATGTTGCTTGCTTCTATGTGCTGTTTAGGTATTTGGAAGTCATTGGAGTGCAAATATTGAAAATTTGCGAACTTATGAGCGTGCGTAGGAACTGCGCAACGCACGCTCGTAAAACAGTCATTTTTAGGAATTTTTTCACCAAATTTTCAACATGGCCATTTTAAGACCTCTGCTCATGATCAGTGTCACTGTGATTTTGTTAATGTGTCCCATACATTGAGTTTGCACACCGACTGCGCCATTTAATAGCTACATGAAACATGTTTTGGGCAGGATGTGAAAAATGACAGCTGTACTGCTCATGAGGAGGTTTGATAATCATGCCAATGTTGAAAATCTGGAGTGAAAATATTGAAAATTCAAGAACTTACGAAGCCGCAGTGAGGAACTGCTAAATCCAGACTGTAAAACAGTCATTTTAGGAATTTTTTCACCAAATTTTCAACACAGCCATTTTAAGACCTCTGCTCATGAACAGTGTCACTGTGATTTTCTTAATGTGTCCCATACATTGATTTCACACACCGACTGCGCCATTGTGGCACTACGTGAGGAAACACATTTTGGGTGAGATGTGAAAAATGACAGCTGTACTACTCATAAGAAGGTGTGGTAAAATGGCAATGTTGAAAATCTGGAGTGAAAATATTGAAATTTCGCGAACTTACGAGCCTGCGTAGGAACTGTGCAACACACGCTCATAAAACAGTCACTTTTTGGAATTTTGGCACCAAATTTTCAACATGGGGTTTTTGGGACCCCTTCTCATGAATGATGTCACTGTCATGGCGTTATTCGAGCCCAAAGGGTGATTTCGCGAGTCACTGCGCAAATCACCCTTCGGCCCGAATAACGCCATGACAGTGACATCATTCATGAGAAGGGGTCCCAAAACCCCATGTTGAAAAATTTGGTGCAAAATTCCCAAAATGCCTGGAGATATGCAACAAAGTTGAAACCCCCTATCTAGCCCATTATACAGCTTACCGGCATTTCCTCAGTTCGCGGTCGGCTTTGAAGAGTGTAGACGTGTTCCCGTCCACCAAGATCGCCGCGCCGGAGTCCAGAGGTAAGTATGGGGTAGGGGTGTGGGAGGCTGGGTGCGCGGTGGGTGGGTGCGGGTTGCAGGAGGGGGCTGGGAGGCCGCCCGCGGGGCCCGTTTCGTTTACAGGTTTAAAAAAAGCGTCATGGGATATTTGCCATGCTGGGTGGGCCCAGCATGGCACAAGGATGTTGGGGGCGCTCAGCTGACGGGGATTGGGCACCCCCATCGCCATGATGGTTGCCACGCTGGGGTGGGCTCCCAGCGTGGCACAAGATGGGGGTTCAGCCAACGGGGAATTGGGCACCCCCATCAGCCAAAGGACTGCTTGCTATGCTGGGGTGGGCTCCCAGTGTGGCACCTACTACTGGGGGGGGGAACGCAGCTCAGCGCGGCGGGGATTGGGCACCCGTCGGCTATACAGCTCTGCATGCGGGGCGCGCATGCCTGCATGTGTCTGGGGAAGCTGCGGCGTGATCAGCCGATATCTTATCGGTGCTCACTGAAGCGTAGCTCTCTTTCAACTGTCTGCCACTGCATTTTGGAGCGTGTCACAGACAGCTCCAAAATGCATTGGCTTACAGGGGCCGCGCCTGCCAGCACACTGACTGAATTGGAGGAGAAGGTGACACACCTCCGAAATCTCAGATGATGGCACTATGTTTCTTGCACATGCGTGCAAGCAACATAAAAATAAACTCCGTACCTATAGTCAGCAACTTTAATAAGTTATGTAGTATATGGTGGAATGCGGTTGTGTATGGAAAGCCATACACTGTAAAAAGTCATTCTGCTACATTAGTGACATCCTCACTAATGCAGAATGACTTTTCGTTCTGCATTAGTGAGGACATCGTAATACAAGGGACTCCAGCAGCAGCTGTGATTCGTCCCCTTGAGCTGCTGTGTGAGAGTCGCACATGTGTACAGGGCAGTGGCAATTAATCAAGGGCGATCAGCAGAGCTGATCTAACATGGGGGAAAGTGAATTTTTTTTTTTTTATTTTACAGTCACCATACACTATATAGAATAGTGTATGGTAACCATATACTATTCGGCTATTCTTCCACCTAGTGGATACTATGCTGACTTAGGGACCTCTCAAGCTTTGCTCTTGAGGTCATTAGTCAGCATTGAATCCACTCAGTAGAACAGCCTTGTAGTGTATGGTTACCCATATACTATCCTACATATGATAGTGTATGGTTAGTGCTTATTGTGCATGGAATTCAAACTGCTCAGAGACTTTATTGTGCACATTCTGAAGTTGTTGTGCACATTCTTAAACCCTTATTGTGCATGTTCTGCCATTAAAGGGACACTAGTGTCAACCCCACATGTCCAGAGTCTGAAAAACACATTTATGATAGGTCACATTCTGTAGAAATTGTTTATGTAAATGGTAGTTTGATTCTGGTTCTTTTTTTCTTTGGTGAAGTGAAAAACAGAATGCTCACCTTACTGGTGTTACCACACAAAACATGTTTGTTTACATTCACTTGAGCAACTCTCACTACATCTTTCCTGGACTTGGGAACACCCACGACGCAGTCTATCCATTCATGATGCAGTGGGAGAAGAGGAGCCTATCGAATCATGAGTGACTGTACTGTTTGTGGGGTTTCCTAAGCTTCTGGAAGTATGTAATAAGAGTAGATCAAGGATTTCAAACAAAACAAAGCTGGGTATAATCACACCATCAGCATGCATTGCAGTTCTACTAAGAGAGGAAACAGACAGAACAACTGGCAACATCAGTGAATTTTAGAGAACCAATCATAAAACGTTGGGTTTTACCTGGAACTAACATGACGCAAAAAAGGTTGACAGTGTCCCTTTAAATGCAGCTCCGATTCCCTCCCACTGACTCATGCCACCTATTTTCAGTTTCTACACTCACTCTACCTCAGCATTATTGTAAGGGCGAAACATTTTTAAAAATGTCAGCTGCGGTGTATTCAAGAGAGATATCGGAAAAAGAAAAGTTCACCCTACAGCAAAAAAAAGCAAACAGCACATCACTTCTCAAATATCCCCTAAGACTGCAGTAAGTAGGACCTTTCCTTTTTACTGTTTCCAATGGATTGCGTAATCAATAATACCCAACAGGGAGGGCGGTATTGGCGAGTACCAGATCGCCTAGGGGTATGATGAGTTCCGACACTGCAGGCGGAGGGCCTTATAGTCCCTTGAAGGTCCAGTATTCCTCAATACCACTCACCCTGGAGGTTATTATTGCACTTAGAAAATGATCCATAAGTAATATTTTTTAATAAAATAGAAAACAATGTTTTAAACAATTCTAATTAATGTTAAAAAAGAATAAAATACATTATTTTGTAAAGTAGTCCCTGTACTGTGCTATATGCGCCAGTAGAAGGTGTTCTTGTTTAGGACAGCCTGCTTGCAAGAGGTGCATAGCTGTCCCAAGGTTTTATGTGACTTGTAGTCCTATGTGAGAGACGGGGAAGGGATCTGAAGCCGCGGACTGAGCTGAGGATTTAGGGGTCAGATTTTGGACAGGAGAAGTCTTACATTGAGTCTCAGTATCTGGGTACCACTGACTGTGAGAGCAAACAGGGAATCGGTCATCAGAAGTCATGGTAGCTATGGAGTCAGGCACGGTTTTTAAAAACAAAAAGGAAGAGGAACCTTCGGCCTATTGAGTAGAAATGCAGCAGAAGGTAAGCAATAATAATAATCTTTATTTATATTGCGCCTTTCTGAAATCAAGGCACATTACATTAAAATAACATCATATTAAAACATCATAAAAACATTAAAATCAGCAGTATCAGTCCATGTCAATACCATCTCCGAATGCCTTTTTCCTAGAAAGGACTTCAGTCCTTGTTTAAACCCCCCACATCATACACTCTCTAATCCAATAGGGTAGAGAATTCCAGAGGGTCAGCACCGTGAACATAAAAGCTCGGGCACTGGAACATTTTAAAACTACCTTCGGAATCTCTAGCAACCCCTCATTGGCTGAGCGGAGCAGTCGCTCTGGATGGTAAGGAACCAGAAGCTCTTTCAAGTAGTTAGGGCCCAAGTCCACATAGGGCTTTATATGTCAGTAAACCGACTTTAAAGGTGATCCGCCACTGAACTGGCATCCAGTGCAGATCCCGCAGCACCGGTGTGATGTGGGAAGAATGAAGAATCCCCATTAACAACCGGACTGCTGAGTTCTGCACTAGCTGCAAGCGGCGAATATCAACACCAGGAAGCCCAAAGTAAAGGAAGAAGTTACAGTAGTCCAAACGCGAGGTCACAAAGGCGTGGATCAGCATAGACAAGTTACCAGACGGAACAAGGTGCTTGATCCTAGCGATGTTCCTCAGATGGTAAAAGGATACCTTAACAACCGCCGACACCTGAGCACGCAATGTCAGCCGATCGTCAAGGATCACCCCAGGTCGCGCACCTGTTCAGAGATAGAGCTTGACATCCTCAAGAATAAACCTGAGGGATGATTTGCTCCCCACCCCCCAATCCGGCGACCGGGATCCACAACCATCACCTCTGTCTTCCCAGAATTCAACTTCAACCTGCTGGACCTCATCCAACCCTGGATCTCGCCGAGACAGTTGTCAGAGACAGAGACATAATATGGACAGGGTGGCTATTCTCAGGGCTACTATTTTAGTAGTAACATGATTTTGCTAGAGTAAGGAGTGGAGGAGGGACTTAGTTAAGTTGGGCTCCCCAGATACACAGACTTGTTTTTGGCTTGTTTCACGACTACGTCATCCGGCTTTTGAGAGGGTAGGAGCTTGCGACTGTCTCTGTCCATTTGTAAAAGAGTCTGCTGTGTCTTCAAAGCTTTGATTTTATTTTAACAATGTGTTTTTCTCTTATTGTTTATGATGGTTTCCTTCTCGGGGTGTGGGGGCAGTAACGTCTCTCACGTGGGGGGGGGCCTCTTCAGTTGATCGTCCAGTTAGCGAGGGAATAAAAATGGCAGCTATGTGATTTCGATTTTTGTTATGGCACAAGGATACCAGTTTCTCTCTGGTGCATGAAGCTGGCACTTGTTTTTCAGATGGCTCTATTGAAAAACAGATGCCCCATCTCAGTTTTTAAACTTAGCAAACTTTATCAAAATTTTTGAAAGATGCCTCATCTCTGCTATGTTGTCAGTCAATCAGCTTTCAAGATTTTTCTTTCTCATTTTCTGATAAAAAATAGTAAATGTTGGACTCAAAACCTAAAAAAGCTTCAGTATTTAACAGTTGAACAGTTCCTATTGATGTATTTGTTTCCACTGAAAAGAACTATTACAATCACTGTATTGTTCTAGTTAAAGTGAGTTTCCGACTCAGCTGAGAGCAGCTACCACTCACATACTGTGGTAGCTGCCCTCAGTGATAGTTATTCCAGACAGGTTTAAGGAATTAATGTTTTCTCATACCTTTGTATTTTCACTTGTAATTTCAGATTTCTGTAGGCAGCCCGACGGATTCTAAAAGTGCTGGCACTGGTGACACTCCCACGCGCTCAAGCACGTAATGACATGTGACCAGGGAGAGCGTGGGGGTGCGCCCCATTGAAATGAATAGGGCTGGATTTCGTATTCATTTTTAAGATAAAAAATGGCCACTTAAAGTTTAATGAAGGACACCGCTTGACTAACATGACCCTTGTTGGTCGAACGGTGTCCCTCATTAATCTGTAAATGGCTATCTTTTATCTTAAAAATGAATACAAAATCCAGCCCCATTCATTTCAATGGGGCGCACCCCCACGCTCTCCCTGGTCACATGTCATTACATGCTTGAGCGCAGGCATGTCACCAGTGCCAGCGCTTTTAGAATTGATTGGGCTGCCTACAGAAATCTGAAATTATGAGGAAATGCATAGGTATGAGAAACATCAATTCTTTAAACCTGACTGGAATAACTATAGCTGAGGGCAGCTACCGCAGTATGTGAGTAGCTGCCCTAGATTGGAAACTTCCTTTAATATTGCTGTTACAGTAAACTAGCTTACAAATGTTACAGTGTTGTCTTTAAAATGATACATTGTTGCTGGCCCGGTGGCGCTGAGGGTTGAGGCGCTAGACGCCACACCTCGTACCACGCCGGCGACCCGGGTTCGGGAACGGACTCGGGTCGTCGGGGGTCGGCCGGGGAGGAGGATTGAGCGTCCCCAGCGGATGCTCTCCTCCCTCGGGGGATTCTCAACCCCGAGTATGCGGTGGGAGCACGGCACTCAGGGGGGTTGAGGCTCTGTTACTGGAGTCCAGGGAGGGGGGACGTCGTTAGGCGCTTGAGGGAGGCATGCGTCAGCACGTCGCCCCTCTAGGACGTACATCCTTGTGTGCCGGCATCCCAGGGGGCGGGGGAAGTAGGGAGAAAAGCAGAAAATGGTAGTCCTCGGTGTCCCTAGATGAAGACTGCCCCATCCAGAGAGTCCACCCAGGACAGACCCCGCTGTGCAGGAGAAGGAGAGGTAATGGCACTCTAGGGGCAGATCCTGAAAGGGGGGCTACGACGGGGATATGTGCAGTCGGAAGGAGGGGGACACCGGGGACAGGAAGGAGAATAAAGAAATAAAGCAAAAAAAAAAAATGATACATTGTAACAAATAAAGTATGGACGACCATACACAGCTCACCTTGTATTTCCATCTTGGGGCTGAGATACCAGCATGGAACTTTCAACCCCTTGAAGGAAACACATGGGTGTTGTGTACGGTCACTTGTACTTTATTTTTTATATTTTGCACACACACAATCCTTTTTCTTCAATGACAAAAACATCAGTTTTAGAAGAAGCAGGGGAAAACTCTGAGGCAAAATCAACACAGACTTCCCTAAATGTTTATTTTTTTTTTTTAGTTTTTGTTGACCAGGTAAGTGCACTAGACAAATCCTGCCTATTTTCAGATATGACCTGAGGGAGGGGGATACAGATGAATGTCAACTGACCTTGAACCAGATTAAGCTGTTGATGGTATTTTTAGTGAATGAGGGAAATTTGGCCAGGAGACCAGGGAATTTCCCCTACTCTTTTCGATAAGTGCGATGGGATTTTTAACATCCACCCGAACTACCACCAATCCAGGCAGATGGGACCTCAGTTTAACATCTCATCCGAAAGACAGCACTTCAGAAGTGCAACACCCCTCTCATGCTGTACTACAGTGTCAGTACTGGGATAGTAACACAAGTGCCAGATGTGGGGACTGAACCCACAGCCCTCTCATCTCCCAGCCTCAGAGGCGAGTGTACTACCTACTGAGCCACTGACACTACATTTGTTTAATTAGTTCATTTTGGTTAACCAGGTAAGTACACTAGATAACTGAATGCGTATGTACAGGTGTGATTCAGGAGAGTACAACAGGGTGGCATGTAACAGTCGAAATTGGTGGAACCACTTAAGAAACAATACAGCTGCAAAACAAAAACACAATTGGCAAGGAAGGTGACATGCTTAACAAACTAGACATTAAATAACATTGCAAAAAAACAAGATACTAAAACAAATAAAATACAATACAAATAATAGCTGCAAAAGCTTTTAGTTAAACAAGTATGCATGAACCAGCCAAACCAAATTAGATGCTGCATCATCTCAAAGCTCACCACAGCCTTGTTTTGGTCATCATTCTATGTCTGGAAATCTGTAGTCTGTCTGTGTGGGATGCAAAGCAGCCTGATGCCACAGGTACAAGTGCTCATGAGTGCCGGCTGACTGTTATGCCCTCAGGGCAGGTTTAGAGAAGTTGACACCAGCCTTTGGTGTGGCTTAGAAAGGTGAGAGGAAACAATTTGAAATATTTTTACATTCAAATGATTCCTGGTTTCTTTCTTTTCGTTATTTAAGAAATTTAAGTCTGAATTTAAAACATATTTGTTTCAGAAGGCCTTCCCATTTTTTAATTAATTTTTGTTTCTGTAATTTTATCAAGTTATATGTTTTATGGTTTTATCTGTAAAGTACCTTGGTTTTAAGAAAGGCGCTATAGAAATAAAGTTTGCTTGCTTGCTTAGATTCAGGGCCAGCTTTAAAGATGTTTCTTTAACTGCAGGCAGTGTATTATCTCCCTGGCTGATCCCCTGGTAGCCAAATGTGAGGGGCTGCAGCTGGGGCGGGGGGGGGGCACCAGAGGCAGGATCTTCACATTCTGTGTGGGGCTCCGCTTGCTGCAGTGATAGAGGAACCAGAGGCAGGAGCTGCACACCCTGTATGGGGCTCCTCTTGCTGCAGTGATAGGGGAACCAGAGGCTGGACCTACACACTGTGTGGGGCTCCTCTTGCTGCAGCGATGGGGGAACCAGAGGCAGGACCTGCACACTGTGTGGGGCTCCTCTTGCTGCAGTGATAGAGGCACCAGAGGAAGGACCTGCACACTGTGTGGGGCTCCTCTTGCTGCAGTGATGGAGGAACCAGAGGAAGGACCTGCACATTGTGTGGGGCTCCTCTTGCTACTGTGATGGAGGAGAAGGACCCCAGGGTTTTATAACAGACAAAGGGCTAAGCACGAGAAACAGTACATGGCCACTGTCAAGAGGACTGGCAGAATGCTGGGGTGCATGAAAAGGGGGTGACCAGCAGGGCAGAGGGTGTAATCCTACCACTTTACAAGGGGTTGGTCAGACCCCAGCTGGAGTACTGTGTGCAGGTCTGGGCTCAACAATACAAAAAAGATATGGAGACAGTCAAGAGGGACACCAAAAGAGATCATGCATATAGGTGATAAAAGCTGTGAGGAGAAGCAGGAGGGCATTAACATGCTTACCCTGGAGAAGAGGAGGCTGGGTGGTGGACCATAGTCTCTCCGTTTTCTACATACTCAAAGGTACTGACAAGCTCAAACAGAGATGTAAGATCTGGTGTGCTTCAGCAGTATATGCAAGGACACACCCTCAATTACAGAGGCGCTTAAATTGGGGGTAACATTAGGAGACATGTCTTCTTCCAGAGGGTGGTGACCCTGTAGGACAACATGCCAGTGGAGACAGTGGATATAAAAACAGTACAGGCCTTCATGGTAAGCCTGGACACATTTCTGATTACCAAGGGTCTCACAGGGTAACCTAGACAGTAGAGTGTATGGGAAATACCCATGAACTGGTACATGTTTGCAGAGCACACATACTGTATATGTTTCTATATGGGATAGGGGAGCCTGATGGAATAAAGTCCCTTCTGACCTTACATTACTATGATACTATGCAGACATTCCTCATTCATCATTACAGAGACATAAACAGCATTTACCATGGTAACCCACAATAAGACATTAAAGGTCACCACTACATACATACATAACACATGGGTGGATGTGTGTATCCAGCATTTTGCACACACCCACAGTGTGGGATGCTACATAAACCCCAAGAGCAAGGCTTGAGAGGTTTCTAAAAACATCCTACACCAAGAGTGTGTGTAAAATTCTGGTTTACACCAACCAAGCCATGTCTTGTTTTTTATAATTACTAGTGAGCATTTTTAATTGCCGTAACAGTTGTGTGACTAGTGCTCGCTGCTCACAGCACGAGCTTGATTTGACAGGGCCTAATTACAGTTGCCTGATTGTAACACATAATTATAACCGGGCAGTTGTAACACATTTTTACAAATCAGTTATCTAAGAATTAAACATGCTCACTAGTAATTATAAAACATCAATCATTGCAAGAACATCTTTCATCTGTTATCTACTCAATAATAGATCTAAATTCCTGACAGATTACAAGATTGTGGTATTGTAATGTTGTTGTTACATTCACTTGTGCTTGCACAAGGAACATCTTGCTACAAACTGTATTTTAGAGGTGTCACCGTGGAGCCAATTGCAGCTGAAGCTCAAAGGGGTTTAGCACTGCAGACCAATTAGCAGCCACACTGGTTGTGACACTAGTCACTGCTTGTTGAGCAGAAACTTTGTGTACTTGAAAGAAATCAGCCGCTCCTATCAGACAGTGGCTGTCTTCTTTCATTTACATAGCACTGCCAGCAAACCGCTGAATTCTCCCCTCAGGGACCACTCTGCCATTACCTGCACTCCTGCAGGATTTTCCGCACACTGTGCCTCTGTCAGACACACAAAGAGTCACTGGGAGCAGTTAGTGTCCTCCCCCAGCCCGCCCCCATGCTGTCCATTCCCTGTCCTGTGATCACCGCCAGCACAGTCCTGCAGAACAGAGTTAGGGTGACATAAGTGTTTTGCATTTGGAAGCACCAGTGGCTGGTGCTAAATCCAGTCTCTGCCCATGCATCGTTCCGATTGGCACAAGATATCTGGGGCATTGCCGATAGAGCCCAGTCAGTACTGATGTCTGTCCTGCTTGGTGCAGCAAACAGTCACTTGAGGGCTGGGGCTGTCTCACTTGGATTCCCTTCATGTAGTTGGGTTGCATGTTGGTTTATTTTATGGTTTGCAATCCGCTTGTCCCGCGTTCTTTGTATAGGAACAGCGGGGGGTTCTTGACTTCTGCAGCCACAGCTGGAACTCATGCTGCTGGCTGCAGAGTCAGCTTTGAGCCAGTCCTTTTCCCTGGTGTCCATTGGCACCCCCCCACCCACCGATCATTGTCCCCTATATCCCTGGTGTCTAGTGGTACCCCCCCTATCTTGCCCTGGTGTCTGGTGGCCCCCATCTCCCATTGCTATTGTAACCCCCCTACAAATGGGGGTTCCCAAAAGGTCTTCTGTGAGCTTGCCTAAATGCTCGCTGCCAGACTGGTGTCCGGCATTCTAGCGTTCTGCGTTTTTTTTTTTTTTTCTCCATTAGCTCCTTATATTGTTTTGCCACTAGAGGGAGCCTGATTAAGTTCGAGCAATTTGCTCCCAATATCTCACTTGTCACATTTTACTGCTCTCTAGTAGCTGTTTTCACTTGGTGATTTATATTAAAGGAGCCCTCTGCTGTCTCTTTCCTCTCTGCCTCACTCCTTTCTCTAGTCAAAAATGTCCCCTCCCCTCCTAGGCTCCTCATGGGAATACTTTGCCTTCCTATCCTCTTTGAGCTTTACTGCTTGAACATCAACAGCTTCTACCAATACTTATACTCAGTTTGACTTCTACTACTCCAACATGCTTTTACTGCCCACTCACTACCTCTACCCCTCTGCTCTCATCAGCAAGCGTATTAGCCCAATAGTCAGATACCTTCACCTTCATCTGAAGCCGCCACCCTGCGTCTCTATCAGGCGTGCCTCATCGCCCGCTATAGTTACTAATCCTATCTCTTATACTATCCGGCGACATTGAGATCAACCTGGTCCATCTCTCGTCTCCTCAAATCTTGCCCCCCAGCCACCACCCTCCCTAAAACCGATGTACTACTTTGCCCACCTGAATGCTAGGAGCCTTATGGCCAACCTCCCTGACTTCCAGGCTTGGGTCTATACTAACGTCCCGGATGTCCTCGCCATCACAGAAACCTGGCAGCCCACAGTGCCTGACTCAGTGCCACTTTCCTGGATACAATATGCTTCGTATCGACTGTCCTGGCACTAAAAGGGAGGTTGTCTTGCCCTCTACTTCAAAACTCACCTAAACATTACCCTTCTGCGGACCCCTCCTACCAAACTGTGAAATCCTACACTCCCTACTGCTTCTAGAGGTGTAAGAAACTCCATATTTTTTGTACTTATATCCCCAAAAATGCTACACAGGCATCACACTGAACTCCTAGGGTTTCTGCCTACAGTTAGAGGCAAGAATGACATTATCTGCCTTGGTGATTTTAACCTTGACTGGTCCGAGAAAAACTCAGCTAACCTATCCTCCTTGGCTAGCAAGCAAATCTATCCCAGCTCATACATCCAACCCCAAGGGTCTCACGTGGGGCAACCAGTGCCACCCTCCTTGACTGGATACTTACTAACAGGATGGAATATGTTGCCTCAGCTGGTGTGCTACTGACACAATTAGTGACTACTATCCCATCTACTGTGTCTGGAACACTGTCATTCCTCCTCCCCTGCTAAAACTGTAACCTTTCTAATCTCTCCGCCTAAGTCATGGAGGACTTTAGCTGACCTTAACCAGGCTGACTGGTCCTCTCTACCAAACAGGGGACATTAACACGCATGCAGAATATTCAACTCCATCCTCCTCTTTCTTCAAAACCTTCACATCCCGGTCACCACGTGGGATGCAGCAGGAAAGTAACCAAGTGGCTAACACCCTGCTTCAACTTCTCAAATCTAGGGACAAACTTTGGTCCAGGTGGAAGATCTCCCACCTCCGCAGACTTTGAATACTATCGGCATTACGTAACAACTGCAAAAGACAAATTGATTGCCAAAAGCACCTACTATAGGAACCTACTAATAACATCCTCTTTACAACCTCAAGGTACATTGGTCCAAAATTAAGGACATTCTCGCAACGACAAGCAACAGAATCTAGCTGACATGAACATTCAAGGTGTTCACTGCACCAACCATGACACCATTGGCTAACGCCTTCAATGCCTTTTTCTTCTCCACCAGTCGCTCATCTAACTAGCCCACAACCTGACTGTCCTCTTCTCCTCCTCGCCCCTCCCACCCTCCTCTTTCGTTTGGCTCCAACCACATGCCTGAAGTTCGCAGCTACTGAACTCCCTTCCGCACGCGGGGTCGAGGGCCTGAGGATCCGTCCTTGCATACTTCTAAGCAGTATGCACCTTGGCTGACCAGACCTATCACCTGGCTTTTTAACCTCTCGTTTCATACATTTACTGTCCCGTCCACCTGGAAAACTGCCAGAACCATCCCTATACACAAAAAGGGTGCTGTCAAACTCATGTCCAACTACCGCCCTATATCTCTTCTGCCCACTCTCAGTAAGCTGCTTGAAATAATAGTCCACCGCCAGCTTGCTGCTCACCTTGACATGTTTAATCTTCAAACCCCGTGTCAACATGGTTTCCGGCCTAGTCACAGTACCACCTCTGCACTTACAAACTTACAAATGACATCAGAAATAATATGGACTGTGGCCTACCACTGGGGCGTCTTTATCGACCTGTCTAAAGCCTTCGACATGGTACACCATCCTCATGCTAAAGAAGCTCCAATCCATTGGAGCAGCTGACCAAGCCCTCTCCTGGTTCCATAGCTATCTTGACAATCGGACTCAGGCGGGTAGCATTTCACAAGGCCCTTCCTCCCAAACATCTCCTGTGGAGTTCCCGGATCCACTCTTGGACCTCTACTCTCTCCTCTTCCTATATGATATTCCCACCATGTCCCAGCATAGCTGCACTTTATGTACGCAGATGACCTTGTTCTCTACTCTGGGTCAAAATCGTTTGCTGCCATCAACTCCACCTCACTAATGACTTCCAGTTCCTGCAGACCTGGCTCTCTAGAACACCAAAGTCCTGAACCTAGAAAAACCTGTGCTAGCTATTCGGATCCTCTAAAAACTGTGTGCCCCTGCGAACAGGCTCAGGTTCAATGCCTTGACGCTCCTCATCTCAAACACTGGGTCCTTCCAAGTACCTTGGGGTTACTTTGATCCCACATTGACCTGTCTCAACATGTCAATATGGTGTGCCATGCCGTCAATGCTAAATTGGCGGAGCTATCGCTGCATGCCACTCCCTCACTCCTTCCGCTAGACTTCTGTTGCGAGAGGTATTCTCTCACCCTAGCTCCAATATGCTCTGCCCCTCCTCTTTGCTGCAAACTCTGCTACACTCCACAAATGGGACACTGTATACAACAACATCTGTAGATTCGCTTTAACAGCCCTAATCTTACCCATCATTGTCTCCTCGGTCACTTGGCTTAAATTGGCTGACTCCTAAGGATATTCTGAGCCTACTCCTGGGCTGCTTTATCGACTCCTGTCTAGACCTCCTGCCCTGTCTATCTTGCCAACCTCCTGACTCCTGCCTCACACACTGTACCTCAGGTCTTCCTCTGTCCCCATGCTCTCCACTAGACCTGCATGACAAAATGGGTGAACAGGCATTTGCCCGCTTTGCTCCCAAATTCTGGAACTCACTCCTTATGGTGAAAACTTCAGCCTCCCATCGAATTCAAAACTGCTGTTCACCCACCTCCTAGCCTCTGGCCAATGCAAATGCTCTTAATTTGCTTTTGTCCCTGCAGGCTGTCGGGTCTGACCCTAGGTACTACACTCAATGTTCTCCCATGCAATACGCTTGTCTAGGTGGCTATGACTCCATGTCTTTACTGTCCTCAGCTGTCTTATGGTTACCCTAATTGTTTTCATTTTACATCCTTATTATGATCTATGCCTAAAATGTACCTTTTATGTAACTATTACAGTGCTACCCAATGTATATCTTGTTTTGCTCTGTACACCTATATTATGTCTGTGCATTTCTGCATATTGTAACCAGTGTCCTGTGCTCTCCCGGGTCATGCCTGAAAATAGGCAGGTCTGTTGCCTAGCGCACTTACCTGGTTACCAAAAGCTAATAAATAAATAAATAAATAATTGATCTGGCATTGCATAACACCACCAAGGTTAGATGAGCTGTCGGGGAAGACCTCAGCACCTGTCCAATAATTTTGGAGCCCTTGGGTATTGGGACAAGACAAGAGTAACCTCTGTCCTGACCCCATTTCGCCCCAGGGCGTCTCCTGGACCCCAAAACCCCAATCCGTCTTCCCCTTTCCTGTCCCCCACCAGGCCCAGCTCTCCATCTTCCTCCACGCTTCCTCAAGATGCCCAATGCATGACACCTAAAGTAGATGTCAGATGTTAATGGTGGGCATTCAAAAGGACGTAATTCCTTGAGCCTAGTGGGGGAGTAATGCCCAACCGTCTCTACGCCTGTCCAACACATTTTAATTAAACAAATCAAATATAAAACAAAAATAAACAAAAACCTATAATAACAAAACTATAAATAAACACTCTCCACTCTCTCACAGAGGGAGCAATAAAACAGACAATATGATAAAATATAATAAAACCCACCCTATCACAAATTAAACCCCAACCCAAAAATAACCCAAATAACAGAAAATATAATAATAATAATAGTAAAGTAATATCAAATTGTCCAAAATAACACAGTGTCAATGTAATCAGATGCAACTGGATACTAAACCCAAGCTAATAACTAAAAAGGAAAACGAAAATGTATAATTTAAATTCAATGCAACACCTTTCACGTGTAGCAATCCAACAGATCAGCAGAAAAATATTGTAAATTCCCCAGTACTATCTCTCACATGGTAGGGGACCATTCATAAATGAGACCAAGCATTTAATCCATAATTATAAAATAAATATACACCACAATCTCACCACCCCATGTCCAGGAGCAGGGAAGAACAAGGAGGTCAGTTCTCAAGCAGGTCCAAGCATAAGCAAAAGTCGAGATCAAATCCAAACAAGGGAAGGCAAGGTAATTACTCCAACAACCCAATTACATCGCAGGGGTCCAAATCGAATCCAGGGGAGGCCAGGCAGTTCTTCAACACAATCCCCGGGCAACTAATCCTCGCATCACGGTCAAAAACCGAGAGACTGTTATTTAGAAAAGCAATCACCATCAAGCACGCCAGCCCATCCACTAATAGAAGCAGACACCCCCAACTGGTCAACGACCAGTGGCTACAGATGCCTCAACAGTCAGCCCAACAGCTAAACCCCAAGGTGGCTTAGGAGAGGCCTCAGTCCCCCCAGCTCCCTAGGGAGAAACCGAGGGAACCCCTGCCCTGGTCGAAGACTGAAACGGCGGCAGTTACTCCCGTAGTGCTCAGATAGATCTTCAATCTAGTCTCCTCTAGACTGTATCTGGATGAATAAAACCTGATTAAGCCCGCTAATTAAATGGGTATCCCTTGCTACAAGGCAGATCCACGGCTTCCAGCACAGCTCCCAGACCCGAGCTCCTTCCCTTCTTATGTGATCTTTAAAACATCCAGGATGCCGCTAGTTTGGCGAGATTGTGAAAATCCAATGAAACGAAACAAACGACAAACCAAAATTAATCCACAATTTGAATAAACAATCCTTAGTTCCAGTAGCAAACTGTAGCAAAAGTCGAGTATCCAAATGTGATCAGTCCTTAGTTCCGATGAAGCGATAGCAAAGGTCAGGTATCCAGATTGCAGAAAGATACAATTAACAGTGCGGTTAACAATGCAGTTAAAATTAAACCTAAAACATAACTTCAAACATCAAATTATTTAAGCTCTAAACACTAAACGCTAAGCGCTAAACTTTAAAACTTAAACTAGTAACTCCTGATAGTCTTCAGTGGCTGACCCAGCGTGGTCGTCATGTTTGCAGTTATAATTGTTCTGGGAGGGGGGCTGAGTGCTCTCATGCTTGAGTCCCACCCAGACTGCTGGATAATCGCTCCGTTTCTGCCATCGTTAATTGCGCAGAGGGAGCTCTGTTTGAAGGTGTGCTGGTTTACTGATCATCTATTAGAGGAATAATAATATTGTAGTTTGTTCTAACCTGCCTTCTTTGCATTGAGGATTGTTCTGCCTATCTCCACCATCTTGGTCCTGAACTGCCGAATTGGACCAATCAGTACTTTGGGACTCTAAAATGGAGCCTGCTACCAGGGGCTGCATGGAGTCAAAGTGTGTGGGAATTGTAGTTTTGGGCTGTTGGTGCCTTTTTGCACCAGGAAGGGGAGTCTTTGCTGTAACTGACAGCTGAATCAGCCAACCGAACCTTTTGGATTTTGGGGAAATGCTCGGGCTGCCTGCTGTCAGGGGCAGATCTAAGTTGGAAGCTGAAGAAGCAACAGCTCGAGACAGTCGAGCAGCCGTCTGCGTAGTTCCGCGCGGAAGAACTGTGGAAAGGCCTAAGTTCTGGCCTGTATGTCTGCCTGCTGCCTGAGAGGAAAAAGGGGAGTCATTTCGGACTAAATCCGATACGTGAAACTGAAGAGAGCCACTGAGTTGTGACCAGGCTTATACCTGAGGAAGACCGAAGATTTTGCTGAATGTGATCGGCCCGTCAGGATTTCCAGCTACCTCTGAACTCCCGGTTTGAGCAGAGACTTTGCGATTGTGACCGGAGAGCGGTTAGCCTGGTACTGTAGCCTCTTTTACATGTAAATGTGATGTGTATTGAAAGTGGGTCATGATTTGGTTCCCCACTGTGTGAACTGTGTTCTGCTTGCTGGAAGCTGTATCCAGCCTAATCGAACTGGATCTGTATTCATCTCTTTTCGGCCTGGGCTATGCCATGCTGGCCCTGCTAGACTACCCCACTGCACAGAGAAAACCATTGACGAGATACCTGCCTGGGGATCAGCCCCCTGCTCCACGCTTGAACAGGAACGATGCCTCAGTGAATCGTGTGGGCCCTGCTTCTCCTGGCACTCCAGATCAACCACCTGCTGTCTCGATTTTCGTCCAGCCTGTGTCTAGTCTTGGGTATCATGAGTAATGATCAGGGTAGCTCCCTGCAACAACAGCTTAATGTAAGTGTGTCATCTGATTGTCTTGTTGTTTCTTTTTCTTCACGAACTGAGCCCTCTGGCTCCAGATTACAAATAGTGTGTATTGTGCATGTTATTTTTCCATCACTGGTCCCCAACCAGCTGCAGCACCGGCCTACCCGGGCAACGGTCCTGGCTAGCCCATCTCTTCTCCGCCTGGGTACCCAGAGGGTGTGACTGTTTAGGGACTCTGAAGTGCATGCACAACTGTTTGATTGATAGAGCCTTTAAGCAAATCAACCTGATTACACCCCTCCCTTGTTCAAGTCCCCTGAATAAATCAGATCTGACTTTTTTCTGCATTTAACCTGATTGTGGTTCCAGTTTGTTCCAAGAGTACTGTACTGTTGCTATTTGTTGTGCATAACCTTGTTTTACAGGGGGTCCCCAGGGTCAAGCCAGAGGAACCAGCCCTGGTGGTAAGTGCAAACAGTGTGGGCACTTGTAAGGTGTACCAGGGGTATTGAAAAAGTGATTATTGTGTATTGTTCTGGCCACTAGCAGGGAAAGAGGGGGGTTACAGTGTCCCGGAGGGCTGTGCCCAGGTTAGCTTGACCACTACCAACGCTGACCTCTGAGTGGAGGCACCCATTTTCAAATTCAGGCCCCTTAACGTGCTACTACAGTAGCTAAGCAGGCAGGGGTAGTAGCCCTTGGGATAGCACCACCTAGGGGTTACACTATATTTTATATTTATTATTAATTATCATCTGACACAGAAATGCCCACTCCCGGTGTCAGATGCCCCCCCCCCATGCTGCAGTCCCTTGAGTTATTTTTCCAGAATCGGGCTCAGTCCCCTGCTGGCAATGGAACCCCAGCAGTGTGGGACACTGGGGAGCTCACTCCCAGTGTCCTCAAATATTTTTGTTACATTTTTGTAAAGAAGAAAACCGTCCCCCAATATCTTTGTTTTGTTTTTAGCCTGAAAAAAGAAAACGGTCCCTTGCATTTCCCCGTCCCCTTCCCCCCATCCCACTGAGCAACCCACCACCCCACACACATACCCCTTGCCCTTTACTTACCATCAGAGGTCAGCAGCTGTCATCTTCTGTGGACCAGGACACGTTGCACTCTTCAAAGCTGAACCTTAAACTGAAGAATCAAGGTAAGTGCTGTCAATTGCATTTTAAACCTGGGTTGATATCTTTGCCATTTTAAGGAATTTTTTCACCAAATTTTCAACATGTGCTTTTTGGGACCTCACCTTATGAACACTGTCACTGTTGTTTTGTTAATTGGACCCATAAGGTGATTTTGCAGTCACTGAGCAAAATCATCTTTTGGGACCAGTTAATGAAATGACAGTGCCAGTGTTAATTAAGTCTAAACCATGAAAATTCAGTAAAAAATTCCTAAAATAGCTAGTTATGTGTGTGCTGGTTGAAATTTTCCACGCATATGCATAACTTTGGTAATTTTTAATATTTTGACTCCAAATTTTCAACATAGCCATTTCATCACACCACCTCATGAACAGTATCACTGTCATTTTTTACATCCTGCCAAAAACATGTTTTCATGGCTGTAGCATACAATTGCGCGGTCAATACACAAAATCACCTTTCAGGACCAATTAACGAAAAGACAGTGCCAGTGTTCATGAGGTGGGGCCCCAAAAAGACCATGTTGAACATTTGATGAAAAAATGTCTAAAAATGACCAAATTATGCGCACTCATTGAAATGTTTCTACACACGCGTGTAACTTTAGTAATTTTTACTATTTTTTACTCCAAATTTTCAATAGAGCCATTTTTCCACATCACCTCATAAACAGTACAACTGTCATTTTTCACATCCTGCCCAAAATGTTTCTCACACCTGTGGGGTGGAATGGTGTTTTCACACAGATTTGAACATTTTTACCTATGGGGTTTATGAGGTGGGGTCATAAAAATGATATGTTCATACTTTGGGGTCAGAATATAAAAAAATGCCAAAGTTACGACCGTTTGTTGCAATTTTCCCACACTAAAATAAGGATAGTATTACACTATCTCAAAAAGTAAGGAAATACATCTATGCATTATGGAGGGATATCGGTTGCAAACACCTGCACAGCACAAACCTGCAAGTGAATGTTCGGCATTGACCAATGCCTGTTTTTTTTATGTTGAGCAGCATATGCAAAGCCACCCATTCCAAAATCAATATCAACTTTAGGAACCTTGAAAGTGACCCAGGGACACATGGACGGGGCATGACCTCACACTGTAATGTAAACAAGTTAATGTTTTAAAATGTATTTATTTTCACAGGAAAGTGTATGAACAACAAGTGACCCTCTGCATGGTAAAACTGCGGCACTGCTGCAGCCTGCCAGTCAACATCAACCCAGCTCCACAACTAACAACTCCACCTTGACCAGGTTAAGGCTGAGCCAGCTATAGCCCATCCAAGCTGCGATTTCCTGCAGGCATTGCTCCAGCACAGAAACTGCACATCACAGAGGCCAGTCTGTCAGTGGAGCAGTAGCGCCAGCTGAGGGGAGGAGGATTGAGCAACCCAGAGGACACTCGCCTCCTCCAGGGGAGGGAGGGTTCTGTCGCCTCCTCCAGGGGAGGGAGGGTTCTGTCCTCTGCTCCAATACCGCCGCCTGTGTGACCATGGGTGATAGTGCAACTGGGAGGTAGATTGGGAGGGTGAGGACATCATGGACATCGGCGGGTGGACACGTACATGGGTGCTTGCAGGCTCACTTTGACATCCACGTAGGGGACGTCCCCTAGGGAGAGGAGCTCTAAGGAAAATGGCCCTGGCACCTCCATCATGATGGCCTGTGGGAGCTTCCTGGGCCTCCATCACCCAATGGATTTCAGTGCCCACCTGACAAGATAAAGAATTTCAGGGAGCTGACCCCACCTGGGCGGCATAGCCAGAGCTTCATGGAGGCGGGCAACGGCGACCAGGGAAGCCTAGGAGTGTTGCCAATGGGCCTGAGGACATAAAAGGGGCTGGATAGATGGGGCAAGAAAAGAAACTGCACATTACCCACCCAGTCTAATGGGCCAGTAGAGCTGAGTATCATCTGCATAACAATGAAAACATGTCGTACTGTCCAAATGGCCTGACTCAAAGACAGCATGTACATCATGAAAACCAAGGGGGACATAACTGAATCCCAAGGAACTCCACAGCTGACTGCAATCAGCTGCAATGAGAGTGACATCATAATAACCCACTGCAACATGCCAGACTAGTAGGACTCAAACCATTTCAAGGCTGTCCCGGTGAGTCCCACGTATTCCTCAAGGTATTCCATCGGCCCACTGTGGTCCACAGTGTTAAATGCCGATGGCTCTGAGAGATCAAGAAGAACGTCAGTTGTGCTCTCCTCTGTCTCCCTCACAAAGCTCACATCATTAAACACCTTGACAAGTGGTCTTCATGCTGTGGCAAGGCCTGAAATCCAGCTGGAATAATTCATAGAATATTAAATTGCTCAGTGTGGCCCACAAGCTGTTCTGCTACCAAATTCTTGGTAATCTTCCCTAAAAAGGGGAAGTTAGAGGCAGGCTTGCATTGTAGTAGCAAGTTCAGGTCTAACAATGGTTTCTTCAGAATGGGGCTCACTATGGATTTTTTGAGAGCTACTTGAAAACACCCATCTGAATGAGAACACCAGACAATGCCAATGAACCTCACCCAGGGCCTTGTGGTGGTCTACCAACAGCGACATGGGCCTTAGATCTGGCTCAACTGGCTACCCATTAGAAAGTGGGGCACAGCCCCCAGATAACCGCAAGTACCTCCTCCAGAGAAAATGGTCAAAACTCGCTCAGCTCAGGATTTACCAACTCCTCATACCATTCTTAAGAAAATGCTCCTCTGGGCTATAGACAAGAAGGGGGAATTAATGTGTCCACATTGCAGAAAAGCTGAGCTAGTATATTTCTTCCTGAGGCAATAACCCGTGACAGGAAGTCTGCCTTTTTCAGAGATACTGCCCTCTTATAATACCTATAATGGGATCTCAGAGTCATCCTGTCATCCACTGAGACCCTCTATCAAGAAAGTTCAGACTTCTGTCCTGTCACTTTTAACCACCTCAGCTTCTCACTATACCTGGGTGATTCACAGTTGGAGGCCAAGGGGCTGACACAGATTGGTGCAAGGGTGTCCATTGCTGTTATAATGGCCTGCCCCAATGGCCAGCACCATATCCCCTTCACACGATGGCCCAACACCGCTTTGAGCTTCTGTGGGTTAAGCTTCCATTTGGGGCAGTATCAGGTCACCTCCATGGTGGTGGGGGGCTATCAATTACTGGTATCTGTTTAATGTAGCACATTTCTTAAAATTGCTTTGTAGATGAATAGGTACAAGTATCTTCATCATCTTTCTGTGCCTGAATACCATTCAACAGTTCAGTACATCGAGCACAATGTGATCTGCTGATATAGACTGTGAAGGGGTTAACCACACAGCCTACTTGTCCAGTTTCTCCAGCAGAGTCTGTGAACATGTTATGGAGATGGTATCTCTGTAATTTAGTATAATCTGTCTTTGGGGCACACCCATCCCCTGAATTTCATTGGGGTGTGGACGCAGGTTCTTACATTTCTTCAGACAGGGTAGTTAGACAGTAAGCATGGGGCACACTCCCTGAAACCTCCAGCCCCTTTGAAATAACTGGAATGTCCACACAGTGAGTTGCAGGGAAATTTATATCCATGTTTACTCATTTCATGATAACATAACAGGCACTCAGCTGATCTGGATCCAGTACATTGGAGCCTTTTTTTACAGGTGTTGCAAGCACCTGGGAGTGAACTCCATACATCTCCTGCACTGTAGCCACAGGTAGGACATCTTTTATTTTATTTATTGATTTCTCTTGTTAACCGGGTAAACATATGAGCCAAGGCCCTTTTTTATATGCGACCCGAGACTATAAAACAGTCACAAGATGTTACACAAAAAGCTAACTTTTACATTCACTTAATACAGGAATACAAATACATGACATGTAAGGCAAATAATATAATACAAATTATTTAAAATAGCAGTGACATTGCAAACTACTCAATAAATGATGCTTCAATTTCTTTTTGAATAAATTATGACAACTCATGGTTCTCAATTCAATTGGAAGATCATTCCAGTATGTTGGTGCTTGGATAGAAAAAGCTCGAGCACCCATTTTAGTTTTAGTGACTTTCAAATTTAAACAAAAAAGAAAATTTGATCTCAAGTTTCTCGGAGCTTCCCTTACAGATATCAGAGAATACAAGGGAGAGAGAGAAAATTTTTTGTCTCAATACATTATCCGTTTTACAACAAAGAGAGTATATGGAACTCAAGTTATGCGGTAGGAACCCTGAAACTTGATATAAAGTACAATGATGTGTACTGTAAGGTAATCTATAAACGAATCTACAAATACTATGAAAAATCATTGTTAAGTAATTTAACACATGTTTAGACAAACTAGTAAACAAAAATTAATTATAATTCAGTTGAGAAAGTAGTATACCTTGGGTTATATGCAGTGGTGCAAGTGGTAGACAAGAAGTACAGGAACTCAGGCACTGGCAATTATGAAATACAGAATGAAGATCTTCACTCTAAAGGGTAGCGGTGTCAAGGCATAACTATCTAATTTGACGCTAGTAGATTCAGTTAGAGATATTAAAGTACTTCTAGGAAAATAGCATTGTTGTACAAGTCAAATGGTGTTATGGAAACCCTGATAGCAGATCACAGATCCAAAAACTGTCATTATGTTGCTGGTTTAGGAATTTCAGTTTTAGTGTCAGTGGGAAGAAGTACAGGAACTCAGTTCCTGCTGCAAAAAAGGTACAGGAACTGAGTTCCTGTGCATTCCTGCTCACTTTCATCATTGGTTATATGTTTCCTGGCTTGTAAAGTTAACACATTCTGTAGTCTGAATAAAACCCCTAATTTTTGATTTACTGATTTTGTTAAAGTCAAAATATGATTTGAAAATGTTAACTTTGAGTCCACCTGTTCCAAATTAGTTCCATTTTACCAAAAATATTCAGTTTCCCTGATTTAACCAACTTTTGTTTAGAGGCAAATATACTCTTGTTTTTTGAAATATTCAATGATAATTTTAAGTCCAACAAACAATTTTCTACACTTTGAAAATCTACAGTCAAATATTGGGCAATTTTATCTAATGAATTAGAGCTATTATATAATATTATATCATCAGCATATAAGATTGTCTTAGCCTTAAGAATTTTACTTGGTATAATATCCACAAATATGGAAAACAATAGGGGTCCCAAGATTGACGGCTGATGTGATTCTCCTTCACAAAAGTGGGAGCAAGACAGAGGCAGGAAACTACAGACCTGTCAGTTTGACCTCTGTGGTAGAGAAAGTGATGGAATCACTTCTGAAGGAAAGAATTGTTGAGTACCTAGAGGCCAGTGGGGCACAGGACCCAAGGCAGCATGGGTTCACAGCGGGAAGATCATGTCAGACAAATCTAATTGATTTCTTTGACTGGGTGACCAAAGTAGTAGACCAGGGAGGGGCTGTGGACATGGCCTACCTAGACTTTAGCAAGGCATTTGACACAGTCCCACACAAAAGATTAGTAGTCAAATTAACCAGCCTTAGAGTGGGTCCCAGGGTGGTAGTCTGGGTAAAACATTGGCTGAACAACAGGACACAGAAGGTAATTGTAAATGGAGTCCACCCTGAAGAAAGAGGGGTTACTAGTGGGGTACCGCAGGGTTCAGTACTGGGTCCAGTCCTTTTTAATGTCTTTATAAGTGACATTGCAGAGGGACTGGAAGGAAAAGTATGCCTCTTTGCAGATGACACAAAGATCTGCAACAGGGTTGATACACAAGGAGGCGTGGAAAGGATGAGAAGGGACTTGGCAAGGTTGGAGGAATGGTCAGAAGTATGGCAGCTTGGATTCAATGCAAAGAAGTGCAAAGTAATGCACCTGGGAAACAAAAACCCAGGGGAAGATTACACAATGGGGAGGTAGTAACAACAACAAAAATGGAAAGGGACCTGGGGGTAATCCTATCAGATGACCTTAAGGTCGGCAAGCAATGTGAGAAGGTGGTAGGGAGGGCTGGGGGGATACTGGGATGTATAGGGAAAGGCATCACCAGCAGAAAACAGGAAGTTGTTATCCCCCTGTACAGACAGTTGGTGAGACCCCATCTGGAGTACTGCGTCCAGTTCTGGAGACCCCATCTCCACAAGGACATAGACAGGATGGAGGCAGTTCAGAGGAGGGCAACTAAAATGGTGCAGGGTCTGCAAGAGAAGCCATATGAGGAGAGGCTAAAAGAGCTTAACATGTATACCCTTGAGGAAAGGAGGGGGGACATGATAGAAACGTTTAAGTACCTCACTGGAATCAACAAAGTCCAAGAGGGTAGCATCTTTCAGAAAAAGAGATGTGCAAGAACAAGGGGACACAAGTTAAAGATAGAGGGGGGACGGCTCAGGGGCAATGTGAGGAAGTATTTTTTCACAGAGAGGGTGGTGGATGCATGGAACAGCCTTTCTGAGGAGGTTGTGGGGTCTAAAACTGTGGGAGAATTCAACAATGCATGGGACAGGCATAAGGCAATTTTTGTGGGGGGTAGGAAGAAATAGGCTGTTGGTTAAATAGGATCTGCAGCTTATCCTCTAGGTAGGGAAATGGGAAGACTAGGTGGGCCAAGCGGTCCTTATCTGCCATCAAAGTTTAAGTTTCTATAACCCATGAGGTACACCCTTTTCTAAAATTCTACTCTTTGACACTGAACCCTCATAATGAACTTGTAGTTCCCTACCTAATAAATAACTCTCCACCAATTCTAATGACAATCTGGATAATCCCTTGGCAGCTAGGCTCCTGAGCAGCAGGCGATGGTCAACAAGGTCAAATGCCTTGGACAGGTCCACAAAAACAACACCAGTGAGCTCACCCCTCTCCATAGCCTCACTGATGTGGTTTGTGAACCTGGCCAAGGCAGTTCAAGTACTATGAAATTTCCTAAAGCCATGCTGCACAGTAGCCCGAAACCCAGTCAATTGTAAGTAATCATTGATTTGTACCTCTGTTATCTTTTCTAGAATTTTACCTAAAGGATGGAGAAGAGAAACAGGGTGGTAATTCCCCAAATCTTTACTATTTCTCCCCTTAAAAATTTGTCTTATTACGTTTTTTTTTCATTGTTGTGGAAAGATCCCTATTTCTAAAGACAAATTAAATATTTTTGTCAAAGGCTTATAAATGTATGAAGATATTAACTTCAAAAACCTTGGCTGAATATCATCAATTCCAACATTTTTTGAAGGAATTTTCATCAAAATTTTCAGTACCTGATCGGGCTCTATTTCTTTAAAATGAAATATTAAATCATTTTGAAATGCTATAACTGTGTTCTTTAAGTCCTGATCATACTTATCTACATTATATTTAACCATATCCAAAAATTGTTGTAAAAAGGCAGTACTTATTTCTTGTGGCTCTTTTATTGTAACTCCTTCAACAAGGAACTCACCTGATTGTACATCTATGGGAGGAGACACCAAAGATTTGATTGAAGACCAGAATTTCTTTGGATTTGACAAATTTAGATCTTGTTGTTTTGCATAATAATCAGATTTACATAACCTTAATTTTATCTTACATCCATTTCTTAATTTCCGATATCTTTGAAAATCATTAATATTTTTACTCAAGCAAAATTGTTTCCATGCTTGATCTCTTTGTTTCATCAATTTAAACATCTCTGGAGTAATCCATTTATTCACTGTTCCCCTTACTCTCCTTGTTAGTATTGGACAGAATTTATTTTGTAACTCCAGAATTTGTGTTGTAAAGTAATCTACTGCAGACTCTATGCAAGGTATTATATCCAAGTAAGACCAATCAACATCTCTTAAATCAGACTTTAATCCATCATCTAAATCTTCGGGATACTTTCTATAGGTAATCAGATGAGGGAGAGGCTTTATTTTCTTTGATTTCCACGTACAATATATTGCCAGGTGGTCACTGATAACATCTGGTAAGACTTCAATCTTAACAATTTTAGTACGATTATTAGTCAAAATCCAGTCCAAAATTGAATAACTATTTGTCTTCAGGTTCATGCGAGTAAAAGTTTGTACTAACTCACACAAACTTGCATTCATTAACAAGGACTCCATATTAGAAGCATCACGACAGTCCCAATGAATATTAAAATATTACTTAACTTAAAGGATATAAAGTACCCCCCAGCATCCCATCTCTCACTAAACACCCTCAGGTCCCATTCTGACACATAGTCTTCTATTATGACCCTTTCTTTCACCACTCATACTAGCTTCATGCTCTCCTTCGCCCTTCATGTTTAGGCTCACAGCCTCTTCATGGGTACTACTCTTCATGTGGACTCGGTAGGCCAGCTCCCATATGTGCCCAGTACCATATTGTCCACTGATGCCCAGACTTCTACTCCGTTACCCTTTTACAGCTCTCTCTTCAACTTGGGCCAAGGTAACCCGCCTCCCATTTGATACCAGTGACAGTAATATACCATTGCGTGGGCAGACAGCTGCCACCCCTTATCACTGCCTTTGTCTCTCTCCACTTCTTCCATTATACTTTTAGGGTGGTCTCTCTCAGGCACTGTGATGTTCTCATTTTCTGTCTGTGCTCTGAACCTCTGGCTCTCACTAACCAAACTGGGGGATCAGTATGTTAATTTTCACACATTAGCCAATATTATGCCTTTTGGGAGGTATATTTTACACACAAGCATTCTTGGCTGTTTTGCTCATGGAATTGAGTCAGACTTTTAAATTTCACTGCCAGAACAGAGTTTCCCGACTCCTCCTCATATGCAGCACTGATTTCTGTCACATTGGGAACAGCTTGATTACAAAGTGTGTGAGACTAACAAGCTGCAGAACAGCTGCAGAAATACAGCATAGTTAACAATCCAGAATTACACTGACAGGTAAAAGTATTCATCAGATAGTCATGGAAACATCTTTTAAGCAGATCTTAGGCAGACAAGCTGGCTCCTGTGGGTGGATTAGAGCCTGAGCAGGGAGGAGTGGTTGGTTGGAGCACAGTAAAAAGCCAGAACCACAGGTAAGCCCAGCCCAGGCAGACAAAAAGAGAAAGAAAAGCATGTTACATGGTGGTATCACCTGGGGGAGAGGAACCCAGGTGGTCTTGTTATATTAGGAAACAGAAAAAAGTATCTATTTGTAACCCCCCTACTAAAAAAACTAAAAAAAAAAACAGGAGTTCCTATAATGTCTTCTTGGGCTGCTCAATGCCTATTGTCAGGATGGTGTCCTGTGTCTGCAATAGCTTTAAATTGCTTGCATGATAGTGCTTCATTAGGTCTCCATGCCTGTCTCTTTAAGAGAATTACTATGCTGTGTGAGAAAATTAGTCTTGGTTGGGTCTGAGTGATTTAAGGCTCATGACCAGCCCGACAGTCTGTATTGCTGCTCCTTTCTGTAGTCACTACTTGTGCAGAGGGAGCTCTGTTAGGAACTGTGATTATTTACTGTTTATTTACCATGAAACATAGAAACATAGAAAACATAGACTTTGATGGCAGATAAGGACTGCTTGGCCCACCTAGTCTGCCCATTTCCCTACCTATTGGATAAGCTGCAGATCTTAGTTAACTAACAGAGGGAGCTCTGTTAGGAACTGTGATTATTTACTGTTTATTTGCCCGTCCTGTCTGCGTCCGATGTGGACGTTGTCCTATCTCATTTCTGCAGTATTTTCCAGAGAATCTGGGACATGCGTGCTCCTCTAAGGAAAGTAAGAGTAAAACGTCTCCACCATCCCTGGATCACAGCCGACCTTATCACCTTGTGTCGCTCCAGAGACAAAGCATGGTGACTTTATAAAGCCCCACACACAGCTAGCAACCTTCAATCCTATAAGAACCTCAGAAATAAATGCACTAAGGCCACCCGGCAATCAAAATCTTCCTCTTTTAAAGCGCAATTCTATCTAGCCCAGAACACCAACGCATCCTTCTGGAAGTTGATCAACTCCTCCTTGAACCCCACTAAACGAGCACTTGCAGCCCTTACTATAAACTGACAAAACCGTCTCAGATCCTGCCTCCATGGCTGAGCTATTCAACAAGTTTTTTATCTCGTATGCCTAACCCAACTCCACCCTTCCCTCCTCCAACCTGGGTTATCTATCCTTCCCTGACTTCGGCTTCCTCTTTCCTCCCATCACACCTCAGGAGGTTTACAACGCACTCTACTCCCTTAACTCATCCAAATCTAGCCCTGACGGAATCCACCCCAAAATGCTCCGAATCTCTGCTGCAGCCATTGCTGCTCCCCTAACTCACATTCCGAACTTATCCATAAACACAGTTACAGTTCCTAAAGCATGGAAATCAGCCAGAATCATCCCTCTTCACAAAGGCGGTGACCCCTCCTAGTTGTGAAACTATAGGCCTGTCTTGCTCTTCCCCTCCCTTTCCAAAGTCCAGGAGTCCCTCATACTGACCAAACTGTCTGACTTTCTCTCTTTCGACAACTACCTATGACCAATCCATTCCGGCTTCCGTAAACACCACTCCACCGTCACCACCCTTCTAAGTGTAACCGACTCCATCCTCACAGCCATGGACAGAAGCCAAGTCACTGCAGCCATATTCATTGACCTGGCTAAAGCGTTCGACTCTGTCTCCCACCCACTTCTACTCGGCAAACTTAGCTCTTTCGGCATTGCCCAACCTGCCATCGCCTGGTTCCACTCGTACCTCCATAAAAGGCAGCAATCAGTCCAAGTGGGCGACACTCTCTCCTCTCCTCATCTTATCTGGCATCCCCCAAGGCTCCATTCTTGGCCCTCTCCTTTTCTGTCTTTTCATAAACGACCTTCCCTCTTCCTGCCTAGCCTCTAACATGCATCTTTCCACAGATGACACTATCATCTTTGCCTCGGGCCCCTCCTACAACAGTGTCCTCCCCACTCTCCAAAATGATTTCGATAGAGTCCAGTCCTGGTTTCTTGAAAACCTGCTCACACTAAATGCAAATAAAATGGTCACAATGGTCTTTGGCTCCAGACAGAAGCTGGCCTCCCTCCCAGCCCCCCTGTTATCACCACCAGAGACGACTCTCCCCTGGAGCAAGTCTCAGCCTTCAAATACCTGGGAGCTTGGCTGGACAACCACCTCAGTTTCTCCACTCACATTGAGGTGATCTACACCAAACTCTGGCCCAAACTCGCTGTCCTCTATTGCCACAAAGCGAGTCTACCTGTCCCCACCCGGTGTGAGCTGGTTCAAAAAACTGTCTTACCAGTTATTTACTATGTCGACATAGTCTGTGGTACGACCCCATCCTCCTCTCTCTCCAGACTTGACATCCTTCTCAATTCCTTCTGCCACTTCGCAACCGCCTTGTCCCCACTCACTCACCACTCCTGGCTCTACGCTCCTCTCTCCCTGGTTCTGCTGTCCCATAGGTGAACCATTCATGGTGCCTCCTTTTTAGCTAAATACTGGTATGGGTCCCTCCCTCCCACCTCACCTCCCTCCTCACCCCAATCTCCTCCCTAAGCTACCCTCTCCACCACACGGACCACCCGCACTTTCCACCTCCCTCTCCCTCACTCTCTTACCGGCCAAACTGCCTTCTAGTACCGCCTCCCCCTTCTCTGGACCCCCCCCCAACCTTTGCCTGGCCCCTTCTTCTTCTGCCTTTACTTGACTCATCAAGCTCCAACCTGTCCTGCACTGCCCTAAATGTTCAAATGATCCCAGCACGCATCTGATGCACCACACAGTCCCCACCCATCTACCCAAGACACCTAGTCCTAACTGACCTCATCTCCCTTCTCCCTATCCACATGCAATTGTTTTGCTGTTTTACCCTTGAATCAGTGTATTTTTATTGTTGTAAAATGTTGTGTAAGCTGTCTGTATTCTTCAGTCTATTGTTTCTCTCTGTACAAACTGTACACGGGTCACACCTGGAAATGAGCCGTGGCTCAGTGTGCCTTTCCCGGTCATCAAATTTTAAATAAAAAATAAAATGATAATAATGCTATAGGAGTTTGTCTAATCTGCTTTCATTTGCAGCACAAACTTTTAAATTAGAGCCACCATCTTGGTTCTGGACTGCCAAAAGTTGAACCAATCAAACCTCAGGGGACCTAAAATGGAGACTGTCCCCAGGGGTCTTGTGGGATTGAAATTCTGTAGGAATTGTAGTTTTTAAGGTTTGGCACCTAAATGGACCTGAAGGGGGAGCCCTTTCTGTGACAGACAGTTCTCTCAGCTAACCGAACCTTTTGGATTACTGGGAAAGCCCAGAACTGTCTGCAGCAGTGTGTCAGTTGGAGTTTGGAGAGTGAACAGTTTGAGTCATCAAGCAGCTGCTCCTGTGGAGGAGTGCAGGAGAATCATTGGGAAAGCTCTACCGGCCTGCCTGCCACATCTTCCAGTGTGAAGAACTGCTATGAGTGTGAAAGTTGGACTTTACCTGATTTCCTGATCGAGACCTGCGTACGAAGAGAGAAAATGTATTGCTGCTACTTAAGAGTGGACCAAAGACTTGCTCCAGAAGAGATCAGCCTGCCCGGTACAGAAGTGAGCCTCAGATCAAACGGTTTGCGCAGGGACGCTGCAATTTGCAAACAGACTTTATCCAAGCTGTGGCAAGTTATGTTAAGTGTTATAAATGTGCTGAATATGTGGCGTGGGTCACGATTTGGTTCCCCACCATGAGTTCTGTTACGCCAGCTGGAGGCTGTTCCAGCACTTTCATGGACTTGATCCAAACTGCTTGCTCTGCCTGGGCCCTGCCACCTCAGCCTAAGCTGTCGCTTCCAATTCGGAGATATTTCTGGTGAAAGACCCACTCGGGGATTCAGCCCCCTGATCAACACCACCGAACAGGTAGTGGCCACCACAGTGAGTCACGTAGGCCGTGCTTCCCCTGGCAATCCAGTACAACATCCGTGAGGTCTTCAGCTCACCTGTCCTGCATCCTGGTCTGGGTAGCGTGAGTACAAAATAGGGTAGCTCCCTGCAACAAAGCTGCAATCATTTGCGTGTTCATCTGATTTTCTTGTTCTGGGTTTATTTGCAATGGACTGAGCCATCCAGCTCCAGATTACAAATATTTGGGTTGAGTACATGTTAACTGTGTTTTTCCTTCCTAAGGGCCCCAACAGCACCTGCAATGCTAGCCTACCCAGGCAACGCTTCAGGCTAGCCTGTTCTCCAACTGGGTACCCAGGGTTGCGGGACTTGGTCAGAGGGACTTACACTGCATGCTTTACCCACCTAAATATAATCAGATTTGCTAATCACTGCTAGATTTACACCCCACCCTTGTTCACATCCCCCTGATTAAATCAGATTTTGGTGGGGTTTTTTTCACATTTAACCTGGCTAGTGTGAACCTTTTTGGAGGGGATACAGTACTGCCATTGTATTGTTGCATCACTGGTCTTATTTCAAGGGGGGCTCCAGGGCAACTGCAGAAGATCCAGCCCTGTTAGTAAGTGCAAGGGGCGTGAGCATATCATTACTGTCATATGGTAAATGTGAATGTCTTGTTGCTGAACTATTTGGACCACTAGTAGAGCTGGTGGGTGGTTATAGCACCCCGGAGGGCTATACCAACAGCAGTTACACTACTCCAAAACCCTTTCTCCAGGTGGAGGCACTCGTTCACTGAGCTCAGGCCCCTTAACCTGTGCATAGTCATGCAAGCAGGGGTAGTAGCCCATAGGATAGCACCACCTAGGGGTTACATTTTTTTTTTTTATATTATTTGACCACAGGAATCATAGAGAGAGTTGGGACTCAGTTACTGAAGTTGCCTTAGACAAGGTGAGTTAGGGCTCAACTATTGGAGTTGCCTTAGACAGGGAGTTAGGGCTCAGCTGCTGGAGCTGCCTTAGACAGTGACAGTTAGATCTCAGCTACTGGAGTTGCTTTAGATATGGAGAGATAGGGCTCACCTCCTGGAGTCACCATAGACAGGGAGAGTTAGGGTTCAGCTGCTGGAGTTGCCTTAGACAGGGAGAGTTAGGGCTCAGTTACTGGAGTTGATTTAGAGAGGAAGAGTTAGGGCTCAGCTGGTGGAGTTGACTTAGACAGGGAGAGTTAGGGCTCAGCTGCTGGAGCTCCCTTAGATAGATAGAGTTAGTTCTCAATTGCTGGAGTTGACTTAGACAGGGATAGTTAGGTCTCAGCATCTGGAGTTGTATTAGGGCGAGTTACGGCTCAGCTACTGGAGTTGCATTAAACAGGGAGTTAAGGATCAGCTGCTGGAGTTGCATTAGACAGGGTGAGTTAGGGATCAGCTGCTGGAGTTGCTTTAGACAGGGAGAGTTAGGGCTCAGTTGCTGGACCTGCCTTTGACAGGGACTGTTAGGGCTCAGCTGCTGGAGCTGCCTTACACAGGGAGAGTTAGGGCTCAGCTACTGGAGTTGCTTTAGAGAGAGTTAGGGCTCAGCTGCTGAAGTTCTCTTTGACAGGAAAGGGTTGGGACTGAGCTGCTGGAGTCAGATTAGACAGGGAGAGTTAGGACTCATCTGCTGGAGTTGCCTTAGACAGAAAGAGTTAGGGCTCAGCAGCTGGAGTTCTCTTAGACAGGGTGAGATAGGGCTCAGCTGCTGTAGCTGCCTCAGACAGGGTGAGTTAGGGCTCAGCTCCTGTAGCTGCCTTAGAAAGAGTGAGTTAGGGCTCAGCTGCCGGAGTTACCTTAGACAGGGTGAGTTAGGTCTCAGCTACTAGAGTTGCCTAATAGGGTGAGTTAGGGCTCAGCTGTTGGAGTTGCCTTAGACAGTGAGTTACGGCTCACCAACTGGAGTTGCCTTAGAGTTAGGGCTCAGCTGCTGGAGATATCTTAGACAGGGAGAGTTGTGGCTCAGTTGCTTGAGTTAGCGTTCAGCTGCTGGAGTTGCCTCAGACAGGATGAGATAGGGCTCAGCTACTGGAGTTGCCTTAGATAGGGAGAGTTAGTCCTCAGTTGCTGGAGTTGTCTTAGACAGGGATAGTTAGGTCTCAGCATCTGGAGTTGTCTTAGACAGGGAGAGTTAGGGCTCAGCTGCTGGAGTTCCTTAGACAAGATGAGTTAGAGCTCAGCTGCTGTAGCTCCCTTAGACAGAATGAGTTAGGACTCAGCTGCTGGAGTTGCCTTAGACAGGGTGAGTTAGGTCTCAGCTACTGGAGTTGCCTAATAAGGGGAGTTAGGGCTCAGATGTTGGAGTTGCCTTAGGCAGAAAGAGTTAGGGCTCAGCTACTGGAGTTGCCTTAGAGAGAGTTAGGGCTCAGCTGCTGGAGCTGCCTTAGACAGGGTGAGATGGGATTCAGCTGCTGGAGTTGCCTTAGACAGGGAGAGTTAGGGCTCAGCTACTAGAGTTGCCTGAGACAGTGAGAGTTAGGGCTCAGCTGCTGGAGTTGCATTAGACAGGGAGAGTTAGGGTTGAGCTACAGGAGCTGCCTTAGACAAGGAGTGTTAGGGCTCAGCTACTGGAGTTGCCTTAGGTTGGGAGAGTTAGGGCTCAGCTTCTGGAGTTACCTTAGACAGGGAGAGATAGGGCTCAGCTACAGGTGCTGCCTTAGGAGAATTAGGGCTCTGCTGCTGGTGTTGCCTTAGATAGGGAGAGTTATTTCTCAGTTGCTGGAGTTGCCTTAGACAGGAATACTTAGGTCTCAGCATATGGAGTCATCTTAGACAGGGAAAGTTAGGGCTCATCTGCTGGAGTTGCCTTAGACAGGGTGAGTTAGGCTCAGCTACTGGAGTTGCCTAATACGGCAAGGTAGGGATCAGCTTTTGGAGTTGCCTTAGACAAAGAGAGTTAGGGCTCAGCTGCTGTAGCTGCCTTAGAGACAGTGAGTTAGGATTCAGCTGCTGGAGTTGCCTTAGACAGGGAGAGTTAGGACTCAGCTGCTGGAGCTGCCTTAGACAGGGAGAATAAGGTCTCAGCTGCAGGGGGTTGCCTTACATAGGGTGAGTTAGGGTTCAGCTGATGGAGTTGCCTTAGAAAGGGAGAGTTAGGGCTAGCTACTGGAGTTGCCTTAGACAGGGAGAGTTAGGGCTCAGCTACTGGAGTTGCCTTAGACAGGGAGAGTTAGGGTTCAGCTACAGTAGCTGCCTTAGACAGGGTGACTTAGGGCACAGCTACTGGAGTTGCCTTAGACAGGGAGATTTAGGTCTTAGCCGCAAGGGGTTGCCTTAGATAGGGTGAGTTAGGGTTCAGCTGCTGGAGTTGCTTTAGACAGGGAGAGTTAGGGCTAGCTACTGGAGTTGCCTTAGACAGGGAGAGTTAGGGCTCAGCTACTGGAGTTGCCTTAGACAGGGAGAGTTAGGTTCAGCTACTGGAGCTGCCTTAGACAGAGTGACTTAGGGCACAGCTACTGGAGTTGCCTTAGACAAGGAGAGTTAGGGCTCAGCTACAGGAGCTGCCTTAGACAGGAGAATTAGGGCTCAGCTTCTGGAGTTACCTTAGACAGGGAGAGATAGGGCTCAGCTACTGGAGTTGCATTAGATAGGGAGAGTTAGTCCTCAGTTACTGGAGTTGCCGTAGGTAGGGATAGTTAGGTCTCAGCATCTGGAGTTGTCTTAGACAGGGAGAGTTAGGGCTCAGCTGCTGGAGTTGACTTAGACAGGGTGAGTTAGGTCTCAGCTACTGGAGTTCCTAATAGGGCGAGTTAGGGCTCAGCTGTTGGAGTCGCCTTAGACAGAGAGAGAGTTAGGGCTCAGCTGTTGGAGTTGCCTTAGACAGGGAAAGTTAGGGCTCAGCTACTAGAGTTGCCTTAGACAGGGAGAGATAGGGCTCAGCTACTGGAGTTGCTTTAGATAGGGAGAGTTAGTCCTCTGTTACTGGAGTTGCCTTAGACAGGGATAGTCAGGTCTCAGCATCTGGAGATGTCTTAGGAGGTTAGGGACTCAGCTGGAGTTGTCTTAGACAGGGTAAGGTTAGGGTTCAGCTGCTGTAGCTGCCTTAGACTGGGTGAGTTAGGGATCAGCTGCTGGAGTTGACTTAGACAGGGAGAGTTAGGGCTCAGCTGCTGGAGTTGCCTTAGACCGGGAGAGTTAGGGCTCAGCTACAGGAGCTGCCTTAGACAGGGTAACTTAGAGCACAGCTACTGGAGTTGCCTTAGACAGGGAGAGTTAGGACTCAGCTACTGCAGTTGCCTTAGACAAGAAGAGTTAGGGCTCAGCTGCTGGTGTTGACTTAGATAAGGAGAGATATTTCTCAGTTGCTGGAGTTGCCTTAGACAGGAATAGTTAGGTCTCAGCATCTGAAGTTGTATTAGACAGGGAAAGTTAGGGCTCAGCTACAGGAGCTGCTTTAGACAGGAGAGTTAGTGCTCAGCTGCTGGAGCTGCCTTAGATAGGGAGAGTTAGTCCTCAGTTGCTGGAGTTGCCTTAGACAGGGATAGTTAGGTCTCAGCATCTGGAATTGTCTTAGACAGGGAGAGTTAGGACTCAGCTACAGGAGCTGCCTTAGGGTGAGTTAGGGTTCAGCTGCTGGAGTTGCTTTAGACAGGAGAGTTAGGGCTAGCTACTGGAGTTGCCTTAGACAGGGAGAGTTAGGTTCAGCTACAGGAGCTGCCTTAGACAGGGTGACTTAGGGCACAGCTACTGGAGTTGCCTTAGACAGGGAGAGTTAGGGCTCAGCTACTGCAGTTGCCTTAGACAAGGAGAGTTAGGGCTCAGCTACAGGAGCTGCCTTAGACAGGAGAATTAGGGCTCAGCTTCTGGAGTTACCTTAGACAGGGAGAGATAGGGCTCAGCTACTGGAGTTGCCTTAGATAGGGAGAGTTAGTCCTCAGTTACTGGAGTTGCCTTAGATAGGAATAGTTAGGTCTCAGCATCTGGAGTTGTCTTAGACAGGGAGAGTTAGGGCTCAGCTGCTGGAGTTGACTTAGACAGGGTGAGTTAGGGCTCAGCTGCTGGAGTTGCCTTAGACTGGGTGAGTTAGGTCTCAGCTACTGGAGTTCCTAATAGGGTGAGTTAGGGCTCAGCTGTTGGAGTTGCCTTAGACAGGGAGAGTTAGGGCTCAGCTGTTGGAGTTGCCTTAGACAGGGAGAGTTGGGGCTCAGCTACTGGAGTTGCCTTAGACAGGGAGAGTTAGTCCTCAGTTACTGGAGTAGCCTTAGACAGGGATAGTCAGGTCTCAGCATCTGGAGATGTCTTAGGGAGAGTTAGGGCTCAGCTGCTGGAGTTGTCTTAGACAGGGTAAGTTAGGGTTCAGCTGCTGTAGCTGCCTTAGACTGGGTGAGTTAGGGATCAGCTGCTGGAGTTGACTTAGACAGGGAGAGTTAGGGCTCAGCTACAGGAGCTGCCTTAGACAGGGTGACTTAGAGCACGGCTACTGGAGTTGCCTTAGACAGGGAGAGTTAGGACTCAGCTACTGCAGTTGCCTTAGACAAGAAGAGTTAGGGCTCAGCTGCTGGTGTTTACTTAGATAAGGAGAGTTATTTCTCAGTTGCTGGAGTTGCCTTAGACAGGAATAGTTAGGTCTCAGCATCTGGAGTTGTATTAGACAGGGAAAGTTAGGGCTCAGCTGCTGGAGTTCTGTTAGACAGAAAGAGTTAGGGCTCAAGTGCTGGAGTTGCATTGGACACGGTGAATTAGGTCTCAGCTACTGGAGTTGCCTAATAGGGTGAGTTATGGCTCAGCTGTTGGAGTTGCCTTAGACAGAGAGAGTTTGGGCTCAGCTACTGGAGTTGCCTTAGACAGGGTGAGTTAGGGCTCAGCTGCTGTAGCTGCCTTAGACAGAGTGAGTTAGGGTTCAGCTGCTGGAGTTGCCTCAAACAGGGAGAGTTAGGGCTCAGCTACTGGAGTTGCCTTAGACAGGGACAGTTAGGGTTCAGCTACTGGAGCTGCCTTAGACAGGGAGAGTTAGGGCTCAGCTACAGGAGCTGCCTTAGACAGGAGAGTTAGTGCTCAACTGCTGGAGCTGCCTTAGATAGGGAGAGTTAGTCCTCAGTTGCTGGAGTTGCCTTAGACAGGGATAGTTAGGTCTCAGCATCTGGAATTGTCTTAGACAGGGAGAGTTAGGACTCAGCTACAGGAGCTGCCTTAGGGTGAATTAGGGTTCAGCTGCTGGAGTTGCTTTTGAACAGGAGAGTTAGGGCTAGCTACTGGGTGCCTTAGACAGGGAGAGTTAGGTTCAGCTACAGGAGCTGCCTTAGACAGGGTGACTTAGGGCACAGCTACTGAGTTGCCTTAGACAGGGAGAGTTAGGGCTCAGCTACTGCAGTTGCCTTAGACAAGGAGAGTTAGGGCTCAGCTACAAGAGCTGCCTTAGACAGGGAGAGATAGGGCTCAGCTACAGGAGCTGCCTTAGACAGGGTGACTTAGAGCACGGCTACTGGAGTTGCCTTAGACAGGGAGAGTTAGGACTCAGCTACTGCAGTTGCCTTAGACAAGAAGAGTTAGGGCTCAGCTGCTGGTGTTGACTTAGATAAGGAGAGTTATTTCTCAGTTGCTGGAGTTGCCTTAGACAGGAATAGTTAGGTCTCAGCATCTGGAGTTGTATTAGACAGGGAAAGTTAGGGCTCAGCTGCTGGAGTTCTGTTAGACAGAAAGAGTTAGGGCTCAAGTGCTGGAGTTGCATTGGACATGGTGAATTAGGTCTCAGCTACTGGAGTTGCCTAATAGGGTGAGTTATGGCTCAGCTGTTGGAGTTGCCTTAGACAGAGAGAGTTTGGGCTCAGCTACTGGAGTTGCCTTAGACAGGGTGAGTTAGGGCTCAGCTGCTGTAGCTGCCTTAGACAGAGTGAGTTAGGGTTCAGCTGCTGGAGTTGCCTCAAACAGGGAGAGTTAGGGCTCAGCTACTGGAGTTGCCTTAGACAGGGACAGTTAGGGTTCAGCTACTTGAGTTGTCTTAGACAGGGAGAGTTAGGGCTCAGCTACAGGAGCTGCCTTAGACAGGAGAGTTAGTGCTCAACTGCTGGAGCTGCCTTAGATAGGGAGAGTTAGTCCTCAGTTGCTGGAGTTGCCTTAGACAGGGATAGTTAGGTCTCAGCATCTGGAATTGTCTTAGACAGGGAGAGTTAGGACTCAGCTACAGGAGCTGCCTTAGGGTGAGTTAGGGTTCAGCTACTGAGTTGCCTTAGACAGGAGAGTTAGGGCTCAGCTACAGGAGCTGCCTTAGACGGAGAGTTAGTGCTCAGCGCTGGAGCGCTGTAGATAGGGAGAGTTAGTCCTCAGTTGCTGGAGTTGCCTTAGACAGGGATAGTTAGGTCTCAGCATCTGGAATTGTCTTAGACAGGAAGAGTTAGGACTCAGCTACAGGAGCTGCCTTAGGGTGAGTTAGGGTTCAGCTGCTGGAGTTGCTTTAGACAGGGAGAGTTAGGGCTAGCTACTGGAGTTGCCTTAGACAGGGAGAGTTAGGTTCAGCTACAGGAGCTGCCTTAGACAGGGTGACTTAGGGCACAGCTACTGGAGTTGCCTTAGACAGGGAGAGTTAGGGCTCAGCTACTGCAGTTGCCTTAGACAAGGAGAGTTAGGGCTCAGCTACAGGAGCTGCCTTAGACAGGAGAATTAGGGCTCAGCTTCTGGAGTTACCTTAGACAGGGAAAGATAGGGCTCAGCTACTGGAGTTGCCTTAGATAGGGAGAGTTAGTCCTCAGTTACTGGAGTTGCCTTAGATAGGAATAGTTAGGTCTCAGCATCTGGGGTTGTCTTAGACAGGGAGAGTTAGGGCTCAGCTGCTGGAGTTGACTTAGACAGGGTGAGTTAGGGCTCAGCTGCTGGAGTTGCCTTAGACTGGGTGAGTTAGGTCTCAGCTACTGGAGTTCCTAATAGGGTGAGTTAGGGCTCAGCTGTTGGGTTGCCTTAGACAGGGAGAGTTAGGGCTCAGCTGTTGGGTTGCCTTAGACAGGAGAGTAGGAGGCTCAGCTACTGGGTTGCCTTGGACAGGGAGAGTTAGTCCTCAGTTACTGGAGTAGCCTTAGACAAGGATAGTCAGGTCTCAGCATCTGGAGATGTCTTAGGGAGAGTTAGGGCTCAGCTGCTGGAGTTGTCTTAGACAGGGTAAGTTAGGGTTCAGATGCTGTAGCTGCCTTAGACTGGGTGAGTTAGGGATCAGCTGCTGGAGTTGACTTAGACAGGGAGAGTTAGGGCTCAGCTGCTGGAGTTGCCTTAGACAGGGAGAGTTAGGGCTCAGCTACAGGAGCTGCCTTAGACAGGGTGACTTAGAGCACAGCTACTGGAGTTGCCTTAGACAGGGAGAGTTAGGACTCAGCTACTGCAGTTGCCTTAGACAAGAAGAGTTAGGGCTCAGCTGCTGGTGTTGACTTAGATAAGGAGAGTTATTTCTCAGTTGCTGGAGTTGCCTTAGACAGGAATAGTTAGGTCTCAGCATCTGGAGTTGTATTAGACAGGGAAAGTTAGGGCTCAGCTGCTGGAGTTCTGTTAGACAGAAAGAGTTAGGGCTCAAGTGCTGGAGTTGCATTGGACACGGTGAATTAGGTCTCAGCTACTGGAGTTGCCTAATAGGGTGAGTTATGGCTCAGCTGTTGGAGTTGCCTTAGACAGAGTGAGTTAGGGTTCAGCTGCTGGAGTTGCCTCAAACAGGGAGAGTTAGGGCTCAGCTACTGGAGTTGCCTTAGACAGGGACAGTTAGGGTTCAGCTACTTGAGTTGCCGTAGACAGGGAGAGTTAGGGCTCAGCTACAGGAGCTGCCTTAGACAGAAGAGTTAGTGCTCAGCTGCTGGAGCTGCCTTAGATAGGGAGAGTTAGTCCTCAGTTGCTGGAGTTGCCTTAGACAGGGATAGTTAGGTCTCAGCATCTGGAATTGTCTTAGACAGGGAGAGTTAGGACTCAGCTACAGGAGCTGCCTTAGGGTGAGTTAGGGTTCAGCTACTGGAGTTGCCTTAGACAGGGAGAGTTAGGGCTCAGCTACAGGAGCTGCCTTATACAGGAGAGTTAGTGCTCAGCTGCTGGAGCTGCCTTAGATAGGGAGAGTTAGTCCTCAGTTGCTGGAGTTGCCTTAGACAGGGATAGTTAGGTCTCAGCATCTGGAATTGTCTTAGACAGGGAGTTGGGACTCAACTACAGGAGCTGCCTTAGGGTGAGTTAGGGTTCAGCTACTGGAGTTGCCTTAGACAGGAAGAGTAAGGGCTCAGCTGCAGGAGTTGCCTTAGACAGGGTTTAGTTAGGGCTCAGCTACTGGAGTTACCTTAGACAGGGTGAGTTAGGTTTAGCTTCTGGAGTTACCTTAGACAGGAAGAGATAAGGCTCAGCTGCTGGAGCTGCCTTAGACAGGGTGAGTTAGGTCTCAGTTGCTTGAGCTGTCTTAGACAAGGAGAGTTAGTTTTCAGCTACTGGAGTTGCCTTAGACAGGGATAGTTAGGTCACAGCAGCTGTAGTTACCTTAGACAGGGAGAGTTAGGGCTTAGCAACTGAAGCTGACTTAGACCTTGCCAGTCGGGTGTCCCTTTTTCCCCACCTGAAGGCTACACACTCACTGATCCTGTAGTGTCTAAAAAGCATCTCTCATGTTTCCCAGGCTATAGGTGTCAATCTGAGTGCAGCTAGTACATGATACAGTACCACTTCTGCACTTAGCTTGACAGCCAGTCTAAAGAATGAAGGACTTCTGAAGGTGGGTCACAGATTAAATCTTCTTGTTTTATTGGTTATGTGTCAGGTGGTCTGACACAATGTTGCTCTGTTGGGCTGACAAGAGTTCTGCAGTGTCTGTTTTATTTGAGCTGTCTGGCTGGATGTGCTGTTTAGCACAGAGCCGTCAGATCACATGATTGATATAGCACACTGAGCTGCTTTCATAAATCAAAATAAGTCTGCCAAACCAGTCCACAATGACAGAAACCTAAACTCTTTAAAAAAAATCTGTTAGCATCAGTAGTCAATCATATTTTTATTGTTGAATCAGGATCTTTGAATCATTTTGGCAGATTCAACACTCTAATTCCAGTGTCAGGTGACTATAAAACACAACTGAATAACCCCACTCACCCGAGATATCAAATATGAGTTTGTCGAAATATAGACAAAGTTATAACCCATGCATGCGCATTTGTAGTGCATATTTTAGCTGAAAAGTGAAAGTGGTTCGAGTGCGCAGCGTGTGATTGTGTAAGTCACGCTTCCACTTTCAATCAAGCTGATTCACCTACTTGTACAACAGAGTTCTATCCATAAGTACTTTCTTGGAGTTTTCTCCCCTAAGTTATCAGTCTGCGAAGTGTCCGCCTGCAATCCATCTACTAGATCTATACAGACCAATCAACTGTGCAGATTTGGCAGATAAAAATTTGTCAATAAACAGCCTATCTTTTCCTGACCACCCTATCTGTGAAACCTTTTCTGTTATAACTTTAGCATATTCTTCTGTGCCCAGAATGGTGAGTTCTATATAGTTTGACCCCAAAAGTGTGCATGTCAACTAATTTGAATTTAATTTTATTTATTTATTTGTTTGGTCACAGACCATTACAAACATTTATAGATAAAAATACAAAAATGTGCAACAATCTTTTCATTCTTTAAAAAAAGAAAAGGGAAAAATACATTTCATTTTAACAACATTCTCACTACATAAATACTAATCATAACATTTATAATAAAACTATAAAATCCCTATCAATAGTTCACATCAACCCTGCATTCATGTTTGTGTTCTTGTAATCCTCCTTCAAATTTTTACAATAGTTTCCAAATATCTTGCAGTGGACTTAATAATAATTTCATCAAACTTCTAATTAGTGCATGCTGTGTTTGTCACTGTTGAGTCTCTTTGCACAGTCCTACCAGACTGTTACAAAGCGTGTGCAAGTCTGTTTTTTTGGTCTTTTTGTGTCATAGTGTCATAGGTAACTCATTTGTGGATTCTGTGTGCATCTCACTATTTAATATTGTTTTCAACATAAAGAGTAGCCCACCTGCTGGCCTCACTGCTTGCTGCCTATTTATGGATAACCTGTGCACAATAACTCATTAGAGCAGGTTTTATGCAAAAAGTGTTTTTGTGTGTACTATACAGCCCCAGAAGGTGTATACAAACTAATGTATATACAAAAGGACTGCTAAAAACTTTCATGGTGTTGTGTACTTTGTCAAAATATTTTTACTGCTACATTGTAGTTTTCATGACTCTGTTATGAACTGAAAAACATATACACATTTTTTTTCCACAACATTACACTTTGCACATTAGCTATGTGACACCTTCCTTTATTTGACTGTGGAGCAGCAGTCTTAAGGGAGATCTTCTGGAGACTGAGGTGCTGCCTTATCTGCATTCACTTCTCTGGGTTGAGAGGAGGTCACTAGACTCGGGACCGAGTTGGGTAGGAATCAAGGGACCTCTTCCCCCATCCAGGGGCCACCAAGGCAATGGCCACTGCCTTGGAGGCTGCCAAAAGGGAGGGCCAGCTGGACTGCGGTGGGCTCTGGCAGGATGGGGGCAAGGGTCAGAAACACACCGCTCAACTGATGCCACTACATAACTCTTTCACCACTCTGGTGGGACAGGAGTGCCAAAAGGAGGTACCCATGGTAGTGACAAGGGAAGGATGTGAGGATCCTCCAGAGATGAAGCTCCAAGGTGGGAGGCAAAGGACCCCAGTGGAAGAGGAGCAACCTCTGGTGGGGGACTCAATTATTAGGGGATTTGTTTGGGAACAGGATGGGAGGGAAGCAGGAAGTGAGGTGCCTACCTGGAACCTTGGCACAGAGGGATGGGGAGCAGATCCTTAGGATGTCTAGGGCTGCAGGGCAGGAGGAGGAGATGAATGTCTTTGTCCATCTAGGGACTACTGACCTGGCAAGGGACACTGCAGGTGTAGTGCATGATAGATTTAGGTAGCTGGGGAGAGTCCTGAAGCAGGTAGTTCACAAGGTGGCCTTCACTTAAGGTGCTACTTAAGGTGCAACTTGTGTACAGCCAGGAGAAGGAGAGGGAACATTTCATCAAAGTTTTCAATGACTGGTTGAAGGCATGGTTTAGGGGAGGGGTTTGGATGCATCGGGGACTGGTGACCTTTCACGGGATGAAGGCTTGTACAAGGGAAATGGCCTCCATCCTGGAGGGGAACTGTAGTCCTGGGTGAAAGGTTTAAATGCTACTTTGACAGGCTTTAAACTAGCCAAGGAGGGAGGGAGGAAGGAAGGAAGGAAGGAAGGAAGGAAGGAAGGAAGGAAGGAAGGAAGGAAGGAAGGAAGGAAGGAAGGAAGGAGGCAGTGAATGCCCCTCCCCAGAAAATGAAGCATCAGAAAGGAGGAACCGAGGAAAATAAAACCCTGGGGTAGAGGTGCCTAGGGGCAAGGAGGTGTAGGTTTGGGAGGTGGTTCTATGGCTGAGAGAAGAATTAAAAAGGGTGGACAGAGGGAGATTAAAAATGGGAGGACAGCACCAGGGACAAGGGTAGGGTGATGGGTGGACTCAGAAGGGGGGTAGTATGGGCAGGGAGGGACAAAAGAAGCGGACAGCCATGTGTGCCAGCACAAGAAGGCTAGGAAACAAAATTCCTGACTTTGAGGCTACCATTGTGGAGGCAGACTTGGATCTGGTGGCCATAAAAGAATTATGGTGCACAGACAACCAGAGCTGGGAGGTGGCCATACCGGGTTACAACGGGAGCATGACAATTCGCTCCCGACAACTCTTTACATTTACACTCCTGGCAAGTCACTACAATGTCAGTTCACTCCCATAACATTATGCCTAGTGACAATTCACTCTCAATCATGCTTCTTTCACTCCCAATCATGCTTCTTTCAAAAACAGTAACTAATAATAAATTGATGCCTTACTATCCTTGTGAATGTGGTTGCTTGCAGGAAGTGTTGCCGTTTCCAGATCTTTGTTCCACCAGGAAGTGAGGCAGTCAGTGTTTGCTGTTTCCCATAGTTACCAGATCTTTGTTGCACCAGGAAGTGAAGTAGCATGTGTTTATCCAAGTAACCAGATCTGTGTTGTGCAGAATCATAAGGTTTCAGAAAGATAGGGCAGGGTGGAAAGGGGGGTGTATTTTTTATTTTAGTTGTTTAACCAGGTATAGCACACTAAGCTGAAAGCTTTTTTACAGGAGTGACCTGGGAGCACAAGGAGGTTAAGTGACTTGCTCAGGGTCACACAGTATGCAAGTGGATGCTGTGGGATTCAAACCCAGGTCTGGTCTGCTGGATGTCACCAGATTTGCAGCTCAGAGCCTTAGACCACTGCGCTATACTGCCTCATACTCCCACTACTGCCTGTATTTTATATGTAAGGAAAGGTATCAAGGCCATGGAGTTACAATGACACAGCGGGGATAAGGAAGGGCTGGAAGTTCTTTGGGTGGGCTTGGAGACTGGGTCTGGGCCCTTTATACACATGGGGGTAGTGTATAGGCCGCCGACACAGAGGGAGGAGTTAAATGGGATTTTGTGTAAGGCCAGTGTCAGAATGGCACGCAAAGGGGAGGTATTAATTATGGGGGAGTGTAATCTGCTGAATGTAAACTGAAGCATTCTAGCAACAGGTACAACTAGAAGCAGGGCCATCTTAGACTCCCAGCAAGGGGAATTTCTTAGGCAGCTGGTTACAGAACCCACTAGAGACTGGGACGTGTTGGATCTGGTGCTGACAAACAAGGACAGCATTGCAGATGTCACAGTGGGTAGTCCGCTGGGTACAAACGACCATCGTACAATGTGGTTTAGCATATGGATTAGGTGAGAGAAGATCCACACTAGAATACATTTCCTGGACTTCAGGAGAGCAGATGTTGGAAAAAATGGGAGACTGCCTTAAGAATTACCTTGAACAAGGGGGGTGGCAGGGGTGAAGGCATAATAGAAAAGGATAAAGGAGGAAATAAGCAAGGCAAAAGAAAGCTGTTTGAATGCGACAAGGGGGAAGAGGCTGCTCTGGTTCTCTAAGGAGGTGGCTAATACGGTAAGTGAGATAAAAACAGCTTTCAGGAAGTATAAGGAGAACCAAACGGGGGGGGGGTGGGCAGTGAAGTATATCTTGATAAATGAAGGCAGTCAGGAGGAGGTTAAGGGTAGCAAAGGCTCAAACAGAAGACAGGATCACCCAGGAGGTCAAAAAAGGAGACAAGACCTTCTTCAGGTACTGTACATGACCAAAATAGGAAAGCAAGAGGAGGGATAGTGAGGATCAGGAGAGCAGGGGGAGAGGACTGTGCAGAAGATCATAAAAAAAAAAAAAATATTTTAAATGAATACTTCTGCTCGGTTTTCACTTGGCGGGGGGCAATCAGCATGTATTAGCAGGCACCAGACAGTGTGGGGAGTGGATACAAGTCCATTTTCTGAAGGTAGATTCCACCTGAGATTGGACAGCCTGAAGGAAAACAAGGCAATTGGGCCAGAGGGATCCACCCAAGGGTGCTGAAAGAACTGAGCACAGTGCTAGCCGCCCCTCTGGCAATACTACTCAGCATCCCACTGGAGACAGGAAGGTGGTTCAAGACGACCGGAGGAAGGGCCAATGTAGTCCCTCTGCATAAGAACGGCAGCAGGGAGGAAGCTAGCAATTAAAGACCAATCAGTCTCACATCAGTGGTGGGGAAGTTGATGAAAACTGTGCTGAAGGAGAGACTGATGGAGTACCTGGAGGCAAATGAGCTGCAGGACCACTGGCAACACAGTTTCGCTGGGGGGAGGTTATGTCAAACAAATCTCATATTTTTTAAAGTGGTCACAAGAGAGGTGGCTCAAGAGACGGCAGTGGATGTGGCCATCTGGACTTCAGCAAAGGCCTTTGACATTGTACCACACAGGAGGCTGATTAAGAAACTTAGTAGCCTGGAGATGGGGGAGAAGGTGGTAAGCTGAGTATCCAACTGGGTGAAAGATAGGAGGGAGAGGGTGATGGTAAATGACAGTCGCTCAGGAGATGGGAGAGTAGCCAGTGGAGTACCACAAGGATCAGTACTGGGTCCTGTCCTCTTCAGTGTCTTCATAAGTGACATTGCTGAGGAATGCAAGTGGAAGGTGTTTCTCCTTGTGGATGACACAAAATATCTGCACCGGGGTGGACACGCAAGAGGGGTGCAGAGAATACGAAGGGATGGCAGCTGGGTTTCAATCCGAAAAATTGCAGTCATGCACCTGGAGTGGGGAAACTGGGGGTCTGTATATAGGATGGGGGGAGGTATTTACAGTCTCCAAGCAAGAGAGGAATCTTGGAGTAGTCATCTCTGATGACCTCAAGGTGACAGGGCAGTATGACAAGCAGTGAGGAAGGCTAGCCGGATGCTGGGGTGCATTGGAGTGGGATCTCAAGCAGGACAGGAGAGGTGGTGTTGCAACAGCATCGCTGACTAGTGAGACCCCACCAGGATTGCTGTGTCCAGTTCTGGTGGCCACAGCACTTCAAGGACACTGACAGGGTGGATGCAGTCCAGAGGAGGGCTGCCAAATGGTGGGCAGACTGCACAAGAAACCACAGAAGAGGCTGCAGGAGCTCAACACGAACTCTCAGGAAGACAGTAGAGCGAGAGGGGACATGATTGAAACCTATAAGTACCTCACAGGGGTGAACAAAGTGCAGGAGGGAGTCTCTTTCAGTGGAGGAACATCAGAACACAGTGGCATGCTATGAAACTGGGGGGACTTAAAGAGGGATGTGAGGAAATCCTTCTTCACAGAGAGGGTGGTGGACGCCTGGAACAGCCTGCCAGAGGAAGAGATTGGTGTGAAGATAGTGAGGAGCTTCAAGCACATGTGGGATTGGCACATGTGCATAATAGGCAGAGGAAAGTGAGGAAGGGGAACAGCTGAGACTGAACAGGGTCCAGGGTATAGTGTTAAGCAGGGAAAATAGGTCAGACTGAATGGGTCTACCGGTCCTTTTCTGCTGGCACCTCTATGTTTCTGTCTGATCCATCTACCCTCTGGCATGGTTCGGAACTCTGAGTTATATAATTTGACAAAAAAATATTGTGCAACAGTTGTGTACAGTTAGGTCCATGACATCTTCCTGTATTTTCTCCACTATCCATCTACCCCCTGGTTCTGTGAATTGTACACTTTGACAAAACAAATTGTACAACACTGTTGTGTACATTAGTTATGTGACACCTTGCTGAATTTTCTCCTCTGTCAATCCTCCCTCTGGCACTGCCTGCCAGTGGTATAATTTGACAGGAAAAATTGTACAAATGTGGGGTGAGCACCTCTGGCAGGTCTACCCAATAGGAGAGCCCACTGAGATATTCACAAAGTGTTTGAAAACACTCTCAAAAAGAAATGATGGGAATTCATCCACCAGCAGACTTATTTTCACAGTAGTTTCTTGTTTTATTTAAAGAGCTACTGATGCTTCAAAGAAAACTTTGAAAAACATAATTAGGTACAATTCGGCTTGCATTCCATATATATTCTATAGATTTCTTTTCCCCGTTATTTATTACCGAGTAAATTTGCATGACAACATGATCTTCATCCCTCAGAGTTCCCTTAGAGTTCATCTGCCTCTATAGCTCACTCCCTACTGCAAGTCATAATCATCTGTTGTGACATCACAGCGTGCTGCCATGAGACTAACTGTGATGCCAAAAGCAGTGCATTATGACCTTAGGTAGGGAGATAGCAACAGGGATAGATGAACTCTTCAGGAACAAAGATTGTGTTTTAATGCAAATGACCTCAGTAATAAATAAAGGGGAAGAGGAATACAGAACTAACGTGAAACACAAGCTGAACCATTATATTATGGTTTGTTAAAGTTGTCCATAAGGCGTCAGCTGCTCTTTAATTACAGTTTTCTGCTTGACCACTATATTACTACATCCCAAATGTTTTCACCAACTACTTTTGGCTTTGTCAAGGAAGAGTGGTCCTATATTTAAAAACTAAATACAAAGACATTTAAGTTTCATATGTAATCTGTCATATCACAACTTAAGTACAATTTCATAGTATTGCAAATCCTTTGCTCCATTACTAATAATAATAATAATACCTTTATTTATAACGCACCTTTCAAAAAATCAAGGCACCTTAACAATAAGATAAAGCAGAATGCAGTAAAAAAACAAATACAAACTCACGTAAAATTCAGACTTTCAGTAAAATCAAACAAGGTAGGCTAGATGCCACAAATGGGTTTTTAAGACCTGTTTAACATTTATTGAATGCTTACCAATTTTAATTGCTCAAAATTGTATTTAACCACCTCTATGGATGGAAGTCACTCCCGCCAGAGGGGTGCTTTATCTGGCTAGGCAGTGAAACTCTGAGCTTATGAATCACTACTGAATGACGTCATTGGTGGGGATCTCCCCTGCCCTAGCCAGACATTGCTGACATAATCAAGAGCATAATAAACAGGTAGCTTCCATAGTATGTTAGAAGTTAAAACCCTGAAGTTGAGAACTTCAAATTAGGTTTACAAAACCTAAAAAGAGTTTTTACTACTACTTTTCTTTTCTCAAAAAGCCATAAATCTTACAAATGTAGAAACATACAGTCATAGAAACTCACAGCAGGTAAGGGCTGCTGGGACCACCCAGTCCACCCATTTTTATTATTTTAATTTTTGCTGCAGACCCTACCTGATCTATGGCGTTGTCTCTTCCCTTCCCCTTACCCCAATGTTCCCTTGTGCCTATCCAGGAATTTTTAACCCTACCATAGTTTTGCCCCCCCACTACCTCCACTGGAAGGCTGTTCCAGGAATCCACCACCTCTTCTGAAGTACTACTTGCTCACATCTCTCCTGAGTCTACCTTCCTCCAGCTTCATAGCATTTCTTCTTGCTCTACAGGCAAGGCAAGGCAAATTTTATTTAAAAGGACACCCTAAAATTCCATAAAAAACTCAATCAATAGATTATAAGTACACAGATAACACAATATGAAACATAAATAGACAATACAGCATCTTTAGCAACGATTAGAAGGAGGGATGATGCTTCAAGTGTAGTACATCAAACCACCAGGTAGCAGTACAAATATTTTTTGGAACAGAGAAAGTTTTAAAACCAGATAGGGAAGGGGATTGGGACAGTAAAGTACTGTTAAGGGAGGTGTATTGGATTGACAGGTTGGGAGTATTGGGTCCCAATACTGGCATGACTGAAGAAATAGATTGGCTGCCATTGCTGTAGGTTTAGGGTCTAGACTGGGTTTGACTCAAACTGGACTGCCAGAACCCACACAAGATGACTGTCCAATGATTTTCTGTTACCAAGGAACTTCGAGTAACAGCTACTGATATCTAACTGTTTATAGGTTGGTGCTATGTTATGTCTTTGCTTGGTGCCCAAAATGTGATAGGAGCTTCCATGAATGCCTGTGTATTCCAGTAATGAGGTGGGGAAGTGGTTGTAATAAGGGAAGGGAGTGGTCAATCACTTAAAGACAAATTGACCCTGAGCTTTGTGAATCTGACCTCCCCGGGTTGTGGATGTTTTAAGGTCATGACGAATATCTTGAATAACTGATAGATTGAACTGGCTGTTTATTTAAGGAAATCAAGATTTATGGCTTTTTGCAAAGAAAAAAAGTAGTAGGAAAAAGCATTTTAAGTTTTGGAATCCTAAAGTTCTCAACTTCAGGGGACTACAGCTTATTGCACACTGTGGAATCTACCTTCTGAATAGGCACTTGATTGTGTCAATGATATCTGGCTGGGGCAGGGGAGATCCCAGCCAATTACATCATTCAATAGTGATCCATAAGCTCACAGTTTCACTACCTAGCCAGATACAGTACTGCTCTGGCGGGAGTGACTTCCAGCCATAGAGATGGTTTGATACAATTTTGAGTCATTAAAACAAACCGGTAAGCAATCAATAAATATTAAAGTAATGGTGCAAAGGATTTGTAATACTATGAAATTGACTTAAGTTGTGAAATGACAGATTCAGTATGAAACTTAAATGTCTCTATTTTTTTAAAATGCAGGACCACTCTCCTTTGACAAAGCCAAACGTAATAGCTGAAACTGTTTAGGATGTAGTATAGTGGCCTTGCAGAAAGCTGTAATGAAGTAAAACAAGTAACTGCTGTGAAAATAAATTCATGAATGGATAGATGAATTCACATAATTTCTTTTTGAAAAAAATTATCTGACAATACAGTTATGTGCATTAACGATATTTATTTTATTTATTGAGAATATCGGATTCAACCTTTGAGTCATAGACTCATTTCCAAAGGCTCCACATCAGGATACACAGCATACTAGGAGGCAGACTTTTAAACAAAAGTACAGCGGGGTAGGGAAAGAAATAACAACAGGGTTAGCAGCGTGTTCCAAGTAGCAGGCAGTATACAATAATACAGTGAAAATAGGAGACGAGGTATACAGCAATTTGTGTAAAGTTGCTAGTCCTATACAGTTAGGTAGCTAGACAAGCCCTGTGAACGTCTGTGAACCATCTAGTCATAAGATGGTAGCATATGCGCTAGCAGGAGGAATGAGCAGTTGGATTACCAACACTGTTATTAGTACATTGTAATAGCAGTGGGATAAGTGTATATTAAACCCAGTATCATGCTGCCTGTAGGCCAGTTATAGTGGGGACAATGGCAGTGGCGGGTGGAGATTGTGTGTTTTTTGAGGGTTGTCTTAAAGGGGCCTAGCCTGGGGACAGAATTGATGTCCTGGGGGACAGCATTGTACCAGGATGGTGCACTATAGGAAAAGGACCATTGTGCTAGAGTGGTGGTGACCCTGGGAACAGCCCACGTTAATTTATCTGCCGCTCGGGTGTTTGCAGAGGTATGAGCCGCGCTGAGGGAGGCTGAGATTCCCGTGGGAGTGAGGCCTAGCTGGATTTTCTTAGCAAGGAGGCATGGTTGGTAGCGCACTCTTTCATCTAGGGTGAGGATTTTTGTTTGGTCATATAAAGTGCAGCTGTGGGTATGCCTATCCACTCCAGCCAGGAGCCTACAGGCTTTATTAATGGATAGATGAATTTTATCTAGTGCCATACAGTCAGCGGCCGAGTAGATGGTTAGTCCGTAGTCAACGAGGGAGAGAACAGAGGAGGTAATTGCAATATTTAGGGCCTCTTGGGGTAGGCAGGCTTTGTGTCAAAACAGTAGTCCTGTGTGTATATTTATGGCAGCGGAAAGATTACTAATATGCGGGTGGATTGAGAGGTTAGGATCGAAGGTAATACCCAGGTACTTATATGTGTAGACCTGTTCCAGTGGGAGGAGGGCTTTGGAATGGATTGTTAGTTGGGCCTTGTGGTCTTTGTTCTGCTGGTGTGAAAAGAGCATAGATTTAGTCTTTTTTATATTGACCACAAGTCTGTGGTCAGTGAACCAGTTTTTCAACTTGATTGAAGGCAAACTGTAGGGAAGACTGAAGGACAGTGGGATCAGACTGGGAGGCACACATTACTGCGTCATCTGCGTAGAGCAAAAGGTTACATGGACAGGATTTGGGCAGGGTATTCAGGAAGATGCTAAATAACAGTGGGCCAAGGATGGAGCCTTGGGGTACCCCTGAGCGGACTGGTAGAGGGGGTGAGAGGGTGTTGTGAATCTTCACACATTGGGACCTATCTGTGAGGCAACGTGTGAACCAGGCGACGGATCCAGGGAACAGGCCTGAGTGGCGAAGAGTATTTAGGAGCAGTGTGTGGGAGACTGTGTCAAACACTTTCACAATGATATATTCCTGTATGTTGTCCGTTATCCATCTACCGTCTGGTCTAGGTCAGCATCCAGTTATTCCTCCTTCCTCTTGCACATTGTGTGTGTGTACATGTGAGTTGTGTAGCATAACCAAAACAAATATATCCACCTAATAGTGGACTGTTTTTTAATATATTGATATTTTATTGCCCAGCTGCCAGCAAGGCTCAGTGCCAGCTTATTAGCCATCAGGGGCTTCGTCCCCCCTTGCAGGGATCACATAGCATGGCAGTGGGATGAGGTTTTCTCCCATGGTTACAGAAGTAGCTACTGAAGCTCATGTGTTCACCATCAGAGGACACCGGCACTAAGGGCCGCTGCCCAGACAGGAAACCATGCGGAGAATACGGTCACTGCCAAGTGCCTAATGATGTCCTCCCCTCCCCACACCACTTTCTAGTGAAGCGGCACCAAACCCACCCCCAGAGAGGAGAGCTACCGTAATGTGGTGCAATTGAGCTCTGCCGCCCCCCAGGCCAACCCCAACAACCCTGGGTGCATTCCCGAACCCGGGTCGCCAGCATAGCATGAGGTGCTGCGTCCAGCACCTCAACCCTCAGCGCCACCGGACCAGCAATAGTGGACCTTTTATGCATGCATCTGATATTTCTTGCATACATCTGGCTGTCCTTCCTTCATCTTGTACATTATGTGTGTCCTTGTGAGTCGTGTTTGTTGACTCGCTATCCGTCTTTACTCCTGCATTCTGAGTTGTATACTTTGACAAAAATAATTGTACAACAACATAGTTGTGTAGATTAGATACCTGACATCTTCATGTATTTTATCTGCTATCCACCCACACTCTGACTCTGTGTGTTGTATAATTTGATGAAACAAAATTGTATAACAGTTGTGTGCATCAGGTACATGACACCGTCCAGTATTTTAATTGGTATGCATCTACCCTCTGAATCAGCTAGGTGTACACGTTGGTTTAAAAAATTGTATGACAACACAGTTGTGTACCTTAGCTGTGTGATACATTCCAATACTTGCTCCATCATCCATCTACAGTACCATTTGGTCTGGTGTGGCATCTGTTTATCCTTCCTTCCTTTTGCATATTATGTGGGTCTTTGTGAGTTGTATAGTTTGACAAAAAATACATTTGACAGTGCATATTTTGTGCATGCCTCTTGCATTTCCTGCTTACATTTTGTTATTCCTTCTTCCTCTTGCACATTGTGTGTGCCCTTGTTAGTTGTTTTGTTGACACTGCAATCCCTTGTCCTGTGGCATTGTGATTTGTATATTCTGGCAAAAAAATTGTAGAACAGCACAGTTGTGTAACTTAGGTGCATGACACATTCCAGTATTTGCTCCATTATCCATCTACCCTCTGGCACTGTGAGTTATATACTTTGACAAAAGAAACTGTATGACAACACAGTTGTGTACATGAGGTGGGTGACACTTTCCTGTAGTTTCTCCGTTACCTATCTACACTCTGGGCTAGTGTGTTACTGCAAGTTGCATAACTTGATAAAAAAATTGTATAACAACACAGTTGTGTACATTAGGTGCCTGACACCTTCCTTTTGTTGCTCTCATCCACCCTCTGAATCAACAAGGCATATACTTTGACAAAAAAATTTATGACAACAGTTGTGTACAATAGCTGTGTAACACATTCCGGTATTTGCTCCATTATCCATCTACCATCTGGGCTTGTGCAGCATCTGGTTATTCCTCCTTCCTCTTACATATTGTGTGGGCCCTTGTGAGTTGTTTAGTTTGACCAAAAAAGAAATCGACAACCTTATAGTGCACATTTTGTGCTTACTTCTAGTATCTCCTGCTTATAGCGTGTTATTTCTCCTTCCCCCTCGCAGATTGTGTTTCTCCTTGTGAGCCATGTTTGTTGACTCCACTATCCATCTGTCCTCTGGCAGTATGATTTGTATAATGACTAAAAAAACTGCAGAACAACATAGCTGTTTAACTTGGGTGCTTGACACATTTCTGCATTTGTTCCATTATCCATCTACCCTTTGTTGTGGTACCGCACTATGATTTGACAAGTTCATCTGGTTGCCTCTCCTTCTAGCTCAGCTTGACCATCTCTTATTAGTGGCAATGTGTGACATGTTCGAATCAAACATGTCTGACGGAAGTTTCAACAGGTGTGATTCCAAAGAGATACAACTAGCCATGATACTGCAGCATTAACGTGTGCAACATCCTACTGAAGACAATTCAGGCTGGTCACTGGAGTCATCTGATACTGTCAATGACTCAGAAGAGGATCTGCCTCTTTGTAGGTTTACTGAAAGAAGAAGAAGACGTGCTTATAGTGTGGACCCAGGTAGCCCTCCACATCCTGAATGGACAAAAGATGAAGATGGTCAGGATTCCCATTTTGGGTACACAAATGCAGATGGAAATGGTGACATCATTGAAGCTCTGGACAAAAGACGAATCCAAAAACATGTAGTGATGGATGGGTATCAGATGTAACATTTCCAAACAATAGGCGTTTTAGGTGTAAACCTCCTGGGATTGCGGTTGAAACTGATACAAACTCTCCAATAGAATTGTTTGATATCCTGTTTTCAACAAACATCACAGAAGAGATTTGAGACTAACAAACTTACAATACCATTACGAAAAGAAACAAACCAACATGCACCGAGGGGTGAGCTCCTTCCACTGACAGTGACCGAAATATGGGCTTTTGTGAGGTTGCATGCTGGCTGGCTTGCTGTAGGTGTAGTACAACTGAAAGGAGGATTCCAAGAGTACTTGTCCATCAAGAGCCACCTGATCCACCTCGAGTGGTTTTCTGGCATTTTCCCCTGTGATAGGTTTGTTGCAATGAAACGATATTTGCACGGTGCAGACAAGCGCACTGCACCAAACAGAAACAATTCAGATTTAAAACCATTTTACAAAGTTTGGTTTTTTGCTTGACTCTATCGTACCAAAAATTTAGGGAGGTGTACCAGCCCCATCATGAACAGTCAAGAGAAAAAGTGATGATCTGGTCTAAGAGTAATGCACCTCACAAAGTTATGATGTGGAACAAACCAATAAAATTTGGAATGAAAGCATATGTACTTTGTGAGACTCATACAGGCTATGTACTCAGTCTAAACACGGGGAGTTGTGAGCAGGTAGAGAAACAACACAAGATTTAACATGTGGTCATGAGTTTGTGTGAACCATATCATGATCCTGGATATAAACTGTTCATGGACAAGTGGTACACCTCCTACGAATTGTTCAAACTCCTTGGGGCAAGACCATGGCAGGCATGTGGGACACTACATACTAAACGAGAGACACCTAATAGCTCTGCAGGCAAGTATGAAAAGACATCCATTTATTGAAATGTGGTGACTGTATGTTTCAAAGCAAAGAGGGTATTTTGGCCTGTGCATGGTGGGACACTAATGTCATCAACCTCCTTTCATCACCACATGTGCGAACCAGCATGACACCCATTTCCCAAAAAGTTAAGGAACGCAGAGTGTGGAGGAACATCGTAAAGGTCAATTGTCCAGAGAAAATGGCACAGTACAACTGTCACATGGCTGGTGCTGATCTTTCTGATCAAAGACTTGCTGCCTACAAAAGACACATCAAGGGCATGAAGTGGACAAAAAAGATTCCATGCTAGGTGTTAGAGATTGCTGTAATTGATGCAGATCTATTATATGCAGAATCTCAATGGTTGGCTGATAAGCAACCCTCCACACTCCGTGAGTTCTGTAAAACCCAAGCAACTGAACTTGTTTTAGGTAACTGCGTCTACATAAGGCAAGGTCTAAAGCACTGTAATGATGTCACCAGACTCGACCGCAGCCTTCAGCATGCTCCCAGGCAACAAGAAAAGGCATCACCCTGCAAACTGCACGCACAGAGATGTGACACCGTATACAGCTGTGCTGCCTGCAACTTTGGACGTGTCCAGACCCATGCTTCATCCATTACCATTATGTGAAGGACTATGTTTACTATGATCCTTCAAAATCTAGTAAAGAACCTGTTTGTAAGAAAAAAAGGATCATACCGTAAATCCAGAGTAACTTATTGAGATTTCTGCATGTGTTACAACCAATACTTGCCATACTTCAAACCACACCTTAGTAAATCTTCACTCCTGAGAGGTGTAATTTTTTCCTTGCATTGTAAAGGGGGAGAGGGTAACCATATCCATCTAAGGGCACCAACTTCCACCACACTTTAACTCGCACCATAGTGCATCTTCATGTCTGGCAGGTATGATTTTGTTTTCTTGCCCTGCAAGGTGGAATAAAGATTTCTGTCTAGGGACACCAACACCCACCATAATTCATCATGCACCATAGTGCATCTTCATATCTGAGAGGCATAATGTTTTTCTCGCCTGCAAGGGGGGATAGCCTTTACCATCTAGGGGCACCAGCTCCCACCATACTTCAAGCCTCACCATAGTCCATCTTCATGTCTAAGAGGCATACCCACACCACTGACACAGAAGGACAATAAACATGGTATAGACTAGTGCAAAGATTGCAGCCCAATGGCTGCAAACAACCTTCTTAATGGACTCAACCCCTAACATTCATAAATCTCACAGAATCACCCCCAGAAGGCATCAAGAGGATTCAGCAGGTCCCAGGACTTTTCTAATAACTTTGGAATAACTTTAGATGGAGAGCATGAATGGTATACAGTACAGGATGCTACAAGATGCAAAGGATCTAGGACCTTCAGAGCAAGAAGATGAGAGCCAAGTGTTGGTGTTTCCAGAGCTCAGCTATGTGACAAGGGAGCACAGGAAGGGATTTGATGGGGCCAGGGCCACACTACACACTCTGGGGATCACACATTTGCTACAGTTCCCAGCAAGACTGAAAATAATGTACTCTAGAAAGCATTAGGTTTTCAGTGACTCAGTAGATCCTGGGAAACTTGTGAATAAAATCAAAACAGACTTTGGTACACAAACTAAACAAAACCAGAAAACCAATAGTGCACACAACACTTAGGCCAAAAAAATAACACATTTTTTGATGCATCGGAGTGCAGACAAACAGCTCCTACATATCGCCACCCAAAGTGGCTTCCTCAGGGAGTGTGGCTGTCTCACAGCATCAATCCATAAATACCCCCAAATAATTAATTAATTTCAGGTGCAATTCATCAAATATCAGATGCTGTGAGAGTGCTAGTAAAGTGCTTTGAAACAAGAGCAGTGTTGAAAAACATCAAAAGAACAAATTTAAACTGCCACTGGGATAATCACTCCGATCTCAAAACATGCAGCAAACCTCGACATGCAACTTATCATAGTGTCAAGAAACTGGATGGTCCGAGTTGCAATAAACAATATACAACAGTAATAATTTTATTCCATGTCTCAATTTTTTTTCTATTATTCATGTGCAGAAAACTCACCCAGTATAGTTCCATGACAGTTAATACATTAATTCTTATCCATAGCTGCATGCATATAATTGTATTCAAAAATTGTTTTAGAATCCTAGGGCAGTAATCACAATGGGGCTTATTCACAAAAAGACGCACATGAGGCACATATCGGGGCATGCAGCTCCGCACCCGTGGCATTTCCACGTGGGGGCCCCATTCATGAACACCGGCTCTCATACACAGTCCCGCCCCCCCTGGCATGCATGTCTGTGGGAAGCAGGCGGGTAGGGAGCAGCGGACCCAGACAGGCAGCCAGTTGGCTGCCCAGGCAGGAACCCACAGTGGATCCCTTACGTGCAATGGGTGCCATGTTGTAGGCCAGTGGGCAGAGCGCCGACCATGCCAATGTGGGAGGGTACCCCATTCTCCCGACTCCTGTCCTCCTCAAGTGCCCCAACGGAAGGGGCAACATTGTTGGGGGGGTTGTTGCCCCCCGCTGTGTCCGATGCATCCAGAGACAGCTGCCCGGGGGGGCACATAACTGGCCCCAGTGGTTTATGGGTGCCTTCTGGATGTGGAGCTGGCAGCCCCCACACACAGCACTCTGCAAGTTTGTGAATAAGCGAAATGCTGGCTCACCCGCCTGTACCACCCCCAGGCCCGCCATCGCGCAGAGCTCCGCAATCATCCAGGGGATCGGGTGTATAGGGGGGCATATTCTCGTCATACATAGGGTGGAGGGGCACAGTACATGCAGGCAGCCACAGGGTGGCTGCGCGCCTGAGTTACGCGGGCGTAGACACCACATTCCTTTGTGAATAGGACCCCATATTATCTTATTTTCTTCCAAACTGACAAATATCAAAGAGTTATATCTTTATTCATGTCTGTTATAATTTTTTAGTTGACATCTTGTGTAAAAAGTAAATGACTCCTAGGCCAGCCCAGTGGCGCAGAAGGGCTGACGCTGGTGCTTACCTCGAGCCGCGCCCCGGCAGCAGGTTAGGAGCGGACTCGGGACGCTGGGGGGCTGGCAGGGAAGAGGATTGAGCATCTGTAAGACTGCTCTCCTCTTTTGGGGTGGGTAGCGGGGATGCGTCGCTCTGCAGCGGCCTCTGGTGGAGACTGGGGGCAGGGCAGATGCAACGCAAGGGAACATCACCAGAAAAGTAGAAAATGGCTCAGCGTTCAGCCGGATGATGGCCGCCTGGTGATCTGATGCCGTCAGTGTTCCAGAGCTCCCAGTCCCTCAGCAGTTCCACGAGGGCCAAGTATTGTGCTAGCCTACCCCTATGGTGCCTTCCCCTTTGGAGGACTGGGACCCGCCCGGCGAAAGGTTACGTCCGGGATACCTTGGGGGACAACTGCAATATGAGGGTCGGGGCTCGGGAACAGGATGGATCAGATGCAGCCTTGGCACAGCCTGAAGGAGCGGCTGAGGCTGTAGCACATAGGGGAGAAAAAATAAATAATACAAAAAAAAAAGTAAATGACTCCTATGGTTTGGTCAAGACAAAAAAGGAAAAGAGAAATGGGAAGGTGGGATTTATTGAGAGTGTACATCATAGAGGTAAATGACCCCAATGGTTCAGTCTTTTCACCGTGACTGAACCACTGGTGTCATTTACCTCTGTAATGCATGTCAATAGAAAGTTATACTAGACATGTATAAAGATATAACTCTATATGGTATTTGTCAGCCTGGGAGAAAATAAGTATATAAGATACATATTTTGATTGTAGTTGTAGGATTACAATATAACTTTTTGGATTGTTCTGTATCGTACTGTTCAGGAACACTCACAATAAATTCTCCCCCCCTTCCCATATCTCTCTTCCTTTTTTGTTCTGACCAAACCATAGGAGTAATTTACCTTTATAGGGACAGAAACATAGAAGTTGACGGCAGATAAGGACCGCAAGGCCCATCCAGTCTACCCATTTTTTCTACCTTATGAATGTGCCATATTTTATTTATTTATTTATTTATTTAGCTTTTGTTAACCAGGTAAGTACACTAGACAAACACATGCCTATTTTCAGGTACGACCTGGGAGAGTACAGGAAATCAAAGAACATACAGAGTACAATTTGAAGCAAGTAGGGCAGATACACAGATGTCAGGAGAAGCATAACATACATAGTAAGATATCTCAGGTCACGACAGTAATCATAGTCAATATGCTAAGGTACAGCGTCACTGACACAACGTCACCAGCAATGTGTGTATGTATATATATATACACACAGATATTTACACATTTGCAAGATACATGGAATGAATACACTCAAGTATACTGTGCAGAGGACCAGGCTAATCAGGGAGGGTTAAGACAGTCACATACTGACGAGAGCTTCAAGTGGTTCCACAGGGAGGTGCATAGGCCTGACTGGGGGGAGGTCCGGAGCTGGACAGGAAAGGAGTTCCACAGTCTGGGGCACATGGCGCAAAATCCTGTCCCCATTTTGAGTGCAGTAGGAGGGACCTTAAGGATAGCAGGGCCAGTGACCTTAGGGGGTGAGTAGCGGAGGCTGTGGCACAAGGAGCTCCGCCAGTCTGGGGGTGCCAGTACCAGTACCTTAGCCGTGAAACTGCCCACAACAAAATTCAAATAATTGGGCGGGAGAGCCAGTTGAGCTTACTGTACAGATCACAGTGGTGGGTGAAGCGAGGGACACCAAGAGCAAAGCGGCAGATGTTATTATAGGCAGCGGTCCATCTAGAGAGTGGATCTTGGAGGTATTGGCAAACAAAAGGAGCCCATAACAGAGGGATGGTAGAAACACCCCTCTAGACAGTGCTAGGTGAGCAGCCGGAGTAAGGTTATTCTTTGCCCTGTAAGCCAGACCCAATTTCCAGTTAACAGCTCTACACGCATTTTGGATATGCTGACCAAGATCGAGCTGCGGGTCAAGTGTCACCCCAAGGTATTTGACGGAATCGGTGGTGAGAACAGGAGTGCCATCAATACCTGAGATGCACATAGGAACAGAAGAGGCCTTTAACTTGGCCAGGGAACCGAACAGCATGGCCTGGGTCTTTTTAAGATTTAGGACCAGCTTATGGGATGATATCCAGGAATGAACACTCCTGAAACCCTCACTCAGTTGGTGGTTAATGACCCCAATATCCTTTGAATGAGTGAGGATAACAAGGTCATCGGCATACAGGACAGCCCTGCAGGAGGCCGCCGAGGAGGGAAGGTTGTTGATGAAGATGGAAAAAAGCAGGGGCCCAAGGACTGACCCCTGAGGACACGGGGGTGGCGTCCAAGAGCACCTTAATATATTTGGTCAGTTGCTGCCTTCCATGAAGGTAGTTGGAGAACCAACTCAGGCCAGAGGGGACAAGCCCAAAGACCCAAGTTGAGAGCATAGCAAGGCATGGTCAACAAGGTCAAAGGCTTTAGAGAGATCAATAAGATGGCCCCAGAGAGTCTGCCCTGGTCCATAGCAGCCCTTATCCCAAGTGACAGAGACCAGTGCAGAGGTGGTACTCAATGCCCTTTTCGAAAGCCATGCTGCGAGGAGACAGAAGCTCATGAGCCTGGATATAATCCAAGAGTTGTCCCGCCACAACTTTCTCAAGGAGCTTGCTGATGGCAGGCGGAATGGCAAGCGGACGATAGTTGTCAAGGATCCTGGGGTTACCCTGTTTGAGCACAGGGACAACCCATGCCACCTTCCACAGGTTTGGGATAACCCCAGAGGCTAAGGATAGGTTGACGATATGGGTCTCAGGGGAGGCAATGTAGGCAGCGGCAAGGCAGAGAAGCTTTGGTTCCATGCCATCAAGGCCAGCACTAGAAAAGGGTGAGAGACCAGTTAGCACTCTCTGCATTTCTTTTACCATCACAGCCTTGAGATAGAATGGAGGATGGGGAAGGTGCCATTTGAGGCAGAGGGACTTGGATAGGACTATCATGACCAGTGGAGGAGAATAGTGAGTGGCTTGCAGACAGGTCCGAGAAGTGAGCATTGAATGCATTTCGATGGTTAGCGGATTATTACAGCTAGCACCATCAATGAGCATGTCAGAGCCTCACAGGAGGAGGAGCCACTCACTATGTTTTTAATATTCCTCCAGAAGTTCCTAGGGTCCTTAGCTGAGGTCTGCAAGGCAGCTTTACAGAAGTCACTTTTGGCAACCCTAATAGCCTTTTTGCACTCATTCCTGATCCTCCTGTAATGTTGGAATATGGTCTGGTCCATTGAGACCTTGAAACTGGCCCAACATTTATCTCTAGCCCTCATGAGAGCAAGTAGGCTCCCATGCAACCATTTTGTGACAGCCCCCCTTACCCTCCATCTGACGAGGGGGGCATGCTTATCCTGTAACATCCCGAAGATACTATTAAAGTGACAGACTGCCAAGGAAGCATTCTGGGCATCCATCACTGAAGACCAGTCAAGGAACATGAGATCCTCCTGGAAAGTTCCCCGGTTCAAACCTGGAGAAGTCCCTAACCTGGATGATTTTGGGAGGGATCTTGGGGGCGGAGATCTTCCATATGCTGTACAGGGGCATGGTCAGTGATGGAGTCAGGAGGGTACCTGAGGAGCTAATCGGTCAGGCCTGTTGGTCAGGACTCAGTCCAGGAGAGAGCTGTTACCACCTATGGACGACCATCTGGTGGGTTCCTGAATGAGTTGAGACATTGAGAAGCCAGCTAGCAGAGTTTCATACTGCTTGACATTGCCTCCAAGCCAGTTTAGGTTGAGATCCCCTAGGATTATTACCTCATTGTTTCCTGTCCTGGAACAAACAGATTCAAGAAGGGAGGATAAGCCCAGTACACCACCCTTACGCTTACTATGGCATTTGATGTTTCACTATTAAGGTGCTCTGCTACTTCCTTACAATTCACAAGTATACAGGAAGAAAAATTGAGGGAAAAAACAATCAGCACTCATGTGGTGACTGAAAATAAAGTTTAAGTCTTTCAGTAAAAATGGCACTCTGCCATTTGCAATCCTCGCTCGTCCTGGTCTCCTTTACCTGTGCAGATTTTTCGGTTTGAATTCCGCGCCTTTTGCAGGGGGCGATCAGCGTGGGGCTTGGGAAGAGTCCGTCGGCTGTGGGGGAGGGCTGCTTGGTTGCTCTCTCAACCCAGAAGGCTCCCGGGGAGCAGGTTTGTCTCTGTGCAGATTTTTCGGTTTACATTCCACGCCTTTTGCAGAGGGCAATCAGCGTGGGGCTTGGAAAGAGTCCATCAGCTGTGGGGGAGGGCTGCTCAGTTGCCCTCTCGACCCAGAAGGCAAACTGGTTGGCGGGCAGAAAACAGAGAGTGGTGGTAAATGGTATGCAGTCAGAAGAGATGCAAGTCATAAGTGGGGTACTCTGTCAATGGCCTATCTATTTATACTCATCTGTTTTGCTCCCTTATGCCTATCCCATGCCTGTCTGAAGCCCTGCACTGCATTCATATCCACCACTTCCTGAGGTAGGCCGTTCCATGCATCCCCCACCCTTTCTGGAAAAAAGAACTTCCTTACATTACCCCTTAATCGGCCTCCTTCTTATCTCCTGCTATGTCCTCTTGCCCTGCTATTTTTCTTATATTGAAACATGTTAGACCCTTTTACCTTGTTAATGCCCTTAAGATGTTTGAATGTTTCGATCATATCACTTCTCTCCCTCCTTTACCCTAAGGTATATTGAGCTCCGTTAATCTGTCCTCATATGTTTTTTGATGCAGTCCCTGCACCATTTTGGTTGCCTTTCTCTGCACTGCCTCCATTTTGTTAATGTCCTTGTGCAGGTGTAGCCTCAGTACTGCACGAGTACTCCAGAAGGGCCTAACCAGTGTCTTGTAAAGAGGGATTATTACTTTCCTTACGACTTGTGATACCCTACTTATACACCTCAACATCCTCTAGCCTTATCTACTGCTTTAGTGGTCTGCTTGGATGATTTCAGGTCATCTGTGATGATGATGCCCAAGTCTCTTTCTTCCCTTGTGATTGCCAGCATCTCCCTTCCCAACCTATAGGTGGATTCAGGGTTTCTCTTCCCTATGTGCATGATCTTGCACTTCTTTGCATTAAACCCCAGTTGCTACTCTTCCGACCATTTTGACAGTTTATCCAGTTTTCTTCTCATTCTGACCACCCCATCTGGATCATCCACTCTATTGCAGATCTTGATGCCATCTGCAAACAGACAAACCTTACCCTCCAGTCCATCTGCAATGTCACTGATGAAGATATTGAAGAGGACTGGCCCCAGGACTGATCCCTGAGGTACCCCACTTGTGACTTGCATCTCTTCTGACTGCATACCGTTTACCACCACTCTCTGTTTTCTGCCCGCCAACCAGTTTGCAACCCAGTTGACCAATTTCTGACCCACCCCGAGCCTACCCAGCTTATTAATCAATCTTCTATGTGGTACAGTATTAAAAGCTTTGGTGAAGTCAAGTTAGGCGACATCAACTGCACCCCCTTGGTACACTACTCTGGTTACCCAGTCAAAGAAATATATGAGATTAGTTTAACAGGACCTTCCTATTGTAAACCCATGCTGTCTTGGATCATGTGCTCCTATGAATTCCAGGTGTTGCATTATCCTTTCCTTAAGGAGGGTCTCCATAATCTTGCCCACTACTGAGGAAAGACTGACTGGTCTGTAGTTCCCTGCCTCCTCCCTGCTACCACTCTTGTGGAGCAGGATCACATGAGCCCTTCTCCAGTCTTCTGTGACCTCTCCTATGCTCAGAGACTCACTAAACAGTTCTGATAATGACTCTGCTAGTTCCACCCTTAGCTCCTTTAGTACCCTGGGATGTATGCCATCAGGTCCTATTGCCTTGTCCACCCTGAGCTTAGCGAGCTCTTGTAGGACCCTTTCTTTTGTGAAGGGACTTGTGTACACCTCCCTCCCTCCCCATGTCCATGGTGATGAGCTGTGGGCCATGCCCTACCTTCTGCTCAGTAAATACTGAATGGAAGTATCTATTTAGGATAGGTCCTCATCCACATATTCCCTCTTATCCCCTTTGATCTTAGCAATACCCCACTCTGGACTTTCTTCTTTCAGTAATGTATCTATAAAAAGTCTTGTCCCATTCTTTTCCTGTTCGTGCTAGTGTTTCCTTGGTTTGGGCTTTTGTCTGCCTTCCCTGCTTCCCTTAGGGAAGTTTGGTGTGCCTCCCTATCTTCGTCCTGCTGCCTTCCCTTATATTTCCTGAAGGCCAACCTTTTGACTCTGACCTTTTCTGCTACTGTTTTTGAGAGCCAAAGTGGTTTCCTCTTTCTTTTGCTCTTGCTTTTCTCCCTAACACAATGGGATGTTACTTCAAGTATTGCATCCTTAATGGTTGCCCACTTTGCCTGTACCCCCTCACCTGTATTTCTTCTTGCCAGGGCTAGCTTAACTCTGTTGGCCATCACATCAAAGTCAGCTCCTCTGAAGTCCCATATTTTTGCCTTGGAATGGGATGATTTAGTTCTGGTGGTCAAACTGAGCCATACCATGTGATAGTCACTGGTCCCCAGGTGACCTTCTACCTGGAGATCTGTGATCCTTTCCCCGTTAGTCAGTACTAGATCTAGGATAGCCCTGTCTTTTGTGGGTTGTTGTACCAATTGTTTGAGGCCCTCCCCCTGCAGGGAATCCACCATGTGTCTAGTTCTGGCAGATGTTCCTGCTGGTATTGACCAATCTGTATCTGGCATGTTAAAGTCTTCCATTATCAGAACCTCCCCTTTAGCAGTCATGTTTTGTATATCTTCTAACAGTAATGTGTCTGTGTCCTCCCCCTGGTCTGGAGGCCTGCAGACATCCCCAGTTCGTAAGGCTGTCCCGTTTCCTGTTTCCAGGGTGACCCACAGTTCTTCTGACTCCTTATGTGTATTCTGAATTTCTGTAGCTTTGATATTCTCATTGACATAAGGGCCACTCCCCTCCCTTTTTGCACCTCAGTCTCTTCTGAACAGTACATAGCCAGGTACTGAAGTCTCCCAAGTATGGTTACTGGTGAACCAAGTCTCACTAATAATGGCTACTATGTCCAGTTTAGCCTCTGTCATTGTAGCCTGCAGGTCAGGGATCTTTGTTTCCCAGACTGCGAACATTGTGTACATGATTTTTCCATTTGCCAGATTTTTGGTGCGTTGGTTGTTGGGCAAGGTCCGACGTTTTACGTGTCGTGTCGGGGGAGGAACTTTTCCTTATCTGGTGATGCAAATGAACTACAAATTATGAACTAAAAATGATAAACATGAATAAAGATATGACTCTATTGGTATTTGTCAGTTTGGAAGAAAATAAGATAATATTTTGATTACTGCCTTAGGATTTTAAAACAGTTCTTGAATGTAATTATACATATGCAGCTATGGACAAGAATTGATATATTAATTGGCATGGAACTAGACTGGGTGAGTTGTCTGCACATGAATAAAAGAAAAATTTGAGACTATGTTGTCTGTGCCTTAATCTGGCCCTGGTTATAAGACAGCCACCACCCCCTGAGGAAGCCACTTCAGGTAGTAATGCATAGGGGCTGTTTGTCTACACTCCTATGCACCCTTCCAGACCCGCCCACCTGGTCTCCTGAGTCTCTCTGCCCCTTGCCTTGCCTGCAGCTAATTGGATTTCAAGCAGCACCAAAGTAGGAGTGGTGGCCCCGCCTTGGAGGGTACAAGACAGGAGGTCCCCTGCAAGGTAAGTGCGAGGGTCTGGAAAACGGCAGGGGAGACTCAGAATGGGGGGAGTCTCAGGTGGGCAGGAACAAGCCGGGACATGTGTGGGAGTCTCGGTGGAGCAGCAACTGGAGGGAAAAATAAGTAGAAAAAAAACAATGTTTAACTGGAGGGTACAGGTCTGAATCTTATACGTCCTACTCCAACAACGAAATGGAGCTAACCACATGAGGGGTCAGTTGGTTCCTTCCCCCCACCTGCAGCATGGTGTGGGTCACCATGCACATTGACAGCAGCAGCAGCTATCCAATAACAAAGACTACAACTATTCAGTGATAACTTTTGCATTTTTAGGATGGACTGTATATGGAACACTTCTGTGATACTGTGTCGGGTAGTTTACCATTAAATTTCAATTCACTTCTTCAGGTCTGTATTGGACATCTGTAGGAGAAAGGTCTGGTTAATATGCCTTTAGGTTTCACTAAAGTTAACATCGGCCATGATAACTGATTCGATGCTTCAGTTTTTATTTGTGTTATCCTTATTAATTAGTAACTAGTTTGTGATAAACTAATTAGAGAACCGGGGGGATACAAGAATCAAATAATTGTGAAGGATTTGTTTTGGGGGGTGATTTTTTTTCTGCCATTAGAACACTAAATCAGACTAAATTGCTGTCATAAGTTACAGCTATAGTCTTTATGTGAATTAATATCTGCAAGACGGCTTTCTAATTTACAGCAATTGGCTAACGTATGAGTGTTGTGTCTGTAAAGAACAACTGTAAGGCTGATTATTTGCTCACCTCTTATGATGTAACGCACTGGGTAATGTGGTCTCTTATCCTCTGCTAAGACTGTAGTGATGTGTAATCAAATGTCTGAATGTATTCACTGTGGATGCAGTTTTAAAAGGTGTAATGTATCATGTTACAGTACTTGATTTAAAAACAACAAACAAAGACACTTCAACACACATATCATTATATGCAGCCATAATATTTATTACATGACAGCATTTATTAGACAATGTACACATATATACAAACATAACTGAATACTAGTAATTCACACAATTTATGTTTTTAATAGGTTCTGAAATCAAAATTGCAGCACCACTTGTTGACGTACAGCTGCCTGTTGGCATCCAAAAATGACAGTAACCAAAAAAAAAAAAAAATTGATGCAGTCCGGACTTCCAGTGATGTCATCGGTGTAATGGTGGGTTGTTAGAGGAGCTCCTGATCCCCCCCAACATCGATTGAGTCCATAACACTTTCATTTCAGCAGAACCTCATTGAAATGAGTAAAAGTGGAAGCAGGGCTACTACAAGGAATAAATCCCATTCCAAAGTCCGTAGACGAGACGAGTCAGACAGAGGATTGAAGCAGATGAGCCAACACGATGACGGGAGGCATTCTCCCTCCAGCATGGCCAGCAGGAATACAGAGGCAGGGTTAGAGTCGTTATCTTGCTTCCGTTTCAAGATTCTACTTTCAGAAATAAAACAGTTTAGAAGTGAAAATGTAGCGTTGTGGAAAAATTACAGTTAGTAAATTATCAATTACAGATACTTAGAAAGGAGACGAAAAGAGACGAGACTGAAGGCGGAAGAATTTAATGATTATAACAATAATCACAGCGAGAGATTACAAGTGGTACATTCTTCATTCTTCAAAATAACAGTGTGTGCTGGCTTGCTTATATAGTGGAAGACAGCATCATCATTCCCTATGGTTTTCTATGATTGGTTCAAACAAGTACAAACATCAACTTACAAGGCAATATTCCTATGGTATATGTATGAGCTCATCCTTGGTCAGCACAAGTATAGATAGTGTACATTCTATTATTATATATGGCTAGTAACAGTTGTCACTACCAGTTACCAAGGTCCAGGAGGAAGAAATAGGTTTGGACTTAGGAATGTGCATACAAGCATTTTAGCCTGTCCTGATAATGACAAACACTAGAGATAGTCAGAAGGGTAATTTGAACTCTATCCTGTGTTTCTGTCTTGCAGACACATAAGACAACTGTTTGCTATTACTTACATGGTCAGTACAAATATCAAAAGGCACTGTAATATTGCAACTCGTGGCTTTAGTTTGTCTTGTGGCTTCACAAGTTTTATATGATCCAATTATATTGGCCAATATTTGTTACACAGACACATTATGTTTTAGATCAAAATGAGGTTTAGGCTGAAATATAGGGACAGACTTCTTTATCCCTTGTTACAAGCCCCCCTTGGCCCTATATTTCCTAATTATTATTTGTGCAACAATGCAGCTCCTCGGAGCATGTACATCTCACCTACGTACTTTCTTAATATAGTAAGTCTTAAGCGACACAGGCCTATAATTACCAAGAACACTAAGACCACTTGCAACACAAGTAAAACTTTAAAAGACAGGACTCTAAGGGCCCTCCTGCATAGTTATAAATCAAGTGCTCATTATCACTCTCACTGAGCAATTCATTTACAACTGCTTGTGCCTTATGGGCAGTATTTTGGATTTGTATCAAATGAGTATCGTTTCGATTTAAAAGTGACTGCACGTTAAGAGACAGGAGAGGTATCACAGCTCCAAATGATGGCGCATACTTGTTAATATCATATGCTTGGTATGGGGTATCAAATGTCACATTATAACTCTCATCCTCCAGGTTGGTAATAGGGTGCAACACCTTGTCACCAATATATACGTTATGTTTGGGAATAATACAAAAGTTTGGGTTGTGAATGGTACACATTTGTCCTTCATAAAATAAGATGGGTGTATTTGTAACAACACAGTATTGGTTAGTACCATTATAGGTTACAACTACTTGTGGGGTATACCATCGTTTTAACTGGATAGGGCACCAGGCAGTATTGTTTTCAGCTTGACCCATGGGAATTTCCCCACAGATGGGTTGCATTTGTGACATGACGTCACACTGGCATATCCATTGACTATTTATTTCCTCACAGCAATGTAAGTTTGGCGCTACTCAGGACCCATCATTGCTGCGTACTAGGATCTCTGGGGGCGAGACTCGATATGCATAATACTGGCCTTGTAAATACCCTAAAGAGTGTACTTTTACTATTTGGGAATACACCTCCTTGTTATACTCAACTTCAGGTAGTCTTACCACGAGGGACACCCTCATGGTGCAACTAAGCATACTGTTAGGTCTAAACACTTGTGGTTTAACATATACTTTGGTTACCTTGTGAATCCACCACATAGGTGGGGCTCGAGCTTTAATACAAAAAGTTATACACTTATTATCATTAACATTAAGGCAATCTGGACAATACCACAATTTTAGCTGTACGTCAGAAATTTGATTAGGCAATTGATTATGAGTAATCTCCTGTAACAATTGACTAACTTGAGTTAACACATACGATCCATAAGCACTACACACTATAGCTTTATTTATGGTATTATTAAAAACTTCTTCATTATGTTCAACCACAACTTTATTAATTTTGTGCTCTACCTCTTTAAACAGGCGGCCTACCTCATGTATATTGTACACAGGTAAACGCTCTTCCATTGCCAAACCTTGCTGGTCTAATGTAAGTGGTAGCAAGACCCTTTCTCCTGTGTTAGTATTAAACTGGTCTTGGTACCCCTTAATGGCCTCACGGTCTGCCCTATTCCATATGCTCATTCCTGATCCAAAAAGTCCAGCCAGGTCTCCCCACAGATCTCGTTTTTTTCTAGTATTACTAACCCTTTCTTTACTAATAAGAGGGGCCATTATTATGCTCCCTGTTTTGGCATGGAAGGCACTTAACATGTCAATTAACATGGTGGCATAAAACTTTGACACACCAGTGTCTGCACAACTACTGTTAACATTTATATTCCAACCAGAAAAATCTAAGTTTATGTGCACTCTACTGTACTTTACATTATTTACAAGCATTTGATCAATAGGTGTTGATGTAAGCCCACTCTCTGGCCCTGTTGTCACATTTGGGCATTTGGTTGGTGTTACAGTTAAGTACTTGGCATCTGAGACTGCAAAACGTAATGAGTTGTTTACACCAGCATAGTTACAAACACTATTATCACCCCAAAGACAGTAGGTTAAAGTTAACACATAAACACCATTGTCCTTTGGTGTGGCTCTGTTTATGACAAGAGACCCATTTTTCTGTTTCCAGTCCATGTAGCTTTGCTGTGATCCAGTCTTGAGCTCTGACGCACAGCTGGACCAGCTGTTAAGTATGTCCACACACCAATTTGTAGACATGAAAGTAGGGTTGTTTTTAGTCCAGGTGGCTTTCCATGCTCGTGTCGTGTAGGTGTTTGTATCAACAGGGTCCTAGTTTCAACTGACTAATAGAGTAATGGACTGTTCATACTCACACGTGACATTAGTCTGTTCCACATTAATGTATAGGCTGAGGATTATAGAAAATCTTATGGCTGTCACCAAGCCGATGATAATGATGCTTTGTGTCTTCACGGCTATAAACATCAAGTGTAGTATTTTAATTTTCAACCAGCTTTGTTTGACACTTTTTTACACTGATCAACATGTACCCAGAATTCTTGTTTCCTTCCTCCAGCCCCTTTCTTGCCACTTACTTTAACCACATATACCATACTCTCACCTAACCGTTTGCACACTTGGTATGGTCCTAACCAATTAGCATCCTTCCAAGGATTTTTCTGTTCCCAATTTCACACCATCACTACATCTCCCTCCTCTATAGGTAGCCCCATCCTGCTACTGACTGTATTCCCTTTTTAATCTATGTTTTAGCCATTTGGAGTCTAACATTAGTAGATACTGCTCTTGTTGATGTCGGGTTGTGGCTGACATGGCTCCCCCAGCTGCGGTCATTCCTCATGTGCTTACAGGTGCCATTTGAATGGTTACTGTCCCACCCCTTTTTCCAGTAAGGAGCTCATCTAACTCATCTTGTTTTCCCTGTAACTCCTGGATCTTACTTGCAGCATCCTGGAGTTCAGTGTACAGGCATCTAGTCTCACTAGCATGCTCTTGTGACTATTGGTCTAACTTAATTTGTAAGAGGGCATTATTTCTGTCTAACAGACACAAATCCCCTTGTGCTTTTATTAACTGTTCCCTAAAATTAATACACTGCTGCTCTAACTCTTGGTGTTGATCTATTGGGACGCTATCTTTATACTTTGATGTTAATTCGTCTAGTTGTTTAGCATTTTGATCCCTTTCATCCCTCAACTGAGCTACTTCTTTATTCTGGCGACACACAATAGTCTGATTATACTGCCACAGCCTTTGCAATGCATTTGCAAAGATTTCCTTTTTATTTTTTACTCCCTCATTACGAAGGGACACTTGCTGACTAAAATACAATTGTACCTGTTGATCATCAGGCACTGGTTCGTATGCTTCTCCCTTTAGGTGTTTTCCTAGAAAACAGCCTATTACTGTTTCCATACTCATTTTTTATCTTCTTGCCTGCCTAGCCTCCACAGCCGGGCTCACCCATGCACTGGTGCCCTGGTCCGTTTGGCTACGTCTTACAGCTCCCTTGTGAGGTCCGGCTTGCAAGTCCCAGCACCTTCACTTACCTACTCTGCCCCATGAGTTCCTACAGAGTTAAGCATTACTTTATATTTAAACAATTTGAGAAGCATACAAAGCATACATCACCTGATTGTCAAGTGGCTGTGGCTGTCTGTGTGTACCTTCGTCTCTCGCTTTAAGCCAGCAGCACCACGTCTCCGAGCGTCGTCACCTTCTTATTGGGGCCCGCAGACTAATCGATCCACAGTTAGGCGGCCTCCTCACATGCAGCACCAGCGATCCGAGTCTTTAAGGCACCAATTGTATCGTTGTGGAAAAATTACAGTTAGTAAATTATCAATTACAGATACTTAGGAGACGAACGAAGACGAGACTGAAGGCGGAAGAATTTAATGATTATAACAATAATCTCAGCGAGAGATTACAAGTGGTACATTCTTCATTCTTCAAAATAACAGTGTTTGCTGGCTTGCTTATATAGTGGATGACAGCATTATCATTTCCTATGGTTTTCTATGATTGGTTTAAACAAGTACAAACATCAACTTACAAGGCAATACTCCTATGGTACATGTATGAACTCATCCTTGGTCAGCACAAATGTATAGATAGTGTACATTCTATTATTATATATGGCTAGTAACAGTTGTCACTACCAGTTACCAAGGTCCAGGAGGAAGAAATAGGTTTGGACTTAGGAATGTGCATACAAGCATTTTGGCCTGTCCTGATATTGACAAACACTAGAGATAGTCAGAAGGGTAATTTGAACTCTATCCTGTGTTTCTGTCTTGCAGACACATAAGACAACTGTTTGCTATTACTTACATGGTCAGTACAAATATCAAAAGGCACTGTAATATTGCAACTTGTGGCTTTAGTTTGTCTTGTGCCTTCACAAGTTTTATATGATCCAATTATATAGGCCAATATTTGTTACACAGACACATTATGTTTTAGACCAAAATGAGGTTTAGGCTGAAATATAGGGACAGGCTTCTTTATCCCTTGTTACAGAAAACAAAACGAAATTCGACAAGCTGCATTCCGATCTTACGGGGCTTGAAAACCGAATTTCTACAGCAGAAGGAAGAATATCGGGAGCTGAGGACGATATTGCATGTCTATCCCAACCAATTGACTCCCTCAGTCAAAAGCAAGAATATATAGAAGTGTATCCCCCTGGTGGCGCTATCCCAAGGCTTACAACCCCTGCCTGCGTAGGTGCTAACAGTTTGAGGGGCCTAGGTCCAAAGGCAGGTGCCTCCACCCAGAGGTCGGGGGGTTAAGACAGTCTGGTATGACTTGGTCACAGCCCTCTGGGACACTGCAACCCCCCTTTCTTCCCACTAGTGGCCCACACAAGTTAATCACAGTACCTTCTCAGTATACACTTACCCCCAGGATTTTTTTAATCAGTTTGACTCTGGGGACTCCCTGTGAAGTAAGATGCAGTAATACAATAGCCACTGTACAGTATTTCAACACAGACACTCAGTTCAAGCAGTATACTTTGCAAAACAACCAAATCTGATTTATTTAGGGGGAAATAACAAGGGCAGGGGGAAATCAAGTTAATTGGCTTAATCACACTACTATTTCAGAGCACTGTGCACAGGCTAAAGTCCCTACAAGTCACTGTCGCTGGGTACCCAGGCAATAAGGGGCTAGCCAAGTTCGGTGCAGCTGGTTGGGGTCCTGAGGATGAAAACAATTGTACGATACCCAATTTGTAATCCGGAGCCGGTAGGCTCAGTTTGTGTAGCCAGAGAGGGGAACAGATGAACACTTGCAACTCAATGGATCAGTTTGCAGGGAGCTACCCTGAATTTTATTCACGACTCTTGTGGCAGAACACCTTTCACACTGCCGAGGAACACAGGCCTGTGATCAGAACACTCCCCACATATTTATATGTAAAAGAAGGTCACCATACTAGGCAGCTGCTTTCATATCCCGACCGCACTTACTGCTAACCCAGGAGGTCACAGTGCAGCTTCACTTCTCCTGGCAGACCGAGCGCGATGAAACAGATTCTCCGGTCCTCTACAGGGTGAGTCTGGTGGCTGGCTGCAAGCTGCACAGCCTCTTCTGATATAAGCACACAGCGGATTCAGTCCGAATCACCACGGCGAACAAGCCACCTGACTTTTTGCCTTCACACACGCTTCCCGCCCGAAAACTCAACAGCGCAGAAGCCTGGAGCTCCTTTTTCACTCACGGCCACAACGACTCTGCCTTCTCGGCCATTAGGCAGGAAAATCACAACGGGCGCGATCCGACCCAATTGGAGGGTTCCAGATGCCAGTCTCTCACACCTTCCCCTATTGGTGCAAAAAGGCACCACACTCCTGAACTTCACTTCCCAGACTCACTGGCCATACTCCCCATTGGCAGCCGGCTCCCGAGAGAGTCCTTTTCCTGGTTGCCTGCTCAATACTCTATTTTAAGCGCCCCTCCCTCCTGATTGGATCCAAGCAGCAGTTCTGAACCAAAATGGAGGGGCAAAGCACACACAGTCCCAGCTGCAAAAGAAACAGGTTAGACAACGTACATTTCCAATACCAGTTCAACATATGTCGAATCAATAATTACATCCCAGGGAAGTGCCCGCTGTGTCTGCTTAGCGACGGCAAAATGGAGCACATTGTCAGCGGCTCAAGCGGGACTCGAGCAGGAGAACACACGTTCCCCCCGCAGACTAATAATAATAATAATAATTTTATTTATATAGCTCTTTTCAATATATCAAGGCGCTGAACAAATTAGTTATAAATTCAAATTTCAATACAAAACCATCAAACACTACAAACATTATAAAACTCCATCATAAAAACATGATAAATTACAATAAAATTCCAAACATATTACAATTCACTTAACTATCTAAGAAGGCCATTCTCCATAAATATGTTTTCAATTCTTTCTTAAATATCTCCACGGAGGTGCATTCCCATAACCGGCATGGTAGAGAATTCCAAAGAGTGGGTGCAGCATGAGAAAATGCTCTGCTGCCAGAAGATTTTAAACTCACTCTTGGAATCTCCAACAACCCCATGTCGGCTGAGCGGAGTGATCGGCTAGGGCAGTAAGGAACCAGTAAGTCTTTCAGATAGGACGGACCCTGATCGCGAAGGGCTTTAAAAGTCAATAAAATGACTTTAAAGGTGATCCGCCACCGTACTGGAAGCCAGTGCAGTTCGCGCAGCACCGGGGTAATATGACAGGACCTACTTGTCCCAGTCAAAACCCGGGCTGCCGCGTTCTGCACCAGCTGTAGGGGGCGGATTTCAACCCCAGAAAGCCCAAAGTAAAGGGCGTTGCAGTAGTCTAGGAGCGAGGACACAAAGGCGTGGACCAACGTTGACAAGGAGTCAACGGAACAAGGTGCTTAACCCTGGCAATATTCCTAAGATGGCAAAAGGAAGTCCTGATGACGGCCGACACCTGAGATTGAAAAGTCAGCCTATCGTCAAGGATCACCCCAAGGTTGCGCACCCATTCACAGGCCGGTAGTGACACACTGCCAAGACGCAGATTCAGAAACGCGCCAGTATACGACTCTCAATCTGACCACCCGGGTCCACCAACAAAACCTCAGTTTTCTGTGAGTTCAACTTTAACCAACTAGAATCCATCCAGTCTTGGATTTCCCCCAGACAGTTATTAAACACCGAGAGAGCTCCATCCTGGTCGGGTGCGAAAGACAGGTATAGCTGGGTATCATCTGCATAGCAGTGAAACCTCAGCCCATACCGTCTTATAATATTTCCGAGGGGCAGCATATACACTGCAAATAACATAGGTGACAGCACAGAACCCTGAGGCACTCCACACAACAAAGAGACTGGGCTGGAGGAAAAAATCCCCGACACAACTCTTTGTGATCTCCCAATAAGGAATGAAGTGAACCATTTAAGAACGGTTCCAGACATTCCACAGATTTGCCTCAGGCGTGCTAGCAACACCATGTGATCCACAGTGTCAAAAGCTGAAGAGAGATCAAGGAGAACCAAGGTGGAACATCTCCTTTGATCCCTCGCCCTCAGAAGATCATTTAGCACCCGAACCAGCGCAGTCCCGGTGCTGTGTCTTTTACGGAAACCAGACTGGAAGGATTCATAGATACTATGGATGGTTAAATGGTCATCCAATTGGGCAGCTATGACCATTTCAATAACCTTCCCAATAAAGGGAAGGTTAGAGATGGGTCTGTAGTTTGAAAAACAGTCTGGGTCCAAGGAAGCTTTCTTCAAGAGAGGTGTCACCACCCTCTTTCAGGGAGCTAGAAAACTCACCTGACTCCAAGGAGCACCAGACTATTTCGCCAAAACTGACCAATGATGTCTACACAACCCAAAAATTAGGGTAGTCGGTCCAGGATCCAAGCCGCAGCTTGTAGGCGCACACTATGGATGATCCTCATAATATCTGAACTCAGGTCGACAAAAGGAACTCCAGGAAGCGAGGTCCTGTGCTCTCACACACTCCTACCACGTCACTCTTAGAGGTTGTCGGACACAAGTCCGCCCTGATGTCAGCCACCTTAGTTGCAAAGTATCGAGCGAGCTCATCTCACTGTATTTGCGAAAAGGCTTTCCGAACTTGCAGACAGGCTGGGTTGCACAGTCTATCTACAGTTCGGAACAGCTGAGCAACTGCAATCTCCCTGGACAGGAATTCTGCCTTCTTATGGGTGATTGCAGATTGATAGCTGGTATAATGTTCAATCAATCTAAGGCGGTCGGCATCAAGGGAGGACTTGCGCCAGCAGCGCTCTAACCTTCACCCTTGTCTCTGCATCTCCCTCAGAGTCCCATCAAACCAAGGGGCCCCGGGGTGACAGGAAAGAGGGCGCTTGCGAACAGGAGCAATAGAATCCAGGGCAACTGTGATGGCCTCATTATAGGCCAACACCAGTGCCTCTGGGCTACTGCTCACCAACACAGGGGATGATAGGTCAAGGACCGCCGCTAGGCCTTGTGACGTAACATTCCGTAATGGGCGGTGCCTGACCTTCTCCACAGGGGATGGCCTTCTCGGGGGGGGGTGCAAAAATTGAACCTCACGATGTGGTGGTCAGGCCAAACAGCTGGTTCCACCCCCATGTCGGATGCATCAATCCCAAGAAGGAAGACTAAGTCGAGAGTGTGTCCAGATTTATGTGTAGCAGTGGAAACTACCTGTGTAAGGCCCAAAGAAGACATTAATTGGAGGAAGTGTTTACCAAATTGTGAGAGTTCGTCATCAACCCAGGCGTTGAAGTCACCCAGCACCATCAATCTGGGTGACTCAAATGACATGTCGACGAGGAAGTCTGCCACTTCCTGTAAGAAGCGTTTTCCATCTCCGGGTGGACGGTAGGTGAGAACAATCCGAACGCCTACACCTGCTACAACTGTACACTCAAAGGACTCAGCCTCACCCACTACCACATTCGAGAGGCCCAATTCAGTCTTAAAACAGACTGCAACCCCCCCGCCCCTGCAGTCCAATCTCGGACAGTGTATCACCAAGTACCCGGCCGGAATCATGGCCTCCTCTATAGGGCCAGAGTTTTCATCCGGCCAGGTCTCGGTGATGCAAGCCAGGTCGACCGAACCAATAAGGTCGGCAATAATAGCAATTTTATTCCTAACAGACCTGGCATTGCATAGCACCACCCGAGTTGGACAAGCCTCGGAGGTTGTCAGGCCTATCTGCCTACTGAAATCAGTAGTGCCCATGGGTATGGAGACCAGATAAGGCGGACCCCGATCTGGGTTCCACTTCGCCCCAGGGCACCTTCTGGACTTAATAACCCCAACACGATGGCCCCGCTCGTTCATCCTCCCCTGTTCGCGCACCCCTGTCCCCTCACTCTCCCACGAGCAATCCCCAATGCTCTACAACGCTGATAAACATCAAACTGTAAGGGAGGAGTACAAAAGGGGTGGAGGGCGTGAAGAGCGGAGGAAGAATAACGCACCACCGTGGGGAAAAGAGGCCAGCACATGACGCTGCTTAACAAATTAAACAACAACAAAACAAACCCACCTCCCAAAATATTCAAACTATCCTAAACTAACAATCCATACTAACTAATAAACAAAATTAAATCTACAATTACAATAAAATACTCAAAATAAATAAATAAATAAATTTGTATAAACCCCTCCCCCCCCAGTCCTCTCACCACCGGGGAATGAGGGTACAGAGGCACTCTCACTGCCGAATCAATATAAAAACATACAAATTTTAAGCTCCCCCCCAGTTCTCTCACAACAGGGGAGAAATAAAATTATTCTTTCTCCCTGCCAGGAGAAAGACACACACTGTAAAAATCAAACAAATAAAACAAATTAAGTTTAAATAAGCAAAATATTTTGGACCCAGGGTCCTCTCACCACCCAAGTGTCCAAAACAGAGTCAAAAGGAGACAGGAATCAGCAGCTTCTCAAATAAGTCCAAAATTCCACATAGGTCCAAAAACGATCCAAGTCCAGGGAAAAGGCAGCCACATAAACCCAAAAAGGAGAATTAACCCGAAGAGGAGGTCCAGCAGGTTCAGAAATCCATGCAAGTTTATATCCACAGAGGATCAAACATACTCCAGTCCCATTTACTCCCAGCCAAGTGCCCCCCCGGGCAATTAATGCCACTCACACCAAAGGACCCTGAGAAGAGCCAGTACTGCAGCCACTTCCATGGTCCAAGGGGCCGAGGTATCCCACTCAGTTCCCCGACTGGAAAATACCCCAACCCCCCTGTGGAGTAGCAAAACCCAGGAGAGCACCGGCCACAGCAGACAAAAGGCAACGGTATCCACCTGCAGATTTCAAGACTCAAAGGGCACACAGTCTCCAACAGAGCCCCAATCCAAAGATCCTCCGTCTCCTCTTATCAGCATTCACTACATCCAGAGCTCCTCCGAAAACACTTCAGGGCTAACCAACACTCCTCACCCTCCACACGACCGAAAACACTTCCCCACAAAGAACCAGGAAGCAAAGACACAAAGTCCCCACCTCAGTCTGTGGGGAAGAATACTAGCATCTCTCCCCAAAAACTCAAAACGGATGGTAAATCTTAAGATTTCCAAGACCCCTCCTATGCCCGAAACAAGGGGGTGAGGCAGAATCGAACACAGAATAGATACTGGCAAACTACGAATGTCCCTCCAGTCTCATAGCTTATCCACAGGACACTATTCCGACACGCAGCGTCCCGTAAATCTTGTAAGTTCTAAAGGGTAGTGGGTGCCATAAAATGTACTCTTTCCTCAAGTACTGTACTCGCCTCGCGGCGTAGTCAAAGGGAGCCAAAATAGGACCACTAAAATCTGTAAAAGAAAGAGCCTGCTGGCGTCTCTCACAGTCCGGCAAACAGGTAAGCTCAGCATCCAGCGACAATCAAAACAATAACACTTAGCACCAAAACCAGGACCAAGTAAAACAAGGCAAAATATAAAACTCAAAACTTAAATTAAAACGAATAAAAAATATAAAATCAAAACTTCGTTAGAAAAGCAGCAACGATGCGCCCAGCCTGTCGGCCATCTTTAACATCTTTTATAATTAGGTCTGAGAGCTGGCAGCTCTTAAAGAGACAGTACTAGAGGCTTTTAGGAACCCCCCATTTGCAAGGGGGTTACACCCTTCCTGTCCTGGAAAGCTTGACATCCGCGTCAAGTAAATACACCAAGTCAGTTTTAAGTAACACATTTAAACTGTCTTGCATTTTACTCTTTCAGATAGCAATCAGCATATTGATCTCGGGTAAAACAGGTGCATTATATTATGCATAGCGGTATCAATCATTTAATGATACATACAGATATAATATATATATATATATACATGTACAACTAGTATAACTCAGGACACCATTTACTGCATCTGGACCTGGGATAAAGGAGGCTCATCCCTATCATTGCCCTTTGGACAGGAAATAGTAGGGGCACCATATTCAGAAGGCAGAACAAGTAATCTGGAGTTATCTCCCAGGCTCAATTTGGGCAGAGAGCTTGGGGTCACATACACTCCCTTATGGACCACATTCAGGGGCAGATCCACGGGCCGGCCAAGAGACTCATAACTCAACCTCACTACAGGCCTTACTTCTTGGCCAGTCCTTCTAGGGGTAGCTGGCACAATTTCTGAATGGTCAGACTCATTTCCAGCCCTGCTTGGGGTTGTTGAGGGGACTTCTATGGGTGCAGGGGAGCTAGAGTCCAGGGTAACTTCAGTGCCTTGGTTTACCATTTCTGAGCTCACAACATTTGGATCAGCTGTGGGGACTTCTGGTACTGGCAGGGAACTATCAGGGCATTCAAAATACTCTTCTTGCTCTGGCATATCACCAGCTTGCTCTCCCACATCACTTCCTCCTTCTGAAAGGTCGGGCAGTTCAACCAGGCACAATGAACCCACATCTTCTGATTTGATGCTACATACTTCATCTTCTGGGAGCATTGGCTCCATAGACAAAGCTGGGGGCTCAGACAGTCCAGAAAACTCAGCTTCATCCCCTGGGTTAATTAGAGGATTGCCCCGAAACAACTCACTCAGTTCATAAGAGGGGTAATACTCAGGATTACACTCACTGTCCTCTGACACAGACTGGCAATCGGGTTCAATTGAAAGGGGTGGAGGAGAACCCTTTAACTCGATTTCTGAAGGGGCAGGCTGTCTTAATTTTTTCTTGGTAGTGGCTCTAGTCACGGGCCCAGAGGGGGTGTTGGCTAGGGGTTCAGCTTCTATCAGGATCTGTCCGATTGGCAGCAAATTATTTCTGTGTATAGTTTTCACATCCTTCGAATTATTCTCAGGTCGTACCTTGTATACAGGTAAATCATCTAGTTTGCCTACTACAATATGAGGGAGGTGATGCCATCTGTCAGCAATTTTATGTTTGCCATGCAGCCCCAGATTCCTCACTAAGACTCGATCCCCTTCCCTGAGTTCCATTGCTTTCACTTTCTTGTCATACCTTTCCTTATGGCTAGATTTCATTTGGCAGCCATGGTCTGGGCCAGCTGGTATGCATGGTTTAATTGGGCCTTCAGTTTCTGCACATACTGTAGATGAGTAGCTGCTTGAACCCCATCAGGAGAAACTCCAAAACAAACATCTACTGGCAATCTGGCTTCTGTTCCAAACATTAGCCTATAAGGGGAAAATCCAGTGGCATCACTTTTGGTGCAGTTATAAGCATGTACCAGGGTGCTAATCTGCTGGCTCCATCTGGGCTTGTCTTTTGGTTGAAGGATGCCCAGCATGTCAAGCAAAGTGCGGTTAAACCATTCAGGCTGGGGATCCCCCTGGGGATGATAGGGAGTAGTTCTCGACTTCCGTACCCCCCACAAGGAAAGCATCTCTTTAATCAAACGGCTCTCAAAGTCCCACCCTTGATCAGAATGGATTCTTCGAGGGGCCCCATAGTGAACAAAGAAATTTTCAATAAGTACTTTAGCCACAGTAGTTGCTTTCTAGTCTTTAGTGGGGAATGCTTGAGCATAACGAGTGAAGTGATAAGTGACTACCAATATATTACTGATATTTCTTTGATCTGGTTCTAGACTCAGAAAATCAATACAGACCAACTCCATGGGGGCACTAGTGGTGATGTTAACCAGGGGGGCAGCCCTCTGGGGCAGAGTTTTTCGCTGGAGGTATCGGCTACAAGTCTTAATATGTTGTTCCACATCAGCCCCCATTTTAGGCCAATAAAACCTGGATCTCATTAAAACAATGGTTCTGTCTATGCCGAGGTGCCTCATGTGATTATGTAGGGACCTCAACACCAGTTCACGAAAAGCAGTGGGCAAAACTAACTGTTGCTTGTCCAGTCGGCCCCCTTTGTCCATAGTCTCTCTATACAACAATCCATTCCTCAGGTTCAATGTAGGGCCTTCTTTACATAGCAATGCTGTTCTCAAGTCAGGGGAGTGTAATTTGGTCACATCTTTCCCTGCTTGCAGGGCCTCTAGAGCAGTTTTTATCATGGGGTCTCGGAATTGAGCCCGCTGAAGACTGTCATTATTGAACTAGGGCAAGGCACCAGTGTATAATGCAGAAAAATGGCAGTAGGCGGCAGGTATACAGTTCTCAGAGGGCCCCAAACAATCCACCATGCAATCCACTACATCAGGGGACACCTGTTCCTCCTTGTCAAACTTTTGGCAAAGTGCTCGAATATCAGGTTCTGACAGTCTGACCCAGTCATTCTGGGCAACAGGCCTCCGAGAGAGAGCACCAGCATCTATGTGGTTCAGGCCTGCTCTGTATTCAACAGCGTAGTCATATGTAGATAAGGCAGAAAGCCACCTATGGTCAGTGGCATCCAGCTTGGCTGAAGTCTGTACATAGGTCAAAGGATTATTGTCAGTTTTTACCAATGTCTTAGCACCATATAGATACTCATGAAATTGATCAACAATGGCCCACTTCAATGCCAGGAACTCTAACTTGTGTGCTGGATAGTTCTTTTCTGACGGGGTTAGACTCCTGCTAGCAAAGGCTACTGGTCTTAGTCCATTAGTGTGCTCTTGATACAACACAGCCCCCAACCCTTGTAAACTAGCATCAGTATGAAGAACATAGGGTCTGGCAGGATCAGAATAGGCCAACACTGGGGCATGGGTAAGTTGATGTATGATTTCATGAAAAGCCGTCTCACAATCAGGAGTCCAGCGGGCCCCAAATAGGTCATTCAGGTGAAAATATTTGTTTTCAGTCTCAGTGGGCACTGTTTTCTTGTACTTTTTGTGGGTTGGGGATACCCTTGAGTAAGGTTAAGTAACGGGCGGATCACTTAGGAATAGCCCTTGATAAAACGCCTATAATAACCACAGAAACCCAGGAACCTCTGAAGCTCCTTCAGATTTTTTGGCTGGGGCCAGGTAGTCAAGACCTCAACTTTGCTGGGGTCAGTCTCTATACCCTCGGTGGACACTATATGTCCCACATATTTCGCTGATGTTTGAAAGAATTGACATTTATCAATGGACAATTTAAGGCCAAAATCTTCCAATCGGTCCAATACCTTGAATAATGTGCTTTCATGTTCCTCCAAGGAGCTGCCAAACACTATGACATCATCCAGGTATACTAAGCACTCTAGCAAGTTCATATCCCCCACTGCACACTCCATCAGATGCTGAAAAGTGGCTGGGGCACCTGAAATCCCTTGAGGCATCCTCATGAACTCATAAAAAATGAGTGGGCAAATAAAAGCAGTTTTTTTCGCAGTCTTCTGGGGCCATCAGAATCTGATAGTACCCACTGCGGAGGTCCAGGACTGAGAACCATTTGCTGCCATTTAGGCAGTCCAATGCATCCTGAATGCGTGGTATGGTGTACTGATCTGGAATAGTTCGCCGGTTCAAACTATGATAGTCCACACACATCATGACTGTTCCATTCCTCTCCCTTACTACCACGATAGGGGAGGCATAGGGGCTTCTGGATTCTTGTATCACCCCAGCTGCGAGCATCTCCTGCAGGTGTCATCTCACATCATCTATATCAGCAGGGGCCAGGCGTCAAGATCTCTCACGAAATGGCCTCTCATCATGTAGCCGGATGTGGTGTTCAGCTCCTTTTACACATCCTACATCCCACTCCTTCAAGGAAAACACCTGGTCCCTCTGGGCAAGCTTTTCACTAATCCTTTTCTTCCATTCTGCCGGCAACGGAGAGTCACCGAAAACAAACAAGTCAGGGGTCACTCGGTCACTCTTCCCGAACTCTTGTTACTGAGCAGGACAGCAGTATCCGTACAGTGTACAGTGGCCAAAGTGCAGCCTTACTTTACTCGAATCTCTATCAGACACATTGTGGACTTGAACCATTACTCTTCTGGCAAAGTATGAGCTCTGGTAGGCAGGATACTGGGTTTGACCAGCAGTCCCTCTGGCAATTTTCCATCACCTGGTGCATCCAGCATCAATATTTTATTCTTGACATCCTTTCTGATTCGGACCTCTCCTTGTAGAACACACTGTGCATTTGGTGCTAGCAGCAAAGACTCGGATCCTTCTTCCAGACAACGCCTACGGTCTTCAGGTTCCATTCTACTAGCCTTTCTCTGGGATTTGTAGGCCTTTTGATTAAGGCCGTAATTCTGAGAGCTCGCTTAGTCTTGGACTTTTGTTTTTCAGAACACAGCTGCACTAATCGCCCAAACATATGAGCATTTGTTCCAATCAACAAGGGAACACCATCATACAGTCCAGTGGGGGGACACACTAAGGCTAGAGTCTCTACTTGTTCATCCACCCCAGCCACAGAAGTAGGAAAAGATAACCAAATACGGATATAGCCAGAGTAGGGGTAGGCCTTCTCACTCAGTACCCAGACATGTAGTCCCTCTAAATGTTGCAGGGGCACATCAGACAAATGCTTCTGATACCAGTCCTGAAACATGATGGTCACTTGAGAACAACTGTCCAACACAGCCCTGGTGGACACTCCATTCACTTTCACTGCAGTTTCCATGGAGGGACCCACTACTTCAGACCATTCAGGAGGCATTGCTTGAGAGGTCGCTCGGGCATTGGCCCTGGTGGTGAAACTCTTTCGGTGGGGCTCCCTGGTGACCAGGCACAGGTCTTGTGATGCCAGGCCACTAACTTGCTGGTGACTTTCCTTAAGTTCTCTGGCAATGTCCATCTTCCTCACAACGGTAACAGAACTTAGTATCTCAGGGACTTTGGTGGGAGGAGATCTCTCATCTGCCAGGATACTTCAGGGGCTCTACATGGCTCTTCTTGAACGGGTCGTTGACCGTGAGATGACTCAGGTTCACCAACTTTATGGGGGGTGACAGCAGCCTGTTGCAACTCTCTCACCATCTCCCATAAATCTCTAATCTCTGCTCTCAAATTACTCTCATCCTGGGGGTCAGAAGAAACAGCATGCACTCCCACTCCACTGTTGGGCTCAGGGGAAGTTTGATATGGGTCTGGCTCACGATAAGTCACTGTCATCCCCTTGATCAACCCTCTCAATTGATGGGTCTCATCTGGTTCACTTGGTTCAGGAGTCTGGCACAGATTCACAGCCCCCACATAGGGCTCCCACCCTCTTCGTCAGTTTCAATTTCACAAATTTCTCTCATTAATTGACAATATTCAGGAGGGGCGGCCCGTCGGTCTTGCAATTTGAGTTTCAGCAATATCACGCTGGAAAATCTGGATGACTTCAATATATGGTCTAAGCAGACCTGGTTCAATGTTTGTGCGGTTACTCCCCCTTTTCGGTGAGCCTTTTGCAGGGCCCTTTCCATTCTGGTCACAAAGGCAGACAATTTCTCATTTCTCCACTGCTTTGCTGACATGAATTTCCATAACAGGTCTTCCCCTGTCTCTGTGCTTCCAAACACCCCCTCTAAGGCGGAAAGGTATTCTGCTGCAGTGGCCTCAGGACTAGTGGCCCGCAGGAACCAAATGGCTTCCAAAGCTGGATCCCTCAAACTTTCCATCAGCCTCTTTCTCTTCTCCCCCTCAGAGCACTGCCACTCTTGTACTAAGGGTGTAGCATAGTCCATCCAAGTCTCCAAATCATCTTCCCCCGAAGGCACGGGCACAGTACCAGAGAAGAGTCTCAATCTCCGATAGGAGTCTAATTGTATTGGAGGGACAACCATAGGGGGTGGGGTAAGGATGGAGCTCTTTGATGACCCGGGAGATGTACCTGGGGACAGCAGGGGGGTGGGGTCACTCGAGAGGTCTAGTACCTGTAGTAATTCCTGGGCAGTCTTCCCTCTGCAGCCAACAGTTTAAGTAACTTGTCTTTAAAACTATTAGTTTTAGGGCCCCCCCCCCCAGGGTGACCAAACCATTTCAGGCATGAATGACCCTCCATCCCTTTTGAGCACCTTCAGGGAAAATCACTGGGGGCACCCTCTCATGGTTTATTGTGATACTGCATAAGAGCAGTACCTGCAGGATTTGGTCGAGCAAGTCAGCACATCACCCATTTACCTCTACCTTGCCCAAACATTTAACACGCTCGACAGCAGAAACAAGGTCAGCGTTTTTAATCCCCAGAGGGACATCCAACAGTAACACAGTCTTCTGGGAGTCCAATTCCTCAGCTTCACCCCACCCCATCAATTTTATGCACCATCATCTTAATGGGGTCGAGTTTTAGCTTGCACGTGACATCCCCCTCCAGTTATTCCTTTAGTTTGGACATAATGTGGTACTTCTTCTACTTGGCCACTAGAGGACGCTAATCCCAGCAGTGCTTCCAAAATGTAACCCCCTGGTGGCGCTATCCCAAGGGTTACTACCCCTGCCTGCATAGGTGCTAACAGGTTGAGGGGCCTAGGTCCAATGGCGGGTGCCTCCACCCAGAGGTCGGGGTTAAGACAGTCTGGTATGACTTGGTCACGGCCCTCTGGGACACTGCAACTCCCTTTCTTCCCACTAGTGGTCCACACAAGTTAATCACAGTACCTTCAGAGTATACACTTACCTCCTGGATTGGTTCGATCAGTTTGACTCTGGGGACCACCTGTGAAGTAAGATGCAGTAATACAATAGCCAGTGTACAGTATTTCAACACAGACACTCAGTTCAGGCAGTATACTTTGCAAAACAACCAAATCTGATTTATTTAGGGGGAGATAACAAGGGCAGGGGGAAATCAAGTTAATTGGCTTAATCACCCTACTATTTCAGAGCACTGTGCACAGACTAAAGTCCCTATAAGTCACTGTCGCTGGGTACCCAGGCAATAAGGGGCTAGCCAAGTTCAGTGCAGCTGGTTGGGGCCCTGAGGATGAAAACAATTGTACAATACCCAATTTGTAATCCAGAACCGGTAGGCTCAGTTTGTGTAGCCAGAGAGGAGAACAGATGAACACTTGCAACTCAATGGATCAGTTTGCAGCGAGCTACCCTGAATTTTACTCACGACTTTTGTGGCAGAACACCTTTCACACGCCGAGGAACACAGGCCTGTGATCAGAACACTCCCACACATTTATATGTAAAAGAAGGTCACCATACCAGGCAGCTGCTTTCATATCCCGACCACACTTACTGCTAACCGGAAGTCACAGTGTAGCTTCACTTCCCCTGACAGACCGAGCGCGATGAAGCAGATTCCCCAGTCTTCTACAGGGTGAGCCTGGTGGCTGGCTGCAAGCTGCACAGCCTCTTCTGATATCGGCACACAGCGGATTCAGTCCGAATCACCACGGCAAATGAGCCGCCCGACTTTGTGCCTTCACACACGCTTCCCGCCCGAAAACTCAACAGCGCAGAAGTCCAGAGCTCCTTCCTCACTCACGGCCACAATGACTCTGCCTTCTCGGCTGTTAGGCAGGTAAATCACAACAGGCGCAATCCAACCCGATTGGAGGGTTCCAGATGCCAGTCTCTCACACCTTCCCCTGTTGGTGCAAAAAGGCGCCACACTGAACTTCCCTTCCCAGACTCACTGGCCATACTCTCCATTGGCAGCCAGCTCCCGAGAGAGTCCTTTTCCTGGTTGGCTGCTCAATACTCCATTTTAAGCACCCCTCCCTCCTGATTGGATCCAAGCAGCAGTTCTGAACCAAAATGGAGGGGCAAAGCACACACAGTCCCAGCTGCAAAAGAAACAGGTTAGACAATGTACATTTCCAATACCAGTTCAACATATGTCAAATCAATAATTACATCCCAGGTTAGTGCCCGCTTTGCCTGCTTAGCGACGGCAAAACAGAGCACATTGTCAGCGGCTCGAGCGGGACTCAAGCAGGAGAACACACAGTCCCCCCCGCAGACTAATTAGGTCTGTGAGCTGGCAGCTCTTAATGAGACAGTACTAGAGGCTTTTAGGACCCCCATTTGCAAGGGGGTTACAGAGGCAAAGTGTTTGGATCTGGAAGCTCGGGCACATAGAGAAAACCTGAGGCTCTATGGTTTACCCGAGGATTCTGAGGTGGGGGAAATGTCTGATTTTATTTCCGACTTGCTGCAACATGTACTAGACTTACCACAAGCATTTACATTCCGTATTGAGAGAGCGCACAGAGCCTTATCCACTAAACCCTTATCACCAACTGCTAGGCCTAGATGGTGGTAATTAAATTCTCCGGTTATAGAGATAAGGAGGTCATGCTGAGAACCGCATGGAAGCAGCAGAAAGTTGAGTACAATGACTCACACCTTTTTTTATCAAGACTCTCTGCCCCAAATTAAAAAAATCATATGGCCTACATACCCATTTTCGTAAGCTCAAATCCCTGGGAGTGAGATTCCAAACTCCATACCCTGCAAGGTTGAGGTAAGGTAGGACACAGCAACAGAGCTTTAATGTACCCCAGAAGAGGCGACCCGAGCGATGAAGGAAAAAGGTCACGAAGTTCAACCTGTTTCTATTCCAACCGGGACAAACACAAAACAGGCAAGGCAATGGCAAAAAGCAACTTCACGAAGGAATCGCAGATCTAGACAGGGCTCTGTACCAAATGCAATGCAGGATATTAAAGAAATGTTGCGCAAGCTCACCCATCAGCAGCGATAAGGGGAAGCGGCAACCGGTGAAGAAACGGACACCTGAAGAAACAATTTGTGAGTGTTCTCAATAGAAACGCATGGGGATGTTATCCTTATCATTTGCTTAGGCCTTTTCAGTAGGCCACTCAAGATATGCAAACCCTACCGATCTGGAGGCGAGCTGAACTTAAACTATGCTGTGGGAGGGTGCATTTTTTTTTTTAGGCTTATAAAAAGCCTGGGGGAGATTTTGCATTGTTTTATTTTAAGATTTGTTGTAGCTAAGCTGAGTAAAGCAATTTAATTTTGCTTCATTGATTAAGAGGGTTAAGGAGAAGAATGTACTCTGCTGAAATTGCTGAAATAGACAGAGAACTGGTAATGGGATCTCCTTTGGACATTATGTTGGGACTAATTTAATAAGACATAGTGCTAAGAAAAGCAGGAATAGGGATGCATGGTTTTGATTTAAGTGATGTCGGGGGGGGGAAGCGCCATTATTTGTATCACCCCAACAAGATATGGGTGGGAGCTCAGCCTCCTGGCTATATTGGTCTTGGAACTGGGCTTTCTGGGTGCAGGGTAGATGGCACCCAATGTAGGTCCCGGGACAAATACCTCCACCAGGACCTGATGACGTTTTTGGCCCTAGACATCGGGGCAGAGACAATAGTAACTAGGAGTCAGGAGGACCGAACTCCCCACGGAGTTCCATTTCCTCCATTCCTGGATATATTTATCCAGAACCTTAGGGGCTGTCATGTTCGACACCCCTTTCTTGGGGGTCAAATTGTGAATAGTTGTATTCCAGAGGGTAGAGAGTGGTTGTTTACACCACCCTGCTGGGACTATAAGTTAAAGCTGGTTGTTTTATTAATTAATGTTATGTGTTTGTGTTATGAATGTTGTAAGGGCACATCAAACTTTGTTGGAGTGGGATCGGGGAGGGTAGGGGAGGATTTGGGAGGATGATTTGCTAAATGGGTGAGGAGACTTTCAATGTGGAAACTTTCTGTAATTTTATGAGCGGATACTAAGGGAAATTTGAAAATCCTATCACATAATGTGAATGGCCTGAATAGCCGGTTAAGCGATACAAGGTGCTGACCTCACTGAGATGGCAGTCCCCATCCTTCATTCTTTGCAGGAGACCCACCTGAACAAGGCCGAACATCGGAAATTAAGTAGATTCGGCTTTGACCATGTGGTTGCCTCCACCCACGGGGAGAGAGAAGAGGAATGGCAGTTTTAGTGTCTAAGGGATCATTATTTAAACTTGAGGAGCAGTATGTCGACCCAGAGGGTCGAATGGCAATAATTTCTGGAACCTGGAGGGATCCTGATTACCCTAGTATCCTTATACATACCCCCCGGTGCTACGGTGGTGGAGACAAAAGGTTACTTAGTAAAATTATGGAATTTCACAGAGGAGTCTTAGTGATAGGAGGTGACTTCAACCAAATATGGGAACATCTGGATACTTCCAGAAAGGGATCTTTTAGATTAACCCCTACCAGTAAGCTGATCCATTGCCACATAAATGGAGCCAGATGGGTGGACGCCTGGCGCACAGAACATACAGGGCACAGAGAGAACACTCAATTCTCACCACCTCACGGTACCTATGCCCGCAAGCCCCACATAGATTATTTTTTCGTCTCTGAGGAGCACAGATCACAAATAAGTGAGTGTATACATTTTCCTTCGGTTGTCTCGGATCATGCACAGCTTTCTCTAAAACTAAAATGGAACATACCTCGGGGCCAATGTTTGTGGAAATTTAATAATTATTTACTAAATGTGAAAGAATTCACAGAAATGGCTAAAGTTAAGGTGGAGCAGATTTTAGGGGACAACGATTCCCCAGAGATATCGAGGGCAACACTCTGGGACACTGTAAAAACGTGTTGAGGAGAGGTTATTAAATATGGGGCATATTTTAAGAAGAGACAAAATGCCAAGATGATTTCTTTACAGGGACAATTAAGTGAAGCACAGAAACTCCATGCAGGGGGAGATGAAAGTGTAAAGGCAAAGATTCTGAGTTTAAAACAGCAAATTCAGAAGCTAATTGATGTCAAAACAGAACATGCTTTACAGCGCCTCCGCCAAAAATATGGGGAGTTAGGCCCTAGGGCAACAAGACTACTGGTGCATCGCCTACGACAGCAGACCCTAAAAGCTACAATAACTCAAATTAGAGAGGGGGTACGGGGAGCTTAGTATGCTCTCAAGAACAGATACTAGTTAGCTTTAACTTTTTATCAAAAGCTACACTCCGGAGTCTTACACGAATAGTGAAAAGGTGAAAGCGTACCTAGATAAAATAATCTTGCCCACGCTTGGACCAGAGGCCAGGCTCCAGGTAGATTTACCTATTTCTTCAGTGGAGTTGAATCGGGCGATCAGAGAATTGAAATCAGGGAAAGCCCCCAGTCCAGATGGATATACTCCGGAATTCTTTACATTATTTAGGAAAGAAATTAAGGCTCCCCTACTAGCAACCTGCAGAGAGGCACAATCAGGAGATTTCTTTCCAGACACATGGAATTACACAGCAATATACAGTATTCCAAAACCTGGGAGGGATTTAACCCAATGTTTGGCATATCGCCCGATTTCGATGCTTAATACTGATTACAAGATTTACACTAAAATTTTAGCAAGAAGGTTGGAGTCAGTCCTTCCCTCTCTTATTGACCCGGACCAAATGGGCTTTGTTCCGGTTCATCAGACCCAAGATAATATTAAAAGAACATTACATGTCTTGCACCATGCTGCCCGGTCAGGGCATTCTTTCCTGACATTGAGCTTGGATGCGGAGAAGGCCTTTGACCGGGTAGCATGGCATCTTTTGGGTATGACACTGAGTAAGTTTGGCTTCTCAGAGTCCTTTGTGAAGATCATAGACAACATATATACTAAACCTAAGACATTTGTTAAAATTAATGGCAGAATATCTGACTCTTTTTCACTATGGAGGGGTACTAGACAGGGGTGCCCCCTGTCCCCGCTTCTTTACGCTCTGTGTTTAGAGCCTCTGGCTGGAGCCATTAGGCAGGCAGCAGGTATGGGAAGGGGGGGTGGAGGTTGGCGGAGAGGAACATAGATTGGCTCTATATGCTGATGACCTGCTGGTATATTTGAGAGAACCGGAGCAGGCACTGGTCAAATTATGGGAGATTTTGGAGGAATTTGGCCAGGTGGCGGGATATAAGGTTAATACCAACAAGACCAGTATTACAGGTTAATTATGAACCATCAGAGGAAATTAAGAGATAGTTTCCATTCAAGTGGAACCTGACTCATTTTAAATATTTAGGAGTCAAATTAGTCTAGATCCGGAAAACTATTTGAAATTAATTATCCTCCTATGTTAGCAGACTTTAAAAGGACTTGGAAAGATGGCAGGGCATTCCTATTCCACTTTTGCAAAAAATCCAAACAATAAAAATGGTGATCCTCCCTAGATTTTTATATCTGGTACAGACCCTCCCGATTGCGGTCCCAGATTCCCTCTACAGTGCTCTTAACAAAAGAGTCTCCCGCTTTATTTGGGGGACACAAAGACCGAGAGTTAGGTTGTCGATACTACAAATTCATAAGCAGGAGGGTGGTTTGGCCTTACCTAATTTTTACTTATATTTTAAGGCAGCACAACTCAGGACTGCTATATACTGGTTTAATAAAGACTATATAGCTAAGTGGAAAACTATCGAGCTGCAGGGGGAGCCTAGATAACTTACACCTGGTACTGTTGGGTGAGACAGAGCATAATACCCCAATGGGGGAAATCAATCCATATGCAGAGATAACAATCAATGCCTGGCATGGGGTAACAAGGGATAAAATCTTGGAGAAATGGAAACATCTTATGTACTCAGTTCCATATATCAGGGGGTTTAGGCCGGCAGTGTTGGACACGGGATTTAGGGAGTGGGAATGGAGAGGGCTCCACATGATCTGGCATTTCCTGGAGGGTTCAGAAATTAGATCTTTCCAAGATCTGGTAAACACATATGATATACCATGGAAGGATAGATTTAGATATTTTCAACTGAGGGACTATATTAAAAAGTTGGGTCTGAGGAGGAGGGGAGACGGAGTCTTGCATCCACAGATACTACAGATTCTCAGATTAGCAGTAGAAAGTAAATCCTCTCTATCACACATGATTTCATACCTTTACGGGGCACTTTTATCTTGGAGGGGGGACAGGACTGATACGGTCAGGACAGCTTGGTACCCAGATATAGGGGCAGAGATGCAGACAGAGATATGGTCCTGGACACAAAAAACAGCTATTTGGTGGGATAACATTAACAGAATGGAGAAATTCTCTTGGAAAATGTTTATCAGATTTTTAAAACCCGGCTATTCAGGCCAAATATCAGGAGTCAGGCTTGGACACCTGCTGGAGGGCTGTGGGTTTACTCTGGTGGCCCTGTGTCACATAATGTGGGACTGCCCAAAATTAAAGTCTTATCTGGGGTTTGGAATCAGCTCTGCAGCGGATATTCAACCCAGAGTTGACTATGACTATATCACTGTATTTTTGTTTGACATTCCTAAGGATTGCAGAGATTTAAGTACTAGGAGGCTTCTTAAGTATGCACTCCTTACAGGACAGAAAGTGTTAACTAAGATATGGCTTACCAAAAATGAGCCTAAGATAGAGCAATGGCATGAATTAATGATTTTAATATATAAAGCAGAAGCCATGACAGCTGTCCTCAACAAAAGGCAAATTCAATTTGAACTCCTGTGGAGAGATGGATAATATATATGGAGGCAAGCCTGAGTTTGTGCCCTAGAGGGAACATAAGGAGATATTGAAGGTCTTGGAACTTACTCCTAGGGTGGGGTTCTCCCACAGAGGATACCTGCATGGTGGGGGTTGTCTTCCCCCTCCCTCTCCTGGGTAAGCTAGATTGACTATGCCTCGGAGGGCCCGTACAGGTCCCCCTCTCTTTCTCTTTATCATTACCTTTATTCTACTTTTATTTTTGTTCCCTCTTTCATATGGACTCTAACTTAATGGGTGGTCTTGCCTCTCTCATCCGGTCCTCAATCTCCTCCTCCTCTAGATATAAGGGAAGCAAAAAGGAGATTTACCTATCTCTGGAATGTATTACCTTATCTATGCTATATTTAGGGCCCTGGTTTGTAATTTGTATTTTATTTTAGTTCCTGGTGTTAGTTTATTATTTTATGTCTTGTCAGTAGTTCATAGTCTGTACAGGTGTGATTGACTGTTTGTATGTATTGTAAAATGGAAAACTTAATAAAATTGAAAGTTAAAAAAAAAAATGATGCAGTCCAAAATTGCTATCATGTAGGTCAGCTTCGTATCACATTAAAATCTGCAAAAGAATAAAACCAAAGATGAGCTGCAAGGAAAAATAGGCAAAACATTTTGGCAAAATAAAGAAATATAAAAATACAGTCAGAGCATCAGGGAAAAATTATTTCAGATATCTAACATATTCCACACAATTGAAGAAAAGTTAATTTAGGTAATTAAAGGGGCCAACATTAACATATATGGCCCTATTGTTGCCAGTCGCTATATCCAACACACCAATGTGCTAGACGCCCGAAAAGCTATTAGGTAGGACTATTTCAAATAGAAGTCACTAAGAAAAAGACTAAAATGCCCCAATGGCAAGGGGGATCTGGACTTAAAATTTTGGGTTAATTGAAAAAAAAAATTGAAATTCTCCACAATGGTTTTGGGACCAATTTTCATGGGCAGTTAACATATTTTTACCAAATGCTATACATTGGTAGAAAGGGCAGCTGATTACTTTTAAATAAGTGGAGGGTTTGATAGGTCCAAAGAGAGCTAGGCAAGGGCCCATAACAGAAATGATAAGGGACAATGGTGATGGATCTGGCCATATTGACGTAAAACGCAGTGTCCGATCCACCAATGTGATACAAACCCGAAAATGTATCACCTATTATTATTTCAAATGGATGCCACTTTGAATGTGAGTTTGATCACACATTGGCCAGCGGGCCATAATTCATACAATGAAAATAGTCTTAAAAACGAATATGCACACCATGATTGCATCTATGATCCCTGTTCTCAGGCAATGCATTTCCCCAAACTGTCATACGTTGCTAAAAAGTCAGCTAATGAGCTTTAAATAAATACAGGAGTTGAGGATCCTTGCTTATGTTAATTTAACATAAGGGGATAGAAATCTCAGTTGAAATGGGCAAAACCAAAAATTATGCAGAAATTAAGGTATAAATCGCATAAAACTAGGAGTCGAACACGATAATGTGATGCATGCTGTACAAGCTACCATGTATTGCTACTACCAATAGAAGTCAGTTGAACAGCTGAAAAAAATCAAACAGGAGTCGGGTAGATCAAAGGAGGACTGCTCTATTTTATTCACATTTACTGCTCATGCCGTAACCATTTTATGCCCCACCTTCTCCTCTGGAAGGCTGTTCCAAGCATGGTGTTATCTATGGTCCACCACCCTTTCCATGAAGAAGTACTTCCTCACATTTCCTGCCAGCCTCACACCACCTTCAGCTTCATAGTGTGCTCCCTTATCCTTGAGCATTTTTCTATGGAAAATGCTCCCTTCCCTTTTCTTGTTTATACCTGTGAGGTATTTGAATGTTTCTATCATATCACCCCCTTTCCCTCCTTTCTTCTAGGGAGTACGTATTTCCTTAATTCCTTAAGCCTTTCTTTGTAGGGCTTCTGATGCAGGCCCTGCACCATTTTGGTTGCTCTTCTTTGTACCGCCTTTACCCTGTCTGTGTCCTTTCAGAGGTGGGGCCTCCAGAACTGGACACAGTACTCATGGTGGGGTCTCACTAGTGATCTATACAGGGCTATTACATCCCTCTTTCTGCTGGTGATACCTCTGCCTATGCATCTGAGCATCCCGCTAGCCTTTCTCACTGCCATGTCACACTGTTTAGCTACCTTCAGGTAATCAGAAATCATTACTCCCAGGTCCCTTTCCTATTTTGTGACTGCTAGTACTTCTCCCAGTTGATACATTGCCCCCTGTCTAAGGTAACTCCAGTAATTGAGCTCTAACTTTCAATGTTTAAGGCAACTCCAGTAACTGAGCCCTAACTCTCCCTGTTTAAGGCAACTCCAGTAACTGAGCCTAACTCTCCCTGTTTAAAGGCAACTCCAGTAAAGCCCTAACTCTGCCTAAGGCACCTCCAGCAGTTGAGCCCTGGCTCTCTTTCTAAAAGCAAGTCCAACAGCTGTCTGAGTCCTAACTTACTGTAAAGCAGCGCCAGCAGCTGAGCCTTAACTCTCACTGTCTTTTTTTAAATAAATATACTTTATTGAACTGTATGCAAACTATAGACACAGAACATACTTGTAGGCAAAATATAAATACAGAACATAACCAACAACAGCAACAAGAACTAGCCCCTCCCACCTTCTTCCCCGGTTCACCCTCTCCTGTGCATCACAAAACAGTTAATGCCCACCCAACCATTGTTTTTATAAAATTCTCTCAGTAGTGTAACCAGACTGCCAGCCAAAGTGACAATATGGAAGACATGTATAGGTTTATCTCTTATCATATAGATCCAGATCTGTGACAGCCTGTCCCAGCATAATCGGGATTTGCACCATTTCCCAATTTCTGTGGAAAACCTGGTCTTGATGAGTAACTCTGGCAATTTTCTGTTCCATGTTGAGAGCAAATAGCATTTCTCTATGCCATTCCACATATGGAGGGATATCCTCATCCATCCATCCAGAAGCTGTGAGTGCCCTGTACCTTTTACAGGGCCCAAAGATCTGATTGTTACAAAGATCCAGGGTGCACACTTCCAGAATAAAAGCCCCTTGAAGCCCCAGCAGCGGGTCTAATTTGTCTCAGATATGAGACCAAAAAGGCAGGACCTTGTCGCAGGTATACAGAATGTGGTACAGTATGCCAACCCATGATTTACATCTTGTGCTGATATCATGCTCTAGTTTATGCATTTTGCACAACTTCTTAGGAGTACAATTTATATTGTTTGAAATCTTAAATCGCTGCAATCTGAATCTGTCCTGCATTGTGTATTTTATTTATTTAGTTTTTGTTGACCGGGTAAGTGCACTAGACAAATTCTGCCTATTTTCAGACACGACCCAGGGGAGGGGATACAGATGAATGACAACTGACCTTGGAAGCATCACAGACCTTATTGTTCGGTTATCTTCTGCAAGTTAAGTAACTTCTCATGTTAGTTAGGATGGTTACTCAGGCCACCTGTTTCTGGCCAATTGTACACTTTTTATGTATCTTCTTTTATAGTTACCATAGTGATTATCGGGGTATAAGACCCCTTGCAGCACGTAGCTTTACTGAGACTAGAGACTGCGCCAACATAGGTAAGGAAGCTGAATGCTCTCCCAGTGACTACACTGTTGGTTGTAAGCCTGTATTAGTATTATTTGCCAGTAATAAATTACATTTATTATCTGGACACCACTTGTCTGTCGTCTCTTCCTTTTGTGCAGTTCCAACAAGAACCTGAGAAAGATAATTTTATTACCCAGTTTCATTTGGTGACCGTGCGCAGGTTGGAATGTACAAAGTGAAGATTCCATTCAATTACTTTTCAATGTCGAGTAGTGTAGTGCATTTTTCACCTACTTGGACCTACTCATGCTTACAGTGGTTGTTACTGTGGTGGACACACTCTGTCTTGGTCTCGGGCATGGCACACTCACACCGGACCATCATACACTCTCTTTGCGAGTGACAGTGTACTGCCTTGGCATCACCGTTTGCCCACAAGGGACCGGAAAGCACCAAGGATTTTATCCAGTTTTACGACTGCTTATTTGTTTGTTTGTTTACCCCTTGTTTGTCATGCCTGAACTTTGCACTGACTGGAGACTCGATGTCTCGAACTACCACATATTCCATGGTGGATGGACAGATTTTGCGCTGGACATGAAGTCTACAGACAATCCATTGCTGCTCATTTTGGAGCACTATCTAGAGTCCAAACAAACAACCAAAAAGTACAACCTTTAAGGTCTTTTTGTTGCAGTTCTTCATAACGCTGTTGAGAGTCTCACAGCAAAGTGTTCCTTCCTTGAACTGCAAAATGCATCTCTAAAAAAAGAGATGGGCCTGCATGCATTGGAGTTACAGAAAAGGAACAGAAACTAGCAGAGGAGACACAGTCACTTCATGATGCCAATAACACACTGTTGCACTGTACTGCTCAAGACTGGCGAGAAATTTGTATCTTGAGATATGATCGTGAAAGGTTGAAATGTGATAAGAAACAGTTAGCATATTTGAACAATATTTTGAGTGATATGAACGAGGGTTTGAGAGAAGACAATGCTGAGTTGAAAGAGGAGAATGAGAGAGTGAATTGTGAGTAAGACAAAGAGCTTAGGGAAAACGTTGAATTGGGTGCCGCGTACAGAGTGCTGCAGCGTGAGGTTGAGAAGGGTATTGAGCAGGGCACTGCAAGAGTTTGTCACAAGAAATGCACAGCAAAGATGGCGAAGATGCATCATCAACAAGAGGGTCTTGCTGGCCAAGTTAAGGCTATGAATGGGTTACAGTATACACCCATCGACATTGAGTCATCCGGTGATGACGACTCTGACTTTGATGATGAAGCATGCTACGTTACACAAAAGTCCAGCCCCTAGGGCTGTCCTTTCTGCAACCATCCCGAAATGGCATCTATGTGTGCACACCCTCTACGTTGCCACATCTTCACAAACATGGTGAAAGCAACATACAACGCCAAGATGGTGGCCCCATGACACAGGAAGATGGCCTGTATTCCGTAGCATGCCTCCGCTTGCTTCCTCTCCAGGGATGACACAGCAGAGGTCTGCAGCCTAATTCAAGGCCATTGCCAATACTGCTGCACTGGAGGGCCAGAGGAATGCCCTCTGGGATCAAATTGACAGAATGTTTGATGATACTGTCAATCAGGATCATGCATTCAAGGCAAGTCACAGATGCAGTGGCAGAAGCTGCCCTTCATGGCCTTTGAAATGGCTTGACTTGAACATGATTCCTCATGCTTCTAACCCCTTGCAAGTTGCTCATTCTGTCCAGCAAACTGCCCAAAGTATCAGATAAATGGGCCTGACAGACAATCTCAGTTGCCATTTGGAGAAGGTGCACTCCCTTTGTGAGAAGCTTTCTCTCCAACCCAAGTACCACGTTCAAGTCTTGTGACAGACAATCAAACCTACCCTCTCGGCCAAGCTCCCAGGAACTGCGCACAGCCGTGAGATGCTTGCATACAATGATATTGCTGCAGCGCTCACCACTGCCAACTCCCCAGATGTCATTGGAGCTCACTTGGCCTACAAGGTTAAGCAGAATGCAAAGAAAAGTCCCACAGCCTACCACCAACAGTTGTGGCTTGCCTATGAAGCTGGTAAAGCCCTTGCAAATAAAGTTGCGGACTGAAACCAGCTTGAGTACAAGGATTTGTACATCTGGAACATGACTTCGGGCCTATGAGAAAAGGTTGAGCTTAATGTTTACCCGAGTACCAATACCTTTGCGAATATCCTAACCAAAATGGATCGTACCTACCAGGTATACCTCTGTAATCTCGCTTCCGGTATAACCAACAAAATTGTCACCATTCAAACCTCAGCAGTACAGGTAGCCATGGTGCAACCTACCTCCGATACACCTACCCACTATGCGGTGGAAGATGCGACCAGAAGAATGATGTCCCTTTGTGACAAGCAGTCGCTGCAGAGGGACCAGAACTACAAGAACAAGGAATAGAGACAAGAGCAATTGGAAAAATCCAAATGCCCAAGACAATGGCGGAACCATAACAGTCCTAGCTACGGAGCCTAAGAGATGAGAGCAAGACCCTCCACAAACTACGGGAGGAGATCCATGCCGAGAGGCGGCTAAGTCTATGACTACCGTAGCAGCCCTCGCTTCTGCCGTGGGACAGATATGCGCCAAGAAATCCTTTCCTGCCCTTGGCTACCACACAATTGAGCAGCTGAGAGAAGAATCCTTTTGTGGCATTGGTTACTGGCCAGGATGATGCAATGACCAAGGAAGAGCTGACCGAGCAGGCCGCTGTCGCGCCTGTGACATCACAGGTACATCTGTATCTTGTGCAAGACATACAGGAGGCCCAAAGAGATCCTGCAGCCCTTAGATTTCAGGAACAGGATGATGACGAAGATTCTGAAAACTGTACAGATTGATAACTACAGACCCCAGTCCACATTGTGAGCAACATGCTGTTGACAAGAACAGATGACCTTGTGTAAAGGCCACGATTGGGGGGCGCCCGCGTTGCCATGCTTCTGGTTACCTGAGCAGCCATGAGTCCTCCATGATGAGGACCCAGTCTCATCTGACTGGTCTACCAGCTGGAAGACCAGTGCCCAGGGTGTAGATGGTACCCAGCTACACACCTACCAATCTATTCCTCTACCTGTGGTGGTAGGCCACCTCAGGACTGATTTTGTCTTTGACCTCATGGTATTATGTCATCACCCCAGCATACTGGGAATTGACTTTCTAGCTCTACATGGTTGTGTAGTGGACCTAGCCAACAGGCTACTTCTCCAGATCAAAGAACAATGTCATGCTGTCACCATTCCAGACTCGCACATGGTGGCAGCCATCTCTCATAACAACAAGTAGTATGACATCATGGCTTTGTTCAAAGTCATGACCTGTTTTCTGAGCTTTCACCTTTGCTATGAAAACACCTTAATGTGTTTGCCACCAACAAACATGACTGTGGTAGGATGCACTACCACTGAAATCACAGGACCTAATCCTGTGAGGCAGAAGCATTTTCCTGTTGAAGCCTTACCATCACTGAGGGAGACCATCCAATCACTGCTTCAACAAGGAGTGATTAGGACCTATGTCTCCATTGTCAACTCGCCTATTTGGCCTGTGAAAAAGTCAAATGGAGCTTGGAGACTCACAGTTGATTATAGGAAACTTAATCAAGTTACCCCAGTTGTGCCCCAACAGTAGCATCAGCACCTGATATGCTCAAGCCGTTGACATCTGACAAAAAGTGGTTCACAGCTCTTGACATTTCTATAATGGGTTTTGGGCACTCCCATTAGCACAGGAAAGCTAATATGAATTTACTTTCACCTTTGATGGATGTCAGTACACCTGGACCTGCCTTCTCCAGGGCTTTCACAACAGTCCTTCCTCTTCCATCGCCACATGATGGATGCCCTGTAGGTACTCCACTCACCAGTGTCTCCTGCAGTACATGGATGACTTGTCTTTAGCAACCACCATGAAAGAAGATCATTTGGCCCTTCTAGATGAACTTCTGTCTCTCCTCAAGAGAGCAGGCCTCAAGTGCAGCCTCTCTAAAGCACAGCTGTGTGAAAAAGATTATCTTCCTGGGTCTATGTTCACAGACCAAGGCAGAAGCCCACTGTCAAGAAGATCCAGGGCTTGCAAGATCTGCCACTTCCTACTAGTGTGGCAACATTCGGATGCTTCTTAGGAATGGTAAACTACTCCAGGGACTTCATCTCTGACTTTGCATTGAAGCCGCTCCCTATGTGAACTTCTGAAATAGGATGTCCCATAGACATGGGGCCCCACTCACACTGAAGCTGTGACACAGCTTAAGCAAGCCTTAGCCTTAGCCCCAGAATTGATCAATCCCAACCCAAACCTCCCATTCCATTTGAAACTGCCATCTCTGAAGTGACCATGTCTGCAGTGCTGGCACTAAAGTATAATTGGTACCACAGGCCCCATTGCCAATGCATCTCAGATGCTATCCCCAATAGAGAAAATACAGTCTCTGTGAAAGAACACTTTTGGCAACCTTCTGGACTGTCAAACATTTTCTGTTCATCATTGGTATGCTCCTATTGTTCTGCATACGGTCACACCCCAAATAACTTTTGCTTTCAGACAAAGTAAAAATAGTTCAGTCTCAACACCAGACTTATCCACTGGTCTTTGCTTTTGCAGGACAGGGACATCAAAGTACTGCCTGCTAAAATGCCCTCAATCTTGGGTCATGGCCCACTCTATGCAGGTAAGCCCCATGACTGTGCACTCCAGCCTCCTGACCTACCTCAGCTGGGACAATTTTATGGGTTACACCTGATCCTTTAGAATATACCACTATGTATCATGTCTTTACAGATGCCTCTGCCTCCTATGTAGATGGAGAGTAGGTAGCAGGATTTAGGGTGCTTATTTTAGATAAAGATGGTGATTTCAGATGCATTTCCAGGAAATGCACTGTTATCTCCTCACAGTATGCCGAATTGGTAGCTGTGGCCTGTGCTTTGGAGGTCATACCCCATGGTGACAAGGAAGCCATCATCTTTGCAGGCTCTAATTGGGTCTGCTCTTCCCTTACTGAGTTTTTATCATTCTGGGAGAAAAGTAACTTCACATTCTCTGACGGCACACCTGTCAAATACAGGGATCTGTTTGTGTATATACACACTCTAACACAGCAGTTTACTTACAAACTATACATCCAGAAGGTAAAGGTTCACTGCAAATCTGACCCTTACCATGAATTCAATGATTGAGCAGACTTGCTTGCCAAAGCAGGCACTCAAGGGAGGAAGACATGGACAATGACTCACCCAATAGCTGTGGCAGCTATTTTCTTAGCTGCTAACACTAGGCAGAAACCAGTGCCAGAACATCCACTGGACCTTTCTGCTGCACAGAAATCTGACCCAGAACTAAACTATGTGTTCAAATTCCTGGACAAAGGAATTGAACAACCATTACCTGTTGGTAGTCCATACAAGAGACACTCTGACAACATACACTTGTCTAGTGATCAGAAGCTCATCTGGTATTGAAAAGAGGATACAGGTGACAAACTGTGGGTTGCACCACAATTTTTAGGAACCGATTTCATCGATATGGTTCATGATACCCCCACTGGTGGACATCAGGGGGCAGACAACACCCTCCAGAGACTCAAAACAGTCATCTGGTGGCCTGGCATGACCAAAGTTGTAGAGCACTATGTGGACAACTGCATAGTGTGTGCCCAGAACAATCCAGTTTCAGTGAAAAGAAATGCCAAATTGTTGCCACAATGGCAAACTGGACCATGGAAAGTGATACAAATCAATTTCATTTGGCCCATTTACCAACTCCAGTAAGAACAACAAGTATGCACTTGTTGTCACAGATTTGTTCTCTAAGTGAGTAGAATCATTTCCCACTAAGAGTAACATGGCAAAGACAACGCCAAGATCCTGGTGGATCAATTTGTTCTCAGGTAGAGCCTACCCTTAAAGGTAGACTCAGAACAGGGAACCAGTTTTACAGCAGAGCTAAAGAAGCAAATGCTCCAATTACTTGGAGTAGACCAGAAACTCCATATTCCTTACCATCCTCAATCCTCAGGCCAGGTAGAAGAGCAAACAGAAGAATCAAACAGATGTTATGCAAATTCATCAATGACAATCCCAAGGATTGGGATTCCCTCTTGCCACAACTATTGATGGCAATCAGGGGCACCCCTGCAGCCACTACTCAGTGCACACCCTATAAGATTATGACTGGTACAGCCATGAGATTACCTGAGCATGTGTTGATTGATCTTCACACCCCTACTGCAGATAGAGTATCTGTGGACAAGTATATTGAGAAGCTTCATGATGACATTATGAAGACACACCTGTCCTCTGCCAATCAGATGGGCAAGGCCCAACAACAAGCTAAAGCTCATTTTGATAAGCATGTCAAAGAAGTCGACTGGCAAGTTGGAGACCAAGTTATGCTTCTCCAGTAAAGACAACCAATTCATTAATTTGCCAGCAAATGGGAAGGCCCATACACATTGATGACAAACTCAGTCCTGCTGTTTATCAGGACCGAGTTCAACAGCAAAGAAGATCAGCGACAAGTGGTTCCATGCTAATCAGCTCAAGTATTACAAAGGTGACTAAACTTACTTTTCCTAACCCACTTAGGGCAGAATAGTACTCCACACTTAATCCTTTTCTGTTTTTAACAGGTACACTGGCAAGATGGCTATCTTGCACCTCCTCACAATGGGACTACTACTAATTTCTCTGACTCAACCCAGAATATATAGAATAGTGGATGATTGACCATCCACAACAAGGCTGTGTTTCCATCGGAGTCGATGGTGTCACAGAAAACCTCCAAGAGTGAAGCTCGAGAGGGTTTCTGTGGCATCATCGACTTCGAGATGGAAACACGGTTTCGTTGTGGATGGTCAACCATCCACTATTTTATATAGTATATGGTTCCTCAATGTTCACATTCCCGCATTAAAACTCGTCATTTTGTCATTCTTGCAGTTCCCTACCTAAAGTTGCAGTCCTCCAGCGATGCAGTCCTGCCATGAAGTTAGCGGTTCTCCGACTCCTCGCTGAAAATCCCACTCTGCTTTGGCATCGGTAACTGTGCCACTAGATTTAAACACATAAAAATAAACGAAACTGACAGTTTGGGCACACGGACATGACAATATAGTCCGTGTCAAACCTAAGTACATAAGAGCTGCTTGCCTGACCGCTCGCTAAGTAAACCGCCATTTTCTCTAGTGTTTTTGAATCCCACTGTAACTCAACCAATCAGGTGGTAGGGCAAGTCAGAGAAAGTTGTTGTACTATCGATGTGATGTCAGAACGATAGTACAACAACTTTTTACTGAACTGTCCTACAAACAAGAATTTGAAAGCCACTGCTTTCTAGTCACAATAAGCCACAACCATATACTATAAACCCCTATCAACTCACAGACAACATGTAGAACATTTGCTTAGCAAACTTGAACATTCAGTCCTGATGGGAGTTCACATTAATGTGCCCAATAAAATGATTACTGTTGAGGTAGGCTCAGATGCCTAGCTTGATACTATGGTAGTTGCTCCAGACAAATCCACACTTTCCATTCAATGGGAAACTGATAATTGCTACACACTCCCTGTAGCTCACCTAGCCAAAGGTACATTCCACAGATGGCCCAACATAGACATCTCCAAGAATGGTACTCTTTCTATTAGACAGACTTCCCCAGACATACTGGTCGATATAACCTTACTGCTCTCATTGATCCTGCTTGGTGTGACCGTCTCACCTCTGACGAGTCACGTGCTTTCTGTCTTCTTAACTATGTAGCTACTGAAGCTCTTTTTCTTTCTGTAGTCCCACCCACCGAAGCAGAAATGACTGACTGCCCTCCCTGGGAGGAAGATCCTCCTAGTGTTTTGACTGCCACTTCCCTTCCAGGAGCCCTGATTAATATTGAGCAATTTATGCAAGTTCCAGTTATTTTCAATCTTGCACATTGGAGCATGGCTGAGATTGGTCTCTGTCACACGACCAATACCTCTAAATTTTTCAGTATGATGCTTACAGATATTGTGGCTGCATACCAAACATGCACTAATGATCCAGTTAGTGGTCCCCATACCACTGATCATGTAGGGGTCTTCAGACCCACACCTAACGCTAAAGCTAGACCACGTACTAGGCGTAACACTGCAGATGTAACCGGTGCAGCAAGCACTGTTTCTGGCCTTTTTGGCTCAGGCATGTCTATCTGGAATAGAGCAGATACAGTTGCTATTAAAGCACAAACTCTTAATTTTCAGCAAGCTGTTAAGAATGATATCCTACCCCCACTGTTACATGGTGTAGATGGTTTAAGTAAGGAAGAACGTTTTACAGTCTACAATATGCAGGAAATTGCCAAAGGGTTCAATGATACTAAGAATAAGATTAATGAACTGATTTTTCAAAATAACAAGGAGGCAGACAAGCAATATATTGCCGTGAACTTTTATGCTCTGTCTGTGGTTCTTATGTAATTGCCACTGTTAACAATTTCTTCAGGGACTTGGAAACAGGACGCATTCCTGATCTTATCCATGACAGAAAAATGGGTAAATGGTATTGTCCTCATTGCAAATCCAATAGCTGCATTACTATTTGTTTAGCAAATACAGTTAACATTTCCATGTCTACAGCTAGAAACCTTGGCTGTCTCCAGATATCCAAATCAAGCACCTTGTTACTTTACTAAGACATGTTTCATCTGTGATTACATGTTATCACATTTACTGTCTCACTACCCCGCTTTGATCCTGAAACCTCTGTTTTTGACAAGTTGGCTGCAATAAATTAAATTGGACACCTTGATGATGACATCTATCATGAAAGAACTGATCTACCCTCATTACTTGTCTACCATGCTGTACTCCAAGCCTGGGTGGCACCCCACATGAAATGTTGTGCCAAGAAAGGATATTACTACTTGTGTTGCTGTGACATTTTCAACATTGTGAAACCAGTGTGTGGCTACTCCCCAGAATACCCTGACTGGTCCTTTACTTTGGGTGAAGAATTGTCATTCAATCTTACTGATGTTGATGAGGATGACAAATCCGAATCTCCACAAGCTGCATCTTGTGCTCCTGATGCCGAAACAGCTAAATCCCGGAGCTACCTGGAAGAGGTACATCACTTCACTTCACGGCTCACCAACTAGTCATTTTCTTGTCCTATACGTCTACAGCGATGGAGGGTTCCCACTGTACGAGTGAATTACAATTCCGAATGGCAGTATTGTATAGTGACAAATCATAAATCCTTTGCTTATGGTCAAAAATCTTGTGTTATTTCAACTCCTAACTTCTGTTTTAATCCACAGCAGAAAACAGTTATTGGTCACATTGTGATCACTCCTGTTACTCTCCCTGAAATGGATGTTATTGATACCGATCCGCAATACTTGCTTGCCTTGTCTCAATATTTGTGCATGTTTAACGTGCACATTGACGATTTGACTCTTCCTTTGAAATCTCTTTTAGCTAGGAAAGATTCTCATTTAGTCTATATTTGCAATAATATCACTGTTGGTTGTAAGCCTGTATTATTATTATTTGCCAGTAATAAATTACATTTATTATCTGAAGACCATTTGTCTGTCGTCTCTTCCTTTTGTGCAGTTCCAACAAGAACCTGAGAAAGGTAATTTTATTACCCAGTTACAATGGGATAGACACAAGGGGATCTTAGAAGTAGGACATGGGTAGGTGCAAACCAGAGACTTGAGTAGGGTCTGTGGTGGCCCTGTAGGTAGGTAAAATAGGGCAGACTAGGTGGGCCAAAAGGTCCTTATCTGCTGACAACTTCTAAGTTTCTTTATTGTTGGAGTTGCCTTAGATGAGTAAGTTAGGTCTCAGCTGTTGGAGGAGTTGACTTAGACAGGGAGAGTGTTAGGGCTCAGCTGCTGGAGCTGCACTACACAGGGAGAGTTAGGGCTCAGCTGCTGGTGTTGCCTTAGACAGGGAGAGTTAGGGCTCAGCTGCTGGAGGAGTTGCATTACACAAGAAGAGTTAGGGCTCAGTTGCTGGAGCTGCATTACACAGGAAGAGTTAGGGTTCAGCTGCTTGAGCTGCATTACATAGGAAGAGTTAGGGCTCAGCGGCTGGTATTGCCTTAGACAGGGAGAGTTAGGGTTCAGCTGCTGGAGGGGTTGCATTATGCAGGGAGAGTTAGGTCTCCATTGAGGGCGCTCCTTTAGACTGGGTGAGTTAGAGCTCAGCTGCTGGAGTGGCCTTAAACAGGGAGAGTTAGAGCTCAGCTACTGGAGTTGCCTTAAACAGGGTTACTTAGGGCTCAGCTGCTGGAGTTGCCTTAGACAGCCAGAGTTAGGGCTCAGCTGCTGGAGTTGCCTTAGACAGGGAGAGTTAGGGCTCAGCTGCTGGAGTTGCCTTAGACAGGGAGAGGTAGGGTTCAGCTGCTGGAGGTGACTTAGGGATAATTAGGGCTCAGTTGCTGGAGCTGCCTTAGACAAGAAGAGTTAGGGCTCAGTTGCTGCAGGTGACAATGGGTCAAGGCTCAGCTGCTGGAGTTGCCTTAGAGTGATGCTGGTTCTAGAGAACTGTACTGAACCTTTAAGTCATTTTTCCTGAAGAAGCTGTTTTAAAACAGCTGGTGAATTCCCCAGAGACAAAGCAATACTGGACTTGGTGCTCACAAACAGCACAAAAATCTCAGATGTGCAAGTAGGGGTCAGTCTGTGGACCAGTGACCACTGGACAATCCAGCTAACTGTGAACAAGATAGAAGATACCAGTCACAATAAAGCCAAGGTTCTAGATGTTAGGAGAGCTAACGTTCCTGAAATTAAACATATAGTCACATCCCTGCTAGATGGCAGAATCTCGGAAGATGTAGAAGACTGTTGGGAGGCCTTAGAAACTGCTTTAAATACAGCTACATGCGCTAAGCAGATCACCAAATCCAGAAGAAAGAAAAATTCACTCTGGTTCTCCAAGGGAGTGGCAACCGAAATCAAGGAAAAAATGAGGGCTTTTGCTAAATATAAACAAACTAAAAGTGAATTAGATAGAGAAGAATACAATTTCCAAACTGAGTGAGGCAGGAAAGGCAGTTAGGAGATCAAAAGCACAGACAGAGGAGAAAATAGCACAGGGGGTCAAGAAGGGAGACAAAACCTTCTTCAGATATATAAGAGACAAAAGAAAGAGTAAGGGTGGAATAGTTAGGTTAGGAAAAAGGAAGACAAGATTCCAGAGACAGACAAAGGCAAAGCAGAGTTACTAAATTATTTCTTTTGCTCTGTCTTCACCATAGAAAAAAAGGCGGGAAGGGTCCTACAAGTAGGTCAGTACACAACACCACAGGAGCAGACAAAAGACTCTTCGCAATGGAAAGGGTCCTAGAAGAGCGAATAGGCTCAAGGCAGAAGCAATGGGGCCAGATGGCATCCACCCTAGGGTACTGAAGAAGCTTCAGGAAGAACTTGCCACACCACTGGCTGAGCTTTTCAGCGAGTCACTGAAAAGTGGAATAATACCTCAGGACTGGAAAGGGCAACAGTAATACCTTTACACAAGGCGGAAGCAGGAGGAGGCAGAAACTACTGACGGTCCGTTTGACCTCGATGGGTGGGAAAAATTATGGAGTCATTGCTAAAGGAGAGGATAGTAAAGTGACTGGAGAATAGCTGAAAAGATTAGACCGCGAGCAACACGGCTTGACAGCAGGATGCTCTTGTCAAACCAATATGATCAACTTTTTCATCTGGGTTACCAGAGCAGTCGACCAGGGAGGAGCAGTGGACATTGTGTACCTAGACTTCAGCAAAGCCTTCAACACCATCCCCCACATAAGGCTAGCTAACAAATTAGAGCATACAGGAGTCGGTCATAGGATAGTGAACTGGATCACCAACTGGCTGCAAAATAGGATGCAGAGAGTGCTTGTCACTGGATCATTATCAAGGGAAGATAAAGTGACCAGTGGCATTCCACAGGGGTCTGTTCTGGGACCTATCCTCTTTAACATATTTATGAAGGATATTGCAGACAACTTGAATGGGAAGGTTTGCCTGTTTGCAGATGACACAAAACTCTGCAACAGAGTAGACACGCAGGAGGGAGCGAAAGGTATGAAAGCAGACCTGAAAAAACTTGAGGAGTGGTCCAGGGATTGGCAGTTGAAGTTTAATGCCAAGAAATGCAAGGTTATACACATAGGAAAAAGAAACCCAGGAATAAAGTACACACTGGGAAGGCATCAGTTAGAGGAGACAAAGACAGAAAGAGACCTCGGATTAGTCATCGCGGATGACTTAAAGGTTGGAAAGCTGTGTGAAAAGGCAGCACAGAAGGCGAGAGGCATCCTTGGCTACACTGGTAGGGGAATTACAAGTAGAAAGAGTGAGGCTGTCATTCTTCTCTGCAGGTCATTGGTGTGGCCACATTTAGAGTACTGTGGCTAGTTTTGGAGGCCCTAGACCGCTGTGAGATGGTACAGCGAAGGGCTACAAAGATGGTGCATGGACTGCATCGTGAGCCATACAAGGCAAGATTCAGGGAACTAAATCTGCACACCCTTGAGCAATGAAGAAACAGAGGATATGATCGAAACTTTTAAATACGTTAAGGAATTAACAAAACACAAGCGGAAACCTCTTCCAGCAGAACAGGGATGCGCGTACAAGGGAGCACAACTTGCATCTGGTGGGAGGCAGGTTCAAAAGCAACCTCAGGAAGTATTTCTTTACAGAAAGGGTCATAGACCCATGGAACATCCTACCTCAGGAGGTGGTAGAATCCAGGACAGTAGGCAAGTTCATACTCGCATGGGACAGACATTAATGACACATCAGGTGCAGTCTAAATAAGGAGGTGAGCAGAAACATGGGCAGACTAGATGGATCATGTGGTCCCCATCTGCTGACACAATTCCTATGTTCCTTAAAATACTGATTCAAACTCATTTCTTTTTGATCTTATCTGGCTGTTTAATAAAGTCAGTGAGTGTTTCTGATTGACATAGGCGTAAATACCAGTTTACAACTTGATGATGTTGGTTATGTCCCTTTCACCTACAGAATTCCATATGTAAGCCCCTCTCCCAGTGTCTAGGGATATACAGGTGGGAAAAGGGGAAGGAGACACTCACTGCAGAAACAACAGTTATTTCTTACTGGGACGGCTGGCACTGATTGAAGGTCAACTGGGCAGGCGTGGCTTCTTCTGGTGCCAGGCTGCAATAAATTTTGATTAGTAGCCACAAAGTCATTCAATGAAATGACTGACATCCACGCAGAAGTAAAACAGGGAATTCCATTTAATTAGGCAATAATGATGGAGCTGGCAGTAGTTTCCTGGGGCTCAACAACCATGTGGGAAGGGTTCGGTTGCCAGAGGCGTAGCCGAGGGCAACCATCCAACACATGGTTGTTAATCTCCAGGAAACGACCACCAGCAAGGTTGTTATCACTATTATAAGGCTAATTAAACTGTATTTTTTGACAAAGAACTTACTGTTTTTATGTTTCGGGTATCCGTAGGTTGCGGAACGAGTGCGCGACTTGTTGACATAACTGTTGGTGCTGTGCTTTGGTCACATCATGGTGATGTGTGTATAGGTCCACAGTGCTGCATAAACTAGTGCAACTGCATAGATTATTGGAGTTCGCTCCTTCATCAGTTTCAGAAATGGAGGGTTTAAGAATGACTTTTTCTCCTGGGCAATGCCTTTTATTTTTGGGGGGCAGGGGGGCTACCGTTTGTTTAGGTACACATATTTTACTGAAATTGACGTGTGTGCGCTACCGGTACCTTTGACCTTGGGGGGTGAGAATTGATGTGTGATCACGGTGTCTGTCAAAGCTGAGTTCCTCTGGTCTGATTTTATTTTGAGTGCCTGGCTGTTACTTCTTTTATGTCCTACTGATTTGTTATGCTCCCGCTCTAATTTTCAGTGCTGTCACTTCTGTTTACCTGCGTTGTTGTGAGGGACAAAATCACTGTGACTGTCCAACTGGAGTTTTCAGCAGCACGGATAAATCTGCCACATATGTGAGGTGTTCTCTCATGTAGTTTGCACATCTGGATCGGTCATTAACTGGACGTAAATGATTGATCCATTAATGAATCATGAACCACCTTCACCTCATGAATAATTAATTAGCCTTATAACTGATAACAATGGACTCCATGGAAGGCACATAATCATTTACATTGCAGTTGTGACCCAGGGTCATGCAGGTTGTTAGTGTCCACTGTGGCCGTTATGGCCCCACTAACATTTAGGCAGCTTCCTTTTGGGCTGGATAGCCACATTACATTACAGGCTGCATTAACTCAGGACTGGGATGGCCACTGTCCTATAGGCAGTAGGCAAAATTTAATTCCCTTTCTCTCTTCCAGCTCCATGCCCATTTCTACACTGATCCCATGGGCTCTTAGCAGCAAATTCTTTAACATAGGCTTCCACTTCTTCCCCACATTTCAGTTCAAAACTTGGATAGGGCGGATGTCCCCACCACAGCTGCCACAAACCAGGTTGCCATCTCTGAACTTTGGTGCTATCTCTCTCTCTCTCTCGCTCTCTACATGCTCTCAGTCACAGAGGCTGGGCCCTGATGAGTGACTTTAGCCCCCAGCTTCACAGGCACCGTACCACCAGAGCTGCCACAACAGGGTTGGCATATCGACTCTGAGGCTAGTGCTCTCCCTCGTTCTTTTGGGCTCCAAATTTGCCCCTCTTGTCTCTCTCTCTCTCTCTCTCTCTCTATGCAGGCTGACATTGTTTCTGGGCCAATCTCTGCTCCCAAAACCTCCTACACTCCAGCCATGAATCTCTTTGCGCACTGCCAGAGGAGACATTACAGAGAAACATGACATGAGCCACCCTGCAGACCAAGCTGACAGCTGCCATCATGTCACTCTCCATACTGCTTGGTCGCCCCCAACCCTTGGAAAACATCTGGACACACTGAGTGGGCAATCGGCCACTCTCACCACTCTCTCCCAGATCCGTTCTTCTGCCTGGCTTTCTCCTCTTTTCTTCCTCTTTTTCAGGCACCAAAACCCAGAATATATAACCCTGTGCCCAGCGGTGTCCTCCGACTTGCAGAGCTCCTGCTGGTGTGGCAGAGGGAAAATTAACCATTTAATTACTGGACCTAAAAGGACCTACAGTGCACAAACATGTACACATCCCATGGGGTACACATAACAGAACACAGACACATTGTGCCAACAATGTAATCACTATCAAGGACACAGAATACATCATACAGTGCAATTCAGAACACCCACAGAATTTACTCAAACACCACTAAAGACAGAACAGTGACAGGATGTATACATCAAAAGCCCTACAAGGAAAGACTAAAGGACCTCAATATTACACCTTGGAACAGAAGAGGGAGAGGGAGAGGGAGAGGGGACTATGCTAGAGACCTTTAAATACCTCACAGGGAAATAAAGTAGAGGAGGAAGTATTTTCAGAAGAAAAGGCGCTGAAGAAAGGGTATGCTATAGAAGCTAGAGAGGATAGATTCAGGAGGGATGTGAGAAGTACTTCTTCACAGAAAGAGTGGTGGATGCCTGGAACAGCCTTCCAGCAGAGGTGGTGGGGGCAAAAAAGTGGTGGAGTTCAAGAATATATGGGATAAGCACAAAGGAATCACAGTGGAAAGAAAGGAGAGAGGGAGAAAGAGCTGTAGATTGGACACGGTCTGCGGTAATAGTGTATGTAGGGAGAAATCGGGCAGACTGGATGGGTGAAACAGTCCTTGTCTGCCATCAAATTCTACAGTTCTACGTTTCTTTCAACTGGCATTTGAAAAACAGCTACAACAGAAAATGCAGTCTTACAAGTTGACTGTTCCACTTTAACCATTTGATTTAGTTTGAATTCATGGCTTCCTGTGTTTCTGAAATGACAGATTTGCACATTAGAATCAAAAAGAATGGTTTCTGAGGGCATCTGCCCCAGGTCTCAGCAATCACTATCTGTTATTTTACACCAGGAAGAGTCGGTTTCTGAACAGGGAAGCAAAATACAAGTCATTTTGCATTTTTAAAGGCTTTGATAATCTGTTCTAGAGACTCTACAGTGTATTTAATGGTGTAGGGGCATTTATTATTAATTAATTGAGTTGGTTAGTTAGTTAGTTAGTTAGTTAGTTAGTTAGTTTAGGGACAATGAGTTGGAGCTCATTTCCAGGGCAACCTGGGGAGGAGTCACAAGGGAGACTACATCATTTTATTTATTCATTGTAATCTAGGAAACCCATTGAGAACAAGCTCATTTCAAAGGTTCCACGTCAGAGTTCATATAGAACAGAACAGACATTAAAGTTACAGTAGCACAGAGATAAGTGCAAAAATAAAGCTAATTTCATAGGTCCCAACATCGAGTTAGTTCAGTACAGAACAGTCGTTAAAGTTGCAGTAACACTGAGATATTTGTATGATATAGATCATTGTAACAACAGTAGATTATTGAATATGAGACAGTCTAATCAGGGTAGTAACAGGCCTACAAGGAGAGTAATGATTCAGATGTAAGTAGGCAGTAGGGGAAAGTTGTGGGGGCAGAGTAGAGAAGAGAGCAGGGAGAGAGGATATAGGAAAGTGAGAAATGGTAGCCGTTAGGGCCACAGGAATGGCAAGTAATAAGGATAGGGGCGCTATCAGCCAGGAGTAGGCCACGTCAGGTTTATGTAGGTGAGCTACATCCAGAGTCAAGATAGCATTCAAAGTTGTGATTGTGGAGGTCGTGAAGGGGAGGGTAAAGGGGGAGCATTGACAAGGAAGGGAAGGGGTAGGCTGAGGGTGTATTGAATTGGAGGAGAGGGACTTCTGATCCCTACCATAGACACTGTCTGATATTTTACACCATATAACTGAGGGTGTGAATTGCTATTGATAGGGTAACATGTCAGGGTACTGTCAGGCTCCTCCCTCAACTGACCTCATCTAGCAAGGAGTGTCCTGAGGGGGCACTAACCAAATGGCCATGCCACAGGGAGCAAGCCATGGGGCAAAGGGGAAGGGGCATTGTAGTATATGGTAACTTATCCCAAGAACAGTATAGAATGGTTTAGTCCACATCCCCTCTGCAGTTTTAGGTTAATGATATGTCTTGGGTGGAGACTGGGTTTTAGAAAGTGCACCAGCAAAGTGTGCTAGTAGTTCTGCTGAGGCCTGCTGATGAATCTGCTGTATGTTTGTTGAATAAACCTCAGAGCTGTTAGAAGTTGCATAATGTGTCCAGTCAATCCGGTAAGAAGCAACTAAAGTCTATATGGTGGCAGAAGTGAACTTGCAATGCTGCAGTTGCAAGAAAGAAGAAAAGTTTTTGCTGCCAAGAAAAGAAACAAAAGACAGTATTCATGAGTACCCAAAGCTTACTAAAAGACTATATAACAAAATACTTTTGGCAATATGGAGCAATTTAAGCCACCTCCACCACTACTGTTGACCGGAAATCTTGCAGAAAACTAGAGAAGATGGGCACAGAGATTAAGTCTGTGCTTCACAGCCATGGGGTTAGATGATAAGTCAGAGGAAATGAAAATTGCAGTCCTGCTGCACACAATCGGGGATAAGGTCCTCAAGGTGTACAATACCCTCAATGTAACATATGCTGACCCACAAGCTAAACAAGCATTTGTCAATGCCGAATGTTGTCTTTCTGGCGTTGGCATTGGTAGTACAGGAGTTAGAGAGACGCATAATAGGAATGGCAGTGAAGTATGGAATCAACATCAACCCCACCCCACACTGCAGAGACTGACAGGCATTGAGGTGTGCCTTTGGGTCGTTGGCCATAACGCTCATGCCATTTCACCTCACCCTACCCTGCAGACTCCAACAAGTGTTGCATTGGGCCTTGGGGTCATCAGGCCTTATGCTCACCCCATTCAATAAGGAAGAACATTGAGATGGGTGCAGTATAGAAGAATGGGGTGAAGTTTGGGGCCGAAGAGTCCAAGACACACCTTGATGCCTGTGACTGGCTGCAGGGTGGCGTTTGGGGTGGTATGGCATTAGCACTACAGCTGACAATCCAAAGGCACACCCCTGCTGCCTGTCAGTTTCTACAGGGTGGATGTTATGGTTAAGATGCTAATGTCTCGGGCGTTAGTTGGTATTTGCACTCCAAATTTTCAACATAGCCTTTTTTGTAACCCCATCTCATGAATGCATTTGGGACCTCCGCTCATGAACAATAGCACTGTGATTTTGTTAATCTGTCCCGAACATTGATTTCCAACACCGACAGCGCCATTCTGGCCAGATGTGGGCAGGATGTGAAAAATGACAGCTGTACCATTCATAAGGAGGTGTGAAGAAATGGCAATGTTGAAAATCTGGAGTGAAAATATAAAAAATTCTCGAAGTTACGAGCGTATGTGGAAACTGCACAATGCACACTCGTAACACAGTCATTTTGTGGAATTTTGTCACCAAATTTTCAACATAGGCATTTTGGGACCTCCATTCATGAACAGTGTCACTGTGATTTTCTTAATCTGTCCTGAACATTGATTTCCCACAGCGACCATGCCATTGTGTGCCAGATGTGCAAAAACACATTTCGGGCAGGATGTAAAAAATTACAGCTGTACTGTTCATAAGGAGGTGTGAAAAAATGGCAATGTTGAAAATCTGGAGTGAAAATATTAAAACTTCTCGAACTTAAGGGGTGCTGAGCTGGGTCTGGTGGGGGAATGGAAAAGGGGGGACATATTGGGGTGGTGGGGACCAGGTTATGCCCTGGGGCGAAATGGTGCCAGAACAAGGGTAATCCCTGTCTTGTCCCCATACCCAAGGGCCCAGCAACTGAGGCTGGACAGGAGTCGAGGTCTTCCCCAGCATCTCATCCAACCCCGGCGGTGTTATGTAATGCAAGGTCCATCAAAAACAAGACAGCTATTATAGCTGATCTTGTTCAAACAGTGGAACTGACATACATCACCGAAACCTGGCTGGATGAAAATGCAGGCCCAGTATTGGCTTCTGCCGTTCCAGCTGGATTCTCTGTGATTCACAGCCCGAGGTTGGATTGTAAGGTTGGGGATGTGGCCATCTTTTTTAAGACCGAACTGGGCCTTGTGGATGTTCCAGCGGGGACAGCTAGATCCTTTGAGTGCATCATGGGTGAGGGTGTAAGCTGTAGGATACTCCTCATTTACCGTCCACCAGGTGATGAGGGCTTATTCCTGCAGGAGTTGTGGACCTCATCATCGACATGGTGTTGGAGTCCCAGATGGATAATTCTGGGGACTTCAATGCCTGGGTCAATGATGAACTCTCGCAGTTTGGCCAAAATCTCCTCCAGCTAATGACAATACTGGGCCTTACACAGGTAATTACCTACTCTACCCATATAGGAGGTCACTCACTGGATCTGCTGTTCCACCTGGGGATGGAGATCAATGACTTGGGTGTGTAACCAGTCAGTTGGTCTGATCATCACACCATAGGGTTCAGTTTCAGTGCTCCCCCAAATGGACCTACCCCTTCAGAGATGGTCTGGTACCGCCCTTTAAGGGGAGTTACCCTGGATGGTCTATTGGCAGTGCTGTACCTATCAGGATTGCTGGGTGAAAGCACAGGTCCTGGGCATCTTGTTCTAGCCTATAATAAGGCAGTGGGAGATGCCATGGACATGATTGCTCCTGTTCGCGTTCGACCACTCACTCTTCGCCCAAGGTCCCCTTGGTATGATGGGGCCTTGAAGGAGTTGAGGCAGGTTGGTCATAGGCTGGAGACAGCATGGCGAAAGTCTGGCCTGGATGCTGACAGGCTTAGATTGATGGAATGTTATAAGGGCTATCAATCAGAAATCACCTGTAAGAAGGCAGAGTTTCTGTCCAGGGAGATTTCTGCTGCGCAGAACTGACCGGCTCAGCTTTTTTGAACCATTGACAGATTGTGCAATCAAATCTGTCTCCAGTCTGGAAGAGCTTTTTCACAAATTAAGTGTGATGAGCTAGCTTGGTTTTTCATAGATAAGGTTGCCAGCATCAGGTCCAGAATTGGCCCGGCTCTCTCCATAATGGACTGCGGAGGTCGATGGGAGGTGATGTGCACCTGGTCTGTCTGGATAGATTTCAGCCAATCGGAATTCATGGACATTGTAAAGATTGTCCACACTTTGTGCCCAACCTGCTGTAGTTTGGATCCGGGCCCTACCTCCCTATTAGTGGGATATGTAGATGTTATCTGTCCAATCCTAGCTGAAATTGTCTGGAGATCCATGGAGAGGGGAGTCTTTCCAGATCCCATAAAGGAGGTGGTAATTTCACCACTCCTTAAAAAACCCCCCTTGGATCCTGAAGATCCAGCTAACTACCGACCTGTCTCTAACCTTCCCATTGTGGAGAAGGTTATTGAGAAGGTGGTTGCGTTGCAAATGGACGATCATCTTGTAACCCACAGTGTCTATGAAGCTGTCCAGTCTGGGTTTAGGAAGAGGCATAGCATGGAGACTGCCCTTGTTCAGGTATTAAATGACCTCCTAATGGCGAAAGATCGAAAGGCTCGTACCATCTTGGTCCTTCTTGATCTCTCAGCAGCCTTTGACACCATGGACCATGAGGTGCTTTTGGAGACCCTGCAGTTCCTTTGTGGACTGTCGGGTACAGTCCTCGAACTGTTTTGATCTTTCCTCGTAGGCAGGTCTCAGAGGGTGGTCACTGGAATTTATTCCTCCGATGCCCTCCCATCTTTGCGAGGTGCCGTGGGGCTCCATATTAGCACCCATGTTGTTCACAGTGTATGCTGCCATTGGGAGATATCATCAGGTGAAATGGCTTGAGTTTTCACTGCTATGCAGATGATACTCCGCTGTATATGTCCTTTGTGCCCAGACAGGTTGATGTGATCTCTGTGCTAAATAGTTGCCTCTCTGAGATCAAAGACTGGATGAGCTCGAGTTGGTTGAGATTGAATCTGGATAAGACTGAGGTGTTGGTTGAGGATCCAGTTCACCTGGGGGAGGGTTTTGGGGCTGGACACATTTCAGGCCTGTGGCTTGATGGTGTCCAGTTCATTACCTCAGATCAGTGCAGTAACCTGGGCATTATTTTTTGATGACGACTTGACCCTAAGTCTCAGGTGTCAGCTGTGGTTAAATCCTCATTTCACCATCTGAGGAATATCACCTGGGTGAAATACCTGATTCCACGGGCAACCTTCCAACATTGGTCACGCCTTCATCACCACCTGTCTTGACTACTGCAATGCCCTCTACCTAGGGCTGTCTGGGGTTGATATCCACGCTTGCAGCTGGTGCAGAATGCTGTGGCCAGGCTGTTGACTGATACTTCTAGGACCAGTCACATTACGCCTGTGCTGCGCGAACTGCACTGGCTGCCAGTTCAGTGGCGGATCACCTGTAAGGTAGGCTTGCTTACCTTTAAAGCCCTACATGAACAGGGACCCAACTACCTGAAAGATCTCCTGACTCCCTACTCCCCCAATCGCCCTCTTCAATCCGCCGACGAGGGATTGCTAGAGATTCCCAGGGCTCATCTTAAAACATCTGGAGCTCCTGCTTTCTCATTTGCAGCACCATCCCTGTGGAATTCTCTATCTCGTCGGTTAAGAGAATACCTGACCGTTAGTAGTTTTAAATCCATGTTAAAAACATATTTATTTTCTTTGGCCTTCCCTGTTTAACTGTTTAATTATCTGACTGTTTTTAAATAATTTATAACATTATTTGTTTTATTGTGTTTTTTATTATGTAAAGCGCATTGATTTTGAAAGGCGCTATATAAATAAAGTTTTGCTTTTCTTTGCATACTTGTAACATGGTCATTTTGGAATTTTTCACCAGATTTGCAACATAGGCTTTTGGGAGCCCACCTCATGAACAGTGACACTGTCTTTTAGGTTAATCAGTCCCGAAGGTGATTCTATGCAGTGATTGTGAAATCACCTTTTGGGAATGAATAATGACATGACAGTGACTGAGTTCATGGTGGGAATCTAAACTCATGTTGAAATGTAGAGCAAAAGTCACAAATATGTCCAAGATATCCACCTAAGTTGACCCCACCCATTTATGCCATTGTACAGCTTACGGCATTTCTTCAGTTCGCGGTTGGCTTTGAAGAGTGCAGACCTGTTCCTGCTCCACGAAGATCATCCTGCCAAGCTCGGAGGTAAAGATGGGGTGAGGAGGTGCAGGAGTAGAGTGAACGCAGAGGGTGGGTGCGGGTTGGGGAGGGACACCGGAGACAACGAGGGACCATTTGTCTTTTACAGGGGAAAAAAAAAGACATCGCAGGACTTTTTTTTTTTTATTTTACAAGTGTGTTTTGGCACACTGGGGTGGGCTCCCAGTGTGCCACCTGTCGGGAAACTTTTGGGAGGGGGATTGAAGCTGACGGGGATTGGGCCCCCCATTGGCACACAAAATGTGTCTGTGTTTGGGGGGGGCGCATGATGCCAAGGGGGATTGGGCACCCCCTCGGCACACAAATGAAATAAATAGGGGGACATTATGCCGATGGGGATTGGGCTCCCCATCGGCAAATGAACTGGGGAGGGGGCATGCTGACAGGGGGATTAGGCACCCCCAACGTCAGCTTTCAGGTGGGACATGAGGAGGCGGATGGCGATGGCCCGCCATGTTTATTGAAATGTTACACCAGGCAGACGCCCTGCAATGATGGGTCGCTCCCTCATTGCAGTGGCAAAAGTGTTTCAAGTTGGTGGCACGCTTTTGCACTCCTGTCATAGACAGCATGCTATTTCATTGATGCCACAGAGCCCAGCCCGAAAAAGCAGTGGCGCCATTGGCCACAACATGACCACACCTCCAAAACCTGCTAGTCCAAGCTACCACAATATGTTGTTTGTGCTTGTGTGCAAGACAACATAGACAGCAGCTGAGGTTATGGAAGCATTTCAAAATTTCTGTGAACCAAGAAAACACTCGGTGTTTCAGAGGCATCAGTTTTGGGTCCACTCGTTCAACGAGCACTCAGGTATAGACAAGTTTGTCACTGAGCTCAGGCAAAAAGCTTGGAATTGTGAGTTTAAAGAGACTGAGGACTTAATGATCCAAGATAAAATTGTTTTCAGCATCACCAACGACAGGCTTCGAGAGAAGCTGCTGGAATTTCCAGACCTCACGATGGCCAAAGCGGTAAACATATGCAGAGCCAAAGAGGTAACAAGGGCACAAGCATGAGCGATGTCACAAGGGACTGCTGATAAGTTCTTCCATGCTGTAGAACATAAATTGAGTCAGGATGATAAAACAGACCGAAAACCAGACCTCCAGCAACCAACACATGAAACACGTACGCAAAAATCAAACATGTTCGGGAGGTGTGGCAAGGGATATCTGCCAAAGGCTTGTCCGGCATATGGACAAGAATGTTGTAAATGTGGTGGCCTCAATCATTTTGCAAAAATGTGTAGGTCCAAAAAGTCCAACAAAACTCACGAGAAAATAACCAAAGGAGTAGAAGCACTATTTGTTGGTACTGTAGAAAGAAAACAAGAAATGGTGCAGATGCAAGTACCAGATGAAGGGTGGTACACTACCTTGAAGATAATGGGACAGCTAGTTAAGTTTAAGTTGGACACTGGGGCTGAAGTCAACATACTGACTAAAAAGTGATTGCGCAGTTTCCATACAAGGTACAAATCAAGCTGACCAGAACTGTCCTGGTAACATCGGAGGAGCACAAATTAATCCTGAAGGGAAGTGAGGCTAAAGTGTAAGACACAAGACAGACAGGCCAATCTGCAGTTTAGCATCACTAACATCGAGCTTCCCTACTGGGTCAACAGGTGTATGTCATCCTGGATCTGATTCGTAAAGAAAAAGTGCTTAAAACCAAGCCACCAAGCACAAAAGAGGAACTTCTCACACAATATAAAACAGTTTTTGAAGGCCTAGGAAAGTTCCCAGGAGTTTACCACATACATACTGACCCAAATGTTACTCCTGTGATACATGGGTGCAGGAAAGTCCCATATGCAATCACAGATAGCCTAAAACAGACACTGGAACAGCTGGAGCAAATTGGGGTGATTAGCAAGGTAAGAAAACCTACAACATGGGTAAATAGCCTTATAATTACCGAAAAGAAAAATGGTGAGATCAGGGTGTGTTTGGACCCTAGAGACTTAAATAAAGCTATCAAAAGACATCACTTCTTGATCCCCACATTGGAGTATATTCAGAGTAAGCGTGACGGTAAAACATTTTTCACAATTCTAAATGAAAAAGATGGGTACTGGCAGATGAAATTAGATGATGAATCTGCAGACTTATGTACATTCAACAATCCATGGGGAAGATACAAATTTCACAGACTTCCTTTTGGAATAAGGTCTGTGAGTGAAGTATTCCAGCAGAAAAATGTTGAACACTTTGGAGACATATCTGGTGTTTCTGTGATAGCTGATGACATGCGTATAGCCGCAGCTACCAAGGAAGAGCATGACGATATTCTGAGGAAAGTAATGGACAGAGCAGTGGAACTCAATGTTGAGTTCAACAGAGACAAAATACAGTATTTGGTGAGTGAGGTGAAATACATGGGGCATATCATAACCGAAAACAGGCTACGGCCTGATGAAGCCGAAGTAGAAGCAAAAGCCGAGATGCCCCCTCCCGAAGATAAAAAAAGCGCTACAGAGACTGTTAGGAATGACTAGATACTTGGCGCAGTACATTCCGAATAAAGCAAGCCTCACTGCACCACTAAGGCAGCTACTTAAAAAAGATGTCATGTGGCAGTGGCAGACAGCACTGGGAAGAAGCCTTAAAAAAGCTTAAAGGAGAACTGTAATTAGCCCAAATCACCCACCCCTGCAAGCCTCATCCCCCCGATTAAGGATTTTGCAAATAAAGCTCCTTGTTCTGTCACTTTCCACTTACTTTATTTAATTTTTGAAAAGTCCGTCATTCGCCAAAATGGCGCATGCTCTGTAGCTCCATTTCGTGATAAAGTGAGGCACGCGCTGCTCGGCTCCAATACAAGTGTATTGGAGCTGAGCAGTGCAGTGCTGCACTTTATCACAAAATGGAACTACGGAGCATGCGCCATTTTGGCGAACAACAAACTTTTCAAAAATTAAATAAAGTAAGTGGAAAGTGACAGAACAAAGAGCTTTATTTGCAAACCCCTTAATCGGGGGTGAGGCTTGTCAGGTGGGTGATTTGGCTAATTACAGTTCTCCTTTAAAGAGACTATTTCTTCTGCACCAGTATTAAAATTCTTGATCCAAAAGAGACATTGAAATCCAAGTAGATGCATCTAAGGATGGACTAGGTGTTTGTCTACTACAAAGGAACAGATCGATAGCTTATGCATCTAGGTCATTGTCCAGTGCTGAAAGAAACTACGCACAGATAGAAAAAGAGTTGCTAGCAATTGTGTTCTCTTTACAGAAATTTCACCAGTATGTTTATGGAAGATCGGTGAAAGTCCAGTCGGATCACAAGTCACTACAATCCATACTGAACGAACCAATCAGAAAGGCCCCAGCAAGACTGCAGCGAATGCTGTTACAGATACAGAAATATGACATACAAGTAATATACTCCAGGAAGAGAGGTTCTGATTGCAGACGCCTTGTCCAGGGCAGTACCAAGAAAACCAGCAGAGGGAGACATTGATCTAAGTAGTGAAAAAGTCATATATTCAATCCAAGCAACAGAGGCACTGCCTGATAGCATGTTAGAGAGGCTAGAACAGGCCACGGAGAGAGACAGTGATTCACAACTGCTTAAAGAAATGCACCTCAGTGGTTAGCCTGACAGGAAAAAGCAAGTTAACATGAAAATTCAGCACTACTGGTCCATGAGACACAATATATACATAGAAAATGAACTAGTAATGGTGGCAAAAGAATCATCATACCTAGAGAGCTAAGAACAGATATGCTACAAAGACTTCATGCAGCACATCAAGGAATACTATGGTCGAAGGCACAAGCCAGAGCTGTGATGTATTGGCCAGGCATGAATCGAGAAGTAGAAATGATGGTTGAAGCATGTGGGCCTTGCCAGGAGCTGTTACCCAGCAACCATAAAGAGCCAATGTGTCCACATGAAATACCTGACATGCCATGGTTAAAGCTTGGTGCAGACATTTTTAACTTTAGGGGACACTTCTACTTAATAGTAGTGGACTATTTTTCAAAATACCCTGAGGTTCTCAGAATGCCTGACAAGACAGTAGCTACAGTTATTGTAAAACTGAAAGCTGTATTTGCAAGACATGGAATTTCCAAACGAACTGGTAGCGGTTCATGTACCATTTGCAAGTAATGAAACAAAGCAATCTGCAAAGTTGTGGGAATTCAAAAAAAAACATTCCAGCCCAGGATACCCACAATCTAACTGTTTAGCTAAAAGAATGATATAGTCAGTAAAAAGAATCTTCCTGAAGTCCATGCAAGATCAGACCGATCCACATCTTGCATTGCTCAGTCTTACGAATATGCCAGTCACAGGACTGAACTGTACACCTTCTCAATTGTTAATGGGCAGAATGTTGAGGACAACATTACCTGCAAATGCAAGGGCATTCGACCTGAAATGCCTAAGGATGCACATAAATGTCTTCAAGGAAAGCAGTCAAAATACAGCGCCCACCCCCAAAGGCTCAGCCCCAATTAAGCTTTTCAGGAAAAAATGCATTTTCCCCAGTGGAACTTACTTTATTTAATTTTTAAAGTCCAGGAGTCGAGAACATGGCGACTGCATGTTCTCATTTAGTGTAAAAGTGCAGCACTTCACCGCCACTTCAAAGCATTTGCATTGAAGCAACCAGTGCAGTGCCACACTTTTACACTAAATGAAGCCACGCAACTGTTGCCATATTCCGACTCCGGACTTTTGAAGCATTAACTCATTCTATCCTACTGTCACTTAGAATGTTCAGGTACCCTCTGCCTGCTGCTAGAACACCTGTGTGCCTGAAGGGGTTTTAGATCTGCAGCATTCATACAAACACACTGTGCTTAAACCTACATATCTTAAAAACCATACAACCAATTTTAAAACTGTAAAAAGAAAAGTTTTTCAGGACAAAAAGTTTTTGAAAATGAGTGAGGTTTGGTAATGTCTATTTAACTGGATCTAATGTTGTGTAAGGTTGTTTTCATATTTTAATAAATTCTGATGATTTTATATAAATATAATTATGCTCTGTTTAGTCATGCAAAAATATTAAATTTCTATAAAATTGTTGATTAAAATTGTTAAAAATATACAATAAACATCTGTCATTGTCTAAATATAAATTTTGCAAGTTTTTTACCATTTTTATGTTGATTGCGTGCATGCGCAAGAAACATGTTGCGACAGGTTTCTCGAGAAGCAGGTTGTAGAGGCGCGGCACTGTTGTGGCCAATTCCCCCACAGCCTTTAAAGGCTTGTGCAGCATCCCCCAATGCCGTGGCATGCTGCTGCTGACACTAGTTCAGCCAGCGTGCCACAACTTTCTGAAAAAACAGCCACTGCAATCAGGGGCCGCCTCGTTACTGCAGCGTCAGTCATCCGCTGCAATGAGGCGACCCGTCATTGCAGGCGGGATAAACCCCTGAGTTGTTTGTGAACATGGTGGCAGCTTGCCGTCATGTTCACAACAACTCAACCCGTTTGGTTGCCGGCGGGGCCCCAATCTCTCCATCGGCATTCTGTACCCCCGCTTTTGTTCCTCGCCGATGGGGTGGCTAATCCCAGTCGGCTGTAGTGTTCCCCGTTTGTGTTTTTGCCTACGGGAGCCCACTCCTGTTGGCATTCTGTTTCCCTTTGTTGCGCGCGACAGGTGCCCAATCCAGTCAGCATACTAATACCCCACCCCTCGCTTTCAGATGAAAGTCAATCCTCGTCGGCTACTGCTGGCCCCGGTTCAGGAAGTTTTGTTGGCACACTGGGAGCCCACCCCAGTGTGCCAGATGCCCTGCAAGTGAGAAAACGGTCCCACAACATCTGGTTTATTTATTTATTTTTTTAAACCTGGAAGAGAGGAACCGCCTCGGCGCCGCCTCTGCTTCCCTCTCGCAACCCGCACCCACCCACTGCACGCCTTACCTCCACACACACCCCTCACCCCATACTTACCTTAGGAGCTCGGTGCGATGATCTTCGATGGACCGGGAACACATCTGCACTCTTCAAAGCCGACCGCGAACTGAGGAAATGCGGATAAGCTGTATCATGTAATACATAGGGTTTTTTCAACTTTACTGTATATCTCGGGCATTTTGGGGAATTTTTCCACCAATTTTCAACATGGGGTTTTTGGGACCCCTCCTCATGAATTCTTGAACTGTCATGGCGATCGGCCCGGAAAGGTGATTTCGGCGTCACTGCGCCGGAATCACCTTTCGGGCCGATTAACAAAAATGACAGTGCCAGTGTTCATGGCAGGTGGGCTCTCAAAAAGCCTATATTGCAAATTTGCGGAAAAATCCAAGAATGACTGTTCACGAGCGCGCACTGTGCAGTTGCTACGCATGCTCGTAACTCTCATGAATTTGCAATATTTTCATGCCAGATTTTCAACATTGGCATTTTGTCACACCTCCGTGAACAGTACAGCTGTCATTGTTCACATCCTGGCAGAAATGTGTTTTCGCACTTCCGTGCAGAATAGCGTGGTCGCTGTGGGAAATCAGTGTTCGAACAGATGAAAAATCACAGTGCCACTGTTCATGAGCAGAGGTCCTGAAATGGCTATGCTGAAAATTTGGTAATGATACTCCATAAAATGACTGTGTTACGAGCGTGCGTTGCGCAGTTTGCACGCACGTCAGAACTTTGCGAATTTATAATATTTTCACTCCAGATTTCCAACATTGCCATTTTCCCACACCTACTTATGGACAATAAAGCTGTCATTTTTCCCATCCTGGCCAAATGTGTGCTGCAGTTCGGCGCAGAATACAGCCATTGCTGTGGAAATCACCGTCCGGGACAGATTAAGAAAATGAGAGTGATACTGTTCATGAGCAGAGGTCATAAAATGCCTGTGTTGAAAATTTGGTGATAATAGCCCATCGAATGACTGTGTTACAAGTGTGCGTTGCACACTTTCCACGCACACTTGTAACTTCGCAGATTTGTAATATTGTCACGCCACATTTTCACCAGGGAATTTTCCCACACCTCCTTATGAGCTGTGCAGCTGTCATTTTTCACATCCTGACCGAAATGTGTTTTCACAGTTCCGGCGCAGAATAACACAGTTGCTGTGGGAAATCACTGTTCGGGACAGATTAAGAAAATGACAGTGGCATTGTTCATGAGCAGAGGTCCTAAAATGCCTATGTTGAAAATCGGGTGACAAAACTCCATAACATGACTGTGTTACAAGCGTGCATTAAACTGTTTGCATGCACCCTGGTAACATCTCACTTTTGTAATATTTTCACCCCACATTTTCAACAGTGGCATTTTTCCACACTCAGAGGTGCCATTTTTCACATCATGGCTAAAATGTGGTTTTGCACCCTGCCGCAGAATAGCATGGTCGCTGTGGGGAATCACTGCATGGGACACATTAAGATCGAACGAGTGAGGGGGGAAGTGACTGTGCTGAACTGAGGTCTGTCAGGAATGCTGCGGATTTGTTTGTGGGCAGAGAAAGGGCCCAACGCAAGAGCCCAGTACAAAAGGGCAGCCTGCAGCATTGGGAGAAACAGAAAGAGAGAGTGAGTGAGAGAGGGGGAGTGACCGAAGTCATTGGAGCTCTTTCAGGACTGCTGCGGATTTCTTTGTGGGCAGGAAAAGGCATCAGTGCAGGCAGTGGCCCAGTGCAAAAGGCCAGCCTGCAGCAGTAGGAGAAACAGTACAAGCGAGTGAGACAGGGGGACTGAGTGAGCTCAACGGAGCTCTGTCAGGACTGCTGCGGATTTGTGTGCAGACAAAGGCATCAATGCAGGCAGGAGTCCAGTACAAAAGGGCCGCTTGCAGCGCCAGGACAAACAGAATCAGCATGTGAGACAGGGAGACTGAGCGACCTCAACAGAACTCTGTAGGGACAGCTGTGGATTTGTTTGTGGGCAGAGAAAGGGCACAACATAAGAGCCCAGTACAAAAGGGCAGCCTGCAGCACTGGGAGAAACAGAACGAGAGAACGAGTGACAGAGGGGGGAGTGACCGAATTCACCGGAGCTCTTTCAGGACTGCTGCGGATTTCTTTGTGAGCAGAAAAAGGCATCAGTGCAGCCAGGGACCCAGTACAAAAGGCCAGCCTGCAGCGTTGGGAGAAACAGTACGAGCAAGTGAGACAGGGACCGAGTGAGCTCAACTGAGCTCTGTCAGGACTGCTGCAGATTTGTTTGTGGGCAGAAAAGGCGCCAATGCAGGCAGGAGTCCCGTACAAATGTTCTGGGGAAATAAGTTCTGGGGAAATAAGAGGGGCTGTATACATGTACAAAACGAGAGAACGAGTGACAGAGGGGGGAGTGACCGAATTCACCGGAGCTCTTTCAGGACTGCTGCGGATTTCTTTGTGAGCAGAAAAAGGCATTAGTGCAGCCAGGGACCCAGTACAAAAGGCTAGCCTGCAGCGCCAGGACAAACAGAATGAGCGTGTGAGAGAGGGAGACTAAGCAACCTCAACAGAGCTCTGTCAGGACAGCTGTGGATTTGTTTGTGGACAAAGGTGCTAGTGCATGCAAAGGCCCAGTACAAATGGACAGCCTGCACTGGCGGGGAACCCAGAATGAGCGAGTGAGACAGGGGGAGTGAGTGAGCCCACAGAGCTCTATTGTAACTGCTGCAAATTTTGTGGACAGTAGCTGAAGGCAATGCAGGCAGCAGCCCTCAATAAAAAGGGCAGCCTGCAGCGCCGGCAGAAACGGAAATGAGGAGGAGAGAAGGGGAGCCACAGCTAAATGGAGCTTTGTCGGGACTGCTGCAGATTTCTTTGTGGGCACACAAAGGCGCCAACAGAGACAGGAGCCCAGTACAAAAGGGCAGCCTGCAGCGCCAGGACAGACAGAATGAGTGAGTGAGTGACACGGGGGAAGTGAGCGACCTCAACGGAGCTCTGTCATGACTGCTGCGGATTTCTTTTTTGGCAGAAAAAGGTACCAACGCAGGCAGGAGCCCCGTACAAAAGGCCACCCTGCAGTGCCGGCTAGAAATGGAATGAGTGAGTGAGAGAGGGGGAGTCAGCAGGCTCAACAGACCTGTGTCGGGACTGCTGCAGATTTCTTTGTGGGCAGAAAAAGCCACCAACAGAGGCAGGAGCCCAGTACAAAAGGGCAGCCTGCAGCACCAGGAGACACAGAATGAACGAGTGGAGAGAGGGGAGGAGCCACCTCAACAGAGTTCTGTTGGAACAGCTGCAGAATTTTAGTGGGCAGAACAAAGTGCAAATGCAGGCAGGAGCCCAGTACAAAACAGAGGCCTGCAGCACCAGACGAAACAGACTGAGCGACTGACAGAGGGCCAGTGAGCGTGCACAACACACCAACACAATCAACATTCGTGTTGACAAATGCTTGTTTTAGTCAGAAATCAATATCTGAATCTCTTGTTATTACAGTTTGAGTTTTTGTTCCACTCCACTGGTTGGACTTTTGCAGTGTTTAATTCTTCTTACCCACTGATTTTAGTTTATGAATCTTATTATCAATTTTTTGTTTTTCCCTAGTTTAGTAAGAACATATTTACACATTACCTTAGGAGGACATATCAGGAAGTGATGCAGGAAGGAAGTGCTTCTGTGAGATCAAGTGATGTAAATCGGAAGAACACTTCCAGTGTGGATCAGTGAGCTAACACAGGAAATGGAGACATTTGTTAGTGCTGGAGGTCTCTCTATGATTAATTGAATATTTGCTGTAGTTAAACTGTGTAATTTCATTGAAATAAACTATTTTATTTTATTGTTGTAATAAAATCCCATAATAAGTATAGGGAACTGTATTTTATTTGTGCTGTTTGCTTTATCATACTGTAAATGAAGCATGATATTGTTCATGTAAAGGTTCACAGCCTTTCAGTAAACATCATGTTACATAAATCTGTGTATTATTTAATTTCCTGGCATAGTTTATTTTTGTGGGGGGTTGTGTTATGGGATTGTTTAAGATGAGGGAATGACTGTATGATGAAGCACTGTGTGTTAGTGGCGGGGGGAGTCCTGCATTCATAATACATGCTCAGATGCACTTCATATGTTCTGGGGAAATAAGAGGGGCTGTATACATGTAATAATGGTGCTAATACACACTGTAGATACATTCTGGGTACACGTATAGGATGATGAAATTGCTGAAAAGGCACTGGTGATTTGGGGTATACTGTGTCATGGGGAAGGGGGTGGGTGTGCCTGTACCAAGGAATGATGCTCATAGGCACTGCAGTCATTTTGCGTCATGAATTGGCACCCATCCTTGGGGTATACTCAGTTGTAGGGAAGCAGGTGGGGCTGCCTGCACCTGGTAATGGTGTTCATATGCCATGCAGAAACATTGTGGGTACACATACAGGGTGATGATATGGGCACCTGTAAAGGTTGTGTACTATGTGCTGTGTCACATGGTTTGCCTGCATACACATGTAATATGTTGCAACATTCAGTATGGTGCACTGTGTGGGTGGGAAGGAGTGTGGGTATGCCTGCACCATGGAGTGATGCTCATTGGTGCACATGTGTACTGTGTGCTATGTTTCATTTGAATGGACTGTATAAGTCATACACTGGCACTGATCACATCACAATGCATCAGAGGTAAGGGATGGTCCGAAGCATTATGAGCACAAGGGACTAAAGTGGTTGTGGAGTGATTCGAACTTGAATAGAACATTACAGTGCATCTGAGGGTAGTGTTGGAATGAATCTTGATGTGCACAATGCGCTACACCATGGTGACTGAGGAGGGATCCATATCAGTAATGCACTTCACAGAGTGTCAGAGATAAAGGTTGGACTGAAGACTGATGAACAGATGGACTAAATCAGTGACTCTGGTGGGATTTGAGCCTGGACAGCACTTTACAGTGCAGTAGAGGTTGGGGCTAGACTGACACCAGATCAGTCAATGGACAACACCATTGGCTGTGGAAGGATCTGAACCTGAAATGCACTTCACTGTTCACTACAGTTTGGGGCTCGACAGATGCATGATAAGAAGACAGATTTTACAAGTGGCTGTGGAGGGATTTGAGCCTGAAGAATACTTTACAGTGCATCAGAGATTGGGGTTGAACTGATGTCATATGAACTGATGGGCTACACCAGTGGATGTGGAGGGTTTTGAACATCAAATGCACTTCACAGTGCATAATGTGATTGGTCTGGACTGATACATGGTAAGTCAATGGACAACACCATCAGCTGTGGAGGGATCTGAACCTGAAATGCACGTCACTGTTCACTACAATTTGGGGCTCGACTGACCCATGATAAGGAGACAGATTTTACAAGTGGCTGTGGAGGGATTTGAACCTGAAGAATACTTTACAGTGCATCACAGATTGGGCCTGAACTGATGTCATATGAATTGATGGACAACACCAGTGGATGTGGAGGGTTTTGAACATGAAATGAACTTCACAGTGCATTATGGGATTGGTCTGGGACTGATGCATGGTAAGTCGATGGACAACACCATCAGTTGAGGAGGGATCTGAACCTGAAATGCACTTCACTGTTCACTACAGTTTGGGGCTCGACTTATGCATGGTAAGGAGCTAGATCTTACAAGTGGCTATGGAGGGATTTTAACCTGAAAAACACGTTACAGTGCATCAGAGGTTGAGTCTGGACTGACGTCATACGAGTCGATGGACAACACCAGTGACTGTGGAGGGATTCAAAACTGATTTTGCCTTTACAGTGCATCAGAGATTGTGGCTGGACTGATGCCAGATAAGTTGAAGCCAACACCATTATTTTTTCATTTTAAACAATCAGTAACTGTGTATTAGGGAGAAAACTCAAGTGCAGAGCATGAGACAAACATGCTACTGACCCTAACCCACTTATCATCCATAACACAGGGAGCAACATGCCACATAGATTTTAACATAGCCATAATCCGAACATAAACTCTTTAAAAAGTAACAAAGGTGCTGAATTCATGTGACCTCATCTAGTACATGCACAAGAAACACTCTCTACTATCAGGAATGCCAGACGGATCCATAAGATGTGATCACACAGGATGACCAGAAATTATCTCAAAATGAACAAAGTAACAACTATGAAAACTTTTATCATAAATAAAATAAAAACAAATAAAGTAAACACAGATTACAAATCGAGGTTTTGGCACCAAAATGAAGTGAGTATTTCAGGATGAGATTAGCTCCTCCATCTTGAACTAAGTTTCCAGTCACCATGCTCTTCCTGCACCAGTGTGTGCTCTAACTGGTTAATGGAAATAGTGACGTGTACAATAAGCATAGAGCAAGCATGGCAACAGTAAGGATCAATATGACCAAATGGTGACGCACTACAGAGCTAGGGCAGGTGCAAATGAGGGCTGCCACCCCTAACTGAAACATCAAAGGAAAAAAAATCACTGTACACTCCAGAGCCCAGAGAGCTACTTTCCCTCCAGTGACGGCCGTAAAAAAATATGAGTCCTTGCTTGAATGCTAAATAAGGATTTAATCTAATGTTTCAGGCACACACATTGAATAGAATAGTGGAAGGCACAACAAAAGATCTGTGTGCAGGTTCCCTGGTGCTTCGACAACTAAGGCTTCATCAGGGGGATGGTGCCTGCATCTAAGACAATCCCTTTATACCAATTAAATTCATAATTGATGATGTCACAAAATCCGACCAATCACAGAGCTCGATTTTAAATACAGAAATATTCAGCTCACTTAGTGGTATAAATGGACTAATAGTTATAACAATCATGATATCAGTGACAACATGTTATTGTAGAAAAATACCCCAAAAGACAAAAAAATACACCAAAGCGGTGACAGCCAATCGGATTGCTCGAATAAAAAAAAATATAAGTTATGAAATTAATTATAGTGTCAACCTGATCAGCTTAACATGTTGCACTAAAACAAGATGATTTGTTGTTACAATACAAACTAATGGCAGAATGAACACATTTTTCACAGCACATGCAAAAAATAGTAAATTTATTTATTTATGTATTAAGGCTTGTTTTCTCAAAAATAGCCTATGGAATGCAAATTATATTAGGTAAATCAGTAAGGGTACGATGTCCCCTATTAGCTGGTACAACTCAATTCATCAAATGTAAACAGATGCTTGAGCTGCACCAAGAGAAAGACATGGACGCCAATCAGCATCATCAGGCACTACAGCACACGATTTAGGACGCCATATGGCGTCATCAGGTAAAAGAGGTATTTTTTTTATGATGCCAGATGGCATCATCAGGAAGGAATGAGTTAAACAAAGTAAGTTCCACTGGGGGAAAAATGCATTTTCTTTTGATGAAAAGCTTAAGCGGGGCCTAAGCCTTTGGGGAGGGCACACTGTATTTTGACTGCTTTCCTATAAAAGGCTACAGAAAAGACAGACACAGTATTACAACAGGAATGCAGTTCCACTTACTCCATTCAGAGAAGGGAAAAGGTATGCATGGAGACTTCTAGTGGGTGGCAACCCACTATGGTGGAAAGAATCCGGATGAGCCAAGATCCTATAGTGTGATTACACCTCGCGGAGACTGATACCGCAGGAATAGGAGACACCTGAGAAGAGACAGAACAGTCACTTGAAGCTCAACAGCAACAAGCAGACGAGGCAACGGAGTCTGTATTGTCATAAACAGTGGAATCCAGGGACAAATAGCTAGGAACAGGACACTTGTCAAGAGTATGAGTAACCTGAAATGGAACCTGTTATTTTCAATGTCACTTTGCCAAAATGTCCTGAGGCTGTACCCATAGTGCAATCTGCTCGAATGACCAGAAGAGGGCATCCACTTAAGGTTCCTGAAAGGTTCTGTAACCTCCTCCCTCCATGCCCCGCCTAGGGGCATGACTTTCATTCGAGGTGTTCCAGGGCAATAGAAAAGGGCCACCTCAAGCGCTAACATTGAGACAAATGCACTTCCAGATTAAAGCAGGGAATAATATCCTACCTCTCAGGCATCTTCAGTTCTCGCACTCTACCTTCTCCTCAGTATTTAATTATCTCCCCTGAAGGCTTCACACCAGACCAGGACATCCCCACTGTAGCTCTACTGTCTCAGGAGCCCCTACGGTTCTGCCCAGGCAGGATGAAAATGGCAACTGGAATGTAACTCATGGAAAATCAATCAGACTAAACATAAAGGGGAAAAGAAGGATTCCATTTCATGTTACTTTCCCCTCTCAGTTTAAATGATGCACATTACCACTATTTCCACCCAAACTGGCTTTTATTCTGCACCTATAGTGCACATGATTTCCAGCAATACAGGGGTCACATGCTTCATTTTAAATAAATAAAGTGGCTCCATGGGGCTAATTAACTTTTTACAGACATTGGCTGGACAATCTAAGGGCAGCAAAAATTATGGATACAAGGCAGTCACAAGCAAGGATTGTTTTGTTCTCTCTCTCTTGCATGCTCTCTCTCTCTCTCTCGGACAATTTACCCAAGACCTACTCGAACTCGGATCTCTGCAATCTCCTGGCTTCTTTGGATCTGGTAAGCCAGCACTTTGCTTTTCCTTCCCCACCTGGGTCACTCACTGTCTTACTGGCACCAGTTGTCCCTCCAAACTCTAGTGCGGAATCCCCCACCTGGACCGCTGGGCGCTGGCCCAGACCACAGGGTTTCCAGGAATTTTTCTGACGACCCAAGCCCGACTCTCTTTCAAATGGTTGGCACTATACCTGGTGCTAAATTCAGCACCTGCCACCTCCACTCAGCTCTGACTCAGCACCTGCCTTCTCGCTGGTGGCCCACGTCGCTCTGGATTCCACTGGTCATCTTCCTCGGGGGTCCCAGCCAGGCCCACATCCCATTTACACCGCTTGGGCTTGAATAAGCTCCAGCATGGGGGCTACCCTCCACAGTCTGCCATTACGGCCTGTGACACACCCGGCCCTCAATGTACCGGTGCCATGGGACCTACCCCTCCAAAGCAGGCCCCATGAATCTAATTGCCGAATGCCCTATGCCAGCTTGTTTTTCGCTCAAAGTCTGAGCATTGCCTGCATTTAAATGTCTGTTAACTCTTAACTCTCTTACAAAACATGTTACTGCTATGATGTGTGTCAGCTGTTCTGACAAATTTATTTGTACTCTCACTGTATGTCCTACTTTGCTATATAATCCCGGGTCGCCCCTGAAAAAGGGACCTTCGGGGCTCAGTGGGCCTACCCGGTCACCAAAATTTAATAAATAAATAAATAAAATAAATGAATTGGGTGAAAGGCCCCCTGGCTCCCTCTATGCCCCGGGCCGCCCTGCCTCACCGAGTCCAAGGGGAGTCATTACCACCGGCTCCCCTCCTGGTAGGACCCTGCCACTGCCTTCCCAGCCCTGGCAACCCGGAATACACCTGCTAGGGGTCTCTAAGGGCTCCTACACTTTCTTGGCTTCCACAAAGCCACCTACTGTCCGTGCCCCCAACAACACAGGACCTGGCTCCACATCCCCATGGAGCCCATTCCCCCACCTCATCGACCATGATGCATGAAAAGCCGTCCTGACTGTACTCTTTTGGGAGGGTTCCCCACTGGCCTTCCAGGACCACCAAGCTCCCTTACTTGCCCTGTTGCCCACCTCATCTGCTCCTAACTCTATGCTGCTAGCCACCCCATTCCAGCCCAGGCCTAATGCCCGGGCTGGAAAGGCTCCGATACTTCCTGTCTGTCCCCTTATATACTCCCTTAAATCTGCTCTCCACTGACACCTTGAGGCATTCAACACTCACTTTCCCCCAGAGCACTAACCCATTCCTTAGCCCTGGGTCGGTGGCGGGGTAGGAGGGAGAAAGGGATGCCTAAGATGGGAATATAAGCCCCTCTTTTAAAGGTGGCTTACAGTTCAGAGATTTTGTTATGACTTGAGTCAGTGGTAAAGACTGATTTCAATAGAGCTGAGTACCAGTGACTTTAGACCCTAACTCATCACAAAGTAAGACTCAACCTTTATGTTATTAGTGCTTGGTAATGTTTTTCATTGATATGCAAACTGAAATCAAAGTAATTGCTTTTATTTTACTAGAAGGCGATGTAGTATATGGTAAGTTACCCCAGTAATAATATAGAATGGTTTAGTCCACATCCCCCTCAGGCAGTTTTGGGCTAATGATATGTCTTGGGTGGAGACTGGGTTTTAGAAAGTACACGAGCACAGTGTGTTAGTAGTTCTGCTGAGGCCTGCTGATTAATGTGCTGTATGTTTATTGAATAAACTTCAGAGCTGTTAGAAGTTACTTATTGTTTCCAGTCATTCCTGAAACCAGTAATCTGGTAAGAAGCAATTAAAGTGAAATACTATAAGCAGGACAGAGACAGGTGTCAGGGTAGGGAAGCTGTTCAGAGGCTGAGGGGAAGTGGGGCAGGACAGAGAAGTTGGTGTCAGTGCAGGGAGTTTGTGCAGGAGGCTGAGGAGGAGGGGGCAGGACAGAAATTGTGGTGTCAGTGCAGGCGATTTGTGCAGGAGGGGGAGAGGACAGGACAGAGATGGTGGTATAAGTGCAGGCAGTTCGTGCAGGAGGATGAGGGGCAGGACAGAGATGGTGGAGTCAATGCAGGCAATTTGTGCAGGAGGCTGAGGGGGCAGGACAGAGATGGTGTCAGTGTAGGCTATTTGTGCAGGAGGCTGAGTGGGAGGGGCAGGACAGAGATGGTGGTATCAGTGCAGGAGGCTGAGGAGGAGGAGGAGGGGTAGGACAGAGATGGTGGTGTCAATGCAGGCTATTTATGCAGGAGGCTGATGGGGAACAGGCAAGACAGAGATGGTGGTGTCAGTGCAGGGAGTTTGTGCAGGAGGCTGAGGGGTGAGGGGCAGGACAGAGATGGTGATGACAATACAGGCTATTTGTGCAGAAGGCTGAGCGGGAGAGGGCAAGACAGAGATGTGGTGTCAGTCCAGGGAGTTTGTACAGGAGGCTGAGGGGGAGGGGGTAGGACAGAGATGTGGTGTCAGTGCAGGGAGTTTGTGCAGCAGGCTGAGGGGGAGGGGTAGGACAGAGATGTGGTGTCACTGGAGGGAGTTTGTGCAGGAAGCTGAGGATAAGGGGGCAGGACAGAGATGTGGTGTCAGTGCAGGGAGTTTGTGCAGGAGGCTGAGCGGGAGGGGGCAGGACAGAGATGTGGTGTCACTGGAGGGAGTTTGTGCAGGAAGCTGAGGATAAGGGGGCAGGACAGAGATGGTGGTGTCAGTGCAGGGAGTTTGTGCAGGAGGCTGAGGATAAGGGGGCAGGACAGAAATGGTGGTGTCAGTGCAGGGAGTTTGTGCAGGAGGCTGAGGGGAAGGGGCAGGACAGAGATGCTGTTAAAATTGCAGGTAATTTGTGCAGGAGGCTGAGGGGGCAGGACAGAAGTGGGGGGTATCAGTGCAGGGAATTTGCCCAGGAGGACAAGGGGAAGGGGACAGCAACACCTGAACTGAGACCATCAGTAAAGAATCAAATGAAAGTAAAAGTCCAGAGAGATATGGCTGACGGCATGGAAAACATGAACAACGATATCCAATTCTTTTATTTGGAAAAGAGAAAACTCATAACCTAGGATGTGAAGGTCTCCTTAGCCCACAACAGTCAACCCCCCTCCCCACCACACACACACATCTTTTGTGTTGAGATACCTCTGCAAGGGTAAAAACATGACAGCAATTCAGGGGTTACTCATCTGCTGACGTGAATGTTCTGAAAAAATATGAAATTGAGAATGAAAGACTATAAAGAACTTAAACTTTGACGGGATTTATTTGAAGAGTACATAATTAAATATGCATTGCCAGTATGTTAAGAGAACTGCTGTCAAATATTACCACATTCTTTAGAAAGTTTTAATATATTCAGTTCATTCAAAGAGACACATTATATAAATACTCTCTGGCACAGTAAGCCTACTGAACTTCACAGCTATGTTCAAAGGGCCGCTGAGAACTTCATAAGAAAATCTAAAGAAAATATTGCTTTTCTGTTTGAGGAAATTCTGTTTCTTTACGAATAACATAAAATATTCAGCAGGTTAGGTTCCAAAGAAGTAATCTAGTAGGCTTCCTCTAATGACTGCAAATATTTTCTTTTAGCAAGTACTTTATTTTTTGTGTTATGTTGCAGCGGTAAAGAATCAGTACCTGTCAGAGATGAGGGCCTGGGTAGGAGGTACTAGAGACTAAAGCCGTTTGTTTAGCCACAGATAAGGTACAGTGCCCCCAATGAAAGGTGAGAGCATGACAACCCTGGAGACTGAAGCTCTCTGTTTTTTTTTTTCACAGATCAGGTACAGTGTGAGCAAGTACAGTAGAGACCCCACCCCCACCACCTTGGCACATTTAGTGCTGGTGAAAGGTAAGGGAATGACATCTCTGATAGTGGAAGTCCTCTGTTTACCCACAGATCAATTACAGTGTGTGCAAGGAGAGTACAGCCCTCCCCCCAGGCATACCTCTCAAGTGTCCCTGATTTTCAGGGACGTCCCTGATTTTGCCTCAAAATTTTACTCTGTCCCTCCTAAAATTTGTGTTTTTGTGGCTAAACAGTGGGGACTGTAAGCACAAAACAATGTCAAGCATTAAAGTTACAGACTTGTTCTTCTTTAGAAAATGCATTGTGCACTAAGCCCCATATTCTACCAGCTTTCTGGGAGGATATCTCTAATTTTGAAGATGTGTCCCTGATTTTGGTCCTTTGTCCCTGATTTTTTTAAGCCTTGTCCCTGATTTATGAGGCGGGAGGTTGAGAGGTATGCCCCCAGGAAATTTAGTGCTGGTGAAAGGTTAGGGAAAACAGCCCTGGCGATGAAAGGTCTCTGTTTATCTGCACATCAGGTTCATTGTGTGCAAGGAGAATATAACCCCCTCCAACTGTAAATTTCATGTTGGTGAAAGGTGAGGAATGATGGACCTGGGATGGAAGTCCAGCATTATCCACAGATCAGGTACTGTGTGGGCAAGGAGAGACCTCACCACCCATGAAATAAGTGCTGGTGAAAGGTTAAGAATGACAGCCGCTGGCCCATCGGCGCAGCGGTTGGATTTCGCTATGACGCCAGCACCAGGGTCTGGAGGACTGGGTCACTGAGGGTTGGCCGGGAGAAGGCTTGAGCATCCCAGAGACTGCTCGCCATCTCCAGGGGGGAAGGAGGGACAGGATCTGCAGCTTGTCTGACCCTGGGCGGAGGCCCGAGGTACAGCAGGCTGGTAGGACAGACCAGTGGGGAGCGGTGTGGTGGACGTCGGCGTAACGCCTTGATGTCAGGGCTCACACCACACAGAAGAGAAAAAAGTGGAAAAAGCGCCGCCAGAGCACGGGTAGATGGAGCTCCAGTGCCAGCCCTGATTGTGACTGCCTGCCTGACCACCAGGGGGACCCGATGAGACAAGAAGATATCGGGGTGTCCTGGCCCCGCCCGTACCCGCCTGGAGGTATAACCAAGGGTCCATGGGGAACCTCCAGATTCAGGTAGGCCAGTCGGGGCACATAGAGTCTCCGAAAAGGACTCCAGGGCGAAAAGGAGGAGAAATAGAAAGCAAAAAAAAAAGAAATGACAGCCCTATAGACTAAAGCCCTCTGCTTATCCATGACATCAGGTACATTGTGGTTAGAGAGTACAGCCCCCAATGGTAAATTTAGGGTTGATGAAAGGTTAGGGGATGACAGCCCTGGAAATAGAAGCCCACTGTTTATCCACAGATCAGGTACAGTGTGGACAAGGAGAGTATAGCCACCACCCCAAAGTGAATTAAGTGCTGGTGAAAGGTGATGAAATGACAGCCCTAAAGACCCGCCCTCTGCTTATCCACACATCAGGTACAGCGTGGGAAGGGAGAGTACAGGCACCCCACCCCAAAACCATGCAGAGAATTTAGTGTTGGTGAAAAGTGAAGGAATGACAGTCCTGAAGATGGAAGCCTCTGTTTAACTACACATCAGGCACAGTGTCAGCAAGTACAGGCCCCACCCTCTGGGCAAATTTAGTGCTGGTGAAAAGTGAGGGAGTGACAGCCCAGGAGCCTGAAGCCCTCCATTATTTCACACATCAGGTACAGTGTAGGCAAGCAGAGTTTAGCCCTCTCCCCAGGGAATTTAGCACTGATGAAAGGTCAGAGAATGGCAGCCCTAGAGAAGGAAGCCCTCTGTTTCCAGATCAGGTACAGTGTGGGCAAGGAGAGGAGAGCCCTCCCCCCCGTGAGTTTAGTGCTGGTGAAAAGTGAGGGAATGACAGCCCAGGAGATGGAAGGCCTCAGTTTATCCACAGATCAGACACAGTGTGGACAAGGAGAGTAAAGGCACCCCCCCCCCATGAGTTTAGTGCTAGTGAAAGGTGAGGAAATAACAGCCCTGAAGATGGAAGACCTCTGTTTATCCACAGACAGGTACAATGTGGGCAGGTACAGTGCAGGTTTCCCCATACTATGATATATTTAGTGCTGGAGGAATGTGAGGGACTGACTGCACTGGAGACTGAAGTCTTTTTTCTCCACAGGCCAGGTACAGTGTGAACAGGATAGTGCAGGCTTCCCCACACTGTGATGTGTTTAGTGCTGGTGAAGCTGAGGGATTGAAAGTGCTAGAGACTGAAGCCATCTGTTTATCAAAGTCATGTAGTGCAGGGCAGGTACGCTGCAGACTTTCACACACTGTGATGTATGTAGTGCTAGTGCAAGGTGAGGGATTCACAGCACTGGAGACTGAAGCCCTCTGTTTATCAGGGTCATGTATGATGTAAGGCAGCTACAGTGCAGGCTTCCCCATACTGTCATATATTTAGTGCTGTTAGAAGGTGAGGGACTGACTGCACTGGAGACTGAAGCCCTCTGTTTATCCATTGGGCCAGGTAAAGTGTGGGTCACGTACAGTGCAGGCTGACCTCGCTGTGTCGAACAACTGTCAAGATGCATAGGGCATCATTTGAAAAACTCCATCCAGCTGCAACAATCACACAGGTTTTGTGGCCGCATGTGTCCACCTGTAGATACTTTTGCTGTTTGAGTCCACAGTCAACCTGACCACTAAGATGATGATCTAACTGACTAATGGTCAGGGCTGTGGCACAGACTGTGGCTGGGAAGGGAAGAGGCCAATCGGTCCCCAAGAGCACCCTCGAGTGCAAGCAGCGACATCAAGCGGAATAGGAACGCCAGCAGAAATTGAGCTGGCGGCAGCCGCACGACAGGCTGTGCTGCAGAGATGCACCTATTGGTCACAAATATCCCAAGGAGTCTGTCAGGTGCCTTTCACTAAAGGGCATGACGACTCACCCTGGAATCACTGCATCCACCTTACGAAATCACAGAAGACTCAGCAGGATGGCTTCTTGGTACATGACCCTGGACACAGGCTAGGCACAGGAAAAGAAAACTCCTTCCTGACGTCTCCAGTGATAAAATTTTACCATCTGATCATTCCTGCATTAGAGACAGTCAGAACCAACTGCAACAAAACACAATGGACTCACTAGAACCTGTCTGGTTGAAAAATTTAAAACCAAATAGAACCTCCCTTTTAAAGACAGTTCACGGTCCACAGGTGGACTGACGTTAATTACAGTAAAACAGTCCCACAAAAACCGATATTAAAAAAATATACCGTGGGAAGGCAAATAAATTTGCAGAATAAAAAGTGTCTTTTTTTTTAATTATGTTTGAAAAATTACAATATAGCACTTATTACAAGCATACGCATGCTAGCTACAGCCAAATGTCTAAACGCAATTGACAGCACATTTAAACCTTACCTGTCAACATAGTTACTGTAAAATAACACTGAACATTCATGTTATTTTATTGGTAGTTTTAATATTATTTTTCTAGTATCTATGTTATTTTATAAGCAACTGTATTATTCTATTCCCATGGTGTACATCAGATATTCTATGAAGTGACTTACCATATGATTATTTAATGTAGACTGTTTATGTCATTGCTCCTTTGTACTCTTGGCCTCACTTCACTCAGCCACTCATTGCAAGGAAACAGTTACAACAACATTCTACATTGAATAACAATTAAGTAATAATGCACAACAAGGTGTGCAATATCACAGGATATCCTCTGATACATACTGTATGCAACTGTAGTGTAGTATTAAGAGGCGCCGCTAGAGGGCGGCATGGATTTTACAAACCCTAAGAGAATATAGATCTTGAGCAATAGTAGTGTTGTTAGAAAGATGCAGACTCTCTCTCTCTCTCTCTCTCTGTATCAGAAGAAGGCTGCCTTGTTAGAAGCATGTAATAAAGCTCTGCAGTTCCTAAAGAAGTTCCCTGTGTAGATCGCTTGGTTTTTCAGGATACAATATCCCCACACCTCAGGTCTGTTGTGAGGCATGAGGCCACAGGCTGAGTGACCTCAAGCACCTGAGGAAAGATGATATCGCATGATATCCTATACCTTGGAATATACAGTTGCTATTATGAAATGGATCCATTTTGATTTTGTTTTCCGACGGCATACATAGATACATAGATACATAGACAGTGTCGGCAGATAAGGGCCTATGGCCCACCCAGTCTGCCCATTTAAGCTTGTAAGTTCAGTTTGTTTTCCTAGAAGTCTGTTGCCCCTTACCCCTGACCTCCAGAATGACCTACTTTCAGATTGGGATTATATACTGAGATATCATTCAGCCTGAATGTGGTCTCGGCCAATCAGATTTGAAAATTTTGACAAGCCATTTCATGATCATATTTTAAGCTCCCTCATAGAACATTGCCTTTGTACCAAATGCATGCAATGTACATATCATGATAGCAGAATACTATATGTAAATACAGAAGTGGATGTGTCATCTTCATGTGCTTGTGCTATTGTGTTGAGGAGCTCATGCTATGTTCAGTGATTAAGCTTACTGCCATCATCTAAGGGGCCTAATGGCCCAAGGGATAATGATATCTTCATATTGTGTGGCTCAGACCTTCCCCATATTCCATTCACCCTTCGCGCATTCATTCATATGTAATCAGCATGTTATTAATAGACAAAGAACCTCAGTGTGCAAGCTACTAATTATAATAATAATAATTAATTAATAAGCTACTACCCCCTCAGAAAATAGTACACTTTTTTTAATGCACACTGCTTTTTCTATTTATATCTAAAGCAACTGCTTTCCTTTTCATTTCACTAACTGGAAGATTTCCACTTCACAGTACTAGGTGTGCTGCGTGGTACTGCTCTCTACCTCAAGGCTGATATGCTGTATCTAGTTCTGTTCCCGTTTCATACTGCATCAGAACTGTGACATCACTGACTGACATCACAAATGAAAAGTGGAGAGACATTCTGCCTGATCGGCCACCAGTGAAGTCACAGAGCTGATGAAGAATGAAGAGGAATAGCACTATGTATGCCAGCTTTCAACAAGCCGCACTGTTTCATACACAGTGGAAAAAACTATTATGTATTAGAAAATGGGCAAGGAGAATCATATTTCCTGATTGGATAAAGCTACCAACCAGTCAGTCCGGCATCAGGCATCAGAGACTAGGAAATAATGAGTCCCAGTCTCTGGCTACCTGATTATGTTCGAAATCACTCAGCTGACATAACGCTGAATTTTAGCTGGACACCAATTTTTTTCTCTCAAAAAGTGAGCAAGAGATGGCTCGCCAGCACAATTCCCCAACACTGGAATGAGGAAGTGCCACAAACAGGAAACAGTAGAAAGCAGAATTATCCCCCACCAAGCTAAAAAGCAAGTGTCCTTTCTGCAACACCACTAATTATTTGAAACACGTCCCCACCCTCCGACTGCCGCTTGCTTACTAGCCAGCACGTCTCAAAATACGTGAGTCGAATCCATACAAGAAAGTATTGCTAGTCTCTTGACACAGCAGTACACAGTACTTATATTCTGGTTTTCCTCTGCTCCTACCTGACTCATTCCGATGCAACCCCCACAGAAACTAAACCGACGGTGGTAGTGGTGGTGAGGAAGCAGAGAAAAGACACACATCTTGTCATTCACGCCAGCACTCACTGCCAACATCCCAATCGCCGAACCTGTTAGACAGGTAGATTAAAAACAAAGGCAAACTTAAGATCTATTGGGGCTGTTGGCTGTCTCGCATAGTGAGTCTCAAGCAGTTCCATCCAATCTCCGCCTGTCCCAACCACCATGTTATTAAACTCACTTAACAAGCGAGCGAATGTAGCTTGTCAATTTTTTTTTCTTATTTGTGCCTGAGCAGTAAATTAATTCATTGTATAAAACTTTTTTAATAAGCAGCATCACGCCACGTACCAACCACTAACTGCCATCCTGTATTCGCTGCCACACTCTCCGAGATCCGTAATCATACTCACTGTGTTTACATGCTCACTTGTTTGTCAGAAAACGGTCCATTCTGCGGCAAAACGGCCTTGTTTTTTCAGCAAATAGAATCGCATGTAAATGCAGTAATTTACAGCCATCAGTTCTGATCTAGCATTAGTTAGTGCAGTGACTGGTGGCAGGTAAGATGCCAGTCAGGTGGGGCTGGGGGGGAACACAGCTTCCTAACTCCACATAAGTTTTGTCTATTTTTTTTAATCCATTCCAGCATTTGCAGTTATGTTGTCATCTGGGGATAACGAGTCTCTGAATCATGCACAATTGAAATGGCAGCAGTCTTCCACCATGCCATCACCTAGCAACAGTCACGCTATAAAAAAACAAGCATTTGTCAATGCCGAATGTTGTCTCGCTGGCATTGGCATTGGTAGTGCCGGAGCTAGAGATGCATAATAGGAATGGCAATGAAGTACTGAAGTGACACCAACCCCACCACCACCCTGTAGAAACTGGCAGGCATTGAGGTGTGCCTTTGGGTTTTCAGCTATAACGCTTATGCCATTGTACCTGACCGTACCCTATAGACACTGACAAGTGTTGTGGTGTGCTTTGGGGTCTTTGGCCGTTATACTTGCCCCATTACATAAGGAAATACGCAGAGATGGGTGCAGTATAGGAGAATGGAGTGAACTTTGTGGCCGAACACTGCAAGACACACCATGATGCCTGTCACTGGCTGCAGGGTGGGGGTGGGGGTGGAATGGCATGAGCATTACAGCCGATAATCCCAAGTCACACTCCTGATGCCTGTCAGTCTTGGGGGGGGTGCTACAGTTGGAAACCGAACACCGTAGTCATGTGTTGGTATTTTCACTCCAAATTTTCAACATGGGCTTTTTGTGACCCCACCTCATCAAGAGCGGCACAATCAGTTTGTAAGCTAAAAGGTGGTTTTGCACAGCGGCTATGCCATTTGGCGACACAGGAACGAAAACACATTTTGGGCAGGAATGTGGAACATGCCAACTGTATTGTTCATGAGGAGGCATACAAAAATGGCAACGTTGAAAATCTGGAGTGAAAAAAAATGAAAAATTGGTGGAATCATTAGCATGCATAGAAACTGTGCAACACACGTCCGTAACCCAACTATTTGTGAGAGTTTTCTAGCCACATTTTCGACATAGGTATTTTGGGACCTCCCCTCATGAACAGTGGCACTGTGATTTTGTTAATGTGTTCCAAAAGGTGATTTCTCACAGCGACCACGCCATTGTGCGCCACAGCTGTGGAAACGCATTTTGGGCAGGCTGTGAAAAATGACAGCTGTACTGTTGATAAGGAGGTGTGAAAAAATGGCAGTGTTGAAAATCTGGCATGAAAGTATTGCAAATTTGTGAAGTTACAAGGATGCATGGAAACTGCATAACGCACGCTTGCAACACAGTCATTTAATGGACTTTCACCACAAATTTTCAACATAGGCATTTTAAGACTTCTGCTCATGAACAGTGTCACCATATTTTCCTCAAACTGTCCCGAAAACTGATTTTGCACAGCTACTGTGCAATTCTGCATCGGACATATGAAAATATATTTTGGCCAAGATATGTAAAATGACAGCTGTACTGTTCGTAAGGAGGTGTGGAAAAATGGCAATTTTGAAAAAATCCTATTAATTTCATTTTACAGCTAACGCATTTTCTCAGTTTGCGTTCGGCTTTGAAGAGTGCAGACGTGTTCCTGGTCCACGGAAGTTCACCGCACCAGACTCCGGAGGTAAGTATGGAGTGAGGCAGGGGCATGGGAAGACAGGGTGCGCAGAGGATGGGTGTGGGTTGTGGGGGGGGCAGGGAGATGGCGAGGAACCTTTTTTTTTTTTAACAGGGTTAAAAAAACAAAACATTGCGGGACTTTTTTTTTGCAGGGTATTTGGCACACTGGGGTGGGGTGGGCCCAGTGTGCCACCCGTGTGTTTTTTTTTTGGGGGGGATGCAGTTGCCAACGGGATTGGGCACCCCATCAGCACATACAGAAGGGGAGGGGGACACGAGCCGAGAGGGATTGGGCACCCCTCGCACAGAAGAAGTGGAGACATCATGCCGATGGAGAGTGGGCTCCCCATCAGCAGATCTAACTGGAAAAGGGGAAACTGAAGCCAACGGGATCAGCCCAGTCGGCAAAGAAAAGTGTTTTTGCCTGAGCGATGATGCCGAGGGGGATTGGGCACCCCCTCGGCACACATCGGAAATGGGGGAGGGAGAATTATGCCGAAGGGGAGTGGGTTTCCCCATTGGCATTGTGACAGGCGGCGGCAGTCACTGCTGCCATGTTGCCTGCATGTCGGGAGTTGTGATATGGTCACGCTGCATGAACGCTTCGCTCTCATTGCAGCGGGCCTTTCCTCAGATGTTGTGGCTGTATTAGATATGAAAGGTGTCGGCCCCTGCTGCTGGCTGATTGGGGAAATGAGGACGTGACCTACCGATGCGTGCCCGAATTCGCCCAACAGTGACCGCGCCTCCAAATCTGCTACTACTGCAATATGTTGACTGCGCATGCGCGAGCCAACATAAAAATGGAGGCACCGAGCCACATAGACAGCCACTGCACAAAGGAAATCAATAAAACACATCAAAAGCACACAGACACAATTCACCACATTAATTGTGATAACTGCTTCCTGGCCAAGTACGTGTGTGTGGGGGGAGTGGTAGCCACAACAGCCAGATACAGAGTCCCAGCTACAGAGGGTCCAGTAGGACAAAAGTCCCCTTGCTCAAAAACCCACAGCAATCTAATGCAGGTGGCGGAACTATTTTATTACAAAATAAATGAAACACCAAAAGTTTTAACATTTAAACATAATTAAATTATTTTCAAATATATATAATACAGTGGCCATTTTTAACACAATAATACCCTCCAAGGTGGGTGGTACAGGCTATACCAGACCTTCCAGCTGCTATAAGGCCTGACGCCACCCCTGGGCAGTCCAGTATAGCCCAACCGCCCACCCCTGTCAGGTATTATTGCTGACAAAAACTGTCTGACTGGTAACAGGCTTAAAAAATAAATTCTAAAATAAGAAGTAACTACAGACTGCATTTAAAACTCATTTAACATTTTATGGTTGCTATTAGTAGCATTGTTAGTATTTTGATCTGCAAACAGGTGCAAATTACTAGTTTTGAAAGAAGGTTACACAGAAAGAACCTTCTGAGATTTTAAAAAGAACCAGTTCTGAATATAGCTAGAAGAGCCTGGCTCCTGTCCCCCTCTGCCAATTCACACATTCAGTACAAAATACCTCTTAGGCGACCTTCTTGATAGTATTTCTTGTAGCTGATGGCTTCCACTTTTCTGACAAGATACTTTTAGTAAAATGTCAGGTCAACCAGGCATCAGTGAAGAAACCCAACAGAGACTGTGCTGCTGTGTAATCTTCTAGGGTTAAACAAATTCAAAGTGCATGTACCACAATGGGGAGGGGATGGGGGACTCCTAAAACACATCAGAAAATATAAATGGTGCTGATGCTTTGGTGGGAAGTAATTTCAAGCAAATTCAATTTGTACACAGAGTTCACTATGCCTTCCATCTATTTTTTAAATTTAGCTTTGCCTTCTTAACCAGCCTCCTTATAAATCATGAAATCATTCCTAGCCAATGAGGACTGTTTATTTCTAAACATTTCAGCTGCACGTATAACCCTATAAGAGACATAGTAATTGTACATATAACCATATTCTTTGCAAAAAAAACTTCACTAATGCACCAGTTAGGATAACTTAAAGCCATAAACGAAGGGGAAATGTGGCGTTAGGGTTTCCAACAGTAACTCTCCACTAGGGTTGTCAGAACTAGTTCGGTAAAGATTCGAACCCTCCTCGAACCCTGGTGTTCGAGTTCTAACTTAGAACTCGAACACTGAACGGTTCGCAAAAGGGTTCGAATCACCGCGAGACGCGAGGCACGGGGTCAAGGGCAACGAGCTGCGGGATCTCAGGGGGTATTAAAGAGATGTGCCATGCGAGTGAGCGCCATTTGACTGAGGACATCGCAGAGAGGCAGCAGCAGCAGGTAGCACCAGCAGCCACTAAACTGTAGCAAAGCAGTTAGCGCCGTCCGCTTTTGTCCAGCAGTCGTGGCCACTTTTTCCTGTGAGACCGGGCGAGAACAAGAAAAAGCTAAAATCGGGGGAACTGGGAGACGGAGTGGAGTACTAGGGGCCGGTTCAGGACAGAAGGAGGGAATCGGGACTCTGGAGGGATTAATCAAGATTGGGGGAGTGGGGGGAATAGGGGGGGATTGATGAGAGACCAATATCAGGAGGAGGACTCGGAGAGAAAAGAACCTTTGTGAAGTGTGATTATTTGAAACTGCAGCACACTGCACACTCAGCAGCTGTCAGCAACAAGCATACAAGGGGCGCAAAAAAAAGGCAAATAAATCTGATAAATCTAAATAAGTCTGAACCCTAGTGTGTGTGTCACAGAGAGAAGCCCAGTGTGTGCCCCTTGACTGCACTGTACTGTACCCTACCCAGTGTGTGTTACAGAGAGAAGCCCAGTGGCCAGTTGTGTGGTGGCATTAACCTTACATGACAGAAACGTAGGGGGCAAAAAGGCAAATAAATCTTTCTGAACCCTAGTGTGTGTGTGGCATTAACTTACATGACAGAAACGTAGAAATATAATTCTCATTCCTGGTTTGCTGATGTGACTGCCTCCTGTGGTCAGTCAGCCCATCACCCTGCTGCTGTGTGCTCTTGACTGCACTGTACCCTACCCAGTGTGTGTGTGTTACTGAGAGAAGCCCAGTGGCCAGTTGTGTGGTGGCATTAACCTTACATGACAGAAACGTAGGGGGCAAAAAGGCAAATAAATCTTTCTGAACCCTAGTGGTGTGTGTGTGTGCATTAACCTTACATGACAGAAACGTAGAAATATAATTCTCATTCCTGGTTTGCGTATGTGACTCCATCTCCTGTGGTCGGTCAGCCCATCACCCTGCTGCTGTGTGCCTTGACTGCACTGTACCCTACCCAGTGTGTGTGTACCGAGAGAAGCCCAGTGGCCAGTTGTGTGGTGGCATTAACCTTACATGACAGAAACATAGAAATATAATTCTCATTCCTGGTTTGCGATGTGACTCTGCTCTCCTGTGGTCAGCCCATCACCCTGCTGCTGTGTGCCCCTTGACTGCACTGTACCCTACCCAGTGTGTGTGTTACAGAGAGAAGCCCAGTGGCCAGTTGTGTGGTGGCATTAACCTTACATGACAGAAACGTAGAAATATAATTCTCATTCCCTGGGTTGCATATGTGACTCCGTCTCCTGTGGTCAGCCCATCACCCTGCTGCTGTGTGCCCTTTGATTGCTATGTGTATGCCTATGCCCAGCAGCCCAATCATTCTGTAAGCCTTGAACCTGGGATCCTTTAGTTGCAAACTGTCATATTCTTCAATTACTTTCAGTCCACGTATCACAGTGTCACACAACCAAAATAAAATTTTGGAGTTGTAGCCAGCGATTACAGATCATATTGCTTTGTTACACAGGAATTGTTTGGGTGTTGGTGTGTTCACTGCAGTATACTGGACTGGTAGTACTGGTACTTACTGTCTGTTATGGCTGACACCAACATAGATGAAGCATTTAGTGCTGGTGTTGGAGCAGGTGTTGGTGGTAGTGGTAATCCTGCTGGTGCAACAGAAATAACCAAATGTTTCACATGATAAAATTCAACAAACAGCAAAAGAGCAACAGTGAAGTGTGGTAAGGGGACCTTTAAGAAAACCTGTACAGCTGCTGGGGTCACGGAGAGGCACCATAAGGTATGCCATTCATGCCGTTAAGATCCCTGTGACTAGCAGCAATAATGCAAGTGACAGTGAGTCCTCTCTGACTCAGACAGTAGCTCTTTGTCTCAGTCCCACACTGTTGTGTCTTGTGACAAATCATTACTTCCTCAACAAAGTGAAATGAGCAAGTCTGCTGACAATGAATCAGGTAGTGCACTTGCAAATACATCCAGCACTGTTGGCAATGAAAAGGACATATCCATTGAATCCACCACTTCTGTGTTGGCCAGCAATGAAAATCCATCAGAGTCTTCTGTCCACTCTTCTAGCACCAGGAGCATGTCCCAGGTTCTGTTAGGACAGGTGAAAAGACACAAACAGTCTTAGCTATCTTCCTAGCACTCAAACAAAATCTGTCACATCTGAGGTGTGGAATTATTTCTCAGTCAGTAAAACTGATCCATGCAGAGCAATTTGTTCCTGTGTAAACAGAGTGTAAGCCGGGTAAAGTTGTGTCATGCCTTGGCACTACAGCTCTTAAACGCCATCTGAAAAGCATTCGGTTTTGCTTGATCATCCAAACCAAAACCCATGTCCTCCATCTTCCAGACCACACGTGAGAAGGGTCAGGATCAGGAATCTGAAATGGATACTGAATTGTCTGAACTTGATGCAGGCAGAACCACTGCCAGCCCTAGGATCACTGTTACCACCAATGCCAGTACCATTAGTACCAGTTGCACATCCAGTGATGGCACTGAATGTATAAGTCCTAGTCCACCATCTCTGCGCCCATCTGCCCATCGAGCACGGTGTATAATAAACCAGCAGGGACATGTTGCAAACAGCTAACACTGTCTCAGGCATTTGAAAGGAAGAATACCTTTACTAGAAATCATCCAAAGACCTTTCATCTTAATCACCGAATTGGTGAACTGTTAGGCGGAGCCCTTCTCCCATACTCTTTGGTAGATCATGAGGATTTTAGGAGCTCATGACATTAGCAGAGCCTCGTTACAATGTTCCTCATCGAAGGTACTTTTCCTATGTTGAAATACCAAACATTTATCAGGCTTTAAAAGCGACAGTGATGCTTGCACTTAAAACTGCAGAGGGTGGGGTTATTCATGTCACAACAGATATGTGGACCAGCACTCAAAACATAGATTACATGTCCCTTACGGCTCATTGGGTCACGTTTTCTTGTGCTTCTTCAAAAACAAAGACACCCCAAAAGATGGCGCTGCTGCATATAAAGAAGTTTGGGCAAAGTCATACTGCTGCAAACATCTTGCAGGAACTAAATGACCTCCTTGACGAATGGGTTTATTCTCACGGTCTAAAATGTGGCTTCATAGTAAGTGACAATGGAGCCAACATCTTAAAAGCAATACAGGATGGAGGATTTCTGCATGCTTCTTGCTTTGCACATTGCTTACACTTAATTGTCGTGGATTTCTCAGCAACGGAAACACAAGTGGATGGTATGATTGCTGTTTGCAAAAATTGTGACTCACTTTCACATTCAACTCAGGTCTATACGGACATTGTCCGAACTGCAAAAAAAACACAAGCTGCCCCAGCAAAAGCTGATTCAAAATGTTTCCACTCGTTGGAACTCAATGCTTTATATGCTGCAGCGCCTCTTGGAGCAAAAGCAAGCTGTACATGAATACTGCTCCAATTATATTATTGGAGATGGCATTATGCTGTCTGTGCTGCAGTGGAAATTAATGGAGACAGTGTGCTGTATCCTAGCTCCTTTTGAGACAGCTACAAGGGACATGTCTTCTGAAGGTGCATCTGTGAGTCAGGTTATCCCACTCATAATGCTCATTTCACATCATCTTAATGTTCTAAATCTACAAATAGAAAAAGACAGATCTGAAGCGCAGACAACATGTCGCCTATATCATGGGAATCTCGTAAAGAGAATGAGCGAGCGCTTCAAAACCAATGACAAATTAGTTGCAATGACGAAATCAAGACACTACATCCTTGCAACTCTCTTAGATCCCAGGTTCAAGGCTATACATCTTCCAAAAACAGATGATATAGAGCAGTACAAATGTATGTTGCTAGATGAGCTGCAGCACTCACAGGAGTCAAACACAGACACGCACAGTACCATCAGGTTGTCATCACCACAACATGCAGGTTCATCTTCACAAGGGATACAGAACTGGAAAAGTCACCAAACATTAACAGTAGTTGTTCCACAACTGCCACTTCTTCAGCCCTTAGTAGCAAGCTAAATCTGTAGGCAAAACCTTTCCCAAATTGCTGCCATACCAGCTGCTTCTGCTGATTCCTCTCTGAGCGGTCTCTGTCCAACATGGTAGACAGTTACCTGCAAGAACTGCCTATTCCTATTGATGCATGCCCTTTGAATACTGGAGATCAAAAAGTCAATTTGGACAGAGCTGTATGATGAAGCCTGTAAATATCTTGGTTGTCCTGCAACAAGTGTCTCTTCAGAACGCATGTTTAGTACAGCTGGCAATATTGTGACAGACACCAGAAATAGGTTGCTGCCAGAAAATGTACACACGTTAACTTTATTAAAGTTAATAAGTCAAGATTTTCGTATCCTACAAAGAGTATACAACTGATCCTGAAGTGATTGATGTTGTGGATGTTGATGGTGATGATGACAACTCAGATGGTGGTGGCTGGTAAAAATACTGTGTGGGACGGAGTCTCTCTGCACCAAAAGGAAACTTTTACAGACTGTGATGACTTTGGTTGTCGTCTCTCTCCTTTCTCGATCTACTACCTTGGACTATATACCCTCAAAACTTTCACCATTTCATGGCAAACTGCTTTGTAGCTAGGGTCTAAACTAAAGTCAACAAGTTTTATATACAGGGCAATTTTAACATCAGTGGGAACAGGCCCAAATTTGGCATAAAGGGACACTGTCACGTCAATCCTTTCTGTATCATATTATTTATAGTTAAAGTGCAAACATATTTTTGGATTTACCTTCTGTGACTTTGTGGTGCATCAGCATGGGCTGGGACAGGAGACGGTCTATTTTTCAATTTTAAAGAGGACAAAACAATGAGTTCTAATTGGTAGCTGTTTATTATTTTTTCAATTACAGAAATGTTAGCCATAAACGAAAAATGGATGCTAGTACATGGGTGAGGGTTGTGGGTTGGTTTTAACATGGGTGTAAGGGTGGCATGGGTGCTACTGCACAGATGAGGGTGGTGGAAGAAAAGTGGAATGGGTGATGGGGTGAAAGGTGGGTGTTGTTTTAGTTCTTTCATTTACAGATTCGTGATCAGCTGGGGATGGTGAGGAAAAAAATGATGACAGACCGAACCTACTGTACACATAATATATATTCTTATTAAATACATTGCAAACTGTTGCCACCTAGCACAATTGTCCTGTCCCCTTTAAAAAAAGAATAAAGGAATCAGAAATAAAAGAAAATCTGCATCAGCAGTTTTCACAGAATGTGACGTATCATAGTGTTTTTGCTTTATAAGTAGTGATAATTTGATACATAATGGGGTTGACAGACGCTGTCCCTTAAACATCACATGCCAACTGCTGCAGCTACATAAATGTTCCTTAGTAAATTAGTATGTGGTGAGGAAACCACTGTTTTTATTTATGTGACTGAAATACAGATTTTATTGAAGTATCAGCTGCAAAAATGCATCATCTTAGAATTTTTTGTATATATTACTTCAATTTGCCAACAAAAATGTTGGTATATGTATGCATTACCTTAGAAAATTGCATGCATTTTGCCAGCAACAATGACTGGCATATTTTGTCTGTTTAAACTGTTTTGTCCTGCATGGCGTTTCTGTACTGTGATGCTATCAGTTAAAACGCACAATACAGTATATTTTTGGAAGTGTTGGTGCTGTGTCTTTTTGTTCTTGGTGCTCAGCTTTTCACACAGGCACAACTTAGGATTGGAGCAGCCTTCTTGTGGTTTCTGCAAATATTTTTTTTATTCCAATGTCTTGACTGAATATGTTATGACATAATATGTTTTGTAACAGTTCCACATGTTGCTGCTGTAGTACTTGGCTTGACTTTGTTATAAAAGCTTTTTTAAACATAGCAACTTTTGATTCACTCATTTAAAACAGAAAGCAGCAAATAGCTGAAATTAGGTAATATCAGTTATTTTTTCTCCTAATTCATGACGATGAGTATATATAGCTGAGTACATAAATGGCTAATGTGCCTCTTTCTTTCACTAAGGAACTATGATGCAGCTGCAGCAGGAAAACTTTAACATATGGGTGGGTGGGTGGGCCTGTTCAGTATTAAGTTGCTGACTTTAGCAAACAGAAGAAACTATAGATAAACCTAGTTGTATTCCTATCAATGTCACACAAGATAATTTCTCTCCCCCTTATTTTGAACAGTTTTTCCTTTACATGTATTTTATTACTATCTTTGTTACTGGCAGCACAATAAAAAAATAGGGTTCGAGTTCTAAAAAGTTCTAAAAAAGATTAGAACACTAGAACTTTTTCAAAAGTTCTAGACTAGAACTAGAACCCAGAACTTCAGAGGGTTCTGACAACCCTACTCTCCACCCCATCCCCAAGCAACAAAAGGAAAAAACATTAGGGGTTTGGGTCTCCAGAATCTTGTGAATCAGTTGTGGGTCTTCCTTAGGACTGTCAACCATAATGGTTCCCCCTCCCCTTCCAAACCCATAGCCTGTAGTCTGAAGCACAAGAAACAGCTCCAAGTCAGTGCCTCATAGTGATATATTTCTCAGATGAAGAGAATTATGTCTCGCCACATTTTGCCATCACAATTTGTTGTACCTTTCTTCACGTAGGGCCCTGAGATCATGTGTGATATTGTTTACTCAGGGAAGGGGGTGAGTCTTAGGGTTGAGAATGCCAAGGACGACCACATCACTGATTCGCCAATACTCCGAAGACCCAAAACCCTAATATTTTTTCCTTTTGTTGCTTGGGGGATGGTGGTGAGGAGTTAGGGTTGGAAATCCTAATACCAGCTTTCCCTACTTCTGTGGCATTAAGTGACCCTAACTGGTGCATTAACAAAGTGTTCTGCAAAGAATTTCCTTTCTTTTTGGATAGTGGAATCGTATCCTCATTCACACAGGTCCCAAATGCCCTGCACCAAAGGAAGACTCCATCCACCTACAGAAGTGCAGGGCGCTTACGTGCCCTGCAGTTCTGTGCAACAACGGATGTGAAGAATTCATGGGACTGTCTGGTGGGTTTCAGAAGCACAGAGTCCTATGGCCCCTGCACTTCTGTGTGGCCACAGCTGCAGATGCCCCAGGCAATGAGTGCATCTGTCAGCCAAGGTGCAGGGCCTTCTGCCACCCAAGAGTGGCAAGGTGCAGGGTCCTGTGCCAAGAGGACAGTTGTCTTCATTATATGGTAACTGGGCCCGTGCAGACAACCCTGCACCTTTCATTCCCTGGCTGGGGGAGTCACATAACAGTGCTTTCCCCCCACCCTCAGCTCATTTTCAGCACATCCTTCTTAATACCCCACCTCATGAACCCAGTAGGTGAAAATTTTGAGATCCCTGCCAAAATGTCTTTCCGCACCACTGAAACGTCATTTCACACCACAGGTTCAAAAAACACATTTTGGCCAGGATTTTAAAAATGACAACTGTCTCGTTCATGAGGTGGTGTGAAAAAATGTATGTGTTAAAGATTAGGGGTCAAAATATTTAAAATTATCAAAGTTACAAGCGAGCATAGAAAATGTCAAGGTATCCACATAACTTTGCCATTTTTACATATTTTGACCCCACATTTTCAACATAGCCTTCTGATGACTCTGCCTCATGAACAAGGGTGGTGAAAATGTTAAATCCTGTCTAAAAGGTGATTTCACCAAGTGACAATGAAATTACCTTTGGGCTTGATTTGCATATTCCACCCCTTGGGTCACGAGGTGGTGTCCCAAAATGCCATGTTGAAAATTTGGCTTCAAAATATGCACAAATTACAAAGTTATGCATCAAAATTCAAAACCCCATTGAGACACATTGAACCCCACTTACCCTAAGTTCTCATACTGCAGTCAATGTTTCAAGCAGCAAGACATGTCTTTTATCAGAGAGTGGATTTTCTCCCTGGGGCCTGTTCAGGTGAATGAGGGATTGTGGGGCTATATAGAGGGGAGTGGGGAGGTGGGTACTCAATGGGTGGTCGGGATGGGGGGGGCGGATCAGCTATGAACCATTTTCTTTTCTATTTGTTTAAAAAAAAAGCAACAACCATCAAGGGATAATTTTCTTTATCACAGCTAACGTTAAAGAGGGAGTCGGCCAAAAGTGCTACATTTCAGAATTAATATCAGCATACCCACAATAAATCTCATACCAAAAAAAGGTTTCTGTGTTACTTTATTTTAAAGTTTTGAGCTATTTTCAGCAACTCTGATTTCACTCACTGTTCAAAAAGTCAGTTTCAGTGAATAACCACTGATGATGTCATAACCAGAACTCTCAGCCTAGTTCTCCCTGTCAGCAACAGTATAGGATCTATTTCTCCGAAGTTATAGAAACTGTAGCTGTAGCAATCATTTAAAAAAAATCTGGAGGCCGGCCCGGTGGCACAGAGGGCTGAGGCGCTGGCGCCTTACCTCGAACCACACCGGCGACCTGGGATCGGGAACGGACTCAGGACGCCAGGGGTCGGCAGGGAAGGAGAGGATTGAGCGTCCATGGGACTGCTCTCCTCTCCTGGGGGGGTGGCAGGTTTACTTCGCTCTGCAGAGGCCCCTAGTGGAGACCGGGAGCACTGCAGGAGCGTTGTTGCAGAGGGAGGAACCAAGAAAAATGGAAAAAGTCCGGGATTGGCCGGATGACAGCAGCCAGCCTATCAGCACCTCCGAAGGGCCTCCCCTGGATGTTCCGCCCATCTCAGCAGTGCCCTGGAGCCGACCAAAGTGAAGAGTGTGCTAGGTTTCCCCCACCAGTGCCTTCCCCCTCGGAGGAGGGGGACCCAGCTGGCAAAGGGTTGTATGCCAGACTACCCCAGGGTCTGGCTGCGGCGTGAGGAGAGTGGGGGTCTGAGGGGGACTAGTAGGAGGGATTGGAAGACCATAGCTGCCCAAAGGAGTGGTGGATCCCGGAATGGAGGAGCGAATAAAGAAATAATGCAAAAAAACCTGACACACAGTTGCCTGCAGTACTTGCGTTTCCAGAATGTTCAGATGCATGGTACTGTACTTTAGAATGCATCAGGAAGTGGTTTTGGAATGCAGCGCTGAATAAAGGTATAGAATTTCAAGGTGGTGCACAATTTTAGAATCAGGGGTGGGAATCATGTAATCTCAGAATGTGGCAGGAATGCATTAACTCGAAATGTGGTGGGACACTCAATCTCAGAATGTGACAGGAATACACATCAAGGAATTTGGTGGGGGCTGGCAATTTCAGAATATAGTGGGGATGTAAGCTGTGGGAATGTGACAGGACACACCATTGTATTCTGAAATTGCTTGTCCCTGCCACATTCCAGAATTGTACGCACCCACCACATTTCAAAATTGGGCATAACATCCCCACCGCATTCCGATATTGTGGATCCTAGCCACATTCTAAAATTGCACATCCCTCCCACATTCTGAGGTTGTGATTCAGTGCCACATTCTGAAACTGTGTTACCACCACATTCCAAACTTGTAGCACCACATTTCAAAATTGTGAGTCACCGCCATGTTCTGAAACCGTGCATCACCTCCACATTCCCAAATTGTGCACCACTGCCACATTCTGAAATTGTGCGTTACTGCCACATTCCAAAATTGTGCGTCACTGTCATGTCCCAAAATTGTGTATTGCCACCATATTCTGAAACTGAGCATCACTGCCACATTCCAAAACTGTGCGACCCCGTCACATTCTGAAACTGAGCATCACTGCTACATTCCAAAACTGTACGTCACTGCTATATTCCGAGACTGTGCATCACTGTCACATTCTGAAACTGTGCATCACTGCTACATTCCAAAACTGTCGTCACTGCTATATTCCAAAACTGTGCATCACCGTCACATTCTGAAACTGTGCATCACTGCTACATTCCAAAACTCTGCATCACTACCACATTCTGAAACTGTATGTCACAACCACATTGTGAAAATTATATGTCACTGCCACATTCCGAAATTGTGCATCACTGCCACATTCCAAAATTGTGTGCCTCTGTCCCATTCTGAAACTGTCACCACCACATTCCAAAATTGTGTGTCACTGCCACATTCTGAAACTGTGTCACCACCATATTCTGAAGATGTGCATCACCACCACATTCCAAAACTGTGTACTACCACTTTCTGAAATTGTGTGTCAACGCCACATTCTGAAATTGTGTGCCACCACCCCATTCTGAAACTGCGTCAATGCCACATTCTGAAATTGTTTGACTAATTGATTGATTGAATTGTGTTGACCCGGTAAGCCCACTGGGACTAGAAGTCATTTTTTCAGGGGCAACCGGGAGAGGGGGGGATACAGATGGTAATCAAGTGAAATTGAACCAGATCAAGCTGTTGGTGGTATTTGTTTAGTGAATGGGGGGAAATTTGGCCAGGACACTGGGGAAATTCCCCTACTCTTCCTGCAGGGGATTGCTGGTATCTTGCTGAGATGGCCAGTCTCTCTACTCTCTGGAGGTGCAGACGTTGTTAGGGTGGGAGCTCTGGCCTCAGCTCCTATCCTCTCCACTCAGGAGGCTGTAGATCTAGTTATGGCAGCTGCTGGTCTTTCACCCGACAGTGCTGCAGAAGACTGTGTGGAAACTGATGCTATGGCTTTGCCTGTACCTGCTTCATCATTGCCGACTTGTTTTCTGGCTGTTCCAGTAGCTCAGGAGCCCTCCAGTTCTCCGACGACTCCAGAGCGCCTGCATGCTTGTAGGGAGCTGCACTCGGATCTACCGGTGGAACCTCCAGTTTCTGTGGGGGCCAATATTGCATCGGACCAGGTAGGGCAAGTTACCTGGTCGGACGCCTGCTCTGGGAAGCCGGTTCTTGCTTCCCCAATGCCTGTCTCCATGGATTGTGAGCACGATTCCCTGTTCCTGAATGCCGACGGCCATTGGATTTGCCACCTCCTTCTTCTGTATTTCAGCCTGGTGCTTCTAAAACTTCAAAGTCACGACTGGGATTGTCTCAAGCCACCTGGCCTGCTCCTGCATCTTTGGTTACTGCTCCTCTCCCTTTGGAAACCACTTTTTCGTTTCTGGATCGTCCTCCTTCCACTAAATGGGGTGACTTAACAAACTTATTACCTGTTGTCTCTAATAATAGCATTTCTGGTGTTGGTACCACCTTAGACAATGTATCTGCTGAACATAGGATAGGGCCTATCCCTGAGGCTCTGGCCGACCACCAGGAGAAGTCTTCCCTGGCCCCTTTGTTCAAGCTAGCTGATTTGTTTCATTCCACTGGGGAACCTGCTCTCTGGAGGAACGTAGTTCGCTTTTGTACTAGGGGGCTTTGAACACGCTAGGTCTCTGTTAAAAAAATCTATGACATTTTTTTCCTCTGAGATTTTTGCTTTAATTTCCTTAGGGAATGGCAATTATGATGTTAGTTTTAAGAATGTGTCTAATTTGGATAGGTTCTGGACCCAGTGTAATACCCTTTAAGAATGACCCGTCTGTGTCTTTCAGGCCATACCCCTCACTAAGCCTCTGATTAAAACCATTACGGTTTTATTCAAAAATGAAGAGGTAAATGTTGAGGATATCCTTTTTGTTGCGGCACCGCTGTGAGATTTTAGGTCGCCTACCCCTACAATGGATAGCTAACAGATTTGGGACGGGGTTGAAGGTGAAAGTGAAACTTTTCTCCACCAATTCTGGACTTGTACATCTTCCCAGTGTATTTTTTAGGCGGGACAGGGGCTCTATTTTTCATATAGGGCAGCCCAGATCTTGTTTCAAATGTGGCTCTCGTACACACCTGAGTTCAGCCTGTGATGTCACCAGATGCAGTCATTGTTTAGAGTACGGCCATTTAGCCTCTGCCTGTTTGAATCTTTTTAAGTGTAACCTTTGTGAACAAACCGGTCATGCTTATGGCCGTTGTCCTTGGGCCTCTCATAATCATGAGGACTGTCCCTCCCATGAAGGTCTCATCAATCAAGCCCAGCACGCTTTGGTTTCTCAGGTGGCTGCTGCTCAATCTGTCCCGGGCGAGACTGTCCCGACCTCTACACCTGATACTGCTCCTTCCATCCCTCCCCTATGCCTTTGGTTACTGCACCTTCTCCCTCAGGTTTGGCCTCAGATTTGGCTTCCGCTGCTTTACCAGTCCTGTTAAGACCCCTACACCCAGTACTGTGACACCATGCCTCCCTCCACCCCACGAAGTCCACTAGGTGGTTCCTCCTAGAAAGCAGAAATAGACGAGGCAAAACCATGTCTGAGCCCAAAACTACAGAAAACTATTCCCATACAGAAACCTTTGCTTCTGAAGGATCCTGTACCTGTAGGGAACATTTTTTCCCCTTTAGAGGAAGATACTGGAGGGGATTCGGGTGACGAGACTGATACCTCGTCTGTTGTCTCTACTGCTGACACTGATAGCCATTCTGAGGACTCTATTGCCAAGAGGACTAGACACCGACAGGCAGGGAAGCCCCCTTGAGTGTTTTTTCTAGGTTAGGATTTCAGTTTTTTTCATTTTCTTTCCCCTTAGATGTCCTCCTTAACATTTACCACTTTAAATGTTAATGGTATTAAGGGAGAGAAGAAACGAGTTATTTTTTTTCCCATCTTCGTTCCTTCACCTCTGATATAATTTGTTTACAGGACATTCGTCTGAAATCACACCGGGACCTTCAGCATGCCTCTCATTGTTGGTCCCGGGGACCTTCCTTTTGGTCTGTGGGGGATGATACTTGTGATGGCTTGGGCATTTTGTTTACTAACCTTCAGCTTTCGGTTTCTAGATTAGTAGATATACATGTAACCCCCTTGTTACCCGGGGTTACTAGAATCCCAGTAAGACCTAGTGGTAGGCAGGGAAGGCAGCTCGTGAAACTCCAGTTAAATGGGTTTCACACTGTCTCACTCTGTTCTCAGTCTCAGCTGAGACTGAGGGATGACATCACCAATAGAACTTTCGCAGCTGCATAAGCCACATTGGAATCTGCAGCAAAGGGAGTTAGATAGAATGTTGGGAGTTTTGAAGTGAGAGTCTGCAGTTTGGCTGGAGTGAGTGAAGTTTGTACTCAAGTGGTGGAGACCGCTGTTTTCGGGTCTCAGTGCCCCCTACCTCCAGGGGGGATGTAAAGATTCCCAGCAGATTCCTGGGGCAATCCCCTTAATTCTGCTAGTGGAGGAAAAGCTGCCTGTTTAGTCCAGGATTTATTTTGGAAGATGGAAGATTTGTGAGTCGCCTGTGGGGCACCTGCAACTTAAGGGTGAGTGTCTGCTCTGGCTAAAAGGGCATATGTTTTCTTCACCCTGGGACTTGTGTGAAAATCTAGGGATTGAACTACATATTGGGAAGCCTAGAGAAATGGGCCAAGCAAGTAAAAGTAGTGTCAAATCACAGAGTTTTGTGAGATGCAAATAATATGTAGAGGAGATGTGACAGACGTCTACCCTTAATCTACATTTAGAAGTTCAGCAAAGGAATGGTTCAGTTTTCCAGAGAAATGGCCGGGTATGGGCTGTGGGAGCTGGAAGTGGGTGGCCCCCCATCTTTAGTGACCAGGTCCACCTCTATGGATTTCTTCTGTGTTTTCTACTTTGCTTCAGGCACTTGGCCAGTGATGGGGGAAGTACCCAGACGTGGGGTTGTAAGGAAAATTCTCTCTAAGAGTCGCAGACTCTAGTGTGGTGTGGGGAGCCACGACAGGATAATTGGTTCATTCTTCCAATGGACTGCGGATCAAGTGGCGTGAGGCAGGCCGTGGGAAAACAAGTGTGTACAAGTCGGACTGTGTACCCAAAGCTGCGTGCAAGTCCGGCTGCAGCGACTGGTGGGTTCAGAGCCTGAGGCTGGAAATGATAATTAGTTCCTTCCAATGGACTGCAGATCAGGTGGCCGCAGGGGAGCAGGCCCGTGGGGAAAACCCAAGTGTGTACAAGTCGGCTGTGTACCCAAAGCTGCATGCAAAAGTCCAGGCTGTGTGCCTGGTGGGTTCAGAGTCTGAGGGCTGGAAATGGTAATAAAGTGTTCTGTAGTCTCTAATCTGCATTACTAGGAAATGTAGCCCTTAAGAGGTCCGTCTATGCTGTGTTTGTTCAGCTAGTGTAACAAAAAGCCACACTGAAGAATCCCATTCCTGGTTCTGGACATTACAGCATGCTTCCTGGTGTTCGACTTACTTGGGTGCCCCTGTGCAGTAGCTGCAACCTAGGCTCCCCCAGAAAGCCGAGTGACTCACCTCCCCAACCCGGGTCCCCACCAGGTACTGCTGTCAGTTTCAACAGCATGCCACCCATCATTTTGCAAAGGCAAGGGTGAAGGGTTACAAAAATGGAGGCACCGCTTTGGATTTTGTTCTAGGAGGAAGGTGTTGGGCATAAATAGCATTTTGGCTATCTGGCAGTGGGTAGCCCAAAAAGCTGTGGAAGCAATTTCCTAGTGTGTTGCTGTGTGCTGTGAATCTAAAGTTGCTGCTTAAATTGCCTAACTGTTACCAAGGAGCAGTAAAGCCAAAGAGTATGCCCTTGTCCTGCATCAAGATTGTTTAAGCATTTTGCCTGCTTTAAAAATGAACTGTGGTAAAGAAAAGTGGAAGACTAGGGGCAAATATGAAAATTGTGCCCTGATGTTGGAAAATGCTTTTGCAAAATGAACTGTGGTAAAGAAAGTGTAAAAGACTAGGGCAAATGTGAAAATTGTGCCCTGACGTTGGAAATGCTTTTTGAATTGACTGAGACTGCAGTGTAAATGGCTATGGTAAATGCATAAATGGCCTCCGTAGTCAGTTGGAATAAAAAAAGTCGTATTCTGCAGTTTAAATTTGCCTGCTCGACGACGCTGGTGGAGGAGAAGAAGCCTCACAGGAAGAAGAGAGCCTACCTGCATGGCGGCCATGTGGGTTGGTCAGGCTGCAATCAGTCCCGCCTCAGCCAGCTCTACAGAGACTGCCCCAGCATTCGAGAGGAGGTAAGTGGAGGCGTGTACTGGCAGTGGAGGACTCAGGCAGTGTTAAAATCGCTGTAAACCTTATAAAAATTGACTTTCTTGTTTAAAATCGGCCCAACCCGCTAATCGATCGCCAGAATTGCTAAAGTGTTGTTGAGAAGACAACCGCAGGACTGCCCGCCATTTCGTTCTCTGAGGCTCCAAGAATATTGCAGGCCATGTTTCCCCATCGAAGCAAAACTGCTACTGATAACAGGCACAATCAAGAAACTGCTCAAATAGTGATTTTCAGCCCCACGCCATGTGTGTGCAGTAGAAGTCGCTGCAAGTAATGACTGTGTAGAAGTCCTGCCAGCAAGTGCAAGTCTGTTAAACCATTGACTGTGTGCATAGTAATGAATTTAGCCTCAGTTTGAAGTTTGCACCCAGAGAGAGACTGTGGGTTGTAGCAAAGTGCAGCACTAGAAATACAGGCAATCCTGTGCTAAAAACCTGAAGCTTTAAGGGACTGTGAATCAAATAAATGATACCAGCATGTAAAAAGTCCAAGGAAAATCATGTAAATGTGTTTAAAGCCAGAACAGAGCAAGTTGTGCAGTTTGAGCAAAAGTTATCAGTAGTTTGTGTAAATCGGTGCACAGTGGCTTGACCAGATTCTAAATGTTGATGCACAGGAGTGCTGCCACCACATTACAGGGTGGGGTAGAAATAAACACAGCAGCAGAGGAGCCATTTTACAACTAAAGAGTGTGTTCAATAAAGGGACTTTCAGTTACAGTGAACTTTGTTTGTTTTTCTGCAGTTATGGCCTCAGGACCAGCTCGCTACCCGATCATGCCCGGGTTGCAGTAACAGCAGCAGTAAATAGACTGAGGGATATTGAAAAGTAGTGCTATGGAGGGCAACTGCCTCCTCATGTATGCCATTCCTACCTGTCCATGCATGCCAAATATGCTTGAGAACTGGAAGGGACGTCATGACTCCTCACTGTGCTGGATGCTCAGAAAAATATGGCTTGTATAAAGCGCCTAATCCGGGTTGGCTCCTACATGGACAAAGTGTCTAGAATCTGCAGTTGGCAAGACAGAGTACCAGGCAGAGCCTGTGGAGGAAGGTCCTCGAGAGAGTGTGGCACAAAGCTAGAGGGTGCAGAGTTGAGAGACAGAACCAGAAGTTGAAGCTCGGATGCTGGATCCCAGAAAGAAAGTTCGGATAAGCATCAATAGACCCCTGGGGGCCTAGCCCAAGTTTCTTAGGCGAAGATGAGATGCGAGGGCCTTTGAGGGGAGGTGTCGACCTCTGCGCCTGATGAAGTGGTGGATAGTCTCAGGAGGAGAATGACTACTCACCTCCTGGGCTCAGATCCTCAAATGAAGAGGGAAGATGAGGGGAACCTATGTGGCCTTGGTAAACAAGGAACGTGTACACAGCCTCAAGATCTTGCCTCGGAGGAATGTATGGAAGAAAGTGGTGATGCCACTGCCCTGGCTTTACAGGAGGAAGAAGTCAGGGATCCATTTCTAATTTCCTTAAGGATGCATAGCTGGCAGAACCAGGACTGGCCACCCCCAAGCCAGGCCAGCGGTCTCAGACTGACCAAAGCAAGTAAAGAGGAGAGACTGGTTCGTAGAAAGGCAAATGAGATCTATGGTATAACCTTTCCTACCTTTCCTCGAAAAGTCTGGGAAGAGATTGAGAACTGCAGGAAATCCTGGATCTGGGATGAAGCCATGAAAAGTGTGCATCCTGGGGCCAACAAGCATGTAATGAACAGACTGTTCCACGAAATGTATACCCAGTGGAAGAGAGGCAGGACACTGTTTATGGACAGAGTGCGAATAGTGGACGGAGATGGACGTGAAATCTCCCACTGTGTGAATTATGTGCGCCCAGATGGGGTAATAATTCAAGCCCCTGACCCCCGGTAGCATTGGCCTCAGTGCAAGGACCTCCCAGCAAATATGCCCTGCCTACTAAATGGAGAGCCAAGCAGTGGTAGTCAATACTGCCACACCAGACTGTGAAGTGCCTTATTGATCCGCCAATATGAATATCCAGGACTCAGGTGCCCCACATTCATCAGTCTACAGTGTACTGTCCTTTCCAGAAACCATCGACTGGCCCACCAGATGACTTCTGATCCAGAGAGGACTCCAGCCCAGCTGTATCTTGTTCATCGCCTGGTAATCGGATGACGTCAGACCAGCTGTTTTCTTTTTTGTTCCTGTTCAAGGTTCCATCTCCAGAGATGACATCACCCCAGCAGTTCCCAGATGTGCCCTCCTGTGGTTCCCAGAAGATGTCCGCCCAGCTGTATCGGAAGAAATGCTGCCAGGGAGAGTCTTCGTTAGAGGTGCAGGTCGGTGCCAGAATTTTCGTACTACAAGTGGCTGGTAAGTCCAAACTTTTCTATCTTTATGACATTGCAGTACACACCCTACACTAGCAGACTTCAAAATGTGTGAACTGTCCGCAAAGACTCTCCCCTTCGGGACTTTGACCTGCTAGAACTGTGCTTCACCGGGCTCCGGCCCAGGAGAGACTCTTTATTGGACTAGCCTTCGGGCATTGTGGTCACTAGTTGGGACTTTTAGGGCACTCCATCCCCCCAAATGTGTATTGTAAATAATGTCGTTGTTTTCTAATGTAAATACTGTTTTTTCTACCTTATTTTCTAAAAAAAAATATTTTTGGGATTTTTCAGTGTTTTGATGGTAGGGGTTTTAGGTAGACTGTGTATGCAGATTAGAAGCGTGTTTTGTCTTTCTTTTTCTTACAGGTATTCCTGGGAAGACAGAAGAGAAGACAAGAAGAGGAGGCAGGGCTCATCGGAGTTCCTCATTAGTACTTTAGTGTGTAGAAATTTAAAGTACTGTGGTGTTATGGTTGTTATTGCTGTATTAACCCTTTCCTTCCACAGGTGCGGTTGTGGGGTAGGAGAGACAGTAATATGGTATAATGTGGTATTTTAATGGTGTGTGGTTGCAGGTTGCCCAAGGTCAAGGAGGTCCCCGGTTGTTTTTGTTTTGGGGCTATTAGGTTAAATGCAGATAGGTTTTCCCTAGAGGGTTAGGGGGGATAGACAGGCTGTGGCCCTGACCTGCAGCAGGGACCGCAGTGCTGATCTATCAGGGCTATGCTCTGGATAGTTCTACCAGAGCCACTAGGTGTCCATAGTAAGTGGATAGTGTAGAGGCTGATATGTCAGCTACAGGCCTCTAGGCCCTTAGTGTTGCCTGCCTGTGCTTGCACATGGTAGGAGGGCCTGATCATCCCCTCACGCAGGTAGCACATAGGGTGGGATGGCTCAAGGCCAGGATAAATAATGACTGCGGACAGTCATTTTCCTGGTCAAGGGCGAAGTGTAACCCCTTGTTACCTGGGGTTACTAGAATCCCAGTAAGACCTAGTAGTGGCAGGGAAGGCAGCTCATGAAACTCCAGTTAAATGGGTTTCACACTGTCTCACTCTGTTCTCAGTCTCAGCTGAGACTGAGGATGACATCACCAATAGAATTTTCGCAGCTGCATAAGCCATTTGAATCTGCAGCAAAGGGAGTTAGATAGAATGTTGGGAGTTTTGAAGTGAGAGTCTGCAGTTTGGCTGGAGTGAGGAAGTTTGTACTCAAGTGGTGGAGACCGCCTGTTTTCAAGTCTCAGTCCCTCTTCCGGGATGTAAGACTCCCAGCAGCTTCCTGGGGCAATCCCCTTAATTCTGCTAGTGGAGGAAAAGCTGCCTGTTTAGTCCAGGATTTATTTTGGAAGATGGAAGATTTGTGAGTTGCCTGTGGGGCACCTGCAACTTAAGGGTGAGTGTCTGCTCTGGCTAAAAGGCATATGCTTTCTACCCTGGGACTAGTGAAAATCTAGGATTAAACTACATATTGGGAAGCCTAGAGAAATGGGCCAAAAGAAAAGTAGTGTCAAATCCCAGAGTTTTGTGAGATGCAATAATATATAGAGGAGATGTGACAGACGTCTACTCTTAATCTACATTTAGAAGTTCAGCAAAGGAATGGTTCAGTTTTCCAGAGAAATGGCCGGTATGGGCTGTGGAAGCTGGAGGTGGGTGGCCCCTGTCTTTGTGACCAGATCCACTCTCACGGATTTCTTCTGTGTTTCTACTTTGCCTCAGGCACATGGCCAGTGATGGGGAAGTTCCCAGGCATTGGGGTTGTAGAAGAAATTTCTCTCTAAGAGTCGCAGACTCTGAGTGTGGTGGGGAGCCATGACAGGATAATTGGTTCATTCTTCCAATGGACTGCGGATCAAGTGGCCGGCGGGGGAGCCGGGCCCGTGGGGAAAACCCAAGTGTGTACAAGTCGGGCTGTGTACCCAAAGCTGCGTGCAAGTCCAGGCTGTGTGCCTGGTGGGTTCAGAGTCTGAGGGCTGGAAATGGTGATAAAGTGCTCTGTAGTCTCTAATCTGCATTACCAGTAAATGTAGCCCCATGGGGGTCCGTCTATGCTTTGTTTGTTCAGCTTGGATGTGAATAAAAGCCACACTGAAGAATCCCATTCCTGGTTCTGGACATTACAGTTATTGCTTCCTGTGTTCGGAGTTACTTGGGTGCCCCTGTGCAGAGTAGCCAAACCTAGGTCCCCTGTGCCGAGTAACCTCATCCTCCCCGAACCCAGTCCCCACCAGGTACTGCTGTCAGCTTCAACAGCATGCCACCTGTCATTTTGCTAAAAAGGCAGGGGTGAGGGGTTACATACATCCAGGAAAGGCTTTGTGTTTGGATGTTTCTTTTTTATCTGAACGTTTTAGGGTTATCATGGTATATGCCTCCCAAACTAAAGCTCAACGTGTGGCACTTTTTAAAGAAGTACAACCTTTTTTGCATACTTCTCGGTTGGTTGTTTGGTTGGGTGATTTTAATTGTGGGTTATCTATTACTGATAGGGGTTTGGTCACGGATAAACTTTTTTGTGATTCTGTAGCTTTAAAAAATATTATCTCTACTGCACATATGTTGGATTTGTATAGGTGTTATATCCTACGAGGGGTTACACGTATTTTGAGGGACCTCTCGGACCTTGTCATTTCATTTTCTTATCCTCGGCACTTAAGGTTGTGCAGGCTTCTACCCGGCCCATAGAATTCTCTGATCACTGTACTCTTACAGTAACTATTTCCTGGGAGGGAGACCCCAGATGTAAAAAGAATGGGTGGCGGTTGAATGAATCACTCTTGGAAAATTCTCGTCTCTGTAAGTTGTGGGAGAGGGACTGGGTGGCTCGCTTTTCAGTGTTGGAATGCTATGATTCCTTTTTGGATCGGTGGGAGGATTCTAAGCAAAGTTGGAAGTCCTTTTTTCAACATCAGGCACATATTAAATCTACTGCTGACTATATGGGATACTTACAGCTGAGACACCAATTTCAGCATCTTATTTCCTTTCAGAAACTACTAACTGGGATTATAGTGAGCTTATAGCTACTATAAAGAAGAATGGTCAGGCTCCAATATGATAGGGGCAAATCTTTAGAGCAAGAATTATGTTTTGGCACTTCTATAACACGCCACTCTTTGGACCCATTTACAGAAAACAAAAACCAGATTGATTCTCGATTAATCTCTGTTTTGACTGATGTGCATGGCCATGCTGTCAGTGACCCCCTTGAGCTTTTACATGTGGTTGAAACCCATATGGCTTCCTCTTTAGCTCCTGACCCTGATCTGGCAGCTGAGGTGGTTCTTCTGCTTTTGGATAAGTTGCAGTTACCCACTCTGTCTACGGCTCAACAGCAGACTTTGATAGCTGATATTACTTTGGCTGAGGTTACTGCAGCTGTTCAGGGGTTACCTTCCAAATCTGCCCCTGGCTCAGATGGCCTAAGTGCAGGCTTTTATAAGACCTTTTTACAGTCCCTTGGACCTGTGCTAGTGATTCTCCTGAATTTTATCTTACGCTTTGGGGAATACGCTCCATCTATGTCTGAAGCTATTTTGCTACTTCTCCACAAAAAAGGGGATAGGTCTGATTTAAGCAATTGGCGGCCCCTTAGCCTACTAAATACTGATTTGAAAATGTTGAGTAAAATTCTTTTGGCTAGACTTTCTGCACTTACCCCCTTGCTACTACACCCAGTCCAGGCTTGTGCAGTCCCAGGACACAAACAACAGGACAACTTAATATATTTACGGGAGGTGTTTTCTACTGGGGAGGTGGGTCCCTTACAAGGGTATGTTTTTGGTTTGGATCAGGAGAAAGCTTTTGATCGGGTAGCCCATTCCTTTTTATTTCTTGTGTTAAAAGCTTTTGGGTTCCATGATCAGTTTCTTTTTTGGATCTCCGCAATGTATAAGAGTGCTGTGCTTATCCCTAATGTTAATGGCTGGCTTGGGAATAGGTTGGCTAATACTAAAGGGGTGCGACAAGGCTGTCCGCTCAGTCCTGTTCTCTATGCTTTTACCATAGATATTTTTATTCGGTTACTGCATGCCAACACTGCTTTACAGGGCCTTGATGTAATTCCTTCTCTAGCTCCCCATAAGGTATTAGCTTATGCTGACGACTTGGCGTTACTTTTGCCCCTTCATTTTTCTGTCTCTGCCTTGACAGACTCTATTGAGCTTGTTTTTCATCTCTCAGGCTCCAGAATTAATTACAGTAAAAGTAAAGGGGTTGTTATTGGTTCTACTCATGTCCCACCCAGGGGGGTTATTGCTGGAATTCCTGTTTCTAGGGACCCTATTAAGATTTTGGGCTTATTGTTTGGCCCTGGTGATATGGCGAAGGTAAATTGGGACATTGTTTTAACCAGGGGGTCTAGGATGGTAGGTAATTGGAAAGGACAGCAATTATCGAAAAAAAAAAGAGGGTACTGTTGATTAAAACTGTTCTCACTCCTATTTTTCTATATATTTGTTATGTTTATCTCCCCCCATTTCCTCTTTGGACACGGCTTTTTTGTTGGTTTTTTTCAAGCTTTTTGGGGGTCTCGTTTGAATCCCCTTAAGCAGGAAATTACCTATACAGCGATTGCTGAAGGTGGTGTCTCTATGCTCCATCCTATTGCTTTTTTTACAGTCTTTTTGTAGCATATAATTTTGGTAAGGTGTTGAGACCAGGGGATCTCCTTTGGAGACCTTTTTAGATCACTGGCTCGCTTTCTGTAGGCCTAGCTGGCTATCTGGTAATCCCCGACTATTGTCCAAACTGTCTGCTGTACCAATAGTGTTACAGACTGTATTAAACAGCTTATCAAATGGCGTATTACCCCTTCTTCACTTTTGGCTGCTGATAGGAAAATGATCTATAGGTCCATCTTATTAGCTGAACGTTCTACTGAGATCGTTTTCCCTGAGTGCCCTCAGGATAGGCAGGTAGTTGTTCTCTGAAATTTACAAAACAAATGTACTCCTCCTTATGCATGGGATTGTGTATGGCTTAGTAATTTTGGGAAATTAGGGGTTAAGGGGAATAGCAAGACACGAACAACTGTCTGAGAGATTTTGTCCTCGTCCTACCTGTATACAACTGCTAGAGACTCAACGTCATTTATTTGTTGACTGTACTTATAAACAACTTTTTTGGTCTTTTTTGGCTGACCAATGGCAGGAGCCTAAATTTGGGAATATTACTTACTCAGCCCTTTTGTTTGGTCCTTTTCAAATACTTTTGTCAAATATCATAGTGACAACCTTTATGTTATTTTTTGTGTTTTACGCTATTATGTATGGCAATCTAGATGTCTCTGGATTTTACAACAGAAGTATGTTACACATGAAGAATTACTCATCAATGTTGGTAAAGCCCTGAAACATCTGATGGACTATGACTTTTCTCACACTCCTTTGGAACGCATTAACAGCTATTGGATCAATTGCATGACATGGGCCACCTGATTGTTTAAGTATTGTATGATTATGTTTCTTTCTGTTTTTTCTTTTGTTTTGTTATGTATTGAAGTCCATTTCTCAATAAAATTCCCCTACTCTTTTCGAGAAGTGCCATGGGATCTTTAACGTCCACCTGAACAACCACCAGAACAGGAAGACAGGAACTCGGTTTAATGTCTGATCCGAAAGACGGCACCTTAGGAGTGCAGCACCCTCCTCATGCTGCACTACAGTGTCAGTATTGGGATTTAACCCAAGTGCCTGTTGTGGAGATAGAACCCACAGCCTTCTGATCTTCAGGCCTCAGAGGCAAGTGCGCAACCTGCTGATACACTGACAAATTGTGTGTCAACGCCACATTCTGAAATTGTGTGCCACCACCCCATTCTGAAACTGTGCATCACTGCCATATTCTGAAATTGTATGCCACCACCATATTCCAAAATTGTGCATCACCACCATATTCCAAAACTGTGCATCACCACCACATTCTGAAACTGTATGTCACTTCCACATTTCAAAATTGTGCATCACCACCACATTCTAAAACTGTGCGCCTCTGCCACATTCCAGAATTGTGCATCACCGCCACATTCTGAAACTGTGCGTCACCACCACATTCCAAAATTGTGCATCACCGCCACATTCTGAAATTGTGTGCCACTGCCACATTGCAAAATTGTGCGTCACCGCCACATTCTGAAATTGTGCGTCACTGCCACATTCTGAAATTGTGGGGCACTGCCATATTCTGAAATTGTGCGTCACTGCCACATTCAGAAATTGTGCATCACTGCCATATTCTGAAATTGTGCGTCACTGCCACATTCCAAATTTGTGCATCACTGCCACATTCTGAAATTGCGCTTCACTGCCATATTCTGAAATTGTGCGTCACTGCCACATTCCAAAATTGTGCATCACTGCCATATTCTGAAATTGTGCATCACTGCCACAATCCGAAATTGTGCATCACTGCCACATTCTGAAACTGTGCATCATCGCCACACTCCGAAACTGTGCATCACCCACCACCACATTCTGACATTATGCATCCCAGCTACTTACTGAGATTGTGTCATTAGTGCATTCCACAGTTGCAGCCTGGTGGCATTTTGAAATCTCGTCCCTGGAGTATTCTAAAAATTGCACACAACTTTGTCATTCTAAAGTCATATTTGTCACTGTATCCAACCCCGCCCCATCACATTCTTAAGTACTGTACCTTGTATCTGCACATTATGGAAATGCATGCTGTGATCAATTCAGTGTCAGCTATCCTTTTCAGATGTTTACTGCAACTGCCATTTTATGTAACATGAGAGAAATAAGTCCTATAAGGTAGCTTGCAGGGAGAACTAGGCTGCGAGTTCTGGTTGTGACATCATCAGTAGCTCTGCACTGAAACTGGCCTTTTTGAACAGGCAGTTAATTTAGATTACAAAATGACTTGTAACTTACATAAAGTAACTTAGAGATCTCATTTTTGGCACAAAGCTGATTTGGGGATATGCTGATCCAAATTCTGAATTTAGTGATGCAAGAAATTTTGACTGGACTCCCTCTTTAATGCAGTGATGGTGTTCGGGGGCGGGGTTGTCACTAGATACCAGGGAAACAAGAAACATCAGTCTATGCCCCCCTATGAGGAGCTTACTAGTCCCTGGCCACCTCCCCCTCCCCGGCACTTTGGGAAGTACAGGTGCCTTAGAGTTTCTTTTTGGTGCTTCTGCCAGCAGGGGGCAGCACCTGGGGCAGTATTTAAAGTGCGGGTTTGGGTTTGAGAGAGGAGAGAGGTGGATGTCGACGGTCTGTGAGTAGGGCAGTTCTGGAGGGGCCCCAGCTTAGGCAGGTTGACACAGTAGTGGCGGTGTGCCAGTCCATTTTTGGGGTCTTCATGGGAGGGAGCAAGAGCAGGAAGAAGCGGTCATTGGGTCTGGATATTTTCTATTCCCCTTCCCCCATTTTGGGGTGACAGTGTTCGTGAAGTTGTACCAGCATGACCATTGGTTTGAAGGGAGCTAAGGTCAGAGGGGATCGTCCAAGTATGCTGCAGGCAATGGGTGCCTGGAACCCAGTACAAGGTAAGGTTACTGGGCTGATGGGACTGTTGCGGTTGTGGCAGGATAGCAGCAGGGGTCACCAGTTGTGGCAGCACTGGTGTACCCTCTCCCATGTGGCACGTCAGCCCAGGGAGTAAGTGTGGAGGGGAGGAGCAGCCTGGGACTCACTGGGGCCTGCAATGCCCATGTCTGGGGCAGGTCCCAGGACCTACCATGCCCGTGTCTGGGGTAGGTCTTTAGGCCAGAAGAGTCGCAGTTTCCTCCGTGGAAACTGGATGGGGAAGGAAGGAAGGGAACCACTGCACTGTTTGAGATGTTCAGCTCTGGGAAGAGCTTTAGTTGGGAAAGGGCCGTGACAATGGGTGTGCAAGAGCTGTGGTTGCAGTAGGGCCCACACTGTCAGGGGACCCACTGCCTCAGAGGTCAGCTTTAAGAAGATATTTTATCAAAGACAGACTTGCAGCTTTCTCTTTGAAATTGCTTATCCATTTGAAATTGGGTCTGTTAGGAGTGGCATCAGAAGATTCCACCTCCAATTTCACATGGTGGTGGAGGGGGTACAGAATAAAGAAGCAATAGGGGCCATTACTGAAAACATCTAATCTTAGTGCTTGTGTCCCAGGGGAGCAGGGACAAATTACATTGTGCAAATTACATATGCTTGATCATAGTGCCAGCAAGGGATGGTTGGGGGGGGCAAGGGCAAACTATGGATGCTTAGCAGGACTGATGCAAAGAAATTTGCGCTATAAAAATTGCATATCCGCTAATGGTCATTTCGTTTGTTGGTGTGGAGGTAAGGCCCCACAATGTATTTAGAGAGCCATGCAATTGTTGGCACAGCCCTAGTTGGAAAGCATCAAGACAATCTATCGGCACCGTTTGACAGGGTTAAGGAAGATGATATGGAGGTGAAAGCTTGGGAGCAGCCATGGCGGTAGGCTGCTTAGCACCCTGAGAGGTACCCTACTGGCTGGCATTTGGAGGAGGGAATCACTACCCTGCAGAGAGAATTTTCAAGGGACAAGGTTATGGGAGGTGTAACAAGCAACATTAGGTTTCGGTGGAAAGAAGCTCAGTACATACCAGGGTCGCAGGTTCTATCCTTTAGTCCTGGAATTCTGTTCAAAGTCTTCTGTATGCGGATAAGAGATCTGCGCCTAAGCTGTTCTGTCTCTCCTTTAAGTTGTTTGATTAGCCCCATGGAGCTGTGTTTAAAGGAGTTTTCAAGCGAGTTATCTCCTGAGCTCAGAAACCATTTTAGGTGCTCAGGAAATTAATTTGCTCCAAGTTCTGCTACTCTGGATTCCAAGTCATTGATTACACGTTGGCGCAGGTGAGGTGCCGAGGTTGCAGGGCAGACATTTTCGCTGCTGGCCCTCACAGGTAGGGCCTTAGGCTCGGACATTGCCGAGTAAGATTTGGACCACTGTTGGCAAATCCCTGTTCTAAAGGAATCCTGTAGACAGAGAAAAACTCACGGTCAGACCTCAAACTTTTCTATGTTTTGGTTTTTGGGTTATTATTTGGGCAGCGAGGGTACCTTTGCTTTATTCTTGCTCCCCCAGGTAGTGAGAGGACCTGGGGCGCCGTACTTCATCTGACATCATTCGATTATTTTTGTACACCCAGTGAGAGGGGGTGTACTTAAGTACTTAAGTCTTTTTTCATATTCAGTGGTTTAAGTTCAGTCCATACAGTTTCAACTTATTTTTCTGTGATCTGAAGCTTTAAAGTGGGATTTTTCAGCCGATTTTGTTATATTATCTTCTTTCCCTGGACTGACATTGACCACTCAGACTAATCCCTTTTGTCCGAGACTTTGTGCTGTAGACTGAAACATTAAGAGTGCTTTGGGAAGGGGTTTTTATAATTTTAAATTTTATTGTCTTTTGCATTATAATTTATTGAATTTGCGGGGGGGGGGGTTAGTTTGATTTATTGGCATTATTTGAATCTCTCCCCCAGGTGAGAGAGAGTGGGGGAGTTTCAAATAAGGGGCTTAATTTAATTGTTTAATATTTGGGTGTCTGTTTATTTTGTGTTGTTTTTGTTTATTGTCCCTGCAAGTAAGAGTTGCAGGGCAGAGTATTATATTTGTATTAGTATTCTGGGTTTGTTTTAGGTTTTTTTCCTTATCTTGGCTTGGTGCACTTTGTTTACTCTGAGCCTGTGATATGTGTTGTAGGTCTACCCCCAGGTCGTGCACTATTCATCCTCTGCCCTTCACACCCTCTGCCCTCCCCATGTTTTAAACTTACCAGTGCTGTAGAGCACTGGGCATTGCCATAGGGGCGAGGGGTGGGGGAGTCTGCAAACAGCAGAGGATGATAAGCGAACTCACTAAGGGTAGTCAGGTCCAGTAGACGCATGGGGTGAAGTGGAGTCTGGAACATGGTCCTCCATGTCTGGTCTCCATACCCAAGGGCACCAGCACTATTGGTGGGAAGGTAGTCGGGGCAGCCCTGGAGACCCATCCAACTCAAGCGGTGTTATGCAATGCCAGATCTATTAAGAACAAGACTGCAATTATTGCAGATCTTGTCAGGACAGCTGATGTGGCTTGCATCACCGAGACCTGACTGGATGAAAATGCTGGCCCCATGTTGGAGGCTGCTATTCCGGCCGGGTACTCTGTGATACACTGCTCGAGACTGGACTGGGGGTTGTGGTCTGTTTCAAGACTGAGCAGGGCCTCCACGAGTGTACGGTTGAGGAGGCTGGGTCATTTGGTGTGCATGTAGTAGCAGGTGTAGGCTGTAGGATAGCCCTCATCTACCGTCCACCCAGAGATGAGAAGCAATATTTCAGGAAGTAGCGGACTTCGTGATCGATATGGAAGTTTGAGTCACCCAGGTTGATGGTCCTGGGCGACTTCAACACCTGGGTCGATGACAAACTCTCACAATTTGGACAACACTTCCTCCACCCAGTTGATTACATCACTGGGCCTTACACAGATCGTTACCTCTGCTACACACAAACATGGTCACTCCCTTGACATGGTCTTCCTCCTGGGGATCGAAGCCTCTGATTTGGGGGTGGAACCTGTTGGATGGTCCGATCATTACACCGTGGGGTTCAGTTTTTGCACCCCCCTTCATAGGCCTACCCCTGTTGAGATGGTCAGATACCGCCATTTACGGGACGGGAGCCCTGAAGGCCTAGCGCCGGTACTTGACTTATCGGAGTTTCCTGTGGCAAGTGGGAATCCAGAGGCTTTGGTTCTGGCCTATAATAAGGTCATTGCCTCAGCCCTGGATTCTATCGCTCCTGTCCGTGTTCGTCCTCTCTCCCTTCACCCTCGGTCCCCTTGGTTTGATGGGACCTTGAGGGAGTTGAGGCAACTAGGACGAAGGTTAGAGTGCTGTTGGCGGAAATCCACCCTGGAGGCCGACCATCTTAGATTGTTAGAACATTATCAAGTCTACCGATCAACAATCACCCGTAAGAAGGCAGAGTTCCTGTCTGGAGAGATTGCTGCCACTCAGAATCGACCGGCTCAACTCTTTCGAACTGTAGACAGGCTGTGCAACCCAGCCTGTCTGCAGTCTCAAAGAGCTTTTTTGCTGTTGGAGTGTGATGAGCTTGCTTGGTTCTTTGTGGATAAGGTGGCGGACATCAGGGTGGAGATCTGATCAACACACTCTATGGGGGATGCTGTTGATCGGTGCTCGGTCGCTGTCCCTCATTTTTCCAGGAGTACCTTTGACCGTCTGGAGCTCGTGGATGTCATGTGGATTGTCCAGGGTATGCACCCTACGTGCTGTAGTTTGGATCTGGGTCCAGCTTACCTGATTATGGGTTGTTGTGACATCATTGGCCCGGTCCTGGCACAGTCTGGTGCTCCCTTGACTCGGGTGAATTCCTAGCTCCCTGAAGGAGGCGGTGGTGACATCCCTCCTGAAGAAAGCTTCACTGGACCCAGATTCTCTTGCTAACTACAGACCAATCTCGAACCTCCCCTTTGTGGGGAAGGTGATTTAGAAAGTAGTGGCTGTACAGATGGAGAAGAACCATTTGACCATCCATAACATCTATGAACCTCTCCAATCCAGTTTTCGAAAGAGGCACAGTACCGAGACTGCACTGGTTTGGGTGCTCAATGATCTCCTGATGGCAAGAGATCGGAAAAGCCATTCCATTCTGGTGCTTCTTGATCTCCCTTCAGCCTTTGACACCATGAACCATGGGGTGTTGTTTGAGTGCCTGAGGTTTATCTGTGGTCTGACTAGTACTGTCCTCAGGTGGTTTAAATCTATCCTCACTGGCAGAACTCAGAGGGTGGTGTCGGGGATTTATTATTCCGACCCTCTTTCTCTGTCATGTGGGGTTCCTCAGGGCTCAGTGCTGTCCCCCATGCTGTTCGCGGTGTATATGCTGCCCCTTGGAGACATAGTAAGATGGTATGGGCTGAGGTTTAACTGCTATGCTGATGATACCTAGCTCTACCTGTCTTCGCGCACTTGACCAGGATAGTGCACCTCGGTATTTAATAACTGCCTCATTGAACTCCATGACTGGATGAATTCCAGCTGGCTAAAGTTGAACTTGGGAAAGACTGAGGTAATGGTTGTGGATCTGGGTCGCTGGATAGAGGGGTTGGGGGCTGGTCAGCCTACGGGGCTTTTTCTGGGGGGCTCCCAGCTCCTTACCTCTGAATGGGTGTGGGACCTAGGGGTGAAGCTTGACGATGGGCTGACACTGCGATCCCAGGTGTCGGCAGTCGTCAAGTCATCCTTTTACCATTTGACGAACATCACTAGGATCAAGTATCTTGTTCCATCTGGTGACCTTCCCACGTTGATCCACGCCTTTGTGACCTCGTGCTTTGATTACTGCAACTCCCTTTACTTAGGGCTTCCAGGGATTGATATCCACCGCATGCAGCTGGTGCAGAACACTGCAGCCTGGTTGTTGACAGGTACTTCCGGTCATATCACATCACACCAGTGATCGTGAACTGCAGTGGCTGCCGATTCAGTGGCGGATCACCTTGAAAGTCGGATTACTGGCGTATAAAGCCCAACCTGGACTCGGCCGGACTACCTGAAAGAGCTTCTCCCCTTATTGCCCCTGAGTGATGGCTCCGCTTGGCTGGCCGAGGGGTTGCTAGAGAAATCCAAGGGTATCTTAAATCTTCAGGGACCCATGCATTCGTGTACATGGCCTCAGCCCTTTGGAATTCTTCTACCCGTCAGCTTTGGGAGGCGCAAACGCGGGGGCTTTAAACAGGCACTAAAACCTATTCATGGCACCAGGCCTACTCCAGTTAATTATACAGAATAATGGAGTTCATTTATTCTTTTATATTGCTGTTTTATGCCACTGTTTTTACCAGTCTTTATGTAAAGTGCCTTGACAAATTGAAAGGCGAAATTAAATAAAGTTTATTATTATTATTATTATTATTATTATCATATGACTCTCAATGATCTGTGTTTATTTTAGCCTAAATAAATTTTCCGTAGTCTGTAAGGCGGCTCCTAGAGGAAGTTTCCATCTGGCCTGCTGGTCCTGGAGCAATGAGAGAACGGAGGGAGTGACTCCTGCTCTGTTGTGTTCCTTCTGAAGATTTAGGATCTGCTCAGGGATAAAATCCTCCTACTTGGGGGAGAAGATGTCCACAGGTAGGATGATCCATACCCTGTTTGTAGCTTCAGCTATGATTCAGAAGATGTTTTCAGGAATGCACATTGGTCTGGGCCCCTTTCCCCTTTTCACCATCAGGAACCCCTAGACAGTGGGGAGGGGGGGGGCTTACATAAAGGGGCAGCAATTGGATGGTGGGGAGTGCCACGTGACACCAGGGAATCATAACTCACATAAGGGGATGGTGATCAGAGGGTGGGAGGTGCCACTTGACACCAGAGAATCATAACTCACATAAGGGGATGGCGATCAGAGGGTGGGGGGTGCCACTTGACACCAGGGAATCATAACTCACATAAGGGGATGGTGATCAGAGGGTGGGGGGGTGAGGAGTGCCACCAGACACCAGGGAAACAAGAAACATAAAGGAACAGTGATCAGAGGGTGGGGGGTGCCACTAGACACCAGGGAAACAAGAAACATAAAGGAACAGTGATCAGAGGGTGGTGGGTGCCACTAGACACCAGGGAAACAAGAAACATAAAGGAACAGTGATCAGAGGGTGGTGGGTGCCACTAGACACCAGGGAAACAAGAAACATAAGGAACAGTGATCAGAGGGTGGGGGTGCCACTAGACACCAGGAAACAAGAAACATAAAGAACAGTGATCAGAGGATGGGGGGTGCCACTAGACACGGGAAACAAAAACATAAAGGAACAGTGATCAGAGGGTGGTGGGTGCCACTAGACACCAGGGAAACAAGAAACATAAAGGAACAGTGATCAGAGGGTGGTGGGTGCCACTAGACACCAGGGAAACAAGAAACATAAAGAAACAGTGATCAGAGGGTGGTGGGTGCCACTAGACACCAGGGAAACAAGAAACATAAGGGAACATTGATCAGAGGGTGGTGGGTGCCACTAGACACCAGAGAAACAAGAAACATAAATGAACAGTGATCAGAGGGTGGGGGTGCCACTAGACACCAGTGAAACAAGAAACATAAGGGAACAGTGATCAGAGGGTGGGGGGTGCCACTAGACACCAGGGAAACAAGAAACATAAGGGAACAGTAATCAGAGGGTGGTGGGTGCCACTAGACACCAGGGAAACAAGAAACATAAGGGAATAGTGATCAGAGGGTTAGGGGATGCCACTAGACATCAGGAAACAAGAAACATAAGGGAACAGTGATCGGGGTGGTGGTTGCCACTAGACACCAGGAAAGATAATATACATAAGGAGACATGCCTCATAGGTACCAGTGACCTACACGCATTGGCCGAAGCAGCAGTGGTGGCTGAGAACAGTCTCCAGGCACCACGGCATTCCCCTAGTACCAGGCCCCCCCCCCCATGAAGGCAGGCTGTTGCCCACCATTGGTGTTGTGGCCAGTGACACCAATGGGGCAGGTGGTAGGGCTGTATTCTCCTGAGGCCAGGTCTCAGTCTCTTTCTGCCAGCCCCCTGTACCCAGTCCAATTGGCTGTATGTAGTAGCACAAGGCACCCCTGCAAGGTGCAACCCCATCCCCTGCACATTGTTGCCATGCCCCCATCACCACCTAGGGCACCCCCTGTGCTGCTTCTGCCCCATGTTCCCTCCTGGCAGGCATATTTACCCCACACACACACACACCTCTGTGACCCCTCAAGTGTTGCGCCAGGCAGGGGGGTTGATGAATCCTTCCACTAAACCCCGCAGGTGCATCACTTCTTTGGCACAACCCTGTGGATGTGGCATATCTTAGATCTTGGGCACAAGAACCCTCATGTTTTTGAACTGTAGCGCAGGGTCCCTGATGCTCACAAAACTGCCACAGCCTTAGATTGCTGCAACCAGTGGCGATCTAAGAGCTCTTTAAAAGAGGCCAGCGTGTTAACAGGATATTCTTACTCTTCTCATTTAAAGAATAATGGTAACTTTTGCACAATTAAAGCCCTGACTTATTGTCATCGGACTCACCATGCCACAATGATCCAAGCATTCACTGAAGAAGTCATCTGCATTTTCAGTTCATTTTACTCATTGCTTCTCAGCACAAAATACAAACACAAACATAAACAAGCATTTGTCAATGCCGAATGTTTGCTTGCTGGCATGGCAGTGGTAGTGTAAGTTACAGACTGCATAATAGGAATGGCAGTGAAGTATTGAACTGAAGCCAACCCCACCACCACTCTGCAGAGAGTGACAGGCATGGGTTGTGTGTTTGGGTTGTCAGGCATAACAGCCACGCATTTCACCACACACACCCTGCAGACACTGACAAGTGTCTGTGGTGTTCCACTCAGGGGTCTTGGCCCTTATGTGCACCCATTTCATTAGGAAATATGGTGAGATGGGTGCGATATAGGAGAATGGGGTGAAGTTTGGGGCCAAAGAGTCCAAGAAATACCTTGATGCCTCTCACTGACTGCAGGGTGTGGAATGGTATGAGCATCACAGGCAAGAATCCCAAGTCACACCCCTGATGCCTGTCATTCTCTACAGGGTTGGGCGTTATGGTTGGAAACCCTAATACCTCAGGCATTCGTTGGTATTTTCACTCCAAATTTTCAACATTTTTTTTTTGTGACCCCACCTCATGAACAGGGGGAATATCAGTTTGTTAGCCGAAAGCTGCTTATGCTCAGTGACTACGGCATTTAGCACCACAGGTGCAAAAACATTCCGAACAGGATGTAAAAAATGACAGCTGTACTGTTCATGGGGAGGTGTAAAAAATGGCAATGTTGCAAATCTGTAGTAAAAATATTTAAAAAAATGGTGAAGTCACGAGCGTACATAGAAACTGTGCAACGCACGCCCGTAATATAATTAGGTTGGGGATTTTTTACAGCAGATTGTCAACTCAGCCATTTTGGTGCCTCCGATCATGAACAGTGTCACTGTGATTTTCTTTATCTGTGCCGAACAATGATTTCCCACAGCCACCACGATCTCATGCGCTGGAAAGGAGTGGAAACACACTTCAGCCATGTTGTGAAAATGACAGCTGTATTGTTCATAAGGAAATGTGGAAAATGCCACTGGTGAAAATCTGGACTAAAAATATTACAAAGTCATGAACTAGCGAGTGCGTGGAAACTGGGCAATGCTCACTTGTAACACAGTCATTTTATGGACTTTTGTCACCAAATTTTCAACATAGCCATTTTAAGACCTCTGCTCATGAACAGTGTAACTGTGATTTTCTTAATCTGTCCTAAACATTGCTTTTGCACACCAACAGCACCGTTGCTTGTGCTACATGTCAAAACACATTTTGGCGACATATGAAAAATTACAGCTGTACTGTTCATAAGGAAGTGTAATAAAATGGCAATGTTGAAAATCTGGAGTGAAAATATTAAATTTACAAACTTATGAGCATGCATAGGAACTGTACAACGCACGCTCGTAAAACAGTCATTTTTAGGAATTTTTTCACCAAATTTTCAACATAGCCATTTTAAGACCTCTGCTCATGAACAGTGTCACTGTGATTTTCTTAATTTGTCCTGTACATTGATTTCGCACACCGACTGCGCCACTGTGCGCTACATGGGTGGAAACACGTTTTGGGTGAGATGTGAAAAATGACAGCTGTACTACTCATAAGAAGGTGTGGTAAAATGGCAATGTTGAAAATCTGGAGTGAAAATATTGAAAAGTTCAGCGACCTTACGGCGTGCGTGGGAACTTTCGCATAGCATGGCCTAAATAAAACAGTCATTTAGGAATTTTTCACCAAATTTTCAACACAGCCATTTAAGACCTCTGCTCATGAACAGTGTCACTGTGATTTTCTTAATTTATCCCGTACATTGATTTCGCACACCAACTACGCCATTGTGTGCTACATGGTCGGAAACACATTTTGGGTCAGATGTGAAACATGACAGCTGTACTACTTATAAGAAGGTGTGATAAAATGGCAATGTTGAAAATTTACAGTGAAAATATTGAAAATTCACGAACTTACGAACCTGCGTAGGAACTGTGCAACGCACGCTCATAAAACAGTAATCTTTTGGAATTTTGGCACCAAATTTTCAACATGGGGTTTTTGGGACCCCTTCTCATGAATGATGTCACTGTCATGGCGTTATTCAGGCCCAAAAGGTGATTTGCGCGATGACTGCGAAATCGCCGCGAGCCGAATACTTGCTCATAACAATGACATCGTCATGAAGAATAAAAACTGATGGTCCCGGTAAATTCAAAAATATGAATATACAATAAAAGTTGAAACCCCCGATCTAGCCCATTATACAGCTTACCGGGCATTTCCTCAGTTCAAGGGTCGGCTTTGAAGAGTGCAGACATGTTCCTGGTCCACCAAAGATCATCGCGCCGAGGTCCAGAGGTAAGTATGGGGTGAGGGTTGTAGGGAGGCTGGGTGCGCGGTGGGTGGTGCGGGTTATGGGGGGCTGGGAGATGCGCGTGGGACCGTTTTTCTTTACAGGTAAAAAGAAAAAAGACTGACGAGGGACATTTGCCACGCTGGGGTGGGCTCCCAGCATGGCTGCAAAAGGATGGTTGGGGGGCGTTCAGCTGGCGGGGATTGGGCACCCCCATCGGCAAAGTATGGATTGCCAGCTGGGGTGGGCTCCCAGTGTGGCGCTCAGTTCTCGGGGGTTAGGACAGTGGAGCCGACGGATTGGGCACCCCGTCGGCTATATCCTTGCCACGCTGGGGTGGGCACTCAGCGTGGCATTTCCAAGGCTTTGGGGGAGCGGGTGGGGTAGCAGCACAGCCCGACGGGATTAGGCACCCCGTCGGCTATTCAGTGTGTGCATGCGTAGGGGCACGCATGCCCGCGCGGGCGTAGGTGTGGGGAGCGCGCATGAGCAGGCGACATCTTATTGCTGCTCACTCAAGCGTAGCTCCCTTTGAACTGTATGTCACTGCATTTTGAGCTTGTCATAGACAGCTCCAGAATGCATTGGCTTACAGGGGCCGCACCGCCAACACACTGACTGAATTGAGTGGAGGAAGTGGCACACCAAATTCATATGAGACTGATGTTTCTTGCAACATGCGTGCAAGCAAACATAAAAAGGCCAGCAGAAATTGGTCAAAAGGTCTATCTGGTCTGTTCGTAAATCGAATCCCTCAGTGATTACTGAGGAGTCCACTTCCCTCCCTGTAAGGAGTTCTCCGTCCCCGATAGGTGCCCCCCCATATTTCCACTTTTAATTGCAATCCTCCCTTTTACTTTGTCCCAACCTCTCTTAAAGCTGTCCACTATCTGTAGGGATCCCACCTCATCTGACAGCTCATTCCACTTATCCACCATCTCCTTGGTGAAAAAGTGCCTCCCATTTCCCTCTTGAGTCATCCTCTCACCAGCTTGAGGCAGTGTTCCCTAGTGGCTTTGTTACTGCTAAGGCTGAAGAGACCCTCAGAGTTCATCTTGTGGTATTTAAATGTTTCAGTCATGTCTCCCCTATCCCTCCTGTCCTCCAAGGAGTACATGTTGAGGTGTCTGAGTCTCTCTGCATGCATCCTACCCTGCTGACCCTGGATCATTTTACTTGCCCTCATCTGTACTGTTTCCATTAGATTGTTGTCTTTCCTTAAGTATGGACACCAGTACTGCACACTGTACTCCCAGTATGGACGCACTAGGAGAGCTGTACAGTGGCAGAATGACCTCTGCCTTCCTGCTACCTCTGGCTATGTAGCCCAAAATTCTATTTGCCTTGGCTACTGCCTTCCTGCAATGTGCAGAGTGTTTTGGGTCACTTGTGATTATCCCCCAAATCATTCTCCTCTTCTGACTTGTTAACCCAGCACACCATTCAGATGTAATCCCAGGTGGCTTATCCCAGGGCTACTACCCCTGCCTGCTTGACTACTGACAGGTTGAGGGGCCTAGGTCCTATAGGCGGTGCCTCACCCAGAGGTCAGGGTTTGTAGTGGTTAGACTAGCTTGGTCACAGCCCTCTGGGACCTGAGAACCCCTGTTATTCCCTCTAGTGGCTCACACAGTACACAGGAGTTACAGCCCCAATACCCTACGTCTACACACTGTTCACTCATAAAGTACCACTTACCCTCAGACTGATTCTGCAACACGTCTCTGAGGACCCACTGTAAAATAAGGTTAAACAACATACACAGCAAAATACAATACGGTTTCCATAAGTACCAACACCACAGACGGTATATAGTATAACAACAACAAATCTGATTTATTTAGGGGACAGTAACACGGAAGGGGGAAATCAGGTTAATTGGTGGCGTTAAATCACAGTACTGTGCACACGTACAGGGTCTGAAAAGTCACACTCTGGGTACCCAGGTTGGGGGAGGGGCTAGCCAGGTCCGTTGCCCTGGGTTGGCCGGCAGGTGCAGATGGATGGGGCCCTGTAGAAGAAAATATATGCACAACACCCAATTGTAATCCGGAGCCAGATGGCTCAGTCCATGAAGCAGTGAAACAACAAGAATTAGATGACACACTTGTGATTGAAAACAGGCTGCAGGGGAATACCCTGATTTGTACTCACAATACCCAAGCTGAGAACTGGATGGTGGACGTTCTTCTGGATTGTCAGCAACCACAGGGCAGGCGACAAGGTCCTTGTGACTGGACCCCACTGCAATTGATAGCAAATGGATTTAGTCCGAGACAAGCTGGGGTTTGCTTCCAGCTTCAACACACAGCACACAGTACAGGGGATTGGAAATAGTGATTCCCCACAAACACTACGCACATTCATATGTAAAAGGAAAGTACTGTACCAGACAGGCTGCTCTTCGATCCCGATCGCACTTACTGCAAAATACCTGGGAGCACACACAGCAGCTTCAGTTCCTGATAGACCGAGCGCGACTCAGCAATTTCTCCAGTCTTCTACAGGGTGAGCCTGGTTTCCACACTTCTGGTCTTCTTTCTCCCTCACAGCTCAGATTCAGTACAAACTGGCACTCCTAGCGGCTGCAGACCGAACCTCAGGGCCTCACATGCGCTTCCAGCGTGAACTACACACTGCAGAATACGACGTCTCTTCTCTCTCGCTGTCATAACTGATCTCAGCTTCCCAGAAACAGAGCTGGGCATTTCCTTTGATTTCCTCCTAGTTCAGTTGGCTGATCCTCCTTGTCAGTCACTACAGGCTCCTCTATTGGTGAAAAAGGGCGCCAAGGATTCCAAAACTACATTACCCAGAGGCTTTTTCCATTCAGCCCCCTTTTGAGCAAGCCCCAGCTTGTAGTCCCTATTCTGGTTGGCCCAAACAGTCTCCATCTTAGGGCTCTCACATATTAATTGATCCCACTCAGCAGTCCGGGACTGAAATGAAAGAGTTACACTACACAGTCCTTGCTGAAGGGAAAGCAGGTTAGATAAACTATATTTTCATTATCACTCTAACAGATTACCAGCAGACAGTTACACCTTTTGAAGTAAGCTCTCCCTCTGTGGCGTTTAGCGATGGCAGAAAGCAGGCTGAGTAGCTCAACAGCTTTCAGTGAGATTAGAGCATTAAATACACAGTCCCCCATACAACTAATTAGTCTGCAAGCAGACAGCTCTTAAAGAGACAGTATGTGGAGGCTCAAATAGCACTCATTTGGAACCACATTTAAACAACTTAACGCCAAACACCGCCCAGACTTGGAGCATTCAGGCAAGCTCTGAAGACTTTGGGAACCCCCATTTGCAGGGGTTACACAGATAATATTCAGCTCTTTGGGTTCTTAGCCCACAAGTGTATGACTTTGCACTTTTATCACTGAACCCCAGTTGCCAAATGCCCAACCACCTCTCCAGCCTGGCTAGATCTTCCTTTAGAGATCCTGTATTCCTCCTCTGTGACCACCCTCCCACAGAGTTTGGTGTCATCTGCAAACAGGCAGCTCTTGTCCTTCACTCCATCTGCTCTGTCACTAATAAATACTTTAAACAGCATCGGATCAAGCACTGAACCCTGTGGGACCCTGGTAGTGACTGCTCTAGCCCCGAGAAGCCCTCCCCCCCATCACTATCCTCCTACTCCTATCCTGCAAGCACTATTTTACCCATGTCATTAGCTTTACCCCTTGCCCCAGGTCCTCCAGTTTCCTGATTAGTCTCCTGTGGGGAACAGAGACAAAGGCCTTACTAAAATTCACATACCTGAGTCCACTGCCTGGCCCTTATCCCCTGTTTTGGTCAGACAATCAAATAAATCAATCAGGTTTGTTTGGCAGGCTAAGCCCTACTACAAACCCATGCCGCCTCCTCATCCTGGAGCCCATTATCTCCTGAGAGCACATCAGTCTTTCCTTTAGTATGGTTTCCATATGCTTTCCTACTGCCGAGGTCAGACTTGACCAGTCTGTAATTGCCAGGGTCATCCCTCGCCCTGCTTAGGAGCAGCACCACGTGCACTGTTCTCCAATCTGTTCCAATCTAAGGTACCTCCCTGACACCAGTGAGCTGTTAAACAGGTGTGTCAAGCCGGCCTGGAGGTGCTGATGGCTGAGGCGCTGGATGCCTTACCTCGCATCCACGCCCGGCGACCCGGGACTCGCGAACAAGTCCCAGGTCATCGAAGGCCAGCATGGAGGGCAGGATTGAGCAGTTGAAAGGTAGCTCCTCTCTCCTCTCTGAGGAGGTCTCTGTCACCACCATAGTTCCACTGCCCCGGATAGAGGCTGCAGGCAGTGCAGGTAAGCGGGCGGCAAGCAGTGGGAGGGTGTCCCAGTACTGCGGCATGCCTCACACATGTGCATGGGGCTGGGACAGGGTTGGGAGAAAACAGGGGTAAAAAACACAGGTCTGTCAGGGGACCTGCTCGCACATCTGCCAATTCCCTCAGCACCCTCGGATGTATACCATCTGGGCAAGGGGACTTATCCACATTCAGGGTTCTCAAACCTGCTAACCCTGTCCACACCATTATCCTCCTCAGTGTCAGTTCCCACCCCATTGCCCACCCATTTCTTCCTTTGAGGAAAGTGACCATCCTTTGCCTGGTGAAGACTGAGCAAATATATTTATTTGGTACTTCTGCCTTCTCTTCACTACCTTCTGCTCACCCCCTCCCTTTTTAGCTTGACAGCCCCATCCTTCACATCCCTTTTCTCCCTGATATATTGGAAGAAAGCCATCTCCACTTTTTTCAACCCCTCTGCCAGTTGCAGCTCCTTTACGGCTTTGGCCAGCCAGACTGCTCTGGCCGCCTCCCTAGCCTTAACACTGTCTTCCTCTTTCTGGGTCCTTTTGAATTTCTTGAAAGCTCTTTCAGTCAATCAATTGAATGGTCAGTCAAAGAGTTCCTTGCCAAAACTGTTCATCCAGCATCTGCATAGAGCAATGCCACCTTCACAGTCCCTTGGAACACCAAGATTAGACCAAGTCTGTTGCTTTATATAATGACATTTCACCAGACACCACCAGAGGTCACTGTTACTCAGCACTGTAGGACAGAGCCATTTGAGCTCGCCTCACTTCTAGATTGTGTTGCTTTGCACAGAATTTCTTTTTCAAATACTCAGCCCTATGTTTTCCTTTTTAGGGCTGCAGGTAGGCAGAGCCTGCAGCCCTATTGCGTCAGCTCTAAAAACAAGCATTTGTCAATGCTGAATGTTGCTTGCTTCTATGTGCTGTTTAGGTATTTGGAAGTCATTGGAGTGCAAATATTGAAAATTCGCGAACTTACGAAAATGCATAGGAATCCGCGCAACGACGCCGTAAAACAGTCATTTTTAGGACTTTTCACCAAATTTCAACAAGCCAGTTTAAGACCTCTGCTCATGAACAGTGTCACTGTGATTTTCTTAATGTGTCCCATACATTGAGTTCGACATCGACTGCACCATTGTGCGCTACATGGCGAAACACGTTTTGGGCAGGATGTGAAAATGACAGCTACGTGCTTTGTAAGGAGGTGTGGTAAAATGGCAATGTTGAAAATCTGGAGTGAAAATATTGAAAATTCGCGAACTTACTGAGCGTGCGTAGGAACCGCGCTACGCACGTCAGAAAACAGTCATTTTTAGGAATTTTTTCACCAAATTTTCAACATAGGCTTTTTGAGAGCCCACCTTATGAACACTGGCAGTGTCATCGTTAAGTAATCGTCCCGAAAGGTGATTTCCGCAGTGACCACCTAAATCACTCTTCGGCCCGATTAACGCCATGACAGTGCAAGAATTCATGAGGAGGGTCCCAAAACCTCATGTTGAAAATTTGGGCCAAAATTCAAAATGCCTGGAGATATGCAACAAAGTTGAAAAACCCTATCTATCCCATTATACAGCTTACTGGCATTTCCTCAGTTCATGGGTCGGCTTTGAAGAGTGCAGACGTGTTCTCGTCCACCGATGATCTCACGCCATCTCGGAGTTAAGTATGGGGTGAGGGGGGTGTGGGAGGCAGGGTGCGCAGGTGGGTGGGTTGTGGGGGGGCAGGGAGACTGCGAGGGACCGCTTTTATTCACAGGTTTTTTTTTTTTAAGAAGACGATGATGGACAGGTTGCTGTTGGGTGGGCTCCTCGTGGCAGCAGGAAAAGCTGTTTGGGGACGGAGCCGATGGGGATTGGGCACTTCGCGGTAAAACAAGATTTGCCATGCTGGGTGGGCTCAGCGTGGCACCGGAAAGCTTTTGGGGGTGCAGCCTTGGAGCCAACGGGATTGGGCACCCCCGTCAGCTATAACAGTTGTTGCCACGCTGGGGTGGGCCCGCAGTGGCACCTGACAGCTTTTGTGGGGGGTGGAGCCGACGGGGATTGAGCACCCCGCCGCCATACAGTGTGTGGGGAGGATCAGCACACAATATGTATGCTTGCGCGTGCGTGTGTGCGGGGGAGAACTCTGCTCACTGAAGCGGAGCTCTCCCTTTCAACTGTATGCCACTGCATTTTGGAGCTGTCATAGACAGCTGCAGCACTCATTGGGGAACTGGGGCTGCACCTGCAAACACACTGACTGCATTGGAAGAGGGGCTGACACACCTCCGAAAACTTGGATGATGGTACTATGTTTCTTGCACATGCGTACAAGCAACATAATGAGCTACAGGATTCAGACCAAAAACACTTCCTTTGGAGTTTTAGATAATCCTTCCACTACTTTGCAGCCCTTCAAATTAACACTTGCAGTGCTGCAGACTAAACACCTGTGCAGAGCTCAGTCAGATAGACTAATTCTAGTTCTTTTGGCAGCCTTGTAGTTCTTCAGTGACTACAAGAAACACTTTTTATTTTCAATCTAAGTTGGTAAGCAGCATTTGTAGAGCTACTGCAAAACAGATAACAGCACCTAACTGCAGAGCAGTCTCACGTTACATGCTTGGTCATCTCTCCCAGTGTGTGTGTGTGTGTGTGTGTGTGTGTGTGTGTGTGTGTAGCAATGATTTACAGTACTTTTGAAACATAACAGAAGATTGTTCAGAAGCTAATCACACCAGTATGCTTTCAGCTGAGAAACCCTCGAAGGGCAAAGTTTATCAAGAATTATCAACAAGGAGAGAGCTCTTCTCACATAAATTTTAAACTGCCTCAGTAAGTTTCAAAAAAGCATTGTACTGATAGAAAAACCTTGAGATACTATTCTCCCTAATACATGTAAGATGAGCTTACAACTTTTATTGCAAGTGTCCTTGTGTTTTAAAGAGCACAGTCAATAAAAGACAAAATGCTGAAATGAGGCCTAATTGCAAGTTGATATTAAAGTAAAATTATACATATATCTATATATATGTGTGTGTAATATATATATATAGATATATGTTTGTCTGAAGATATCAGATATTGTTTCATCAGAGGCCAATGATATCATGGTGCTCACGAGGGCGGCCACCTAGTATTATATCATGATGTCATTGGCCCCGAGTGAAGATAATAGGATATCTTCAGTCAGGCCATGTGCTATTCTGTTTATACTATGTATGTTTTGGCTGCATTCAACAAAAGCTCCAAATGTGCACTTAATACATTCCACTACATAAAGATGTTGGCTGTTTCAACACAAATCTGTAGTATGTCTACCAGCACAACAGATGCATATGTTGTTTAAAAAAATACATGTAGTTGATCCTGCTACTTTAAAATTATTATGCCAAAAAAGTGTCTGGATTCTGGCTAACCTTGCCCTGACCACCCCAATACAACTCTCCAGAGCCCGTCCCTCAGAAGAGCAGATTACATATATTCTTAAATACAATTGTCTGATGTTGCTGCAGTAAACTGATTGAATAAATACATATCTGGTTGATCCTGCTTGCATCTTTAAACAGATATGTTTAAAAGATACATTATCTGGTTGATCCTGTGATTTTGTTTTATCCAGGTCCGAGTAATACGCCATGACCCATATGCTGATCAATGTGGCGTGATCGAAGAAGAATATTCAACCAGGTACCGGCATATTATAGAGTTTGTGTTGCAAATTGTTGAAACTTGCACTTTCTATCATTATATTGGCTATAGTTTAAGAGAAGAAACTGTTCACGCGAGAGCTTAGTGTTACAGCCAGAACAGCAGCACTCAAAGCAGCATGTGCTGCTATGGCAACCGACACTCGCGCTTTCGTCTGCTGTTCTGAAGCTGCCGACTCACTTGCTCTTCTCTCAGTATTGTCAGCAGCTTCTTCTCTTAAAATATAGCCAATATTAGGAAATGGCCAGAGTTTTCAACAATTTACAGCACAGGCTGTATAATTATGCCAGTACCTGAGATTTGAATATTCTTGCGCTCGGTCACGCTACATTTGACTGCGTACTAATGGGTCATGGCGCATTACAGTTAAAAAATGGGTGAAACGGAAGTCGAGGATCAACCAGATATGTTTAAAATTAATTATTTGTGTTAAGAAGTAGGCAGGATCAACCAGATGCAAGAGATGTGTGTTTTTTTTTTTTGGGGGGGGAGTTACTTGTACAGGGACAGAGGAAGGAGAGACAGGTGTGTGATGAAAAGTGAAACACTTTCACTTTCATCAGGATGACGTATAGGAATGTGGAGATAAATGTATGACGTATAGGAAGATGAAGATAACAATGTTATCTTCACTGGGCAGCCTAGATATCATTTTTATACTCATATTTATCCCAAAACATATGTTGTATAAATATGGGATATGCGGGGGTTGACTGTGTGATAACTCATTTATACAGTATGCTACAGTTGCTAGTGACCTCAAGTAACTTCACGAGTGGCGAAGCCACGAGTGATGTTTACGAGAGGTCACTGGCAACTCTGTCACATAAATGAGTTATCACACAGTCAACCCCCGCATATTCCATTTATGCAACATGCTTTTAGTGGAGTTTATATCCATTTTCATGAAAACTGAGATATTCGCTATTAGCGTGGATTGCGCAGACTTTGCGCGACAGCGTGGGATTTGTGGGATTTGCTCAATTTGCACAATGTAATAGATAGGACTTTGCACGACTTTACGTGCAGTCACTGTATGTATAAATAAATTTAAACATACAGTGACTCAGATAAATGGATTTATCACACAGTTTATCTCTAAACACCTGTTGCATAACTATATATATATATACACATATATGCATACATGTAACCACCCTACAAATGGGGGTTCCCAAAAAGTCTTCCTTGAGCTTGCCTAAATGCTCACAGCCAGGCTGGTGTCCTGCATTTTAGCAGTTTAAATGTGATTACCAGAGCTTGTATAGCCTCTACATACTGTCTCTTTAAGAGCTGCCTAATTGCAGCTTAAGTAATTCGAGAGAGAGCTCTGTTGTAACTATTTACTGAAAATCATTTAGAGTGATAATCATAATGTAGTTTGTCTAACCTGCTTTCTTTGTAGCAAGGACTGTTTTGTTTGTTTCCGCTATCTTGGTTCTAGACTGCAAATTGGACCAAACAGCACTGGTGGGACCTAAAATGTAGCCGGACTACAGGAGCTGCCTGAATTCAAAATCTGTAGGAACTTTAGTTTAGATCTTTTTTGCACCTTTTTTGTAACTTAAGGGGGAGCTCTTGCTTTGACTGACAGCCAAATCAGCCAACCAAATCTTTGGATCTTGGGGAAGTCCCAGGCCGCTTGCAGTTTTCAGTTAGAACTAAGCTGGAAGCTGAGCAAGAAGGAGCTGAAGTGTTTCTGAGCAGCAATCCTGAGTGGATTCGCATAGGAGAACTCTGAAAAGGCTAAGGTTTTGGCCTGCATGCCGGTGTGCTGCTCCTGAGAGGGAGAGAAGAGAATTATTTTGGACTAAATCCAAGTTTGTGTGACTAAAGTAAGCTACTGAAGTGGGCCAGGCTCAACCTGAAGAAGACCGAATATTTTTGCTGAATGCAATCAGTCTGTCAAGAGTTCCAGCTACCCCTAAGTTCCCAGTGTGTGCAGAGACTTTGAGATTGCGCCCGAGGAATGCTTTGCCTGGTACGGTAGAATTCCCGTACATGTAAATGTGCTATGAGCTGCTAGTGGGTTGTGAGTTAGTTCCCCACTGTGTGAACTGTGTTCTGCTTGCTGGAAGCTGTATCCAGCCCAAAACGGACTGCTTCCGAATTTGTCTCCATGCGGTCTGGGCTTAGCCAGACTGGCCTAGCCAGACTACCCACTGCACAGAGAAGCCATCGACGAGAGACCTGCCTGGGGATCAGCCCCCTGCTCCATGCTTGAACAGGAACGACGCCTCTGCAACTTGTGTGGGCCCTGCTTCTCCTGGCATTCCAGATCAACCACCTGCAGTCTCGATTTTCGTCCAGCCTATGTTCAGTCTTGGGTATTATGAGTAAATACCAGGGTAGCTCCCTACAACAACAGCTTAATCTGAGTGTGTCATCTGATTGTCTTGTTGTTTCATTTCCTTTACGAACTGAGCCCTCTGGCTCCAGATTACAAATACTGTGTACTGTGCATGTTGTGTTTTCCATCACAGGGCCCCAACCAGCTGCAACCCCGGGCAACAGTCCTGGCTAGCCCATCTCTTCTCTACCTGGGTACCCAGAGGTGGACTGTGTGGGGGAACTCAAAGCACATGCATAACTGCATGATTGATATAACCTTTAGCTTAATTAACCTGATTTGCCCCTCCCTTCTTCAAGTCCCCTGAAGAAAATCAGATCTAACATTTCCTGCATGTAATCTGACTGTGGTTCCAGTTTGTGCTCAAAGTACTGTACTGTTGCTATTTGCTGTGCTTAACCTTGTCTTACAGGGGGTCCCCAGGGTTTAGCCAGAGGAACTAGCCCTGGTGGCAAGTGCAAACAGTGTGGGTACTTGTGTGGTGTACCAGGGGTATTGTGAAAGTGATTATTGTACAGTGTTCAGGCCACTAGAGGGGAAAGAGGGGGGTTACAGTGTCCCAGAGGGCTGTGCCCAGGTTAGCTTGACCACTACCCACCCTGACCTCCAGGTGGAGGCACCTGTTTCAGAACTCAGGCCCCTTAACCTGCTACTAGCCAAGAAGGTAGGGGTAGTAGCCCTGGGATAGCATCACTCAAGGGTACATACATACCCACAGATACACACACACCATATATATATATATATATATATATATATATATATATATATATACATATACTGTATGCATACATACACATAAACCTACAAACACACACATATACCTACAAACGCACACATACATATATACAAACACACACATATATATATATATATATATACATACACGCATACATATATATGTATATATATATGTAACTATACATATATATGTAAGTAATAAGCCACGACAGGGTATGTATTAAAGGATTTTAATGCACACCCCTGGGGCATGCTAAGGCACAAGGCCAAAGGCAGAGTGTCCTTATGCCCTGGAAGTGCATTGAAATCCTTAATGCACACCCTCAAGTGGCTTATCACACTTATAAAATGGGCCACTATCATAAAAGAATTAGTTTGATTTACTCTGATAGGGATTAAAACTTATTTACTATTTTCAAAAGTGTATACAATACATTACCTGTACAACATCTAAAATCTGAAAAAGTAGTCCCTATTAATGAATAAAATAAGATATCTCAGCAATAGGTTAACTAGTTCAGTACTTTGCAGTAAAAGTATTTATTAGTAGAGCTTGTTGAAAATAAATATTTTCCGGAACTTCCGGTTCCGCCACGGATCAGGGCAGACACTAGGGAAAGCGCTCCGTCTCCTACCTGAGACAAAAAAAAAAACAAATTCATCAGCTGGCATGTTTAAAAACTAATAAAATGTCCACTGGGGGGTTGCAAAAAGATAAAGGCTCCAGGTCACGGTCCCAGCAATCGAAGGGGGACAAGGATGGAGCGGGATGGAAAGGCAGCTCACCCATGCGCGCAGCGACTTCAGCCAGGTTCGTGAATCCACCCATGGTCTTTGATACGGATGAGGAAACTGATAGGCTCTCCTGATGCCATTTTGATATTATTATTAAAGAACTAAAGGAAATGTGAGCCGAAAATAAACTGAATTTGGCTTGCTGCAACAAAAGTTGACAACAATGGAACACGTGTGCAGGAGATGGAGGACCATATCGCAGGCAGAGGATGATATTCTACACCTGGGCAAAACAGTACAGACCCCTGTCACCACAATATGGAGCTGGAGCAAAATGTGTGGATCTGAAGAGCCGCCTCCCGTCGTGACAATTTGTGGTTATATGGTCTGAGAGATGGCGCAGAGACAGGCCTCATGGCAGACTTTATGACAGACTTGCTGAAAGACATGTTAGAGCTTCCTCCAACATATGATATGTGCATAGAGAGGGCCCATAGGCTCTGCTACTAAGGCAAGAAAGCATCGCCCTCCACGCGCTTGATAATAATAAAATTCAGCAGTTACCACACAAAAGAAGAGCGGCTCCACCGGCCTGGCAGAAAAAAGAAGTCAAGTACCTGGACTCCCGCCTGTTCTTTGACCAGGACTACCCTACCTCGATTCAGCACCAGAGAATAGCCAATTGTCCTTTGATTAAAACCTTCAAAGAGAAGCAGATCCGTTTTCAGACCCCATTTCTGGTTAAGTTGAGAATTCACTGGGCAGAGGGCCCAGAAATGTTTGAAACCCCCCAGGCTGCGAGAGAATCCATGCTACAGCGTGGCTTGCACCACCCGATTTACCCACTCAAGTCCCGCGGAAGAGGAAGGGGAAACCGAGCGATTGGCAACTGGTTACCTCACGAAGAGTTAGATTTCTGCACAGTCAAACTATGTCGAGTTTGGTCTGCCTGCTTCAAGACCTGATCAAAAAATTACCGGGAGTTGTGGACAGCGACGTTGTGGCTCTTGCGGATGACTGAGAAGATGGAGGGTGATGTTTTGGTCATAGCCTTTTCCTATATACTGCCTTAAAATGCTTTGCGACTTACACTCCTGGTTCCCCTACTTATTTTATTGTTAGCTACCATGGTGGACTAGCTGTTTACCTGAACTTCCCCACTGACATAATGCAAGATGGGGGGATGTTACTGCCTAATTTTCTCCTCCCCTGCTGACCCTTTCCCTGCTCCGTTTCCACCCCGGGCATGCTGACATCTTGCTTTTGGTGCTAGCGACTCAATTTAGCTGATTGAAGGCTAAAACTGGAGGCTATCTACACTGGCACAACATCCTGGTGAATTCACTGAAAGGCATACCTCTCAGCCTCCTGCCTCATAAATCAGGAACAAGACTTAAAAAATCAGGGACAAAGGACCAAAATCAGGGACACATCTTCAAAATTGGTGATATCCACTCAGAAAGCTGGCAGAATAAGGCTTAGTGTAAAATGGATTTTCTAAGGAAGAACAAGTCTGTAACTATAATGTTTGACATTATTTTGTCCTAACAACCCCCACTGTTTGGTCAGGAAACACAATTTTGGAGGATAGAGTAAAATTTTTAGGCAAAATCAGAGGACGTCCTGAAAATCAGGGACAGTTGACAGCTATGCTGAAAGGTTTTATTCCTTTTCTGGTTGCAGGTGTCAGGAGCATCTGAATTCGAGTACTGAATAACAAGAACTTGGAGAGTTTGGGGCTTGGGGGGCGGGAAAGGGCTGATTTGCGAAAAATCTCTACTGCATTATACACTGTTTGAACTGGTGACTTGATTGTTTAGGTGGGGACAGCAAAGAGAGGAACTTATAATATCAAAATAGGAATCACTTGCTATATAGAGGAGGGAGCTGGGGGGGAGTCTCATCATCAGTGATGATGACGAAGAGGAGCATGGAGTCGCTGGGCATGCGGCTGGGGTTGCTGTCCTGGCGGGTCTCTACAAGGGCTCAAGGGGAGAGAATTTCTATGTTGTCCTATTATTTTTTCTCTCCTCTCCTCTCTCCTCAGTCTTTTCTGGGGGAATAAACCTTGAGACAATCTGGAGCATAATAGAGAAGGTTGGGACTGCGGTGTGGGACACTCAGGGCATTTCCACACACAATAATAACAGGTCGGGTGAACACAGCTAACGACCTTATACAAATTCTATAGCTACTTGCTAATTGGCTCTGGTCCGGTGGCTGAAACACATATATTGAGCCCACTACTGTTGTGTGGACTCAGGAAGAGGGGCCCCATTGGGGGGGGGGCAAAACTATACACTCTTCTGCCCTTCCTTAAATTAACACTGGGAAGGATATAAAGGCCATTTTATAACTGGCCTTCTACCTTGGAAGTCATTCACCTACGTGTACTTTAACAAAGGTTTACAGGGGGATTTCTGCTTAGTTTGTTTGCCCTACACGCACTGCTAACTGGTTTTAACTTTTTTCTTATTCATAACCTGCTTACGCTCAGTGGTTGGCTGGGTGTTTTTTTGTTAAGGCCAGCCTAGTTCCAAAGTTTAAAGCTACTGTTGGCAAGGTTAGTTTTCAGAGTGTGACTGCCTGTCCTACTACCTATACCTCGCCATACATAGGGCCACTCTCCACTAAGATTACAGAAGGTCGATGCGAGAGACAGAAAGGGCAAAATGGTGGTTGACTGTGGCTAAGGCAAACACTACCCTAATCTCCCTTAATGTGAACGGGCTCACGAACCCAGTCAAGCAGAGTAAGATTTTGGCATATGTGAAGAAGTCTGGGGCTGACTTTTGTCTGCTCCAGGAAACTCACCTGTCCAGACCCGAACACCAGAAACTAAACAAATTTGGCTTTGCTAGGGTGGTCACATCCTCCTACAGAAGAGGGGCCATAGGGGCGCAGTGGTTTTGATACCGAATAGGGTGGCCTTTGAATTTAGAGACGCCCTGATGGATGCAGAAGGCTGCTTGGCAGCTGCAAAGGGCATATACAGTGGGCAGTTGGTTACAATTGCCTCAGTCTATGCCGCTCCGGGTTCAGACTTCGGCTTCTACAGGAGGCTGTTTATGAGGCTGACAGAATGGGCAGAGGGAACATTGATCTTGAGGTGACCTAAACCTGGCATTAAATGATCATTTAGACTCTTCCTCGCCATACCCAAGGTCAGGTAGGAGAGTGGCCCTAAAGGTAAGTAAGCTTTTAATGGAAGTGAGGTATGTTGATGCCTGGAGGGACCTGCATGGGCCGAGGCGAGACTATACTTTTTTCTCCTCGCTGCACAAGGCGCATTCTAGACTTGATTACTTCCTGGTATCTAAGAAACATACTTTGCAGGTGAAGAAGGTAGAGATTAAAGAGACATACATCTCAGACCATGGTGCCATGCTAATTCAATTTCAAATGGGTCTAAGCAGGAAAAAAAAACCTTTGGCATTTGAACCTGTCCCTCTAGGTCCAAGAAATTATCAGGGAAGCCCTGATAATAAATGATACACCAGAAACCTCCCCCCACTATACTGTGGGATACAATAAAGGCCATACTGAGGGCAGGCTCATTGCCATGGCAGCTTGTCATAAGATAAAACGGGAGGCTCAAAGGGTATCCTTGTTGGCCCAAATAAGAGAACTAGAAAACTCCTGAAAGAGAAATATGAGGTTGTTAAGGACAAGAGGTTCAAACATCTGGAAAGCACTCAACAATATTCTGACTACAAGGTAGAGCAAAATTTGCTGAACTTAAAACAGAAGTATTACGAGGGTGGTCCAAGGGTCTTATACTGTTGGCTAGCAGGTTGAGACAAAGAAGGGCCTGTGCCACAATACATAAGATTAGGCATCCAACCACTAGGGAGCAGTTCACATGTCCAGAGAAAATAGCTGAGGTTTTTACAGACTACTATCAGGAACAATACAGGACAGGACCGGCTCCTAATACCGATAAAATAGCTCACTTCCTTGAAACATTACGCCCACCCAGGGTTGGAAAGGAGGAGGCTGTTCAATTATTCTCCCCAATAGGTGCAGCACAAATAGGAGCTGAAATTAAAAGAATTAAGACTGGGAAGTGCCTGGGTATGGATGGGTTCCCAGCCGAGTTTTTTAAATTGTTTCGGGCTCAGGTTACTCCAATTCTGGGTAGAGTGTACAACTCTCTTCTGGGGGAGGCGGGCAGGATTCCCCCCTCTTGGATGTATGCAGTGGTGGCCGTGTTGCCCAAGCCCACCAGGGACCCCTTGCTACTGTATGTGCTTCATACAGGCCAATCTCTATACTAAATACGGACTATAAGATATTGGCAGGGATCATGACCAGGTGCCTTGAAAGTCTCATTCCCCAGCTTATACACAGTGATCAGACTGGGTTTGTCCCAGCTCGTGAGGCACGGAACAACGTCCGTCAGGCAGTTAACATTCTAGATCATCTGAAAAGGACAGGGAATCCGGCCCTGGTCATGAGCCTAGACGCAGAAAAAGCATTTGATAAGGTGCTTTGGCCCTTCTTACAGGCGTCTCTGGAGGGCTTCGATTTCCCGGTGGAGTTCTGTAAACTAATTTCCAAACTGTACACCACCCCTCAGGGGTGTGTGAGGGTCAACGAGCATGTGAGGCACTCCATTCAGTTGGAGTGAGGGACAAGAGAGGGCTGCCTCCTCTCGTCTATGTTATTTGCTATATTTGTCAAGCCCTTGGCACAGGTGATTTGATTGAATCCAGGGATCCAGGGTATAGAACTGGGAGGGTCGGAACATAAATTGGGCCCATATGCGGATGACATCTTGTTGTTCCTGGGTGACACAGAGTCTTGTCTCCCTAAAGTATTCAGGCAAATCAAGCAAGTTACAGAGATCTCTGGCTATACCCTAAAAGCTACTAAAACTAAGGTAATGTCATGCTCATGTCAGGTTTCCCCAGATGTCCAGAGGACAGACCCGATAAAGTGGGGGTTAGATAAACTACCTGAGGTGTTTCTGGGTGTAGACCCTTCTCTCTCTTTAAGGACAACTACTTACCCTGGTAAAAGGAGATTACCCAGGATTATAAGAGATGGGCCCTTTTGCTACTGCCCATGTACTCGTGGGTATAAACAGCCAAAATGAATGTGCTCCCCCGCTTTTCATATTTATTCCAGAGTGTCCCCTGTAAGGTCCCACAACAGGTATTAATGAATTGGCAGAAACAACTACTATCTTTCATCTGGTGGGTTGGTAGACACAGGGTTGCTAGAAATATTCTATACTTGCCGACAGGGGATTAGCAGTTCCTTATCTGCCAAGTTATTGGATGGCCTTGCAGATGAAAATGGTGTTAATGGCATCACCTCAATACATAACCCATTGGAAAATGATTGAATTATACCTCATGCAGGACCCACCCTTGCAGGCCATTCTGTTTCACTGCCAACTCCAGGCACAAGCTGATTGTATCTCCCTACAGGGGTGGAGGCGGCCCTGATGGATGGACGACCAAAGGAGGAACTGCACATCGATGTGGAGGTATAAATGGTGGACTTGGGAGGATAGTTTCCTCCCTGGCCCACGACTCCTTGGTTCAGGTGGCAGACACTTGGGGCCTGCATTCACCTTGGCAGGTATTAAGTGGAGGGGCGCCGGCGTCATTTGAGGCAATCCAGACCTTATTTGGACTGGACCCCAAGGATAGATTCAAATAATACCAGATCAGGAATTGGGTTAATGTAATCCTGAACAGCCCAACGGTACTGAGGAACTTGGACTCACCATGTCCACCTTTTTAAATAATTTGGTCCTCGCCCACGAGTCAAGGTGCAATTACTGTACTACACAATACCTTCTTAACTGACCAGGGCCACAATACCCTCAGGGTCAAAGCAAAGTGGGAAGAAGACATGAGGTTAACCATGGACAAAGAACTATGGTCTAAGAGTTGGAGGGAGATATGGGGGTCCACCTCCTCTCCAACTTGGAGAGAATTTCTATGGAAAGTTAGGATTAATTATTTCCTGGTCCCCAGTACCAGTGCCAGGTTCAATGCTGATGGCAACTCTGCTTGCTGGAGAGGATGTGGGGAGGACTCGAAGGGACACCTTCATATATTTTGGCAATGCCCGGAGCTTGGGCCCTTTTGGGACCTCATCACTGGGCATCTCAGGCAATATTCGAGGGATTGGAGGAGGTGGGCCTGGAGCACCTGTTTCTGGGAATTGAACCAAGATGCATACGGGGAAAAGAAGCCAGATATCTTTGGCGTGTCCTTCGTGGTGCTGCATTGAAGGCTATTACCAAATTATGGTTCCATAAAGATAGACCCTAAAGTGAGTGAATGGACTAAAATTATCACTTCAATACAGGAAATGGAAAGAACTGCCTTTGCAACTCAACACAGACAAGCCCAATACACTAATAAGTGGATCAGGTGGGATATTTATTGCCCCAATATTGGAACAGAGTAGGGATGGCCTCCTTTCACTGTTCTTTCACTGTTCCCCCTACTGTGTAATGTTGTCATTGGCATGACCATGCCTAATAAAAGGGTAACAGAACAAGGACAAATGGCGTATTGGCGCAAAGTGAAATAAAGTGACTGGAGTCCGTGGGAAGATGGGGAGGAGATTAGTTTGCCACTAATGTTGGGGAAATCATATGGAACAGGATTGTACATGTACTGTATCTCTGAAAGAGAATGTGGAAGGAGTACTCAAAATATGAATATGCACTATTGTTTAAAATATATGCGAGGACTGGCAGAGGACGGCAGGGGTTTTAAGTTTTACACTCTTAGTATTTTTTTTTTTTTTAAACACCTTGTTTTTCTTTTCTTTTACTCTGGTTTATAGAGGAACGAAGTTGTATTAGGATTATTATACTTTTTAAGAAAACCAGCAGGGGGCAGTCACCTCATGCAGTTGTAATGATTCCTACATGTACTACCGAATCAGTTTGCCCATATCTTAGCCAACGTGCCTATGCTGCAATAAAATAAAGTTAAAAAAGATAATAAATATTTTCTCTGTAATATTTAATTATCATATAAATGCACTGTAACATCTGTAAATTTGTAAAACATAAGTAGTGTTTAAAACTTAATTTTCATTACGTGTAGTTATATACTTTCATTGAAGGCAACCTCTTTATTTTTGTTTTTTACTTATGTGTTGTGGTCTAGTACATAAAAGGAAAACTGCTATAGGATTGAGGTGAAAGGTTAGTAAGAAAAAAAAACTTTAAACCTGCCAAGTTGCCTTTTTTTTGGTGGTGATGGTGTGGGGGGGTAGATTTCACCTGAAAACACCTATATATGATTAAATTGTACGTGTTTTTATAAACATCAGCAATGTAGTTGAGCAGTTTGATCTGCCTCTGCCTATGTAACTATTTTCCACCTTTTCTCTTTGTTTATAAAGCATTACTATATTGCCTACTTTCTTCTTCCTGTTTTTTTCTGTTTTCCCCATTCAAGACAAAAAGGGTGGGATAATCAAACTGCACCATTCATAGGCTGAAGCCTTGAGCTGCGCAAATAGTTGCTCAGGAATTGTGGGCGATATTCAAAGGAGTTGGCTATTGAGCAACTCCTTTGAATATCACCCCAGCCACAGCCACTGTGCATGGGCGCGAGTGGAACTTGCGCCACCGCAAGTTGACAGAGTGAGCACTCAACTATGGTGGCGCCATCCATTCGCCATCGCATAAATCACGATATTCAAAGGTGACATACAAATGGGGCTATAATTCATGCAAGGCGAGGGGGTAATTTGCATGTGATTATGGCTCCCATTTGCATGCCTTATACATGTAGGTGCCGATCCTGAGGACTTGGCGCCTGGCGCCCTGCCAGGCAGCAGCTATCAGGACCGACGCCTGCAGCCCGATCAAGGCATAGTGTACCCCCCACCAGCCCGATCGCTGGCAGCATGTGGCTCCCTCCCGACATCTCCCTGGTGGCTAGTGTCCCAAATGCCCTATCACGGCAGTAAGTAAACTGAACACCTCCGAACATCTCTCTGGTGGCTAGTGTCAAATGCCCGATCGCGGGCAGTAAGTAAACTGAACCTCTAACATCTCCCTGGTGGCTAGTGTCCCGAAATGCCTGATCGCGGCAGCAACTGAAATATTTTCCAAACACTGGTGTTCGAATGGCCGATCGCCGGCAGTAAGTAAACTGAAATTTCTTCCCGGTCATTTTTCAGGAAGAACTTCACTCCACCACCATTTGTGTTCAATCATCTCGCCATTCTCGGTGCAGCTGGCGGTGGTGCAAGAAACATCTACCGTTACCCGCCGCCACCAACTGATCGCGCCCGTAGGGCTGCACGCCCATTGGTGCAGAGCAAGAGCCACGGGTGCAGTTTATATTGTATATGATAGTCCAGATTTGTGAATGAACATTCATTCACAAATCTGGACTGTCTGTACGGTATGGGCTGCATGCCCATTGGCTCTTGCTCTGCACCACCGGCGTGAGAAGCCCCACCGGGCAGTCAGTCGGTGGGCGCGGGGCGGCAGGCGAGTGGATGTTGCCGCCCGCCGCTGCTGGGGAGCGGGTGGTGAGCTTTGTGGGGGTGGTGGGGGGACACTAGCCACCAGGGAGATGTTCGGGGGTTCAATTTACTTACTGCCCGCGATCGGGCATTTCGGGACACTAACCACCAGGGAGATGTTCGGGAGGAGGGGGAGCTGACACTGCTGCCCGCGATCGGGCTGGTGGGGAGGGAGTACACTATGCCCGTGATCGGGCTGCAGTGGGGGGCACAGGGACTGGGTTGGGGGTCAGCCATAGGTGGTGGTTGCTGTGTTGCTTCCTGCAATACAGCAGCTCACCTGTGGTGGCCCTCAACTAAGCTTTTTTTTGGCTCAAAGTCATGCAGGCGCAGGTTGGGGTTTTACTGCACAACTCCCTACACAGTCGGCTGAATATCGGGCTGTGCAGTTTATGCATGGTTCCTCCCCTCCAGTTGAGCATGCATTCATTTGCATTGCGCTGTTGCTCAGCCTGTTTTCAGTGGCACAACTGCTCTCTCTGGTCTCATGGGAATGGCACAATTTGGACTTAGCATGTACCTTTCTTCACTGGCGCAACCTCTTTGAATATCCCACCCAGAATGTTTATCATGGAATGTTTACCATGGAATACAGGGATTCAAAATACTGTTCAGTTACACTGGTAGAATGTTTCTCCTAACATACTGTACACACAGACAACAATGGCCTGTTTTAGAGCCAGAGACTCAGTTTTCTCTGTCAGGGCAAGCAAAAGAGATTTCCTGATGAGCAGGTAAAGATAGAAGGAGGATTTTTCACTGTCAGTAAAGAAACAGTTGTAATGAAAACTATAAACAATACTTAATGTTTCTAATTTGTTAATGTGTAAGGAGAGTGTAGTGATCAGGTAAACAACACTTAATTAATTTGTTTTATTTTTTTGTAATGTAGTTTTATTTTTAGGGCCCAGTTGAAGGTTTTTACAGTGTAAAGGTAGCAGCCATGTTTGTGATGGAAGATCAGTTCTGTTTGCAGTGGGACTGATAGAAGATAGTTCTGGCTGTAGGAGGACTGATATGCTCATTGTGTGATGTGGTTTAGGACCAGGATGATTGTGCGTATATAGAGATTTAATGAACAGTCAGCTGATGTCTCTTGGCCAATGAGATTTCTAGATTTTCTTCTTGCCATTTTATATATATATATATACATATATACATATACATATACATACACATATACACACACACATACACACATAACATACACACACACACACACATGGCATACAGAGGGTTTAAAGTGAAGTTTAAATGAGCAAATGTTTCACACAAATATAATATAGAACTTAGCTTGAGAAATGTTCTCAACTATACTCTCAACCAGTTAATCACTACATAAACTTTAAAGCCTTCAGTGTTGTAACAGCATTTAATACATGATAATATCAATTGCAAGTATAAGTGCGAAAAACAAAACAAAAAAAACTTACTTGTCAAGGAGCCCCAAGAAAAGAGATCATGAGCCTGATCTGTACAGATTTCAATAGTGTCAATGTATAACAAACACGTACAGAACCAGTCTAAGGAATCTAAATAAAAACTTGGGAATAAAATCCCATAGACCCCTCTTTCCCTGGGAAAGGTAACTAGTAGGAATGAGATATATGTACACGAGTCCTAATACATCATCATTCACACCAATTTTGCAATATTTACCCAAAGGAATTGAAGAGTTGATTTATATTAACCTTTTCAGAACCTATGTAATTAATGGCATTGGAACTCTCATAGTTTTACACTTGTAGGAAGGGTAAATAAATGCTAGGCAGCTAATGTTTTAGGCATTTTCTGAGGTTGCAAGGGGCATCCTATGGAATTACAAAGAATCATAGCAGTGTCAACTGCAGTGCTCCTAGATTGAACATAGCATTTCCCTGTAAGGCAGCCTCCTTTTCCCTGTATTTTCCGTGTAAAACTGTTGGAATCTGTCTAGCTTTGTTCCCAATGTTCTTATATCTCCAGAACCTCTTGATGGTATTATAGCATTGTTGCAATATACTGGCACAGCCGGGTAGCCTGGTTGAGATGCAATATGTCATATTCAGTGGGGTCATACTTTTAGCCATTTTGGCAATGTACTGACACAGGATAGAATTGATGAGATGGAGGCTCTCATTTTCAGAGGGGTCCTAATTTTACCCATTTCTACAATGTACTGTTACAGGTTAGCCTGGCCAAGATGCAGTATCTCATTTTCAGTGGGGTCTTACTTTTACCCATGTTTGAGTTCCAACAGAGGATACAGCATCTAACTGCAGAGCAGTTCAAAATTCCACCCTTGGCCATCTCTCCCAATGTGTGTATGTGTGTAGCAATGATTTACAGTATTTTCTCTGATGAGTTGATTTATGTTAACCCTTTCAGGGACCTATCTAATTAGTGGCATTGGAACTCTTATGGTTTTATATTTGTAGGAAGGGTAAATGTTAGGCAGCTAATGTTTTAGGGGCTTTCAGAGCTTGCAAGTGGCGTCATAGGGGATTACAAAGAAATCATAGGGGTGTCAACTGCAGTGTTCCCAGACTGAACAATGCATTCCCCTGGAGGGCAACCTCACTTTCCCCGTAAAACTGGGACAAAACTCCTGTACATTTTCCTGTATGCTCAAATCAATTCATGCAGGCAACTAACTTCATTATGCCTGTCAGTAAAATTGATATAACAAATGTTAAGGTTGTGTTATGTGCTCTTTAGCCCTGTTACAATATACTGACATAAGATAGCCTGGCTGAGATGCAGTATGTCATATTCAATGGGCTCATACTTTTATCCATTCTGGCATAGTACTGACACAGGTCGGGTTTATTGAGATGCGGTATCTCATTTCCAGGGGGTCCTAATTTTACCCATTTTTACAGGGTACTGATGCAGCTTAGCCTGGCTGAAATGTAGTATCTCATTTTCAGAGGGGTCTTAACTTTTACCTATGTTTACATCTATGTGCAATGGACTGACACAGGACAGATTTGCGGAGATACTAATGGCTGTTGTGTGCAACATGGCGTTGCTGACTTAAACTATGCATATGTAAGTATCGCCCACATGTAGTCATGTCAGTGCTGCCATGATACAGCTGACTCAGAGCAAACTGCACATGTGCAGTATCAATCATGTGCAGTTCTGTAATCACAGCAGTATCAGTTACATCTGACTGTGGTTGGCAAGATACGGCATATTCTTTCAACACTCTTGCTGCACCTAAAACCTCCACAGCTGTATTGGCTCAATACTGGCAAAGGCTAATGGACGGGTAACACTGGTGAGCACTCAACTGTCTTCATGTCCACTGGCTCTATTGGCAGGTCATTTTGAAAAGCCACCACCTTCTGGAACAAAATATGTTTCTAATGTTACCCCTAAACTTGCCATCTGTGACCTTCATAGCATGTCCCTGTGTCCTGCTGGAGAACATATCCATATGTTCAGTCCTGTCAATATTCCTGAGATTGGGAAGACTGAGCTCATGTCCCATGTCAGCCTGCTGTTCCACAGGGACAAGCAAAGGATGAGAGCACCCACATACGTAGAAAGCACCAGAACTGCAAAATTATTATTTAAAGTCCTTTATTTAACCAAAGTGCATAGTGCACGCACACATAGTGAGCATAAAAAAGTAGCGGCTGAGCCTTCCTGCAACTATCATTTCTTCCTGACTCCTGCCAGGTGCCATCAGAGTGATTCGCCCTGATGATGATGCCTGGCAGGGACCGGGAGAAGCATTACTTTCAGAGTGGCTCATTCGTCACTTTTTTATGCTCACTATGTGTGGGTGCACTATGCACTTTACTTAAACGAAGAACTCTGAATATTTTTGTGATCCTAGTGCTTTCTGCATATGCGGGTACTCCTCATCCTTTTGCTTGTTTCAGTTTTTTCATTGCTGAGCACATTATTACTTATTCTGCCACTCCAGATCCATTTTTGCTTTGTTCCACATGGAGAGGACAGTAATAACTGCTAGTAAACATAAATGTGGATGTTATCTGTTAGACCCTTCCAGTTTTTCCTGTTTTGAAAATGCAGCTTCCCCTTAACAAAGGTATCCAGACAGAAAGCCCACCAGCAAATTCCTTTTTCTTTTTAGTACTGAACACATTCTCTTTACTGCTGCAGTAAATGTAAACACTGGAGAAAATATGAAGAAACTGATAGAGGGAAGCTTACAAATGGTGTCAGTTGTCATTTTACTGTATGGGACTGCATAAATATGCAGAACTAAAAAAATGCTACATAAATTAATTGCCACCAAGTAAGTGGTAGATGGTGGTGGTTGGGGCGCTTTGTCAACACAAAAAGGGGGCTTGGTTTGCACGCAGAGAGGAGTAAGAAGATCAGTTTTTATGTTGATTGCGCCCATGCACTAGAAGCATATTGTGGTAGCTTTCTCCACAAGCAGGTTGTGGAGGTGTGGCACTGTTGTGGCCAATGCCCCCACAGCCTTTAAAGGCTTGTGCAGCATCCCCCAATGCCGTGGCATGCTGCTGCTGACACTAGTTCAGCCAGCGTGCCACCAACTTGTAAAAAATCAGCCGCTGCAATCAGGGGCCACCTCGTCATTGCAGCATCAGCCATTCGCTGCAATGAGGGAGTGACCCGTCATTGCAGGGCGGGATCTTGAAGCCCTGATATTGTTTGTGAACATGGCGGCGGCTTGCTGCCGTGTTCACAAACAATATTAACCTCCCCACCATGTTTATTTGCCGACGGGGGCCCCAATCCCCATCGGCTTCAGTGCCTCCAATGTTTATTTTGCCGAACGGGAGGCCCACTCCCCATCGGCAGTATGTAACCCCCCACTTTTATTGTCTGCCGACAGGTGCCAATTCCTGTCGGCATAATGTATCACCCCACCCTGTTTGTTGTGTACTGACGTGGTACCTAATCCCCCATCGGCTACAGCTGCCTCCCAAAAGAAAGACTCCGGTGGCATGCGGGGAGCCCACCCCAGTGTGCCACATGACCCTGTAAAATATAAAATGGTCCCGCAACATCTTTTGTGTTTTTTAACCTGTAAAAAAGGAAACTGTGCCTCGGCGGTCTCTCTGCCCCCCTCCCACAACCCGCACCCACCCACTGCGCACCCTGCCTCCCCACACCCCCCTCACCCCATACTTACATCCGGAGCTCAGCGCGACAATCTTCGGTGGACCGGGAACATGTTCTGAATTTTCAAAGCTGACCACGATCTGAGGAAATGCCGGTAAGCTGTATAATGGAATAAATAGGGTTTTTTCAACTTTATCGTATATCTCAGCCATTTTTGAATTTTGGTACCAAATTTTCAACATGGGGTTTTGGGACCTCCTCATGAATTCTAGAACTGACATGGCGTTAATCAGCCCCGAAGGTGATTTCATGGTCACTGCGGAATCACTTTTGGGGCTGATGATGCAGAACAACAGTGCCACTGTTCATGAGGTGGGCTCTCAAAAAGCCTATGTTGCCAATTTGTGGAAAAATCCCAAAAATGACTGAGTTTTACGAGCCGCGATTGCATGTGCTATGCATGCTTGTAACTTTGAATTTGCAATGTTTTATGCCAGATTTTCAACACTGGCATTTTTTTTTTCACACCTCCTTGTGAACAGTACAGCTGTCATTGTTCACATGCTGGCCCAAATGTGTTTTCGCAGTTCCAGCACAGAATAGCACAGTTGCTGTGGGAAATTAGTGCCTGGGACAGATTAAGAAAATGACAGTGATACTGTTCATGAGCAGAAGTCCTAAAATGCCTGTGTTGAAAATTTGGTGATGATAGCCCATCAAATGACTGTGTTACAAGTGTGCATTGTGCACTTTCCACGCACCCTTGTAACTTCACAGATTTGTAATATTGTCATGCCAGATTTTCAACAGAGCATTTTTTCACACCTCCTTATGAACAGTACAGCTGTCATTTTTCACATCCTGACCGAAATGTGTTTTCACAGTTCCGCACAGAATAACGCAGTCGCTGTGGGAAATCAGTGTCTGGGACAGATTAAGAAAATGACAGTGGTACTGTTCATGAGCAGAGGTCCTAAAATCCCTATGTTGAAAATCTGGTGATAAAACTCCATAACATGACTGTGTTACAAGCGTGCGTTGAACTGTTTCCACATATCCTTGTAACTTCGCAAATTTATATTTTCACGCCATATTTTCAACAGTGGCATTTTTCACACCTCCTCATGAACAGTACAGCTGTCATTTTTCACATCCTGGCTAAAATATGTTTTGCACTCCTGCCGGAGAATTGTACAGTCGCTGTGGGAAATAAGTGTTTGGGACAGATTAAGATTGAGCGGCGAGGGGAGTGACGAGCTCAGACTGAGCTCTGTCGGACTGCTGCAGACTTGTTTGTGGGCAGAAAAAGCCCCAACGCAAAACCCAGTACAAAGGGCAGCCTGCAACACTGGGAGAAACAGAATGAGAGAGCGAGAAAGGGAGCGGCAGTGAGCGAGCTCACCGGAGCGCTGTCAGGACTGCTGTGGATTTCTTTGTGGCAGAAAAAGGTGTCAATGCATGCAGGAGCCCAGTACAAAAGGCCAGCCTGCAGCGGTGGGAGAAACAGTATGAGCAAGTGAGATGGTGGACTGAATGAGCTCAACGGAGCTCTATCAGGACTACTGTGGATTTCTTTGTGGGCAGAAAAAGGCACCAATGCAGACAGAAGCCCCGTACAGAAGGGCAGCTTGCAGTGCCAGGACAAACAGAATGAGTGCGTGAGAGAGAGACAGAGCGACCTTAACGGAGCTCTGTCGGGACAGCTGCGGATTTCTTTGTGGACAGACAAAGGTGCCAATACAGCCAGGAGACCCATACAAAAGCGCAGTCTGCAGCACCAAGAGAAACAGAACGAGCAAGTGACAGAGCGGTAGTGAGCGAGCTCAACGAAGCTCTATTGTGACTGCTGCAGATTTCTTTGTGGGCAGAAAAAGGCAGCAATGCAGGCAGAAGCCCACTACAAAAGGCCAGCTTGCAGCACCGGCAGAAACGGAATCAGTGAGTGAGAGAGGGGGAGTGAGCGAGCTCAATGGAGCTGTGTTGGGACTGCTTTAGATTTCTTTGGGGACAGAAGAAGCCGCCAAAGCAGACAGGAGCCAGTACAAAAGGGCAGCCTGCAGCGTCGGGAGACACAAAACGAGCACGTCAGGGAGGGGGAATGAGTGAGCTCAATGGAACTCTGTTGGGACTGCTGCAGATTTGTTTGTGGGCAGAAAAGAGCAGCAATGCACGCAGGGTCCCAGTACAAAAGGGCAGCTTGCAGTGGCGGGAAAACCAGAATGAGTGAATGAGAGAGAGGGGGAATGAGTGAGCTCAACGGAGCTCTATTGTAACTGCTGCAAATTTCTTTGTAGGCAGAAGAAGGTGGCAATGCAGGCAGGAGCCCAGTAGAAAAGGGCAGCCTGCAGCGCCGGCAGAAATGGAATGAGCGAGTGAGAGAAGGGGAGTGAGCGATCTCAATGGAGCTTTGTCGGGACTGCTGCAGATTTTTGTGGGCAGAAAAAGGCGCCAGCAGAGGCAGGAGCCCAGTACAAAACGACAGCCTGCAGTGCCAGGAGAAACAGAATGAGTGAGTGAGACGGGGTGGGGGGTGAGCAACCTCAACGGAGCTCTGTCGGGACAGCTGCAGATTTCTTTGTGGGCAGAAAAAGGTGCCAACGCAGGCAGGAGCCCAGTAAAGGGCAGCCTGCAGCGCCGGGAGAAACACAATGAGTGAGTGAGACAGGGGGAGTGAGCGAGCTCAGTGGAGCTCTATCGAGACTGCTGCGGATTTCTTTGTTGGCAGAAAAAGGCAGCAACGCAGGCAGGAGCCCACTACAACAGGCCAGCCTTCAGCGCCGGCAGAAACGGAATGAGTGAGTGAGAGAGGGGGAGTGAGCAGGTTCAACAGACCTGTGTTGGGACTGCTGCAGATTTCTTTGTGGGCAGAAAAAGCCACCAACAGAGGCAGGAGCCCAGTACAAAAGGGCAGCCTGCAGCGTCAGGAGAAACAGAATCAGCGAGTGAGAGGGGGGAGTGAGCCACCTCAAAGGAGCTCTGTCGGGACCGGTGCGGATTTCTTAGTGGGCAGACAAAGCTGCCAACGCAGGCAGGAGCCCAGTACAAAAGAGCAGCCTGCAGCACCAGGAGAGAAACAAACTGAGCGAGTGACAGAGGGGCAGTGAGCGAGCTCAACAGACCAACGCAATCAACATTCGGCACTGACAAATGCTTGTTCTATGTGGGACAGTGACCCATAGGATGTAAAAAGTTGAGGTTATTGAAAATATGATGAATCATAGTGATCTACATAGCCCATTTTCTTAACGCAGCGATTTTGTCATCAAAGAAGAAAAAAGGTGGGTTGGAATTGACAACTATCTGACATTTTTCACTATCCCTACTCAAAAAAGAATACCGATGCCAGCTTTCTGCACTATAATACCACACCACAGAATTTAGCATCTATGCCAAGCTCCGTGCTGCATTCTCTCAGCAGGGTCTTTATAGAGTACAGTACCACAATACATTTTCCTTACCTTATCCTCACTTTTATCTGAATGCACCCTGACCCACTTTCTGCCCTGATATCATATTTAGGGCTTGATTAAGTCAAGCTGTTTCCAAAGTTCCTCCCCATGGACCAAGTTAAACTTTTTTCAATGCTAAAAAAAGACCAGCAATGCATTCACTGGCTTTGAATAAATGTGATGTGAGGTGGTATTATACTTTGCATGTTCTTGTATTCTATGATTCTATTTGTTCACCTATGAATTTATGAGGCTATGTAAAATTTTGCAAATGCGGGTTCATAACTTTCGTAATATTCAATATTTTTACCACAATATTTCAAAATAGCCATTTTGAAACAGCGACTCATGAATGTGACAGCTGTCATTTTTCAACTCCTGCCCAATATGTTTGTTTGCAGCCCAAAATCTGATTTTGCAGTCGCTACACAACATCACCTTTATGCTAGGAGTTAAACATTTTCACTGCCCTTCTTTATGAGGCAGGTTCATCACAAGGCCGTGTAGAAAATTTGGTGTAAAATATTAAAAAAAAATAATAATTTTCAATATTTCAAACCCAGATTCGTCCTCTGCAGCCCTATTTGCTCTGGCCAGAGTTTGTTAAAAGGCATTTGCATCCCACAGAAAAGTCGTCACTGTTATGCCTGCTCCCTGTACTTGGGCAGATGTTCCACCAGCCGTTGCCGAAAATCAAATCTGGGACCCTGAGGGCCTAACTGCAGAAGCTCAGTGCTTGGGGGGGGTACAAAGGCTTGTGATGAGCAGAGGTCCTGCTGTGCACATGAAGGGACTTCTGCACTTCCACAACCTTGTCAGCTGGCCCCCTCTGCCCCCAGTTCCAAGCTGGACATGGCTATATAATGGTTGGGACAAGGTGGGTCAGGGGGTAGAATATGTACACCCCTATTATTCAAACTGTTCTCCACGATGCGGAGAGTGGAAGGAGGGGTGGCAAGTACAGAGACCAGAGGGCTGCATTAGCAGTTACACTCCCCCTCTGCCCGGCCACAAATGTTGAATCAGAGTCCTATCAGCCCCCTACCACTAGCCCCCAGCTCTGGGAGCCTCCACATTGGGCTGGTGGCCTCACCAGTGCCAGCTGGTGTGTTTTAGTAATAGACAGGGATCCCAGTGGGGATATGGCAGTTCAGGAGGACTGGCATATTCTAACATTCCCTGCTCCCTGCACAGGTAGGGATCCAGCTGTGGACCAGTACTGGCATCTGACTGGATGCCTGTGGTCTGGGCCAGCTCCATCCACCTACCAGCCCTGCTTCAGTGTAAACCGCGCAGTCTAGTGCTGCTGAGGGCTGTGGATGCCATCTGGTGAGGATGGCCATCGGGAGCATAGAACCATGGCAGGGATATGCTCAGTTCAAGGTTATCCCGCCCAACTCTGCAGATCAGGATCTGTGTCCTGAAGACATCAGTTCTAACCAGTCAACTATGTGAAATGTCTTGTTTTGTTTTTTTTTTCTCTTTTAGATATTTCCTGAAGAAGACCTAAGGTCGAAACGTAGATTTTTAACTCTATTTTCTATTTTCAGCGTGCATTTAATATAACCATTTTGTTTAACTATGTGAAATGCTCTAATTGTCTGTTATTTTCATCTCCCACATCTAGATGGTGCTGTTTTGCACTGCCTACCCTTTTATAAGTTTATGGGTCAGGATGGAGGGTCTTTTATGGATATAAGAGTGTAGCCTCACGCATTCTTAGGACCCGAGGACTGCAAACAGAAGGTAAGCAGTTATGTGGTCCTAAGGATGCAAGGGGTGACCCTCATATCCATAAAAGGCTCACCAACCTGACCTATAAAATGATTATAGATCGCTAACTTTTAAATAAAAAGTATCTTTTTTTTTTTTTTTTATTTAAAACGCTGACAGTGCAGTGGTCAGCAAGAAGGCCATTACAGTGGCGCAGTGTGTGAAATACTCTTACAGTAATAAGAGTACATCATGCACAAATGAAGAAACTGCTGTGATTGGTCGGGCACTCCGTGATCTATAATCCCATATACAACATTAGTGAGCCCATTTTATTACGCTGGAATGAGATTCATAACTGCAACTCTGGTTCTACAAAAGGAAAAATAGGAGTACTTTTGTGTCAATGAAAAGTACAAATATTAAGTCGACTGGGGCACAATGGGAGTCTCTTTCCCCCTGAGGTGGGGCATGCATTTCTAAATGTGCTTTTAGTTCTTCTAACAGAGCACCCTTATACCTAAAATAAGAGATGTGAGGATGATCTACAGTCTATGACAAAGTAAAATCTAAAGTTTGATCAGCGAAGGAACACGTTCACACTTGTTTGGCTTAATCTTCACAGCTTTCCAACAGAGGGAGAGATAACGATCAAAGAGATATACAGGGTGGAAAATGCACCTTCTCCCTACACCACAGATATCACAAATTCCAGACTAGATGGCTAGAATAGATTTTACACCAAGGGGAGAGAGATGACACTTTAGTCCCCCACGGCAACTTGAACACTAAGACTGGGACTGGTAGATATCCTCCAGGCGAGAGAATCTGACAGACCCTCCCTCGCCTTTGTAGTAGGTTCTAGGGGTAACGGACAATGGCTGAGACAGTTATGTTTTGCCACCTCGATAGACTATGTGTCTAAGTAATATTTTTCTACTGTAAACTAACTGCTTAACTGTAACTTTTTAAATGGATTACCTATTGTTGTGAATCAATTATTTGCAATAAATACATTTTTAAGAAATCTCAGATTTCCAAGCAAAAGATGTTCTTCCTCAAAAGAGTTTACGAATCATTCATGGGTTGTCTGCCAGCAGGTTTGAAGCTAGAAGTTCTGCAGTGTCCTGCCTGTCACCGCCTCAGTGACACAGCCGCAGTAGCAGCAGCACATCACACTGTGTCATGGGAGATCTGAGTTTGGGAACACCCTGCCCACAGGGTCTCATGCCCTGGGGCTGGGAAACAAAGGCATTACAGAGTTGCTGTGTTAGCTATCTGGTGGTGGGGGAGGGTCAGGCCTGATGCATGTTACGGACATAACACCCCCTACTGCTGAACCACATGATGGAGTTAGTGCTGGCCTCAGAGACATCTCTTCTACGTCCATCACAGCAATAGTGCAGAACTGTGACATAGTCCCAGACAGTGGTGACAGGGAGGAGGGAATGGAATTAGAAAACACTGTTTCAGGTTAGCCTGCCGGTACAGAGGCAGTGCTACTAATTGAGTCGCCAATGACCTCAGGATGTTGGAGGGTCAGTCGGGGGGTAGGAGGAGGCATGAGCGTCCCACGGACTGCCTCTCCTTGAGGAGGGAGTGGTGCAGTGCCTGGGGTAGTACTGATCCCTAGCAGAGGCTAGGGGCCACTGCACCAGGGCAGCAGAGGAGTGGCAGACGACCACACGTCACACAGGTGAGCATGCAATGCTGCCACTGATATACATGCCACGGCACGCCACAAAGAGGTAGAAGGGAGGCACAGAAATGGAACAAAGTTCAGGCTGGTGTGGATGACTGCAGATCCTCACAGGCCCCACACCTGATGACTTGGGCACAGCCACTGGATCCTCGACCAGCAGGTTGCGCATGCTCCCCCCCAACCTCTGCCATGTGTGGTAAGCCACAGAGGAAGGCCACGTAAGTCCCGACAGAAGCTGGAGTGACGGGGCTGGGTGGACTGGTGAGATGGTGAGCCAAGCCCGGACAGGGGCAGAGAACAAAATAATGAAAAAGAAAACATTGCTTCCCTTACTGTCTTTCACAGTGCATGTCGGTGAAGTAACTAGGTTTTAAGGTTTTAATCCAAGATTGTAATAAATAAAAATAAAATAAAGAAAAAGTAAGTATGCTCTGTTCAGGAACACCATGCTTTTCATTTATGTACGCTCTAGTTTTTGGGGTGGGGGCTTATGCTCCTTTCACTGACTTGCCCACTTCTACTGTTCTCCTCCAGCCACACCACCCAATTCTCTCATGGACTTACCCCCACCTCCATCCTCAATGCCTTATTCGCTATGGGAGGGTCACTGGGGTCCGCAAGCCTCATGGAGAAACAGATCCAGTGAATGGAGTATCGAGGTCCCCAGTGCAGGCCTGCAGGAGCTCAGCTTCATCCTGTATCAGTCATGGGATTTCCTTGTTCTCCTATTCCTGAGCACACCAGAGGAGGTGCTGTGTGCAAACACAAGCATGCTTAGCCTGCAGCACCAGCCGATGCCTCCCTCTCCCTCCATAGCCCTGCTCGACTCCACCACCACTGGTCACCCAGGCAGTGATCACATGGCAACAACTATCTCCCTCCTTCTGTGGAGGAGAGTAGCTGCTGCCTCTGACCAACCTGGTATGTGTCTGAACCCGGCCTGCATCATCGCAAACAGTAGCCCTACTTCTGTCCCATCGGACCAGTTGTACACTCCCAAATCCTCTAAAGAAATGGAGTGAAAATATATAATTTTTTAGATACTATTCGGTCTATATTGTATTTAGTTTTCTTTATCATAACTATGTTTATATGCTTTAGGTGTGAGCCCAACCTGACAGATTAACGGATTATTTTACCAACTAAAGCATTATAAATGAATAAAAATCATTTACCTCAGTGTTGGATGGATCATCATCCTTTATTTCCACTTTGCGACAGGTCACAGACGAGCACTTAACCAATGGGAGAGCAGCTGGCACAGTGCCTGATGACATCACAGTGGCCACTGCTGCACTCAAAACAGAGCAGTGAAATCAAAGGGAAACAGTTAAATCTTCATCAAAAGAACTAATTTAAAAGCTTTGCAATTGAAAAATGTATTGTAGAAGGGATTATGATGTGAGGCAAATGGAGAAGCATCAGGAGCAGATATTATGGGCTCTAGTGGCTAATGATGTCTCATAAGCACAAACAGCAAGGATCTGCAAGATTATCTTGGCCTTTCCATATTGTTGTAAGAAACTGTAAGGGCTGTGTAAGTAGTATTATAGTATATAACTAGTAAGGAGGTTGCATAGTGCAGAGGATAGAGCACCAAGCTGTGAACCTGCAGACCCTGCAGACCTGGGTTTGAAACCCCCAACTGCTACTTTCATAAAGTGTGACCCTGCTGACTGAGCACTCCCCTGCAATCAAATGGGATACGCTTAAAGCGGTGCTGAGGGGAGAGATCATAAGTTTTGCGGCTTATCAAAAAAAGTTATCACGACTCTCGCTCACAAATCTGTTACGAGAATTGACGAAATTAGAACTTCATAAACAAAACCCAACCGACACGCAGACCCAAAAGAACTTGTATAAAATTAGAGAGGCCTTACAGATATTTGAGAATAAAAAAGCAGAAGGTTATTTAAGATTCACAAATCAAAAATACCATGAGGTGGGTGGGAGAGCTGCGAGATTGTTGGCGATGCGCTTAAAAAAGGCGCAGGCAGACAGATGTATCCCGTATATTCAGGAGGATACGTTATCAAAACAGAGATTCACAACCCCCTCTGAAATTGCGCAACAATTCCAAAAGTATTACCAAAACTTATACTTAGAAGATACAAATCCCAGAGAAACGCAGGAAAATACCCGAACCTTTTTGAACAATCTTATGCTACCCAAACTACCCGACTCTGTGCTATCAAAACTCAACCTCCCCATAACCACAGAGGAAATTATCGAAGTCATTCACCAACTACCAACAGGAAAAGCCCCTGGCCCTGACGGGTTTAGTGGGGAAATATATAAAGAGTTAGCAGGGTCAGTGGCACCGTTATTAACAAAAGTATTCAACCAATGTTTGGAAGAGGGTAGGGGTCCTATTAGTTGGGAGCAATCAATAATAACAGTGATACCCAAACCAGGGAAAAAAACTACCAAATGTGATTTTTTAGACCAATATCCCTCTTAAACCAAGACCAAAAAATCTTTACGAAAATTCTAGCTATTCGTATACAGAAATATGTTGAATTGTTGATTCATCCTGACCAAACGGGTTTCATCCCCCATCGGCACATGTTTGATAATGTCCGTAGACTTCTTAATATTTTAGAGTCCATAGGTTTGAAGAGTGACCCAGCCATTGCACTCTTTGTCGATGCTGAAAAAGCCTTCAATAGACTAAACTGGGCCTATCTTTTTGAAGTTCTCCAACAAATGGGTTTCCATGGTAATTTTTTCAATGGAATAAAAGTGTCTACCAAAAGCCGCAGGCTAGAGTACGGGTGAATGGTACGATCTCATTACCATTTAATATCACCAGGGGCACGCGACAGGGATGCCCCCTTTCTCCCTTACTATTTGCGATCAGTATGGAGCCCCTGGCACAGGCCATAAGACGGCATCCACAGATTCAGGGTATTGAAGTCCAAAACACCTCCCACAAGATCTCTTTATATGGATGATACATTAATATACTTGGGAAACCCCAAGTCGCTTCTCCCATATCTTATGGAACTCCTGACCTCCTTTGGGGAAATATCAGGTTTAAAATTAACCTGAAGAAGTCTGAAGTCCTTCCATTGGGGCGGGCTTTAGATCCCAAGGTACGAGCCAGCATCCCATTTAAATGGGTCAAACACAAGGTGAGGTACCTTGGAATACAGATACCCACAAATCTTAATCAAATCTATAAGCATAATTATGGTACCTTATTCCAGCAGGTAAGAGTGGACCTCAATAGGTGGTCATCACTCCCCTTAACTTTCACCAACAGGTTGGAGACGATCAAAATGAACATTTTGCCCAAATTCCTTTTTTATTCTCCAACCTTCCCATCCAGATTCCTAACAAAGACTGGAAGGATCTTAGAAAAAAGCTGTCGGAATTTATTTGGCTTGGTAAGCGACCAAGGATTAGGTGGGCAATATTAGTGGAGGATAGATGTAAGGGAGGATTCGGTCTTCCAGACTTCCCGAAGTATTTCCTGGTGGCTCAGTTACTTCCAATTATTAAAATGATGAAGCCCGGTCTGAGACACGGGTGGCTAGAGATCGAGGAGAGTGAGAGTGACTCGATTCCCTTGAATATCCTCCCCTGGAGGGTCCTACCAAAAGACCTTAAAAATATCCATAATATTTTCACTCTACACACAATGGCGAAGTGGCTTGAGGCTAGGCAAAACTGGGAGATAATCCACTCTGTATGGGAATATTTACCACTTGTATTTCTCCCAGGTTTTCCTATCCTGGATAGGGATCCCTGTTTTTAGATGGACCAGCTCAGGTCTTAAATATCCCAAACAATTTATTGAGGATCGCAGGTGAAGACTTTACACGTATGCAATCAGAGTTTCAATTAAATACTACTGAATTTTTAGGTATTATCAATGCCTTCACTATATCACTAGAATAATTGGCCTTAATGAAATCACACAGGAACCCTCATTACCCAACGTATTAACTCACCAAAAGTCTAACAGGGACACCAGATCATATATCTCAAAGATTTACAAAGTACTGATGGAGGACAGGGAGCTCTGGCATACGGAAAGTGGGGACAGATGGGAGGCAGAAGCTAATTTAAACCTTACAGAACAAGATTGGCTCCACATCTGGACAGGGTCCACAAGACTACAAATTCCCATCCTGGAGAGAGTTCAGGTGGAAAGTCAATATTCGATTTTTTTATTACCCCAACAATTACTGCCACTACAAGAAGAGCCTATCCAATAAATGTTGGAGAAAATGCGCTCTACAGGAAGCACCATCATATTTTTGGGAATGCCCAAAATCATTTCATTCTGGAGTGAGGTCACGGATGAGTTTGCTTTGATCCTTTCCTCTCTACACCACTAAAATTTGAAAATTTAGTACTGGGTCTTCCGCACAGGAAATCAAGAATGCAGCAGGAAGATACCTCTTTACATCATGATTGCAGCAGCCCTTTAGGTTCTAAACAGAATTGGTTATCTGACATTCCTTTGTCTCTGAAAACTTGGGTCAGGAATATAGAGTTGATTCGGGGAACAGAAATGGTTACAGCTCAGCTAAGGTTAGCTACAGATAAATTTAATACAAGATGGTTGCCTTATTTTAAATATAAGGAATTGAAGGAATGAATCACAGTGTGGGAACAACTTCTAACAAGTTAACCAAATCCACACGAAGTTGCAAAGATTTACAACAAAGGTGGGTCAAGAAGGAAAGAGGATGGGACAAGAAGAACGGAACTAATACCTATGATGTGGGAGACGAGAGAGATCTGGTAAAAAAAATAAATAAAGTGTGACCCTGTGTAAGTTACTTAACCTCCCTGTGCTCCAGGAAAGCACATGGAAGGAGTTTTGGCTTAGTGTGCCTTTCCTGGCCACAAATTGCAACGAAACTAAATGTTCAGCACAAATACACACAATGGTACACTACTTACTAATACAAAACAGACATCAGTCTGAAATACTTGCATTGTAAGAATTATTAAACCATGGCAGGGAGGGGGTTTATTTTATTTATTTGTTTACCCTGAGTAACCACTGTGGGACAAATGTCCCCTTCATTTCCTCCTGCATCACTGCATTTCATTCTTTGTATTCTGATGGTTCCTTGATTTCGGTTTGTACCTGTTGCTGTCTCAAGTGACAAACTTCCTTGGTTGTACTTCTGCTGATTTTAAACTGTTGTGTTGTGTTGTGTTGTGTTGTCGACTGCCCTACCCAGGACCTCCTTGTAAATGAGTTTTACTTAATGGAGATTTTTCCTGATAAAATAAACAGATACAAATATACCATCTACAGGTGCAACATGGGTACATGTAGCATGATGTATGTGTGCGTGTTAATTGTACTACTCAACCCATTGCTACCTCTCAAATCCTTTGTCTTGTACCTTAACAAAGCAAAAACAAGGCTGGAATATTACAAAGGTTTAGCAAAGACACATGAGAAAACAAATACAATATTCTTTCTCCACTCTTTCTCTTGGGAAAAGATTTGACGGGGCGTGTATTTATACACCACTAATGATAAGCTCAGACTAGTGCAGTTTCATGTACTACATAATATGTACTTCACACCTGCCAAAATGCATGGAATGTGTAAACTACCTGGGCCTGAATGCTTTAGATGTGGCCAAGGCCGGGGCTCGGCATTCCATGTATTCTGGGAATGCTGTAAGATAGTTCCTCTCTGGCACCTCATACAGACCAAACTGGACCCCCTCTTAGGGCTCCAAGATTTTGTTCATGCCACAGATCTGCTTAGCGGAAGATTACTCTTCAATCATAGTGAAAGAAAGGCGCCCACTTACCCTTGTATCCCTATCAGTTAACTGGGTGGTGCTGCAGCACTGGAAGGGTCAGGCAGTTCTCTCTTATTCGAATGGATAAATGAACTTTTAAACAACTTAAGAATAGAGAAAACAATAGCTGGCCTTAGGGTAAGCTATCCACATACTGCACAAGATGGGAAAAACTCTGCACCTTATGCTCCCTCCCTCTACATAAATGATTTGTCTCTAAATGCACTGCGTCCCTTACCTTTGTGTTAACAATAAGCAATATGGTGACTAGATAACCACTTATTAAGCACCTAAGCAGAAATCCTTAATTTGGTTATTTAGAGGTCTAACAATCAACGTGGACATATTTAGATAGTAAGATGCTTTCACCACAACAGCGATTCTCGGGGGTGAGTGGATGGAGCGGGGGAGATAATGGAAAACTTGTGACCACAGTTAAGAAGACCTAAACATGCAGTTTTTAAAACTGCAAACTCCAAGATCTGGCTTCATAGCAAGGAAAGTAGTCTGTTGTTTACATTTATAGTAAACTGCATTTATGTAAATAACATAAATGCAGTTTCATAGCTTTTGAAAATGTAAACATCAGCCTTTCACTTTCAAAAACAGGGTTGGTTTCTCCCTAAGATGTCTGCTAATGTGTTAAGAGATGAGTCATGATGACATCATCGGAGCCAGAGACAGAGATCCACATATATTCCTATAGTATTAACTAGTTCTTTTTTCCCTCTGTTTTGAATTTTGTACCAGAATGATCAACACCATGTATTACCTCGTGGATTATTTTGATCAGTACACATGTTAGGCTATGATTTTGTTCATTTTGTTTACTTTAACTTGTGGAAAATGTTTTGCAATCCAGCTGACTTTTTCTTTGGCAGACTGCGTTACAGTACAACACTTCAAATACCTGATGAACTAGTGGTTATATGATGCACTGAATTTTTTTTTGTTGTTAACCAGGAGAGACACACTAAGCTGAAAGCTTGTTTACAGGTGTGGCCTGGGAGCACAAGGAAATTTAGTGACTTGCTCAGGGTCAGACAGCAAAGTACTGGTCTTGTTCAGTTCCAAAGCTCATGCTCTTTTGTTAATCCACAAATAAGTCTTTCTTTTTCCATGTGAACCCCTTGCACCTAGCCTGCCTTCTGTTGAACACCCCACCATCCATACCCTGCCCTTAGTACTGTCTGGGGTCGCATATGAGCTTGTGGTCTCATGAAGAGAATTATCACACCTCAGATGGTAATCTTGTACCTCAGAGGGTTGTGCACACCTATACCGATACGCATCATCAGCTGGCATTGTTAAAAATGCTTCCCAAATCACTCTCCAGTCCACATTCTCAATGTTCGAGTTCTGTTCCCACAGTAAACGTTGAGTGGATCACCACCCTTCTGCACAGTGAAGGTAGTATGTACAGTTCCCCTGTTGTGTTTCTTCCTGCCTCATTAACCAACAACTAGGTCTTCCTGGACGGCCAAGCAATAAGCATCATGACCCACCAGAAAAACTGCTGTTCATGCCCTCATAAGGGCTGCACCTACAATGGAGAATGATATTATTAGCAGGAGAGGCCTACTAATACCTTGAGTGAATCCACCAGAATTTGTGTCAGTCTACTCCTTTACCTGTGATCTGCAGAACCCCGCAGGACAGTTCCCAGATAATTCTTCTCCAGTACTTTTCTGTGCTGTACTCCACAATTCGAGTTGGCTAGTTACCACCCTTCCAAATCTTGAATGAGCTATACACAGCTCCCTCAATACTGTCCTAACAAACGTCAACATCCCCACCCCTCCACCCGAGGGTAATCTCCCTACACTGAATTCAAGTAACAGTTTTGGTGCAGCCCTGCCACTCTGAGTATTTGTCATCACTGGCTCTCTCATCCACAGTCAGGTAGTGATCACGTGCTGACAACCCACATTTCAGATCTCACAGTGATCTGCTCAGCGTCCTCCTTCATGTCTTCAACTAACCTGAATGTAGCTGTACCCTGCTGGAATGGCACTCTCAGTCCCTCTCTGGAATTCATTCTTCTCACCTGCTCCCACCAAAAACTGGTGAGTTCACTACCCTTCCACATCATGAATGTAGTTAGTACAGTCTCCCATGTTATTTTTACATGTTAATAATAAACATGATCTTCTGGTAAGCCAGGCTGATAGCATGGCAAGTGAAAAATAGACTTTCCTACCCATATACAGTAAGATCTAGTTACTCAGATTAGGCACATTAAATGACGGGCATAATGATGTGCACACCCGCTCATTTAGCAGTGCCTCAATCAAAGGTAGTAGATCTTTAAGGATAGGAAAGACCATCATTCCTTGTTCCCTGCTCGCTATGAGCCTGACTTACTGGAAAGATATGTTTATATCTGAAATGTCAAAATAAAATGGGACTGTACTGCTTGCATTCATGATGCAGAAGGGTGATGAGTTCACCAGTTTTCGTGTGAGGAGGAATAGTGAAGAATGAATACCAGAGGGGGACTGAGAAGGCCACTCTTACAAGGTACTGCTATATTCAGGGAAGGGGGAAGACAGAAGGAGAGAAATATGAGCAGATTACTGTGAGAAATAAGAGGTGGGGCTGCCAGCACCTTGATCACTACCTGACCCCGTTGTCCTGGCCAACATTCCCCTTCCCATAAAAAACCAGTTCATGCAATTGTCCAAGGCTGTGTGTGGGTATTAATGTATGAAATGGCTGCCACTACACGTTCAGTCACTTCACTACCAGTCTAGTATTGCTTGTAAAGCACTTTGGAATACAATGTGTGTGAAAACCACTATATGAATGCTGATTCTTATTGTTATAATTTCCCATGGAAAAAGAAGACAAGACAAGCATATATTTGAGTTTTGAGAAAGTATGAACTGTAACATTGGACTGCACAAGAACTTTGCTACAAAAAGTGGTAACTCTAGGGGGTGGTGAAGGGTGTGATTGCAACCCCCCCCCATAGTAACATAATTGCTTGCTGCTGCTGCTGCATTTCACTTTGTTGAAGAAGTCTGATTTATTGATTGTACAAATGTTTACAATCAAACTATGGATTACATTTGTAGGTTCTGCCAAAATGTATGTAACCCCCTTGCAAATGGGGGTTCCCAAAAATCTTCCAGGAGCTTGCTTAAATGCTCCAAGCCTGAATGGTGTTTGGCGTTTAAGCCATTTATCTGTGAGTGCTTTTAGAGCCTCTGGTACTGTCTCTTTAAGAGCTGTCTGCTTGCAGACATAATTAGTTTGTATGGGGGACTGCGTGTTTTCCTGCTTGAGTCCCGCTCGAGCAACTGCCAAATCGCTCCGTTTCTGCCATCGCTAAGTGGGCAGAAGGAGCGCTCTTCAAAGATGTAATTGTTTGCTTGTAACCTGCTAGAGTAATAATGAAAATGCAGATTGATTTAACCTGCTTTCTTGTAGCAAGGACAGTGCAGAGCAAGCTCCCTCATGTTGGTTCTAAACTGTTGAATTGGACCAATCATGGTGGGGATCCTTTAAAATTGAGCCTACTCTGGGCGAATCAGAACTTGGCCTCTCCTCTGGAGCGTGCTGTAAGGGGATTGTAAGGGCAGTGACTCTGGGAAATGTAGTTTTGACTTTGGCCCCTTTTTTCCACCAACAGGGGGAGTTTATTGTGAGTGATAGCTAAACCAGCCAAGAACTGGGAGGAACTCAAAGGAAGTACCCGGTTTTGTCTGCTGGAGTTTCAGTTTTAGCTTTGGCAGTGAAGAGTCCAGGAGCCCTGTGTTTCTTCGGTGTATAGTTCAGCGCGGGAAACGCATGTAAGACCCCAAGTTTCAGTCTGCAGCTTGTGCAAGCGCTTGTTTGGACTGAATCCGACCTGTGAAGAGAATAAAAGAGATCTGAAGAGTAGAAACCAGGCTCACCCTGTAGAAGACTGGAGAAATTGCTGAATCGCGCTCGGTCTGTCAGGAACTAAACCTGCTGTGTGTTCTCCCAGGTATTGTGCAGTAATTGCGATCGGGATAGAGAAGCAGCCTGCCTGGTATAGTACTTTCCTTTTACAAATAAATGTGTGTAGTGCTCGTGGGGAATCGCGTTTCAAATCCCCTGTACAGTGAATTGAGTGCATGAAGCTGGAAGTAAACCCCAGCTTAATCCGGACTACATCCATTTGCTCCAAACTGCAGTGGGGTCCAGTCACAAGGACCTTACCCTCATGGTCTGCTTCTCCTGGCAATCCAGGACAATCTGCCTGCCATCCAGTTTCCAGCACTGAGTTTGTGAGTACAAAGCAGGGTAGCTCACTGCCATCTGTTTATCGAATTGCAAGTGTGTTATCTAATTGTGTTTTATTTCTTCACGAACTGAGCCATCCGGCTCTGGATTACAATTGGGTATTGTGCAAGTGTTTTTTCATCACAGGGCCCCAACCAGCTGCACCAAATAGGCTAGCCTTCTATTGCCTGGGTACCCAGAGACACTGACTTATAGGTTAGGCCTGTGCACAGTGCCTAGTATGGGCTTGTATATATATATATATATATATATATATGTAAATTGGTAAGCTAATTAACCTGATTTCCCCAGTCCTTGTTATTCCCCTAAATAAATCAGATCTGTTTGTTTCAACAAAGTTACACTGCCTGAGGTATTCGTTTATGTTACAGCATTGTACTGTGGTTTTGCACTGTATCATCTTGTTTTACAGGGGTCCTCAGATTCCAGCTGACCAAACCAGTCCTGGGGTAAGTGTATATTGCAAGGGTACTGTGACTGATTTGTGTGGGCCACTAGTGGGAAGAAAGGGGTTGCAGTGACCAGAGGGCTGTGACCAAGTCATATTAGACTGTCTTAACCCCGACCTCTGGGTGGAGGCACCTGCCATCGGATCCAGGCCCCTCAACCTGTTAGTGGCAAAATCAGGCAGGGGTAGTAGCCCTTGGGATAGCGCCACCCAGGAGTTACACGTACTAGAAAAGAATAATAGAAGAAAACGTAAAGGTTTAATAAAAATGTTAAAAAGTGCATATTAAGCATGCACACCACCCCAGCACCCCCATTGTAGCATCCTGGATCCACCAAAACCACTACACCACAAGGTTATTCAAGATTTGTACTGCACTATGGTTTGCCACAGAGAAAGTCGGTTGGATTAAAACACATTTTCAGCATGTTAAAGTAAACAAATTGAACAGAACCATAGCCTAACATGTGTATTATACAAAATAATGTACATGGTTTTGACCATTTGGGTGAAACAATTCTATACAAAGGGAAAAAAGAACTAGTTAGCACTATAGAGAGCCATATATCTCTCTGACTTTGGCTCCAATGATGTCATCACATAACACATTTGGCGCCATTTTAGGAAGCGGGTCAGACAGTTTTTTTTTAAATTGGAAGGCTGATTTTACAACTTTCAAATGCTCTGGAACCAGATTTAGGTAAATTATGTAAATGTAGTTTTAGCATTGATGTATACAGCAGTCTTTCCTTTAGTCACCTACGGAGTTTGATTTTTGAATAGTTTGTTATCAAAATGTTGTTTAGGTATCCTTTAAGTACACTGTATTGATTGTATGGTATTATTATTGTTACATGTATTGCATTTCCTCTGTTCAAACTTAAATAAAGTATATTATTCTCCTATACATGGCTCACCAGAAGTTCAGTCAGCCAGTCTTTCAAAGTTCCCCGTTGCCGAACATCCCAAGGACAAAGGTCCTTTGCTTATCGGGCCCCAGTCTGGTTTAATTCCTTGCCCTCTGGTATCACCTCTGTCCCAACACTAGGCTCCTTCAAATCACTACTCAAGAAGGCTCTAATTGCCTCAGCCAGCTGTGACTGTTTCCCCTAAGAGTTCAGCAACTTATATCTACCTCTGACCCATTCCCACTTTAAGCCAGTCTTGCCTCTCCCATTGCCACCCTACCTCCTACCTACCACCTGCCCCTCCCTTCGTTACCCCTTTTTTCTCCCCCACTTCCTCCTCCTTCCTATTCATATTCCATCCTTGCCTTGATCTGATTTTTCTCCCTGCTCCTGCCTATTTTTCCTCCTGCACTCTCGCTACCACCGGATTGTTTACCTGCAACTGCTTTTCACTGTAAAATGCCATTATTCGTCACCTTGGTGCCCAGTGTCACCAACTTATTATGTAAGCTAAATGAATCAGGTTATCTTCAGTATAATTGTATTCTTATCCACTGTTGTACTACTACAGCGCAAATCCTTCTGTAGATATAAGTTTCTGTGTCGTGTTGCTTTTGATTGCCCCTTACCTGTATTGTTGCCTTTGTAATTGCTCCTGTAACCCCCCTACAAATGGGGGTTCCTGGGGGCCCTTCAGGAGTTCGTCTGAATGCTCCATGTCTGACTGGTGTTAGGCATAAGGCCGCTAAATGTGGGCATTGAGAGTGCTTTTCAAGCCTCTTACTGCCTCTTCCAGAGCTGCCTGCTCGCAGGTTTTGGTGATACAAATGGGGGGACTGGGGTTTCCTTGCTTGAGTCCCGCCCTGGACTGCCGTCTGATCGCTCCATTTCTGTGGTCGCTAGGAGCGCTAGGGAGTCCATCTGAAAGATATAGTGGTTCCCTTAAGAACATGTATAGTACTGGTAAAATTGCAGTTTGTCTAACTCTTTTTTTATTGCAGCTGGGACTTTGTGTTGTGCCCCTCCATATTGGACCCGGACTGTGCTGAAGGGGTCCAATAGGAGTAAGGGGTACTTCTGAGGGAGTAACTGGCAACCAACCAAAAGCAGGACTCTTCAGGGAGTCGACTGACCAATGGGGACATGGCTTGTAATGCTGGGAAGTGGCATTATGGGCTGTGGCACTTTTTTGCATCACTGAGAGCAAAAGTAAGTGACTGGCATCTGAGGCCAGCCAATGGGATCGGGTGGTGCCCGAGCTAGAGAGCTGCACCACACTGCAAAGGGGAGAGGCGTTGTGACTGTGAAGGAGAAGGGCTCTGAGCTCCTCGCTGACATTAAGTGTTCACTTGGGAAGCATGTGGAAAGGCCTGAGGTGGCCGTTTTTAATCGCCAGCGTTCCACGGACTAAACTGCAGGCTAGCGTCAGAGGAGACTGTGTACAAGCACAGCTACCTACCCGGCTCCACCTGAAGAGGACTGGAGAATCTACTGAATCGAGCTCAGTCTGTCAGGAAAGTGGAAGCTGCAGTGAGACTCCGATGGCTGTGAGCTCGGTTGGGTTATAGGAGCAGTTGCCTGGTATGGTACCTCTGTGGTTTTCCATATAAATGTGTGAGGAGGCCTTTAAGCTCAGGCTCAGCCCTCAAGTAGTGGTGAAGGAGTGGTTCTCTGCTGGAGTTGTGAGTACTGAATCAGGGTAGCTCCTGTGAAAGGTTACAATTAAAGGCAAAATCGTTTGGTTGTATTGCTGATGGTCCCAGTTGAGCTTCTGGCTCCATCTGCTCTGCTCAGGAATTAAATGCTCGTGTGTGTCAGGGCCCCAACCAGCTGCATCAAGGAACTAGCCATTAGGGCTTGGGTACCCATAGACAGTAATTAATAGGTTAGGCCTGTGCACAGAGCCCTAGGTAGTCAAACATATAGTGGTAAGCCAGTCATCCTGATTCCCCCCGGTCCCTGTTATCTCCCCTCAAACAAATCAGATTGCTTGTTTTGCAAAAGTACACTGGCTAGTCTGTGTATTAATGGTGAAATACTGCACAGTGAATGTGGTGTAACTGTACCTTACTTTCCAGGGGGTCCCTGGAGTGAGCTGACTGGTCCGAGCTGGGGGGTAAGTGTATATGGTAAGGACACTGAAATTGAACTGTGTGGGCCACTAGTGGGAAGAAAGGGGGGTTGCAGTGACCCAGAGGCCTGTGACCGAGTCAACCTCGACTGTTCTAACCCCGACCTCTGGGTGGAGGCACCCGCCAACGGATCTGGGCCCCTCACCCTGCTACAGTTAAGGCAGGTGGGAGTAGTAGCCCTTAGGATAGCGCCCCTTGGGGGTTAAAAATTGGAGGCACCACTGGGATCAGCGTCCCCTAGTGGCCGAGTGGGTGAAGTTCATAAATATGGATAAGATGAAGGAAAAGCTGGAAGGGGATATCATGGCTAAGATTAAGCTGGACCCTATTAAGACAATGGTACACAAACTGATGAGGTGGGGTGAAGTCAAGAGCTGGACTCTCAGAGAATTGTATTACTACTAGATGTACCCCTGGGGACAACGACCGCTGACATTATTTCTACCGCGGAGCGTGTTAAATGTTTGGGCAAGGTAGAGGTGAAGGGGCGTATGGCTGACCTGCTCGATCAGACCTTGCAGGTGTTACTTTTGTGTAGTCTAGCCATAGACCCCAAGAGGGTACCTCCAGTGATTTACCCGGAAGGTGCTCCACAGGGGTGGAGGCTTGTTCACATTCGGAGTGGGTCAATCACTCCTGGGGGGTCTCCCCAGACTAATAGTTTCAAAGATAAACTGCTTAAATTGCTAGCTGTGGAGGGGAGGACTACCCAGGAGTTGCTGCAAGCATTGGACCTCTCTAGTGAACCCACCCCCCAGGTTTCCCCAGGTACCTCTCCCTGTCCCCCCAAGAGTTCCATTTTGGCTCCACTGCCCCAGTGGTTCCCCCTATACAGCTAGATTCTTACTGTAGGCTAAAACTTTTTTCTGGCACAGTGCCAGTGCCTTCATGGGAGGATGATCTGGAGGCGTGGATGGACTACGCCACCCCTAGTCCAGGAGTGGCAATGCTCTGTGGGGGAGAAATGAAAGAGACTGATGGAGAGTCTGCAGGGCCCAGGCTGAAGCCATTAGGTTCTTGCAGGCCACTAGCCAGAAGCTACCAACACAGAGTACCTTTCTGCTTTAGAGGGAATGTTTGGGAGTACAGAAACTGGGGAAGACTTATTGGAAATTCAAGTCTGCCAAGCAATGGGGAATGAGAAGTTGTCCCCTTTGTTACTAGGGTGGAAACGGGCCTTGCAGCAGGCCTGATAGAAAAGGGGATCACAGCCTCAGCCTTGAACCAGGTCAGGTTGGAACATGTTTTGAAGTCTACTAGATTTTCCAGTGTGATATTGTTAAAACTTAAGTTACATGATCAGCGAGCTGCCCCGCCTGAATACTGTCAATTGATGAGGGAGATTAGAGAAGTAAAGACTGATGAGGAGGGGTGGGAACCCTATGTGGGAGCTGTGAATCTGAGCCAAACCCCTGAGTCTAGTGCACCCGATGAGACCCACCTTTCTGGGGGGCCTGATGTGTCCCCAGAATTACAGGATGGTTTGGGGGTGCGTGCTATTTCCTCTGATCCCCAAGTAGAAAGTGAGTTGAGGGCCGAGGTCAGAAATTTATGAGAACTGGTGAAGGACTTGAAGCGATCCACTACCCACCCTGTTAGGTCTGGGGAACCTGAGTTATCTAGAATCCAATGCCCTGGCCCAGGGGAACCCCTTCACCCCCTGGAGGGCCCCCGGCAGATAAAGTATTCCCCTCCCAATAGAGACCCTCAGGACCCCAAGTTTTGTTACCATTGTGGGGAGGATGGACACTTTCAGCCTGAGTGCCAGCTGCCAGAGAATTTAAGGAAGGTCAACAGCAGACTGAGCACTTGGCATCGTAGGGCCCACATCTGACCCCCCAGGAAGGGCTTTGTGACCCGGGCCAACGCCCAAGCAACTGTCAATGCTGTGCCTCCTGAATGGTCTGATGTGGTCGGGCCTTCGATGGAGGCCCCAGTGCGAGTAAATGGGATTCCCACCCGAGCTGTATTAGATAGTGGCTCTCAGGTAACCATAATGTTTCAGGACTGGTATCAGACACACCTACCTGAGGTGCCACTATAACCCTTGGATGGTCTACATGTATGGGGGCTGAGTGACAAGGCTTATCCGTATTTGGGGTATATCCGGATCTGGTTGTCATTTCCTACTTCTGTGACTGGAGTGGACGAACAGGTGGAAACCTTGGCTTTAGTCTGCCCCCCCACTGGACTATATGATAGGGTACCCCTGTTGACTGGGACAAATGCTCATATGTTTGGTCGATTAGCTCAATTGTGTTCAGAAAAGCAAGCGTTTAGGACTGGGCGAGCACTAAGAATACCCGCTGTGATCCAAAAGGCCTATGAAACTCAGAGGAAAGTTAGCAAGGAGGAACCTGAAGGCCCAGTGGGTGTAGTATGGAAAAAGGATCCGGCACCATTGGTACTTGCTCCAAATACCCAGTGTGTTCTGCAAGGGGAAGTCCGAATTAGAAATGATGTTGGATGCACCCGGGGAGGGAAGATTGCCTGAGGGACTGCTGGTTAAATCCAATATTTTGCCTGCTAGAGCCCATGCTATGCCAGGAGGGTGATGGTTCAAGTTCATAATGTGTCTGACAAGAAGATTCGAGTAAATAGAGTTTGCACCCTAGCAAGTGTACATTGTGCTGACACTGCAGAGCTGCCCAGCAGCAAGAGCCCGAGGAAGGATGACCAAGTAACTCCCGACTTGTTTGATTTCGGGGACTCCCCGTTGCCTGCTAAATGAAAAGTGAGGATCAGTGAGAAGCTTGCCAAAAGGGACCAGGTATTTTCCCTAAAAGAATGGGATGTGGGACGTGTGCAAGGGGCTGAGCACCACATCCGGCTGCACGATGAAAGGCCTTTTCGAGAGTGATCTCGGCGTCTGGCCCCTGCTGACATAAACTATGTGAGGCGGCATTTGCAAGAGATGCTTGCTGCTGGCGTGATACAAGAATCCAGAAGCCCCTACGCTTCCCCCATCGTAGTAGTGAGGAAAAAGAATGGGCGATTTGGATGTGTGTAGATTACCGTACCTTGAATCGGCGGACCATCCCAGACCAGTATACCACGCCACATATACAGGACGCCTTGGATTGTCTAAATGGCAGTAAGTGGTTCTCTGTGTTAGACCTCTGCAGTGGGTACTATCAGATCCCGATGGCCCCCAAGGACCAAGAGAAGACTGCATTCATTTGCCCCCTAGGTTTCTATGAGTTTATCCGGATGCCTCAAGGGATTTCAGGTGCCCCAGCTACCTTTCAGCGCCTGATGGAACGTGCTGTGGGGGACATGAATTTTCCGAGTGTTTGGTTTACTTAGATGATGTCATAGTGTTTGGCCGCTCGTTGGAAGAACATGAACGTCGATTGTTCAAGGTCCTGGATCGGCTGGAGGATTTCGGTCTCAAGTTATCTATAGACAAGTGCCAATTCTTCCAAACTTCTGTGAAGTATGTGGGCCACATAGTATCCACTGAAGGCATAGAGACTGACCCCAGCAAAGTGGAGGCTTTGACTACTTGGCCTCAGCTAAAGCATTTGAAAGAGCTGTAATGGTTCCTGGGGTTTTGCGGATATTATAGGCGGTTTGTCAAAGATTATTCTCAGTGATCCGCCTCCTCAACCTTACTCAGGGAAAACCACGACAAAAAGTATAAGAAAGTTGTGCACACTGAGAGACGGAGAAAAGTATTTTCAGCCAAATGATGTGTTTGGAAACCGTGGACTACTGAGTGTGAGGAAGCTTTCTATGACATCATATATCAACTTACCCATGCCCCAGTGCTGGCCTATACTCCACCCGCCAAGCCATACATTCTCCATACTGGCCCAGTCTACAAGGATGAGGCGGTGTTATATCAGGAACACCCGAACGGTCTAAGACCTGTAGCTTTTGCCAGTAGAAGTCTTACTCCTTCAGAAAAGAATTATCCAGTGCACAAACTAGAGTTCCTGGCTCTGAAGTGGGCCATTGTTGATCAATTTCATGACTATTTGTACAGTGCCAAGATATTGGTAAAGACTGATAACAATCCTCTGACCTATGTGCAGACCTCAGCCAAGTTGGATGCCACTGGCCATAGGTGGCTCTCTGCATTGGCCACCTACGACTATGCTGTTGAGTACAGAGCAGGTCTAAACCATATAGATGCGGATGCTCTCTCTCGGAGACCTATGCCCCAAACCGACTGGGTCAGGTTGTCAGAACCTGACATAAGAGCCCTTTGCCAAAAATTTGACAAGGAGGAACAGGTGTCTCCTGATGCTGTGGACTGCATGGTGGATTGCTTGGGGCCATCCGAGAACTGCCTACCTGCTGCTTACTGTCATTTTTCTGCCTTAGACACTAGTTCGCTGCCCCAATTCAACAACGATAGTCTCCAACGTGCTCAATCCCGAGACCCCATGATAAAAGCTGCTTTGGAGGCTTTGCAGGCAGGGAGAGACATGTCCAAACTGTTTTCCACTGACCTGAGAACTGCCTTGTTATACAAAGAAGGCTCAAAGTTGAAACTGATTAACCAACTACTATACAGGGAGACTATGGACAAACAGGGCTGGGTAGGCAAACAGCAACTGGTGTAGTCCACTGCTTTTAGAGAACTGGTGTTGAGGTCCCTGCACAATCACATGGGACACCTCGGCATAGACCGAACTCTTGACTTAGTGCGGTCCCGATTTTGTTGGCCCAAGATGGGTGCTGATGTGGAGCAGTATATCAAGACTTGTAGCCGATGTTTACAAAGAAAGACCCTGCCTCAGAGGGCTGCACCCCTGGTCAATATCACTACTAGTGCCCCCATGGAATTGGTCTGCATTGATTTCCTGAGTCTAGAGCCAGATCTGAAAAACATCAGCAACATATTGGTAGTCACTGATCATTTTATCGGTATGCACAGGCTTTTCCTACTAAAGATCAAAAAGCAACCACGGTGGCTAAAGTACTTGTGGAAAATTTCTTTGTTCACTATGGGGCACCTCAACGGATTCATTCCGACCAGGGAAGAGATTTTGAGAGCTGCCTAATCAAAGAAATGCTATCCTTATGGGGGGTGCGAAAGTCAAGAACCACCCCGTACCACCCCCAGGGAGATCCCCAACCTGAAAGATTTAACCGCACATTGCTTGATATGTTGGGCACACTGCAGCCTAAAGACAAGCCCAGATGGAGACAGCAGATTAGCACCTTGGTACATGCTTATAACCTCACCAAAAGTGATGCCACTGGATTGTCCCCATACAGACTGATGTTTGGGAGAGAGGCTAGGCTGCTGGTGGATGTATGTTTCGGGGTTTCTCCTGATGGGGTTTGGGCAGACAGTTATCTACAGTATGTGCAAAAGTTGCAGGCCCAACTCAACCACGCCTACCAACTAGCCCAGACCATGGCTACTAAACGAAACCTGGCCAGTAAGGAAAGGTATGATAAGAAAGTGAAAGCAGTGGAACTGAGAGAAGGGGATAGAGTGCTATTGAGGAATTTGGGACTGCATGGCAAACATAAGATTGCTGACAGATGGCATCACCTTCCCCATACTGTTGTGGGAAAGCTGGCAGCATATAAGGTCCGGCCTGAAAAAAATTCAAAAATGTAAAAACTATACACAGGAATCACCTGCTGCCAAACAGGCAAATTTTGATAGAAGCTGAATCTCCGAGTGCCCCCAGCCCCCCCAAGTCTGTGACTAGAGCTGCTGCCAAGAAAGCACCCAGACAACTTGATTCTTCAGCACGCAAACTAAAAAAACCTTCTCCAGCCCTCTCTAATGAAGATGATTGTCAGTCTGTGTCTGAGGACAGTGAGAATAATATTGAATACTATCCCTCTTATGAACTGAGCCAACTGTTTTGGGGCAATCCCATAATCAACTCTGGAGACAAAGTTGGGCTTTCTGGACTGTCTGAGCCCCCAGCTTTGTCGCTGCAGCCAATGCTCCCAGAAGATGAAGTGAATGGCATCCAAGCTGAAGGGGTGGGATCATTGAGCCTGGCTGAACTGTCTGGACTGGCTGAACTATCTGACTTTTCTGAAGAAGGAAGTGATGTGGGGGAGCAAGCCAGTGATATACCAGAACCTGAGGAATATTTTGAGTGTCCTGATGGTTCCTTACTAGTGCCTGAACAGTCCCCAGCTGAGCCAAGTAGTGTGGGACCTGATATAGAAGGTCATGTCCCCAAAAGTACTATGAGCACAGGATCCCTTTCCCTTGTGGAGGTTCCCCCTACTAATCTCAATGAGGCTGAAATGGAATCGGGGCCTGTAGCAGGTTTTTCTGAGACCCCTAGGCGCTCCAGCCGAGAAGTACGGCCTGTAGTCAAGTTGAGTTATGAGTCTCTGGGTCAGCCTGTGGACCTGCCCTTGAATGTGGTCCATAAAGGGGTGTATGTGTCCCCGAAACTCCTTGCCTAAGTTAGCCTTGGGGGATAACTCCAGCCTGTTAGTATTGCCCTTCGAGTGTGGTACCCCTGCTTTAGGTAGCCCACAAGTAGCTGATAGGGAGGGTTCCTCTCTTTCCAGGTGTCCAGGACAGGAAGTAATGACCTGATTTACCAAGAAAATGGTTATCTGTGTGTAATGTTGCATAAACAGTAGTAAATTGAGAATACAGTAACAATGCCTGTAATATAAAGTGTGATATAATGTTGCTCAAACTGTTTGCCTTAAAGTGATTTAAGGGTAACTACTTGATGTGGACGCCAAGTTCTTTCCAGGCCAGGAAGGGTGTAACCCCTCTACAAATGGGGGTTCCTGAGGGCCCTTCAGGAGTTCGTCTGAATGCTCCATGTCTGACTGGTGTTAGGCATAAGGCCACTAAATGTGGGCGTTGGGAGTGCTTTTCAAGCCTCTTACTGCCTCTTCCAGAGCTGCCTGCTCGCAGGTTTTGGTGGTACAAATGGGGGGACTGGGGTTTCCTTGCTCAAGTCCCACCCTGGACTGCCGTCTGATCGCTCCATTTCTGTGGTCGCTAGGAGCGCTAGGGAGTCCATCTGAAAGATACAGTGGTTCCCTTAAGAACATGTATAATACTGGTAAAATTGCAGTTTGTCTAACTCTTTTTTTATTGCAGCTGGGACTTTGTGTTGTGCCCCTCCATATTGGACCTGGACTGTGCTGAAGGGGTCCAATAGGAGTAGGGGGTACTTCTGAGGGAGTAACTGGCAACCAACCAAAAGCAGGACTCTTCAGGGAGTCGACTGACCAATGGGGACACGGCTTGTAATGCTGGGAAGTGGCATTATGGGCTGTGGCACTTTTTTGCACCACTGAGAGCAAAAGTAAGTGACTGGCATCTGAGGCCAGCCAATGGGATCGGGTGGTGCCCGAGCTAGAGAGCTGCACCACACTGCAAAGGGGAGAGGCGTTGTGACTGTGAAGCAGAAGGGAGCTCTGAGCTCCTGCGGCGTTAAGTGTTCACAAGAGAAGGGCGTGAAAGGGCCTGAGAGGCGGCCGCTCTAAACCAAGCTCCACGGACTAAATCCTCAGGCTAGTGGTCAGAGGAGGCTGTATAAGCACAGCTACCTACCAGGCTCCACCTGAAGAGGACTGAAGAATCTGCTGAATCGTGCTCGGTCTGTCAGGAAAGTGGAAGCTGCAGTGAGACTCCCGATGGCTGTGAGTTCGGTTGGGTTATAGGAGCAGCTGCCTGGTATGGTACCCTTCTGTGGTTTTCCATATAAATGTGTGAGGAGGCCTTTGAAGCTCAGGCTCAGACCTGCGAGTGGTGAAGGAGTGGTTCTCTGCTGGAGTTGTGAGTACTGAATCAGGGTAGCTCCCTGTGAAAGGTTACAGTTAAAGGCAAAATCGTTTGGTTGTATTGCTGATGGTCTCAGTTGAGCTTTCTGGCTCCATCTGTTCTGCTCAGGAATTAAATGCTTGTGTGTGTCAGGGCCCCAACCTGTTGCATCAAGGAACTAGCCATTAGGGCTTGGGTACCCATAGACAGTAATTAATAGGTTAGGCCTGTGCACAGAGCCCTAGGTAGTCAAACATATATTATAGTGGTAAGCCAATCATCCTGATTCCTCCGGTCCCTCTTATCTCCCCTCAAATAAATCAGATTGCTTGTTTTGCAAAAGTACACTGGCTAGTCTGTGTATTAATGGTGAAATACTGCACAGTGAATGTGGTGTAACTGTACCTTACTTTCCAGGGGGTCCCCAGAGTGAGCTGACTGGTCCGAGCCGGGGGGTAAGTGTATATGGTAAGGACACTGACATTGAACTGTGTGGGCCACTAGTGGGAAAGGGGGGTTGCAGTGACGCAGAGGGCTGTGACCGAGTCAACCTCGACTGTTCTAACCCCGACCTCTGGGTGGAGGCACCCGCCAACGGATCTGGGCCCCTCACCCTGCTACAGTTAGGGCAGGCGGGGGTAGTAGCCCTTAGGATAGCGCCCCTTGGGGGTTACACTCCTTTGACACGGAACCTATGTAATGAGCTCCCAGCTCACAGGTGTTAATCCAAGATATCAATAAATGAAATAAATATTAAATTTGAAAAAAAGAAAACAGATACAATATTAAAGATACAAGTGTAAATACAGACACCACAAAGTGGCCCCATGAACAGACCTACATACTATGTTGCAGGTGCACTGCAGTTATAATAACAGAATGATGTCAGCAAGTAATACTGCTGCCGAGAAACGTTTATTGGACAAGAAGGAGCGGACATGTTTCAGTACATAAGCGCAGTCATTAATATTCATGATTCATTAATATTCACGAGAGCTAACGAAAAGACTTCCATGTACCTTGAAGTGAAAACACCCTAAAATGTGTTGCATTTTGGAGCCTCGCTCCAGGGGCACCTCACAGAACCTTGCCACTGTAACTGCACACAAGCCCAATGCCTAGGCAAAAGCTAACTGTATATACTTCACTCACATTGAAATAATCCTGCCTTGCTGTCGACAGCTTTCCTGCTACTTCTTCCCATGTCACTGCAAGTAGCTGTATGATCTTTTATCTGTAAAGAGATTCACCAAGATACAATAAATAGCCCCTACACCATATCTATCGGTGCCTTACCGCCAGAGGATCCATATAATGTTAAGTTTCCATTAAGCCTGCATTAATTCGAAAGTTACAACACTCATAAATTTCTATTCATCGGGTCCCAAGGACCTTCAGTTTTTTAGGCAGCTGCCCATGCTCTGCCCCCGCACTCACTAGAGTGATGACGAAATGCCAGTGAGAGCACGGGGGCACGCTCCATTATAAGCAATGGGCAGTAGCTTTTCCATCTATTTTAAATAATATGATGGCCACTTGGCAATGAAACGTGGGCACCAGTTGACTAACAAGGCCCTTGTTAGTAGACCAGTGCCCACGTTTCAGTGCCAAGTGGCCATAATATTATTTAAAATAGATGGAAAAGCTGCTGTCCATGGCTTAGAAATGGAGCATGCCCTCGCGCCTCACTGGCATCTCGTCATCACGCTTAGTGAGCACAGGGCAGAGTGGGTGGCTGCAAAAATGGAAGTCCTTGGGACCTGCCGAATATTTTTTTTTTGAACTTGCTGTTTTTTCCGCCTTCCCTGCCCTCTACGCTCCGCTTCTTCGGGACCACCTGGCACCTGCCTCGGTTCCTTCCATGCCTGGAGCCCCACGGCGGTCCCCCCATGTAGCCTTGGATCTATCCCCCCAGGCGGGGATGAGGTGGGGGCCAAGCACCCCGAACTAACATTACTTTGTCGGGGCCACCGCGTGGGACATGCAGGGGACCATTGAGGTCTGTGCTGACATTCCGTCTACCTGGAGCGACGGAGGTGTTTTTTCCCCTGTTTTCTGGGCATGCCATGCGCCCTGACATCAAGGCGGAGCTCCGCTGACGTCTGGCACGCCCAACCCTCCTGGATTGATCAGGCCCTTGCTGTACCCCAGGCCTCCGCCTGGGGTCAGTCAAGCTCCGAACCTCGTCCCCCCTCCCTCCCTGGAGAAGGCAAGCAGTCCCACAGACGTTCAGCCTTCTCCCCCCGGCCGGCCCTCCAGCTCCCCGGACTCGTTCCCGAACCCGGGTCGCCAGCGGTAGCACTACCGCCACGCAGATGGGCCAGCCGGGACCTGGCGAATATTAATTTATGAGTGTTATAGCTTTTGAATTAATTTAAGCTTAATGGAAAGCTTAACATTATCTGTATCCTCTGGTGGTAAGGCACCGATAGATATGGTGCAGGGGCAAATCATGGTGCATCTCCTTAATTGCACAACCTGTAAAAAGGTTATTTCTCAGTCTGCAATTGAAATTATGCAGTGTCTGCCATTCAACCATAATTAAGGACCCCCATGAAAATGAGATCAATCTGAAACTGTAATCATGCAATGTCTATAGACAGCTGTAATTAAGGACCCCTGTGAAAATAAGATACCACGTCTCATGGTGCTAGCTGGTGATCCTGTTGTTGCAAACATCAAAGAAATCAGGGATTTCCCCTTTTCAGTATCCAGTGATAATAGCGACCACAAATGAGCGACTCTCAAAACAGCGACTCATTTGCAGCGCCACATGTGAGCTACCCTGTAAGGGTAGTAACGGAATGGGACAGCGAGGGAGGGTTACAACGGCGACTGGAAAGGGAGGATAGGTAAGAGGGTTTGTGTGGAGTACTGTGGCATGCTGCCGCCGAGCTAGCCATGTGGTGTGGTGGTGAGGGTGGCTAGCTTTGGGGCGGCAGGTTCTAGATTCGGGGCTGGGGACTGGAATAGATTTTATTGCTCCAGCTGAATTTTTTTTTTTGGGACCATCTCCCCCTCCCCGACATGCACCCCCATGGAGTTAGTAATCTAAAATTAGGGGGGTGTAGTGGTGAAGCCCCTGGCTCTCCCACCACCCTATGGCTGAAATCAAGGCTACGGGCAGGGGATGGCCGACACTGCATCATCTCCAAGGACATCAGCACTATTCTATATCCACTCATGTAGCATGGCGCTCCACCTACCCCCTCAGTACCACAGCACAGTGCTTCTGCATTGCATCCTTGCTCCACCAGCCTGAGGTGGGAGGGAGGGAGGGAGGAAAATGATTTAACCAAGAAAGGCACACTAAGTTGAAGCTTGTTTCCAGATGCGGCCTGGGAGCACAATGAAGTTAAGTGACTTGCTCAGAGTCACACAGTATGCATGTGGGGCCTGTGTGATTCAAACCCAGGTCTCCAGGTTTTAGATCAATGCCCCAAACTGAGGTGGGAGAGGATCAGTACCAAGACTCAATCCCAGGCTTCCCATATAGTGGAGCAGAGCTTCACCTGCTAATGCCACCAGGCCCAGGAAATAATGCAGTGTTTATTTGTAGTAGGTTTCTATTTACAATAATTAACATTGAGAGAATAAAAGTGAGATTTTTATCTGTAGGTTTCTATTTATAATAGTAAGTTTAAACAATGACTGTTTTATGGAATTTCATATTTTAATTAGGGATATGTGTGTGTGTGTGTGTTCTGCAGAAACTGTTGTCTTATTTATGTGGTTTATATTAGTTAGCAGTAAAAGGTCCATTTACTGCTTTTCCTTAATAATCTGATTCCATCTCTGATGTTGTTTTATAAGCTCCATAGCAACAGCTTTTTCAGAACAACAGCATCCAGAATAACTAAGCGTAGTAATATTAATTCAAAGATTAACACAGTAGCATAGTAATTTAAGGTTAGAAGGGACTCAAGATATAGCAAAGCGCACCCCCCCCCAAGCTTCATAAACAAGGTATGAAATAAGTATGTTCTGCCAACACATATCAATTTATAGACTTCCCTACTACTCTACTACCCAGGGTGTCCAGGGATTATTTTGGTAAGCAAACATTTCTCCAAGCTTACCTTGAAGGCCTGTACTGTCTTCATGTTCACTGTCTCCACTAACAGGCTGTTGTTCCATAGAGTCACCGGGTCCAGGGATGCATTAATTCACTCCGGACTTTCTCCCCAACAATTTGCTATGCACAAGTCGCTCCCATGGCAGTTGGGTCCCTAACAAATTTGTTCCCTGACAGTTTGCTCCCATGACACATCAAACTCGACTCGAACAAGAATGATAGCAGAAGCGCTAGTTTTAAAAGCCTCAAGCATATTGGGTCGTCCTACATAGATACTGACAGCCTTTGGCCCACCTAGTCTGCACATTTGCACATTTAAATTTTGCCTCTTCAAGCTTCTCTTGAACTGGGTTGTCCCCTTTCCTCAACTGCTAGGATCCCCCGATGCCTATCCCATGCATTCTTGAATCCCGTAATTGTTTCAGCCCCCACCACCTCCTCTGGCAGGGCATTCCACTTGTGCACCACCTTGTCCATGAAGAAATACTTCCTCACATTACCTCTAAATGTCCCTCCTTCCAATTTCATCCCATGACCCCTAATCCTGGAAGATCTCTTCCTCTGAAAAATAGTGTTTTCCTGCACCTTGTTCCTCCCATGAGGTACTTGTATGTCTCTATCATATCCCCCCTCTCCCTCCTGTCCTCCAGGGAGTACATATTCAAGTCCTTCAGCCTGTCCTTGTAGGACTTGTGATGCAAACCCTGTACCATCTTGGTTGCCCTCCTCCAAACTGTCTATATCCTTATGTAGGTAAGGCCTCCAGAACTAGACACTATACTCCAGGTGTGGCCTCACTAGTGTCTTGTACAGTGGAATTATGACCTCCCTTTTCCTGCTGGTGATGCCCCTACCTATACATCCCAGCATCCTATTTGCTTTACCTGCTGCCTTGTCACACTGACTCCCAACCTTTAGGTCATCAGAAATGATAACCTCTAGGTCCCTTTCCTGCTTGGAGTATTCTATATCCCACCCCCAGCTGATATGTTGTTCCAGGGTTTTTGTGCCCCATGTGCGTTATTCTGCACTTTTTTGCGTTCAATCTCAACTGCCACACCCTTAACCATTCCTCAAGCTTCTGCAGGTCTCTCGTCATTCTATCCACTCCCTCTGGCATGTCCACTCTGTTACAGAGTTAAGTGTCACCAGCAAACAGGGTAATTCTCCCTTCTATGTTATCCGTAATGTCACTGATAAAGATGTTGAAGAGGACCGGACCTAGCACTGATCCCTGTGGCACTCCACTGGTCACCCTTCCCTCTGCAGAGTGGCAACCATTTACCACCACCCTCTGCATCCTGGGAATTGCTGAATTGGCAGGTTTGCCTCCACAGATAGCTCTAAGTTGGGCTGGCAGAAGAAATGAATGGATGATCCCCAGGGTTCGTAGCCACTGCTGCACCGTGTCAAACGCCTTCCTTATGGCCCGCGTCTGAAAAGATACGTCTGAGAAAAGTTTAATATCGGACCCATTAATGTCCAGGGGGTAAGCTGCATGGGCTGCATGGATCACTACATCTCTAATCTCCAATCCAGCAGATTTTAAAATAATGGTTCGCGGTTGGTTCAATGTTGAGGGATGAACCCTTGGATTGATCCAATAAGCCTTAGTAAAGGAGGACCATTGAAAACTTTCTGGCATATTGAGTGTTTCTTGTAGCCAGGTCACCAAATAATGCAGCAGCACAGTTCCCTCCACTCCTTCAGGAACGCCAATGATTCTAACATTTCCCGAATGTATTTCATTTTCAATAGCTTCCATTCGGCTGCGGAGATGTCCATTTTCCTTGGTAAGGGTGGCAACCATAGTAAGCATGGAAACAGTCCATTTCTCAGCTTCTGCTACCATTACCATTAACTTCTGAATCGCTGCATCATGAGTCTCCAGTTTCTGGAGAGTTTTCTCAGTTTTTGAATCCATGGGCCTCATAGACCCGATCACTGCATTCCAGGGTGGCTCAGATGCACTTTAGATTCCACTGCTACTCCCGCCTGCTGGTCCCCGGGCCTTGCTTGCATTCGACTGTTGTTGATATTTTGTTGGCCCCCATGGTTGCGCTTTCTGCCATCCGATCTTTAAAAATTATATCAATCTGCTCCAGAGTACGTTCTGTGTCGAGCTCGGGTATTACATTTTTAAAAAATTAAATTTTAACTACAGTTTTAACTTTATTTAGTGCCACAAGGTGAGGAGGTACAAAGAAGTGCGACCAGCCTAGAAGATGGCTCTCTAGCACCCCCCCATAATCCTTTTTAATCATGGCTGTAGTCACACCCAGTCTCCTTTCTCCATCTATGGGGGGGTGGATATCTCAAAATACTCCGGGCCTGTGTCCCCCTCAGCCTTATATCCTGTGCTTGCTTTAAGCTACTGGGTCCGGAGGGCTTCCCAAGGCCTGTCTGAAATGACCTGCAGCTTGTCCAAACAGCTTGTGATCAGTGCCCCAAGACCTACCCCTCCAAGCAGGCCCCATAGTGGGTGAGAAGCCTCCATCACTGCTTAACCAGGCCTGGACCACCCTGCCACGATGGGAATTGGGAGGGGAGCTGCCACCACCTCTCCCTTGGGGGAATCCTACCACAAAACCTCCAGCCCTGGCAGTCCAGACCTACCCCCCACAGCCCTGGGACCCAACCACACTATCTCCTAGGGTGCTCTCACCACCCCTTTCTCCCTGGAGCCTCTTCTGCCCCCACACAATGCTGGGAGATTAACTGATGCCCTCCCCATGCACCTTCCATTACCGGTGCCACATCGCCTTACTCACCACACTACCTTACACTTATGATGGGGGAGATCCCCCTCGAAATCTGGCCCACCCCGGACCGATGAGTTCCTTCCTGCTATCCTCTTATCTCCCCCCTTGCTACCCATGCTCCCTGCTTTTATGGGCTAAATGCCTGCCCTAGTGGCAGTCTCAATCCATAGCCCTGAAAGGTGCCTTCCCCCAAAACACCTGCTGAACACATAAACTGGGGGGAAAAGCACAAAAGTGGGGACCCTAATGGTGATCATAAGCCCTTCTCCTAGAAAGGGGGCTTACACTCTTCCCCCTCCCAAGGGAATCATTCCCAAGGGGAATGATGACAAAGACCTCACCAGCTCCTCCGACTCACTCCCACCCTCCATCTCCTGTATGCGCACTCCCAGGGGAAGTCAGCACCAGCCAGAGTCACATAAGGTGGCCCCCCCCCTTACAAGGGGGGGGACCCATGCCTACCTACTGCTGTACCTCAAAAGCCCAAAAGGAAAAGTTTTTCTGTGCCACGGGGATCAAAACTTGTAAGCACTGCTTAAGCAATATGAACAGTAGAACAGCATGATATAAAACTCCACACTTGGTTAAATTATTTTTGCTAGGTCTCTGAGATTGAGTAGAATAACTACAATCACCAAATAGATAAGCATTTATATGTATGTTCCAAACCATAATCACTCTACCCACACTAAAAAACTCTCTCTTTCATGCACACGCTTTAATGATTGAATTTTTTTTAGGAAACATTTTCAAAAACAGCAAAAGCTAATGTCTAAATTGGCAATCTTCTGAGGTTAAAAGGTCATTTTAGTCCATCATCAGTTCTCTTAAATTCAATTTAATCATAAGGGTGAGCAGCCTGCTCTGGGGAGCAACACCTGGCGCAGTCAGAGACCTTTAGAGGGCGCTCTAAGTACAGGGTCCTCCTCCAGGTGAAAAGTTGAATTCAGGGTCTGACTTAGTAGTAAGGTCTCCAAAAGAGTCTTTAGCAATTATAAAGTACTTAGTACGACATCCAGCCGAGTCGTGCACCAGGGCGACGTGTTTATTTTTTTTTTGTTAAAAGTTTTTTTATTGTTTTTCAGTTAGGAAAATCGCAGTTGGTTACACAGATATGTGTATGTATATATATATATATATATATATATATATATATATATGTGTAACCCCTTGCAAATGGGGGTTCCTAACGTGCCTTAAGCCTGGTTGGTAATCGGCATAAAGCCAGCGAAAGAAGGGTCCGTGGAGTGCTTTTAAGGCCTCCGGTACTGCCCTTTGAGGGCTGCCTTTTGCAGTCGGAATGGGTTACAAGGGGAAGGGGTTTGAGTGTTGTCATGCTCGACTCCCGCCCGTGCTGCCAAGTGAGTGCTCCATTCTGCCATCGCTAATAGTGCAGGGGGAGCCCTAATAAAGGATGTAGGTGGTTGATTAAAATAAGCTGTGAAAATAAGGATAATGTAGTTGTTCTAACCTGCTTTGCTTTGCAGCACAGAGAGTTTGATTGCCTCCTCCATTTTGGTCCAGAACTGTGCAATTGGACCAATCAGTACCTTGGGATTTTACAGAGTTGACTGACCAATGGAAGAGCTGTTTGTTTTGAGAAAGGTATTATGGGCTATGGCGCTTTTTCTGCACCACTGAGAGCTGGGAGAAGTGACTGGCAGGCTCAACCAGCCAATTGGATCGGGTCACGCCCGAGTGGAAAGGAGTGCCCCAAGCTGTGGAGAGACAGATCCGTGTGGCTAGTGAGGAGTGAGGAGCTCTGTGCTTCTGCGCTGGGGAATGTTCGCGCGGGAAGCGCATGAAGGCCTAAGTTGGCCGTTTTCCTGAGAGGAGTCTGCTTTTGAAATCCGTCGCCATGCGGGCAGAGGAGGCTGTGCTCTGTACAGCTACCCACCAGGCTAGACCTGTAGGAGGACTGGAGAAAATTGCTGAATCGCGCTCGGTCCACAGGAGAAGTAAAAGGCTGCCATTGCAGAGCTGGAGTGATTGTGAAAGCTGAAGAGCCTGGGAGCACCTGCCTGGTGTGGTACCCTTCTGCTATCGCTGTTTACCATATAAATGTGTAAAGAGACTTGTGAGTTCAAGTTGATTCAGCTGCCATTAAAGGATTCGGCTGTTGCTGTTAACCATATAAATGTGTAAAGAGACTTGTGAGTTCAAGTTGATTCAGCTGCCATTAAAGGATTCGGCTGTTGCTGTTAACCATATAAATGAGTAAAGAGACTGGTGAGTTCAAGTTGATTCAGCTGCCATTAAAGGATTCGGCTGTTGCTGTTAACCGAGTTGTTGCGAGTTCAAGTTGATCCTGCTGCCAGTGAGGATTCTGCCTGGATTGAGATAACCATATGAATGTGTACAGACACTTGTGAAGTTCAGGCTCAGCTCTGCTAGTGTTGGAAGAACCGGGATTGGCTGGAGGTTGTGAGTACTGAATCAGGGTAGCTCCCTGTTAAGTGTGCAAACAGTGGTTTTCCAATCGTATTGTTATACTTCTGACTGCCTAATTGAACTTTCTTTCCCTGCTGACTTGCTCAGGATTGCAGCGGTTATCTGTGTTAAGGGCCCCACTCAGCTGCCATGTTTGGACTAGCTATTAGGGCTTGGGTACCCAGGGACAGTGACTTGTAGGGATAGGCCTGTGCACAGAGCCCTAGGTGATTAAGCATAGTGATAAGCCAATTAGCCTGCTTTCCCCTTCCTTGTTATCTCCCCCTAATAAATCAGATTTGTGTGTAGCAACTACACCCTGGCTGGCTTGTGCATCCCTGTTGAACCGCTGTATAGTGACTGTGATATAACTGTATCTTATTTTACAGGGGGTCTCCAGAGTGAGCTGAGAGATACTACCCGGGGGGGGTAAGTGTATTGGTGAAAAGCATTGCTGGTTCCCAGTGTGAGCCACTAGTGGGGAAAAAGGGGGGTTGCAGTAACCCAGAGGGCTGTGACCGAGGCAATCTCAACAGTATTAACCCTGACCTCTGGGTGGAGGCACCTGCCAACGGATCTGGGCCCCTTACCCGGTCTCTGTGGAGGCAGGCAGGGGTAGTAGCCCTAAGGGTAGCGCCCCTTGGGGGTTACAAATTGGAGGCACCGCTGGGATTAGCGTCCCCTAGTGGCTCAGTGAGGAGATACCCCAAAGATGGAAAAAATGGAAGGGAGTGTGCTGGAAAAAATTAAACTGGGACCCATCAAAACCATGGTCCACAAACTGATGGGCTGTGGTGAAGCCGAAGAGCTGGATTCCCAGAAGATTGTATTATTGTTAGATGTGCCTTTGGGTACCCCAGCTACGGATATTGTCTCTGTTGCAGAAAGGGTAAAGTGTTTGGGTAAGGTTGAAGTGAAAGGGCGTATGGCTGATTTGCTTGACCAGACCTTGCAGGTGCTACTCCTATGCAGTGTGGCCATCGACCCTGAGAAGGTACCTCCTGTACTTTTACCCGGAGGGGTGCATCTCAGGGGTGGAGGTTAATCCATATCCGAAGTGGGTCAATCACTCCTGGGGGGGTCTCCTCAAATGAACAGTTTTAAGGATAAACTGCTTAAATTGTTAGCTGTGGAGGGGAGGACTACCCAGGAGTTGCTACAAGCCTTGGATCTGTCCAGTGACACTACCCCTCGGGGTTCCCCGGGCACCTCCCCTTGCCCACCCAAGAGTTCAGTGTTGGCTTCTTTGCCCTTGGCGGTCCCCTCCATACAGCTAGATTCCTACCGTAAGCTAAAACTTTTCTCTGGCATGGTACCAGTGCCTTCCGGGAAGATGACCTGGAGGCCTGGATGGACTATGCCACCCCTTTAGTCCAGGAGTGGCAATGCTCCGAGGGGGAGAAATGGAAGAGGCTGATGGAGAGTCTGCGGGGTCCTGCCTTAGAAGCCATTAGATTCTTCCGGGCCACCCGTCCGGAAGCCACCGCTGCAGAGTATCTCTCTGCTTTAGAAGGGGTTTTTGGGAGTACAGAGACTGGTGAAGACTTATTATGGAAATTCAGGTCTGCTAAGCAGTGGAGAAATGAAAAACTGTCCGCTTTTGTTACTAGAGTGGAGCGGGCCTTGCAGAAAGCCTATAGAAAAGGGGGAATCACTGCTACAGCCCTAAATCAGGTTAGGTTAGAACATGTTTTAAAGTCTGCCAGATTCTCAAGTGTAACATTGTTGAAACTCGTTGCATGATCGGGGGCCACCCTGCCTGAATATTGTCAATTGCTGAGGGAAATTCGAGAAGTGGAGACTGATGAAGAGGGGTGGGAACCTTGTGTGGGGGCAGTGAACCCTAGTGGGACCCCTGAGTCTAATACCCCTGAGGAGACTGGCTCGCCCGGAGGGTCCAAGGGGTCCCCAGATTTCCCAGGTACTGTGGGGATGCGGGTTGTTTCCTCTGACCCCTACGTGGAGGGTGAGTTGAGGGCTGAGATCAGGAATTTACGGGAGTTGGTGAGGGACTTAAAGCAGTCTACTGTGTACCCTACTCAGCCCGGGGCCCCTGAAATGTAGAACCCCCACCCTAGCCCCAGAGAACTTTCTCACTCCCTCCGGCCCTCCTCCCAACAGTGATCCCGGGACCCCAAGTTTTGTTACCGTGTGGGAAGATGGGCATTTCCAGCCTGACTGCCAGAGGCCAGAGAATTTAAGAAAATCTAACAGCAGACTGATCGCCCAACACCGTCAGGCCCAGTTTCAGACCCCCAAGAAAAGTTGTGTGACTCAGGCCCATGCCCGCCGGGCTAATAATGTTGCTACCCCCAACTGGTCTGATGTGGTTGGGCCGTCTATGGAGACCCGGGTGCAGGTGAATGCAATTTCCACTAGAGCTGTATTGGACAGTGGCTCCCAGGTGACCATGATGTTTCAGGACTGGTACCAAGCACACTTATCCGAAGTGCCTCTGCAGCCTCTAACTGGCCTACATGTATGGGGGTTGAGTGACAAGGCTTATCCATATTTGGGGTACATCCGTGTATGGTTATCTTTCCCTGCAACTGTGAATGGAATAGATGAGCAAGTGGAAACCTTTGTCCTGGTCTGCCCACCCACTGGACTGTATGATGGGGTGCCCTGGTTGATTGGAACAAATGCGCACATATTTGGACGATTGGCCCAGTTGTGCTCAGAGAAGCGAGCATTTCAGACTGGGTGAGCTTTGGGTGTACCTGCTGTAATTCAAAAGGTCAGGGACACTCAGAAGAAGGGTAGGCCGGAGGAACCTGAAGGCCCTGTGGGAGTGGTATGGAAGAAGGATCCGGCCCTTGTAGTGCTTGCCCCAAATGCACAGTGTGTTCTGCATGGAGAGGTACGATTAAAGACAGATGTCAAGAATAAGTTGTTGATGTTGGATGTGCCTATGGAGGGAGAGTTGCCTGAGGGGTTGTTGCTCAAACCCAGTATTCTGCCGGCCAGGGCGCATGCCTATGTTAAAAGGGTGATGGTTCAAGTGCACAATGTGTCTGATAAAGAGATTCGAATAAAAAGAGGGTGTACCCTGGCTAGCGTCCATTGTGCAGACACTGCTGTACTACCAAATAGAAAGAGTTCCTGGACGGGGGATAAAGTTACTCCTGATTTGTTTGATTTTGGTGAATCCCCGCTGCCCACTGAATGGAAACGAAGGGTCAGTGAAAGGCTTGCCCAGAGGGACCAGGTTTTTTCTCTGAAGGAGTGGGATGTAGGATGTGTACAGGGGGCTGAGCATCACATTCGATTGCACGATGAGAGACCTTTTCGAGAGAGATCGCGACGTCTGGCTCCCACTGACATAGATGATGTACGGCGGCATCTGCAGGAAATGTTGGCTGCTGGTGTAATTCAAGAGTCTAGGAGCCCTATGCATCCCCCATTGTAGTAGTAAGGAAAAGAATGGGCAGTTCGGATGTGTAGACTATCGCATTTTGAATAGGCGGACCATTCCGGATCAATATACCATGCCACGATACAAGACGCCTTGGATTGTTTGAATGGTAGTAAGTGGTTCTCTGTGTTGGACCTTCGAGCAGATACTACCAGATCCCGATGGCCCCAGACGACCGGGAGAAGACTGCTTTCATTTGCCCTGTAGGTTTCTATGAGTTTATTTGGATGCCTCAAGGAATTTCGGGTGCCCCAGCCACTTTTCAGCGCTTGATGGAACGAGCTGTGGGGGACATGAATCTACTCGAGTGTCTGGTCTATTTGGATGACGTCATAGTGTTTGGCCAATCGCTGGAAGAACATGAGCAACGATTATTCAAAGTCCTGGACAGGTTGGAGGATTTTGGCCTTAAGCTATCTATCGACAAGTGTCAATTCTTTCAGACTTCTGTGAAATATGTTGGATATAGTGTCCACGGAGGGCATAGAGACTGACCCTAGCAAGGTAGAAGCGTTGACCACTTGGCCCCAACCCAGGAATTTAAAGGAGCTGCAACAATTCCTGGGGTTTTGTGGATACTATAGGCGGTTTGTCAGAGACTATTCACGAGTGATTCGCCCCCTCCTTAATCTCACCCAGGGGTATCCGCCTACTCACAAAAAGTATAAGAAGGGTGTGCACCCTGACATAGAAAAGAAGTATTTTCGGCCAAATGATATGTTTGGGGATCGAAGGACTGCTGAGTGTGAAGAAGCTTTTTATGACATCATATATCAACTCACCCACGCACCCGTGTTGGCCTATGCTGATCCAGCCAAACCTTACACTCTTCATACTGATGCCAGTCTGAAAGGACTGGGGGCTGTATTGTACCAGGAGCACTCGAATGGGCTGAGGCCTGTAGCATTTGCCAGTAGGAGTCTGGCACCGTCCGAGAAGAATTACCCTGTGCACAAATTAGAGTTTTTGGCTTTGAAATGGGCCATTGTTGACCAGTTCCACGACTATCTGTATGGTGCTAAGATATTAGTAAAGACAGATAACAACCCTCTGACCTATGTACAAACCTCCGCCAAATTGGATGCTACTGGGCATAGGTGGCTCTCTGCCTTGGCCACCTACGATTATGCTGTAGAATACAGGGCGGGCCTAAACCATATAGATGTGGATGCTCTCTCTCGGAGGCCAGCGTCCCAGACTGAATGGGTCCGGTTGTCTGAACCTGACATAAGAGCCCTGTGCCAGAAATTTGACAAAGAGGAACAAGAGTCTCCTGACACGGTGGACTGTGTGGTAGATTGTTTGGGGCCGCCGGAAGACTGTATACTTGCCGCCTACTGCCACTTCTCTGCATTGGACACCAGCTCCCTGCCACAACTCAACAATGATGATCTCCAACAGGCTCAATCCTGTGACCCTATGACAAGAACGGCCATAGAGGTTTTGCGGGCTGGAAGGGATGTATCCAAACTGCGTTCCACTGACTTGTGGACTTCCTTGTGGTACAAAGAAGGGCCCAAATTAAAGCTGATCAAACAACTACTATATAGAGAGACTGTGAGCAAGGAGGGCTGGGTGCAATGACAACAACTGGTGCTGCCCTCAGCTTTCAGAGAACTAGTTCTAAGGTCATTGCATAATCAGATGGGGCACCTGGTCATAGATCGAACACTTGATTTGGTACAGACTCGATTTTATTGGCCAAAGATGAGTGCGGATGTGGAACAGTATGTCAAGACCTGTGGTCGTTGTTTGCAAAGGAAAGCGTTACCTCAGAGAGCTGCTCCCTTGGTCAACATTACTACTAGTGCTCCTATGGAACTGGTCTGTATTGATTTCCTGAGTTTAGAGCCTGATCTGAAAAGTGTTAGTAACATATTGGTGGTCACTGATCATTTTACCCGGTATGCACAGGTTTTCCCAACCAAGGATCAGAAAGCAACTACAGTGGCTAAGATACTTGTTGAGAATTTTTTCGACCACTATGGGGCTCTGCAGCGGATTCATTCCGATCAGGGAAGGGACTTTGAAAGTCGCTTGATTAAAGAAATGCTATCTTTGTGGGGGGTACGCAAATCACGAACCACCCCTTACCATCCGCAGGGAGACCCTCAGCCTGAAAGGTTCAATCATATGTTGCTTGACATGCTGGGCACCTTACAATCCAAAGATAAATTGAGATGGAGCCAACAGATTAGCACTCTAGTTCACGCTTCTAATTGTATCTAGAAAGTGATGCCAGGGGTTCTCCCTATCGACTGATGTTTGGAAAGAGAGGCTAGATTGCCAGTGGATGTGTGTTTGGGGTTTCCCTGATGGGGTGCGAGCAGACAACCACCTACAGTATGTACAGAAATTAAAGGCCCAATTAAATCATGCCTACCAACCGGCCCAGACCATGGCTGCTAAACGAAATCTGGCTAACAAGGAAAGATATGACAAAAAAGTGGAAACAGTAGAGTTGAGAAAAGGGGATAGAGTGTTGTTGAGAAATCTGGGACTGCATGGCAAACATAAAATTGCCGACAGATGGCATCACCTCCCTCATATTGTTGTGGGACAGCTGGCAGACCTACCTGTGTATAAAGTGCGGCCTGAAAACAATTCGAAAGATGTGAAAACCATACACAGAAATCATCTGCTGCCAATTGGGCAGATCTTGATTGAAGCTGAACCTTCCTCTACCACTCCTTCCAGGCCCGTGACTAGATCTGTTACTAAGAAAAGAACCAAGCCCGTGGAGCCTTCAACAAGTCCACCAAGGGAGCCTTGTCCAACCCCCACTGCAGAAGGAGATGGTCAACACTCAGTGTCAGAAGACAGCGAAGATGATATTGAATACTGTCCCTCTTATGAACTAAGTCAATTGTTTCGGGGCAATCCCCTTATTAAGTCAGGAACTGAAGCTGGTCCATCTGTGTTAATTGAGGCCTCTACTTTATCCCCGGAGGAAATGCCTCCAGAAGATGAATGGGGTAGCAGACAAACACAAGGGGCTGAGTCCTTAGGCTTGGCTGAACTGTCCGGCCTGGCTGAGTTATCTGACTTTTCAGAAGAAGAGAGTGAGGTGGGGGAACAAGTCCGTGATATGCCAGAACCGGAAGAGTATTTTGAATGCCCTGATGGTTCCCCTTTAGTAACTGGACAGCCCCTAGATGAGCCCAGTGGGGTGGGTTCAGGGGTAGAAGGTCAAGCCCCTAATAGTACTATGAGTATCGAGCCTGATTCCCTTAAAGGGATTCCGTGCTAATTTCCCTGACATGGAAGTGGAGTCAGGCGGGTTCAGAATCCCTGAGACCCCTAGACGATCCAGCCGACAGATACGGCAGTAATCAAGTTGAGCTATGAATCCCTGGGTCAGCCAGTAGACCTGCCCTTAAATGTGGTTCACAAGGGGGTATATGTGTCCCAAAGTTCTTTGCCTAAGTTAGCCTTGGGGGATAACTCCAGATTATTAGTAAAGCCTTTTGAGTGTGGCGCCCCTGCCCTGGAGGACCAGTTAGTAGCTAACAGAAGAGGGAGCCCCTCAGTCCCGGGGTCACGGGTAGGACTCTATGACCTGAGTTAAAAAGTATAAGATTTTATATGTATAATGTGTATACACTATAGTGCACTGTAAATGTAATATTTCTGTATGTGATTTAAAATGTGATGTAGTGTTAATTGAAATGTTCGCCTAAATTGCCTCAGGGGTAATGGCTTGACGCAGACGCCAAGTTTTTCCAGGCCAGGGAGGGTGTAACCCCTTTGCAAATGGGGGTTCCTAACGTGCCTTATGCCTGGTTGGTAATCGGCATAAAGCCACTGAAAGGAGGGTCTGTGGAGTGCTTTTAACGCCTCCGTGTACTGCCCCTTTAAGGGCTGCCTTTTGCAGTCGGAATGAGTTACAAGGGGAAGGGGTTTGAGTGTTGTCATGCTCGACTCCCGCCCGTGCTGCAAGTGAGTGCTCCATTCTGCCATCGCTAATAGTGCAGGAGCCCTAATAAAGGATGTAGGTGGTTGATTAAAATAAGCTGTGAAAATAAGGATAATGTAGTTGTTCTAACCTGCTTTGCTTTGCAGCACAGAGAGTTTGATTGCCTCCTCCATTTTGGTCCCGACCTGTGCAATTGGACCAGTCAGTACCTTGGGATTTTACAGAGTTGACTGACCAATGGAAGAGCTGTTTGTTTTGAGAAAGGTATTATGGACTATGGCGCTTTTTCTGCACCACTGAGAGCTGGGAGAAGTGACTGGCAGGCTCAACCAGCCAATTGGATCGGGTCGCGCCCGAGTGGAAAGGAGTGCCCCAAGCTGTGGAGAGACAGATTCGTAGTGGCTAGTGAGGAGTGAGGAGCTTCTGTGCTTCTGCGCTGTGGAACGTTCGCACGGGAAGCGCATGAAGGCCTAAGTCGGCCATTTTCCTGCAAGGAGTTCGTTTTTGAAATCCCTCGCCGGGCGGGCAGAGGAGGCTGTGCTCTGTACAGCTACCCACCAGGCTAGACCTGTAGGAGGACTGGAGAAAATTGCTGAATCGCGTTCAGTCCATGGGAGAAGTAAAAGACTGCCATTGCAGAGCTGGAGTGATTGTGAAAGCTGAAGAGCCTGGGAGCAGCTGCCTGGTGTGGTACCCTTCTGCTATCGCTGTTTACCATATAAATGTGTAAAGAGACTTGTGAGTTCAAGTTGATTCAGCTGCCATTAAAGGATTCGGCTGTTGCTGTTAACCATATAAATGTGTAAAGAGACTTGTGAGTTCAAGTTGATTCTGCTGCCATTAAAGGATTCGGCTGTTGCTGTTAACCATATAAATGTGTAAAGAGACTTACGAGTTCAAGTTGATCCTGCTGCCAGTGAGGGATTCTGCCTGGATTGAGATAACCATATGAATGTGTACAGACACTTGTGAAGTTCAGGCTCAGCTCTGCTAGTGTTGGAAGAACCGGGATTGGCTGGAGGTTGTGAGTACTGAATCAGGGTAGCTCCCTGTTAAGTGTGCAAACAGTGGTTTTCCAATCGTATTGTTATACTTCTGACTGCCTAATTGAACTTTCTTTCCCTGCTGACTTGCTCAGGATTGCAGCGGTTATCTGTGTTAAGTGCCCCACCCAGCTACCATGTTTGGACTAGCCATTAGGGCTTGGGTACCCAGGAACAGTGACTTGTAGGGATAGGCCTGTGCACAGAGCCCTAGGTGATTAAGCATAGTGATAAGCCAATTAGCCTGCTTTCTCCTTCCTTGTTATCTCCCCTTAATAAATCAGATTTGTGTGTAGCAACTACACCCTGGCTGGCTTGTGCATCCCTGTTGAACCGCTGTATAGTGACTGTGATATAACTGTATCTTATTTTACAGGGGTTCCCCGGAGTGAGCTGAGAGATACTACCCGGGGGGTAAGTGTATTGGTGAAAAGCATTGTTGGTACCCAGTGTGAGCCACTAGTGGGGAAAAAGGGGGGTTGCAGTACCCAGAGGGCTGTGATCGAGGCAATCTCAACAGTATTAACCCCTAACCTCTGGGTGGAGGCACCTGCCAAGCGGATCTGGCCCCTACCCGGCCCCTGTGGAGGCAGGTAGGGTAGTAGCCCTAAGGGTAGTACTCCTGGGGTTACATATGTGTGTGTGTGTGTGTGTGTGTGTGTGTGTATATATATATATATATATATATATATATATATATATATATATATATATATATATATATATATATATATAAAGGCTGTGCAGAGGCAGTCAGCCTAAACAAAACAATATGTTGGTAACCTGAACATTGTATAGAAAATACAGGCTATTAAGCTCCAGGGGGTGTCCTATCCTCTTAGGCTTCCAACTTCCGACTTGTTACAGGTGAGGATGAGGGAGCATGTCTGCAAAACTAATGATAACAATAATAAAGTACATGCAAAAAAAAATACTTAATGAGCCATTTCAAAAAGGAAGACAAGAAAAGACTGTACCTTCTTCCAGAGAAGAGGTCTGGGGAACCAGCACTATTCGGTGGATTTCAGGTAGCCTGGAGAGCAAAACTTCAGTGAACAGGTTCCTTAAGGGGTGCCTGTGCAACAGGAGGGATATGTAGGAGGGAAAAGGGAAAGGGAAAGGGGTGAAAATAAAACAAAAAGAAAAGAATGCACAAAGTATCATGAAGGAGTAGATGTTACTGTGACTATAAGACTTGAAAATGTCAGCAATGGGGAAACAAAACACACTGCCTATCATACCAGCCAGGTTGTGACAGTGCTACACAAAACTAGAGTAGGCGTTGGAGTTCGCTAGTGGGTAATAGTGGGATGCGATGTATGGAAGAGCTACCATTCTCAACCAATTCCTGCTCTCAGTTTCAGTAAGGTTAAGAATGGGTTCCAGAACTCCATATATCATATTAGAATACTGGCGATAATATGTGACATCCTGGCTAGAGTGACCTGGTGGTTAGGGCATTCAGAAGTTCCTGAGCTCATGTGACCTCGGTCATCCTCCATGTGTATGATTAGGCGCTATAAGCATACCATGGATAGTCAGTCCAGCATTGCTCTTTCGAGGAGGGAACTAAATGATCCTCAGACAGCCCTAACAGGAGAACCACTGGGGATGGTGCCAGGGTTTTTGAAGGATCAGGGAACCAAGGGCACAGACCTGTTGCCAGATGGGCTTAATCATGGGGCACTCCCAGAGGAGGTGAAATAGATCCCCTTTCTGCGTAGAACATCTCCAGCAACGGTCATCTGTAGTTAATCTTGCCTTATATAGGACCTCTGGAGTTTTATACCAGGACTGCGTGATTTTGTTTTGAATAAGCATACTTCGGGGGTCCAGGTATGCCCTGTGTGCCAGTTTCCAACACAAGGCCCACATTTTGTCTGTTATACATAGACCAAGGGCTTTTTCCCATTTAGCTTCAGAGGCCTGTAACTGAGATGGAATATGAACTCATAGAGCTGCGTAGATGACACTGGCGTGGCCCCTGGTTAAGGAGAGCCAACTAGAAAGAGGAGAGGTTTTGTTTGACTTCTGAGTATGCATGTTAATATGTTTTTTAACTACACTCCTAATTTGGAGGTATCTCCAGTGGTCAGCTAACGGGAGACCGAAACGGTCCCTTAGGGCCTGAAAGGAGTCCACAATAAGAGTATCTGGGATACACAAATCTGCAATGGATTTAATGCCTGTATTATCCCAGGTTGGCAACACTATGGGTCCTGGGCCTATCCTGATACCCGGATTCCCCCATATAGGGGTATAGTTTAAAGGAACATGGTCTGTTCCCAATTTCCCATGTAGTTTCCTCCAGTAGCCTGTGGAAGGGGTAATCGTGGGGTGTAGTTTTAAGCTCTTAGAGGGAGAATTGTAAAGAAGAACAGAAAGGTTATGCACCCCACAGGTAGCCATCTCCATATCCCTCCATTGTGGCATGTCTTTGCCATTGGCATCCAGCCATTTCAATGTTTGTGTCGCTTGGAGACCCCATTTATAACCTTCATACCATGGGAGGTTCCAGCCCCCTTCCTTCCAGTGTGCCATAAGCTTATTTATAGCATATCTAGGTTTTTTTCTCCTCCCAGATATAATGCCTTAATATGCTGTCTATTTTATGATACCAGAAACTGGTAAGATGCATGGGGATATGTGAGATAATATATATGAGTTTGGGGATCATGGTCATTTTGATAGCAGCTATTTTCCCTGCCAGGGTAAGTTTGAGGGGCGACCATCTATTAAACTCAAGATGAATACTGGCTAAAAGTGGTCGAAGATTAGCATCCCAGAGTTTGGATAGCTGTGAAGTTATTTGAATATCTAGATATGTAATGTGATTAGGAGCCCATCTTAGATTGTGAGAGGTGGCCATCTGGGGAGTGCAGGAGGTGTTAAGGGGAAGGGCCTCAGTCTTGCTTTGATTCAGGTGAAGGCCCAAGCAGGTAGCAAAATTTGATAGAATATGTAAAATGGAGGGGATTGAGCTTTCAAGATCTGCGAGGGGGGAGTAGGAGGTCATCTGCGTACATAAGGGTTGTGTACTCCACCTGGCCTATAATCAGACCCTTAACTTCAGGCACCTGCCTAAGTGCTGCCACCAAGGGTTCCACTGCAAATATAAACAGTAGTGAGGAGAGTGGGCAACCCTGCCGGGTTCCTCTACTCAAGGGTATGGGGGGAGGACAATAAACCATTAGTTAGGACCTTGGCAGTGGGTAGGTATATATGGCAGCCACCCACGCTTGGAATCCAGGACAAAAACCCATGGTGTTAAGTACCACTCAGATGAAATCCAACTCCAGGGAATCAAAAGCTTTTCAGAAGTCTATGGCCATTGCAGTCACAGGAGTAGGAATTGATTTGGCCATGTATATCAAATTAATAAGGGAACAAAGGTGGTTCGAACTATATCTACCTTTCACGAAGCCAACCTGCGAGGGATGGATAAGTTGTGTGAGGAGGGGATTTAGTCTAGTAGCTAGCAGTTTGGCCAGAACCTTGCTGTCAGTGTTTAACAGCGAGATTGGACAATAGCTTGAAGCTTTGAGGGGGACGTTACCCTTTTTGGGGAGTATTGTAATAGTGGTTTCCCTAAAGGACAGAGGAAGGGAGCCACAGCTAAGTGCCTCCATATACAACTGGCACAGTAAAAGGGAAACCTCTGAATGCACCAATTGCCAGATTTCTGGCAGAAAGTATCTCCACCGGGGGCTTTACCCATCTTGAGGGAGAGGATAGTGGCGGCCACTTTGGCGGATTTAATTGGGGCATCCAGGGCAGTGGCCTGCTGGGCCGCATGCTTAGGAAGATTCAAACCATGTAGAAATGGGAGTACGCCTGGCGGGTTTGGGGGCCTGGAGGGGATGTAGAGTTGGGCATAGAAATCGGCTATTATTTCATTGATTTTGCCAGGGGTGGAGTGGGTCTGGCAATCACTGTCAATCAGCGCAGCAATATGGCGATCGGCCTGCTGCTTTCTCAGATGGTATGCCAGTATTTTCCCTCCTTTTTTCCCAGCCTCCCAGTATTTATGTTTTAGCCGGAGTATGGAGATCTCGGCTATCCGGACAACTAGTTCATTGATCTGAAGCCGAAGGCCGGCAACTTTGACGCCCAGGTGGAGATGCTGCTGCAGGTGGGGGGCAGCTTTTAATAAGTTCTCTGCTTCCTTAAATGCAGATTCCAAATCAGCCAGGCGCTGCTTCCTTTTCCTCTGTTTTTTGTGCATAAAGCCCATTATCACACCTCAGAGGGTAGAGAAGGTCCATTGAAAGATGGCGGCAGCCGCGCTGGGCTAGTTGTCTGTTCGTCCATTTGTTTTCGTTTCAACTTACTGTTAGCTTGCTTTACTCCGCATCGCTTTATTTGGTGCTGTGCTGTGTTGTTATTTTATTTTGTTTTTACATTTTTTCCAGATGCCGCATTTGGTTCACCGAATTGCTGTATGCGTCCGAGGGCTTGGGGTGAGCTATAATTTTTGCCTGAGATATGTGGCGCTAAGGGGGCTGTGCTGTGATGCCTTCCGCTGGATTGGAGTGAGGAGAATCGAGGATTGTGTGTCTGCTTGTTTGTTCTTGTTGGATGCTATCCGACTGTGTTTTCGATTGTTCTCTGGATCCTTTTTGGAGGTACTATTCTGCTGTTGGCTTGCTGGGCATCGGAGGATTCGATCTGGGATGCCGGCGGGGATTCAACTGTATGGGGTCTGGCAGTGGCTTCCAGTGGTATCACTTTTTTCTTAAACATCTAATGGACATTTCAGCCCTGAAGTTTCTTTCGGAGTCCCTCTGTATTTGATCTTAGAGAGGGTAAATCGGGAGTTTGTCCTGGAGGCTTGATTTGGGATTTCTGGCCCTGGAGTTCGTGCATTCTGTGTTTTCAGCAAAGGATTGACTGAACTTGGATTCTATCTGAGCTGATTGATGGGCCTCTGAGGGGCCTCGGGGGGTTAGTGTACCACGCAGGGGTGGGGAGTAGGGTCAGTTGGAGGACCTAGCCTGTTATTCCCCCCTCCTAGGCTTCTGGGGTAGTCCACCGGGGGGGTGGACTTGTCCCAGAGCCGTAGTGGTGAGTCACTGACCTGACCTGATGGAGTGCTTCCCTCATTGATGGTGGAAGAATTCCTGTGGCCTATTGGTGGTCTCAATATCTGCAAATTGGAACACTGAGGATTTATTTGAATTCCCGATCTTTGGATGGCATTGGCCTTGGCACAAGCGAACCCCTATATTCGACTGTTTTAGACTGTGTGTTGGTTGGACTACAGCCAGTTTGATCTTTCTCCAACCACAAGTACTTTTCTGACCTTATATATTTTGTGGAAGTTTTATGAGCAGTGAGAGGGCGGCGCAGTTAACATCTGTGAACTCACCCTGTTACAGAGATTTGTGAGAGACTTTTCTGGAGGGTGATTCCGAATAATATCCATAAACTTTTAATTTATTTGTTTATTTTATTACCTTGGTTTGAGTGTCAGAGTACCGGGGAGTGAGAGTCCCGGGTGCTATAATTTTTGTTTTATTAGGTGGCCCAGGTAGTGAGAGGACCGGTGGGCCAATTTATTTTGTGTGGTAGGGAGGTTAGGTTTTATTGTTTAAGTTATGTATTTTAGTTATCTGTTTTATTTGGAGTTGGTATAGATGATTTAATTGGGGGGTGAGAAAAGGTTTGGCTGTGATTTGGGGTTTTATATATTTTGTTTAATTGTTATAATTAACCAGTTAGACTGGTGTTGTTTGGCTATGTGGGGGTCCTGGGATAATTGTCAGTTTGGATTTCCCCCGGTCGTGCACTATTCAGCCTCCGCTCTCCATGCCCTCCGCCCTTTCTGCCCCCCTCCATTTACTTTTTCTATCTACCATCGTTGTAGGGCCTTAAGTATTGCCCGGGGGGGGGGTGAATAGTGGAGGCTGGAAGAGCGGGGTGCTCCTATCGGGGTTGTTAAGTTCAGAAGACGCCCTGGGGCGAAATGGAGTCTAGAGCGTCGGCCACCATGTCTAGCCTCCATACCCAAGGGCACCATCGCTGGGGATGGGCTGGTGGTCGGGGCATCCCAGGAGTTCAGTCCGACTGGGGCAGTGTTGTGCAGCCAGAATCTGTCAAGAACAAGACCGCAATGATTGCGGATCTTGTCGGGTCAACAGATCTGGCTTGCATCCCGAAGCCTGACTGGATGATAATGCGGGTCCCATTTTTGAAGCCGCAACCGCCCGGGTATACGGTGATACAACTCCTCGAGGTTGGATCGCGGGGGGGTCTGTTTCAAGACCGAATTGGAGCTCACTAGTGTTCCAGTCAAGGTGACCAGCTCATTTGAATGTGCTGTAGTAGCAGGTGCAGGCTATAGAATAGCTCTCATCTATCATCCACCTGGAGATGGGAAGCAATTCCTTAAGGAAGTGGCGGACTTCGTCATCGATATGGCATTTGAGTCACCCAGGCTGATGGTCCTGGGTGACTTCAGTGCTTGGATCGACGATGAGCTCTCGCAATTTGGACAACACTTCCTCCAGTTGATGAATTCACTGGGCCAGACACAGGTGGTTGACACAGTTGGTTACCACTGCTACTCATAAATGTGGTCATTCCCTTGACCTGGTTTTCCTTCTGGGGATCGAGGCCTCAGATGTGGGGGTGGAACCAGTCGGTTGGTCTGATCACTACACGGTGAGGTTCAATTTTGATATCCCCCCTTGTAGGCCGACCCCTGTGGAGATGGTCAAGTTCCGACCTTTACGGAATATTACATCTGATGGCCTAGCAGCGGTCCTTGACCTATCAGAACTTCCTGTGGATTGCAAGGGTCCTGAAGTCTTGGTTTTGGCATATAATATTGCTATCATCTCAGCTTTGGATACCATTGCACCAGTGCATGTGCATCCTGGTTTGATGGAGCCTTGAGGGAGTTGCGGCGACTAGGTCGCAGGTTAGAACGTTGTTGGTGGAAATCCGGCCTGCATGCCGACCACCTTAGACTCCTAGAACATTACCAGTTCTACCAGTCAGAAATTTCCCATAAGAAGGCAGAGTTCCTGTCCAGGGAAATTTCTGCCACTCAGAATCAACCAGCTCAGCTCTTCAGAACTGTGGACAGGTTGTGCAACCCAACCTGTATGCAGCTCCGAAGAGCTTTTTCACAATTGCAGTGTGATAAGCTTGCTCGGTTCTTTGCTGGTAAGGTGGCTGACATCAGGTCGGAGATCCTTGTGACACATTCTATGCGAGTTGTGGAGGATCAGGACTTGGTCACTGTCCCTTCATTCTCCTGGAGTACTGTATCCTCAACCATCTGGAAGTCGTGGATGTTATGCGGATTTTCCAGGGGATGCACCCTACATGCTGTAGTTTAGACCCGGGCCCGACATCCCCGATTATGGGTTGTGGTGATTTTATTGGCCCAATTCTGGCACAGATAATCTGGTGCTCCCTTGACTCCAGTGTTTATCTCTGCTGCTTGAAAGAAGCAGTGGTGACACCGTTGTTGAAGAAAGCTTCTTTGGATCCAGAACCTCTTGCTAACTATAGGCCTATCTCGAACCTTCCCTTTTTGGGGAAGGTGATCGAGAAAGTAGTGGCTGCACAACTGGAGAACCGTTTGACCATCCTTAACATCTACGAACCTCTCCACTCTGGTTTCCAGAAGAGGCACAGTGCTGAGACTGTGCTGGTTCAGGTGCTCAATGATCTCCTGATGGTGAGAGACCAGAGAAAATGGCCCATTTTGGTACTTTTAGATCTGTCACCAGCTTTTGACACCAATGACCATGGGGTACTGCTTGAGCACCTGAGATCTATCTGTGGACTCTCTGGGTTGATCTACAGATGGTTTACATTGTACCTCACTGGAAAAACTCAGAGGGTTGTGTCGGGGTTGTTTCCCCCTGATCCGATCCTGCTGTCATGTGGGGTTCCTCAGGGCTCAGTATTGTCCCCCATGTTGTTTGCGGTGTATATGCTTCCCCTCGGAGACATTGTAAGACAGTATGGGCTGAGGTTTCATTGCTATGCCGATGATACCCAGCTCTACCTGTCTTTTGCTCCTGACCAGGAAGGAGCAGTCTCTGTATTTAATAATTGCCTCGACGAAATCCAAGATTGGATGAAGTCCAGTTGGTTGAAGTTGAACCCTGGGAAGACGGAGCTGATGGTTCTGTATCTAGGCCACGGGATAGGGGGCTGGGGCAGGCTGCTCCCTAGGATTGTTCCTGGGAGGCGCAGAGCTTCAGGCCTCTGAACAGGTGCGAGACCTGGGGGTGTTGTTAGACGCAGGATTGACACTTCAAGCGCACGTGCCAGCCGTCGTAAAGTCATCTTTTTACCACCTAAGAAACATCTCCAGGATCAAGCACCTTGTTCTGTCCGTAGATCTGCCTACATTGATCCATGCCTTTGTGACCTCATGCTTAGATTATTGCAAATCGCTTTACTTTGGGCTACTGGGGGTTAATATCCGTCACTTGCAGCTGGTGCAGAACTCAGCAGCCCGGTTGTTGATGGGGATTTCGAGATCTTCCCATAATACACCGGTGCTGCGGAAGCTGCACTGGTTGCCGGTCCAGTGGTGGATCACCATCAAAGTTGGGTTACTGACATACAAAGCCCTACACAGACTGGGCCCTGACTACCTGAAAGAGCTCCTGATTCCTTATCACCCTGAGCGACCACTTCGCTCGGCCGACGAGGGGTTGCTAGAGATTCCGAGGGTGATTTCAAAATCTGTGGGAGCCCGGGCATTTATGTTCATGGCCCCAACCCTCTGGAATTCTCTACCCCAGCGGATTAGGGAGTGCACGACCGTGGGGGGATTCAAACAGGCTCTAAAAACATTCCTGTGGAATAAAGCATACAGTGAAGATGTTGGCTGGCATGTTTGCATTTATTGAATGTGATGATGTTTTTATATGTTTTAATTGCTCTGATTGTTATGCGCCTTGGTTTTGAAAGGCGCACTATAAATAAAGAAGTATTGTTATTATTATTTTAAAGGCCTCCCATGTAGTACCGGCCGTGGTGCCTGAGATGGGGTTTTCTTTTGGGAAAGTGGTAACTACATTCATAAGCCAGGGCTCAAAGTCAGGGTCCTGAAAAAGGAGAGGGTCCAGTCTCCATGAGGGAGAACAAGGGGAAGGGGACCTCAAGTGAAGGTAAGCGGAATAGGGGTATGACCCGAAATTATAATTGAGTGGATACCTGTGTCCATTACTTCCTTTGTAATATCAGGTAAGGACAACCAAAAATCTAGTCAACTGAAAGAGTCATGCTAGAGAGTGGTAGGTGTAGTCTTGGTTCCTGGCATGAAAGGCCCTCCACACATCCATAAGGGCCGCTTCCCACATCATGAGTGCCAGAGCTGCAATTCCTCTGGGGTGGGGCTCCACATTCAATGGGCTTCTGTCCACAAATGGATCCAGAGTTAGTTGAAATCCCCAGATCACTGGAGTAACATTAGAGGCCAGTTCCCCAACTTTATGAGCTAAAGTAATAAACATATCCGAGGAATCTTGGTTCAGACCATAGATACTCCCTAACAGTATGGAGCCCTCTGGGGTGTCTACCTGTGCCAGCACCCACATACAGTCTTCATGTTTTGCAGTTCGCTGCACCACCCACTGTAGTTTTTTATGAATTAAGAGAGCCACCCCCCGTTTCTTTGTGGGGTCTGAGGCACTAATCATCTGACCCACCCAATTCATTTTCAACCTCCCAGAATCTTTCTTGGTGAGCTTGGTTTCCTGCAGAAACGCCAGGTCTGCCCACAGCCTCTTGAAATGTATTAACATCTGTCTTCTCTTTGTAGGGGTATTGAGGCCATGGACATTCCAAGAGACTGCATTAACATCACCGATCTGAACTACAAGGTGGGGGATGTGCTAAGGGTGATACTGCTGTCACATCCAGAGGCTGCAGGATGAGACCCGGGGGACCACGCAGGCTTGAAACACACTGAGCAAAAGAGGGATCTGGAGATGGCTGTATACTCATTACCATTTTTATGTTTGCTTGCACGCATGTGCAAGAAACATAGTGCCATCATCCGAGTTTTCGGAGGTGTCACCCCCCTTCCAATTCAGTCAATGTGTTGACAGGCGCGGCCCCTGTCCGCCAATGCATGCTGGAGCTGTCTATGACAAGCTCCAAAATGCAGTGGCATACAGCTGAAAGGGAGCTACACTTGAGTGAGTAGTGATAAGATATCGCCTGCTCATGCACAGCTCCCCTACACACACACACACACACACAGAAGCATACAGCATGCATGCATACTGCGTGCTGCCCCCTGCCCTTTTACTCTATAGCTGTGAGGTGCCCAATCCCCCATCGGCTGTGCTGCTCCCAAAGCCTTCCAAATGCCATGCTGGGTGCCCACCCCAGCGTGGCAACTCAATCAAATAACCAGCAGGGTGCCCAATCCCGTCGGCTTCACTATCTCCACCCGGTACAGGGTGCCACGCTGGGAGCCCACCCCAGCGGGCAACAATGCCATGTACGACGGGGTGCCCAATCCCCCGTCAGCTCCACGCCCCCCAGTCAAGCCTCTGCCACGCTGGGAGCCCACCCCAGCGTGGCAAACGTCCCCAAGGCCTTTTTTTAAATACCTGAAAATTAAAAACGTTCCCCAGGCGCTCTCCCTGCCCCCCACACAACCGCACCCACCACTGCGCACCCGCCTCCCCACACCCCTCACACCCCATACTTACCTCTGGAGTCCGCGCCGACGATCTTCGTGGACCGGGAACACGCCTGTCACTCTTCAAAGCCGACCGCGAACTGAGGAAATGCCGGTAAGCTGTATAATGGGATAGATAGGGGTTTTTCAACTTTGTTCATATCTCAGGCATTTTGGAATTTTGCACCAAATTTTCAACATGGGGTTTTTGGGACCCCTTCTCATGAGTGCTGTCTCTGTCATGGCGTTATTCGGGCCGAAGGGTGATTTCATGATCACTGCGGAAATCACCTTTGGAAGTGATTAACGAAATGATACTGCCAGTGTTCATAAGATGGGCTCTCAAGAAGCCTATTTGAAAAATTTGTGAAAATTCCAAAATACGACTGTTTTACGAGCGTGCATTGCGCAGTTCCTACGCACGCTCGTAAGTTCGCGAATTTTCAATATTTTCACTCCAGATTTTCAACATTGCCATTTTACCACACCTTCTTATGAGTAGTACAGCTGTCATTTTTCACATCTCACCCAAAATGTGTTTCCGTAATGTAGCGCACAATGGGCGCGATCGATTATCTTGAAACCAATGTACAGGACAAATTAAGAAAACCACAGTGACACTGTTCATGAGCAGAGATCTTAAAATGGCTATGTTGAAAATTTGGTAAAAATTCTAACAATGACTGTTTTGGCGATGCGTGCGCAGTTCCTATGCATGCTCATAAGTTTGTGAATTTAATATTTTCACTCCAGATTTTTCAACATTGCCATTTTATTACACTTCCTTATGAACAGTACAGCTGCCATTTTTCATATGCCTTAAATTTGTTTTCGCACATATAGCGCATAATGGTGCTGTTGGTGTCTTAAAGCAATGTTTGGGACAGATTAAGAAAATCACAGTTACACTGTTCATGAGCAGAGGTCTTAAAATGGCTATGTTGAAAATTTAATGACAAAACTCCATAAAATGACTGTGTTACAGTGAGCATTGCACAGTTTCCACACCCTCGTAGTTCATGACTTTGTAATATTTTAAGTCCAGATTTTCACCAGTGGCATTTTTCCACACTTCCTTATTTACAGTACAGCTGTCATTTTTCTCAACGTGGCCGAAGTGTGTTTTCACACTTTCAGCACAGAGATGCGTGGACGCTGTGGGAAATCATTGTTCGGGACAGATAAAGAAAATCACAGTGACACTGTTCATGATCGGAGGCACCAAAGTGCCTGAGTTGACAATCGCTGTAAAAATCCCCAACCTAATTATATTGTAATGCGTTGCACAGTTTCTATCTCTGTTCGTGACTTCACCATTTTTGCAGATTTGCAACATTGCCATTTTACACCTCCCCATGAACAGTACAGCTGTCATTTTTACATCCTGTTGAATGTTTTGCACCTGTGGTGCTAAATGCGAGTACGCTGTGCATAAGCAGCTCAGTAACAAACTGATATTCCCCCTGTTCATGAGGTGGGGTCACAAAAAACATGTTGAAAATTTGGAGTGAAAATACCAACGAATGCCTGAGGTATTCGGGTTTCCAACCATAACGCCCAACACTGTAGAGAATGACAGGCAGCAGGGGTGTGACTTGGGATTCTTGCCTGTAATGCTCATACCATTCCACACCCTGCAGCCAGTGAGAGGCATTGAGGTATGCCTTGGACTCTTCGGCCCCAAAGTTCACCTCATTCTCCTATATCGCACCCATCTCACCGTATTTCCTAATGGAATGGGGTGCATAAGGGCCAAAGACCCCAAGGAACACCGTGACACTTGTCAGTGTCTGCAGGGTGGGGTGTGGTGAAATGGCGTGGCCGTTATGCCTGCTGACCCAAAGGCACACCCTCAATGCCTGTCACTCTCTGCAGGGTGGTGGTGGGGTTGGCTTCAGTTCAGTACTTCACTGCCATTCCTATTACGCAGCTCTGTAACTTCTACACTACCACTGCCAATGCCAGCAAGCAAACATTCGGCATTGACAAATGCTTGTTTGTGTAGCAATTAGCAAGCATAAGATAAAACAATTATAATACACTTCCTTTACACAGTAGCATTGAAAAACGCCAACAGTAACTGTTTCAAAACACAAATAAAGCTATTTACATTAGCCAACAGGCTACCAAAATTGGGTGCTTGAGGCAGGGTTCTGGTCTCAGCAAATGCTGGCGACCTACCTCAGAGACCTGGGCGCGAGATAGGAAAGTTCTCTGCGAGGGGAAACCAAGAAGGAGGTATCCTGCTCGTCAATTGAGGGCAGTGTAGTATGCCTAAGTGCTAGGCGAGGTTGTGAGGTTATTCGGGGGTGAGGACCTTATGGGATGATTGCCACTTGTAGGGATGCCCGAAGAGCAATAGTGCAGAGGTCCATCAAAATAGCAGTGATTAGGAGGCAGCACCAGGCCCCTTCAACCCTCAGCTCAAGACGACATCTTAGCTTTGTGGCAGAGCATCCCTTCAGGGAAGGTAGAATGTAGGCCTATTGCCGGCCCAGGCCCGAAGGGAGAAACTCAGAGCAAACAACTGAAACATCCGTGCTACCCTGATACTCTTAATAAAGGTTATTATGCACATCAAACAGATCTATATTAGGGATTGGGGGAGCGAGGAGTTAAATCAGCGAAAGATCCCTTGCTCAAGCGACCCACTCAAAGACAGAAACAGGGCCTAGAAACAAACACTGGCATTCAGTATATCAATCCTTAACTACCCCCCCCCCAACCAAAGCTCTGAATCTAATAATAACACTTTTAGTAAGATACTAAAACATTGCAGCGTATTAGAAAGTCCAGTGGGTTGCTGTGACCCAGTTACTTATCTAAATCATGGAGAAGTTTCCTGGCAGTAGTCATAGCAAATGGCCGAAAGCCCCCGTCATCTGTGTTTGGCCTCTGTTTATCTGACCTTCCCGTTTCTATAGGCCTGGTCTTTTTCGGAGAGACGCGCTGCTCCTGCCCGGGTGGGTGGGTCTTGTTGGGAGAAGCAACACGATCGGCCCATGATCTAATTGGAGGGACCGGGGAGGTGCAGTCCAAAGTGGAGGCAATACTGGAATCCTCATCTGGCTGTAGCTGGGATCCGGAGTGGGTGGCCAAAGGGAGCTGAAGCAATTCTTGGTGGCGAAGTCCTGTAGAGAGGCCAACTCTTCCATTTTCATCAAATGGAGCACCGGGCTAGAACTGAGAGGTCTTGCTGATGGGTGATCTCGCTGGCCGTGCCACCATGAGGTTTGGCACTTACAGTTGTTCCTAGTGGGCCTTTCCCAATTGTCTCCTGTCATGGCGGCCCAGGCTGCTTCATCTGCTGGCTTTAATGGAGATCTCCGATCCAGGGCAGTCAAGGTCGAAGGGGGTGAGCAATATTGTGGCATGATTCTGAATGGCCCCAGGCCAGTTTCTATAAGAAAGTTCAAGAGGGCTCTGGAGTGGCAAAAGAACAGGGATCCCATTGTGCCCACCTGCATCATTGCCAGGTATCTGAGGGAGAAGAGGCCTATCAATGCATGATAAGTCTGGCCTCTGTATAGGCTCTTCTGCGGTCAGATAAATCCTTGGAAAAGTCCGGGTATATGTTGATCTGGTTAACTCTCCACTTTAGATCCTTCAATGCTCTGGATCTGGCCAGTATAAGCTCTTTATCCCGAAAGTCCAAAAAACGAACAATTATTGGCCTTGGCCTTTCATCACTACGAGGCATGGGTGCTAGGATATGGTGAGCCATTTCCACCTGCACTTGTTTACCTAGCTCTAGTTGAAGATTTCTGATAGAGCCTTCTGCAGGAACTCCTCCGCGGAGCGACCTTCTATTTTTTCTGGGAAACCCAGAAAACGGAGGTTATTACGTCTTCCCCAGTTCTCCAGGTCATCTAGTTTCTGTGTAAGCCTGGCTATAGTGGCCTGCTGCTTGCGGAGGATAGCAGTGTGATCCTGGGTGTAGTTTCAGTGGCCATGATGTGAGCTTCGTTGTGGAACAGCCTGGTTTCCATGCCCTGGAGGACTTGGGCAGAGTGGTTAGTGTGCAGCGTAACTTGTACCATTTGGGAAAGTAATTGCCCGAACATCCACTCCACGGTGGCGGGGTCCCATGTGGCCGGAGACTTGGTCTGCTCCCTTTTCCCTTGTGGTGCAGGCCCACCTGCGTAGCTAGGATTCATGATGCAAGTCAATGAAAGTTCAGGCGAATTAAATGATTTTGATATCGCCGTGCTCCGGGCAACCTCACGCACAACTCAATCTAGGTTCTAAAGTGAATAAGATATTATTCTTGTGGATTATGCAGGATTTGGCCCTCTTGGAGACAGAACTATGTCCTCAGGCTACCAGCTGCATCTGCGCCCTTAGTGGCCATCCAGGGTGAAGTGTTTAAATAAAGTTAACCTGGTCCAGGGGCAGTGTGGCACATAGCATTGGCCTTCTGGAACAGTTCCTGGGATGGGCAACCACTACTTCCAGGGCGATGTTTGATCCTGTCTAGCTGCTCATGGTAGATCCAGTCTTCTCTCATTTCCTCCACAATGTCCCACTGTCTCTCTGACAGGTAAGGGCAATTCAGGCTTTCATACTCCATCCTCAATCTACGCCGCACCCACTGTTTTGCCTGGCTCCATTCCAGCAGATCCCTTATGCTAGTGCTGCGTACTTTTCCTGTTTCCAGCCATACTACCTTCCTGTAGTCAGCATTGAGAGGGTCCTCCCTGTTAAGTTCATCCATCCTGCTCCATGGGGCAAGTAAGCACTCTGTGATATGAGGAGTTCTTTCATTAGCTGTAATCACCAAGCGGTGAAAAGGCTTAGGCATGGCCCGATAGATGTCGTAATCATGTAGTTGAAACTTATTGCCAAGAAACCGGCCTTCATCGAAGTTCTCATCGTCAGCCAACAGTCCGTTTCCAAGCTTCGTCTCCTCCTTTCCTGATGACCCCAGACCAGCTACAGCAGTTTTAGGTCTCACTTGCTCTGGAGAGGCCGACCGTGATCTTGTAGTTGGCAGGCTACCTCCAGACAGAGGCCTTGGCGGCATTCTCCTGAGCCCTGGAGGTTTGCCTGCCAGTGGTCTAAGGCCCCCTGCCCCTCCCTCTGCCACAGGGAGTAAAGGCAGCTGGCGAGGAGGAGCTGGGCAGACAGCTATGTCCCTCCTCACCCTTTTTCTCCTCTGCTGCAGCTGCACCTTCCCCCTGCACCTCCTCTGCCTCAATAATTACATCAGGGGAAGGCCCTCGCACTGGCTCTACCTTTTTTACTGGCTCTGGAGTCCACTCCTCTAATGAAAGCCTTCCCACAGCACTACTCTCCAGGCTTCCTTGTGGCCTTCTGACATACTGAGGGGGTATGCCCAATGAAAAACTGGAGGGGCCCGGTCAAATATGCCTCCAGGGGCCGAGCTTGAGCAAAGGCTGCACACTGATAGATGGGCAATCCCTTCTCCCTTGTAGCCACATCTAACACATCACTCCTCCACCTGCCCTTTTCCTGCAATATTCCATAACCAGGATGGTAGTAGCGAAGGACCGTGGGCGTAGGTTCCTTAGCGGGAGGTGCACCTTCAGCTCAAACTCCCACCCAGCCATCCGTGACCATGGAGCCACCTGCCAGGCCCAAGAGCCTTCCAGAGATGGTGGGATTAGACAGTTCTTACTCCACAACTCCCATCAGCTCGGACGTTTTGGCTCAATCCTCCTTGTTCTACTCGCTGCTGCTCTCTCCAAAATGGCAATGCCTCCTTCACTAATTTTCCCTCAGCTTGCCCTCCAGCCACTCAGAAAGCAGGCTGGGATCACGTGACCAGCAAACCACTTGAGCTTGAAGTGAGAGCAGGACTGCAGCCTACTACCCAGACCGTCACACGCAGGATGGAAACTTAAGTGTGCCACCACGTCTATCCAGCCTAGGCTGGACCGCCAACCCTCCTTTCTGGGACACGGGGCACTGGGGGTGCGAGGGTTCCCCCAAAACATCCCAGTCAAGCCCCGACGTGTAGCCACCCCACCTCCCCATTTGTCTAGGGGCTCCCCCATGTTTCAACAGGGAAGGGGGGCCTACCCCAAAGTGACCCAGACCAAAACATTAACAACCATGGAGAATAAAAAAAATTGTGTTGTCTTACCACGGCCCAGGTCTTACTGCAGAATAATGGAAAGAGATACCCCTCGCTACTCCTCTGGATACCATAGATTGGAACAGGAGACCTCCTCTTTTTCTTTTCTTCTCTCGGAGTCCCCAACCAGCATCCTGGAAGAAGCACCAACACCAAGCTGGCTGTGAACTTTAAACTCCCCAAAGAAGTCTGGTTAGTAATTTATAAGATTCTCTGTAAATTCATCTATTTAGTAAGACTTTAAAAACACTCTCACACACTCAGGAATAAGCAACAAAACAATTTATTGCACTTGAGGTCCCAAATGATTTCTGCAAGGACCCAGGGGTTCCCATTGCTTGCTTAAAACCTTATTTGCCATCCGGCTCCATGGAGCACAAACTATTTACAGAGCCAGGGGGACACCAGACTGGGAGAACAGATGTACTAGGCAGCATTCCACTACAGGCAGCTGATGAACATCACTTGGACCTTCACCAGCCCTTCGAGCCAAACCTACCCTCTGGCACTGATAAGTTGGTCTTGAACCTATACTTGTTCTTTTCTGTTACCCTGGTCAGTCTCTCACCTGTTGGAGAAGCGAGAAGTTTCTCCTACCTGGTCCCATGCCAATGGGACACAGGAATTTTCCTTCCCTGACCAGTCCCTTAAAATCTGTAAACCTGCCGTAATCCCTTTTAATCATGGCTGCAGTCACACCCGGTGTCCTTTTTGCATCTCCGGGGCTGGGGGGATGGATATCTCAAAATACTTTGGGCCTGCATCCCCATCAGCCTTACATCCTGTGCTGCTTTAAGCTACCCAGTCTGGATGGCTTCCCAAGGCCTGTCAAAACTATCTGTGCCCGCTGAAACAACTTGTGATTAGCGTCCCTGAGACCTGCCCCTCCAAGCAGGCTTCATAGTGGGTGAGAAGCCTCCAGCACCCCTTTAAACAGGCCTGGACTACCCTGCCATGACGGGAATTGGGAGGGTGCCACCACCCTTTCCCTGGAGGAATCCTGCCACAAAACCTCCAGCCCTGGTAGTCCAAACCTACCTCCCACAGGGCTCGGACCCCACCAAGCAATCTCCTATGGCACTCTCACCACCCCTTTCTCCCTGTAGCCCCATCTGCCCCTACATGATGCTGGCAGGCTAACTGATGCCCTCCTCATGCACCTTCTATTACCGGTGCCATGTTGCCTTACCAGTGCACCCCTTTTCGTTGACACCCCGATGGCAAAACAGGAAAAAGACCATTATGGAGACATTCGCTGTAATGGTCCTTTTTCCATATTTCCTTCCCCAGTGTTCCGCCTCTCCCGGACCAACTCAGACTGGGTTGGAATCCTAAAGTCTGGGGGGCGCAGGGGGCAGAGCCCCCCACAGAAAACACCCACAGAATAGGCGGCACAATACCTGCGTCGGTATTGATGACAGGCATTGGCATGCTGTTTGAAGGAAGTGAGCACGGGAAAGAGGAGGTGGCAAAGGCAGTAAGAAGAAGAAAACAGCATTTAGAAAATACAAGGAGGCACAGAAAGCTGAAGACAGGGAGGTACATCTGGCAAAACAAAAGGAGGCAGGAAGAAGGGTGAGGGCAGCTAAAGAACTAATAGAGGAGAGGATAGCCAAGGCCATAAAAGGGGACAACTCCTTCTTCGGGTATGTGGAGGAAAAGAAGAAGACTAAGGGAAAGATGGTGAGAATCAGGAGGGCAGGGGGACTGCATAAAGAACAAGCATTTGTCAATGCCGAATGTTTGCTTGCTGGCATTGGCAGTGGTAGTGTAGAAGTTACAGAGCTGCGTAATAGGAATGGCAGTGAAGTATTGAACTGAAGCCAACCCCACCACCACCCTGCAGAGAGTGACAGGCATTGGGGTGTGCATTTGGGTCATCAGGCATAACGGCCTCGCCATTTCACCACACCCCACCCTGCAGACACTGACAAGTGTCACGGTGTTCCTTGGGGTCTTTGGCCCTTATGCGCACCCCATTTCATTAGGAAATGCGGTGAGATGGGTGCGATATAAGAGAATGGGGTGAACTTTGGGGCCGAAGAGTCCAAGGCATACCTCGATGCCTCTCACTGGCTGCAGGGTGTGGAATGGTATGAGCATTACAGGCAGGAATGCCAAGTCACAGCCCTGATGCCTGTCACTCTCTACAGTGTTGGGCGTTATGGTTGGAAACCCTAATACCTCAGGCATTCATTGGTATTTTCACTCCAAATTTTCAACATGTTTTTTTTTGTGACCCCACCTCATGAACAGGGGGAATATCAGTTTGTTAGCCGAAAGCTGCTTATGCACAGCGAGTACGGCATTTAGCACCACAGGTGCAAAAACATTCTGAACAGGATGTAAAAATGACAGCTGTACTGTTCATGGGAGGTGTAAAATGGCAATGTTGCAAATCTGCAGTAAAAATATTTAAAAATGGTGAAGTCATGAGCGTACATAGAAACTGTGCAACGCACACCCGTAATATAATTAGGTTGGGGATATTTTACAGCAGATTGTCAACTCAGGCATTTTGGTGCCTCCGATCATGAACAGTGTCACTGTGATTTTCTCTATCTGTGCCGAACAATGATTTCCCACAGCGACCATGCATCTCAGCGCTGAAAGTGTGAAAACACACTTCAGCCATGTTGTGAAAAATGACAGCTGTACTGTTCATAAGGAAGTGTGAAAAAATGCCACTGGTGAAAATCTGGACTGAAAATATTACAAAGTCATGAACTTACAGGTGCGTGGAAACTGCGCATTGCTCACTAAGTAACACAGTCATTTATGGACTTTTGTCACCAAATTTTCAACATAGCCATTTAAGACCTCTGCTCATGAACAGTGTAACTGTGATTTTCTTAATCTGTCCTAAACATTGCTTTAGCACCAACAGCACCATTGTGCTTCACATGTCTGTTTATTTTAGTGACATCTGAAAATGGCAGCTGTACTGTTCATAAGGAAGTGTAATAAAATGGCAATGTTGAAAATCTGGAGTGAAAATATTAAATTTGCAAACTTACGAGCATGCATAGGAACTGCACAACGCACGCTCGTAAAACAGTCATTTTTATGAATTTTTTCACCAAATTTTCAACATAGCCATTTTAAGACCTCTGCTCATGAACAGTGTCACTGTGATTTTCTTAATGTGTCCCATACATTGATTTTGCACATCGACTGCGCCATTGTGCACTACATGGGTGGAAACATATTTTGGGCAAGATGTGAAAAATGACAGCATACTACTCATAAGGAGGTGTGGTAAAATGGCAATGTTGAAAATCTGGAGTGAAAATATTGAAAATTCATGAACTTACGAGTGTGCGTAGGAACTGCACAATGCACCCTCGTAAAACAGTCATTTTTAGGAATTTTTTCACCAAATTTTCAACATAGCCATTTTAAGACCTTTGCTCATGAACAGTGTCACTGTGATTTTCTTAATTTGTCCCGTACATTGATTTACTTTGCGACTGCACCATTGTACTACATGGAGAAAACACATTTTGGGTGAGATGTAAAAATGACAGCTATACTACTCATAGAAGGTGTGCTAAAATGGCAATGTTGAAAATCTGAGTGAAAATATTGAAATTTCGCGAACTTACGAGCCCTCGTAGGAACTGCATAACACACCCTCGTAAAACAGTAATTTTTGGAATTTTGTCACCAAATTTTCAACATGGGTTTTGGGACCCCTTCTCATGAATGATGTCACTGTCATGGCGGATTCAGGCCCAAAGGGTGATTTCGCAGTCACTGCGAAATCACCCTTCGAACCACGAACTCTCATGACAATGACATAATTCATGAGAGGGTCCCAAAAACCATGTTAAAATTTGTTAAAAATCCCAAAAATGCCTGAGATATGCAATAGTTGAAAACCCCTATGTAACCCATTATACAGCTTACCGGCATTTCCCTCAGTTCGCGGTCGGCTTTGAAAGTGCAGGCGTGTTCCCGGTCCACGAAGATCGTCGCGCTTGAGTCGGAGTAAGTATGGGGTGGGGGTGGTTTAGAGAGGCTGGGTGCGCGGTGGGTGAGTGCGGGTTGTGGGAGGGTTGGGAGGCCATGGAGACAGTTTTATTTGGGGAAAAGAACAAAAAAAGACTTCGTGGGGCGTTTTCCATGCTGGGGTGGGCTCCCAAGCGTGCCTGAGACTTGGGAGCGTTCAGCCGGCGAGGGATTGGGCACCCGCTTGGCCAAAGGGCCTGATGCTTGCCACGCTGGGTGGAAGCTCCAACATGGCACCTACAACTGAGGGGTGGGGCGCAGCTCAGCCCGGCGGGATTGGAGCCGCCCGTCGGCTATACAATCTGGTAGCACGTCTGTCTCTGTGCGTGGGGGGAGTTCTTGGCGTGAGCAGCTGATATCTTATCGGTGCTCACTCAAGCCTACTCCCCTTTCAACTGTATGCCACTGCATTTTGGAGCATGTCATACACAGCTCCAAAATGCATTGGCTAACCGAGCGCCTGTAGCCCACTGACTGAATTGGAGGAGGAAGTGACACACCTCCGAAATCTCCGATGAAGGCACTCGTTTCTTGCACATGCGTGCAAGCAAACATAAAAATGAAGATAAGGCAGAAATACTAAATGATTACTTGCTTGTTCTTCATGGTAGAGGGTGAGAGCAATCCAGCATGCTGCAGTAGCGGGGGTGGACATTAGTCGATGGAGAGGTCTGGAAGGAACTGGAAGCCTTAAATGAGAATAAAGCGATGGGGCCAGATGGGCTTCATTAAGGCAGTTTTTTATCAGATTCTTAGTCTGTGAATTTATTGCATTTTTAAAAATTTGTATATGTATGTATAATGCAATATTGAAGGTCTAGGGGTTCTGCGATAATGCATTTATATTCTTGGCATTATTTGTATTTGAATATTAAGTTACTGGCATTTGAAGTTGCTTTCGTTGTCTTTCCCTCCCACCTTGCTTTATATCTATTTGTATTCCCTTTGTGTTCTCTTAAGTGTATTATTTATTGCAGATATTTCAGGCTACAGGTTTTTATGTTTGTAACTTCATTTCAGTTTTTATATAAAAGTATTAACTGAATGTGTATGTGGAAGGAAGTATTGAAGGTTTATGTGACTTGTATGTTATATGCTGTTTGGCACTGTATGATTTTATGTCTGGTTCCAAAACAATGCCTGTACTGTTAATCAATATGCATGTGTTTAACAATATGTGTTAATGAATGTTGCTATAAATATTTTATGTAAATGCTTTGTCCGAATTGTCTTTGTAAATCTTATTTATAACTAACTAAAACTGTATTGTTTCCAATGTGTAATCACTGCTGTATCTATATCCCATGGCTCTTAAATTGTATGTTGACATTAATGTAACTAATTTCGGGTCGCCCCTGCAAAAGGGATAATTGTCTCAGTGGGCTTACCCAGGTAACAAAATTAAATAAATCAATAAAGTTTCTCTTGCGAAAGCACGGGATCTGTGAGAAACACTGAGTCATGTCTGGCACTACTGCTGCGATTTTATAAATAACAAATAAATGTGTTTAAGCATCTTACAGCTGAGTAAGAGCTTTTCATTCCTGGCTTTGTGAGCTAGAACTTTTAATACATACTACTACTACAGTCCCAAAATCCTCCTGGAACAGAAAGGACTTCAGGACCTCTTATAAACCTCCACCAAGGAGGCCTCCCATGAAGCTCGAGGCAGTCTGTTCCATATTGCAGGCCCAGCCAGCACCAACACTCGATCACCTGAAGTTTTGATCCTGGCCCTAGGAATGGCTAGGAGGCCCACCTCGGAGGAGCGGAGGTGGGGGGGCGAGAAGTCTGATGAGGAGTCAATAGGTCTCTCAGGTACGAACATACGAATGTGCCAGCAGAAACAGACCACCCAGTCTATCTAAGTCTGCTCAAGTGTGCAGCTAGCACCCCTAGTTTACAGCTGCCCCACCCCCTTACATTTGTCATCCCACTGCCACCCCCAGTCCATATAGGACTTTTTAGGTCAGCAAACCGACCTTGAAGGTGATGCACCACTTCACTGGCAGCCAGTGCAGGTCACGCAGAACAAGACCTGGGAAGGCCCATCAGTAACCTGGCCACAGCATTCTGCACCAACTGCAGGCATCGTAGGACACTTCCACTCACCCCAAGTACAGAGCATTACAGTGCTCAAGCCTGGATGTGACAAATGCATCTACCAGTGATGGCAGGTCTTCAGGGAGACTCAAGGCTTTTATACATGCAATGTTTCTGAGATGGTACAAGCCACTCCAGACTACAGCTAACACCTGAGCCTCAAATGGCCGCCTTTTTTCCAGAATGACCCCCAGATTTTTCACCTTAGCAGAGGCCTCCAGACTGGAGGAGCCCAGCACAAGGCTAATCTCCACCGTGGTGGTCTCTGCACCCTACCTCCGACCATGCTCAGTCACTAGTTTCTCTGTCTTAATCGGGTTGAGGGTTGAGTCTTAGCCAGCTTGATAACATCTAGCCCTCAGTCTCAGTCAGGCACACATTTAGTACCTTGACTGTATCCAGCCTCCTGAGTGCCAAACACAGATATAGCTGGGTATCACTGGCATTGCAATTAAAACCCAAACTGTACAATCTAATGATCCTTCCCAGGGGTAGCAAGTACACCGTGAACAGCATAAGTGAAAGGATTGATCCCTGGGATGCACCACAGAGTAGGGGCTTCAGGAGTGAGGAGAAATTCCCCATCATCACCCTCTGTGTCCTATCCCCGAGGAAGGAGTCAAGTTAGCAGATGACAGTGCTGGTGAGCCCAGAGTACTCCCTGAGATGATTCAAGAACAACCCATGGTCCACGATGTCGAATTCTGAAGAGATCAGGGACAAGAACTGAACGCTCTCTCTATCTCTCACCTTGAGCAGGTCATTGTGCAACCTGACCAACATGTTCTCAATGCTGCGCCTTGACCAAAATCCAGACTGGACAGGTTCAAAGATGTCAAAAGCTGTGAGGTGTTCCTCAAGCTGTAGCGCTACTGTCTTCTCAATAACCTTCACCAAAAGGGGAAGTCAGAAACTAGTATATAATTCACCAAGTACTCCAGGTCCAAAGATGTTTTTTTAAGGAGAAGCCTCACTAGCGCATTTTTCGGTGCACTCAGAAAGGTCCTTCCAAAAGGGAAGACTAGACTAACTCACAGAACTGTGGACATCAAAACCCCATGTACCTAACCAAAAGGTGTGTTGGGCCCAGGTCCAGCCCACAAAAGGTGGTTCGCAGCTCCGCGATCACCCCACTGAACTCTTCCATCAAAACTGGGCTGGCAGTATAGCCTAGAGGTTAGAGCAATGAGCTGTAAATGAGCTTGGCACCACCAGCAGACCAGAGGTTTGATTCCCACAGCCTCCATTTGCATACTGTGTGACTCTGAGCAAGTCAAGCAATCTCCCCAGTGCTCCCAGGTCACCCATGAAAACAGGCACTTGTGCCTAGTGGACTACCCATTTGCAAATAATAAAAATAAAACATCCCAAGCCTGGGAGGGCATCCAGTCACAACCTGCTCAACTCTGTAAGGTTGTGGCAGCTAAGTGGGAGATCCCAGAACGAATCAAGGCATCCTGTTGAGAAAACAGAGAAACTCTTCGAGAGGATGAATTTCTTCTCACCAGTTGCAGACAGACTGCATTGTAAAGTGGCAGGATTACTCCCCTGCTTTGCTGACCACCTTCTTTTGATGCAACCCAGCATTCTGCTGGGTCTCTAGACAGAGGTCGTAGACTGCTTGTCCCACTTCAGCCTCTTGTCCATGGAGACCCACAGGTCCTTTTTCTTGACTGCAGCAGACAAGCCCACACAGAGTGTAGGTCCTACCTCTGTTTCTTCACCCCTACGTGTACCACCTTGCATTTGACCACACTAAATCTGAGACTCTGAGGTCCGACCAATCACCCGGCTTGTTCAGGTTCTCCTGAAGTTTGTCCCCATCCTCAGGGATTCACCAATCTGGCCAGCTTAGTGTCATCCATGAACGTAAATAGCCTGCTGGAGACCCCAGCTTCCAGACTGTAGATGAACAGCTGTCACCCCACAGCGATCTGCTTCTGTGGTTGGCCCTTTGAATGACCAGCCTGGAAGGAAGGCAAGCTAGGTCTGTTCAAGTGGAGCAGAGGACAACTACCACAGCAACCACACATGACACCATCCAGCACATGTATGCTCTGGCCGACCAGCGACAGGAAGGCTCATAAGGAGGAGTCTGTTGATATATGGCCCCCCACCTCTGGGCCACAAGGTGGAAGTCAGGTTGTGCCACCAATACTCCTGCAGAAGCCATAAGCCACCCAATAGCCAGACTGGGATCCCAGGCTTAGGATGCAAAACCAGTTCTCCCATCCGGTGAGCAAGCATGTTCATTTATAAATAAGTCAGCAGGCCAGCTTGTTCCTCATGTTCTTCCCTCCTATTCAATACATTAGTTATACTCATCTCACTTTCTGTAACATACTGTTTTCTCCTCATATTCAATACACTTGTTGTACCCATCTTATCTTCTGTAATCTATTGTATTTTCTCACATTCAATACACTTGTTATACCCATCTCAACTTCTGTAATTTATTGTGTTCTTCCCTATTCAATACATTTGTTACACCAATCACATATTCCACAAGTTATTGTGTTCTTCCTCATTCTATTCGTTAGGTTTACCATCTCATCTTCTGTAATTTTCATGTTGATTGTGCGCAGCGCAAGAAACATATTGGGACAGCTTGCTGAGAAGCAGGCTGTAGAGGCAAGGCACTGTTGTGGCCAATGCCCCCACAGCCTGCAAAGGCTTGTCCCGCTTCCCCCAATGCCGTTGCAAGCTGCTGGTGACAGTAGTTTGGAACGTTGCCATCAAGTTTTGAGAATTTCGCCGCTGCAATCAGGGGCCACCTCGAGATTGCAGCGTCACCCATCCGCTGCAATCTGGGAGCGACCCATCATTGCAGGGCGGGATGTAGAAGTCTTAATATTGTTTGTGAACATGATGGCAGCTTGCCGCCGTGTTCACAAACAGTATCACCACTGTGTTTGTTTAAGGAGCCCCAATCGTCGGCCGGAGCCTCTGGTTCTGTTGCCGATGGGGCCATTCCGTCGGCATTCTGTAAACCCCGCTTTTATTCCTGCCGACAGGGTTGCCCAATCCCCATCAGCTACTGCTGTCCCCCAAAAAAGCCTCTAGTAGCACATAGGAGCCTATCCCAGCGTGCCACATCCCTAAAGGTAAAAACAGTCCCAACGCCTTTTTCATTTCTTTTTCTCCTGCAAAAGGAAACAGTCCTCGTAGTCTCCCAGCCCCCACCCGCAACCCGCACCCACCCACTGCGACCCTGCCTCTCCACACCCCCCCCCAACCCATACTTACCTCCGGAGCTCGGCGCGACAATCTTCGCTGGACCGGGAACACGTCTGCACTCTTCAAAGCCGACCGCCAACTGAGAAAATGCCAGTAAGCTGTATAATGTAATAAATAGGGTTTTTTCAACTTTAGTGCATATCTCGGGCATTTTTGGGAATTTTTTCACCATATTTTCAACATGGGGTTTTTGGGACCCCTCCTCATGAATTCTTGAACTGTCATGGCGTTAATCAGCCCCAAAGGTAGTTTCGCAGTCACTATGCGGAATCACCTTTTGGGGCGATAATCAAGCGACAGTGCCAGTGTTCTTGAGGTGGGCTCTCAAAAAGTCTATGATGTAAATTTGGTGAAAAATCAAAAAATGACTGTTTTATGAGCAGGCACTGCTGGCTGCCACGCACGATCTTAACTTTGTGAATATGCAATATTTTCATGCCAGATTTTCCACAATGGCATTTTGTCATACCTCCTTGTGAACAGTACAGCTGTCATTGTTACATCCTAGGCGGAAATGTGTTTCGCACTTCGGTAGCAGAATAACCCACGGTTGCTGTGGAAATCAATGTTCGGGACGATTAAGGAAAATGACAGTGACACCGTTCCGAGTAGAGTCCTGAAATGGCTATGTTGAAAATTTGTAGCGATACTCCACAAAATGACTGTGTTACGGTGTATATTTTGGTTGCACAGGCCCGCGTGTAACTTGGCAATTTATAATATTTTCACTCCAGATTTCCAACATTGCCATTTTCCCACACCTACTTTTGAACAGTACAGCTGTCATTTTTCCCATCCTGGCCGAAATGTGTTTTCGCACTTCCGCACAGAATAGAGCGGTCGCTGTGGGAAATCACTGTCCGGGACAGATTAAGAAAATGACAGTGGCACTGTTCATGGGCAGAGGTCCTAAAATGCCTATGTTGAAAATTTGCTGAGAACTCCATAACATGACTCTGTTACAAGCGTACGTTGAACTGTTTCCACATGCCCTTGTAACCCGCAATTTTGTAATATTTTCACACTGCATTTTCAACAGTGGCATTGTTCCACACCTCCTTATGAACAGTATAGCTGCCATTTTTCACATCCTGGCTAAAATATGATTTTGCACTCCTGCCGCAGAATAGCATGGTCGCTGTGGGAAATCACTGTTTGGGACACATTAAGATCGAACGAGTGAGAGGGGGGCGTGACCGAGCTCAACTGATCTCTATCGGGACTGCTGCAGATTTGTTTGTGGGCAGAGAAAGGGCCCAATGCAAGAGCCCGGTACAAAAGGGCAGCCTGCAGCACTGGGAGAAACAGAACGAGAGAGCAAGTGATGGATGGGGAGTGCGCAAACTCACCGGAGCACTGTCAGGACTGCAGTGGATTTCTTTGTGGGCAGAAAAAGGCATCAATGCAGGCTGGGGCCCAGTACAAAAGGCCAGCCTGCAGCGGTGGGAGAAACAGTATGAGTGAGTGAGACAGGGGGACTGAGTGAGCTCAATGGAGCTCTATCAGGACTGCTGCGGATTTCTTTGTGGGCAGAAAAAGGTGCCAATGCAGGCAGGAGTCCCATACAAAAGGGCCGCTTGCAGCGCAAGACAAACAGAATGAGCGCGTGAGAGAGGGAGACTGAGCGACCTCAATGGAGCTCTGTCAAGACAGCTGCGGTTGTTTGTGGACAGACAAAGGTGCCAGCATGCCAGGGCCCGTACCTAGCGCAGTCTGTAGTGTCAGAGAAACAGGACACGTGGTGACAGGCGATGTAGTGAGCGAGCTCAACAGAGCTCTATTGTGACTGCTGTGGATTTCTTTGTGGGCAGAAAATGCGGCAATGCAGGCAGGAGCCCAGTACAACAGGCCAGCTTGCAGCGCCAGCTGAAAGCGGAATGAGTGAGTATGAGAGGCTCAATGGAGCTGTGTCGGGACTGCTTCAGATATCTTTCTGGCCGGAATAAGCCGCCACTGCAGGCAGGAGCCCAGTACAAAAGAGCAGCCTGCAGAGGCAGGAGACACAGATCGAGCGAGTGAGGGAGGGGGAGTGAATGAGATCAATGGAGCTCTGTTGGGACTGCTGCAGATTTGTTTGTGGGCAGAGAAAGGCAGCAATGCATGCAGGGGCCCAGTACAAAAGGGCAGCCTGCAGTGGCAGGGAAACCAGAATGAGTGAATGAGAGAGGGGGACTGAGCGAGCTCAATGGAGCTCTATTGTAACTGTGGCAAATTTCTTTGTGGGCAGAAGAAGGTGGCAATTCAGGCAGGAGCCCAATAGGAAAGGGCAGCCTGCAGCGCTGGCAGAAACAGACTGAGCGAGTGACAGAAGGGGAGTAAGTGAGCTCAACGGAGCTTTGTCAGGACTGCTGCAGATTTCTTTGTGGTCAGAAAAAGGCACCAACTGAGGCAGGAGCACAGTACAAAAGGGCAGCCTGCAGCGCCACGAGAAACAGAATGAGTGAGTGACACAGGGGGAGTAAGCGACCCTCAGAGGAGCTCTGTCAGGACAGCTATGGATTTCTTTGTGGGCAGAAAAAGGTGCAAATGCAGGCAGGAACCCAGTACAAGAGGGCAGCCTGCAGCGCCGGGAGAGACACAATGAGCAAGTGACAGAGAGGGAGTGAGCGAGCTCAATGGAGCTCTATTGTGACTGCTGCAGATTTCTTTGTTGGCAGAAAAAGCAGCAACACAGGCAGTAGCCCAGTACAAAGGCCAGCCACAGCGCCAGCAAAAGCGGAACTAGTGAGTGAGAGAGTAGGAGTCAGCAGGCTCAACAGACCTGTGTCAGGACTGCTGCAGATTTCTTTGTGGGCAGAAAAAGCCACCAACAGAGACAGGAGCCCAGTACAAAGGGCAGCCTGCAGCGCCAAGGCGAAACAGAATGGCCGAGTGAGAGAGGGAGTGAGCCATCTCAATGGAGCTCTGTCGGGACAGTTGCAGATTTCTTAGTGGCCAGAACAAGGTGCCAATGCAGGCAGGAGCCCAGTACAAAACAGCAGCCTGCAGCACAGGAGAAACAGACTGGCGTGTGACACAGGGTCAGTGGCGAAGCTCAACAGGCCAGGCATAATCAACATTCGGCATTGACAAATGCTTGTTATTGTGTTGTTCTCTATTCAATGCATTTGTAATACCCACCACATAGTCTATGCGTTATTGTGTTCTTCCTCTATTCTGTACATTTGTTGCACCCATTTGGGCTGGCAGTATAGCCCAGAGATTAGGTAACAAGCAGTGAATGAGCTTTGCACATCCAACAGACCTGGGTTGGATTCCCACAACCTCCACTTGCTTGCATACTGTGTGACCTGATCAAATCATTTAACTACCCCACTGCTCCCAGGTTACCTATGAAAACAGGCTTTGGACCTAGTGGGCCTTACCCAGTTACCAAAGAATTAAAAAAAAACTAATCTTCTGTAATTTATAATGTTCTACCTACATTCAATACACTTGTTATACCCATCTCCATCATACCTTACAGCTGGTGAAGGCTGAGCTGGTGATATACAACTGACATGCACCAGCCAATGCGATACACTAATATCATGCGCATATGGCTGTATTACAGAAGGTCCTGTTTGAGACAAGCATTTTGTCAATGCGAATGTTTGCTTGCTGGCATTGGCAGTGGTAGTGTAGAAGTTACAGAGCTGCATAATAGGAATGGCAGTAAAGTATTGAACTGAAACCAACCCATCACCACCCTGCGAAGTGACAGGCATTGGGGTGTGCGTTTGGGTTGTCCAGGCATAACAGCCGCCATTTCACCCACCACCACCCTGCAGACACTGACAAGTGTCACTGTGTTCCTTGGGTTTTGGCCCTTATCGCACCCTATTCCATCAGAAAATACGGTGAGATGGGTGCGGTATAGGAGAATGGGGTGAAGTTTGGGGCCGAAGAGTCCAAGGCATACCTCAATGCCTCTCACTGACTGCAGGGTGTGGAATGGTATGAGCATCACAGGCAAGAATCCCAAGTCACACCCTTGATGCCTGTCATTCTCTACAGGGTTGGCGTTATGGTTGGAAACCCTAATACCTCAGGCATTCGTTGGTATTTCACTCCAAATTTTCAACATGTTTTTTGTGACCCCACCTCATGAACAGGGGAATATCAGTTTGTTAGCGGCTGCTTATGCACAGTGACTACGGCATTTAGCACCACAGGTGCAAAAACATTCAAACAGGATGTAAAAATGACAGCTGTACTGTTCATGGGGAGGTGTAAAAAATGGCAATGTTGCAAATCTGTAATAAAATATTTAAAGAAATGGTGAAGTCACGGCGTACATAGAAACTGTCAGCGCACACCGTAATATAATTAGGTTGGGGATTTTTACAGCAGATTGTCAACTCAGGCATTTTGGTGCCTCGATCATGAACACTGTCACTGTGATTTTCTTTATCTGTGCGAACAATGATTTCTGCATAGCGACCACACGTCTCTGCGCTGAAAGTCATGAAACACACTTCAGCCATGTTGTGAAAAATGACAGCTGTACTGTTCATAAGGAAGTGTGGAAAAATGCCACTAGTGAAAATCTGGACTGAAAATATGACAAAGTCATGAACTAACGAGTGCGTGGAAACTGCGCAATGCTCACTCGTAACACAGTCATTTATGGACTTTTGTCACAAATTTTCAACATAGCCATTTAAGACCTCTGCTCATGAACAGTGTAACTGTGATTTTCTTAATCTGTCCTAAACATTGCTTTCGCTACTCAACAGCACCATTATGCGCTACATGTGCGAAAACACATTTTGGGCGACATATGAAAAATTGCAGCTGTACTGTTCATAAGAAAGTGTAATAAAATGGCAATGTTGAAAATCTGGAGTGAAAATATTAAATTTGCAAACTTACGAGCATGCATAGGAACTGTACAACGCACGCTCATAACACAGTCATTTTTAGAATTTTTCACCAAATTTTCAACATAGCCATTTAAGACCTCTGCTCATGAATAGTGTCACTGTGATTTTCTTAATTTGTCCCATACATTGATTTAAGCACACCGACTGCGCCATTGTAGCTACATAGGGTGGAAACATGTTTTGGGTGAGATGTGAAAATGACAGCTGTACTACTCAAAGAAGGTGTGGTAAAATGGCAATGTTGAAAATCTGAGTGAAAATATTGAAAATTAAGTGAACTTATAGCGTGCGTAGGAACTGTACAACGCAACGTCAGAAAAAGTCATTTTAGAATTTTTTCACCAAATTTTCAACATAGCCATTTAAGACCTCTGCTCATGAACAGTGTCACTGTGATTTTCTTAATTGTCCAATACATTGATTTGCTCACCGACTCGCCATTGTATGCGGTACATGGGCAGAAACACATTTTGGGTGAGATGTGAAAAATGACAGCTGTACTACTCATAAGAAGGTGTGGTAAAATGGCAATGTTGAAAGTCTGGAGTGAAAATATTGAAAATTCGCGAACTTCTGCGTGCGTAGGAACTGCTAGCATACGCTTCGTAAAGCAATAATTTTGGAATTTTGGCACAAATTTTCAACATGGGGTTTTGGGACCCCTTCTCATGAATGATGTCACTGTCATGGCATCATTCAGGCTAAAGATGATTTCGCATAGTGACTGCGCAGTGACAGAAATCACCTTGAGCCGAACTCATGTCATAGAGTGACATCATTCAAGAGAAGGGTCCCAAAAACCCCATGTTGAAAATTTGGTGCAAAAATTCCCAAAAATGCCTGAGATATGCAACAAGTTGAAACCCCTATCTTGCCCATTATACAGCTTACCGGCATTTCCTCAGTTAGGTGGTCGGCTTTGAAGAGTACAGGCGTGTTCCCGGTCCACCAAAGATCGTCGCGCCCGAGCTCCGAGGTAAGTATGGGGTGAGGGGTGTGGGGAAGCAGGGTGCGCAGTGGGTGGGTGCAGGTTGTGGGAGGGCCAGGAAGACTCATTGGGACGTTTTTCTTTACAGGTAAAAAAAAAAAGCGGCGGGACATTTGCCACGCTGGGGTGAGCTCCCAGCATGGCACAAGAGACTGATTGGGGGCGTTCAGCCGACAGAGTTAGGCACCCCGTCGTAAGTATCGGTGCCATGCTGGGGTGGGCTCCCAGCGTGGCATAGCTCTGGGGGGTGAGGACAAGTGGAGCCGGCGAGGGACTGGGCACCCGTCGGCTATATCATTACTTGCCACGCTAGGGTGGGCGCAAGCGTGGCATTTTCAAAACTTTGGGGGAGGCAGGGGGCGCTGGCACAGCCAGGGATTAGGCACCCTCGTCGGCTATTCAGTGTGTGCGTGTGTGCGGGGGGGCGGGGGGTGCGCACGTCTGCATGGCATCTTGTGTGTGTGTGAGGGGGCTGCTCACTCAAGCGTAGCTCCCCCTTTGAACTATATGCCACTGCATTTTGGAGCTTGTCATAGACAGCTCCAGAATGCATTGGCTTACAGGGGCCGCGCCTGCCAACACACTGACTGAATTTGAGTAGGAGGTGACACACCTCCGAAATCTCCGATGATGGCACTATGTTTCTTGCACATGCGTGCAAGCAAACATAAAAAGGAATGTTGGCCAGGACACAGAGGATAATCTTTTTATTCCTTTGAAAAGACTAATGGGATTTTTTTTCCCTACAGTATTTTCTCCTGCAGCCATGGTTCTCATGGATATATCCTGCTCCCTGAGATATACCCTTTTTAGCTCTGTTGCTCCCCCTTCCCCCGTGGGTCCCACAGCCACTCCAAATGCTTCCACAGCTTCCACATCATGGGTAGGGTCTCCAAGGGGGTCTGCCATTCTCCCCTCAAGGCATTCCACCAGGTGAACAATCAGCCACTGTCTGTGGTGCTAGGCAAGGCATGGCAGACTTTATAAATCATGCTTTCCCGAAGACTCAGGGCACTGTACATAATTTAAACAAATTCACAACACATAAACAAATTGGGCATAACAAGAAATAAAATAAATAGCAACTAATAAAATTACATAAAAATACTGGTCAACTAAAAGTAGCTAGCTGGGGAATGCCTGCTCAAACAAATACATTTTCAGAGACGTTATAAAGGCCTCCACCATGCAGACAGAATGCATGCTCCCAGAAAGAGAGTTCCACAGTGTTGGAGCCACCACTCCAAAGGCTCTGTCCCCGGATTCTCTCAGGCAGGAACAGGGGACAATGATAGTCCCACATTAGTGGAGTGGAGGGATCAGGTTGGGAGGTAGTGAACCAACGGATCATTCAAGTAGTCAGTTCTCAGACTGCATAGGGCCTTTATGTTAACAAGCATATAATAAAGGTGATGGGCCACCGCATAGGCAGCCAATGCAGTGCACACAGAACCAGTGGAATGTGATCCCTCCGAGAAGTTCTCACCACCAACCAGGCTGCAGCCTTCTGGACCACCTGCAGACGTTGCATAAAACCTGCAGAAAACCCTAAGTACAGAGCACTGCAGTAGTCAAACCCAGAGGTAAGAAAGCCTGTATGATTGCCACCAGGTCAGCTGAAGCCAGATGCAGTTTGATCTTGGTGATGCTTCAAAGATGGTAAAAGCCAGATCAGACCACCATGGATACCTGCTGTTCTAGTGTCAGCCTGCAGTCCAGAGTGACCTCAAGATTCTTAATCGCATCAACAGCTATGAGACACTGGCCACCCAATGAAGGAAGGACTGCCATGCCTCCCGCTGCTCCTAGGTCTCACCGACTTGGCTCGATCATCATGACCTCTGTCTTCCCTGAGTTGAGACATGGCCCATTTGAGGCCATCCAATTGTTTATTTCAGCAAGATATCACCCTAGCACTGAAACTGCATGGTCCCCATGGGGGGAACAAGACAGGTACAGTTGAGTATAATCTGCTCAGCAATGAAACTCAAACCTGTACCATCTAATGATCTACCTCAAGGGAAACATATACAGAGTGAACAACACAGGGGCAAGGATCGAGCCTTGGGGAACCCCACAGGACAGCACAGAAGTCCCACAGATGAAATTACCTGGACAACTTGCTGCATTCTCATGGTTATATAGGACTCAAAGCAGCACAGCACTGTGCCGGTAAGACCCACATAGTTCCTCAGGTGATCCATAGCACCCCATGGTCTACTGTGTCAAATGCTGATGAGAGATCAAGGAGGACCAAGATGGAACAACGTCTCGATCCCTCCCTGAAGGAGATCATGCATCATCCTGACATGCAGTCTCAGTACTGTGGTGGGGCTGAGAGCACGACTGGAGGGCTCATATATGTAACCCCTAGATGGCGCTATCCCAGGGGCTACTACCCTGCCTGATTTGCCACTAACAGGTTGAGGGCCTGGATCAATGGCGGGTGCCTCCACCCAGAGGTCAGGGTTTGCAATAGTTAAACTAACTTGGTCACAGCCCTCTGGGACACTGCAACCCCCCTTTCTTCCCACTAGTGGCCCACACAATATATCAGAATTACCTTCACAGTATACACTTACCCCCAGGTCTGGTTCCGGCACTGGGACCTCCTGTGAAATGAGATACAGTGCAACAATCACAGTACAGTACTTTAACATGAAGCAAATACCTCAGGCAGTATAACTTTGCTGAAACAAGCAGCTCTGATTTATTTAGGGGATATAACAAGGACAGGGAAATCAGGTTAATTAGCTTATCACTCTAATAATCTACCTATGGCTCTGTGACAGGCCTATCCCTATCAGTTACTGTCCCTGGTACCCAAGCCCTAGTGGCTAGTCAAACCGTGGCAGCTGGTAGGGCCTTTCACACAGAAAAGGAGAATTAAACAGTCAGCAGTACAGTAATTCCATTTGGATTTAATGTGGCAATTCAACAGGAGCGACCCTGAATTAGTACTCACGACCTCCAAATAAGATAGGTCCTTCAATGTCAGCAGGGCTCACTTGAGGTACACAAACCTCTTCACACATCCATATAAAAGAAAGCACTATACCAGGCAGGCTGCATCTGTATCCGATCGCAATTACTGCACAATACCGGGAGAACACACAGCAGATTCAGTTCCTGACAGACCGAGTGCAATTTTCAGCAATTCCTCCAGTCTTCTACAGGGTGAGCCTGGTTTCTACTCTTCAGAGATCCTTTGATTCTTTTCACAGGATGATTCAGTCCTAACAAGCTGTTACACAAGCTGCAGACCGAACTCTGGGCCTTACACACGTTTTTGACTAAAACTGCACACTGAAAAAGCACAGGGCTCCTTCCTTCTTCACTGCCAAAGCTCAACTGAAACTCCAACCGACAAAACTGGCACTTCCTTTGAGTTCCTCCCAGTTCTTGACTGGATTGGCTGTCACTCACAATAGACTGCTGCTGTTGGTCCAAAAGGCACTGAAGTCTAAACTACATCTCCCAGAGTCACTGCCCATACAATCCTCTTGTGGCTGGCTCAGATTATGAGTCAAGTTCTGATTCGTCCAAGGCACCATTTTAGAGCTAGCTTACCCCACACTGATTGGTCCAGTTCAGCAGTTCAAAACTAGAATGGGGAACTAGCAGACACAGTTCTGACTGCAAAGAAGCAGGTTAGACAAACTGTAATTTCATTATTACTCTAAATAATTTCTGGCAAACAGTTACATCTTTCAGATAGGTTCCTTTGCACTCCTAGTGACTGCAAAGAAATGAAGTGAATTGGCAGCAGCTCAGTGGTACTCAGAGAAGCACACAGTCCCCATACAAACTAATTATGTCTGCAAGCAGACAGCTCTTAAAGAGACAGTACCAGAGGCTCTAAAACACTCACTGATAAATGGCTTAAATGCCAAACACCATTCAGGCTTGGAGCATTCAAGCAAGCTCCTGGAAGTCTTTTGGGAACCCCATTTGCAGGGGTTACATATAGATGTCATAATTCTCCAGGCGCTCCACAAGTTGGCCTACCACCACCTTCTCAATAACCTTCCCTAGAAAGAGGAGATACTGTATAGCAGGAAATATTAGCTTTCAGTTTATTTTCACTATATTAGCTAAACAGACAAATGCGCTAAAATCAGCTGATTGCTAATATTACAGGTAGCACAATGCTGTAATGGGACATGAGCTGATGAGTTGATTTAATCGGGTGCTAAATAGTACTGCACCCCTCTCTGCGCTAAATAAAGAGGGAGCTAAAATAAGCTGCTATACAGTATGAGACAGGTCTGTAATTCCCCAGAACATCAGGGTACAAGGGTGGCTTTTTTAGGAGCAGTCTGATCGCAACCTTTTTCAAAGTAGATGGAAAAACACCCTCTCTCAAGGAACCACTAACAATCTCAGCGATCACCGGACCTAGGGATGTGCTGCAGCCCAAAAGTAACCCGGTTGGTCTCAGGTCCAGTGTACAGCAGATGGGACACAAACTAGAGATAACCCGAGCATCTCATCCTCAAGAACCAGCTGAAATGATCTCCAGGTAGTCTAAGGTAGCTGCAAGAACCACATTATAGTGCTCCACAGCCTTCTCAACTCCCTGTGCATGAGCAAGTATTATACCTGAGATGCCTAGCACAACCTGGAGCTTGTGAGGCTCCAAATAATGTTTTGGATTATACCAGATGTAACCCCCCCTACAAATGGGGGTTCCTAAAAAGTCTTCCTTGAGCTTGCCTAAGTGCTCACTGCCAGGCTGATGTCCTGCGTTTTAGCAGTTTAAATGTATTGCCAGAGAGTGCCTGTATAGCCTTTGTGTACTCTCTCTTTAAGAGCTGCCTGGATTGCAGTCATAATTAATCTGAGAGGGAGCACTGTTAGAAGATGTACTTGTTTGCTGATCATTTGTTAGAGTAGTAATAATATTGCAGTTTGTTCTAACCTGCCTTCTTTGCAGCATGGACAGTTCTGTTTGTTTCCATCATCTTGGTCCTGGACTGCAGAATGAGCCAATCAGAACATTTAGGACTCTAAAACGAAGCCTGCCTACAGGGGCTTGGTGGGACCAAAACTTGTAGGAATTGTAGTTTTGGGCTTCTGGCGCCTAAAATAACCTGGAGGGGGAGCACTCGTTGTGACTGACAGACAGATCAGTCAACCGAACCTTTTGGATCTTGGGGAAAGTCCCAAACTGCTTGCAGTTTCAGTTAGATCTGAGCTGGGAGGTGAAGAAGTAACAGCTTGAGATAGTTTGAACAGCAATCCATAGTGGATTTGCGTGGGAGAACTGTGGAAAGGCTTGAGTTTGGCCTGCATGCCTGCCTGCTGTTCCTGAGAGGGAACTTGTGCTTTTCTCGGACTGAATCCGAATTTGGAGAGCAAATTAAGCCACTGGATTGTGACCAGGCTTTAACCTGAATGTAACCCCCAGGGCGCGCTATCCCAAGGGCTACTAACCCTGCCTGCTTCGCCACTAGCAGGTTGAGGGGCCTGGATCAAATGGCAGGTGCCTCCACCCAGAGGTCGGGGTTGGAACAGTCAAACATGACTTGGTCACAGCCCTCTGGGTCACTGCAACCCCCCTTTCCTTCCGCTAGTGGCCCACGAACACTTCTCACCCAATGGCTATGACTTACACTTACCCCCAAAGTGGAATGACCAACCTGGTGCTGAGGACCCCCTGTAAAATAAGATACAGTGACACAATAACCCATGCACAAGAGGGGAGCACAAATATACAATTCAGACAGTGTACCTTGCAAACAACAAATCTGATTTATTGAAGGGGAGGTAACAAGGGTGAGGGAAATCAGGTTGATTAGCTTAACACTCTACTATATCAGGGTACTGTGCACAGGCCAGACCTATAAGTCACTGTCTCTGGGTACCCAGGCAATCAGAGGCTAGCCTATTCAGTGCAGCTGGTTGGGGCCCTGATGGAGAAAGCAAGTATTTGAGACCCAAATTGGTTAATAAGTGCCAGTAGGCTCAGTTCATGCAGCCCGTGGAGCAACCAGACAGATCTTGCTCTTGCTATAAACATCTAACAGGGAGCTACCCTGATTTAGTACTCACGACTCCATCAGAAAGATCCCTCTCACACCGTTTGCAGGACATAGCCTGTGACCCAAACACTTCTCCACACATTTATATGTATAACAGAGGGGTACCATACCAGGCAGCTGCTTTAGGCTCCCGATGACTTTCACTGCATAAACCGGGTGTCGCAACGCAGCTTCACTTGTCCTGACAGACCGAGCATGATTGAAGCTGATTCTCCAGTCCTCTACAGGGTGAGCCTGGTAGGTAGCTGTAATCGTACAGCCTCCTCTGTCGGCACTCCTCCACGGATCTTGTCCGCTCCTTACGGTGATTCTGCTGCCCGACTTCTTGGCCTGCACACGCGCTTCCCGCATGAAAACTTGCACAGCGCAGGAGCCCGAGCTCCTTCCACCTTCACGATCACCAACGACTCTGCCCCTTGGCAGTTTGGGCAGGGAATATCGTTTAGGCGCCACCCGATCCCGTTGGAGGGCTGCATATGCCAGTCACTCAATACTGCCCTCATTGGTGCAAAAAGGCGCCATAGTTCAGAACTTCACTTCCCAGAATTACTGGCTGTATCCCCTATGGCCAGCCGGCTCCAAAGAGAGTCCTGATTCTGGTTGGTCGCTCAATACACAATTTTAAGCGCCCCTCCCTTCCGATTGGATCCAAGAGGCAGTTCTGATCCAAAATGGAGGGGCAGAATACACAAAGTCCCAGCTGCAAGGAAACAGATTAAATAAATAGAATTTACTGCCACACTACATTTGTTCCAGAAAACAGTTACATCCTTCAATAATGCTCCTCTAGCATAGCGGCGGCAAGCAGGAGAATTCAAACCGCAGCTCAGTGGGAGTCGAGCAGTAAACCCACAGCCCCCCTTTGCAAACTATCAAAGCCTGCAGGCAGGCAGCTCTTAAAGAGACAGTACCAGAGGCTCTAAAAGCACTCACAGTGCCCACACTTAAACGGCATTATGCCGAACGCCAGTTGGGTAGGGAGCCTTGGGCAAGCTCCGGGAAGGCTTTTAGGAACCCCCATTTGTGGGGGGGGGGTTACACGAAGAAGATCGAAGATTTTCTGAATGTGATTGGCCTTTCAGTACTTCCAGCTACCTCTGAACTCCCAGATTGTGCAGAGACTATGTAATTGTGACCGGAGAACCATTTGCCTGGTACAGTGGAATTTCCTTACATGTGAATGTGCTGTGTGCTTATAGCGGGTCGTGATTTGGTTCCCCACTGTGTGTCTGAACTGTGTTTTGCTTGCTGGAGGCTGTATCCAGCTCCACGGACTGAATTCGTATCCATTTCCGTTTGCCTGGGCCCTGCTACACTGGCTCAGCCAGAATACCTGCTACACAGAGGAAGTCATCGATGAGAGACCGGCCTGGGGATCAGGCCCCTGCTCAAACGCCTTGAACAGGAATGACACCTCGGTGATTTGTGTGGGCCCTACTTCTCCGGCACTCCAGCTCAAAAGCCTGCAGTCTCAATTTCGTTCTGCCTGTGTCCAGTATTGGGTATAGTGAGTAAACACCATGGTAGCTCCCTGCAACAACAGCTAAATCTAAAAGTGTTGTCATCTCATTGTCTTGTTGCCTTTTCTTTCACAAAATGATTCCTCTGGCTCCAGATTACAAATAGTGTGTGTTGTGCATGTTGCTTTCTTCCATCACAGGGTCCCAACCAGCTGCAACGTTCCTGGCCAGCCCACAGTTTTCTTACCTGAGTACCCAGAGTGTGTGACTGTGTAGGGACTCTGAACTGCGTGCATAACTGTCTGATTAATATAGCTTTTAAGCAAATCAACCTGATTATGCCCCTCCTTTGTTCAAGTCCCCTGAATAAATCAGATTTAACTTTGTTTGCATTTAACCTGACTGTGGTTCCAGATTGTGCCAAGAGTATTGTACTGCTGCTATTTGCTGTGCTTAACCTTGTTTTACAGGTGGTCCCCAGGGTCAAGCTTGAGGAGCCAGCCCTGGTGGTAAGTGCAAACAGTGTGTGTGCTTGCCTGGTGAATAAGGGTCATTATGAAAGTGATTATTGTATATTGTTCAGGCCACTAGAAGGGAAAGAGGGGGGTTACAGTGTCCTGGAGGGCTGTGCCCAGGTTAGCTTGACCACTAACAACCTTGACCTCCGGGTGGAGGCACCCGTTTCATTACCCAGGCCCCTTAACCTGCTACTAGCCCAGCAGTCAGGGGTAGTAGCCCTTGGGATAGAGCCACCTAGGGGTTACACAGACACTCTCCACAGAGGGGGTATTAAAACAGAGGGCCCACAAAGGAACAATGTTGCATGATGATCTGACCAAAATACCAGATAAGCCTTGACTGCACTAATGTCAAGTTGCAATGTGAATATTAGGTCCAAAGTACGACCATATTGATGTGTTCCAGAGGCAATTGCTAGTGCTAGACCCAGTGAGGACATCAGCTGAAACACTCGTCCAAAATGCAAGGATTCATCATCAACCCATGTGTTGAAATCCCCCAGCACCAGCAGTCTGGAGGCATTCAAAGCCTGTTCAATCATGAAGTCCATCAGCTCCTGCAAGAAACCATTCCTATATCCCTGGGAACAGTATATGAGCATTATCTTGCCAATAATACCTGAAGTACATCTAACTGCCACATATTCAAAGGAGCTGAACGTTCCCAAGGGGAGTGCAGTGAATTCCCAAGTGGATTTAAAGCAAATGGCCACCCCACCCCCTCTACGATCCCTCCTCAGGCAATGCACCACAGAATAACCTGGCGGGACAGATGCCTCCAGAACATGCCCGGAGTCATCGCTCAACCAGATCTCCATGTTGCAAACAAGGTCATCTGAAGAATCAGTGATGAAACCTTCCATCGCCACTGTTTTATTCCTCAGTGACCTTGCATTACAAAGAATGTCCCAAAGGGGAGTAGTAGACCTGGCTGAACAGACTATTTCCTGCTCGCTGACATTTGGCAGGGACCCAGAGGAGCTCAGGAACCCCTGCCGTCACATAGATGGTATGTGGATTTTACCCCAGGTGTTCTCCCTTGCCTTCCCTCCTCCCCAGTGCAATGGAGCCTGCTGAGGGCCTCAGCTGCATGCAGCAATGTCCTCCAGAGGGAGCTAGCTTCCCTGACCCACTACAGGGTTTATGGCAGCACTGGGTGCCCGACACCCTCCCAGTCCTTCCTGACCACAGCACACTGCTGAACAGCAGCTGCTGTGGTCTCTCTCACCTCCCAGTGTGGCATCCCAAGAACACTTCTGAAATCAGGTGTCCTGCACAGCAGCCTGATGCACTGCCACTGGGTCATTGGAGCTGCCTTGCCATAGGTGCTGGAACCTATGGGTAAGGGTGGTGGCAGCCCCCCTCCCCCACTTTTGCCCAAGGGCATTCAAAGTGTCCCTTTAATGCATGCAAGGTCAGAAGGGAAGCAATCATGGCCTCTTTTGCAATTACTACAGCATCCCCCTCCCACCACACACACACACACACACAAACACACACACACACACAACTTTTCCCTAGGTTCTGGCACTCCTGTGCCCTGCCATGGGATCTTTAATTTCCACTTTTCCTGGACAGCCACCAGAGATGGAGAAAAGGGGCACCTCATCCAATGGACAGATCTCGACTGTCTATCAGTTTCATTTGATCCCAAAGCTGCTATTTTACTGCTTTGTATTTGGTTACTGTGCAGGTTCTTTTTTTTTCCTTCATAAAAGCTTTTTACTTGGCTGGGCAGGCAGGCAGGCTCTCAGACCTGTCCCTGCTCCTCCTGACTGGGGTTCACCTCCCACAATCCACCAGAGACTACGTCACCTATGGATTGCCCCCTGTGGTTGGGCCAGGAGAGGGAGGACATTCTCCTCCCCCTCAGTACATATACTGAGATGCTGTCGGAGGTCAGTCCGCAGTGCAGGCCCAGAAAAGATGGGCCGGACTCCATGAAGCCTTCCTGTCCCCATTTTTCCATTTTCTGGTCTCAGCTACCCTGCTGTGGCAACACCTAAGGACATGTATGTAACCCACCCTGCAAATGGGGGTTCCCAAAAGTCTTCCAGGAGCTTGCCTGAATGATCCAAGTTTGGGCAGTGTTCGGTGTCTGAGCTGTTTAAATGTGGTACCAAGTGAGTGCCATTTGAGCCTCCACGTACTGTCTCTTTAAGAGCTGTCTGCTTGCAGACTTAATTAGTTTGTTTGGGCGGACTGTGTATTTAATGCTCGAATCCCGCCTGAGCTGCTGTCAATTCGCTCCGTTTCTGCCGCCGCTACATGTGCAGAGGGAGCCTTGTTGAAAGATATAACTATTTGCCAGAAATCATTTGGAGTGGCTGAGAAAATGTAGCTTGTCTAACCTGTCTTCATTTCAGCACGAACTGTTTCAGTGTAGCTCTTTCATTTTGGTCCTGAACTGCCGAAATGGACCAACCAATGGGGAGGGGTTCCTTAAAATGGAGCCTGTGGACGAATCGGAACTTGGATTCTCAATTTTGAGCCAGCCACAAGGGGATTGTATTGGCAGTGACTCTGGGAAATGTAGTTTTGACCTTGGCACCTTTTTTCACCAACAGAGGGAGTCTCATTTTGAGTGACAGCAGAACCGGCCAACAGAATGGTGTGGAGCTAAAGGAAATGCCCTGCTCTGTGACTGGAAAGATCAGATCAGTTGTGACAGTGAAGAGAGAAGGAGCTCTGTGCTTCTTCGGTGTATAGTTTCGTGCAGGAAGCGCGTATGAGGCCCTGAGGTTCGGCCTGCAGCCGTTGTAAGTGCCAGTTCGGACTGAATCTGATTTGTGAGGAGAAAGAAGGAAGTCTGAAGAGTGGAAACCAGGCTCATCCTGTAGAAGACTGGAGAAATTGCTGAATCGCGCTCAGTCTGTCAGGAACTGAAGCTACTTTGTGTGCTCCCGGGTATTTTGCAGTAATTGGGATCGGGATCTAGGAGCAACCTGCCTGGTATAGTACTTTCCTTTTACATATGAATGTGTGTAGTGCTTGTGGGGAATCGCTATTTCCAGTCCCCTGTGCTGTGTGCTGTGTGTTGAAGCTGGAAGCAAACCCCAGCTTGTCTCGGACTAAATCCATTTGCTATCTACTGCAGTGGGGTCCAGTCACAAGGACCTTGTCTCCATGCCCTGTTGTTCTGGCAACCCAGAAGAACATCCACCATCTGGTTCTCAGCTTGGGTATTGTGAGTACAAATCAGGGTATTCCCCTGCAGCCTGTTTTCAATTACAAGTGTGTCATCTAATTATTGTTGTTTCACTTCTTCATGGACTGAGCCATCCGGCACTGGATTACAATTGGTTGTTGTGCATATATTTTCTTCTACAGGGCCCTGTCCATCTGCACCTGCCGGCCAACCCCAGGCAATGGATCTGGCTAGCCCCCCCCCCCAATCTGGGTACCCAGAGTGTGACTTTTCAGACCCTGTATGTGTGCACAGTACTGTGATTTAATTCTGCCAATTAACCTGATTTCCCCCTCCCGTGTTACTGTCCCCTAAATAAATCAGATTTGTTGTTGTTATACTACATACTGTCTGTGGTGTTGGTACTTTTGGAAACAGTATTGTATTTTGCTGTGTATGTTGTTTAACCTTATTTTACAGGGGGTCCTCAGAGACGTGCTGCAGAATCAGTCTTGAGGGTAAGTGGTACTTTATGAGTGAACAGTGTGTATATGTAGGGTATTGGGGCTGTAACTCCTGTGTACTGTGTGAGCCACTAGAGGGAATAAAAGGGGGTCTCAGTGTCCCAGAGGGCTGTGACTAAGCTAGTCTAACCACTACAAACCCTGACCTCTGGGTGGAGGCACCCACCATAGAACCTAGGCCCTCAACCTGTCAGTAATCAAGCAGGCAGGGGTAGTAGCCCTTGGGACAGCGCCACCTGGTGGTTACATGTACATGGAGGCACACTTGCACTTCAGAGCCGCTGCCCCTCCCTTCGAGCTGTTTGGTAACCCGCACCATTGGGCCTTCACCTGGTGGCAGTTAGAGGCCAAGACTGTGGGCCTCCCTTCACAGAGAGAGGAGAGCAGTCCTTGGGATGCTCCATCATCTCCCACCCCCCCGGGCGAACCAACAGTGACTCGAGCACACTCCCAAACGCAGGTCGCTAGTGTGGCAGGTGGTCACACTATCCCCGTGCCACTGGGCCAACTGCGCTGGTTCATTGTGAATGGCAGACAGAGCGAGATGCATTGCTGAATGTAGGGAAACCCTGAACAATAAACAACACCCACTGTGATTTAAGCCTACTTGACTTATCCTGATCAATAAAAGTACATTCTATACTTGCTTGCCTTCCTAGGTCCACTCTAATCTGGCTCCCAAGCTGTGGAGCAAGGGTTAGATTACCATCAATGCCAATATTTCTGGAAGAGCATCACTTTTTGTTTCTAAATGAGTAGTGTTTTTGCCTTCCAGTCCATCTGTTATACAAGGCAGAGCTCAATTTAAAAACCCATTTTAAAAAATTGCTGTGGGACATAGATACAGTAAAGCTACAAGATTGACCGTGGTTTGGTACAGATTATGAAAATTAATTCAGCAGTGAGGAACATGAATAACAAGGCTGGGTTCTCATTCAAGGGCAGATCTAGACAGACCATCCATTTCATTCGGTCCCAGTCCTGCTGTTTTATCGCTTTGTATTAAGAATATTTGGTTACAGCACTGGTTCATTGTTTTAATGGCAAAGAGAGAGATGTATTTCTAAATGCAGTGAAACACTGAACAATAAACAACACACATTGATTTAAGCCTGATTGAGTTATTCTGATAAACAAAAATAGATTGTTTGCTTGTTTGCTTTCACGGGTCCATTTTAATCCAGCTCCTGAGCTGTGGCAGGCAGCTGCAGGTCAGCAAAGCAATAGTTTATTATTATAAATCCCAATATTTATGGAAGAGCTTCACTTTATTTCTCAACGTGTCTATTTTTGTCTGCTAGTTCATCTGTTATATGAGGCAGAGTGCAATTTAAAAACATATTGTAAAAATTGCTCTAGGACGTATCTCCAGTAAACATACAAGACTGACCGTCGTCCTGTACAGATTGTGAAAATTAATTCAGCTATGAGGAGTATGAAGAATGACATTAGGTTATGTCAGGAGGGTCAAAGGCCAGAAACAAATAGAAATAATAGCAGAACTCTCTTGATCTGTTGGCACTGGCTGGCGGTGCACTCTGCACTGCCATACTGCAGACCTGGGATCAAGACCCGATCTGGCAGACTCCCTCCTCCCTCCAGCCCAATATGGTCTACGTCATACTGTGGGGACATCGTGTGCTGGCTAACTTCCTGCCCCAGGACCTCCTATAGCAGGAATGGTGATGCACTGATGTCATGGCTGACTACACAGTGTTGCCCCAATACCGCCACCAACAGAAAGGTGCCTCGGGCAGTCATAAGCTAAGGCCTGGGAGAAAGGTGGGCTTAACTGGAATGAACACCCACCCCTGACGCAGTGTTGGCATGCATTGTCTCACCCACCTCAGGAGGCACTGACAGCTCTCCTCGGTGGCTCCACAGCCTTAGGAGACCCCTCAGTAGCCAGAGTCATCAGGGCCTCACCATGTGTGGGTAAGCCGCATCGCACCAGCAAAGTCAGTGGGGGGCTGGAATGCCTAGTAGCGTGCAAGAAAGGAAGTTAGAGAGGAGCACAGCCTGAGCCAGGGAGAGGAGTGGAGGTAGGCAGTCCTGGAGGCTGCTGGGAGAACAAAGAATTGTTAAAAAATAAGAGCAGAACTCAAAGCAGCAGTGCATGCTATGGTAAAAATGTTGACCTCCATATTTTTATTCTGTTTTAGGTGGGCCCTTATCTGGTGACTTGTAAGATATCCTTTTCCCACTTTTGGGGTTTGCTTAGCATTTTTTTAACATTTGAAATATATAAAGAGCACTCATTATAATGTTTTTATCCTGCAGGTATTCTAATATACTGAAGTCTGCTGTTGCAGTTAAGCTACACACAACAATGCCATCACTTATCTGACTGCTAATAACAATTGGACAGGCTCGCAGAACCTAGCTCTATTTATCCCTTACTATGTTTCTGAAAAACCTATTTATACGTACCTGTCAGAGTTTTAAATTACCTCTATCTTGTATTATTGTCTTTATACCATTGTATCTGTCCGAGATTTAATTTCTTGTCATTTACCACTTGTGGACAACACTGTATACCTATATCTTGTACTATTGCCTTTATACCACTGACTGATGTCCTACCCAGGACCTTCTTGTCAATAAGCTTGCTCAACAGAGCCTTTTTCCTGGTGAAATAAATAAATAAATACAATACCATACCATGCCGTACAATACCATATCATACCATACCATACCATACCATACAATACAATACAATACCATATCATACCATACCATACCATACCATACAATAATACCATACCATACCATACCATACCATACCATACCATAAAATATTCATTGGTATTTTCCGCTGTTTTGGAACACTTGCTGTTTAAAGGGACACATTCATGCCCAGTGGCCATCATAGTTTAACAATCCATTAAAAGCTCTGTGATCTGAGGTAGGGGGCTCACCTGTGGCTGGAAACACACCAGTGATGTAGGTGACTGAGTCTGTTCAGTATTACTGCTGCCCTGCAGCCATTTTTAGAACTTGGTGATGTCATGTCTTCTGACGAGGATCCTTTGTAAAAGAGCTTTTAGCTCAAAGGTTGTAATTCCAATTACTCAATAAATAAATAAATAATAAATAAATAAAAACAAGCTGTGCCTAACTATATTGAGTCAAACATAACTTGTTCCTTGATGACATCACCAGGTTCTACAAATGGCTGCAGAGTAGTATTAATATTGAGCAGACGCAGCTGTCTGTATCTCTGGATTGCGCCCAGCTACAGGCTAGCCCAATACCTCATTTAATAGAGGTTTTCATGGGCATTCGATCTGTTATAGCCACTGGACATGACTATGTCCCTTTAACATCGTTTTTATTGTAACGAAAATGAATTAGCATGCAATTAAACACTTCTTCCAGACTTTACGGGACAAAGAGTGTTCAAAAACAGCTGAGAATAACATAGAGGATAATGTACATTCGACTATACGCAACAAGCATGTGCACCCATCGAGAGGTTGCTATAGTGACTGTTCAAACCTCGAGAGTGAAGCTCGAGAGGTTTTCGGTCGACATGTCAAACTCAAAGATGGATACTTATCATTGTTGTGTATAGGGAAACATACATTGTCTTTTAAAGTGTATGTCCCATGACACAAAGTAATACATGTTTTCCTTTTTTTACTGCACCACTCTCCTCCAGGTCCAACTGTCACAGCCTCAACTGTTTCGGGAAGACTCGCAGGTTCCGCATCACGTATGCAGAAAGACTGTAATGCACATACGTGAAGACGTTCCATATTGTTGGGCTGCAGTGGCTACATATCTAGTACAGCGCAACAGCAAAATTACGTAGCTACTGCATAACGATGAGCCTATTCTGGGGATGGATTTCCATCCTCAACGACGTTCCACCATACACTGTAAGGAAAATGTGAGTACAGCCATATTGATAGAAGAGATCCTTTTATTATTGTGTAACCCCCCTGCAAATGGGGGTTCCCAAAAAACTTCCAGGAGCTTGCTTGAATGCTCCAAGCCTGAATGGTGTTTGGCATTTAAGCCATTTATCAGGGAGTGTTTTTAGAACCTCTGGTACTGTCTCTTTAAGAGCTGTCTGCTTGCAGACATAATTAGTTTGTATGGGGGACTGTGTGTTTCTTTGATTGAGTACCACTCAAGCTGCTGCCAATTCACTTCATTTTTGCAGTCACTAGGAGTGCAAAGGGAACCTATCTGAAAGATGTAACTGTTTGCCAGAAATTATTTAGAGTAATAATGAAATTACAGTTTGTCTAACCTGCTTTCTTTGCAGTCAGAACTGTGTCTGCTAGTTCCCCATTCTAGTTTTGAACTGCTGAACTGGACCAATCAGTGTGGGGCAAACTAGCTCTAAAATGGTGCCTTGGACGAATCAGAACTTGGACTCATAATCTGAGCCAGCCACAAGAGGATTGTATGGGGAGTGACTCTGGGAGATGTAGTTTAGACTTCAGTGCCTTTTGGACCAACAGCAGCAGTCTATTGTGGTGACAGTCAATCCAGTCAAGAACTGGGAGGAACTCAAAGGAAGTGCCGGTTTTGTCGGTTGGAGTTTCAGTTGAGCTTTGGGAGTGAAGAAGGAAGGAGCCCTGTGCTTTTCAGTGTGCAGTTTTAGTCAAAAGCGTGTATAAGGCCCAGAGTTCCGGTCTGCAGCTTGTGTAACAGCTTGTTAGGACTGAATCCGTCCTGTGAAAAGAATCAAAGGATCTCTAAAGAGTAGAAACCAGGCTCGCCCTGTAGAAGACTGGAAGAATTGCTGAAAATTGCACTCGGTCTGTCAGAACTGAATCTGCTGTGTGTTCTCCGGGTATTGTGCAGTAATTGCGATCGGGATACAGATGCAGCCTGCCTGGTATAGTGCTTTCTTTTATATGGATGTGTGAAGAGGTTTGTGTACCTCAAGTGAGCCCTGCTGACATTGAAGGACCCTATCTTATTTGGAGTCGTAGTACTAATTCAGGGTTGCTCCTGTTGAATTGCCACATTAAATCCAAATGGAATTACTGTACTGCTGACTGTTTAATTCTCCTTTTCTCTGTGTGAAGGGCCCTACCAGCTGCCACGGTTTGGACTAGCCACTAGGGCTTGGGTACTCAGGGACAGTAACTGATAGGGATAGCCTGTGCACAGAGCCATAGAGTAGATTATTAGAGTGATAAGCTAATTAACCTGATTTCCCCTGTCCTTGTTATATCCCCTAAATAAATCAGAGCTGCTTGTTTCAGCAAAGTTATACTGCCTGAGGTATTTGTCTATGTTAAAGTACTGTACTGTGATTGTTGCACTGTATCTCATTTCACAGGAGGTCCCAGTGCGGAACCAGACCTGGGGGTAAGTGTATACTGTGAAGGTAATTCTGATATATTGTGTGGGCCACTAGTGGGAAGAAAGGGGGGTTGCAGTGTCCCAGAGGGCTGTGACCAAGTTAGTTTAACTATTGCAAACCCTGACCTCTGGGTGGAGGCACCCGCCATTGGATCCAGGCCCCTCAACCTGTTAGTGGCAAATCAGGCAGGGGTAGTAGCCCCTGGGATAGCGCCATCTAGGGGTTACAATTGCACAGGTATAAAAAAGTGCTAAAGCAGACCCAAAATGGGGAGAAAATGGCATCGTACAAGACAGAAGATAAGCAGTGACTTGCAGCCTCGGGTGCCAGCATGCCTTCTGGCATTTATGTTCTCTGGCACCCCCAGCAGCTGTGATGGACCCCAAACATTCAATCAGATGCCCTGGGCTGGCTTGCCACAGAACCTCTGTCCTTGCACAGGGCAGGGGCTGGCAGGATACAGCAGTATCCCAAGGACTGCCATATCCCGCTGGAATTACAAACTTGTTCACTTTGCCCAAGGCCAGTGCCAGCACAGCCCCCAGCCCTCTGTGGAGGCTCTCAGGGCTGGCGATAGGTGGTCCAGCTGTCAAGTTTATGGTGTCAGGTGCCCTGTGGCAGGACAAGGGAGGGAGAGTATATCCGCTACTGCAGCCATTAAGGCTGCGCAGCCTCTTCCCCTGCTACCTCCCCTCTGTAGTGTGGAGTTTCCTTCCTGCATTGGGTTCACGCATGCCACTACCCGTGACCCGGCCCCTTGAGTAGCCTAGCACAGGGCCTCAGGATCAGGGATGCCTCGGAGTGTCCTGCAGGTGTGCATCACACATGAAGGAGGCCTGGTCCTCCACACATGCAGAAGGATCAAGAGCCTTTTGTGGATTGGGCCTTAAGTAGACAAAACAAATATAGATTGGTAGTGATAGCAGGAGACCCGATAACTGAGTCAGAATGTGATGATGATATGGGATAGGGTCCAATTTTGACAAAAACTGAAGACAACCTTGAGGATCACACCCTTCCACCCATAGCAGATAGTTGATTATGTTAATGATCCCACACACACACTTTTTCTGCCAAAACATGGATTACATAGATGAGTTCTCCAGACCGGAACTGATGAATGATGAGGATAAAACATAGGGACTGTGCCCTTCAAGCTAGATCTAATTATATCAATGACACATTTCATCTTGCTTACCAACCAGGACTTTCTTCAGCCATCACCGGTACCACCATGCTGTCCGCTGAGGCTTCCTACCTGGATCTTGGAATTCCAGGCTACCTGGGACACACCACAGGTCTGCCCTCCCCCCAGCTTGCCCTCCAGGACAGGGTTGCATTTCTAGTCTGTGGTGACTCCATCACTTTATCAAGTCCACCCTGCAGCAGAGGTGGTGTCCAAAGTCATTCCTTAATCAGGTAGTAGAGGCCCGGTACTGGAAGTGGGGGCAGGGCGAAGTTTCATCTGTCTGGTCGGCAGTAATTTTCACCTTTTTTCCCTGGTGCTGCCTGTGCTATGAATCGATGCCCCGAGCATGTCGGTGGGCCCTCTCACACACAGCATGGGGTATCTAGCAGCACCGCCCACTCTGTGAAGCCAGGGTGTGCTACTATGTAGCCTCCATGATAAAGTAATCATTCATGTACTAAGTGCTTAGTCCTGCTACGGAGGAGCATGATCTCTGGGACACTCAATCCTTGTCACCCTGTCACTTCTCTGATGACTCAGGCTTGTTCTCAAACTCGAGTCATCAGTGTTTGAAGCAGTAGAACTATTGCTGCGTTGGTGGGCCAGCTATCATCAATGACATATTTATGTTGATTACATATGTCATGTGATTTACCCACAGGTGTACTGAAACTAAAGACAAGTTACAAACTTGTGAATATGACTGAGTGATCTTTGTCTTCCTTCTTCCCCCTTCAGTCCAGTGAACAATGTAAACATGTGACTGTGGTACTTCAGCTCTCTGACCTGGTCAAGCCAGCCTCACATATCGCAAATTAATTCCTGTTATTGGGCAGAAAAAAGGGGAAAACCCTTCTTTACATTCCAGTGATTCTACAGGATATGATCGTGGATGAATTCAAGAAGCTGGAGAGTAAACTGGTGCTACACAGACAGTTCCTTGGTTATATTGTTTTGAACATAACAAGATGACCAAGCTCTCCAGTACCTCCAAGATAGGTCCACACATCTCTAGCCTTGCCAAGAAGATAGTTATTCCTATGGAGAGTTTCTTACTAAATGGACAGACACATCAAGGGTTCATCCAGGATGGTCAGCAAGGCTGCAAAACATGTCTTCACTTGGCTCTGACCTGTTTTTCTATCCTATGGGCTATGCTGAGATGGTCCTTTATCTTGTATTAAAGGCTCAAGCTCGAAGAACATTGTGAGAAGGATGCAGATTCTGGGGGTGGCAGTGGTCTGCATTCCCAATGATTTTTATTTTCTTTTTCTTTTCATATTCGGTTTATCCCGGAGCTGGAAGGCGAAGCTCCATCCCTCGTTCCAGCCACAGCCTGCAACCCCCTCACCGGAAGTGCAGCCGGGACATCATGGGGCCTGCCAGCTCCATTTTTCCATGATCTCCCCTCCCCAGTTGCGGCTGTACATACGTCCATGGAGGCATGAGCACGCTGCGGTTCTACAACACCCTCCCTTCATGCCGCCCTCCATCCTGCTCTGCTCCCAGGCCTCCACCTGGTGGCAGTCATGCAGAGTGGGTGACAGAGTCCCTCCCCAGGAGAGGAGAGCTGCCTTAAGGCTACTCAACCCAGCTCCCCCCCTCAGCCGTCCCCCGGCGACCTAAACGAATCGGGTCGCCGGCGTGGCACGAGGTGTGGCATCCAGTGCCTCAACCCTCAGCACCACCAGACTGGCCCATTCCCAATGATTTGAGGATGGTTCTTGCTTTGTGACTCATACCATGTATTTTAGCACCATGGCTTGTAAACAGCTTTCACTGTGGTCCTGGTTGGTGAACACTGTCTGAATTCTGTTTATCCTCCCCTCCAATGGTTGTCCTCACCTTCCATTCCTTATTCAGCCATCCTATAAAGACTACCAGTCAGCCTAACAGATCATCTACAGCTGTTTGTACAACAGGCTCACAACTGTGCCCTGTCATTCAGACTGTGGCCCATCGCAAAGGTGAACAGAGAGACTGTGCCTTCAGGGGTCCCTATGGCAGCTGGGGGTTTGGGAGGGGGGGATGGCAGTGTTAGGGACAGGGCAGGTGTGGGACACTTTTCCTACAGGGGTTGGGGGGCACCACTGAACACCAAGGAAAGATGCACAACATACCAACAGTGTGACCGGGGGCAGGTGGCCCACTGGACACCAGGGAACGATATACAACATACCGGCGGGGTGTTTCGAGGGGCAGCAAACATTGGACACTAGGGTAATTGCTACTCAGACATGGCCAGGTGTTTGAAGGGGGTTAGGGATGCACAGCCTGTAGGAACTGGTTTGGGAAAGCAGGAATTAACGTGGTACTAACAGCTAGTTATCACTTCTCCAAACCTGCCAGCATGCAAGTGTGCCTATTTGCAAGGTACTATCAGCTTCTTTGCATAGGTACACCAACATGGATTAGGGCCAGTTGCAAATGGGTTAGTGACTCGCTAACTGTGCCACCAAGTATGCCCACTTATGATACTTCCTTGCTTTGAGGGCACAAAATGGGGTTAGGGAGTAAGTAATCTGTTTCGTTATCACAAGTGGGCTTCAAATATCCTTGCATATGTTGAAAATTTGGGGTCAAACTCTAAAAACATACCAGTGTTTTAAAGCAGCTGCTCTGTATGCAGTCCTGTCTCACAGACCCCACCAGGTCTGCCCTTGTCACCAGATCCACCTGCTCTCATTAGATTTGACTATCCCACCAAACAGGTCTACTCCATCACAGGTCCTGCCACCAAGTCCACCTGATCCATTAGATTTGTCCACCCCATCACAGGACTCACCACCTCAGGCTCGCCCATTACCCAGTTCAGCTCTATGTGCCCTGTTGCCAGGAGAGGCCCTGCCTGCCCCACTAAATTTACCTGTTCTACCAAACCTATCCATGCCATTGAACTTTCATGCTCCTTGGTGAGAACTGCCTGCCCCATCATTGACTCTCCCTGCTCCATTGCTCAGAGTACTTGCTCCATGTGCTTTACCTGCCCCGTTACCCCCAGTAATTGAAGAAATGGACCCAGAGCTCCAGGGCATAGTGACTAGATGGATTGCTGCAAACATTCCACCCAGCAGATGCTAAAAATATAGCCAAGCCAGCAGTGTTTGGGCATCTGCTTTTTATTTTCCAATTAATAATCAGTAATGGTCGGCCCGGTGGCACTGAGGGTTGAGGCGCTGGACGTCACAACTTCACTCCACCAGTGACCTGGGTTAGGAAAGCGAGCTTGGGTCATCAGGGGTTGGCCGGCCGGGAGGAGGATTGAGCATCCAGGGATTGCTCTCCTCCGGGGAGGTGGGAGGGTTACCATGCATGTACTGGCTCCTAGCAATGGCTGGGGGCTGGGGCAAGTCACGGAGTAAGCAAGGGGGGGCTGGCATGGTGGTGCGTGGGAGCACGTACCATGCATCATTGGCATCATTGCACACCATGCTGCGAGGGGAGCTTGTGAGCTAAATACCGGCTGAATACTCAGCGCATGATGGCGGGGCCATAGCGTTGCATTTGTCACTCCTAGAAGCTCCCTCCGGTCCTGACCCCTTGGCCTTCCACGACTGGGGACTGTGATGTGGCCTGAGAGAGGGTGAAGGTGAGGAGGTGTAGCTCAGGCAAGGTGCCAGATGCAGGAGCTGCTAGCTGCAACTGGACCTGGGATCTATAGGAACACCCAGCTGAGAGGTACGGCCCTACAAAGAAATAAACAAGAAAAAATAAATAAATAATCAGTAATGGATTTTAGTGTGTTTGATTCTGTATTAACTGATTAACAATTTATAACCTGATAATTACTAATGGATTTTAGTGTGTTTGATTCTGTATTAATTGATTAACAATTTATAATCTGGTAGATTGTTTCTGCGACTTTAGAATTTATGTACTTAGTTTTTATTTTTTCTTATAACCTTAAGCAGAGTTAAGTACTGAGGGTAGACTTTTAACCTTCCAGACTTGCTGTGTCCTCATGAGTTCTGAGTGTGACCTTCTCAACTCCAGACACCTGTTGGGTACGTTCCACTGGTAAACACAGGCAGTATATTTTTACCTAGCCAGTCTAGCCATAAGAGGTTAGCAAGCAGTCAACCTTGTCCTGTTGGGTGAATACCTGGCTGCATGAGTAATCACAAGCAGTCAACGCTGTCCTATTAGCTAAATAATTGACCACATGAGCAGTCAACCTTGTCTAGCCAAGTAATCAACTAACCTCAACTAGTGGCCAGCTGTTCACACCTCTGTCTGGAGTATGATCAGCTGTTCACACCTCTGTCTGGAGTGTGATCCCTGTCAGACTGTGTGCCTCTCTTGAGAGCTCAGTCTTGTTTTTCAATGTCTGGGAAAGTTTCCCTGGCCATCTCTTACACAAGATACCATGATATCAGGCCAAGGTTACAGTCCAAACAGCTCCCTATATCAGTCAGATGTCTTCAGGTTACTAATAGCCTTCAGCATCTGATCATCAACTAGTGGTCACCTGGCTTGTAAAAACAGCTAGGATCTAAAACTATCAAAGCATCTGGCTCTCCTCTATTTCTCTGCCTTGACAGAGTATATAAATCCCCAGGAATCAAGTTAAGGTAAGGAGTCTCAGAGGGAGAACCAAGAGTCACCTCAACTCTCAGGATCTCAGCTGGACATCAGTTGGTACTGGTGGGTGAGTCTGTTACCTTCACCTCAGGCATAGGACCTGAGGCTGACATTACGCTGCATTTATTTTTCATTTATTTTATTGCGACGACTTTTGACTTGCGACAAAGAAATTATTTTCTGCTTAGCACTGCTGTTCAGAAAAATTGTTACTCTTATTTTAAGTTGTAACTCTCTGTTCATATTAATGCCAAAACTGTTTGGTAAACTTTGAACATTCATATCAAAAGTAAAACATTTTTAACCATGAATCCTGACTTCACGTGTGTCTCTCAATTTAGTATAGTAAAATGAAGGGCACTTGACTTAGAAAATAATAAACCAGGAAATAAGTCAGATTCAGACCTGCTTTATTGGCCATGCTGGTACTCTTAAGATAACAGTTCCAGGTTACATTCATGTGGTTAATTGTACAGATTTTGCATGTCCTGAATTACTACATAAATATTTGGGCTGGTGTAGCATTGATTCTAGTAAAAGACACAGGTGTAAAATATATGACTGTCCCAGGCACAGACAGACAGGTGGTTTTAAAGTAAATATAAGAATATTTGAAGAACTAGGAAGGACTCATTGTCCACTGACAAGTAAACATGCCCATAAGGGAATATTAGACTTTAATGAACACAGCACCTTCGTGGACCGAGATCAAATAGTCTTGGTCAATCAAGTGTCAGATAGGATAATTGTGGCAGATCATAATACAGGGGCTACTCTTCCAACCCTCTGTGTTGCCACTCCAAACAAACTTTATCCTGACCTAGCCCAGTTAGTGGACGATTTGGAAAGACTGCCAGTCTCCGAAGGTCTCGGTGAAAGCCGTGTACACGAGACTGAGCAAGGAAGTTATATCGGAGAGTCAAAAGGCTCTCCATATAACTCACAGCATTACATCGAAAAATGTTTTTCCAAAAACCTAATTTCAGCTACAGTTAATAAAAAATACTTGCCAACCTGTTAAATTTACTTTTCTAGGTACCTCCTATGCTGTGCACTATAATGTTTTTTTTTTTTTATCCTAACCCTTTCTAGCTCCACAATGTTATTTTTAAGCTAAATGTGGTGGCCATTTTTTTCTTGAGAAAAATACTAAACTGTGACATTTATAAAATTCTCCAGTTTTGGTGGAACTCAATAATGTTACCAACAAATAAAACTGGATGATGCTAGGAATCTTTTTTAGTGAAAAAAGGTAGGGTACCATTTTTAACCCAATTTTTTTGCTGCTTTAAGTAAACGTTGAAAGGTTTCAGTGTTTTTTTATAACAGTTATTTTTTTGAAATTTTGTCCCCAGATTTTCAACACAGTCTTCTTATTACCCAACCTTATGATCAAGACAGGTGTAATTTTTTTTTTAATTGGAATATTTTATCCCCACTGCCACCTGCAAGCCAACTCCTTTGGGAGTTGCCAAGGCATCCAGTCAGCTGTTGTCCCCCACCTTACCTGCCTCTCGGGATATTCCTGGTACAGCACAGCCCTCAAACCATTTAAACTAGCATCATTGTGGAGGACATGGGGCTTGTTGGGGTCAGCAAAAGCCAATATTGGGGCTTTACTGAGTCTTTGGATAATCTCCCAAAAAGCAACCTCACAGACAGGGGTCCACCAGTCTCCAAAAGGTTCACCAACCTGCAAATACTCTTTGGGCAGATCGGTCCTTGACAGTTGGGCTCTTTTTTTCTTATTGGTCGGAGGATAGCATTGCATCAAGTCATTAAGTGGGCATACCATCATTGAGTAGTCCTTCACAAAATAATGGTAGTAGCCACAGAACCCCAGAAACAATTGTAGAGCTCTTAAGTTAATGGGTCGGGGCCAGGTGGTGAGGGCCTCTGCTTTAGCTGGGTTAGTTTGAACACCTTCCACTGAGACGATGTGCCCCACATACTTTACAGCAGGCTGGCAGAACTGGCACTTGGCAATTGAAACCTTTAGGCCAGACTCCTCCAGCCAATCCAGGACCTTCATCAACTGGGTCTCATATTCCTGCAGGGCGCACCCAAATATGATCAAGTCACCCAGGTAGACGATGACTTCGAGCAAGTTCATATTCCCCACAGCCTTCTCCATCAACCGCTGGAAGGTGGCCAGTGTCCTGGATATTCCTTGCTGCATGCACTCAAACTGGTCGAACCCAAATGGGCAAATAAAGGTGGGCTTTTCTTTGTCCTCCTCTGCCCTGGGCATTTGGTAATAGCTGCTCCGGAGGTTCAACACGGAGAACCACTAACTCTCGGACAGGCTAGCCAAAGTGTCATCTACTCGGGGCACAGTGAACTGACAGGAACCATCTTCTTGTTTAATGTGTGATAGTCTATGCACATCCTCACAGTTCCACTCTTTTTCCGGGCCACCACAATGAGGAGGTATAAGGGCTCCAGAACTCAGTAATGATACCTGTATCCAATAACTCCTGCAGGTGTTACCTAACATCGTCAATGTCCCCAGGGGCCAACCTCCGAGCCCTCTCTCTGAAGGGGCAGTCATCCTTCAGACAGATCAAATGCTCTTCACCTTCCACACACCTCATGTCCCACTCATGCAGCAAGAAGACTTTTTGGTGCTTTGCCAACTTCTGACTTAAGATTCACTGGAAACTGGTGGGTATAGGGGGATCACCAAACTCAAACAAAATCAGATCTATCTTTTCTTCTGTGGCCACCATCGGGTTCACTACAACAGCACTGTCACATCTGCAAATACTTGCCAACACTCGACCCTTCTGGATGACTACAGGTTTCTTGGATTCATTTTGGAACCCTCACCATAACCTGCCTGGACCAGGGTGTCTCTGGGGGTGGCAGCACTCCTCTTTGTACCAGTAGCCATTCCGGTAAACTGTCAGGTGGTGAGGCATCGATGATGAAAGCAGGTCCTTGGGGTGGTTGAGCAAACTGCGACTCCCACAACTTGGCAGTCTGCGCTCAGGGGCAGGATCAATTCTTTGCCATCCACCCTGCACACTACACCAACACACTCCTCCATCAACTTGGGTTCTGCACAATCCACAGTCAGGCCAACCCTCTTCACCACCGCTTTTACCAGGGAGTTCACCAGCTCATCTGCGCCACCTCTTTCTGTACACATCTTCACCAACCACCTAAACATATCAATGTTTGTTCCAATTAGCACAGGTGTGTCTGTCATCCCTTTTGGCGCTGGGCAGTTCAAGGCCAAAGTCTCAATGGTGGGGTGTTCTTTCTGTGCCTTCAATATGAAAGCTATTTGTACTAGGCAATAACCGTCATAGGGGTAGTCTGAACTCCCTATTCTCCACAGTGACAGACCGGACAGGGGTAGGAGTGCCAAATACTGCAGATGTCTGTCATAGAAAGTCCGGTGTATGATACTGACTTGAGACCCATTATCCAGTAGGGCGAAACAAGGCACTCCTTCTAGCAAAACTTCAGCATCAGCCTGGGGACCAATCAGGCCAGGTGGCACCTGGTTGTTGGGGGGAATGTGGGGGTCAGTCCACTTGGTGGAGCAATGTATTTTCAGGGGCCCTGGTAGCTCCTTTACTGGTCCCCATTGGCATTTCCCTTGTCCGTTCACCTCCTTTTCTCTGCAACAAGCTGGGGATTTTTGGAAAAATCCTTGCACCATATTACCATCTTTCCTTAGCAAATGTGACACAATGGCAACATCATGGCACCACAATGGCAACACAGTAGTGAGCTACAAAATGTGCAATGGTACTACCCAGTGGTACCATGGTTGTATAATGGTAGTTTAAATTTTGATTATTTTTGTTGATATGGTGGGACAGTGGCACAATGGTATCACAATCGAATTGAAACAAACCACTGTGATACCATGAAAACCTTAATGGTAGTACAGTGGTAATCACAGTGGTATTGCAATGGCAAATGAGTGGTATTACAGTGGTATTCCCAAAAACTTTTTGTAAGGGTTGCCCACATTTGAAACAGAACCAACCATTTCTGGGCCTGGGGGGCATTCAGGGCCTAGGTCTGGGGGCAGCGAATAGAGCTGACTGCCACCTAGGCTCAAACAAAGCAACACTCTTCAGTGAGCGAGACTCTAAGGTCAGCTGCACAGCCTTCACACAGTCTTTCATTTCTTGGAACTCGGCCATAGTAGGGGTAGAGGGCATTTCTTTCATTCCCTTGAAGTCCTGCATACACTCTCTCAACTCCTTTAGCACATTTCTCAATTCCAAGGAAGGGGGCGGTTCTGTAGGGTTGGTTGTTTGGGGTCTCAGGGCAGCAATGGTGGCTGCGGGCATCTGTAGAGAGTTGGCAACATCTTCCTGGGCCTCTTCCTCCATTACCTCATCGAACAACTGCTTAAAGGATGGGGGCTGGGTTCTCGGCCTCGCAGTATCAAAACAACAAAACAGCTCAGCAGTGTATGGAGTATGCGGACTTACAAAATCACGTAGTACCACAACAATAAACCGCACCACTCGGAGAACTTAATAAAGGCAATATTTAACAAAACAACCTCTACGGTTTAGCACAGTTGGCGTCATCCTGATGGCGCCAACTGTCTGGCTATTAAATTGTTTGTTCCCCACCTGTAGCATTGTAGTGTTTGTTGCGGTGTAATTCAACATTAAAATATTGCCTTTTATTAGACTCTCGGCCTCGCAGCCTATGGGATATTAGAACCAATCGGGAGTGTACAGCACCTCAGAGGATTTGATCGAGTCTCATTTTGGCAACTTACTCCGGGGTATCCCCACCAGTCTCAGCAATCTTACGCATCACTGCCACCACCCTGGTAACGTACTGTGACAATTTCTCTCCATGCTGTTGCATGGTGCCCCACGACTGAAACAGAATGGCCTCCCTTTTCTCAACAGCCCCAAAAGTGTTTTTCAGAAATGCCAAGTGGTTATCTGTGCTACAGGTAGGCTGGCTGGCCTGTACAGAATGAATTATATCCAGAGTCATTCCCTTTAAACTTTCAACAACCCTCTTGCATTTTTCCTCATCAGAGCACCTCCAGACTTGGACCATTTTGGTGGCCTGACTTATCCAGGATTCAAAATCTTCTTCCCCTGCTGGCATTGGGGTGGCCCCTGAGAAAGTGTGCAGCCGCCTGCACTGTTCATATGGTGCCACCACATATGGGGTCACCCCACAGGGCAGCACTACAGGAGTAGACCCCCCCCTCCCAAGAACACAGCCTGAATGTCTTTCATGTACTTCCCCTCACTAGTGAGTAAGGACTCCAGTTTAGCCTCAAAATCCCCTTTGTCACTGGGCCGAGTGGGGGGTCTCTGGAGGTGGATTAACAGGTTGGCCGTACTCCCTTTCTTTAGCACCACCCAGGTCTCTCGAAACCCTCCTAGCGTCACAGTAGGGGGCATATCTACAGGCCCTAAGTCCTTGTCAGTCTCTATAATCAAATCCCTAAACAGGGTGCCATGGTCTCTCATCTCCCTTTGGATTTTCATTTTCCCACATTCCTTCAGGGCCCCATCTAACACCCCTAAAATAAACTCTTTTGTTCATCCTTCTGTCACATTTTTTATCAGGAGCACTTTCTGGGGATCGAGGCCCTCAAAGGCACACCAGTTCTCTACTTCTTGAAACACCATTTTTGTTTATCTAAACTGCTTGGGAAGGGGGGACCACCAAAATTTCAGAATGGCAATCTCAGGGTTAGCCACTAGAAGGCAGCAATCCCATCGGTGCCTCCACTTGCAACAGCCCTTTGACTCACCTAGGCTGCTCTGGGGCCCTCGGGTCGACTCGGTACACACCTCCGAGGGGGCCGGCCTGGGTTCCACAGTGGTCAGCAAATATGGCGTGGTGCTTTCACCTGGGATAAGTGGCAATGGGTACCTGTGGACAAAGAACAGGTTAACACCCCCCAGGAAAATAAGCAAGCTGCCCCCCTGAACACATTCCCCACACAATAACAATTTTCCACACAATAGCAATCCCCCACCCCCAGCAACTCTGCTGCAATAAATCACAGTGACAGTGGATAAAATGCAAACAATGAGCTTATTTATGGAGGAAGGGGGAAACAAGAGGGAGAATGGCAAATACCACTACACTTTTGTTAAAAATAATGTTTCCCCATAGCAACCCCTTCTCCGACAACTGGGTGCACGCAGAATGTCCCTGTTCAGTGGGTACCTCACTGAGGTGGTGATGCAGGCCTGAGGTCTTGCATTGGGGCCCATATAATGGTTAAACATTTGCAACCTTTAACTCTTTGTCTTGACAGAACTTGGGGGTTACACACAGTTCTTTTTAGAGTTAACCCCCTGACATCTAACTAGCTAACTATCTAATAAATTCCCCAAGAAGCCAGCCCAGTGGCGCTGGAGGTTGAGGTGCTGGTCGCTACACCTTATGACACGCTGGCGACCCAGGTTCGGGAACAAGCCCAGGTCGCTGGGGGTCAGCAGCGGTGAGGGAGGATCGAGCATCTGGAGGATTGTTCTCCTCTCTTGGGGAAGGGAGGCTTGTCATCCTGCTCCTTGACTGCCCTCTGGTGGTGGCTGGAGGGCAGTACAGGTCAGGAGACACATACGGGAGAAAAGAGGAAAATGGAGCTGGCGGGCTCCATGACAGCCCCATGTGCCTGTGTGGCCCCCGGCTTCTGGATTTGTGTCCTGGGGGGAGAGAGAAAAGCCAGCGCCCCCCTCCCTGGCTCCGCTGTGGGGGGCAAGCCATGGGGGAACTACCAGAGGTTGGCTGATCGGGGACACACTGGGCCGGAGGATGAGTCCCTCTGAGGGAGGGCCATAGCCGCCCGCCAGGCTCCGAGGTGCAGAAAAACCTCTGTGGAAAAAAAACAAAAGTAAATTCCCCAAGCCACAACTTGGGGTACTCACAGTTCTGCTGTTCACACAGGGGGCTTGCAGGCAGCTGAGTTGCACGGTACAGTGGAGGGTTCCAGTTAGTAGTGCACCACAGGTTTCGGGTCCTGAAGCTGAATGAAAGTTGAGGCATGGTGATCTTCGGCTGCCTGGCCTTGCCAGCTTCACCAATGGGCCTTTGTAGACAGACTTCACTCAGGCAGGCCCATCGACGTCCTTCCTCCACAGGGCAGATTCACCGTCTTCAGCCAGGGACAACCTACAGCAGGGTCCCAGGGCCCCTTAGATTCACTCCTAGCACACATAGGGACTGCTGGGCTTCTCACTGTCCTTAAGCCACAGCCCTCTCAAGTGTGGGGTGCCTTTCCCCTCAGAAATGCTGGCTCTTTAACAAACAATTTGGCCTCTCACCGCACTCTCAGATTCTTCCCTTTGCTAGATTTTACTTTTATATGACACTTACCCCACTATTCTGGGGCACAACAGCTTCATGGATTCTGGGGAGAATTCGCCCAGTTAGGCAGTTGCAAACTTTTCACTTACTGGGGCTCCACAAGGAACTTAACTAAAAGTCTCTCAAAGTTCAGCTTTGCTTTCACTCCTCCTGAAGCACCACTTGGGTTTCTCTCCTACTGTAACGCATTTAGTTGCTACTCTGGCAAGTTGCCGGCATAAATTCATTGAGAGCATATGTATGGGACATGGTGCTCAAAGCTCTCTCAGTCACACCCACACTCAGTCCTCTCGATGGCTCAACTCCTTTTTCGGCACCAAAACAGCTCTGTTTATAATCTCTTGGCAGCCACTTGTTGATTGGCTCCTAGGTTCCCGGGCAAAGTCAGGGCTTGCTTCTTATTTATTCTACCCAGCAGCCCCTGTTTTGTAGTTCTAATGGGGGATGCCATTTTGTCTGATTAGGGGCTGAAACAGTCCTGCCCTTCATTTTACTATCCAATCACTTATAAGGGATAAAACATTCCCCCACTTTGACCGGAAGCTTTCTGGTTACTAGTGTTAATCTTCCCTGGCTCCTTTGTTGCCTCTGGAGTTGGGAACATACATTTTTCTGCTGGCTGCATGGCCGGGACCAAAACTGGAGCAATGACTCCTTTCAATTTTCTCTGGGTGGCCACACAGTGGGCATGCAGCTGCCATATTTTTTATTTACACTTCAGCGGCCTGGTTTTCTAGACTACCGGGACTGCTCCAGCCTCCCCAGGACGCTCGGAGGTGCAGGAATATAAACTGGACCTCGGTCCCCTTAGAACATGGGCCGAGGTCCCAAATTTACTACTGCCATAGCCACAGAGCACGGAGGGGCACCCAGGCTTGAGTCCTACCACTGCCACTACAGGGACACCGGGCAGAGGTCGGGACCACAGCCCCAAACAGGTAAGCTCATTTTGGGCGGCTTACATACTTATATATAATTCCTTGTGACCCTCTTTATCACACTGTTTGCAAGGGTCTCCCAAACACTGCAATAACCCAAAAATGAGTTATTACAGCATTCACAAAACTTTCTTTCACCTCCAGTGTCCTTTGCGTGTCACTCAATTGGATGGCGCCACTTCACTGGCTCGTGCTCTGCGTGTGGGCAGGCTGAACAGTATTAAAAAAATGGCGGTTTGGTTTTCCGCTTACCGATGAGCCACTTTTCTTTACTACCCTCCCCATCTTTATTTGATTTTTTTATTCTTTATCTGGTTGGTCCTGCCTTTCATATACAAAAGAAATATCTGGTTCATCCTGCCGTGTCTCCGGATCGGGAGATGTCGGCTCCCAAGTACGATCCAGGACAGACCCCACTACAAGCAGCAGCTGACAGTTTCAAAAAGAAATAAAAGGTCAGTCTGAGAGAACGAGGGACAAAGAGAAACTGTGTGTGTGTGTGTGTGTGTGTGTGTGTGTGTGTGTGTGTGTGTGTGTGTGTGTGAGAGAGAGAGCGAGAGAGACAGTGTGTGTGTATGTGTGAGAGAGAGACAGTGTGTGTGTGTGTGTGTGTGTGTGTGTGTGTGTGTGTATGCAAGTGAGACAGGCAGAGAGGGAGTGTGACAGTGTATGTGTCTGTAGCTAGGGAACAGACTGTCAGCACAAGAGACACTGACCAAGGGGACTAACTCCTTGCACCAGTAATTACAAAAAATAATAGATATGCAGCTGTGTGCTTATGGATTTTTTTTACACACCCTCAGTGTGTGATAACCTCATAAACCTCTCGAGCATTTATGGGTCATCACACTCCTCAGGTGCGTAAAAAAAAAAAAAACATAACACACAGCTGCATATTCATTATTCTCTATTATAGTGGTGCAATAGCACCACTGTAGTCAGGGTTGAGTAGCATGTTATTGTTAAACCTCAAATTTTGCACTTTAATAATTTTTCAACCAATCAATGGGTTTGCACAAAATTTGGTATGCACTGTCCTATGGGTTAGATCTCTTGATGTGGCAAGTTTCTTTCTATCGGATATACGGATTCTGAGATCCAGATAGTGTCAAAAAGTAAAAAGCTACCACTTTTGCATTTTTTTCCCTCATTGCCTTGCACCCAGACAGTGTGGAATTTTGATGTGATTTTTTATGGTTGAAAGAACCTGGGTAACAGAACAGCTAGTATTTGTTTGGGGCAAAAATGTTTAATGGTTGCAAAGTTATTCTGTTTTTAAGTTCCTGTTATTTCTTTTTTTTTTTTTTTAATTCTTTGGTAACCGGGTAACTTCCTATGGGAAGTTCATTTTTATGTTTGCTTGCACACATGCGCAAGAAACATTATGTGGCAACTTAGGAGAAAAGCGGGTTGTGGAGGTGCGGCAGTGTGGCAGTCAATGGAGGAATTGCATTTGGGGGCTTGGCACTGGTGGACCAATGGAGGCACAGTGTGCTGATGACACTGGCTTCCAAAATGTGCCACCAACTTGTAATGTTTTCGCGACAGCAATCAGGGGCCGCCTCGTCACTGCAGCATCAGCCATTCCACTGTAATGAGGGAGCGACCTGTCATTGAAGGGCGGAACGTTGCCTAGTGTAATATTGTTTGTGAACGTGGCGACAAGCCGCCGCCATGTTCACAAACAATATTAAATAGCCCCCAGTGCCAAGGGGGTGCTCAATTCCCCTTGGCATCATGTGCCGCCCCAAAACAGTTTTTGTTTGCCGACGGAGGGCCCAATCCCTGTTAGCTTCATTCCCACTCCTTTCCAGTGTAATTTGCGGACGGGGGTGCCCAATTCCCTGTCCTCTACAGCCCCCCCCAAAAAAAACCACTCGGGTGGCATGCTGGGAGCCCACCCCAGCGTGACAAATGTCCCAAGTAAAAAACAATGTCCATAAAGTTTTTCATTTTTTTGTTCTGTAAATCAGAAAGCGGTACCTCGTTGGAGTCCAGTGGCTCTGCCCCAACCCGCACCACCCTCTGTGCCCTGCCTCCCACCCCCCTCACCCAATATTTACCTCCGGAGCCCAGCCTGACGATCTTGATGGAATGAGAACATGTCTGCACTCTTCAAAGCTGACCGCGAACTGAAGACATGCCGGTAAGCTGTATAAGGGCATAAATGGTTTTTTTCAACTTTGGTGCATATCTCAGGCATTTTTGGGAATTTTGGCACCACATTTTCAACATGGGGTTATTGGGGCCCCTCCTCATGAATTCAGCCACTGTCAAGGCATTATTCGGTCCCAAAAGGTGATTTTGTGGTCACTGCGTGGAATCGCCTTTCGGGACCTATTAATGAAATGACAGTGCCAGTGTTCATGAGGTGGCCTCTCAAAAAGTCTGTTGCAAATTTGGTGGAAAAAATCCAAGAAATGACTGTGTTACGAGCGTGCATTGCGCAGTTGCTACGCACGCTCATAACTTCACGAATTTGCAATATTTTCACTCCAGATTTTCAACATTGCCATTTTTCCACACCTCCTTATGAACAGTACAGCTGTCATTTTTCACATCCTGGCCGAAATGTGTTTTCGCACTTCCGGTGCAGAATAGCGCGGTTGCTGTGGGAAATCAGTGTTTAGGACACATTAAGAAAATAACAGTGACACTATTCATTAGCAGAGGTCCTAAAATGCCTATGTTGAAAATTTGGTGATGAAAGTCCATAAACTGACTGTGTTACGTGCATGTGTTGCGCAGTTTCCACGTATGCTCGGAAATGTGAGCATTTTTAATATTCCCACTACAGATTTTCAACATTGCCATCTCTTCACACCTCCCTCTGGATGGTACAGCTGTCATTCTTCACATCCTGCACAATCTGTGTTTTCGTACATGTGGCGCAGAATGGCACAGTCACTGTTGGAACTCAATGTTCGGGACACATTGACAAAAATCACACTGCCACTCTTCATGAGAAGAGGTTCCAAATGCTTTCATGAGGTGGGGTCACAAAAAGGCAATGTTGAAAATCTGTAGTGCAAATACCAACAAACACCTGAGGTATTAGGGTTTCTAACCATAACGTCCTACCCTGTACAGACTGACAGGCTTCGGGGTGTGCCTTTGGATTGACGACTGTACTGCTCATGCCATCCCACCCCAACCCCCCAGCCACTGGCAGGCATTGAGGTGTACCTTGGACTCTTCGGCCCCAGACTTCACCCCATTCTCCTATGCTGCACCCATTTCAGCGTATGTCCTTATGGAATGGGGTGACTTTAAAGCCAAACACCCTAAGGCACACCTCAACACGTGTCGGTGTCTGCAGAATAGGGTGAGGTGACACGGTATGACCGTCATGGGCAACGACTCAAACACTTACCCCAATGTCTGTCCATCTCTACAGGATGGAGGTGGGGTTGGCGTGAAGTTCAATATTTCACTGCCATTCCTATTCTGCATCTGTCTAACTCCTGCATTTCCAATGCTAATACCAGCAAGCAAACATTCAGCATTGACAAATGCTTGTTCAGGATAGAGGTAAAAAGTTCGACAAAGGATTTGGTCTCGCAAAAAAGAATTCACTCTCATGAGATCCATTCCTTTTTTTCGTAAGAATAAAATCCTTTTTCGAGAGGAAAAAAATCCTTTTTCATGAATCGCCTTCTTGTTTTCTTTCTTCCACCAACTACAAAAGGTGGAAAATACATAAAACTGCTGAGATTTTTAAAAACAAACATCAGAAACTAGCTTAACGGGACCTGTTTAGCTAGGTTCTGATGTTTGTTTTTGATAATTGTGCCCACAAATGCCTTTTCTGGGTACCCAAAATCCTGGGTGCCCCGCTTAGCGAGAGGAGCGCTTCCCTTGCATTCTCTGTATGAAAACATCGGGAATTTCTTGACTTATGCAGCCAGAGCTGAAGCTCTGCTGCTAGCTGCAGTGTTAGCAGTGAGCTGCCCTTTTCCCTGGTGTCTAGCAGCACCCCCCACCCACCGATCAGTGTCCCTATACATAAAAAAGATATATTCCATGGTGTCTAGTGGCACCCCCTCACCCACCGATCGCAGACCCATATTTTCACACTATAGCCGTGGACTAGGATCAGTATTTTAGGCTATTTTACTGCTCCCCGCCTGGCCTAGTTACACCATGAGCAGAAGAAGCTGCTCAGTCCTCAGGTGTAATGAAGTGAATTAGCATATGCGACTTGCATATGCTACACTACTGTGCATGCACTAAGCTTTATGTAACCTCCCTACAAATGGGGGTTCCCGAAAAGTCTTCCTTGAGCTTGTCTAAATGCTCACTGCCAGGCTGGTGTTCTGCGTTTTGGCAGTTTAAATGTATTGCCAGAGAGTGCCTGTATAACCTCTGTGTACTGTCTCTTTAAGAGCTGCCTGGATTGCAGTCATAATTAATCTGAGAGGGAACTCTGTTAGAAGATGTGCTTGTTTGCTGATCATTTGTTAGAGTAGTAATAATATTGCAGTTTGTTCTAACCTGCCTTCTTTGCAGCATGGACAGTTCTGTTTGTTTCCATTATCTTGGTCCTGGACTGCTGAAATGGGCCAATCAGCACATTTGGGACTCTAAAATGGAGCCTGCCTACAGGGGCTTGGTGGGGTCAACACTTGCAGGAATTGTAGTTTTTGCATTTTGGCACCTAAAATAACCTGGAGGGGGAGCCCCTGTTGTGACTGACAGACAGATCAGCCAACCGAACCTTTTGGATCTTGGGGAAATTCCAAGCTACTTGCATCTAGTTTCAGTTCTGAGTTGGGAAATGAAGAGATAACAGCTTGAATGATTCAAGCATCAGCTGCAGCGTAGATTCATGTGGGAGAACTGTGGAAAGGCCTGACTTTTGTTCTGCATGCCTGTCTGCTGTCCCTAAGAGGAAACTTGTGCCTTTTTCGGACTGAATCCGAACTTGGAGAGCGAAGTAAGCCACTGAATTGTGACCAGGCTCCGACCTGAAGAAGATCGAAGATTTGCTGAATGCGATCAGCCTGTCTGGACTTCCAGCCACCTCTGAACTCCCGGATTGTGCAGAGACTCTGTAATTGTGACCGGAGAGCCTTTTGCCTGGTACAGTGGAATTTCCTTACATGTGAAAGTGTTGTGTGCTTATAGTGGGTCGTGATTTGGTTCCCCACTGTGATTTGAATTGTATTCTGCCTGCTGGAAGCTGCATCCAGCCCCACAGACTGAATCCAAAATCATCTCCATTGGGCCTGGGTCCTTGCCACACTGGCCCAGCCCGACTACCCACTGCACAGAGAAAGCCATCAACGAGAGACCTGTCTGGGGATCAGCACCCTGCTCAACACTTGAACAGGAATGACGCCTCAGTGATTCGTGTGGGTCCTGCTTCTCCGGGCACTCCAGCTCAACAACCTGCAGTCTCGATTTCATCCTGGCTGTGTCCAGTATTGGGTATCGTGAGTAAACATTAGGGTAGCTCCCCACAACAACAGCTAAATCTAAAGTGTTGTCATCTGATTGTCTTGTTGCCTTTTCTTTCACGAACTGAGCCCTCCGGCTCCGGATTACAAGTAGTGTGTGTTGTGCATGTTGCTTTCTTCCATCACGGGGCCCCAACCAGCTGCAATGTTCCTGGCTAGCCCTCCATTTTCCTACCTGGGTACCCAGAGTGTGTGACTGTGTGGGGACTTAAAGCGCATGCATAACTGTTTGATTAATATAGCCTTTAAGCCAATCAACCTGATTACGCCCCTTCCTTGTTCAAGTCTCTTGAATAAATCAGATCTGACTTTTTTGCTGCATTTAACCTGACTATGGTTCCAGTTTGTGCCAAGAGTACTGTACTGTTGCTATTTACTGTGCATAACCTTGTTTTACAGGGGGTCCCCAGGGTCAAGCCAGAGGAACCAGCCCTGGTGGTAAGTGCAAACAGTGTGGGTACTGATATGGTGTACAAGGGGTACTGTGAAAGTGATTATTGTATATTGCTCAGGCCACTAGAAGGGAAAGAGGGGGGTTACAGTGTCCCAGAAGGCTGTGCCCAGGTTAGTTTGACCACTACCAACCCTGAACTCTGGGTGGAGGCACCAGTTTCAGAACTCAGGCCCCTTAACCTGCTACTAGCCGCGCAGGCAGGGGTAGTAGCCTTTGGAATAGCGCCACCAAGGGGTTACATCTTGGAGGCACCACTGAGATTTTGTGCCTTCTAGTGGTCAAAAATTACAAATTATTGTTAAAGATTAATGGCTACCCCAGTACAAATGGCTGAGGTGGTGTACTGGGCAGGAGATCGACCCCCAAAATGCTCTGCTTATACTGGATATTCCCCTGGGTACCAGTAAGGACACTGTAGAGGGAGCACTCTCCAAAGTTGAATGTTTAAAAAACCTTGTGGTGGTGGGTCGACAGGCTGATTTGATCGCCCAAACTTTCATAGCCTTGGTAGAGTGTAGTGACCTCATGGACAGCTTTAAAGTGCCACAGACTATTGCCTCAGAAGGGGTCCTCGCCGCCTGGAGAGTGATAACAAAAGACATTAAAGACCCTGGGGAAGATGAGCTCCCACCATTATCTGAGACTTTTGAGGAGAAACTTGCTAAGTTGTTGCTGGAGGAAGGGAAAACTGTAGAGGACTTTAAGAAACTATTCCTGCCACCTGGGGGTGTTCCTTCCCCCACACCCCCTTCCACTCCAGCAGCTGTTACTGCCCCTTCTGTGCCCATGCCAGTGCTGGCCCCTCTATCTGTACCCGCCATTAGTCACGACTCGTATCGCTGGCTGAGGATGTTTTCAGGCACCCTCCCCACACCCCAGGGGGAGGATAATTGGGAGACTTGGATAGACTATGTTACCCCACAAATCCGAGAATGGCAATGCCCTGAACCAAAGAAGAGGAGAAGGGTGGTTGAAAGCCTCAGGCGCCCCATCCAACTTACTATCCATGCTACACAGGCTAGTAATCCAGAAGCAACTGCTCAAGATTTTTTGAATGCATTGGAAAATGTGTATGGGAGTCCCGATTCAGATGAGGACCTGTGTGGTAGGGTCAAAACCACTCAGCAATACCCAGGGGAGCCCTTATCTGTGTATGTGCCTCGACTCAAAGCGGTGCTACAGGAATGCCTAAAGAAAGGTGGCATGGCCCCAGCTAAGTTTTCAAGCCAGCCCCATTCTCTGAATTATTGCTGCTCCAACTACACCTTACTGCTCAGTTGGATGCGCCTCCTACCTATGATGGACTGATGAAGGAAATTCGGATGATTGAGAGGCGGCAGCCATGTGGGGGGGGCCCCGTCCTGTATCTGCTGTTGCTGCTGCCCAGATGACCGAGGATGCACATGTGAGTGATGCTCAGGGGCGAAATACAGTGCCAGTTGAACATTGGGAGGCTAGCAAGGATGCTTCGCCCTGGGGTGAGATACTGCGAGAGGTCTGAGAAATGAGGGCTACCATTTCCCTACAAGCCCATTCCAGAGATACAATGGGCCCAAACCCCTCTCAGAGCGTGTCCACTATGGGAGTGGGGGTGTACTCCCAGGCATCCCCTGTTGACAGCAGCTCAAAGATTGATGAATTGACTATGGAAGTGAGGGAATTACTGAGGTGTCTCCCCAGGCTCACCACACACCAGACAGAGGTTGAATCACGATTTTCTGTTGGTGGTACATCCGCCTCAGCCCCCAATGTGATGCCTCGGCCACACCATACTCTAGAAAGCATACTCCGTCATAATTGTGGGAAGGAGGGGCATATGAAGAAAGAATGCCGGTCCCCAAAAGACTTAGATAAGGTTGTATACAGACTTCAAGGGGAGCTCCAGAAAGTGAAACCATGGCCGAGGGGTGCTGGAAACGACCGTAGTGAAGGCTCAGGAAATCCCAACCCCAACTTCTTTGTGGCTAAGTCGTCTGTACAGACACCTGCTGCTTTCCCTCCAGACTGGTCCAAGATAGTGGGCCCTTCAATGGAGATTAATGTGGCTGTGAATGGTATTCCTACTCGGGCTGTGCTTGACAGTGGGTCGCAAATGACCATTGTGTTTCAGGACTGGTATGTCAAACACTTATCTGATGTGCCCTTACAATCCCTGGAAGGCCTACATGTGTGGGGGCTGAGTGACAAGTCTTATCCATATCTAGGATATGCCTGCCTCTGGTTGTCTTTTCTTGCAACTGTCAGTGGCATAGAGGAGCAACTAGATACACTGGCCCTAGTGTGTCCCCCCACCAGACTGTATGATGGGGTTCCCCTGTTAATTGGAACAAACGCCCACATGTTTGGGAGACTAGCACAACTCTACCATGAGAAACAAGGGCAGCTGACTGGACGGGCCCTAAGAATTCCAGCCTTAGTGAAAAGGGCTTATGACTGGCAACAGAGACCCGATAAAGCGGACCCAGATGAGCCAGTGGGGATAGTGTGGAAAAAGGAATCTGACTCCTTGCTGCTGGACCCCAACGCCCAGTGCACAATCCATTGAGAAGTCCACCTAAAGAGAAACATAAAGAACAAAATATTAATGTTGGATGCACCAGGACATGGAAAGTTGCCAGAGGGATTATTGGTCAAACCCAGCATCTTGCCTGCTCATGCCCACGCCTATGCACGATGAGTGATGGTCCAGATTCAGAATGTGTCAGATCAGCAGATCCGGGTGAACAGAGGGTGCACCCTGGCTACAGTACACTGCACCGACACTGCCATATTGCCCAGCAACAAGCGCTCTGGCAAGAAGGAGAGAGTGACCCCGGACTTACTTGACTTTTGTGACTCCCGGTTGCCAGCTGAATGGAAGGTTAGAATTAGCAAGAAACTCGCTCAGAGGGACCAAGTATTTTCATTAAAAGAATGGGGTGTGGGATGTGTCCAGGGTGCAGAGCATCACATACACCTGCATGATGACCAGCCATTTCGAGAGAGATCCCAATGTCTCGCCCCAGCAGACATAGATGATGTGAGGAGACACCTGCAGGAAATGCTCGCTGCTGGTGTGATGCAAGAATCAAGGAGCCCATATGCGTCTCCCATTGTGGTTGTGCATAAGAAAAATGGGTCGGTAGGGATGTGTGTTGATTATCGAACCCTGAACTGGCAGACCATCCCCGATCAATACACCATGCCCCCTATACAAGATGCCCTGGATTGTTTGAATGGGAGCAAATGGTTGTCGGTATTGGATCTTCGCAGTGGATACTACCAGATCCCGATGGCCCCAGAGGACCGTGAGAAGACAGCCTTCATCTGTCCTTTGGGGTTCTACAAATTCCTGAGAATGCCACAGGAGATTTCAGGTGCCCTGGCCACCTTTCAGTGACTGATGGAACGTCGGTGGGAGATATGAACTTGCTGGAATGTCTAGTGTACCTAGACGATGTCATTGTGTTTGGGCGCACATTAAAGGAGCATGAGACCTGACTGTGGAAGACTTTGGCCTCAAGCTGTTCATTGACAAGTGCCAGTTTTTTCAAACCTCCGTGAAGTATGTAGGGCACATAGTATCTGCAGAAGGGATAAGACTGATCCCAATAAGGTTGAATCACTGACTACTTGGCCCCAGCCCCTTAATTTGAAAGAACTACAATGTTTCCTGGGGTTCTGTGGCTACTATCACAGGTTCATAAATGACTATTCAAAGGTGATTCGCCCGCTTTTGAAACTTACTCAGGGTTACCCTCCTACCAACCATAAATATAAACAAGCATTTGTCAATGCCGAACGTTCACTTGCAGGTATTTGCAGTGGTATTTGGCACTTGGACATGGCTTAAAAAAATCAGTGACAAAGAAGTACAAGCCTTTGTCAATGCCAAATGTTGCTTGCTTCTATGTGCTGTTTAGGTATTTGGAAGTCATTGGAGTGCAAATATTGAAAATTTGCGAACTTACGAGCGCATAGAACTGGCGCAACGCACTGTAAAACAGTCATTTTAGGAATTTTTCACCAAATTTTCAATATAGCCATTTTAAGACCTCTGCTCATGAACAGTGTCACTGTGATTTTCTTAATTTGTCCATACATTGATTTAGCACCAACATGCATTGGATGCGCTACATGGCGGAAACACATTTTGGGTGAGATGAAAAAATGACAGCTGTACTGTCATAAGAAGGTATGGTAAAATGGCAATGTTGAAAGTCTGGGTGGAAATATTGAGAATTACAAGCCTATGAGCGTGCGAGGAACTGTGCAACGACGCCGTAAAACAGTCATTTTTAGGAATTAATAAATTTCACATAGCCACTTTAAGACCTCTGCTAATGAACAGTGTTAACATGATTTTCTTTAATGTCCCATATATTGATTTCTGACACCGACTGTGCCATTGTGCTACTAAGGTAGAAACACATTTGGGCAGTGATGTGAAAAAATGACAGCTGTACTGCTCATAAGGAGGTGTGGTAAAATGGCAATGTTGAAAATCTGGAGTGAAAATATTGAAAATTCACGAACTTACGAGCCTGCATAGGAACTGCACAACACACGCTCGTAAAACAGTCATTTTTTGGAATTTTTGCACCAAATTTTCAACATGGGGTTTTTGGTACTTGGGTTTTTGGGACCCCTTCTCATGAATGATGTCACTGTCATGGCATTATTCAGGCCTGGAGGGTGATTTCGCAGTCACTGCGACTGACAAATCACGGCCCGAATAACGCCTTGACAGTGACATCATTCATGAGAAGGGGTCCCAAAACTCCATGTTGAAAATTTGGCAAAATTCCCAAAATGCCTGAATATGCAACAGTTGAAACCCCTATCTAGCCCATTATACAGCTTACCGGCATTTCCTCAGTTCACGGTCGACTTTGAAGAGTACAGGCGAATTCTCGGTCCACCAAGATCACACGCCAACTCAGGAGGTAAGTATGGGGTGGGGGTGGGGAGATGGGTGCGCAGTGGGTGGGTGCGGGTTGTGGAAGAGGGGCTGGGAGAAGCGCCGTGGGACGTTTTGCTTTACAGTGAAAAAAAAAAAGACTATGTGGGACGTTTGCCATGCTGGGGTGGGCTCAGCGTGGCTGAAGGATGGCTGGGGGCCGTGGAGCCTAACAGGATTGGGCAACCCCGCCGGCAGACGGCGGAGACGCTTGCCATGCTGGGGTGGCCCCAGGCGTGGCAGCAAAGATTGGGGCGGCGGATGACGGTGTTGTAGTGATGGAAGCGGTGGTCTAAAGAGAAGACCACCGCTGTCATACACAGCACGGCGTCCGACAGGCAGGATCGACAACACCTGCTCAATGGAGCAGGGATTGCAGGAGGGCACTCCAAAGTGTCCCATTCTTCCCAAGACGCCCCTGCGCAACGGCAAGGGAACGTAAAAGGGCCATCAAAGAACCAGAAAGTGTACTTCTGCACAGGTGAACTTTTGGGCCCTGCTGAGACAATGGGAATCAATCAGTCTTTCACGGAGTCATATACCAGCTCACCTACACCCCTATCTTCGCCTATGCTGACCCCACCCAGCCCTATGTGCTGCATATGGATGCCAGTCGGCAGGGTCTAGTAGCAGTGCTATATCAAGCCATGAGGATGGTTTGAGACCAGTGGCCTTTGCCAGTAGGAGCTTGACCCCATCAGAGCAAAACTACCCTGTGCACAAGCTGGAGTTCCTTGTGCTAAAATGGTCCATCGTCGACCAGTTTCATGAATACCTCTATGGGGCAAAGATGTTGGTGAAGACCGACAATAACCCATTAACCTATGTACAGACTTCAGCTAAGTTAGATGCCACTGGAAACCGGTGGCTTTCCACCTTATCAACCTATGATTATTCTGTTGAATACAGGCCAGGACTGAACCATATTGATGCTGACGCCTTGTCACGAAGGCCAGTTTCCAGGAGTGATTGGGTCAGGCTGTCTGAACCTGACATCCAAGCCTTGTGTCAAAAATTTGACCGAGTTGAACAGATGTCTGCGGACACAGTGGACTGTTTAGTAGATTGCTTGGGCCTTCCTGATACCTGCATACTGGCTGCCTATAGCCACTTTTCTGCTCTAGATATTAGTGCATTACCTCAATTTGACAATGACAGCATTCAGCGGGCTCAGTCACAAGATCCTATGATTCAGCCTGCACTTCATGCCCTGCGTGTGGGAAAAGATGTGTACAAGTTGCATTCCCCTGACTTGCGAACTGCTCTATTGTTTAAAGAAGGCCCCAGGTTCAAGCTACTCAATCAGTTGTTGTACAGAGAGACAGTGGATCATGGCAGTCAAGTAGACAGGCAGCAATTGGTCCTGCCCACGGCCTTTAAAGATTTGGTACCAAGGTCCCTCCACAATCACATGGGGCACCTTGGTAATGACAGAACTCTCGACTTGGTATGATCTCGATTCTACTGGCCCAAGATGGGGGCCGATGTTGAGCACCATGTTAAGACCTGCAGTCGTTGCCTGCAAAGGAAAGCCCTGCTTCAGAGAGCTGCCCCCCTTGTCAATATTACTACCAGCACCCCCATGGAACTGGTCTGCACAGACTTTTTGTGTTTAGAACCTGATCAGCGGAATATTGGCAATGCGTTAGTGGTTAAGGATCATTTCACACGGTATGCGCAAGCTTTTCCAACTAAAGTTCAAAAGATCTCTACCATGGCCAAGATGCCAGTGGAAAATGTTTTCATCCACTATGGTGCCCCTCAGTGGATCCACTCTGACCAAGGCTTAGATTTTGAAAGTCGGCTAATCAAAGAAATGCTCTCTCTATGGGGGGGCGCGGAAGTCAAGAACCACCCCTTATCACCCAGAGGGGAACCCTCAACCAGAATGTTTTAACTGCACCCTTCTAGACATGCTGGGCACCCTCCATCCCTAAGACAAGCATAAGTGGAGCCAGCAGATTAGCATCTTTGTCCACACATACAATTGCATAAAAAATGATGCTACTGGGTTCTCCCCATACCACCTCATGTTCGGGAGGGAGGCCTGACTGCCTGTTGATGTCTGCTTTGGAGTCTCTCCAGATGGGGTCAGAGACAAAATTTACCTACAGTATGTACAGAAACTGAAAGCTCAACTGAACCATGCCTATCAACTGGCCCAGACAATGGCTGCCAAATGAAATCTAGCCTACAAAGACAGGTATGATAAAAAAGTAAAGGCTCAAGAGCTTCGGCCTGGGAACCATGTGTTGTTATGCAATTTGGAACTACCTGGCAAACACAAAATTGCTGTTAGGTGGCACCATCGCCCCAATTTAGTAGTTGGAAAGTTGAATGATTTACCAGTGTACAAGGTGCACCCAGAGAATAACTCCAAAACTGTCAAGACCATGCACCATAACCACTTGATACCTATCGGCCAAGTCATAATTGAGGCTGAACCATCAGAGATTGATTCCTCTGGGCCGGTGACTCATGCTGCTGCAAAAAAGAGACACATTCAACCTACCCCAGTAGTTACCCCCCGCAGCAGGCCCAGAATGATAGTCACTGTCAGTCCACCTCTGATGAAAGTGAGTGTGACAATGCCTATTACCCCTCCGATGAATTGAGTCAGCTGTTTCAAGGTAACCCTATAACTAATTGTGGGGATGAAGCTGGGCCTTCTGGACTGCCTAACGCCCCAGCTTCGTCCTTGGAGCCAATGCTCCCTGAAAGTGAAGTGCAAAGTATTACGTCTGAGGTTGCGGACTCTCTGTGTTTTATGGAACTGTGTGAATTGCCGAAAGAAGGGGCTGACAATCTGAGTCTCTCTGGTGACACACCAGAACTTGAAGAACAACATGAGAGTGTTGACAGCCCCCCTTCAGTGCCGCAAAGCCTAACTGTGCCAGAGCCTCCTCAAAATGAGCAACCTGGGCCTCCGTCTGAAGATAATGAGCAAAGTGTTGTGGAAACAGAGCCTACAGAGCAAGGAGCTGATAGTGCTCCAAGCTTGGGCATTCCCATCCATGCAGAAGCACCCCTCACAAGTGATGAAAGCTCCAAAGTTAGTGCTGAAAGTACAGAGACTGTGGTGACTCCCCCCAGAAAGACTGGCTGAGCTGTCAAGCCAGTGCTACACTTTAGTTATGATTCCCTTGGGAGGCCAGTGGATTTGCCTCTCAATGTGGTTCACAAAGGGGTTTATGTTTCGCCAAGCTCACTGCCCAAATTGAGCTTGACAGTCAACTCCAGGTTACTTGTTCTTCCCTCTCACCATGGTGCCCCTGTCCCATCCAGCCCAAAGTTAGCTGATAGGGAAGGGCCTCCTCTTATATTGTTTAATGTACAAGAAGTTATTAAATGAATCAGTATTACTTGTATGAAACATGCATAAATATTGTCAATATGGATGTAGTAATGTGAAGTATATTGAAAGGTATAGTAATGTAACAAGCTAATGATATATACTGTATATATGTCTCGTTTATATTGCATTTTTGATATTGTGATGGTACAGACTTGACGCAGACGCTAAGTTTTCTCCAGGCAGGGAAGGATGTAACCCCCCTACAAATGGGGGGTCCCGAAAAGTCTTCCTTGCGCTTGTCTAAATGCTCACTGCAAGGCTGGTGTCCTGCGTTTTTGCAGTTTAAATGTGATTGCCAGAGAGTGCCTATATAGCCTCTGTGTACTGTCTCTTTAAGAGCTGCCTGGATTGCATCATAATTCATCTAAAAGGAGCTCTGTTAGAAGATGTGCTTGTTTGCTGATCATTTGTTAGAGTAGTAATAGTATTGCAGTTTGTTCTAACCTGCCTTCTTTGCAGCATGGACAGTTCCGTTTGTTTCCATCATCTTGGTTCTGGACTGCTGAAATGGGCCAATCAGTACATTTGGGACTCTAAAATGGAGCCTGCCTACAGGGGCTTGGTGGGGTCAAAACTTGTAGGAATTGTAGTTTTTGCATTTTGGCGCCTAAAATAACCTGGAGGAGGAGCCCTTGTTGTGACTGACAGACAGATCAGCCAACCGAACCTTTTGGATCTTGGGGAAATTCCCAAGCTGCTTGCAGCTAGTTTCAGTTCTGAGTTGGGAAGTGAAGAGATAACAGCTTGAATGATTCAAGTAGCAGCCCCGGCGTAGAGTCGCGTGGGAGAACTGTGGAAAGGGCTGACTTTTGGCCTGCATGCCAGCCTTCTGTCCCTGAGAGGGAACTTGTGCCTTTTTCGGACTGCATCCGAATTTGGGGAGCGAAGTAAGCCACTGAATTGTGACCAGGCTCCTACCTGAAGAAGACCGAAGATTTGCTGAATGCGATTGGCCTGTCTGGACTTCCAGCCACCTCTGAACTCCCAGATTGTGCAGAGACTCTGTAATTGCGACCGGAGAGCCTTTTGCCTGGTACAGTGGAATTTCCCTACATGTGAATGTGTTGTGTGCCTATAGTGGGTCGTGATTTGGTTCCCCATTGTGGTTTGAATTGTATTCTGCTTGCTGGAAGCTGCATTAGAATTTCCTTACATGTAAATTTGCTGTGTGCTGCTAGTGGGTCGTGATTTGGTTCCCCACTGTGGTTTGAACTGTATTCTGCTTGCTGGAAGCTGCATCCAGCCCCACGGACTGAATCCAAAATCATCTCCATTGGGTCTGAGCCTTGCCACACTGGCCCAGCCTGACTACCCACTGCACAGAGAAAGCCAGCGACAAGAGACCTACCCAGTTATCAGCCCCCTGCTCAACACTTGAACAGGAATGACGCCTCGTTGATTCGTGTGAGCCCCGCTTCTCTGGGCACTCCAGCTCAACAACCAGCAGTCTCAATTTCATCCTGCCTGTGTCCAGTATTGGGTATCGTGAGTAAACATCAGGGTAGCTCCCTACAACAACGGCTAAATCTAAAGTGTTGTCATCTGATTGTCTTGTTTCTTTTTCTTTCACGAACTGAGCCCTCTGGCTCCGGATTACAAGTAGTGTGTTTTGTGCATGTTGCTTTCTTCCATTACAGGGCTCCAACCAGCTGCAATGTTCCTGGCTAGCCCACCATTTTCCTACCTGGGTACCCAGAGTGTGTGACTGTGTGGGGACTTAAAGCTCATGCATAACTGTTTGATTAATATAGCCTTTAAGCCAATCAACCTGATTACGCCCTTTCCTTGTTCAAGTCCCTTGAATAAATCAGATCTGACTTTTTTGCTGCATTTAACCTGACTGTGGTTCCAGTTTGTGCCAAGAGTACTGTACTGTTACTATTTACTGTGCATAACCTTGTTTTACAGGGGGTCCACAGGGTCGAGCCAGAGGAACCAGCCCTGGTGGTAAGTGCAAACAGTGTGGGTACTGGTATGGTGTACAAGGGGGTACTGTGAAAGTGATTATCGTATATTGCTCAGGCCACTAGAAGGGAAAGAGGGGGGTTACAGTGTCCCGGAAGGCTATGCCCAGGTTAGTTTGACCACTACCAACTCTGACCTCCGGGTGGAGGCACCCATGTCAGAACTCAGGCCCCTTAACCTGCTACTAGCCGTGCAGGCAGGGGTAGTAGCCCTTGGGATAGCGCCACCAAGAAGTTACATTTATATAAAAGTCCTTGTTTGGCGGGCAGTAGCCTGTGATTTTGCAGTTTTGTATCTGTGCTATACCAGTGCTATACAGTACAGTAAACTAACCAGAGCACTCCACTTACATGTCTGCGTGATTATTACATGATGTCAGAATGGAATGCCTGCAGCCTCCCACTGCTCTCAGTCTGCAAGGAAATGTTGCTGAGAATTGGAGAAGATTCAAGCAGCAATTTGAGATTTTCTTGGTTGCCAGTGGAATCGCTGAGAAGTCCCAGAAGATCCAAGCTATGACCCTTTTGCATGTGGCAGGCCCTGCTGCCTTGGAGGTGTACACTTTCAAATGGGACAGGGAGGAAGATCAGGAGAATCGGCACAAAATTATAGGACAATTCGAGAGGTACTGTAACCCAAGAAAGAATGTGACTTATGAGAGACACCTGTACAATATTAGGAGTCAGAATCAGGGGAGTCCATTGATTCATATGTAACTGACCTGAGGCTAAAAGCTAAATCTTTCGAATTTGGAGACTTAACTGAATCATTGATTAGAGATAGAATTGTATGCAGCATACAGAGTGAGCATGTGAAATGCAGACTGTTGAGAGAAGTGACTTAACGCTAAATAAGGCCATAGGTATATGCAGAGCTGCTGAACTGAGTGAAACACAAATTAAGTGTTTAAGTGAAAATGCTCAGGAAGAAAGATCAGTGCAAGTAGCAGCTGTACAGGAAGGGAGTGCAAAAACAGGCACCAATGTGAGCAAAGGGAGTTACTGTATGTATCTTGAGTGAATAAAGTCAGATGTGAAAAGTGTGGGCGTCAGCATGAGATAAATAAATGTCTAGCATAAGGACAGTTCTGTAGACTGTGCCACAGAAAAAATCATTTTGCTAGAGTATGTCGTGTGGACAAATGCAATGAGATTCATGTCGTTACAGAAGAAGATACCCAGGGGAATGAAAGTATTTTTAGTGTTGAGAATCTGACTACCTATAAGCCAGAGACTGCTTAGAAAGTAAATCTGAACATAAATGGGGGAAAAGCAACATTCAAATTAGACACAGGAGCACAGTGTAATCTAATGTGATGCCTTTTCAGATGTATAAAACACTGTCTCGAGAAGCTGTTCAAAGGTCAACGGCCAGATTGGTTTCCTATTCTGGGCATAAACTTGATGTGAAAGGCAAGCTGGCAAAGTGATGCTGTTAACATGTTTTAAGAAAAAGTATTATGTGTTGCTATTTCAACTGGTTGATGCAAACGTAACCCCAGTGCTGGGCCTGTCTACTTGTCTGGAAATTAAGCTTATAAAGAAGCTATTTTTCTGTAAATGCTGCAAGTGGAAGTGCAGGAGAAACCACAGAAGGAATACTGGCTGAATTTGCTGATGTATTTGAAGAATTGGGATGCTTAGAGGGCAAACATCACATTTAAATAGATATGACAGTTAGCCCTGTGATCCTCCCTCCTAGAAAAATACCTTTTGTATTAAAGGACAAAGTGAAAACTGAACTAGAGAATATGGAGAGAATGGGGGTTATTGAAAAGGTAGAGAAACCCATGAGATGGGTCAACTCGATGGTGGTTGTAGAGAAACCAAAGTAAGAATTTGCTTAGGTCCCAGAGATCATAATAGTGCAATTAAAAGGAAACATCACCCAATGAAAACAGTCGAAGAGGTTGCAGCCAAGCTAGCAGGGGTCAAAGTATTCACAGTGTTAGATGCTGGCATGCCTTCTGGCAGATTAAACAGAATGGGCCCAGCTCTGCTCCAGTGACTTTTAATACACCCTTTGGGCAGTACAAGTTCAAGCGTCTCCTCTTTGGGATTTGCTCAGCACCAGAGGTCTTGCAAAAGAAAATGTCACACATTTTTTATGGGGCTTGAGGGCACTGATGTCATTATGGATGACAACCTAATATGGGGAGCAACTGTACAAGAGCACAATGAGAGGTTAAGAAATGTTTTAAAAAGAGCCAGAGATAAGCATTTGTCTTTAAACCTGAACAAAATCAAAAATCAGGATGTCAGAGGTCCAATATATCAGACAAGTTAAGTGAAGTCAGGCTGTTGGCGGACCCCGAGAAGATAAAAGCAATTACCCAGATGCCTGTTCCCCAAAACAAGACTGACTTACAGAGATTTGGTGGCATGGTAAACTACCTGGCAAAATTCATTCCAAACCTATCCTCTGTAAACAAACCACTGAGGGAGTTACTTGAGAAAGAGATAGCATGGCATTGGGAGGGGCGCCACCAACAGGCCTTTAAAGAACTGAAAACATTTGTCACAAACCCCCCTGTACTGGCCTACTATGACCTAAGAAAACCTGCTGAATAATCTGTTGATTTATTTTCAGAAGGGCTGGGTGCATGTGTGCTACAAGAAGGCAAGCCTGTTGCTTTTGCTTCCAGATTACTTAACAAAGCTGAGAGGAATTATGCACAAATTGAGAAAGAAACACTGGTCATTGTTATTGGCTCTTCAAAATTCCACCAGTATATTTATGTCAGACCAAGGGTCCATGTCGAGTTGGACCATAAGGCCTTAGAGAGCCTTTTCAAAAAAACACTGGCCACAGCCCCACCAAGAATTCAACACATGATGCTACAAAATGCAAAGGTATGATTTGCTAGCACACAAAGCAGGTAAAGAACTTCACATAGCAGACGCCCTAAAGTAGGGTTGTGGGAGAAAATTATGTGCCTGAAACTGAGCTAGGCAAGTATGAGGTTCACACAATGGACTACATGCCTAGGTAACCTACGCAGCCCAAAATGGGGACTTACCTTGTTGCCCGTATCTCCTGTTAGCTCCCGCTCCTTGAAGCGCCTCCTCGATGCCTCCCAACTTTTCATTTTTTTTTTTGTGTGTATGATCTGGGTTTTGAGAAAGCATGTTCTTCTAAAACAACTTCCAGTGTTTTCTGATGAAGGATTCTGTGTAATCCAAAAGCTAAAAGCGCCTGTGTTCTTTTGTAACAACTCTGTTGGTCCAATAAAAGGTATCAAATCATCTGTTTGTGTGGACCTCAGAAAAAAGCAAGCCATTTCTGCAAGTGATCTGAGTGATTAAATTGTTTCTGACAAGTGCAAGTGTGAGAACTTTCGGGGAGGTAGCGAGGCCCAGAACAGACTAACTGTGGCTGTTTGTCTACACCCTGCATTTAAACAAAAGCACAGGAAGGGTGGACATTTCCCAAGTGACCAGAGAAGGGTCCAGTTTAAGTATATAAATGTGTCTGATGTGATGAGTGCCTACAGAACTGGAAGGGGAGTACTCAGAGTTTGGGGCTCTACCTGACATTGCCTGGGAGGTCCAGCTTTTGTCCGTTGGAATTACTAATGCCAGCACTGCTAAGTGGGACTTTGTTAATTGTCATGATGTCCAGTGGGAGCTGTTAACTCCAGCCAAGCCACCAGGGACTTAGAACTTTGTGAAATATGCTTGAGAGAAGATGCAGTAACTGTTTTGAATTGTCAGATTAAGATACAGTGTTGTGAAAGTATACTAGTCTGCTATGGACTGTGAGAAATTGGGTCAGCCCTAGTCTTAGGGGAAATCACCCATGCTGAAAGACTGTGTCCTGTGACCTGCTTTGGGAGCCATGACCTGGGCTCTGGTCATGGCACTCTGCTCTGCAGAGTGCAGGCATGTGTCCCTAAAATAGTTGGGAGTGCACTGTTGGTGCTAAGACTCTAACCTGACCAGTAAAAACGTCCTTGTCTGCCACACTGGGCACATGGAAAAGAGACTGGGACTTCTAAATGTAATGCAGGAATGTAGAAATATGCTAATTTGTAAATGTGCTGAATGCAATGTAACCACTGAGATTAGTCCTCGGACACAGCCTGGTGGTGTGCCACCCAGGGCATTGCCATATGCATTTCTCTCCAAGGGGGTATAGCCTAGACGTGGGGTTTGAAACATGTTGGCCCGGGTCCCAGCCTGGTCATCCAGAGAGTGATTTTGGCCCAGAGAGGGGCACTGTCTACAGAAATTAAAATGTGGTTTTCCATCTTAAAAGCTTTGAGATCTTTGCACTCAGTATAGGCTGTTAGCTTTCCTGCATCTTGACCTCCGGAGTCAGAGTCCGCCTGCTGAAAGCACTTAATTCTACTTGCCTAATATGACTACCTGGACTACTGCAATGCCCTGTACCTAGGTTTACCATGGGTGGACCTCCATCGCCTGCAGCTGGTGCAGAATACGGTGGCCAGGTTGTTGACAGGGGTTGTCAAAAACTAGCCATGTCACACCTGTACTACACGAGCTGCACTGGCTGCCAGTGTGATGGAGGATCTTCTTCAAGGTCACGTTGCTGACCTATAAGCCCCTGCATGGACAGGGACCGGGTTACCTCCAAGACCTCCTTCGGCCCTACTGCCCCCTCTGCTCTCTCCATTCCGCCAACGAGGGATTTCTAGAGGTTCCAAGGGTCCATTTGCAGACATCGGGAGCTAGGACTTTTTCCTTTGTAGCCCCGACCCTTTGGAACACTCCACCCCGTCGGATTAGAGACTGCCTGTCTGTCGAGGATTTCAAATTACTCCTGAAGACTTATTTATTTGAAAAGGCCTTTGGGGAACATGGTTAGCTCCAGAACTGTTGTGGTTTATGTTATGCTTATTTTAATCTGTGTGTATATTTTTTGGATATTGTTTCAATTTTATGTTTTTATATTGTATTAGCACTTTGGTTATAGAAAAGCGCTTTATAAATAAATCTGACTTGACCTTACCAAACAAGATATCTGAATGTGAGTACACTGGGCAATCCCTGTTTTGCAAGAGACTTGTAAATAGATCAGATGTTGAGTTCCCCAGCTAGAGCCAAACCTTCTAAATCAAAGGAGGGTTAGTGTTTTGTCAATATTACAAGCAAGGATGTTTCAAACTCAAAAGATAAATGTTAATCTGCTTATTTTCTTTTAAGGGCCCCAACTAGTCGGCCAATGTACAGCTGTACCAAGCATCTCCTTTAAGAACTTCAGTTACTGGGTGCCCAGGTTAATGTGTGAGATTGCGTGGTCTTATACAGTTTGGGGACTGGTGCCAGTGTGGGTATTTGCTACTGTTTTCCTGCTAATGGTGTCAGCTCTATAATTGCAGCTAGCCAGATAGATAGCCAGGGATCTGGCTACCTCAGAGGCTGGTGGGTGCTACTGTGATTGATGCCTAAAGGTAGAATGTTAGTGATTATGTGATTTATGCCAAACAAACCAATCTAAACCAGTTGCCTAAATCCAAATGTAAATGTTGTAAATAGCTTGACCTCTGTTCCAATTCACCCTTCCTAGCCCTCCCCCATGTAAATAAATTGGTGCTTGATGTTTTTGCATAATCCTGTATCATAAGCATATTATTATAGAAAGTTTTTTTTTGTGAACTTTCTTTCTGCACCCCGGACACCAGGGCCCCTTTGGACGAGACCCGCTCGACAAGGCACTCCTGCCCTGCCTGAATCCCCACCTGGAGAGGAATCAGGGACAGAATCCTGCCCTCCGAGGACCCTGGAGAGTCAACCTGGCAAGGACTGGTGGTGGGTGCATGTGCCTGCCCCTGGGGACCGCCGTCTACCTCCTGGTGCCGGAGGAATTTTCTGTTTTTGATTGCCCCTGAGGTGGCGGACATGCAGTGACATCAGCAAAGTGCCTCCCGCAGACGTCCTTCGCCACCGCCCCCAACTTACATCCCCACGCAGTGCAGTTCCCCCAATCTCCACTGGGGGCCATGGCAAGGCGGGGATACCCCTGGATCCCACCACAGGAGAGGAGAGGAGAGGAAAGCAGTCCTCTGGACACTCAATCCTCTCCTCCCCCGCCAACCCCCAATGCCCAAGTCCGCTCCTGAACCCAGGTTGCTGGCATGTCACAAGGAGTGGCGTCCAGTGCCTCAACCCTCAGCACCACCAGGCCAGCCATTATTATAGAGAGTTATTAATGGCAAAATGTCTTTAATGTGGGAAAATGTTATTGGGTCATGCTGGGGTTGGCATTACAATAATATGGGTGGGTACAGCATCCCAGAGGGCTGTACCAGGTTAAAGCCAGCCCATTTAAAAATATACTCTGGGTGGAGGCACTGCGCAATATGTTATCTTGGGAAAAAACAGTTTTTGCAGTTAATTTTAGGAACCCAGGCCCCTCAACCTTGTATTGGGCCCACAAGGCAGGGGTAGTAGCCCTTGGTATAATGGCACCAGGATTACAAACGTGGAGCCACTGCTGGGATCTCCTGTTAGCCATGTCACACCCCAGAATGGACCCCCCCCCAGTTCCTATGTATTGGAACCCTTAAAATGACGGCCACCTATGTAGGTTAACGGAAATGTGTTTTGGCACCAAATCTTGCTCAAGGCTTGTTTACTGCTGGTCAGTGGATGTATTAGGGGAGTGATCACCCCCTAGTGGCCGTAAGTGGAATTACACCATAATTTATTCCAGTTGTAAAATCTGTTACTGTAAGGGTCCCCAGGGAGAATGTAATATCTGCCAATGCTCACAATTGTTTTTGCAAATGTTTAGTTGGTGTTTAGATAGTTATATTTGTATAAAATAGGATGTGTGGTAACCAATGCCGGCTAGGGAGTCATATGTCTAGTTTAAAAATGTTTAAATGTTTTTTAAATGCTTGAAAGCCACTTATTGGGTGCCAGGCTTGGCACATGCTTGGCACAGATGCCAAGCTTTGCAGGCAGGGGAGAGTGTAACTCGCCCAAATGGAGGCTTACCTTGTTGCCCATATTTCCTGTTAGCTCCCATTCCTTGGAGCGCCTCTCAATGCCTATCAGGTTCCCCATTTGTCCCCAAGTTCACCACCAACAGCTCAGGTCCAAAAAGGTGCCTCAGGTCCCCAAACAGCCCCAGTGTTCCAGTTTAGCCCTTTTAGGGCTCAGGAGATGAGTCACGATCCCCTGCTGTTCACATTGGTACTTCAGTGCTAGCGGGGATCGTGAATGTGCATCCAGCGCTTTTGATCTCCCTACCGCCAACTTTCCAGTTATTCGGGAGATGATTCGGTGGTCTCGGTGCCCCTCCTCACCTAATTGGGGACTGGTGACCTCGACAAGGACCAGGAGAGCCCTCTTTCTTTTGTAAATAAAGAGCGCCATGAAGTGCTAAGGATGGGGGCTCATGAATATTAATGAGGAAAGCCCCGCTCCCCTATGCATATTAATAAGATGTCTGCCCTAGCACAAGTAGCACTCTTAAAATATCGGCACTAGGGGCAGACATAAAAGTATGTAAATAAATGTATGTTGCGGGCTCCATCTAAAAGGACACTAAAGGGTCTACTGAATAAAAGGAGGAAAGCTTATGTAACCCCTAGATGGCGCTATCCCAGGGGCTACTACCCCTGCCTGATTTGCCACTAACAGGTTGAGGGGCCTGGATCCAATGGCGGGTGCCTCCACCCAGAGGTCAGGGTTTGCAATAGTTAAACTAACTTGGTCACAGCCCTCTGGGACACTGCAACCCCCCTTTCTTCCCACTAGTGGCCCACACAATATATCAGAATTACCTTCACAGTATACACTTACCCCCAGGTCTGGTTCCGCACTGGGACCTCCTGTGAAATGAGATACAGTGCAACAATCACAGTACAGTACTTTAACATAGACAAATACCTCAGGCAGTATAACTTTGCTGAAACAAGCAGCTCTGATTTATTTAGGGGGATATAACAAGGACAGGGGGAAATCAGGTTAATTAGCTTATCACTCTAATAATCTACCAATGGCTCTGTGCACAGGCCTATCCCTATCAGTTACTGTCCCTGGGTACCCAAGCCCTAGTGGCTAGTCCAAACCGTGGCAGCTGGTAGGGGCCCTTTCACACAGAGAAAAGGAGAATTAAACAGTCAGCAGTACAGTAATTCCATTTGGATTTAATGTGGCAATTCAACAGGAGCAACTCGAATTAGTACTCACGACCTCCAAATAAGATAGGGTCCTTCAGTGTCAGGTGCAGGGCTCACTTGAGGCACACAAACCTCTTCACACATCCATATAAAAGAAAGTACTATACCAGGCAGGCTGCATCTGTATCCCGATCGCAATTACTGCACAATACCGGGAGAACACACAGCAGCAGATTCAGTTCCTGACAGACCGAATGCAATTTTCAGCAATTCCTCCAGTCTTCTACAGGGTGAGCCTGGTTTCTACTCTTCAGAGATCCTTTGATTCTTTTCACAGGACGGTTCAGTCCTAACAAGCTGTTACACAAGCTGCAGACCGGAACTCTGGGCCCTTACACATTTTTGACTAAAACTGCACACTGAAAAGCACAGGCTCCTTCCTTCTTCACTGCCAAAGCTCAACTGAACTCCAACTGACAAAACCGGCACTTCCTTTGAGTTCCTCCCAGTTCTTGACTGGATTGGCTGTCACCACAATAGACTGCTGCTGTTGGTCCAAAAGGCACTGAAGTCTAAACTACATCTCCCAGAGTCACTGCCCATACAATCCTCTTGTGGCTGGCTCAGATTATGAGTCCAAGTTCTGATTCGTCCAAGGCACCATTTTAGAGCTAGCTTACCCCACACTGATTGGTCCAGTTCAGCAGTTCAAAACTAGAATGGGGAACTAGTAGACACAGTTCTGACTGCAAAGAAAGCAGGTTAGACAAACTGTAATTTCATTATTACTCTAAATAATTTCTGTAAACAGTTACATCTTTCAGATAGGTTCCTTTGCACTCTAGTGACTGCAAAAATTAAGTGAATTGGCAGCAGCTCGAGTGGTACTCAAACAGAGAAGCACACAGTCCCCCCATACAAACTAATTATGTCTGCAAGCAGACAGCTCTTAAAGAGACAGTGCCAGAGGTTCTAAAAACACTCACTGATAAATGGCTTAAACGCCAAACACCATTCAGGCTTGGAGCATTCAAGCAAGCTCCTGGAAGTCTTTTGGGAACCCCATTTGCAGGGGTTACACCTTCCTGGCCTGGGAAAGCTTGCGTCCGCGTCAAGGCAAGTACCCATAAGTTTCAACTGCAACCATATACATTTGCATTAGGCTGCACATGTAATCATCAGTCAATATATCATTTTACCAAGAACACATTTCTGAAACATTGCAGTACGTCACTCTTTACACAGTATTACATACACATTGTACCATAACTCAAGTTATTACCTCTTGTACATGAAACCTGAAGAGAGGGGCCCTTCCTATCAGTTACCTTGGGGCTGGATGGGGCAAGGGCACCATACTTGAGGGCAACACAAGTAACTTGGAGTTAGCACTGATGCTCAGTTTGGGCAGTGAGCTCGGGGACACATACACTCCTTTATGGACAACATTGAGAGGCAAATCCACAGGCCTCCCAAGGGAATCATAACTGAGGTGCACCACAGGCTTTACAGCTCGACCAGTCTTTCTAGGGGGAACTGTTACAGTCTCTGCACTCTGAGCCTCATTTTCAGCATTGTCCTCACTTGTCAGGGGAGTCTCCATGGGGGTAGAGAGGCTAGAACTTGGGGCACTTTCAGCTCCAGGAGTTACAGTTTCTGAGTCCACAACATTTGGCTCGCATGGAGAGCTTTCGGACACTGGCAGTGGACTGTCAGGGCACTCAAAATACTCTTCTTGTTCGGGTGTATCACCAGTCTGCCCCAATCTATCATTTTCCTCCCCTGAAAGCTCAAACAGTTCAACCATGCACAATGATTCCATTTCATCTGATCTGATGCTTTGCACTTCACTTTCTGGGAGCATTGGCTCCAGGGATGAAGCTGGGGCTTAAACAGTCCAGAAGGCCCAGCTTTGTCTCCAGTATTGACTAGGGATTGCCCGAAACAATTGACTCAGTTCGTAAGAAGGATAGTATTCAAAGTCACTCACTTTCTTCCGATATGGACTGACAGTCATGCTCAACTGGGACTTGTGGAGGGAACACTTTAACTTTGCTTCTGTAGGTGCAGACTTTCTTGATCTTTTCTTAGCAGCAGCTCTAGTCACTGGTCCAGAGGGGCATCTTCTAGGGCTCAGACTCAATTAAGATTTGTCCAATGGGCAGTAAATGATTTCTATGCATTGTTTTACATCTTTTGAATTATTCTCAGGCCTTACTTTGTACACTGGCAGATCATCTAGTTTGCCCACTACAATGTGAGGGAGATGGTGCCATCTGTCAGCAATCTTGTGCTTGCCATGCAATCCCAGATTTCTTAGCAATACCCGATCTCCTCCTGGAGTTCCTGTGCTTTCACCTTTTATCATACCTTTCTTTGTTGGCCAGATTTCTTTTGGCAGCCATGGTTTGAGCCAGTTGGTACGCATGAGTTAGCTGGGCCTTTAACTTTGCACATACTGTAAATAGTTGTCAGCCTGAACCCCATCAGAGAGACCCCAAAACACACATCTACTGGTAGTCGAGCTTCTCTTCCAAACATCAGGCGGTAGGGGAGAATCCAGTGGCATCACTTTTGGTGCAGTTATAAGCATGTACCAGGGTGCTAATTTGTTGGCTCCATCTAGGCTTGTCCTTTGGGTGCAGGGTGCCTAGCATATCTAGCAAAGTGCGGTTGAAACGCTCAGGCTGTGGGTCCCCTGGGGTGGTAAGGAGTGGTTCTGGACTTTCGACTCCCCAGAGAAAGCATCTCTTTGATCAGACGACTCTCAAAGTCTCTCCTTGATCAGAATGGATTCTTTGTGAGCCCCATAGTGAACAAAAAGTTTTCTACAAGTACTTTGGCCACAGTGGATGCTTTCTGGTCTTTGGTGGGAAAGCTTGGGCATATCTCGTGAAATGGTCAGTGACCACTAGCACATTACTGATATTTCTTTGATCTGACTCCAAACTTAGAAAATCAATACAGACCAGCTCCATGGGTGCACTGGTGGTGATGTTAATAAGGGGCAGCCCTCTGGGGCAAAGCTTTCTCTGTGTAAGCAGCTACTACAAGTTCATCGTGTTGCTCCACATCAGCCCCCATCTTAGGCCAATAGAATCTGGATCTCACCAAGTCAAGTGTTCTGTCTATACCAAGGTGCCCCATGTGGTTGTGCAAGGACCTCAGTACTGAGTCTCGAAAGGCAGTGGGCAGCACTAGTTGTTGTTTGTCTACTTGTCCCTCTGTCTACTGTTTCTCTGTATAACAGTTTATTGATCAGTTTCAACTTAGGACCTTCTTTGTATAACAGTGCAGTTCTCAAATCAGTGGGCGTAATTTGGACACATCTTTTCCTGCATAGAGGGCTTCTAAAGCTGCTTTGATCATGGGATCGCGATTGAGCCGCGTAATACTGTCATTGTCCAGCTGAGGCAGTGCACCAATGTCTATTGCAGAAAAGTGGCAATAAGCAGCAGGTATGCAATTCTCAGAGGCTCCCAAGCAATCCACCATGCAGTCCACTGCGTCCGTGGACATTGTTCCTCCCTGTCAAACTTCCGGCAGAGTGCCCGAATGTCAGGTTCTGCCAATCGGACCCAATCATTCTGGGAACAGGCCTCGGGGAAGGCATCAGCATCATATGTGGTTCAGACCTGCTCGGTATTCAGAGCATAGTCATATGTAGATAATGCAGAAAGCCACCTATGGCCAGTGGCATCCAACTTAGCTGAGGTCTGCACATAGGTCAAAGGATTATTGTCAGTTTTACTAGTATTTTAGCCCATACAAGTACTCATGGAATTGGTCAACAATAGCCCACTTCAAAGCTAGGAACTCTAACTTATGTACAGGATAGTTCTTTTCGGATGGGTCAGGCTTCTACTGGCAAAGGCCACTGGTCTCAGGCCATTCTCGTGCTCTTGGTACAACACAGCCCCAACCCTTGCAAGCTAGCATCAGTGTGCAGGACGTAAGGTTTTCTTGGATCGGCATAGGCCAGCACTGGAGCATGGGTAAGTTGATATATGATCTCATGAAAAGCAGTCTCACAATCAAGAGTCAAGCGGGCCCCAAATACTTCACTCGGATGAAAATACACTCTTTCAGTCTTGAGGGACGCTGACTTTTGGTATTTTTGTGGGTTGGGGATACCCTTGAGTAAGGTTAAGTAAAGGCGGATCACTCTTGAATAGTCCTTGATAAAGCGCCGATAATAACCACAGAATCCCAGGAATCTTTGCAGTTCTTTAGATTTTTGGGCTGTGGCCAGGTGGTCAAGGCCTCAACTTTACTTGGTCGGTCTCTATTCCTCGGTGGATACTATGTGTCCCACATACTTTACTGATGTTTGAAAAATTGACACTTATCAATGGACAGTTTAGGCCAAAGTCCTCCAGTCGGTCCAATACCTTAAATAATCTGCTCTCATGTTCCTCCAGTGAGCTGCCAAACACAATAACATCATCTAGGTATACCAGGCACTCTAGTAAGTTCATGTCCCCACTGCACGCTCCATCAATCGTTGAAAAGTGGCTGGGGCACCTGAAATCCCTTGAGGCATCCTCATGAATTCATAGAAGCCAAGCGGACAGATAAAGGCTGTCTTTTCACGGTCCTCTGGGGCCATCGGGATCTGATAGTACCCACTCACGGAGATCCAGCACAGAGAACCACTTGCCCCGTTTAGGCAGTCCAAAGCATCCTGAATCGCGGGGCATTGTGTACTGATCAGGGATAGTCCGCGGTTTAAGATGCGATAATCCACACACATCCTTACTGTTCCATTCTTTTTCCTCACTACCACAATGGGGAAGCATAAGGGCTTCTGGATTCTTGTATTACACCAGCAGCTAACATCTCTTGCAGATGCCGTCTCACATCATCTATGTCAGCAGGTGCCAGGCGTCGAGACCTCTCACGAAATGGTCTTCCGTCATGCAGCGGATATTGTGCTCAGCTCCTTGCACGCATCCTACATCCCATTCCTTTAAAGAAACACCTGGTCTCTCTGGGCAAGCTTCTCACTGATCTTCACTTTCCATTCAGCTGGCAGCGGGAGTCTGAAATCAAACAAGTCAGGCGTTACTCTGTCATTCTTCCTTGAACTCTTGCTGCTGGGTAGCACTGCAGTGTCTGCACAATGCACATTAGCCAGGATGCAACCTCTGTTTACTCGAATGTCTCTTTCAGACACATTATGAACTTGGACCATTACCCTTCTGGCATAAGCATGGGCTCTAAGCGGGCAAAATAGGCTTGACCAGCAGTCCCTCTGGCAATTTTCCATCGCCTGGTGCATCCAACATTAATATTTTATTCTTAACATCCTTTCTGATACGGACCTCTCCCTGTAAGGTACACTGGGCATTTAGGCGCCAGGATCAGAGACTCAGGATCCTTCTTCCATACAATTCCGACCGGTTCCTCTGGTTCTGTTTTTTCAGCATCTCTCTGTGCCTCATAGGCCTTCTTAATTAAAGCGAACTCTTAAAGCTCTACTAGTCTTTGACCCTGTTTTTCATAACACAACTGTGCCAGCCTTCCGAACATATGAGCATTTGTTCCAATCAACAAAGGGACACCATCATACAGTCCAGTGGGGGACACACTAAGGCTAGGGTCTCTACTTGTTCGCCACTCCAGCCACGGAGGTGGGGAAAGACAGCCAAATTCGATATACCGGAATAGGGGTAGGCCTTCTCCTTAACCCCATACATGCAGTCCTTCTAATGGTTGTAAGGGTACGCCTGACAAATGCTTCTGATACCAATCTTGGAACATAATTGTCACTTGGGAGCCACTGTCTAATATAGCTCTTGTAGACACTGTTCACTTTTACAGTGGTCTCCATGGAGGGACCCACTATTCTGGACCAGTCTGAGAGGCGGTAGTGGGGCCTGGGCAACTGACCTTGCCACAAAAGGACGTGAATTAGCATTTTGGTGCCCTCACTGGGATCATGTGTGCACCTCTTAACCACTGATTTCTTCTCCAAGCTCTCCTGTAGCCTATATGCAACTTTGTCAGTGTCTTTTGGGGACTGGCATTCCCTTTCATGTGCCCATCTTTCCCACAATTATAGCAAAACATACTTTTTGAGTTTGAGCTGGCCGAGGCGCCACACTGGGAGCCAGGTGGGTATTAATAACTGGAACCTTGTGCCATCTCTGTCTGCGGCGTGATAAGCATTTGGAGACATCTCGTCAGTTTCTCCACTTCCATGGTCAAGGAATAGAGTTCGGAGCTGTTATCAGCAGGAGATACATGGGTGGGTACCCCCACCCCCATAGCAGATGCAGTCGGATATAGGTCAGGGCCCGTACTTGCAGGCGTGGCCTTCATAAAGGGACTGTTTTTGAATTCCCGGATCTCTCTCAACAGTTCGCCCCATTGTGACATATCTTTTTCCTTGTCAGAGCACTCATTGACTGCCAACCTCTGCCCCTGAACTTCACTTGATGGGTCACCTCAGTCACTCGGCCGCAGCCGCAGCTATTGGTGCAGGTCCCTCCTAGGTCATGCTCTTTTCTCAACTCTCTAATTTTCTCATTAACTCATCATAGGAGGGTGGGATTCCAGTCGATCTGCCAGGTGTAACTGAAGCAACAGCAGTTCTGAGAAGGGGCAGACTTAAGGATCCTGTCCAGCCTGGTTCGGTCCAGTTCAATCGCTGGCAAACTACCTTTTCTGAGGCATTCTTGCAACAATTTTTCCAGCCGAGATACATACACAGACAACAACTCCCCTTGGTACTGTTGTGCATCTCTTACTCTCCACCATAGGTCCTCATCAGAATCTGGGCTCCCATACACATTCTCCAAGGCCTCAAGATAGGCCTGTGCAGTCGCTTCAGGGTTACTGGCCCGTTTAGCACGGATGGTAGCCAGGGCAGGACCTCGGAGGCTCTCACCAACCCTCTTTCGCTTTTCACCTTCCGAGCATTGCCATTCTAGCACTTGGGGGGCAACATAGTCTATCCAGGTCTCCCAGTCATCCTCCCCTTGGGGGTGGGAGGTGCCAGAGAAGATTCTCAACCTTGGTAAGAGTCGTGACTAATGGCAGGTGCAGAAATAGGAGTCTGCATTGGTTCAGCCACCATTACGGGCACTGGAGCAGGAGAGGGTGTTGGGGGAGGAACACCCCCAGGTGGCAAGAATAGTTTCTTCAAGTCCTCCACAGTTTTCCCCTCTCCCAGCAACCATTCAGCAAATTTCTCCTCAAAAGTTTCAGATAGTGGTGGGGGCTGATTCCCCCCCGGGTCTTTACTGTCCTTAGTTATCACTCTCCAAGCAGTGAGGGCTCCCTCTGGGGTAATGGTCTGTGGCACTTTGGAGCTATCTATGGGATCCTTAAACTCTACTAGGGCCAGGAAAGTGTGGGTGAGCAGATTAGCATGCCGACCCACCACCACAGGGTTTTGTAAACCTTCCACCTTGGAAAGTACTCCCTGCACAGTGTCATTATTGATACCCAGGGGATGTCCAGGATAAGCATAGCATTTTGGGGTCGATCTCCTCCCCAGTACACCACTCCACCAGCGGTGCACAGCCACTTCTGTCGGGTACCCATTTTTTCTTAACAGTGGTTACGTAAATATGGCCACTAGAGGACACACAATCCCAGCGGTGAGCCTCCAAGATGTAACCCCTAGATGGCGCTATCCCAGGGCTACTACCCCTGCCTGATTTGCCACTAACAGGTTGAGGGCCTGGATCCAATGGCGGGTGCCTCCACCCAGAGGTCAGGGTTTGCAATAGTTAAACTAACTTGGTCACAGCCCTCTGGGACACTGCAACCCCTTTCTTCCCACTAGTGGCCCACACAATATATCAGAATTACCTTCACAGTATACACTTACCCCCAGGTCTGGTTCCGCACTGGGACCTCCTGTGAAATGAGATACAGTGCAACAATCACAGTACAGTACTTTAACATAGACAAATACCTCAGGCAGTATAACTTTGCTGAAACAAGCAGCTCTGATTTATTTAGGGGGATATAACAAGGACAGGGGGAAATCAGGTTAATTAGCTTATCACTCTAATAATCTACCTATGGCTCTGTGCACAGGCCTATCCCTATCAGTTACTGTCCCTGGGTACCCAAGCCCTAGTGGCTAGTCCAAACCGTGGCAGCTGGTAGGGGCCCTTTCACACAGAGAAAAGGAGAATTAAACAGTCAGCAGTACAGTAATTCCATTTGGATTTAATGTGGCAATTCAACAGGGAGCAACCCTGAATTAGTACTCACGACCTCCAAATAAGATAGGGTCCTTCAGTGTCAGCAGGGCTCACTTGAGGTACACAAACCTCTTCACACATCCATATAAAAGAAAGTACTATACCAGGCAGGCTGCATCTGTATCCCGATCGCAATTACTGCACAATACCCGGGAGAACACACAGCAGATTCAGTTCCTGACAGACCGAATGCAATTTTCAGCAATTCCTCCAGTCTTCTACAGGGTGAGCCTGGTTTCTACTCTTCAGAGATCCTTTGATTCTTTTCACAGGACGGATTCAGTCCTAACAAGCTGTTACACAAGCTGCAGACCGGAACTCTGGGCCTTACACACGTTTTTTGACTAAAACTGCACACTGAAAAAGCACAGGGCCCTTCCTTCTTCACTGCCAAAGCTCAACTGAACTCCAACTGACAAAAACCGGCACTTCCTTTGAGTTCCTCCCAGTTCTTGACTGGATTGGCTGTCACTCACAATAGACTGCTGCTGTTGGTCCAAAAGGCACTGAAGTCTAAACTACATCTCCCAGAGTCACTGCCCATACAATCCTCTTGTGGCTGGCTCAGATTATGAGTCCAAGTTCTGATTCGTCCAAGGCACCATTTTAGAGCTAGCTTACCCCACACTGATTGGTCCAGTTCAGCAGTTCAAAACTAGAATGGGGAACTAGCAGACACAGTTCTGACTGCAAAGAAAGCAGGTTAGACAAACTGTAATTTCATTATTACTCTAAATAATTTCTGGTAAACAGTTACATCTTTCAGATAGGTTCCTTTGCACTCTAGTGACTGCAAAAATTAAGTGAATTGGCAGCAGCTCGAGTGGTACTCAAACAGAGAAGCACACAGTCCCCCATACAAACTAATTATGTCTGCAAGCAGACAGCTCTTAAAGAGACAGTGCCAGAGGTTCTAAAAACACTCACTGATAAATGGCTTAAACGCCAAACACCATTCAGGCTTGGAGCATTCAAGCAAGCTCCTGGAAGTCTTTTGGGAACCCCCATTTGCAGGGGGGTTACACCTAAAATAAAATGTGTTTCTGGCTGCTCCAGTGTTTACGCGTTGGGACTCAGATAAATGCCTGTCTGCTGCCTGAGGCACTTGATTGCGGCAGTAGCGACAGGCTATGGACTGAAATAACATTTTGATCTGGGCAGTGCTCTCAAGGGCACAGTTGTGGCTACAAAGCTGTGGAGCAAGCAAGTAAATAAAGTAAATATCATGGCTGCACCAGGACTTTATATTTGGGACTGTGTTAACTCTGCAAAGGGACTGTGTGCTTAGTAGCCATTCTAGTGCAGCAACAGCCAATTGGAAAGCTAGGAGTTCAGGCAGGACTTGTGGGACTTTTGCCAAAAGATTCATGGGACCTTGCAACAGGCTTATGAGGAAAAGACAGGGACCTAATTCAGGAGCCAAAACAGGGAGCCTATTGTGCATCGAGTGAGGTTAATGAATATTCATTTTGTGGACTGACAAGCAGGTCCAGCCAATAAGTGTGGGAGCAACAAGTAGATTCAGCCAAACGGGAGCCCCAGAAAGATGCCATAAAAGACAGTGTTTTGCCAGGCTGAACAATGTGTTCGAGCGGTAGCCCCCCACAGTAGTGGGGGTTCAGGCCCTTTGCTCCAGAATGGGCCTAGTGATCCAGTGCGAGCCTCTCCACAGAGGAGGGGACTTTTCTTCTGCCAGAAAGACAAGGTAGCTACAGGCAACAGAAGTCACTAGCCTAGGGATCACCAGAAAGTGTCCTCCATGGCTGGCCAACACCTTTCCACATTTTGGGAAAATGTGGGCAAACCTGAATCTTCAGCTGTGAGAGAGTTGCACACATGTTCTACCTCAGCAGTGAGAGTGCTGAAGAAAGTCTGAAACCTCCAAAAAAAGAAAGCCATTTCTGCAAGTGATCTAAATGAGTAAATTGTTTCTGACAAGTGCAAGTGTCAGAATTTTTGAGGGACAGCGAACCCCAGAGCATACTAATTGTGACTGTTTGTCTGCACCCTGCGTTGTAACAAAAAGCACAGGAAGGGTGGCCATTTCCCAAGTGACCAGAGAAGGGTCCAGTTTAAATATATAAATGTGTCTGATGTGACAAGTGCCTACAGGACTGGAAGGGGAGTACTCAGAGTTCGGGGCTCTTCCTGACATTGCGTGGGAGGTCCATTATTTGTCCGCTGGAGTTGTTAACACCAGCACTGCCAAGAGGGACTTTGTTAACTGTTGTGACATCCAGTGGAAGCTGTTAACTCCAGCCAAGCCACCAGGGACTGAGACTTTGTGAAATGTGCTTGAGAGAAGATGCAGTAACTGTTTTGAATTGTCAAGTCAAGATACAGCATTGTGAAAGTATATTAGTCTGCTATGGACTGTGAGAAATTGGGTCAGGCCCAGCCTTAGAGGAAATCACCCATGCTGAACGACTGTGTCCTTTGACCCACTTTGGGAACCATAACCTGGGCTCTAGTTGTGGCACTCTGCTGTGCAGAGTGCAGGTGCTTGTCCCTAAAATTGCTGGGAGTGCACTGTTGGTGTTAAGACGCTAACCTGACTAGTAAAAAAGGTCATTGTCTGCCCCACTGGGCACAGGGAAAAGAGACTGGGACTGCTAAATGCAACTGCAGGAATGTATAAATGTGCTAAGTAAATGTGCTGAATGCAACATTACCACCAAGAGTAGTCCTGGGACACAGCCTGGTGGTGTGCCACCTAGGGCACTGCCATATGCATTTCCCACGAGGGGTACAGCCTAGACGTGGGGTCTGAAACATGCCGGCCTGGGTCCCAGCCTAATCATACAGAGAGTGATTTCGGCCCAGAGACAGGTGCTGCCTGTAGAAGTTAAAATGTGGTTTTCCATCTTAAAAGCTCTGAGATCTTTGTTTATTATGTGTTTTACCCACGGTTTTCTCCCGTCCCTCCTCAGATGCACACATGCAAGTGTGGAAGTACACGCACGTCATGTTCCAAAGCACCCTCCCGGTACTTGCTGCCCCCTCCTGCCTACACAGGCACCGGACCACCACCCGGTGGTAGCGGAACTACAAGGGACAATGACCTCCCCAGGAAAAGAGAGCAGCCATTCAATCCTGCTTCTACCCTCCCCTCGGAGATGGCTCCCCAACAACCCAATGTTGTTCCCGAACCCGGGTCACTGGCGTGACATGAGGTAAGGTACAGCAGCTCAGCCCTCTGCGCCACCAAAGCTTTGAGATCTTTGGAGTCAGTACGGGGGCCTGGCTCATAGCTTGCCTGCATCTTGACCTCCAGAGTCAGAGTCCACCTGCTGAAAGCACTTAGTTCTACTTGCCTAATATGATTACCAAACAAGACGTCTGAATGTGAGTACACAGGGCAACCCCTGTTATGCAAGAGACTTGTAAATAGTTCAAGTGTTGTTAAGTTCCCCAGCTAGAGCCAAACCTTCTAAATCAAAGGAGGGTTAGTGTTTTGTCAATATTACGAGCAAGGATGTTTCAAATGCAAAAGATAAATGTTAATCTACTTATTTTCTTCTAAGGGCCCCAATTAGCCAGACAACGTACAGCTGCACCAAGCATCGGGCCTGCACCTTGAAGAACTTTAGCTACTGGGTACCCAGGTTAATGTGTGAGATTACGGGGTCTTATACAGTTTGGGGACTGGTACTAGTGCGGGTATTTGCTGTTTTCCTGCTAATGGTGTCAACTTTCTAATTGTAGCTAGCCAGATAGATAGCCAGGGATCTGGCTACCTCAGAGGTTGGTAGGTGCTACTGTGATTGATGCCTAAAGTAGAATGTTAGTGATTATGTGATTTATGCCAAACAAACCAATCTAAACCAATTGCCTAAATCCAAATGTAAATATTGTAAATATCCTGACCTCTGCTCCAATTCACCCTTCCTAGCCCTTCCCCATGTAAATAAATTGGTGTTTGATGTTTTTGCATAATCCTGTCTTGTAAGCATATTACTATAGAGTGTTAATACTGGCAAAATGTCTTTAATGTGGGAAAATGTTATTTGGCCATGCTTGGGTTGGCATTACAGTAATGTGGGTGGGTACAGCATCCCAGAGGATTGTACCAGGTTAAACCTAGCAGTAGCCCATGACATGCATGACTGCGATTGAGTGAACCACAAAGCGACTCAATCACAGAGTATGTCATGGGAGCTACTGTTGAGGTAGGGCAACCAGATGGGGTGGGTTCAGGCATATAGCTACAGGATGTCACTACATGTACAAGCGTGCGGGGGTGGGAGCGAGCACACTCAGCGAGGGGCGGAGGGTTTTGAGGGTGGTGCCACAGTGAGCTGCCGAGCTGGCCCCATGGTGTGGTGGGTGGGTTCACGGCTTGGGTGGATGAGGTGCTGGGTTCAGGTCCAGGTGTAGGTATGTTTTTGTTGCACCCAGACCAAATTTTCTTTTAACGTTTTGCACCCCCCCAGACATGCACCCACATGGAGTTGAGAATTCTTAAGTAGGGGAGTGCAGGAAGCACGTCCCCCCCTTTTGAAATGTTATAATTGTAAGTCCCCAGCACCGCTTTTGCTCTGCGCCAGGGAATCATATCGCCGAAACTGATTTTCGGCAATGTGACTTCGCCATAACAGCAGTCGTCTTTTGGTGGTCGCCATTATGACATAGAACCAAGCTAGCCCACTTAAAAGTATTCTCTGGGTGGAGGCACTGTGTAATATGGTTTCTTGGGAAGAACCAGTTTTTAAAGTTAATTTTAGGAACCCAGGCCCTTCAACCTTGTATCGGGCCCACAAGGCAGGAGTAGTAGCCCTTGGTGTAATGGTGCCAGGGTTACACCTATTATTGATGAGAAACTGCAATTATTTCAGCAAGAAACTGACAAGGATTCAGCATTGGTTAAATTGAGAAACACTGTTTTTAACGGGTGGCCCCATGAGAAAGCATTAGTGCATCCTGAGATAAGGCAGTATTGGCTGTTCAGAGCTGAAATCCCGACAGAAAGTGTACAGTTGCTAAAGGGGGAGAGACTGATAGTTTCCACATCATTGAGACCGGACGTGTTAGCCAGTTTTCGCAGCAGCCACTTGGGCACTGAAAAATGCAAGCGCAGGGCCACAGACCTCTTATTCTGCCCAGAGATGAACAGTCCAATTTGTGACATGGTAGCCAAGTGTAGTATTTGCAACCAGTTCAGGAAAGCACAATCTAGAGAGTCACTGTAGCCACATGAGACACCAGAGAGACCTTGGTGAAAGGTTGGTGTTGACCTATCTGAATTTGAAAGAGAACGTTATCTAGCAATGGTCGACTACTACTCTAAATACAGTGAGATGTCCAAGTTGCAAAGCAGTGATTAACCATACTAAATCACAATGTGCAAGTCATGGTATTCCAGAAATACTTATGACGGATTATGGGCTGCAGTTTGCCTGCACTGAGTTCAGAGACTATCAAAGAAAATATGAGTTCAAACATGTGACATCTTCACCAAAATATCCCCAGAGTATTGGGATGACAAAGCAAGCAATTCAAATGTAACCCCCAGGTGGCGTTACCCCAAGGGCTACTACCCCTGCCTGACTGACTACTGACAGGTTGAGGGGCCTAGGTCCAATGGCGGGTGTCTCCAGCCAGAGGTCAGGGTTAATACTGTCTGGTATGACTTGATCACAGCCCTCTGGGACACTGCAACCCCCCTTTCTTCCCACTAGTGGCCCACACAATATATCAGAAGTACCCTCCTGGTATACACTTACCCCCAGGACTGGTTCGGTCAGCTCAACTCTGGGGACCCCCTGTAAAGCAAGATGAGGTAATACAATAGCCACTGGACAATATTTTAACACAAACACATACCTCAGTCAGTGTAACTTTGCTGAAACAAACAGATCTGATTTATTTAAGGGGCTGTAACAAGGACGGGGGAAATCAGGTTAATTAGATTAGACATAGTAATAATCACAGTACTGTACGCATATTCAGAGCCCCAAAATGTCACTTGGCTGGGTACCCAGGATGGTGGTGGGCTAGCCAGGATCGGTGCAGCTGGTTGGGGCCCTGTGATGGAAAAAACATTTGCACAACACCTAATTTGTAATCCGGGGCCGGTTGTCTCAGTTCATGAAGAAAGGAAGGAAAAGAAATCAGAAAAAACACTTGCGATTTTGATAATCAGAATTGCAGGGAGCTACCATGATTTGTACTCACAGATTCAATGGTGAAAGCTGGATGGGATGCAGATTGTCCTGGGTTGCCAGGAGAAACAGAATAGCTGGCCCAGCCCTTGTGGTAGGGCTCACTTGCACTCAGTGCAGGCAGATGCAGTCCAAGTGATGCTGGCTGTGACCTCCAGCTCACTGCACATTTTATATGTACACAGAACACTACCAGGCAAGCAGCTGGTCACTTCAGGAGATTGAGCCTGGCTACAGAGGCATTCTTCTCTGACTCAACCTTGGATTCAATCTGAACCTTGCTAGGGAATCACACTCCCAACACAGCACACAGTTCACAACATGGGGAATTACTCAAATTTCAATCCCCACAAGCACTACGCACATTTATGTGTAAAGGTCACTTACTATACCAGACCACAGAGTCCTGATAGGCCAATCGCAATTCTGCACACATTCGGTCTTTTTCATGTAACCCCCCACCCCCCGCAAATGGGGGTTCCCAAAAGTCCCCAAGTAGCTTACCTAAAGGCCCCAGCCTGGATGGTGTTTGGCAGTTAAGCAGTCTATTTGTGAGTGCTTCTAGAGCCTCTGGTACTGTCTCTTTAAGAGCTGTCTGTTTTACAGGCAAGTCTGGAAATGGAGGAGGGGGTGTGGTTTCCTGTTTGAGTCCCGCTCAAGCTGCTGACAAGGTGCTCAGTTTCTGCCGTCGTTAAGTGGGCGAAGTGAGCACTCCCAAGGGATGTAACTGTTTGCTAGCGATCTGTTAGAGTGGTAGTAAAAATGTAATTTGTCTAACCTGCCTTTCTTGCAGCTGGGACTTTGTGTGCTTTGCCTCTCCATTTTGGATCAGAACTGCAAACTGGATCCGGAGGGAGGGACACTTAAAATGGAGTATTGAGCGACCAACCAGGATTAGGACTCTCTCGGGAGCCGGCTACCAATGGGGAATATAGCCAGTAATTCTGGGAAGTGAAATTCTGGACTGTGGTGCCTTTACGCACCAATGGGCGAAGTTGTAATTGACTGGCATCTGAAGCCCTCCAATTGGGTCGGGTGGCGCCCAATTGTAATTCCCTGCCCAGTGGATGAGAAGTCAGATCTGTTGTGGCCGTGACTGAGGAAGGAGCTCCGGGCTTCTGCGCTGCAGAGTTTTCACACGGGAAGCGTGTGTGGAGGCCAAAAGTTGGGCAGCATGTTTACCATGGTGATTCGGACTGAATCCACTGTGTTTGGAGGAAAAAGAGAGGCTGTTTGGCCAGGAACCAGGCTTACCCTGTAGAGTACTGGAGAAACTGCTTCATCACGCTTGGTCTGTCAGGAGAGTGAAACTGCATCGCGAATTCCTGCGTTGGCAGTAAGTGTGAACGGGATATGAAAGCAGCTGCCTGGTATGGTAATCTTTTACATATAAATGTGCGTGGGGTGTGTCCTGTTCACAGGCCCGTGTGCCCCTGCTGTGTGAAAAGTGTCCAGCCAAAAGTCATAAGTAAAAATCATGGTAGTTCCCTGCCAGCTGTACCATTGAATTGCAAGTGTTCCATCTGTTTTCTTTCTTGATACATGAACTGAGCCAACTGGCTCTGGATTACAAATTGGGTATTGTGCAAGTATTTTCCATCCTCAGGGCCCCAACCAGCTGCACCGATTCTGGCTAGCCCCTCTCTATCCTGGGTACCCAGTGACAGTGACTAATAGGGACTCTAACATTGTGCACAGTGCTCTGAATAATAGTGTGATTGATTTAATTAACCTAATTTCCCCCTGTCCTTGTTGCCATCCCCTAAATAAATCAGATTTGGTTGTTTCAGCAAAGTTACACTGACTAAGATATGTGTTTATGTTGAAATATCGTACAGTGGCTATTGTATTACACCATCTTGCTTTACAGGGGGTCCCCAGAGTCAAGCTGATCGAACCAAGCCTGGGGGTAAGTGTATACTGTGAAGGTACTTCTGATATATTGTGTGGGCCACTATTAGGAAGAATGGGGGATTGCAGTGTCCCAGAGTCTGTGACCAAGTCATACCAGGTGGTATTAACCCCGACCTCTGGGTGGAGGCACCCGCCATTGGACGTGGGCCCCTCAACCTGTTAGTGGTTAGGCAGGCAGGGGTAGTAGCTCTTGGGACAGTGCCATCTTGGGGTTACATCTTTGAGGCACTGCTGGGATTATCGTCCTTTAGTGGCCAAGTGGAAGAAGTACCACATTATGTCCAAATTAAAGGAAAAGATGGAGGGGGATGCTACGTCCAAGTTAAAACTCGATCCCATTAAGATGATGGTGCATAGATTAATGGGATGGGGTGAAGCTGAGGAGTTGGACTCCCAAAAGACTGTATTACTGTTAGATGTACCCTTGGGGATTAAAAGCGCTGACATTTTCTCTACTGTTGAGCGTGTTAAATGTTTGGGCAAGGTGGAAGTAAAAGGGCGATGTGCTGACTTGCTCGAACAGACCCTGCAGGTGCTGCTTTCATGCAGTATTACGATAGACCCTGAGAGGGTGCCCCCAGTGATTTTCCCTGAAGGTGCACAGAAGGGATGGAGGGTTATTTATGTACAAAGTGGTTCGGTCACCCCGGGTGGGTTCCCTAAGACCAATAGTTTCAAGAATAAGCTACACAAACTGTTGGCTGCAGAGGGGAGAACTGCCCAGGAATTGATTCAGATATTAGACATCTCGGGTGACCACACTCCCCTGCCATTCCCAGGTACATCTCTCGGGTCATCTAAGAGCTCCATTTTAGCCCCACTCCCTATGGTTGTCTCTCCAATACAATTAGACTCCTATCGGAGATTGAGACTCTTCTCTGGTGCTGTGCCCATGCCTTCAGGGGAAGATGATTTGGAGACTTGGATGGACTATGCTACGCCTTTAGTACAAGAGTGGCAGTGTTTGGAGGGAGAGAAGAGGAAACGACTGATGGAAAGTTTGAGGGATCCTTCACAGGAAGCCATTCAGTTCCTACGGGCCACTAGTCCCGAGGCAACTGCAGCAGAATATCTTTCTGCTTTAGAGGGGGTGTTTTGGCAGCACTGAGACAGGGGAGGATATGTCATGGAAATTCAAGTCAGCAAAACAGTGGAGAAATGAGAAATTGTCTGCATTTCTTACCAGAATGGAGAGGGCTCTGCAGAAGGCCCACCGAAAAGGGGGAGTGACTGCTCAAACACTAAACCAGGTCCGATTAGACCATATATTGAAGTCGGCCAAATTTTCAAGTGTGATATTGCTGAAACTCAAATTGCAAGACCGGAGAGCTGACCCTCCTGAATTCTGTCAATTAATGAGAGAGATTCGTGAAATCGAAACTGATGAAGAGGGATGGGAGCCCTATGCGGGGGCCGTGAATCTTTGCCAGACTCCTGAGCAAAGTGAGCCAGACGAGACTCATCAATTGAGAGGGTTGATCATGGGGATGACAGAGACTTATCGGGAGCCAGATCTGTATCAAGCTCCCCCTGAGCCCAAAGGTGGAGTGGGAGTGCATGCCGTTTCCTCTGATCCCCGGGTTGAGAGTAATTTGAGAGCGGAGATTAGAGACTTACAGGAAATGGTGAGGGAGCTGCAACAGGCTGCTGTCACGCCCCATAGAGTTGGTGAATCCGAGATATCCCTGGGTAAACGTCCTATTCAAGAAGAGCCATGAGCCCCTGAAGTGTTCCACCAGATAAGAGATCCCCTTCCCTCCAAAGACAACTGAGATAATAAGTTCTGTTACCGTTGTGGGGAAGATGGACATTTTCAGACTGAGTGTCAGTTACCAGAGAACTTGAGGAAAGTCACCAGCTGGTTAGTGGCCTGGCATCGCAAGACCTGTGCCCAGTCACCGGGGGGGCCAACCAAAAGAGTTTTGCCACCAGGGCCAATGCCCAAGCAACCTCTCAAGCAGTGCCCCCTGAATTGGCAGAAGTAGTGGGTCCCTCCATGGAGACTACAGTGAAAGTGAACAGGGTGTCCACCAGGGCTGTATTACAGTGGCTCCCAAGTGACAGTCATGTTTCAGGACTGGTATCGGAAGCATTTGTCTGATGTGCCCCTGCAACCTTTAGAGGGGCTACATGTGTGGGGTCTGAGTGAGAAGGCCTATCCCTACTCTGGCTATATCTGCATTTTGTTGTCTTTTCCTACTTCTGTGGCTGGAGTGGCCAAACAAGTAGAGAGCCTAGCCTTAGTGTGTCCCTCCACTGGACTGTATGATGGGGTCCCTTTGTTGACTGGAACAAATGCTCATATGTTTGGGCGATTGGCGCAGCTGTGTTCTGAAAAACAAAAGTCCAAGACTGGCAGAGCCCTCAGAATTCTGGCTTTAATTAAAAAGGCCTATGAAGCACAGAGAGAAAGGCTGGTAGAATGGAACCCAAGGATCCGGTGGGGGTCATCTGGAAGAAGGACCCAGAGTCTTTGCTGCTAGCACCAAATGCACAATGTGTTCCACAAGGAGAAGTCCGTATCAAGAAGGATGTAAAGAACAAAATATTAATGCTGGATGCACCAGGGGAGGGGCAACTGCCCGAGGGGCTGCTAGTCAAACCTAGTATCCTGCCTGCCAGAGCTCATGCTTTTGCCAGAAGAGTAATGATTCAAGTTCACAATGTGTCTGATAGAGAGATTCAAGTAAACTGAGGCTGCACCCTGGCCACTGTGCACTGTGCGGATACTGCCGTCCTGCCCAGTAACAAGAGTTCGGGGAAGAGTGACAGAGTGACCCCTGACTTGTTTGATTTCGGTGACTCCCCGTTGCCTGCAGAATGGAGGGAAAGGATCAGTGAGAAGCTTGCCCAGAGAGACTAGGTGTTTTCTTTGAAGGAATGGAATGCAGGATGTGTGCAAGGAGCTGAACACCGCATTTGGCTACATGATGAGAGGCCATTTCATGAGAGGTCTCGACGCCTGGCACCTGCTGATATAGATGATGTGAGATGACATCTGCAAGAGATGCTTGCGGCTGTGGTAATGAAAGAATCCAGAAGCCCTTATGCTTCACCTGTTGTGGTAGTGAGGGAAAACAATGGAACAGTCAGGATGTGTGTGGATTATTGTATTTTGAACTGGTGGACTATTCCAGATCAGTACACCATGCCACGCATTCAAGATACATTGGACTGCCTGAACAGTAGCAAGTGGTTCTCAGTACTGGACCTTCGCAGTGGGTACTATCAGATCCCGATGGCCCCAGAAGACCATGAAAAGACTACTTTTATTTGCCCACTTGGTTTCTATGAGTTTATGAGGATGCCTCAAGGGACTTCAGGTGCTCCAGCCACTTTTCAGCACCTAATGGAGCGTGCAGTGGGGTATATGACCTTGCTAGAGTGCTTAGTATCCCTGGATGATGTCATTGTGTTTTGCAGCTCCCTGGAGGAACATGAAAGCAGGTTATTTAAGGTGTTGGACCGATTCAAAGATTTGGGCCTCAAATTGTCCATTGATAAGTGTCAATTCTTTCAAACATCAGTAAAGTATGTGGGACATATAGTATCCACCGAGGGCATAGAGACTGACCCCAGTAAAGTTGAGGCATTGACCACCTGGCCCCAGCCAAAAAAATCTGAAGGAGCTGCAGAGATTCCTGGGTTTCTGTGGTTATTATAGGCATTTTATCAAGGACTGTTCCCGAGTGATCCACCCTTTACTCAGCCTTACTCAAGGGTATCCCCCAACCCACAAAAAGTACAAGAAAACAGTGCCCATTGAGACTGAAAAAAAGTATTTCCATCTGAATGAAGTATTTGGGGCCTGCTGGACTTCTAACTGTGAGACTGCTTTTCATGAAATCATACATCAACTTACCTATGCCCCAGCGTTGGCCTATGCTGATCTTACCAGACCTTATGTCCTTCATACTGATGCTAGTTTGCAAGGGTTGGGGGCTGTGTTGCATCAGGAGCCCATAAATGGGCTGAGACTAGTGGCCTTTGCCAGCAGAAGTCTGACCCCATCCGAAAAGAACTGTCCAGTGCACAAATTAGAGTTTCTAGCTTTGAAGTGGGCCATTGCTGATCAATTTCATGAGTATTTGTATAGAGCTAAGATACTGGTAAAAACTGACAATAATCCTTTGACCTGGGGCCAGCCCACTGGCGCAGCGGTTGGATTTCCGCTTGCGACACCAGCGACCCGGGTTCGGGAATAAGCCCGGGAGCTGGAGGGCCGGCCGGTGGGAGGAGGCTTGAGCGTCCTAAGGACAGCTCGCCTTCTCCGGTGGGAGGGCGGATCCAGGGCTCGGTACATGGCAAGCCCAAGCCAGTGACAAGGGTGGCATGCTGGACGTCGGTGCTTAACGCCTTGACATCAGGGCACACAGCATGCCAAGAAAAATGGAAAAACATCCTGGAGTGTTGCTGGTAGATGGAGCAGAATGGCCCTAATCCCCAATGCCCCTACCTGTCCTGGTGGCGGCATCCCGACAATAACAGGAAGGACCTCGGGGTGTAAGGGTCCCCACCTCATACTTCGCCTCGGGGATATAACCAAGGCCACATGGGAGATGGACCGAGCCAGGCTCCAGGTAAGAGGGTGGGGACTGATAAGGCCACAGGTGTGTGTCTCCAGAAGAGTGAGGGCACTGCAGGTAGGGGGGAGAATAAAGAAGAAAGTATAAGAAAAATTAATCCTTTGACCTATGTGCAGATTTCAGCCAAGTTGGATACCATGGGTCATAGGTGGCTCTCTGCTTTCTCCACCTATGACTATGCTGTTGAATACAGAGCAGGCCTTAACCGTATCGATGCTGATGCTATCTTCCGGACACCAGTCCCTTCAAATAACTGGGTCTGACTGTCAGAACTGGATATCCGTGCACTCTGCCAAAAGTTTGACAGGGAGGAAAAGATGTCCATGGATGCAGTGGACTGCATGGTGGATTGTTTGGCGCCATCCGAGAACTGCATACCTGCCACTTATTGCCATTTTTCTGCATTAGACATTGGTGCTTTGCCTCAATTCAATAATGATAGTGTTCAGTGGGCTCAATCCCGAGATCCCATGATAAAAACAGCTCTAGAAGCCATTCAAGCAAGGAAAGATGTGACCAAATTACGCTCCGCTGACTTGAGAACTGCATTGCTATATAAAGAAGGCCCTAAATTGAGAATGAGGAATAGATTGTTATATAGAGAGACAATGGACAAAGGGGGCCAATTGGACAAGCAAGTTCGTTTTGCCTATTGCTTTTTGAGAGCTGGTGCTGAGGTCTCTACATAATCACATGGGACACCTCGGCATAGACAGAACCCTTGACTTAGTGAAATCCAGGTTTTATTGGCCTAAGATGGGGGTTGATGTGGAACAACACATTAGAACTTGTAGCCGTTGCTTACAGCAGAAAGCTCTGCCACAGAGGGCTGCCCCCCTTGTTAGCATCACCACTAGTGCACCCATGGAGCTGGTCTGTATTGATTTCCTGAGCCTAGAGCCAGATCAAAGAAATATCAGTAATATATTGGTAGTCACTGACCATTTCACTCAATATGCTCACGCATTCCCCACCAAGGATCAGAAAGCAACCACTGTGGCAAAAGTACTTATCAAAAATGTCTTTGTTCACTATGGGGCCCCTCAAAGAATCCATTCTGATCAAGGGCAGGACTTTGAGAGTCGTCTGATTAAAAAGATGCTTTCCTTGTGGGGGGTGTGCAAAAGTCAAGGACCACCCCCTATCATCCACAGGGAGACCCCCAGCCTGAATGGTTCGATCGCACTCTGCTTGACATGTTGGGCACCCTTCAACCAAAAGACAAACCCAGATGGAGCCAACAGATTAGCACACTGGTACATGCATACAGCTGCACCAAAAGTGATGCCACTGGGTTTTCCCCTTATAGACTAATGTTTGGAAGAGAAGCCAGATTGCCAGTGGATGTTTGTTTTAGAGTTTCTCCCGATGGGGTTCAAGCAGCTGCTCATTTACAGTATGTGCAGAAACTGAAGGCCCAATTAAACCATGCGTACCAGTTGGCTCAAACTATGGCTGCCAAAAGAAATCTAGCCAATAAAGAAAGGTATGACAAGAAAGAGAAGGCACTGGAACTCAGGGAAGGAGATTGATTGTTGCTGAGGAACCTAGGGCTGCATGGCAAGCATAAGATTGCTAACAGATGGCATCACCTCCCTCACATTGTAGTGGACAAACTAGATGATCTACCTGTATACAAGGTATGGCCTGAGAATAATTCGAAAGATGTGAAAACTATGCACAGAAATCATTTGCTGCCCATTGGACAGATCTTGATAGAGTCTGAGCCCCCAGACAATGCCCCCTCTGGACCAGTGAATAGAGCCACTGCCAAGAAAAAGTCAAGACAGACTGCCCCTACAGAAGTTAAGTTAAAATGTTCCCCTCCACCAGTTTCAATTGAACCTGATTGTCAATCTGTGTCAGAGGACAATGAGTGTAGTCTTGAATATTACCCTTCTTACAAATTGAGTCAGCTGTTCTGGGGCAATCCCCTAGTTAACCCAGGGGACGAAACTGAGTTTTCTGAACTGTCTAAGCCCTCAGCTTTGTCTCTAGAGCTAATGCTTCTGGAAAGTGAAATACACAGCACCAAATCAGAGGATGTGGAATCATTGTGCATGGGTGAATTGCTGGACTTTTCAGAAGGAGGGAGTGATGTATCAAAGCAAGCTGGTGACACACCAGAACCCGAACAGTGTGCTGAGTGCTCTGATAGTTCCTTGCCAGTATCAGGAGTCTCCCCAGTCGACCCAGTTGTTGTGGACTCAGAAATTGTAGACCATGGAGCTGAAAATGCCCCAGAATCTGGCCTCCCTGCCCCAATAGAGACCCCTTGGCCAGTACAGACAGTGCTGAAAGTGAGTCTAACCGTTCAGAAACTGTGCCCGTTCCCCCCAGAAGGACTGGCCGAGAAGTGAGGCCTGTAGTGAGGCTAAGTTACGAGCCCCTGGGCAGACCTGTGGATCTGCCCCCTGAATGCAGTCCATAAGGGAGTGTATGTGACCCCAAGCTCACTGCCCAAACTAAGCCTGCCTGGGAGATAAGAAAAAATTACTCACCTTAGTAATGTTGTTTCTTCTAATGGAGTCTTGCGGTATTCTGACATATGCAGTTAGGTCCTGCCTTTCAACTGCCCCAGAGAACAAAGAGTTAAACTTTCCATGGCCAGCATGGAATGTTCACCGTGAGCTCGGTTGAAGCCCCTGTCTGCTGTTGTTTAAACTCCAACCGTCAGATCTTTATGAGCAATACTCACTAGAAGTTCTGTGTGGAAACTGTAAAACTCAAAACTAGCCAACTGGCAACTATATCTATATAAAAGGGTTTTTTGGTTTCAAAGAAAAGACTCAAGTCAGGAAACCCAAAAAACAAAACACATCCCAAAACACAACACTCACCCAAAATAAAAGGAGGGTGAAAAAGAGACACCCCTAGGGTGCCAACACTGCTCCTGCCCACCCACATCCCAAAAACTAGGTTCTGAGAGGGGAGCCGGGGGATCAGAATACAGCAAGACTCCATTAGAAAAAACATTACTAAGGTGAGTAATTTTTTCTTCAAACAACATGAAGTCTTGCTGTATTCTGACAACTGCAGACTACCAAGCAGTACCTCCATGGAGGGGGGACATAACCTACTTTGGAAACAGGCTCTGAAGTACTGCTGTGCCAAACCGAGCATCACTCCTAGCCTGGATATCCGATTCCAGAGAGTAATGCTTGGTGAATGTATGGACTGTTTTCAAGGTGGCTGTTTGACAGATTTCTAAGCTAGGAATATCCCTGGCAGTAGCCAGGGAAGCAGCTGTACCTCTTGTGGAATGAGCCCTCATGCCTCAGGGTGGAGTTCTACCCAGTTTCTCATAGCAGAATTGTATACAAGAAACAATCCACCTGGCAATAGATCTCTTAGTGGCAGGTTTGCCCTTACCAACCTCTCCATACGTGAGGAACAACTGGAGGGACTCAAACCTGTAACCCTTGGTACACTCTATGTAGTAGCTGAGGGCCTTTTTTACATCTAAGCTGTGCAGCCTCCTCTCTCCAGAGGAGGAATGGTCAGTGAAGAAAACAGGGAGAGACATAGACTGGTTGAGGTGGAAATCTGAAACCACTTTAGGCAAAAACTTCCTGTTAGTTCATAGGACCACTTTATCTTTATGGAAAGAGATGAAATCAGGTTCCACTGACAGGGCTTGCAATTCAATGATACGCCTGGCAGAGGTAATGGCCACCAAAAACACAGTTTTCCAAGTCAAGCACTTAAGCTCTGCAGAGGACAAAGGCTCGAAGGGAGGTTGCATAAGCTGAGCAATGCAAACATTAAGGTCCCAAGCAGGAGCAGGGTCCCTAAAAGGGGGATTGGTGTGCAGCAATCCCTTGAAGAACTTACAAAACACAGGATGGGCTGACAGAGGGGATGGCTTGCCTACTGACAGGAAAGCAGAAACAGCTGCCAAATGCACTTTAAGTGTAGCTGGCCTAAGGCCTAGGCCATTGAGATGAACCATATAGTCCAGAACTGTAGGCAACCCAGCAGAATCTGGATAGATACTCTTCTTAGAACACCAAATAGTGAATCTTTTCCATTTGGAATTGTAAGTCTTTCTGGTGGAAGGCTTTCAAAGGAGCCTTAAGGATATCCAGAACCCCTTGGGAAAGATGCAGGTCAGCAAACGCTAACTCTTCAAGAACCATGCCTTGAGATTGAGAGACCGAAGGTTCAGGTACCAAATCATTCCCTGAGTTTGTAATTCCTGGGAAGAGATAGGGGAAGGTGGATGGCTAGGGACAGCAACAGGGGATACCAGGGCTGTCTGGCCCAGTCTGGAGCAATCAGAATCACTTTGCATGGTTGTGACCTTATCTTGATTAACACTTTGAAAAGGAGAGGGAAGGAGGGGGAAGCATACAGAAATTTCCCTTCCCAATTCAGGATCAGAGCATCCAGGGGGACTGAGCCCAAGACTAGGGGTCTGCAACAAAAGAGATGAAGTTGGTGATTGTCTGGGGCTGCAAAAAAGATCTATTTGTGGAGTGCCCCATCTTCAGAAAATCACCTTCAAAACTAGGGGATCTAGGGTCCATTCGTGATAGCCCTGGGATATTCTGCTCACAGCATCTGCTAGGACACTGTCCTTTCCTGGGAGGTGAACTGCTATCAGAGAGGTTTGCAGGGAATAGGCCAGGGACCACAACTTCATTGCTTCTGTGCACAAGGCCATAGACCAAGTGCCTCCCTGCTTGTTGACGTACCACATGGTGGTGGTGGTGGTTTGTTCTGACCTGGACCACCTTGTTCTGCACAGACTTGGAAAAGGCTTGCAGTGCCAGAAACACTGCTCTGAGTTCCAAGAGACTGATGTGAAGCAGAGATTCCTGAGGTGACCAGAACCCTTGGGTGGTAAGACCCCCAGATGGGCTCCCCAGCCCAGCAGGGAAGCATCTGTGGTGAGTATCATTGAATGAGACTGAGTGACAAAAGGAACTCCTTGTCTCAAATTATCCTGATCCTGCCACCATTGCAAGGCCTGGATCAGGGTTCGAGTCTCTGGGACTAGTTTGGTAAGGGAATCCTTTATTTGGGACCAGAAGGCTCTTAAGTGGAACTGAATGTCCCTCATCTGGAATCTTGCTCCCTGGACCACTGCTGTGGAGGCTGCCATGTGGTCCAGAAGCTGAAGGAAATGCCTTGCTGGTTGAGACACCTACAGGGTGAATGAAGAGGCCAGTTCCATAAGGGTCCTTGCCCTGTCCAGGGGAAGGAAAGCTCTTGCCCTTATTGTATCCAGTTCTGCCCCTATGAAGGTGAGGAGCAGTACTGGTTCGAGAACTGACTTTAGAAGGTTGAGAAGGAATCCTAAGGAAGTGAGCACTTGCTGAGTTATTTGCAAATGTGACTAGACTTGGTCTGGAGACTGACCTCCTATGAGCCAGTCGTCCAAGTATGGGAAGATGGAGATCTGTTTTCTCCTTAGGAAAGCAACCACTATTGCCAGGCACTTTGTGAAAACCCTTGGGGCTGATGTTAGGCCAAAGAGCATTGTTCTGAATCGATAGTGGCCTGTGGGCAACTCGAACCTGAGGTACTTTCTGTGGAAGCACCTGATGGGAATGTGGAAATAGGCATCTTTGAGGTCCAGGGAGGCTAGCCAGTCCCCTGGCCTTAGAGAGGGAAGGATTATTCCCAGAGTCACCATTTTGAACTTTGGTTTTAAAAGGTGTTTGTTCAGATATCTTAGGTCCAGGATGGGCCACCATTCTTCTGTCTTTTTGGGGGTTAGGAAGTACCTGGAGTACAATAATTTGCCCTTGTGTAGGGTGGGAACCCTTTCTATAGCTCTGAGAGCTAGGAGGGAAGAAACCTCTGCCTCTAAGGCAAGGGTCTCTGATGGATTTGCAGGTGGAAAGGATCTGGTTCTCATCTTGGAAATTTTTTGAAGTTGAGAACCAGTCCCTGGCTTACTACTTCCAGGACCCACTTGTCTGATGTCAGAGACTTCCAGTCCTGGACAAAGTAAGCCAGCCTGCCCCCTACTGGTATTGGAGAGTCGGCCCAGGCAGACCCATCAGGGTGTCTGCTTGGCAGGGGCTTTAGGCTGAGGGATGGATGCAGGCCTGCTCATCCCCCGTCTGCCTTTCCCTCTAAAGAACCCCCTCTGGGAGTAAGAAGAGGAGGCCTGAGCTTGGTAGAAAGGCCTTTGGAAAGGACTGCCCCTGCCCCTGGACTACTGCCTTTGAGGAGTAGCTTGCCTTCCTTTGGCCTGAGCACTCCTGTAAGTGGTCCTGTACTCATCCATCTTTTTTATGTAGTTCTCTGTCTGCTCCCCAAACAGAGAATTACCAATAACAGGGAAATCCATGGCCTTAGCCTGGGTATCCTGTGGTAGGCTAGTACATCTGAGCCAATCCATCCTCCGAAGAGCCACAGATGTAGCCATGACTCTTGATAAAACATCATTGGAGTCCACAGCAGCATGAAATTGCAGTCTGGATGCCTCATTCCCATCTGCAGCCACCTGCTCCAGCCCCCTGGCAAGCTGGTCAGGGGCCTGTTTAGCCAGAACCAGCACAGTGTCCCACCTGGACTTCTGGTATCTAGCTGTGTAGGCCATATAGTTAGCCTGCCTGAGTCCCAAGGATGCTGCCATGTACTGTTTCTTTGCCATGGCATCAATCCTCCTGGAGTCCATATCTAGGGGGGTGATGCCAAGGGGATATTTGCCTTATCACAGGCAGCAGCCTGCACTACCCCAACATGGCTGCATTGCTGGGAAAGGAACTCCGTGTCTGAGCCTGAAAGAGTATACCTCTTGTCCATTCATCTGTCCACAGGAGGTATGGAATTAGGAGTCTTAAGAATTTTGTGTGTCTGTTTCCCAAAGGAGTTGTGGAGGGGAATAGACAGTCTCATGGACTCTGGGATGTCCATTATTTCAACAAAATCAGGCTCCTCCTGATCCTCTACTGCTTCTTTCATAGGAAGCTGGAGGGTTTCAGCCACTTTTTTGTAAAACATAAAGTGAGAAGGGGACTCAGAAAGCCTAGGAGGAGAAACACCTGAAGGTCTGTCTGGAGAGATGTCCGGGTCAATAGGCACATCCAGACTTTCATAATCACTATCATCATCCTCATACTCTCCTTCCTCCTCATCCAGTTCATAAAATTCTTCCAAGGTGTAATCTGGAACCAGGGGAACTGACCAAACTGAACCCCTGCCAGATGGTGCCGGTTCGGCCGGAACCGAAGTAAGCGATTGCACTATTCTTATCGCCTTGGCTATCTCATCGGTGGTCGGAGTATGAATTTCTGGGTCCAAACCAGACGATGTATCTTTTCTTTTTCTTTTTACCGGAACTGGCTCCTCAGAATCGGCTCTCCTTTTGCCCAAAGAAGTATCACCCTGGTCAGAGGGGGCTCCTTCTGGTTCAGTCAGAACCGAACCAGGCTGGCCATCCGGGTCAGCGGACTTCTCGGCCTCCCTTTCCCTCAGTCTACTTAATCTCTTTTCCAGGGTAGATCTGGGAAAATTCTTACAAATTTGGCAGTCTGAATTGAGGTGGTCAGACCCCAGACAATAAACACAGGTGGTGTGGGGATCAGCCTTAGCAAAGACTTCCTCACACACACTGCAGTGTTGAAACCCAGTGGGCCCGTTTTTTTTCTTGGGTTTCTCAGACATGGCCAATCCTAACCAAAATTTACCCTTTTTTCGGCAATCTACCAGGCAAGACTCCCCTATCGGTTCCTGACCATGTCAAGGGTCTTGGAAAAAAACGTAATAAAATCCATTTTTTTTAGAACCGATACGGACCGGTTACCACACTCTAAGTAAATCACAAAGTTTTTTTTACCTGAAACTGATCGGTTCAGTCGAACCGATCCACAATTTACAAGTTCCACACAGAAACTATAAAGAAAACCTATCTAGTACTCATGGTACCACAGACAGAGTCTTAAACCGACAGATCGGTAGCAGCAATTCGGTAGAAACTGAGCGAAAAATGACACTTTAACTGACTTTTTTGAACCGAGCAAAGGAGAAATCTCTGGAGCAACTGTTCAGTGAGGCGGAGTAAAGAATCTGATGGTTGGAGTTTAAACAACAGCAGACAGGGGCTTCAACCGAGCTCACGGTGAACATTCCATGCTGGCCATGGAAAGTTTAACTCTTTGTTCTCCGTGGCAGTTGAAAGGCAGGACCTAACTGCATATGTCAGAATACAGCAAGACTTCATGTTGTTTGAACTCCAGATTACTTGTTCTGCCCTCTGAGTATGTTGCCCCTGCTATTTTCAGCCCCAAGGTAGATGATAGGGATAGGCCCCCTCTGTCCAGGTTTCAGATGCAGGAAGTGGTGTCCTGAGTTACAATAGTTGTGTGTATATGTGTGTGTGTGTGTGTGTGTGTGTGTGTGTGTGTATATATATTGTTGAATGATCAGTAGTGGAATGCATAATATAATGCACATGTATCTGCCAGAGATCAATATGCTGATTGCTGTTTGAAAATGAAAATGCAGGGTAGTTTAAATGTTATACCTAAAACTGACTTGGGGTATTTACTTGACGTGGACATCAAGCTTTTCAAGCTAGGAAGGGTGTAACCCCCCTGCAAATGGGGGTTCCCAAAAGTCCCCTAGTAGCTTGCCTAAAGGTCCCAGCCTGGATGGTGTTCAGCAGTTAAGCCGTCTATGGGGGTGTAAAGAAACTCCATATTTTTTGTACTTATATCCCCCAAAAAATGCTACACAAGGCATCACTGAACTCCTAGGGTTTCTGCCTTCAGTTACAGGCAAGAATGACATTATCTGCCTTGGTGATTTTAACCTTGACTGGTCCGAGAAAAACTCAGCTAACCTATCCTCCTTAGCTAGCAAGGCAAATCTATCCCAGCTCATACATCAACCCACAAGGGTCTCACGTGGGGGCAACTCTGCCACCCTCCTTGACTGGATACTTACTAACAGGATGGAATATGTTGCCTCAGCCGGTGTGCTACCTGACACAATTAGTGACCACTATCCCATCTACTGTGTCTGGAACACTGTCATTCCTCCCCTCCCTGCTAAAACTGTAACCTTTCCTAATCTCTCCCGCCTAAGTCATGAGGACTTCTTAACTGACCTTAACCAGGTTGACTGGTCCCCTCTCTACCAAACAGAGGACATTAACATAGCCACAGAATATTTCAACTCCGTCCTCCTCTCTTCAAAACCTTCACATCCCGGTCACCACACGTAGGATGGCAGGGAAAGTAACCAAGTGGCTAACACGCCCCTGCTTCAACTTCTCAAGTCTAGGACAAACTTGTCCAGGTGGAAGATCTCCCACTCCGTGCAGACTTTGAAGACTATCGTGCATTACGTAATAACTGCAAAAGACAAATTGATTGCCAAAAGCACCTACTATAGGAACCTACTAATAACATCCTCTACAACCGCGAGGTACTGGTCCAAAATTAAGGACATTCTCGGCAACGATAAGCAACAGAATCCAGCTGACATGAACATTCAAGGTGTTCACTGCAACAACCATGACACCATTGCCACCGCCTTCAATGCCCTTTTTTCTTCTCCACCAGTCGCTACTCTAACCAGCCCACAACCTGACTGTCCCTCTCTCTCCCTCGCCTCTTCCCACCCTTCCCTTCGCTCTGGCTCCAACCACATACCTCAGTTCGCAAGCTACTTAACTCCCTTCCAGCATGCGGGGTCAAGGGCCTGAGGATCCATCCTGCATACTTAAGCAGTATGCACCTTGGCTGACCAGACCTATCACCTGGCTTTTTAACCTCTCGATTCGTGACGCTACTGTCCCATCCACCTGGAAAACTGCCAGAACCATCCCTATACACAAAAAGGGCGATGTCAAACTCATGTCCAACTACCGCCCTATATCTCTTCTGCCCACTCTCAGTAAGCTGCTTGAAAAAATAGTCCACCGCCAGCATGCTGCTCACCTTGACATGTTTAATCTTCAAACCCCGTGCCAACATGGTTTCCAGCCCGGTCACAGTACCACCTCTGCACTTACACAACTTACAAATGACATCAGAAAAAATATAGACCGTGGCCTACTCACTGGGGCCGTCTTTATCGACCTGTCTAAAGCCTTCGACATGGTACGCCATCCTCTCATGCTAAAGAAGCTCCAATCCATTGGAGCATCTGACCAAGCCCTCTCCTGGTTCCATAGCTATCTTGACAATCGGACTCAGGCGTAGCTTCCTCACAAGGCCCTTTCCTCCCTAAACATCTCCGTGGAGTTCCCCAGGGATCCACTCTTGGACCTCTACTCTTCTCCCTCTTCCTAAATGATATTCCCACCATGTCCTGGCATAGCTGCACTCTTATTTACGCAGATGACCTTGTTCTCTACTCTGGGTCAAAATCAGTTGCTGCCATCAACTCCACTCTCACTAATGACTCCAATTCCTGCAGACCTGGCTCTCTAGTAACCACCAAGTCCTGAACCTAGAGAAAACCTGTGCTATGCTATTCGGATCCTCTAAGAAACTGTCTGCCCCTGCGAACAGGCTCCAGGTTCAATGCCTTGATGGCTCCCTCATCTCAAACACTGAGTCCTTCAAGTACCTTGGGGTCACTTTGGATCCCACAATTGACCTGTCTCAACATGTCAATATGGTGTGCCATGCCATCAATGCTAAAATTGGCGGAGCTTATCGCGTGCGCCACTCCCTCACTCCTTCCGCTAGACGTTCTGTTGCGAGAGGTATTCTCTTACCCCAGCTCCAATATGCTCTGCCCCTCCTCTTTGCTGAAAACTCTGCTACACTACACAAATGGGACACTGTCTACAACAACATCTGTAGATTCGCCTTAACTGCTCCACGTCTTACCAATCATCGTCTCCTTTACGCTGGCTTAAATTGGCTGTCACCTAAGGATATTCGAGCCTACTCCCTGGGCTGCTTTATCAACTCCCTGTCTAGACCTCTCTGCCCTGTCTATCTTGCCAACCTCCTGACTCCTGCCTCACACACCCGTACCTCAGGTCTTCCTCTGTCCCCATGCTCTCCACTAGACCTTGCATGACAAAAATGGGTGAACAGGCATTTGCCCATTTTGCTCCCAAATTCTGGAACTCACTCCCCCTTATGGTGAAAACTTCAGCCTCCCATCGAGAATTCAAAAACTCGCTGTTCACCCACCTCCTAGCCTCTGGCCAATGCAAATGCTCTTAATTTGCTTTGTCCCACTGCAGGCTGTTGGGTCTGACCCTGAGTACTACACTAATGTTCTCCCATGCAATACGTTTGTCTAGGTGGCTATGAACCTTGATGTCTTTACTGTCCTCAGCTGTCTTATGGTTACCCTAATTGCTTTATTTTACATCCTTATTATGATCTATGCCTAAAATGTACCCTTATGTAACTATTACTGTGCTACCCAATGTATATCTTGTTTTGCTCCTGTACACCTATATTATGTCTGTGCATTTCTGCATATTGTAACCAATGTCCTGTGCTCTCCGGGTCGTGTACTGAAAATAGAACAGGTCTGTTGCCTAGCGTACTTACCCGGTTACCAAAAGCTAATAAGTAAATAAACTTGTGAGTGCTTCTAGAGCCTCTGGTACTATCTCTTTAAGAGCTGTCTGTTTTACAGGCAAGTCTGGAAATGGAGAGGGGTGTGTGGTTTCCTGCTCGAGTCCCGCTCGAGCTGCTGACAAGGTGCTCCACTTCTGCCATCACTAAGCGAGCAAAGTGAGCACTTCCCAGGGATGTAACTGTTTGCTAGCGATCTGTTGGAGTGGTAGTAAAAATGTAATTTGTCTAACCTACCATTCTTGCAGCTGGGACTTTGTGTGCTTTGCCCCTCCATTTTGGATTGGAACTGCAAACTGGATCCAATCAGGAGAGACGGGCACTTAAAATGGAGTATTGAGCGACCAACCAGGATTAGGACTCTCTCAGGAGCCGACTACCAATGGGGAATATAGCCAGTAATTCTGGAAAGTGAAGTTCTGGACTGTGGCGCCTTTTCGCACCAGTGGGGGAAGTTGTAAGTGACTGGCATCTGAAGCCCTCCAGTTGGGTCGGGTGGCACCTGATTGTAATTCCCTGCCCGGTGGCCGAGAAGTCAGATCTGTTGTGGCCATGACTGAGGAAGGAGCTCCGGGCTTCTGCGCTGCAGAGTTTTCGGGCAGGAATCGTGTGTGGAGGCCAAAAGTTAGGCGGCACATTTGTTGTCGTGATTCAGACTGAATCCACTGTGTTTGGAGAAAAAGGAGAGACTGTGTGGCCAGGAACCTGGCTTACTCTGTAGAGGACTGGAGAAACTGCTTCTTCGCGCTCGGTCTATCAGGAGAGTGAAGCTGCATCACGAATTCCCGGGTTGGCAGTAAGTGTGAACGGGATATGAAAGCAGCTGCCTGGTATGGTAACCTTCTTTTACATATAAATGTGTGGGGTGTGTCCTGTTCACAGGCCCGTGTTCCCCTGTTGTGTGAAAGGTGTCCAGCCAAAAGTCATGAGTAAGAATCAGGGTAGCTCCCTGCTAGCTGTACCATTGAATTGCAAGTGTTCCATCTGTTTTCTTTCTTGATACATGAACTAAGCCAACCGGCTCCGGATTAAAAATTGGGTATTGTGCAAGTATTTTCCATCCTCAGGGCCCCAATCAGCTGCACCGATTCTGGCTAGCCCTCTCTATCCTGGGTACCCAGTGACAGTGACAAATAGGGACTCTAACATTGTGCACAGTGCTCTGAATAATAGTGTGACTGATTTAATTAACCTGATTTCCTCCTGCCCTTGTTGCCATCCCCTAAATAAATCAGATTTGGTTGTTTCAGCAAAGTTACACTGACTAAGATATGTGTTTATGTTGAAATGTCGTACAGTGGCTATTGTATTACACCATCTTGCTTTACAGGGGGTCCCCAGAGTCAAGCTGATCGAACCAAGCCTGGGGGTAAGCGTATACTGTGAAGGTACTTCTGATATATTGTGTGGGTCACTGTTAGGAAGAATGGGGGATTGCAGTATCCCAGAGGGCTGTGACCAAGTCATACCAGTCGGTATTAACCCTGACCTCTGGGTAGAGGCACCCGCCATTGGACCTGGACCCCTCAACCTGTTAATGGTTAGGCAGGCAGGGGTAGTAGCCCTTGGGATAGTGCCACCTGGGGGTTACATTCAGGCTAAGTCTGGTCCCAAAATGACTTCGGCTTCTTTTTCTTTCACTCGGACAGCTCGGATTCAGTCCAAACAATGCTTACTAATGGCTGCAGGCCTACTTTGGTGCCTCACACACGCTTCCCACATGAACTACTGTGCACAATGGCTGCACGAATACAGAGGGCAGTTTCCGCCTCAGCTACCAACTTCAAACACAGTTCTCTTCTGCCCCAAACTTCAGGGCACTTCAGCATCAAGGCTCCTCTTCGGAGTCGCTGTCCGAAAATCAAGGTTCCTCTTTGGAATCTCAGCCCGAAAATCAAGGTTCCTCTTCTTTACTTCTACTCCACACTTGGTTGCCCATGATCTAGGCCACAACAATGGCTTTCCTTTTTCACACATGTTCTGATACTTGGTCTGAGAAAACACAGTCCTTTTCTCTCCCTTCAGGAGAGCTGACGACAGACAGGCCATTTTCAGACCTCCTGCAGGAATTCCTGCTGGCTGCCCCATGGGCAGCAGCCCCATGTCTGATCACTCTTCCAGCTCCATGCTCAGACTGACTCTCCCAGCAGGCAGTCTGGGCATTTCCCCCAAATCCAAAATGTTTCCATTGGCAGAAGTCTCCTTGTCAGTCACAGTAGGCTCCTCTATTGGTGAAAAAAGGCACCAGGGTCTAAACTTCATTTCCCAGAGGCTTTCTTCATACAAGCCCCTTGTGGCTGGCTCCACTTGAGAGTCCAAGTTCTGATTTGCCAGCAGGTTCCATTTTAAGGAACCCCTTCCCATTGGTTGGATCAATTCAGCAGTTCAGATCCGAAATGGAGGGGCAAAACACACAGAGTCCCAGCTGCAAGAAAGGCAGGTTAGACAAACTGTACTGTCATTATCACTCTAATAAATTTCCAGCAGATAGTTACATCTTTTGAAAGTGCTTCCCCTGTGTGTATAGCGACTACAGAATGGAGTGATCTGCTCAGTGGCCCAGGCAGGACTCGAGCAGGGAAACACACAGTCCCCCCAATTCAAATTAATTCCACTGCAGTTTGGCAGCTCTTAAAGCGCTAGTACATGGAGGCATCAGGTACTCTCACTAAATTATTTTTAAAATCGGCTGAAATACAGGACACCAGCCGGGTGGAGAGCATTTAGGCTCACCCAAGGAAGGCTTTTTAGTGACCCCCATTTTTTTTTTTTTTTTTTTTTTTTTTTAGTTTTTGTTGACCAGGTAAGTGCACTAGACAAATTCTGCCTATTTTCAGGCACGACCCGGGGGAGGATAACACAGATGAATGCCAACTGACCTTGATCCAGATTAAGCTGTTGGTGGTATTTTTAGTGAATGAGGGAAATTTGGCCAGGACACCGGGGAAATTACCCTACTCTTTGTCAGTAGGGGGATCCTGTCACTGTAGGAGGCAGGCACTCTGTTTCCAACTATGGAGGAGGAAGGAGCTGTACATGGGGCTGCGATAGCCCAGAGTCTTTCCTTACCTGTTGATTTCACCTCGACTGGAACCGCTGAAGTGGTGGTTGGGATGCACCTGCAAGGTGGCCAGCAAAACACCAACTCAAGCAGTCCATCAGTTCCTTTTGCTATTATGGGTCTTAGTTTGATGGAGAAACAATGCTGTCTGGAAGAGGGACTACTTCGTGTTAGTGAATTATTGGTGCAGGAATGTAGGAACCTCGCTGTAGAGGACGACAGGAAGCAGAAGAGATCGGAAGGTTCACTGAGCACTGCAGAAGCCCAGTAAGTTGCATTCGGCTACTGAAAGGTCGAGAAAGCCAGTGGTGTTTCATCTTCTCAAGATTGGGGAGATCTAGTAGAAGAATCATGGTCTTCGGGAGCATGCGCTGCGTGGGGCTGGCTGGATTCCGATTTCAGGTGCTTCGTGGAAGCCGGATGATGGATCTCCGGCTCTTCAGGAGTCTGTAGAGATAAGTACATTAGCTTTACCAGTCCCTCCTCCTGTTGCTTTGGACACTGAACTTCCAGCCTCCCCTTTTCCTAAAACTACTACTGATTCTAGACTACCCTTGGAAAGCCTGTCAGAGGAGATGACTGCAGATGTGGCTACTTCCTCTGCCATACAACGGCCAGCTTTGGAACCTGTGGATAAACCTTCTTATGCCAGTCATTTTAGACAACCTCTGGAGTTAGCCAAGCAGCGAAATGCCATTCATTTACGATATGTTGGTCCCAGGGATAACCCCCCTGACAGGTTCTATGTTGGGAAAACATTATTGAAGAAAAGTATGGGTTTTTCCCCTTCTGAAGTCTATGCCTTGATACATGTTACTGGGGAGTTTACATTTGATGTCAGTTTTCGCACCCCAGCTCTTTTGGAACTATTCTGGAGTCGCTATTTAAATCTAAAACCGAATCCCTATGGTCGGACTTTATTGTATTGCCTCTTTCAAAACAGGCCTTTAGGGTCATTACGATCATGTTTAGAAATGAAGGGGTTAATGTCATCAATATTGTTAATTGGTTATCTAAGAGATGTGAAATCCAGGGGAATCCTGTTCCTATCCTGGATGCAGAGGGATTTTGGAATGGAGGTTGGAAATCTAGGATTAAACTCCACTCTGCTGATTCTGATTTAGTGCATCTCCCCAATTGTTTTTTTTTGGGGGGAGGGATAAGGGGTTCCTTTTCTATCCAGGTCATCCAAGGGTTTGCTTTAAGTGTGGGTCTCGGACTCACATAAGCACCTCTTGTGATGTGCTCAAATGCTCTTATTGTGAGGAATCTGATCATCCTAGTGCCCACTGTTTCCAAACCTCTAAATGCAATCTTTGTGATGTGGTGGATCACACATTTGAACTTTGCCCTTTGGCAGTTAAAAACACACCGGAAGCTGATTTGGGGGTACAGGATCATTATATTCGGGAGGCAGTTCGACTTGGCATTCCTACTGGGGGAAGGTTGGATCCTAATACCTCTGTGGCTAGTCTCCCTTTGGCTGTGTCAGGTTTGATTAATGACTCTACCTTGAGCCCTGCCACTATAGATTTACCTGCAGTAGTGACTCATGAGGTATCAGAGATAGGACAAGGGGGGGTTATTTGCCAGGATTCGGTATTGTCTAGTTTGGATCCCTTGGAAGATGGTTTTACTATGGTTAGCGGCAAGAAAGGAAAATCTGTTAAAGGAAAAGGAAAGGTGGGTAGGAAAACAGCTATGCCTACTCTGAATGTTTCTATTGCTGACCCTAATCCCTTTGCAGTGTTGATGGAGGCTCCAGAGGTGGTCCCAGACATGTCTCAGCCTTCTGCACCCCCACTAAGGCCTGAGCCTCTGGAACCTGCTGAAGGACAGGTAGGTCCTAAGCCATCAGATGGGAAAAGTGGGAGGATTACGAGAGCATCTAGCAAAGTAAAGTGACTTTATCCTTTCATTAATTCATGGTTCTCTTTTACTTTAGAGTGGCAACTTTAAATGCTAATAGCATTAAAACTCCTGTTAAGCGTCAGAGCACTTATTCTCATTTTTTATATGAAAATCTGGATTATGTTTTCCTACAGGATATTCGGTTGCATTCTCCTACGGAGGTAGAGGCTGCCACTACTGGTTGAGTGTGGAAAGATTGTTTTTGGTCTTTAGGGAGTGATTTGTGTAGTGGGGTGGGGATTTGTTTTTTTCATTCACATATCAAAGTAATTCATCAGATAGAGATTGTAGCCTGCAGGGCCTTGGTTTTGGATATTAAGTGGGGTTCTTTTCTCATGGGTTACTAAATGTTTATGCACCTCAATCCAAATTTGACCGGCAGCCTTTTTAATTCATTATATCCTTTTATGCACCTCTTCTGTTATTATTCTTGGGGGACTTTACTCCTTGCCCGTGTTTCTTCTGGGACTAAGAAGAAGGTGTATTGTGATATGGCAAGCTTGTCAAAACTCCTTGCAGATACTGGTTTGAATGATGCTTTTGGGCCTTCCTCTAAAGGGTTTGGGAATATTTATTTTTGTGGACCTAGAGCTTCCAGAATTGACTATTTTTTTCTTTCACCAGGGATTGTACTGCAATCACAGTCCTTGCAGGAGGTGGCCACGTCAGATCATAAACTGCTTAGATTAGTGTAATGTGATGTGCCTGAAGTCCTCAGGGGGCCGGGTTTTTGGAAATTAAATATTATCTTATTAGATATCCCTGGTGTGACTGATGGTCTACATTCCCTTTTTTTAGCACGTCAGTCTGTTCTATTTCTATATGATGATTTAAATACTTGGTGGGAGGACACGAAATGCGAAGTCAGACTCTATTTTAAAACCATAGGTCGTTTAAATGGGAGATTCCGGCATGATGGACTCCATTATCTTAGAGAACGACTTCATTTTTTGTCTACCTTCCTCCAGTCTTTGGGATCTGCATGCCTGGATCAAATTAAAAAGGTAAAGGAAGAGTTGGCTAAATTACAGTCTCAGGTTTTGCAGGATGTGGAGAAAAAGCATAAATATGGGATTTGTGGTAAAAGAAGGACACTTTACCTTCTGAAAATCTGAAACTTATTAAACATTCCCCGAGTCATGATGTATTTAAACACTTCAACCAGGAGGCGTGTTACAACAAATACTGGTATTTTAGATACAATACATGATTATGTTACTGCATCCTTTAAGAGTAGATTGCTCTCTGAAGCCCCTATTAGTGATTGGTTTCTTAGAAGACCAGTCCCTGTTTTGTCTACAAATGAGCAGACTACTTTGGTCCAAAACATTACGGTAGATGAACTAAAAACTGCAGTTTGGTCTTTAAAGTCGGGCATTACTCCTGGTGCTGATGGGTTATACCATGAAATTTATAAAATTTTGTGGGAAGTTTTGGGTACTGACTTATGTCGGGTATTGAATGCTGGGTTACAGGCAGGGACTCTACCAAAAAAGCATGTTACAGGGTGTGTTGCTTTTACTGTATAAAAATAAAGGGGAGCGTGGGGATTTAGATAATTGGAGGCCTTTGTCTCTTTTGAATACAGACTATAAGATCTTGATGAAAATCTTTTGTATTCGATTACGGGGAGTTGTGGGTTCCTTATTACATCCATCACAATTTAGTGGGGTACCACATCGGAGGGGTCAGGATGCACTGATCCTACTCAGGGAGCTTGCTGCTAAAGGAGCATCTGGAGACATGTTTGGGCATCTAGTTTGTCTTGACCAGGCTAAAGCTTTTGACCACGTAGAATATAGTTATCTTTGGGAGAGTTTGAGATGGTATGGGTTTCCCTCACAATTTATTAACTGGCTACGTACCTGCTATACAGGCATCACTCTGATACCAAGCGCGAATGGATGGTTGGGAAGAGATATTGAGGTACATAGGGGAGTACGGCAGGGGTGTCCACTAAGTCCCCTACTCTATGTGCTATCCTTGGACCCCCTTTTGCATGCTTTAAATAGTACGGATGACATTGTTGGATTATCAGTTGGTTGCATGGACCCACAGATAGTGTCAATAGCATATGCGGATGATTTAGTTTTAGTTTTATCAGATAAAAATTCTGCTGTTGCTGCACGGACATTATTGTACACCTTTTCAGCTATGTCTGGTTCCTCTATTAATAGACTTAAAAGTGGGATACTGCCTTTGGGGTATGGGGCCACTGATGTGGCATTGATTTGGGACATGCCTATCAAATCTGGATATAGGAAGATTCTTGGAGTTTATTTTGGAGGTATGGATGACCATCGGTATAATTGGGAGAGGCAATTATTGGAGGCACGTGGTAGGGTGTTACTCTGGAATAAGGGCCGAATGTCTAAGACTAAGCAAATTTATTTGATTAAAACTTTTTTGTTGCCATATTTTTTGTTTATAGCTGTGGTTTTTCCCCCTCCCCCTTCTTTAGAAACCTCTCTTTATGATGTATTTTTTCTTTGTTTATGGGGTAATAGATTAAATCCGGTGAAGAGGGGTATCACTTATTTACCTATTGGCGAAGGAGGTCTGGGTATGGTGAATTCAGTTGTATTTTTGCATAGTATATTTATTTTTTATAATTTAGTTCCCTTGCTTAAGGGGGTTGTTAAGATCTGGTCCCCGTGGGTGGCTGATAGTATAGATCCCCTTCTTAGGCATTGGGATCAGGATTCTTTTTTGGCCCGACAGGTAAGGCTATGTGCATTGACTAGTCACTTTCATACGATGTTTCAAAAATTGAAATCCTGGCATGTTGTTAGGAAATCCTTTCTTCTTCAATCACGTCAGCAATTCTATTGTACTATATTGCAGTATTTCTTTTTTGTGGATCCTTGGTTTCATGATTTACCAGTTTCTGAGCAGCATTCCAAATTACAGTTATTGGTAAGCAAGAGGGTTCCTCGACATACAGTATGTGGGATTTTTTTATGGCTATGTCTTCATAGGAGATCAGGGTTAAAAGGCAATATGAGGCATAAAGAACTCTCGGAGAGGTTTTGTCCCAGGGAGGAAACCTGCTTAGGGGTGGTTGAAACAATGGAACATTTTTTTGTGGATTGTCCCTTTGCAGTTTTCTTTTGGTCCCAGTTTCAGGATGTGCGGCCTTTAAATCGTTTTCAGGGTCCTACATCACAGATTTGGGTGGAAAGGGTTCTGCTGGGCTCCTGAGTTATTTATGATGTAGTCACTATGCGCCTGTTAATGGGCCATACAGGCTTTCAGCTGTGGCAAGCACGGTGTAATTTGACATTTCGACAGCAATTACTCTCTGTATCTCAGATTATTTATAACTTTAAGAAGGTAATACTTAGCTGGAGACTTCAGGAAAGGGAGAAAGTGCATCCTGAACTATTTAGATTGTGGTGGAGGAAAATGACCTGGCTTGACACGGGGTAAGGTTATTGTGCTGTGTCCAGGCTTTCCTATTAAGTACTGGGTATCCCTGCTAGCAAGGATAGGACCTCCTTTTGGGGTAATTTTGGTTGGGACTACTACTTTCTGCATACGGTGTTAGTTCTGTTTTAACCCCACTTCTTCCCTCTTAAGGGGGACATTTAGCATATTCTGGTATTATTTGTGCTCTTAAATTTATAATAATTTCATACTGCTGTTCTGCTGTGCGTACTTATTTTTATGATTTCTGTTCATCGCTTTTGTATGCTGGTATACTTGTTTTGTTTACATTTGTTGTGTATTATGATTGATCTACTGTATACATTATTGTTTGAATGTTGCTTTTCAGTTAAAAAAATCCCCTACTCTTTTATTGGGGGGGGGGGTGTTTTCACATTATTCCTTTTACAATGCTCTGATACTGTATGATTGCAATACTTATTTGTTTTTGTTTTCTATATGATTTTGTCTATTATTTTGTGTGACTTAACACTGTTTATATTTAATTTTGGTTTACTGTTATGATAATAAAAATTCCCCTACTCTTTGAGTGGGGGGGGAGCTGGCATTTGTTGGTTTTTGGGTCACTAGAACGCTGATGATTTTTTGAATATATGATGTAATACTTATTTCTGTTTATCCTTGTTTTATATTATGATTTTGTGTGCTGTAAACACAATTGTGTATATGTTTTGCTTTCCAGTTGTAATAAAAAATTCCCCTACTCTTTTCGATAAATGCCATGGGATCTTTAACATCCACCTGAACTACCACCAATCCAGGCAGATGGGACCTCGGTTTTAACTTCTCATCCGAAAGACGGATTTGTAGGGGGGTTACACAAACAATAAAGAGACTGTTTAAAAAAGCACAAAGTGACCATCAAGACCCTTATTTAGCACTCCTAGAACTGAGAAATACACCATTGGAGGGGCTGGGATCACCAACACAGCTACTTATGGGGCACAGAACCAGAACTTTGATGCCTACCAGAGCTGAGCTACTTAAACCAAAAGTGCCATAAGTCAATGTACGTGCTGCACTGCAAGAAAACAAAGAAAAACAGCAATCCTATTACAATTTGCAAGCCACACCACTCTCAGCCTTGCAGCTGAAACAGCCAGTTTATTTGCGAACACCTGAGAATACCTGGACCCCTGCAATTGTGGAAAGCCATGATGAAGAGTCACGATCTTATGTGGTCCAAGCAAATGGGAAATTGTATCTGAGAAACAGGAGAGATCTCTTGTCAACCCCAGAACTACACCACTCCTTTGGCCCACAAAACTTGCACACCTGAGAAGAGGAAGAGAGGAGAGAGAGCAGGACAACATGACGGAGGACAATGGGATCCCAGAGGTGCCTGTAACGGAGGACCCACCATAAGTGACACCGCAGCAGTCATAGAGTGAGCCTGTGGGGTTGGCCCTGCCCCATAGCTGTTGGGACCAATTGCCTGGCACCAGCTCCAGCCTGAGAGTCAGCCGAGTTAGTGGGCAGGAGATCCGAAGGCCCACCTGGCATCGTGATTACATAGACTCGCAAAAACTTTGAACTGCACAGAACTTTAATTATTTTTATGTTGGGGGGGAGTTCAGTTTGAAAAGGGAGATGTAATGAGGTGAATTAGCATATGTGACTTGCGTATGCTACGCAACTGCACATGCACTAAGCTTTATGTAAAAACCCTCGTTTGGTGGGCAGTACCCCTGTGGTTTTGCAGTTTTGTATCTGTGCTATACCAGTGTTGTATGGTACAGTAAACTAACCAGAGCACTCCACATACATGTCTGCATGGTTATTACATCAGGTTTCTTCTGTCAGCTCTGAAATCAGGCTGGTGTGCAGTCCAGTGGCAGTTCCTGTTTCTGTGTAATTAACTTCAATTTATGATGAGAACTACCCTGTTGTTTTGAAGTCTCCATATTGACTGATTGTTTTTGTTTCCATCCAGGTTTCGCTGTGGGGGTTTCGGTGTGCCAGTGTCACTATAGCGACAGTATACCCTCAGAGATTTCATCGATTCTGATCCCCATATTAAATATTCTTTCCTTTGTGTTAGTGGTACTCCCACCCTCCCGTATGTTTCCCTGGTGTCTAGTGGCACCCCCCTTCCTCTGATCTTCATAATAAAATATTTTTCATTGGTGGTTAGTACCCCTCCCGATGTTTAAATTCCTGAAAATAAGAAAACAGTCCCCCGACGTCTCTTTTTTTAAACCTGAAAACAAGAAAATGGTCCCCTGTCATCTCCCCTGTCCCCCTCCCCATCCCTACCCTCCCACTGAGCACCCACCACGCCACATCCCCCCTTACCCCATATTAACCACTGGAGGTTGTAGGCTGTCATCTTCTGTGGACTGGGACATGTCTGCACTCTTCAAAGCCGAACCGCAAACTGAGGAATAAAGGTAAGTGCTGTATAATGTATTTCTATGGCGTTTTGAACATATGCTGATAACTTTGCCATTTTTGGGAATTTTTTTGCCAGATTTTCTACATAGCCTTTTTGGGACCCCACCTAATATACGTCATCACTGTCATTTTGTTAATCGGGCCTGGAAGGTGATTTTGCGGTTGCTGCACAAAATCATCTTTCGGGACCGAATAACGAAATTGGCCATATTGCAAATTTGGTGAAAAAATTCCAAACAATGGCCACATTATGTGCGTGCATTGCAGTTTTTCTGTGCACGCACATAACTTTGGTAATTTTCATTATTTTGACCCAGAATTTTTGACATAGCCATTTTTTCACACCACCTCATGAACAGTACATCCTGTCCGAAACGTGTTTTCACACTTGTGCTGCAGAATGGCGTTTTGGCACAGATTTGAAAATTTCCACCTATGGGGTTTATGAGGTGGGACTATAAGAAGATTATGTTGAAAATATGGGGTCAGAATATGAACAAATGCCAAAGTTTTGACAATTCATTGCAATCTCGCTATGCCCACTCGTAACTTCGGAAATGTTAAAATATTTTTACCCTAGATTTATGACATAGCCTTCTTATTACCACCTCATGTATGCCACAGCTGTCACTTTTCAAATCCTGGCCAAAATGTGTTTTCACACCTGTGGCATAAAATGGTATTGCATTTGCTCAGAATTACGCTTTGCGGGATTCGAAACTTTTCTGTACTGTGTATATGAGGTGGGTTAATAAGATGGCTGTGCTGAGAATTAGGTCACTGTTGTCCTATAAATGGCCCTGTGCTTCCACAGCTACATACATATACGCATCTATGGAGAGCTGGCGATTTCAAGTTCTCCTGATAAAATAAGAATATCATTATACTATCTCAAAAAGTAAGGAAATAAGTTGCAAAAAACTTTTGTTAATGCACCAGTTAGGGTCAAAGTGACAAAAGTTGGAAATGAGGTGTTAGGGTTTCCCTAACACCCTACCCTCCCAAACCAGGCAGGGAAGCAGGTGTGGGGTGTGCCTTGGGCTTCTCAAGCCTAACACTCACCCCATTCTTATAACATTTACACATCTGACCTAATTTAGAGATGGAAAGGGGTGAGTGTTAGACTTGAGAAGCCAAAGGCACACCTCATGCCTGCTCTACTGCCTGGGTTGGGAGTGTGGGGTGTTAGGGAAGCCCTAACACTTCATTTCACAACGTTTGCCCCTTTGACCCTAACTAGAGCATTAATGAAGTTTTTTGCAGATTATATAGATATATATACCGGAGGGGAAATTGTGGACATTGTATCCCTGGACAGTCCCCATGCTTTCACCCCACTGGTGGACAGGACTTAGTGGACTACCCGATATTAAACTGATAGCCAGTGGCCACCATTACAAAAACTGCTCTAATGTTGACACTCCTTCAATATCTTCCCTGTGGTCAAAATAGGGAAGGCACCTAAAGTTGTATTGTCTTTTTTTGCACTTGTAGTAAAGCTGTGATGGCCTCCAGCATGCTGATTCAGTGTATTACATAGTATTTTATACCACTGGTTAACCTGTGAGGGTGTGGGTTACAGCCAACATCATGTAATTCCTCTGGCTGCAAAGGCTATCAGGATTAGAAATAAATATCTTCTGTGCCTCTTATGTGCACCCCTAGGAGGAACGTCCAAAACCAAGTGTTCCATGCCTGGTGTTTCAGCTTGGCCCAGTATTCTGTTTCTTAGCAGAAAGTATTCCAAAATGAGCAAAGAGTGGGGCAGCTTCAGAAAATACGCGTGTGTGTGCCTTTCTCTCCACACTGCTGCCAATGCTACCACAGTGAAATGAAATCTCCAAGGTTATGAAAAAATGTGCTGCTACCTTCCGCCTAAGTCCTCTCCATGAACCTGATGCTGTGGTATGATGAATATATCCCAAATGTAGGACCACTGTTTTGAAGTGATATTTAAATTAGTCTCACACTGGCCCACTTCTCTTAAATTCTGAAGTCCCCTATTTCATCTTTCTTCTCTGCAATGATTTATTTTAAAAAGGAATGACTTCTGTATGCCTGCTTGAGCTTGCGTGTCTATATGTATCAAAGCCGGGATATTTTCAACATTTTATTGTGCCAATGTGACACCAAAATTCAATGACAAAACTGACGTTTTGTGGCTAGCACTAAAGGACACTTTTTCAAGGTGCTGCTATAGTCATGGCATTCATAAAAGTTTCTTCTGCTCTTATCTGTTTTTAGGATCCTTGTCGATTCTTGTCTTGCAGCAGGATGCCCGGTATGCCACATGAAATGCTGACACTGTGCGCTAGGTCACTGACAACTGATGAGACTGCAGGAACTGGAGGGGTATCGCACAAGCTACTGGAACATTTTTTTTTTGGAGTTAATTTGTTTATTGATTTTTGAAGTAATAGAAAACAAGCATAGTATTACAACATAGCAAATAATAAAATACATATTGGGTTAAGCAATAAAAATATGCTCTTTGCTTGACAGCTGTAAAGTACGGAGATAAAGGTAAGGTATGAATTATGGTTGTATCTATTGTCAAAAAAAGTAAAAAAGAAAGATCACATACAGTGATTATACACTGAGTATGACATATCACCATGTTATGAAATATTAGGAGAAAAAATTAGAACATGTAATAATTTCAACTCATTTTAAACAACAGGAGAGATACCATAAAAATAAAGTATTAAACAGAAATGATACATAGTAGAGTGATGGAATGATGGTTTATAGAGCTCATTAAACCACAAGGTCAGACAGATTTTAAATATTTTAGATAATCCTGCCATCAAAGTTTGCATTCATTCAGTCGGTCTAAGGCAAGGTAAGAAAGACGTTCCAGAGATGCAGCTTGGGTTAAGTCTTTAAGGATGTCTGCAATGTCAGGTATTATAGGGGATTTCCAGTACATTAAGACAAGGCTTTTAACTTGCATAAAAAATATATTTAACCATCTGTGTTGGAATTTAGAAAGTATTTTGTCATTCTGATTTACAATTCCCAATAAGAAGTAGTATTTAGGATCAAAAGAGATTTTGTGACCTACAATTTTAGATGCAAGATGGCAGATGGACTGGCATAATTTATAAATAGGTTTGCATAACCATAAAATATGTAATAAATCACCACCTAGAGCATTGCAGCACCAACACTGATCATTCGGTATTACTGCAAAATGGTACAGCATTGATGGGATTCTTTACCAGAGGTGGAGAATTTTGAATTGGATAAGCATACTGCGTACATCCTTAAAAGTACTGTGACAAAAAGTCCAACATTTGTTCCACTGAATGTCAGTTATAGTATACTGCAAAGCTTCGCTCCACTTAGTTTCAGCTGCATGGGATTGGTCTGGTAAATCGTCTCTGATAGCTTTATATATTTTACTAATTAGACCAGACATGATGCCAGTCCATAAGGTGACATAATTATCAATAGGGGTTGTCTAGATAGTTTTTGTAGTGAAGATGACGATGCGCAGTGAAGTTGTAAAAACTTCCAAAGCTCATGCCTGGGTATTCCCCATATAGTTTGTAATTCAGTAAATGAGTTCAGGGTTAGAGAGTTATTAATTAAGATATCTCCCAGAAAGCATATTCCTCTGTTCTTCCAAGAGAGGCAAAACTGCGAGTGGCTATCAAGGGTGATATTGCGGTTTCCCCAAATGGGGGTGTAGAAAGCAAGGGTAGAGTTGGATTTTAGCCATTTATGTAGTTTGAACCAATAAAGGACTGATGCAGCAATAGTGGGATGCTTCCTTAGTTTGGGGGTTAGGTTATTGTAAATGAAAGCAGTAGGGATATTACCTGGAGTCAGCGAAGATCCCACAAAAGTGGGAGCAAGACAGTGGCAGGAAACTACAGACCTGTTAGTTTGAACTCAGTGGTAGGGAAAATGATGGAATCACTTCTGAAAGAAAGAACTAAATTCCTAGAGGCCAGTGGGGCACAGGACCCAAGGCAGCATGGATTCACAGCAGGAAGGTTATGTCAGACGAATTTAATAGATTTCTTTGACTGGGTGACCAAAGTAGTAGACCAGGGAGGGGCTATGGACATGGCCTACCTAGACTTTAGCAAGGCATCTGACACAGACCCACACAAAAGATTAATATACAAGTTAGCTAGCCTTGGAGTGGGTCCCAAAGTGGTAGCCTGGGTAAAAAATTGGCTGGACAACATGACACAGAGGGTAATAGTAAACAGAGTTCATTCTGAAGAGAGGGGGGTTACTAGCGGGGTACCGTAGGGTTCAGTACTGGGACAGGTCCTCTTTAATGTCTTTATAAGTGACATTGCAGAGGAACTGGAAGGAAAAGTATGTCTCTTTGCAGAAAACACAAAGATCTGCAACAGGGTCGATACAGAAGGTGGGGTGGAAAGAATGCAAAGGGACTTGGCAAAATTGGAGAAATAGTCAAATGTACGGCAGCTTAGATTCAGTGCAAAGAAGTGCAAAGTAATGCACCTAGGAAAGAAAAACCCAGGGGAAGAGTACACAATGAAGGGTGAGATACTAACAACAAATAAGGTGGGCAAGCAATGTGAGAAGGCAGTACAGAGGGTTGGTGGGATACTGGGATGCATAGGGAGAGGCATCACCAGTAGAAAATAGGAAATTGTTATCCCTCTGTACAGACAGTTGGTGAGACCCCATCTGGAGTACTGTGTGCAGTTCTGGAAACTCCATCTCTGCAAGGACATAGATAGAATGGAGGCTGTCCAGAGGAGGGCAACTAAAATGGTGCAGGGTCTGCACCAGAAGACATACGAAGAGAGATTAAAGGAGGTTGATATGTATACCCTCAAGGAGGGAGAGGGGGGACATAATAGAAACTGTCAAGTACCTCAAGAGAATCAACAAAGTCCAAAAGGGTAGCATCTTTCAGAAAGAGATGTACAAGAACAAGGGGCACAATGTGACGATAGAGTGCTGGCTCAGAGGCAATGTGAGGAATTTTTTCACTGAGAGGGTTGTGGATATGTGAAACAGCCTTCCTGAGGAGGTAGTGAGTCAAAAACAGTGGGGGAATTTAAGAATGCATGGGGCAGACATAAGGCAATTCTAGTGGGGGGTAGGAGGAAGTAGGCTGTTGGTTAATTAGGATCTGCAGCTTATCCATTAGGTAGGGAAATGGGCAGACTAGGTGGGCCAAGTGGTCCTTATCTGCTATCAAATTCTATGTTTCTATGTCCACCCATAAGGGGGGTTTTGAGTTTGGTTTACTGAACCATCTAACAGTTTGAGAGGCTCGAAAGGCCCATAAATCAGTTGAAAACCAGGGCAAACTGAAACCACCTCTGGACCAATGGGATCAAAGTTTATTACGACTAAACCTTGGAATACAAGCTTCCCAAATAAAGTCACCTATTACTTTATCTATTTCAACCAGAAAAGGGGAAGTTAAGATTAACGGAATATTGGCAAATAGGTAAAGTATTTTTGATGTTATAGATATTTTAATGACAGCTATCTTACCAGGGAAAGATAAACTCAGAAGTTTCCATCTATCTAAAGATGTTTTAATGCATGATAGCAGAGGGGTGAGGTTCGCTTCCCAAATCTTGTCCAAATTCAGTAAAATCTTATTGCCTAAATAGATAATACCTTGAGGGGCCCAACGAAATCCTAGGGGGTCATTCATGTTAGGTTTATAGAAGGTATTCAAGGGTAGCGCCTCAGATTTTCTTTAGTTTACTGTTAACCCAGAAAGTTCAGTAAATTTATTAAGTAATTTAGCAAGGGAGGTGACGGGCAGATTCTAAATTTTCTAAAAGGATTAGAAGATCATCGGCATAAGATAATCAGGTATATTGAGAGCCACCAATAGAAATGCCCCTTATATTGCTGGTTTGTCAAAGGGTAGCCATCAAGGGTTCAAGGGCTAGAATAAATACGGATGGAGCCTTTGGTAAGGTGGAAAGAAGGAGATAATATAGAATTGGTGAGGATCTTTGCAGAGGAAAGGGTATAAAGTAGTTTAATCCAAGAACAAAATTGATCGTTGATACCCAAATGTAATAAAACCTGATATATAAAGTTCCAATTTAAAGAATCAAAAGCTTTTCAAAATTAGTGGCAATAACTGCCACAGGAGATTCAACAGTTTTGGCCTTATACATACGGTTAAATAAAGAACGTAGGTGGTTTGAACCAACCCTACCTTTAACAAAACCTGTCTGGGATCGATGAACTAATTTAGAAATGAGGGGTTCCAGACGCAGCATTAAAAGTTTAGCAAATATTCTGCCGTCGGTATTAGGTAAGGATATGGGGCAGTAATTGGATGGCAAAGAAGTGTCTTTATCCTTTTTTGGAAGTACTGTAATAATTGTTTCTGTCATAGTTGAAGGTAACTTGCCAAGACAGGTGGATTCTTGAAACACTTTACTTAGTAAAGGGCAAAGTAGATCAGCAAGGGACTTATAAAAATCTACAAGGAAGCCATCTCCTCCAGGAGTCTTGCCAGGTCTGAGAGATGCAAATGCAATTTGGATCTCTTGTACTGTGAAGGGCTTATCTAATAGTTCTGTTTCATGTTTGGAAAGGTGGGGAAGAGTTATTTTTTCTAGAAAATTTTGAATTAAATTAGGTTGTGGAGGCGGTGGGTGCGAATATAATTTTTTATAAAATAACATCATAATATTATTTATAGAAGGGTTGTCAGTGTGTATTTGACTCAGGTTATCTTTCAAGCCAGCTATATGCATTTCCATTTGTTGGGATTTTAAACAATAAACTAATATTTTACCACCTCTGTCACCCCTTTCCCAGTATTTGTGTTTTATCTTAAACAAAGCTATTTCTGTTTTACGAGAAATAAGTTCATTAATTTGCATACGTAATTGCAATATCTCAGAATGGAGAGGAGAATTGGGATTGGGGTGTGGAGTAGCAAAATATTGAGCTTATTTGGTTTTAAGTTGTTTCTCTATAGTATTAAATTCTTGTTCTCTTAATTTCTTCCGGTGGGCAGCATAGTTTATAATTTTTCCACGAATTGTGGCCTTGAGTGCTTCCCAAGTTATACCCATGGAAGTATCTGAGGGATTGTTATGAAATAAAAAATCTTGTATTTGGGTTTTGATCCAGGGTAAGAATTCTGGGTCTTTAAGTAGTAATGGGTCTAGTCGCCAGGAAGGGGATTTAAGGGGAGAGGAACCCCAAATAAGATGCAATTTAACAGGTGAATGGTCTGATATAAGTAAAGGCAAACCAGCAGATTTGATTATATTTTTAGTAACATTAGGTGAAGTAAGCCAATAATCGATCCTACTGTAAGATTTATGAAGAGAAGAATAAAATGTAAATTCTCGGTCTCTAGGATGAAAGAGTCTCCAAATATCTGATAACCCGAAGTCCTTTATTAACAAGGAAAGGGCATCTATGCTTCTGGGATGTGCATCGGAAGATGAATTAATTTTGTCTAAACATGCATCTAGTGTAAGATTTAGGTCTCCACCCATTAGGACAGGGGAATTGTTTAAATTATTCAAAGTTACCCGTTGGGCTAAATTAGAAAAGAATTCAGGGGTATCAGAGTTTGGAGCATAGACATGAACTAAAGTCAGTAATCCAGAGTAAGTATCAAAGGAAGCAATCACCCATCTACCTTCAGTGTCTCTGATAATATTTAAAGGAGACCATTTTAAATTCTTATGAATCAGTATTGCAAACCCGTGTTTTTCAGAGGAGGAAGACGCTGCATATACTTGGCCAACCCAGTCACACTTTATTCTGTCATTGTCCTCTGCTAACAACTTCGTTTCTTGTAAAAATGCTTTATTTGTGCTTTCTGTTGATTTAAAACTTGTTTACGCTTGCTAGGCACATTGAGTCCCTTTACATTATATGTGTAAAGTAGTAAGTCAGTCATAATGACTTGTATAAAATCCAGTTGTAGTAAAGTTTATGGAATTATCAGGGACCAAAGCACCAAGTAAAAAGGAAAGGATAATTAACATATAGCGGAGCACAACAGGCCGAATACTGACTATTAACTTGCAGATATAATTGAAATGATAGCTTGGAAGTAGACAGGTCATAAGAATGAGCGTGGATAAAAGTGCTCTAAAATACCAAAATGTGTATCTCTCTATAATAGAACTATTTAGTAATAACATTAACAACTTTAACAACCGAGGGCTGCTGGAACATTTAAGGGAGGACGTCAGAGACAGATGAAGGCAGAGAAAAACTACTAGGAATGTTAGGACCACTGCAGTACCTTAAAAAAGTGGCAGTTAGTGATAGTGGTAAAATTCCAGTTTTGGTTATGAGTTTTGGTGACAAGATTAACACAATAACATTTTGAAAACAATTTTTTTCTGCATGAAAGTAGTGAATCTCTGATCTTTGAACTTATTTAGCCAATCAGGAAGCAGGAAATTTCATGTCCACTTTAATCAGTGACATACAGCTTAGCAGTACAGCCTACAGGTTAGAGTAATGAGCTGTGATTTGTGAATGAGCTAGATACGTCCGGCAGACCTGGGTTTGATTCCCACAGTCTCCATTTGCATTCTGTGTAACCCCAAGCAAGTCACTTAATCTTCCTATGCTCCAAAAAAAAACAAACTTGATTCATATTTTCCAGATGAAGAAAATGTTACATAAATAGATAATTAAAAACTCAAGAGTTGAGCAGGCCCACTGGCACTTCCCCTTGCGTGCCACCGACATAAGTTTGTGAGCAAGCAACTGTCTAAAGGGCTGCTCTCTCTTCCTCTGGGCAGGGTGGGTTGCAGGGACCGGGAGCCTGTCAATTTGCTCCCAACAATTCACTCCCAGAAAACACGCTCCCGACAACTCACTTCTGTACATTTTGCTCCTTCCCCTACCCGTTCCACGTCAGTTTGCTCCTGCAGCACAAAATCAAACTGCAAATGTGCATTGCAAACGAGTGTATTTCATTTCCGCCAGTAATGGCATTTAAAAAACAAGCATTTGTCAATGCCGAATGTTGCTTGCTTCTATGTGCTGTTTAGGTATTTGGAAGTCATTGGAGTGCAAATATTGAAAATGTGCGAACTTACGAGCGTGCGTAAGAACTGCGCAACGCATGCTTGTAAAACAGTCAATTTTAGGAATTTTTTCACCTAATTTTCAACATAGCCATTTTAAGACCTCTGCTCATGAACAGTGTCACTGTGGTTTTGTTAATGTGTCCCATACATTGAGTATGCACACCGACTGCGCCATTGTGCGCTACATGGGGGGAAACACATTTTGGGCAGGATGTGAAAAATGACAGCTGTACTGCTCATAAGGAGGTGTGGTAAAATGGCAATGTTGAAAATATGTAGAGGAAATATTGAAAATTCGCAAACTGACGTGCATAGAACTGCTAGCACACACAAATAGAAACAGTCATTTTTAGGAAATTTTTCACCAAATTTTCAACATAGCCATTTTAAGACCTCTGCTCATGAACAGCATCACTGTGATTTTCTTAATGTGTCCCATACACTGATTTCGCATACCGACTGCGCCATTGTGCGCTACATGGCCGGAAACACATTTTGGGCAGGATGTGAAAAATGACAGCTGTACTGCTCATAAGGAGGTGTGGTAAAATTGCAATGTTGAAAATCTGGAGTGAAAATATTGAAAATTTGCGAACTTACGAGCCTGCGTAGGAACTGCGCAACGCACGCTCGTAAAACAGTCATTTTTAGGAATTTTTTTACCAAATTTTCAACATAGCCATTTTAAGACCTCTGCTCATGAACAGTGTCACTGTGATTTTCTTAATTTGGCCCGTACATTGATTTCACACACCGACTGCGCCATTCTGCGCTACATGGGCGGAAACACATTTTGGGTGAGATGGGAAAAATGACAGCTGTACTGCTCATAAGAAGGAGTGATAAAATGGCAATGTTGAAAATCTGGAGTGAAAATATTGAAATTTCACGAACTTACGAGCCTGCGTAGGAACTGCGCAACGCACGCTCGTTAAACAGTCATTTTTTGGAATTTTGGCACCAAATTTTCAACATGGGGTTTTGGGACCCCTTCTCATGAATAATGTCACTGTCATGGCGGTATTCAGGCCTGAGGGTGATTTCCGATCACTGCGTGGAAATCACCCTTCGGCCCGAATAACGCCATGACAATGACATCATTCATGAGAAAAGGTCCCAAACCCATGTGAAAATTTGTAAAATCCAAAAATACCTGAGATATGCTACAAAGTTGAAACCCTCTACCTAGCCCATTATACAGCTTACCGGCATTTCCTCAGTTCGCGGTCGGCTTTGAAAGTGCAGACGTGTTCCCGGTCCACGAAGATCATCGGCGGAGTCTGGAGGTAAGTATGGGGTGGGGGTGTGGGGAGCTGGGTGTGCAGTGGGTGGGTGCAGGTTGTGGGAGGGTGAGCCTTGGCCCGAGACCGTTCGTTTTTCAGGGAAAAAAAAAGACATCATGGGATCGTTTCACTAGCGAGTGGGCTCCCAGCGTGGCACAAGGACGCCGGCGTTTCAGCCGGACGGGGATTGGGCACCCCGTCGGCAAAGGATTGTTTGCCACGCTTGGGGTGGGCTCCCAGCGTGGCACCTACTACTGGAGGAGCAGGGACGCAGCTCAGCCGGCCAGAGTTGGGCACCCGTCGGCTATACAGTGCTTGCGGGCGGCCGCGGCAGGCGTGGGGGAGCTGCGCGTGAGCAGCGATATCTTATCGGTGCTCACTCAAGCGTAGCTCCCCCTTTCAACTGTATGCCACTGCATTTTGGAGCGTGTCATACACAGCTCCAAAATGCATTGGCTTAAAGGGGCCATGCCTGCCAGCACACTGACTGAATTGGAGGAGGAGGTGACACACCTCCGAAATCTCCGATGATGGCACTATGTTTCTTGCACATGCGTGCAAGCAACATAAAAATGGAACACATCAGCTGAAATCCCAGTTAAGATAGTTAAGAACAGGACTGGGAACTTTGGTTTTGTAGCACAGTATGCCTCTGTGGGGCACGTCCACTCTCTATTACACAAAGCTACTCCATCAAAAGTTAAGTTCCTCTGTCTATTGCTAAAAAAAATAAAAAATAAAAAAAATAACCCTCTTGGTCCTGGAAATTTGGAGTCAGAACCAGGGCAGCTGATGCGGTGTTGGGGCTGCTGATTCTGTTAGGAGTCACAGCTTTTTGTTGCATTCATGGGTTCATTTCCCTTGCTGTGGTGCTTGAGTCACTGGGAACTTCTGACAGCAGGAGACTGTGTGTGTTTGAACATCTCTGCTGTTTGGTGAGGGGTGTTTGCAAAAGAATGCAATAATGTAAGTCTTTCCTTTTTTGCTCAAATAGCCTCCAAATGTAAACAGTCACCATTTTGACTGAATGTTCAGGCTCCCAGGATGCATACAAATGCACACAGTGTGTATTTTGGCTGATGCGGTCTTCTTGGAAGTTATTTTTTTGCTGCAATAAAAGCTATATCGAATCAGGGTATCAAAATCTGATGAAGTTCTAAAGAGTTTCTTTTTTTAAATAAGAGAAATTGCCTAATTGTTAATGTTAGACAGCTGCTTCCCTTTTTAGAATTTTTAAATAGTAGTAGGAGGAGCGGGTTGTCGGGGAGTGAGAATGGCAGGAGTGAATTGCCGTGGGACCGGGTCATTGGGAGTGAATTGACCGGGAGCGAAATAGCAGACGCGAATTGACGTGGACCCTCAGGGACCAGCACAGTTACATAGATACATAGACAGTGTCGGCAGATAAGGGCCTATGGCCCACCCAGTCTGCCCATTTGAGCTTGTAAGTTCAGTTTGTTTTCCTAGAAGTCTGTTGCCCCTTACCCCTGACCTCCAGAATTCCTTTATGTCTATCCCATGCATTCTTAAATCCCGTGATTGTTTCAGCCCCCACCACTTCCTCTGGCAGGGTGTTCCACTTGTCCACCACCGTTCTGTGAAGAAATTCTTTCTCATGTTTCCTCTAGATAGTCCTCCCTCCAACTTCATCCCATGCTCTCTAGTCCTGGAACATCTTTTCGCTTAAAATAGTGTTTTCCGCACCCTGTTCCTCCCTGTAAGATACTTGTATGTCTCTATCATATCCCTCTCCCTCCTCTCCTCCAGGAGTACATGTTCAGTTCCTTCAACCTGTCTTCATAGGACTTGTGATGCAATCCATGCACCATCTTTGTTGCCCTCCTCTGAACCTTCTCTACCCTGTCTATGTCCTTACGTGGGTATATGGTCTCCAGAACTGTACACTGTACTCCAGGTGGGGCCTCACTAGTGTCTTGTATAGCGAATTATGACCTCCTTTTCCTGCTGGTGATGCGCTGCCTATGCATCCCAGCATCCTATTTGCTTTACCTGCTGCCTTGTCACACTGTTTCCCTACCTTGAGGTCATCAGGATGACAACCCCAAGATCCTTTCCTGCTTGGTACATGCTATATCCTCACCCCCAACTGATATATTGTGCCAGGGTTTTTGCCCCATATGCATTATCTTGCACTTCTTTGCATTGAATTTCAACTGCCAAACCCTGACCATTCTTCAAGTTTCTGCAGGTCGCTCTCATTCTGTCTACACTCTCTGGTGTGTCTACTCTGTTACAGAGCTTTGTGTCATCAGCGAACAGTGAAATTCTGCCTTCTAGGTCCTAATGTCACTGATGAAGATGTTGAATAGGACCGGTCCCAGCACTGATCCCTGTGGTGACCCCACTGGTCACTCTTCCTCTGTGGAGTGACAGCCATTTACCACCACCCTCTGTCCTGCCACCCAGCCAGTTACCTACCCACCACACTACTGTCCTGCCCACACCCATATTCCCCAGTTTGTGTAATCGTCTTCTATGTGGCACAGTGTCAAAGGCCTTGCTGAAGTCCAGATAGGCCATGTCCACTGCCCTCCCTTGATCCACCTCCCTAGTCACCCAGTCAAAAAATTCAACGAGGTTGGTCTGACATGACCTCCCCCTGGTGAAACCATGCTGCCTTGGGTCCTGTAGTCCATTGACAACCAGATGTTCCACCAATCTCTCCTTCAGTAGTGCTTCCATGATCTTCCCCACTACCGAGGTGAGGCTGACTGGTCTGTAGTTCCCTGCTTCCTCTTTGTTCTGACTCCTTGCAGTGGCTGAGGAACAGGAAACTCAGGACTGCAGAATACAAACATACAAACATATAAAAGGCCAGCCGAAGGCCCAAAAGTCTACTGAGTCAGCTTGATGCAGAGCTCACGTGGGTATGCTACATGTTGCTCTGCCCCCTCCCCTGTCGCCCTAGCCTTCCCCTTGAATCTGTCCCACCCTCTTTTAACCCTCCCCAATGGTACTGTGATTTACTACTCCCCTCTGGCAGTGCATTCCATCCTACCACCTCCCTTTCAGTGAAGAAGGTCCATCTGGCCTCCTTCCTGTAGTTGTGCCCTCCGGTGTTTCTGTTCTCATTTCTGCACAAAAGATCCTGTGTCTCTCTCTTCTTTCATTCACCAGTCTCTGTTCATACAGGATATCCTGCTGCACCTGAATCATCTTGGTAGCCCCTCCCCTCTGTTCTGCCTCCATATAGTGTATGTTTTTCCTCAGGTAGGAGCTCCAGTAGTGCACACAGTACTCCAGATGCGGATACACCATGGACCTGAACAGGGGCAGAATGACCTTCCTCCTGCTGGGGAACCCCCTTGATATGCAACCTGGAGCCCTGTTTGCCTTCCCGGCCATCTTTTTGCACTGCATTAATGATTTCAGGTCCCTTGTAATTGCTATCCCCATGTCGCTTTCCTCCTCTGAGATTGTGACCTTCACCCCCCTCCCCCGAGACAGTACTTGGCCTTGGGGTTTTTATGCCCTGTGTGCATTACCTTGCACTTTTTAGCATTGAACCCCAAGTGCCAGATTCCAGGCCACCTTTCCAACCTTGCTAGGTCCTTCCTTAGATCCCTTACACCCTCCTCAGTGTCGTACCATCTGTAAAAAGACACATCTTGCCTTTGATGCTGTCCCCAATGACGTTGCTGAACACACTGAACAGGACTGGCCCAGCACTAATCTCTGTGGAACCCTGCTAGTGACTTCTCTCACTCCAGACTGCTTCTCCTCCCTACCACCACCACCCTGCATTCTACTCTTAGCCAGTTCATTATCCACCTGGTCAGTTTCTCTACTGTCCCCATACCTGTCAGTTTTTTAATAATCCTCAAGTGGGGGACTGAGTCACAGGCCTTGCTAAAGTCCCAGTATAGTATGTCCACCGTTTAGCCCATGTCTACTGCCTTAGTGACCCAATCAAAGAATCAGATCAGATTTTGTTTGGCATGACCTCCCTGCCATGAATCCATGCTGCCTGCTATCCTGGAGCCTGTTTGCTTCGAGGAACACAACCAACCTTTCCTTTGGGATGGTTTCCATCAGCCTGCCAACAACTGACGTCAAGCTAACTGGTTCATAATTCCCCAGTTTAACCCCAGGTCCACTCTTGTGCAGGGGCACCACATCGACTGTCCTCCACTCAAATGGACCCCCTCATGTCTAGTGAGCAGTTGAACAGGCCAGCCAGGGCTGCAGCAAGGACTACTGCCATTTCTCTCAGCACCCTCGGGTGCATGTCATCCAGCCCTTGGGACTTGTCCATCCTGAGGGCCTTGACCCCCTTTGAGGATTTGCTTCCTCCCTCATCCCCATTGCCACCATCTTTATTTTCTCTTCTGGTTGTGGCCCGTCTTTCTCCTAAGCGAAGACTGAGCAGAAGAATTTTTTTTTTTCCGATTGTTTAACCAGGTGAGACACACTAAGCTGAAAGCTTGTTTACAGGTGCAACCTGGGAGCACAGGGAAGTTAAGTCACTTGCTCAGGGTCACACAGTATGCAAGTGGGGGCTATGGGATTCAAACCCAGGTCTCCAGATTTGCAGCTCAGAGCCTTAAACCACTGCACTATACTGCCTCACTGAATTCATTCAGTACTTCTGCGTTCTCCCTGTTTTCCTCATCCCACTCAGTCCCCCTTCTCAGCTTCACTATTTCCTTTTTTTTTTTCTTTTTTCCCCTACATTGCTACTTCCCTCTGGGGAAGGGGGAGGCTCTCAGCCTTGTCCTTGCCCCCTGTGACCAATGTCAACCTCTCTTGATTGCACCAGGGGCCACATCCCCCACAGATTTCCCCCCCAAGGTGGGGCTGGAAGGGGGCAAGAGCCATCCTCTCCCTCCTGTCAAGTATCCAGATGTGCCCCCAGATGTCGAGCACTGACGCAAGCTGCGAGGGCATGGGAAGGGCTTCATGATGCCTGCCCTCCCAACTTTTCTTGATTTTCTCCCCTACTGACCCCTGACACTGCCACACATCAGTACATGCACTTGGAGATGCGCACATCCTGCAGAACCACAGCCCCGCCCTTTGAGCCACTCGCTGACTTGCACTACCACCAGCCCTCCACCCAGTGGGAATTAGATGCCAAGATGGCTAGCCACCCCTTCCCGGGAGAAGAGAGGAGTCCCTGGACACTTGATCCTCACCTACCCGGCTGACCCCCAACAATCCATGGCTGTTCCCAAACACAGGTCGCCAGAGTGGTAGGAGGGAAGGCAGTCAGCACCTTAACATTCCATCCCACTCCGCCAGCCCGCTGTTTCCTCTTTTGTTGTTCTTTTCTCCCGTATGTATCAGAAGAAGGTCTTGTCACCCTCTTTGACCCCTTCCCCCTCGGCTATTCTTAGTTTTGTCTCTGCCTTGGCTTGTCTTACCACCCTGCAAGTTGACTTCAGCAGCCCTGCATATTCTGCCCTGTCCTCTTCCTTCTGGGTCTTCTTGTATTTCCTGTAAGCAGCTCTTTTCTCCAACACTACTCTCCCCACCTCCTCTGTAAACCACAGTGGCTTCCTCCTCTTGCTCATACTATTCTTCTGATTTAGTCAGGTTGTGTTGACTGCCTGGACCCCCTCCACACTAATTACTGCCCATCCATCCTGCACACCCATGTCCGCCCTTCGCTCTCTCAGTCTTTCCACTAGAATTGTTCCCTTGCATACAAACTCTGCCTTTTGAAGTCAAAAACACAGATCTTTGTGTTCAGCACTTCACATCCCATGTCCACGTGAGTCCACACAGACTGAAGGTCACTCCATCACGTGGGCTCAGCAACCCTGATGCTTTGGATGTGATCACTGTTCATCAGAACTAGGTCCAGGATGGTCCTATTCCATGTTGACTCCATCAGCCCATATCAGCAAACCATCCTGGAATGCATCTAGGATTGCTTGGCTTCTGCTGCTCTTGGCCTGTGGGATACTTTCCAATCCACCCTGGGCATGATAAAATCTCCTACTATTACCACTTCTCACCCCTCTGTAACCTTTCCTATCTCATCCCCCAGCTCCATGTCTGTGGTTTTGTCCCTACCCTTATTTTCTTCCCCATCCCTGACTGCAACTCCACCCATAGCATCTCTGCACCCTTCCCAATGTCCTCCCGTGTGACCTTTATCCCCTTCCAAACATAGATTGCCACTCCTCCACCCCTACCCTTTGTTCTGTCCTTCCTATAGAGAGTGTATCCAGTAAGAGATAGATCCCAGTCTTGGTTTGGGGTTGCCCAGATCTTTGTGACCTCCACCAGATCTGATTGTCCCTCCATCATCATGGCCTGTATGGTTGTCCATTTTGTTCTTCAGACTCCTGGCGTTCATTTACATCACTCTCCACATGCCATGTTTCCCACCCGCCTCTCCCTTTTTGGTTCCCCCCTCCTTCCTCTGGTTGCCCAACTAGCTTGCCCCCCATTCTTTTTGATCCACTTCTCTCCTATTCTTCCCCAACTGTGTGTTCACCCTTTTCCTCACTGCCTCCCACCTTTTCCTTTTTACTTACTGTCTCCTCCAGTTGGAGAGAGGCCTTCCTGCCTCCTTTTGTTGTGAACCCTGGGTTCTGCACTCCCAAGTAGTGCTCCCTCCCCCCCAACTCAGTTTAAATTCAGGCTGTCCCTGAAGTAATCCCATAACCTGTCACATTGTGCTGTGGTTCCCAACCCCCTCTGAGAGTTAGCCTATTTGGCAAGTACAGGGATTTCTCATTCCAGACTCTTCCCCAGTCCCTCACACAACCAAAGTCCTCCTCCTTGCACCAATCCCTTAGCCACTGGTCAAACTCGGAGAACCAGAGCTTCCTAGCAGAGCTAGCCGTGGGTACCAGTAGCATCTCTGAAAATGCCACAGACTTTGCCACCTTCCTAACATTCCTCCCAAGCTCCCTGAACCTTTCTGTACCTCCTCTACCTTACACACTGCAAGATCGCTTGTGCCCAGGTGCAGGATCACACCAAGTTTTCCTCCTCCCTGCACAAGCACGTGCACTATAGGCATGATCTTCTCAGCTGTCATACCTGGGAAGCACACAACACTCCTTCTATGTGGTTCTCCTGGCTGCTGTGGCCATCTAACTCACTTCACAGCTGAGTTCCCTATCACCAGAACTCTGCTAGTTTCCCTCATTTTTTGTGCACCCCCTCTGGATACCCTTGTCCTTCTGTCCCCTCCCCCATACACACCTACTCTAATTTGTTCCTCCTGATCCATGACTCCCCTGTCATCTCCTCCCTTATTCAGTCCCTGCCCCTGCTGTTCCCCACTCTCCGTACTAATCCTCTTGCATTCAATTCCCCCTTGCCCATTGTGACAGGGAGCTCCTGACACTCTTGAGGACCGAACTTTTCTTAAATCTGTTGCAACAGTTCTTCTATTTCTTAGCCTACTCTATCCTTTACAATTTCTAGTCCATAAGGTTGGCCACCTATGGGCACCCCCTCCCTTTTCTTGACTATGCTATAGTGTCCTCTTTAATTTTCCTTTTCCCTCTCAGGTCCTCGTACAGGGAGGTAACTGTGGTGACCTCCAAGCTGATGTAAAACAACAGGCTGTGTTTCTTGTTGTTGGATTTAGTGTGCAGTTGCACTATGTCATAAAATACCTTGATGTATATGCCTTATGTGTATGAAACCTGTAAATGTTGAAAATACCATGGCACTAGGTATTTTTGATACAGGTAAAAAGTTATTAGTGGACTGTATTATAAAAATTAAGTTAGTTGTGTTATTTAAAATGCATGTAAATTACTGATTGTTTGAGAGGCCCTTTGGCACCATGCATTCTTGCTTTAAGCGGAACAAGCCTAAAATTTCATGGTGATTTGCGTAAAGATCCCATTGCATTATGGGGGTATATGTGATGTTGTGTTTCTTTGAAACTTGGCTTTATGCCAGTGCCCTTTGGGGTAACCCTTGCTTCAGTGCTTCTGCACTGAGCTTCTTTGTCTTTATCTTGTTTTTGGATTTTTCCTTTTTTGAGCTCCCCATCACCCAAACACACAAGACCAACATAGGGAATAGCTGGTTTTCACAACAGAGTTAGATCAGTGGGTTAAGAAAGTGCATAGTCTGTTGCTGCAACCTGATGTACTGAAGAAGGGATATGCCATTGCTTAAGGTTATCCTCTGTGTTTTAAACAAATATTATGCAGAGATTGGTTGTTGAATGTGAAGTTCCTCTTCTAGTCCATCTGTTATCCCACACACCCATTTGCCATCCCCATTACTACTTCAGGATTTCTTCCTATAGGCTTCTCCCCTTATTGCACCCCTTAAGCCTCCTCCTGATACTCTCCCTGTTCTTCCCTCCACACCCATTTCCTGGATCACTTTAGGTCTAACATCATGGTTTTCCTGATGCCCTTCTGCTGCCTTTCCCCATGTCCCTATTCATGCTAGCATGGATACCTTCCTCCTGGGAACAGAGTAACAGGTGTCTGTTCTATACAGTGTTCCAGGGTGTCTGTTTTTTTTGCTGCCCTGCTCCTACCACCCTCCCCTTTTAACTGCTTTCCAGCCTGCCCCCTTTGCCCAGTACTCCCTCTAAGCCAGAGGCAGCCACAGCCGTGGAGCTCCCTAATCTCCCTTATCTGACTATCCCCACCCCCACCACTGAGCCCCTCTGTCCCATTTCTGGCCTGTTTATTCCTACTCTCTGGTCTTCTTGTGGCTGGTTTAGTCCCGCTACCCCCCTGTCCCCGATGCTTCCTTGCAGACCTGCCCAATTCCATCCCCTAACTCATCAGTAAGTTTGTGTTATGTTTTGTATTAATTTTGTTATATTGTTATTGTATTGTAGTTGTATATGTATATTGTAGTTGTAAATGTTCTTAGCTTCATGATTTGTGAAATCACCCCTGTCCTGCACTTATAACTCTGAGCCTACTCAAGCCCTCCCCTCCCCCTCTCTTCACAAGCTACAGATAAGCACTTTTCTCTGTTTCAGTCTGATTATCTGCCTCCTAACTGGACTTCGCTTATTGCTCCTTCTTGCATGTACCTTTTATCCCCATTGTACCTTTATTGCCTGTTTTTGTTACCTCTACGACCATGGGATATATATATCATCCACCGATGTACTATGTAAGGCAACTCTGTAAACCTGTTTAATTCTAATTGTAATTGTACTGCAATGTATGTGTATCTGTTGACCCTTGTATTTTTGACTTGTACCCTCCCGGGTCATGCCTGAAAATAGGCAGTTTGCCTAGTGCACTTACCTGGTTACCAAAAGCTAATAAATAAATATGCAAACACTGGATGTCTGTGAAAATGGTTTTTTAGCTCACAGACCTTTCAGTATACTGTAAAATAAAAAATGAAATGAAATGAATGCAGTAACCTGTTTAGTTCTAACCTAATCGTCTGCACCTCGATCCTCTTAGCCCCATGTCTCCTGCATACCATGCAACCTCCAGCCTCCCAGAGTGAACTTAGGAAAACTGCAGCCCTCCTCGTCCCCTGCAACTCACCACTCTCCCTCTTCCTGCCTCTTGCTTAATCATTACCTTGTCTTCATATGCCTACCCTAGACAGGGAGTAGTTTAAATTGTGCCCCTAACCTGCCTCCACAGACCTACCCCAGATGGGGAGTAGTTTAAATCCTGCCTTTACCCTGCCTCTGTAGACCTACCTCAGATAGGGAGTAGTTCACCCTTCCTCTTAACCTGCCCTTTTGGGCCTAACCCATATACAGTAGGGAGTAGTTCACCCTTTCCCTAAACTTGCCCCGTGGGCCTTCCCTAAATGTGCCCTATGGGCCTCCCCCAGATAGGGAGTAGACTGAAGTATTTAAATCCTACCCTTAACAGGACTCTACAGGCTCTACAGATAGGGAGTAGTTAAATCCTAGCTCCAGTCCTGTCCCCTCTGGCCTACCTTGTTACCTGTGTTTACCCTCCATGCCCCCTGTCTCCAGTACTTTATTAACTCTTGATAGTTTCTCAGGTTCCCTCACATTCCCACCTACCTAGTCCCTGTTGATTGGTCTTTCTCACAGAATGGGGGAACCAAGGAGCGTTGGAGAGCGATGTGATGCACACAGGAGTGTGCATGATGATGTCATTGATGGCATTGCACATCCATTCCTCCAGGGAGCACAGAACAGGAAAAAAACACCCTGTCTGGCAGAGTGACCAGCGACCCCTCGCAGGCCCTGCACAGTGACCCTGGTGGCCCATATGGATCCTGTAAGTGCGGACTGAGCATGCTCCAACCACCACGCTACGGGACGTCAGCCATGTGGGTACTGGCACAGTAAATCCAGGGAGATGCCGGGTGATGCTGCGGGGAGGGGTGAAAAAGGGGCCTGCTGTGATGGGGAAGCATTAATAAAAAAATAAAAAAACTCAAAGAGTGAAGACAGCAACAACAACAAAAAACACTAACGTCATGGGCATACCTGCCATTTTAGAGATGATCTAATCACCAACCTACTGGAGGGGGAATTCCTGCTCTTCTTGTTACATGGTCTGTGGATTTTATTCTCCACAGCAGCTCCTTAGATTTTTTTATTTAATAATTTATTTTTGAAAGTTGGATTTACAACCTTTGAGTCAGGGACTCATTTACAAAGGCACCTCGTCGCAGGGAGGGTAGACACGGTTACAGTGTGAGATACAACAGTGGCAACATACAGGTGCAGTACAAATAACAAAAGAACACAATATAACAGTGGTTTATGGAATAAAGTTACATGCAGTAAATAGCAATAGTGTAAAGTATAACAATAGTAGAAGTCACAACCCTGGTTGTACCGGGGAAATACCTATGTTGAAGGGTGGGGGGGAAATGGGTGAGGAAAAAAGACCCCAACATCAGGTTGATTAAGGGCAACTACAGCTTTGGGCGCCAAAGAGGTGGTTACAGAGAGCGACTTTAAAGGGAGCAGTTTTGGTAGACTTAGTGACAGAGGGCGGGAGGGAGTTGAACCATGTGGGGGCATGGTAGTGGAAGGACCTTTGGGCTAGGGAGGTCTTGGTATGGGGCACTAGAAAGGTGGCCTTAACTGAGCTATGGGTGGCAACAGATGGGGATGCAAGCCGCTGGAACATGGTGACCCCTGGGGGGAGAGTTCTAGCACGGATTTTTTGGCAAGTAAGTAGGTTTGGTAATGCAGGCGCTCCTCCAAGGTGAGCAGGTTGGAGATGGAATAGAACAGACAATTATGGGTGCGGAGGGATGCGCCGGTCAGGAGCCTGCAGGCCTTGTTTATTGAGGTCTGGATTCTGGTGAGGGCGGTATTGTTGGCTGCAGCATAGATAGGTAGGCCGTAGTCCACTAGGGACAGGACAGAGGAGTTGATGGCCAGTCAGAGGGCAGTTTGGGGGGCGGCAATCTCTGTGGCGATAGAGAAGGCCAATCCGAGAGTTTATGGCTGAGGACAGGGTACTGATGTGGGTGTGGAATGTAAGAGCCGAGTTGAAGGTGATGCCCAGGTACGTGTAGGGCGACACCTGCTGGAGAGGGTGAGCATTACTGGGGAGAATGCAGAGGGGGGCATTTTTGGCCTTATTCTGGTGATGCGAAAAAAGCACAGATTCGTTTTTTTTAGGTTAATGAGCAGTCGGTGGTCAAGGAATCACTTTTCGGCTTGGTTGAATGTATTCTGCAGGGATTCCTGTAGAGATGCGGGGTCACGGTGGGAGGCAAGGAGAACCGCATCATCGGCATAGAGTAGCATATTGCCCGAGCAGGAGCTGGGGAGGGTGTTGGGAAATAGGTTGAACAGAACAGTGACCATGATGGAACCCTGGGGGACCCCCGAGCGAACGGGCAGGGTACTGGGCAGGGTGCCATTTACCTTCATGCGCTGTGATCTGGTAGAGAGGTAACTGATGATGGATGGTCTCAGCAAGGCTGTCAATAGAAACTCTTCATCATTTTGCATACAAGCTTCCGCTTGTCATATGTTCATTTACTTTTCTTTATTTATTTTATTTAGCTTTTGTTGGCCGGGTAAGTGCACTAGACAAATTCTGCCTATTTTCAGGCACGACCTGGGGGAGGGGGGATACAGATGGATGCCAACTGACCTTGAACCAGATTAAGCTGTTGGTGGTATTTGTTTAGTGAATGGGGGGAAATTTGGCCAGGACAACAGGGGAAATTCCCCTACTCTTTTCGAGAAGTGCCATGGGATCTTTAACATCCACCTGAACTACCACCAGAACGGGCAAATGGGACCTCGGTTTAACATCTCATCTGAAAGAAGGGCTAATATTCCCCAACTCCCCTGCCACCCCACCCCAAGTTTCCCACAGAGTTCAGGGATGAGAGAGAGAGAGTATGCCATGAGATAGGCTCCCTACAATCAGGTGAATTAGTATGTAGCATTAAGGTACAGAAGAATAAAGGCAGCCATGGCCTAGCGGTAAAAGCACAGGTTTGGAAACAAAGAGATCCAGGTTCAAATCGCATCACCGCTATGTACTCACTGTGTGACCTGAGCAAGCCACATAACCTCGCAGTGATTTTGTCCACCCAGCTACAGAACTGCATAGAAAGAGGACCAGGCAGAAAATGAGATGTTGCAGCCCAGCAGGGCTAGTGTGAGGGGCAACAAATTGCAAAACTGAAAAAAATTACTAGCAAAACTAAGGCAGAGTGGTCTTGTTCTACTGTTCAGAAGGGAAACCCCTAGTTTCAGTGTGGCTCAGTCTGTAGCACCCTCACCATAGGGTCCAAAGGTTGTGGGTCAGATACCCACACCAGTGACAATGGCTATATTTCAGATGAGACACTGAACCACAGCTCCATGTCTGCCTGCCTGTTGGTGACGTACGTAAAGGTCCCTTGGCACTTTATCAGATAGAGCTGGGGATTACTCAGGTACCCTAGTAAGCACTATAATTATAACATAGGAGCTCCTGAAATTTTCCGTGACCGTATGTGGGCTTGGTTCCCAGGTTTCTCTTCAGACAATCACTGTACTACAAACATCTAACTGATTGCTTCGTAAAATGCTTTGAGGTACTGATAGACATATAGCCCCTCTCTGGTGCCATCCTAGAGAGGGCCACAACCCCTGCCTGCTACCTAGGATACAGGTTGAGGGGCCTGGGTTCCATACAGCTGTTACATGGGGGTCCTTTCCCAAGATCAACATAAATGGCAGTGCCTCCACCCAGAGTACATTTAAGTGGGTCTGATCTATACAGTACAACCCCCTGGGATGTCGTACCATCCCACCCCCCAAACAGTTCCCCCAGACTCGAACATCCCCACATTTTAGCTAGCCTTTTCAAATGCGGCTACTAACATGCTCACTAAAATCAGGCCCTTGAGACAACTCTTTTCTGAAGCAAGTAACAACATCATAATTTATTTACACGGGGAAGGTTAGGATGGGGTAAGTGGAATAGAGTTTAAGCAAAACATTCTAGTTAGATTTGCACTTACAGATTTAACATGTTCAAACAGTTATTATCCCTTTTGATTTTTTCCCCAAATCACCTTTTGATCATTGCAGCCATAAGTCTCTAGCTAGCTGTAATGCCCCCCTTTTGGGGGGCTTACCTGTAATGCCTCCAGGTGTCTCCCGCAGCCTCCCTGGCATCCTGCTACCATCCATGGCCTCTTCTGCCGCTCTACCAGGCCCCCAGAGTCTGTTTGATTGAGCCCTGTGGGGCTCGCAGAGCACTTGCGAGTGTGTGGTATATCGCAGAGCCGCCGTTTGCACGGTCGAGAAGGCGCCCTGCACGCTAGGACCGCTATTGCAGTCAAATGCCAACACTGTGCCACCTCACCCATTCCTGGTACCATAGCTGAGTTTAAAAGGCACCAGGGACACAGTGAAAGGGGGGGAAAGCATTTTATGTTTTAAATAAATCAAAATCGCTGCCTCCAGGGCAATAGATCTCAAGGAGTAAGGTCAAGGGGCAAATGTCAGGGCACAGAAGAGCCCTTATGAATATTATAAAAAGGGTCTCAGAAACGCTGCAATCTAACTGGCTGTAAGGATTCTGACAGCCTTACATTAATCCCTATTAAACTACCATGTACAGCCTGATCACAATGGCACATGGATTTTTCCTGTCAGCATTCCATCCTCTAGCACTGCTGAATGACTTGAATGTTACATTCTGATTCTGAACCAGTATTCTTAAACTGTTGGTGGAAGAACTATTTTATTAAAAATCTCCCTCTAAATGAGGAAAACATTCACAAAATATACTTTTAACACTTTTGTTTTGGAATATGTTTTTATAATAGCAATAAGGCACTCCCAGGAGTTAGATTAACAGTCAATCTCCTCCTGGGGCAATATGGCACTCGGCTGCACCTCGTGCCACATTACACCCCTAGGGAGTGATTAACAGACTGTTAATCTAACCCCTGGTCATGCCTTATTGCTTAATTTATGAGCTGCAGTATGTGTTTCTAGGGGCAGCGTGTTGTAGGGGCAGCGACTCCCTAGAGGAATCTCTGTTTTATTTAAAAGTGAACTCTTTTAAGAGAAGATTGTTGGGGCTACAAAACAGTGGGGACATTATTAAATAAATGATAAATTCCTGGCTGCACCAGAACTTCATGTGCAAGGACAGTTTAGACTGCATAAAGACTATATTAACAGTCACCATTTTAGAAGTCAACAGCCAATGAGGAGTCAGCCTTTAACAAAGGGGGCACCTGGGAAATGTCAGGGGCTTGTGGGTGATTTACTGGGACACTTTCTAGGTGCCAAAAGACAAGCCACTTAAGATCTGGAGACTGTTTAAGACAGCTGTGGCAGCCAATGGGATTGTTGGAACTCAGCCCCCATATAAAAGGAGATTCTTACTGGAAAAGGTCAGGTTTGAATAGACAAACCAAGTGCTAGTGTTTGCCTCTGAGGAGCTTCCCAGCTCTCAGGGGTTAGGCCTGCCTGGCCTAGACCTTTTTTGGTTGTCAGTCCGCGAGTGTGAATTGTTCCAGCCTGGGTAGCTGCTGCCTGCAGCTGCAGGTAATCTGATTCCATAAGCCTGAGAAGAGAAGATCAGCTTGCATCCTGCCTGGAAGGACCAGAAAAGGGGCGTGTTTACATATAAATGTGTTTGAGTTGTTCCACGTGCTGCACGACTGAGTAGTTGGAAAACGTTCACGTTGCATGTTTTCCTCGGCCCGAGTGACGTGTTCTGCCAGCTTGAAGACCAGCTTCATTGATAAGAACCATGAGGGACTTCACCTCCATCTGTATCCAACTGTGTCTACAGGTCTTATTTCATCAGAGAATCGCCTGGTCCGGGGTAGAGTGAGTAAACATCAGGTAGCTCCCTGCAGCAAAGCTCAAATTAAAGTGTGTCATCTGATTTATTTGTGGGTTGCTAATTATTTTGGACTGAGCCATCCGGCTCCGGAATACAAATTGTGGGTAAAGTGCATGTTGTGTTTTCTTCCCAAGGGTCCCAGCAACAGCTGCAATGCTGGCCTACCACAGGCAACGCTTCAGGCTAGCCTGAACTAACAACTGGGTACCCAGAATGTGTGTGACTGTTTTTGAGGGACTCTTGAGTGCATGCCTTATAACCTGACTAAATCAGATTGTGAATCAATCATCAGATTGCTGCCCATCCCCCAAATAAATCAGATCTGAATCTTTTTGCATTTAAATTGTTTGTGGTGTACCTTTGTGGGGGGGGGGGATTTTGCGTTACTGCTTTTCTCCATTGCAGGCCTTATTCTGCAGGGGGTCTCCAGGGCTATTGCAGCTGATCCAGCCCTGGTGGTGAGTGTGTCAAGAGTGAGGTTAACACTATTTCTGTGCTAATTGTGATTACCTAATTGCTGACCCATATAGGCCACTAGAGAGGTTGGGGGGGTATTAGTGTCCCGGAGGGCTATACCCATAGCAGCTATGCTACCTTTAGATTGACCCTCCAGGTGAAGGCACCCACTCAAAGAGCCCAGGTCCCTAAACTTGTACCTAGGCTCGGAGGCACAGAAGGTAGCCCACAGGATAGCGCCACCTAGGGGTTATATCTTGGAAGCACCGCTGGGATTAGTGCCTTCTAGTGGCCAAGACTGAGGATTACAACTAGAAATTTAATGGGTACATCTGAAGCCATGACTGTACATCAGTTGGTCGGATGGTGCACGGGGCATGAAATTGACCCCCAAAATGTCTTGCTGATACTTGACATACCTCTGGGCACTAGTAAAGATGTTTATAAATGGGCCCTTTCAAAAACTGAATGCCTGGGAGAATCTGTAGTGGTGGGCCGACACACTGACTTAGTTGCCAAGACTTTAATGGTGTTAGTGGAGTGTAGCAACTCTGTGGACAGTTTGTAAAGTGCCAAAAACTATTGCCACTGATGGGTCCCCAGCTGCCTGGAGGTTGATTACTAAGGATAGTGAGGACCCCTCAGGAAACAAGTTCCCACCCTTATCTGAAACCCATGAGGAAAAAATTGTCAAATTGCTACTGGAGAAACATAGAAACATAGACTTTGATGGCAGATAAGGACCGCTTGGCCCACCTAGTCTGCCCATTTCCCTACCTAGAGGATAAGCTGCAGATCCTATTTAACCAACAGCCTATTTCTTCCTACACCCAACAAAAATTGCCTTATGTCTGTCCCATGCATTCTTGAATTCACCCCACAGTTTTAGACCCCACAACCTCCCCAGGAAGGCTGTTCCATGTGTCCACCACCCTCTCTGAGGAGGGTAAAACAGTCGAGGACTTTAAAAAATTGTTCATGCCACCTGGGAGTGTTCCTACCATAACACCCCCACCCACTCCAGTACCTGTCCCTACTCCAGCTCCTGTGCCCACGCCAGTGGTGGCACCCACATCTGCATCTGTAGTTAGTCACAATTCGTACCGCAAACTGAGGATGTTTTCAGGCACCCTCCCCACCCCCCAGGGGGAGGATGACTGGGAGACCTGGATAGATTATGTTGCCCCTTTGGCACCCAAGTGGCAGTGTGCAGAGGCAGAAAAGTAAAAAAAGATCATGGAAAGTTTGAGGGGCCCAGCCTTGGAAGCAATTAGGTTCCCGAGGTCCACCAACCCTGAAGGCCTGCTCAAAGGTATCTGTCTGCACTCAAAGGCATTTTTGGCAGCACTGACTCTGCATAGACTTTGATTGTGCAATTCAAAAGCACTAAACAGTGGAAGGGAGAATGTCTGTCCATGTATGTCACTCGTTTGGAGAGAGGGCCCTACAGAAATCTTACCGAAAGGGTGGGGTACCAGCCAGCAACTTGAACCATGCGAGATTGGATCACATACTACAATATGCCAAATATTCTAAATTGCAAATTATTCAGTTAAGGCTCCAAGACAGGAGGAATAATCCTCTCAACTATTGCAACCTGATAAAAGAACTCGGGGAAACTGAAGGCGAGGAAGGAGAATGGAATTCCTGTGCAGGTACAGCCAGAGTAGTCTCGGCACCGGAGAACCCCTCTGAACCAGAGGCTGCTGTGGATACTTCGCCATGGGCCAAGCTACTGAGAGAATTCAGAGAAGTGAAAGTTGCCCTCTTTTCCAAGACCCTTTCCAAAAACATAACTGACCTGAGATCCTCTCAGAGTGCATCTGCTATGGGGGTGGGGGTGCACGCTCTGGCGTCCCCTGCCAATAGCAGCTCAAAAACTGAAACAAAGGAACTGACTGTGGCAATAAGAGAATTATTAAGACATCTCCCACTGTCTTCAACACCACAAGCAGAGGTCGAACTCAGATTTTCTGTTGTTAGTACTCCAGCTCCAGTACAAAATGCGTACCCTTCCCAACCTCCTCGTTGTGAATAGAGACCAGCTCCTAATGTGATGTTTCAGCCACGCCAGACCCCAGAAAGCATTTTTTGTCATAACTGTGAGAAGGATGGGCATATCAAGAAAGAATGCCAGTCCCCAAAGGACCTAGATAAAGTTGTATACAGATTTCAAGGGGAGCTCTGGAAAGCGAGGCAATGGCCGGGGGTGCCGGCAACGACCGCAGTGAAGGTTCAGGAAATCCTAACAAAAAAACTTCTTTGTGGCCAAATCATCTGTCCAGATCCCTGCCAGTGTCCCTCTGGACTGGTCCAATTTGGTAGGCCCTTTCATGGACACTACAGTGCGTACAGATGGAATTCCAGCTCAAACAGTGTTAGATAGCAGGTCCTAAGCAAAGTTGAGTGAAACATCTTATCCTTATCTCAGCTATGTGAGGGTGTGGCTTTCTTTTCCATCTTCTGTGGCTGGTGTGGAGGATGCTGTGGAAACTCTAGCCCTGGTTTGCCCTTCTACTGGGTTCTATGATGGTATCCCCATACTGACTGTCACAAATGCACACCTGTTTGGGTGCCTGGCCCAGCTATGTGAAGAGAGACAGAGAGACAGGACAGAAAAAGTCCTGCAAGTCCATACTCTGGTCACAAAGGCCTACAAGAAGCACATGCACCCTGAGCCAAGTGAACAAGATGAGCCTGTGGGCATGGTTTGGAAGAAAGATCCTGCTACTATCACGCTGCCTCCCAATGCAGTATCAGTGGCAAAGTAGGATTGTGAAGAGATGTGACTAACAAAATTTTGATTGTGGATGCTTCAGATGAGGGAAAATTACCCAAAGGACTTCTGATCAAACCCAGTGTGCTTCCGGCCCCGGGCTCATGCTTACGCACGACGAGTGGTAGTATGAGTACAAAATGTTACAGACCGAGACATCATGGTATCTAGAGGATGCACCCTGGCTAAAGTTGATTGTGCTGACACTGCTGTGCATCCATTCAAGTGCAACGCTGAAAGATGATATGAGGTATCACCTGATATGTTTGATTTTGGAGATTCACCGCTTCCAGACAGCTGGAGGACCAGGATCAGTAACAAGCTGGCTCAGAGAGACAAGATATTCTCCCTCCAGGAATGGGATGTTAGTTATGTCACAGGTGCTGAACAGCACATTCGCCTGCACGATGAGAGACCCTTCAGAGAGAGAGGTCTAGATGCCTAGCTCCTGCTGACATAGACAATATCGACATCATCTACAAGAGATGTTAGCTGCGGGCATCATACAAGAGTCCCGCAGCCCATACGCCTCCCCAATTGTTGTGGTGCAGAAAAAGAATGTCTCTGTCCGTATAAGTGTTGATTATAGGACCTTCAACCAAAGAACTGCCAGACCAGTATACAATGCCTTGAATACAGGATGCCCTTGACTGTCTATATGGGAGCAGATGGTTTTCCGTCCGCGATCTCTGAAGCAGATACTATCAGATCCCAATGGCTCCTGCGGACCGGGGAAAAAAATGCATTTATTTGTCCTTTGGGTTTCTATGAGTTCCTTCGCATGCTCCAAGGCATATCAGGTGCACCAGCAACATTTCAATGATTGATGGAGTGTGCAGTGGTAGATATGAATCTCTTGGAGTGTCTCATCTACCTTGACAACATTATAATCTTTGGAAGAACTCTTGAAGAGCATGAGGCTCACCTATTCAAAGTGCTGGACAGACTCCAAGAGTTCGGTCTTAAGTTGTCCATTGACAAATGCCAATTTTTCCAGAGTTCAGTCAAATATGTTGGCCACATTGTGTTATCAGAAGACATACAAACTGACCCCAGTAAAGTGGAAGCTTTAGCAGCTGGCCAAAGCCCAAAACATTAAAAGAGCTTTAAAGGTTTCTTGGGTTCTGTGGCTACTATCACCGATTTGTCAAGGACTATACCAAGTTGATCCACCCCCTGTTAAACTTAACTCAAAGGTACCCATCTACTCACAAAAAGGTCAAGAAAGGTTCTGACCAAGACACTGGAAAAAGATATTTCAGGCCCAATGAGTTGTTTGGACAAAGATGGACTTCCGATTGTGACACTGCTTTCGAAGAAATATTACATAGACTGACTCATGCTCCCATTCTTGCTTATGCTGATCCATCCAAGCCTTATGTGTTACACACAGATGCCAGTTTGAGTGGTCTTGGACTAGTGCTCTACCAAGAACATTAGGACGGCCTGTGCCCTGTCGCCTTTGCAAGCAGAAGTTTGACCGTATCAGAAAAGAACTATCTGGTGCATAAAGTAGAATTTCTCACTCTAAAGTGGGCCATAGTTGACCAATGTCATGAATATCTGTTTGGTGCTAAAATCCTAGCCAAGACTGATAACAATCTATTAACCTACATTCAAACGACAGCTAAACTAGATGCTACTGGACACAGATGGCTTTCTGCCTTAGCAACTTATGATTATGCAGTAGAGTACCGACCAGGTCTAAACCATGTAGATGCGGATGCCCTTTCACAAAGATCTGTCACTGAACAACCGTAGGTTCATATCCCTGAGCAATCAGTAAAAGCACTATGCCATAAGTTTGACCAGGAGGAAGTCTTGTCCTCTGAAGCTGTAACCTGTTTGGCAGATTGTTTGGGACCTCCGGAAATGTGCCTACCTGTTGTTTACTGTAACTTCGCAGTTCTAGAGTTAAGTTCCTTACCACTCCAGCTGATATTCACAAAGAACAGTACTATGATCCCATGATTAAACCAGTAGTTGACGCTTTGAGAAAGGGGGAAGATATCTCCAAGGTGCAATCCAGGGACCCCAACACTGTTTTACTTCTTCGCGAAGGGAGCAAGCTCAGGCTTCGAGAACAGTTATTGTAACAAGAGCTTACTAACAGCCAAGGTGAGATTGTGAGGAAGCAGCTAGTACTACCAGCTAAGTTCAAAAGTGTTGTTCTAAAAGCTTTACATGACTAAATGGGGAATCTGGGTGGTAAAGAATCCTTGATCTGGCCCGTTCACGTTTCTATTGGCCCAAAATGAGTCTAGATATAGAACATCATATTAAAAACGCAGTAGGTGTCTTCAGCACAAGGCTGCACTCCAAAGAGCTGCCTCCAAGGTAAACATTGTCACGAGTGTACCCATGGAGCTTGTTTGTATCGGTTTTCTTAGTCTCGAGCCAGATTCCAAGGGCATTGCCAATATTCTGGTAGTCACAGATCACTTCATGAGGTATGCACAAGCCTACCCAACCAAAGACCAGGAGGCTTCAACTGTTGCCAAAGTACTCGTAGAAAAGTTTTTTGCACATTACAGTGCCCCCCAGTGCATTCATTCAGACCAAGGCCAGGACTTTGAGAGCAGACTCATCAAAGAACTGTTGCCCCTATGGGGTGTAAGAAAATCCAGAACAACCCCCTATCACCCTCAAGGAGATACACAGCCCGAAAGGTTTAACAGAACCCTACTGGATATGCTGGACACCTTGCAGCCTCGAGATAAGCCAAAGTAGAGTCAACAGATAAGTGCCCTCGTACATGCCTACAACTGTACTAAGAATGATGCCACTGGGTTTTCACCATACCACCTCATGTTTGGCAGGGAAGCTCACTTTCCAGTTGATGTATGTTTTGGAGTGTCTCCAGATGGTGTTCAATCGGACAATTACCTGCAGTATGTTAAAAACCTAAAGGCTCAGCTTGATCATGCCTATCAGCTTGCAAACACCATGGCTGCAAAAAGAAATCTGACTAATAAAACTCGGCGTGACAAACGTGTAAAGGCCCAAGAGCTTCAACCAGGTGACAGGGTGCTAATGAGAAACTTTGGACTACCAGGAAAACATAAAATAGCAGACCGCTGGAGTCACGTCCCATACATCGTAGTCAGTAAGTTGCATGATCTGCCAGTGTATAAAATACATCCAGAAGGGGACCCTCGTGCTGTGAAGACTATCCACAGGAACCACCTGCTACCCACTGGCCAAATAGTAATCAATAACATTCAAGAGACTGACGCTCCTCAGCGCCCTGTCACTAGATCAAAAGCCAAGCAACAAGATCAGCAAACTTCTGCCTCCCAGTCTGTTGTTCCTAATACCTTCAATTCTGCAGACATTGCAGATAATGCAAATACTGAAAGTGGTGACGAAAGTGAATTTCATTTTGTTTTCTATCCCTCCTGTGAGCTGGAGAGAGTGTTCCAGGGAATCCTTTCCATTAACTATGGAACTGGGGACGAACCTGAACCCCCAGCTGTGCTGCCAGATTCTAGCTCATCTCTTGTGCCTGAACCTCCGGGAAGCAATGCTCACAGTGTGGACCTTGATGAAGTTGGATCTTTGTGTATGGTGGAATTAATGGAAATCCCTCAGTCTGAACCCCATGAGGCAGGTAGTGAACATACAAGTGACAGTGCAAGTGAAAATTAATTGAGTGGGCTACATGAACTGTTTCATACTAATGAAAGTATTGCTAAAGAACCAGAAAGAGAAGCTTTACATGAGTCGGACTTTACAGAAATATCCCTAACAAGTGACAACGAGCTTCAACACAAAGAGCCAGTGCCCCCTTTGCCACATTGCTCAGAACGAGATGTAAAGCCAGTCTTGAAGCTCACTTATGACACCCCAGAACAGCTGTCAACTTGCCCATGAATGACATACACAAAGGGGTGTATGTCATGCCAAACTCCCTGGCCAAAATGGTATTCAAGACCTCCACCCGAGTTAAGGTGCCCTCTCAGTGCAACAAGAGGTTTAGAGGTAACCAGATGGGAATAAGGTGAAATGTTTCAAAATAATGTGGTGAATATAATGTTATGGAATATGTGATACAGCCTAAAGTAATACGAATGTTCAATTGCTGAAGTATACCTATTGACATCAGAAATGTCGTACAATGCTAAGAAGACTAAAGTGATAGTATGTTACATGTACATAATTATATGCTGTAATAGAGCATTAGCAAGAGTATGTTTAGGAATATGTTAGTGATTGATAATCTATTTTAGACTTGCCATGGATGCCAAACTTTCCAAGGCAGGGGAGAGTGTAACGTCCCCCCTTTTGTGATGGCTTACCTCCAATGTCTCCGGGTGTCTCCCGCTGCCTCCCTGGCATCCCACTACCATCCGCGGCAGTCCCGTTTATCTGAACTGTTCTGGCAACATGTTTGTGGTTCGGATAAATGGGAGTTTGTGAAAACGGGACTGGGCTTTTGGAGCAGGGTACAGGTTGGTAGGTGGTGAATCAGTGCTGTTAGTGTTTTTTTGGGGGGGGTTTCTGTGCTTGTGCTCACATGTGGTTTAAGTGCTTTTGGACTCTAGATGTGGTCAAACTTAATTTTTGAACCTTTGTAAAGAACTGCTACATTGTTGTTTGCTGTAGGCTCTGAACTCGTTTATTTGCATCTTTTGATCTCGGCCCTCTCAACAGCATCAGCTGTACTGGATCGCAGTAGGGTTGATTTTCGATCCACAGCAAGCATGTATCAAAACCTGCCACTGCCTCAGAATTCGTTGGAATTTGCGCTACTTCAGAGTCATTGTCTGATTCGGTGTCTGATTCTGCTACATCTTCATCAGTCGCTCCCGGTAGCTGCTGCACAGCCTCAATGATGGCATTGTCTGTCAGATGTTCGTGATCTTCCTCAGCGCTATCACAGTGTACCCAGTTTTCAATATCTTCTTTGGACAAGCAAATGTTCAGCTTGTCAATCATGTCTTCAGCCATGGCTGCGATATCTGGATCCTCATCCGGCTCCAATGCTGCAGTCTCACCGCTCGCCTCGTTTTCAGCCACAAGTTCATCGGTGGCCAGTATACCAGATTTCCTCCATGATTTGGCAATTGTTTCTGGTTTCAGTTTGTCCCATGCCTCTCCCATGTAAATCATATCCTGGAGGGTTATTGATTTCACAATTTCCTGTAGACTCATTTCCTGATTTACATCAGATAGTACAGCCTGCATTAAATGTTTTCTATACAGATGTTTGAAGTTTTCAAGAATGCCCTGATCACAAGGCTGGATCTTAGATGTCATGTTGGGAGGTAAATAAAGACATCTAATGCTGCCATCCCTCATTTCAATAATGGGCAACTCAGGGTGGGCTGATGAACTGTCGACTAGAAGAACAGCATTCAGTGACAGATTGAGTGACATAAGGTGGCATTTTACTGATGGGACAAAATGATCCTTGTACCAATTCAGAAATAGTGTGGCATTCATCCATGCGTTCTTCTGTCTGGCATAAATCATAGGCAAGGCAGATATGTTAACATGCCTGAAACACCTCTGTTCATGAGATTTTCTGATCATAAAAAGGGGCAGTTTATGTGACCCACTAGTGTTCACACAAGCTAGAACAGTAACCCGGTCCTTCTGTTTCTTGAACCCCGGGGCATCTTTTTCTGCACTGTGTGCTAACGTTTCAGCCGGAAGGCACCTCCAGTACAACCCATTCTCGTCTACATTATAAATTTGGTGTGCAGACAGACTCTCAGCTTTAATGAGATCAGTGAGCTGTTGTATGAAGTGAGTTACTCCTTCACCCACAGCACTTAATCGTTCACCACACAACCAAAGTTGTCTAATTCCATGGCGTTTTTTGAAATGATCAAGCCACCCATCACTGGCTACAAAACTGCTTCTGTCCCCACCAAGCCTGTCATGAAGCTGGACTGCCTTTTCTTTTAAGAGGGAGCCAGAGACAGGCATACCCTTTTCCCTCTCCTGAGAGAACCATAGGTATACAGCCTCATCTCGCTCGTCATCCTTACACGCTCTCATGGTCTTTCTCTTCTCCAGACCAAATAACCCCTCCATGGACATGGCAAACTCCCGTAACTTTACCTTACCATCTTTAATGTCACTTATTGTTGACTTGCCTACCCCAAACTCAGCAGCAAGCGCTACTGCTGTTTCCCATTCTCAATCCGATCGAGAATCCTCAGTTTTTGCTGCAAAGTTAACACAATGCGCTTACGTTTTGTGCCGCTCGTTCTGCTCTTCCCACTCATTGCTAAGAAACAGAGAGAACACACAGAGAGAGAAACAGTAAATTCTGACTGCAAAAAGATGCATCACTTAAATGAAAGCATGTGATGTGAGACTACCAATAACAGCACAGAACCTAATTGCAGAGAGGAGCTGTGTGTACCCTACGGTACCTAATTAGAAGAGGTAAATGGGGCTTAACTGACAGTGCTGGGATGCATGACATTGCGATTAAAAGGCAAAACATAGGGCGATATGACACTGGTTCACATGAGTTTTGTTAGTAAGAACTGACAGCACTTGACTCACAATACACTGCAGTCTGCACAATCATCTGCACTAGTTTTATTAGTAAGAACTGACAGCACTTGACTCGCAATACACTGAAGTCTGCACAATCATCTGCACTATCATCAATTAGCTATCCGCAATTAAAAGGCAAAACATAGGGCGACATGACGCTGGTTCAGTTAATAGAGAGTTTCGGTTAACTGGGGTTCGGTTAAGCGGGACTATACTTTATGTTACATGTACATAATTATATGCTGTAATAGAGCATTAACAAGAGTATGTTTAAGAATATGTTAGGGATTGATAATCTATTTTAGATTTGGCACAGATGTCAAACATTTCAAAACGGAGGTGCCCCCTTTTTAGAGTGGGGCTTACCTGTAATGCCTCAGGTGTCTCCCTGCCTCTCTGGTGTCCCACTACCATCCATGACCTCTTCTGCCACTCTACCAGGCTCCCAGAGTCCCTCTGTTTGACTGAGCCCTCTGATGATCGCATGTAGAGCATTCTTGAGGTCTGCGGCATATTGGAAGCTGCCTCACATGGTTGAAGGCAGCCTGCATGCTAGGACAGCTATTGCAGTCAAATTCCAACACTGTGCTGCCTTACCCATTCCTGGTGCTGTAGCTGAGTTTAAAAGGCACTGGGGACACAGTGAAGGGGGGGGCATTTTATGTTTTAAATAAATCAAAATCAGCAGGCATCACGTGCGCTGCCTCCAGGGCAATAGCTCTCAAGGAGAAAGGTCAAGGGCAAATGCCAGGGCACAGAAGAGTCCTTGTGAATATTTATGAGCTGCAGTATGTGTTTCTAGGGGCAGTGTGTTGCGGGGCCAGCGACTCCTTAGAGGAACCTCTGTTTTATTTAAACGTGGACTCTTTTAAGAGAAGGTTGTTGGGGCTACAAAACAGTGGGGACATTATTAAATAAATGATAAATTCCTGGCTGCACCAGAACTTTGTGTGCAAGGACAGTTTAGACTGCATAAAGACTGTATTAACAGTCACCTTTTTAGCAGCCAACAGCCAATGAAGAGCCAGCCTTTAACAAAGGGGGTACCTGGGAAATGTCAGAGACTTGTGGGTGATTTACTGGGACAATTTCTAGGTGCCAAAAGACAAGCCAATTAAGATCTGGAGACTGTTTAAGACAGCTGTGGCAGCCAATGGGATTGTCGGAACTCTGCCCCATATGAAAGGGGATTCTTACTGGAAAAGGTCAGATTTGGAGAGACAGCCCAAGTGCTAGTGTGTGCCTCTGGGGAGCTTCCCAGCTCTCAGGGGTTAGGTCTGCCTGGCCTAGACTTTTTACGGTCGTCAGTCTGCGGGTCCAAATTGTTCCAGCCTGGGTAGCTGCTGCCTGCAGCTGCAGGTAATCTGATTCCATAAGCCTGAGAAGAGAAGATAAGCCTGCATCTCACCTAGAAGGACCAGAAAAGGGCTGTGTTTACATATAAATGTGTTTGAGTTGTTCAGTGTTGTGCGGCCGAGTAGTTTGAAAACGTTCGTGTTGCATGTTTTCCTCGGCTTGAGTGACGTGTTCTGCCAGCCTGAAGATCAGCATCATCAACGAGGACCATGAGGGACTTCACTTCCATCTGTATCCAACTGTGTCTACAGGTCTTATTTCATCAGAGAATTGCCTGATCCGGGGTAGAGTGAGTAAACATCAGGGTAGCCCCCTGCAGCAGAGCTCAAATTAAAGTGTGTCATCTGATTTATTTGTGGTTTGCTAATTATTTTGGACTGAGCCATCTGGCTCCTGATTACAAATTGTGGGTAAAGTGCATGTTGTGTTTTTTTCCCCAAGGGCCCCAACAACAGCTGCAATGCCGGCCTACCCCGGGCAACGCTTCAGGCTAGCCTGCACTAACAACTGGGTACCCAGAGTGGATGTGACTGTGTTTGAGGGACTCTTGAGTACATGCCTTATAACCTGACTAAATCAGATCCTAAATCAATCACCAGATTGCTGCCCTTCCCTTGTTCATATCCCCAAATAAATCAGATCTGAATCTTATTGCATTTAAATTGTTTGTGGTGTACCTTTGTGGAGGGGGATATTGTGTTACTGCTTTTCTCCATTGCAGGCCTTATTTTGCAAGGGGATTTCCAGGGCTATTGCAGCTGATCCAGCCCTGGTGGTAAATGTGTCAAGAGTGGGGTTAACACTGTATTTCTATGCTAATTGTGATTGCCTAATTGCTGACCCACATAGGCCACTAGAGGGGTTGGGGGGTATCAGTGTCCCAGAGGGCTATACCCATAGCAGCTACACTACCCTTAGGCTGACCCTCCGGGTGGAGGCACCCACTCAAAGAACCCGGCCCCCTAACCTGTACCTAGGCTTGCAGACAGGGAAGGTAACCCATAGGATAGTGCCACCTAGGAGTTACATAGCACATTGCTGCAGGTATTACCAAACCTAGACCCACTCGTACCAGCTTAGAAAGATGCCCCAAGTTCTGTCCTGGGTACCCAGATGTTAGCTGCAGGCCTGAGGTGCAGTTGGTCAGCCGGCGTTGGCGCGCTTGCTGAATTAAATTAACTTTATACATCTTGCCTTGGATTTCTTTAAGGTTACTCTGTGCCCATGGACACTAAACTAGAACAACTATATACATCCCCAGGACTGGCAGGGCAATTCCTGCTGTTACTCACAGTTCTGCAACATCAGTCCTCTGGTGGCACACACGACTGAAGTCCTGGGGGCTGGTGGTAACAGCAGATGCAGAACCAGGCTCAATGCTTGATCAAATTGAAGGGGCAAGCTAACTGCAGCTTGGATCTTCAGCTTGCTTGGAGATCTTGCAGCTTGTTCCCTATCAGCCTATTGAGGCCCATTGCAGGACACATGGCAAGGACTGCCAGCCACAAACGACCCAGACTTAGCAGTGGCCACACAGCCTGGCTCCCTTACAGGTCAGCGTGCCCTAGCACTTGGGTATAACACCTGTGATCCCCTGCAGCTAGCCAGCCCCACTTGATGGGGGATAGCTAGTTCCCCACCTGGCTCTGGGTTCATGATGGAAACTTTCAAGTCATTTTCCTTCCTCACAACGACCAGCTATGCGGTGTAGCCAAAGCAGCATCTGTTTCTTCCCTGACTCCCAGACTCCGGGGGGTGCAGATTCTAAAGTACAGGTTCATCACAACAGTCTCTTTTCTCAGCTGCATTTCAGGAGCAGACAGCAGGTACCCGACCAGATAGCACCTGTCCATCCTTCTGCATTCACAGTCTCTGAACTTTAAACACAGCATCACTCTTGCTCTGGCTCAAACACAACTCCAAAAACTCTTCCTCTCACATACTTTCAGGAAATCTTCTCACCGTGCAGGTGCAGAGCAATGCAGAAGAGGCTCTCCCTCTTCAACTTATTCGACCACTGTCAGTCCATTCTTCACAATTCGGTTTTCTCTATGGAAACCAGTCCTGTAACCTTGTCTTTCCCTTTTCCGGTAGATGCTTTGTCTTTGCCAGGGTCAGACAGAACCTTTTACACTTTTCCCACTTCTCTCATCACGAATCTCTGATCATCTGTATCTCACCGCTGAGGTGCAGACGATTTCCAAGGAGGCTCTCTCCTCTTTTCCTTTTCACCAGTTCCAAAATTCCCATTTCTCAAAATCTTCACAGCTGTGGTGCAGTTTCATACCACAGCCTCAGTATCATACAGCTCTCTTCCTCTGCAGAGCTGCCTATAAAATCATTCTCTTTTCTCTCTAGATGGGAAAAGGCACAGCAGCCCTGGGGGGCAGATTGCTGGCAGCTCCCAGGCAGGCCCTTTCCCAGCCTTGTGGAGGGTCACTTGCTGAACTGAACTCAGAATCAACAGTTCTGTCCTTTTTGAGAACCTTCTGGAAGCTCCCTATTGGCTGGAGCCACTGTCCTTAAGGAAAATTAATATGTATGATGCTCCCTCGATGCCTCATTGGCTGCTCAAAACGGCACCAGAATATTCCCTGGTATTTTTCCCCAAAAGTCCTTTCACAAGCCCCACAATCCTCTTGGCAAGTCCTGAAGCTGTAATTGGTCAGCTGGCATCACATGGTTGCAGAACATGGCTACTGGAAAATAGTCCCATTGCAGTTGACATCAGTGTCCCGAGTTTAAGACACTCCTGCAGCCAAACTATGCACTTTCATTTATTTCTCCACCATATGGTAGCCACCCCTGTGCCCTATCAAGTGACTGCATCATTCAACACATTTAACTTGCTCTTTCTCAGTCGCTGCTGCCGTTTGTGAGTGTCCCCGGGCAGCCACACATAGCCCCACTGAAGTCCGTAGATGTCCCAACTTTAATGTATTCCTCCAGCCGAATCCTTTACTTTTTACAGCTGCATAGGCGGAGCCTGCAGTCATTTTGCAGTAGCTCAAAAAATTGAGCTACCGGATTCAGGCCTTGGAACACTTCCATTTTCGAGTTTCAGAATGATCCTTCCGAAACTCCAAAACAGTAGGACACAGTTCATCATGGGCACATTATTTGTCACCTCACTTTCTTCAGCTGCATTCCGTAACACCAACTATTTGCGGAGCACGACCGAGAGACACACAACACGAGGCAAGCAAGAACAGAGAGACAGCCTGGCAGGCTTTCCTTTGTAACTTCAATTATTTGTAGAGCACTAGCAAGCACAATTTAGGATTACTAAAAAACAAACTCATACATTGATGGCATTAAAAATGCATTGCCTTCCTATGCACACTATGCTACAAATGAGTGTTAGCTTTAAAAGTTGGTGTGGAGGAAGCTGCCTGATGCCTTTTGCTGTAATATGCAGCTTCTGTAGTTTCCGTGTTCATTTTCAGAATTTAAACCAGCCTCGTATCCAGTGTTGCCTGACTGATTCAAATGTGTGAGGAGAGGGTGTCAAAATCCATTGGCTGCACGCCCCCCACCCCCGCAGTAACTGGAGAAACATTGGCATAATAAAACCCTCACACTTTCTGTAACTGAGGAAACTTTGGCACAGGAAAACAGCACACCTGCTAAGCAGAGAAATGTTAGTATCAGGCAAACATCATAATTCGTACCCGGTGTAACCAAAGAAACTTTCACACCAGGCAGACCTCACATCTGCTGTAACAAGTGACTCTCCAGCTCAAGACAAATGCCACACATGCGGCATCAAGTTGGATTCAGCATCACCGGCACTGGTCCACCTCTCCTAACCCAGCCCCAAAGCCATTTGTGTAGCAACCCAACCGCTGTGTTTTGTACAGATTGCTCCCTCACTGCAGCCTTGGCTTACCGCCCCCCATTTCAGACCTTGGAACACTCCCCACCCCACAGTTTCTGCCCTAAATTCTCACCCCATGATCACTCAGCAATCTCAGCCCAGGACTGCACCATGGAGTTCAAATATATAAACTTTATGAACTGCACCCCATAAATGCTCCCCCCCTTTCAGTCACTGCCCTAGCAATGGGTTGTCCCATTTCTTCCAGTGTTTGCACGGGTGTGCCCTCTGCTGTTCCAGTCTTGCATCGTCGGGTTTGTTGCCACTCATTTTTTCAGTGAATCCATTGTGGGAGTCTCGGGGCTGGAGAAGGGAATTTGTGTTCGTTGGGAGGACAGAAGCCACCGTTACCACTGGGATTCACCATGACAGTAAATAAAGATGGGAACCAAGCTGTGGGGCATAATTATACTGAAACGGAACCGGGCAGAGCCGCTGTGTATCACGCTGCTGCTGAGCACTGAGGAACCGAACGAGGAGTTGGGGCACTGACTGAGTTGCCGATTGGGCTGCTGTCTCAGGAATTTGTGTATCACTGCCGTTTGTCTGCCGCACGGATTCCTGTGTCACTGGATGGTATTGAGCCCGATGGACTGGGTGCTATATTTCCCTGCATTGTAAGCCAGAGCTCTCCTGCCGCTGCCTCACTCCTGGGTGTTGCCTGGATTATCAAAGTGGGTACCTGGCCTCTGACTCCTTGCTGTACTAGTTGCTATTGTCCTGGCAAGCAGACAACACTCCTTCCTATCACACACACACACTGTGCCCCACCCATACAGTGCTCCCTGACACAAACACATGAACAAACGCACACACACACACACACACACACACACCCATATTGCTCCTCCAACACACACACACGTTTACCCCCATACAGTGCTTACACACACACACACGTTGTACCCCCTTACAGTGCTACACACACACAGCTGAAAGGCTGGCTTACTTAGGGGCATGGCCCTACCACTTTCATAAGTGGCCTTAGCAGTTTTTGCAATCATGTTAAGTTATTGCTAGGGGAGAATTTACCTCTTACATCCTTGACCCTACCACTTTTCAGACCATTCCGGCAGCAATGCATGCACACACACACACACAAACTGCGACCACCACCCCTGTACAGTGCTCCTTCTGCGATTCCCCCATACAGTTCTGTTCTGTAGCACACACACTGCAACCTGCCTATAAAGTGCTCTCTTCCAGGGCGCACACACACACCCTGCAACACCCCCATACAGTGCTCCCTCCTCACATATACACACTACAACCCCAACATACAATCCTTCTCCCGGTGCATGCAGGCACACATATTGTATCCCCCCCCCATACAGTGCTTTCTCCAACACACACACACACACACATTGTATCCCACCATACAGTTGTAACCCCCTTGCAAATGGGGGTTCCTAGAAATGCCAGTCTGGGCTTACCTTAGCCCTGGTCCTCTGTTCTTCTCCCACTGTCTCCCAGGCTTCTCCAGTTCTGGCCTCCTATTTATTTTTTGGTCCCCCAGGTCTGTTTGCTTTTCCAATGCCCTGCCATGCTGCCCGACTCAAAAATCCAGCCCCTCAGGGCTTGAAATGCTGACCGTGAACTCCTGCTGTGAAAGTGCTGCCTCCAGGGCAGTGGGAGTCATGCTGGTATGTATTACGCCTTTGACGTGGAGCCGCGTGGTTTGCGGTCACCTCGGGGACTGTGCCATGGGTCCCAGGATTCCTCCTACCTAATGAGGACCCAGTGACCATGGACAACCTGCTGGGGGCCACTCCCGTGCAAATTGAGTGAGTTTGACCGGGGCTCATGGCCAATATGCCTGAGCAGGGCCCCGGTCATCTGAATAATAAATAACATGGGTCTGGCTGCCTCCAGGGTAGCCCTAAACAGTTTTGGCGGAAAGGTACAGAATTTAAATGTTTTAAATAATGTAACTTGTTGCTGCATAGGGGGAATTTACTGTACATGTGGGATAAAGTGTCTAATTTTGAAATGAATGCTTTTTCCATGGATTTACCAGCCTTTGTGGGACTCTATGTGTCAGCCTGTCAGTTGCTGCCGGGGGGAGCTTGCATTAAGTGCAGTGGTGATGAGCCACCTCCTTCATCTGTGCAGCGACTGCAAATACAGCATCTGGGCTGCTAAACTGTGGGGCATTTGGGGCAAATAATTGTTTCTTTCTGGCTGCACCAGCACATTTTTCAGGAATGGATCGGATCTGCTATAAGGGACAGTGGGTTAAGCAGCCATTGCCAGCAGATACAGCCAATTAGGAGCCAGGAATAAAATGCCAGGACTTGTGGGTCATGCACTACACCTCATAGGTAACCACTCAAGTGCTCATGGGGACTTACAGGGACATTATTTTAGGCGCCAAATCTACAACCCAATTGTGCCTCGAGTTTTCTGATTGACAGGTCCCTCAGCCATTTAGAGACCTGTCACCCCATCTCTGTTGCCAATCAGGAGTCGTACTAGGAGCTCTAGAAGAGATAGAGTATGCCAGCATTTTGCCAGATTCTGCCAGAGTGAGAGAAGAAGGGCAGGCTCCAGCCTGCTGGGAGCCCCCCACAAGGGTGGGGGCTCAGGCCCCTGCCATGCCACCAGGCCTGGGTCACTTAGCTATGCCCCTCCAGTCATCAGGGGGCGTTTGTTGTTTTTTGTATCCAGTTTAAAAGTTTAAGTAAATAGTTTCTGTAACAGCTAGTCTGGAGGTTGCCAGGAATGTCCTCCAGAGGCTAGCCCTCCCTCCCATGTGGGGGAAAGATGTGGAAAAGAAGACCATCTGCCATGCCTCAGTGGTGAGAGAGTGGAAGAGACTTCAGGATGCCTTCGATTGTGGATGAGACCTGTGGAGGACCTGAGTGAGTACCCTCATACCCCCTGGTGCGAGGGAGAAGCTGTACAAGTAATCTTGGAGGCCTCAAGCCCCGCTCCAGATATATCCTGCTCTGTGATAAGATCTCTGAGTTACCAGTCTGGGATGAAAAGCGCCTACAGAGACTGTCCAGTGAATGTTAGGATGGATGCATCTTGTCTGTGGCCCTATTGGCTAGCTCGCAGGTACAGCAAGATGCCTGGCTATCAAAGCATATAAATGCGTTGCAAGTTGTTGTAGCTATGGGTTAGAGTCCTGCCTTCGTGGAACTGACTGCCAATCTGCGTTTGCCACTCCATGGGACAGGAGGCCCTAGAGCATATTGTGTCTGAGTTGTTCTGAAGAGAATTTACTTCTGTCTTACCCGGATTTTGTCTGAGGGTGCTTGCAATAAGTGTAAAATGTTTAGACGTGCTGGATGAGACTTTGCCTATGAGTACTGTCTTTGGTATTTAGATGTACTGGATGTGACTTCATAGAACTGAATATTGGATGCTTGATAAAAGTGTTGCTGTCTGCTTATACTGGATGAATGCCTTTTTGGTGTGTAAATGTACTGGATGCGACCTCGTTTCAAAGAAATATTGGATGCTTGATAAAAGTATCACACTCTCTAATTATATTTATTTATTTGGTAATTCGGATACAACCTTTGAGTATACACTCTTTTATAAAGGCTCCACGTCATGATGTAAAACAGCAGAGACATAACAAAAACTTGACAGTTAACACAAAACATAAGACTGCTATGTAATATAGAAAAAAGCTAAATAATATATTTGAGTAACCTGGACAACTGAAATTAAGCAGTGGGAGGAGAGTCCCAATTAGCAAGGCACGGCATAGCTGCCTCAGGATATTGGATGGGACTTTCAACTGTTGTGCTAAACGTTCAGGATGTAAAATCCAAGCAGCTTGTCCTGGAATGTTCAAAAATTCTGTAAGTGCTGGGCAGTCCCTGGTTTTCTGTGACCGGCAGGGTCAATGCCTGCTGTTTCTGCTCAAATTGCAGGGCAGTCCCTGCCTTCATTGTACATAGCATCTAAAGCCATTGTAGGGATCATTCTCCAAGTTTGCCCCCTCCCTTTGAATCAAAAGGCCGGCCACCTCGACCAGCTGCAATGTCCACCAGGCATGCAACATATTGGACTGTGGTATCTGGGATTCCAGCATGGTATGAGATTGCGGGGTTTCAGCTGTATCTGGGACAGATACTAGTGTGGGCAACAATATAATCATTTATGGAACATCTGATTTGTCAGCAGCCAGATAGCCAGGGCTCTGGGCATCACAAGTCGAATGGTAAACTGTGATTTATGTCTGCCTATTAGTATGTAGCCACCCAGCTGAAATGTGGGGAAATGTTTATTGGAGCATGTCTGGGGAAGGTTAATGGTTATTGTGGGTGGTGTAGCATCTCGGGGGGGGGCTACACCTAGTACCATCTTACCCACGTAAAGCACTCTGAGTGGACGTACTGTGCAAAGATTAAACAGTATGGTTATTAGTTAACGAACCCAAACCCCTCAGCCTAGCTTGTAAGTAGTGGGCAGGGATGTAACACTGGGGATAGTGCCACCCAGGGGTTACACTCACAATGTGAATTCCTGGGCCAACACTGGCATGTACTCACTGTGGGATCTTTCTGGTTACTACTGACATTTAATCACTGTGTGACATTCCCAGTCTTTACTGCCATTTACTGAGGTTGTGACCTCCCTGGCTACTACTGTCACTTACTCATTATGTGAATTCCTTGGTCATTACTGCCACTTATACTGTGCGACCTCCGTGGTTACTACTGCCACTTGCTCATTGTGTGAGCTCCCTGGCAACTACTGCTGCTTACTCATTGTGTCACCTCCCTGGTTACTACTGCTACTTACTCACTGTGCTAGCTCCCTGGTTACTACTGACACTTACTCACTGGGTGAGCTCCCTGGCCAGCACTGGCACGTACTCATTGTGTGACCTTCCTAGATACTACTTCCACTTACTGTGTGACTTTCTGACTAGCACTGCCACTTACATACTGTGTGACCACCCTGACAACTACTATCACTGACCTCTCTGACCACTACTGCCACTAACTCACTATGTGACCTCCCTGGCACTACTGCCACTAAATCGCTGTGTGACCTCTTTGGCTACTATTGCCACTAAATGACTGTATGGCATCTCTAGCCACTATTGCCACTAACTCACTGTGTGACCTCCCTGGCCACTACTGACACTAAATCACTGTGTGACCTCCTTGGCTACTATTGCCACTAAATCACTGTGTGGCCTCTCTAGCCACTACTGCCACTAACTCACTGTGTGACCTCCCTGGCCACTACTGACACTAAATCACTGTGTGACCTCCTTGGCCACTACTGCTACTTACCCACTGTGTAGCCTCCTTGTCCACTGCTGCCACTAACTCACTGTGTGACCTCCCTGGCCACTACTGCCACTAACTCATTGTGTGACCTCCCTGGCCACTACTACCACTAACTCACTATGTGACCTCCCTAGCCACTACTGACACTAAATCACTGTGTGACCTCCTTGGCCACTACTGCCACTTACCCACTGTGTGGCCTCCTTGGCCACTACTACCACTAACTCACTGTGTGACCTCCCTGGCAACTACTGCTACTTACCCACTGTGTGGCCTCCTTGGCCACTACTGCCATTAACTCTCTGTGTGACCTCTCTGGCCACTACTGCCACTAACTCACTGTGTGACCTCCCTGGCCACTACTGCCACTAACTCACTGTGTGACCTCCCTGGCCACTACTGCCACTAACTCATTGCGTGACCTCCCTGGCCACTACTGCCAATAACTCATTTGTGACCTCCCTGGCCACTACTGCCACTAACTGATTGTGTGACCTCCCTGGCCACTACTATCACTAACTCTGACAGAGAGCTGTACCAGTTAAGGCAGAAGGAAGCAGGGAGGGAAGTCAGAATAGCAAAGGCCCAAACTGAGGAAAAGATAGCCAACTCAGTTAAGAAGGGGATAAAACCTTTTATAGGTACATCAGCGAGCGTAGAAAGACAAAGGGAGGGATAGTGAGGCTGAATAGAATGAACGGTGGGTGGGCAGAGGGGGACAGTGAAAAAGCAGGAATGCTGAACGAATATTTCTGCTCGGTATTCACAAAAGAGGAGGGGGAAGTGCCTAATCCAATTAACAGAAGCACTCTTGATGGGGTCGATCCCAGTCCTTTCACAGAAGAAAGGGTTCTGCAAGAACTCCTAAAACTGAAGGTGGACAAAGCAATGGGTCCTGATGGAATTCACCCCAGAATTCTAAAAGAATTAAGGGAGGAACTAGTGAAACCACTGGCTACTCTTTTTAATAAATCATGGGAGGATGGTGTGGTACCCGAGGACTGGAGGAAGGCGGATGTGATTCACCTTCACAAAAGTGGGACCAAGACAGAGGCAGGAAACTACAGACCTGTCAGTCTGACCTCTGTGGTAGGGAAAGTGATGGAGTCACTTCTGAAGGAAAGAATAGTCGAGTACCTAGAGGTCAGTGGAGCACAGGACCCAAGGCAGCATGGGTTCACAGCGGGAAGGTCATGTCAGGCAGATCTAATAGATTTCTTTGACTGGGTGACCAAAGTAGTAGACCAGGGAGGGGCTGAGACATGGCCTACCTAGACTTTAGCAAGGCATTTGACACAGTCCCACACAAAGATTAATAGTCAAATTAACCAGTCTGGGAGTGGGACCCAGGGTGGTAGCCTGGAAATAAAACAGTGGCTGGACAACAGGACACAGAAGGTAATTGTAAATGGGTCCACTCAGAAGAAAGGAGATTCACTAGTGGGGTCCCATGAGGGTTCAGTATTGGGTCCAGTCCTTTTTAATGTCTTCATCAGTGACATTGCAGAGGGACTGGAAGGAAAAGTATGCCTTTTTGCAGATGACACAAAGATCTGCAACAGGGTTGATACACAAGGAGGCGTGGAAAGGATGAAAAGGGACTTGGCAAGGTTGGAGGAATGGTCAGAAGTATGGCAGCTAGGATTCAATGCAAAGAAGTGCAAAATAATGCACGTGGGAAACAAGAACCCAGGGGAAGAATACACAATGGGTGGGAGGTAGTAACAACAACAAAAAAGGAAAGGGACCTGGGGGTAATCATATCAGATGACCTTAAGGTTAGCATGCAATGTGAAGGCAGTAGGGAGGGCTGGGGGTATACTGGGATGTATAGGGAGAGGCATCAGCAGCAGAAAACAGGAAGTTGTTATCCCTCTGTACAGACAGTTGGTGAGACCCCATCTGGAGTACTGTGTCTAGTTCTGGAGACCCCATCTCCACAAGGACGTAGACAGGATAGAGGCAGTCCAGAGGAGGGCAACTAAAATGGTGCAGGGTCTGCAAGAGAAGCCATATGAGGAGAGACTAAAGGAGCTTAATATGTATACCCTTGAGGAAAGAAGGGAGAGGGGGGACATGATAGAAACTTTTAAGTACCTCAGTGGAATCAACAAAGTCCAAGAGGGTAGCATGTTTCAGAAAAAGAGACTCGCAAGAACAAGAGGACACAATTTAAAGATAGAAGGAGGGAGGTTCAGGGGCAATGTGAGGAAGTATTATTTCACAGAGAGGGTAGTGGACGCGTGGAACAGCCTTCCTGAGGAGGTTGTGGGGTCTAAAACTGTGGGAGAATTCAAGAATGCATGGGACAGACATAAGGCAATTCTTGTGGGGGGTAGGAAGAAATAGGCTGTTGGTTAACTAGGATCTGCAGCCTATCCTGTAGGTAGGGAAATGGGCAGACTAGATGGGCCTAGCGGTCCTTATCTGCCGTCAAAGTCTATGTTTCTATGTTTCTAACTCACTGTATGACCTCCGTGGCCACTACTGCCACTAACTCATTGTATGACCTCCCTGGCCACTACTGCCACTAAATCACTGTGTGACTGTCCTGGCCACTATTGCCACTGATTCACTGTGTAACTTCCTTGGCCACAACTGACACTAACTCACTATATGACTTGCTTGGCCACTACTGCCTCATACTCACTATGTGAGCTCCTGGGTCAGCACTGGCACATACTCACTGTGTGGCCTTCCTGGTCACTACTGACATTTAATCACTGTGTGACATTCCTAGTCATTACAGTCACTTACTCACTGTGTGACCTCCCTAGTCGCTACTGATACTTACTCACTGTGTGACCGCCCTGATCACTGCTGTGAATTACTCACTGTGTGACCTCCCAGCTCGTCACTGATATTTACTCACTGTCTAGCCTCCTTGGCTACTACTGTCACATATTCACTATGTGACCTTCCTGGTCACTACTGACATTTAATCACTGTGTGACATTCCTAGTCATTATAGTCACTTACTCGCTGTGTGACCTCCCTGGTCTCTATTGATACTTACTCACTGTGTGACCTCCCTGGTTGCTACTGTCTCATACTCACTATGTGGACTCCGGGGCCAGAACTGGCATGTACTCACTGTGTGACCTTCCTGGTCACTACTGACATTTAATCACTGTGTGACTTTCCTAGTCATTACAGTCACTCACTCACTGTGTGACCTCCTAGGCCACTACTGCCACGTACTCACTGTGTGACCTCCTTGGCCACTACTCCCTCATACTCACTATGTGGGCTCCCTAGCCGGCACTGGCACATACTCACTGTGTGACCTTCCTGGTCACTACTGACATTTCATTACTGTGTGACATTCCTAGTCATTACAGTCTCTTACTCACTATGTGACCTCCCTGGCTACTACTGTCACTTGCTCATTGTGTGAATTCCTTGGTCATTACTGCCACTTATACTGTGTGACCTCTCTGGTTACTACTGGCACTTACTCACCGTGTAACCTAATTTACACTACAAACACCATGCTGCAAGTTAGTGGGAGGGTGCACGTCGAAAAAAGCAACGAACTAAAACAGAAGACAGACTGCACTCTTTTGCTGATAAAGGCACAAATGGAAGAAGTTTTGAAAATGCCAGTGCAAAAAGATTTCTTTAGAGCCCAGGTGAGACAAATCCTCGGTGCTTCGCGACTATGCGTGACGCTTCGTCAGGAGGAGGAGGAGGAGTCAGTGACATAGATCCATCACATATAAAGTGAACAGTTAAAGTGACAGTGCTATTTTATGGCACACATTACTCCTGGTGGAGTACGATCTCTCAGACAGAAATTATTTAAAGTAAATCTTTTTTTTTATATATATATACAGAAACTGAGCAGCCTAAAAAATGCACTCTAGATTATTGATTAATTCATCAAATCAGCTCCAATCCAGGAGAATGGTGCCAAAAACATGAGACACCAAAATGAAAACATGAAAATACTAAAATATCAAATATTTATTCAGTCGGTTAACCCATGCTGCAGCGACAGTCAGCATGAAGACATCCCTGACAGCGACAGCCACAGTGCCGACTGTCGGCATTGCAGTGTCGGGGATGCCTCCGTGCAACCATCGGGGAGCTCTGCCCCTAGGATTCTAACTCCAAGTCGGAGTTGGACCGGGGGGGGGCAATCACCCAGCGAGGCATTTCCGGTAGCCATACAGACCACCACAGTGACAGGCGGATTTTGCCCGATTCCTGCCACTGTGGTGGTCTTCACGTTCAGGGAGTCGCTGCGGCAACGGTATACGTATTCAATCTTATGTATCTTTCTAGTTATTACATCAACATAAATTCAATCTTATGTATCTTTCTGGTTAGCACAGCAGATCTGCAACATTAGATTTAAAAAGAACTTATTGCAAACTCAGACAAATTTACTTGAGGCCACTAGAAATTTTAAAGCTCAAAAAGGAGTTATACAGTATATATTTTGTGGTCACCATGGTCCAGAAAATTCAGGAAACCGGCATGGCTCCCACGTTACTTGTAACTACTAAAGTTAAATTTAATCACTTATAAATATGGTGTTATGTCAATGTTTCTGCTATTCAAAGCTAAAACAGCATTGGCCCTCAAATTAAAAATCCATCTTGCTTTTTTTGTTGCAAGATATTTTGTCTGTTTCCCCCACTGCCAGGCTGGTGTCCTGCGTTTTAGCAGTTTAAATGTGATTGCCAGAGAGTGCCTGTACAGCCTCTGTGTACTGTCTCTTTAAGAGCTGCCTGGAGTGCAGTCATAAGTAATCTGAGAGGGAACTTTGTTGAAAGATGTAACTATTTGCTGAAAATCATTTAGAGTGATAATGATAATGTAGTTTGTCTAACCTGCCTTCTTTGCAGCAAGGACTGTTTTGTTTATCTGCACTATCTTGGTCCTGGACTGCGAATTGGACCAATCAGTACTGGTGGGACCTAAAATGGAGCCGGACTACTGGAGCTGTCTGGAGTCAAAATCTGTAGGAATTGTAGTTTTGGGCTTTAGAAACATAGAAACATAGAATTTGATGACAGATAAGGACCGCTTGGCCCACCCAGTCTGCCCATTTCCCTACCTAATGGATAAACTGCAGATCCTAGTCAACCAGCAGCCTACTTCTTCCTACCCCAACCCCCTAGAATTGCCTTATGACTGTCCCATGCATGCATGAATTCCACCACTGTTTTTGACTCCACAACCTCCTCCGGAAGGCCGTTCCATGCATCCACAACCCTCTATGAAAAATACTTCCATAAATTACCCTCTGAGGCACTTCTATCTTCAAATTGTGCCCCTTGTTCTTGCACACCTCTTTTTTGAAGATGCTACCTCTTGGACTTTGTTGATTCCCAGGGTGTACTTGAAAGTATCCTATCATGTCCCCCTTTCCCTCCTTTCCTCAGGGCTTTACATATTAAGCTCCTTAAGTCTCTCTTCATATGTCTTCCAGTGTAGACCCTGCACCATTTTAGTTGCCCTCCTCTGGACAGCTTCCATCCTGTCTATGTCTTTCGGATTGGGTCTCCAGAACTGCACACAGTACTCCAGATGGGGTCTCACCAGCTGTCTGTACAGAGGATAATAACTTCCTGTTTTCTACTGGTGATGCCTCTCCCTATGCATCCCAGTATCCCCAGCCCTCCTTGCTGCCCTCTTACATTGCTTGCCCACCTTTAGGGTCATCTGATATGACTACCCCAGGTCCTTTCCATTTTGTTGTTGTTAGTATCTCACCCCCATTGTGTACTCTTCCCTGGGTTTTGTTTCCCAGGTGCACCTTGCACTTCTTAGCATTGAATCTAAGCTGCCATACATTTGACCATTCCTCTAACCTTGCCAAGTCTCTTCTCATCCTTTCCACCCCACCCTGTGCATCAACTCTGTTGCAGATCTTTGTGTCATCTGCAAGGAGATACTTTTCCTTCCAGTCCCTCTGCAATGTAAAGCATAAAGACATTGAAGAGGACGATCTAATACTGAACCCTGCGGTGCCCCACTAGTAACCCCTTTCTTCAGGTGGACTCCATTTACTATTACTCTCTGTGTCCTATTCTCCAGCCAATTCTTTACCCAGGCTGTCATCTTGGGACCCACTCCCAGGCTGGCTAACTTGTATATTAATCTTTTGTGTGGGACTGTGTCAAATGCCTTGCTAAAGTCTAGGTAGGCCATGTCCACAGCCCCTCCCTGATCTACTACTTTGGTCACCCAGTCAAAGAAATCTATCAGATTCGTCTGGCATGACCTTCCCGCTGTGAATCCATGCTGCCTTGGGCCCTGTGCCCCTCTGGCCTCTAGATACTCGACAATTCTTTCCTTCAGAAGTGATTCCATCATTTTCCCTATCACTGAGGTTAAACTAACAGGTCTGTAGTTTCCTGCTTCTGCCTTGCTCATACTTTTGTGAAGGGGAATCACATCTGCCCTCCTCCAGTCCTCGGGTACCACCCCATCCTTCCATGATTTGTTAAAGAGGGTAGTCAGTGGTGTCACTAGTTCTACCCTTAGTTCTTTTAGAATTCTGGGATGAATCCCATCAGGCCCCATTGTTTTGTCCACCTTCAGTTTTAAGAGTTCTTTCAGAACCCTTTCTTCTGTAAATGGGCTGGTATCGACTTCTGTATCCAGAGTGTTTCTACTGTTTGTTTTAGGTACCTCCCCCTCTTCATTTGTAGATACTGAGCAAAAATATTTGTTTAGTATCTCTGCCTTTTCACAGTCACCCTCTGCCCATCCTCCCTCCCCTTTATTAAGCCTCACTATCCCTCCCTTGGTCTTCCTTCGCTCCCTGATGCATCTATAAAAGGTTTTATCCCCCTTCTTAACTGAGTTGGCTATCTTTTCCTCAGTTTGGGCCTTTGCTGTTCTGACTGTCTTCCCAGCTTCCTTTTGCTTTAACTGATACAGTTCTCTGTCCTGCTCCTTCTGTGATTCCTTGTACTTCCTGAATGCTTTCTTTTTCTCTTAAACCTTCACTGCCACTTCCTTTGAGAACCATAGTGGTTTCTTGCATCGTTTTGTTTCGTTTATTTTCTTCACACAAAGGCTTGTTACCTCTGTGATGGCAGTTTTTATTATTCCCCATTGTTCTTCCACCCCTCCTTCCTGCCCATTTGCTAGTGCATTCCTTAGGCACTCACCCATTTTGGCAAAGTCAGCCCTCCTAAAGTCCAGTACTTTTGCCTTTATATGGCTTGACTCTATTGCTGTGTTTATTGTGAACCATACTGTTCAATGGTCGCTAGTTCCTAGATGGCTACTCACTGCTTTCTGTGCCTTTTTGCACCTGAAGGGGGAGCCTTTGTTGTGACTGACAGGAGGATCAGCCAACCAAACCTTTTGGATCTTGGGGAATTTCCCAGGCTGCTGCAGCTAGTTTCAGTTTTGAGCTGAAAAGTGAAGAAGTAACAGCTCAAGTGATTTTGAGCAGCAGTTATGTGTAGTTTTGCATGGGAGCACTAACTGTGAAAGGGCTGAGTTTAGGCCTGCCTGTCTGCCTGCTGTCCCTGAGAGGGAAAATAGAGTTTATGAGGACTGAATCCGAGTTGTGAGGACCATTTAAGCCATTGGACTGTAACAAGGCTTTAACCTGAAGAAGACAGAAGATTTGCTGAATGCAATCGGCCTGTCAGGATTTCCAGCTGCTTTTGAATCCCCAGTTTGTGCAGAGACTTTGCGATCATGACCGGAGAGCGGTTTGCCTGGTACAGTAGCATTTACTTGCATGTAAATGTGCTGTGTATTGAAAGTGGGTTGTGATTTGGTTCCCCACTATGTGAACTGTGTTCTGCTTGCTGGTACCGTAGAATCCTTTACATGTAAATGTGCTGTGTATTGAAAGTGGGTTGTGATTTGGTTCCCCACTATGTGAACTGTGTTCTGCTTGCTGGTACCGTAGAATCCTTTACATGTAAATGTGCTGTGTATTGAAAGTGGGTTGTGATTTGGTTCCCCACTGTGTGAACTGTGTTCTGCTTGCTGGAAGCTTTATCCAGCCTAATCGGACTGAATCACGTTCATCTCTATTCAGCCTGGGCCATGCCACGCTGGCCCTGCCCTACTGCACAGAGAAAGCCACCGACGAGAGACCTGCTTGGGGATCAGCCCCCTGCTCCACACTTGAACAGGAATGATGCCTCGGCGAATCGTGTGGGCCCTGCTTCTCCTGGCACTCCAGATTAACCACCTGCTGTCTCGATTTTCATCCAGTCTGTGTCCAGTCTTGGGTATCGTGAGTAATCATCAGGGTAGCTCCCTGCAACAACAGGCTAATCTAAAAGTGTATCATCTGATTGTCTTATTGTTTTATTGTTTTATTTTCACAAACTGAGCCCTCCAGCTCCTGATTACAAATAGTGTGTGTTGTGCATGTTGCTTTTTTCCATCACAGGGCCCCAACCTGCTGCAACGTTCCTGGCTAGCCCACCATTCTCCATCTGGGTACCCAGAGTGTGTGACTGTTTATGACCCCTGAAGTGCATGCATAACTGTTTGATTAATAGAGCCTTTAAGCAAATTAACCTGATTACACCCCCCTTGTTCAAGCCCCTTAAATAAATCAGATCTAACTCTTTTTTGCATTTACCCTGACTGTGGTTCCAGTTTGTGCAAGAGTACTGTACTGCTGTTATTTGCTGTGTATAACCTTGTTTTACAGGGGGTCCCCAGGGCCAGGCCAGATGAAAGCCCTGGTGGTAAGTGTAAACAGTGTGGGAACTTGTGTGGTGTATCAGGGGTATCGTGAAAGTGATTATTGTGTATTGTTCCGGCCACTAGTAAGGAAAGAGGGGGGTTACAGTATCCTGGAGAGCTGTGCCCAGGTTAGCTTGACCACTACCAACCCTGACCTCTGAGTGGAGGCACCCATTTCAGAACTCAGACCCCTTAACCTGCTACTAGCCAAGTAGGCAGGGGTAGTAGCCCTTGGGATAGCGCCACCTAGGGGTTACATTTTGGAGGCTCACCGCTGGGATTTTGTGCCTTGTAGTGGCCAAAAATTATGAATTATTGTTAAAGATTTAGGCTAGTAGAAATGGCTGTACACCAGTTGGTGGGGTGGTGTACTGGACAGGAGATCGACCCCAAAATGCTCTACTTATACTGGATATCCCCATGGGTACCAGTAAGACAGTGTAGAGGAGCACTCTCAAAGTTGAATGTTTAAAAAAAAAAAAACGCTGTGGTGGTGGTGGGTCGACAGGCTGATTTGATCGCCCAAACTTCCATAGCCTTGGTAGAGTGTAGTGACCTCATGGACAGCTCTAAAGTGCCACAGAATATTGCCCCAGAAGGGGTTTCAGCTGCCTAGAGAGTGATAACAAAAGACAGTAAAGACCCCCGGGAGGATGAGCTCCCACCATTATCTGAAACTTTGGAGGAGAAATTTGCTAAGTTGTTGCTGGAGGAAGGGAAAACCATAAAGGACTTTAAGAAACTAATTCTGCCACCTGGGGATGTTCCTTCCCTAACACCCCCTCCCACTCCAGCACCTGTTACTGCCCCACCTTCTGTGCCCATGTCAATGCTGGCCCCTATATCTGTACCTGCCATTAGTCACGATTCCTACTGAAGGCTGAGAATTTTCTCGGGCACCCTCCCCACCCACCAGGGGGAGGATGACTGGGAGACCTGGATAGACAATGTTGCCTCTCTAGTACTTGAATGGCAATGCTCAGAAACAGAAAAACGAAAGAGGTTGAGTGAGAGCCTCTGAGGTCCAGTCCTGGCTACCGTCCTTGCCAAGCGGGCCAATAACCCCGAAGGAACTGCACAGGACTATCTTGATGCATTGGAGAATGTGTATGGGAGCCTGGATTCAGATGATGATCTGTGGTGGAGAGTAAGAAATGCTCAGCAGTACCCAGGGGAGCCATTGTCTGTGTATGTACCTCGGCTTGAAAAGCTGCCACAAGAATGCATCAGAAATGGTAGTTTACCATCAAATGAATTAGATTGAACTAGGCTGGACTGGATCCTTAAGTCTGCTGAGTTTTCAGAATTGTTACTGCTTCAGTTATACCTTGCCACCCGACTGGAATCGCCCCCTCCTATGATGAGCTAATAAAAGAAATTTGGGGGGTTGAGCAAAGGCGACCCTATGGGGGAACTGCACCCATATCTGCTGCTGCTGCGCAAGTGATCGAGAGTGATCAGCCAAGTGAGGCTCAGGGGCAAAAGTCGGCACTTAACGAGCACGCTGAAAATGCAAAGGACTTCCCACCCTGGGCCCAGCATTAGAAAGACGAGCTACTAAAGGAAGTCCGAGAGTTGAAGATAGGTGCCTCTGCAAGAGTTTCCCCCGGAACAAGATTCTGGTCCCTTTCAGGATGTGACTGCCATGGGAGTGAGGGTGCACCCTCAAGCATCCACTACTGAGGGTGGCTCCAAGGCTGAGATCACCGGATTGACTGCCACTCTAAAGGAACTGTTAAGACACATTGCACCACTCTCACCGCTGCAAGCAGATACTAGACCCCAATCTCTTACTACTGCTACAGTTCCTCATACGATGTTCTCTCCCAGGATGACCCAGGAGTCTATCATTTGTCACAACTGTGGAAAGAATGGCCACATGAAAAGAGAATGCCGGTCTCAGAAGGACTTAGAAAGAGTAGTAAATAGACTCCAAGGGACACTCCGAAAAACAAATCAACGGCCAAGGGATGCCCGAAATGACCACAGTGAGGGTTCAAGAAACCCTAACTCAAATTTCTTTGTGGCTAAATCGTCTATCCAGGCCTCTGCTACTGCCTCTCCAGACTGGTCCAAAATAGTGGGCCCTTCAATGGAGATTATGGTGACTGTGAATGGTATTCAAACTCGGGCTGTGCTTGACAGTGGGTCGCAAGTAACCATTGTATTCCAGGACCGGTATGACAAACACTTATCTGATGTGCCTTTGCAATCCCTGGAAGGCCTACATGTGTGGGGCCTGAGCGACAAGTCTTATCCCTACCTAGGGTATGTCCGCCTCTGGTTGTCTTTTCCTGCAAAAGAAAATTGCCAGAAGGATTATTGGTCAAGCCCAGCATCTTGCCTGCTTGTGCCCATGCCTATGCATGACGAGTGGTGGTACAGATTTGCAATGTGTTAGATCAGGAGATCAGGGTGAACAGAGGGTGCACCCTAGCTACGGTACACTGCACAGACACTGCCGTATTGCCCAGCAACAAGCACCCTGGTGAGAAGGAGAGAGTGACCCCAGACTTGTTTGACTTTGGTGATTCCCCATTGCCAGTTGAATGGAAGGCTAGAATTAGCAAGAGACTTGCTCAGAGAGACCAAGTGTTTTTGTTGAAGGGATGGGATGTGGGATGTGTCCAGGGTGCGGAGCATCACATACACATGCACAATGAACAGCCATTTCGAGAGAGGTCCCGATGCCTAGCCCCAGCAGACATAGATGATGTGAGAAGACACCTGCAGGAAATTCTTGCTGCTGGCATGATACAAGAATCCAGGAGCCCATATGCCTGTCCCATTGTGGTTGTGCGTAAGAAGAATGGGCCTGCGAGGATGTGTGCTGATTATCGAACCCTGAACCGGCGGACCATCCCAGACCAATACTCTATGCCTTGTATACAAGATGCCCTGGACTGCTTGAATGGGAGCAAATGGTTCTCGGTGTTGTATCTTCACAGCAGATACTACCAGATCCCAATGGCCCCGGAAGACCGTGAGAAAACAGCCTTCATCTGTCCATTGGGATTCTACGAGTTTCTGAGGATGCCACAGGGTATATTGGGCACCCCGGCCACCTTTCAGTGACAGATGGAATGTGCAGTGGGAGATATGAATTTGCTGGAATGCCTGGTGTACTTGGACGATGTCATTGTGTTTGGAAGCACCTTAGAGGAGAATGAGAACTAACTGTTTAAAGTCCTAGACCGACTAGAAGACTTCAGCCTCAAGCTGTCCATTGACAAGTGCCAGTTTTTCCAAACCTCCATGAAGTATGTGGGGCACATAGTGTCCACAGAGGGGATAGAGACTGATCCCAGTAAGGTTGAAGCACTGACTACTTGGCCCCAGACCCATAATCTGAAAGAACTACACGTTTCCTTGGGCTCTGTTTCTACTACTGCAGGTTCATAAAAGACTATTCCAAGGTGATTCGCCCACTCTTGAACCTTACATAGGATTACCCATCTTCCAATCATACATACAAAAAAGGGGCCATTAAAGAACCAGAAAAAGTATACTTGAGCCGAGGTGAACTCTTCGGGCCCCGCTGGATGTCCGACTGTGAAGCAGCCTTCCATGAGATCATATACCAGCTCACCCATGCCCCCATCCTCGCCTATGCTGACCCCACCAAACCCTAGGTGCTTCATACAGACGCTAGTCTGCAGAGTCTAGGAGTGGTGCTGTATCAAGACCATGAAGATGGCCTGAGACCAGTAGCTTTTGCCAGTAGGAGCTTGACCCCGTCCGAATGAAACTACCCTGTGCATAAGTTGGAGTTCCTTGTGCTAAAATGGGCCATCATTGACCAGTTTCATGAATATCTCTATGGGGCAAAGATACTGGTGAAGACTGACAATAACCCATTGACCTATGTACAGACTTCAGCTAAGTTAGACGCCACTGGGCACCGGTGGCTTTCTGCATTACCAACCTATGATTATGCTGTCGAATACAGACTGGGCCTGAACCATATTGAGGGTGACGCTCTATTACAATGGCCCACTTCCAAGAGTGATTGGGTCAGGCTGTCTGAACCTGACATTTGAGCATTGTGCCAAAAGTTTGATAGAGATGAACAGGTGTCTGCGGACACAGTGGACTGTTTAGTAGATTGCTTGGGCCCTTCTGACACCTGCATACCAGTTGCTTATTGCCACTTCTCTGCTCTAGATATTAGTGCAGTACCTCGATTTGACAATGACAGCATTCAGTGGGATCAATCCCAAGATCCTATGATTCAGCCAGCACTTGATGCCCTGCGTGCAGGGAAAGATGTGTCTAAGTTATGTTCCACTGACTTCCGAACTGCTTTATTGTTTAAAGAAGGCCCCAGGTTGAAGTTACACAATCAGTTGTTGTATAGAGAAACAGCAGATCATAGTGGCAAAGTAGACAAGCAACAATTGGTGCTGCCCATGGCCTTTAAAGATTTGGTACTGAGGTCCCTCCACAATCACATAGAGCACCTCGGTATTGACAGAACCCTTGACCTGGTACGATCTTGCGTCTACTGGCCCAAAATGGGGGCCGATGTTGAGCACCATGTAAAGACTTGTAGTCGCTGCCTGCAAAGAAAAGCTCTGCCTCAGAGGGCTGCCCCCCTTGTTAATATTACTACCAGTGTCCCCATGGAACTATTCTGCATAGACTTATTGTGTTTAGAACCTGATCAGCGGAACATTAGCAATGTGTTAGTGGTTACGGATCATTTCACACAGTATGCACAAGCTTTTCCCACCAAAGATCAAAAGGCATCTACTGTGGCCAAGGTGCTAGTGGAAAATTTCTTCGTCCACCATGGTGCCACCCAGCGGATTCATTCTGATTAAGGAAGAGACTTTGAGAGTCGGCTAATCAAAGAAATGCTCTCTCTATGGGGGGTTCGAAAGTCAAGAACCACCCCTATCACCCGCAGGGAGACCCTCAACCAGAACGTTTTAACTGCACCCTTCTAGACATGCTGGGCACCCTCCACCCAAAAGACAAGCATAAATGGAGCCAGCAGATTAGCACCTTGGAACACGCATACAATTGCACGAAAAATGATGCTACTGGGTTCTCCCTCTACTGCCTCATGTTCAGGAGAGAGGCCCGGCTGCCAGTTGATGTCTATTTTGGGGTCTCTCCAGATGGTGTCCGAGCTGAAAATTACTTGCAATATGTACAAAAACTGAAAGCTCAATTGAACCATGCCTATCAACTGGCCCAGACAATGGCCGCCAAGAGAAATCTAGCCAACAAAGAGAGGCATGATAAAAAAGTAAAGGCTCAAGAGCTTCAACCTGGAGACCGTGTATTGTTAAAGCAATATACTCCTCCAGGGTGTGGGTATACTGGAGAATTTACCACGGCTGGTGTGGTTCGGTCCCGAGGCGCAGCCAAGGGACTTAACCACACCAGAAGTGGTAAATCCTCCGCTATACCCACTCCCTGGAAGGGTATATTGCTATTATACAAAGGCCCTGTTTGTTTTTGTACAGAGAAAAAAAATTTACAACGTCCGTTTGTTTTGAAAGTTGCTGCTGGTTTGTTTTTTTACTACGGACGCACTGCTCGGATTTTTTTGCAAGTTCTGCGCATGTGCTGGAGGATCGCTGATTGCCGCCGTTACTGTTACTAATTTTTTCAGCTTCTTTGCTGTCAAGAGAATGAACTGCATTTTCTTTTCTTTTTTTCTTTGGGGTGTCTCGCTTTTCCTGAATGGTGCAGCAAGTTTTTTGAAGTTTTGAGGCTAGTGACGGAGTACAGATATTGGCTTAATGACTAGTTAATCTCGCCGTCCGTCCATGTGCTTGGCAGTGGTGTGTTTGCGACGAACGGAGGGATTTGCCAGGGAGTTCCTGATGTGGCTGAGTGGTGGCTGGCACCTTTTCCAGTGGGTACACTGGAAGATTTACAATGCTGAAAAGGTGCCAGCCAGCCAATCAAATTGCAGGATTCTGTCCATTTTTATGTACCCGTTGTATAATACGCAATTTGGGACTGCATGGTAAACACAAAATTGCTGATCGGTGGCACCATCTTCCCCATGTGGTAGTTGGAAAGTTGGATGATTTACCTGTGCCCAGAGAACAACTCCAAAGCTGTCAAGACCATGCACTGTAACCACTTGCTACCTATCGGCCAAGTCATGATTGAAGCTGAACCCCCAGAAATTGAGCCCCCTGGGCCAGTGACTCGTGCTGCTGCAAGAAAGAGACAGAGTCAACCTACCCCAGTGGTCACAGATTTAAGGTTTCGTCCGCAGCAGGCCCAGAATGATAGTGACTGTCAGTCCACTTCTGACGAAAGTGAATAAGACCATGCCTATTACCCCTCTTATGAACTGAGTCAGCTGTTTCGAGGTAACCCCCTGATAAATTGTGGGGATGAAGCTGGGCCTTCTGGACTTAGAGCCAGTGCTCCCAGAAAGTGAAGTGCAAAGTATCACGTCTGAAGATGTTGAGTCTCTGTGTATTGTGGAACTCTATGATTTGCCTGAAGAAGGGGCTGATGGTTTGAGTCTTTCTGGTGACATACCAGAACTTGAAGAACACTATAAGAGTGCTGACCACCCCCCTTCAGTTCCTCAAAGCTTGATTGCGCCTGAGCCTTTGCAAAATGAGTCAAGTATTGTAGAAACAGAGCCTGCAGAGCAAGGAGCCGACAGTGCCCCAAGTTTGGATGTTCCCACCCAGGCAGAAGCACCCCTCACAAGTGACGAGAGTCCCCAGACCAGTACTGAGAGTACAGAGACTGTAGTTGTCCCCCTCAGAAAGACTGGCCAAGCTGTCAAGCCAGTAGTATGCCTCAGTTATGATTCTCCCGGGACGCCAGTGGATTTGCCTCTCAATGTGGTGCACAAAGGTGTTTTTGTCTTACCAAGCTCACTGCCCAAATTGAGCTTGACAGCCAATTCCAGGTTACTTGTCTTTCCCTCTCACTATGGTGCCCCTGCCCCCTCTAGCCCCAAGTTAGCTGATAGGGAAGGGCCCCCTCTTGCATTGTTTAAGGTACAAAAAGTTATTACCTGATTCAGTATAGTAATGTTCAATTTACCTGTGTGAAATATGCACAATGTGTTGTCAGAATGGATATAGCATCATCAAGTGTAGTGAATATGTAAAGTAATAAATTTATGTTAACTAATGAATGATGGTACAGACTTGACGCGGGTGCCAAGTTTTCGCCAGGCAGGGAAGGGTGTAACCCCCCTAACAAATGGGGGTTCCCGAAAAGTCTTCCTCGAGCTTGCCTAAATGCTCACTGCTAGGCTGGTGTCCTGCATTTTAGCAGTTTAAATGTGATTGCCAGAGAGTACCTGTATAGCCTCTGTGTACTGTCTCTTTAAGAGCTGCCTGGATTGCAGTCATAAGTAATCTGAGAGGGAGCTCTTTTAAAAGATGTAATATTTGCTGAAAATCATTTAGAGTGATAATGATAATGTAGTTTGTCTAACCTGCCTTCTTTGCAGCAAGGACTGTTTTGTTTATCTACATTATCTTGGTCCTGGACTGCAAATTGGACCAATCAGTACTGGTGGGACCTAAAATGGAGCCGGACTACAGGAGCTGTCTGGAGTCAAAATCTGTAGGAATTGTAGTTTTGGGCTTTTTGCGCCTTTTTGCATCTGAAGGGGGAGCCTTTGTTGGGACTGACAGGAGGATCAGCCAACCGAACCTTTTGGATCTTGGGGAATTTCCCAGGCAGCAGCAGCTAGTTCCAGTTTTGAGCTGAGAAGTGAAGAAGTAACAGCTCAAGTGATTTTGAGCAGCAGTTATGTGTAGTTTTGCATGGGAGAACTGTGAAAGGGCTGAGTTTTGGCCTGCCTGTCTGCGTGCTATCCCTGAGAGGGAAAATAGAGTTTATTTGGACTGAATCCGAGTTCTGAGGACTATTTAAGCCACTGGACTGTGACCAGGCTTTAACCTGAAGAAGACTGAAGATTTGCTGAATGCGATCGGCCTGTCAGGATTTCTAGCTGCTTTTGAATCCCCGGTTTGTGCAGACACTTTGCGATCGTGACCGGAGAGCGGTTTGCCTGGTACAGTAGAATTTCCTTACATGTAAATGTGCTGTGTATTGAAAGTGGGTAGTGATTTGGTTCCCCACTGTGTGAACTGTGTTCTGCTTGCTGGTACAGCAGAATCCTTTACATGTAAATGTGCTGTGTATTGAAAGTGGGTCGTGATTTGGTTCCCCACTGTGTGAACTGTGTTCTGCTTGCTGGTACAGCAGAATCCTTTACATGTAAATGTGCTGTGTATTGAAAGTGGGTCGTGATTTGGTTCCCCACTGTGTGAGCTGTGTTCTGCTTGCTGGTACAGCAGAATCCTTTACATGTAAATGTGCTGTGTATTGAAAGTGGGCTGGATTTGTTCCCCACTGTGTGACCTGTGTTCTGCTTGCTGGACAGCAGAATCCTTTACATGTAAATATGCTGTGTATTGAAAGTGGGTCGTGATTTGGTTCCCCACTGTGTGAACTGTGTTCTGCTTGCTGGTACAGCAGAATCCTTTACATGTAAATGTGCTGTGTACTGAAAGTGGGTCGTGATTTGGTTCCCCACTATGTGAACTGTGTTCTGCTTGCTGGTACAGCAGAATCCTTTACATGTAAATGTGCTGTGTATTGAAAGTGGGTCGTGATTTGGTTCCCCACTGTGTGAACTGTGTTCTGCTTGCTGGTACAGCAGAATCCTTTACATGTAAATGTGCTGTGTATTGAAAGTGGGTCGTGATTTGGTTCCCCACTGTGTGAACTGTGTTCTGCTTGCTGGTACAGCAGAATCCTTTACATGTAAATGTGCTGTGTATTGAAAGTGGGTTGTGATTTGGTCCCTCACTGTGTGAACTGTGTTCTGCTTGCTGGTACAGCAGAATCCTTTACATGTAAATGTGCTGTGTATTGAAAGTGGGTTGTGATTTGGTTCCCCACTGTGTGAACTGTGTTCTGCTTGCTGGAAGCTTTATCCAGCCTAATCGGACTGAATCCGCATTCATCTCCATTCGGCCTGGGCCATGCCACACTGGCCCTGCCAGACTACCCCAGTGCACAGAGAAAGCCACAGATGAAAGACCTGCCTTGGGATCAGCCTCCTGCTCCACGCTTGAACAGGAATGACGCCTCGGCGAATCGTGTGGGCCCTGCTTCTCCTGGCACTCCAGATTAACCACCTGCTGTCTCGATTTTTGTCCAGTCTTGGGTATTGTGAGTAATGATCAGGGTAGCTCCCTACAACAACAACCTAATCTAAAAGTGTGTTATCTGATTGTCTTGTTTTCTTTTCATGAACTGAGCCCTCCCGTTCCTGATTACAAATAGTGTTGTGCATGTTGTTTTCTTCCATCACAGGGCCCCAACCAGCTGCAACGTTCCTGGCTAGCCCACCATTCTCCATCTGGGTACCTAGAGTGTGTGACTGTTTATGGACCCTGAAGTGCATGCATAACAGTTTGACTTGATAGAGCCTTTAAGCAAATTAACCTGATTACGCCCTTCCCTTGTTCAAGCCCTTTAAAAAAATCAGATCGAACTCTTTTTTTGTATTTACCCTGACTGTGGTTCCAGTTTGTGCAAGAGTACTGTACTGCTGTTATTTGCTGTGTATAACCTTGTTTTTCAGGGGTTCCCCAGGGCCGGGCCAGATGAAAGCCCTGGTGGTAAATGCAAACAGTGTGGGTACTTGTGTGGTGTATCAGGGGTATTGTGAAAGTGATTATTGTGTATTGTTCCGGCCACTAGTAAGGAAAGAGGGGGGTTACAGTGGCCCCGAGGGCTGTGCCCAGGTTAACTTGACCACTACCAACCCTGACCTCTGAGTGGAGGCACCCGTTTCAGAACTCAGGCCCCTTAATCTGCTACTAGCCAAGCAGGAAAGGGTAGCAGCCCTTGGTATAGCACCACCTAGGGGTTACACTAACAACACTCAGCAAGGGCTGCAGTGGGTTTAAGTAGTACAGTACAAACTCGACAGACTTCAACTCTTCTGCCTGCATTGTTTCTACATTTCTCTTGCAGAAGCAGTTTCAATCTCAGTGGCAACATGAGGCACTGTGGCCCAGTGCTTAGAGCACCAGCTTGAAAACCAAGAGATCAGAGGTTCAAACCCAACCAGAGGCAAATACTCTTTGTGTGACCATAAGCAAGTTACAGGGGTGAGAGATTCAGGGGTAATGTTGGAAAGCAGTTTTTCTCCCAGAGGGGTGTGAACCTGTGGAACAGTCTACCAGTTGAGGCCGTGGACATGAAGACAGTTCAGGCCTTTGAGGTATGCCTGCCCAAATGTCTTCTTCCCAAGGGAATCACTGTGTACCCTGGGTAGCAGAGTGGGTATGGAATCACTGTGTACCCTGCCTGGGTAGCAAGAGGGGGCAGGGAATCCTAATAAACTGGCATATGTTTGCGCAACATACTGGCTTCATCTCTGCTTGTGAGGGTGGAGAGGAGGTGCGGATATGATGGACTGAGGGTACCTTCAAAGGTACAGGTGGGGAGTCTCTTTCAGAGGAGGAAAAGCACCAGAACACAGGGGGCATGCGATGAAGCTGGGGGTGGGGGGTCAAGAGGTATGTGAGGAGATACTTCTTCACAGAACCAGTAGTGAGCACCTGGAACAGCCTACCAGGTGTGTGTGTGTGTATGTAAACAATGGGGAGCTTCAAGCATGCATGGAATAGGATCATGGGCATAGTTAAGTAGAGGTAAGAGAGGCAGGAGGAATGCCAGTGACCAAGTAGGGTCCAAGGTGTCTGACTAGGTTGGGAAAAATAGGGCAGACTGGCTGGGTCTACCGGTCCTTTGCTGCCCACAAATTCTCTGTTTCTTGTTTTCCTGGCTGCAGAAATGGGTTGAAGTAGGACCCCACTGAAACCAAAATGTTGCATCTATTCTCAGCTACCCCATGTAACTGAACTTGTAAAATTAATTAAACATTACATCTCAATGGGATTTCTTTCCTGATTAAATAACGGAAAATTAAATTAAATTTATAGCGCTCAACAGTGTGTAATGGCAAAAGCTCAGGGTTAGGACCCAGAAAAACACTGGAAACTCAGGTTCGAATCTCACAAATGCAGCTTACCATGCTGCATGAACTGACTCTGAGCAAGTTGCTTTACCTCTTAGTGCTCCAGTCTGTCTACCCAGTTGCACATTAGTAAAACAAAGCAGGAGATCACCAAAACAAGATGTATTGTTGTATCTAAGTTGGGTAAGCCTACGTAAATTGTAAAATTAGATAAAAATGAGAATCACATTGTGCGGCTCACTTGAACTATCCTAGACGAACTATCATTCTAAGCGAGTTGTAAAAGAGCTAGTCTGTAAATTTCAGGTACAAAAAAAAAGTTCCCGGAACTTCCAGCAGCAGCAGATAATGTGGACGCCGGCTGCTGATAGATCGGCTGGGTGATGGATAGGCTGCTCGGAGGGGATGGACTGACCTAAATTAGCAGCAGTCCTGTCTCCTGGCCGTGGTGCCTGCTGTGCGGTGAGCCGCCACCAGGGGGCGCTCGGGCCCTTCCCCAGCCAGCCCCGCACATGCCTCATCGCCATGCAAAACTTTTCGGTAACTAACAGAGCCCAGGAGGGAGGGAGGCAGTGCTCAGCGCTGAATGGGCGCTTGTCCACACTGCTTTCTCTCTGATTGGTCCGGAGGTGTTAGTGGGCGATTCCAGTGTCTCCCCCGCCCCCTTACCAGCTCCAGCGCTGAAATCTGCGCTATGTCTTCACTTACTATTACAGCCTGCAATGTGACACAAAATCTGCTCCAGCAAGCTACCATACCGGCTCCAGGGGTAGGGGCAACCCGCGAGCCACCACACTGGACTACTAGAATTATTATTACTGCAGATCCGCAGCAACGGGGGCCAGTTTTGAATGTGTTCTTCTTTAGTACAAAAAAAGGAAAGGAAAACAAAAATCCATCTGGAAACGTCTTTTTTTTTAAACCATGGCATTGGATTTCTTGGTGCTTTTCTCCTTGCTATCTTCAGTTACTGCACTGGAAGGTAAAAATAAAGTTTTCTTATTTTATTTTGCTGGCTAGCTGGTGCAGTTTTTTTTTCCTTCATTTTCCGTTTATTGCATTATTTTGCGTAATTGTTTTCTGGTTTTGATTGCATTGCTGGGGTACGATTTTGCACCAAGAGAAGGGTTATAAGCAAAAGTTGCAACTCTTCGGCATATTTTAACGCTTGTGGTTTTCCGTATTTTTTTTTAACTGTGGTTGAAATGCATGGTGATGTACTGTAGCAGCGTTGGAGCTGAGAATGTGCACCTGAGGATGAGACGATGTCAGCAAAAGAGAAGGACCCCCACGAGCTGAGTGCAAGCCCAGATGTCATTTGGTGGTCCCGTGGAGCAGCACCCCTCCCTCCCCAATTCCCCAGTTCTCCTGCAGCTGCATTGCAGTGGTTCGTGGTGTATGAGCCCAGAAATGATCCAAAGGGTCAGAGTGCAGTTTGAGGGATGCGGTGGTGATGGTGTGGGGTGGGGGAGGGGGATGTGTGCTCAGTGGATTATACACCTTTTGCTATGATCAGCTTACCTTTGGCTGTCGGGTTCAGTGTGACTGAGGGTCCTGTGTGACACCCCCCTCTCCCCATGCAGCTTGGCATGGTTTTGCTGAGCAGGAGCAGGTGATGAAGCCCAAAACTCATCCTCTGCGATCCATTTTTGAGGAAGGATGTGGGGTGGGTGTAGGGGGTGAGAAAAAGTCTGGCTAAGCTCCTGTGCTGCTGCTCAGTGGGGCTGATGCAGCAGTTCAGATGGAGTGCCTCTGTTTTTTTTTCTTTTAGATGTACTAACCCCCCCCCCACACACACACACACAAACACACTTTACTGCCATATTTCCACAAACCAGATTTATTTTTTGTGTTTTTTTACACACGCACTATTTACTGAAACACACAGAAATCCTAAAAGGGTGACATTTTAAAATGATTTTAAACAAGTATAACAGAAGACTGGTAATGAGCGATGTTATAAAAATGTGTGTTACACATAATGTGTTTGCTTTGAGGGTAATTTTTATTTTAAATTAATATATGCTGTTTAACTGCTAAAGTATTTCTTAGAAGAAAAGTAAGGAAAAAACATTGAAACTGCAGGACATACCAGCAACAAGTCTCAGATATTGAAAAGACACCAGTTTTTCCTCTGAGACCCCCCACCCCAACACACACACACGTATACATAATTAACATTCTGAAAAGAAGAAGAAACAATTCTTGAGATTGGGCACTGGGGGTCTGTACAGCCTTCCTGGACTGATAGGTCTCACCCTTTCAGCCATCTTCACCGTAACTTCTGTAGTAGAACTGTACATTTTCCGGATTTCTGTACGCATCGCAATCTTCTCAGTACTAAAATGTGGAGCACTAAGCTTAAAACTGCAGAGCTAATGATCAGAATGTGTAGCACATGTCTGGGTTTGACAAGGAACTAACCAGTAGGTGTTTAATGTTTAAGGATATCAATTTAAAAAAAAATTGTAAGTGTCCACAATTAATTTCATCTCAGTCTGAAACAGTATGTCGTTGTGGAGCAAGTGTACATTTGGGCATCAGATGAGAAGGGTTGTGTGTAACCTGCAGGACAGGATAACAGGCATGTTAAAACGAGTCGTAGAACAACAGTGTACAGGAGGGGGGAATAGTTGTGGCATTTCTTTGTCTGGATCGGAGCAGCTGAAAGTTAAATGAAATATAAAATGACATGAGTGGATTTTTTTTGATGAGGGTGCTGGCTGGTGGTCTTCAGGAGAGGAGGAATGCTTTATTAATTCAAATTTGTCCAGGCCCTGTGGGAACCAGATGTTGCTGGCAGGGGGGAGGCCCGGTGGGAACAATGGGATTTAGGACAGGAGCAGCTAGCTAGCAGGCAGCCGAACATTCTTCACACAGCCGGCTTTCCCTCCCTCTTTTCATTGTATGTTGCTGTTCTTCACGACTGGTGATGGGGTAAAAAAATAAACACTTATTTTAAAGAATAAGATGCTGTATGTTGAGTGTATGTATAATAATTTTGTTCACCCTAACAGGACAAGCACAAGCACAATCAGAAAGACTTGTTATGAGCAGAACAAGTGGAATATTGTAATCAAAGGATTAAAAAATAAAAAATAAAGTTAGTCAGCGTTTTAACCGCCAGTCTTTTTCATTAGTGATCTACATATATAGAAAAGTAAAAAAAAAAATATATATATATATAAACATATATGTGTGTGTGTGTGTGTGTGTATATTTAATTTTTTTAAGGAATTCTAAAATGCAAAATTACTACATGAGACTGAATAACAGTTACCGAAGATGATTTTGTCTGCTTAAATCAGTGCTATCAAAACTCACACTATATGCCCCATGCACCTGCTTGTTCCTCTCTGAAGGCATGCAGGGAAGTATGTATGTATGTAATAGCACCTACTAGTACCATGTATATTGGTTCACTTGTATATTGTGAATGCACTCATGTAATTAACCCCCCGGTCGCGACTGGAAATAAGCCCTGGGCTCTGTACTTACCTGGTCAAAATAAATAATATAAATTATATGTAGATTAGATATATGCAGATACATATATAAGATGTATTGTTGGATAGAAATGCATATTAATTTACATGACAGACAGTATTGCTGTCAGTCATCATCCGTGATGCCTGCATTACATCTGTTGAAGGAAGCGATCTGTAAGCAGACTGCCTGCTTAGCTCTCCAGATCAGCACCCCCCTGTAAGATCTATTTCTACGTAGCCGTTATCTGTCTGTCCCTCTAGGTACAAGATCCATTTACCTATGAGCTGCTGTGTCCATCTATCTCAACAATCCCAGCAATTTTTCAGCGGGATCCTGCAGGTGTTAGCAACACTGGCAGATCCAACTACTGTAGGTAAGGAAGCACCCGCTAATTATCCTCTTTAGGCTAGCAAACAGCAGCTGCTTTAGCCTAATCTGAGGTTTAACAGGGAACATTTTAAATTTTTCTGAGGAATGTGCTTTCCCTGTGAAGATCATTGGAAATGTGGACCAACTGATTTATGCAGTGCATGTGAGAAAGAATGCCGGGTAAAGAATCTATCTTGCCAAGTTCTGCAGTTTAAGTGAGAATAAACAATTTATTCCCACAATGTAGATTTATCCACACGCTCTACATGTCACTACCCTCCCTATCCTGAAGCAGCTGTCGTATCTCAGTCAGGTTCCAGTTTTACAGGGACCAGTCAGAAAGCTGTACAGTCCTCCTATTCAGTAATTGGTGTAAACAGCAGCACAAAACTCACAAATTAACATAACAGTTCCATGGATTTTGTTTAAAATTGTCAATAGTCGTATCAGTCAAACACAACCTAAAAAGCAAACATTGCAGTTAATGGAATATGCAAAGAAAGCAGTGTTTGGATACGTTTTTTATCCGTACTCGTTGAGGTGGCCTCAGAGGCACTTCACTTGCGGCTGTGCTTCACTTCGCCACTCGTTAGGTCATCCAGGGTCACCACAAGGTGTATGGGTAAAAATGTATCCCAAGATGCCTTGTTGCATATCTCCTCTTTATTTCCTTCATTGGCTAGTTTTTGGAATTTCATTCTTCTGACCCCTCAATGCCCTGCCCCCGCTGTCTGCCAAACTCATCTCTTGCCTTCTGATTCCACTTCTGGCCCCCGTGTGTTTTTTTTTTGTCTCTCTATTTCTGGCTGATTTCTTCTGTCCCTCTTTGCAGCTAACATTGAGGGAAGTGCCTTGGGACATTGGCATCACAGGCGAGGGTTCACTTTGACATCCTAACAGCTTGGGACACTGGAGCCATGGTCAAGGGGTCACTCTAACACCCTAATGACCGAGGACATGGAGTCACAGTCAAGGGGTCACTCTTACACCCTGGGATATTGGAGCCACGATCGAGGGGTTGCTCTGACACCCTGGTGACTCGGGACATGGAGCCATAGTGGAGGGGTCGCTGTTATGCCCTGGCAACCTGGGACATTGGAGTCACAATTGAGGGGTCATTCTGAGACTGTGGTGACCCAAGACATAGAGCCATGGTCAAGGAGTCGCTCTGATGCTCTGGCGACTCAGGACATTGGAGCCACGGTCAAGGGGTCACTCTTACACCTTGGCAATCCAGGACATTGGAGCCATGATGGAGGGGTCACTCTGCTACCCTGGCGACCCAGGACATGGAGCCATGGTTGAGGGGTTGCTGTGCACCCTGGTGACCGATGGCATTGGAGCCATGGTTGAGGGGTTGGTCTGCACCCTGGTGACCGATGGCATTGGAGCCATGGTTGAGGGGTTGCTCTGCACCCTGGTGACCCATGGCATTGGAGCCATGGTTGAGGGGTTGCTCTGCACCCTGGTGACCCATGGCATTGGAGCCATGGTTGAGGGGTGGCTCTGCACCCTGGCGACCCATGGCGTTGGAGCCATGGTTATGGGGTTGGTCTGCACCCTGGTGACCCATGGCATTGGAGCCATGGTTGAGGGGTTGCGCTGCACCCTGGTGACCCATGGCATTGGAGCCATGGTTGAGGGGTTGATCTGCACCCTGGTGACCCATGGCATTGGAGCCATGGTTGAGGGGTTGCTCTGACACCATGCAGACCTGGGTCGGCACCTTGAGCCGGGGACATCAATGAGGAGGGCAGCAAGGAGGGCTCGGAGCATGGTGGATGCTGTCCTCTCACGGGGAATGTGAGCTTGCTGCACTTCTCTCATATCAGCTGTGTCATCAGACCCCCCCCCCCCGCCAGCTGAAAGCATGCATGTGGGGAAGGGGGATGGGGAGTAACTAGAGAAATGCCAAACCATCATGTCGGATGGTGGCCTCCGACACTCCCATGCCTCTTGACAACTCCCTCCATCGCACCACTGAGGCTCCTCCAGCTGATGTCCGAGGTTACTTAGCTCTTCTCTCCCCCCCCCCAGACCAGGGAGAGGTCCCATCAGGGACACACCTATTACGCGGAATGTTGGAGGTACTGGAGGTCTGGATTGCGGCGGGTCTATGAGGTCCGTACAGCCTCTGAAGGAGTGACGTACTGGTGGGCATAGGAAGCAGTAAGAACATGAAACAGAAAAGAGTAACTGCACCTTTAAAAAACAGCAGAACCAGTGGAGTAGGCGCTCATTACTGTGATTACAACATTGCTTCCCTTTCAAGCACACTGTTCGCTATTTTCTCTCTCTCTCTCTTTATTCTGCATCTCTGCCAGTGCTGCCACTTTGCAAGTCCATTAACACATCGCTTTCGATTGAGAAAATCTTAATGATGGTCCCTGGGGGGTGGTGGATTGGCGGAGGTGGGGGTAGCAGAGAATCTGTAGAGCGAAGAGGACCTGCTAGGCAAATGGCTTCTTTAGCAAAAAACTGATTTCTGAATTGGGGTTTTTGGTGCATGGATGGTGTGCCTGGACAGGATCAGAGGTAGTTCGGTTGGGGTGTGGAAAAGATTATCAGGGATGTTACCTTCCTTCCTTCCTTAACCTGCTGCTGTCCCTAGCCTTTTTAGGAAGCATTCCAAAGCATTTACGTCATGTTGAATCTGTACGTTCTGGTATGCAGTAGTCCATGTTAGCAACAGCACGGGTAAGGACTTTACCCACTGGCAGATCCTGCTGTGTAGTGTAGTAGCACCTGCTACCCCCTTAGGTCATTGAAGAGGAGCTGTTTTAGCCTTATCTAAGCTTTAAAAGGGAATGCAAGCTGAAGTCAGGCAGTATCAGTGCGCTGCTGCAGGTGACAACGCAAGCAGAATGCTCGGATGTATTGGAGGTGGGTAAGGAGCAGGTCAAGGGAGGTGATCCCATTCATTCCTCGCTCTGTGCAAGGCTTTGGTTCGACTACACCAGGAGTATGGTGTCCAGTTCTGGTCTCGTACAGAGAGGACATTGAATCTAGGTTGCATACCTCTCTCTCTCTCTCTCTCTCTTGCACTGGTACTTGTAAACTCTCAAATGAATTGCCTTGTAACCCAACAAAGTAAACTGTGTTTACTGCACTCGTCATTATGGATTGCTGTGTTGTAACGTAATTGTAATTTTGCTTGCTGTTGCTTGAATTGTATGTCCACTTGCTGTAGTGTATATTAGTGATTATGTAATGTATATTTGTGACTTTATGTATTAATGTTGTTTCTGACTCTAAACCCTTTGAAAATGTATTTATTTTGTTTCTATCAGAGAAGCTCCATTGAGCAAAGCTCATTTGCAAAGAGGTCCTGGTTAGGATAGCAATAAAACATAGCACATACAGTGTGTTAATGCAATATAGAGATACAGCGGTCATCAGGTAGTGCATAACCACATACAGTATAAGGAGAAATAAGTAACAAGGCAGACAATCACAGTTTAAGCCTCACTCAAAAGATCTCTGCTTATAACCCCTGTATGTCTATGGTTGATTGTACATCTGCTGACTTCTTCAATTGTAAAATAATGCTGTTTTTTTATTTTATTTCAACCTTGTACTGTACTGTATATACTTTTTCTTCCTTGTATATTGTTGCTTTTTGTATACCTGCTACTGTACTTACTTTGATGTATTCATGACCAGGTCCACCTTGCAAATGAGCCTTGCTCAATGGTGCCCGCCTGGATAAATAAAGATTTTGATTGACTGATTGATAAGAGGGATAACAAGTTTTTAGACTTGGCATAATCCGCATAAAGCATGGTGACTAAAGTGAAGCAATTTATGATTATCGACAATGGATTAGCTTGAAGCCCTAGGAAACTGGTAGCTACAAGAAGTGCACCACATAGTGCCACCATCAAAAAGGTTTGTTCAAAGCAATCACATCTATCAGTGCAGTATCGTTTAAGGAGAGAAGTGGTGGGTGCGAAAACAATACAGGAGTTCAAGAGTGCATGGGATAGACGTAAGGGTACCCTGGAGATATGCAGAGCAGGAGAGCCACAGATCAGATAGGATCTGGGGCTGCAGCAGTGAGTAGGGAAATGGTCAGACTAGGTGGGCTGTATGGTTCTTATCTGCCGACAGATTCTATGTTTCTATGGAAATAGGAAGTGAGAGGGACACACCAGGGTGGATAACTTAACTAATTTTTGGAGGGAGTTCCACACTGAAGGGGCTGCCTAATATAAGGCCATTATCCCATACTTTGTAAAGTGCCTCGGGATATCGAGTGTAAATGTATTGTGTATCGTAAGTGCATAAGGACCTTGGGCCCTGTTGAGGAGCGACGAGGTGTATTTGGGAAGTGAATTACGTAAGGCTTTGCAAGTCCAGAGATCTAGGTGTCCTAATCTTCTGGTTCCAAGTGATGGCCAACCTGCTTCCTTATATAAGCGGCAGCGGTGTGTAAGAGCAGGTAGTTTACTAATGAAATGAAGAGCTCTGTAATACAGTACATCTAAGCTACCCAAATGTGTGGCTGTGGCACTGCTGTGTACGATATCGCCATAGTCCAGCAGTGGAAGGAAAGTGGCCTGCACCAAAATTTTCTTGTCATCCTGAGTTAGGTAGGTTTGTTGCAGAAGAAAAAAACAAGTTTCTGCTGGAGCTTCTTACAAAGACATCTATAAGGGCATGGAATGCGAGTTTGTTGTCCGCCATATGCCTAGGTACTTAAATGTACATACAGATTTATTGATTCGTTAGTGAGAGTGTGGATGCCAGATACTGGGGAGGTGAGGCTTGGGTTCTGCAAGAACACCATGTATTTAGTTTTGGCTGCATTAAGAAGCAACTTGGATGCGTAGAGGTTGATTTGTAGTGCGTTATAAACTAAAGTAGGCTTCTGCTTAAAGGATTCTCTGCGAAATAAAAATAAAAAGGAAAACAGATAAAACTGAAGAAGTCAAGAGAGTTCATAGCTGGCCCAGTGGCGTGGCAGTCTGAGACATGGCCTGCCACACCGGTGACATGAGTTTAGGAATGGGCCAGGGTCGCTCTGGGACAGGCCAGGGAAAGGAGGAAGATCGAGCAGCCACAGATGGCTGTCCTCCTTCAGGAAGGGGGACACTGTGTGCCGCTGCTTAGCTGCCACCCCTTGGGGGGGTCCTGATGCATACGCTGAATACGTGCGACATCTTTATGTCACATGCCTGCGTCATTGCTTGTGTCACTGACCTAGGGGAATGGGGAGTAACAGGGAGGAAAAATATCTCAGCCGGTGGGATGTGGACAGTCACTATGCAGGCTTTGCATCACTGCCCTTGTCACCCACTCCCCCATGGTGGTCCGTAAGTAGATGGGTGAGTCCCAGGACAGTGGGTGACAGGGTCCCCTTTGGAAGGGGGCTGCTCGGGAGGTACCGGGGGAGAAACAAAGAATGGCAAAAAAGGAGAGTTCAACACGGGGCCACTAAGCTGAGTAGTTAGCAGGCAAGAGCTGTGCGGAGACAGTGGACTTACTCAAATTATTTAGCCTAAAAAACGAGAAGGCTGAGCGGGGGCTTGATCACTTGTATGCACAGATGTGACCTCATTGGCACTAGTAGAACTAGAGAGCATGGATGGCCTGTCTGCACAGTAGTAGCAGCACCGCTCATGATTCTGGCGACTCAGGTTCAGAATCGAGTCTGAGTGGTTGGGGCTGGTCGGGGGGAGGATTGAGTATCCCAGAGGAAGTTTACCTCCTCTGGGGAGGGAGATCAGCACGCCGTGCTGCAGTACTGTCTCCTGGGTGACCACAGGTGGCAGTGCAAGTAGAGCTGTGATGGATGGGCGGGAGCATCCTGACTGGGATGTCGGCATGCTTGCGTGCAGACATCTGCTCCGCTCCCAGCCCATGAGGCGCCCGGGGGGAGGGGAACAGAAAACTGAAAAAAATCCCCCATCCTGCAGAGTGATGGCACCTCTCCTCACAGGGCCCCACACCGCTCACTGGGCTCCCGACCTACACCCGAGCTAAACTCATCATGGGCTTGGGGGAGCCAGGGGGACACCGCTACAGTGAGCAGACTGTGGGACCAGTAGGTAAATCCCAGGGACAGTGGGTGACAGGGCTGAGAGAGAAGAGGCTGACAGGGCAAGTTGTACATTAAGGGACACAAAAGCGCAGAAACTATTTAAAAAAGAACAGGATGATGTGCCCGCAAACTGCGAGGCGGGGCAGAATCGGGAAATACAAAGCATTACTGCATAGAGGTGTTTACATATGGAATAGAATTTAAATGCTGGCGTTCTCGGATCCTTTATTGAATATAATGTAGATCTCCATCTGGACTGGAAATAGTAGATTAAGCAAACAGTTCTGACCCAAAGTGTTCCTTCCCACTGTGTTCTTTATTTCATTTCTTTCTCTCTCTCTCTCTCTTACAATTTCAATAAAGCAATGTTTCCAGATGCTGATATTGTCTCTTTTTCAGGGTAATGTGGCTAAAATGATATATAGATGCATATGAATTCCGTGCCTTAAAATAACAGTATTGAATATAAAATAATTTAAAAAACTGTTCCTCTCACGGAGCGCATTGCTCTCCACTGTAGCTGATTCAGCTGTGAGAGAGGCTGTTACGTCTCCTTCTTTCCAGAATTATTTACTGCTTAATTAAATATCTGCTCCTAAAAACATAAAAATTCATACTCTGTTATCACTCAGATATAACAGTCTTTTCCAAAGTTAAGTGCTCCAGTCCCTAGATGCTGCTATTATATCAATACAGACTTACTTCTTAGTCTGCTGTTGTCTCCGTTATTGAAAAAACAGGCTTACACTGGCATTCTCTTACAGCCTAAAATTCAAAAACACTCCCAATAAATTTGTAGTATTATCTCACCAAAATAACCTCAACTCCTGTCTTTTCAGTTATATTATTTTCGTTACCTCTCTACTGCTCAATTCCTTATGTCTGTTTTGCGCGATACTGCCGTTGAATTTCCTTTTTGATGAAATCTGAAAAATTTCACATGCATCACGTTCTTAAAGCAGCAGTGCAACGAAAATGGGTTAAAATTTGACCCCAGTTTTTTCTTTCTGATTGATGCCAGATGTCTTCCAGTTTATTTTGGTGGTGACATTTTCTGTTTTCATTATCATTTAAGAATTTTATGAATGTTTTTAAAGTAATTATTTCTCAAGAAATAAAGATGGCCGCCTCATTTTTGCATAGAAATAATAATGAGGACCTGGGGAGGATTACAGTCCAGACAAAAATGCAAATGTGCATTACAAAGGGTAGGAAGCATCCAGAAAAGACAAATCAGCAGTTCTGTCAATATTTTTTATAACCATAGCAGAAAATTAGCTTTTAGGAATAACATTTTTTGTTGCACTGCTGTTTTAATATGTAGTATTGTATAATAAATCAGCAGTTTAATGGCTTGCATACTGAAGAACAATGCAAACAAGAAGACCGACTTCTTTTTTTCCTTTTTACATTACTACTGCCCGTTATAACTTCACTCTGTATGTCAACTCCCATTCCCAGCCCCACCACCGATCTGTCTAGTGGACTTACAGGTTAACCACCTGGGGGAGGCCAGCCTCCTAGGGTCATGCAGGTCCTGTGGGGAAGTTGAGCAGCTAGGGCCATTTTCGTCCCTGTGATGTCAGTGGGCAGTAACAAGCAACTTGCGGCGTCCTCCCGTTCTGCTGCTCTCTGGGCTGCCACCCTGGCCCTGTGAGGCCGGGAGGAAACTATCCTCCAGGCACGCTCAGTTCTCCCTCACCCAGCCAACCCAGTGACCCAAGTCCATTCCTAAATCCAGGTAGCTGGCGGGGCTGCAGGTAAGGCGCCAGCACTTCAACCGTCCATGCTAATGGGCCGTCATGAAGACCTTACTTAAAGTACTTTCATACCGTTCCACTCTGGCCGTTTTAAGTTTGTTTGGCCACATGTTAGTTTGCAGCCTTACAACAAAGACTTTCAGTTCTTATTGCTATTGCAATTTTCTGTTAGGCCAGTAGTGGATTAGAGTTATGATTTATAGAACTGTTTCAGTTTTCCGTTCTCCAGTCAAAAGACGCTCACCCATGGCTGCCTGAGTTTCTTCTACTTGATTTTGTGTTTCTGTAGTCAGGCTGCCATTACAGCACCACGCCAGTGGAACAGCATCTCCTCCTCGGTTGCGTGCCAAGCAGCACGTGACCGCATTGACTTGGTTGATTCACAGACGTCATGATAGCCCACCCAGTGAGACTGTACAAACCAGTACGGTTTAGGATTCCAAGGCTGGACTAGACACATTCCCGAGGGAGAATGGCACTGAGTGTTGCACAGCATGAATAGGGCAACATTCCGACCATTAAGCTTAGAAGTGTGTCCATACTCAGATAAGGTATAGTCACTGCCACGGCACAGTAGGGGTGGACAAGATGCACTCTGTGGGCTGGACGGGGGAACAGTTCTCACCGCGCAGTGTTTGCACCATGCAGTGATTTGTGTGCTCCAGTGTAGCATTGTAAGGAAGAGTTTGTGCAGTGCAAAGCTGATTACACTTGTGTGCTAACGAGTGTCTAGCACCAATGCAAAGTACTCCACTGTAGCTGTATACAGGCGCTCTGGTGTATTCAAAGGGTTTGGGCTGCAGTAACAGGCTGTCAGCACTGCACTAGTTAATGCGGATGGAAAACTACTTTTAACACCATGTCCAGTGGTGTGTGTCCCCCTCTTCAGCGTCTCTAATACCGCCATATAACGTAAATATAAACATTCTTACTAGGATTTGCCTCTCACCCCAATCCCTGTGCCGGTATGTATGGTATATTAATCCCTGGTAGTCTAAGGTACCTGCCACCCTCACCCAATTCATGTTAGAAGAAAATCACTGACAACAACATTCCCTAATAGACTTACTGAACCCCCCACCTCCCCCACCCTCCCTGTGACCAGCATTAACCCTCTGCTCACCACCATAGCCAGCCGCCAGCTGCCCACTACTCCGGTATTAATATTAATAAATTTTTGGTAATTTTTGACCAGGATTTGCAGTTCTTGACCAGGAAAGGCACACTAAGCTGCGACGGCTTGTTTTCAGGTGCATCCTGGGGGGTGAGTTGCGTGGACCTGTTTTATTAACGGGGAATGTTGATCATGTCGATGCCAGGGAAATTCCCCTACTCTTGGCAGGAGGTGCTGCTGGCCCAGTTGCCAAGATGGCGGATCCCCCTGTGATGGAGGAAGAAGGTGTGTTGCAGCAGGCTGGAGGATTGTCCTCCGCCCGGTCTGTTTTACTAAAGAGGATGCTGTTTTTGTACCAGTTCCAGAGAAAAAAGATGAGCTTTGGTTGCTAATGAGTACTGAGAACCAGAATGAGACTGCTAAGCCAAAGGATATTTTGGCCATAGAGAAACAGCTGGTGTGAGAACTGCAGGAACGAAAAAAAAAAAAACACAAGTTACCAGCTGATGACAAGGAGCGTTATACCAGATTGAAGGCATCTCTGAAACAGCGCTTGCTTTGCCCACAGAGAGATGCTGAAACGCCAAAGACCACACTGCAGGCCGCAGGGACTGTCATGAATTTGAACTCTGAAAATGCAGGCCCCAGCCCTGGCAGTCAGCTGGAAAGCAGAAATCAAAGTGCTGCATCGACAGCGTATCGGCAACTGACCTCGGCTTGAGGGGCAAGTTCAAAGTGAAGACAACTGGTTGGATAACAATCACCTGACAGGGGCGGGGTGGATAAAAGATGCTAGAAGGAACTGAATCCCCAACATGGAACGGGCCCGGACAGACTCAAGTCAGAATGCAGCTGGTAAAAGGACATTGCCGCTTGTGGAGAATATTATAAATTGCTAGCAGAATTTCAGCCAATCAGCACACAGAGCTAGTGTACCGCTTATCCAGTATACAGTGTGCTCTGGCGCAGGAGTATTAGGAGGGAGCACTCCTTTTCAGCGCAAGGGGGAAGGACAGCACAATAAAATAAAAAATTAAAAAACTAAACTTATTAAATCACTCATGCTAAGCTTCAGTGATTTACAATAAGTTATTAGGGATTCTAAAGGATGTCTGTTATGGTATAAGAGACTGCTGTCCTGAGGTTTGGAGAGACAGAACTGCTTAGCTTTACGTCACGGTGCTCTCCCCCAAACCTCCCACTCGGAGGTTCTTATCCCATAAGATACATCCCTCGGAGGCCAAATTAACTTATAAACTCATGATGGTCACCTCTCCTGACATCAGACAGTATGTCACATCACAGACTCCAGGTGGAGCTTCAGAAGAACGGGCTAGGGCCGAATCTCGAATGGCCTTAGACGAATTCCTAGGTGTTTCCTCTCATTCAGGTATTGAGCAAGGTTTAATACATGGTGCAGTGCAGAAGGGATCTTGAGGCTAATGGAAATGATGGAAACTGCAGAGACATACATGGTGCTGGGGTGGGGGGTGCAGTTGGGAAGCAGCTAAGGCAGAAAGAGGGCCGAGTGCTGGGACTTCAATAGTGCAGGGGGATGGGGTTTGGCCAGCTGTCCCATTGAACCTCAGGCACCCTTTTTATTATCTGCTCTGAGTTTGCCTTGTTGGTTAATTAGAGAGGGAGAGATCCACTAGGGCTTAAAATTGAGGTGGGATCCCGAGTTTTGTTCTATTTTGATAGCACTCCCACTACTTCGTCTTCCTACAAGTGGGACACTCCCGTGCAGATGCACCCCTTCCCTGTCTCATTAATTACTCCCAGGGGTCTAGCAGCACCAACTCCCTCTCCCCATCACCTTTAAACAAACAGCCCAGGGATGCAATGGCATTTGACGCTGGAACCCTCAACTCACCACCCAGCTCACCACCTTATCCATCTGCTATCTCTTTGCAAGTATTGCACTCATATCGAGCAATTTGCGATATTTGAGTGAGATGGCAGCTGTCCAAGGTGTTGAGTAGAAGGTTCCAGTGCTGGTCACTGTCACTGTCACATCCCGGGACTCCTTTTTTTAATAGTGATTGGGATAGGCAGGGTGTGCCCCATTGCTGCTGTACCATTAGAGTGACTAACAGGGAGGAGAGAAGTAGGGGGTGCCTCTAAACTCCAGGGAGTGCTACTAATACCAGGGAGAAGGAGGGAGGGAGGGGTGCCTCACTGCCACTATACTCCAAGAAGTGATTAACAGGACAAGGAGAGGTGGGGGTGTCACTGGAGCCCAGGGAGGGTTAATTAGACTGGGAGAGGAAGTGGGTGCCACTAAACCCCATAGAGTGCTATAGGGCATGAGAAGATGACAGGGCCTTTAGTGACAAAGGGCTGCTAGATTCTGGAAGCCCAGAGGTTGTGCCCCAGCTGTTTTCAACGTACAGGGGTACAGGACAGGGGCGCCGGGGGCAGGGGACTCTGTTTTAGGTATGTAATAATCCAGTCAGGATAGCCTAAACACCTAATTCCTCTGGTGTGAAATCCTCCTAAGGCACAAAACCAAATGCCAAGCCCTGTCCATTGGGTGAATTTTTCACATCCAGCGGTCACTGAAAAACATCCCTAGTACTCACCTGGGTGTCCTTCTGGCTGAAGTCACCATTGCAGTCTCATCTCTGATTATCCGTTGTGCTTTACTGGACTGTGGATTGGGACCAGGGTTGACCAGTACACTTTCAGTCAGCTCCGCTTTCTCCTGCAACTGTCTATACAGTATATAAATTTCTGATTTGCCCCTAACTGCTGTCTTTGAAAGCAGTTGATGTTAAAAGAGATATCTTGCATTAGATTGAGTCCTTCTGTAACTTTAATGTACTTCTAGAGATCCCCGTCCAACTGATCAAAATACACTTCATAAACAAACAGGAAGCTTCTTTACCCGTATGAGAGCTAGTCTAATGTGGTTGAAATTTTTTTTTTTTTATTGTTGCCAGTAGGAAGGGCTTGTTGCCCCGAGGGGCTTGCAGCATAATCCTTTCCCCTTCCCTGCTACTTGGCTCAGTCCCTGTGCTGTGAGGTTTCATGACATCTATAATATATGGAGAGCGCAGGGGGCCTTGTTAGTTGAGGGCTGGCTTTGATTAGTAGAAGTCTGTGTGAAATGTATCAAAAGGTTAGAAGAAGATGCTTCATCGACTTGCATGAAGTGGGCAGAGCCAACTAATGGGAAGGGATTGTGTGGCAAGACCCATGGGGGCAAAATTAAGATCCCTTCCCTTCCTATGGGGCAACAGAAAAAAAAAATTAGAACAGCATTGGACTAGCTTCTATACAGGTAAGAAAGTTTCCTGTTTATAAAGCACCAGAATAGGTGCTCTTTAAATGACTCGCAGTTTTCTGCGACTCTGAATGTGAGTGCATGTTACTGTATATGCAGTCATAACTGGTTGCTGTTTTAACAGGGCCACACTGAGAAGATCTTTTAAAGGGCCCGGCAACAGTTTGAAGAAGCCGACTGCCGTAGAGTCACATAGCTTTTAAGAGCGGTGCAGGACTAAAAAGGAGCTTTTCCCATCATTTTCCAATTTGCTTACTGATTTCTGTTTAATGCCAAAATATTTTAACAAATGAGGAAGTAAGATGGCGCTCTGGGGGTCCTGACCAAGCCTCCGCAAAAGCTTCGTGGGCACAGAAGCTGGAATCATGACATAGGGCCTACCACTGCTTTGAATGAAATAGTAGTGGACGAGTAGTACAGTAGTGTTAAGTGTTTGAAGAGGGGGTGCATGGGGCTGTTAAAGAGCAGGTTTTTAGTATGGACCACCTCAGACATATAACAAACCGTACCTGACTCGAAGTTGATTGCCATAAAATGTTTTATTTATTTCAGTCAGGTTTGTGCTATCTTAACAGATCATATTTTTATCCCTGCAGCTGATCGGCAAAATGCTGCAACTTCCTTATTCTGAGATACGCCCCTGCTTAGCACGTTTTGTGATGTCCGTAAATGGAGAGTGCAGGATGACACCATAGACAACAATAAGGAAGTTTTTTAACTTTTTAATCTACTTTAAAGTTGTGACTATGACAAATGAAGGCCACCGATCAACTAACAAGGACTGAAATCACGAAACGTGCTAGCACAGGGGTGTGTCTGAGAATAAGGAAGTTGCTGCGTTATGCCAGTCGGCTGCAGGGATAAAAACACGATCTGCTAGATTGCGCAGACCTGGCCGAAATAAATAAAAAATATTATGGCAATCAACTTCGGGCCAAGTAAGGTTTGTTATATATTTTGGGGGAGGCATACCAGTAAAATGCAAACTTGCTCTTTAAAGTTTAAAATTCTGCTTCCAGCAATTTTTAGGTCTAAACATTGGTTATACACAACTTATTAAAATGTTTATTTTTTCCATTTATTTTTATTTTAGAATTTTTTTATATAGGACAAGCAAAGTGAGCTGAGCTGGCTACCAGGTACAACCCAGGAGCAGAGGGGGGTTAATTGACTTGCTCCGGGTCAAACAGTATGCAAATGGAGATTGTGGGAACCAACCCCAGGTCTACTGGCTATGCTGCCTCCCCAAATGCTTGCCAGAAGGTCCTTTCCTATCGCCTATAAAAAACTTGAGAACTCACGATATCCTGTTCTGTTTATGCTGTGGATTTTTCATTAAGCTATGGACTGCAGTGGTTTAGATAATAAAATGGGTGTGATAAAGCAAGAAATGTGATTGGTCAAATGCTTGTGTCTGTGATGGTGCAAGAAAGTGTCCATTGATGTCTGTGTGGCTGTGTTTAGCACAATATGTGTCTTTGCTTGTGTTTGTGTGTCTGGGGCAGCGTATGTCTTTGCTTGTGTCTGTGTGACTGTGTCTGGGACAGCATGTGTCTTTGCTTGTGTCTATGTGGCTGTGTCTGGGGCATCTGGTGTCTTTGCTTGTCTCTGTGTGTTTGTGTCTGGGCCAGTGTGTGTTTTGGCTTGTATTTGTGCAGCTGTGTCTGGGGCAGCGTATGTTTTTGCTTGTGTTTGTGTGGCTGTGCATGTGTCTGGGGCAGCGTGTGTCTTTGCTTGTGTTAATGTGCCTGTGTCTGCAGCAGTGTGTGTCTTTGCTTGTCTCTGTTTGTGTGACTGTGTTGGGGCTGCGCGTGTCTTTGCTCGTGGCTGTGTTGGGTCAGTGTGTGTCTCTGCTGGTGTCTGTGTGGCTGTGTTTGGAGCTGTGTATCTCTGTACCTGTTTCTATCTGTGTGGCTGTATGTATGGAAATATGTGTCTACAGTTTATGTGTGCTTGTGTTTCTCTGTTTGTATGTGTCTGGGGTGGTCTGTGAATCTGTATGTGCCTGTCTCTGCTCACATTTTGTCTGTCTCTCTGGAGTATATGTGGATTGTATTTTGTTTGCTTTGTTTGTATGTGTTTGTGATGGTCTGTGAATCTGTATGTGCCTGTCTGTGCTCACATTTTGTCTGTCTGTCTGTCTGGAGTATATGTAGCTTGTATTTTGTTTGCTTAGTTTGTATGTGTATGTGTTTGTGACGCTGTGTGAATCTGTGTGCGCCTGTGTTTATGTCTATGTGTTCAGTGTCTGGGACCATATAATCTATGTGAGTCTGTAGGCTCGTTTACACTGCCCTATTTGCAACTCATTAACCCATGCAGACAGGCTGATGCACTGCAAGTCTTGACATGTGGACACTCACTGGAGCGGTTCAGGAGGCATTCCGATCCAAATTTTGCAGTGACGCAGGGGAGGGGAAGTTTAGCGGATCGAACGTGTTAGCCTGCACTGTAACTCTGCGTCTGCGCTTGATCCACTGCGGTGCCTTCCCAATGTGGTGGTTATATCAGGAAACATACGGCCCCGTACCAGCAGACCTTAGCCATGTGCCGACTTGTAGCTCAGCTTGGAGTCTTTGTAAACAATCAATTACAGGTGTAGCTCTAAGCACAGCTTCAAGGACTGGCGCCAGAATGCAGTGTGCTGCAGCAGTGTAAACAGGGCTTGTGTCTGTCTCTAGTCTGTGCAGTATGTCTGGGTTTGTTTTATGTGTCTGTGTTTGGGATAGTTTGTGAATCTGTTTGTGCCTGTGTTTATGTCTGTGTGTTTGTGTGTTCTGTGTTACGTGGCCATGTGGGAATCTGTGCACACCTGGGCTTATCTGTGTCTATTTGTCTGTAGTCAGTGGAGTGTGTTTAGGTTTGTTTTGTGTGTCTGTGTTTGGGATGGTGTGTGAATCTGTGTGTGCTTGGGTTTACATCTGTTTGCGTGCTCTGTGTCTGGAACTGTGTGGGAATATCTGTGTGCCTGGGCTTACTTTGTGTCTATTTGTCTGTAGTCTGTGGAGTGTGTTTGAGTTTGTTTTGTGTGTCTGTGTTCGGGATGGTGTGTGAATCTGTGTGTGCCTGTGTTTATGTCTTTTTGTGTGTTCTGTGTCTGCGGCAGTGGGGGAATCAATGTGTGCGTGAGCTTACATTGTGTCTGTTTGTCTCAAGTATCTGTGAAGAGTATTTGGGTTTGTTTGTGCGTGTGTCTGTGTTGGAATGGTGCACAAATCTGTGTTTGCCTGTGTTTATGTCTTTTTGTGTCTTCTGTGGCTGCGGCGGTGTGGGAATCAGTGTGTGCCTCAGCTTACGTTAAGTCTATTTGTCTGTAGAGTGTGGCGTGTGTTTGGGTTTGTTTTGTGTCTACAGCCCATTTATCACAACAGGTGGCAAACTAAATTTCATCCAACTCTGCAGGCTGCTGTGCTGAATTCAGCCTTGCATTCATGATATAGGGCCAGCTATTTTTCAGCAGGTATGCTGCCCCCCACCCCCAATCCATGTGGGAAAGTCAAACAGAAACATGCAGTCTAAGCTCTGAGACAGAGTCAGCCTGCTTCTCCAGCATCGATAAACCTTAGGGACTCATTGTTCGGGAATCAGTGTGACTTTAGGCTTAGTGAGAACAGTGTGCATGGGGAGGGCGCAGGGACTTAATTGTCTTGACAGAGCAAGTCCTGCTGTAAGAGAAAAAATATATATAGGCAGTAGGAGAGGGTAAAATTACAAAATGAGAGTGATGTTTTGGCTCATAAAAACTGTAAGAAAAAGATAGCAAAAATATGTTGCTTTTACAGTTGTCATGATAGATATCTTGAAAGGATAGTGTCATTTTAATGGAACACTGAACCCAGTCAGAGAGCAGCTTTCATAGTGCTGATGACATCAGAATGCCTAGTGCAGCACTGAAGCCAGCGTAGAAATCAAAGAGAAACGGTTTAAGGAAAACAGTTCTTTAAGCTTACCCTCCGGTTTAGCTTTTATGAGAAAAGCAGATTTTTTCTCGTGCTGCAAAGTCGTTTAATTTAATTATGGAAAGTCCGCTACCCGGAAGTATGGCGGGCGCTGGGGCAGCTCCATTAACTGTAAAGGTGCGGTGCTCATACCTCTCAACTGTCCCTGATTTTCAGGGACGTCCCTGATTTTGCCTCAAAATTTTACTCTGTCCCTCCTACAATTTGTGTTTCCGTGGCTAAACAGTGGGGATTGTAAGCACAAAATAATGTCAAGCATTAATGTTACAGACTTGTTCTTCTTTAGAAAATGCATTTTGTACTAAGCCCCATATTCTACCAGCTTTCTGGGTGGATATCTCTAATTTTGAAGATGTGTCCCTGATTTTAGTCCTCTGTCCCTGATTTTTTTAAGCAGTGTCCCTGATTTATGCAGCAGGAGGTTGAGAGGTATGGCGGTGCTGCACCGTGCACTTCAATACAAATGCATTGAAGTGCACGGTGCATGCCACCTGATTAATGGAGTTGCCCTAGCATCTGCCATAGTTCAGGTAGCAGACTTTTCAAAATTAAATTAAACTACTTTGTGGCATGAGAAAAGACCGTTTTTCTCATAAAAGCTAAACCAGAGGGAAGCTTTGGAGGCGGAGCCTCTCAAATGACTATTTTCCTTTAAATCTTCAAACATACAGCAGCTTTAACTAGTGAACCAATGTTGAATCAGTCAAACATGCAATGGTCTGACTCAAAATAGGCAGGTTTATTTTAATTTGTCAAGTTTATTAAGATGGTGTTACATACAAGGTACATATTGTATGGTGTATTATGGTATTACTGTACAATAGGTAAGGCTGTAATATGTTTAAACTATACCGTTTATCATCACTCATGAGGGAAGGACTTTTATAACTCAGGCTTGGCTCCGTCACTTGTGAGATATTGGTCCTGCCCCTCTCACACTTGAAGATAAATTGCATATATTGAGTCAGGCCATTGCATATCTCCTACAATACCGTGGGGCCAGCCAGGATGCAATGCAATACTGCAGCATTCTGCAGCAGAGTTACTGCAGGAAACTAGGCAATTTCTGTGGCAGTTAATCCCATTAGTCATGCAGGAATCTGACACACTGCATTGTAAGCTGGTGGGCTTCTCTTACTAGCAGCATTCAAAGAACCAGTACCCTGCTGTTTGATGCTTTATTTACCTAGTTAGCCCAACTCTGATGTAATTTCTCATCTTCAGTGGGTTCTTCCTTGTTTTCCAGTTTTAAGGAAGCTGGACTGAAGTGCAGGGACTGGGAGGCCAAGTGACATATAAGCTCACACAGTGAGCCAGTTGCTGCGTGGTAGGATTCGAACCCTAGTGTTTCCTAATAGAGTGCTCTCTAGCCACTGGATGGAACTGAAGCCCTTACTGAACTAGAGAAGAGTGTGGCTCTCCAAGGTTAGCCTAGTCCCTCTGATCAAGATAACCATATCAGAGCCCCTCCCGGGCAATGTTTAAGCATATAGTCCTGTTCCAGCAGGCTGCATGCCAAGATAGAAACATACAACATGAACACACGATAAGAATATATAAAAAGTAGAACATGAAAACTTTTGGAGCATTGAAGGAAATGTCCATGTCCTGAATGCCCCCACACCTCAGTCTTGAGGCACCCCAATAACATTTTCATAACCAGATTAACATTTTTTACTTACTGGTTTTTGCATGTTTTATATGTTATCTGGTTGATCCTGCCATCCCTCCCGCCAGCATTTTGAGTAAAGTGCCTCCAGCGGCGCGTCCCACTAGCTCACGCAGCGATCCCATGGCTGACATTAGAGCTGGGAAGCAGCCACAGAAGCATGTATTTTATGTATCGTGTATGTCGAGCAGACTCGAAAGACTGTAAGGCCTATTCTGCTGGCATTTTAGTACGTTAGTGTGTACTTATAGATGGAACTATTTAAAGCTCCAGTTTATGAATTCGTGGTCGTGGTGCTATACCGAGACCAAGTATAGACTAACAGTCGACTGTTAGTCCATACTTCGTCTCACTATAGCTCAGGGACCAGTAAATCAAAAACTGGAGCTGTTAATAGCCCCGTGCGTAAGAGCATACAATACACACTCCCTCGGCTGTTCCCTGGCTCTGAGATCAGCCACAGGAGCTTGTGGGATGTGCTGCTAGAGACGCTTTATTCAAAATGCTGGCAGGAGGGACGGCAGGATCCGCTACATAAAATATGAAAAACACACAAAAGCCAGAAAGTAAAAAAAAATTAATCTAGTGCTCCACCCTGAAGTGTGGGGCATTTAAACATGAACGTTTCCCTTTAAATTCTTCCTTCACCAAGTCCGTGGACACAATCACTTATAAACACAAAACCTGCCTTTCCTTACTAGGTATTTAATTCCAAATCTAGCAAGCTGTACCTGGTGTAATTCACAAAGCTCGATTCACATTTCTCATAAGGGTGCTACTCATTAACAACAAGCGTTCAAAGTCCTTTGCACCCCACCCCAACATGATAAATCTTTGCAAAGTTAAACATTTCTTTCTGGCTAAATTGGTTATTTTACAATGTTTTCATGAAAAAGATGTTCTTTAGCCTTCTTATGGAGTTCTAATGTGAATTAAGCCAAACTATTGGATGTCAAGGTGGAACCCACAGTTTGGTCCTAACTATGAACTGCTTGCAGTGGCTTCCTTATGTATTAGAAATGGACTTTAAAATAAAGAAACCTGATTGGCTGGCATGGGTACATTAACTTACGGTAACAGCCCTGTAAGTTAAAAGTGCCAGCCATGCCAGACCACTGAAGTATCATACAGCCCACCCTGCTTTCTGATTGGCAAAACTCCCCTAATGAGAATATCAACTGTCCGCCATTTTTTCCTTGTTATATGAGAGATGCGGACCTTCCATCCGTAGTAGTACACTGCTACACAATGCCACAGCTCGACCGCCACTACCGAGTTCCCATGGATTTACACTTTTTTTTTAACTGTATCCCTGATAATAGCTGTCACTCGCTCACCCCTGTTCCACTTGCACTCCAGCTAAACATTTTTTTAAACACAAATGAAGTCCTGTTAGCAGGTGGGCGCCGCAGAGAAGATAACCTAACACCAGTTCCAGAGCATCAGCAGCAACGTTGTGAAGGGTCAGTGAGATTGGGTGGTTGCGGAAATGGAATACCAGTCTAGCTAGCAACCACAAAGCAAATACAATACATGTATTTTTATTTTCTTACACAATAAACAGTCTCCACATCTGTTTGTATTGCTACCGGCGTTATAGCGCTGCAGTGTCACACTGGACTCTGACGTCACCACTTCCTGGTTTCGTGTTCCAGGGTCATCATGTGCCTAATTGCCCCATCTTCAGAACAAGCAAACAAAAGCCTTGCAGTCTGTATTTTAGGCAGGAAACCATGACTGTTGGGGGAAACTTTAGACGCCATCTCTCTTCTACAGCTGGTGATACTGGGAGGTGGGGGGATAAGTAGAAGAGAATGGTTTGTGGGGGTCAACAGCAGATGGAACAGCACACAAAAAAGAAGGGACTGCTTTTCCACAAACAAGCTTTTTTAGTGTTTCAATTTAAATTGAAAGTCATTTCCACTACTGTTTTATTACATAATTAAAATTTACATAGACGCCCATTTTCTAAGCACAATAATACCCTCCAGGGTGGGCGGTATAGACAATACCGGACCTTCCAGGAGCTGTTATGCCCCTGGGCAATCTGGTATTGCCCAATACCACCCACCCTGTCGGGTATTATTGCTTGCATAAGAACTGGTTAAGAGGGCTGCGTCTGGGAACTGACCAAAACAAAAGTAGATTTTGCCTCAGCTGCCAACTGCAGCTGTTGTGTCTCCGCTCAGTGCAGAGTGTGAATGCAATGTTTCACACACTCGTATGCTAATGCAGTATTAACAATGATCTTTTTGGTACTGCTTTTGGGTCGTAATTGTCCCTTACCTTTAATTGTTACATGGTTTCAGCTGATACTGTGGTACTTCAGAGTTAACAGTCATTTTCTCAGTCACTGAGAACGTGAAATAGAAGTGGTAAAAGATTTCCATCTTTGCATGAATGTCTTTGTGAATAGATGTTTTCATGATAACTATTTGTAAGGTGAGTGCTTGAAACATAGAAGCATAGAATTTGATGGCAGATAAGGACCACTTGGCCCACCTAGTCTGCCCATTTCCCTACCTAACAGATAAGCTGCAAATCCTAGTTAACCAACAGCCTACTTCCTCCTACCCCCCACTAGAACTGCCTTATATTTGTCCCATGCATTTTTGAATTCCCCCACTGTTTTTGACTCTACGACCTCCTCAAGAAGGCTGGTCCATGTGTAACCCCTAGATGGCGCTATCCCAGGGGCTACTACCCCTGCCTGATTTGCCACTAACAGGTTGAGGGGCCTGGATCCAATGGCGGGTGCCTCCACCCAGAGGTCAGGGTTTGCAATAGTTAAACTTACTTGGTCACAGCCCTCTGGGACACTGCAACCTTTCTTCCCACTAGTGGCCCACACAGTATATCAAATTACCTTCACAGTATACCTTACCCCCAGAACTGGTTCAGGCACTGGGACCCCCTGTAAAACAAGATACAGTGCAACAATCACAGTACAATATTTTAACATAGACAAATACCTCAGGCAGTATAACTTTGCTGAAACAAGCAGCTCTGATTTATTTAGGGGGATATAACAAGGACAGGGGAAATCAGGTTAATTAGCTTATCACTCTACTCATCTACCTGTGGCTCTGTGCAGGCCTATCCCTATCAGTTACTGTCCTGGGTACCCAAGCCCTGAGTAGGCTAGTCAACCATGTGGCAGCTGGTGGGGCCCTTTCACACAGAGAAAAGGAAAATTAAACAGTCAGCAGTACAGTAATTCCATTTGGATTTAATGTAGCAATTCAACAGGAGGCGACCCTGAATTAGTACTCACGACCTCCAAACAAGATAGGGTCCTTCAATGTCAGCAGGGCTACTCTTGAGCTCCAAGAGACTCCTCACACATTTATATGGTAAACAGTCACAGGCAAAGTCACGTAATGGCAGCAGGATTCACTTGAGGTACACAAACCTCTTCACACATTTATATGGTAAAAGCACTATACCAGGCAGGCTGCATCTGTATCCCGATCGCAATTACTGCACAATACCGGGAGAACACACAGCAGATTCAGTTCCTGACAGACCGAGTGCAATTCGCAGTTCCTCCAGTCTTCTACAGGGTGAGCCTGGTTTCTACTCTTCAGATATCCTTTGATTCTCTTCACAGGAAGGATTCAGTCCTAACAAGCAGTTACACAAGCTGCAGACGGAACTCTGGACCTTACACACGTTTTTGACTGAAACTGTGCACTGAAGGAGCACAGGGTTTTTCCCTTCACTCCAGAGCTAAACTGAAACTCCAACAGACAAAACCGGGCACTCCTTTGAGTTCCTCCCAGTTCTTGACTGGATTGGCTGTCACTCACAATAGACTGCTGCTGTTGGTCCAAAAGGCGAAAGTCTAAACTACATCTCCCAGAGTCACTGCCCATACAATCCTCTTGTGGCTGGCTCAGATTATGAGTCCAAGTTCTGATTCGTCCAAGGCACCATTTTAGAGCTAGCTTACCCCACACTGATTGGTCCAGTTCAGCAGTTCAAAACCAGAATGGGGAACTAGGCAGACACAGTTCTGACTGCAAAGAAAGCAGGTTAGACAAACTGTAATTTCATTATTACTGTAAATGATTTCTGGCAAACAGTTACATCTTTCAGATAGGTTGCCTTTGCACTCCTAGTGACTGCAAAATGGAGTGAATTGGCAGCAGCTCAAGTGGTACTCAAACAGAGAAGCACACAGTCCCCCATACAAACTAATTATGTCTGCAAGCAGACAGCTCTTAAAGACAGTACCAGAGGCTCTAAAAACACTCAGTGATAAATGGCTTAAGCATGAAACACCATTCAGGCTTGGAGCATTCAAGCAAGCTCCTGGAAGTCTTTTAGGAACCCCCATTTGCAGGAGGTTACACATGCATCTACAACCCTCTCTGAGAAGAGATACTGTCTTCCTCACATTACCTCTGAGCCGTCCCCCTCTATCTTCAAATTGTGCCCCCTTGTTCTTGCACATCTCTTTTTCTGAAAGATGTCACCCTCTTGGACTTTGTTGATTCCTTTGAGGTATTTTAAAGTTTCTATCATGTCCCCCCCTCTCCCTTCTATCCTCAAGGCTATACAACTTAAGCTCTTTTAGTCTTTCTTCATATGTCTTCTGGTGCAGACCCTGCACCATTTTGATTGCCCTCCTCTGGACAGCCTCCTCCCTGTCTATGTATTTGCAGAGATGGGGTCTCCAGAACTGTACACAGTACTCCAGATGTGGGCTTACCAACTGTCTGTACAGAGGGCCAACAACTTCCTGTTTTCTACTGGTGATGCCTCTCCCAATGCATCCCAGTCTCCCCCAGCCCTCCTTACTGCCTTCTAACATTGCTGGCCCACCTTTAGGTCGTCTGATATGACTACCCCCAGGTCCCTTTCCATTTTGTTTTGTCAGTATCTCACCCCATTGTACTCTTCCCTGGGTTTTGTTTCCCAGGTGCATTACTTTGCACTTCTTTACGTTGAATCTAAGCTGCCATACATTTGACCATTCCTCCAACCTTGCCAAGTCACTTTTCATCCTTTCCACCCCACCTTGCGTATCAACCCTGTTGCAGATCTTTGTGTCATCTGCAAAGAGACATACTTTTCCTTCCAGTCCCTCTGCAATGTCACTTATAGAGACATTAAAAAGGACCGGCCCCACAACTGAACCCTGCGGTACCCCACTAGTAACCCCCCTTTCTTCACTGTGGACTCCATTTACTAGCGCCCTCTGTGTCCTGTTGTCCAGCCAGTGTTTTACCCAGGCTACCACCCTGAGACCCACTCCCAGGCTGGCTAATTTGTTTATTAATCTTTTGTGCAGGACTGTGTCAAATGCCTTGCTAAAGTCTAGGTAGGCCATGTCCACAGCCCTTCCCTGGTCTACTACTTTGGTCACCCAGTCAAAGAAATCAATTAGATTTGTCTGACATGACCTTGCTCGAGATCAGAGCTGCTCAGGGTCAGTATTCGAGGTGGGGGGCAACCTGCCATTACCATCATGGCAGTAGTCCCAGGAAAGATGAGAAGTGCCACCTTCAAAGTTTCATTAAAAAGAAAAAGAAAGGGATATTACACCAGAACTGTCTCGGTTTTTGACAAAGCTCATGATAACGTTTTGCTTGGTGTTTCAAGGCCCTCCACAACATACATATCATTTGTATTGCACCAACTGCTGTTATCTGCAGTGTACTCAAATAGGGTCAAAACAACGTTTGAAGCCACTGGTCAGCAGGGCCAATAGCTTGGAAAATACACTAGTCCCACAGAGTTTTCCACTAGCCTAACTGTTGTCCATGCTGAAATGATGGCTGCTTTAATGCAAGACAGCGGGGCGAGTTAAATATAAATTTTACTAGCCCAATACAAAATCTGCCAGCATTTGTCTAGTGAGCTGGTGTCAGTTTCTACCCGTCAAATAGAATAAGGAATCGTATCCACTGTCATGGGATTCCTCCCAGATGTGCTTGCACAGCTGCATTAGACGCAAATAAATTGCCTGTTTCTCTTTTGTTTTGTGTTACGTTGTATCACTGCAGGCCAAATTCTGGGCTCATTTTCCATTGTGCGGTTTAAATTCAAAGGTCCGTGCAACACAGAAGTGATTAGGGTTGTTGGGCTGAATACTGATTGCCACAAACTGTGCACAAGCCGGGCATTTAAACCACAAGATAATTTGAGTGGGATTGTTTTGGGTTTTTTTTGGTTGTTTTGCAGACTGCCAGTGCAACGACTTCCAAATCTGGGTCACCTGTTTGTAGCCGTGGTGATGCGCAGTGGTGGGTTACTTCTTCTGGTCTCAGACGCTGTTAAACTGTTAGGCAGACAGTGACAAGTGCTGCTCGTCTCAAGGACAGAGTGCTCCTTTTCTCATCTCCTCGCCTTTCTGGAATGCTGATTAATGTGCCTTTCCCAAAACAATCAGGCCCGGCAATTGAATGGGCCAAGATTGGTAACCTGAAAATGGGCAGAGAGAGAGAGAGAGAAAACCACATCATTACAGCCTGCTGTGCTGATTCCTTTTGCCGCCCTCTATCCATCTTCTCAAGCTGCCTTGTCAATCATTCATCCTCATACATTAAAATCCTCAATGACCTGCTTTGACCAAGAAATGAATCCACTAAGATTGATATATTATTTTTTTGTTTCATGTATTTATTAAAATATTTCAAACACTACAACCAACAACAATCAGAACAATATACAGACACAAAAATACATCATGCAGAATCATAATTAATAACAGAAAAGGAAAGCCATGTCATCAGTGGTTTCCAATCCCATATTAAACAATACAAGTACAGTAATCAGTGACACTAAAATGCTAACAATTGATAATTAGCTAATCTAAATTTATTTATATGTGTGTGTTCTTATTTATTTAACATAACGACTAAAAAGACCCAGCAAGGCAGATGATTGACCTGTGTTCCCTTTGCTATCGCTTATGTTCCAAAAATAATAGTGTAATCGGAAAGGAAAAGGAAATTGTTTAGTCAGGAAAGGCACACTAAGCCACAGATTGTTTCCAGGTGTGACCTAGGAGCACAAGGAAGTTAAGTGACTTGCTCAGGGTCACACAGTATGGGCCAGAGTTGGTATCACCAATCGATTTATTTTAATTGAACACCATTAAGGTGTATATTATACTACGCTACACTGGACGGTCTGTGCTGTAGAAGAAGGCAGAGTCATTCATCCAGACTGCTCCCTCTCCACTTCTCTGCAGCACTACTCACTCACTGTTCCCTCCTGTATGAGATCATCCAGTCCCCTTTTACAGATACTTAGATCGGCTTTCAACCCTCGTTTTGTGGTTCTTCATTCCAGTCTCATATGACTCTTTGTGTTAAACAGTGTTTTTTCTTGTGACATGTGCATATTGCACAGATTGAACATTGTTCTGATTGATAACTGTAGTCTAGAACCAGTAGCTCGCAGAATTTGCTCGTCACAGAAATGCACTGGTTAGGGCTGGCCCAGTGGCGCTGAGGGTTGAGGTGCTGGACGCCACACCTCGCACCATGCCGGCGACCGGGTTCAGGAAGCGAACTCAGGCTGCGGGGGTTGGCGGGGGAGGGAGGCTGGGCGTCCGACAGCTCACCTTCTCTGGGGGGAGGGCTTTCTAGTTCGACAGCGGTGACCCCTGGCGGAGGCTGGGGCGCGACAACTGCTGAGTCACTGGGGTGCAATTGGTCAGGGTGTAGGCCTGGGACCAGTCAGCTCTGGGGCAGCTCCTTGCGGAAGAAGGGGAAGGGGCGTTGCTAGGGCACGCAACGTCCCATAGAAAAAGGGAAAATCACCCTCTGGAGCTGGGTAGATGGAGCGCCGAGCCCAGTCCCAATGTGCCACTGTCTGCCGCTGTCTCGGGGACCTGACAAAACACTAAGGTACAGGGTGTCCTGCCCACCCGACCCCACCGAGGGCAATCCATGGCAGGATAGAGGGACCCGAACAGCAGGTAAGACGGTGGCAGGATGGAGTTACACTGGCGAGTCCTGAAGAGGCGACTCGGTAGGGACGAGGTGGGAAAAAGAAATAAAAAAAAAAAGAAATGCACTGATTCGTCTTGATAATTAAAAGCCAAGGCTCTTGATATTATAGGAGTAGGCAAACAAATATTAATTGAAGGCCAGAATCATAATAATAATAAAAATAATAATAATACTGTTTATTAACTGAACTGGAAGATGTATGAAGCCAGTGGAGATGAAGCTTGAAGTTTAAGCTTGCAGTTTACTACATGCAAACATCTGTCTCTTTACTTTGATTGGTACAAACAGAGTTTACATCCCCCGGATCAGAGGATCAGATGTCAATGCCTGTGGTCCTCAGTCTTCACATGACTACTGGACCAGTCTTGTGTTTATTCTTAGCGGTCCAGGGACAAAATATAGCAGGTCACAGATCCAGGGCCAATGGAATTTTCACCACCCTGTGAGAGGCAACCTGGACACCAGGTTGTGAAATGGGATCGTACGCACACATCACACTAATAGCCAGAAGTGGCATCGCAGGTACACGTCTCACTAATAGCCAGAACTGGGATCATAGGCACAGGTCGCACTAATAGCCAGAAATAGGATCACAGGTACACGTCGCACTAATAGCCAGAAATGGGATCACAGGCACACATCGAACTGATAGCCAGAAATGGGATCATAGGCACGTGTTGCACTAATAGCCAAAAGTGGGATCACAGGCATACGTCGCACTAATAGCCAGAAATAGGATCACAGGCACACGTCGCACTAATAGCCAGAAATGGGATCACAGGCACATGTCGCACTAATAGCCAGAAATGGGATCACAGGCACACGTCGTACTAGTAGCCAGAAATGGGATCACAGGCACACGTCGCACTAATGGCCAGAAACAGTATCACAGGTACACGTCGCACTAATAGCCAGAAATGGGATCACAGGCACACGTCGCACTAATAGACAGAAATGGGATCACAGGCACACGTCGCACTAATAGACAGAAATGGGATCACAGGCACACGTCGCACTAATAGCCAGAAATAGGATCACAGGCACACGTCGCACTAATAGCCAGAAATAGGATCACAGGCACACGTCGCACTAATAGTCAGAAATGGGATCGTAGGCATGTGTCGCACTAATAGCCAGAAATAGGATCGCAGGCACACGCCGCACTAATAGCAAGAAATGGGGTCGCAGGCACACTTCGCACTAATAGCCAGAAATGGGATCACAGGCACACGTCGCACTAACAGCCAGAAATGGGATAGTAGGCACGTGTCGCACTAATAGCCAGAAATAGGATTGCAGGCACATGTCACACTAATAGCCACACAAGAGCTAAGAAGCTTAGTGTCAGTCTGGTAGCATAGTGGTAGCATACTCAGCCTGCCATCCCAATCCCGGGTTCAGGAGCAAATTCAAGTTGTTGGGAGGGGTGTCAACCGGGAGGAGAGGATCAAGTGTCCAGAGGTAGCTCTTCTCTCCTGGGGAGGGTTTCTAGTGCTTCCTGAATGCATCTGACACCTAGCGGAAGCTGGGTGTCAGGGCAGTTGAGAAGCCCAGTAGGGCTGGGAGAAGTCGGCATGATGCTGTGTGCCACTGCACACTGATGGGAGGGAAGAAAACATGGAGGAAAAGATGTCCTGCCATGTGGGATGACAGTCGGCCTGCCCACAGGCTTGGACCATTGACGAGGCACCCGAACCAGATCCTGCTTTGGGGAACAAGAGCAAGTCCCCCTGTCCCTGCCACGAGGGATAAGTCATAGGGGCATCAAACGTAAGGCTGTGTGGGTGGTGGGTGACTGAACTGGGGCAAGCCACCATGATGGGAGCTTGCAGGACAGGGGCATAAACCTAAGTGGGGAAAAAAAGAAGCACTGAGATTCTTGTCCTCAGTGCTGGTGATCAGACGTTATCCCTCCGCAGTGGTTAGAACACAGAACTGGGAACCAGGAAATTCCAGGCTCATTTTCATCCTTGTTGCCCACCCAGCTACAAGCTTTAGCAAAACACACTATTGCATGTGTTTTCAGCTTGCATCTTTTGTTCCCCTCCCATGGGTGATTTTTAATGCAATAATCCCTCTCTTGTACAAAATAAAACGTTGCCATTACATGTCATGCAAGAAATTGGCTACTGGAAAACTGGCCTCCGAGGTTTTAATCCCATGGTGCCACCACTAGCTCACTGTTTGACCCTGAGCAAGTCACGGGAAGGAAGCACTTTTGAACAGGTGTTTACTAATATTTTTTAATTAACTTTTGTGGGCAGCTTGCTTTGATTAATGATTTAAAGGGACACCTTTTCTCCCCCCTGCCAATTTGGGCCATTTAAACCCAAGTGGGTGATGAAAATGTTAACACTATGTTCAGGATTTCTGCAAGATGTCTAGATTTCTTGTGATTTATTTTTAGCATGCTGTTACTACAGTATGCCCTCTGCATTATCTGCATGCTGGGAGTGTGCTCACTGGGACTGGGTGACCCTAATCAGACCATGCTCACCTCCCCCCCGATGCACTAAGCACTGTCCGCTGACTTGGAGATCATCAGCGCACTGCAGGTTTGGAAAGCAGGAAGTGCGGAGAAGCCAGGAATAATGCTGCCTGTATCATTAGCCCTCCCCGCTCCCATATCATGGATTACGAGAAGACTGTAATTAGCCCAGGGAGGGCAGTGGGACCAGTAAACAAAAGAACAGAGCTTATAAAAACTCTAACATGCACTGCAGGGTTTTGAAAACATAAAAAAGAGTGCAGGCGCAGACTCCCTTGACCCATACTTCTTAAAAATTGCCATACATGTATTAGCAGTGCCAGTAACACATCTGTTTAACCTTTCTCTACAGTCTGGAGTCATCCCATCAATCTGGAAACCGCTCAAGTGATTCCACTTCTGAAAGCCGGGATCCCACAGACCTTAATAACTACAGACCAATTTCCATTCTTACTGTGCTGTCTAAACTACTTGAAAAATTGTGAGCACCCAGCTAAGAGAATATCTAGAAGCCAACAATCTTCTAAACCCAGCACAATCTGGTTTCAGAGCAAACCACAGCACCATAACAGCTCTTGCAAAAGTCACCAATGATTGGCAACTTGAATTGGATAAAAAAAATTGTGTATGTGCTGTCTTCTTAGACCTATGTAAGGCCTTTGACACGGTTGACCATGACCTGCTCCTCTCCTCACTAAGGTCTATTGGACTTGACACCAATTCCATTAGATGGTTTAACAACTATCTTACAGGAAGAACCCAGCAGGTAAAGGCCAAGGAGATATATCCCCACTCAGACCACTACAAAGAGGAGTACCACAAGGATCTATTCTTGGCCCTCCTCTTCGCCATATATATCAATAGCATTGACACAAATCTTATCAAAGCCACTGTACACCTGTTTGCTGATGATACAGTACTGTATGTCAATCACCTTCTCCTACAACAGCCTGCAAAGAACTACAAGCAGAATTCGACCTACTGCAACTCCAGCTGCTGGAAAAAAACTACTATTGAATGCAAAAAAAACTAAGGCAATGTTCTTTTCCCCACAGGTGCAGGCAAAATACTCAATCCCAGTCGATCTCCCTAAACTATCCACTGCACCTGGTGAAAATCTCGAATATGTCACAAAATTCAAATACCTGGGGGTATGGCTAGATAGTAGATTAGACTATCTAGAACATCTGGAAGAGCTACTAAAAAAGCTTAGACAAAGACTTGGACTTTACTATAGAATAAGGCACTTCCTTTCAAGTGATTCAAAAAAGAAGATGGTCCAGGCCACATTCCTCTCAGTATTAGACTACGCTGACTTCCTATATAGTCACTGCCCTACGATATGCTTGAACAAATTAGATACACTATACCATAGAGCTCTGAGGTTTATCACAGACTTACCATACAGTACTCACCACTGCTTGCTATACTCCGCAGTTGGTTGGCCCTCGCTTCAATATAGAAGGGATAGGAATGCATTACTATGGACTTACAGAGCAATATCACAGCAGCTTCAAAATATATCTCAGACTGTTTTCTACAACCCTCATCAAGTAATTATGCATTAAGAAGCTTGAACTTCATTACTCTTAAAGTGCCTAAGTTCCACTCTCGACATGGCAGACATGCTGTTAGTTATGTATTATCCACCCTATGGAACACAATGCAAAAGACACTGAAAGTGAACAAGCTCATATCTATTACAGCCTTTAAATATCTATACAACAAAATATTCAAAGAAAAATGTAACTGCTTCCGTCAACAATAGACTAACCCTCCATCTTTCCTACCAGCTGGACGACTATTCAAGGTAGCTCCTCAGCACCCTCAGCAGCTGCTTCACATTTCATAAACCTTTACTACAATCCTTCCTTCTTAAGCATTATATACTTAGTCTCCTTATACTCTCAGTGTTTTACTTCCCAGTCCATCCCCTCCTTAACCTACTATTGATCCCTCTTTGACTGACCTTTCCTCCTTCCTTTCACCACCCTGGCCACAACACTCTGTATACACTCCTTTCGTCCCCCCTGTCACTGCTTCAGCCGGTATTTGCCTCCTACAAATCATTTCCTGTAGATATATCTTCCAGATGTCCATACAGCTCATCACCCGAGCTCAAAAACTTTCTAATAATTCCCCTGACACATTTAACCTTCACCAAAAAGTGCAAGTTTCTAAAGTATCCTCCATTAACAAGTTGGCTACTTAATGAATCATGTATATATGTAATATATATATTTTTTTCTTGTTATTAGCCGTTCAAAGCACTCTGTCTTGGAGTTGTTGTTTTGTATTCATTTGCTATCCTTTCAAAGTTGTGTATTCTTTGTATGTTATATGTCATACAAATTGTATCTTGACCCTACCAGGTCCATCTTGCAAATGAGCATTGCTCAATGATGTTCGCCTGGATAAATAAAGATTTGATTGATTGATTGATTGATTGAATCTACCACTACTGCAACTCTCCTCAGATGTCATCTCCAGGGATTCTGGGATTTGTAGTTACAGAAAATATCAGTTTGCAAGTCAGTAGAACAATCTGCTGTATGGCCATAAACAGTAAGTAAAGTGCACATTGGAAACCAGCCCCACACTTGGGTGTGGTGCTCTTTGTGCCAACTCTTCCCCCTTTAAAGCAGTAGTGCAATGAAAAATGTTTTTTTTTTTCCAAAAAGCTAGTTTCAGCTACAATTAATAAAACTACCAGACGAAACAGAAAAAGGTGCACTAAACTCACTCAGCTGATATGTAGCTCGCTTTGTTACAAATTTACTTCTTTCGACTTCTTGGTTTAAGAAGAGTCACATTTACTCAACACAACAAAGGAGCAGTCAAAACTCACAAGCCCAGGGTGAGCTGTAAAAAATATTAGCGTGCCTGCCAAATCTACTTTTCTAGGTACCTCCTATGCCGTGCACCGTGGAGTTGTTTTTCTTAATCCTAACCCTTGCTAGGTCTACAGTACCGTTTGAAGTCAAGCGTAGTGGACGCGTCTTTTTTTTTTTTTTACTATATTAAGTGACATTTATTAAATACCCACATTTTGCAGAACTAGGAAACATCATCACCAAATCAAATTAAAAGATGCTTAGAATCGTTTCTGGTGAAAAGAGGTAGGGTCACAGTTTGCCCAGTTTTTTGCACTACATGCTGCTTTAATATTAAACTTTTATAGTGTTGCACTCTGCTCGTTTTAGATGCCACGTTCATTTTCTGGTTTATGATTACATCTTTATTCCCTCTGTGTAATGTTTCCTTGTGGGTCATGAATGGGAGCAGGAGCTTTCATTTGCATCGTGCTTTTACGGGGTAATGTGGATCCCAGTAAGCCAACAGAGTGGCCTGGGATAGTGACATTGTTATATGCCTATTCCTGTGCAGTCTATAGCTGTGTAGTTCACTGGCTTTTTTAACTCCGTACAAACCGAGTGCTAAAATGCTCACTGTTTTTCTCTGCACTAGCTTTCACTGCCTGTGTTTGTACTTCTCTTCACTTCCCCTTTGTCGCAGCTGAAAAATGAGCTTTTGGCTCAGTGTGTCGTTCCTGGTCACCAGTTTTAAATCAGTCAATCAACCAGTCAATCAATACATGAACGAATGAGTGTTGGAAGTGCCCCTTATGCTGTAAGAACTTGAGCGGCAGTCTGAAGTTTCCCTACTGTAACATATTTCTTGCATTTCCTTTGGGCATCCTATGTACTTTCTCCGTGGCTTAAGTTTTTGCTTGTAAAAACAATACAATATAATTATATATATAAAAATACAGTGTAGTTAAGACGCGCATCACCATGCTTGACATCACAGGCTTCCAAACATGGTGGCAGAGTAGTATTAATATGGGGCAGATTTAACCATTGATATCTCTGTGCTGCTGCCAGCTACAGAGGAGCCCAATACCTCATTTAAAAGAGCTTTTCGTGGAATTTCCAACTGTGATGGGCATGGTTCATGACTGTTCCCCTTTCCTGCCAGAACCATGAATAAATAATGTTTGGATCTGTTTGAATTTGGAGAAGGGCTGATCACTTACACATTTCACGGATTCTAAGAAAGGTTTTCTGCACACCTCTTGCCCCAGTGTTTGGATCTATCTGGATTCAGGGAAATTTTCACTGCACACCCCTAGCCCATTGTTGGAATCTGCTTGGATTTCTTAAATGTTCATAGCCCGTTTCAACACCTGAAGTTGGGATCTGCTTCAGTTCTAAGATAGAGTCACCGTCCATCATTTTACCCACTGGTCAAATCTGAATGGAGTTTTGGAAGATCTAGGGAGCATCCTTATACCCTCGAATCTGTCTAGATTTGGAGGAAAGTTCACTGTCCAGTCTGGATTTGGTAACATTCAGAAAAAGTTGGTTTTGTGTTCAGGGAAATATTCACTGCTCATCCCTACCCCAGTGTTGAGGATCTGCTCAGATTCTAAGAATCTCTCCTGCCTATTCCATTTCAGTGTTCATATTTGGTTGGATTGGAGAAAACGTGCCGCCCATCCTTCATTCTGGATATAAGCATCTGAATTTGGAGAAATGTTTGTGCCCGATTTTAACCTCTGATGTTTGGATTTTGAGAAGGTTCCCGGCCCATCCTGTGATGTCTGGATTATGGGAAAGGTATTTGTTGCCCATCCCAACATCTGGCATTCGGATCTACTTGGATCCTGAAAAAACAAATCCCAGTTCTTCCTCCAACTCCGTATTCAGGTCAGATTGCAATTAGAGAGTGGGTCACTGCCCTGCTAAATCTGCAGTGTTTGGATCTGTTTGCATTTGGAGACTGGTTTACTGCCTACCATTGTTCATAATGATTGGATCTGTTTGGGTTAGTAGTTTGGTACCCACCCACATCTGCACTGTTTTGATCTGTTTGGGTTAATAGTTTGGTACCCACCCATACCTGCACTGTTTTGATCTGTTTGGGTTAATAGTTTGGTACTCACCCATACCTGCACTGTTTTGATCTGTTTGGGTTAATAGTTTGGTACCCACCCATACCTGCACTGTTTTGATCTGTTTGGGTTAATAGTTTGGTACCCACCATACCTGTGTAACCCCCTACGAATGGGGTCCCGAAAAGTCTTCTCGAGCTTGCCTAAATGCTCACTGCCAGGCTGGTGTCCTGCGTTTTAGCAGTTTAAATGTGATTGCCAGAGAGTGCCTGTATAGCCTCTGTGCACTGTTTCTTTAAGAGCTGCCTGGATTGCAGTCATACGTAATCTGAGAGGGAGCTCTGTTGAAAGATGTAACTATTTGCTGAAAATCATTTAGAGTGATAATGATAATGTAGTTTGTATAACCTGCCTTCTTTGCAGCAAGGACTGTTTTGTTTATCTCCACTATCTTGGTCCTGGACTGCGAATTGGACCAATCAGTATTGGTGGGACCTAAAATGGAGCCGGACTACAGGAGTTGTCTGGAGTCAAAATCTGTAGGAATTGTTGTTTTGGGCTTTTTGCACCTTTTTTGCACCTGAAGGGGGAGCCTTTGTTATGACTGACAGGAGGTTCAGCCAACTGAACCTTTTGGATCTTGGGAATTTCTAGGCTGCTGCAGCTAGTTTCAGTTTTGAGCTGAGAAGGAAGAAGTAACAGCTCAAGTGATTTTGAGCAGCAATTCTGTGTAGTTTTGCATGGGAGAACTGAGAAAGGGCTGAGTTTTGGCCTGCCTGTCTGCCTGCTGTCCCTGAGAGGGAAAACAGAGTTTATTCGGACTGAATCCGAGTTGTGAGGACTGTTTAAGCCACTGGACTGTGACCAGGTTTTAACCTGAAGAAGAACGAAGATTTGCTGAATGCGATTGGCCTGTCAGGATTTCCAGCTTCTTTTGAATCCCCGGTTTGTGCAGAGACTTTGCAATTGTGACCGGAGAGCGGTTTGCCTGGTACAGTAGAATTTCCTTACATGTAAATGTGCTGTGTATTGAAAGTGGGTCGTGATTTGGTCCCTCACTGTGAGAACTGTGTTCTGCTTGCTGGTACAGCAGAATCCTTTACATGTAAATGTGCTGTGTATTGAAAGTGGGTCGTGATTTGGTCCCCCCCTGAGTGAACTGTGTTCTGCCTGCTGGAAGCTTTATCCAGCCTAATTGGACTGAATTCGTGTTCATCTCCATTCGGCCTGGGCCATGCCATGCTGGCCCTGCCAGACAACCCCACTGCACAGAGAAAGCCACTGACGAGAGACCTGCCTGGGGATCAGCCCCCTGCTCCACGCTTGAATAGGAACGACGCCTCGGCTAATCATGTGGGCCCTGCTTCTCCTGGCACTCCAGATTAACCACCTGCTGTCTTGATTTTTGTCCAGCCTGTGTCCAGTCTTGGGTATTGTGAGTAATTATCAGGGTAGCTCCCTGCAGCAACAGCCTAATATAAAAGTGTGTCATCTGATTGTCTTGTTTTTCTTTTCACGAACTGAGCCCTCCGGCTCCAGATTACAAATAGTGTGTATTGTGCATGTTGTTTTCTTCCATCACAGGGCCCCAACCAGCTGTAACGTTCCTGGCTAACCCACCATTCTTTATCTGGGTACCCAGAGTGTGTGGCTGTTTATGGACCCTGAAGTGCATGTATAACTGATTGATAGAGCCTTTAAGCAAATTAACCTGATTCGCCCCCCTTGTTCAAGCTTAAATAAATCAGATCTAACTCTTTTTTTGCATTTACCCTGACTGTGGTTCCAGTTTGTGCAAGAGTACTGTACTGCTGTTATTTGCTATGTATAACCTTGTTTTACAGGGGGTCCCCAGGGCCGGGCCAGAGGAAAACCCCAGTGGTAAGTGCAAACAGTGTGGGTACTTGTGTGGTGTTTCAGGGGTATTGTGAAAGTGATTATTGTGTATTGTTCCGGCCACTAGTAAGGAAAGAGGGGGGTTACAGTGTCCCGGAGGGCTGTGCCCAGGTTGGCTTGACCACTACCAACCCTGACCTCTGGGTGGAGGCACCCGTTTCAGAACTCAGGCCCCTTAACCTGCTACAAGCAAGCAGGCAGGGGGAGTAGCCCTTGGGATAGCGCCACCTAGGGGTTACACCTGCACTGTGTTGATCTGTTTGGGTTAATAGTTTGGTACCCACCCATACCTGCACTGTTTTGATCTGTTTGGGTTAATAGTTTGGTACCCACCCCATACCTGCACTGTTTTGATCTGTTTGGGTTAATAGTTTGGTACCCACCCCATACCTGCACTGTTTTGATACCTGCACTGTTTTGATCTGTTGGGTTAGTTTGGTACCCACCCATACCTGCACTGTTTTGCTCTGTCTGGGTTTGGAGACAGGGTCTGTAACCATTATCACACACAATGTATGGATCTTTTTGCATTTGGAGAATGATCCCGTGCCTATCCATATTAGCAATGTTTGGATGTATATAAGTTTGGAGAAGGATTCAGACCCAGCCTTACCTACAGTGTTTGTATCTTTGGGTTTTGAGAATGATATACCTAGTCATACTCACAACGTTTGAATGTGTTTGGGTGTAGAGAAAGGTTCTGACCCATCCTTACCTGTAATGCCTGGATCTAGTTGTGTATGTGGAATTGTTCGGTAGTCAGCCATACCCGCAATGTTTGGATCTGTTCACATTTGGACACAGGATCAGTACCAAGCCATATTCAACTGTCATAGAGGCATAGGTCAGGAAGCACAGGCAGACCAGGAGAAGTTATACAGTTCGCAAGTAGTGTTTTATTAATGTCAATAACAATAAAAAAATAAAATTGTATAGGATAGCTCTTTATACAGACAGTACAAAGAAAGTTCTACATCTGAAAGTCTCTCCAAGAAAAAAAAATTGTTCTGATTATATAAGATGCTTTTGCCTGGCACTTCAAAATTTGCACCCTGTTCTTGTAAGTTACATCTCCTGTTTAGGACATCAAGTCTTAACAGGTGCAACAGAATAATACATTTTGTCCCAGAGATGGTTTGCAGTTGACAGTTCTGTAAACAAGCTCGTGGAGGCCAAAATGCATCTTAAGGTCAGCCCCCTGTGATCCAGATTGTTATCTTTTCTAATAAAGACAAACATCTTTCTGCAGTCATTTCAGCAACATAATTATATACATTTGCAAATGAAGGCATCCCAGTTTCATATAAAGATTCACATGTATCTTTTAATGAAAAAGAAGCAAGGGAAGAAATAAAAAATAGAAACGTCAAGAGAAGGAAGGGAAATAATAGGGGGAAATTACGGGACCATCAGAGTGGCCAGTTCCTAGGTGCCACAAGAAAAATTTGATTGTGCTATCAGACAGGCAAGAGACAGAATAGTGGCAGAACAGGAGAGAACACAATAGATCCTTGCGTTTAATTCTCTCTGCATAACAAATGGGACAGGGTCGTACCTAGCTCCATCACACCAGTAATGTTTGGATCTGTTTAGGTTTGGAAAATGGTTCTGTACCTATCCTTAAACACAGTGTTTTGATCTGTTTGGGTTAAGAGAATGAGTTGGTACCCACCCATACCTGCGATGTTTTGATCTGTTTCAGTTAAGAGAATGATTTGGTGCACACTGTAGACCTGCCAGACCTGCCATCCCTAATGTGGACTACCATTTTCTATTATACAGCATAAGGTATACCAATGTTTACTGATGCTTGCTATAATGTACTTATAAACTACTGTCTAGCAGAGATATATTTGTGGTCTTAGTGCGCCACCTACAGGTATTAGCCATAATGCTATGATCCGCACAATATAATGAATCATTCTGCTGTAACGCAAAGTAGCTGTAGTCAGCATAATACTTATTACTGTAAATATGCAACATATAATGGCCTTGGGTGTGAGTCGCCCACCTTGTACACCAATAGAAATGCTTTGCTAGCATCTCTACTGTGCAACTGAGCACATTACCAGGTAACAGGACCCTCTTATCTCTAAGTATATAACTATGTGTAAGAGCATTGTTCTCCAAGTTTCATTATGATGACACCGGTATTCAGAGGTTCCAGACTCCCAGCAGGTATTATTGCTGTCCTTTTTACATGTACTTGGGAATAAACCTTTATTTTGTAACACCTGTCTCCTGCGTTGTATTTTGCCATCAGGTTTAGATCCTGCCAAATCTGACAACACCCATACATGTAGTGTTTTCATCTGTTTGGGTTTGCAGACTGGTTTAGTATCCATCCTTACCAGCAACATTGGCATCTATTTAGGTTTGGGACAGGTTCAGTACCCATAAGGATTCAATCTCAATGTGTTTGTGTTTGGATACATGTTATGTACCTATCCTTACATGCAGTGCGTGATCAGTTTTCAGTTGGAGAATGGTTCCATACCCACCTATATCTGCAGTGTTTGGATCTGTTTGGATTTGGATTCAGGTTCAGTATCCATCCGTACCTGCAATGTTTAGATCTATTCGGATTTGGAGACAGGTTCAGTATCCATCTGTACCTGCAATGTTTGGATCTGGTTGGATTTGGAGACCGGTTCAGTATCCATCCGTACCTGCAATGTTTGGATCTGGTTGGATTTGGAGGCAGGTTCAGTATCCATCCGTACCTGCAATGTTTGGATCTGGTTGGATTTGGAGACAGCTTCAGTATCTATCCATACCTGCACTGTTTGGATCTGTTTGGATTTGGAGACAGGTTCAGTATCCATCCGTGCCTACAATGTTTGGATCTGTTTGGATTTGGAGACATGTTCAGTATTCATCTGTACCTGCAATGTTTGGATCTGTTTGGATTTGGAGACAGGTTCAGTATCCATCCGTACCTGCAGTGTTTGGATCTATTTGGATTTGGAGACACGTTCAGTATCCATCTGTACCTACAATGTTTGGATCTATTTGGATTTGGAGACCGGTTCAGTATCCATCCGTACCTGCAATGTTTGGATCTGGTTGGATTTGCAGACCGGTTCAGTATCTATCCATACCTGCAGTGTTTGGATCTGGTTGGATTTGGAGACTGCAGTATCCATCCATACCTGCAGTGTTTGGATCTGGTTGGATTTGGAGACAGGTGTATCCGTCGCTACCTGCAGTGTTTGGATCTGGTTGGATTTGGAGACCAGTTCAGTATCCATCGCTACCTGCAATGTTTGGATCTGTTTGGGTTTGGAGAAAGGTTCAGTACCATTCCTTACACCTGATATCTGGATTATAAGAAAATTCATTTGGATGTGTTCAGTTTTAGAGGCAGGTTTCCCATCCATCACTACTCTGATGGTTAACTCTGTTTATATTTAGAGAAGAAGGTTTATGCGTCATCCACACAGAGCCACGGCCCTCGGTAGTAGCAAATGCGTGAAGCTGCTGTGTGTGTTGTGTGTGTGTTTGTGTGTGTGTGCGTGTGTTGTGTGTGTGTGTGTGTGCGTGTGTTGTATGTGTGTGTGTGCGTGTGGTGTGTGTGTGGTTTGTGTGTATGTGTGTGCATGTGTGTGTGTTGTGTGTGGTAAGATGCATTGGGTGTTTTTCTGATAAACTGGGCTGCGCTTGCAAACACTACTCTAATAATCCCAGTAATACTTCCTCCCCCACCTTTGCTTTGGGAAGGATTAACACTGATAGTTCGAGTGGTAAAATAAAACTGTATTAGTTCACAAAATGCATGTCACAAACAAGTCAACAATGTAAGCAGCGCACTGTTTACCTGTCAGTTTTCTCCCACCATCGCACAACTATTCCAGTGTAGAAGGTGGCTGTATGTGTTAGAGGGACTTATAAGACTTCTCATGGCATTTATTTATATGCCAGACTATGGGTGGAAAAATTGGATAAATTATGTTATTTTCAGATCAGTGTTTATTTTCACTTAAAACATGAGATTACACTTAGAACATTTCATTCTTTATTAAAATCTGGAAAGAACAAGATCAGGAAGAAAGTTTGCAATGGAAATAAAGGCATTTTTAAGCTAAAAAGATTACAAATACTGTGGTATACATCAAATAAGTAATGCGTTTCTGTAAAACAACCCAGGCGAAGCAGTAAATTGTCAAGCATGTATTTGTGAAGGTCAGTCATGGCTGATCCTTATTAATCCTCAAATGTTACTATATGATCATCAAAGGCAGATTGTGATCTACGATCATCATATAGATCGTGATTTAATCAACAAAATGTAACTTTTAAGTCACCAACTGATGATTATTGATTGTTTTTGTATGCTTAAATCAGCATGCTGATTTTTGATGATCTGTGTGTAGCCCCAGCGCCGTATGCCAATGGGCTACCTCCCCCTTGCCAACTGTCTCTGATACAGAGCAGGGGGCCTGGGTCCAGCTATGGTGACAATTGGGGGTTCGTTCCCAGAATTGTTGAAAATATCGAAGTACCTCCACTCAGAGTAAAGTATCAGTGGGCCAGATATCTGCTTGGCACAACTCCCTGCGACTATTGTGCCTACCCACTTCCACAGCCAACCACTCTGCACACTGTGTCCCCCACTACCTTGTTCCACCATAAACCATATATCTCAGTAATGAGCACATGCAATGAATTTCACTAACACAGCAAGTTCAAACAACAAATTCACAGCTTTATTCGTGGGGTAGGAGTAGGGAAGGGGTTCCCAGGACATAAGGTGGCTGTGAAGGCAAAAGAAAGGTTAGTGAATTAAGCAATTTCAACATGCTGGCCCGCAGGCCAGGCTCTCCCCCACTGCTACCAGCGTCCCTGTACTGTCCTGAGGGGTACCCAGTAGGTGCAGGCCTGATCGGTGCCACGGGTTGGCCAGCTGTTGGGGCCCTGAAATATTTGTAGAAAACTTGTAGAATGAATAACAAACAATTCCCCCTTTCCCCTCTCAGGAGCCAGGTCCTGGGTACTCAATGGTTAGTTGATCTCAGCACCAGGGGAGATGGAGCTCCTTGAATTAGTGCAGCAAAGCGGTAAACGGGCCGGCCAGGATCCCTCCGTCTGGATGGAGCTTGCTCGAGGATCTTGCAGCTGGTCACCTTGATTGTACTTCTGTCCGCTTGTCACTTTAAGCCGCTTCTGGCCCACTGCAGAGCACTGCGGCAGGACAACACCAGCCCCAGAAGACCCAGACCCAGGAGTGGCTCTATAGCCTGGCTCCCATGACGGGTGGCAGATGCCCAGCACCCAGCAAGCACCGTGACCTCCTGAGACAGTGAGTCCCACTTGGAAGGGGTTAGCAGGTTTCTCTCTGGATCTGAGTGAGGACTCCCAAGCGGCGGGGTCTCCCTGCAGTCCTGCACTGAGCTTTCAGAAAAGAAAAGTTCTTAGGCAGTTTCTCTACTAAAGTCCAGTGCCACTTAGTAGGGGTGCTAGCCTCAGATTCATAAGCGCAAGTGCAGTTCAGCAGGGGGACTCAGGAATAACACCCGCCTGCAGACCAGTCCACGCTTTCCAGTCTAACTGTGTGCCCACTTTTTTTGCTGCAGCTGGGACTCAGCTGTCAGACACTTTAGCCAGTTCACATAGGACACACACAGCTTCTGCTAGCACCCCAACAACCAGAGATGCTTTCCTTCAAAATTCAAATTGCAGTCCCAAACACAGGCAAAGTGGCTTATCAGCCCTGGCTATGACACTCTGCCAATCCGCACAACCCTTTCAGTATATTCCACCTTTTCAGTGCAGGGTTTCTGCAGCGTTCAGTCTCTCTCATTAACCCCCAGCAACTTCTCCATACCTGGGGAATCACAGTCCAGTCTTTTTCTCTCTTTCCCCATTTCAGTCAGTCCAGCAGCAAGTACCTGGGAACCAGAACCTCAGCACAATCTTTCTTCCTGCTGTCCCTTTCCAGTCCACTTCTGCTGACACACAGCTCTCCAAGGGGGCCTGAGGAAGCCCTGAAGCGCAATGTCCACTCTCTCGGCACAGTCCTGACTCGTACAGAGTCCAACCACAGACTGAAGAAATCCCAGGAAGTCCACACTGTATCAGCTGAAAACCCAGCATTCTGATTGGCTATTGAAGCCTTTCAATAATCAATTACTATAGTGATCAGTATTTTCTGCTCGTTTATTGGGGCATAATCTAGGTGCCAGACTTAGTCCCTTCCTTTTCCCAGGAGTCCCTTTGTGTCCAGTTTGGGCGCCTAGATCATGGATTGGCTGCAAATACGGGGTTAAATGTCATAAACATGTCAGCTCCCATGCAGTTCCATGGAGTCCATACAGTTCCCCCAGCTTCCCTACATGACAGCAGCCCATCGTGGCACTCTTATTTTCACCATTACACTACTGGCTTGTAGCCCCAACTGCCCCCGTTCAATGAGCCCACTGTCATTTCAGGGCTCCCAGCAGTTTCACTATCACTGCTGCCGCAACACCATGCCCCTAGACGGCAGGCAGCACTCATCAATATCCATGGGGCCGCTCATTAATATTCATAAGCCCCCGAGCGGCCCCGTTGCTTAACCCTCCTTCATGCAGCAGATACGGGCTTATGCCCGGTCCCCTTCAGGTCTCCAGTGTCTGGGACATAGGCGAGGCACCGGGACCACAGCTAGATTACCCATTGTCGGACCACAACGGCGGTCGGCAACATCAAAGTGCTCCTTACGCACAGCCACGGGGGGACCAGGAGCAGCAGAAAACATGATGAAACAGGGACTACGGGGCAAACTGCAGATAAGTCCCCAAAGGGGGGTTACATGTGGATGATCAAGTGATGATCACTGGTGATTATATTTGTTCTGTATTGTAAGATTATTTGTAAGTCACATCAGTAATACTTACAATTTTATTTTTTACTAATATGAAAACTTTAATGTCAAATATCAGCAAATGCAAATTATTTAAAATGCAAGCCTTTTGAAAGTCAAGTTTTAATCCCTTTAGGAAGCATACACACAGTGTTAGGTTAGTATACATATTTGCATAACTGATTTGCATATTTCAAAAGCACAGTTTAGTGACCAAAACAATGGTCATTTCTATTTTTAAAATAATTTTGCCATGACAGTATTATTTTGCAGACTGTTAGGAAGGGATTTGAGCACAAACAAGGTAGATCATATATGTGCCATTTCTGCTGTTCTCCCGTAGTTAAGTTTCTCCGTGACTGTACAGGGAGGACAGTGAGACCAGCAAACAAATCAGAGCTTATAAAAACTATAACATGCACTGCAGGGTGTTGAAACTCCCACTGCTTGTAGCCCTCCTCTGATGTCAGCTGCATGGGGATTCTGGGATTTGTAGTTATAGAAAATGTCAGCTTGGAAGTGAGCAAAATTAGTCTGATACACTGTGCTATATTACAGTAAACTGTTAGTGAAAATAAATGTTTTTGCACAGAAAGTGCAAACTTGGACCAGCCCCACACTTGGTTGTGAGGCTCTTAGTGTGGACTGTTCCCCTTTAAACAGGATATTTATTAAATAAGCTGAAAACACTTGTCAGTAGTTGTACACGTGAAAGTGCTAATCAGCTGTGAAAATGCATAGCACTTGGCACAGATTGATTAGCGATATATTAAGTGTTATTCAAGCAGTCGGCTATGCCGTGGACTCACTCACAAACTGATTAGCAGTTACTGCTACGCATTTCTGGAAATGGTTAGAATTACCCTGTTTTGCATAGCATTTTGCTGTGCTATACCAGTTTTTTTTATTTTTTTTCTTTGCCAGAGATGTTTAGACGCCTTGGGCAGAGCTGGGGGCTTTCAGCCTTGCCCCCATGCACTGCTGGCCAACCACTTACCTCCCTCCGCTAGTGTCTTTTCCTCCTGTGTCCTCCAGCACTAGCCTGGAGTGGTAGGGCAGAGAACAGCACCCCCTGGCGGGGCTTTACTATCCCAGTTCCCCCTCTGTTTTGCACCTAATTTATGCCCGGGAGCCATGGCAAACACTGAAGCACGTGCATGTGGAGGCACACGTGTTCTGAAACTGCCAGCCCTGCTCCACCCACCCAACACACAGTCAGTCCCCAAGCATCGGTACTATCACCGGACCGCCACCTGGTGGCAGCCAAGGGCTGCGAATCTCCACCTGTCCAGTCCGGGACAGGAGAGCTGCTAGGCAGCAGCTCAATCCTGTCCCAGCCCCCCCCCCGCCAACTGCTTGTCACCAAACTCGAGTCACTGGCATGAGAGAGGTGAGGCACCCAGCTGTGCACCAATGGGCCAGCTCTATACCAGTTATTTAACCCTTGCTGTGCCACGGACTGATATATCAGTCCAGAATTACTGTGCGCTCTAATTCTGTCAGCAGTCTAAGGTTTAATACTAATATTTCTTTTATTACTTGGCTAAAAATTTTAATACTGCCTAAATTAGCTCGTTGGGTAGGAAACTCCTTGGTATGAGTTGTCTACCTAGATCACATCCGCTGCTGTTTAAATAGTACATGTTTTTGAAGAATACCCTAGTTCTGAAAAATCGCTCCGTAAAACTGTAGTGCAACAAAAGAGGTTTGGTTGTTTTTTTATGTGATTGTTACCCATTATTGTTCAGTCACATTTCACTGTTTCACTGCTTACTTATCCTGATTTTTATCCCAGTGGTCCTCCTCTGTCGGAGCTATTACTGTCAAGAGTCACATTTAAGATTAAAAGGGCAAGAATATCAGAACAAACGCATTGAGGCAAGGGTTACCCTGAAGGGCAACAGAAACAAAATTAAGTGTAACCCTGGTGCCATATACCATGGGCTACTACCCTGCCTGCTTCCCTGACTGCAGGTTGAGGGGCCTGGGTTCGTTATCAGGCGCCACTATGGTGTCACTGCCAACAGTAAACTACAATTATGGTGCCTCCGCCCAGAGTAATGATTTAGTGGGTTAGATCTTAACTGATACAGTCCTCTGGGAAGCTATACTCACCCAGAGCCCTACCTAGTGGCCCCATACTTGAAATTACAATAACCACCTTGCTTTGCATTCAGGTCACAATTAATGGAGAGTGCTAATAATATCCTCACAGTGACCAGTTACCAACAGGGTCTGAAACTCTGCATTCACCCTGTGCACCTGTAAGAGCAGTTACCAGCAATAACACAAAACCTTTCAGTTGTTTGTATTAAACCAGCACTCAGTAATAATATGCTCATGGACCAGATTAACATTTAAACAACAAACAGATTTATTTAGGGGTTTAAATAAGAGGTAGGGGATGCAACTTAAAGCTTGATCAATTAGCACTTTTGGTTTTAGCAGTATTTTGGCTTTGTATAACATTCAACCAAATGCATTAACCCCTTTTGACTGTCCAGTTAACCTCACTGGGTACCCAGGATAAGTTACTGCCAGCAGGCCTGAGACAGTGCCACGGGTTGGCCAGTGTCGCAGCTGGTTGGGGTCCTTAAACAAAGAAATGGTTAAGACTTTAATTTGTACTTGATTGTAGAAATCATAAAACACCTTTTCGAAACCCAGAAATTTGTAATCCCCAGGCCCTGTGACCTGCAAAGACAGTCTAAACCAAAGTGCAGACTTGAAAGGCAAATCACTTGGAACAAACAGGTTAATTGGTGTCACAGGGCAAAACCCTGAGGTACTCAGTGAACCTTCGACTTCGGGAGCTGGGCTGATTTCCAGGATGTCTCTCCTCGAGGCAGGATGTGGCTGCAGGCTACAGGACTTTGTTCTTTCTGGCAAGGACCAGGATACAGGGACTGGAGCTAGCACGACTCACCCCCTCGTCAAGGCGTAGCCCCCAAGAGTGGCTGCAACCCACAATGAACTTCTCTGTAGGCGCTGATTCCCTTCTCTGGTCGCCTGGCAACTTGGCTTTAACAGGCAGCAACAGTCTATTAGGCAAATTACTTGGCATCACTAGTTCAGCTTGGATGCAGTTCGGTAATAGGCCACACAGCTTACTCACTTGCAAGCTGCAGTCCTTTAAATGTTAGCTGGCACACAGCAATTCAGATCTCCTTCTGACAAATCAGCTGGAGACAATTTCGGTGACCACAGGCCTTAGGTTCAGGCGCAGTCCCTGAGGCAAAAACAGTTTTTGAGTCGCCCGCCGGCGCAGCTGTGGATTTGCCAGACGCGCCACGCCCGAGTTCGGAACGGACTCGGGTCGCTGGAGGGCTGGCTGGGGAGAAGGAGAGCGTCCCACGGACTGCTCTCCTTCTCCGGGGAGGATGGGATGTGCTGAGTCTGCGACCCCTGGTGGAGACCAGGAGTCACACGGGCCGCCGGACACCAACAGCTGCGACTGGAGGCGGGCAGGACGCTTGCGCCATTGCACGCCCCGCCTCCCAGAAAAAGAGAAAAAGGAGAATGCCGCGGAGCCATTAATGAAGCCCAGCACAGCTTCAATTAGCCCCTCAGACCAGCCCTCTGACCTAGTCTGCGTCCGGCATGTGTCCCCAGTGCCGTGGCCCCACGGGGGGAAAGCCACGGGTATCAGAAGGGCCGTGGTCAATGTGGGAGGTGAAGGCGAGTGAGCTGACGTCATCGGGTTCTGACGGCTACAGCCGAAAAAGAAAAATAGAAAACAGTTTTCACCGAAATGCAGATTTGGGATCTTTAACACTCTGATCCCACGTTCAGTCTGGGAACTCACTTCAGTGGATTCTCCCTGTTTGAAGGATTGCAGCTGGTTCTGCAAACTTGGCTGACCCAATTAATCTGCAGGTGTTCTGGCCAAGAAGAGGCAAAGCAGGCCTCTTCCCACATTCCCCGAGCTGCAGCCTTTCCCTTCAGGAGCTCCAGACAGACACCCTCGAAGTGCTCCTCAGACTGACTCTAACTCCCCCGATTCAAACAGTCCCTCCTGTTATAAAGAGAAAAATTCCTGTAATCTGGTTGGCTGTCCAGGCTGACAATCACAGTCCCATTCCTTTAATTTTTAATTGATAATTTTTTTGGTACAGTAGTATAATAATACTAATAATAGTAGTAGTAGTAATAATAGTAATAATCATAGTAGTATATGTATATAATTTTTTATTGATAATTTGTTGTGTGCAGTAGGACCCCATTGTAAATTAGCTTCTGTTAAATTGGGTTATTCTGTTTCTGATATCAGAAATAAAACTTTTACTACTACTAAAACTTAAATTGAACAGCATTTTGCGTCTAGATTTTGTCCCTGTTTATTCACCACAAGTCTCTGGCACTGTCCCAGGAGACCCTTGGTTTAATACTGGCTGCTGGCTGCTGGCAGCAAAGATGGTGGATGTATACAGTTTTCTGTAGCAGTTTGTCAGTTCCCCCGCCCTGAGATCAATGTCCTGGTGCCGCCAGAAAGATTACTTTATTTTAATAATAGCGCCACATTTAGTTAGCCCCAACAATGCTTTCTTAGACACATTTATTATTTTACATTTCTTTTGCCCCCCTATGCTGTCGCTGCCGCTGATATAACATGCCCCTAGGTGGCAGGTAGCTACTTCATTCATATGCATGTGGGGCTCATTAATATTCATGAACCCTGCTTTTGCCCATTTAAACTTTTAAATTTTTTTTTCTCCTGGGGCATTTGCTGACTCCTGCATGGTCGCGATCCCCATTTAGCCTAGCAGGGCACGGGACCATGAAACCCTCTCCTGACTGACCGCAAACCGACGGTCGATAGCTAAGCACTTCTGTGTCGCGCATGCCAGGGGTGCCACTGGGCAAGGGAAATGCTGTCAGTTTGTGGTCTGATTTTTAAGCCTGAAATGGGCTAAACAAAGTTATGGGCAGCTTTGGGGGACAAGTGGACTAGGGCCAGGTGGCAGGAGATGCCTGGAGAGAAACGGGATGCCAGAAGCAACAGGAGAACACCTGAAGGCATTAATAGGTAAGCCCCATAATGGGGGGTCACATAAGTTTCAAAAAATAATTAATAAAATGACAATATTCCACTACTGCAAAGCATCATGGGTACTATAAGCAAATCACCATGAGGAGAAACAGTAAGGTTTTTAACATTAGTTTACTGGTCTGGAGCATACGGCAAATTGTCCTGAGTCATTGCAGTTACCCCCATCCACGCCTGCGGTAAATGGTTTGGAGAAACGCACCTGTTACCGCTATTCACTCACGTGAATGATGTTATCATTTTCACATGCACTGGCAGGCGATTTATAAATCGGCAGGATAAGCCACGGAACTCTCTTCCAGATAAAAAATAAACTGAATGTCCATGCAGAATTCCTGGACTTTCACAGATTTATTTTGTGCAAACAACAGCAAGCAGGTGGAAAAAAAGTTGACTGACATTTCACCTATGAAATAGACTTTATCAAAGTTTGATAAAAACCTGTTTCATAGGTGAAACATCAGTCAACTTTTTTCTGCAGGAACCACGTAATGCCCGAATAGCAACAGGGGTAGAATAGCGAATATCAACTACCGCTACCCCTGTAGCTGTCTGGGCATTGGTGGGAGTAGTTAAGTGAGGAAAAAAATGTGGAAGCTGGCCGAGCTGCTCCTGTGGCAGAGAGGGCTAAATCAGAAGCAGTTCGGCCAGCACAGATCACGAGACTAGAGTTCTGTTCCTGGTTTCCCGAGGTATTCTTTTTTGATCCACCTACCCCAGGTGTACTATTTTATTTTGGCATCCTGCAGACAAGATGTGGCTCCCTCCCCAATATTCTTATTTTCCCCATAATCCAACCCCCCCTTGGAGTTAGTTATAAAATTACATGGGGTGCAAGGGGCAGAGCCCCCCACCTTGGGGTGTGTGTACAGCTTGTTATTTTTCAGTGGTAACAGTCGTCCATTTGGTTTCCGACCGCTACCATTGGCGCTGTTTTGTTTTTCAGCATTTGTACTTGCCGCTGTTCTTGACAGCACTGTTCTTGTTGGCGTATTCAAATCTAGTGCCTGCCAGAGCCATCTCCTTGGGGCCATGAAGTCCGCTTATAGTTTTTTTTTAAAGGAGCTGTCTATTTTACTTTCCCCAGAAAAATGTAAAATGTTCCTTTAAAAACTAGCTAAGGCTAAAACAACTGATGTTTGCTGGCCTAAGAAGGTAGCGGTGCTACTGTGTTACTTACTTTAGTAGGATCCGCTAGTGCATACATTAGCTTGATGATATAAGAAACCATTCTCCTTATACAGGTGGCTCACCATGAAATTGGATTTGAATAAGCTGTCTCTAAATACCTTTGTGGGGGTGGGGAAGGGAGGAGAGTTAGGATTCTGAACAAAGAAGAATAAAAGTTTAGAGTGTTTTCTTAACAAATCTTGCCATGTTGGAGAGATATGCCCAGGAAAAAATCTGGCCCCCTCTTTGAAGGCATATAGAGAATTGTGAAGAGATTACTCTGTCTTCTGACAGACTAAGTCTGGTGGAACTAATTACCCTTTTTGGCCTTTCAGTAATCACTGTACAGCTCACATTTTCTTTCCTTTCCCAGGCTGCCAGAAATAAAAGGCTGCGGGAGCCAGTGCACCCGGGAAGAAAAGTTGATCAGGACTTTAATGGGATGTGCAGCTGGGCCCCGCCACTAAACGGAGGGGTTTGTTGGAGCTCCGTTGGGAGCCATGCAGACTGTAGTGACATTTAGATCTTCGTAGCATACAGAACAGAGCAACTGTTTGGGCCACTGGTGTGGTGCCATCGCATTGTGCCACCACCTGGGAATTCCACAGTAAGGACAGCTGGGGGTGGAGCAGGGCTTCTGGGAGGTGAGGCATTTGGCTCGATGAGAGAATGGGCTCATCATTTATCCACTCCCTGCTGAGCGCTGGCCAACGAGCAGCAGTATTGCCACTGGCTTTGAAGGTAGTCGCTCATAGAAACATAGACATGTCGGCAGAAAAAGACCATTGGTCCATCCAGCTTGCCATGTCTTACCCCACGCTAACCTGGGATCTGATGTCTAGATTGGGTTTATGCCTCCTTCTCCCTTATCCTCTGCCTTACTGCTACCCCTCTGAGTAGCTGTTAATTCCTTAACTCTGTCATAGCCATACTTGAAACAGTTGATGGTTTTGCACTCACTGTATCAGCCAGTAGGCTGTTCCACAGCTCAGCCAACCTGTCCTCATACTCCCTGCTGGCTCCTACCGGTTGGAGGATCGGCACCGCCATCGAAATGGGGGGTTGGTGAGGACTACTGAGTGAATAGAATGAGGAGAAAACAATAGTTTAAAAAAAATGTGAAGATGAGGATGTTTCACACAAAGTGTTCTGCACAGCAGCACTGCATCTGCTTGGCTGTAGCGTGCCTTGCTTAACATGCTGATGACTCAGGTCCAGGAGTAAGCCCGTTTCCGCTTGTCGAAGACCAAGGATTCAGGGTGGGGTAGGGGCGCGTCCAGTAGCAGCAGCACTACCTAGTCATAAGAAGCAGACACCACCTTCCCACTCCCTCACAACTGGTCTAATGTGCGGACCAAGGTGCTGCTTTCTCTGGAGCTGCAGAAAATCAATACGGTGACAAGAAGTTCCTTAGCAACAGTTATTGTATCCGGATTGAGTGCGGAAGCCTGGATGCTCCCTGACTGAATGCTTCCACACTAACTAGGGAAAAGGCAGTAAGTTATTTTTCTCATCTAACATGAATTACAGCTTTTTGTGAGGGTGGATATTGTGGGGTTTATATAGTAAGTAAAATTTATTTTTGTACTGGAGAAAGATGCACATTAGGACACAAAGGTCCAGTTTTTAACTCCTGCTCCCAACATACTAGGCTCATTCACAGAGCGCTTGCCGCACTGGCTCCTTTGCAGTCATTCAGAACATTTATTCTGAAGCTAGACAGCCACGCTCACATGGCATCGGTGTTGCTGCTTCCTTCCTTTCCAGAAATTCGAGCGTTGTTCCGGTCAATGTTGGTTGAATATACTGTACGTCCGACACAGGTGTTCAGACAGCAAATCAAACCACCAACACTGCTCTGCAAACCAAGGGAAAGAAGGATCGTGGTGGCAATACCATGCAACGGAAAAATGCCAAACGGTAATGTTCACACATGTGCTGTGAGCTACTGACAATGGCTCACAATTGGTCATGTCAATGAGCCTATTGTACATTCATAAATCTACGCTTAGACATACCACTGCTCTTTATATAGTGTTTTACATGACTACTCCTAGAGTAACATTCTAAATATTTAGGTTTAACTACCACTTGGAAAATAGTTAGAGGCATAGTGCCTAGTTCCCAAGCATACTTAGTCTCTATAACAGGGCCAGGTGCTTTGTACTCCAAAGTTCTGAGCAGTTATCATTTTTTTCCTTTGGTAACTGGGTAAGGCCCTTTGGCTGTTTTCAGGAGTGAGCCAGAGCACTGCAAAGGTTAAATGAATTGCTCAGGGTCACACAGTATGTGGTGTAGGTTGTGGGAATCAAACCCAGGTTTGCTGAATGTACCAAGCTCATTCACAGCTCGTTACTCTACCCTATACTGCCAGCCATCTATCACTGATAGTACATTTAGTGAGAACCAAACAGGGTTACAGATCCTTCACATATACTGTGGCAAAAGAATGGAATTCTAGCTTTTCAGATTTTGTTGGATGCTAATAAATGTTAGCATATTTGAAGAGGACCTTCACCAGTCCTTTTGACTTTCATGCATAAATTACCCCTTCTTGCATTGATTCTGGAATTGTATTTCATTACTGTCTGCTGCAGTTTGTTTTTGCATTCTGAGCTGCTAAAAACTGCAGGGTGTACCAGGGCTTCTATAGCAAGCCAGGTGTTGCTGTGGACCTAGGGTTGTACTGCTGACATCACTATAGGGCAGAGTCAATTTAACAAAAAAACATACTGGAAGGCATTTGGATTTTGGCATAATGCATTGCCAACAGGGTGTCGGGGAGGGGAACACAGTACATATACCGAGTACTGGTAGGTTTCCCTTTCAACATTGTTGCAACTGCATGGTAAAGCACAGTGTGAGTCACTCCCATATCCTACAATGATGTCATCAGGAGCTAGCAGACCAGCAGCTAAACATCAGTGGCCCTGTCCACACGCGCCTCTGTAACGTTATAGAGGGCCCAAACCGCTACACAACGGTTTGCGCTTACACCTGTAATGTTACAGGAGTATGTTGATAACCATTGTTGAAACCACATATGAGGTTGTTTCAACAATGGTAACGCTACGGCGGTAGTGTGGATAGAGCGGTAACGGTCCCCGTAGGGACCAAAGCGCAGGCGCAGCTGCATTATGGATCGGGCGCCGTAACGTCGCCTGCCTGATGTGCGGATCGCACTGCCGGTCCCTGAACAGACACCACCGAGGTGTGGATTGCCTGCACCATCTTCGCCGTAACGGATTGCATCCGCTACCAGGCCAGAGCGTGTAGTGTGGATGGGGCCAATGGCAAGTGCAGCAGGGCACAAAACCAATCCAAATTATGGAAGGCAGAGAAACCTTGCCAAATAATAAATGCACACCTTTTAGGTCTAGTACTGCTTACGCTGACTACAATCTCTAACTGGTTGAACCATCACGAAGTTCTTCTTTAAATCTCATGATAAAAATCCAGCTGTACTTGTCAATGTTTTACTTGAGTGGATGAGTGGTTATGTTGTATGTGTGTCTTGTTTTGTTTTCCTTCTCCGGGTCCCCTTGAAAATGGACTGTGCTTGTCCCTGGTTCTTACCTGATTACCAACATTTTAAATACATACATTATACTATAAAAGACATGTACAAACAAGGAAACACTCTTAACATATGTAAAATTGTTTCAGTTCCATAACTGTAGCATTCTGAAACATTTTATTACAGATTTCACTCTGGTCAGTGAAGTCAAATTATTTCAAGTTTTAGCAGCGCATTTCCATTGTCAGTCATATCGGTAATGAAAATTTTGTTAGTTGATGCTGGGTGAACGTGAGGTTAACAAAAGGTTTAGGCAAGACAAAGGGAGCAGGGCAGTTTTATTTTAGGTGCCTTTTCCTGAGACTCGGGTGCCATACAAATCACAGGACACATAATCGACAAAGGACGACAATAATTAAGTAAATGATAAATACATATATATATATATATATATATATACACATACACAGTTAAGTAATTCCAGTAGCAAATAGAAATATTTATGGTATAAAAAATACTGTAAATTGCAGTATTTTTCAATGGCCAGGATATATGTATTTTTATTACCTCTTGGTTACTGAGGGTATCCTTAGTGCTCGCCCAGTAACGTATGCATGTGTAGTGCTCGCCCGGTAATGTATGCACATTTAGTGCTCGCCCAGTAATGTATACACGTTTAGTGCTTGCCCAGTAATATATGCACGTTTAGTGTTCCCCCGGTAATGTATGCACGTTTAGTGTTCCCCCGGTAATGTATGCACATTTAGTGCTCCCCCGGTAATGTATGCACGTTTAGTGCTCCCCCGGTAATGTATGCACGTTTAGTGCTCGCCCGGTAATGTATACACACATAGTGTTCATCCGGTAATGTATGCACATTTAGTGCTCGCCTGCAATGTATGTACATTTAGTGCTTCATGGGTAATGTATGCATGTTTGTTATTTTGTCTGAGAAATACAGAGACTTTTCTTCCATGAGACTGCAATCTTACAGGTTTCTCTCATGCATTTCAGTATCTGTGCTGTCCGCACCTTTAAAATATAGAAGGCCCGCTTTCTTCTTAGAATTCTAGCCTGGTAGGCAACTCGCTGTTTCTCTGGGGCTCCAACCTTCTTATTCTCCCTTTCGTGTGTGTAATGAGAAACACAGCCCTATTGCCGGGTTCATAAATGTCATGGGATTATGATGTATAGTGCTAGTATCGCTCTTGCCCCATCAAACTGTGTGTACTGCTTGAGAAATGTGGCACAGGGCTATACATTAAGGAGCAACTCTGCACTTCGGCATGTGCTCTCATAAATAAGACGTTACAGCTGTTAAAATTTAGTAAAGAATAGATTTTTTTTTTTTTATTTTCAGTGTTCCATTCCAAGATTTCCAGCACATCTTGGTAGTCTGTCTAAGAAGTCTGTATCAAAAACATTAGAACACGTTTAACCGCACAGCGCCATGTTTGTGACATCATAGTGCTCACTGTGATAACAGGCTGTGATGTCACAAACAGCAATTGTGGGGTTAGCAGGAGTGTCAGATACATTTTGAAAGACTCTGTGAAATAGTTGTTGCATTATCTACAGTATTTAATAGACCAACAACACAGGAAAATAAAGAAAATAATTAGAAAACAAAGTTAAAACATAATTAGTGTAACTCTAGTATTTTAAGCTTTTATTATAATAGAGACTTGCTCTGTAATTCATTTAAAAAGGAATTCTGTGTGTTGAAATAAAATATATGCCCCACACCTTTGCTGTTAAGTTGTGAGAACAGGAATAAAAAGTTAATACATATAATTTTACTTTGAGTTTTATTAGTATACTGTCAGTTTGTTCTGCTAATTTTCATGATTGTGTCAGCGCACATTAATTCCATGAATATTGAATGCCTCAGTAAGTACAATGAGCCCTCCATCTTTTGAAATATGGATTATCTCAGTCCTGTCGTCCCAACTTAAAGTCTCTGCGCACCGAAGCCAGTTGCATCAAGAACACGCATCTGCCTGTCCCATTGTGTGCTTATTTTACACATGGTAGAAAACATAAATTTCTTACGCTAGTTATTCTAAACCGTCCTGGTATATGAGAACAAAACCGAGGGTCATTTCTGGTGCAAAATACTTCTTAAAAAACTGGTGCCCAAATCCCGCGCATGCGCAGCAGACCAGGTTAAAGATCCGCCAAGATGCCGGGAATGTGCCACTGCTGCGCATGCACGGGATTTGGGCCCCAGTTTTCAAAAGTATTTTGCACAAGAGCAAGCCTCGGTTTTCGGGTCTCAGATACCAGGACAGGTTTAGAATAACTAGCGCTAAGAGATTTTATGTTTTCTACCATGGCCATGTTAAAATATGCATGACGGGACAGTGCTACAGGTAGACGTGCATTCTCAGCGTGTCCTCAACACGACTCAGCTTGCGTCACATCGGATACTGTAAGTCGGACGACAGGACTACAAATAATCCATATTTCGCAAAAATTGGTAAGCTGTTTCATTTGTGTTTTACTGAGAGGCATTCTACAGTAACCGTGGAACAATTATGTGCACACAAACCCAATGATAGAAAATTAACAAAAACAAGAGGTAAAGCTGACAGTGCCCCTTTAAGATAGCAAAATTTATTTCATGAATGGTCCCATACTGTTTTACAAAACAGGCTACTCGTCACATCTAGCGTTCTGACATCAGATGCCACAAGGATGTTGTTCTCAAATTGGGACTCGAGTCTATGAGTGTGGCTGGCCAACAAACCTGGCAGTGAGCCAGTAACTAAAAAAAAGTTTAATCTTTATTTGAAACCTACTAGTGTAGCAGGAAACAGACCCAGCTAAAGACAAACTAAAAATTCAACTTTTCCCTTTCCAAAGAAAAAACATTTGTGGGATGGGGGACAGCCCAAGGAAAAAATAACAGGTAAATGGCCTCATATAACAGAATGTGGTATTTAAAAAAACAGTGGGTGGCATGTATATAACCTGTTAGGCATGTATTTTTACAGTGTATATGCCCAAGTGTTGAGGTACTTTTTTCACAAATTTCATACCCTGCTTTCAAAAACCAGTCATGTGCATAGCAAAGCAATCCTCTGAGGAAGCTTGAAGTCTAAGGAGCAAAACTTTAGTTCCTGTCCACCTTCTGTGGTTGCTTCAGCCAGCTAAGTCTTGCTTTTGTCTTTCTTTCTATCAATGCTTTGTTGTGCTCATGACTTTTTAAATACGTATTTAAATAAATGGTAGCACTTTATTTCCTTAACTACACTGTAGTTACAGTGTAACTACACTGTAATGGCATTGCAGTTGGTATGTAGTTACATTACAAATATGTAACGACAGTGTAATTACCCCTGCTGCCTGTAATTAATGGTTACCTACCCTGCAATTACATTGAAACTGACACCTAAAATAGAGACCAAATAACTATATTTTTACTGCAGATAAAGTGAGTAAGCATTTGTTTATTAGCACACAGTGCTGTAACTGCACTGCCGGTTTAGTGAGTGGCTCATTCTGAATTGTTCCTTTTTGAGCTGGTACTACGATTACCCCAGGTGGAGCGATATCTTAATTTTAATTCTAAAATGTGCATCAGATCTGTTTGATGCACAGTTAAAGCAGCAGTACTACGAAATCAGGAAGTGAGTTATCAAAATTCTGTTTTTTGTCTGTAAGCATGCGGCCAAAGTTCCAGTTTCCATACCTGTAAATGTTTTTTTCCAGTTGTCTTTAGTTTTTTAGATATGGCGGCTGACTAATTTTCAGCTGCGCTTTTTCTACGGGTCATATCACGTCTTTTGACAACAGCAGAGGGACTCTCTGCTGACCATTCCCGATGTCCCTGCAAGTCATACACATGTGCAGTTGGCAGCAGAGGGGTTCCAGTGCAACATGCTTAGTGGCAGCAATGTAAACAAAAGCAGAGAATAACCGAGCAAATTACTCTGCAATAGTACAATGCTGGCGAGAAAGAGTACCAGGTATATGATTAGCAGGGCACGGGGAATAAACTGTCAAAAAAGCGCAGGTTTTTTTTTCGTAGTACTGCTGCTTTAAGAACAAGTTCTGAAAAGCACAACCACAGTAAAGTAAAGAATATCAGTGTGCCGTTAGAACTTTAAGCATTTGAAGTTACCGTCATTTTGTTCAAGCATTTCAGGCACATTGTTATGTAAAACTGTGAAACAGATGAGACCTACAATAATCATAGTAGGCAATTTATAATCACTCACGTAACTCTTGCAAAATGTTACCTTTAATCTGACTAAAATCTGACTTTTCAGACACTGCGTTTTCTTTCTCTGTCTCCTGCGTTTGCTCCTCTGTGGCCATCATGCTTCCGGTCCCTGATATAAACAAACACACAAAAAGTTGCTTCATTTTTTTTAAATTACTCTTTTTTTCCCCAGTCGTCCTGTTTGTTTTATTATAGCCTGGTTTTGGAAGGAACAAGAAGTACAGACGGTAACTCCGATGCGGGAGACGAGACGTCCAGGTGGGAACTCCACAGTGGTGCATGTGTGAGAGTGTGGCGCTTTGTACAGGATTTACCATCATGCTGTGGAGACAGCAAGCGGGCAGATGGGGAGATCAAGTGCAGTTTCCGTAGTATTGAGAGCAGCATGGAGTCGGATAAAATGCAGCAAAAGTTTGTTGAAAAAAGAAATAACATTTTTTATTTACTGGTCATGCAAGACAGAGACAGAGTGGTGGAGATGGTGTGAGAGCAGGAGGAGCTGGCTGGGACAAGAGGGAGACAGATACACTAGTGGAGGTATGACAAGCTTTCTACAGGACAAGCTCAATGACATCATCTTACAGCAGGCGGAAGGACTATTTTATCATAAATTCTGATAAGCAAATCTGGTTTTTCCACAGGTTGCCATGATTTTTCTTACAAATGTAGTCCATTTTATAGCAATAAGACAGCTGGTAGATGGAACAGATTTTACCGCACTCCAGGGCTGAAGGCACTCGCCTGAGGCCTTGTGCCTCACTACACCCCTGGGCATGCAGTAAAATCTGTTCCATGCACTCCCCATTGTGTCTTATTGCTTACTTCTACACTTCATAAACAGATGGTTATATGACATCCTTGTAGACAATACAACAGCAGGATGAGATGAAATTTGAGGGACAAGAGTCCCATTTTCAAGCCGCTGCCCTCAGTGATAAAGAAGGAAAAATAAAATGCAGAAACTATGTGAAATATAAGCCAAATTGTAAGTATTATGGTTTTCAGCATTGTCAAAAAGTCGTCTCAGGCTCCATAGGTGTTCAGGAACAGCCATGATCATGGGCTGTTGCAGAATGTGACTTTTTTGAGAGACGATAGGCAAGAAACTACCAATGACACACTTGTATTCCTACATTTACTAGTGGTGGTGGTGGTGGTGTTGGGGAGGGCAGGGGGCTGGAAGATGATATACCAGGGAGTGGGTGCTTAACCTCCACAACACATCCACCACCTGTGCTGGTCCAGTTGATGAGAGACACAAGGATGGTCATTCCTTGACCTGAGTATTTGGCGTGTGGTATCAAGTTCCCACTGGACCAGCCCAGGTTTTAATACTTGTTTATTCCACTTCTGCTTGGCAGAGAGACATCATGCCCACTAGTGTAACTGTCTTTTTTTTTTATGAAATCTTTTAGTGCTTGTGAAAGGTGTGAGATGACAGCGCCAGAGACGGATACATTGATGGTGCAGCTGATAATAAATATCCCAAAGATCATCACGGCGACATTTTTGGCAGTTCGCTGTGATGGTCTCCAGGTATTCTGACACTGCTGCCACCAGGGTGTTTGCTCCTCGCCAAACTAACTCTGACTAGAGTTAGTAATCTATGAATGTGGAGGGGTATGGAGGCAAGCCCCGTATGTGGGGTGGGGGCTGAAAACACTTATTCCCCAGCGATGGCACAACACCAGTTGGCGGTGTTGTGCTATCGCTGTGCCGATGGTCGACAAATTTCTTGCTGACACAGCATAGTGGAACTGTCGGAGACTTGGGTCTTCTGTTGTTCCACCCACGTGACAAGTGCGACATGAGGCACAGAGCAAGCGTTGCTATGCTGCCCCATCAATGTGCTTTAATCCTGTCATGAAGGGACCTCCATGTGGTGACAGGTGATGCCCATAAAAAACATTAATGGGTTCAAGCATGGTGGGATTCAGAGTAAAGGCTCAGTAGTTGCTCACAGGGTAGCAGAAAGGCAGGGGGCAAGTGGGGCAAAAAGCCCTGTCTAGACAACAGGTCTCAGGGTAGGATAGGGTGTAGCAGGGCAGACTGGATGGACCGATAGTCTTTTCTGCCGACATTGTCTAAGCATCTATTTAGGCGAAACACCAATTACTTTATTAATGAACTTTGGCTACTTGTTAACTGATTAGTATTTTTATGGTTGAATACCATTTTCTGGTTAGTAAATGTAGTGTGTGTGTGTGTGTGTGTGAGAGTTACAGTTTTGGTCAGGAAAGACACACTAAGTTGTGGCTTGCTTCCAGTTGCATCCTGGGAGCACAGGGAAGTTAAGTGACTTGCTCATGGCCACACTGTATGCAAGTGGTGGCTGTGGGATTCAAACCCAGTTCTCCAAGTCTGCAGCTCAGCGCTCTTAACCACTATGCTATACTGCTTAAATCTCACTATAACCCCATGATGGTTTTATTTATTTTACCAGAAAATAGCAAGCACTTTGAGCGTCATTATAAAATACAAGTTAAAATCAATATAGTAAATTGCAAAAATCAACACAGTTTGATAAAAGTAAATATACAATTAAGAAAATGTTTATATTGAGAGACAAACTCTTAGTGACTTAACAGACACTTTCTAAATTGATATAGGACTTGGTGACATCATAGTTTAAAGTCGGAAGGACTCCAGGACAAGGTCCTTCAAGACACCCTGCCCACCACGCTCATAAGCAGGGACCAAGTATGCTTTGTAAACATCAGCCTACTACCCAGGGCATCCCATAATTCTTAGTAAGCAGAGTATTTGTTCTGGCTTACCTTGAATGCCTGTATTGTAGTGTCCTTTGTGTTTGAGGTCTATACTTAAAATATATATGTGTGTGTATATATATATATATATATATATATATATATATATATATAAATGATTCCTTGTGGTCATGAAACATATTGAGAGTGGGGGCTCTATGCAGAAGGCAGACACTGTCAAATGGAATGCATTGGGACCCATTAGTAATGGGGCTCATTAGTAATGGATGCCCATTAGTAACAGGGGCCCATTAGTAATTTTATTTATTTATTTATTTTATTATTCAGTCTCGGATTACAAATGCCCTTGAACACAGACAGCTCTTTACAAAGGTTCCACATCAGAGGGAGGTAAACAAACCAACGGGAGATAAAATACATAGTTTTCAATTGGAAAAGACAATCAAAGTAAATATAAAATAAAATAATAGGGCTAAGTCTAAGAGGACAGAGAGAGTAGGGTGCCCATTTTTAACAGGTTCCCGTTAGTAACAGGTGCTCATAGTAACAGATGCCCATTAGTAACGCATGCCCATTATTAACAGGTGACCATTAGAAACGGATGCCCACTATTAACAGGTACAGATTAGTAATGGATGCCCATTAGTAACAGGTGCCTATAGTAACAGGTGCCCAATAGTAATGGGGCCTGTTAGTAACAGGGGCCCATTTTTAACAGGTTCCCATTAGTATTAGGTGCTCTTAGTAACTGATGCCTATTAGTAATTCGTGCCCATTACTAATAGGTGACCATTAGAAATGGATGCGCACTAGTAACGGGTGCAGATTAGTAATGGATGCCCATTAGTAACAGTTGCCCATTAGTAACAGATGCCTATAGTAATGGATGCACATTAGTAACAGGTGCCCATCTCTGTCATGGATGGAAGCGGCGCTTCCATTGGCATGACAGGGAAAGTGATTTAAGCCATTTCATCAGTTGGGAAGCTGCAGAAGTCAACTGCAGGGAGGAGGTGGTGGTATTAGGGGACCAAGGGCAATCAGCTGGAGACTCCAGGACGAGCCCAGGGACTTGCAGGATATGATGGGGGAGGGGCTCCCTTGGCCATGAGGGCAGGGGTTACAATTGAAAGCAGCTGTGCAGCAGTGGAGGAAGATGTACAGGAAATGGATGCTTGATGTTTCTTGCATGTTAAAAGTGTTTCAACATAAAAATCTCCGCTGAGTGTCTTTGAAGGGGGGAGGGGGGTGATCACACAATCTCGCATGTTAAAAGTATTTCAACATAGAAATCTCAGCTGAGTGTCTCTGAAGGAGGTGGGGGGGCTGCACACAAACTAACAGTAAATAGAAGATAACCGAGGGTTTGTAGTACCATAAACCATACCATCAGTGAGGAATACTAAATAACGTTCTATTGCTGAGGCCAGGAGTGGGTGATGACAGCTGATTTCTCTTGAGCATACTGTTAGGGGGACAAACTAATCCTGAAAAAACATTTCTCAAGCTTTGCTTCAGACAGCGTGCTAAGGCTTATTGACCCAGCTGGCCTGCGAGGCTGGGAGCTGTGCAGAGCAGAAGGGAGAGATGTTGCATATGTTTTACAGGTTTATACTGCGCTCTTGATGCGAGCAGAACCAGGGGTTAAACTGAGCAGAAGCCCACAGGAACTCACATCCACCACATTTTAAAACAAAAAATTGTAGGACAGTTCTACCACTTCGGTCATCTTCTCCATCGATTACTATAGGAGAGTTCCACCACATAGAATTTTAGAAAATAGACGTGAGAGTTCCGCCACCTAAACATTTCCAATTTAACCTCTGAGCAGAACTTAGGAAATAAAACTCTTGTAAATTTGTGTGGAGAATCTAATTCTGATGCCTACAATTTGTATGGTAAAGAAATGGGTATAGTTTGAAAAAATGCTTTAAGAGCAGATCCTGAATTTCAAATGCTCTAGTGTGTTGTTGCTGTGGAAGACTAGGGGGAATACTAAAGAAGAAAAGCCAAAGACCAGATATGATCAGCATAGTCAACAATGTGGCATGCGCCGAAACAGAAGCATTGGCCAGTGCCAGTCATGTTTACTTGCTTGTATTTGCTGTGTAGCTGTTGATCCTAGATAGCATAGCAGGTAAACGTTACAAGAAAGAAAACAAGTTTTAATAGTGAAATCGCCATGATCCGGAAATGAAGAGGTTCACACGTCACATCGTCGTTTTCTTAGACTGCAACCTCGAATTGTTATGATAATATTTTATTACCTTTAGTGTATGAACATTACAGGTGTCATTTATCGAATCAGCACTCAAATGTGATTTTTGCGGAACGACTGCAGAAACAGGTTTCGGAGGGAAATTTGAAAAATGACACCCGTCATGTTCATGAGGTGGAGTAATAAAAAGGCTATGTTGAAAATTTGGGGTCAAAATGTAAAAAACAAAAAATAAAACACAAAGCTATGACCAAAAAAAAAAAAAAACCCCACAAACGAGGCTATTTTCAACCAGGTCCCAGACTTCGGAATCCTTTTGTGAAGCAAGGAAAAAGCAGTTCTCCACCCTTCCCTACATTAAAAGATGGAAAACATACAGTCAAACGCAGCAATGTAACTATAACTTGCTGCCTTTTCATTTCCCTACACGCATACTCACACATCCCACAAACTCCACTCAGCTGTTTTTCTTTAACAGTCTTTGAAGGGGCGGGGTGGTGATGGTTGACTTTTTCCAGGCTGAAATGTGACTCTGCCAGAGACCACCACTACCAGAGGATATTTACACAGCAGGAATCTGAAGGATAAGAAGAGCCAAAATGTTCAGAAAAATAAAACAAAAAGATAATTTATTAGTCTCTCAGAAGTCGTTTTAACATAATGGTTTAATTTTCCCAAACTAATGGCTCATGTGTCTAGGAGCATGACTTTACTTCCTCTGAGTGGTTGGACGTGGCAGAGTTTTCAACCCAGGAATTACAGTGTAACATCATCGTAACCCGAAGCCAAGGACTTTGTCACTTCTGAAATCCACATTCCTGCTTTTTTTGTCACTGATCTTATTTTGTTTATCAGCGTCAGTGGCTCTGCAGGTAGCACACTCGCCTTTGGAGCCTGAAGATTTGGAGGTCGTGGGTTCTAGCCCCACAGCAGGTTCTTGGGTGATACATATAACTGACACTGTAGTGTGGAAGGGGTGTGTGCTGCACTGTTGAGGTGCCGCTTCAGATGCGACATTAAACCAAGGTCCATTCTGCCCATCTCTGGTCACTATCCACCTGGAAATTAAAGCTCCCATGGCACTTATCAATGAATAAAAGTGGTTTTCCTGATGTGATGGCCATCATTCCCTTGCAAATAAAGCATGTCCATGTAACTCACCCCAGGGTGCACCTGGAAAAGAGGTGTCATAGCTTACTGTGCCTTTCCTGGTCAGAACAAATCATTTTTCAATTTGTGGTCCGGGAACATCCATGCAATGGTTGCGTACAAGGGTAGCAGGTTAAAGCTGAATTGTCTCTTGGACATTGCAGATAAGCAGTTAAACAAGCAATAGCACACCTGACGTGTCCGCTGGCATCGGCAGTAGGGTTGTTTATCAGGACACTGACGCACCCAGGTTCAAGAATGAGTCTGGGTCGCCTGGTGCTCATTTAGAGGAGAAGGATTTAACATCCCATGGGATGGCCCTTCCGGGAGAGAGGGAGTGCATTGGCGCCACAGCAGTGCCTCTTAGATGCCCAGTGGATGAGCTGTGGTCGGTGTGTCTTAAGGGTAGGAGAGATGCTGGCTGATGCCACGTAGCAGTATGCTCTGTGTGCATGACGCTAGCTGATGCCGCTCAGCAGTATGCTCTGTGTGTGTGTAGTTGACTGGTGCCATGTAGCGGTATGCTTGGTGTGCATGATGCTGGCTGATGCCATGTAGCAGTATGTTTGCGCGCTGCGACACAGCTGACACTACGTAGCGCCTGTTGGGTGCACGTAATGCTGGCTGATGTCAAATAGTGGTCTGCTCGGTGCATGTGATGCTGGCTGACACTGAGTAGTGGTCTGCTCAGGCTGCGTGATGCTGGCTGACACCAAGTAGCAGTGTTCTGTGTGCGTAATGCTGGCTGACACCAAGTAGCAGTATACTATGTGTGCATGCTCACTTGCATACTGCTACCGCATCTCTGGTGACAGGCACTACAAAATAGAGAAAACGGATCTAGCACCTGAAAATGAAGTACTCCAGCATAGCTGGGAACTGCCTGCCACCACCTGAAGATTTAAGGACCCCAGCATAGCTGAAACTGTTGGATGGAAAGATTGTACAAATCAGCCGCCTAGTGGTGAGTGCTCTGAATAACAAGCATCCTTCAGTGCTGAGTAACTGTAACAACAGAGAGACCTCTGCTGGTGGTAATTGAGATTGCGGAAGATGAATGTCAGTGGAGCCATCTAACATCCCGTCCGTGGGGGGCGGGGACTTATCTCTCATGGAATGGTTTGAGCTGCATTTCTTGGGACTTAAGGTACCAGTTTTCATTCCCAGCAGGAGCTGGATGTGTGTCTACAAAAGAAGTGAGCTGCGGAGACCGTACAGACTGGTTGAGTGACAGTGTGTGCCGAGGGAAGGCAGGCAGGGCTTCGTTAGCCCGCATGGTCCCTGTTTCCTTTTTCTGGTGCCCTGCCAGCACACGTGCACCATGTCAAGCCGGCGGCCTCTCCTTTTTACATGCCGCCCCTGCCTGCACACCACCAGGCCTCTACCTCGTGGCAGTCAGTGGCAGAGCTGACGAAAGGCGCCCCAATAGAGGAGAGCAGTTAATCGGACATGCAGTTCCCCACCCTCCCCAACCAAGCCCCAGCAACCTGATTCCACTCCTAAACATGGGTTGCCAGAGTGGTGGTCGGTGGTGCTACTGCCACACCGCGGGCTGGCCTAGTGCTACTGTTTTAACTATTTTGTTTTATACAAATGATGACTCAAATGGGAGACAGTGCAAAACTGCCTTAGTATTTATTTATTTATTGAAAGAGATTTACCAGGAAATACATACTGAGCCATAAAGCTCATTTCCAGATGTGTCCTGGGGAACGGGGTGGAATAAATACATAACATAAGCAAAGCGCAGTAATCCGATGAGCAAAAGGCACAGCTCTGTACCGTATACGCAGTAACGTAAATAGCAAATTACTAAACAGTTAGTGCAAAGATACAGCCAGTGAATATTTCAGTATTGGGGCATTAAAAAAATGAGCATGTTCCTCTTCTTTTCTATTTATATCAACTTTGATCAAGGAGATGGTGTTTTGTATGACAAGCCAGAGTCTCGGGACTTAGTTGGCCTCTGAGCTACTCCCTTGGTTCGCCAAGAGAGCTCCTTTGATTAAGAATGCCTGTTAAAGAGTCAGTTGCTCCAGATAAACATTTCAAGTCAAACAAAGGACACGTGTTGAAGTGCTGCTCTTCGCTGTTTGTGTAAACATGAAAACAGGATTGGATCGAGTACTGTGGCGTATGTGGCTTGGAACAGCATCCGAAGTCTTTTCATTCCCTTGTAGTGTGAAGTTCTGCCTATTAAACTGAGGTCATGGCCCCTTGACCTGGACAGCAGGAAGGAGACTGATTGTAACAGTGCTGGACACTGACCAAAGAATGGCGCAGTATGAAGGAGTGTGTTTGTTTTAAGTGTGTGTGTGTGTGTGTGTGTATATATATATATATGTATGCAGGGAGTGTGTTTGTTTAAAGTGTGTGTGTGTGTATATATATGAAGGGTGTGTTTGCATGTGTGTACTTTGCTGTGGATGGGTTTTCTAATTCTATGGGTGTGAGGGAGACAGTTACATGGACTAATTTGTCACATTTTTAGTTTTGATTACCATCTTAGATACATACATAGATACATAGACAGTGTCGGCAGATAAGGGCCTATGGCCCACCCAGTCTGCCCATTTGAGCTTGTAAGTTCAGTTTGTTTTCCTAGAAGTCTGTTGTACCTTACCCCTGACCTCCAGAATTGCTTTATGTCTATCCCATGCATTCTTAAATCCGTGATTGTTTCAGCCCCCACCACTTCCTCTGGCAGGGTGTTCCACTTGTCCACCACCCGCTCTGTGAAGAAATTCTTTCTCATGTTTCCTCTGAATCGTCCTCCTCCAACTTCATCCCATGCCCTCTAGTCCTGGAACATCTTTTTCGCTTAAAAATAGTGTTTTCCTGCACCCTGTTCCTCCCTGTAAGATACTTGTATGTCTCTATCATATCCCCTCTCTCCCTCCTCTCCTCCAGGGAGTACATGTTCAGTTCCTTCAACCTGTCTTCATAGGACTTGTGATGCAATCCATGCACCAACTTTGTTGCCCTCCTCTGAACCTTCTCTACCCTGTCTATGTCCTTACGTAGGTATGGTCTCCAGAACTGTACACTGTACTCAGGTGGGGCCTCACTAGTGTCTTGTATAGCGAATTATGACCTCCTTTCCTGCTGGTAATGCCCCTGCCTATACATCCCAGCATCCTATTTGCTTTACCTGCTGCCTTGTCACACTGTTTCCCTACCTTGAGGTCATCAGAGATGATAACCCCAAGATCCCTTTCCTGCTTGGTGCATGCTATATCCTCACCCCCAACTGATATATTGTGCCAGGGTTATTGTGCCCTATATGCATTATCTTGCACTTCTTTGCATTGAATTTCAGCTGCCAAACCCTGACCATTATTCAAGTTTCTGCAGGTCGCTTCATTCTGTCTACACCCTCTGGTGTGTCTACTCTGTTACAGAGCTCAGTGTCATCAGCGAACAGTGAAATTCTGCCTTCTAGGTCCTGCGCCATGTCACTGATGAAGATGTTGAATAGGACCGTCCCAGCACTGATCCCTGTGGTACCCCACTGGTCACTCTTCCTCTGTGGAGTGACAGCCATTTACCACCATCCTCTGTGTCCTGCCACCCAGCCAGTTACCTACCCACCACACTACTGTCCTGCCCACACCCATATTCCCCAGTTTGTGTAATAGTCTTCTATGTGGCACAGTGTCAAAGGCCTTGCTGAAGTCCAGATAGGCCATGTCCACTGCCTCCCTGATCCACCTCCCTAGTCACCCAGTCAAAAATTCAATGAGGTTGGTCTGACATGACCTCCCTGGTGAAACCATGCTGCCTTGGGTCCTGTAGTCCATTGACAACCAGGTGTTCCACCAGTCTCTCCTTCAGTAGTGTGCTTCCATGATCTTCCCCACTACTGAGGTGTGAGGCTGACTGGTCTGTAGTTCCCCCGCCTCTTTGTTCCCACTTTTGTATAAGGGGACTACATCTGCTGTCCTCCATTCTTTGGGTACCTCCCTGTTTCAGTGATCGGCTAAACAGGATAGCCAGAGGTTCAGCCACCACCTCTCTTAGTTCTTTAGACCCTGGGTACACCCCATCTGGCCCCATTGCTTTATCAACTCTTATTACTTCCAGTTCCTTCAGGACCCTTTCTTAAATTTATTTATTCAAGAAAAGATCTGTTGTGACTGAAATGCCTATTTTGCAAGAAGAGAGTCCTAAACAAGACATTAGAAACACACATTTGCAAATTTGATATTGATATATTTTAAATCTAGCCTGAACCTCACAGTGCTAACTGTAGGTCCTACAGGGCCTTTGAATGTGTGCGCCCGGGAGGCGTGGATGCGGGTTTCAGTGTTCTCCTGCTGTATCGTCCCCGGATTAGATGGGGACTTTAGAAGGAGATCAAGGAGCTCGTCGCCAGCCTGAGTGTTGGAGTCCCGAGGTGCTTGATTCTCGGACTTCAGTGCTTGGATCTATGGCAGGTTGTCGAATTTGGAAGCAATATCCTTGAGCATGGAGGCCTTGGGCCTGACACAAAATGTTACATCGGTAAAGCACTGAGGGCTACACATTGGACTTAGTTTTTCAGTAGGTTTGAATAAATTGACCTCTGTGTTGATCAGGTGGTTTGGTCGGATCATAGCACCGGGTGTCATGTTTAGGGTCCCCAGATAGTCCTACCCCTGTGGAGGTGGTCCGGTACCTCCCGTTAAGAGGAGTTTCCTCTATGGGACTGTTGGTGGTGCTGGACCTATCGAGTGTTGGGGCAGCTTGTGTGATTGGGCCGGAGGAAGCAGTGGCAGCCTGTAATAGGAAAGCAGTGTAGCGCAGTGGGTTAAGGCTCTGAGCTGCAAATCTGGAGACCTGGGTTTGAATCCCACAGCCCCCACTTGCATGCTGGACCCTGAGCAAGTCACTTAACTTCCCTGTGCTCCCAGGTCGCACCTGTAAACAAGCTTTCAGCTACTGTGTCTCTCCTGGTTAAACATGGGGGATGGGGCTGTGACTGTGAGCCTTGACTCAATCGCAGCCATTTGTGTCCGACCCTTGTCTACTCGCTGGAGACCTCCTTGGTAAGATGAGGATCTCCGGAGTTTAAAGACTAAGGGGCGGAGGTTAGAGAGGTGCTGGAGGAGATCTGGCTGGATAGAGGACAAATTGGCCCTGAGGTCGCATTATGCTGACTATCAGGGGCAGTCTCCCAAAAGAAGGCAGAGTTTCTGTCTAGGGAGATTGCTGTGGCGAGGAGCAGACCAGCTCAACTCTTCCATCGATAAACAGACTTTTATATCTGTCTGTCTCCATGCTGGGCATAGGTTCTAGCACTAGGTGTGAGGAGTTGGTTCTGTTCTTCCCGACAAGGTGTCCTCTGTCAGGGCTGAGGTCTCCTCTAGTATCTCTCGAAAGGGACGCGGTGTCCGTGGCCTGAGTTGTGCCGAATCACTTCTCCTGTCTGGGATGAGTTTGAGCTGGTTAGGGTAGAGAAGGTGATTGGGATAATCTCAAAGCTGCGGCCTACACAGTGTGATCTGGACCCAGGTCCAACCCGCCTGTTGGTTGGATGTTTGGACCTGAGAGGACCTGTGGTTGCTGAGGTGGTCTGGAGTTCGTTAAGGAGTGGGGTCTTCCCATTGTCCTTAAAAGAGGCTCTGGTTAAACCCCTTTTAAAGTAGCCCTCTTTGGACCCGGACTGCCTCGGCAACTACAGGCCGGTCTCAAACCTCCTGTTCTTAGGGAAGGTTATAGAGAAAGTGGTGGGTATTCGGCTTGAGAGACATCTCGCATTTTCTTCTACTTATGAGCCTTTCCAGTCTGGGTTCTGGGTGGGCATAGTACGGAGACTGCCCTGTTAGGGTGCTTAATGATCTCTTGATGGCGAGGGACAGGAGAGCCCATACCATCTTGGTTCTTCTGGACCTCTCTGCAGTGTTTGACACTGTGGACCATGAGGTGCTGCTTGACTGCCTTCGGTTCTGTTGTGGCCTGTCCAGTAATGTCATCAGCTGGTTCAGGTCATACCTAACAGACAGAGTACAGAGGGTAACAATGGGACGTTTCTCATCTAGCCAAGCTTTGAGCTGTGGGTTGCTGCAGGGTCAGTCTTGTCGCCCTTATTGTTCATGGTGTACATGCTGCCATTTGGGGACATTATCAGGGTAGTACGGGTTGGGCTTTTCACTGCTATGCAGATGATACCCAACTGTACCTGTCCTGTGCACCTGATGTCCAGGTGTCAGATTCGTAATTAACAGCTGCCTTTAGGAAATCCAGTCGTGGATGACTCACAACTGGCTTAGGCCTCAACCCAGACAAGACTGAGGTATTGGTAGTGGAGCTGGGTCATCGTGGAGAGGGGGTATGGGGTTTGTCCCCTAATCTAGTGTTGGGGGTGTTCTCCTTGTCCCTCTAGACAGGTGAAGGATTTGGGTGTGATTCTTGACAACGGCTTGACACTTGATGCCCAGGCCGTGGTCAAGAGTGTTTTTATTATCTTAGGAATATCACCCGAATCCGAGCCTTGATCGCTCCAGAGGACCTGCCCACACTGGTACATGCGTTCAGAACTTCCAAGCTGGACTACTGTAATGTGCTATACCTTGGTTATCTGGAGGCAACCTCTGCAGGCTGCAGCTGGTGCAGAACGTAGCAGCAAGATCTTTGACTGGGGCAAGGAGATGTGAGCATATTACCCCGATCCTCTGAGAGCTGCACTGGCTGCCAGTCAGGTGGAGGACTGTCTTCAAGATAGGGCTCTATCTATAAGACCCTGCATGATGGGGGTCCTGCCTATCGATCTCCTGGTCCCTTACTGTCTGATCCGGACGCTCCATTTTGCAGAGGAGGCCTCCTTGGGGTTCCCAGCGTTAGGTTGTAGCATTCAGGAGACACTTTGGTATTGCCAACCCTGTGGAACTCCTTACCTGATTATTTGAGGGGGCCCTTGGCGGAAGGGGACTAAAAACATACCTGTTCCAATTAGCTTTTATTGATTGATGTTGCTTTGAATAGATAGGTTGGAGTTTATCTATCTGTATTTAAAAAGATTTTATTATATGTGTGTTTTTGTTGTTTTTAAAAATTGTGTTTTATATTACGGTTTTATTGTACAGCGCTGAGTTACAGGAACTGGGTGCTTGGTAAATAAATGATCTATCTATTTATGGTAAATGGTAGGTAACAGGAAATTGAAAGGCTGTAATTCCATTAATGGCTTCCATTATTTTATTTATTTATTTGTTGACTGGGTGAGTACACTAGTCCAGAAGACCATTTTCAAGTATGACGCGGGCCATCTAGATGGCACATATTACAAAGACATTGTGCAAAAGGACATTCAAGATAACAATTCAACATAGGTTACAGGGAGAATGCTTGAGATGGCCACATAAATACTCTGAGATGCACCAAAATGAATCAGTGCCTGTCATTTTTTTTAGCGAGTCCCTGCTGTGCTAAATTGTTCGGATTTTACCATGCACTGTTATCCCTGTAACATTATCTATTGCTGTGCCAGGCATTCATTGTTTTGGTCCCGCTATGATATATTATGCCAATTGTCCCAAAGAATGCTATTCTATTAACTGGATCTATCCCTGTATCAGGCAGTCATTTCTTTGGGACTTGGCTGTAATATATTTTGCCACTTTGCTTACAAGATTTTATTCCTTTCACAGTAAGCTGTTTACCGCTGAACCTCGGACTCTTGGAAGAGGACTCAGTTTTTACTAAGGAAAGTAGAAGTCAAAAGGTTTTTGTGTGCGGTAATAAGCAATTACACAGCTGTTTCTGCAAAAGAAAGAGAAAGAATGTAAATAGAAATGGTGGCAGAGCCATTCTGAGGATTTATAATTTCCTTTTTAACATTAATGTCCTAGGTGAGTTTGAACTGATTGATTTTTTTATGAGTACACTTCCTTGCCTTCAAAGCATAGCCCCAGAATGGGTTAGAGGAGGGAAAGTTTACTGTTACGAGTCAGAGAGAACTGGGAGTAGACTGTCTTCTCGTTGCTTCATTTAGCATTTCAAAGTCTCTTCATCAACATCCAGTTGCAGTTGGTACTGAGCTGGAAAAAGCTGCCTTTCTGCTGTTTTTTTTTTTTTTGTAAATGTAGGGTTTTTATGTCCTCGGCGGAGGTATGCTGGGCTCCTTCCACCATGTTCTGCTATCCTCCACCATCTACCACCTCGTTAGGACTTACCTTCAGTCCAGAGCTTCCTTCCAGATCCTGATGGAGGAGTGTGTGAGGGACGGTGCACAGAGCTTCGTACATGCCTGCCTCACCACCATTTTCCTTTGGTTTTCTTTCCCCATCATGCTGGGTCGTTCACGTCAAGCGCGTGCATTGGTAGGACTGCGCATGTTGCAGGGTCCCGCAGCTCCCTCCCCATGCTGCTGCTATTGTTCCGCACTACCCCTAGGCCTCCACCTGGTGGCAGTGATTTGACGGAGCCAGCAAGCCACCTCCCCTGGGAGAGGAGAGCAGTCCATCGGACACTCCAGCCTCTTCCCCCAGCTAGCTCCCAGCAACCCAAGATTGCTCTCGATCACAGGACATTGGCATGGTGGGCGGCAGCACTACCACCAAGTCACTGAGCCAGCTCATTCTACTGTTTTTATAAACCTGGCAAGATGGCCACTTTCTGAGCTGCCTTCTAGAATACCAGGCCGGGCCCCAAAACAGACTCAGCATCACAGATCCTTGTGGCTAAGTCTGCCGGCATTTTCCCCTCCTAATTTTAGCATTGCCTGAATAAAATGTATTTAACATTTCACTTCATAAGTTGTTATTTAATTTAAATAAACACAAACCTAACATTGTACATGGGTACATAAAAACATTGTTTCAGTGTACACTTGGTTAAATTATTTCGCTTTGCAGAAGCTGGAAACATCTAAAGTAGAGCACATAAGATCCATCACGGGAGAAACTTTAGAGAAACATACAGTACCTTTTAGACAAATTCCAACGTATAATTCACGTTGTCTATATTTAGTTCCTGTTTGTCATAATACCTCATAAAAATGACATATAGACCTAAATATGAAAACAGGATCACTGCCTTTTAGACTGCTGCGCTGGCTGCTTGCCTGTACCTAACATTGTTATTATCGTCTCAGAACACCATACTGATTTGCACAGCGAGTGACCGCTGCCACAAACCAAGGGCTGTGATTGCAGTATAGGCAGGCAGCCAGATCAGGTGACATCTACGGACAAGGATGCTTCTTTTTCTGGTAACAGAAGCAAGTATAGCAGAACTAGACCCGCCGCCCATTCCAATACTACCTACCTCTGCAGTGGCCCTAGTGACCATTTTCTTCCCTTATCCCTTCTCCTTTTCCACCTTCTCCTCTTCCTTCCCATATCAGGCCTGTGCCTAGCTCTCATAACAGTTTTAATCCACTCACTGTTTTGCACAGACCATCTCTTCAAGCAGTCCTTCCATTTGTCTGCCATTCTTCCTGCTAAAAGTACTTATAAACATCCCTTCTGGACATTCCCCAACCGGCGTAGTGTTCCCCCGTTGTGTTTGTACTTCAGGTAAACTAGTCACTGCATTTCACCCTGTCAATCCCATGGAGATATTTGTATGTTTTGATCATGCTGCCCCTTGTCTCCAGGGTGTACTTATTACGGACACTCACTAATGTGTGCATTTAAAAGAAAACGAGTGACACAAAATATATCAATTATAAGCTACAACTGGTCTAAAACACAAGAGTTTTCAGAGTTTACATTGAGATTAAGGATATCAAGGTATGAAGGTTTCACAGCATGCCGTGGTATTGAAAGTCACAATATTTTATTTAGTTATTTTTTGTATAATTTGTAGGACTTTCTCGGGGGGTTGTGTCTATGGTCCCCCCTTTGGGCTGTCACTCTTGGCCCCTGTCCCAGCTGCAGCCAGAGCTCGACCCTGTGACCCACCCTCCCAACCGCATCGCGATGGGGACTTACCCACTCACCGTGGAAGGCCAGGTGAGCACCAGGAGCTGACTTGGGTGCGCTCTGCTGCAGCGCCAGCGGACCACCTCACGCACACTAGGAGGATTTTTCTTGTTTCCCTCCCACGGCACGGCATGCATGACGCCAAGGGATCTTTCCGCTGCGGTGCGCTCTGTGCACAGTACGCCAGGCCAGCCTGCGCTGACCCTCCAGCAGACCATGAGCTACCCTAACCCCCAGCCACCACTAGGAACCAGTACGCACGCAGTCATCCCTTCCCACCCACCCCAGAGAAGGAGAGCAGTCCCTGGGATGCTCAATTCTCCTCCTCCCAGCCGACCTCCAGCTCCCGAGTGCTCCCGACCCTGGGTCATTGGCGAGTGCAGTGCGGGGTGGCATCCAGTGCCTCAACCCTCAGTGCCACTGGGCTGGCTGAAAGTCACAATATTGATAACGTGGCTGTTTTCCAATATTGTCATACCATTGTTCCCACTATATTGGGCCTTTCAGGCCTTTAGTTAATATTTAGTGTGTTTTTTTGTTTTAGGAACAGCTGGCCCTACTGTGCCAACTCTCCCTGACACAAGAGTTCAAGGAGATATTTTTTGTACAAACTGACTACTGCCATAATACCACAATATTCACGATAACCCCAGTATTACATGTCATGGTTATGATATCAGAATGTGATACTGTGACATCCCTAACTGAGATCTAGGGTTTCTTTAATATACATTGCAAAATGGGTGTCAAAAATCCTGTTCTGTGATTGCTTCAAACATGTCAGGTGCATTAAACTTATCAGAGGACAACTCAAAGTAAGGAACTTTTCCAGCACCCTAATCTGACAGCCAGGCTTCAGAACAGAAATGAAATTACTACGCCAGACCAACACTTGCACCAAAAAAAATAAATATAGTAGTTTTCTTTCAGTATTATTCTCTTCAGCACCTTTCTCTTTCAGAACCTTTTTTTTTTTTTACAGTACATCGCTCTTTCGTTACCTCTCCCTTTCATAGAATTGTTGGCAGATAAGGACCACTTGACCTATCCATTCTGCCCAGTTTGGCTGCCCCTATCCTCTCACCATCGACCCTACCTGACCTCCGTCTACTCACCGTCCCCTGCTTTACTACCAAGATTTCTTTGTGTCTCTCCCATGCCTGCTTGAAGCCCACCACTGTTTTTGTAACCACCTCCCCCCTCCGCTGGTAGACTTTTCAAAGTGTACACCACTCTTTCAGTGAAGAGTACCTCCTCACATACCTCCTAAATTTCCCACGCTTTCTGCTTCATTGCATTCCCTTGTTCTAGAGTGGGAAAAATACTCTCTATCTGCCCTGTTCACCCCAGTGACGGTACTTCTACAAACATAACGATGAAGTCAGCAGATAAAGGCTTAATGGCCTATCGTCTGTTCAAGTGTGCAGCTCCAGTGCTGTGCACTGATGCTGCCCCCTCCCCTCACCCCTCCCCACCGCTGATCCCACTATTTTACCCTTTCCCTATTCCCCATTTATCCCACCCCTTAAATCCCCACTGATGCCCTTGAAACCAGTTCCTCTGGCAGAGCATTGCATGCTGTTACCACCCTCTCAGTGAGAAAGTGCCTCCTCATCTCCCTTCTGAACCCGCCCAGCTTTAGACTATGCCCTCTTGTAATTCCTTCCTTTCTAATTTTAAACAGACCCTCATGACCTACCCTATTAATGCCCTTCAAGTATTTAAATGTCTCGATCATATCCTGTCTGTGCCTTTTGTCCTCGAGAGTACATATTGAGTATCTGTAGCCTTTCCTCATAGGGCTTTTCGCTCATCCCACTCAACATCTTGATTGCTGTCCTCTGTACCCCCTCCAGTAGTCTGATGGCCTTTTTTAGTATGGACGCCAGACCTGCGCGCAGTACTCCAAGTGAGGCCGTGCCAATGCCCTCTACAGCCCTGTACTTATAGATCTCTGTATGTCCCCACCCCCATCCTCTCTTCCAGGGTGTACATATTGAGATCCTCGGTCTCATAAGGGCTTATGATGCAGTCCCTGCACCTTTTAGTTGCCCTCCACTGGACAGCCTCTACCCTTTCTATACCCTTCCTGAGATGTGGTCTACAGAACTGGACACAGTATTCCAGCTGGGATCTCACCAATGATCGATACAGTAGTAACACCACCTCTATCATTCTGCTGGCAATTCCCCTCCCTATGTACTGCAGCATCTTGCTGGCCCTGCCTACTGCCTTGTCACACTGCCGTGCACCTTGAGGTCATCGGATGATAACCCCAAGGTCAGTAAGTCTTTCAGTACATCCGAACTTTGGTAGAGAGCTTTCTTTCCTGCCTCTCAGTATCTGCCTTCTTTCTGTCTTCATTAAGTGCAGCTCATCTTCCCTTTCCCAAGCTGCAGCTGCACAGCTGGGTTGTAGCTCCTAATCAACAGCAGTAGCAGCAGCACCTAGAACCTGTCACGTTGCTCTTAAAGAGTCCAGTCTCCCGAAAACATGACGTTCTTTGAGTGTCACTGTAACGGCTGATTGTAAACTACTGACCTTTATCAGAGAGCCAGTAACAAAATATTTAACAGTTATAAAATGTTACACAGTACATCACAGTGGCAGGTAACATATTTAAGTTGTTTCAGTTTTAGATGTACGATTCTTTTGCGGCAGAATACGGACTCTGTAAAAAATAAAACCTTCTGTTTCATGCTTAGCTTTCCCTTTCTGTCACCCTGCTCTTTACCAGGCAATGTCCTATTTTATAAGCACAATAAAACACAAGCAAGGCAATTGTGGGTTCTGCTCTTGAAATCCACTGTAGGGAGGAAATGAACCTTTTTCCACTCCTTGGCACCCAGCGTTCCTGCAGTGGTTGTAAAGAAACCCAACCAAGAAGTGGAGACTCATGGCCCGCTCACTGGTATAGAATCTAAGAATTTATTCTCAGTGCATTCAGCAACCACATCAGTGCTTAGTCCACCAAAATTGAGCAATGTTTTGTAGTGCACCCACTACTTCTTCAGGCTCTTGGACATATAGGGAATAAATTGAACTACTGATGTTATTCACTGAACATTTAAAGTATCCATAACGTAGTTCTTATCATCATATTTATCATTTATAACAAGCAATATTACTTTAAATTAATACCTATGTTTTACTGCTCAATTTACCCTTGGCGGGGTTCAAATGTGGCTCTTTTTGTATCGCTAAAAACAAGTAATATAATAATGACACCTAGAGGTAATATTTTATATTAAAAATAAATTCCCACCTTTTGGTGAATTACCACATCTGTTCTGTGCCATATAATTTTTACCTAATAAATTCAAATCTTATTTCGGGCTGGCTCCATGACGCCGGGTGACAGGGGATCGCTCGGCACGCTGGTGATCCATGTTCATGCCCAAGCCCGGGATGGGCGGAGCGGAGACCAGCAGGGAGGGTTTGGAGTGTCCATTAGATGCTCTCCTTCCGGGGGTGCATGAGCCTTCATCGCTCTTGAGTGGCTCCTCCTGGTAGCCCACTGTGGTGGCACACATTGCGGCATCGGTGACCACACACACTACGTACGTGCAGCCGCATTGTGGGTGGGGGTTAGGACGGGTGAGAAAAAAGAAAATGGCTGCTTGGTCGACTGGATGACTGTCACCAGGTCCCCTCATAACACAAAGCCCCAGTGGAATGCCATCTGTGTGCTGCTCCCATTTGTCCCGTGCACCGGGTCCAGGTTGAACCCCACTCTCCCCTCTCTTGGGGCCCGGGGAGTGGGTCTTGTCCAGCAAAGGGATATGTTGGGCGCACTCATGAGCATGGAACTTGGGGTAGCAACAGATGGCGAGGGGGGGATAACATAGCAAGTAGAAGACCACTAGACAGCCTGAAGAAGTGGACGACAGAGCGGCGTGGGGTTAGAGCATAAATAAAGCAAAATAAAAAACATAAATTATTTCACTTTTTTTTTTGTTTCTATTTTTCCCTCCTGCTAGCCTTCCATCTCCGACCCTTCCGAGGCACCTGGGAGTCATCCCTCTGTCAACTACCCCACCCATTACCAGCCTTGCGCCCCATGGAGCCGCGGTTATACCCCCGGCGGGAAACGAGGTAAAGGCGGCACCGCACACTTACTTGATTTTGTCAGGCAAGGCGTCTGGGCGGTGGTGACACATCGAGGGCACGCTCGGTGCCTCTGCCTTCCCGTCGATGAAAGGCTGATTTCCTCATTTTTTCACCCTTGTGTGGTGTGTGCCTGACGCCAAGGTGCTAGGCACCATGTCCACCACATGTCACGTCGAACCTCCCCGCCAACAGGGCATGCTGTACACTCGAGCATCCGTTCCGGGTCAGGCAAGTTGTGGGTATTGGCCCTTCTCCCGGAGAAGGCGAGCCGTCGTGGGATGCTCAAGCGTTCACCCCGGCTGGCCCTCCAGCTTACCAAGTCCACTCTCGAACCCTGGTCGCCGGCGTCACAAGTGGAAATCCAACCGCTGCGCCGGGCAGGCGATTTCAGTTTTTTTTATATTAAATATCTATATGCAAATAATATGTTGAAATTTAAACATCGTCTCACTTGGCACACCTTGTATTACACACGGCTGTTGTCTCAAATGCTCCCTTACTAAAGGACATCATAATTTATTTTGTACGTACAAACATTCAAAATTGCCAGCAGAAACAGGTCTCACAGTCTATCGAGTCTGCTCGAATGTGCAGCTAGCACCTCATCTCGCAGCTCCCCCTCACGCCCCCTCTTCCCAGTATCCCTTACCCTTTACCCTGTCCCAATCCCTCTTGAAACTGCCTACCATCTTACAGGACACTGTCTTGTCTGGTAAGGTGTTCCATTTGTCCACCACTCTTTCAGTGAAAAATGTCTCCTCATCTCCTCCTGAATCTTTCCTCCAGTCTCAGTCAGTGCCTCTCGTATCCCGCCCCCTTCTCATCTGGAAAATCCTTTCTGTGTTGGTCTTATTTCCCTTTCAGATACTTAAAGGTCTCGATTATATCCCTCCTGTCCTCCAGCAAATACATATTCAGCTCTCCCAGCCTGTCCTCATAGTGCTTACTTTCTAATCCTGGATTATCTTTGTGGCTCTTTGCTGCACCCTCCAACAATCTGATGTCCTTCTTCAGGAATGGGCGCCAGTACTGCACACAGTACTCCAGGTGGGGCCTGACCAATGACCTATACAGGGGCAGGATAACCTCTCTCCTTCTGGAGGAGATCCCTCTTGCAGTACATCCCAGCATTTTGTTGGCTTTTGCTGCCGCCTTCCTGCACTGAGCAGAATTGCTCATGCTCCCCGTAATGATCGCTCCTACATCCTTCTCCTCTGTGGAGCTTCCCAACTGTACTTCATTCAAGTGATAATCCCTCCCCTGGCTCCTGGCTCCAAAGTGCAGAACCTTGCACTTCTTGGCATTGAACCCCAACTGCCATGTTTCCGCCCACTTCTGCAGCTTAGTCAGGTCCTCCTACAACCCCTTCCACCCCTCCACATTATCAACCACAGCTCCCATCTTGGTATCATCTGCAAACAGACTGCTTCTGCTCCGAATCCCATGTGAGATATCTGCAATCAAAATCTCAAACAGCGTTAGTCCTAGTACCGATCCCTGTGGTACCCCGCTCGTCACAGCTCTCGGTGACGAGAGGTTCCCCCCTACACCACCCTTTGCTGCCTTCCCTTTAGCCAGGTTGTGATCCATTTCACCATTTTTGGTCCCCCACATATTCCAGTCCCCCCAACCTCCCATGCGGCACTGAATCAAAACTCTTGCTGAAGTCTAAATACAGGACATCCACTGCATGGCTCTTGACAAGTTTCCGCATCACCCAGTCATAGTACTCTACAAGGTCTGTCTGGTAGGATCTGCTCGCTACAAACCTGTGCTGTTGACCATCCTGGAGACCGTTTTCCTCCAAGAAGCTTACTAGCCTCTCTTTTAGGATGGTCTCCATGAGCTTTCGATGTGAGGCTCACTGGCCTATAGTTTCCTGCTTCATCCTTTGGGCCACTTTTGTGGATGGGCACCACAAGGGCCATTCTCCAGTCTGGTGGCACACATCCCATGTCCAAGGAGGTATTGAACAGGTTGGCCAGGGGCCCTGCCAGGAACTCTACCAACTCCCTTAGTGCCCTAAGGTGAACGCCATCAGGTTCAGGTGCTCTGTCCACTCTTAATGCCCTCAACCCATCTAATACCCTGCTCTCTGTAATCCCTACATCTGTCATCTCCTGCCCCCCCCACCTCGCCTGGAGTATCTGCCCCTCCCGCGTGAATACAGAGCATAAGTGTTCATTCAGTGCCTCTGCCTGCTCCACCCCTTTCTCCACCCACCCCTGTCCTTCTTAATCCTCACCAGCTGATCCTTGCTCCTCCTTCTCTCTCCGATGTAGTGGAAGAGGTCTTTTTCTCCACCTTTGATTCCCTGCACCAGTCTCAGCTCCCTGGATGCCTTGGTTGCCCTGACCAATCTGGTAGCCTCCTGGACTTCTCCATGTATGTATCCTTATCTTCATCCCTGACATCTGTGCTTTCAAATGCTGCCCTCTTGGCCTCCCCTTCCATAACCTCCTGTGTCAGCCAGTTGGGTTTCTTTGCCCTTCTCTTCTTGCTTTTCTTCCCTAGTGCAAGACTCCATAGCCTCCGCCAGCCCTTCCTTCATGATGTCCCACTTCTGGTCTGCATCCATGTGTGGTTGCATACCTGCCAGGTGTGTGCCCCAAATTTCCCCCATCTTCTTAAAGTCCACCCCCCTGTAACTCAATCACCCTTGTACCCATGCCCCCTTGTTTCCTTCCCCATGTTGAGCGTGAACCACACTGAATAATGGTCACTCCCAGCTAGTGGTTCCTCCACTTCCAGATTCCTTGCAGCTTCCCCGTTATCCAGTACAAGCTCCAGAGTCCTTTCTAACCGAGTCAGCCCCTTGACCAGCTGTGTCAGGAAGCTATCTTGAAATGCTTCTAACAAGACCCACTCCCTTGCACTCATGGTGGATGGGGTGCCCCGCTCTACCCCCAGTAGGTTGAAGTCCCCTACCACCACTGTGCTCCCCTTCCTGCAGACCTTCCTAATTTGTTCAACTAATTCCCTGTCCAGGTCATTCTCCTGAGCTGGTGGCCTGTACACCACCCCATCCTCAGTGTCCTATTCTTTGCATCTCGGAACTGCATCCATAGTACTCCTGTCCTCCCCTCCTCCCCTTCCTCCATTACACACTTTGTCCCTTCCCTTACATAGATTGCCACTCCCCCATTCCCCTTTACCCTATCCTTTCTGAATAACCTGAACCCTGGGATCATCAAATCCCAGTTCTGGTACTGGGTGGCCCACTTTTCCATGATGGCCACAATGTCCACCCCCTCTACCGCCAAGAGAGCCTGTAACTCCGCTGTTCTATTCTGTAGGTTTCTTGCATTCAGTGGGACCACCCTCCAGCCTGTCTCCTCCCTTTCTCTACCCCTATTCTCCCCCCTTTATCCCTCCCTGTGCTGCTTCCTCACTGCCTTTACCCATATCTTGGGGGGTGAGCTAACTAGGCTCCCCTTTTCGGACCTTTTTCTCATCAGTGGTCCCTTCGCCACCCCCCCCCCAGTTTAAATCCACCTTTATTGATATATACCCCTCTGTTCACCGTTTTAGTACTCCCTTCCCCTCCCTGCTCAAATGTAACCTGTCCCCTGCATATAGGTCACTACTGCCCCAGGTTCTGCCCCAGTCTGACACTAATCCATACTCCATGATTTGGCACCAATCCCTCAGTCACTCATTGAACTCCTCTATCCTTTTTGTCCTCACTGTACTTGCATATTGTGCCGGGAGTACCTCAGAGAACACCACTAACCCGCCCCCCACCTCCTCACACTGCCTACCCAAATCCTCGAACCTCCCCTTTGCCACCTCTACCATCTCTCCACTAAGTCATTTGTACCCATGTGCATCACTATGTGAGGTTTCTTCCTCCCCTTCCGTGCACACTTGACAAGTGCCTGCTCGCCTGCCCTGGGGTCAACCCCAGAATAGCCTCAACCCAGATACGACTGTGCCTTTCTCCCTTTCTTCCCATCTGACCCCTTTTGGTATAAAATCCCCCAGCACTAGTACCTCCCATCTTCTTGTCCGTACCCCCCTCCTGTTTTCACTGTCCACATTTCCAGAGTCCACACTGCCCTGCTTCTTATTACCGCTATCCGCACCATTTGTGACTCCTACATCTTCCCCTCTGTTTCTCTCTGCCTCTACTCTGCTCTTCCCCTCCCCCCTTCTTTTCCCAGCCTGTCTCCTGGGTCTTCACTACTCCTTCCCCTCCCAATCTCTGACACCTCCCTACCACCGCCAATGCCAACACTGCAAGCGACATTTGCTACCCCGCAATGGTGCCCATCTCTTCCTTCCCCTGCCCTGAGCCTTTCCTCCACTTACTGCCCCTCTGTTCTCCTTTCCCCATCACTCCTCCCTACATCCTCACGGATTAGTTCCCTGCTGTTCCTCCTCTGCTTCTCCCAGCTACTCCTGTTGGGGTCCCTCTAGCCCCAGCCCCACCTCACCCTCTCCAGTTCCCTCCAGAGCCCCTGTACCTCCTCTCCAGTCTGCTCGGCCTGTAACAAATTGGACAACCCCCCAGTTCCCATAGTATATCCATCAACACAGCCATCCCACAACCGTTGCACCCCACTATCCTCCCCGTGCCTGCCATCCTCACTGCATGGTGCCCCCCATTTCATCCACTATTCTGATCTCTCCAGCCACCCTTATTCGTGCTCCTCCACCCCCCAGTGCGATCCTCCCCCATAATGTCCCATTTTCCTTCCCTTCATTATTCACACTTAAACACAACCTCAATTTCTTATCACACAGTCTGTACAGCAATAGCTGGATACCATATGTGACCCTACTAGCTTGTTTCGAGTCCTTCTTTACCCTGTTGGCCCCTAGCTTGCTAGCTCAGTAACTCTAGTTAACACATTTATACATGACCTTATCAGTTTGAACTTTAAACTTTCAACTTTAAATATGCATTTACCCCTCTTTAACCCAAACTTGTCAGTTTGACTTTCAAACTTGCAACTTTAAAACATTTAAACCGTAAAATCCAACTAGTAAAAGCTTGAGTGTCAACTTTTCACCACCTATTAGCTTTAAGAGTTAGCTCATATGGGAAGTTTGCAGCACCCCAAGCTCCTCCCTCACAGCCTTCAAGCTCAACCCACTGTGACTTTTAAGCATTTAAGAAGGGCTGGTGGGTGGAGGGCTTTTCAGTCCATCCAGCCACAGTCCCCAGACAAACCAGCAACTGTTAAAGAAAGATTTAATCTAAATTCAAAAACCACCAGCAAAACTTACAAAAAAACTCAGAGATGAGGGGCGTGGCTTAGCTGCTGAACTAAATGGCAGCTTAATCTGCTGGAGCTGCGCGGGCAGACATTTATATCCGACGTTTTCATGTCCATGGAGGTTTAAACTAAGCGGAAGAGTTGAGACAGAAATTGAATAGAGCTCCGGTACAAGCTTATGAAAGAATTTTTAAGATAGCTGATAAGAAACTTGCTTGGAAGCCCGTCTCAATACTGCGGCCTGCAAAATGGCGGAAGCGCCGGGCTCAGAGCTCGATTTGGCATACTTCAATAACTTATTTGAGAGATTACTTCACAGGATGGATGAAGTAACGGACGCGTCGCACCATACTACAGAAGCAATCCAAAATTTAACAGGGCTAATAGTAACAATTGAAAAAAAAAAGACGAGGAATCAGAATCTGAGATTGAGAAATTTAAAGGAATACAGCGGGACCAGCAAGGGAAAATTAATATGTTAATGGCTAAAGTTGATGATTTAGAAAACCGGAGTAGAAGGAACAATTTACGGGTAATAGGGTTCCCGGAAGGAGTGGAAAAAGAGACACGGCCCTATTCCTACAGCGTGCTCTCCTGAGATCCTGGGCCTGCAAGCAGACTTTAATTTAGACATTGAAAGGGTGCATAGAGTCACGGTTCCAGTGCCGATTAAAGGGTAAACCAAGGGCTATTTTGTTTAAGCTCCTGTCATTTAAAACACGACAGACCTTGTTACAACGTGCCAGGGAGGTGGGTCGCTTAATTGGCAAGGGCATCCTATATCATTGTACCAGGATTTTTCCAGGGAGTTATCGCTAAGAGGAGAGAGTATACCTCTTGCGCCATAAAATGCAGAAACTGGGGATACAGTATTCGTTAAGGTACCCTCTACAATGCGTGAAGTGCAAAATGGGACCCCGCTGTTCTTTGAAACTCCCAAGTTGGAGGAATTTTTGCACAAACAATCTGGGAATTCGTCTAGCTTATCTACATGCCCTGACCCTTAGAGCTAGAAGAGATGGTGACAGACCCAGGAGAGCAGCCTGAGTCATCCACGGGCCTTCCTCGCGAGAGCAGGAAAAGAGCAGCGAGAGAGAAAGTCACAGGCGAAGGGATCACCCCCATATCAGAACTAGCATTCAAACTGAGACAGCGGAGAGAGAGGTGCAACGTAGCGAAAGCACAGCCTTGGTGCGTTACGTGACCCGCAATCCTTACGAGGTGTTGAGATCTCCCTCACCCCCCACCAATGCGCACTCCGAGGAAGATATCCCTAAGGCAGAAGTAGACTCCCTGGTTAGTTGTGGTACGAGAAACGTGGTAGTGTTGGGAGGCAGCGCAGTTGAGGAACTGCAGAAGGAGCAACAGTCCAATGGTGCAGCACCCGATGACAACGCGAGGAGCCAGGCCGATGAAGCAACAACACCGAGGCAATTGAGCCCATGAAATGAACAGCAGATTGGGATGCGAATTGGATAAGTACCGCATCCATGTTAAATTTTGGGAAGTGGATGGTATCTGAGCATAGCGGATATTGCCAGGACTGGGGAGCTGTTTATGGTTTCGTGTTAAAAATCAAGGCCCAGGAGATCACGAGACATTGAGACTTTGGCCTCGTCAGGGCGTTTTGATCTCAGGGCTGGAGTTAAACCTTCTGTGGGGGGTTTTATTTGGGGGGAGGCAGGGGCAGTAATTAAACAAAATACAAGCTATGGGCATAACTGAACCCCTGGGTATACTATGGGTGTTGGGAAGCATTTTATAAAGCGTCTGAAGGTTGGGCATTGGGGGGTAGGTTGCAGATGGGTCTGAGCATCTTAAGAAGGAGGAATTGCAACATATTTTGGGTCTGAAGGGTGGACCTTGGCTAGAATGGGTATAAAGGACGGTATCGGGTGGGGCATGAGGTAAGCCTGACGAGTTATTAGTCAAGGGGTAACTGTACTTGTTTGTGGGAAGGAACAGAACAGTATGGAATATAGAGATGGAACTTCTCTGTATGTGGGTAACCCTAGCTTTGCTTTGAAATGGCCAACTGACCGCTAGATCGGGGCAGACATTTAGGAGGATGTAGTCTGTCTCCTGGGGGTACGTCTTGGCACGCAGCTCTCCCTTAATTGCTAGTGACCTTGGCTAAACAAGGGCAGGGGTTGAGACATGGCCAGTCCGCCACGCCCCAGGAACTACTCTGCAGGTTAGGCCTCTTTCTGAGAGGCAAAGGACCCAGTATGCAGGATGGCTCCAACGAAGCACGGAAGTGCAGTATGTAAATAGGTTTAGTGTGTGGTTGTTTGGGGGGGTTATCTATAGGATTTTAGGGTGGTACTTGCGGTATAAGGTAACCTGGCTGCCAAGGAAGGTCAGGGGTTTGTACAGAAGCATTGGTGGACTGGTTGTACAAGGTAAAGGGAGCCTAATAGTGTCTCAAGGTTTGGAACTCCAATCTAGAAGGGGCTACGGGACCTGGTGGGTGGTAAAGCCTTCGGCCCTCACCGGCGGTTCGATGGTAGCATTTCACATTGCGTTGACTCCCGAAGGTTATGACTATGGTTGAAATACTCTGTATCACTTGGAATGTGAGGGGCATGAACTCGCCGGTGAAGAGGAAGAAGGTGATGTCATATTTGCAAAAGAATAGGGCCCAAGTGTTTTTTTTGCAGGAGACAAAATAGATGGGAAGGGCCATGGGCTTCTAAATAAGGACGGGGTGGGTATAGAGATCCATGTGTCAGCAGCTGCAAAAAAACGTGGAGTAGTAATATTAGTACATAAACAATTACACTGGTCTCTTATTGCCTCAAAGGCGGACCCACAGGGCAGATGGGTGATGGGGATATTTCAAACTCCTAAGGGGCCTATAGTACTAGGAACATTTATGGGCCAAATGAGGACGATGCAGCTTTTTCCACCAAGTTTCCCAGGTGCTTTGGATATGAATAAAGACAATATGCCCACCATTTTTGAGGATTTCAACTTAGTGCCAGGCCCTATGATGGACAAACCCCTAAAAGGAAGACACTGGCCATGGGAGAGGTAGGAGAGCCTGATAAACTGGATGGGTGATCAAGGGTTGACAGATATATGGCGAGCATTAAACCCTAGGGAGGATTATTCCTTTTTTCACGGTACATAACTCCTATAGCCAGATGATTTTTTTTTAACGTCCCTAGATTACACAGGTAGCTTTGGAGTCGACTATACTCCCTATTGTAATATCGGACCATGCCCCTGTGTGTCTGTCTATAGCCTGGGGCCTTGTACCTCCAAATCGACTCTTGGAGGTTAGACCCTTGTTAATAAAAGATGCAAAATTCCTAGAATGGGCTAAGGTGGAGGCTGAGAGATTCTTTTTGGAAAACCCAGCACAAGATACTACAGCTGGGGTTAGATGGGAAGCCTTTAAAGCTACCATGAGAGGTAAGATCATTACATATGCTGGGGCAAGAAGGAGAGAGAGGGATCAAAAATTGAAGGAATTAGAAGAGGAGATTAAAGAATTGCAGAGACAGCATAAGGAGCAAAGAGGGAAAGCTAGGCATGATTTTCTCCGTAGGAAGATAGTAGGTCTCGAAATGGAGATAAATTCTCTTCTATCACGTAAGGCGGAACTCTCTATAATGAGGTTGAAGCATAAATATTGGGAAGGGGGAGAGAAAGGGGGGAAGGTATTAGCATATAGGTTAAAAAAACAGCAAATGGATAGATACATTGCTGGACTGAAGGATACTGTAGGACAGGTGCATACTAACAGTGAAAAGTTAAATGCAGTTATGAGGGAATATTATCAATCTTTGTATGCCTCAACCAGACAGGTGGATCCCCAAGTAATTCAAGTTTTCCTACAAACACTGGAACTTCCCTCTATAACTTTACAACAGTGGTGAGCTTTGGATGCCCCATTAACTATAGAAGAAATAAAGAGGCCTTATTTCTCTTCAACCAGGGAAGGCTCCAGGGGGACGGCTATTCAGTGGAGTTTTGGCAGGCCTTAGCAGATATTATTACCCCAATACTTCAACAAGTTTATGTTCAGGCGGAGGTGCGGGGGTTTTCCACCCACGTTGCGGGAAGCGGCATACTGTCATTACCTAAAAGAGGGAAAGACCCTACTCTCCCTGGTAGTTACCGGCCGATCTCGCTTTTAAATGTAGACAGTAAAATATTTACTAAAGCATTAGCTCTAAGGCTGGGTCCCCTGCTACCGCAGTTAATACACCCCTCCCAAGTAGGATTTGTCCCTGGTAGGTTCAGTGCAGATCATCTTAGGACCTTAACCAATTTAGCTCTTATCGCATCTCAATTAGATACCCCAGCGGCGGCAGTAGCTATAGATTTTGAAAAGGCGTTCGATTCCCTGGAGTGGGATTACCTCCATGAGGTGTTGGGTAAGGTGGGAATAGGCCCTAGATTTCGATCCTGGGTAGCAGCCCTGTATACTTCCCCAGTGGCCAGATTATTGACAAATTCTACCCTATCCCCACCTTTTGAGTTAGCACGTGGTACCAGGCAAGGTTGCCCACTCTCTCCCCTCTTATTTGTGTTAGCTGTAGAGCCTTTAGCAGTGTACCTTCGGATAGTAGATCTTAAAGGGATAGTAGCTGGAAATACAGAATATACTACCCTTTTATATGCAGATGACCTTTTGGTTCTAGTTATGGATGCAGCTGAGGCGCCACTCTATACTCACTACTCTGCGCCAATTCAAAGGAATTTCGGGACTTCAATTAAATGCCATAAAACCGAAGTTCTCACTTAACTCCAGATGTCAGTCAGAGTGCTAGGAGACACAGGTTTGAAGTGGGCGGGAAAACATTACTTATTTAGGTATTCTTTCTCGGCGAGATCTCGAAATTATGGGAATATAATTTCGCCTCTCTCCTGGTGGAACTACAGGAGGATATAACCAGGTGGACCAAACTTCATTTAACTCTAGCGGGTAAAATAACCACGATTAAGATGATCCTGACCCCTAAAATTTTTTATTTTTTGGCACATATTCCCCTTTTATTACCACAAAGCTGGACTCAAAAGATTAGATAAGGCAATAGGGAGTTTTCTGTGGGAGGGGAAGCCCCCCCAGATATAGTAGGAATAAACTCCGGGTGCACTGGAGCGTGGGGAAGGGGTGTCTGCCATGGTTCACAGGCTATAAATGGGCATTTCATCTGGCACAGTCGACACGTTGGTTGGGACTGGGTACCTCCAACCACAATGGGTGGATATAGAGCAAGCTGTAAGTCAAAAAATCTCACTGTCACTGCTTCTTTATAATAGTCCCCCAACAAATTTAAAAAATCATCCCACGATAGGGGCAGCGTTGCGATGCTGGGAAACAGTAAGAAGGAAGCTGAAGGTAGATTTAACGCCTATTCAATTAACTCCCATATGGGGTAACAGTAATCTATGTATAGACAAAAAAGTGGTATACTGGAGAAGTTGGGCAGATAAGGGTATTGCCAGGTTGGAAGACATACTGGCCCCAGCTTCCCTGGCTGTAGATTTGTTTGCTAACTTGCAGGTCAGATGGTCGATTCCGACTTCCGATTTTTGGAAGTACTTACAAATACGCAGTGTAGTCCAAAACTATCTGACCCAGGTAGCAAAAAGAAGATAACCTGAGGACGCTCTTGGTTAACAAGGGGAAAGGATGGCCAGTTCAGTTTACAACGACTCAAACAAAATACCTAGCCAACTGAAAAGTCTAAACAGAAATGGGAAAGGGCCTTACAAATGAAGATTACCATGTGCAGTGGAAAGAATGCTGGAAAGGGCTCAAAATGTTTTATAGATGCAAGAAGTAAGTTAATACAGAATAAAATCCTGCATTGTTGGTACTGCACACTGGTAGTACTACAGAAGGCGGGGTAATAGAGTCCAATCTATGTTGGAGATGCGGCAAGGCAAGGAAGGAGCAGAACCTGGCCAGGAAATTAGGAGAGGAACAAGGGTTCTTTAGATACATTGGGGAAAAACGAAGGGTGAAGGGGCAGATTAGCAGGATTAAATCAGGGAGAGATGGGCACAAGACCCGGGGAGCAGGCTGAGGTACTAAATGAGTACTTCACCTCAGTTTTCACCAGGGAAAATGGGGTGCTGCATCATACATGGGAGGAGACAGAGATACTGAGGAGGGGGACCCTACCATCAGCAGGTCTGGGGAGAGGGGGAGGCATCACTGGCAGGTGGGGGGAGGGCTAAGCAGGGAGAAGAGGTACCGGAAGTGGAAATCACAGCAGAGAGAGTGAGGGAAGCCCTCAGCTCCCTTAAGACGGAGAAAGCACCGGGGCCGGATAAATTACATCCCAGAGGGCTGAAGGAACTTGCAGATGTCCTGGCAAAACCCTGGCAGAGCTTTCACCATCTCTCTGAGGACAGGGTGGATGCCCCAAGACTGGAAGGTGGCGATATAGTGCCTATCCAAGGGGGATCAAGGGAGGTGGCAGGGAACTACAGGCCTGTCAGCCTGACATCGGTGGTGGGCAAGGTGATGGAGGGCATTGTCAAGGAGAGGCTAGGGGGACCTGATGAAGTCAGGGTGCCTGGACGATAGACAGCATGGATTCATCCGGAAATCGTGTCAGACAAATCTGGTGGAGTTCTATGACTGGGTGACAAGTGCCTTGGACCTGGTAGACCAGTGGATGTCCTCTTTCTAGACTTCAGCAAGGCATTTGACTCTGTTCCTCACGTGGGCCTGTTGGATAAGCTGGGAGAAATGGGGTGGGGAACCAGATGATCAGATGGATAGGCAATTGGCTCCAGGACCGGACCCAGAGGGTCATAGTTGGTGGGATAGTCTCATCCCCAAGGAGGGTCATTAGTGGGGTCCCACAGGGATCAGTCCTTGGGCCCCTTCTGTTCAATGCCAACGTCTCTGACATAAGGACAGGAATCAGGAGTGAGATGAGTCTCTTTGCAGATGACTTGAAACTGGGGCGGTGGTGGATGGGGAGGAGGGGAGGGTGGCCCACAGGGGACCTGGAGGCTCTGAAAAGATGGTCTAGAAAGTGGAAGCTGAGGTTCAATGCAGGAAATGCAAGGTACTCACCTGGGGCTAGAAACCCAGGCCAAGTGTACACCCTGGGGAAATGCTACAAGTCTCGATGGCTGAGAGGGACTTGGGGGTGGTGGTGATGTCAAGATGAACGACTCTGAGACTTGTAGGAGGCAGCAGCCAAGGCCAGCAGGATGCTGGGATGCATCGCTAGGGGATCACCTCCAGAAGGAGGGAAGTGATACCTCCTCTGTATAACTGCTTGGTGAGGCCGCACCTTGAGTACTGCGGCAGTTTTGAGGCCACACTTAAAGAGGGACATTAACCTCCTGGAGAGGGTCCAGAGGAGGGCAACCAAAATGATTTGGGGCTTGGGGGACAGGACCTATGAGGAGAGGCTCGAAGAGCTAAATATGTACACATTGGAAGAGAGAAGGGACCGGGGGGACATGATAGAGGTCTTCAGGTACATGATGAGGGTAAATAGGGGAGGAACAGTCAGGGTGCTTCGAAGGAAGGAGGAAGGGGCCACTAGAGGGCATGGGTGGAAGCTGGAGGGGGGAAGATTCAGGGGAGAAAGGAGGAGGTGCTACTTCACTGAGAGGGTGGTGGAGCCATGGAATGCACTGCCTAGGGGGCTGGTGGAGGCAGAGACAGTGGAGGGGTTCAAGAGGGGTGGGACAGGTACAGGGAAGGGTTCTGGAAGCAAACCAATGCAGCAAGAATATCCGAACTGGGAAGGAGAAGCCAGAGAAGGCGAGGGACAGCAAGGTCAGCACCCAGGGTGGGGGCTGACCAAACGAGCAGACACGAAAGACCATTAGGCCTATTCTGCTGGCATTTTAGTATGTTAGTATGTTAGATGCAATTCTCAACCCGGGGATTTGGCCCATATACTTTGGTCCTGTTCAATAATACAACCAATGTGGGATAATATATGTGAAGTGGGTGCCAAAGTGTTAAAGAAGTGTATTCCTAGGTCCCCAGCCTTGCTTCTACTGGGTATGAAATCAGAGGCACCCAAGTTAAGGAAATTGGAATAACCGGCTGGCTGGCACTGTGGGCCATGCACAGGCGAAAAAGGCTTCTGTGTGTAGATGGAGGTCCACACAGATACCTGGCACACAGGAGCTCCTCGCCTCCATGGTTCACATAGCTACCATGGATAAACTATCCCACTTGGCAAGCAACTCTCTAGCAGAATATGAGGAATGTTGGGCCCTTTACAAATATGCTGTCCCTAAGACTGGAGTAGGCTGATGCTGTACAACCAGGATTACTGCAATGATAACACGGTTACATAGAGAGAACAGTCAGACCTGGCCAATTAGGATCTGTATGTATGGGAGGTACAATGGTACCCCCTCTTGTATATGGAAGGTAACTAATATTATATAGATCAGTGTTTCCTTTTTGTTTGTTTTTCCTGTGTATGTGTTTGTTTTTCCTTATTAGGGGTGTTAGAAGCCTGGATAACACCTGAAACATACAAGAGTCTTTCCCTTTTTCTCTTCTCCTTTTATTTGTTTTGGGATGGGACTATGAAGCATGGTAACCTTGCCTTTTCGTTGCTTTAAGATACAGAATCGTATATGGTGGGGGTAAGTACAGGTCAAAGTAACATTATCCTCTCTGTCTCTATGTGGAGTTGTATCTGTAACCAATGACTCATTATCAGACTCATGTCTAGAATAAGTGCTTTTATTTTTGTTAAAATAATGGAAATAATAATAAAAGGTGTAACATCAAAAAAAAACTCGGAGATAAATAAACTCTCAGAGACAAACTCACCTCATATTCAAACTCCCCTCTTACCTCTCCCCACAGCAAGTAGAATGAACAGACAGTGAACATTTAAAGAGAGATTGAAACTAAAATCCAAACAAACTTGACTGGCTGCTCTGTTACTGGGCAAAGAAACCCTTCCCCCAGCCCCAGACAAACTAGCAACTGTTAAAGAAAGATTTAAGCTAAATTCAAGCCATCCAGCCACAGTACCCAGACAGCCAGCAACTGTTAAAGAAAGATTTAATCTAAATTCAAAAACCAGCTGCAAAACTTACAAAAACTCAGAGATAAACTCAGAGACAAACTCACCTTATATTCAAACTCCCTCTTACTTCTCCCCACAGCAAGTAGAATGAACAGACAGTAGTAGTTTATAAAAACAAGTTGTGGGTTAAGAAGAAGGTGGAGGCTTCTGCTAGTAAGTTCAAAATATTCAAATGAATATTAAAATTAACATTTTTAAAAGTACTTATGTACACAAGGCATGTTTTACATTCATTTCATTTTAGCACCTAGAATTCAATTAAAAATTATATTACAGGGGAGAATTTGAAACAGCACCTGTGCATAATACAAACTGAGACTAGTTTAATTAACAGGTATTAATTAACAGTAATATTGGTTATTATAAATAATAAATGTGATAAGAGTTACCTTATGGATACTTGAAATGTTCAGTGAATGACGCCAGTATTTTAATTTATTTCCTATATGTCCATAGCTCCTGAAGAAGTAGGTACGCTACAAAACGTTAATCAGTTTTTGGTGGACAGAGTATTGATGTGGTTGCTGACTGTACTGAGAATAAATTCTTAGATTTTATACAGGTTGGGGGCATTGGTCATTTCTTGGCTGGTTTGCTGTGTGTTTTTGGATCCTGAGCCCTCCCAGTAGTGTTGTTTATGTTTCAGGTGCCAGCTGGAACACACTACCATAAGTCACTTTTACCTACAATGAGCTGGAGGCGTTGTCGATGACTTGAATCAGTTGCTCCGCTCTCTCACCACTGCCCTTTCTTTTACACGCTGCGGCAGTGCACTGCGTTCCGATGGCCATCAGGTGTTTTGGGGGCATTTCCGGTGGAGAGGTTCATGAATAGGAGTGCACCGGTGAAGGTGAAGCAGCCGTTTACACACTTGCAAAAAACGTCTGCAGTGGTGCACTCCAATCCACATACCCAATAAACTAGGGAACGCGTTTTGCCGTAACAGAGCTGCTTGCAATGCTCCAGCATCTTTTTACACTGCTGGCTCTGCACCAGTGCACCTGGTCTGCACCGCTGGCACCAGTGAAGATCCGGTAGTGTAAAAGCCCCATTAGAGTGTTTATAAAAGCACAACCCACACCCTGTCATGTGTTGTTGCTTACATATCACCCCCTCCCTTAGTCCTCAGTACACCCCCTCCCCCACACCTACTCCAGAGTACAGAATGTGACCCCAGCAGATGCACATGCCACACAGTTTCTGTGACACTTGTGGCTGTGTCTGTTCTTGGTGCAGCTTCTGAAGGTTGGTGTGAGGTAGTGCACATGACATATTTGACCGCACATCATGCAAGTTTTTAATCCCCGATGCAGCGGCAGAAGCAGCTGGGGTGGGGCCATAGAACATGGGGAAACAAGGCTGCAGACGATGGCCTCCACGTGCTCAAACCCTGGCGTCACCAGACCCTTTTTTTGTGTTATTTTATGCAAATCATATACACATTTCCACATACAGGGTATTAAAAGCAGTCAAGAATACATCCATACATAAAGTTGATATACAGAGCACATTCCCCTGTAATCTTTGACAATACGAAGAGGGGTAAACCCAAAGTTTGTATACTTGAAATGTCCTGGAAATGCCAGCCATCTCAATGGCTGTGGAATGTCCAAAAAAAAAGGTAGAATTTACTTAGGTATGATGACGCAGTCCCTACAGACTGCTATTGATCCATGTTTGCATAATAATACAATAACAATTAGGAAAATTGTGCTTTTCTAGACCTCTACTGCATTCAGCTAAATATGAAATCTGTTGGAGCTTATCAAACTCTAAACTCTGGGACTAACCTGTAGATGATCAGCCTGCTTATACAATTACATAACTTAGCAGTCGGAGCAACAGGCATGCCGACTGAAATAGAGCAACTTGTGATAATAGGACATGTTACTAGCTCTCTCCAGCAAGCGATCGGGGAAACTTATCCAGAGGGTGGAGAAAACCACCATTAAGATCAAAAATGTCCAATACTAAGATCTTTTCCCAAAATATACAGAAACAGATATCCCCACCCCCCTTACTGGGAAAGTAATAATGAAACCGTATAGCAAAGAGACATTAACCGTCCCTGTACCTACAAATTTTATGGTTCAGTGTCCCACAAGTCCCATTCACTGGCATTATGAATGAAAAATATTGATGCTTGCCAAACATAAATTTAGTCTTCACCAGAATCATCTCCGGTGTCTTCTTCTAAAACCACGTTCATTTCTCTGGGACTGAATTCTTCTCTGTCTCTCCAGCCATCTCCCGCATCTTTGGGTCAGTGAATTGACAAGATTTTTCGGCATAGGTAACCCTGAGGTGAGCCGCAGGAGAAAAGAGTAAATAATGTCCAGGGTTTGAAGCTTCTGTCAGAGCCCATCAAAATACTTCCTGTGGGCCCGGGTTTGATAGGATAGGTCCGGAAAACACTTTACATCCATCTCGTTGATTAGTAATGGATACGAGGTCCTAGCTGTCGAAAGGATTAGGTCCCGGACCCTTTGAGCCCAATGTTCTCAACAGCACCCTCCGAGAGCGGTGATGTCCACAGGCCACACTCTGGGGTTCACTCTGTATGCCATTCTCAAAGAACTCCAATCAAAGTTCTCAGGTAGGTCGATTGAGACTTACGGCCTGTCCTTTAGGAAAGTAAGTAAATCAGAGCCCTCCACACCTTCTGGCATGCCGACAAACCACAGGTTCCCAGATCTAACCTCATTCTCCAGGGCCTCCAGATGGCCTTGGAGTTGCTTGTTTTCCTTCATCAACGTTGCAGTGGCTGCCTAGGTTGCAGTCGATCGCATATCACAATCTTGTACAGCATTGGTCAATTCAGTGATAGCTGCATCATGTTTTTTGAGCCTTGCCAAAGTTCTCTCCATTTTAGAGTCCATAGATTGTATTGTGGCTAAGATTTGTTGCCAAGAAGGGCTTGTCGAGGGTTCCGTCGCAGTTGCAGCTGCAGAGCATGAGGGTTCATCAGCCTTCCCTGTTTTCCCAGCATTGGACTTAGCGGCCACAGAAGACATAATTTTGCCGCACCATATTAAATTTTATATCGTTTGAGAGCTGGTGAGTTAAGAAATTCGTTCCCAGTATTATTTTAAAAGTTCGTTCAGCTGAATTTGTTTTATTTGCAAAATTATTAGAGCTGAAATGCAGAATGTTCAGGAAATGCTCCCTGCCTGAAGATCAGCTCTCTACTGCCCCCACCAGACCCTTTTAGCAGTACACACACTTCCCAGCCTGGGGTCAAGGTTGTTTTTCTGCTGTGAAGGACCCAAGGCACGCCTCCCACCTCTGGAGTGGCTGCAAGGGGTGGGTGGCCTCCTGGGAAGGCATAGAGCCAGAACATGGAGAGCAGGGATAACACTGGAAGTTAGGTGGCATGCGCCAGCATTGACTGTGAGTCCAGCAGCAGAGGTATGAACCAGTTGGAGGAGTAGAAGAGCATTGGGGCGCTATGAGACACAGGTAAAAATAAAAAGTAAAACGACTGAATGTCTACGTTACTAAAGGAATAATGGCCGATAGGATGGGTGTCGTGCTGGGATAACGTCCCTGCTCGCAGGGCCGGTTCTAGGATGTACCGGCCCTGGTGTAAGACTTTATAGTGGGCCCCCTCATCCATGGGCCCTCAAGTGCCCCCCCATCCTTCCATGCCGCCAAAAATACTGCTGCTGTTATTCCATTTGTGAACTTAAATGTGTACTGGCTGGGAAAAATAAAATGCAAGCTCATGCGTTATGCATATGATGAGACAAGAGGAGAGAATGAGATTTTATTGTCTGGTCTTTTAATTTTTCTTCTCCCTGAACCTGATTCAGTAAGTCCAATTAACTCAACATTTTTTATTTCCCCCTTGCAGGATGCCTGCCTAAAGTTCTTCCAATTTTTTTACCCAGTACAATTAACTAAGTAACCAGTCCAGACAGACTCACAATCAATTAAAAAAAAAACCCCAGTCCCTCAAGCAGGCAGCTGAGCTCTGCTCTCTTCTGACCACATCATACCACTGCAGACTGCTGCAGTCCCACAGGCACAGGCCCACAGATAATCTGTTCTAGTCAGACTGTACTCTGTCACACAAGGAGGCAGGAGGCAGGCCAGCCCCTCATCTGCATCGCCAGCCCGACACCGACTGGGATTTCTCCTCCCCCACCACCCGCTGGGAGCTCTGAGTCCTCTCCCACTCCTTCCTGCAGCCTAGCGGTCTAGCTATATTTTCCTTCTGAATCTTTGTCCCCTAACTTGGCCCGGCCTTTATTAACTTCTGTCGATCTCAAATTTGAATCACCAACAATCCAGAACAATTTTGTGTGTGTGATGATTATTAATTTTTTAAACTGCAGTTGGACACTAGTCTAGAAGAACTAGAGATAAGTGCACGCTGCACAACAATTTGCCGCCATCTGCTCCGTCCAACTCCTTTAGTCTGCCAGGATTTCTCGCGAGATGCTCCCACAGAGCTGAGCACCTAGGCTATAGCAAATCAGAGCAGCTGCCCACTCAACATCAGCAAGGGAGGGAGGGAGCGGGGAGGAGCGGCGTGAGTGAGCGGAGCATTGGGAGCAAACAGACCAATGAGCCAGTGCAAGAGGATGTAGCATGCCAGTATGGAGGAGGAGCTGAATTGCAACAACAGACACCAGGAGGAGGTACGGGGACTCTAGACGGACAGAAGCGGAGCTCACACAGTCTTTCTGCAGGTACGAGGAGGATGAGCGTGCTGCGTGCATGGGATTTAAACTTTTTAAAATGTCCACACAGTCACTCGGGCAGGCAGGGCAGGTCTCTGGGTGCTGGATCACGCAGGGGAAGGGCAGTGGGCAGCCGGGGCAGGCACCGACCAGGCAGATAGCACAGCAGTGTGTGCATTAGGTTTGCTGACGCGCGTGGCTCCTCCATGCCAGTTTAAAGTTAAAAAAATATTATTTTGACTTAAGGGGGCCATGGGCCCACCAGCACTCTGGGCTCTGGTGTAGTCGCATCCCATGCACCCCTGACTGACCCTTGCACCTTGGGTGGTTGCCACGGGCTACAGGCCGAGTGCATCCAACACCTGAGAAGGACATTATCCCAGCACAACACCCACCCTGGAGTGCATTATTCCTATTATACAATGGCTCGTTCACATTTAGACAAAAAAAAGATAAGAAAAATAGTTCTTTCAATTTAATGTTTTGTAGTTTTTTTTATTGTGGAAGGATGTTGGTTTAAAAAATAATTCCTTGAAGTGTTTGTCAAGTAGGTGGAGCTGTTATTCAGTGGCAGTCTAATGGCTGACCCACCCCCCCCAACGCCACCACCGTCTTGGTGGAGTCATGTTCAGTTCAAGTTTTCACTGTTTCTCCTGGTATTGTTAGATAGAATAAATGTTTGTATCAAGAGAAGTCTTACAATTGTTAGGCAGTGACCAGTGCTTGGGCCTCCCATCCCGTTTCCACTGCTGCTGGCTGCCCGCTGCCGGTGCTGTGAGGATGTGTGACTAAGATGAGAAAACAAGATAGGAAGGTGGTAGGCACAATGGTTTTGAGAGTGTTTACATGGTGTATTTAATAAAAACAACCCTGAAATGCAGAAACGAGAAGAGCTAAATGACATGTTAGCTTTATTACAATAGTCATGTGCTGAGTGTTGAAAGATGCAGTAAGTCACTCACTCGCTCGGTTTTCACTGACTGGGATCACAGTGTTGTTTTACTGTTTAGTTATTTATTTTTATTCAAACTAGGAGCAGATTTAAACTCGGTCATTCTGGAACAGACATAAAGCAGGACTTAAAGCCAGTCGTGGTGTTGGCGAGGAGAGAAGCGAGAAGGAGCGGGGGACTGCTGTGAAGCCGATCACAGAAGATGGCATTCGCTTGGCTTTGTTTTGCCTTTTTTAACTGACAGAAAGAAAGTCTGTTTGGGGGAGAATGTGAGGGTTCTGGGTTAAAGTAGTGGGAAGTCGATCGGAAACCCGACTTTTACTTTGGCTGGGAGTGGGAACGGTGAAGCCGATGGCAGGGGCTGCTGTGGACTGATTTCTTTTCATATTTAATGTGGTCATGAGTGTGCTGGGACTAGATCCGGATGTTATACTGGGATAACATCCCGGGTCTAGCCCCAGACTGACCAATCAGAGGCCAGCATTCTTTCTTGCCATTGTATAATTAACTACAAATGCCACAGGTCAAAAAATTAAAGTAAAAAATGATAAAAACGGATGTTCAGTGCAACACAGATATATACAGGCTTACAGCTGTAATATGCAGCAGAGCTTTCAACAAAACAAAATACAGAAGGGAACATAAAGAGAAAACTGAAAAAGACAACCAGGCCACCTAAGAGTCTTAAAAGGACGAGGATGAGGGATGAAACTCAAGTATAAAAGGAAAAGGAAAGAGGAAGAGACTGGGAGCCTGGATGAGAGGAGAGATTACTTGCAGGAACAGGTGTACAAGGAACGGTAACGGAGATGGCGTTTGAAAGAAGGGAAGGAGTAGGAGCAGAAGGTGGGGCTGCATTTGCACAGGCATACCCCTCTCTAAAGATGTGCATAACTATCCACTACAGTACGTATTCCTTTTTTTTTTTTTATCCCACATGCAAACGATACCAGCCCTCTCACCGAAGTTCACACTCTATTATTTCATAGCCAGAATGTGCAACGCAATAGTTCCCTGGCTTTTCCTGGCTGTTATTCGCCAGTAGGAGGTTAGTCTGATGGCGGAGATCGTAATCTGATTTTACTGGATGGGAGGGGTTAAGCTTGGCACTACTCCAGAGGAAAGGTACCATCATAAGCAACTCCCCTTAAACAAACTAGCCCATACACAAAGGCCTATGGCAAGGCAACCACAGTGCTGGGGGTGTAGTGGGAGGAGGTCTGACAGCAGGAGAACGCAGGTAATATGTCCTCTGTAGATGACTGGTGAGACCCCAGCTGTAATACTGAGCCCAGAAAGACAGACACAGGCTAGAGACATAGCAAAGTAGGGTAACCAGAATGATTCGGCCACTGTGGTAGATCCCGCGAGGATCGGGCCAGGAGTGTCGAACAGGTACTCACTGGGGACCAGGAAGAGAGGGCAAGATGACAGAGACCTTCAGGTTCCTGAAAGGAATAAACAAGGCAAAAGGTGAGGAACAGTTCAGCAGGACTGGTGGGTCAAAAACAAGGGGACATGCATGGAAGCTGGCGGGGGTTGGGGATTCAGGAGGGATGTGAGAAAGATTTACTTTACGGAGAAGGTGGTTGAACCACGGAACAGCCTACCAGCAGAGGTGGTGGGTTGAAAAAAACATTAATGGGTTGAAGAATGGCTGGACAGAGTAAAGGGCTTAATAATTACAAGGGGGTAACAGTAAGGCAGGAAGCAAGGGGGCGAGGGCAGAAACCCCTGTATAGATGAAAAGTCACTTGAGGATAAGGTAAAACTGGGCAGACTGAATGGATTGATGGTCTTTTGCTGCTGACACTGTCTATATTTGAGACTTAGATGCCAACCCTTAATAATGTATGTGACAATACTGCATGGCTGAAAAGCTATTAGGAAACATTGGCGCTTTATAGATGGTTTAGCTAAGTGAAAAGTCAGCTGGGAGGGCGGGGATGATTGCAATGTGCTGACTACTAGTGAATATCGATCAGGTGGGGCATATAGAGCTTCTTCAGCCGACGAGTGGTAGCTGAATTAGAGGGCACGATGCAAGTTAAGGGTTTGGGGGCTGGATCAGGGGACAGCACTACTTCACACAGAGGGCAGGCAGCATAGCCTACTCTATGAGGCTATGGAACTTAGCACTGTTATATGGCTTTTAAAGCAAGACTAGACAGATCCCTGAGGGAGAATCTCATTAAGGGTTCCACAGCTTGAGTAGAGGTGACAGTTAAAGGACAAATAAACAAGGAGTTAGGGAGTTGAATGAAACTGGAAACACTCCTGTGTAAGTGTAGAATAAGGGCTACTGATTTACAGTTTATGATACCAGTATTTACCTGAAAATCAGCAGTTTTTCATGGTTTCATCACTAATGAAAAGTTCCCCCGAATGTAAACAAAAACAGCGATCGTCTCCAATTCTGAGCTGCAGCTCGGCTCTCAAAATGGCATAGACGTGCATACACGATGACATCATCGTAGCGACTCCGCTCCGCTTCTTCTGTTGAAACCTATGGGCACTGTTTTTAAATGTTTTATATTGGCTCTGTACGTGGCTCTCGTCATATGTATATATAATGGGAGGGGTTAAGTATACAACACACGAAGTAGCAGAGAATAACAAAGCCATGTGGAGTCATCAAATAATGTAGCACACTATATACATAACATAATACATACTATATCCATATATACATATATATATATATATATATATACACACACACACACACATACATGCATGTATATAAATACATATATGCATGCTGTATATATATATATATATATATATACACACAGTATATGTATATATATATATATATGTATACATATTAATATGTGTGTATATATATATATATATATAGAGAAATATGTTTCAGAGCTGGCTCTCGCTATATGTATATGACGAGAGCCATGTACAGAGCCAATAAAAACATTTAAAAATAGTGCCCATAGGTTTCAATAGAAGAAGCGAGCAGAGTTGCTACGATGATGTCATCGCGCAGTACATCCACGCCATTTTGTGAGCTTTCTAGCGGAGCTGCCTTCGCCATTTTTGTTTAGATCGGGAAACTTTTCATTAGTGACGTAAACCATGGAAAATTGCTGATTTTCAGGTAAATACTGGCATCATGTAAATCAGTAGCCCTTATTCTACACATACACAGGAGTGTTTCCAGTTTCATTCACCCCCCTAATTCCTTGTTTATTTGTCCTTTAAGCATTTAAGCTTGAAGTACTCACGTGGACATGCAAAAGGAGGGATGAAAAACATGGACCCAAAGCCCTATCTGCCACCGCAAAACTACTGTGACTCTGTGTCTGCTGGTGAAGGATCCTTCTTTCCAGGCTGCAGTAGTCACCAGGCGAGGTTTTGCTGACGAACTGTATTTATGATATAAAATTTGACATGCCCTTTTAATTCCGATGCTGTTTTAAGTACCGTACCTCCATGTAAACATCATCTGAGGCCATTGCACTCTGGCGCAGCTATGCCAGAAGGAAAACATTATAGCAAATAAACCAAATGCCTTGGTCTGGATCCCAGGCTACAAAAAGAAATTAAAAAAAAAAACCTTCCTCTGCTTGTTTCATTTCCTATGGCCAACTTAGTGAGTGCAGGGAAGGAATTGGTGCCAAAAAACACTCTACAGCTCTTACCTTTGTTCTTTGCCAGTGTAGCTCGGAAAGGCTGATAAGAGACGTGTGGCTTGACAGTTCAAATGATTACCGAGCACCGACAGCCCGTATGCACCACACTTCTGCTTGCCACCCAAACTCCCACACACATAGAAGGTGCTGTACTACCCAGTCCATGATCTTCTGTTTACCAGGTCATTAGAACTAGTTCTAAAAAGATTGAACCCCTTTAGAACCCAGGAATTTGGGTTCTAATTTAGAACTAAAACACACATGGGTTCATAGCATTCAGGGTTTTTAAATACTAATTGAAATGTTTTTTGTTTTTCCAGACATCTCAGAAACAAGGGATGGCAGTCTGGAAAACAAACTTATTATTGGGACTTGCATTATAAAATGTCTCCTTGTACACACTGGGCACTGTGTTACCTAAACCGGTCCCTAGCATGGTTGTCAGCGTCTCCACACTGCATTCTGAGAACTGAGCTTGCCCGAGCGAGTTCCCAGGCATGATTGCAGCACCAGTGCAAAGTATTGTGGGTGTTGCAGTGTATGATGGGATACTTGTGATCGGGTACCTTTAACGAATCAGAATGGAAATGATATCATCAGAACTGGGAGCGCATTGGGAGCACAGCCCTATGTGTCATGTATTTTTTTTCTATACCGAAGGTGAAACTCTTTAGTTTTGTTTAAATATGGTTGCCTTAACCTGTATTACAACACAGATCACGTCCACATTGCTGTTAACACAGGTTAAGGCAACCATATTTGTATAAAAACCATGTTAAAGATTACCACCCTAGCAGGGCTTTGGCATGGTTTTAAAACACAGTTGTAACACAGTTTTAACCATGTTACAGTGTGTATACAAGCCGTGTTTGAAGGGTTTAAAACGGTTTAAGGCAGTTAAAACGTTTTAAGTTCCCTAATGTGTACAGGGCCTTGTATAGTGAGACACAGATATGACAGCGTGCTGCTGTATACCTGAATATGCAGCTGTGCCAAACTACAATGCCTCAGTTGTGACCCCTGACATTTAGGCTCTGTACACATTACAGCTGAAGATTTGTACCGTTTTAAATAATGGTTTCAAAACGTTTTCAAACTCACCACAGCAGCCCGTCCACATTATTGTTCACCGAGTTTGAACTCGATTGTAACACGGTAAACTCCCATCTGCATCAGCAACGAGTAACGTTTTTAAACCCGGTAATCCTCCACGATTGTAGCACGGTTATGTTGGCACCGTAATAGGCTGAAAATCGCACGCCCGTCCACACCACACGGTAACACGCTTCCTCCTTCAAACCATTTTTAAAAACGGACTTGAGACTAGCTCGCAGCAGGGTTTAAGCATGGTTTCTTAACACGCTGAAACCGTGCTTAAATGCGTGATTTGCCAGCTTATGCTTAATAAAACGCTTTAAGCACCTTAAAACGTTTTAACTAGCCTGATGTGTACAGGGCCTTAGATTTTGGATGGCACATGCAGTGTTTGCCTGTCTTGTCTGCATGTGCAATGAAACAGAATATTTTTGCTGTGCTGAGAGGAGGGAGCAGGTCTTCATTTTGTTGTTTTTTCCTCTTCTTAGGATTTCCCTCTCTCTATTCTTTCTCTGCACCAGCCCTGTATCGGGGCTATGGAAGTGCTAGGGAACCTAGAGACAGGGGAAGGGGTGGAGGTGCTGTGGGTCACCCTGCAGATGAGCAGGGGCCACTATTTCCACTGGGGTGGTATACAGACCTGGCCTTAGAGGAAAACATCTGTAGGATGGCAGATAAAGGGGAGGTGCTGCGGGTTGGGGATTTCAGTCTCCCTGATGTGGACTTGAGCATTCCAGATGCAGCTTCCTGATTGCCTTACAGGGAGCATTTCTCTGGCAGATGGTAAGTGAATCCATCAAAGGCAGGGCACTACTAGACCTGGTGCTCACTAACAGAGGTGTAGCAGATGTCACAGTGAGTAGTCTACTGGGGACCAGCAAGCACCATACAGTGAGGCTTAGTATTAACACAGGTACAGAAGCAAACCACTCGCAGACGAGGGTCCTGGGCTTTAGGATGGCAGATTTAAAGTAATGGAAAACTGACTTAGAAACAGCCTAGCAGTGGTGGATTGCCAGGGTGGGGTAGAGGAACAGTGGAGGAAAAAATAAAGGAAGGCGAGTGAAAGCAACCAGCCTCTGTGTAAAGGAAGGCAAAGTGAAAGCAACCAGCCTCTGTGTAAAGGAAGGCGTAGTGAAAGCAAGCTTCCTCTGTATAAAGGAAGGAGGTGTTCCTGTGCCGAGCGGTTGTGCAGTCAGTGAGAGAGAACACGTCCAGTATAACTGTGTAGCCTGCACCTCTCCACCATGGAGTTTGTTTCGTGCACGGCAAATAACCACGCTCTGCACCCAGCCAACCTTTGCCCACCCCCCGCCCCAGATTTCTACACACAGTGGTCTACAGACTGCTGGGGGAAGAAGAGGTGCATGCCCGTTTTCTGCATGTGGGGGGGGGCTTACTGCAGCCTGTGTGCTGTCTATATGCAGTGCGTAGGCTTAATGCATAGGACCCAGTGAGCTGGAGGACAGGGGGGGCCTCAAGGAAGCTGGTGGGAGGGAGATTCAGGAAGGGCGCCTGAAAGCATTTATTCACAGAGAGGGTGGTGGGTAAGTGGAACAGGCTGCTGAAGGAGTTGGTCTGCACCGAATCAGTGGAGAGATTCAAACAAGAGTGGGAGCGGCATACAGTGTGAGGCAGGTGAAGATAGCTGGGGAGGAAGGCATGAGGGAGGGGGAGTGAGTGACTACTAGGGTATTGACATTCTTCTGTAGGTGGGGCTTGGCAGACTAGATTGGCCATCTGGACTTTTTCTGCTGCTAAGTTCTCTTTTTCTGTGTAAAGATAACTAGGATTTATAAATTTATTATTGACTAACCCAGTGCAGCCATTGTATATTCCATGTGTAGTCCTTATATTGGTTTATGCAGGCTTTTGGGGATTAATTCCTTTGTACATATACATCAGCAATGAAGCAACAAGTTGAAGTCAGTAAATGTTACAGAGCTAAGTATACAACACACGAAGTAGCAGAGAATAACAAAGCCATGTGGAGTCATCAAATAATGCAGCACACTATATACGTAATATAATATATTCACATGCATATACATACATATACACATATGTATATATACACACATATGTGTGTGTGTGTGTGTGTGTGTATATATATATATATATATTTATAAAATGAGCAGCCATATCCAAATCCAGACTTCTGATTGTATAAAACACATCACATGACTGCAAGGATATCAGAGCGACTGCACACCTCTGCACTTTTACCCCCTCCAAAACAATTTTGACATTTTATAAGATAGATATACCACTTTGAGGTGCGGTCGCTCTGATATACGACGCCTTATGCGGTTGACGACCGGCCTTGCGGCTCATATGCACAACGCACACTTGTTGGCGCATGAGATATCAGAGCGCCGAATCACGACACTCAGAGTGGTATATCTATTACATATACCATGATCTGCCCATCATGTGTGATTTATACCACAGGGGTGAGAGCTGCAGGAACATTTTTTCTGAGTCTGTGTGTTTCCTGCTCATTCTGTGTGTGCTGTCAGTGTGTGTGTGTGTGTGTGCGCGCGTGTGTTTGTGTGTTCTGAATGGACTGCGAGTCAGAAACACAGGTGTGTGTGTTTTGCAAAGCTAATTGAGTGAGTCAGAGGCTCAGTGAGAGACAAACTGCTGCAGGTAGCACTGAGAAACAGAACCTGCTTTGTAAAGGACTTTCATTTAGAATTCAGGTTGTTTTGAAGCTGAGATCAGCACAGTAATGGGCTAGCAATGTTAGAAACACAATGGGACATAGGTGAGTGTCTTTGCAAGGCTAATTGAATAAGTTGCAGCTTCAGTGAGAAAAATAAACTTTCTGAAGCAGTTTTCTTTGGAATGCAAGCTGCAGTGCATTTATCCTCACTCTGGTGACATCCGCAGAGTATGGATAAATGTTGATATCCTCACTCTGCTGATGTCATCAGGATTTATCCTCACTGCAGTGGAAATAACACCGGTTATCCTACTGAGAAAGCACTCACCCCTGTGGTATAAATATATATACACACACACATATATATACATACACCCATATATATAGGGGCTACATGATGGGCACGAGTGTAATATGGAAAATATCTTAACTCCTCTAGAGTGACCTCCGAATACTCACAAGTGGCGAAGCCACGAGTGAGGTTTCAGAGGTCACTGTACAGGACTGAACATATTGCCCATATCACATGAGTGCACAACATGTATCCGATTTATACAATGGGGGCCTCATTGTTGCAAAATGTATAATTTGTGTGGCTTTGCGTGGATTTGCGCAGCTTTGTGTGGATTTAGCGTGGGTTTTGGGGGTGTGATAAATGTCAGTTCTTACATTTATCACACCCTGGTGAAAATAACATGATTTATCATACTCATTTATCACTCACCCCCATTCTATAAAATACATATATGTGTATGATATATACACACACACACACACACACACACACACACACTAAATACAATAGAACCCATGGAAGGTGAGGAGTTGAGTTCTTTTGTAACTTATATTTATTGAGTTTGTAGAATCAGTGAATATAAGCATAGTCTGTAGGACAGACTTATTGAAAAGATACATCAGTATTATTACAGTACATCATCTTAGCACTGCTACATGTGGTACATCAATTGAGGGTTATCTATAACAGGTTAATACCAGATAAACATCCTAACGCCTGTTGCTGCCATGAGTGGGGATATATCCACAAGGTGTAAGCTAAGTCCAAAAATAACACCCCTTTTAATAGGTGTAACATCCCCAACATCCGAAAAAGGTATACTTAATTCTCAGAGCATTCTCCCCGTTCTACAAGTCCCCAACCAACCAAACGCAGATCCCATAAGTGATTCCCCCACCAACTTCCCATCGAACTTATTCAGTGTATTTAACTGTAAGGTACAGACATTTCATTGTATAAACATTTTATATTTGTAGCAGAAATGCCCAAAGTCCGTGTGTACGAAACGGACAACCTTGGACACGAACGCGGGTGCTCCGCACCTTGGAGCAAGCTAAAATACTAAACAAAATTATAGAAGGAAGAAAAAAAAACCTGTGTCAGCAGGGACACTTAGTTCCAGATGCCCCACTGTGGATGGACAAGATAAAGCAAAACAATCATCAGATGCTAGCATGGTAAATTCTGAGACTATTTAAAGAAAAGAAATAAAAAGTCACCGTATAAAAATCAGAGTCCACAACTGTGGGGAAGTAACTAATAACAGTCGTGAACCTCCTGGTCTTCTTCACCTTCCAGCATCTTCATGGGCTAACAAAACCTCAGCTCTCTCAACCTGAGGGGATAACCTCTGTCGAATCTGAACCTGAGCCATGGGCAGAAGAGTCCTCTATTTTGTTAAGCAATTTACCAGCATCCTCCGGATCTGAAAATGAAAAGTTTTATTGCCGTATACAGTTTTGAGACTTGCTGGCATTAGGTACACATGGTGTACTCAAGCTGGTGTAGTTTTGCTCTTACCCCATCAAACCCCTTACGGCGTTGTCAGGTAGCGTAACTCAAGTCTGGAAAGATATGGATAGGGGTATCCTGCCAGTGTAGTGGGCTCAGTTGTTTTACCACTTTTAGGACATGGTCTCTCTCTCTCTCTCTCTCTGTCTCTGATGGTGCCCAAGACTGTTAAAATAGTATGTGCCTGCGAATTAGCTGAATCTGCAAAGAGTCAGACGCCTCGAGGCGTCACCCGGTAAGCGTTTTGAATTGTTACTGGGGATTCAGTTCTTAAAATGTCAGCACGCCACTGTTCTAGGAAGCTACCTAGATCTTCCACCTCCATAGCCTCTGGTAGCCCCAAGATACGAATATGGGACGCCAGCACCCCATTTTCTAAATTCTCCAGTCGGCGTCTGAGCAGTGTGTTCTCCTTCACGAGGCCTGATGTAACTGCCATTGCCTTATTGGTTACTATATTAGCACTTTACTTCCTCCTCTACTGTCTGCAGCGTTGTTTCAACTACTAGCATTCTGGCCATAAAGTCATCCATTTTGTATCGATCATTTGGATCACTTTTAGTAAGGCTGCATTCGATGGCTGGCTCAATGTACAGACAAGAGGATCACCGCCTTTGTTGGCCCGGTCTCATCTTCGCTTTGTTTGGCTCCATCTCCTCCTGTCGCTGTTTTAGTCCAACCCATTTCACCAACCACTTTCTTTTGATATCTAAGTGATCGGGAGGTAGGGGTACAGAATATAAGGAACTTTCATACAGTCTAGTAACAGTTCTTCTGATTTCAATCAATCTTTAGTTACCAGGAGGGAAGCAACACTGAGCGGACTCATTTACGAGGTGGTCCTGGGTTACAAGAATACACAGAGTATAACATGTTTACAACATGGGTACAGAGATGTCATACAAAAGAGATTCGACCTGGTGCAGAGGCAGGATGCCGACCTGCGACTCTGGCGACCTGGGTTCGGGAATGGACCCAGGATGTCGGAGGGCCGGCTGGGGGGAGAAGGATTGAGTGTCCTGTGACTGCTCTCCTTCTTGGGGGTAGAGTGTTCGGTGCTGAGGTCACCTAGCGGAGGCTGGGTGTAACGCATGACCAACGCACGCTCAGGGTGGGCAGACGAGGTCATCATTGCACGCTCCCCGCCCCCTTACACTGGGGAAAAATACCACTGCCTTTGCTTTGATGGCATTCGACTCACTGCTGCAGTTAGCTCCCAGGCCGACTCCCGACCTATCCCGGCGTTAAAGTGGCACTTGGGGCTGGTGCCCGCGATCCCGCCCCTGAGGGGGCAGCCAGGGGGTATCGGAGGTTACATGCGGGCGCTGAGGGTCCGTGATCGACCATGGGTACCGCGAAGTCGGCAGAACAACAAGAAGAAAATATATATAAAAGATTAGACCAAGACAGTAGGGAGAATACATAATTCATACAGTAATACACATAGTGAGCAATAAGAAGCAGTTGGCTAGGATTATTAATGATACAGTCATAGTAACAATGTAAGGCAATGCGGAATAACTAACTAACATTAACAAGTGTTGATACGCAACCAGCAGAATAAGTGCTAGGTGTAAGAAGCTGTGGCAAGAGACAGTAAGCAGATCAGATTTAGGGTATTGCAAGACAAGTAGCTGTAGGGTGGGCAGGGCGAAAAGGAGCAGACCACAGCTGATTCAGGTGGGGATGTAGGTGGGGATTTAGTGAGTGAGGTAAGCGGAGGTGTCGGGAGGAGCAAGAAGGAGTGAAGTTTGTGATATACCCAGTTATTATTTATTTAAAGTCTGTTATTTATTTGGAGTTGTTTCAATTATGCTAGCTAATTTATGGAACTTATTTATGATGATATTTGTCTTAAATTCCTGCGTTTATTTTATGTATTATGTCCATGGTATTTGATTCTGACTGTTACACTGTAGCAGATCGGGGCTTCTGGAAAAGAGTGCTGGTAATTATAAATAAGCTCTGCTACTGCTCTAGGACAGTTAGCAAAGCAGTTTATATTTGGGAACTTCTGCTGTGTTCCTGTTGATGTAACTTGCAGATGATAGACAAGAAGACATCCTATACAGTATGTACTGAAATCTCTGTCCTGAAAGAGTTATCCTACCCTAATAAAATCCATGTTTCCCCTTGTATCCCTCTCAACATTTCATCATCCAAATGTGGTACAAGCTGGCCCTTACAAACGAAGGACACATCCTAGAACTCTTAGGCAGTATACAGTTGCAAACCTAGAGACCTGGGTTTGATTCCCATCAGCCCCACTTGCATACTGCGTGACCCTAAGCAAGTCACTTAACTTCCTTGTGCTCCCATATTGCACCTGAAAGCAAGTTTCAGCTTAGAGTGCCTTTCTAGGTTAAACAATTTCACTGCTCTCTGTAGTTCATTTTAACAGAGCGTCAAAGGTTAATAGAAAATTTGTTTAAAATCTCATTGGACAGCACCTTGTGCAATCAGGTTACAAGTGATAAAATGTGGGGTGTCCCTTCTAGTAAGTGATGGTTCTGTAGTATAGCATAAATCCTGGTCGGGGGGGGAGGGGCATGGCACACCCTGTTTGGGTGGCAGTCCCAGCACAACAGTGCAGCATCCCATCCCCCCTGCTCCTTTCTTTCCCCTCTGCTGCCCCTGTACAGAGTAATTCCACCTAGAGACCAGGCTATCAGCGCTGCAGGCACCGTTCAAATTACACACTGAGGAGCTTGTAAGGTGGGTAACCAGATGCCGCATCAAAGTGACATGTTTTCAAAATACAAACTGGCCGCAGGAACACCTGACTGTAATTTACTTTCTCCCTCCGTTTAATAGCAGTTCTAGCCCGGTAGCTCAGTGGTAGTGGAAAAAAAAAAGGAAAAACAAACAAAAGAAAAAAGCAATCTGCGTCTCTCTTGTCTGGCAGTAATATTTCACCTAACCTAGTAATCAGCACAGCGCCCAAACGAGTGACAGCAGAAGTTGCAGAGAATACCAGAAATCTACCCAGTGCACAGCCTTTCTTGTGTAACCCATAGGTGATGCTATCCCAAGGGATACCCCCTACCTGCATGACTAGGCGCAGGTTGAGGGGCCTGAATTCTGTGAACGGGTGCCTTCACCCGGAGGATAGGGTTAATGGTAACATAGCTGCTCTGGGTACAGCCCTCCGGGACACTGATACCCTACCCCACTCTAACCCCTCTAGTGGCCTATACTGGTCAGCAATTAGACAGTTACAATGAACACCAGAATGCAATGTTATATCCACACTTTGGTGTACTTACCACCAGGGCTGGATCAGCTGCACTGGCCCTGGAGACCCCCTGTAAAAATAAGACCTGCAGTGGAGAAAGGCAATAGCAACACAGTATCCCCCCACAAAGGTACACCACAGCCAGTTTAAATGCAAAAAGATTGAGATCTGATTTATTGGGGGTCGTGAACAAGGGAGGGGTGGAAATCTGGTGTTTGATTCTGGTTCTGATTTAATCAAGCTAAGCATGCATGCCTCTTAAAGTCCCTCTAGCACAGTCACACACACACACACTCTGCGTACCCAGTTGGTCTGCAGGCTAGCCTGAAGCGTTGCCTGGGGTAGGCCGGCGTTGCAGCTGTTGTTGGGGCCCTTAGGAAGGAAAAAACACAACATGCACTTTAACCCACAATTTGTATTCTGAAGCCAGATAGCTCAGTTCGTAATGATTAACCAAAACAATTAAATCAGATGACACACTTTGATTTGAGCTCTGTTGCAGGGAGCTACCCTGATGTTTACTCATGCTACCCAGACCAGGAGGCAGGATGGACGAAATGAAGACCTCAGGATGATTGACGGCTGTGCCAGGAGAAGCAGGGCCCACACGATGCACCGTAGTGGTCGATCCCATTTGATGGTGTTGAGCAGGAAGCCGAATCCCCAGGCGGGTCTTTCATCAGATGTAACTGTACAGCATGAGCAGCAGTCTAGGCCGAGATGGAGGGGCCCAGACCAGGTGAACAGTTCGGATACAGTCCGGTAAAGTGCTGGACGCAGCTTCCAGCTAGCATGACACATTCAAGCAATGTGGGGAACCAGACTGCGACCCACACTGCACACTCAGCACAATTATAGTAAAGGATAGGCAGATACCTCAGTTCAGATGGCAGTCTGGTTGCACTTGACAGTGTCTCTGCGCAAACCGTACACTCTGCAGTTGTCTCAAGTCCTGACAGGCCGATCGCACCAAGGCAAATCTTTGGTAAACACCAGGCGAATTTCACTTTGTCACAATTTAGGATTCCTGTCACAATCACAGCAAATTTGGATAAAGTCTGGGATATTAATGCAGGCTTCTTCACTCTAGAAGATGGTAGCAGGCAGGCCAGACACAGCCTTCCCACCGATTCCCCCGCGCTACCACGCAGGAGCAGCTGCTAGAGTTACTCAAGCTGTTCACAGAAACATAGAATTTGACAGCAGATAAAGACCAAGCGGCCCACCTAGTTTTTCCATTTCCCTACCTAACGGATAAGCTGCAGATCCTAGTTAACCAACAGCCTACTTCCTCCTACCCCCCACTAGAACTGCCTTATGTCTGTCCCATGCATTCTTGAATTCCCCCACTGTTTTTGACTCATTGACCTCCTCAGGAAGGCTGTTCCATGCATCTACAACCCACTCTGTGAAGAAATACTTCCTCACATTACCTCTAAGCCGTCCCCCTTCTGTCTTCAAATTGTGCCCCCTTGTTCTTGCACATCTCTTTTTTTGAAAGATGTTACCCTCTTGGATTTTGTTGATTCCCTTGAGGTATCTGAAAGTTTCTATCATGTCTTCCCTCTCCCTCCATTCCTCGAGGCTATACATCTTAAGCTTCTTTAGTCTTTCTTCATATGTCTTCTGGTGCAGACCCTGCACCATTTTGGTTGCCCTCCTCTGGACAGCCTCTCCCTGTCTATGTCTTTGCGGAGATGGGGTCTCCAGAACTGTACACAGTACTCCAGATGTGGTCTTACCAACTGTCTGTACAGAGGGCCAACAACTTTCTGTTTTTTTACTGGTGATGCCTCTCCCTATGCATCCCAGTATCCTCCCCCCAGCCCTCCTTACTGCCTTCTCACATCATTGGCCCACCTTTAGGTTGTCTGATATGACTACTCCCAGGTCCCTTTCCATTTTTGTTGTTGTCAGTATCTCACCCCCCATTGTGTACTTTTGCCCTGTGTTTTTGTTTCCCAGGTGCATTACTTTGCACTTCTTTGCGTTGAATCTAAGCTGCCATATATTTGACCATTCCTCCAACCTTGCCAAGTTCCTTTTCACCCTTTCCACCCCGCCTTGCATATTAACCCTGTTGCAGATCTTTGTGTCATCTGCAAAGAGATATACCTTCCCCTCCAGTCCCTCCACAATGTCACTTATAAAGACATTAAAAAGGACCGGCCCCAGTACTGAACCCTGCTGTACCCCACTAGTAACCCTCCTTTCTTCACTGTGGACTCCATTTACTATTACCCGCTGTGTCCTGTTGTCCAGCCAGTGTGTTACCCCAGGCTACCACCCTGGGACCCACTGCCAGGCTGGCTAATGTGTTTATTAATCATTTGTGCGGGACTGTGTCAAATGCCTTGCTAAAGTCTAGGTAGGCCATGTCCACAGCCCCTCCCTGGTCTACTGCTTTGGTCACCCAGTCAAAGTAATCAATTAGATTTGTTTGACATGACCTTCCTGCTGTGAATCCATGCTGCCTTGGGTCCTGTGCCCCACTGGCCTCTAGGTACTCAACATTTCTTTCCTTCAGAAGTGATTCCATAATTTTTCTCTACCACTGAGGTCAAACTGACAGGTCTGTAGTTTCCTGCCTCTGTCTTGCTCCCACCTTTGTGAAGGGGAATCACATCCACCCTTCTCCAGTCCTCAGGTACCACACCATCCTCCCATGATTTATTAAAAAGGGTAGTCAGTGGTGTTACTAATGCTTCCCTTAGTTCTTTTAGAATTCTGGGGTGAATCCCATCAGGCCCCATTGCTTTATCCACCTTCAGTTTTAAGAGTTCTTTTGAGAACCCTTTCTTCTGTGAATCGACTAATATCAACCCCCCCCCCATCCAGAGTGTTTCTATTGACTGGATTAGGTCTCTCCCACTGCTTTTCCATTGTGAATACTGAGCAGAAAAATTCGTTCAGTATCCCTGCTTTCTCACTGTCACTCTCTGCCCATCCACCTTCCTCTTTATTCAGCCTCAGTATCCCTGCCTTCGTCTTTCTTTGCTCCCTAATGTACCTGTAAAAGGTTTTATCCCACTTCTTAACCGAGTTGGCTATCTTTTCCTCAGTTTGGGCCTTTGCTATTTTGACTGCCTTCCCCTCTTCCTTCTGCTTTAACTGGTAGAGTTCTCTGTCCTGCTCTTTCTGTGTTTCCTTATACTTACTAAATGTTGTCTTTTTCTCCCTTACCTTCCCCGCCACTGCTTTTGAGAACCATAGTGTTTTTTTCTTTTGTTTTGATTTGTTTATTTGCTTCACACAAAGGCTTGTTGCCTCAGTGATGTCAGTTTTGATGTTTCCCCATTGTTGCTTCACCCCACCTTCTTGCCTGTTTGCTAGTGCTTTTCTGAGGCACTCTCCCATTTTGACAAAATCAGCCCTCCTGAAGTCCAGTACCCTCACTTTTGTGTGGCTTGACTCTACAGCTAAGTTTATCGTGAACCACACTGTTTGGTGGTCGCTGTTCCCAGGTGGCTACCCACTTCAGGATCAGAGATCCTCTCTCCTTCCCCATTTGAGAGTACCAGGTCTAAGATTGTTTCCTCCCGAGTGGGTTCCAAAACTAGTTGTCTGAGGCATGCCCCCTGTAGGGCATCGAGAATGGCCCTGCTCTTGGATGTGGCTGCAGCAAAGGTGCTCCAGTTAACATCTGGTGTATTCAGGTCCCCCATGAGCAATATCTCATTTTTCTCTGCCATCCCAAGGATGCCTCCTGTCATTTCCTTGTCCATTTCCTCCCCCTGAGATGGGGGGGTCTGTATATAACCCCTGTGCGAATTGTGGAGCCATTTCCAGTCTCCAGGGTGACCCACAGTGCCTCCTCTCCTCCCTGTTTACCCTTTAGTTCTGTTGCTTTTATCCCTTCCCTTACATAGAGAGCTACTCCTCCTCCTCTTCTTCCCTCCCTGCCCCTCTTGTAGATTGTGTACCCTGGTATGTTGACATCCCAGTCATGGTTCATGTTTCTGTGACTGCCATGATATCCAGGCATCCCTCTGCCATCAAGGCCACCGTTCCGGGGAGCTTTTTACCTAGACTACGGGCATTGGTACTCATTACCCTCCATTTTTTTCTGGCTTTATTTCTTTTTGTTCCATCCCTGTCCTTACTGCCTTTGTCTTTTTCTCCATTTACCCCTGCCCTTATCCCTACTGACTGCTCTATCTTTGTGTTTACCTCACTAACTACCCTGACTTTTTTTGGGGGGGGGCCAGGATTTCCCTTCTCCTTTTTCAGTGCCTCCCCCCTTGACTAGTTTAAATGCTTGCCAATGAAGCATTTAAACCTATTACCTAGGATCCTGGTTCTCCTCCAGGATAGATGCAGACCATCATGCTTGAATAGGCCTGCATCCCTCCAGGTGGAGCCCCAGTCCCCAATGAAGCCAAATCCCTGAGCTCTGTACCAGTTTTTCAACCAGTCATTGAATCCCATGGTGTGGAGTACCCTAGCATCATCCTTGCCATAGCCAGGTAGCACTTCCGAGAAAAAGTTACCGTGTGTGCTACTTGTCTAAGGCCCCTCCCCAACTCCACAAACTCCTGTTGCACTGCTCTGATCCCATTCTCAGCCAGGTCATTTGTCCCTAGGTGGATAATGACATCCAGCTCCCTCCCCCTTGAAGCTGCTCCCACGATCCCTAGGATTCGTTTCCTGTCCCTCCAAGCCATGGCACCGGACAGGCACCTTACCTCCCTTTCCCTTCCCTCCCCCAGTTCTACCCCCCTAACAATCGAGTCCCCCACCAGGAGTTGTTTCCTTCCCCTGTGGGGTCCTGTGCCACCCTCCTGTGGGTCTCCATTGTGGAGGTTCCCAGCATCCCCCTTGGTCTCCACTGTGGGTGCCTCCATAGAGGAACCATGCTTCACCAGAGTGGCGATTGAATTGTGAGGCACAACTGGAGGATCGCCTCTGTTCACCACCCTCACCCTCCTGAGCCCACCGTGGTCCAGCCACTCTCTTTCTTGGCAACCTCTGAGGTAGTGGCGGTGACCTGGGTGGTTCCTGGAGTGGGGGCAGGTTTTCAGAATCATTGCCAGGTCAACATTGAGACAAGCAACCTCCTCTGTCAGACTAGAGAGGTGCCTGCAAATAGGGCAGCAGTGCAGTTTCCAGAATCTCTCCCGGAAGACTGCTGCTCCACAGCCAGTACATTGCACCACTGCCCACATGTCTGTGTCCCTTCCTGTTACAGATGCTTTTCTTTTGTTGTTTTTTTGTTCTTGTTTTAGTGTGTGCAAGCTTGTGAGTGTGTCTACCCCCTATTCAGTGTGCAGTGCCTTTAAGGATATGAGCAGGTGTATTTTGTTTGCAGTTTTGGGGAAGAGATGTCAGAACCCCTGCTATAAAGGAAGTTATGCGCTTGGGGCAGGTGGGGTGACGGGAAGGATGGGAGGGAGTTAACCTATGCTGTCCAGAAACAATCAACTACAACTCTGACCCTGCACCCCGGGGAGTGCCTTCCTTCCTTTCAGACACCTATTTCACAGAGATTAAGTACCAGGTCTAGTCACAAATGACTGCAAATATCTCCCAGCTACAGTTCCTCCCTAGCAAATTAAAGTTAAAACTAAGACAAGTCAACCCCAAAAACAGAAGCAATACTAGTTACTTTCACAGGTCCATAGTAATAATTCACTCTGTCAACTCCAGCTACATACTGACTCACTGCTGCAGGCAGCTCTGGGGCTTCCCAGTGATCCAAAAGGTTTGGCTGGTTGATCCGTCTGTCTGTCACAGCAAGGCCCCCCCCCAGGTTCATTTAAGTGTCAAACAGTAAAAACTACAGTTCCTACAGAAATTTAGTCCCACAAGACCCCTGGGGACAGTTTCTGTTTTAGGGTCCCCAAAGGTACTGATTGGTCGAAACTGGCAGTCCAGAACCAAGATGGTGGTGATTAGCAGAAAGTCCATGCTGCAAAGGAAGGCAGGTTAGACAAACTACGTTATTATTATTATTATTAAAGCAAATAATCAGCATACAATCACATATTCTAGTAAAGCTTCCTCTGTGCAATTAGTGATGGCAGAATGAAGCGGCTGTGTTGCAGCCTGGGCGGGACTCGAGCCTGAAACTACTCAGCCCCCACCCAGATTAATTATATGCTACGAAAATGACTTCATAAAGAGATGGGCACTCACATGCAGGCACTTTTAAACTGTTAGAACACAGACCACCAACCTGGCAGTGGGCATTAGTCATGCCCAGGAAGACAACTTAGGAATCCTCATTTGTAGTGGGGTTACACCTGTAATAGTAGTGGATCTCCATGCCAGAACTGGAGTTGGAACTTGGGGCCCTTGTAATAAATTTAGGGCCCTTGCACTACATGAGGGTCCTCTATAATGTTAGAGGGTCTCCACACAGCACGAAGAGCCCTATTTAGGCTTGAAGCACCGGGGTTAGTGTGACACTCTCTACATAATTTAAAAAAATGGAATCCCAAACTTGGAAGCACTTTGGTTTCATGTTTGTCTTTACGTGCAAAGAAAAGTCCTGGAGTGTGGTCCTCCGTATGCAGTTCTCTCTAGTATTCTGGCTGGCACTCACTTACCTCCTGTTCCACTTGGTTCCTCGTGGTTTTCTCCACACAGGAGGACTGGAATTCAGGGCCATTGTAATGGTGACCGAGAAAGGAACACTGAGCCAAGTCTCTTTCCCAGGTGCGACCTGGGAGAAGGGGAACAAGGGAGAATGGTAATAGTTTACATGGGACCAAAGTAATACTATAGTCTCTGGATAAATAGACAGATAGATAGATACTGTCAGTGAAAAGATAGGTAGATAGATAGACAGACAGACAGACAGATACAGTCAGTAAATGGATAGTTACAATAGATAGATACATACATACGTAGACACTGTCGGCTGATAAGGGCCTATGGCCCACCCAATCCGCCCATTTGAACTTGTACGTTTACCTTATGTTTTCCTAGCAGTCTGTTGCCCTTACCCCTGACCTCCAGAACTCTCTTATGTCTATCCCATGTATTCTTATGTAACCCCTAGGTGGTGCTGTCCCAAGGGCTACTGCCCCTGCCTGCGCTGCTAGTAGCAGGTTAAAGGGCTGAGTTCTGAAACTGGTGCCTCCACCAGGAGGTCAAGGTTTTTTAGTGGTCAAGCTAAACTAGGCACAGCCCTCTGGGACACTGTAACCCCCCCTTTCCTTACTAGCGGCCGGAACAATACACAATAATCACATTCATAATATCCCTGATACACCACACAAGTACTCACACTGTTTGCATCTACCACCAGGGCTTTCCTTTGGTCCAGCCCTGGGGACCCCCTGTAAAACAAGATTATACACAGCAAATAACAGCAGTACAGTACTCTTGCGCAAACTGGAACCACAGTCAGGATAAATGCAAAAAAGAATTAGATCTGATTTATTTAAGGGGCTTGAACAAGGGAGGGGCATAGTCAGGCTAATGTACTTAAAGGCTCTATCAATCAAACAGTTATGCACGCACTTCAGGGTCCATAAACAGTCCCACACTCTGGGTACCCAGATGGAGAATGGTGGGCTAACCAGGAACGGTGCAGCTGGTTGGGGCCCCTGTGATGGAAGAAAACAACATGCACAACACACACTATTTGTAATCCGGAGCCGGAGGGCTCAATTCGTGAAAAGAAAACAACAAGACAATCAGAATACACACTTTTAGATTAGGCTGTTGTTGCAGGGAGCTACCCTGATGATTACTCATGATACCCAAGACTGGACACAGGCTGGACAAAAATCAAGACAGCAGGTGGTTAATCTGGAATGCCAGGAGAATTCGTTGAGGCGTCGTTCCTGTTCAAGCGTGGGACAGGAAGCTGATCCCCAGGCAGGCCTCGTGTCAGTGGCTTTCTCTGTGCAGTGGGGTAGTCTGGCTGGGCCAGCGTGGCGTGGCCCAGGCCGAATGGGGATGAACATGGATTCAGTCTGATTAGGCTAGATAAAGTTGCCAGCAAGCAGAACACAGTTCACACAGTGGGGAACCAAATCACGACCCACTTTCGATACACAACACATTCACATGTAAAGGATTCTATGGTACCAGCAAGCAGAACACAGTTCTCACGGTGGGGAACCAAATCACGTCCCACTTTCAATACACAGCACGTTTACATGTAAGGACATTCTACTGTACCAGGCAAACTGCTCTCTGGTCACGATCGCAAAGTCTCTGCACAAACCGGGGATTCAAAAGCAGCTGGAAATCCTGACAGGCCGATCGCATTCAGTAAATCTTCGGTCTTCAGGTTAAAGCCTGGTCACAGTCCAGTGGCTTAAAAAGTCCTCACAACTTGGATTCAGTCCGAATAAACTCTGTTTTTCCTCTCAGGGACAGCAGTCAGATAGGCAGGCCAAAATTCAGCCCTTTCACAGTTCTCCCGTGCAAAACTACACAGAACTGCTGCTCAAAATCACTTGAGCTATTACTTCTTCACTTCTCAGCTCAAAAACTGAAACTAGCTGCAGCAGCCTGGGAAATTCCCCAAGATCTAAAAGGTTCGGTTGGCTGATCCTCCTGTCAGTCACAACAAAGGCTTCCCCTTCAGGTGCAAAATGGCACAAAAATCCCAAAACTACAATTCCTACAGAGTTTGACACCAGACAGTCCTTGTAGTCCGGCTCCATTTTAGGTCCCACCAGTACTGATTGGTCCAATTTGCAGTCCACGGCCAAGATAGTGGAGATAAACAAAACAGTCCTTGCTGAAAAGAAGGCAGGTTAGACAAACTACATTATCATTATCACTCTAAATGATTTTCAGCAAATAGTTACATCTTTCAACAGAGCTCCCTCTCAGATTACTTGTGACTGCAATCCAGGCAGCTCTTAAAGAGACAGTGCACATAGGCTATACAGGCACTCTCTGGCAATCACATTTAAACTGCTAAAACGCAGGACACCAGCCTGGCAGTGAGCATTTAGGCAAGCTCGAGGAAGACTTTTTGGGATCCTCCATTTATAGGGGAGTTACAACTAAATCCTGTGATTGTTTCAGCCCCCGGCTACTTGCTCTGGCAAGGTGTTCCACTTGTCCACCACCACCCATTCTATGAAGAAATTCTTCCTCACATTTCCTCTGAACTGCCCTCCCTCCAACTTCATCCCATGCCCTCTAGTCCTGGAATATCTTTTTCACTGGAAAATAGTGTATGCCTGCACCCTGGTCCTCCCTGTAAAGTACTTGTATGACTCTATCATATCCCCTCTTTCCTTCCGCTCCTCCAGGGGATACATATTCAAGTCCTTCAACCTGTCCTCATAGGACTTATGATGCAATCTCTGTACCATCTTTGTTGCACTCCTCTGAACCTTCTCTATGCTATGTCCTTACATAGGTAAGGTCTCCAGAACAGTACATTACTCCAGGTGGGACCTCATTAGTGACCTGTATAGTGGAATTATGACCTCCCTTTTCCTGCTGGTGATGCCCCCCACCTATGCATCCCAACATCCTATTTGCTTTACCTGCTGCCTTGTCTCACTGTTTGCCAGCTGAGGTCATCAGAGATGATAACCCCAAGGTCTCTTTCCTGCTTGACGCATGCTGTGTCCTTATACCCCAACCAGGGCTTGAAATAACCGGCTGTCCGTCTGTCTGGGACAGCCGGTTTTCACTTGGGACAGCTGGTTGTGGTCTAATGCCTGTCCCTGGGACAGGCGCTTAAGTGGCAAGCGCTTTACTAGCGCTGAATCCCGAATCTCCGTCTTTGCAGCAAGGGGATGTGCTGGGCACTAGGACCCAGTGGAGATCGTGGAGGAGCAGCGTGCATAGTGTGACCGACCACCCGCCCTGCCCATCAGTGCCAATGTCAGGTGACTTACCATTGCCTTAGTCACCTGACGTCTGTTTGTCTGCTCTGGTGGTCAGGCGGGAAGAGCTGATGTATCAACGGGCATTCTTGTCAACAGCGCATGCGCAGATCACTGTTGCACATGCGCGGTTGACGTTTCAGTACTCGCTCTGCTCATTCTCACCACAGGTCTTGTAGGAGACGGACGGAGAGCAGAGCGAGTGTTTAGCCACGATCAGCCAGCGCTGTAATTCACTGGCATTTTACCAGGCAAAAAAAAAGCCTGATACAGATACTGTCCACAAGCGACTTCACTTCACTGTACAACAAAAAAGAATTAGCTCAGGCTAGCAGAGGGGCGAAGGAGGGGGAATAGCACTGTCTGAGTCTGAGAGCTTGAACTTACAAGTTACTACCTGTACCTCTACACTTATAAAAGGGGGAAAAGCCTACAAATAGCAGGGCTGTTAGCCTGTTAATAAAAATAACGTTGTGTTGATGAAAAAACACAGAGATTTATTAGGCAGGCAGGCTGTTCTCTCCACATCTGGTTGAGGAGGGGGAAAGTTCCCTGCCCTGTCTGGGACTGAATTAAGAACGATCTCTCAATCAGAGGGAACATATAAAGGAAAAATATTCTAAGTCTGAATTTGGGGAAAAATTAAGGGAACACCAAGAAAGAGCCCTGAGTCTCACTAAATCAGAGTGACTATATACCTTGAGGGCTGGTGTGTACTTGGTTTTCTGGTGAAGAGGGAGAGGGCTTGAATTGAGATATATAAAATTAAAGAAGGAAAAGAACTATTAAGAAGGGATTAGGCAGGGACACATATTTCAGATTTCTGGGGTTTTGTTTCGTGGATAAAAAAGAAATACTAAATCAAAAGTATAAGGAGTGCCTGCAGTGCTTCTGCTTGAGAGATAAGGCTGTAGTGTCCACTGTCTTCCAAGGTGCTTACTGTACTTTAAATTTGTACTACTAAGTTAAGTATTCAATTTCTTAGCTAAGTAAACCAAAAGGGGAAAAAATGTCTTTGTTAAAGTTTGGCTTTAAAAAAATAGGAAAGCCTTCAGTTTCAAGCCAAGAGGGAGGAGAAAGCTCTGGTTCCTCTATGTGTATTGCTTCTCCATTACTAATAGACTCTGTAGCACCAACTATTCACCCCACCGTTGTGGCCACAAATGTGACAACTTGCAGTGCCACTGCCAGTGCTGATATGCCAGCATCTCTGACTACTGTTGAAAGTGGGACAGAAAGAAAAAGGGGGTTCCAGGAAACCTGGAAGAAAAATAGGGAGTGGCTACTATATGAGCCTGATGTAGGCATGACCAGCTCATATTGCAAAAAATACTTAAGGGAGACAAACACTTTATAAGTTGCTGTAAGAGCATGAGACTTGAAAATGTACATGCTCATGAACTCTCCAAACCTCATAAATTAGCCAATGAAAAAAATATTGTGTCTAACACTGAACCTTCCAACTCAGCAATAGAACGAGGAATAATACAAATGGAAAAAAATGAGGCAACACAAGTAGAACATTTGTTTAGAACAACTCTTTATTTGATTAATTCAGAACGCCCATTCACAGACTTCCCTGGCATCTTAGAATTACAACATGTAAATGGTACAAATGTCGGAGTCAGTTATAGAAGTGACAAACAGGCAGCAACGTTCACACATTTTATTTCAGAATTAATAAGGATAAAAGATGCAAAACTGGTTAATAATAACACTTTTATCTCTGTCTTATGTGACTCGAGCACTGATGCCTCAGTAATAGAAGAGGAGGCAGTCTATATTAGGACAATGGAAAATTTCCGTCCAGTTAACAAATTTGTTTCACTTCAGCCAGTCTCTATTCCAAACGGTGAAAGCATTTATAACTCAATAGGTGATGCCTTAGAATTCACCTTGGACTGGAAAGACTGGAAAGAAAAAATTGTTGCTTTTGGATCTGATGGGGCACCCGTCATGTTGGGTAAAGTGACTGGGGTGTTTGGCAGGATTTTGAAAGACGTACCTCATTTGTTAGGGATTCAGTGCAGTGCCCACAAGTTGGAGCTTGCTATAAAGCAATCAGCAACATCTATTCCATACATGAAAACCACAGATGAAGTCTTAATGGGTATCTATAAATTGTACCATAAGTCTCCCAAAAACTGGGCCGGTCTCAAAGAGTTAGCCAGCAATATGAGCTACACCATTCACAAACCAGTTAACGTGTCAGGGACCCGTGGTTGCGCTGACAGAGAAAGCGGCTCTGTCTGTTATTCTGTCCAGCTACAAGGGCTTAGTTGTACATTTACAGCACATTGCTTCCACACCAGGGCAAACAAAAGATCAGGCCAGTGGGTTGTTCAAAACAATAAGTACTGTGAGATTTGTCCTCTTTTCTCAGTTTCTTGCTGAATACCTTTCTGTCATGATGGCTTTCAGTTTAACTCTACAGAGAGACAGCTCAACAGTAGAAACAATAGTCAGTAAGGTTGAAAGCACAGTGCTCTGGCTAGAGAACTACCCTGTGCAGGATAAACTTGACAAAGTCTGTAAGGAATTGCTGTTGCTCCTGACTCTGACACAGCTGACAGTGACACTAGCACAAGTCGACTGACAGGCTCAGCCAGTACTCAGGTTCAGTACCGTGGATCTGATATCTTCCTTAACTTAGAAAGGGGATATTCTATAGATAGAACCAAACAGGCAGTGTTGCGTGATGTTACAAGCCTTCTTTCATCAACAATTGAAAGTATTAACTCACGATTTTCCAGTTTTAAAACAGACAAAGTCCTACGGTCATTCAGTATATTTAACCCATTACAGTTACCAGATAGTGACCACCAGCTAGCCCTTTATGGCAATGAGGAAGTCAGAACCTCACAGAGCACTACAGTGACCTACTGAAGAAACACAGTCATAATGTAAACTTGATTGAGCGCAATGGTTAGAGCTTAAACCACTTATGAAAAAATCACTGAATGAGCTGTCTCGAAATTTCACTATTTGGATTTCTGGCAAAAATTCTCCATAATGATGCACATGAACAGCGATTCCCTGATATTCTGGTCTTAGTCACAGTAGCTCTACTGATCCCAACCCAAACTGCAGTAGTTGAGAGAGGATTCAGCTTGCTGGGCAGAGTGAAGTCTGACTGGCGGTCCTGTCCGTCTCCTATGACTACATCTGAACTAATGCGTGTCAAGCTTTCAGATGTTAGCGTTGCTACATTTGACCTGCAGGATGCCATAACACTATGGTTCAAATCTGGAAAACAAAAGAGAAGACCTCATGTGAGACCATATGGCTGCAGACTAGATTCAAGTTCTGATTCAGAAATAGACTAGCCTCAATCAGTGTTTTACCTTGAAAAATAACCCCCCAAAAATCAACAGTTTTCTCTATTTCCACTTTACAGTTCATTTTATGTTTTAAGTTTAAAATTCACCTCACAAAAATGTGGACAGGTAAAACTTTGTCCGGACAGGCAACATTTACATTCCACCTGTCCCTCGGACAGGCATCTCAAAAAAATTATTTCTAGCCCTGACCCCAACTGATATGTTGTTCCAGGATTTTTGTGCCCCATATGCATTATCTTGCACTTTTTTGCATTAAATTTCAACTGCCAAACCCTTGATCATTCTTCGAGCTTCTTCGGGTCCCTCCTCATTCTATCTACCCCCTCTGGCTTGTCTACTCTGTTACAGAGCTTTGTGTCATCAGTGAATAGGGAAATTCTGCCTTCTAGGTCCTGCACAATGTCACTGATGGAAAACGTTGAATAGGACCGGTCCAAGCACTGATCCCTGTGGTACCCCACTGGTCACTCTTACCTCTGTGGAATGACAGCCATTTACCACCACCCTCTGTGTCCTGCCACCCAACCAATTATCTACCCACTGCACTATTGTCCTGCCCACTCCCATATTCCCCAGTTTGTTTAATAGCATTCTATGAGGCACAGTGTCAGAGGCCCTGCTGAAGTCCAGATAGGCCACGTCCACTGCCCTCCCCTGATCTACCTCCCTTGTCACCCAGTCAAAAACTTCAATGAGGTTGGTCTGACATGACCTCCCCCCAGTGAAATCATGCTGCCTTGGGTCCTGTAGTCCGTTGGCAACCAGATGTTCCACCAATCTCTCCTTCAGTAGTGCTTCCATGATCTTCCCCACTGCCGAGGTCAGGCTGACTGGTCTGTAGTTCCCCACTTCCTCTTTGTTCCCGCTTTTGTATAAGGGCACTACATCTGCTGTCCTCCAGTTTTTGGGTACCTCCCCTGTTTCCAGTGATCGGCTGAACACAATTACCAGAGGTTCAGCCACCTCCTCTCTTAGTTTCTTTAGGACCCTGGGGTGCACCCCATCTGGTCCCACTGCTTTATCAACTCTTATTCCTTCCAGTTCCTTCAGGACCCTTTCCCGTGTAAAAGGACTTGTGTCCATTTCTGCACCATTCCCACCGTTTGTACTCCCTTTAGGCCCATTACTCTCCTCTTCCTCAGTAAAGACTGAGCAAGAATACCTGTTCAGTATGTCAGCTTTACTGTTGTCATCATGCATGCGGTCTCCACCTTCCCCCTTCAGTCTTACTATCCCTCCTTTTGCCTTTCTTTTTTCACTTATGTACCTGAAAAAGTTTTTTTCCCCCTCTACCCACTGATTTTGCGATGCGCCCTTCTGTCTGAGCTTTGGCTTCCCTTACTGACCTCCCTTTGCTTCTCCTGGTACTTCTTCCTATCCCCTTCTGCTTGTGTCTTTTTGTATTGCCTGAATGCAATCTTTCTGGCTTTCACTTTCTCCACTACCTCCTTGGAAAATCATATTAGCCTCCTCTTCCTTTTCCTCTTGCTAATCTGCTTAATGCATAATTTTGTTGCTCTTGTAATCCCCATGTTAAATATTGCCCACTGTTCCTCAACCCCTGATGCCCTCCCCATTCCCATTAATGCCTCTTTCAAGCATCTCCCCATTTTTCCAAAGTCTGCCCCCTAAAGTCCTAGATAGATAGATACTGTCTGTAGATAGATAGATGAATAGACAGACAGACTGACAGATATATACTTTATTTAAAAACGCCTTTCTAAAAACCAAGGCGCCTTCATAAAAATAATAAAAAAATTCAACATAATAAAACAATATCACATCATTACAAATACAGAACAGTGTGCTAGTAATGCAGTGATGTAATAACTGAAGCTTACGACTGCAGGGCAATACCCCAAGCAGCACAATAAGTTAAAACAAAACATACCTCCCCCCCCCGCCAAAACAGAAGGGCCAGAAAAAAATTAATAGAAATAAAGCAATATCCAAAACAGGTGAGTGCAATAAATACACAACATACAAAGTGCACCAAGCAATCTTTGTGAAGCGCTGGAGGTGACAAAAGCAGAGGAGAGGCTGGATCAGGGGGCCGAGGGATAAGGACGGGAGCGTGCAGAAGAGAAACGGGACCTTATCAGGGGCTTAAGGGCAAGGTAAGCAGGAGGAAGTCTAAGGGAGGAGGGAAGGGAGTTCCAGAGAGAAGGCAGTTGTAATACTAACATACTAAAAAGCCAGCACAATAGACCAAATGGTCTGTCTTGTCTGCTTGAAAGCCAGCAACCTAGTGGTTACTCGCCTTACCACCCCCCCCCAGCCCCCAAGAGGGTTTTCTTTAGTTTCAGTTTCCCCTTGTACCTGTCCCACCCCTTCTTGAATCCCTCCACTGTGCCCTCCTCCACCAGCTTCCCAGGCAGCGGATTCCACGGCTCCACCACCCTCTCAGTGAAAAAATGCCTCCTACTCTCCCCCAGTACTTCCCCACCTCCAGCTTCCACTCATGGCCCCTGGTTGTTCCCCCTTCTTTAGCCTAAAAAGCTCCTTGGTTCCACTCCTGGTTATTCCTTTTACATACTTGAAAACCTCTATCATATCTCCCGTCCCTTCTTTCCTCCAGTGAGTAAAGCCCAAGCTCTTCCAGTCTCTCCTCATAAGGCTTCCCCTCCATGCCTTGAATCATCCTGGTTGCTCTCCTCTGGACCGTCTCCAGCAGCGCTATGTCCTTCTTCAGATGAGGTCTCCAGAACTGCACACAGTACTCGAGCTGCGGCCTGACTAAGGCATTATACAGAGGGAGGATCACCTCCCTCCTTCTGGATGTAATTCCCCTAGAACATCAGCTAGTCTCCAGAACAGAACTGTGTTTGGCACTTAGGACTCTTATAAAAGCAGTGAGTTTCCACCTCAGGGCTGGGACTGGAACTCAGGACCTTGTAATAACAGATGTTTCCCACAACCAAGCTGGGGTTGGAACTCATGGCCATTGTAACAGCAGAGGGTCTCCAGAGCAATGTTGGCTTTGGAACTCAGGGTGCTTATTATAGCAGAAGGTCTCTCTCCTCAACAGTTTTATAAGCCTCCTCCCTGGAATTTAGACTCCGGGACCTTTGTTGCAGTGTGCAGAACCACCAGGTTCCATTACCTTCCCCATGGATGTAATAGTTTGCTATTGAATCAGAAACAACACAACATTCCAACATCAAGCATGACCACCAATCCGTTTGTTCACTTGCCCGTCTCCAGTATAGATTCCCTAGCACCCTTAAACTGTCAGATTTTGAAACAGTCTGCCATCAGTCGGCCCGCTGGCACAGTCATAGTGCTGCTGCTTGTGACACCAGTGACGCGAGTTCAGGAACGAGCCTGGGATATCGGTGGGCCAGCTGGGGGCGTCAGTTGAGTGTTGCAAGGGTATGCTCTTCACCTCGGGGAAGGGAGGGTTGGGTCTCTGCCAAACAGCTGTCATCTGGGGGACCACACGTGGTGGTGCAGCAGGAACCAAGGCTCAGGGAGGGTGGATGTCAGCATGCCCATGGGTACGTGAGCACATGTGTCACGTACGCCATTGACATCACAGTTTCCTCGGAAAGAACAAGGAAAAAACCCTGACTGAAGCGGGAGGATGCTTACCTTATATTGCAGGCCCCAGGCCATCATCTGCGGCACTTTCCTGACACCGCACTCTAACTCCACTGGGAGTTAGGTCCTCCCTGGCAGCCACACCCTGGGGAACAGCCAGGGAGGAACACTGAATAGGTAAGCCCTGGCGAAGACAGGTGACGGAGCTAGGTATGGGGCAGGGCCGATGGGGCCGGTCAGGTCAGAAGGGGGTACAATAATAAAAAAAAAAGTGGTAGGCTGCCACAACCTGCTGGTTAAGTACTCTGGTGTCTTGATTACACTCAATAAAGTACAAGTGCAATCCTCAATGGGTTTCTGGAAGCCATTTGTATCAGAAGCAGTGTTGGTCTCTGGCTCTGCTAAATAGTTTTGCAGACTTGGATTTTACTGGGACAGCCTGAAGTGAATAAGCAGGAGGAGTGATGGAGAAGGGCAAGCAGAATGTTCAGAGCACTATGTTTTTCCTGTTTCTTGAAGGGGTAACCCCACTGCCCTTTCCACGGGACTTGATATACAGGGTGTAAGTTACGGTCTGGTATGTTTTATAGACCTGTACGTGGCATGCAGTGAGTGTCAGTCACACCTACTTCTGAACAGCATTAAATGGAGAAAGGAAATACTGACTTGATACTCTATGATCTGGAACGTGTTTCAAAGGTAACAGTTCATAAAACAGGTGAAACATACATCTAAGAACAGATTAATTTTTTTAACTGAATCACTTAAACATAATCCGTTGTGACTGACCTAGTGCTGGTGAAAGGTGAGGGACTCACAGCACAGAGACTTAAACTGTTTATGCAGTCTGTTGGGAACTCATTTTATTAAAAAATCTGTTCCACAAAGTTACATAGGATGTACAAATTCAGTGACACTAAATAAGAGGTCTTGGGAGGCAGTATGGCACAGTGGTTTAAGCATGTCAGCTGCAAATCTGGAGACCTAAATTTGACTCCCACAGCTCCCACTTGTATACTGTGTGACCCTGAGCAAGTCACTTAACTTCCCTGTGCTTCCAGGTCGCACCTGTAAACAAGCTTTCAACTTAGTGTGTCTCACCTGGTTAAACAATTGAAAAAAATAAATAGTTTGCCAAAGTGTCATAATATGGCTGTATTTTCCTAGATTGAAGATGTTTTAAAGAAATTCACCAAGTTTATTAAAATGCAATGTGCACTACATGGTGAGGTGCCTTACCTGAGCGGCACCCCGTCTGGCTCTATTTAGCCAAAATAATATTCCATATTAAAAAGTGGAAGGAATCGTAAATTTGTGTACAACTGATCCCTTCCACTTCCAGGCACTAAGGAGCTGACTAAAGACCCACGGCGCTCAGACACGCATGGCGTGTGCCCAGGGGAAGCGTGGGGCGCGCTCAGTATTCTCTATGGGAGCTAACTTTCAAAACATTTTTAGATATTGTAACGGTCGTTTTGTCATTAACCATGGGCACCGGACCGTGCTAGTCACCCGGTCCCCATGGTTAATGACAAAACAACAGCTTTAAGCTACAGTGAAAAGGATGCATAAAGCATTGCTAGAAACCATATGGTGTATGCTTGATTTACATCAATAAAACTCTCAAGTTTAAAACAAAATAACAATCTTTTATCTGCAAACCAGCTACAGTGTGTTGGAGTGGGAACAGGACAGGCTCCCCGACACTGCAAATTATTTAATGCTGGTGAAAGGTGAGGGACTGACAGCACTGGAGACTGGGGCACTGTGAGGATCCACAGATCTGGTATAGTACAAGCAGGAACGGTGCCAGCTTCTCGCACCGCAAATTATTTAATGCTAATGAAAGGTGAGGGACTGACAGCACTGGAGACTGAGTCACTGTGAGTTACCACAGATCTGGTACAGTACAAGCAGGAACGATGCCGGCTTCTCACACCGCAATTATTTAATACTGTTGAAAGGTGAGGGACTGACAGCACTGGAGACTGGGGTACTGTGTATACGCAGAGATCTGCTACAGTACAAGGAGGAACGGTTCCGGCTGCTCACACTGCAAATTATTTAGTGCTGGTGAAAGGTGAGGGACCATTAGCACTGGAGACTGGGTCACTATGTATATCCACAGGTCTGGTATAGTACAAGCAGGAACAGTGCCAGCTGCCAACAATACAGATTATACTGTATAATGCTAGTGAAAGGTGAGGGACTGACAGTACTGGAGACTGGGGCACTGTGCGTATCCACAGATCTGGTATAGTACAAGGAGGAACCATATCAGCTGCCAACAATACAGATTATACTGTATAATGCTAGTGAAAGGTGAGGGACTGACAGTACTGGAGACTGAGTCACTGTGAGTATCCACAGATCTGGCACAGGCTGCCAACACTGCAAATTATTTAATACTGGTGAAAGGTGAGGGACTGACAGCACTGGAGACTGGGGTACTGTGTATACTCAGAGATCTGCTACAGTACAAGGAGGAATGGTGCCAGCTGCTTACACTGCAAATTATTTAATACTGGTGAAAGGTGAGGGACTGACAGCACTAGAGACTGGGTTTCTGTATATATCCACAGATCTGGTATAGTACAAGCAGGAACTGTGCCGGCTTCTCACACCGCAGATTATTTAATGCTAATGAAAGGTGAGGGACTGACAGCACTGGAGACTGGGGCACTGTGAGTAACCACAGATTTGGTACACTACAAGCAGGAACGATGCCGGCTGCTCACACTGCAGATTATTTAATACTGGTGAAAGGTGAGGGATTGACAGCACTAGAGACTGGGGCACTGTGCGTAGCCACAGATCTGGTATAGTACAAGCAGGAACGGTGCCAGCTTCTCACACTGCAAATTATTTAATGCTAATGAAAGGTGAGGGACTGACAGCACTGGAGACTGGGGCACTGTGCGTATCCACAGATCTGGTATAGTACAAGCAGGAATGATGCCGGCTGCTCACACTGCAAATTATTTAATACTGGTGAAAGGTGAGGGATTGACAGCACTAGAGACTGGGTCACTGTGTCTATCCACAGGTCTGGTATGGTACTACAGGAACAGTGCCAGCAGCCTACACTGCAGGTTATGTAATGCTGGTGAAAGGTGAGGGACCATTAGCACTGGAGACTGGGTCACCATGTACATCCACAGATCTGGTACAGTACAAGGAGGAAGGATGCCTGCTGTTCGCACTGTAAATTATTTAGTACTGGTGAAAGGTGAGGGACTGACAGCACTGGAGACTATTACAGAATCGCAGCACATTACTGCTACCCAGTGGAAGCTAGGTGTGAGTTCGCCTGGTGACTTGTACCCGGCAGCAGAGTGCAGGAGGAACAGCGGATGTCGGTGCGTTGCCTGTGGAAGTGTATATAGCATACCTAGGTGTGTCATTGTATGGCGATTTCCTCCAGTGTACTGGAGGAAAAAGGGCACCATTGGGTAGACGACACACTGTCTGTCTCCCACAGTCATAACAGGCCAACTTCCAGCTGATCTGTTGACATGCACCGGAATGACCTGCACCCAGGGTGACCAGAAGACTGAGAGTAACAGCCATGGTGCAGTAGCCGGGGGGTAATCCCAGGGTGGCCCATACTGGTGTATCGTGGAACATCTGGGGCTATCGGGGAGTAGCAGCAGTAGTGGCTCTGCGGGCTAGGAGAAGGTGTTGGCAGAAGGAGGTTGTGTGATAAGTGGCCAGAAATGCTGGAGGATAAAGAGAATTAAAAAAAAAGAGGGAAAAGGAAGCAACTTGCAAAGAGCTACCAAAGTAAATTCTCCACAAGGTGAGCAGCCTTGAGAATGTGTTTTATAGACAGCTTGAGGAGCCTAACTGGAGTTTCCAGGGCCATTTCACGTCTGATCCAGCCTTTGTTCCTTCAGATTGCATAATGTTACCCATGGTGCATAGGGGATGTGCACGAGTTGGAATTTCCTCAAATAGATGGCACTGCTGCTTATACATACAGTTCTAGTCCTACCCATTCTTCACTGATCGGCATGCACATTCTTTGAAACATTGAGATGACAGTCTCCATTTTGTAAGTGGGGGAAATGTTGGGCAGTGATTAGATAGTCACACCTGCCCTGTCAGTTTGTGCAGCTGGACTGGGGAAAAACTGCTGCTTGCTGGACAGGATGACATAGAGTCTTCTCAGGGTCATATTACAATCAGTGATATCCAAGGACCCTATGTGATTTTGTCCTGCAGGGTAGCCCCCACCCGAAGCTACAGAATGTTCTAGTGAACCCCCAAAAAGAAGAAAATAGTGTACTGGTATGCAGACTCGATTTCAAGGTAACCCCGCTGAAAACTGTAATAGTTGCTCATCTAGTACCTAGGCAGTTCAAGATCAGTACTTGGCAGAATCAGGACTATCACCTTAAAGTAAGGGTGTGACATAATTTTGACATATTTTGGGCTTCACAGCCCACTAGCCTGGGGCAGCGATAGCCCCTCTGTATTAAAATTTAAAAAAATTTAGTGCCCTGGTGTTATGGAAGGGAAGGGATCGTAACAGTGGCCGAACTGCTGGCCGTGAGATCCCTTTCCATGTTCCGGTCAGCCTGCTCCGCCCCCATGCTTCCACATCTTGTGACGTGTGTTCAGGAAGAGTGCAGGGATGTGGCAAGGCAAGTTTTATTTTTCAGGCGCCCAGTCCCGGAGGCTCTGGGAGCCATACGCAGAATACAACTGTTCAATTAAACATACAGAAATAAAACGCTGATAGCAAACCATCTAAACACAATAGCAGCAATCGATAAGAGGCTGTCCCGCTGAAATAAACTAACCAGTGTCAGAGAAGGCCTGACTAAACAGAAGGATCTTGAGGCAGGCCTTGAGTACTACAACTGAAGGGGCCTCCCTTACAGATGGAGGCAGTGAATTCCACAAGATGGGGCCGGTGATACTAAATGCTCTGTCACCGGTGGTTTTAAGCCTTGTCCTGGGAATTGCAAGGAGGCCCCTAAAGGAAGAGCGGAGGGAGTGGACCGAGGCAGCAGGCGTCAGAAGGTCTGACAAGTATGCGGGGCCACTCCCATGTAGGGCTTTAAATGTGAGCAAGCCCACCTTGAAGAGGGTCCTACACCTGACCGGCAGCCAGTGCAATTCATGCAGCGCCGAAGTGATGTGACAGTATTTAGACTGCCCTGTTAGCAGTCTGGCAGCTGCGTTCTGCACTAGGTGCAGCCTGCGGAGGGTACCTCCTGAGTCCCTGAAGTAGATTACATTAATCAAGCCTGGATGTCAGTAATCAAGCCTGGATGTTACGAAGGCATGTACCAAGGTGGGGAGGTCCATAGGCGGAACTAGGGGCTTGATCCTGGCAATATTCCTAAGATAGTAAAAGCTGGTCTGGACAACAGATGACACCTGAAATTCAAATGTCAGTCTGCTGTCAAAGGTCACACCAAGATCGCGCACCCTAAAAGAGGCCTTTAATGGCACAGAACCCAGGAATAACCCTGTTACTGCGTCAGTGGTCGTTCTATCACGCCTTTTGTTCGACTCCACCACCAGTACCTCTGTCTTATCGGGGTTAAGTCGCAACCAGCTGGAGGCCATCCAGTCGTTGATCTCGTCGAGGCAGCTGTTAAGCACTTCCACTGCATTGGGTGTTCCAGGGGCAACGGAAGGACACAGTTGGGCATCAGCATAGCAAGGAAAACCCAAATTGTACTTCCTAATGAGCTCTCGTAGGGGCAGCATATGCGTGGCAAACAACATTGGCGGCAAGACCAAACCCTGAGGAACTCCACATGATAGGAGGCTAAGGGAGAAGGAGAAATTCCCCATCACTACCTGTTGCCTCCTATTTGTGAGATAGGACTCAAACCAGTGGATGACAGTGTCGCGCCAGCGAGTCCACAGAATTCCCTCAGGCAGTCAAGTAACACCCAATGGTCTACCATGTCAGATGCTGAAGAGAGGTCGAGGAGAACAAGAATTGTCCCTTCTACTCGATCTCTAGCCCTGAGGAGGTCATTGTGCACCCAAACTAATGCAGTTTCCATGCTATGCCTCACCTGAAACCCCGACTGGAGGGGTTCGTACAGGTCAAAGGTCATGAGGTGCTCCTCAAGCTGCTGAGCCACAACTTTCTCAACAACCTTCCCTAAAAATGGGAGGTTGGAGATTGGACGGTAATTCGACCTGACATCAGAGTCTGATGATGGTTTCTTCAGAAGAGGCCTAACCAGTGCCTCCTTCAAGGCATCTGGGAAGACCCCCTCTGAGATACAACACTGGACAATCAAGGCAAACACTGGGCCAACAGTGTCGACACAGCCCATCAAGAAACGTGTCAGCACTGGGTCCAGTTCACAATATGTGCTCTTCAGCCCGCTGGCAACCTCAATGACCTCAGCCACCTCCACTGGTTTGAACTCCTCCCAACCAGGTGGAGTGCTTTCTGAATGTCCAAAGTGATCACTGTCGGCCACAATGTGGCACAGTTGCAGAATGCCCTGCCGGATGGTAGACACCCTGTCCAGGACGAATATAGCAAACTATTCGCATAACACATCAGGAAAGGCTTTTTTCGGCTGTAGACAGGCTGGGTTTATTTAACAGCCTGTCCACAGTCTGAAATAGCACTGTTGGTCAGTTCTTCCCAGCAGCAATCTCCCTGGACAGGAACTCTGCCTTTTTATGGGTATTTACCCTCTGGTACTCAACATAGTGAGAACGAAGGGCCAGTTTGTCCACCTTCAGCCCGGACTTCCGCCAGCAGCGCTCTAACTTCTGACCCAAAATCTTCATCACCTTGAGCTTGCCATGGGGACCTCAAGTGAGAGGATTTGGGTCATGCACAGACCAGTGCGAGAGAGCAGCGTGTGGCCAACATTGCCCTATTATAGGTGGTGACGGCCTCACCCGTACCCCCTACACATGCATTACTTACACTTCATAGATCTGCCACTGCCAGAAGTCCCTCCAGGGTCAAACCCCTCAAAGGGCGGTAGCTTACCATCTCAGCAGGGGGAGGGCTAACAGGGGGGCCCTGAGCGAGAATTCCACTGTGCAATGATTGGACCAAATGACCCAGTCAGTCCTGAGATTATTAATGTCAAGCCCAGGAGAGAAGACCAGGTCCAACATGTGGCCACCCTGGTGGGTCATGGAAGAAACTTCTTGCACCAGGCCCAGAGAGGACATCATCTGGAGGAGGTTGTAACCTAGCCTAGAGGATTCATCTTCTGTCCCGACATTGAAATCTCCCAGAACTAAACCTCTGGGGGACTCCAACGTCTCACCGACGACTAAGTCGGCTACCTCACAAGTCTGTGGGGGGTAATTTTCAGACTGTTTTTACAGAACTTTAAGTAGCATTTCGATATAAATGAAAGCCATCGCTCAACTAATAGTGAGCGGTGGCTTTCATTTATATCGAAAGGCTACTTAAAGTTCTGTAAAAATTATCTGAAAATAAGACGCATAGACTTGTGTAGGGCGCATCCTCACGCCGTCCTTGGGCACATGTCACAAGACTTGGGGGCAGAGCAGGCGGACTGGGAAGTGGAAATGGATTTCCTGGCTGGCAGTTCAATAACTGTTATGATCCCTTCCATACACCAGGGCATTAAAATGTTTAATTTTAACACAGAGGGCCTATCACTGCCCCAGGCTAGCAGGCTGTGAAGCCCTATACACAGTTTCTCACCTTTACTTTAAAGGTATAGCAGCATTATGTAAGTCATTAACCAAAAGTGTGGCACTATCCAGGGTAATATGGCTGATAGATTCAAAACAGATTATGAATACAGTAACAAGTACTCACTATGGCTGAATTCCTCACTCTTGTTACATTGTGCTAATTAATGGAGATTGCTGTTTCGCGCTGCACTGGCGACCCGGGTTCAGGGACGGACTCGGGTCGGCGGGAGTCGACAGGGGGAGGGAGGATCGAGCGTCCCAATGGATGCTCTCCTCCCTCTGGGGAGGGTTACCAGGGGGTGCCTTGCACACCCCGTCTCCCCAGAGAGCCAGTGGAAGCACAGGCTCTCTAGGATTCTGGTGGCTCTGTTCACTGGAGTCGGGGAGGGGGGACGCTGTCAGGCGCTTGGGAGAAGGTGTGCGTTAGCACGTCACCTCTCTGGATGTACGTCCTCGCGCCGGCGTCCCAAGGGGCTGGGAAAGGGACCACAGAAAAGCGGAAAATGCCTCAGTGAGCCTAGATGACGGCCACTCCTAACAGCCATCCAGGTCCAGAGCCCACGGGCAGATCTCCGCTGTGCAGGTACTCCACGAGGAGGAGGTAAGGAGTAACCGGGCACTCTAGGGAACAGATACCATGGTAGCGGACCTAGGAGGGACATGAGCAATGACTGAAGGAGTGGAGCACTGAGGGAGTACGGGAGGGGGTATAAATAGGGCAAGATGTCCCAAAGTAAAAAAAAAAAAGAGATCGCTGTTAAATAAATGCAATTGATAATCAATAAATACTGCATCCCATAGTGAAGTATTATCAGTTTCTACCCTAGTTTTGATATCATCAAAACCCAATTTCTAATGTCGAAACCAGACAGGTTATAATAAAAATAGTGGTGCAAAACCTGGCCGTGGCTGTTCTGTTGAACAGCATGAATAGACAGCTTACTGACAAACTGCTGTGCTTCGTTCGTAACATTTATTATGCAGTAGATGATATCAGGACCATCTCCAGCGCTTCCTGGAACTCTACTGCTTCATGATGGGAAGGGGGAGTTCATTCACAGCAGTGGTGGGAGTCTATAACACACGTTTAGCTTAGTTTCTTGTGAAGTGTTGCGGCATCTAGATAAGGAACTCTGCGGTGCCCCCCTCCCAATCTTTCAGGTTCGGCGAGTCAGCTTGGAGTAAAATATAAACTCCTAGAAAACATTTGAAATTATAGTTTGTGCCTTTTTGGAGTCCTTTGCCACTAATTTAAGGCATGTGAAACGGCAGCTGGCTCCCTTAAATGTTTGCTGGTCATGGTTAAAGAAAACAGAAGTGCTTACTAAACAAATATACTTAAACTGTTATAAACCACGCTGCAATCCCTAACTACATGTGGTGACCGCGGTCAGACTCCACTCTGCCCTTCCCCACCACAACATATCTAGTTCTGTTTCCCTTCATACTTTGTCAGCCTCACTGGCTGTGATATCACTGCTAAAAAAGAACAATTAACTCGCCTTCATTGAGAACAAGCAGATTCTTTGGCTGGCAGTATAGCCTAGAGGTTAGAGAAATGAGCCGATATCCAGCAGACCTGGGTTTGATTCCCACAACCTCCACTTGCATACTGTGCGACTCTGAGTAAGTCACTTAATATCCCCAGTGCTCACAGGTTGCCCTTGAAAACAGGCATTTTCGCCTAGTGGGTCCTTATCCAGTAACCAAAGAATTAAAACAAAAGAAAAGCCACCGAGTTCAGTCGGTGACATCAGTGTCACGAGAGCGAAGTTTGAGTGCCTTTCTGAGGTTACCGATCTAACATGGTGTTTGGATTCTGAGAGTTCTCAATGAAAGGGGGATTTGTTATTGTTTTATAGTGCAGTTTAAGACTGTTTTTAAACATATCATCAAAGTCCTAATGCTGATTTTCATGTCAAAAACAGTAAATGGCTGTGGTTTTAATAGCTGAGTTTGAATCTGCGCACAGTGCTGTCACTGCAGAGCTGGGGATAGCGGAGTTTGACATTCTGTTATGCTCCATAGTGGGAGCGTGATTTTGATTGGTGTGACCCTAAAAACTTGTCTTTAAGTTCCAAAATGTTAAAAAGTCCCATCCTCAGATAATTAGGTAATTACTTTGACTATTGTATTGAAAGGTCAAGCTGTAGCTGCTTTTTAAAAAACCTTTGAAGCTGCTTTGGCACTCTTTAGCCCTGTTTACATTACCACGTTGCTTCGGATTTTTGATCGCCTCCTTCTGGTGCGCTGCCACCTGAGCCCGTCATTAGCAATTTACACAGCCTTTCATGCAGCGCTGCACTGTGCGCCACAGTGGGGCTGCTCCTTTAATGGGGCGGGCTTTGTTTGTTCACGTGCAGGCCGGGAAAATAGCCCGCTGCTGCGGATCGAGCTCGAAAGTGAGTTTACACAACATGGCAAGCCGCTCAATCTGCTAGATGTTCCTTCTCCTGCGTCGGATAAGAAAGTGGGAGCAGAGGCATCCAAAGTCACACTGGTGAGTGTAGACACGGTGCAATTTGCAGCGCATCAGCTGTTGCGTATGGGTTAATATGCTGAAAATCGAGTGGTGTAAATGGGGCTTGTGAGTAAGTCAAATTGTCTTGGAGTGACATTTGAAGCTGAGATGCAGTGAGCTTAAAACCCACCTTGCCCACACATCCTTCATCCACCCTTCCATTTTGTACCAGTACCAATATAATTATCCCAAAAAGCAACATTTAAGCATTAAAACATTTAAAATGTATTATCTGCAGTGTCACTGTGATTTATTTCTCTGTTTATTTCTCATTCCCTTATTTAGTTTCTATATCCTGCACAAATAGTCTTTAGCTTTCACTTTTCTTACCTTGGTGTCCTCTTTTTAATTTCTTCCGTCTATCCAGTATTCTCTCATTCTTTTAGTGCCCCAACAGTTTTGTTTACTTAGCTGTCCCTTTGCTTTCTTTTTCTGTAATTCACATTTCTCTCTCCCCCCTCCCCGCTGTCCTCCGCTCCTCCCCAACAGAGCTGATCCATCATGTTGGCAACCTCCCAGCCCCATCCACGGCTGCCTCTTGTGCCGAACCCCATAAGGACTGCAAATTGCCCTCTACTCCAGCAAGCACGTGTCCCCTCAGGGTTTTAAACCAGATAAAACAAACCCCGCCACCTTCTGAAATAACCTTGAGAGTGCCACTGACTGATCTTGTAGTTTTAAATTTACTATTATCTTGTCCAACACTGTGCAGTGACCCTCTGCCGCTTCCTCCCTCAAAAGGTATTGTAAGGGCTCTTCTAAGGCATCACTCTGCCCCCTTACAAAACAGGAGAAACTTGCTCTGCTTATCGTAGCCACACAGCTCACTACACCCAGATTCTCATGGAGTCACTCTGTTTTTTTGTGTTTCACACTTATTTGGTCCAACACTAGGATAATCCTCTACCGTTTCCTATTACTGCTGGCCTCAAATGCTGGATTCTTGCCCCAGTATGGCTTCGTGTAAGCACCAAAAACCAATACTGGGATGAGAAACAAGCATTCTGCCCATTAATAGTGATAGGAAAAGGCACTGGACCATCAAGCAGCCTTCGGCGAGAAAAAGGGTGTTATTATAAAAATAGGGTGACTCAGGGGAGCTCTCGGGGCTGGATGGGGAGGATTTGAGGGGCTGAGATGGTCAGGGGTGAATTTTAGTGCTTATAAAGCTACACACAGGTAGAGTAATGGGCAGAAAGGAGTGGAAGCAGTCTCTACCTTAATGGGGCAGCTTCTGTGTAGTTTCATAGCCAGACCTAAATTCTGCAGCTCTCCTTGATTTCTGCAGCAGTCGCCACGTGCCACAGAACTGCAGAAAGCAGGGGGTCTTGCTCATAGGATCTGCCCTGCTGGCCCTGAATCAGTTTGGTGACCATTCTCTATACTGACTCTAGCCTGCCTATGTTTCTTCTGAGATGAGGGCTCCAGAACTGGGCACAGTATTGCAGGAGAGGCCTCACCAGTGACCTGTAGAGGGGTCAGTATCGCTTCACTTCTTCTGCTGTCAGATTCTGTCAATAATACACTCCAGCATCCTCAGTGCCTTACTGTGGGCCTTGTTGTATTGGCTGGTTTACTTTAGAGAGCCTGTCCGGTCAGAACCACGCTACATTTATAGCGCTGCTCAGAAGAACGCAGTCTACACAGCGCTTCCATGGACAGCGATGGGGGAAGTAACAGCGCTATGTAGTAAGCGCTCCCCAGGTTGCTGTCTGTGGTGCTACTGGAGGGCACAAGAAGACGGGAAATCAGGAGGCTGGCCAAGCTGCTCTCATGGTGTAGAGTGCTAAACCATGCAGGGTTTTAAATAATTGATTAGCAGTTTTTCTCTTGGGACAATGCTAACTGTACAGAAAGTATTTATATAGGTTTTCTAGAAGTGTTATGTTTGTTAAACACAGTGAAGCAAGTGCTATGCATTTTCACAATGTTTTAGCACTTTTATGAGCAAAACGCTAATCAATTTTTGGAGCTGAATAAATCCCTGCCATGTGCAGCTTGGCCAGGATGGTGTTGGAGACCAAGGTTCTAATCCTGGTCTCTGAAATTTTATTTTTTACCCCAAAATCCAACTCCGACTTGGAGTTGGTTATTTTCTAATCTTGAGGCAGTGCCCCCCCCGCATGCACCCATGACCGGAACCAGACTTGCGATCGCTGCCAGCGGCGCCTGTGTTTGCAGCATTTCTTCCTGCCGCTTTTGTGATGCACTGTTTGATGGCCTGTTATTGACAGTGCTGTCCATACAGTCGCTGTTCTGACCTAGTGCCCTTGAGGGAGTTACTGATGATGCTCCCCCCACCTGTTCCCTCTCTTCTATAGTAGTGACCAGCCTAACCTCTACCCCCCAGAATTCATTGTGTGGGTCTCTTTTCCCTAGGTGCATCACCTTCCACTTCTTGACGTTAAATCTCAATGGCTAAATCTTCTGTGACCTCTCCAGCTTCTCTAGACCTTGCTGATGTTCCCTCACTCCTTCTGTGCTGTCAGCCCTGCTACATAGCCAGTGACGAGACCGATCTTGCCCTGGATACCCACCCCATGTCACCAGTAAACATACAGTAAGCCAGCTGTACACATCACACTGTGTATTATCAGGTATAACATTTTCCAGTTGGTAAAAAGGAAAAATAAAAATACTTCAGCAATTAAAATCCCCAGCTGACTCATTGAAAATACTACTAATATTTTTCTGTCAGCTCTTTTGGATGCTGCTAGCTCGCTTTAAAATAAGTCGGCCAGAAAAAAAAAATGTGCATCTGTAGAACCCAACTACACTACATACCCCCAAAAACTCTTGAATTTCAAGCCTTTTTAGAGTGGTTACAGAGGCTCTTTGCATGGCAACCAGAGCTTTGTCCCTTACAGTTCTACAATGGAGGTTTATACTGGAGCTGCAGTCACATAGTCCCCTCCTTCTGACATCATAGTTGTTCTGCAGTAATAGACTGTGATGTCACAAGTCGCAGAACTGTTACAAGGCAAACAGACTTCTCTGTCCACCTTCCCTACCCCTACCCCCTCAGCTCCACCTTTCATCCTCAAACCGCTTCCTAAAACAGCTCCTGATAGCTCACTTTCCTCCTTCCTGTTCCTGCTCCAATCTCCCCTCTGGCCATTCCTTTATGGCTGCTAGGTTGCATACACTTCTCTGGTCACCCTAGTTTTGTGTGTGTGTGTGTATAAGATTTTTATTTTTCTGTGGGAATTTGGAGCTTGTGAAAGGCGCCTGATTGACAGCACTGGAATCTGAAGTCCTCTGCTTATCCACATGATGGGTACAGCACAATCACAGCGCAAGCTTCCCCACACTGCCCCACCAACGTGCTTCAACCCTGCCATGGAGGGACCACTACGTAGGTGGGAGGGTAGTTCAGATTCCATGCCTGCTTAGTTCGCGGCCTCTCATGTGAGACTGCCAACAAGGGTGCCAGTTATGTTGATAGTTTCGTGATGTGGACACCTGCCCACTGAAAACTGGACTGAGGCCACCACAACTCAGTTCACACAGTCTACTGAACAGCCCCCAGGTGATAATGGCTTCTGGCTATTACTGACCTGTGCTGGATTTGAACCAGTGACCTAAAGGTGAAGGCTCCATAACACAGTACCAATCAACTGAGCCATCCAGTTCTCCCTGGCCATCCACTATTCTTCAAATCCAATGCTGCTGATGTTTGCCTTTCTTCGTTATTTTATACTTTGTTTAGCATGTAAGTTATCATTACATCCCACCCTACCATTGTTTAGCAGGTAAGTTATTAGTCCCATCGTACCACTGTTTAGCATGTAAGTTATGTCACATCGTACCACTGTTGTTCTGCTTTTGGGTCTGTGCTGTTTTCCACTTGCACTGACTTGTGTTTGTTTGCACTGTGCAGCGGAGTCATGTGGGTGCAGCATGCTGTGATAAGGATGTTCCACTTTCCTGCGTGACAAGCTGGAGTAACTACCATTAGATTAAACTGTGTCCCTGCAGTATTCAGTAGCCTATCACTAGCAGAAACTGTGATAAAAGCATTGCCTCCTGACTGGCCTCACTATATTTATGCTGATATTTTTTTTTATCTATCTGCTGTACTGGGTCATGTCACTCCCCGTTGCACCAGGAAACGAGCCTTGGTTCAGTGTGCTTTTCCGGTCACAAATTTCTAAATAAATAAAAACAAATCAACAATTAGGGGATTATTTTTAGGATTGCTCGGATTCCAAGTTACAGCCTCAGATTCGTTGGATTTTAAACCAGTTTTGGGAATCTGGATTTTCATAGTTGCAGTCGGAAAATCCTAATTCCCCTTTTTTCTTTTTACTCTATTTCTGCATCTATCCCGACTGACTCTCTCACGTATGGAAGCTCGGCTGGAGCTCTGCTGCCCACCTGAAGCGCTCCGACATGCCCTCCGGTCTGTGCCCGCCCTCCATCCTAATCCAACTACTCGATCCCCCAGCTCTGAGCCCCCTGGGGTGGGGCCGTCAACTCCTCTGGCGCTCTATCTAGAATCCAATGGAGTGGCCAGACAGGAGAAGGCAGACCGGAAGCATACGCCGTCAGAGCCTGCCATTGGGCATGGGGCCCAGCCACTGATCCATCGTCGCCTACTGCCATGGTAGGAGATTTTCTTTGTTGATGCCCCCTAGGGTCTCGGCGTGCAATAGCCCCTGTGCAGCAATTTCCTTATGCCTCTCGCCGCTGGAGCCTGCCGTTGCCCCACCCCCTGACTGCATCCCAATGTTTAGCGCTGCCACTGGTCTCCACCAGAGGCTGCTACTGCGTCGGGAGCTACCATAATCCCGGAGAGGAGAGCAGTCCTCCGGATGCTCAGTCCTCTCCCTCCCCTGCTGATCCCCGATGACCCAAGTCTGTTCCTGAACCCGGGTCGCCGGCGTGGTGCAAGGTGTGGCGTCCAGCGCCTCAACCCCAGCTCCACCTGGACGGCTGCCTAATTCCCAAATTAAAGGCTAAAATGTGTTTTTACATAGGAAATTAGGATTTAGGGATCAGAATTCCAAATCTGAGTCTCAGCTCCATATTGGAATAGGGTAGAATTGGATTTGGAATCAAAATGTCCTAAAATATCCGATCAGATCGGAATCAGCCAATGCTGAGTATCCTCTGAGTGTGTCTTCACTTCCAGACTCTGCATCAGGCCATCAACTGTTAGGAGCAAAGATCCAGCTCTCATTGGTTGTTGTTAATAATACTGACCAGAACAGCTTTGAATGTGTAGGGGAATGTTGAGAAACGGCACTCTGCCGATCCCTACTTAGATTTTGTTCTGCTGGTGACATGTGCCCCCTTTTTAGGTCTGGCCACTGGCATGGCAGAGAACAGAACTATCAGTGTCAATAGGTCAGAAGGTAACACACTCAACTCTGGGACTGGAAGAGCAGGAAGTCATGGGTTCTTGTGCCACACCTGGTACTTGGGGTAATACCTGTAACTGACGTTGCAGTGCAGTGTGAGGGGGTGCTACACTGTTGAGGGGCCATCCTTTGGATGAAACATTAAACTGAGGTCCCGCCTGCCCATCTCTGGCCATTGCCCAGGTGGAAGTAAGGATGAGGAGTATCGCACATCCCAAGGGTGGCAGTGTGCAAGGGAGCCCAAGGGGCATGTGCACGTAAAGACGTCCCACCGCTTAGAATTTTAAATGACGCCCTCCCATCCCAAATGGCCTCCCTTCCTCACTGTGCTGCCACCTGTGGTCACCAGGTGACAGTAATGCAGGGGGTACGGCAACCCTCCCTCCCCGGAGGAGGAGAGCCTCACTGAGGTTGCTCAGTCCTCCTCCCCCTGGCCGGACCTCCAGCGACCCAGGCCCATTCTTGAACCAAGGTCACTGGCGTTGGGAGTGGTAGTGCTAACGCTGCGCCAGTGGTCCTGCAGCGATGAGATGTTTAACCAAGGTCCCTCCTGCCTGTCTCTGGTCACTGTCCAGGTGGCAGTAGATCCCGTGGTACTTAGCCAAGAAGAGCAGGGAAACTTTCCCAGTATCATGGCCAGCATTTCCCAGTCAGTACACAAGATCCATGTAACCCAGCTCCCAGGATGCGCCTGGAAGTTTTCACAGCTCAGTGTGGTTTTCCTGGCAATAAAAAAAACACCAATTAATAAATAAAGAAAGACAGTGAGAAACATACAGTTGTTTTTTCAGGTCCTGCAGATGACGCAGCCACGTGTTTAGGGGCACGAGCCTACTGCTGGAGGTAGCTTGCTACAGATGAGGGAGCTGGCTGTGTTGGATGGGACATGAGCTGTGGAGAAGCAGTGTTGGATCCAGGATTTTAAAAAAGGATCCTGTGACAGTAATGATTGGGGAAAAGACTGAAAAAGGTTTGGGCTGTCAACAAGCAGGCAGAAAACCTTGGTATATCTTCTTTTGTACAGAATGTGATAACTCAGTGGTAGTGGGCCATGGTAAAATTGATTTTTGTTGCATTGGAAATTGATTATTTTATGTTGGATAGGTTCTGTGCCACAGAAATGTCGAAGAAGGGTCCCGCTGCTGCAGGATCTTTAGTAATTCTTTATCTGCCACTGTGGAGAAGCCTGTACCTTCTGCAGCCCTTCCACTTCTCAGTATGGGCCAAGCAATAGCCATCGTGTTAGTTATTACTGGGCTAAGAGATTTAGACAGGCATGAAAACTGAGGATTAGCCATAAAGCATCTGATATGTAATCCTTACAGACCACATTCAGAACAATGGACCATTCTGTGAATACCATGTTAGAAAGGCAATCCATTTGGGCACCATTTAGCTGTCAAAATACACTCAGTCCTCAGTGCATTAAGGCATCTGCGCATTGTGTTCGTGAGTGCAGTATAACCAGACGCTCTGAACTGCTCTGTAATAACCTTCCATCTCTTCAGCCTCTGGATAATAGCCATTGTGCTCTTCCATTCTGCAGTATAATAGCCCAGTCGCCTGTCATGGCATACGCGCACTTAAGTCTGTAGCAGACCGTACTCACACACACACAGCTGGTCTCTATTCCCAGTGCTGCCGTTGGCTGGCAGCCTGGCTTCAAAGTCTTCAGTGGGCCTGCACTTGAAGAGGTTGCAAAGTTTGGGAAATTGAAAGTATTGCAAACAGGATGAACAAAAGGAAGCTGTAGAGAAACGAAATGAGCTAGCCTGGCAGGGGGGTGGCTGATGCATTTTTATGAGACTAGAGTTCTGGTATGGGTATGGAATTCTATTTATTTTTATTTATTTATTAAGTTCTTGGATTACACCTGTGAGCGGATACTCTTTTGTAGGTTCCACGTCAGTTGTACAAAAAATAGTAGTGGACAACAGATAAGGCATTTACAAAGTTGGTACAGAAAGTTACAATAAGGTTCACACAAATTGACACTGCTGAAGCATTGTACAATGTATGGCTGCATCCGAGAGCTAGATCACCCTGCAGAAGATGGACATAAAGTGGGTAGCAGACAAAGGTGACATAGGGGAGGGCAGAGGGAGGGAGAGGGTTGTGTGAGGGGTGTGCCATGTGATGGGGGGGTGTAGAGGTGGTGCACTAGGTAGGATCAGGGTGGGGATCTGTGAAGTGCTGAGGTTGGGTGGTGCCAGCTGGGACTTGCGGTGCATATAAGTGCAAGCAGGAGATTACAAAAGGAGGTGGCAGCTACAGGAAGCAGCCACAGTTGTACTCAGCAATGAGGTGCTGACGAGGTTTACGTTTGAAGGCACCAGTAGTTGCTGTTCTGGTGATTTCTGGAGGAAGAGCGTTGGTCCAGTGGGGGGCGCGGTAGGAGAATGCATGGTTTGCCAAGGCAGTGCAGCATATAGGTTCACTGAAGGATTGACTGATGAAGCTTCTGGTCTGTCTAGTACTCATGTAACAGGTTAGCAGGTTCTGAGCCCCTGTTGGCAGTAGATTTAGTGAGACTTTTTTGGCAAAGAGGCAGGCTTGGTATTTAATTCTGCCCTTCAGCTGGAGCTGTCCTGCCCGGGCAAAGAGATCACAGGTGTGCGTGAATCTTGCAGCACCTATGAGGAGGCAGCAAGCCTTATTTAATGCTAGAGAGATGCGGTGGGGGCAGTGTCCTTTGCCGACCCATATATGGCCAGGCCGTAATCAATGAGGGAGACAACTGAACTATTGATGGCCAGGTTCAGGGCTTTGTTTGTTAGGCTGTGCTTGTGATAGTAGAGTATGCCGATTCTGGTATTGATCACCCTTGCTGTATTGTCTATACGCTCAGCATAGGACAGGGTGGAGTCAGTTGTGAGGCCCAGGTACTTAAAGTGCTGTACGAGATCCAGTGTGTCACTGCTGTCATTCATGATTAGACAGGGGGAAGGACTTATGTTTGCTTCGGGAGCTGGTGTAGACCATGGTCTTTGTTTTTTTTTATAGTTGAGCACTAGTCTGTGCTCTTTAAACCATGTTTCAGCAGATGAGAACCCTCTTTGGAAGTCCACTTGTAGGTGCTCAGGGTGGGGATTGCTGGTGAATATGACTGCGTTGTCGGCATACAGGAGCATATGACTGGGGCAGGAGACTGGGAGTTTGTTTAAGAATAGACTGAACAGTAGAGGTCCCGGGATTGACCCTTGTGGGATCCCTGAATGGATTGATCTGCTTTTAGAGATGACGTGCCCAATCCTGATCTGCTGGGAGCGGTTGCATAAATAGCTGCTGAACCACTGCGCGGTATCTGGAGAAAGCCCGGTATCAGTTAGCTGCTCAAGGAGGAGCGTATGATGCACCATATGAAATGCTTTTGACAGGCCCATAAATGCTGCCTCAACTAGCTGGCCTTGGTCTAATGCATGGTGGGTCAAGCCCCTGAATTCCAGCAATGCTGTGATGGTGATTGGTGAATGCAGTATTCTTACAGGGCCTATGGGTGGAGATCTGTAATCGACTTGAGGGTTAGGACTGATTAATGGGCGGCCATGGCATGAGTTAGTTTCGCTTGCGACACCAGCGACCAGGTTCGGGAATGAGCCGGGAGCTGGAGGGCCGACACTGGAGGAGGACTTGAGCATTCCAAGGACTGCTCGTCCTCTCCGGGGGGAGAGGAGTACCTGAGCTCGGTGCTTGTCTGACCCCGGGTGGAGACCTGAGGTACAGCAAGCCCGATGCTCCAACAGAGGAGGAGCGACGTGCCAGACGTCAGCGCCTGGGACCTTGCGTCCTTGGACCTGGCACATCGAGAAACACCAGGAAAAACCCTTGCAGCCTCCTGGTAGATGGAGCACCAGGGCCCCGACCTTCAATGCCCCTACCTGCCCGGGGACAGCATGCCGACGAAGATTAGTGGAACGTCAGGGTGGATGGGGGTCCAACCCCGTACCCGCCTGGGGGGTATAGCCACGGCTCCATGGGGCATGGACTGCACCGGCTCCAGGTAGGTGAGCGAAGGCTGATAAGGCCATAGGTGACTCCTGAAGAGGAGGGGGCTGCAAGAAGGGAGGAGGATAAAGAGAAAAAAAAAAAAAAAAAAAAAGGGACTGATTAGAAGGGCTGCCAGTCAAACGGACGAGACTCTAACCTCAGTGTGACAAATGTTTATTTTCAATTTGACAGGCCAGCTCAATGTTTCTCTGTATCCAGCTTAACCAGGAACTGTCCTTCTTGACACTTTATAGGTAACTGTATTCACACTGAATGTTCCATTTCTTTAACACTTTCAGTTCTGTTTTGTTTTTCAATGCCTCCCGTTTTCTTCCTTCTCAGTGTGCACCTGACACAGCTTACGTTAACTGCATCCAGGAGAGATCAGTAAAATAAAGAAATGAAACATAGTTCATCCGGGAGGGATTGCTAAACTAAAGAAATGGAACATAGTTCATCCGGGAGAGATCGCTAAAGTAAAGAAATGGAACATAGTTCATCCGGGAGAGATCACTAAACTAAAGAAATGGAACATAGTTAAGCTAGATTCAGTGAAACATCAAGTAGACCACTCAATTTGAAAATAAACACTTGTCACGCTGGGGTTAGAGTCTCGTCCATTTGTCTGGTAGTACTATTTGTCGTGAGACTTGAAGACACTCTCGGAGAAGGAATCTAGCAATTCCAATAAGGAACGGGACATACCTGGATTATCCACAGTGTATGGTTGGAAGGGCTGCTGGGGTTCTCTGGCTGCCTTACTCAGAGACATCGTTGTGGCCAGAAGAAGCAATGACAAAGTGGCCAGTTGGTGGTATGGAAAATTAAGTGGACTGCCTCAGATCTGCTGCTTCCAAATAAAAGACCTGTGCCTACCACAGATAACTGGACTTAAGCCGCAGCAAGACTGTTGATGAGATGGGGGGACCACCTCACTCTCCAAGGGCGATGGCTCCCTTCATTAACTCCATTGTTTAAAGTCTCTTGAACCTGGGCAGCTCCTCGTCAGCCCCCCAATGGGACAGAACTGAACTCCTGGATCTGGATCCCCCTTTAGGCTTGTCATATAGTCTGCCCCCAAACACTGCTAGTGCTGAAAGGTGAGCATGGGCAGGAATCCAGCCGTAAAGAGAACAGTCCACACTAAGAACCCCACACCCAAGTGCGGGGCTGATCCCAGTTTGCGCTTTGTGTGCAAACACATTTTTGTACTTACTGTGTAATGCAGTGTGTAGTATATTGTGTCAGGCTGATTCTGCTGCCTCCCAAGCTGACATTTGCTGTAAACAGAAGTCCCAGTATCCCCTGCAACTGATGTCAGAGCTAGGCTGAATGCAAGCTTTTTTTTTTTTGTGTGCTGCTAAAAGTAAAACTTTTTTTTCATTTAATTTAAACTAGTGTCTGGAGTGTTCTCTCTGTGAGTGTACCCCAAGAAGCCGCAAGGTTCGCTACGCTGTCACAGTAACACACACACACACACACACACTTGGCCTGCTGTATTTGGGGTTATTCATAAACAGAAAGAAAGGCCGCACTGGGGTTTGAGTGCTGACTTACACCACCAAGCAGCACAGTGAAAACAGGAAAGTCAGGGCACTCACCACCCACAGTCGAAAGATTGCACTTCAGAAGCCAAGAGCAGTATACTAACATACTAAAATGCCAGCAGAATAGGCCTAACGGTCTTTGGTGTCTGCTCATTTGGTCAGCCCCCACCCTGGGAGCTGACCTTGCTGCCCCCCCTCCCTCTCTGGCTTCTCCCTTCCCAGTCCCGGATATTCTCGCTGCACTGGTTTTTGCTTCCAGAACCCTTCTCCTGTACCTGTCCAACCCCCTCTTGAACCCCTCCACCATTTCTGCCTCCACTAGCCCCTGGGCAGCACATTCCATGGCTCCACCACTCTCTCAGTGAAGTAGCACCTCCTCCTTTCTCCCTGAATCTCCCCCTCCAGCTTCGCCCATCCCTCTAGTTGCCCCCACTTCCTTGGAGCACCCTGACTGCTCCTCCCTATTTATCCCCTTCATGTACCTGAAGACCTCTATCATGTCCCCCCGGTCCCTTCTCTCTTCCAATGTGTACATATTTAGCTCTTCGAGCCTCTCCCCATAGGTCCTATCCCCCAAGCCCCAAATCACTTTGGTTGCCCTCCTCTGGACCCTCTCCAGGAGTTCAATGTCCCTCTTTAAATGTGGCCTCCAAAACGTTATGTTCTGTATACTGTATTATCTGCTTCTGTCTGCTGTTGCACCATTGTTCTAACCTCCTGTGTCATGCCTGAAAATAGGCAGTGTCTTGTCTAGTGCACTTACCCAATCAACAAAAACAAACTAAATAAATAAATATGTAAGGATTCCAGTTCAGTTTGTGGGTTGATGTTGACACTTCTAAGGGGAATTCTGTGAATGAGAGGCACGCCATATAATTGTCTGCCCCTCACTGCAAGCCCCATACCGCGGAGCACTCATCGACACCAAGCTTTAACTCTGTCAGGGGGTTTGGACCTACCCTCTTTGTCCCCGCCCTTAGGGACCACCTGGGAGGAACACAGTGAGCAGTAAGTCCCAGGAAAGGCAGGTGACAAGGCTGAATAAGGTGGCAGGACCAGTGGAGGACTGGTCGAGTGCATGGGGGGGAAAGCAACTAAACTAAAAGAAAATATGTTCAGTATAATCAACACCCCAGAGCAATGCATATATCCTCGTCCTCTGAGAATCGAACAAATAGACAAAGCATTTGGCACAACTCAAGCAACGAGCTGCATGTCTAGAAGAAGCTGCAAATATTACATTGATGACGTGGGATCTTGGAAACCCCGACTATAGAGAAATAAGTAAGAACAAAAAGGGAAGTGATGCCATGTATACAGAAACGGGAACCAAACATTGTAGAGGGCCACGTGGTGGCACAGGTTGAGATCACAGCATGCAAAGAACAAAAGTCTGTCTCACAGCTTGGCTAATGGGAAATTTCTCTGTCTTAGGGTTACCATCATAGGGTGAAACATACCAGTACACTGCCTTTGGGGTGATTTATCACATCACTGTGTCACACACTGTCATATTAAACGTGTGTGTGTGTATAGATAGAAATATATATATATATATATATATACACACACCCACACCCACACACACCTCAAACACATACACACATCAAACGCATACACACACAAACACACACACACCTCAAACACATACATACACACACACACATATACACACATATCAAACGCATACACACACACACCCCTCAAATACATACATACACATACACACACATATGCACACACACATATCAAGCGCATACACACACCTCAAATACATACATACACATACACACACATATACACACACATATCAAACGCATACACACACAAACACACACACCTCAAACACATACATACACACACACACACACACACACCACACACACACACACACACACTCTGCATTGCATTGGTCTCCTGTCTATATTTGCAGCTTCTCTTGCTTTAGTCAGCAGTGCCTGCCCTGTGGCCAGTGCTGTTGCTTGGTTGCACATCTTAATGAGACTACTTCAGTGACCTAGGTGGCACCTGCTGGACCAGCACAGAGTGTCTGCAACAGCCTATCATGCTCCTCTGATACACATGTCAGCGGGGCTCCTGCAGTTGTCTCCACATCTTGATAGGGTCAGCAGAGGGTGTCCACTGAAGCCAATCAGATCCCACAGATACGCATGCCAACAAGCTTTTTGTCGCTTCCTTCGGAGTTTTGAGGAGGTCAGTGAATGTTGTTTGCTGGAACCAATCAGATCTTACTTCTCTGCATGCGAACAACTCTTCGATGACAGTTTTTGCAATTTTAATAAGGACCTGAAATCACTCGTTACTTCCTTTTCAAAGGGCACTGTCAACCTCTCTCAAGAGTGTAAAGGCCTGTTTTTTTTTTTTGTTATGGTTTGTGAGTTTGAGGCATCATTAAGTTTTTGAGATCCCTGTTTTAAAAAGATAAAGGTGGGACACCATCTATCATCTTTCAGTCTAAAAAAGACCACTGTAGCCGGCCTGGTGACGCTGAGGGTTGAGGCACTGGACGCCACACCTCGTGCCACGCTGGCGACCCGGGTTCAGGAGCAAGCTCGGGTGCTGAGGGTCGACAGGGGAGGGATTGGATTGAGCGTCCACTGGGCTGCTCTCCTATCCTGGGGGGAGGGCTCTGGGGTGTCCGGTGCGCCAGCAACCCCTGGTGGAGACCAGGGGTGCTGCAAGCACTGGACAGCAGCATGTAAAGATGTGGCCCGATGTCGGCAGGGTTGCCGATGCGCCCGATCAGGACATGCACACACAAGGGAGGGAGGGAGGAAGGAGCACACTCTAAGGGAAAAAGCCCCTCCCGCCGGATAGGCAACTGCTCTTCCAGTGCCATCGCCGCCACATGCCCAACGCTGGTTCTCCGCCACTGCCCCTTCGATCTCCCTGGGGCAGTAGCTTCCCGAGTCCCCGGGGAGTCGTAACGTCCTTGAAGATGGCGGGGAACACAGCGGTCGGTAGAGCGACAATGGCGAGCGAGGTAACCCGAGAGAGTTCTGGTCGGGAGGTGAAGAAACAGAGTTGAAAAAGAAAAACAAAGACTACCGTTACCCAAATGGAGACTTTACATCAATAAAGAAAACACAGAAACACACCCATGTCAACAAACTGGGGCCTGATATGATTTCCATGCTGGTGCTATGTTTAGAAAGGGCCACATAAATTATTTTTTCTTTTTCCTGCGTTACCAATTAGACTTTTGCGGTGTTATTGTTTATTTGCATACAGCTTTTTCTCTGGGAGCTCTGGGGGCAGGCAAGCTGTGGTCCTCCCTCAGAGGATCTCAATCCGCCCTGCACACAGGGCTTCATTGAGCCACCCCCGGTGCCCAGTTTTCCCGTTTTTCTCCCCCGTTATCCCAGGACACCAGAACACGGTCACCCTTATCCCAGGACGTCAGAACACGGTCACGCATGCGTGTGGAGGTGCGCATGCGCGCCGTGACTCCAGTGACTGCCCCTTTCTCCCACCCTGCCTAGTGCTTGGCTCCTTATGGTTTGGTGCTGCCACCTAGCTTCCACTGGGTGGCAGTCAAAAGCTGGGGAAATCCACGTCCCTCCCCAGGAGAGGAGAGCTGCCTTGTGGCTGCTCAGTCCAGCTGCTTGACCCCCCAGCCGCACCCCGGCCCCATGGCTCATTCCGAATCCGGGTCACCAGCATGGGAGGAGGTAAGGTGTCCGGTGCTCCAGCCCTCCACGCCACTGGGCCAGCGTTTTTTTTTTTACTTTAATTTTATTATGCATCTTTCTGAGCCCCCAGAAAGGCAGTACAACATAGTTGTTCTACAGGTTGAATGATAGCATACACCCGTTCTTCCAGAATTTGATTAAATAAGATAGAAAACAATTCACTTTGGTGTTTGAAGTAAGTCAGGTAGTTCAGAGGCAGGACCCCACCCCCCGCCATCTACTGCAGACGCTAGTCCTTTGTGGCCATTTCCCCTTCTCCTCCCCCTGACTGAATCCCAGTGGTCTGAATTCTTAGGTTGCCAACAAACCCTAGCTGCTCCGGACCCTCTGGAAGTAATGTCTGGTCTCTTCCTATAATATGGAGAAGTCAAATGTTCCATTTGTTCTGATGTTATGAATCTCTTTTTTCTAGCTGTACAGTGAGTTTTTCCATCTTGTATATGTCCTACACTGCATCCTCCAACTGTGATGTATTCGGAGGATCTGTTTTAAGCCATAATCTTGACATGACCTTTTTTCCCTGCTGCCAGGAGGATGCCCAGCAAATACAGATGTACCTTGTTCTTGATGTGTGAGGAATAATGTAAAATAGGACCGCTGCAGGCGTCAGAGTTCCATAATTCAGAGTCGTGGTATTTCTGATTCCACTGTTCACCAGTATGCGGTGAGGACAGGACAAGACCAAAAGATGTGAGTAGCAGGGCCCTCGGTAGGATTTTTTTGTTTGGGGGGTCTTTGACTTTCTAGAAAAACAAATGGGGGTCCACAACTAAAAAGTGGGAGTCCCCGTGAAATATTTGGGGGTCCCCATTGAAATGAATGTGAGCCACACCCCCATGCTCACATGTTTCATGATGTGAGAATCTGGAGAGCGCGGCAGCGCGCTCCATTGGTTCCTATGCAGGTGTTTTTTAAATATGATTTTTAATGTTTTAGAGGGACAATTCAAACAAATTAAGGCTAGCGCTCAATTAACTTGGCCTTTGTTAGTGGAACGGTAGCCTTAATTTATTTAAATTTTCCCTCTAAAGCATTAAAAATTGTAGTTAAAAAGATGGCTCCAAAGAAACCAAAGGAGAGTGTGTCTCTGAGCTCTCCAGATTCTTACAGCACGAAATGTGCAAGCACAAGGTCATGGCACAGCGGAGGGACTCCTGGTGCCTTGTAAGAGAGCATCTTGGGGACTTTAAAAAAATCAGAGGGTTCCAAAGCACTAAATCTGCGTAAAGGACGCAGGCACCCATGTCGCCATGAGCCATGAGTATGTGCTATGACTTCACAGCCACAGCCTCTCCAGCATGGAGAGTCAAGAGTGGTCAGAAATCTTGCCATGGTTTGTGGTGTACGAAAACAGTGTATTGCAGACTTCCAACTAAACTCCATCCACTGCATGGAACTTAGTAGCCTCATGTTGTCTATGCCAACTATGTGTCCATTGTGATGTGGTGGGTGTTACAGAGCGTTCAGCCTCCCATGTGTTTTGTGTCTACAAGATGTCTATTGGTTGGGTACCCTGCAGTCTCTGATTAACATAAGGAAATAAAATGGTCCTTCCAGACCCTATTAAAAAGTAGAGTAAGAAAGGGTATCAGAGGGGGTAATTTTGTCTCATCTCTCTGTAATCCTACGGTGGTAGTACGGTAATGCCGTAACTGTAGATACCTAGAATGGTCTCCATTAACTAACTGATGTATTCCCTGTAACTTTTCAAAATGTGTATTTGGCTCCCCTCGTAAAACTGGAAGGAATGTGCCAAGTCCTTGTTTGTTCAGTGCCTGAACTTATGATCCATTGTGGACAGGGAAAAAGTAGCACTGTAGGCAGAGATACTAAGCCAGTAGAGGCTTATGGAATAGGCCTGCTTCTGAAAGAAGGTATGCCAAAATTGTATTAATATAGCGGTGATATTTCTTTTAATCCTCAATCCAGATAGTGGGTCCAGGCTCCCAAATAACATATCGTTAAGGGATTTATCTAGCCCCTCTAGTTCTAATACTGCCCAACTGGGTCTTGGGGATGATGTCTTACAGTACAGGATACGAACAGATAGTGCTGCCTGGGTATATAGTATGAGGTTAGGGAGTGCAAGCCCCTCTTTACCCTTCGGTAATTTTAATTTATCATGTATTATATGCAACCGTCCCCCATTCCAAAGGAAGTGGGGAAGCCATTTGTTCCATTTGCTAAAAGTGTTCCAATCCAGAAGGGGCAACATTTGAAACAGTGAAGGAACTGAGGCAAAATGTTCATATGGACTGAATCAGCTCTTTGAAATAAAGTGAAGGGGGCAAGGGTCCATCTTTGTAAATCTGCCAGTATTGCCTGCTGTAATGGCGTGTAGTTAGGCTCAAAATAGGGAGGTGGTATGAGAGCCTATGTGGACTCCTAAGTATTTTAATTTTCAGTCTGAAAGACAACGAGGCAATGGTTACCCCAAAGGGCATTGGCCGGGAAGCCAAGTTTCAAAGAAATACAAAATCACACATACCTCCATAGTGCAAAGCATTGTGGGCTGTATATGCCAATCACCACAGAATATTAAGCTGGTTCACCTTTAAGCAGACATGCATGGTGCGGAAAGGCCTCCCACTCAGTCTGCAAAGGACATCATGTGTTTCATCCCATCAGGACTCACCAGTGTGCCTCATCTGTATGACGTCCCAATGAAATGAACCAGCTACCCTAAGATGGTCTATCTGGGTTATGTTGTGGTGAACCCAATAAAACCAAAAAACAAGCTAAAAGACAAAGAACCTCAGTGCACAAGCACCCCTTTGGGGGTAACCATTGCCTCAGTGCTTGTGCATTGGCCAGGAAGCCAAGTTCCAAAGAAATACAAAATCACACCGTGCATGCGGCACCATGCACTTCTGCTTAAAGTTGAACCAGCCTAATATTCTGTGGTGATTTGCATATACAGTCCACGATGCTTTGCATTATGGGAGTATGTGTGATTCTGTATTTCTATGAAACTTGGCTTCCCGGCCAATGCCCTTTGGGTTAACCATTGCCTCAGTGCTTGTGCACCGAGGTTCTTTGTCTTTCAGCTTGTTGTTTTGTTTTTCTTGGGTTCACCACAACATAACCCAGATAGACCATCTTAGGGTAGCTGGTTAATTTTACTGGAGTGTCATGCAGACGAGGCACACTGGTGAGTCCTGGTAGGACAAAACACATGTCTGTGTCTTTTTTTTTTGGCGGTCTTTGCAGACTGTGTGGGAGGCCTTTCAGCACTTTGCATTTCTGCTTAAAGTTGAACCAGCCTAATATTCTGTGGTGATTTGCATATACAGCCCATGGTGCTTTGCATTATGGGGGTATGTGTGATTTTGTAATTTTCACTTTGTCCCATTTATAGGGAAAGTGTTCTTTCAAAGTGTGTGAGGGGGATTAATGAAGCTAAAGTACTTTAGCTTTATGTGCATTCATCCTATAACCTGCTAATCTTTCTGTTTCTGATAAATAGGTTTTCAGGGCAGGTGGGGAGCTTTTCAGGTCTGTGAGGTATAAAAGAAGGTGATCGGATAATATGCCACCTTATGTTTACGCCCCCAATTTCGATTCCTCGAAGAGCCATGGTTTGCCAAAGTTACTGAGCTAGGGGTTCTGCATCAAGCCTGAATAAATAAGGGGAAAGGGGCAGCCTTGTCAAGTGCTTCTGGAAATCTTGAAGTGTGGAGAGGGAGCCATTGGTCTTCATTGCAGCTCCCGGAGTTGAGTTAGAGGCCCTGTAACAGGTCTAACAAGCATTTATCAATGCCGAATGTTGTCTTGCTGGCATTGGCATTGGTAGTGCAGGAGTTAGAGGGACGCATAATAAGAATGGCAGTGAAGTATTGCACTGACAAAAACCCTACCCCCGCCCCCACCCTAGAGAGACTGACAGGCATTGGGGTGTGCCTTTGGGTCATTGGCCATAACGCTCATGCCATTTCACCTCACCCTTCCTACAGACACCGACAAGTGAGCGCAGTGTGCCTTGGGGTCTTTGGGCCTTATGCTCACCCCATTCCATAAGGAAATACGCTGAGATGGGTGCAGTATAGGATAAGGGGGTGAACTTTGGGTCCGAATAGTCCAAGGCACACTTCGATGCCTGTCACTGGCTGCAGGGTGGGGGTGGAATGGCATGAGCATTACAGTCAACAATCCCAAGTCACACGCCTGACGCCTGTCAGTCTCTACAGGGTAGGGTGTTACGGTTGGAGACCCTAATGCCCTGGGTGTTTGCTGGCATTTTCACTCCAAGTTTTCAACATGAACAGTGGCACTATTAGTTCGTTAGCGGAAAGATGATTTTGCAGAGCGACTTTGCCATTTGGCGCCACAGGTGCGAAAACGCATTTTGGGTAGGATGTGAAAAATGACAGCTGTACTGTTCATGAGGAGGTATAAAAAAATGGTAATGTTGAAAGTCTGGAGTGAAAATTTGAAATTGGTGAAGTCACGAGCATGAGTTGAAACTGTGTAACGCAATTATTTTGGGGGATTTGTTTTAACCAGATTTTCAACATAGGCATTTTGGGACCTCTGCTCATGAACAGTGGTACTGTGATTTTGTTAATCTGTCCCAAAAGTTGATTTCCCACATTGACCGTGCCATTATGCGCAAATATGCGAAAACACATTTTAGGCAGGATGTGAAAAATGACAGCTGTACTGTTCATAAAAGGTGTGAAAAATGGCAATGTTGAAAATCTGGAATGAAAATATTAAAAATTGTCAATATTATGCGCATGGGTATAAACTGCGCAAAGCACGCTCATAACACAGTCATTTTTTGGAATTTTTTCACCAGATTTGCAGCATAGACTTTTTGGGACCCCACCTCGTGAACAGTGGCACTGTCGTTTCATTACTCAGTCCGGAAAGGTGATTCCACATAGTGACCGCAAAATCACCTTTCGGAACCGAATAACGAGATGACAGTACATGTGTTCATGAGGTAGGTTCCCAAAAACCCCATGTTGAAAATTTGGATCCAAAAGTCAAAAAATGGCTGTGATATCCACCTAAGTTGAACCCCCCCCCTCCAATTGATGCCATTATACAGCTTACTGGTATTTCTTAATTTTGTAGTTCGGCTTTGAAGAGCCCAGACGTGTTCCCGCTCCATTGAAGATCACAGCACGGACCTCCAAAGGAAGTATGGGGTGAGGGTGTGGGAGGTGGGGTGCACAGAGGGTGGGTGTGGGGAGGTGGGGTGCGCAGAGGGTGGGTGCAGGTTGGGGAGGGCGCCAGGCACAACAAGGTCCATTTTCTTTTTCAGGTAAAAAGAAACTGGACATTGCAAGTTTATTAGGCACACTGGGGTGGGCTCCCAGTGTGCCACACAATGGGGTGGGGAACATGCCGACACGGTTGGCTTTGTGTGAGCGATGGCACACTTGGGTGGGCTTCCAGTGTGCCGCACAATGTGGGTGGGGTGGGGGACATGCTGACAATGGGGGTGGAGAAACATGCCGATGCGGTCGGCTTTGTGTGAGCAGCGACACACTGGGGTGAGCTGAGGGTTCAGAAGCTGGGATGTGTGAGTTTGCCCAGGGCTGCAACAGTCGAACACAGAGAGAGCGAAATTGCCAGCTGAACCTCCAGAAGGAATCCAAGTAGTCAGCACCTGAGAGGGGTGGAGCGAACCTAAAGAGAGGGAGCCCAGCTGATCCAGAGGCACCACGGGTGATTGGAATTCCAGAGGCCTGAAGCCTTAGGAGGAACCATCTGGTTGGGGAACCATGAGTAAAATCAAAGCATACCCCACTTCAGACAAGGGAGGGGGGGACACTGTTTCTCTGGGACCAATCTTTTGCATTTGACCAGCGGGCCTAGATTTACAAATACCTTGTGTTTATGGTTCAGTTCCATTTAAGCAATTGTATGGCCTTTGCAGGCAGGGATTGCTAAACTGAGCACATTGCTCCTGAATTTCAAGTGCATCTCCGCCGGCCAACCCAAGGCTAGATCAGCAGACCTGCACCAATCCATCCCTGACATAAGGGGTGGTGCAGTTTTGTGTACGAGGATATCCTGGTACCAGGTGGGCGAGGGTAGCAGCCTCCAGTTCAGAAGTGCCATCATATTGTATTGTATTATGGTGTGGGGGTTGGCAAAGTGAGTTTTCATCAGGCTGGGCCTTGTTAGGTACCGTCATACCTCTTAAGTGTCCCTGGTTTTCAGAGATGTCCCTGATTTTACCTCAGAAATTTCCACTGCCCCTCCTAAATTTTGGATTTCTGCTACAGAGGAGTAGGGATTCAAAGCATAAAATATTGCCAACCTTTAGTGTTACAGTCTAGTTCTCTTTCTCCTGAGAGGTGTGGTGATAGTACAGGTGCAGACATTAGTGCTGTGACTTTGTAGGGTTTGACTGCCTGCAGCCTGATTAAGGGTGGTATTGTGGACCCCCCTGCCTTGAAGGGTGCTTAAAAGGGGCCCTGTACAATTGGAACCTACTTCACCTATTTTCCCTTGCAGGGGTTGGTGGTGCTAAATAAACCTGTTTTGTATTGTTTAAATCCCTTACCTTTATTGGACTGTGTTCACAAACTGGCGGGATGTATGCACAATTTGTGCGTATAGAGCCGGTGCAGCTCTGCACCCCAGGACTAGCGTACCCTTTTGGTATTCACCGTTGCTGGCCACCTGTCTGTACCCCCCCCCGGCTCACAGCTGCATGGGTATGGATTGCGGCTGCACAGGGTGGATCACAGGACCAGGACAGGCATCCAATCGGATGTCCATCCTGGGCCCTGAAGTGGATCACTTGCTGCACGTGTGCTGGGTATTCTGAGAAGGCACAGTCCTCAGGACGTGGAGTCCAGTGGGCGACTGCCCGCATGGCTGCCCACAGACCTCCCCAGAAGCCAGCTGGACTGGGGCAGCAGTGTGGCGGGGGTCTCGTTCCTGACACTTCTGGCAGGTGCCTGTTGGGTTGTGTGTGTAAGAATTATGGTATGGTCCCCAATTGCATAACTTGTGCCCCCCCGGCTGGGCGCTCTGTGCCTTATTGAATGGTGCAGAGTGTGGGCACGCTCTCAGGCACACCCCTGGACCACCTGAGGCACGTAGCTGCACAGGCGCTGGGGGGATTTGGTGCACAAGGCACTAGCATGCCAGCAGTGAATGCTGCTAGGGGTCCACTGGACCCCATTGCATGGCATTCAGTCATAGGCGTGCCTATGTGCCACACATACGCAGCCCGTAGGCATTAGTGATTGGATGGGCACCAACACTGTTGTAATGACAAAAAATGTATTTTTTTTCGTACTTGTTCAGAGTTCAAGTCTAACACTTCAAACTTCAGACAGGAGATTTGACACACCACCAAACAGCTGTTTGGTGGTGTATCAGATCTCCTGTCTGAACTTGAAAGTGTTGGATTTGAACGCTGAGCAAGTATGAAATGAATTACTTTTGTCACTACAACAGTGTTGGTGCCGTTCTTTTCTGGAACTCTGGACTGTTGTTTTGAGCAGGCACAGCCAAGTAGTGGAGCCGCTTTTCTCTGTATTGATTAGTGAATAGATCCCATTGACTGCAGCAATACTGGGCATCCTATTTGGGGAGGGGGGCTGTTGGATTTATGTGGGGTTTTCAAGAATGACCACAGTGTGGAGATGGGCAGGTCCAGCATCCTGGGGTGGGGGGGGTTATACTGGCCAGTCTTCAAACCCACTTAAATCTTTCTTTGAGTAGTGGCACCATGCTATTTCTATTTCTTTGACTACGAGCCCGCCTCTCACAAGCGTGAGAAGAGAACCCTGGAGCCATTGCAGTCATATACAGCAGCCCGGTGCTGGTGCAAGGTACAGGCACTTTGCCCCCTAACCCAGCAGAGGGACGCTCACCCTGTGGAGACCTTACGCTATATAAATAATACTTAAATAATCTGTGCCAGGAGCTAGTCCACCAGCACAGTGGTAATGCTTACCACATGCAACGCTGATGACCCGATTTGGGAAGCGAGCTCTGAAATTGAAGGGCTCACCAGGAGTGGAGGATCAAGCATCCGAGGGAGTGATCTCGTCCTCTGATGGTGGTGGGGGGGGACCCTATCCTGGCACATGCATGACACCTGGAGGAGACCAGGAGTCAGGCACACTGGGCCATCAGGAGGTGTGGCGGCCATCGACGCACATCGCACAGGAGTGTGTGGCGTCTGTCCTGATGGCACTGCATGTCAGCACCTCCCGAGGGGCAGAAAACGGAGGAGAAAAGGCACCGACTGGTAGGATGACACCAGTCTCCTGCAGGCCTCGCACCCGGCTGTCCAGGCAGTAAGTCTGTGCCAAACTGGATCCTGTCTCTGGTGGAGTTTGGGGGATGCTGCTGACCCTGCCAGGGGTGGTAAGCCCTGGGGAAACAAGCTGGACAAAGTAAGTCCTGGAGGATGCTGGGGAGATTGGAGGATGGGGGCTGGTTGGAGAAGTGGGATATTTATTTATTTAGCATTTTTACCAGGAGGGCACACTGAGCAGAGTACTGCTCGATTCCAGGTGCGTCCTGGGGAGGGGTACAGGAGAAAAATCTTACAATACATAAAGTTACAATATAAATGTGAACATCATTCCAACAAGTAATTACACAACAGCACTTGAGGAGCAGTATAGAGCAAGCAATAAATATCACAGTCAGAGACAGCCTACCAGCGGTGGAATAAGAGGCTGAATTTGAAGGCACATGCACGTACAGGTCGGGATAAACAGATTAGCAAAAATAAAAAAATAAATAAAATGTGTGCTGGACTCTGCTACTTAGTGCTATGGCCCCCACAGTCCCTCTTGTAAAGTAGGCGCTTTAGTTGAAAAAAGCTACGCAAGTGTGTGAAATTCTACATAAAATGAAAAACGGTCCATTTGCCATTATTTCACATGACCTGGAATTTAATAACAGTGCTTGGAGTAGCAATTCCCACCATTACTGTCTCCACTATAAAGGAAAGCTTAGAGTCCCCCCATACACACCGAGGCAGGAGACAATGGATTCATAATGATTTGCATGCTAATGAGGCTTATGATGCCATTGTGGATTTTTTTTTTGGTTACTTTTTTGCTTGCAAACATACAAATGAAGACAGCGGGAACTTAAAAGGGCTGTTGCATTATTTCCTAATACCAGACAGGGCACAGAAAGGACCATCTTGGAGTTCCCTGTGTGGGCATTGTGTATGTTTGTCCAACTAGTCTCCTTTTACAGAGCCTTTTCAATGCCACCCCATGGTTCAAATGGCTCTCTCTCTGGCCATACCACATCTCCCTGCCTCATTTATCTTTCTTTTCCACCCTCCTCCGCTCCTAACACAGTGCTGAATTTTATTTGCTCATGCTAGTAATGGAATGACAGGAGAGCGTAGAAGAAAGGAAAAAAAAAATGGTTTCTGTTTCATTAGCCAGGCCTTGTGGAGCAGACTGCAGCCCTGAACTGCAGGCTTTTTCCCTTTCCTCTAGCTCTCAGAGTAATTTGTTTGCAGGCAGCATGGCGCGTTGATTCACTTTGTCTCTGCACAGTGGGATGATAATAAATGTCTTGCTTGGCTGTGCTAGGCATAGTCTGTAACTCCTTCGCTCACACTGGGTTACATTTTTCCCTCCGCCCCCTCCACGTTCCCACCTCCCCCAATGCACACAGACATGTGGAAGGCCCAAAGCAGTTGCTTTATCACCTGCTGTCAACTGATGTCTATGCTGAAGAGATTATCCCAGAAAAATAAGACGGTGTAAAAACATTCTTTTAGTTTCTTATTAATATTCCTCCGGCCTTAACAGGGCCGGAGTTCCTTTCACAAGACCAATGCCACTGCCCATTAGAGATGATCCAGATATTCCGTCCTCACTTCCAGATACTCTCAAATTTCAAGATTTGGGTCCAGAGCAGGTAATTTGGATATTGCGGGTTCTGTACTGGGGTAATGAGATTTTTTTTTATTACCCAAGCAGATACTTATTTTTATCCATCCTGTCAGGCAGAAATTGCCCTGGATAACATCTGGACAGTCCCAGATCATTCGTCAGGATAATGACCAAATGGCCCCCTGGTGGCCCAGCAGTGGCATGCTGCGCTGCCATGGAAGCAACCGGTGTTCGGGAGCTGACATAGTTTGCTGTGTTGGGGGCAGACTGGGCAGTAGGCAACTGCAGAAAGTTAATGTGTCTCGACAGGGGTGGGCTAGTGGCGAGTTTCGGTGCACCATGATTGTTGAGAGTGGTCCAGGGAGCCCGCTCCTCCCACCAAGATTTGTTGTGCACGCGAGGCCGTAAATGGCATTGTTCATGCCAGAGGAGGTGGGAGACGAGGAGAGAAAAACTTCCATAGACACATGGAAACATAGACAATTATGGCAGGAAAAGACCAGTGGTCCATCCAGTCTGCCCGTGGTTCAATATCAAACAGACCTATTGTCCATACAGGGTACTAGGCCTCACTATCCACCCCCGTGTCCCCCTTCCCCCAACTGCTGCCACCCCGAGTAACCACTATTCCCTTTGCTCTGTTCCAGCCATGCTTGAAACCTTTGGTGGATAAACAGTAAGTCCATGAAGAGGTTGGTGACAGGGCTGGAGTGACCTGGGGACAACGAAGCAAAAAATAAACACAAGAATACACATTTTGGGCTAGGTAGCATGGAGACTCGACCAAGATAACCAAAAAGCAGTTCAAGGCAAATAACGGCAACCAGATGTAAGCTCTTAGCTCTCTGTCTAACTGGAAGTTATTGAAGGGTGCGGTTGAGTAACCCAGATGAAGATCTTAATCTGCATTGATTCGTAAGACAGAGCGACTGTGTTTTGGCTAGCAGATGTCAGTGAGTGGTGGTTTGAACCCTGAACCCTCTGCTCTGAAGTATAGTAACGATGTCTTGACACAGTAAGGTACAGATCATAATTACTGCATAATAGTCAACCAAACAAGATGGTCGAAACTTGGCAAGAGCATGAGGATATGGGAAAACTTTAATGAAGAAATGAGCATGAGGGAAGAATGACAGGGTGGAGTCCACACGACCTTGTGGAGGCCCATCTTGTGAGCTACAAGCTTTGACAGGCTCTGAGTGGAACCAAATGCCTGTGGGGAAAGCCTTTAGAGCTGAAGGAGAACCCTTTGAAAGCTATGGAGATGGTGTTTCTTATCAGTCATCCAAGCATGGATGTCAGCAAAACTCTGCTCTAAGCAGGCAGTGTAGCCTAGTGGTTAGAGTGCAGAACTCTGAACTGAGAGATACAGGTTCAAGATTTTACCAGAAGTGACTTACTGCCTGTGTGGCCTTGAGTAGCGCCCTTTAACCTCCATGTGTGGCCTTGAGCAGACTCCTTTGACCTGCCTATGTGGCCTTGAGCAGCCCACTTTGACCTCCCCAAGTGGCCGTGCCTGTGCTTTTGTCCCTCCCAGAAGTAAAACTTGGTGGAAGCAGGACCCCACCGTAGATACTGCATCTCAGCTGATCTCCCCTGGGTGAATAAAATAAAAAATAATGTGTGTAGGCAGAGGGCAATTGTTGTTGTTGTTGTTGTTGTTGTTCTTAAATTGGTAACTGGGAAAGACACTGAGCTGAAAATCACTTCCAGCTCAGCCCCAGTTGGAGGGGGAGAAAGGGAGAGGATACAGGTATAATTACAGGGCCGTGTCTGGCTTCAGTGAGTCATCGGCCTACTCACGCCATCCCCACCACCACCCCCAAACGGTATATGTAACACACAAGGCCAAACAGATGAAGACAAGACAGGAGCTCCAGTCTTCCCAAGAGAAAGAAAGCTAGTAGGGCAGGGAGGAGAGCCAAAGCAGATGTAGAACTAAAGATTGCAAAAGGGATGAGGGAAAATGATAAGGCCTTCTTTAAAGGGGCACAAGTGTGGGGCTTGTCCCAGTGTGCACTTTTTGTGCAAAAACATTTTGTTGTACTTGCTGTTTACTGTAGTGCAGTAGATCATATCAGACTAATTTTGTTTACTTCTGGACTGACGTCTTCTGTCACCACAAATCCCCTGCAGCTGACATCAGAGTAGTAGGCAGCACAGTGGCAGATTCAGTAGCCTGCAGTGCATGTTAGAGTTTATAGAAGCTCTAATCTTTTGCTTGCTGCACCCGCTGTCCTCTCTGGGCTTAGTGCGGTCACAGAGGGCTGTACTTGGACTCTGGAGAAAAGCAGAACCGGAGAATATCGGACTGGAGTTTATAAAAGCTCTAACATGTACTGCAGGCTGTTGAATCTGCCACTGTGCCGCCTACTGCTCTGATGGCAGCTGCAGGGGATTTTGGGATTTGTAGTAATAGAAGATAGCCTAGAAGTAAACAACATTAGTCTGAGACAATCTACTGTATAAACAGTATAAGTGAACTGAATGTGTTTGAACACAATGTGCACGTTGGGAGCGGCCCCACACTTGAGTGTGGGGCCCTGTGTGCTGACTATTGTGTATGTCAGGGAAACGCAAAAGGGCAAGGGGGGGGGGAGTAGAAAGGCCGGGAAGGCATGGGTGGATGAGGATGAGCAGAAAGGTGTTCTGAAAGAATACTTCTGCTTGGTCTTCACTGGCAAGAAAGTGGAGCCGCTGCCAGAGTGCAGCATCCTGATCAGGCAGGGAATAAGCATGGACATTGGTAGTGTTGCAGTTAAAATATGCTTAAGGGTCTTACGAGGTTGCAGGGAGGTAAGTCCCAAGGACCAGAAGGTTTGCACCCATGGGTACATGAAAAGCTTGTGCAGGCTCTGGCAGTACCCCAGGCACACCTGTTCCACTGCTTGATTGAGATGGGCATATCCCCCAGGGACCAGAGCGTAGCAGAGGTCCCCCTGCACACAAGGGGGGACGGAGGTGACCCAGGGAATTGAACACCGGTTAGCCTGACATCCGTTGTCGGGAATCTCAGGTGAACAATAATTAAAGGGCAGCTGATTGGCTTACTAGAGTCCTGTGGACTCCAGGCAGCAAGCAACATGGCTTTATGAAGGGAGGTCCTGTCAGACTAACCTTGTGGATTTCTTCAATGCCATGTTACAAACATTGGATAAAGGCCGAACACTGGATGTCCTTAACCTGGACTTTAGCCTGTTACACTGTACACCACAAGAGGCTGGTAAAGAAACTGGGGCACTTTGGTGTTTTGGAGAAAGTCACTAGATGGGTGTGGAATTGGCTAGCAGGAGAACCCAGAAGGTGGTACTAAACGTTACATACTGCGAGGTCAGGGGGTGTTATGAGTGGAGTCCCATTCCCGGGCCTGTTGCTGTTCAGTTTGTTTATTTGCGACATTGGAGAAGAGATCCAAGGTGCTAGTATTCACGCATTTTGTACCATGCGACAACAGAGTGCAACTGGTATCGGCTGTCAACACAGCTGCTCGCCCACTCTCACGCATTCTCCTGGGTGCAGGAAAGGTGCTCACTTGATGTGACCCCCTCTGTCGGGGTGGGGCATAAGGAAAAATGATAAATAAGGCTATACTTTTTGTCAAGGAACATTTTGGAGAAAATCATGATATTGTCATGGTCAAAATAATAGAAATCATGGACATCACCATACAAGTAACAAAAAGTCATGTATCTATCACGTGTTAAACTGTTTACCTCTGTTCTGACATGTTTTTATACAAGCACATCAGCAAATATTTAAATCTTTTCAAAACATCATTATTAGGCAGATCCAATAGCAGAAGACTGTGCATTGTGCTGCCATCTTGGAGACTGGGACACGCCCCAGGCCTCACAGTCTAATACTGGGGCTGACTGAGGACCAAGCGCATTGCTGTGGTGAGGCACGAAATCATGGCTCTGTCATTTGCAAACACCAGCAACTATTGGGTAGTCATGGAAAATGCCAAAAATCATGTGGTTGTCATGGAGCTTGCCTGTCATCATGGAAAATGCAAAAATTTGTGGGGTTGTCATGGAAAATGCCAAAAATCATGGGGTTGCCATGGAGATTGCCTGTCGTCATGGAAGATGCCAAAAATCGTGTGGTCATCATGGAAAATGCAAAAATTTGTGGGGTTGTCATGGAAAATGCAAAATATCATGGGGTTGTCATGGAAAATGCCAAAAATCATGGGGTTTCCATGGAGATTGCCTGTCGTCATGGAAGATGCTAAAAATCATGTGGTCATCATGGAGAATGCAAAATATCATGAGGTTGTCATGGGAAATGCCAACAACTTGAAGTTGGCATGCAAAATGCTGGAAGTCCTGTGTTGTCATTGAAAATGCCATAAATCATGAGGTTTTTCATAAAAATGGAAGAATTCATGTAATCCATAGCTTCATGACAAAGGTATAACCCTAGTGATAGAGCAAAGCTGCCCCCACCCCCCATTACAGGCAGCAGGAATGTTTTAATTTAAAGACAGAAAAGACTCACTCTGAGGAAAGCATGTCATGACACTACAAAAAAACTCTTTTGTTCACGACAGGACGTCCGGTTCTTACTGCCAGGCGTCAGCAGTTCTGCTTATTCGTCTGCCATCATTTTTCCCGATGCTGATGATTTAACTTTTAACAAAATGCTCTTTGTAATAGAAGACGCACCCTTGTTAATGCCGACATTATGGAGAAAGAAATTTCTGGCAGCACTTGACTGTACAACTGATAGGGTGGCGGTTGTAGAATCAGTCTAATGGCTAAAGCCCAGTGTTAGGCAGTAGGAGACTCCGGTTCAAATCCTTCCAAAGCCAGCTTTGTACTGTGTGACCCTGAACAAGTCACGTAGTCTCTTACAGCCTCAGCCCACCCAGCTTTACAAAGGTGTACAAAACAGGATATTAATGAAAGTAAGATACTGCAGTTTTGCATCTCAGCCCATTATCTTGGGTCTACTGACTGTGAAAAAGATACACCAACAGTGTCTTGTCCATTTTGACATAGAGCATTTAAAGTGTTTCCAAAATCAGGCCCCAGGGTTGACAGATCATCAGGATTTATGAATTTTACTGGGAAATGAAGCAGCCTACTGGGAAAGTGATATACATCAGCTGGTATTACTTCGACAGGAGGCCAGCGCAGTTCTGGTTCCACAGGAAATCATGTATACTCCAAGGGAAATCACTGCGGAATTACAGGTAGCAAAAATATCAGATTGGTCGGAGAGCTCTGACAAAACATACGTACATACAGAAGGGTTTATATAGCTGGCACAGCAGAACGTCGGCTGATTATCTCTGTGCACGCTTGAAACACGTTGCAGTACACTGAGTAGGACATCGGCTCATCTTGCAGTACAGCACAGGCAGTTTTGGTCAGCAAAAGTGTCCTTACAAATGAAGTGCTTGGTAAGATGCATACTCATCGGGTCTCTGATCTGAGAGAGGGTTGCTTTTTTTAGTACTGTTTGGAAAACTGATGCAACTGCTTATCTGCAAACATAAAAATCTTCAAAAGCATTACATTTGTCTGTCCATCTTGTAATGTTTTATGTCCACTATACATAATGTATACATATATTGATGTGCTTGTGCTTTGTAGCAAAACATTGTTTTCTGCTCGTTGCCTACTTCTTTTGCACAGTCTGGCCTGCATGGTTGTTACGTTACTCTGTACATAATGTTTATACATCTTATTTGCCTACCCTTGCTTTGTGTTAGATGTCCTGTTGCTCTGACTGTATATTTAGCTGCTATCTTGTTTCTGAACTATCTTTAATGCTCTCTGTAATAATTGTTTTGCCCCCAGGTCGACCCAAAAAAAGGGACTGTACTTGTCTCAGTGGATTTACCTGGTCACCAAAACTCAAATAAATAATAACAAAATTTCCCAGCGGCTGCATCCATTAGTAATGCTTCCTGGGATTTTAACTTGTGTTGTGTTGTATCTGGTTGTCCCGTCACTAACAGCATATGATGTAGCTAGTGCACCACAGTCCTGTTCTGTTGTAATACCAGTGATTTTCCATTTTCAAAAATGACCAATTCCATTTTGGAAAACTGCAAATTCTGCTTTATCGGTTTTCATAGAAAAGTCCATACCTGCTCTGTATACTGTCCCCCCCCCCCACACTTGCAGGCCACACACCTGTACCCCAGCTACTGCCATTACCTGCATCAACCTAATGTTTTCTTAGGTTTGTAATCTGTTTCCCTCCCTCCTCCCTCTGTCTTTCTCTGCCTCTCCCTGCAACAAAGGTACAACATCTGAACCGGCCGGGGAAAGCATGATGAGTGTCAGGGACAGTAGTTCAAAAAAAAAAATTCCTTTTTTGTGTGTTTCCTGTGTGATCAGGCGAGGGAAAGGGGGATAACAGCAGACAGACTTTTTTAAATACAGCGCTGGCTAACAAGATGAGGCACAAAGCAAGATAAAGTAAACGGAATAATAAAGTGGGCTGAGCAGTCAGGTTTTTGTCCCCAGCCTTGACAACCTGGTCACTGACAAAGACATGTGGAACCAAGTGGGTAAAGTGAAAGCGAAATGGTACCCAGCTGGAGAGTAAAGATGGCTGAAGGTGCAGGCTTTCTGGTGCTTACAGCTCTGAGTCTCTGACAAGGTTGGGGAGGGGGCAGGAGGAAACAGCTCTGCTACTGAATGGACTGGCCACAAAAGCAGATTCACCCCATTTCTGCACTTCAAGCTACCACCTGATCATTCTTTTTCAGACTAGTGCCATCAAAGATTACTGAAAACGGATGTTAAGATATGAAGAAAAGCACAATTATGTGTGTTGTGTATCAAAATGCAGTTTTCTGTTTTTCTATCCACAATGCTGCGATCGCGGAAAGTTACTGGACCTACTGTTACATTGCCAGTGTTGTTCATATATGTATATATATATATATATATACACACACACATACTTCTTTCTTAGCTTGCTTTTCATCCCCAAAGCTGTTTAGATCAGCCATCCTCTCTCTTCCAGCCCATCACCTGCTGACCCTGGGACTTACTTCTGATCTGTGCAGTGCACCACGCCCCCCCCCCCATGGCAGGGCCTCCAGGGTTCCCCAGGCTCAGGATGGGATTAGTTGAATTGCGGTTAGCAACCCAGTAAATGGTGCGGGGTCTGCAGAGAGAGAGAGAGAGGTGGTGTCATTCTGCTACAGTTCAAGGAGGTCTTTTCATCCCCCTTGTTCCCATCCTGAGCGCCTTGAGGGTGAGGACTAAGCAGGTGTCTGCACACAGGCACACACATGTCCATGTCAGGATGAGCTCCGTTCACCCAGCGTGGCTCCACCTGCAATGCCACTTGTGGCCACCTAGGAAGCAATGTTGTTGCGGAACACATGGACCTTCCTCTTTCCGTCTGGCCACCCAACGATTTGGACTTGCTTCCGAACGTGGGTTGCCGGCATTGCGGGCAGTAGTGCTACTGCTGCATTGACAGGCCTGCTCCACTTATGTTCATGTTAATAACAGACAAACTGTTGCAGCGTTTCGTTTTTAGCATCAACAGTATGTTTACAGCTAGAGCACAGCAATGACAGTACAGTGCATTATAACTACATCTCCTGCTGGCCGTCATAAGTGAGAATGTATGTTATCTGGTATAAGTAACACATGCATCCTGAGGCCCGTGGTTATCATAAGTGAGACTGTACGTTGTCTGGTGTAGGTAGCACATGCATTCCGAGGCCCGTGGTTATCATAAGTGAGACTGTATGCTGTCTGGTGTAGGTAGCACATGTGTTCTGAGGCCAGTGGTTATCATAAGTGAGACTGTACATTGTCTGGTGTAGGTAGCACATGTGTTCCGAGGCCCGTGGTTATCATAAGTGAGACTGTATGCTGTCTGGTGTAGGTAGCACATGTGTTCTGAGGCCCGAGGTATTCATAAGTGAGACTGTATGCTATCTAGTGTAAGTAACACATGCGTTCTGAGGCCGGTGGTTATCATAAGTGAGACTGTACATTGTCTGGTGTAGGTATCACAATCGTTCCGAGGCCCGTGGTTATCATAAGTGAGACTGTATGCTGTCTGGTGTATGTAACACATGCGTTCTGAGGCCGGTGGTTATCATAAGTGAGACTGTACATTGTCTGGTGTAGGTAGCACATGTGTTCCGAGGCCTGTGGTTATCATAAGTGAGACTGTATGTTGTCTGGTGTAAGTAACACATGCGTTCTGAGGCCGGTGGTTATCACAAGTGAGACTGTACATTGTCTGGTGTAGGTAGCACAATCGTTCCGAGGCCCGTGGTTATCATAAGTGAGACTGTATGTTATCTGGTATAGGTAACACATGCATCCTGAGGCCCGTGGTTATCATAAGTGAGACTGTATGTTGTCTGGTGTAGGTAGCACATGTGTTCTGAGGCCCGAGGTTTTCATAAGTGAGACTGTATGCTGTCCGGTGTAAGTAACACATGCGTTCTGAGGCCAGTGGTTATCATAAGTGAGACTGTACATTGTCTGGTGTAGGTAGCACATGTGTTCCGAGGCCCGTGGTTATCACAAGTGAGACTATATGCTGTCTGGTGTAGGTAGCACATGTGTTCTGAGGCCCGAGGTTTTCATAAGTGAGACTGTATGCTGTCCGGTGTAAGTAACACATGCATTCTGAGGCCAGTGGTTATCATAAGTGAGACTGTACATTGTCTGGTGTAGGTAGCACAATCGTTCCGAGGCCCGTAGTTATCATAAGTGAGACTGTATGCTGTCTGGTGTAAGTAACACATGCGTTCTGAGGCCAGTGATTATCATAAGTGAGACTGTACATTGTCTGGTGTAGGTAGCACATGTGTTCCGAGGCCCGTGGTTATCATAAGTGAAACGGTATGTTGTCTGGTGTAAGTAACACATGCGTTCTGAGGCCGGTGGTTATCATAAGTGAGACTGTACGTTGTCTGGTGTAGGTAGTACATGCGTTCTGAGGCCCGCGGTTGGCTGTTCTGCAGATGAAACATTGTCTGCCTCTTTCTATCCTGATTTTGGGTGCCATGAACAGAGATGAGACTGTAGATTGCAGATCACAGTGAGAGCTGTGAAATGGTTTGAAGGAAATATGGGATTACAGAGGTGAACACATTTTAAAGGCAGGAAGAGGCCATGCAGTTCTCCGTGCTTCTGTGCTTTGCTGCCAGTTTACCTGCTCATGCTAGTAACAAGGGGGAGTTCTGAGTGAGAGGGTAAAACACAGAAACGTAGAATTTGTTGGCAGAAAAGGACAGCTTGGCCCACCCAGTCTGCCCATTTTTTCTGCCTGTACTGTTATCGCAGACCTTACCTGATCTCTGGCTCCCCCACCCCTGCTTTCCTACCAAGATTTCTTTGTGCCTATCCCATGCATGCTTGAAGCCCACCACTGTCTGTGCCCCCACCATGTCTGCTGCAAGACGGTTCGAGGAATCCACCACTCTTCCTGTGAAGAAGTATTTCCTCACATCCCTCTTACATTTCCCCCCTTCTAACTTCATTGCATGCCCCCGTGTTCTCATGCACCTTCTCTTCTGAAAAATACTCCCCTCTTGTACCGTATTCACCCAGTGAGGTATTTACGGTCTCTATCATGTTCTTCCCCCTCTCCCTTCCAGGGTGTACATATTGAGGTCCTTCAGTCTCTCCTCAGGGCTTATGACGCAGACCCTGCACCAGCTCAGTTGTGCTTCTCTGGAAACTTTTTGTTTGTTTAATTTTTAAGTGTCTGCTAAGAATCAAATCTTATTTTCTTGATAAGATGGTAAATATGTGTTCTAGAAGCGTGGATATGTTGTTCATCCACACTTCTTGGCCTGTCCCTTTCCCCTTTAAATCTTGCCGGAAGTCTTCAAGCTGGCTCTTCCCACCCACCAGGGTGGTACAAACCTCGGCTCCGCCCCATGACGCCAGATCTTCCTTTCCGCTGGAAAATACAGGTTCCCTCGTGCTTCACAGCAATTGGTAGGCCCTGGATTCAAAGCGTCGGTTTTAACCGCATCTTACCTTAAAACTCGTTTGAGTTAACAGCTCCGATAGTAGCACATCGGACATGGAGGATAAATCTGCTCCCGGATTTTGCCGGTGCTTCTGCAGCCAGAAGATGTCGCGCACCGATCCCCATCTAACGTGCGTCTACTGCCTAGGTGTCGGACATAACACCTCCACCTGCACGTTCTGCCTGGCCTTCCATTCCAAAGTCCTAGACGACACTTGCTGCGCCTAAAACTGGGGAGGCCGGAGAAAAGGAACCCACCAGTGAAATTGAAGGAGGCGAGGTGGGTGGTTTCCGCAGCTGCGGGATCTGCCGAGCAGTTGGAGCAAATGAAGGCTTTCAAGGAGGAAGTGGCTCAAGCTTCGGCCAGTCGGAGCTTTTTTTTCCCTCTGAACCTCGGTTCCACCTTTTTGGGCTCCTTCAAGGAGTTGTGCCAGTCTCTCCCCACCAGGGGTGAGGCACCTTCGGGCTCGCACTCCTCCGGCCCTCAGAAGAGGGATAAGGACCCAAAGTCTTCATCCAAGTGAAGACATTCTTGGGACCGAGAAAGGTCCGTTTCCCAGGAACACGCAGTCTCGACCTCGGTCGAGATCGCATCCTCGGCTGCCGGCTTCACGGATCTTCCGTCTGGCCAAGAGACTGAGGAAGTGGCCGACGAGGTTGAGATTTCTCTCTACCTAATCGACCCCATTTCGCCGACTCTGGCCGACGATTCTTTGGAAAGGACTCCGGTCCTTGTCTTTCCCGATGAGGAGACCCAGGCCGCTGGTGTCCCCATCGAGGAAACGGTTCCAGAACCTTGGTTTTCACTGACCCTGGTGTCTCCCAATCGATCGGGTCGACTTCCTCGATCTCGATCGAGGTCCAATACCTTTCAGGCCAAAAGCCGAAAAGATCATAAGCACTCTAAAAGAGGCATCACTGCAGATCCTCATCCTCCTCGTACGAAGAGAGGCCTCGTCGGAAACTCCGTCGACGCTATGAGGATCTTATGTGGCAACAACGGATTTTGACCAGGCAGAAGCCAGCTCTGCCGTCTACCCCAGCCATCACTTGGCTACCGCCTCCTGGGCCGACGCCGACCCCTCCAGAACCGAAGCCTTCGGTTCCCCCACCCATGGGGCTGGCCCGTATCCCGGCTTGGCCCATCTCAGTTTCTCCACCGATTCTGGTGGAACCACCGTCTAAGCAGCCTCAGGGAGGGGCTCCCTCGAAAGAGGACCGTACCGACACCGGGCTTCCCCAATGTCTGTCCATTACGGTTACCCCTGACCGCCCCGGCGGATTGAAGGGGACCTAGGTGGGAGACCGTTGTACCACGACCTCTCGGACTTGGACGTCACAGGACTGCACTCCCATCCTGGGGATCATGAGCCCTCCATGGCAGGTTTAGAGGCAGGTACTTCCTTCTTTGAGGGCATTCTCCGCCTGATCTCCAAATCCACCGGAATGCCCATGGAGTCTATCCAGAAAAAGGCAGAGTACCTCTTTACGGACATCCTAAAATTGGGGGATACCCCAACGGAGGCCTTTCAAGTGGCCAAAGCCATCACTGGCCCGACCCTCGAGCTCTGGCAGCACCCAGCTTCCTGCCCAGTACCGTCTTCCCACATGGCCCGCAAGTATGCAGTCCCCATGGAGTCCCTGCCAGGATTCACAGAACACCCTTTGGCCGAGAGCCTGGTGACCGCTTCTGTGTTTGGACGTACTGGTAGCTCAGCCGACACAGATTGACCTCCGGACAAGGAGTCCAAAAATATGGACCACTTTACCCGCAAGGACTATGCGGCCTCTTCCTTAGGCCTTCGTCAGGCCAGCTTGGCTGTCATTATGACACACTTCTCTCATGCCCTCCTCGGGTCATTAGATGAAGTCCTTCCTCATCTCCCGGCGGACATGCAGACCACGGTCAAGCAAGTCTGTGATCAGGGCCATGTTGTTGCAAAACAGCAGCTCCAGATGGCCCTAGACATCAGGGATTCTTGTACCTGCTCCTTAGCAGCCGCAGTGGCCTCTCACTGCAGGGCCTGTTTGAGGCTATCCTCCTTCCCAGTGGATACCCAGCACAAGTTAGCTGATGTTCCTTTCCTTGGCACCGACTTGCTCGGTCCAGGATCGGCTGGTCACCTTCAGCGTATAAAGCAGTCCAATGCCACCTTGGATGCTACTTCTGCAAAAGGTTCTTCGGGCAAGAACCAGCAGAAAAGAAAGAAGAAGCCATTTCGGCATTCTTCCCCATGGTTAGGCGGTCAGACAGCCCTCCTATCAAGGAAGCCAGCAGCAGCAGCAGGCTCAAGCTTGGCGCCAACGGCCCAAGCAGGGTCCTCAACAGCCCCATAAAGGAGGCCGAGACGCAGGTCCAGGAGCCTCCTCCTCCTCTAAGCCTGCTCAATGACAGGTTGAGGGTTGCCACCCCTACACCCGTCACGCCAGCTCAGGGTCCTCCCGTGGGGGGCCAGCTCCACCACTTTCATTCTGCCTGGTCCGATATCACCTCGGACAGGTGGGTTCTCGAAGTGGTCGGTCAGGGACTGCCTCTAGAGTTCGAGCAGTACCCTCCCAGCCAAGCCCACGCCCCTCGGGAGGAAAGGATATCAGCTTGCACTCAGTCGGCTCTCCGAGACGACATAGCTCAGCTCTTCCGCAAGGAGGCGGTAGCTCCAGTGCCTGATCCTCCTACAAACCCAGGCTTCATGTCCAGGTACTTCCTGGTGCCCAAGCGGATGGGGGGTTGGCGCCCCATCCTAGATCTCCATGACTTGAATCAATATCTCAGGTCCCGCACCTTCCGGATGGTAACTCTGAACCAGATCATACCATCCTTGGAGCGAAACATGTGGTTCTGTTCACTGGATCTACAGGACACATTCTTTCACGTCCCAATCCATCTGTCCCATCAGTGGTTCCTCCACTTCAGGGTCGAAGGGACCCTGTACTAGTTCCGAGCCATGCCGTTTGGCCTGTCATCAGCCCCACGGGTCTTCACCAAGTGCATTGCAATGGTGGCAGCCCATCTTCGGCGTCAAGGAGTACGAATCTACCCTTTTCTCGATGACTGGCTCTTGGCAGGATCCTCCCTTCAGGAGGTGGAGAGGTCAAGGGATCTGGCTCTCCAAACCTGCTCCCATCTCGGCCTCCTGATCAATGAGGCCAAGTCAGATCTCGTGCCTGCTAAGATCTGGCATCATGGGGCGGAGCCAAGGTTTATACCACCCGGGTGGGTGGGAGGAGCCAGCTTGAAGACTTCCGGCAAGATTTAAAGGGGAAAGGGACATGCCAAGATGTGTGGATGAACAACATATACCACTCCTAGAACTACTGTTACAGGTGAGTAACCTGTTCTTCTCACCTGGAATCTGACCTCTGACCCTATGCTTGTTAAGCAAGATGCATCTAATGTGCCACCTGCGGCCTCTTAAAACTGGCATTGTTTGCTCTTGAGCTTGTCTAGGAGATCAAGGAGCATTTAATTTTTTTTTTGGGGGGGGGGGTTCTCATGTATTGGGCCTATCCTTTTAAAGCCTTCTTCTACTTTGGGCTTATGGCTTTAGATCTTTGGAGACTAGAGCCTCCGTAGTTAAATGATTAGTGTGACACTAACTGGGTTAGCGCTGCATTAACCATCAGTAGCGCTGGACAGTAGGGCTGGTGCCATATTCAAGGGCCCTCAGTGTGCTGTGCAAACCCAACTGCGTGACCATGCAGAATTTACCTCTGCGCTTATGCAAATGATGGATCCCTCATGCATCATGGGCACGGCAGTACATTCAAAGATTTCAGCAGTGCAAAACGGCCACCGTTGCAGCACTGTTTAATGCTGCCGAAACCCTGCCCTTAACCCTGCAAACTGGTGCACACCCCCCCTTCCCCAAATCAGCTACCTGTCCAAGTAAGAAGCATACCCCTGACCTGGTGGTTTAGTGTCCGCCCCCGATCAGGAGACAGTTTAGACAGTGGACATATAGAAAAACAAAAAACTATTTATAACAATCTTTCAATAGAATATAGAGCAACTTGTATCATTAGTAACTGCAAATGTTTAATCATGTTCATGTTCATTTAAGGGCTGGCTCCACATATATACCATATTTATATACAGTAACCCCAGCAGCCCGATATCCACCCCTCCGGCCCCTTCTACCTCCTCAGGTCCCACCTCTCTGCACCCTACCCCTGCAGTGTTGCCAATGTATTCTACTTTAGTAGAGATGGCTACTGGCACAACCCTCCACTCACCTCCTCGGCTGGCCGCCGTCTGACAGGCATTCACGATCACATGTACTGTCAGAACAGTTGTTCCCGGGTTACAGGTACTGCATGCGTCAGTGCTGGCAACTGTGCTGACGTACCAGCCCTATCATATCTTATTGCTTCAGTTCACTCCGATAGGGACTCCAGAACAGTGGCGATACATACAGTACAATGCTAATCCCAGTGAGGTGTGCGTGTATGTGTGTTTGTTATGGTTGTTTCAGGAGCTGGGCATTCCACCATAGATCCCGTAAGGAGGCAGAGAGAGAAGGAGAGGGATACTTCGGTATAAATGTGAGTTGAAAATGAAGAAACTTGCTCTGACTTGTGTCATTTTTTTTAAGTGTAGCAAAAACAACTTTGCTTCCTTCATCTTCCCTGCTGGAAAACAAAATCAGTCGTCACCATTCTGTACTCTGGCAGTGTTTGTCAGACAGCACTGTGGATGAGGGGGGGAGCGCAGGATAACACACTGACAGCCTTACAGATAGTGAACTCAGTGAAATATTGAAAGTTGGAACTCAGGCTGGTCTCCTGTAGGAAGTGCCATGCTACTCACTGACAACCGAGATGTTGGAAGTTACCCATGATCAGCAGTGCATGTAACTGAAGCTGTTTGATCTATACAGCATAAAAACAGTAATGACATTAAATGAAAAAAATTAAATACACATACCTGGTCCAAAGGGATGGGTTGTAGCAATTATTAGTTGCACCACTGTATGAGATGGGACAAAATACAGCAGAAAAATATGACAATCAGTACACTTCAAAGCATTATTTGTTGGTTGGCAAAGATGTTTTATCATATAGTTGTGGGGTTTTTTTTGTTTGTTTTTTTAATTTGTTTCTGGCATGCTTAGTTTCATCCTCAGTGCATTTTTCATTTTCTCAGATATTTGTTTTAAACCCATGGCTAATTTTGTATTTAATGACTCACATCATTAAAGATGACTGCCACTCACAGTTTTTAAACATCTCTTTGGTTGAGGTTGCCTGTTAAATGCTCGTACTAGATTCATACTGTGGATGTGTTAGGGTGGTGATGCTGCGCGTTTCTGATGGTGAACAGCACAGCACGGTACCAAGATATTTAATTGTTTTCACAACAGTTATGTCAGGAGGGTGGGAATTTTTAAAAACTTCAAAATCCCATATCTTAGTCCAGTAATGAAATAAAGCAAAAAAAATAAAAAATAGGCACGTTGCTGTTTTGGTCAGAAAAATTGTTATGACAAAAAAAAAAAGAAATTACGCAGTGAGTAACGAATCCTGCTGCTTTAAGATCCATCTCATCAGTCAAGCAGCGGTGGCGTGGCTAATTATAACAACTCCGGCATCGCAATCTCAGCAACCATCCGTGGGCATTGGAGTGCCGGCCAAGGAAAGGAAAACTGAGTGTCCAAGGGCTCAGACAGGTAGGAGACCAACTCACCTGCACAGCTGTCACCTGAGTGACCACGTGACAGTTCAGGCAGAGTGGTGGGGAGGGGAAGGTTGGTGGTTGGCTCCTTCTGCTCATGCTCTGTTGCCAGTGCCACCCAAGTTCTGCAGAAGGGGACAGAAAAGTGGAAACGCTCGGGCTCTGGGAATGATGCAGTGGTACTGTCTGGCCCAATGAATGATGCATTATCTGGCCAGTGAATGATGCAGAGGTACTGTCTAGCCCAATGAATGGTACACGACTGCCTGCTGGTTGCTCCTGATGTTACACGATTGCCCTCTGGTGGCTCCAGCAGTTACACAAGTGACCGCTAGTGCTTTTGCTGTTACATGCCTGCCCTCTGGTGGCTATGAGCAAGGAAGTCATGTGGATATGGGCTGGAATATGCAACTTCTTCCATTATACAGCTGCCCTCTGATGGCCCGGGGGGAGGGGAAGCATGTGGGTAGGGATAGATGGCGCTTGCTGTTACACAGCTGCCCTCTAGTGGCTCGGGGAGAAAAAGAGCAACATGAGTAGGAATGTGGCTCCTGCTATTACACAACTGTTCTCTGGTGGCCCAGGAGCAGGGAAGTATGTGGGTATGAATATGTGGCTTCTGCCATTACACAGCTGCCCTCTAGTGGCTCGGGGGAGAAAAAGAGCTACATGAATAGGAATGTGGCTCCTGCCATTACACAGCTGCTGTCTGGTGGCCCAGGAGCAGGGAAGTATGTGGGTATGAATACGTGGCTCCTACCATTTCAGGACTGCTCTCTGGTGGCCATGGGGTGTGAGTTGTGGGCCGAAATACATGGCTCCTTTTGTTACAGGACTGCCCTCTGGTGGTCCAAGGGGAGTGAGTCATGTGATAGGAATATCTATGTACTGGCATTACACAACTGTCCTCTTGTGGCCATGAGGAGTGAGTGTTGTGAGCAAGACTATGTGGCTCCTGCCATTACATTGCTGCCCTCTGATGGCCAAGAGAAAGTGACTCTTTAAGGCAGGAATATACAGCTTTGGGGTGAGGGTGCCTGCTGGCTGCCTGACACAGGGCACTGAGGTAGAATGCAGTGATGTCATACTCCAGTCCTGTACCAGTGAGTGTCAGTTAAGAGCACGGTGGATGGTGAGTCTGGTCTTTGCATACTGCTGACTGGCCAGAAAGGTCTATACTAGTCTGAGAGCATGCCTTGTGTGTGTGTGTGTGGGGGGGTATGGGACAGTTGGGGACAAATGAATTAGGTTTAAACAATGCTGATACTCAGGTGCAGGATGCCAGCACCCTCTTCCCTCCCTCATACAGGGCCTGGACCTCAGACGACCCCCCCCCCCGCAAAACCTCTACTTAGGAAGGTCCATCCTGCTGACCCCACCTGCAGGGGTAAGTTTGGCAGAGTATTAAAAGGAAACATGCTGTGGGAATCTGACCACTCTAGTAATTGTGGGATACTGGGCTTATGGGTGGACTGTAGAAGGGCCTGACACACTGGGTAAGGAGTGAAAAATACTGAACAAAATTGGGGGGTTATTTGTATTTATTATAGAATTCTGCACTTCTTGTCTCGAAAGATGGGGCTTGATTAGCCATGTTGAGGGGCTTCAGCATGTTAGAATTCATCAGCCCACCCTTCCCTGCAGCACAGCCATTTGTCAGTGCCTGGGTAATAACAGAGCGGGTGGGGAATTATTATTTTTTGCAAGACATTGTGTTTTTTAATATAACCAGCCTGCGTCCTTATACAAAGACGCGGTGTGTAATTACATTTGTCAAGGTGTGAGCTATGTAGGGGATGCAGAAGAAGGAGCGATTAAGACGTGGAAAGTGGGGGTGGGGGCAGGATCTGTTGATTAATGCCATCTAAGCACAATTTCTGTGTAGACCCCTTCATTACCGTCTGCAGACGAAATAATTCTCTGGTTCTCTCCACCTCTCCTGCTTTCAGAGTGATTTATGTTTTCACAGAGAGGGAGTCCCAGTAGAAGGAAAATGCAATGTGTGAAAAATGTTATTGTCGGTGGAACCTGCTGTCTTCTCTTATTTTTTTTCTGGAGTGGGGTACAACCATGGTTAAAGACACAGTATTCTTTTTTTGGGGGGGCGTGGGGGACAACCATGGTTAAAGATGCAGATCATTTTTTTGTGTGTCTGTTTCTCTTCAGGACACGATATCAATATTAAGATCACACTATTACTCTCCACTTTCTTTCAGTTGAGGGGGGTGGAGTGGGCATCCCTACAGAACATTCTGCCTGTTACAGATTTCCGTCTCACCCTTTAGAGTGAAAGGAATTGGAGTTTTATATAGTGCCTTTCACACAAACACATTGTATTCCAAAGTACTCTACAGGAAAATAAAGTGAAAGAATGTTCCTAGCGTAAGGCACGCCGGGAGATGATAGGAGAAAGGTAACAGAGATGATTTCACCGTAGCGTGCACTGCTTAAGCACACTGGGGTTAGATTACTTGCTCAGGGTCACACAGCGAGTTAGTGACCATTGTGGACTCAGTCCCCACTCATCTAACTACCCCCTCCTTGACCGAGTCCTCTCCTCTCACCCCCAACCACATGGTAGCAGCAGGCACACTGCCGGATGCCTTCAGTGACCATTGTATGATATTCCGAAACTTAAATAAAACTTAAAAACTTAAAACATCTGGCTCCCTCCCTCCTCCCCAAAGTACATCTGGTCTAAGTTCCTCTGGTCACTGAACGTAGAGGCTTTACTGAGCAACTGGCTGCTGCTGATTGGTCCCCCCCCCCCGTTCGGTACTCTAGATAATGACATGGCACTCTCCCTGTTGCACTAGTTATTTATTTCTCTCTGGGATAAGCATTCCTCCATCAGGAAGTCCATGATAAAATCATCTCGCCGTCCCTGGATCACCTGTGATCTTATTGACTTGTGCAAGACCCATAATCAAGCCTGGGCCAAGTACAAATTATTCTGTTCCCTGCAGGACCTCCTCTCCTACAGGGCGCTTAGGAACACTTTCACGAAGTCCATCCGCACCGCCATGTCCATCTATTTCAAGGCCAACATCCAGAATAATATTAACTCCCCTGCTAAATTCTGGAAGGTGATTCACTCCCTTTTTGACCCTCCCAGCCCAGTCTGCTCCCCCAGTCCTTTTGGTTAATGGCTTACCAGTATCTGACCCTCCCTCTTATGCCACTCACATCAGTGTGTTTTTCATGACTTGTTCTCTCCCTTCCCCCAGCCTCCTGGCTCCTCCCTTCTTCCCCCTCTCCTTTACCCCTACCCCACTCTCCCCTGGGCTTGTCTTTCCACCTGTCCCCCTTCCCCCAGAAACCCTTCTTGCCCTATCCTCACTCAACCCTTCTAAATCTAGCCCAGATGGTTTGGATCCTAAACTTCTCCATCTGTCAGCTCCTGCCGTTGCCTCCCCACTTACTCATCTCCTAAATCTCTTCTTCACCCTTTGCACTGTCCCTCAGTCTTGGAAGTTTGCCAAGGTCCCTCCCCTCCACTCCTCCACTCCTCCACAAAGGGGGTGATCCCTCCACTGCTGGCATCTTCTGCCATGTCTACTTCCTTCGTTGTCTTACAAAACTGCAAGAGAAGTTGATCTACTCATGGCTTGCTGACTTCCTCCACTCCTCCCACTTTCTCTCCCCCTTCCAGTTTGGTTTTAGGAAGGAGCACTGCACCATCGCCTTCCTACTTAGGGTTACTGATTCCATCCTCTCAGGGGTGGATCAATGGCACGTCACTGCAGCCATTTTCATTGATCTGGCCAAAGCTTTGTATTTGGTGTCCCATTCTCTCCTCCTGGATAAGCTGAGCATTGCCAGCCTCTCAGCCTTTGCTGCGACTGGTTCCGATCCTATGTCATGGGCCATCAACAGTCAGTAAAGGTAGGAGGCCCACTCTCCCCAACACTCTCTGTCCAGGCCAGGGTCCCACATGGCTCCATCCTGGGTACAGTACTAGTCTCGATCTTCCTCAGTGACCTTCCTCTGCCTGTGCCAACCCGCATATTCACACGTATGCAGATGATTCATTCCTCTACACCTCGGGTCCCACACCAGCTTCTGTGGAAGTCTCACTCCAGCATGACTTTCACAGTGTTCTGCACTGGTTCCAGGCTAATCAGCTAAGGGTCAGCACAAAACAAAAAAAAAATCTAGCCAGAGCTGATACGACTGTGGCAAGCTTGCAAAGCACTGAAGAGCGAGTGCCGCCGAGTGCCATCTCCGAGATGGTGGCAGTGAAGCAACTGCGCATGTGCAGCATTCGTGCATGCGTAGTTGCGGTGAACGGCATTATGCCATTCACAAGGTGACAGAGCCAACGGAATGCGTGCATGTGCAGTTCTTGTCCCGGAATGCGGAAGTAGCAGCCAAAATAGTGTGGCTGTTACTCCGTAGCGGCCAGCCATGGTGGAGTGTTACAATCTCTGTTGGACTTTCGGAAGGATACTTCCAAAAGTCTTAATGGAAGGTGCCACGGTCTGCCGTTTTGAGCAACAGATCGCAGAATGGCTGTAGGCTCCGCCCACAGCTGCAAAAACCTGTCTGACGTTTGGTTCAGTCAAATTTGGCCTGGCTCACCTCCCTCATTTTCTCCATGCTAGAGGACGTCCCAACCTTCAAGTACCTCAGTGTGTGGTTAGATAGCAGGTTAGACTTCCTGGATCACATCCATGCTAAACTCTGTCCCAAATTTGGTGCCCTGTACTGCAATAAGGATTGTCTCTCTCTCTCTCTCTCTCTGCTGGTCACCAAGAGTTAGTCACCAAAATGATTCTCCAGGTCTTCAGTTTAGCAGATGTGGTCTGTGGTACCATCTTGTCTACCCAGGCATAGGTGTGACTCTATGGGTGCTGGGTTGCTCAAGCACCCCTGCAATTGATTTAAGCACCCTCAATGTATTGAGACTGGCCTGCAAAAAAATAAATAATGGGGAACATGGCCACAGGAGAAATAGTGCCTACTAGCAATGAGACCCGTAAAGGTTCTTAAAAGTTGGCACAATCCCAGGCCAGACTGGATATCCTCTGCAACGCCTCCTGCTGCTTTGCTACAAACTCTCCTTCTCGCACCCACCATTGCTCCCTTTGCTCCTCCCTATCATCCTGCCACTCCCCACACATCACCAGCTCCACAGTGCCTCCCTTATCTCTAACTACTGGTTCGATCCTGTCCCTTCTACTTACCCATCTCATCCCTTTTCCTCCTCCTCCTACTTCCTGCACTCCAGTGACCAACACACTTTCTCCCTTCCTCACCCTCACTCCTCAGCTGGAAAATCTGCTTTCTCATATCATCTTCCCCTTCCTCTGGAATCAGTTACCCTCTCCTCCATACATCTCTCTATCTCATCTCACTCAGACACTATAGCTTCTCCCTCCAACCATTGTTCCTGCCTGCTCTCTTCCTGAACCCTTCCTTCCCTTTCCCTACTCCACCTATGAGTACTGGTTCAGCATCCCGTCATCCAAGCTCCACTGCATTGTTGGAGTTTACCTAATTTGCACACTTGTTTTGAATCAGCAGGCTGTTTATTGGGCATCCAGTTACAGTTTTGACATTGCTGTCAGTACTACTTGTTGACTTATGCACTTAATGTCGTCGTAATTTTCTTTCTCAACCTGGTTCTGTTTCTTTGTAACTTTGTTTTCTCTTTCTCTTTTCCCCGTGTCACATCGGGAAATGAGCCTTGGCTCAGTGTGCCTCTCCCAGTCACCAATTTTCAAATAAATAAATGAATCAATGAATTAATAAATAGATAAATGCATAAATCAATAAAATAAGTAAAATAAATAAGCAAACAAACTTGGGTTTCCAGGTTCACATCAGTGGGTTGTTCACCAATGTGTTGAAGTGCCTTCCAAAAACAGACCTTCGTGCACTAAAACATTTCCAGCTCTTCAGTGTGCAGTTATTATGTGATCAGTAGAGTACTGATACATGGATATGTGCAAATCACAAGGCTTTAATATAAAAGAACCTTTTAGAATCTTTTTTGGTTCTGCATGGTCCATCCCTTACGTGGTGCCAGTGAGGATGGACGGGTCTTTGTCCCTATTCACTTCAAACCCTTAACGCTGGATGCTTCCGCCACTTGTTGCTGCATCAGTTGTCCTGTGAGGTGGTTCCTGGTCTGTGTGGCCCTTGGAAGCGAGGACAGGAGAGCACATTCATAGAAACCTGTGTTGGTTTCAGGAGCAGATAGCCCAGCAGCAGACAAGAAAGCAGTTCCTCGTGGCTCAATGGCACTGGATTCTGACCCTCGAATTTCCTAGCAGTTAGAGGGTTTGGGAGAGAGTTGATGATGCCGCACTAGAGCAAATAGCTTGTTAAATACTGGTATCTCCCTCCCCAAGGACAGAGGTTCAAAAGCTAAGGGTCTGAAACAGTCGCTACTGCCACCAGAGCAGCATTGTCTGTCCCCTCATATAAAACAGCCCCCACCCCCAGTACTGGCATGGACTGATCCTCTGGGTGGGAGCAGCTAGAACTAGAGTTGGGCAGAACTTTTCTCAACTAAAGAGGGGGTGCAGAGGACCCAGAGGTCCATATTTCACAGCTGGCTGGGGACAGCATAGCAGTGGTATATGCGTTAGTGTAGCCGTTACCTCCAGTAGGGTTGCTGAGATTCCGAGTAGGAATCCGATTTGTCAGATTCTGACCTAGATTGCCAGAAATTCTACAAGTCGACTTTCAAAGTCCCTCCCTTGATCAAAGTGAGATTTTTGAGGGAGGCCATGATGGTTTATGGATTGCTGCACTACATTGACAACAGCGGTGGCTTTTTGACCTTTTGTCAGGTACACCTGAGCGTATCAGGTGTAATGGTCAGTTATCACTAGGATGTTGCTTATGTTTTTGCTATCAGGCTTCAGCAAGAGGAAATCCATGCAAACTAATTCAAATGGCCCACTGTTTTTGATGTTGACCAAAGGTGCTGCTGCCCTTTTTGGCAAATTGTTTCTTTTGATATGTCTGAGGCAGTTTCTACAATGCTTTGCAACCTCTTGTTGCCATTTTGGGCCAATAGAAACGTGCTCGCATTAAGTCCAGAGTGCGGTCATACCCTAGGTGACCCGTGTCATCATGTAGGGATCGGATGACAGCTGTTGGTACTGCCACGTAAATACCAATTGTTGTTGAGGGAACTCAGGCTGTGCACTGTCATGACTGCTTCTCTCAAGCTACCACCTCTGCTGTGTGCTGTTCTGCGTAAATATGTTGTAAAATTGGGGAACAGCAGGGCCCCTCTGAAAAAGAAGTATCACATCTGAGCTGTGCTATCTTGGGTAGTAGGTACAGTGTAACAAGCATTTGTCAATGCCGAATGTTGCTTGCTTCTATGTGCTGTTTAGGAATTTGGAAGTCATTGGAGTGCAAATATTGAACATTCACGAACTTATGAGCGTGCATAGGAACTTTGCAATGCACGCTCATAAAACAGTCATTTATAGGAATTTTTTCACCAAATTTTCAACATAGCCATTTTAAGACCTCTGCTCATGAACAGTGTCACTGTGATTTTCTTAATGTGTCCCATACATTGAGTTTTGCACACCGACTGCGCCATTGTGCGCTACATGGGCGGAAACAAGTTTTGGGCAAGATGTGAAAAATGACAGCTGCACTGCTCATAAGGAGATGTGGTAAAATGGCAATGTGAAAATCTGGAGTGAAAATATTGAAAATTCATGAGCTTACGGCGTGCGTAGAGACTGCGCCAGCGCCAAGCTCATCAAAACCAGTCATTTTAGGAATTTTTCACCAAATTTTCAACATAGCCATTTTAAGATCTCTGCTCTTGGACAGTGTCACTGTGATTTTCTTAATGTGTCTCATACATTGATTTCAGCACACCGACTGGCCATTAATGCGCAACATGGGGAAACATCGTTTTGGGCAGGATGTGAAAAATGACAGCTGTACTGCTCATAAGGAGGTGTGGTAAAATGGCAATGTTAAAAATCTGGAGTGAAAATATTGAAAATTCGCGAACTTGAGTGTGTAGGGAACTGCTAGCATGCGCTAAATAAACAGTCATTTTATGAATTTTTCCACCAAATTTTCAAAATAGGCTTTTTGAGAGCCCACCTTATGAACACTGGCAGTGTCGTTTCGTTAATCTTTCAAGAAAGGTGATTTTGTGCAGTGGCTCCGAAATCACCCTTCGGGCCTGAGTAACGCCATGACAGTGACATCATTCATGAGAAGGGGTCCCAAAAACCCCATGTTGAAAATTTGGTGCACAAATTCAAAAAAATGCCTGAGATATGCAATAAAGTTGAAAAAACCCTATCTATTCCATTATACAGCTTACGGCATTTCCTCAGTTAGGTAGTCGGCTTTGAAGAGTGCAGAGCGTGTTCCCGGTCACGAATCGTCTCGTCGAGGTCGGAGGTAAGTATAGGTGGGGGGTGTGGGGAGGAAGGGTGCGCAGTGGGTGGGTGCGGGTTGTGGGGGGCAGGGAGAAGCGCAGAGGGACTATTTTTATTTCCAGGTAGTTTTTTTTTAATGACGGGGCGTTTGCCACGCTGGGTGGGCTCCCAGCATGGCACAGGACTGCTGGTGGGGGGCGTGGAGCGGCGGGGGATTAGGCACCCCATTGGCTATACACATTTTGCCACGCTGGGGTGGGCTCCCAGCGTGGCACCTTAATGCTTGATGGGGAGAGACAGTGGAGCCAACGGATTGGGCACCCCGTCAGCGACAGCATGGGGGAGACACTGGAGCCGGACGGTTGGGCACCCCATCAGGCGTACAGTGTGGGGGGAGGAAGGCGCGAGCACGCGAGTGTGCTTGCGCGAGGCTGTGCGTGTAGTGTGGGGGAGAGCCTGCTCACTCAAGCGGAGCTCTCCCTTTCAACTGTATGCCACTGCATTTTCAGCTTGTCATAGACAGCTGCAGCATTGATTGGGGAACTGGGGCCGCGCCTGCAAACGCACTGACTGCATTGGAAGACGGGCTGACACACTTCCGAAAACTCGGATGATGGCACTATGTTTCTTGCACATGCGTGCAAGCAACATAAAAATGTGTCAAATCAGGACCCCACTGAAAATGAAATACTGCATCTTATCTGGTCAGTCCTGTGTAAATGTAGAGTAAAAATGTGTACAAGCAGGACCCCAGTACAATACAGCATAAAGTAGAACTGTAAAGGTGAGGCTGGATGTGGTCTTTCAATAAATAAAATTGTAAAAGTGGAATAATACCTGCTATATTAAGATATGTACATGCTCGCTGAGGGCTGAGGCACTGGATGCCTTACCTAGCACTATGCCAACGACCCTGGTTCAGGAATGACCTCAGGTCATCGGCATGCTGGTGTGTGTGGGGAGGAGCAGGATTGAACAAGCTGGCAGGCTGCTGTTCTCTCCCGGGGTGGTGGGGGTGGGTCGTCGCTCCCCCATAGTTCCATTCCCACAGGGTGGAGTTCAGGTGGGTAACGTAGGCGGGAGGGGGGCAGTACTGTTGTGGGTGGGTGGAAGGGGCTGAGCTTGTGCCACGGCGTGCATGCTTGCCTCCACTGGCATGCGTGCACGGCTGTGTGCCAGGGCCTCAGGCAGGGAAGCAGGAGAAAAACCTATAAAATACCATAAACATATACTGTATATTAAAAAAAAGATATGTACGTGCTGTACAGTCCAAAGAGAAATAAAGAAATGAAGATTAACAATCCACAGATTCCAACCGGATTTTTGGAATCGTAGTCCCAAAATCTTCATTCTGCAATTTAAGGCTAAAACATGTTTTTATGTAGCCATTTCGGATTTAGGAATTAGGATCCCAAATCCATTTCTGATTTTGAGGTCCTTTTCGGAATTGAATAGAATCAGTCTGAAATTTCTAGATTACTAAACAGTTCAGTCGGATTGGAACTGGCCAGTTCCGAAGCCCCCTAGTTTCCACCATGCCCCACCATCACCTCATATGTGGCGAGACACCTTTTCAGCCAAAGAAAAGAGGGATGGGACCACCCACCAAACATTTGTCTTTGACAGTTGCCAGCATGGGACTGGAGGTAAAGTTCAGCACCTTATCTCATGTTTCTTCTAGATGTATAAATGGTATGAAGTTGCTGTGGTGAAAATGGTTTTGTTTTGTTTTTATGTTTCGGCTTTCTTCGAGTGATGTTGTCAGTAGGGTTGGTTCCTTTGGAAGTGGCAGAAACCAAGTAATAAACCACACCCTATTAACCAACCTTAGCCCCACCCCTTTTCGTGACTGATGAGTACACTGCTCCTCCTCCACTGCCATTTTTTAGAAGGAGAAAAAGAAGAATTAGCAATTATATAACACTTTCATACATGTTGTATCCTAAAGTGCTTTACAAGCTGTGAGAGACTAGTAGTGAAGTGACTGTAGATGTGTAGTGGCAGTTATTTCATACATCAACATCCATGCACAGCCCTGGACAGTTGCATGAACCGGTGTTATGGGAAAGAGAATGTTGGCCAGGACACTTTGGGGGGGAGGGGGGATTCATGTCTCCTGTGAAAAGTGCCTTGGGTTCTTTTGTACCATCTGGACACCCACCAGGACAGCACCAGAGATGGGTAGAAGGGACCTTAGTTTAGTGTTTCATGTGAAGGATGGCACTCTCCAACAGTACAGCACCCCCCTAGTATTGCAATCGGGTGCCAGTGTTTATGGTATGAGCCCAATCCTGGAGTGGGATGAGAGCCCACGACCTTCTGGCCCAGGGGCGAATGTGCTAAACTGAGCAACGCTGTGCCAGAGAAGACATGCATGGAGCAGTTAAAGGCTGCACTTAAAACGAAGCGTGAAAGTGATACATCACCACAGCAGTAAAGCTACTGCTCGTGAGACTGGCTACCCAGGTTTGTGTACATGCTTGAATCGTCGGAGGCTGGCCGGTGGAGAGGAGGCTCGGGTGTCCCAGAGGCTGCTCTCCTGGGAGGGAGGGCAGCCATCTCCTCTAGTGTAGGAGGGAGGGATGCAGACTGGTGCCGTGTAATGCATGCTTCTGTGTGTGCATGCACATGCGCAGCCTAGCTGCCTGCAGCTCGAGGATGGGAACAAAAAAAAGGAATGCACTGCTGTAATATACGTTTTTTTTGTTTTTTGATACAATTATTTGGGTTGAACAGCCAACCACTCAAGTTATTAATTGTAACAAATAATGGATGACTACTATTGATGATGTAACCCCTAGGTGGCGCTATCCCAAGGGCTACTACCCCTGCCTGCTTGGGTAGTAGCAGATTAAGGGGCCTGGGTACTGAAACAGGTGCCTCCACCCGGAGGTCAGGGTTGTCAGTGGTCAAGCTAACCTGGGCACAGCCCTCCGGGACACTGTAACCCCCCTCTTTCCCTTCTAGTGGCCTGAACAATATACAATAATCACTTTCACAATGACCCTTATTCACCATGCAGTTACCCAGACTGTTTGCACTTACCACCAGGGCTGGATCCTCTAGCTTGACAGTGGGGATCCCCTGTAAAACAAGGATATGCACAGCAAATAGCAACAGTACAGTACTCTCTGCACAAACTGGAACCACAGGTTAAATGCAGAAAGAGTTAGATCTGATTTATTCAGGGGACTTAAACAAGGAAGGGGCGTAATCAGGTTGATTGGCTTAAAGGCTAAATCAATCAGACAGTTATGAATGCACTTCAGAGTCCCTACACAGTCACACACTCTGGAAAAAGTGCGCTAGCCAGGACCATTGCCCGGGGTAGGCCGGTGTCGCAGCTGGTTGGGGCCCTGTGATGGAAGAAAGCAACATGCACAATGCCCACTATTTGTAATCCGGAGCCGGAGGTCTCAGTTCATGAAGGAAAAGACAACAAAGCAATCAGATGACAACACTTTAGATTTAGCTGTTATTGCAGTTGTTGTAGCTGATGTTTACTCATGATACCCAATACTGGACACAGGCAGGAAGAAATTGAGACTGCAGGTTGTTGAGTTGGAGTGCCAGGAGAAGCAGGGCCCACATAAATCACCGAGGCATCGTTCCTGTTCAAGGCGTTGAGCAGGGGGCTGATCCCCAGGCAGGTCTCTCATCGATGGTTTTCTCTGTGTAGCGGGTAGTCTGGCTGGGCCAGTGTGGCAAGGCCCAGGCAAAATGGAGATGCAAATGGATTTAGTCCATTGGAGCTGGATGCAGCCTCCAGCAAGCAGAACAAAGTTCATCACACAGTGGGGAACCAAATCACAACCCACTAACAGCACACAGCACATTTACATGTGAGAAATTCTACTGTACCAGGCAGATTGCTATCCAGTCGCAATTACAGAGTCTCTGCACAAACTGGGAGTTCAAAGGTGGCTGGAAATCCTGACAGGCCGATCACATTCAGCAAATCTTCGTTCTTCTTCAGGTTAAAGCCTGGTCACAGTTCTGTGGCTTAAATCGTCCTCACAATTCAGATTCAGTTCGAATAAACTTCAGTTTTCCTCTCAGGGACAGCGGGCAGACAGGCAGGCCAAAACTCAGCCCTTTCACAGTTCTCCCTTGCGAATCTATGCAGGATTACTGCTCGATTATCTCGAGCTGTTACTTCTTTCACTTCCCAACTCAAACTGAACTGAAACTGCAAGCAATCTGGGACTTTCCCCAGGATCCAAAAGGTTTGTTTGACTGATTCCTCTTTCAGTCACAACAAGGGCTCCCCCTCCATGTTCATTCAGGCACAAAAAACCCAAAACTACAATTCCTACAGAATTTTGCTCCCACAAAGTCCCTGGGGACAGGCTCCATTTTAGAGTCCCCTGAGGTACTGATTGGCCCATTTCAGCAATCCAGGACCAAGATGGTGGAGATAAACAGAAATGTCCATGCTGCAAAGAAGGCAGGTTAGACAAACTGCAATATTATTACTATTCTTTTTTTTTTTTCCATTCTTTTATCCACCAAGCTGCCTGCCGCCAGATGTTTCAGAGATCTGCCCGGTCACGGGCCACTGGCTTCTGCAACCCCAAATTGGCCTCGGGCCCTCTGATACCCCGTGGCTTACCCCCCACAGCGGGGCTGTGGCACTTCCCCTTTGCATGCCGCAGACTCTGGAATAGGTTGGAGGGCTGGCCTGGGGAGCATATTGAAGCCATGGCGGGCTTCATTAGCGGCAACTAGCAGCTGTTCCTTTTTTCCGTTTTCAGGAGGCGGGTCGTGTACATGACGCCGCGCCTGCCCTGCCTCCTATGTTTACCTAGTGCCGCAGCTGCGCCGACTCCTGGCCTCCGTCAGGGGACAGCAAAGCTCCGGACACTTTCCTCTCCCTCCCGGAGAAGGAGAGCAGTCCTAGGACGCTCCATCCTTCTCCCCCGAGCCGGCCCTCCAGCGACCCTCGTCCATTCCCGAACCCGGGTCACCGGCGTTGCATGCGGAAATCCAACCGCTGCGCTGACGGGCCGACGTAATATTATTACTATTCTAATAAATGATCAGCAAACAAGTACATCTTCTAATAGAGCTCCCTCTGTGCTATCATCGCTGTGATGGCAGAGCGGAGCGATTATTTGCCAGCCCGTGCGGGACTCAAGCATAGAAACACTCAGGCCCCTCCCAGATTAATTATGACTGCAACCCAGGCAGCTCTTAAAGAGACAGTGCACAGAGGCTATACAGGCACTCTCTGGCAATACATTGAAACTGCTAAAACACAGGACACCAGCCTGGCAGTGAGCATTTAGGCAAGCTCGAGGAAGACTTTTCGGGAACCCCATTTGTAGGGGGGTTACAATGATGTTACATTGATCTTTTCCTGTTGGGTTCTCCCACTCAAACATACCAGTATTGCTGAAATGTAAACCGGTAGTTCTGTTAACTGTATTATGCTTTAAAACTCAATAAAGATGATATTTACAAAAAGAAAAGAAAAAAGGAATGCAGCCCTGACCAGAACTGGATAACATTCCAGCCTCCCGGACGCCCCATGCCGGTGACGTGGCCCTTCTCTAAAGTCTGGATCCTGAACTGCGATGGGAGATGGGGAGCCCACGGGAAGTACGTTTTGGGGAAAATGGAAGAGCAGGTAAGCCCATGAGAAGCCCTCTGATTGGGCAGGGAGGGCAGCACAGTGAGGGCATAGCCAGAGTAGAACAGAAGAGGCACGGAGTGCATTAAGTAACAATAGATGCAGATTATAAGTCTAATGTCTTCCTTAATCAGATTGGACACTCTGTATAACTCCTTCTTTCGCTTTGCTTTAGACGCTCCTCACCCACCCACCACTGTAACCTCTACCACTCTCTGGCACTCCTATCACTAGTAAATTTGTGCCACCTTCATTGTGCTAAATTTGCGTCCAAATTTTATTTTGTCTCTGTCCCCTCCTACCTCGCTTCCTCACTTTCCACCCTCCTGCCCATATCCTGAGATCTTTTGACTCTCGCCAAATGTTAGTCCCCTGTCGGCTGACCATGGCAGGGCAGATGGCCTTCTCTCACCGATTCCCAAAACTGTGGAACTCCTCCCCTCCCATATCCGCCACTCCTTCTCACCCTACTCCATCTCCACAGCCTTACATAACTTCCTCTCTATAAATTGTACCTGTAGCTAATCCCTCCTCAAATACTACCCCCTCCAACCTATATATCGTACTTTATTACTCTATACCAAATAAAACAGTTACAGCTCCCCCACCATGCGCCCAGCATTCTGTATGTCTGTCTGACTGTCAGATACCTGATTTCCGGGTACAACCCACTGTCTAATGAATTCCAACATCAAAAGGCTGTGTTCCTGGTACATCCCTCTGTCAAGTATAACCCTGCATTTATACTTTTTGGTAAGCTTACATCAAAGGTACTACCTGGTAAAAGAGTATTTCATTGGGTTCATTATTCCCTGTTGCACTTTTTCTGTTACCTCAATTGTTAGTATGTTTATGTTCCTATCTAAGCCCTCAACTTTTTCCCTAGCCTTCACACTCCCCTTGCAGTGTTCTCAGCATCCTAAATGGGTACTGTAATGCCTAGGCTTGCCACCTTTTCTCCCCAGATGTTAATTCCCATCCCTCCCTCTCACTCACTATCCCCCTATAATTACAGCACCTAACCACAGGAGGGTTTACAATCGCCTGAACTTCCCTGCTCCCTTGCAGGGTCATCACATCCTGAAGGGTTCTCTTTTTGGGTCAGGCCTTATTTTCTCCTCCTTGGTGTTAATCGCACTTCCTCTCTCTCTCTCTCTCCCTCTTTAATCCCACTCCAGTCCCCATCCCCTTGCAGGGTTCCCTGAATCCTGAAGGGGTCTCTCTGGGACACAGCTCTGTACTATCTGTCATCTCATCCTCTTTCCCGTTCACCCCTTATGTCACGATAGCACTTGTTCTCTTATTCTATTGTATTTATTATTTGTTCTCACAAATTATGTATGCAACACTGTAACAACTGCGTTAACTAACTATATGCTTTGTTGTTCTTTGTAATGTAAAATGTCTCATCCCTATTGTACCTCTTCCCCCAGGTCGCGCCGGGAGACGAGCAGCCTGTTGCTCAGTGTGATTTCCTTGTGAAACATTTTCAATAAATAATTAAATATTCATGACCCTGGGTATGCTTCTAATTGGTTACTGGATCGATCATTGATGTCTTAGAAATTACTTGTCCATCTGACAGCTGGAGCTGTGTGGCAGGCACAGCTCACGCTACACCTCTAAGATCTACGTGTAAGTGGACCCCCCACCCCAGAAAAACTAAAGTTGTTATTGCAGTTAGATATATAATCATAATAACAACCTCAAAGTTGGTCATTTCCTTGGAGTAATGACCGGCTGGAGTGAAGTGGGCCACCCATCCCCCTAACCGGTCTGTAGTCTCTCAGAAATGACTAGCTTTTTGGTCGTTATTGCATAGATGGGAAATCTACAATGAAGGGAGTTAACAGCTATATTCTGATTGCATGTTTAACATACACATGTTCAGTGCTGACGTGCAGCTAAAACAAAGAATGATTTGATCAAATGTGGCCCCTCTAAACCCAGCTCAAAACCAGGAGTACTGCTTTGAAAAGTGAAAGACTGGAGAGGGACCCAGCCTCCTGATGATGGAGTCAAAAACTGGGCAGGATCATCCTTCATTTTGTCAGTGGGGCATCTGGGTTTGATTTGCAAAGTGGAGTTTGGGTAATAACTCTGGAGATTCCACTGATCCAATCTCGCTTCTTGTGTAGAGTACTCAAGTGACATTAATATCCTGTGCTGGCTGATGAGGCAGTGTTGGCGAGCTGGATTGTGATAACAAGCCTTGTTTTTTTTCTCCTTGCCCGCTCCTTCTGACATTTCCTGCAGATTAGGAGCGCTTGAGAGAGAGAAAAAGAGACAGAGTGAGTGAATGCGATATCGCTTAGGATGAGGGTACATGAGCTGCATGAAAATGTGGTAAAAACTGCAAAGTACATTCCAAATTAATATACACACACACACACACTGTATATAAACACACGCACATACATACATACACTATCTACACACAGATATATATATACAATACATAAATGCACACACAGAGTATCAACATACATATGTATGCACATAAATACATTACATACACTGCATACATAACACATACTGTACAAACACATGCATACAGTACATACACACGTACTGTACGTGTATACATAAGATGCATGCATACATACTGTACATACACATGTACTGTACATACATACATGCATGTATACATACTGTACATACATACTCACATACTGTACACATGCATACATACCCTCTGTCCATAGATATAGACATACACACTGTACATACATACATACATGCACACATGGGGCCCAATTCTCAAATGTCTGGAATTGATGTAAGGGGCACTTTGCATCAAACAGTGCACCAAACCTGATTCTAGGAGTGCAGGCTGTGTCAAAATCCGAGTGCCATTGTGCGGACAGGCCCTCGCGACGCTCAGCACCAAACAATGGGGTGCGCCATGAGGCGCTGGGGCTGGACACTGGACTGGCAGCAGTATTCCTTATGTGAGATTTAACAAGGGCCAATGTCCACAGTGCCGATCTAGAGGTGAAAGCAGCCCTGAACTGGTCTAATGCCCCATGAGCCAAAAGAGGTCCCACCCGCAGACCCCCCCCAGAGAGCGGCGGTGGCAGAGGCGTAGGTTCAAACTGATGCACATCACATGTTTTCGTCAAAATATACTGTGCCTCTGAAATTCTGAGTGCTTTTCCACAGTACAGTGTTTCACTGAGAGTTACTGTAACAGACTGTTCTTTAATATCCACGGTTCATAACGTATGTCAGTGTAACATCCTTTCAGGGATGAACTGTGCAACATGACAAATGGCAAAGTGGCCTAGCCTGCTGTCTTATGAGTGAAATGCTTCACAATCTGCGCCGAGCATGTCATAAGATTTGCAGAATGTAACATCCCCATGCAAGTCTTCTTCTGTAACGGACTGTATCTGCTGAACGCAGTAGCTTGATGCTGTTGTGACAGTGTTCAAGCACACCTGTCTATAGCATTGCCAACATGGCGGGAATGCTATATAGTCCAAATGCATTACATCCTTTGTCCAGACTAGTTGATAAGCTAAGGGACATGTGGCCACCTTAATGACAGCCACAGTTTTACACATCAACTACAACCGTAACTTTGCAGTGTATCTGGTTGTGATAGTGGTGTTATGGCGTTACTATACATTGAAATGGCTATGGATAAACCTACCAACATGATGCGCAGTAAGCTGCCGATCGGTGGCATTGCTGCCAGGACTGTCCCCTGCGGCAGTCCCTTCCATGCACCCTTTCCTTTGATGCATGGGAGTCTTTGCCACAAATTGCAGGAGTTTGGCCAAAGGACCCCACTCATTTAAGAACTGGCCGCAGGGGCCCTGGCATGCCAGTCATCAGCGCAAGCTGCTGAGTGTTGCAGCTTACAGCGATCTAAGCAGGGCTTTGAGAATCAGGCCCATACTGTACATACACACATACATGCACACATACTGTAGATACACACATACTTTACATACATACAAACTGTACATACACACATAAATACATACACACATACTGTAGATACACGTACATACACACATACATACTGTACATATATACTCACAAATTGTACATATACACATATATAAATATGTAGTGTAGATACGTACGCTTACATACATATACATACTTTACATACATACAAACTGTACATACACACATATATACATACACACATACTGTAGATGCACTTACATACACACATACATATGGTACATATATACTCACAAACTGTACATACACACATATATACATACACACAGACTGTAGATACACTTACACACATACTGTACATACATACAAACTGTACATACACACATATATACATACATAATGTGGATACATACACTTACATACATAGTGTACATACATACTCACAAACTACATACACACATATATACATACACATGTACTGTAGATACATATCCTTACATACACACATACATACCGTTCATACATACACAAACTGCGTATACATACACACATATATACATACACATGTACTGTAGATATGTACACTTACACACATGCATACTGTACATACACACATATATACATAAACACGCACTGTAGATGCGTACACTTACACACATCCATAGTGTACATACATACAAACTGTACATACACACATATATACATACACACATGTACTGTAGATACACTTACATACATACTGTACATACATACTCACAAACTGTACATACACACATATATACATACACACATACTGTAGATACATACATACAAACTGTTCATACACGCATATATACATACACACACGTACTGGACATAGATACATACTGCACATATATACACATACTAAATACATACATACTGTAGAAGCACAACATACTGTACATAAACACATGCTGTACGTACATACACACATACTATACATACTGTAGAAACACACATACACACACATTCTGTACATACACACACGTACACACACTTTACATATGTACATACATACACACACACATACATTGATACACACTGTACATGCAGGCACAGATACATAAACACAATACTGTACACACAGATACATATATATACTGTAAATGCATACTACATACATGCATACTGTACATACATATCCACATGTACTGTGCTTACATACACATGAAAATACATACTATACATACATGCTGTACATACATAGACACACACATACATACCACACATACAAACTGTACATGCACACTTTACATATATACACACACTGTACATGTATGCACACACTGTACACACATACTGTACATATACATACACACACACATACTGTACACACACATTGTATATACACACATACTGTACATATATTCACACTGTACATACTCATACTGTACCAACAGATATACACATACATACTGTACATACATACCGGCATACTGTGCATTCATAATACATACACAGATACATACTGTACATATATGCATACACACAGACATACTGTACATATACACATACCGTACATACATGCGCACATACTGCACACGCATACACTACATGCATACTGTACACACATACACACTGTACATACACACATACTGTACATACATATACTGCATATCTGGATACATGCATACTGTTCATACATATACTGTATACCTAGATACACACAAACATACATACTGTACATACATATACTGCATACCTAGATACACACAGACATGCATACACTCATACTGTACATGCATACACACATACTGTAAATATGTATGTACGTACAATGATACATACATACTGTGCCTACACACATACTGTACACACACATATATATATATATATATATATATCAATCAATCAATCAAAATCTTTATTTATTCAGGCGAACATCATTGAGCAATGCTCATTTACAAGATGGACCTGATAGGTCAAGATCAAAATAAAGTACAGTATAATACATAAACAAATACAGAGAAGAGGCAAAGATTTTTATATAAATAAATAGGTACAGTAATAAAGAGACGTATATACAAGCAAGGTAGCTAATGGTTTTGTACAACTAAACAATAAATCAGACAGGTTTGACACAAATAACTGTGAGGTATTGGGATTGTGAAAGTGGTTAGGAGTGTTATAATTGGATAGAAACTTAAGGAAGTAGATATGGGGAATAAAGAAGGGAATGGCAATGGATTGCAGGGTATAATGTAGCTAAGTTTAAAGTATATAAACAGAGATAGAGAGAGAAAAAAGGGGATAAAGGGTAAGAAGGACTAGGCTTAGTGGAAGCAGTTGCATATCTCAGGAAAGAGATTTGTGAAGAGTTTTTGAAGGATGCTATAGGGATGAAGGTGTTCAGCTTTAGGGTCTTCTGTAGAGAATTCCAGGTAGATGCTAAAAAATAGCTGATTGCAGACCTCCCATGCCGGGTACAGACTTTAGGTAGCTTCAAGGTGATAAGGTTATTGCTTCTTAGGGCATATGATCTCGGTGTAGCCAGAGTAAAGCAACCAGAAATATAAGGTGGAAGTTTGTTTGACAGAGCTTGTAAATCCATAATGCAGCATTTTTTTTCCTCCTGAGATGTAAGGATGTCCAGCCAACAGCATTATAGAGGAAGCAGTGATGAGTGTTGAAAGGAAGATCTGTGATGAATCTTAGAGCTCTATGGTACAAGGTATCCAATTTACTTAAATAGGACATAGTGCAATGGCCATATAGGAAATCTGCATAATCGATGAGAGGTAGAAATGAAGCCTGAATTAGTCTCTGTTTAGACTCTTTGGTTAGGTAATGTTTGATTCTGAAGAATAGGCCGAGCCTCTGTCTGAGTTTTTTCAGGAGCTCCTCAACATGATATATATATATATATGTATATATATATATATATATATATATATATAGCATCTATACATACATCTATACTGTAGATGCACATTTAAGGGAGTAATGAAGACCAGCTGTGCATTGAGTTCCTCAGTGCCACTAACTCAGTAAGATTACCCTCACCCCATTTTCTTCAGTGTACTTGTTGCATTTGAGCTTAAAGGTTGTTACAGCATCAACTGATAATACATGCTCTGGCGCTCAATTCAAAGTGTTCACCACTTTTTGTGTGAAGTATTTCTTCCTGATGTTTCTCGTAAACCTTCCTCCCATTGGTGACTTTGAGTGTCCCCTTGTCCTCACATCCTTAAGCATCCTGAAGAGTGGCACATGGTCTTATGGGGTTATCCCTGTCAGATACCTTTCAGATACCTGAATACTGTAATCATGTCTACACAGAGTCCTCTTTGTTCCACGGAGAACAGTCCCAGCTCTGCCAGCCACTCCTCATAGGCTGTGTTCTCCATGCCATCACCCATCTTGGTTGCGCTTTCTTCTGTACTGTTTACTTGGTGTCATTATCCTCCCTCAGATATGGGGAGCTGTGGCTGATATGGAGGTGGGAGTTCAGGGGTCCGTGACTGGGCAGATATTCTGTCGGCCGTGGGCAGAAAAAAGAGTAAAAAAAAAAAAAGATATGGGGACCCAAACTGCACACACTGTGGACTCAAGATGGGCTCAGACCAGGCCATGGAGCTGTATAAAGACATTATAACATCCCTAGTAGGAGGTGTGCGAGTAACAAACAGTATTTCTCGAATACCGCGAACAATGCACTGTTTGTTATTCATTTATTTTGCACTTGCCCAGCTCCCACTGCTTTCAGAGGAGGCCTTGTACCCCCTCCTACTCCGTCCACCTAGGCTATTCAAGGCTACCCCTACCCCGGCTTCATTATGCTCAGGGGCTGGGGGTGTATATGATTTTTCTCCCCACTTTCCCTCCTTAAACCCCACCCCCCGAGGATGCTGGCGTGAAGGACGTGCGTCCAGGTAGATGACATGCTGACGCACACTGTTGCCAAGCGCCCAGAGCATCCTCCCGTCCCTGGCTTCAGAGAGCCACCATTGCCCCTGTAAGCCTGTGCTTCCACTGGCCCCCAGGAACGTCGGGTGCACGAGGCACCCCCAGTAGGTTGCCGGCATAGCACAAGGTGTGGCGGCCAGCGCCTCAACCCTCAGCGCCACTGGGACGGCCTTTGTTCGTTATTTTGATATGAATAGTAGGGGCACTATTGTTGGCTATTGGTATTCCATACCATAAATAAGAAAAAGTAAAAACCCCACCCTCCTCCCCAGCCCAACAGTTTAATGATCCACAGCTTCCCATCCCCCCAACCTCTGCAGCAAGCCCAGGCCCACCCTCCTCCCCATCACCCACAATTTAAGTGTAAAAGCTATCCCACAATGGGTGCCGGACAACCGGCCACCTCCATGGCTACCTGCTCTCTTGTAGCGCTTTTATGTAGGAAATAACCCCCCACGGAGCAGCATGCAACTCCTACCCCTCCTGCCCCCACCACAAAATGTCTTTATTAGAGAAGCCCCCCCCCCCATGTGTGGGAAGATGACCAGCACAACCTGCCCTCCTCCAGGGCCAGCCTTCTTGTAAATGGAAGTGCTTCTGTGCTTGCTTGCATGGTAAAACAGCTAATCACAGCCAAATATTCAAAGTGAGGTATTTGTCCATCCATAATCCCTAGGTCTGCTTGTAAAGTTTCTCTTAATTCAGGCCATTATTGTGTGTGTTTAGTTAGCTGCTGCCTCGCACTGCTGCTCCCATTTAAAGCTGCTGCGGATCAGTACTTTCCAGTCTTTTTCCTGCTTGACTTCCATACTCTCCATGCTGTTCAGGCAGGATTTTGCAATCCTAATCTTTTTCCCCAGTTGCTTACACCTAGCATCTCTCAGTGTTACAGTTCATCGTCCATTTCTGCTGCCACTTTCCCAAACCTTCCTAGATCTGTCTGCATTTCATTTATCGCCTGCTGTGGTGTAACTACCCTTCCCATCTTGGCGCTGTCAGCAAACACGTCGAGCAGCATCTTTCATCCACCTCCAGATCACTGTAGATATACAGAACAGTGCAGGTCCCAGAACCAACCCCCATGTAACCTCACTGGTCAACTGTTTCTACGTTTAGTTTACTACCATTAATTATGCCTCTGCCTCCTGTTCTGCAACCAGTGTTGAACCCATTTAGTCACACCCCAGTTATACCTAGCTTCTCTAGTTTATGAACAACAAAAAGCCTCATGTTTAGCGGTCAGAGAAGTTGGTCAGCAGGAGATGCAGTTCAGCTCTGATTGCAAACCTCTGTCCAGTTTTGCTTTGATCTGACATTTCAGGTCCGTGGTGGTGGTGGTGGTGGTGGGGAGAACTAGTAAGCCAAAAAAGACTCCTTCACCACTCCTTTCCCTTCCCAGTCACTTCCTGCTCTCCTCCTCGCACACCTGTTCCTGTAACAGTTATTTTTGCGGAAAATGAAAATGCCAGTAGTGTCTTTTTAAATAAACCATCCTTCCTAACCAGTCCATTCAGTCCCCCAAACCTCCATGTTTACTCCTCTTGAACCCTGATGCTTGACTGGGGGCAGTAGCAGATAAATCCACGTAGTTTAGTGGCTCCACCCCCCCCCCCCGTGCCTGCTCCACTATGTAGTCTGAATGGAGCAAGAGGGCAGATGTTGGAAAGGGCATGTTAAGCTCTAATTGGGTTGGTGAGGGGCTGAAGTTTGTATCAGGTATCGGTTTTTTGAATGCAGTACAGATACACTGTTCTGTTATCCCTTTTCCTCTCTCTGTCCTTCCCACCCTCTGTTTAGGCTCCCACACCACACCACTACCTCCTGGCTCCCATCCCTTCCTCCTGCCCCCCCAGCTCTTTTTCTTTTCTCTACTCCATCTCAGACCCTCCCCCCCTTGTCCCCAGACCCTACCCTCTTTCTTTTCTCCTCCTAGACTTCCCCCTTTTTTCTCCCTTATCCTTTCTCCTCCCCCGTATGAGCGACAGTGCTTCTCCTCTGTTCATTGTTGACAAAGCCTCTGGCACCTCTTGCACTGTTAACTGGCAGCTCTCTTACTGTTACCTAATGTAATTTAATAAGATAATTAATTCCCCATGTTTTGTCTTTATCAGTTTTACCAATGTAATTATTTGTTTGCCTGTCTTGTTATAACTTGTTCTGTTTCTGTGACGTGGAACCTTTGTAAAAGAGCCTTTGGCTCAAAGGTGTGATTTCCGAAACATAACTAAATATAAAGAAATAAAAATGTCACCAGGAACCCTGTGACACTGACACTGAAGTTTGCGTCTGTCCCTTCCCCCACTGTGGTTGTCAAACATTGGTGCTTGCATCTCCCCGTTCCCCCATGGTGACTGTCGAAGTGGTCTGTGAAACTCCTGACTCTCATTTTGAAGCTATACTTCGTGAAATCCTGTCTGTCTACCTGCCTGCCAGTCTGTCTGCCTGCCTTATCAAATTATAAGCAGTTTTGCATTACGCACGCTTACAGGCGAGAGGGAAACCGGAACAGATTGACTGCTTGACCCAACTCAACTCAAATACTTGACCTCTTCCACCCTGTAAACCTTTTTACTGCTGATTGATTGGTGTTGAATACACCAAACAGATCAATGTGTTCCTTTTAAATGTCATATTGGATTGACTAGCTATGCTTTGAGTTGCATTGTGACATCGGCCAGGATGGTCCTTATCCATACTCCCTGTACCCCCCTTGGGGTCTTATGTCTACTTATGCCATATGTGTACAGAATTTGGCTTTGAAAGGGCTTTAAATAGGCAGCCTTGTCTAGTGACTAGAGCCAGAGTGTGAGAAGTAGAAGACCCAGGTTCAGATCTCACTTCAGCAACTTATTAGCTGTGTGAACATGAGCTAGTCACTTAACCTATCTATGCCTCAGTCCACCAAGCAGTACTGATGGGTAAAAAGCAGGACGCCAATAATATTGTATCGCATCACAGCTGGGCTATTTGGGGTAGGTATTTTGTAAAAATAAACATATATAGCGGGTTATAACGGTTAACCTGCGCCGGGTCCTTGCTCTGCGAATGTGCCAGCTGTAGCGCTTCCCTTCTTCAGCCTCAGCCGCCATTCCTTACTGCCGCAGATTTCACTGCCACTCAGACTCAGTGGTAAGTTCTTTAAAAAAAAATTTCACTGGGCTAACATGTTTTAAACTGGGCTGCTTTTAACAAAATAAAAAAAAAAGAGAAAAACATTTCTTACAGCAGGCACTTCGGACCGCGGACCACGCTGAGACCGGACCGTGGCCAAACAGGGATGTCTTGTATTTTATATGCTTGCCGAGGTGAAAAAATGATATCCTGCAATTATATAAAATAAAACATGGGGTTGTGTAAAACTCGAATTTTACACACACCCACGGTGTTGGATTCTTAAATAAACCCCTCAAGCTTCGCTCTTGGGGTTTTGGAAGCATCCAACACCTCAGGGATGGGTGTAAAATTCTTGTTAAGTACACAACCCCATGTATTATTTTATATTTTATAAAACCTTGAAAAAAAATCCTGGTTTGTGATTGGTCCAGAGCCACTCACATGAAAATGAAAGTTTTCAAACTGTTGACCACTTTGGCATAAGCAACGGGTTTAGTAATACTCAAAACTGGTCAATAGTTCACAAAACTGGTCAATAGTACTATGACATATTGACCACCTCTAGCTGTCAATCAAACTTAATACTCTCTCATTCTTGCATTTCTTTAGTGTGATGTTTCATTACCAAATTTCAAGGTTTTATAAAACAGATATTGACCGGAATGTTTAGGTTATATTGTGAAAACCTTGACCCCTCGGGATGAACTGTTGCCTTCCAGTAGTCATGTGACTCTCAGCCTTCGGCTTCGGATAGTATAACAATTGTCAGGCAATAGTTCATTCCATGGTGTCAAGATTTTCATATGCAGCCCTCAACTCAAATTCTCCCGCTGTATCCTGAAGCGACTCTGGTCAATATCTGTTTTATAATACTTCATAACGAGTTGTGCCCCAAACAAACTGGCTAAACCAAACTATATAGCTTTTACAGCTGGCTTCTCTGCTAATTTTGTGCTACAAATGTCTCACATTATTGCAAATCTATCATTAATTTATTACCTTTTATTTTTATTTCTTGAATTGTCATGTATATATTGTAATCTGTCTACTTGTTTCCACCCCCTTTTCCCTTTCCCCCAGGTCGCACCTAGAAGTGAGCTTCAGTTCAGTGTGCCTCGCCCGATTACCAGAATTTTATATAAATAAAAAATCTTACCTTTGATTTCTGGGATTGCTATGGTGATATGGTGGTCCAGTCCCATGTAATTCAACTCACTTTATTTCCTATTCTATTTATCTCCCCTATACTCTGTTTAGGGAATATATCCTGCATTCAGTGAATATATCCTGTTCATGGATATACCCTGCATTCAGGGAATATACCCTGTTCAGGGATATACCCTGCATTCAGGGACTATACTCCATTCAGGGATATACCCTGCATTCCGGGAATATATATTGTTCAGGAAATATGCCCTGCATTCAGGGAATATATGCTGTTTAGGGAATATATCATGTTAATGGATATATACCCTGCATTCAGGGAATATACCCCGTTCATGGATATGCCCTACATTCAAGGAATATACCCTGCATTCAGGGAATACACTCTGTTCAGGAAATATATCCTGCATTTGGGGAATATATCCTGTTCAGGGATATACCCTGCATTCAGGGAATATACCCTGTTCAAGCAGTCTGCCAGAATTCAGATGGCTTTTTTTTTTCATCCCTGGTTTTATTCCCATGTCCCTTGATAGCTATGCACATACAGCACCCTGCAGTGAGAGTGTGCTCACTGGCCCAGCTGCTGTAGTTGCTGTGGCACTGCAACCTACCACCAACCCTTCCTGCATGGCAGCTACCTTAAGCTGGCCAGCCTCCCGTCATTGTGACCCAAGCCCGCTTCCAAACTCAGGTCACCTGGCAGGAGGCGCTGCTCTTGTGTCATCGGGACAGCACCCAAGGCTTTGGTAGAAATGACTAAAGATAACTCTCGTGTCTTGGCCAATATTCCATGTTCAGGTAAACGTCTGAGCAATTTTATTGTAAATATCACCCCATCCAAAAGCCGTGGAGTGCTGTACATTGAAACAGAGACTGAGATCACACAGTGATGAGTAAAGCAATAACTCTAGCAGTACATCAGCAATAAATACAATAAGTTCAATAGCTCCAAAATATCAGTGCAGAGATATAACGGGGAAGGCCAGTGCAAATATGTATGTTTTCAGGTCTGCCTTTGTACGCTTCCATCAAGGTACATTGTAAGATTTAGGATGTTACACAAGTATAAACAAGGTTGGTTCCAGTGCACACTTTAAAAATACCTACCAGCTGACTTGTTCATTCAGTTTTCAGGAGATCTTAGTTCTCTGATTCAGAATGATGTCTGGTGCAAGCCTTGCATCCACATCAAGGTAGCCTCTCAGAGCTGGGCCCCTTACTAAGGAACTGCATCAAGGTAAATGCTCTGAGCAGTATTCCCTTACTAGGGAACCACATCAAGGTAAACCCTCAGAGCAGAGTCCCTGTCTCTTACTAGGGAACCACATCAAGGTAAACCCTCAGAGCATGGTCCCTGTCTCTTACTAGGGAACCACATCAAGGTAAACCCTCAGAGCATGGTCCCAATCTCTTACTAGGGAACTACATCAAGGTAAACCCTCAGAGCAGGGTCCCTATCTCTTACTAGGGAACCACATCAAGGTAAACCCTCAGAGCATGGTCTCTATCTCTTACTAGGGAACCACATCAAGGTAAACCCTCAGGGCAGGGTCCCTGTCCCTTACTAGGGAACCACATCAAGGTAAACCCTCAGAGCATGGTCCCAATCTCTTACTAGGGAACCACATCAAGGTAGACCCTCAGAGCAGGGTCCCTATCTCTTACTAGGGAACCACATCAAGGTGTCCTATACTAATGAAACTTATCAAGGAAAACCCTCAGAGTGGGGTTCCTATCTCTTACTAAGGAACTACATCAAGGTAAACACTCTGAGCGGGGTTCCTGCCTCACGCCAAGAAACCACATCAAGATAAATCCTTCCGAATGGGATCCCTGTCTCTTACTAAGGAACCACATCAAGGTAAGCTCTTACAGCAGGATCTTTGTCTCTTACTAGATAAGGATCTTTGTCTCTTACTAGATAACCACATCAAGGTAAACTCTCAGAACAGGATCCCTATCTCTTACTGGGGAACCACATCAAGGTAACTCTCAGAGTGGAGTCACTGTTTTGTTCTAGGGAACAATATCAAGGTAAACTCTAAGAGCAGGGTCCCTATCTCCTACTAGGGAACCATATCAAGGTAAACTCTCAGAACAGGGTTCCTTTCTTTTGCTAGAGAACCACATCAAGGTAAACTTTTAGAGCAGAGCCGCTATCTCTTACTAGGGAACCACATCAAGGTAAACCCTCAGGGCATGGTCCCTGTCTCTTACTAGGTAAGCACATCAAGGTAAACCCTCAGGGCAGGGTCCCTGTCCCTTAGTAGGGAACCACATCAAGGTAAACCCTCAGAGCATGGTCCCTGTCTCTTACTAGGGAACTTCATCAAGGTAAACTCTCAGAGCACATTACCTGTCTCTTACTATGGAACCACATCATGGTAAACTCTCTGAGTGGGGTCCCATTCTCTTACTAGGTAACCACATCAAGGTAAGCTATCCAAGCATGGTCCCTATCTCTTACTAGGAAACCACATCAAGGTAAACACATCAAGGTGTCCTATACTAATGAAACTTATCAAGGAAAACCCTCAGAGTGGGGTTCCTATCTCTTACTAAGGAGCAACATCAAGGTAAACACTCCGAGCGGGGTTCCTGCCTCATGCCAAGAAACCACATCAAGATAAATCCTTCAAATAGGATCCCTGTGTCTTACTAAGGAACCACATCAAGGTAAACTCTCACAACAGGATCTTTGTCTCTTACTAGATAACCACATCAAGGTAAACTCTCAGAACAGGATCCCTATCTCTTACTGGGGAACCACATCAAGGTAACTCTCAGAGTGGAGTCACTGTTTTGTTCTAGGGAACAATATCAAGGTAAACTCTCAGAGCAGGGTCCCTATCTCCTACTAGGGAACCACATCAAGGTAAACTCTCAGAACAGGGTTCCTTTGTTTTGCTAGAGAACCACATCAAGGTAAACTTTTAGAGCAGAGCCGCTATCTCTTACTAGGGAACAATATCAAGGTAAACTCTCAGAGCAGGGTCCCTATCTCCTACTAGGGAATCACATCAAGGTAAACCCTCAGGGCAGGGTTGCTGTCTCTTACTAGGGAACCACATCAAAGTAAACCCACAGAGTGTGGTCCCATTCTCTTTACTGGGTAACCACATTAAGCTAAACCCTCACGGCAGGGCCCCTATCTCTTACTAGGTAACCACATCAAGATAAACCCTCAGGGCATGGTCCCTATCTCTTACTAAGTAAGCACATCAAGGTAAACTCTCAGGGCAGGGTCCCTGTCCCTTACTAGGGAACCACATCAAGGTAAACCCTCAGAGCATGGTCCCTGTCTCTTAAAAGTGAACCACATCAAGGTAAATTCTCAGAGCAGGGTTCCTATGTCTTGCTAGAGAACCAAATCAAGGTAAACCCTCAGGGCATGGTCCCTATCTCATACTAGGGAACTACGTCAAGGTAAACTCTCTGAGTGGGGGTCCCATTCTCTTACTAGGTAACCACATCAAGGTAAACTATCAAAGCATGGTCCCTGTCTCTCTTACTAGGGAACCACGACAAGGTAAACCCTCATGGCAGGGTCCCTGTCTCTTACTAGGGAACCACATCAAGGTAAACCCTCAGGGCAGGATCACTATCTCTTACTTGGGAGTCGCACCAAGGTAAACTCTCAGAGCAGGGTCTCTGTCTCTTACTAGGGAGTCACATCAAGGTAAACTCTCAGAGCAGGGTCTCTGTCTCTTACTAGGGAGCTACATCCAGGTAAACTCTCAGAGCAGGATCACTGTCTCTTACTAGGGAGCTACATCCAGGTAAACTCTCAGAGCAGGATCACTGTCTCTTACTAGGGAGCTACATCCAGGTAAACTCTCAGAGCAGGATCACTGTCTCTTACTAGGGAGTCACATCAAGGTAAACTCTCAGAGCAGGATCACTGTCTCTTACTAGGGAGCCACAGCCAGGTAAACTCTCAGAGCAGGATCACTCTCTCTTACTAGGGAGTCACATCAAGGTAAACTCTCAGAGCAGGATCACTGTCTCTTACTAGGGAGCTACATCCAGGTAAACTCTCAGAGCAGGATCACTGTCTCTTACTAGGGAGCCACAGCCAGGTAAACTCAGACCACATTACCTGTCTATTACTGGTAAACTCTTTGAGTGGTGTCCCTGTCCCTTTCTAAGCTGACAGGGTTGTTATTTTTTCTAGCTAAACAAAGCCCTACTACTCATGCTCCCCAATTTTCTGCAACTAGAAGCATATTATAGGAGTTACTGATCCAGTAACAGTTGTTCATATTTTTAACAATTTCTCCAGGATAGCTCAGTGGAGATGCAGTATCTCGTTTCCAGTGGGGTCCAGCTTGTACCCATTTCTGCAGTTGGTTTGAACTGTAGGACTTAGCGGTGAAGCAGATTTCCCAGGTCACGCAGTGAGCATTTAGCTCTAGTGGGATTTGAATCGCCGGTCTCCCGGTTCCCACATCTGTGCTCTAACCACTACACCACATCGCCTCCTAATCTTAAATGTATAATTTAACCATGCTTAACGTGCTCAGACGCTTGCCTCAAAAAAAGTTAAATCTTTACAGTCTATAACGAGGGTGCAGACGGCAGATTGGCTACCTCAGCAAGGTTGGTTCCAGTGCGCATCATAAAAAGTACCTCTCCACAGGGCCGCTCAGTCAGCTTTCGGGAGTTCTGTTCGTTCCCAGAGACCCGTACTGAATCAACAGTAGAAGTGCAGCGATTATGTCAAGATGCACCAACTGCATCAGCTAAGTCTGGAACTAATCTTGCTGATACTGGTAATAGCCAGCTCTGTCAGCAATCCTCTCTAAATTAAAGATTTAAAAACTGTTATTTTATTTGGGAGGCGGGGGCTGTGGCTGTGAAGTTTTGTTAGTATGTGTGTCACGGCACATGATGGCTGCAGTGTGCCCCTGTGCATAGCCATTCCCTGCAGCACCAATTATAGCCAATACATTTTATTTTAAATAGTGTGTTGTTATTCCCAAAACACTTACAGTGGCGACAACACAGTAACATCAGAAGGAAAATAGCATTTTCTCAGATTCCGTTGTGCCTTTATCAGTTTCTATTAGCTGCCTGGAACTACTGACAAAGTGGTTGTAATATGAGCTGGTCTCTGGCCAGCTGTACAGAGGTGCAAGGCCAGGGTGTACTGCCCCGTAGGTGTGGTGGTGTGCCCTCTCCCTGTACCCGAGTTACATATGGGGCTAGCTGTCAGAGAATTGGCAAGCCCTGCTGTTTTCATAGTGGAGAGATTACTGTAAGAAAGGCCTATGATTACTTTGTAGGTATTCATATTACAGAAAGGGCAAGCAGAGACAGATTCGATCTGCTGCTATTAAAAATTGCTGCCAACGTGATTTGTCGTCCCCTTGTGTGCATTCATAACCTTTCTTTTGCTGCACGATCAATTCCTGCGATATGGGAAAAGGGCCATTGTGATGCCTGGGCTTTGGGCCGCTGTTACAAGTGACAAGGGAAATTACAGTCGCATATCAGCGCTAGAACCAAATAGAATCAAATACTTGGATTTATACAGTGCCTTTTATACATGAAATTATCTCAGAGCACTTTACAGGCCACTGCCTTAGACACTAAACTCTTCAAATCTGCCTCTAATGGCACCTTTTCTTCCGTGTCTGTGGGTCATAAGCTGACGATTAGTTCTTTCATTTTTGTTTTGTTCTGTTCACTGATGACATGAAGGGGAGAGTGTCAGCAGTACGGATTTGTAAGAACATTTTTTGTGCAGAGTGTTTTGCTTTGTGTGTGTAGTCCTTGTGTGTCCTTCCCTTTGTCTGTTATTAGGAGCATTTTCTAAATTAGCCTGCTAGTTGTCTCATAGTACTTTTATGGCCCCTGGGGTATTCACCATCTCAGCAAGGTTTATTGCGTTTCTTGTTCCTACAATGCCTCTTATCCCATGTGACAGTGATGTGCCCGGGACCATTGATTCAGCAAGCACTGGTTTAGTCAATTTACAACAGCAGGGTTGTGATATTAATTAACTCCTTATCCAGTGAGCACTAATGGCTACATTTACAGTTTAGCAAATACCTGAGGGCTAATTGAGTGGGCTATTCTGTAAGAAAACAGCTAGTCTTTACTAAGTATAGCATTCATGACTGGGGAGATCTGTGTGCTTTTTATGGCTGTGTATAGTTTGATGAAATGAAAAGTTGTAAAAGCAAAACATTTACTCCTGTTGGCCAGACCTGACACAAACAGAAAACAGAAATATTGAATCAGAGCTATTTAGTGGAGGCCAGAACATGTATGTGCAGAATCAGTGGTCCCAAATGCATCACTATCACGTGGGACAGGATGCACTGTAGGAAAAAGAAGAGATATAAAGCTTACTGAGCTGGACATCCCCAGGGATCATAAACCTACCATATAACTAGCTGCCTAACTTAGAAAAAACTCAATAGAAAACAAAGGGAAGGACACACCAGGACTACACACATGAATCAAAACACTATGCACAGCATATGTTATTTCAGATTTTGACTGTACTATCCCTTTATGTGTGAGGCTACCCTCAATTAAAACTCTGTGCAATCACATTTTTTCTTTACAGTTGTGGCTTTAAACGTGTGCTTAGAAGAGCATACTAAGCTGCAAGCAGCTCGTTTCGAGATGCATCCTGGGGTAAGGGGACAAAGAAGTAATACAGATAAGGAAGATACAAAATTGCAACCTCCTCCTCAGGCTGCATGGTGTCCGACCTGCTGTCATTTCTGGGATGGAGGTAGGCATGGCCGAGGAAGCTCCCTTACTGTGGTATCCTTGGCAGGGGCCCTTTGCGTTCAACGTCACAGGCTGCTTCCACTGCAGTTGTTGGAACTTTTGGAACTGATGCTGGCATTTTATTTGGCGTGACTGAGTCACCTTTATGGTTAATTTGTACAAAACAGATTTAGGCCCAAGGACCTCAGTTCATTAGTTCACAAGCAATTAATTTTTGCACAGAAGCTATCGTGAGTATCCGTCTCCACCCCAAATGCCTTATAGTTGCCTGGATGACCATCTCTGGCCCAGATGTCTAGGCCAACTGGCATGCCATATGTGTTCGGCCTTCTGCTGCAGTACATGTTAAGCCTGTCGCTCTCTCAGAAGTTTTCTGTTTCACTGTAGCATCTGACACTGTGTCCTTTTCCTTTTTCCTGGCAAAGCACCTACAGAAGGCGTCTCCATACCTCTCAGGCAGGAGTGCCAGGGAGTTCCCTATCCCTCTCTAAGCAGTTCCAAATTTCCTTGCTTGACCTTGATTTTGAACGCTGTAAATCACTATGCAGGGCACTGCTTTCAACTATGGGCATTTTCCTTTAATTTTTATTATTGTACCAGGCACCCTAAAGTAATGTGCACTCCTTTAATGGTGGCACTGACGGGAGGTTGGCACATCCCTCTCCAAATCCCCTTTTAAGCATCCAGATGCCAGCATGGTTTTGCTGGGCCTCACCCACACCTTGCCTGGTGCAAGGTTGGCAAACTTTTTGGCCTGCCCTCTTGGGATCTCTCTCCATTGGGTTAGTTACTACTGTACATCTCCTACCTTATCCCTGCTGTCTCTCTGCAGGACCAGCTTGCTTCTTCTCAACTCAGAACAGGTTGCTGGGGTTGTCATGCCACCAGGATGTGCCACAATGATCTTTGAGAAACCTGCCTAAGGCTGAAAAGCCTTGGTTCCCACATCCTCCTGGTTGTCCTACTAAAGTCCCAGGCTATGGGCAATGTCCCTGAACCTTTCACACAATTCTTGGCAGTCTTATCTCTCTTGGGTGTCTGATGCCCCTTCATGGCAGCTTACAGGGGCCCTGTCAATGACTCTCTAACACCCTCATGACAGCCTCACCTTAGCAAACTTTCTAGGACCTTGTACCACTCTCAGGGCTTTAGGAGTGACTGGCACTTGTGCTTCAAGGTGGGAGCATACCGGGGTTGGGGGTGCTTCCTGTGCCCCTATAGACAAGTTGCTGTTTTGCACTTTCTCTGCTGTATGGTCTGAACAAAACTTCTCAAGTGAAATGCAGTCTTGAACTCTTTCCTCTGGGATATTGGACTTTCCTGCTGATCTGCATTTGTGCATTGCATTTACTCCACAGGTGTTGGGGGTCAGGGTTGGGGGATAGGACAACAAGCTGTTTAAAAGACTCACTTTTACCCTGATGGGGATAGGCCAGATTGGCTGCAGGCCCAGAAAAACTGTCCGTTCCTTTAATAGACTCTGAGATACAAAGTCGGAGAGGGAGAAAAAAAGAGATGTGAGGAAGGGGATGGGTACCTTAGAGCAGGCTAAGAGAGCAACAGCCCTGGTAATGAAAGCCAATATCCATTTGTCTTGTCCAAGTCGAGATGTGTGACAGGCCCCTAGAGGTGCTGCTAATGCCCTTGTGTATTATAGCCATACACCACCGCACAGATAAGAGACAGCACGCGCCTACATGATGACTCTAGGCATACTGGTGGGCAGGGAGAGAGAGAAGCCCTTCAAACCGAGGAAGCGTTTGTTGATCTGCAGCTAGACATGAACAAAGGTCCCAGCTCCATGGATGGTGCCTTTGAAGCAGTGCATAGCCATGTTGCTGAGAAAGGGATCATTAGTCCTGCAATGGTTGTGGCAGGCAGAAATTGCCCCGTCACCTGAAGAGGATTTTTTTCTTATAAGTAGTTTCTGGCAGAGGATGTCTTTTTTTTGTGTGTGAACTCTATTTATTTGCCTTCTTCACTGGCCCCTTAGACCACTCTCCAGTGAGGTCACTCAGTGCGGCCATGTCCTCTCTGTCCTGAGATCCCCAGTTTGAACACCGCACCCAGGAGTGACTCCTGCCACTACCCTCCCCAACCTTTATCCCCAACTCTGAGAGGCCCCCTGGGTTGGGACACGCACTAACACCTCCAGCGCTCTATATAGAATCTAGAGGGGCTGCCGAGGAGTGGAGGAGACACAGGGCGACCAGCGGGAAAGGATCCGGCTGAGAACGTGTGGGCCAACCACTGGATCCACCTTCGCCTGCCTGGGAGCGAGGGTCCATTTTCTTGGTTTTCCCCCGGAAGCGTGGATGTGCAGTGACGTCCAGTGTGTGACAGGCGTGCTCCTGTACCCGCCCACAGGACGTCCGCCACTGCCCCCAACCGTACTGCCAGACTCCTGTTTGATGTGCTGCTCCCAGCCTCCACTGGGTGCCGCAGGTGCAGCTGGAATCTTACCCACCTTCCCCCCAGGAGAGGAGAGCAGTCCTCTGGATGCTCAGTCCTCTCCTGCCCCTGCCGACCCCTGACAACCCGAGTCTGTCCCCGAACCCGGGTCACCGGTGTGGCGCAAGGTGTGATGTCCAGCACCACTGGGCCAGCAACAGACAGAGGATGTCTGGAAAATGCTGTTGCTGCCAGAGTAGAACTTGAGTTATGTCCTGATACCAAACTAGTGTACATACAAGGCATTGCTTCAGACCATGCTGACTTAAATTTTGGGGTTCCTTAATACTGAATCCTTGGCCCTCTGCTGTTCTCCAGTTTTGTTAACGATCTCCCAAAGCACAGCGGGAGGTGTCATACATATGTATTCAGATGACACCATTCTGTACTACAGTACAATGACAATGTCCGAGGTTAATTCAGCACTGCAGTCTAATTTCAATACAATCTCCTCCTGGTTTGCAACAACCACCACCTGATTCTTAATGCAACAAACCTAAGGCTATGGTGTTTGGATCCCAGAACCTGCTAAATCGTTCAGCAGATCCACTTGCAATCACAACATCAGCTCGCAGCACTGTTGAGCAAGTCAGCATGTTCAAATATCTTGGAATTGGGCTTGATGTGTCAGTTACATATAGTAGCCATATTGATCACATCTTAAGAACCGTAGGGCCCAAGCTCAACTTTATCTACAGGTCTAAACACTGCGTCGGTGCTGACGTGAGGAAGCATGTGGTCTCGCGCTTCCTGCACCTTTCCACTGACTGTGGAGATATCATATACCGTTGTGCAAACAAAACCATTCTGCTGTCCCGGATCATCTGTACAACAAGTCATGCAAGTTCATCCTCTCCTGCGACTAGTCTACCCATCACTATCTGCTGTATGGCCAGCTTATCTGGACAAGCCCCTAAAGCAAGTGTTGGCTACCACTGGCCTTGTTTGTTGTACAACTGCACACAAGGAAAAACCTCTGTTTATCTCCTAGCCCACCACAGAGAGTGAAGCAGTGCCTACTCAATCCATTTAGCAGCAGCTCTTTCCCTCTCGGTTCCCAGGGTGAAGCGTGAATTTGACAGAGAGGCCTTTGCCGTACCGGACACCTGGAACAAACTCTCTCTCAAACTCGGGAATGCTTCTAGATTGCAGGTGTTCAAGTCTAATCGTTCCAGCCACCTTAGAACTCCCTGGGCCCGATTTTACAAAGAGATGTGGCGGTGCAGTAGACTTGCTGCAGGTTGTGGCATCACACCTTGCGGCAAGCCCGATTTTCAAAGTAGTGTGCTGCAACCGCCTGCCGCATGCCCAGAATGTGGGACGCAGGGAGTTAGACCAACTTCTGTCTGGTCTAATTTTGCATCCGGGATAGCGGTACTTGCACCAACCCATTGGTGCAAGCAGCCTTAAAGGTGGGAAAATGTCGCAAATGTGCCACCCCTTTGAAAATCGGACCGCTCTGTGTCCGAGGGGCTTTAGCACATTTGTGACCCCCTTTGCTTCGGACGCAGGGCTTGACGTAAGCCCTGCATCTACCTTCTAAAATTGAGCCGCCTGGGTTTGTTTTGGTCCAGAATTCCAGTTTCTCCAACCACGATCGTGTTGAATAACAGTGCTCATGCTTGTTGTTTGCTGTGACCTCTGTTTGTAAGCTTGTTTTGGTTACTGTTTCATTGTACCTACCGTTACAGTTTTCCTTTCCTGGTTATATTTTAGCCTGTAAGTACTATGTTAACTTGTTCACAGCTACTATCCTTCATGACACCCATGAAAATGAGCTGCAGCATCTCATGGGGTTATCCCAGTTTCAATAATTTTTACTACATAATACACCAAGTACTGTGACTGCTGTTTTGCCAGCCATAATTAAAAAGCTCACACAGCCCCATGCTGGCAACTGGACAATCACAGAACGTGCTTGTTCATTGTATAGAAATATTTGGGGATGGTTTGAGAACACTGGCTTAAACAGAGTTCTGCCCTTAGCTCTGATTGCTCTCACACACAAATCAAGGACATGGGGCTTGAGTCCAAAGCCACATTTACATAGTAGGCTCTGCACCATTCTGAGCAGTGCAGATTAGTTACAGCGCTTCACTTAATTGCTGTGTAAACCCGATGTGGATTGCAATGAGTGCATCCGCTGCATCCTGGGACAATCCTTCTTTTCCTGCCAAGTGGTGAGCTGGTTGCACATTGCTGTGTAAATTGCTCTGCTCCATTCGCATCACTGCCAGCCGCGCTCCTGAACGTCCACCCTCCCCACTAAACACACCTCTCCTGATCCAGCCAGAAAGACCACTGAAATGCCAGAAAGGACCCTGGAATGCTGCAGAGCAGTAGTGTGTGAACATTGGTCAGCGGTGGTGTGAGCCGATGCAGACAGCAGCGCTTCAGGTACTCTTAGTATTAACATTTCTGAAGTCCCAGTGTGGGACTGGAACCCACAACGTTCTGTCCTGGAGGCGGATGTGCAACCAGCTGAGCTTCTGCCTCCAAACAAGAGAAGGCACAGGGAGGGACCCAGACACATGTTCAGCAGGTAGATGCACAGGGGATCGAGGCCTTGAAAAGTCTAGCGTCTTGTATCATTTTCCTTGTGAACTTTGAGAAGGGGATAAAAACATGGGAGTACAGCACAGTGAGAGCAGCTGAAGGTTTGAAGACAGTTTTTATATTTATTTATTTTACTGTTTTTGGTCAGGAAAGACACAGTAAGTCGAGCCTTGTTTCCAGGTGTGTCCTGGGAGCACAGGGAAGTTAAGTGACTTGCTCATGGTCACACAGTATGCTGATAGTGGCTGTAGGATTCAAAGGCAGTTCTCCTGGTTTGCGGCTCAGTGCTCTTAACCACTACGTTGTACTGCCTCTGCAGCAGTTTAACAAGGGGCAGCAGCTGCTGTATCATCGAGCAGTGACAGGGACTTGTGTTAAGATTTTTTTCTGTCATATAATCAGTGGGGCTATCCTAGAATGCTTGTGTCTGTTTTCTGTCTTATTTTTTTCTCTCTTTCTCCTTTGTCAGCAAGAAAGGAATGGGGAAGGGGGATTTTAAATGGCAGGTTTGGGAATACAGACAGCTGTTTACTTGCACTTATCCGCTGAGTGGCAGACTATTATGGAGTAACTAATGTTCCGCAGTAGACTAGCCTTGGCTTTCAGCTAATGAGTACTTGGACTTCTGACCCGACCTAGAGTCGAGTCAGGGAGAGGACTTCAGTCTCGTCTATTTATCCTACCAAAGTCTCATAAGTCAGGATTGTCCCTACCACAGTACGTGCCTCACAGTGTATAATTCTTTTCAGGGCTGCTACTTCTTATGCCACCTGATTCCTTCCATCTCCAAGTGTCAGATGTCCCTCTTGCATGAACTCAGTCCCAAATTCCCACAGTTCAGTACCCCAGTCAGTGACTAAAGAAATATATTGGTGTGGCAGATTTTGTTCTTTAAGATATCAAAACAGTATAGCAAAAGAAAATAAATATACTAGAAATTAGTACAGTTTTTCGAGCTGAAAGGCAGCTCTTCTTCAGGTATGAGGAATGGCAGAATGCAGTGGGATCACATAGGGAGGACTTTGAAGAGAGAGAGAGAGAGAGAGAAGGAAGAAAAAAACATGGGGCTGGATTTCAAAGCCCCCCAAATTCTCGTAGCTGCGGGAAAAGATTGACAAAAGTGGGTCTCCACTTGCGGAGCCGCAGTTTTTCCCGCAGCTACAGTATTCTCAAAAGTGGATCTGGTTTACAATCGGCACCATGATTCGCGGCAGAGTACGGCCGTTTTTTCAGTGCAGCTGTGGGGAAAAATTACACTCGGTGGGATCAGGCATAACACACTCTGCAGTTGCGCCTACTGAAAATGCAAATCTCATTCAGCATCCTGGGGACGGCTCTCCTTCTCCGGGGTGAGGGGGAAGAGTGTCTGGTGCTTTACGGACCCCTGGTGGAGGGGTTCCACCACGGCCGGCACCATCAAATTCGGGGGGTGGGACAGACATTGCACGTCATCGCACATCCCGCCCTCGGGGAACAGCATTCACAAAAATGGCTGACAACCACGTTAATGATGCCTGCCACCGGACTCGATCTCTCCCACTGCACCTCCCGGTCATGGCCAAGATGTGTGTTCCATCGGTGACCCCATGGCCCCACCCCGTGGGGTGGGGTAAGCCCAGGAAGCCCTGCCAGCGGCAGTGATGCTGCCGGTAATCTGGATGAGTGTCCAGGGGGAATGGCTTTATCAGCGGCCCCGCCTTGTGGGGGCAAGCAAGAGTGGTTGGCGGCAGTGGAGTTTGTGGTGGGAAGGCGAGAGCCAGTGGAGTAGGGGCGGATGTCATGGGGTTGCTGGCCGTCAAAAAACCAAAACAAATCTCCATAGGTGTGGAGATTTCGTCCTGCAGCATGGGATGCTTGTTTGAAAATCCAGCCCAAAATAGAAGTTCTAAATCTGGTTCTCAGAAAGGATGCTGAGTGACAATTTGGTGTGAATGAAAGTTGTACTAATTAGAGGAAGGTGCAGTAAACCAAAGGGGGATTAAAGGGACACTGGCAGCTTTTTAAGCAGTTTTCATGACCCTTCCACTGTTAGTGCCTGTAAACAGTACCCTCAAAGCAATTTCTTACATGACATTCCAAAAGTGTACATTTTCATGTAAACAGTAATTTTAGAAAAAATGCCTTTTATTTGTCCTGATCTTATCTCTGCCATGCGCCCCTTCTCGCACGTCCCCAGTAGAGATATGGCGTTGAATCCTGCTGTACTCATGCAGGAACAAGTTCGGCGATTCCTATGTCAAATAAAGAAAATAATGGAACTGCACTGATTTTGGAAGTATTTGTAGTTTCTCAAACCGAGGTTTTTTTTATAAAGACATCGCTGCATGAAAAGTAAAACTGGGACTAAGCACATGCATTCTAGCAATAGAAACAAACACCAGCAAAAGGGCACAACACACCGCTACAGAGAGGCTTAATCTTGGGGTGAATCTGACACCGGGACAGTCTTGAAGATCTGGGACTTGAGGTCATTTTCCATAGCCACTAACTGCGCAGCCAAACCTGCCTCAGGGGTTGGCCCTGGCTTGGACCCCAGACTCCATTTAAGTGCCCGTGCCCCACGAGCTTTGATCACCTGTGGGTTCATGGCCTGGCACCACAAACAGTGGTGCACATAATAGTCAATCCCCAAACAGTGAAAGTAGGCATTAACAGTAGTCAGTGATGGACATGGCAACCTGAAAACCTTGCACCATTTTAAATGCTGTCCTCCTCTTCTGTTTCATGTCATATGTGATGGAGCAGTGATGGGTTGAGAGGGCATCATCTGTCTCAACTCCACTCATCACTTTTCTACCCCGGCCGTAACCCTACTCTTATCCCTCCCACAAGGTGTGATCCTGTGGAGTGACCCAGTATCCTGGCATGTGCCTATCAGAGCTTTCGGAAGGATAGCCGAGCCCCACCTCCCCTTCTGAATTCTCCTGCTAGCCTCTGCTCTAAGCATTTGACACCTCCTCATCACAGGTGAATGGGTGTGTGCCGGTATAAAGCAACTCTGTAAGAGACCACTGCGTTCCTTCCCACGTGACACCTTACTCTCCTGGTGATAGTGGAAGTGCCGGACCAGTCGTGACAATGCAAATCATCGAAGTGCGGGGGGCACCCCCCGTAAAAAAAAGTAAAATAAATTGATTATGTATATGATTGATCAGAGATAGTCGAATTAGAGGGTCCCCGATAGCTGGATCAGTTACCACGCGTGTCTCATCACCGTTACTTCACTTGCCTGAGTAGCGTTACGTTACGCTTAAGTTTATAGCGGCGTGTGATTCCTGTAGCTTTTACGCTACGCAACATCGGGTGTTCCGACTAACTCCACTATCGCCACTCCCCTTGGGCCACCAGGGGGCAGTCGTGCAGAGGATGGAGGTGCTCCCCCCCCTCCCCTTGAGGCAGGAGGTGTCCAAGACAGATGCTGGAACCCCACCTCACCGGTCGGCACCAAAAGTCCTGGGTTTGGGGCACAATGAACCCGGGTCACCTGGATGACGAAGTGGTAGCCGTACCACTGTGCAAGCCACTCAGCCATAGAAAAGGAATGTTTTCAAATAAGATTTAAATTGCAGAGTCAAGTCAAGCTGGCTACGAAAGGTGGCTATTGGGAGGTTATTCCTAATATTATGGTAATCATCACAGGAGGTGCTGCTTGGAGCTGTATAGACATTGCTTTGACATCCTTAGGAGCTGTGGAAGTGATGGTAGACTCTTACATTCACAGCTGCCAGCTGCCTTTCATTCCTGTACATCACAAACCAAACTGTCTGTTTTGTTTTTTTCAAGTCAGTCTGCTGAGTATCAAACCATGGACTTTGAATGCAGTAGGTTCTTCTGGAGTGCAGTGCCTTACCATTTCTGAGCCACTGGGCTGGGAATTAAACCGCTGACTCTCTCTGCAGTTGCCTTAGATGGTGGTTCGGCCACATTGCTGAATCCATCAGTGTCTCTGTTGCTGTTGTCATGTTTATGAAAATTTCTCAGGAAAGTACATCCTGTACCAAAGCTCATTTCTAAATGTCATCTTGCTGATGTTTTTTTTTTTAATAGATAATGATCCTCAAGAAAAACCTTTATTGGCTTAAAATTTACTTTTGATTGGGGTGTGAGAGGTTGTGTTTGGAGGGGAGGTTGGACCTAGCAAGACTAGAGTGGGGGGCAGACAGAAATGCTGAGAGAACATGTTGGAATGTTTGGCAGACAGACACCCTGAATCCGCTTTGTGCCACTTTGATTTGTGTCTTAACAAGCAAACCTTTTTGTGTGTGTGTGTGTGTGCCTGCAGTTCTTAATTAGTTTGACATCCTCAGGGGGCTTGGTTAGGCCACGGAGACTGCCTGGGACTAGACTGCTAATTTACTCGCTGTGTCAGGAGGCCTGGTTAGGGTTTTACTGGGTGGGAATGTGAGGTCTTCCCAAGGGGTGAAGTGACACTCCCCCAATACCCCAGAGGATTGCCGTGTGCCCCCTGCCTTGGGAGCTAAGACACTTTTGTTCAATTGATTTATAATTGCCTTCTAATCCTGGACTGTGAGCCCTGCAATCAGTTTACAGCAGTTTAGGCTGATAGCAAGGGGACGCCAATGCAAGCCGGCAAAAGTAGCTGACAGTTCTAGAAAACAAGGTTATGCAGAGACAAAAAATGAGTTAATTTAGGGTCTCTGTCTAGAGAGTCCCCCACACACCGAATAGGATGTGGGTCTGTGTCAAATCTCATATTTCGTTTCCTTCCAATATTTCTCATATTTAGTTTCCCTAAACTTTGGGGTTCCCTCCCCCCTTCTGTTTGCTCTGCCCCTTCCTTCCTTTCCTGCTCTTAAATCTCTTCTCCGTGAGTTCTCTGCTCACTTCTGCAGTTGTTTCTGATATTAGTTTTATTCCTTCTCCTTTAATTTACCTAATTCACTAACATTCCGCACTTCTCCTATCATTCCCCGTGTTTTCTTATTTTGTTAAGGCGATAATTATTTTTTAGTTCTTTCGTTCAATTCCACAATTTTTTGCATGGTAACTTACTGATTGTCATTTTATTCTTAAAGGGACACTCAGCGTTTTTAACAATTTTTTTTTTTACCTTGGAATCCTGCTCCCTCTTGCCTCCTGTATTGTCACAGATAACACATCCGGCCACCCCATTGTACTAAAATCTGAAATAATGGTGTTTCGGGACAAAACTGAATTTTAGTCGTCCTGACTATTATCCCCACTAGCGCGTTCACATGTGTGCATGGCGCCGAAGCACCAGTATGCTCATTCATGAGCAAGTTGATTTTTTTTTACAAGACACTGAAGTTTAATAGCAGGTAATAAATGGTCTGCACTGTCCTTGCCAGAATAAGTTTTACTAGGAAATGATCAGTGCATCTAAAAGAAATTGGCCTTTGAAAAGTCGAGCCCTGACTCCGAGCATGCACATCAGCCCCTTCTTGACCAGGCGAGTGCAGTGAGCAATGCGGGGAAACCCTCTGACTCAGCTCTTCTACGGGCCATTTACGACCTTGATAGGAAGGTAGAGACCATAAGCAATAAACTTACAGCACGAGAGGCGCAAATGGACAGGTTAACCATCGACCTGAAACAGCAGTTAATATCTCTACTGCTGTTTCTGGAATCATCAGAAAAACATACTGTTAACAACACTGAGGTTAGAAGAGCCGGCCCGGTGGCGGTGAGGGTTGAGGCGCTGGACGCCACACCTCGTGCCACGTTGGCGACCCGGGTTCAGGAACGAGCCCGGGGAGCCAGGGGTCAGTGGGGAGGGAAGAGATTGAGCATCCGTAGGACTGCTCTCTCTTCCCGGGAGAGGGATGGGGATACGACCGCACGAAGCACGCCCTCTGGCAGTGGCCGGAGGGAGCCCAAAGTAACTTCGTGGTGTCAGCCTGGGGGTGGAGCCACGGCAGCACATTACCACAACAGCTGGGCTCAACAGGGGAGAAATAACTAAGAATAAACCCTCCATCACTGATAGGCGATGGTGCCTTCCCCCGCAATGCACACTCCTGTAGTCGAGCCCGGTCCTCTCCGCTTCCCCTCCCCTCTCCGGTCCGGTGGCTCAATACTGATAGAAAGAGCACCCTGGGCGGGGGTGACCCTTCCCTGGAGGGACGACCCAGGGGATGCCCGGTGCCAGGGAGTAGCGGAGAAGGATACCGAGCAACGCAAGGAGGTAGAGAGTGCGGTAAGGAAGGTCGCCGGAGAGAGTTCAGCTGTGTGGGCGATAAACAGAGTTTGAAAAAAAAAAAAAAACCCTGAGGTTAGAGCATCTGGAGAACAGAGCCCGTATGACAAATGTGCGGCTGCTGGGTCTCCCAGAAACAAACAAAGCACTGCACCCTGTGGAATACACGACTGAACGTTTGAGCTCTTTATTGACTTAAACCTGCAGAGACAGCAAGGCATACCAGATTACTCCTCGTCACCATCCAAGTGATCCAGAGCCACTGAAGACCTTGTTATTGGTGGCTAGTGAGTCACATATTCGAGACGCTATTTTTTCCGCTGGAAAAAAAAATGGCAGCTGTTCACTACGGAAGGGACGCAGTTGTATGTATTTCCCCACCTCAGCCACGAGACAAGAAAAAGGAAGGCTTTTGATGACGTCAGAGTAGGGTGCAGAGCATTGGGGGTTGTGCACTGCCTCCAATTTCCCGCCAGGGCAAAACTTTCTTGTCTTTGGAGCCGATTGGAGCTGGCAAAAAACTGGAATCCTTAAAAAAAGATTTCAATACCCCATCCCCACCTGCTAGTCCAAGGTCGAAGACTGATTGATGTAATAATGTTTGTGTACTGAAACTCTCTCCCCATGCTGAATCCTGGGTGTTTATACCGGGGAGTTATATAAATTGGCTAGGTAAACCTCTCTGGCATTCAGATGGCTGGGACCAGGTTTCTGAGGGGGGATGCACTGTTTGATGTGAGAGCCTGTTGAAGTGGATGCCCGTGGAGACAGTAATCTTTGGCTTTTGCTAGCCTTTGTTTCTTACAGGTACTGATACTTTTACCTGATAGAAGCATGGGGAGGAGACGATGACCGCCAGCGTGTGCCGTTGGACATGGTGCGCAACATGCACACATTCTGCTCCATGCAGCTTGTAGCTTTTTGCTTCCTGTGAAACTGGCTCAGCTCAGCATACCAGGTAGCTATCGGAATAATGTCTATTTTTTTTTTTTTGTCTTATTTATTTATACTTACCTTGAGCCTTCGGCCGGCCACTCCTTTGGGCCACTTAGGCCTACTGCTGCCACTTCCCTTCACCATCTGCCACCCCTGTAAGTGCTGTGACCAGGGTAACCTAATGTATCCCTTAATTGGGAGGGCCCCTCCCTCATGGGGGACAACCAGGAGAGGAGAGTCACGCGTAGGCATTTTGCGTATCCCGGGCACATTGGGGTCAGCACAGACACCTCCGGGCTTTGTGGCGAGTGGGTCAGCCGAGCAGCTAATTGTCTGGTTTTATTTCAACCCACCCACCACTCTTTATGTGGTCTGGTCACAGTAGCATCCTGGGGGTGGGGGCGTTCATCGGCGCATCGAGTCCACATGCCGCCAAGAATGCCAGTGACTAGCCATCCCCAGGAGCCAACAAACAGTGGTCTGGGACCCCTCCACCCCCCTGGGAGGGAAGCATCCGAAGGATACTCTAAACTCCCTCCCCTGCTGGACTCTGCTCCTATATTTGTTCAACTTGGTAAAAGTCATTACAAAGATTAAAAATAGTAATTACAATTATGTAACCCCTAAGTGGCGCTATCCCAAGGGCTACTACCCCTGCCTGCTTGGCTAGGTGCAGGTTAAGGGGTCTGGGTACCGAAACGGGTGCCTCCACCCGGAGAACAGGGTTGTTAGCAGCAAGGCTAACCTGGGTACAGCCCTCCGGGACACTGTAACCCCCCCCCTTTCCCCTCTAGTGGCCTAGTCAATATGCAACAAACACTTTCACAATACATAGATACATAGACAGTGTCGGCAGATAAGGGCCTATGGCCCACCTAGTCTGCCCATTTGAGCTTGTAAGTTCAGTTTGTTTTCCTAGAAGTCTATTTCCCCTTACCCCTGACCACTAGAATTCCTTTATAGCCCCTATTCAGCATACAAATCCCCACAGTGTTTGCATTTACCACCAGGGCTGGTTCCACCAGTTCGACCCTGGAGACCCCCTGTAAAACAAGGTTAGGCACAGCAAATGACAACAGTTCAGTGCTTTGGTTACAAACTGGAACCACCGTCAGATTAAATTCAAAAAGAGATCTGATTTATTCAGGGGTATTGAACAAGGGAGGGGCGTAATCAGGTTGATTGATTCTGAAACTGATCTAGTCAGGCAATTATGCATGCACTTTTAATCCCTGCACAGTCACACGCTCAGGGTACTCAGTTGGAAGTAAGGTGGGCTAGGCTGGCATTGCAGTTGGTCGGGGGCCTGTGATGAAAAGAAACGGCATGCACAACCACATCACCATACCACCAAGCGGATAGCAGTCTGGCAGCAATGTACAGGGTCTCTGCGCAAACCGATGCTCCGCGGTAGTCTCAGGTCCTGACGGGCCGATCGCACCAAGGCAAATCTTCAGTCCCCTTCAGAAAGATTCAGTTAGTCACAGTTCAGGATTCTGGTCACAACACAGCAACTTTGGAGAAAGTCCAATTTCTCTTTGGCTCAGCAAGATTCCCTCACAAGGGAAGATGAGGCAGGCAGGCCAAACACAGCCTTCCCACCAGTTTCCTGCAATACTACGCAGGGGCAGCTGCTCAAATCACTCGAGCTGTTCACTCTCCAAACTCTAGTTCCAGACTGACTCTCTGCTGCAGGCAGCACTGGGACTTCCTTCTGATCCAAAAAGGGTTCGGTTGGTTGATTAATCTGTCTGTCAAAGCAAGGCCCCCCCCCCCAGGTCCATTTAGGCGCCAAAATGAAAAAACTACAATTCCTACAGAAATTCACTCCCACAAGACCCCTGGGGACAGACACCATTTTAGGGTCCCCAAAGGTACTGATTGGTCCCAATAGGCAGTCCAGAACCAAGATGGTGGGTCAATACTGAAATGTCCATGCTGCAAAGGAAGGCAGGTTAGACAAACTACAATAGTATTATTACTAAAACAGATAAACAGTAAACAGTCACAGTTCCTAGCAGGGCTCTCTCTGCTCAAATAGCGATGGCAGAATGGAGCAATAACATTGCAGCCCATGCAGGACTCAAGCCTGAAACTACTCGGCCCCTACCCAGATTAATTTGATACCACAAAATAGGCAGCTCTTAAAGAGACAGGCACGTAGGCTAACAGGGCACTCACATGCAAACACTTTTAAATCGCTAGGACACAGAACACCAGCCTGGCAGTGGGCATTTAGGCAAGCCAAAGGAAGACTTTTGGGAATCCCCATTTGAAGGGGGGTTACAATTAATTAACAAAAACAATGTTAATGTTAAAAAGCAGATATACTGAAAAGTGGCAATACACACGTTGCTTATTTTTAAGGTAGTTTTAAGATGCACACACATAAATGTTACAAAGATTATAAGTTTCAACTAGTATACATTTGACAAGCCAAAAAGGAGTATTATATGATAGCATGAAATAATCCTGGACTTTGATTGGCCAGTCTGGGACTGGAGCCGCGATGTTATCCCAGCACAACATAACGGCTGTAGTCCCAGCACAGAAACGACCACATCAAATGTTAAAATAAATAAATAAATAAATCACTCCACAGCGCAATTCGCTGCCCAACTACCCTCCTTGCTGAGACCACGATCACTTTCACTACCTCGTCTGCCCCTACAGTCGCCCTTCCTCTTTTAAAACCTCCCTCCCAGAAAATTCCCAACACACAAAGCACAAACAAGAAATTTTCTCCTAGCCATTTCTTCCCTGAACCCAGCTGCTTTACTCAACCACGGAGACCACAACTACCGGTCTTGCGGTTCACTTGCGCTGCTCGGTTCATGGAGAAAAGGGTGAAAATGGCTGTGCGCAAACCCACTTGCTCACCCTGCATCTCTGTGTTCCCTGACCATGATTGTAAAAAAATACAGTATTTGAAAGCCCTACCACAACAGCACTGCAACAGCTTCATTCTGTGATCGGCTTGGCGGCCACGCTGTTTGGGTCACTACATCACTGTGGTAATTTAAATTTGTTCACCGATCAGCTCGGTCACCGCGATCCTTAAGTTCCAAACATGGCTACATCCACAGAAAAGAGAAACGGGGTCATCACGTGCTGTGTGCCACTCTATAACACAGGGACACACTGAGACTTATACTGGTCAAAAATAGAAAGCTGTAAGGAGGGGAGCAACATGCATGTTACACTGGCAGCACCATCTAGTGGCCAAAATAGAAACTGTGGATTTTTTTTTCAGAACATATCCTTCCACACACAAAAAAATGATAAGAAAAAAGACAAAAAAATACCTTTTTCTCTCTTTTTTCCTTTATTTAAAAGCAAACCATTGTATAATAGCAATAACGCACTCCAGGATGTGTTTTGTGCTGGGATAACGTAACTTCTGGGGTGATTAGTCACACTCGGCCTGCGGTCTCGTGCCTAATCACCACAGGCGTGACGTTATCCCAGCACAACACACACCCTGTCGTGCATTATTGCTTAATTAACAGTAGGAAGCGTGATGTAATCCTCCTGCTGTACAGGTCCCTGGTGAGACCTCACTTGGAGTACTGTGTGCAGTTCAGGAGACCTCACCTAAAAAGGACATAGACCATCTGGAAACCGTGTAGAGATGTGCCACCAAACTGGTGCAGGGTCTGCACCATGAAACGAACACAGCTAGGCTCAGCCAGCTAAATTTATTCTCCCTCGAGCAGAGGAGGAACAGAGGAGACATGATTGAGACATTTAAATTTGTTAAAGGGATCAACACAGTACAAACCAGGAACCTCTTCCGGGAAAACAGGGCTACACGTAATAGAGGTCACAACATGTGCCTCGTGGGAAGTAAATTGAAAACAAATGTTAGGAAGTACTTCTTCACGGAGAGGGTGATGGACCCTTGGAACAGCCTGCCACTGGAGGTAGTGGCAGCTAAGATGGTCAGTGAATTCAAACAGGCATTTAATAGACAGTATATTCACCTTAGCAAGAAAAATTGATAGTAGGGGGTAGAAAACCCGGGCAGACTAGATGGATCACACGGTCTCCTTCTGCCGGCAAATTCTTATTTTCTTATTTAGACGTATAGGTAAATTATTTCCAAGATTTTCAAGAGGAATTTGCATAGGTTCCTTTGAAATGAGACTTTAGCAAATGTTGCTTTCCAAGTAGAGACAGGCAGCATGTAAACAGGACACCAAGCAACCGAGAATGCTTTAGGCAAAAATTTAACTTGTAATCACGGTACGTCCAGAACATCTCGGTGAAGAGGGCTTCCATTCAAGTGGCTATACAAAGGAAGATGTACGTTTTGATAAATGAAAAAAGCCCTAAAATATCGTAACCAACAGGGGTTGAGATCATAAAGGCATAATGGGTATTACCCAGTTACCAAAGAATTAACTAAATAAATAAATAAAATGATATGAACATATTAGCTCTCCTCCTCTTGCTCCTTCTTTCTCTCCCTAACTGATTCCCATACAAGTGCCTGATTTATGCGTTCTGTCACTCTTGTGCTGTTTGTTCATTGTGCACTTATTCTGGTTTCATCGTGCTCTCCATCTGTTTTAATGTAACTGTGCATTGTGTTTGTGCTGTGTACTTATATCCTATGTTCCCTTCCCCCAGGTCGCACCTGGAAACGAGCCTAGGCTCAGTGTGCCTTTCTCGGTTACCAGTTTTCAAATAAATAAAAAAAAAAAAATACGGGCATAAAAAAAGAACGGTTTAATTAAGACATAGTCTGTGTTCGTGGTGCTTGGTAGTTAGAGGAGCACAATCTGATAGAATGTCTACAACTTATGGAACGTTAATAATATTACTCTAGTTAGACGTGGATTTAGATGTCATCGAGTATAACGTAACTAATGCATTTATATAATTTACTCAGTTTTTTTGTGGTTCACCAATTTTCGTGTATAATCCATGGCTTTGCTGCAACGTAGCCGAAGTTGAAATGGTATATGGATGCTACCGCGACAATTCTACAGCGCCTGACACTACAGCGAGAACAGGGCCAGTCACTGTAGTGTCGGCGCGGGACCCCAGCACTGCTTTCTGGGGGTATTGCACCCCCTCCCCAAAACAGCTGTGACTTGAGTTGATGATTTTAGTAGTGGGTGGGTACGGGGGCAAAGCCCCCCACATGGGGGGTTTGGGGGGCAAAGCCCCCCGAAGAAAACAATGTGTCCTGTGATTCCTTTTATGCCGAAATGTGGTCGACATAAGGGAGTCACTGTAACATCGGTCGACAACTAAATTGTTGACCGACTGTCATGGATCCAGTTGAAAATATCCTGTCTTATAATATTATACTTATCGGAGGCCTTATATGTGATAATATAGGAGAAGGAGTAATCCCATACCCTCTTAACCAGAAAGTGAAAAATGTGTTGTATGTCATATTTTGAAACTAATAAAAACAAATAAATAAAAAAGAATCATGCCAATATACCATTAATATTGTCATGTTTTCTTACTTTAACCCTTTTATAACTTTAACATTGGTTTATGATTCTTTGACAGACAGTCATAAAAGAAATAATAAACCAGCCATGTGCAGGATATCCATTATCAGTGCTGTCGACTGGAAGTTGGCGGGGAAGGACGCAGAGTCAGAAGTTACTTGCTGTTTTGTTTTTGACTCTCATGTGTAACACAGTCCTCCTTGTAGGAAGCGGTTAGGGGATTCCTTAATAGAGTCTAAGAAAAAAATTCACTTGACGTCCTGCCAAAAAGCACAAATAACTGTGATTCAGGCATGCCTGAAGCCATCCCTACTGGAGGCCAGTGAGGTGTAATGGAAGACCACTGGGAGGGTGTGGACCTACTCGAGTTCCATGCTGGGAAACAGTGCCAGACTGGGTGAAGTTTTGTGCTGCTGGTGGGAACCTGAAACTCTATAGTTGACTTGCATCTTTGATGCAGCATTTCGAGTAAAGCACTGTGACCCGGGTGACAAGTTCCCAGGTTCAAATCCCACCCCAGTCATAGGCTCACTGTGTGACCTTGAGCAAGTCACTTGATGTCCCTGTGATTCGGGGGTGGCCTCCTTTTGCCTGACACCCCAATGGCGAAATATGGAAAATGACCACTACAGCGACAGTTGCTGTGTTTCTGTGTTTAGCTTTGCCCCAGTGTTCTGCCCCCTCCCCGGACCAACTCTGACCTGGAGGTGAGAATCCTAAAGTCCGGGGGTGCAAGGGGCAGAGTCCCCCTGGGGTGTGGAAGGCACAGCCCCCACAGAAAACACTGCTTAAGTGCACAATACCTGTGTCGGTATTGTGCTCTGTCATTAGCGGGTGGTCGACAGATTTACTGTCGACCAAACTTGGTGCTTCTGTGATTTGGGTTATTTCTATGGACACAGGTGGATGAGGGATCACTCCCACTGTCTGACTACGTTGCACATGCATACTGTATTTTTAGGGATGTTGAAAGGGGATGCTGAGTCCTGTCTCAGTGTGGTGTGAGAAGGAAATTTTAGCCTTCACCCTGTTAAAGAGTAGGTATCAACTACAGCTGGAGCGTGCCTGCATCCTACAGCTACTACAGGATCAGTACAAATGTAGAAGCCAGCCCATCAGCTCAGTGGTAGATTTACCACTTAAGGTGGTGGCACCCCAGGTTTGAGACTAATCTAGGTCATTGGGGGGTTTGGCTGGGGTAGAAAAGTTGAACATTCCAATGGCTGTCCCTCTCTTCCAGAGAAGGAGGGCTTACTGATGTGTTACATTACCACGCCCTGGGTGACCGCGGAAGGAGGTGCAATGCAGGGTCGCAGGGTGGGGGGAATGCTGCCGACATTGAGTGGAGTACCCTCAGCATGCACACATTATGACATTCAGGCACATGGCATTCTTGAGGGAGGGGGACAGGGTGGTAAATCACTAAGCCATACTGAATGACGACTCTCCAGTCAGCAGGTCCCACACCCACTAAACAAGGCACTCTCCCCCAAGAAGACTGTCTGAATGATCTCCTGTGGGTCCCAACCCAAGCCTAGGGCCCCAGCATGGGGGGGTGGGAGCCACTGGAGAACTACGGGGAGCACAGTGTAAGCCCTTAGAGTCAGTGAGGAGTTGGAGCTGGGGCATGGAGAGGCCTGAGAGGGAGCCAAGGGCCTGCTGGGTACTAAGGAGCACAAAGAGAAAGAAAACAAAATGCAAATTTAGGACATTAATGATCTGTGTTGTAATTCTCACAGACCATTGAGCGAGGGATCCCGCATTCTTATTGGTTCACTAGCTATCCTTAATTCCACAGGTAATTGACCACTAGTGTAAACAAAACAGGGGACCCGTTGCATGCACGCAGCTCTGCAACTGTTTTAAATTAAAAGAATGCCGCTTAACCCTAATTATACTTTAGCCTTTCCATTTGCATACACAAGAGAATAAACAAAATTCCCTAGTCACACACCATCTTCATGTGGCTGATCACATCTTGTTAGCTAACGAGTTAACGTCCCTTTATTTTTTATTTATTGAAATGTTTCACCAGGAAGGCATGCTGAGCAACAAGTTGCTCGTCTCCCGGTGCGACCTGGGGGGTAGGGAACAATGGGATAGAATACAGAGAAATGTTACAATGCTGGAATACAATTTGCTTACTTGCATACAATGACAGTAGGAGGGATTACAGGTAGATAACATTGGCTAACAATGCAGCAGTTAAGTACAGTAGATAAGAAGACGCATATAGCAAATTGGCAACAGTTGGTGACAGCTGGTAACACTGGAACACATATAATAACTTGGCAACAGTATGTAGCACTAGATGGTAAGTCGACCCAAAAGTAATTGGTAGCCATTAGTGTAACATAGATATTCTACACTTAGATATTCTTTATACTTTCCATGTTGCTCATTTCTAGTTTTGCGTCAACTGTGGACTGGTTTTATTTATTTTCTATCATTTTCCATCGCGGAAGCTGCTGTTGAAACAAGCCACTGTCCCTCCCAGCAGCTATTCCAGTAAATGATAGGTTCGGACTTGGTTTCTATGTTAAATAACAAAAAACAACAAAAAAAAGGCACCTTTTCTGTCAACACCGTAAGCGACTGTGTACTGCCTCTAATTTGTCTGTTTAAACATACATACGGTATCTATATCAGTCTGCCTTGTCCAAGGACAGGTAAACTGAATAATCAGCCCTGCTCTGTAATTTTAATTAGAGAGAGGGGCGGTATTGATCGCAGCAGCAAGCTGCCTCTGCCTTTGATCAGTCTGTCTCTCCACCTATCTGTCTGCCGGGACATTTATTAGCTGTATCTGTCTGTCGCTTGCACAGGAAGTCCTTACAAGATAATCACCCAGTTCCATCGTTTTAATTGCTCAGAGAAGCAATGTTGATCAGAGCAGGCATTATCAATATTTAATGTGGCCCCAGCTAAGACGGTCACTTTCAGTCGATCGATTATTGAGGGAAGGGGGATATATGGAGGCTGGGGGGAGGGGGAGGGTGAGGGAGGTTGCCATGAAACTGTAGTTGCGTTTTTAGATTTGCTTTTTAATATAGCAGGCCGTCACTTGGACCTGACGTTTTGCAACCCTTGCTGCTTAATCAAGTGAGTCGGTGCTCTTTACTGTAAGGTAGTCCAACTGAATCCTCTTCAGATGTCCCTTTTTTGCCATAAAGATATTTATTCTCCTCAGCTGGGGGAGGCTGGCTTCCTCGACTTTGTCCCTGTAGCTCCCACCGGCAACCATTTTTCCAGCACTCACTCATCAGCCATGTTCTCTCATGGATTGGCCCCCCCTCCATGGTGAGGCCAGGAGGGGGTAAGGTCACCCTCCCCAGAGACACTCATCCAGTTACTGCCGACAGCGGTCCTGATGGTGGCGCAAGTGAGAGGTGGTGCACAGAGTGTCATACACGCTCGCCCCACCATCCATTTTCCTCCATTTTATCCCTTCCCCATAGCTGCAGCATGTACATCAGCATGTGCCTGTGGAGGCACGCATGCGCCACAGAATCACGCATCTCCCTTCCCTTCGTGCCACTCCTGACGGGAACTACCACCTGGTCTCCACCTGGTGGCATTCTTGTGGCAGTGCTGACAAGCCCTCCCACCCAGGGAGAGCAGAGCAGCTCCTTCCCCCGCACCGGCTAACCACCAGCAACTCGAGACCATGCTTGATTCGGATCGCTGGCATAGCTCTTCCGCTGCGCCACTGAGTCTCTACTCAAATATCCTTTTGATCATAGAGAAATTTGCTTATGTGGCTTCACACACCTGTGTCTCCACACTGGACTGCATCCTTTTGCCAACTGCCCCCAGCGTGTGCTCTGTCCGTTTCTCTAGGCTGTCACAGAGTGGACACTGCAGGACGCCATTGTAAATGGTATGTACTCAAATGTGCGGACAGAGACTTGTGATGCCACAAAGGTTGTAACTGCTGTGGATTACTCAATGCAAATTATGTTCTCTTCCTGCCTTGTAAATATTGCTTGGATTTGTTATGCTTTGCCTCTCTTTACCCCTTCCCGCCAGGATAGATCTGGAAATGAACTGTTACTCAGCTCAGCAAGCCCTTCCTGGTGAAACCTTTAAAAAAATATGTATATCACCATCCAGCTGCTCTACTTTGCCAACATATGGCTTGAAGAACACTCTCCCTGTCCCTGCCTACCTTTGTTCTTAACTGACGTTAAAGAGCAGAACCTCTGTGCAGAGCTCTGGGGCACAGGTTACACTTAAAGTGCAAAGGAAACACCATCTAAAGGACAGCGAACTTCAGCACAAAACACTGAAGCAAAGGTTATTCGGGAAGGTTATGGCAACGCCACTAATGGCAGAGTTTGTAGCACTCATTAGCATAACTGCGTGCAGGAAGCCGCCAGATGTACATGAGATGGCTGCGGGCAAGTTTGCCGAAAGGACGGTTGGTGTGATTGTTCTGTAATAAAATAAGAGAAGTAAAAAGTACTTAAAAATTGTCATTCATTGCTGAAAGCCCTAATCGGGCATTTCTGCTGCAGCTACTGCACTTCGTCTGCTCTTGTTAGTTGAGCAGTGGTTTGACTTGTTAAAATCGGCACTCTAAAATGTTAAAATAAGGACTTGAATATAGGTCCCTGTAGAAATCTGTGTAGCGTAATCCCCCCACCTCCTACTCTCTGTAGTATTACATCACAAAATGTTAGAGCGTGGGGGCATGTCCGTGAATCGGGAGGTGGAAGGGATCGGGCTCCCAACTCCACAGAGCCAAATTACAATTCCTTCCCTCCTGAATTATGGCCACAGAAAAATTGTAATTTTTGCACCACGACTTTGGGGCTGGTAAGGCCCCTATAGTGGTTGTGAGGGAAAGTTTAAAAGAGAGCAGGAAAGGCTCTCCTTAAATATACTTTATGTTGCCTGGATTTACTTGTCATGCACAGTACAAAATGTTTAAAAGCAGCCTGCCTGCTGTCCCCAGAATTCTAACCTGTTTTTCTTCTAAATTAATGTTGCTCCACTGATTGAAATGGAGGGAGTCAAAGTGCATTGGCTGCCCTACAACACCCCCCCCCCCCAGCTCAAGAGACAGAGCTGTCCCTTGCTAATGACAGTGTTACATGACTCAATGCCTCTTTCACATAGGAACAGCACTGAACACTGCGCCAATGCCCTTTGGAACCTGATAATTGAAGAGAAGGGAGAACTGTCACTGTCTCAGGCTGTTTTACTTGTATGTAATAATGTTAGTGAGACACCCACCACAGCATAATACCTGGTTTTAAAGTGTAACGGGCGATTTCATTTGGCTAAAAAAGTGCTGGTTTTGGGTTTTTTTTTCCTTGCACTGCATGCTGAATGAAGCTTTGATTGGAAATCCCCTGAAGAACTCACTAAATAAGCAAATGGAGAAACAAACATAAATCTTGTATGATTGCAGAGTGGTGAGCCAAGGAGAAACCCAGGCTTTGAAAGGGAAGGTCTTGGTTTTGGAGGCCTGTCTGAATCAAGTCAACCAGATTGTCTCTTATGAAAGGGGTGTTAGCGTTATGTGGTCATATTTCCTGCGCTTATGTACCCCTTTTTTTGTTGGGATCAAGGGTGACTGGAGTTGCACATCATGTGTGCCCCCACAGTGTAACACAGTACGAACATACAAATTTGCCAGCAGATAAAGGCCTTATGGTCTATCAAGTCTGCAATTTCAGGTCAGGAGGGACTCTAGGTCCATCATGTCTCCCCCACACACACACAAAGTGTAATATAGTAATTTAAGGTCAGAAGGGGCTCTAGGTCCATCATGCCCCCACAGTGTAACATAGTAATTTAAGATCAGAAGGGCTCTAGGTCCATCATGCCCCCCAACAGTGTAATATAGTAATTTAAGATCTGAAGGGACTCTAGGTCCATCATGTCCCCCCCACAGTGTAACATAGTAATTTAAGATCAGAAGGGGTCTAGGTCCATCATATCCCACCCCCAAAGTGTAACATAGTAACATAGTAATTTAAGGTCAGAAAGGACTCTAGGTCCATCATGTCTGCCCCCACAGTATAACATAGTAACATAGTAATTTAAGGTCAGAAGGGACTCTAGGTCCATCATGTCCATCCCCACAGTGTAACATAGTAACATAGTAATTTAAGGTCAGAAGGGACTCTAGGTCCATCATGTCTGCCCCCACAGTGTAACATAATAACATTGTAATTTAGGGTCAGAAGGGACTCTAGGTGCTTCATGTCCATCCCCCACAGTGTAACATAGTAACATAGTAATTTAAGGTCAGAAGGGACTCTAGGTCCATCATGTCTGCCCCCACAGTGTAGCTTACTAACATAGTAATTTAAGGTCAGAAGGGACTCTAGGTCCATCATGTCTGCTCCCAACAGTGTAACATAGTAATATAGTAATTTAAGGTCAGAAGGGACTCTAGGTCCATCATGTTTGCCCCAGTGTAACATAGTAACATAGCAATTTAAGGTTAGAAGGGACTCTAGGTCCATCATGTCTGCCCCCACAGTGTAACATAATAACATAGTAATTTAAGGTCAGAAGGAACTCTAGGTCCATCATGTCCGTCCCCCACAGTGTAACACAGTAACATAGTAATTTAAGGTCAGAAGGGACTCTAGGTACATAATGTCTGTCCCCACAGTGTTACATAGTAATTTAAGGTCAGAAGGGACTGTAGGTATATCATATCTGCACCCTGCAGTATGACACAGTAACATAGTAATTTATGATACATAGGGACTCTAGGTCTATCATGTCTTCTCCCCACAGTGTAACATAGTAATTTTATGGCAGAAGGGGCTCTCTGTCCATCATGTCTGCTCCCCACATTGTAAAATAGTAGCATAGTTATTTAGGGTCAGAAGGGACTCTAGGTCCATCATGTCTCCTTGCACAGTGTAACATAATAACGTTGTAGTTTAGGGTCAGAAGGGGCTGTAGGTCCATCATATCTGCCCCACAGTGTAACACTGTAACATAGTAATTTAAGGTCAGAAGGGACTCTAGGTCCATCATGTCTGCCCCCACAGTGTAACATAGTAACATAGTAATTTAACATCAGAAGGGACTCTAGGTCCATTATGTCTCCCCCCACAGTGTAACATAGTAATTTAACGTCAGAAGGGGCTCTAGGTCCATCATGTCCCCCCCCCATAGTGTAACATAGTAACATAGTGATTTAAGATCAGAAGGGGCTCTAGATCCATCACTTCCATTGATGATGCAGGGGGACTTTAACCCTTGTTTGCTTCTTCCCAGGACATCATTTATTCAAGGAGATCTTTGGGGGTGGGAGTGTTCTCAACTGGAGGCTTTAGCACTGCCCCCCCCCATCCCCATTCCACAGGTGCTGTAGTGAAGTAGGATGGGGAGTACATCTATCCTGTACCCATATCCCACAGTCACAGATGCTTGCAGCTCTGTTCCACATGGACACAGCAGCAGTGGTTCTCAGGTGTGGGAACTGTCAGTCTGAGCACTGCCCTTAAAGGCTTTGTCACTGACACACTGTGGGTCAGAGAATAAAGGTATGGGGTGGTGGAAGTGATATATCGCCCCATTATATACACATCCTGATTTTCAGACTGGGAGTGGCTGTCTGCCCTATACATTACCATCCAAGGCAGTGCCCAGCTCCAGGCAGAGTTGATATCACCAGCAACAGGCAGCTGCCCACGTTGCCCGACTGTACCTGCAAGAACTGTGTTGGCGAGAAACCTGTGGGACAGGGGTAATAGCAACAGAAAAATCAGGTTTAAAAATGTCTCGTGATAATGGCCTTCTGGGAACGAATTTTCCTCGGAGCTGCTGCAATGCAAAATATTGGCGTTCCTACAGTGAAAGCGTGTAAAGGGTCTTAAGTAAAAACCTAACAATTGGGAAAACATTTCCTGAGTCATGTAATGCTTTTCCAATAGCTGGATGTTCAGTAAGGCCTTTAATATTATTACAGGCTTTAACATGATGCTGGGCTGATCGATAGTTTTACTTCTAAATGGCACCGTGACAAGACTTTCTTTAAAAAGACCCTTCGCAAAGCAATTCTGTAGTGAAGTTTCTAAAAGAGACTAATTGTAAAGCAGTGCCTACTGCCTAGTGTTCACGCATTGTTATTCGTAGGTGAAAACCCTGTCAGTAAAATTGTGGTTCTCCAGGCAGCGTAATACCTCTTATTTAGGACCATGTACAGCAGATCTTGTGTATGAACACTGGAAAGTCTGTGGGGTCCGAACGTTTGTGTATTGTCAAATTCATACACATGTAAATGCAGAAACAGCATTCTATTTATTGTTATACAATGTGGGTGAGTCCAACCTGATAAATGATTTATTATTTATATAAATAAAATAGGCTGCATAGTCTAGTGGTTAGAGGTTGTAGGTTCAAACCCCACTAGAGCCAAATACTCACTATGTGACCTTGGGCATGTCACTTAACCTCCCAGTGCTTCATCCCACCCCCCACCTCTGCTGTGGAAATGGGTAGCAGCAGGACCCTGCTGAAAATTAGATGCTGCATCTCTGCCGGGCTATCCTGGGTAACTAAATCGTAAATAAAAAAAAGTAGCTGTTGAGCAGGAAAGGCACACAGAGCTCTTTCAAGTGCTTTCTGGGACAGTCACATGGACCTGTTTGATTGACAGCATAACGGGGCTGTCAGGGGCATGGGGCACAGAGTCCCAGTCACAATGGCAGCCTGTTGAGATATATGTTTCTCAGTGCCTTGCATCCCCAAGATGCACTGCTGGCACTTCAGGACACAAAATCTGCTGCTTGGTGCCTAATTCAGTGTCAGTGGCTCAGAAGGTAGCACATTCGCCTCTGAGGCTGGGAGATCAGAAGGTTGTGGGTTCTATCCCTGCACCAGGCACTTGGGTTAATATCCCAATACTGACACTGCATTGCAGCATGAGGGGGGTATTGCACTCCTGAGGTGCCGTCTTTCGGATGATACGTTAAACTGAGGTCCCATCTGCCTGCTCTGGTGGTAGTTCAGGTGGATGTTAAAGATCCCATGGCACTTCTTGAGAAGAGTGGGGGAATTTCCCCAGTGCCCTGGCCAAATTTCCCCCCCATTCAGTAAAAATACCACGAACAGCTTAATCTGGTTATAGGTCAGTTGGCATTCATCTGTATCCCCCCTCTCCCCGGGTTGTGCCTGAAAATAGGCAAGAATTTGTCTAGTGTACTTACCCGGTCAACAATAACTAAATAAATAAAATAAATTATAACATAACTCTAGTGCATACTGCAGTCTTTTTTTTTTTCTCCCCCGCACACCGGCTGGCCCTCTCTCTCTCTCTGCCGACAGCCCCCACAACCCCATTACCTGCTGTCTCTGGGACTTGCCTCTGGCCTTGGCTCAATTTTCTACAGCTTTCCCACTGTGGCAGGATCAGCGGGGGGTACCTCAGTTTTCCTACCAGTAGCCATGCTTGTTCGAGCCTTCCCTGAGCCCAGTAGGCAGTGTGGGGCCTGAGGGGGACGACTGCATCATCGTGCTTCAGCCAGTGGTTTTCTTCCTCTTTTACCCACCCCCTGGATGCTCCGAAGAGCCGACAGCATGATGCTGCACGCAGAGCATGCCAACGTCTTTCGCAGTGAGCATCCCTCACCCATTACTGTCTATGTATCTATGTATTAGCTGCTCCGCTTGCACTACCACCACCTGTGGTCACCAAGGTGGCAGAACTTGCTGCACTCCCTCCCTGGAGGAGAAGATCGTCCACTGAGATGCTAAGTCCTCCACGCCAGCCAGCCCCTATGTAGTGGGTTCACTTTTAGTCTTGGGTCTCCGGCATCATGACCGATTTTGCTACTGCTGTGATGATGGGGCTGGTCAAAAAGGACTAGAACCCATAGGTAAATTTCAACATGAACCATAGCTCAGAATCTTGCATTACTACTTTCAGTTATTTGGTGTTTATTAATAAAAGGACAGTTTCTCTTTTGCAAACAAATTCATTTTATAAGGGCAGTAAGGCACTCCAGGGTGTGGGTGCTATGGGATTTACCCACTTATTGGGTAGTTTATAAGAGCATCCATTTCAGCACCCCTCCCTGCCCCCCCCCAAAAAAAAACCCTTGGAGCTAGTTTACCTTAAAGGAGTTTACAGGCAACTTTTATGTTTTTTTCTTGTAGGCATTTAGGTGGGAAAGGATTGTAATTTGACTCTGATGAGCCGACTGCCCAATCCCTTCCCCTTCCTGCAGTGAATGCCCCGTCCCCATACTCAGTTGTTTTGGGATGGAATAGTTTGGAGACCGTATGAGAGAAGGGGACTTAATTTAACTCAAGAGGGGCAGCTTTTCAGTAACATCTTTTTATATTTAAGAGGCCGGTTTTAAGTTAACAGCATTATTATTAATTGAGCGATGGCTTTGATTTTACCCAACTAAACCTCTTAAATATAAAAAAAAGTTATTGCAAATCTACCCTTACTGAGTCATATGGATGACCCTTCCCCCCCACGTGCTTACCCAAATATTCCATCATAAAACATCTGAGCGAAGGGGTGCAGCATTCACTCCAGGAAGGGGAAGGGATTGAGCGACCGGTTCCCCAGAGTCAAACTATGATCCCGTCCATGCCTGCAAAAAAAACTTTTAAAGTTGCCTGCTAAACTCCTGTGAATCAACCAACTCTAGCTGCGTGGGTGTGTTCTAAAGTGAGACTAATTGGTGCTATTTGCGGCACTCAGCTTTGCCTTGTGCCACACCACTCAAGGTGTGGGTAAATCCCACAGTGACCCACTTCATGTTCTGCCTCTTGCGTAAATAGGCTGGGTCCAGGCCAGCATGCCAGCGCAGCGTCAGCTCTGCTGCTCGTGAGCGTGATGACGCGGGTTCAGAAAGGAACTTGAGGCGTTGGAGGATCTGCCAGGGAGGTGTGAGGAAGAGTGAGCATCTGTAGGACCGCTGTCCTCCAGCGAGAGGGGGGATCACAGAGCCTGATGAACACCTGGCCCTTAGTGAAAACTGGGGGAAAGGCAGTTTGGGACTGCCAGAGCAGGAGGCATGTGGCAGACATCAATGCACGTCACGAGGATGCACAAAGTGTACGTCTCGACGTAATTGCATGCCGTTCGCTCTCGAGAAGAAAACGGGAAAACACTGTCCAGCAGCAGGATAATGCCAGACTCCTGCAGGCCATGCGTCCGACCAGCCTGGCCCTGCCAGCAGAACCAGATCTTGATCAATGGCAGGATTTGGGGAGTCACACCAACCCTGTCAGGGAGCGAAAAGCCTGGGGGCAGACAGCTGGCCGGGTAAGTGGAGTAAAAAAGTGTCTTTTACCTTGTTAGAGCTGCTCCTTTACCTCACCTGGTAGAGAGGAGAGGCGTTGTACAGACAAGACACCTTGGGTCAGTGTTCTTTTCTGCCTCCTCTTCAGTCATAATGTGCATCCCCCGTTAAGAGAACTAGCCTCAGAAACGAGCTATGCATGTTGTAATCTGTAGGTGCTGTGTCCTCCATTTTCAAAGTCTTTTTACCACTGGCACAGAATGGGAGAACCCCCTAGGGTCCTGCCTGTGAAATGGTTCTGACACAACACACCTGGAGACAGTGAATGTCTTTTGCTCCGATAAAAGTTTATAGGTGTGGGACTCCAGAGACTTTTAGTCTGGGTATAGCCTCTAACTGCTCTGTTCTCAGGTATGGAAGACCGTTAATATGAGTGTGGCCTGTGATAGCTCTGTTAAAGACCCATTGTCGTTCCCTCCTTCCTCTCTTTACTCCAATCACTGTAAATCTTGAATATCTATGTTATGCTAATAGCTACCAATTACTATTGCATCACCTTACCATCTAGTGTCACATTCTGTTGCCAAGTTATTATATGTGTTCCAGTGTTACCAACTGTTGCCAATTTGCTATGTGTCTTCAAATCTACTGTAGTTAACTGTTGCATTGTTAGCCCCTCCTGCTCTCATTGTATGCAAGTAAGGAAATTGTATTCCAACATTGTAACATTTCACTGTATTCTAGCCCATTGTTCCCTACACACACACACACACACACACACACCCCGGTCGCACCGGGAGACGAGCAACTTGTTGCTCAGCGTGCCTTCCTGGTAAAACATTTCAATAAATAAATAAAAGAAAATGAATGTTCTCAGGGGTGGAAAACTTAGTTTGGGTTGCTGGCTATAATTTCTGTTTCCAGCTCAATTCAGCACAGAGAATGGAAGTTCTCTAGTGTGGAAGACTGTTAGTCTGGGTATACTTACCAACAGCTCTGTTACTGACCTACCATGCCTCTCAATTACCTTTTGTCACTGGAATGAGGGACATGGACCCCTAAAATGAGGGACATTGAGGGTCACAGACCCTCATAATGATGGACGCATCCTCAAACATGGAGATACAGGCTCAGAACACTGCGGAAACCACTGCCTTCACTTGTACAACGTTTAAGTTTTGTGTAGCATCTTAGAATATTATTAATTTCTGCTTTAAAATCTGAATTTATAGCACATTTTCTGTGTGTGCAGCACCTTTTCCATGAGGGACGAATGAGGCACCGGGCAATTTTGAGGGGTAAAATGAAGGACGTCCCTTGTAATGAGAGACACTTGAGAGGTATGCAACCCACTGTTCAAAAAGGTCTAGCACGTACCTTCTGGGTGAAAGTTGCATTGCGGCTGGGATAAACAGACGCTTGGGAGGAACGAGTGTCTTGTCTTCTCCCTGCCCCCACTTCCACCACTCTCATATTTTAATTTACCAGTCAAAAACTAGCTTGAGCTTGGTATACAGCCAGCTGGGCTGGGCTGGGCTGCTGTACAGGGAGCAGGAGGCAGTTTGTTTGTTGCGGTGTAAGGCATCGAACCTGAGGTTAACTGCCTGCTCTGTGTGTGTGGGAGGGAGAGCGAGACGAGGAGGAAGGTGCTCTTTAGACCTGATGACTTGCATTAGGGGAATACTACATCCCATTGCTGTTAATTGGAATGATGAATTCTTGCTGCCACTGGCAGACACCAGTCCAAGAGCTGCAGCATTTGACCTTTTAGAAGTGAGACAGGAGGCGATCAGTGATTTCATGAAAGGCAGGCCATAGATTTAAATTTCTTGTGCGAGGTAGGCGCTAAATGCAGCAATGTGCAAATCACCATGAAAATTTGAAACCTGGCTTTGTTGCCAATGCCCTTTTTGGGAAACCCTTTTGTTCAGTGCTTTTGTGCTGAGCTTCTGTGTCTTTTTAAATGCAGTAATGACCAACGAGTCTCATTTCGTGCAGGAATGTTTGATAAAGCTATTGTATATTAGGAAAAAACAAAACAGCATGCACTTTTAGCTGAAAATAACACCAGCTTGGTACCGAGTTATCCACATCTTTATTCTCTTCTGCTTATTTTGGAATTTATATCTTTCTTCATCCCCCCGCATTGCTTGATGTCTGCTGGTCAGTTGTCCTTCTCTGTATGCCTGCTCATCTCTTTGGAACCGCCTCCAACCCTCGCTTCGTCTTTCCCCTCCTACCTCTTTCTCAGACCGCTCCTGAATTCTCACACTGCTCCATACTGCTCTTGCCCTTAGCGGCTGCTTGGCCACACTCTTTTGTTCATACTCAGTTATCCCAATTTTTGTATGATTTATATCTGTATTTATTTTTTGCTTTCGTTCATCTCTCTTCATTTATTTATTTATTGCACCTTCCCGTCATGCAGGACCATGTCATTAATTTTACATTTCTTATTGTTATGGTTGTTATTTTTATTGTTACTGATGGTTGTAAAGCAGGTCATTTCAATTGTTTGTATCTGTTTTTTTCCCCCTCTGTTTACTCCTCCCCTCAGGTTGCACCTGGAAACGATCCCTGGCTCAGTGCACCTTTCTCAGTCACCAAGTTTTAAATAAAATAAAACATTAACCTAAATTATTTTCATCAGGGCTAGACTCCTCCCACAGCATACCTGATGGGCTCGTGCCATTTGGGGCTGGACTTAATTTTTTTTCAAACTAATATTTTATTGCAAGTGAAATATAAGCTTTTACATGCAAGATAAATCAGTGGTGCAGTTAATAATGCCATTATTACATTCAGCATGCAATAGCAGGAGTATGTTTATTTGCAACTTGGATTTTGTTACAATATTGGAGGGTATTCCGGAGTGGTGTAAGGATTACCAGTTCTACCAAGAATGCGAACATGTCCAGTAGGTTAATGAAGACATCCCAGGAGATACTGAACTTCCCCAATGACTGGAACTGGTGTTCTCTGTAGTTATATAAATGAGTGACCGTGAGGCCAAGCTAGTCAGTACAGTTAGCCAATTTTAAGCAACTATCTGGGAGGCAGTCTGCTCAATTTAAATGTCAGAGCAAGGATAGTATACCTTCCCACTTTTCCAGCATAAACGCCAGACATTGCAACAGATACATAACATTGAACAGTGGCTTACCAGCGTATTAAAGAAATCTGTCCATCAGACATTAGTCCTCAGCTTGTGTGTCCATAGAGCGCCATGGGGCTGTTTGATCTGCTCAGTGGGCTAGCTGACACCACAGTGCTAGTGGCTGATAAAAGCTGTGTGGTAGCTAGAAAAGGCTCGGAGTGTTAGCCCAATGACATGCAGGGCTAAGGTGCTGAGCGCTACACCTCCTGCCACGCTTGCGACCCCTGTTCAGAAATGGACATGGGGTCACTCGGGCAGGGTGAGCTGGCTGGGGAGGGAGGATTGAGTGTCCCTAGGACTGCTCTCCTTCCGGTTGCTGTGTGTCGCTACTTGGCTGGCCACCTGCAAGTGTTGGGGTGGTAACACAAGTGAACCATGCATGCGAGGGAAGGGACCCCACTTTCAGACTTTCAGGGCACTGGGGGTGTTTCCATGGAAGCAGAGCATGCGCATTGCGCCTGTTGCACATCCTGTGGGCCCAGGAAAAAAATCGGAGGAAAATCACCTGTGGCTGCAGGATGACAACTGACCCCTCACAGGCTCTGCACCAGTGACTGGGCACCCCCTTACAGGCCCCACACCAGCAACTGGGCACCTCCCCACATAGGCTCCGCACCAGCGACTGGTCACTCCCCACAGGCCCCGCACCAGCGACTGGGCACCACCACCCCCACAGGTCCTGCACCAGCAACTGGGTACCTCGTTACAGGCCCCGCACCAGAGACTGGGCACAATCTCAAAGGCCCCGCACCAGCAGCTGGGCACCCCCCTCACAGGCCCTGCAGCAGTGACTGGGCAGCCCCCCCCCGTCCTGTGGCAGAAGACAACAGAGGAAGGTAAGCCCCGGAGGAGCTGAGTGATGGGGCTGGGGGTTAGGCAGAGTGGGGCAGCATAGGAATATACAACCTCATTAAAAAATACTCAGATTTACCTGGCCCAGTGGCACCTGCTGGCAGTACATAGCACCACTACACAGAGACCCTCCCAATACCCAGGTTGGTGGGGCACAGGACACTGTGCAGTGGCATTGTATTGTGGCCCTGTAGGGAGGGCACAGAACTGCCCACTGCAACAGTGACTCCTGCAGTGGGGTTTCAGGTGACGGTGTCATTGTGAGTGATCTCACGACATCGCTCGCCTCCCATCCACAGGGAACGGTGCAGCAGCAGCATGCTAGGATTGTGGGGGGGGGATGCTAGAAGACTGCCCCACAGTAAATGACCCCTGACTTCTGTCCACCCGCCTCAGGGCCGTGAAAAGCTCCGAAGGCCCTCCTCTGCATGCCAGCACATTAAGGTGTCCATCTTAGCAGGGGCAGATTTCCTGCACCATCCTTGCTTGCTGGGGCACCATCTTAAGAGGCAAGCTGTGGGGTCCTGGGTATCATGGAGGAACATCCCTGGGAGACATCTAGAGGGTACCTGTCCTAGAGGCGCAGATGGGGACCTGTTATTGGCTGAAACAAGGACAGTGGTGGTGTCGTAGATGGTAGAGGGAAAAGACACTGATAAAAATAATGATGAAAAAAATATTTAGTCCAGCACCTTATTGTGTTGTCTGCGTACCTCAACCCCCAGCTGTTATCAGCTCAGTATGTCTTTCCTGGTAAAACTTTTGAAATAAATAACTAAATGAATAAGTAAGCCTTTGAATTAGCACTGTACTACTTGCACGTCCAGACTAATTTAATAAATGAGTGTTTTGTTTAGGAGGGAGTTTCATGTAACTTACTTTGGTCTCCCAAATGTCTTGTAAGTGTTAATTTACACAAGACTTAAAAGTAAGAGTTTGGTTGGCTCCGTAGCGCTGGGCGGTGAGGCACCAGAGTTCAGCAGGGAGGACTACAGAGCGTCCATGCAGACACTTCTCATGAGGGAGGGTTTGCCGCAGCTCGCTTTAGGAGCAGCTCCTAGTAGTTGGCCAGCAGAGGTGTGCATGACATGGGTGACCAATTATTGAGTGCACTCCCACATTCAGGATTCCACTGCTGGCGTGCCAGGGGAGAGGGGCAGGGGCCACCCAGAAAAGTGAATAATGGCTCACCCAGAGAGTCAGATGGTGGCCAACTGCAGGCCCCTCCTTGCTCTGACTCCACCCTGGCCTGCCTTCCTGACATTCAGAGGCATGTCTCTCCCTCTCCTTCCAGTGCTTTGGCAGGAGATTGGGGAGGAGGGTGGCAGGAATAAGCTTCAAACCTAGGGAAAGCTGGACAACACTGGGGAGCTGGGAGGTGGAAGACCAGATGCAGACAGGGAGACTGGTGGGCAAAATGGGGTGATTTAAAAACCCAAAGGAATAAAATGCTGAGGGAAGCATGGGAGGAAAAAGAAAAGTAAGTTTTGCAGTTACTAGCCAGCTGGGCTTATAGCTGGGAAATTCTACTGGCCTTCCCAGCAACTAGTATCCTGAGTGACCTTATCCAATACAAGCCAGCAAGGCTACTTTAAGGAAAATGTTACCGGCCTGGTAAAAAAATGTATCAGCATTTCTAGGGACATGGATATGTTGTTCATCCACACTGTCTGGCAGGTATCCTTGCCGCTTTAAATCTTGCCGGAAGGTCTTCAAGCTGGCTCCTCCCACCCACCCGGGTGGTAAAACTCTCGGCTCCGTCCCATGACGCCAGATCTTCCTTACCGCTTGGAAGCTCAGGTTCCCTCCTTAATGCTCTGCGTATAAGACTGGTTCCTAATTCTTCGGTTTTGCGAATTTAAAAGTTTTTGCACTTCTAGACTTCGGTCTTCTATCCCTCGCAGCTGCGATGGACAAATCGACTCTGGTTTTCAGAAATGCCCTTGCGGAACTAGAAGATGTCTCAGGCGGCTCCGGCTCCACGTGTGTCTACTGTTTAGGCCTTGAGCACGACCCGCGGGCTTGCGACCTGTGCTCTTCCTTCTCAGCCTATGTCCTCGAGACCGTGCTGCCCGTTTACAACTGGGACGTCCGAGCGTTCCCTCGGTGAAGTCAAAGAGGCTCGGTCGGCGGTTTCCGCGGCGGCGGGCTCGGCGGATCAGCTGAGCAGATGATACGCCCTCGAGGAGAAGGCGTGGGCGCATCTTCCTCGGCCACGGCATTTATACTGCTCTCCCTGGGTTTCTCTTATACAACTTCCTTTAGGAGCTTTGTCTGTCCCTCTCCACTAAGGGAGCGGGACCAACGTCTGCTGGACCTTCTTCTCGATCCAAAAAGAAAGACAAGGGTAAGTCCCTCTGTCGACGCTCTTGGGAGCGGGAAAGGTCCCTCTCCCCGAGTTGTCTGCAATCGACTTCGGTCGATCATTCGGCTTTGGCCACTGGTCTCACGGTGTCCCTGTCAGGTCAGTTGACCGAGACTCCCGTCGACGCAGTCGAAATTTTTCTCAACCCGTTGGATGGGTTGTCGCCAGGCAAAGCCGAGAATCCTCTCTCCCCGGTTCCCCCGGTGGGAGTTGAGGATCCCGTCGGCTTGCCAGTGCCTCCGGTTCCGGAGCCCTCGGGTGAACCTTCCGAGCCAAGGAGAGCGCCGGTTCCCCGTCCCCTCCGCACCGCCCTCGGAAAAGCCGTGGTTCTCGGTCTCTGACTCTTAGCGGTCCAGCCCGATCCCGCCGTCTGGTGATGCGGTGACCCGTGGTAAGCGGCGCCGCCGCTCGTCCTCATCCTCCTCCTCGGATGAGGGGAGGCTTCGAAGTAAGTTACGTCGACGATACGAGGACCTCATGTGGCAACAGCTCCTTCTGACCGGGAACAAGCCGACACTGTCGCCTTCCCCAGCCATTAAGTGGCTGTCACTGGAGCAGCCGAAACAACCCCTTGACTTACCCGAGGAGCCTGTTCCCAGGCCGGTTGTTCGGCCAAAACCAGCTGCTCCACCAATTCCGGTGGAACCTCCGCCTCCACAGCCGTTATTTGGGGCTCCGACCAAGAATTCTTGGTCAGCTCAGGGACTGCCCCATAGGCTGTCTATTACCCTCACTCCCAATCGACCTCGGCAGGTGGAGGGTGGCTCAGGCCTGAGGCAGCTCTCTGCGGACTCTTCAGAGTCCAATGGCGATTCCTCCCTTTTCTCCAGGCGAGTAGACTTGGAGTCCTCTGGAGGTCAGTCGATGGACGATAGCCCTTCGTCCTATCTGGGATTGCTTCGGCTCATCTCGGAGTCCACCGGGACGAAGCTCGAACCTGTCTCTAAGCGGGCCACGTATCCCCTCACGGAGATACTGGACCGAGGGGATTCCCCTACGGAGACCTTTCCGGTGGCCGAGGCTATAGTGGGCCCGGCCTTGGAGCTCTGGCAGCGCCCTGCTTCCTGTCCTGCGCCCTCGGCCAGGATGGCCAGGAAGTATGCAGTCCCTACCGGTTTCTTGTCCGGTTTTTCGGAACACCCCTCAGCCGAGGGGCTAGTTACCGACAGCGTTTTCCGGCGTGCCAGGAACGCTAGGGATGTGGACAAACCTCCCGACAAGGAGTCCAAGAAATTGGACTATGCGGGTATAAAGTCTCGCTGCGTCCTTCCCTCGACCTTAAATCAGGCAAGTTCGGCCGTACTTATGGCACATTTCTCTCATGCCCTGTTGGGCTCCTAGACAGGTAGTTCCTCATCTTCCGGTGGACCTGCAGACCACGGTTAGGCAGGTGCGGGACCAGGGCAGGGCAGTGGCCAAACAGCAGCTTCAGACTGCTCTGGACATTGGGGACTCATGTGCCAGGTCAGCAGCGGCCGCAGTGGCTATGCGCCGTCGGGCATGGCTGAGGATATCCACCTTCACTTCGGATACCCAGCACAAGTTGGCGGATGTCCCCTTCCTGGGGACCGACCTCTTCGGCCCTGGGGTGGAAGGTCACCTGCAGAGGATCGAGAAGTCCAATGCTACCTTGGACTCGGTCTCATCCGCACAGAAGGACAAAGGCCGCAGACCACAGCCTAAGCCCTTTCGTCCCTCTGCGCCCGCGGCACGTCCGGCCCAGCAACGTCAGGGCCAGCAGGCTCGAGCTTGGCATCCCAAACCCAAGCCCTCGGCTTCCTCCTCCAGGAAGCAGGGAGGTAAAGGCCCTGGAGGTCCCTCGGCCGGTCCTTCCTCCAAGCCTGCCCAGTGACGGGTTGAGGGGTGTCGCCCCCAACCCCGTCGCCTCACCCCAGGTGCCCCGTGGGGCGGCCGCCACTTTCTTTCCGCCTGGTCCGTTATCACCACAGACGGTGGGTGTTGGAGGAGGTGGAAAGGGCCTGCCTCTGGAGTTCGAGCAGGCCCCACCCTTCAGAGCCGCCGGGCCTCGGGGTCCAAAGCTCGCTGTCGGCTCGCCGAGCCGACATCGCTGTCCTCCCTCGAGAAGAGGTGATCAGAGGGTGGTGGACCCTCCCTCAGACCCGGGTTCGTGTCCAGGTACTTCCTGGTTCCGAAACGGACGGGGGGCTGGCGCCCCATTCTCGACCTACACGACCTAAACAAGTTCCTAAGGTCTCGAACCTTCAAGATGGTCACTCTGGCTCAGATAATACCATCCTTGGAACACAGCGTGTGGTTCTGCTCTCTGGACCTGCAGGATGCGTTCTTTCACGTCCCTATCCATCCGTCACATCAGAGGTTCCTTCGCTTTCGAGCGGAGGGATCCCTTTTCGAGTTCCAAGCCATGCCCTTCGGCTTATCTCCAGCTCCCAGGGTCTTCACCAAATGCATGGCAGTGGTGACAGCATTCTGCGCGCCGAGGGGTCCGGGTTTACCTTACCTGGACGATTGGCTGATAGCAGCCCCTCCAGACAGGAGGTGGAGGCGGTCCAGAGCTCTGGCCTCCAGGTTTGTCTCAGGTCGGCTCTCATCAATGAGGCCAAGTTGGAACTCGAGCCAAAGCAGGTGATTCTTTTCATCGGGGCAGAGCTCGACTGTCTTCAAGCCAGAGCACGGCTCCCAGCGGACAGGGCCGAGGTTCTTTCCTCCTTTGCCCAATCATTTCTGGTTGGGCAATCGCGCCCTACCTGGGACTTCCTGCGCCTCCTGGGTCTCATGGCGGCCTGTAGCAGCGTGGTCCGTTGGGCCCACTGGAACATGCGCCCCCTTCAGTGGGGGCTGGCCAGCCAGTGGTCCCAACGCTACGATCCATTGGACCAGCTAGTGACGGTGACCAAGGGGATGTGGAACGCTCTCCGGTGGTGGACCGTTCCAGTTCATCTGCAGGAGGGCATCCCGTTTGTCCGCCCCGAGCCGACGGTCTCTCTAGCGACCGATGCCTCTCTGATGGGTTGGGGTGCCCATCTGGGGAAACACCGAGCGCATGGCCTCTGGTCCCCGTGGGAGTCCCGATGCCACATCAACCTGCTGGAGCTCCGAGCGGTCCGCCTAGCTCTCACCGCCTTTACTCCGTTTCTTCAGGGTCAAGTGGTCTGGGTTCAGATGGACAATACCATGACCATGTACTATCTAAACCGCCAGGGCAGGACGCACTCCATGCTTCTGTGCAAGGAAGCTGTCCGCATCTGGTCACTCGTGCGCAGCCTGGAGGCGGATCTCCTAGCCATTCATGTGGCAGGAGCCTCCAACACCCTGGCCGATGCCCTAAGCCGGATAGGGGCTGCGTCCCATGAGTGGTCTCTCCTGTTGGAGGCAGTACAAGATCTATTCTCCCATTGGGGCACACCTCAGGTGGACCTGTTTGCCTCCAGGGAGAATGCGAAGCTGAGGCTGTTCCATGCCCGCCCCCCTCAGCAGGGCTCGCTGCAGGGGGATGCCTTCTCGAGGCCGTGGACCCCGGGCCTCTTCTACGCCTTTCCCCCGTTCCCCTTGATGCACAAGGTGCTTCTCAAAGCAAGGAGGGACAAGGCGCAGGTGATTCTGATAGCCCCAGACTGGCCCCACCAGTACTGGTACCCAGATCTCCTCAGCCTCAGTTCCAGGCTCCTGAGGCAGCTTCCAGCTCGCCCGGACCTGCTCTCAGTCAATCAGGGGAAGGTGTTCCATCTGGACCTTCAGTCCCTGCACCTGACAGCCTGGTTCCTGAGCGGCTAGAGTTCCAGGCCTTGGGTCTTTCCAACAAGGTCCTCAACGTAGTTGAGGCGTCCCGTAAGGAGTCGACCAGAAAATGCTACGCCTTCAAATGGAAGAGATTTTCCATTTGGTGCCAGGGCAAGGGCCTTGACCCTTCCTCCTGTTCCTTGGCGAGCATATTGGACTCCTTTGGTCCCTTTCAGCAGAGGGCTTAGGTCGGCGACCCTTAAGGTGCACCTGGCAGCCATCTCTGCTTACCAGGCGCGGGCCGGGAAGCAGTCGGTGGCGCAGGAGAAGGTGGTCTGGCGCTTTTTCAAAGGCCTTGATCACATTTCCCCTCCGGTGCGAGAACCTCCACCTCCGTGGGATCTACTGCTGGTACTGGCAAAGCTCATGGGAAGCCATTCGAACCAATGCACAGGTGTGAACTCTCTCACCTGTCGTGGAAGACCGCCTTCTTGGTGGCTATCACGTCAGCCAGAAGAATGGGAGAGCTCCAGGCACTCTGCATCGAGTCTCCTTACCTGGTCTTCCACAGGGGACAAGGTTGTCCTGCGCCCCCACTCGAAATTCCTTCCGAAGGTGGTGTCGGAGTTTCACCTTGACCAGGTGTTGACTCTGCCGGTGTTCTACCCCAGTCACACCTCGGAGGCCGAATATAGGCTCCATACTCTGGACCCTAGAAGGATGCTCGCTTACTATATAAGAGCACACGGCTGAAATTCAGGGAGAGGTTCGCCAGCTGTTTGTCACCTACGCTGAAGCTGCACCTGGCAGACCTGCAGCCAAGCAGACGATAGGCAGGGGGGTCACCTCCTGCATAGATCTCTGCTATAAGTTGGCGGGCATGGAGCCTCCCAGAGGGATAAGAGCTCATTCTACCCGCCATACTGCTGCATCGGTGGCTGCTTCCAGGGACGTCCCTATCCAGGAAATCTGCAGGGCTGCTACCTGGAAGTCAGCACACACCTTCATCACCCATTACCACATCGACCTTGAGTCACGCTGGGATGCTGGTTTTGGGGCCTCGGTTCTCCAGTCTCTATTCCCTAAGTAGGGTGTGTGCGCCTTGCCTCCCTCCTCCCGGAGAACTGCTAGGAGTCTGCCAGACAGTGTGGATGAACAACATATCCATGTCCCTAGAAATACAGGTTACTCACCTGTAACAGGAGTTCTAGGAATGGTATATGTTGTTCATCCACATGACCCACCCAACCTCCCCGGCCTCGACGCACAATCTGAGCTTCCAGCGGGCCAGATCTGGCGTCATGGGGCGGAGCCGAGAGTTTTACCACCCAGGTGGGTGGGAGGAGCCAGCTTGAAGACCTTCCGGCAAGATTTAAAGCGGCAAGGATACCTGCCAGACAGTGTGGATGAACAACATATACCATTCCTAGAACTCCTGTTACAGGTGAGTAACCTGTATTTATGGCCTCCCAGATACTCGGTATTAGGGTTGCTTGCACACCTTAAGATCCGATCTAAGTTCGGATAGTCGGATGTTAGGGTCATTCATATCCAAGTCCAACATCCAATCCTAGACTGCAGTGCCAACTGATGGTGGATTCAGATATCGTAATATTCGACAATCCTAAATTACATTCCTCCCTCTAATATTAATAAATAACCTCCCACCCAAGCCACCATGGAAGGAGTTCAACCAACACAACACCCCTTGTCCCACTGTAGCACCCAAATATCTCTATATATCCATAACTGAGCTCAGACTTGTCATCCTTATAATACATAAATCCCACCGCCTCCAGCCACGCTGAAGAATAAGCCTCCCCCCACCCTGCAAACCCAAGAGTCCCGGTCCTGGACTTTCAGTAAATCACCCCCCACCGAACACACCCACTAGCCCCCACTTCTTCCCCCTCCCCAGGCACCCAAATATCTCTGTATACATCTATAATTGTGCTCTGAATCTGGACCAGTCCTCCTTAATAAAAATCCTGCCGCTCCCACCCCCACCTGTACTAAAGAATGATCCTCCCCCACCCTGGCACAACCCATGAGTTCCGATCCTGGAGTTTAGTAAATCAACCCCCAGCCAATATAGCCACTAGCCCCCACTTCTCTCCTCCCCCCATGACACCCAAATATTTCTGTGTACATCCATAATCGGCTCTGAGTCCGGGCCAGACCATCTGTATAATAAAAAATCCACTGGTCCGTTGGTGCAGCGGTAGGGATACCGCTCATGACTCTTGGGCGACCTGGGTTCGGTAGCAAGCCTGGGTTGCCAGGGGCTGGCCCGGAGGAGGAGGAGTATCAAGTGTTCCAGAGGATGCTCTCCAGTGGTGCCACCTAGGTGACAACATGGCTGGAGCACCAGGGGAGGGGGATGCTCCCCGTCTGGAGATGTAAGCATGCTTTACGTGCACAGATCAGACCGTCGCACTCCATGATGGGTAGAACAAAGGAAAAGAGCATCAGCTGGCAGGATGAAGCTTGTGGTTCCATGCAGATCACGCTGCCTACTGGACACAAGGACCCACCGACCGAGCATGGCATCTGGAGAGGGCTTGCGGTACCCCTGATGGCCTTGCCACAGGGGGCAACCTGTGGAAGAACATGTGGATCCCACTGGTAAGTCCCAGAGATTGAGGGTGATGGGATTGGAGGGAACATGGAGCTGAAGTGGGGACAGCCAGGTGAAGGAGGGGGAAAAAATCCTGCCCCCCCCCTCCACCCATTCTAAAGAATGAGCCTCTCCCACTCTGGCACAAACCAGTTCTGCCGGACGCTGTTGTTCAGTAAATCACCCCCCAACCAACACACCCTCTAGCCCCTACTCCACCCCTACCGTGGCACACAAATACCTTATAAATTAGAAGAGTCAGGTCCCTTGGTGGAGCAGTTTACGCTCATCTTTGATCATAGAGGAGTCAGAGAAGGAGGTACTGTGTGTGTATGTATGTAGGGAACCGACCAGGGAGGCACGGGTACTGGATGTGGTCCTGGCAGACAGTGACCAGATTGGGGGCCTGGAGGTAAGGGACCCATTAGCGGGGAGTGACCATGCCACGGTCTGGTTCTGCCTGGACCTAGGAGGGGTAGAAGGCTGCACAAAGACGGAAGTAACCGACTACAGGGGGGCGGATTTTAAGGAAATGGGAAGGATCCTTAAGGAGCATTTGGATGGGATTGGGTCAGACATGGACGCTGATAGTAGGTGGGAAATCATCAGGAGAGGGATGCAGGATGCTACCAGCACCTGTGCAAGAGTAAGACGAAAATGCGGTAGGGCCCAAAAACCCTGTTGGTGGACCAGGGAGGTCCAGGAGGTGGTGCGGGGAAAGAAAGCAGCCTATAAGCAATTCAAGTGCTCAAGGAGTGAAAGGGATCGAGGGGAGTACGAGCTGATGGCTAGAAGGGCCACTAGAGTGGTGAGGGCGGCTAAGGCAAGGAAGGAGCAGAACCTGGCCAGGGAAATTAGGAGAGGGAACAAGGGGTTCTTTAGATACATTGGGGAAAAACGAAGGGTGAAGGGGCAGATTAGCAGGATTAAATCAGGGGAGAGATGGGCACAAGACCCGGGGGAGCAGGCTGAGGTACTAAATGAGTACTTCACCTCAGTTTTCACCAGGGAAAATGGGGGTGCTGCATCATATATGGGAGGAGACAGAGATACTGAGGAGGGGGGACCCTTACCGATCGGCAGGTCTGGGGAGAGGGGGAGGCATCACTGGCAGTTGGGGGGAGGGCTAAGCAGGGAGAAGGGGTACCGGAAGTGGAAATCACAGCTGAGAGAGTGAGGGAAGCCCTCAGCTCCCTTAAGATGGAGAAAGCACCGGGGCCAGATAAATTACATCCCAGAGTGCTGAAGGAACTTGCAGATGTCCTGGCAAAACCCCTGGCAGAGCTTTTCATCATCTCTCTGAGGACAGGGTGGGTGCCCCAAGACTGGAAGGTGGCGAATATAGTGCCTATCCACAAGGGGGGATCAAGGGAGGTGGCAGGGAACTACAGGCCTGTCAGCTTGACCTCGGTGGTGGGCAAGGTGATGGAGAGCATTGTCAAGGAGAGGCTAGGGGGGGACCTGGATAAGTCAGGGTGCCTGGACGATAGACAGCATGGATTCATCCCGGGTAAATCGTGTCAGACAAACCTGGTGGAGTTCTATGACTGGGTGACAAGTGCCTTGGACCAGGGTAGACCAGTAGATGTCCTCTTTCTGGACTTCAGCAAGGCATTTGACTCTGTTCCTCACATGGGCCTGTTGGATAAGCTGGGAGAAATGGGGTTGGGGAACCAGATGATCAGATGGATAGGCAGTTGGCTCCAGGACCGGACCCAGAGGGTCGTAGTTGGTGGGATAGTCTCATCCCCAAGGAGGGTCATTAGTGGGGTCCCACAGGGATCAGTCCTTGGGCCCCTTCTGTTCAACGCCTACGTATCTGACATAAGGACAGGAATCAGGAGTGAGATGAGTCTCTTTGCAGATGACTCGAAACTGGGGGCGGTGGTGGATGGAGAGGAGGGGAGGGTGGCCCTACAGGGGGACCTGGAGGCTCTGGAAAGATGGTCTAGAAAGTGGAAGCTGAGGTTCAATGCAGGGAAATGCAAGGTACTCCACCTGGGGGCCAGAAACCCAGGTCAAGTATACACCCTGGGGGAATGCTACAAGTCTCGATGGCTGAGAGGGCCCTGGGGGTGGTGGTGGATGTCAAGATGAACAACTCTGAGACTTGTAGGAGGGCAGCAGCCAAGGCCAACAGGATGCTGGGATGCATCGCTAGGGGATCACCTCAGAAGGAGGGAAGTGATACCCCTCTGTATAACTGCTTGGTGAGGTCAAGCACCTTGAGTACTGCGTGCAGTTTTGGAGGCCACACTTAAAGCGGACATTAACCTCCTGGAGAGGGTCCAGAGGAGGGCAACCAAAATGATTTGGGGCTTGGGGGACAGGACCTATGAGGAGAGGCTCGAAGAGCTAAATATGTACACATTGGAAGAGAGAAGGGACCGGGGGGACATGATAGAGGTCTTTAGGTACATGAAGAGGGTAAATAGGGGAGGAACAGTTGGGGTGCTTCGAAGGAAGGAGGAAGGGGCCACTAGAGGGCATGGCTGGAAGCTGGAGGGGGGAAGATTCAGGGGAGAAAGGAGGAGGTGCTACTTCACTGAGAGGTGGTGGAGCCATGGAATGCACTGCCTAGGGGCTGGTGGAGGCAGAGACAGTGGAGGGGTTCAAGAGGGGTGGGACAGGTACAGGGAAGGGTTCTGGAAGCAAAATCCAATGCAGCAAGAATATCCGGAACTGGGAAGGAGAAGCCAGAGAGAGGGGACAGCAAGGTCAGCACCCAGGGTGGGGGCTGACCAAACGAGCAGACACGAAAGACCGTTAGGCCTATTCTGCTGGCATTTTAGTATGTTAGTATATATATGAATGATGATGTCTCCCTAATGGTAACACCTGATTGGCTGACAAGTGACCAGTCAGGTGTTACTATTAGGGAGACATTCTCATTCATTCATAAATACCGGCTCCTCCGACTCCTACCAGATTGAAGATGAGCACAAGCTGCTCCAGCGTAGAACCTGACTGTTGTAATTTATAAGGTATTTGGGAGCGACAGGGGTGGGGACGTGGGGGCTTGTGGGTGTGTTGGATGGGGGGTGATTTACTGAATAGTCCAGGGCCAGAACTCATGGGTTGTGCCAGTGTGGGGTGAAGTTTATTCTTCAGTGTGGATGGGGGCAGGATGTATGCAGAGGTATTTGGGTGCCATGGTGGGGAGGAGGGAAGTTGGGGCTAGTGGCTGTGTTGGATGGGGGGTGATTTACTGAACACCAGTTTGGGGCTCATGGGTTAGGCCAGGGTGGGGGGAGGTTCACACTTTAGTGTGGTTGGGAGGGAGGATTTTTTTATTATCAGAAAAATTATTTTGGATTTTAGGATATCGGATATTGGATAATCCGATATCCTAAAATCCAATTCGACATCTGAGTTGTTTTTTTTAGGATATTAGATTCTGAGGACTAATATCCTAAAATCTTAACATCCTAAAATTCCCCTATTATGCTAACTATCTATTTTAAAAATGGATTATCCAAGCAAGCCTTCTCAGTCTCGTCGGCTCCAACTGCTTCAGAACTCAGCAGCCAGGTCATTAACAGGAATATCTAGAGTTGATCATAACACTCCTGCTTTGTGAGAGTCTCGCTGGCTGCTGATAAAATGGCATTGTTTTTATTTTTTTATTTAGTAAACTCTATTTTTGCTACTCTTGATGGCCGGGGCACTTCCTCCATTCTGTGCCTTGTACGTGGGCACTCAACTCACCCCACCAGCCAGCCTCCGCCATGGATGCATAGCGGGAAGGACTGTGGCTTACCTCCCCATGGAGCCCCCTCCCGGTGGGAAGTGGATCATGGAGAGAGACACCACATCACCCTTGGACCCCCACCCTGACTTACTCTGGGCTTTGGCTGGGGGAGAGGTCGCATTTCACAGGCATCATTGTGCATGCCTTGAGGGGATTTCTATCTTTTAGATTTCCCCAGGGCACAGACGTGCAGTGACGTGCCGCATGTGGTGAGCACGCTTCTGTGCTCGCCCACAGGATGTCTGCTACTGCCCAGTCCCTGTTATGAGGCCCCCACTGCTGCACCCTCAGTCTCCACTGGGGTCGCTAGAGTGGTGGGCGCACACCCCTAACCCTCCCCAGGAGAGGAGAACAGTCCTCTGGATGCTCAATCCTCTCCTCCCCTGCCAACCCCCGATGGCCCGAGTCCGTTTCTGAACCTGGGTCACCGGCGTGGAGCGAGGTGTGGCGTCCAGCGCCTCAACCCTCAGTGCCACCAGGCCGTCAATAAAATGGCATTCGGAGTTTAAAATTCTTTTGCTGGTATATAAGTCCATAAACGGACTGAGCACTCTCTACAGTTGAGAGCCATTTGCAACCTGCCAGGAAAGTTCTAAGGGCAGCAGAGACCTTTGCTCAGAAACCCAGGGACTTTTGATAGTCCCACCATCAAGTCTTAAATCTGCTGGGTATGGAGCCATTTCTGTTGCCGCCCCAAGACTCGTGAATGATGTCTCAAGGTCTATCAGTTCTGCCTTCTCAATCAAAGGTTTTAAATCAAAATTGAAGACCTGGTTATTTAGACAGACTTTTTCAGGGGATTTGATACGGTGTGATTATTAGCAGCTACAGTTTAATCATTTGAGCTTTGAAACTTTGTCTCGATATTTGCTGTTTGGCTATGTTGATTATCCATCTGTTTTAAACTTAATGATGTGCTTTGAGCTCTGTAAAGGCACAATATGAATAAAAATCTATCTGTCTGTAGCATTTGGCTGGTGGGCTAGTGCCGGTTTCAACCCCTTTTCTAGTTATTTCAGGAGAACATTTAGAGCATTTAACTTTCAGAATGGAATAGGAAAGGAGGGGACAGCAGGACCATATAACACCAAATCCCTGCCTCCTGCCTTCTCACTTTGCTTTCCTCTCCCTTTGCTCACTTGTTCAGCAACCCTCTATTGAAGGTTCACCTCTCAAGTGCTCTGGGCGGTGTGGACGGTTCCCCATTTTCAGGCTGTATTTGCTCCACTTAGCTCCCCATGGCAACTAACGCTGCTTTTATCAATTTTGTGAGTCTCCAAGCCGTTTATCAGTGGTTACCAGTGCATTTAACAGTTTTACAACCTTACAAATCTGCCTGCCCATGTATAAAATAGCCTGTAAAGATTTAAAGATGAATGAGAGAACGTGAACTTGCTTGATACAGCAATACCACCCTCGGACAATGGCACTGTTCCAAATCTGGGCTGTTTGTTTCACCCCAAGTTCAATATTGGCTGCTTTGGATGTTAACAGGTCTGAACACAGTTTCAATTATCACTTCTTTGGAAATATCTAACTTCCAAAGATAAGGAACGGGTATTTCAGCAGTAGCCTTTTTTCTGTTTATTTTTGTGGCCCCGTACAAATCCCAGTGTGAACTGCCCTCAGGAACACCCATGGCACATTTCCGTGCCCTGACACATCAGTCAAGCAGGCACATTCCCCCCCCCCAACCATCAGCCAGCACACCAGAAGATGGTGACCAGCCAAGGTAGGGGGAGAAGGCTGTACCAGTTGCGCACCATGGGACCAAAATGTAAGTACTTGGGTGGCAGTGGGTGAAACACAATAGCATTGAATTTGTTGGCAGAAAAGGCCCAGTAGGCCCCGCTCTGCCCTATTTTTTTCCTCCCTAACACTACACCCTGGACCCTATTTGGTCACCAATGTTCCTCCCTCCTCCCTTTTCTCTACTTACTATGCCCATGTGCCTGTTCCATGCGTGCTTGTCTTGACCCCCAGCACCTCTTCTGGTAGACTATTTCAGGTGTTCACCACCCTTTCTGTGAAGAAATATTTCCTCACGTCCCTGTTATTTATTTATTTAAGTTTTGGTAACCAGGTAAGTCTACTGAGACAATTAAATGCAGTCATCGGTGCCCTTTATAGCAGGGGCATGTAGCAGAGGCAGTAAAAAAAAGAGAGCAAGCAGGTCTTGAACTCAGAGAGAGTGTGACAGGACAGAGGGGGGAAGGAGTTCCAGTCAGTGACAGTAGCAAAGGGGAAGGACCTATGCACAAGAGCAAGCCGAGGAGTAGGCCTTTGTAAGAGGGGTAGTGTGGCAGAGCTTAGTGTATGTGGGGCAATTCTGCGGCAGAATTCAAGCTTCATCTCATGCCCCCGTGTTCTGGTGCTCCTCCTCATCTGAAACAGACTCCCTTCCTGTACCCTGTTTACCCCTGAGAGGTACTTATGGGTCTCAAGCATGTCCCCTCTCGCTCTCTCCTCCAGACAGTACTGCTCTTCTCTCCCCCAGGCAGTACATGTTGCGCTCCTGCAGACTCTCCTCGTATGGTTTCTCATGCAACTCCCACTGGTGGGGGCGGAGGAGGGATGCATGGGTGACAGTGGATGGGTGAGGGTTGGGGTTTCATTTTTGAGCAGGCTGGGTTGGGGGAGTTTTATTCATGTCTGACACAGGCGTTGAGCACCTGATGTTGGAATAGGGAGGAGAGCAGTCAATAACGAGGTTGTGCTCCTAGTGAACACTTCATTTATTTTAGATAGTGTACTGTTTGACCCTGGGGTTGGACACCCGGTTTTATGAGGGGGTGGGGCTGCAGTGAACGCTTTGTTTTTAGTAATGATGGGTTCAGAGTTTCAACCAGAAGCCAAATTCACGCGCCTTTGGCTGCTCTGCGCATGTCAGAGGCAGTGGTGTGTAAATTTACCTAATTTATGAAAAAGTTGGTCTAGTTCATGTTTGTTTACTCATCTTTAGCAAAAAACCAAAAAAACAACATGTAATCAAATTTCACCAAACTTGCCATGTCAGGAGATTTTGGGCTGCAGTACAGATCACATTTTTGAAGGTTTTGTAGAAGTCTGTCGAGAAACGGCTGAGATACAATCACTGAAAAATCCAATTTAACATTAAAGAGCCTGCCTAACTATAGTGGCACTACCGTGCACCTACAGTACTTTCATTCTGTTACAGTTTCATCATTACTGGCCTTTCAGCAACTCAGTGGGTGTTTCTGATTTGCAAATTGATGGGAGGTACCATTGTAGAACTCTGTAACCCCCGGAAATTCTGTGGGTTCCTAAATTGTGAAGGTTACCCCGCTGGCACCTCAGGGGTTAAGGTTTTAGAGCTCCTGCTGCCAGGTGCTCTGGTGCATGCGCAGGGGGAGGAGCTTGGTGTGCGGCATGACTGCCGCTCAGGGAAGCGTCAATCAGTTGCTGGAGTTTGGCGTTCTGAAGAGAGCTGCCTGTGCCAGAGCAGCGAGGGAGGGTCCCTCCTCTCATTCTTCTCATGCTGCCTGTGATCCTTTAGAACATTCAGGGAAACGGTGGAGGCCGTTGAGATTCTGTCCAGCTATCAGGTTTCTGACGTTCAGGGTCTGACTATCGCTACGGCAGAAATTAGTTTGGCTTTCATCCGCTGGAGCCTGCTAGGATTGCTGCTGTAACCATGGATTACCTGTTAGCCATGAGACTATTTGCCGTTTATGTCTGTCATTATCTGTCAGCGGAGATGTACAGTAACACATTTACTGATGCCAACCTAATGCTATAGTTCTTCCGAATGCTGTGCTGCACACTTAAGTGTTTAAAGTAGTAGTATTCTATTAGAACCCATTTCCGTAATTTACCAGCTAACTGCTTATAAAGAGAGCTGGATTAACGTATTCGGTTGCACTCATATCAGTATGTGTATTTTATGGTTTATAATCAGATACCAAACTGTAGATGACAAGTTGTATTAAATCCTGTTTTTGTTCTCGTAATGATCGCTGTTACTGTATAACTGTGATACTTTTGATAACTCAATAAAATATGAATGATAGAAAATTTTAAAAAATTGCCGTTGCAAAAACTGGGGATATTTATGGTCTTTTTGAAACAGTGTTTTACAAAAATAGAAACCACGTTCTTCTATTGCTGTTGCTGCTGCTTGAAAGCATTACTGTGGCACCCTTACTCAGAGCTGCAGTGTACAGGTTTCATTATTTACCTCCAACCTAAGTTATGCGTATAGATGGGTTGTTTTGATGTGGTGTGGGTCACTGCTGTGGAGGTCTTTGGACTGTTGACCACAGCCATTAACGGTGTCAGGAGGGTTGGCTTGCTGCCTGATAGGGTCTGATGCTTACCCTCAGTTGGAGTAGTGCCTACAGATTCTGTCCTCTTGTATCAAGATAGAGGATTTGGGGGAATCATGTTAAATGTTGGTGACAAGTGGGCCTAAATCATTCCGTTGTTTGCTCATGGACATGGACATGACAAAGTCACACAACTGTTACCTCTGTTTGTTTTGCTGTATGTAACTACCTCCGTTATTCTCTGTGACTGTCAGTTTCTGCTCAATAAGTGTTGGGTGCTCAAAAACCCAAGGTGCCCCCTATGTCATCAGTTGTCGTGTGGGATTTAGTGAGAGAGATCCAAACCGCTTGTTAAAATGCCTTTCCACTGCACGTCCAGCTGAAAAGATGATGATTTAATAATGATGTGTCACGAATGACTGTTATCAGTGTTCAAAGAATATGCTCAGACTTCAGAAACCATAATTGTGATCATGACTAACAGTGATTAAACATGAACGTTAACTGGTCGCCAATCAAAAACCACCGTTATGGAAATAATGATTGTGCTTAATGATGATCTCATGTTATCATGATTTTTCATGATTGGCCATGGTCAAGATTGCTACAATAAATGAAAAGAAAAATAACTTATCTTTCTTCTATACTCACAGAATGCATCTTGCCTTCTAATTAGCCATGTTCATCGGAAACATTAGTTATAACACATCTTCTACACAAACACACTGCTTTCAATTATAGTTACTCTGACTCTTCACTGCTTACGAGTGTTATAAAGGCTCAGTTAGTTTATATAGCTCCACTCAGTGATTCTCTTTAGAGTTGTGGTGAGTTCCTATAAGTACCTGGTTTGTGCACCACCGAACCTTTCCTAGCAGTCTGCAAACTAATACCGTCAAGTCTAAAATATGTTAACCATAGAAATTACCACTGTGTTTGTCCATAAACTCTGCTTTTGAAATGTGCTAGAAATATGTAAATATACATGCTATACCTAACATCTCGTGTACTTTTCCTAAAGGGATTAACATTTAACTTCAGATTATTTGCATTATAATGTGCTTCCACTGATAGTTAACATTCATATTTTCATATTAGTAACACAAGTTTAAGTATTACTGATGTGACTTACAGTTGTGTAATACAGAACTAATATCATCACCAGTGATCATCAGTGATAATCTCTTGATCATCCACAGATCATCAACAACCATCATGCTGAGTTAAGCTTACAAAAATAATCAATAATCGTCAGTTGGTGATTTAAAAGTTACGTGTTTGATGATTAAATCACAATCTATATGATGATCTTAGATCACAATCTGCCTTGATGATCATATGGTAACATTTGATGATTAACAAGGATCAGACATGACTGACCTTCAGATAACATGATTGGTGATTTACCTATTTGCCTGGGCAGGTATCTTCTCCTAGAGGCTGCAACTTGCATGCCAGCTATGCAGTCCTCCTCACATCCATACAGTTGTGACTTAATAGGCAGTGTTTGAGATGTTGTCATGTAAAGCTCTTTATTTGGGTTCAGGTGCCTACTATTCCTTACGTCTGCTGACATCTGTGAGTATTGTGTGAATAAAGGAGTGTGGGCATTTCCATTTGTAGCTGTTAGTGCAGCTAACGGTGTGCAGGTCATTGCTACACCTGCACCCAGCATTCCATCTTGGGTAAATAAAAACACATTTGTGGTGTGCCACCCTTCCCTGAGAGCCAAGTGTCACTGTTCGAAAATTCACTAGACCAGGGAGAGGGGCTTAAAACTGTAGGATGTACTGAAAGTTTGAAAACTGCACTCCTTTTAACTGCAGAACTTTCTAGTACAACATGAATACATTATGACAACAATGTAAAAGCTTAACAGGGATAGTAACTACTACTTATATTCCTAAAATGGTCCTTAAAGCGCCACCACCGCCTCAAGAAGAACTTTGAAAAAGATAATATTTGGACATAAAACAGCTTCTGTTTCTCATTAGCTCTGTATCTCTCATCCAGATTATTTATTACTGAGGTCATATGCATGAGAACAGGATAGTTGTTCCCTGAGAGTTCATCAGCTGCTATTGCTTCTTCCCAACCTGAAGTCATAATACTCTGCTTGTGACCGCACAGTTATTCCCATGGCAACACACAGAGATGTCACAACAGTGCATTATGATTTTAAGTAGGGAATAAGCTATAGCGACACATGAATTAAGGGAACAATCTTCTTTTTGTGTGGATTTCTTCAGCAATAAATAATGGGGAGGATAAATTTATAGAGAATATATGAAATACAAGCTGTATTGTGCATAAATATTATGTTTTCCAAAGTTTTCCTAAAGACTTCGGCTTCTCTTCGACAGAAACACCCTTTGCATTTATTAAAAGGCTGGTAAAGCTAGAACAGTAACATGGTAGGTAACTAGTACTGGAAGTACAGCTTCTACAGATGATGCAAGTTTGCAGTTTAAAGGCAGTTTTCACAGAAGTTGGGTAGCTACCTCCACAGGAGGAGGCACTGGTATGGAACGATGGTTATTGTGAGGCCTAAAGGATCCACGGATCCAAGTTGAGCTGCATAGAATTTCTGTACGTTTTTGAAATAATAGCTGATTTTAGAAGCTGAACCATTCATCATTATAGATATGCAGTGGATGGGACGCCCCACTAAAGAAAAGTAGTGAAAAGAAAACAGCTTTGCCCCCACGGACATGGCTTACCTTTTTCCTGGCTTGTTAATAGGACCCCGTATCTCCTTCAGAGCTCTGGTGGGCACAGCAGTTCCTTAGTCCTGAAACACAGAAATCTAGAAAACCACCGGCAAAAGCATGCCTGACAGTCTGTGCAGTTAGTTGGCCCTTGTTAGTTGAACCCTGGCATTGGTCGATACCAAAACTCGATTTAAAATCAGGAAGTATGCTTTATAAAAGACACTCCATGCAAGTGAAAGGAGTGTGCCACTCAATTCTCCCTATAAAGGCGTCCACAAGCGTCTGGCGCCCGGGGGGGGGGCAGATGAGGCTATCAAGAAGTGGACAGGATCATGCAGCCAGTCCCTCAGGGCCAATTATGATCCCTTCCCTTCCTTATGGGGCTACAAGAAAAAATGTTTAAAATATTGTGGAAGAGCTCCTATTGAGGTAAGGGAGCTCCCCACTGTTGCTTATCACCACCATTTATATTTAAGAAAGGTGTTCTTTAAGTTGGTTAGTTAAGCAGTAATGCATGACAGGGTGTGTGTTTTAGAATTTACCTATGCCTACTACGAAGTTAACAGACATTGTTGAAGTATGTATTTATTCCAACCCCCTTCCCCAAGGGCACGCCTTGAAACAAGCTTTAGGTCTCAGTATGTATTTCTTGGCAAATCTCTTTCAACAAATAAATAAATAAGTATTGTTGGAGCTATGCACCAAAAACAGAATCAGGACAAAAAGCACGGTGTCATTCAGGTACACGGGGATGTACAAAAGGAAACTTTCCTTGGGCAGGTCGTTGAGGACAACTGAGGACAGGATGGGGCCGAGGACAGAACCTGGGAGTACAGCTGAACTGATTGGGGTGGAGGGGAGAGGGAGTCATCTACAAGGACTGTTTGAGACCTGTCCTGAACTGTTTGACCATGTGGTCAGATTGTCCAATAGGATAGCTTGTCCAGTAGGATGGGGTAGGCAGCATCACGGCCAGGTCAACAAAGAGAGCTGAGGTGAGCAGGCCCCAATCCATCCTCTTTAGAATGACATCAGACAGCCCGAGTAAGAAGGATGCAGCGGATTACGACTTTCTAAAGACCGAATGGAATGAGGGAAGGAAGGAAGGAAGGAAGAGAAGTCAAGAAGGGGGGAGTGGGGAGAGAGAAGCCGGTGATCCTGGAATTTACAGGACCACAAGGAATGTAACTTGATCTCTGGTATGAGTCAGGCAGTTCAAGTACATCACTGGTCATCTCAATACTGTGCTGAGAACAGCTTAATAAGAAGAAAGCTACAACTATAAAGAACCTCAGCACAAGAGCACTGAAAGCTCCTTCCGGCCTCTCATACAGTCTGCAAAGGCTGAGAACAGAAGACACAAGACACGTGTTTCATCCTACTCAGGACTCATCAGTGTGCCTCATCTGTATCTCATCCCAAGGGGAAAATGAACCAGCCCTTATGTGGTCTTATGGGTTTGAGTCATGGTGTTCCCAAAGTAAGAAAAGATAAAACGACAGATAACATCAGCACAAAAGCATCGAGGCAAGGGTTCCCAAAAAAGGGCATTGGCAGCAAAGCCAGGCTTCAAAGAAATACAAAAGCATACATCCCATGATGCTTTGCATTATTCGGGTGTGTGTGATTTTGTATTTTTTTGATTAGGCTGTTCTGAGTGAAACATCGAGTTGCCTGGTGACCTACTTGACAAAAAACCCCAAAACTGACTGAATCATACAAGAGACTATTTCGCATTCCTTGTTTGCGAATTTCAACTTTTGGCACTGTGGGCTCTTTAACTAAAGGAATATAACTGTTTCCAGAGAAACAGGGCAGGTCTGGAACAACACTGCTCCTGGAGTTTAGCCAGGGCAGGAAGAAGGGAGATGGGGTGGTAGTTTCCTGGGGCAGAGGGGTCACCACCTTTAAGAAGGGGCATGCTAAGAAGGGGATGACTTGGTCCTCTTCCAGGCACTAGGAATGATTTCAGAAAAGAATGAGGGGCCGAGGAGGGAGAAGAGATGAGAAGATACCACAGTGGGAGCAGACAGATAAAGAAGTTTGGGATCGAGAGCCCATCAGGACTGGTACTGTAGGAGGGGTTGAGTGCTAGTAGGGCTGTGATTGTAGTAGCCAGAATGAGAGGGGAGACAAGCCGGTGGAGGAGGGATCAGGGATATCTGGGAAGAGGTGGAGAAGGAGATGAGTAGCGAGAATGCACAGATGTCAAAGAATTTTGTAATGGTGGAGGCATCTTAAGTGGGGTGAAAGAAAGTAGAGCTCCAAAGTTTGAGGATCGAGCTGAATAACTGGAAGGGTGGGTCAAAAGGGACTGAATGACTTTCCAGAACTCTGAGAAGTAGTAATGGTGTTCTGAAGGTTGGAAGCAGAGTAATATGATTTGGCTAGCTGATGGGTTTGGTGATTGATTCTGTTTGTTCATCTATCCACAGAGACCCTCATGGACACAAGGATTGCTACAGCTGAGCTGGGCTGGACTGCATACCCTCCATCTGGGGTAAGGAAAGACCCTTTCTGTATGTTTCCTGTTCACCTCAGCAAGTCACTGAGGGGGAGAGGCTATTTTGCATGCTGTGAGCGACTAATGCAGTCAGCATCTAATTAGCAAGTAATTCTGGAAACACAACTTTTTAAGCAGTAGTCAGGAAATGGAACTTAATAGCAGTTCAATCACATAATAATATTGTTTTGAACAGTGGGTCCTAAGTGCAATCATGCAACACAGTCCTAAGCTGCTTCTGTTCCTACTGCACAGGGACTATCCAAACAGCCATGGCAACACACGATATAACATGAGTAAGCGCATTCTAGCAACATTGTTTGGTTTAAAGTCCTGTACAAGAGTGTCATTGACTAGCCGTAATTACACTCCTCAACTTGTTTACCCTTTGCACCAGGTTCTGCTACAATATCAATACACCTAAACAGGAACTATGCTTTCATCTTCTACTATTTCATACAAGAAACAACATTTTTAAATTAAAAATCATAAGCATACTTTTAAAAACATGCTTAAGCCGTCTCCATGGCGCCAAGCAGTGGGTGTATGCTCAGCACGCTGGCGACCTGAGTTTGCGCCCTGAGCATGGACATCAGGAGCAGAGCCTGGCAGAGAGGGAGTCACGAGCGTCCTATGGACGCTCCCGTCCTGGAGGCCGGGGGGAGGGCGCGGTCCCAGACCGCTTGTTAGGTGGCTCCTGGTAGTGGCTTGTGGCTGGTGTTCATGGCGGTGTGAAGCCTGGACACATCACCAAATGCTCCAACCTCCCCAACAGGATGCCACCACGGATGGCCCACTAAATGGGAGGGTGGGTTGGGGCGACAAGCACCAAAATACAGCCTGTCGGCTGACCGGATGATGATGGCTGGTCCCTATTCGACGCAAATCCTGGTAGTTACCATGCCGACCCTCACCACGTGTATGGCATAGAAGGAAGCCTTTGGGCAAGTCTCCTCTCCCGGGTCCCCTGCCCCAGGAGGGCGTTGGGTAAACTGGGCCGGGGTAGTACTGATGGGATGGTGACAGGGACTGGCAGAGGGGCGCTAGGTCGGAGTGGTCGGCCAGGGGCTTGGGGGAGCATAAAGAAATAATACAAAAAGAAAAAGTGCTTAAGTAGAACCTATATTATAAGTGCAATAAGACACTTCAGGGGTGTGTAATTATGGGTCAATAATCGCACTTTCTTCGTGTGTGTTGGCGCAAACACCTCGTGCCTAACAACACATTTGAGGTGTGCAATTATGGACCCATGATAGCACACCCTGGGCTGTCTTACTGCATACATAGAAAAGTAGATTGTTTTTAAATCTTCAGGGGCTCACCAATATGTGTGCCCCCCATCTGATACTCCTGCTGCTGACTGCTGGATGGCAGCCCCCCATTCCTGGAAGGGGGTGGCTTGGGGTGCTGCTAGTGCAATTGGCTCGGCTGGATCCAGCAACCATTATAAAATGAAGTAGCTCCCAAGTGCTAGGCGTGTCTGTCTCTGGTAAAAGAAATTGCCTCCAATCTTTAGCAACACATCATTGTGCCCCTCCATTGCTGCTTGCCCCCATATGTGCCCCCCTCTATTGCTGCCTGCCCCCCATACGCTCCTCTTTAATTTGGGGGTGGTGGTGGTGAGAGTGAAATCTATGCATGGCAGGGACAGTAGGAGGAACCAACTGTCCAATATAGGGGCAGTGCTCTAGTGCTCAAAACTGTTTGTGACAGGGCTTGCATGAGGGTGTACTTTTGATTGGGCACTGTTATGCAAGCCCTGCCTGAATCACGTTCATCCCTAGAGCTCCGCACCATGTCAGACACTCTGGTCTTCCTACTGTTACCTCCGTTCATGCGGTGTCTCTGTTAGGTGCCCTCTATTTCCCAGATTACTGAACCTGCGGTGGGGGGGGGGGGGCAGCAAAAGATGTTCCCCTGAAGATTGCACAGCTGCTAATTTCTTCTTAACCAGAGACAACAGGCTCACCTCGGCCACCCAACAGCACTGGTGCGCCACGGACGGGATGGACTGGAGGAGGACAGCTGTTGCCATCCAGTGGGTCAGGCAGCAGAAGGAAGATTGGTGGTTTTATTTATTTATTTTTAAATTTTCGTCCAGCAGAGGCACACAGAGCCCAGGCTCATTTCCAGGTGTGACCTGTCGGAGGTTGCCACAAAGAAAGCGGGAGAGCCAGCCTGTCTGCGCAGCAGCAGCGCCGCCACTCACATCGCCTGCAGCCCGAGTTTGTGAACACACCTCGGTCGTGGGTGGTTGGCTGGGGTAAAGGAGGATCGAGTGTCCCAGAGGATGCTGTCTTTCTGCAGGGAGAGAGGGATGTCTCCGCTGCTAGGTGGGATATGTGAGTCCAGCATGGCCTGGCCTCACAACGTATAACCTTGTGGGGTCAAAAGAAGACAGTGTAAGTGCTAGAGATGGGGGGACAGGCCTGGGCCTGACCCAGGGAATGCAGGCTGCACCAGCGTGGGAACATAAACCTTAAGTTAAAAAGAAAAGTGAGAAACAGCAATAAAAATAATGGATGCTGCAAAGGAAATAAAAGGAAATAAATGGAGCCTAAATACAGTGGAGGTAAAATGGAATATTATCAAAAGGGGACCCCTCTGGTATAGGGGAAGCAGCACTCGCAGTGCCAGCAGCATTCAGCACTGCAATCCAGTCCCAGCCACAAGAGAGTACAGGTAATGTTGGGCTTTGACCCCACCCCCCACCGCAGGGGAGTATGATGCCTTATGTCACCACTGGATCAACCCGATTAACACTTGGAGAAAGAGAAAAGTAAGTTAACAAAATGAGTGAACAGTGGGGTTTTGTCTTAGTCTGGGCCTCACTGGTGCACTGTATTCACTACAGTGATCTTACCGTTCTCCTTTAATTGACTTGCTCAAGGTGGCATTGGGAGTTAGGAGCGGTTGTGGGATTCAAACCTGGATCAGTAGATTCCCAGCACCTCGTTCTAACCACTAGGCTACACTGCCTTCCAAAGGTGGAAAACCAGAGATACCTATCCTCCCACCCCCATGGTTACTATGAGTTGAAAGCTCATTTTGAGCTTCTGGCAAGGGTGATAGTGGTGCCAGCGTCTGGACAGGGCGCACTTGATGGTGTTCCGTTACAGAGCACCACTCCTAAAGACACAAGGTAACTAAGCACAAGCTGTGTTTTAAAAATTAGGAGAAGGTGCTAAACGAGATCACACACAGTAATTATGAGTGTGCTACACTGTGTTGGTATAATTATTGTGCTCCGCTGCATGAATTATTCAGAAGGTAAACATTGATGGCAGCATTTGCTGTGTGTTCATTGTTAGTACTTCAAGGATTTGCACTGCTGCAATTTTGTTTTTTAGAATTGAAAAGCGGGTATTGTGTCTACTAAATGAAAAAAAATTGAAGCCATTATGTTTTCAACAATCGCCAGCAGTTGAACTTTAAATTAAACATTTTGCAGTCACCAGCCAGAGTTTTAAATTTTTCTGCAGTCTCCAGAGTAGTTCACCAGAACAAAAAAAAAGGTAAGTTCAGTTTCACATCGTTGGCATACATAATGCAGTTCTGATACCAACTCCTGTTTTTGTCTCTAAGATAATAACAGAATATTTAACAGGGAAGGTAGATCTGCAGGTTCTGTCGTCTGAAAGCTCATTAGAAGCCATTTCAAATGAAACATGGGACTTACCTGAAGGTTTAGCAGTCCGGAGATGTGCATGTCTAGATATGACTGATTAAAAATCCTGACAGTGGCCATTTCACGGAACCTTGAGACAGGAAGTGATGTCACTGTTGGGCCAGATGTGTGTCATTAAACACAGCTCCCCCTTCAGTGATGTCACTTCCCGTATCACGATATTGCTGCCACCTTGCTTAAATGCAGGGCTGTTGCTGGCCTGGTGGCTCTGAGGGTTGAGGCGCTGGATGTCACACCTCGCGTCACACCAGCGACCCGGGTTTGGGAACGGACTTGGGTCGCTTTTGGGTCAGGCAGGGCGAGGAAGAATTGAGCATCCGCTGACAGCTCTCCTTCCTGGGGGAGGAGGCTCAGTGCAGTGCGCTGTAGACTAACTCCCAGCAGTGGCTGGGTGTCAGCACAGGCGCTGCCCAGAAGGGGAAGGGCCCACATCCAGAGCATTAGAGGAGGCAGTCAACCTGCCCATTGCAATTTCCTGGGCCCTGGGGTATAACAGGAGGAAAAAAACAGCTGGCAGGCTCCATGGTGGCTGAGCTGCACCTGCGCCAACCCCCCGGCAGTCTGGATGTTGGCTTCTGGGGTGAGGCACCCTCACCACTGGCCCTGTCATGGGGGGGGGTAACCCGTGGGGGATGGTTGAGTGGGATGGGCGCGGGGAAGCTTGGCCGGAGAGACAAGTCCCCTCTGAAGGAGTGGAAAAAATATAAATAGAAAAGAAAATGCAGGGCTGTTGATGGATGGTTGGTGCAGCGGTTCAGGAACTGAGCTTGAGGCGTTGGGGGCTGGTCTGGGGAAGGAAGATCAAAGGTCCCTGAGGATGCTGCCCTCCTCTGGGGTGGGAAGGATGGGTTATCTGCTGCTGTACTTCCACTGGGGTAACCACGCTCCCTTGCTAGTACTGGGGATGTAGGGAAAGCCTTATCTACCTATAGAAAATTGAGGATACCCTGAGTCCCAGTACCATAGGGAAAACTTTGGATAAAATGTAATATTTAGACAGACTTCGGCTTATATTTCATAACATTTTTTGCAGGTCTTTAATCCCTTTTTTATTGATGAGGGCAAGATTCAATGCAAAGATGTGTAAAATCATGCATTTGGAGCCCAGAAGCCCAGGAGGAGGAGTACATGATGCAGGGGGGAGGTACTGAGGACCATCAAACAGGAAAGAGACCTGGGGGTAATCAAATCTGATGATCATAAGGCGACCAAACATTGTGTAAAGGCTGTGGGGAGAGCCAGTGGGATGCTGGGGTCCATAGGGAGAGGTATCTCCAGCAGAAGGAAGGAGGTGGTGATACCACTGTACAAATCATTGGTGAGACCCCATCTGGAGTACTGTGTCCAGTTCTGGAGGCTGCATCTCCAGAAAGACATAGACAGAGTAGAGGCAGTTCAGGGAAGGGCAACAAAAATGGTGCAGAGTCTGCACCAAAAGTCATATAAGGAGAGTCTAGACTAGGATCTCAATTTGTATACCCTGGAAGAGAGGAGAGAGAGAGAGAGAGAGAGGATACGATAGGGACCTGTAAATACCTCAAGGGCGTAATTAAGGTACAAGAGGGTAGCATCTTTCAGAAAAAAGGTGTTCAAGAACAAGGGGTCATGATATGAGGCTGGAGAGGGTAGACTCGGGTAACATGAGGAAGTATCTTTTCACAGAAAGAGTAGTGGATGCACTGAACAGCCTCTCAGCGGAGATGGTGGGGCAAAAATGGTAGGTGAATTCAAGAATGCATGGGATAGGCACAAGGGAACCCTAGCAGTAGGAAAGAGATAAGTAGGATCTGCAATATTGCAGTAGGTAGGGAAAGTGGGCAGACTAGGTGGGTCAAGCAGTCCTTATCTGCTGTCAATGTTTCTATTTTTTATGAAAACAGGATCCCTGTCCCCTAGCCTTCCTTTGCTCTGGCTGCTTGTCTGCACCTGACATAATTACCTGCTTGCAACATCACAGTCGTTTTCACAGCAACCGATTGGGATGTCATAAAGTGGGATTACTATTGCCTGTGTAGGCAACTACAGAGCAGAATAGGTCCACAGAGCAGGGATCCTTTCTGCATGCAGACGCCCCCCAGTGGTAAAGGGTAAGAATTACAGAACTGTTATAAAATTTAAGCTCAGCTGTGTTCAAATATTAACCGTTTTATACTTTTCCCAGTGAAATCAGGGGATCTTGTAGTGAAACAGATGTGATGGGCCAGACCACCGGGGCACTGGTAGCCGTACCGCTTTCGACGCTGACAACCAGAGTTTGGGAGCGAGCTTGGGTAGCGGGGGAGGGGGGGATTGAGCATCCACTGAACTACTCTTTTCCAGGTAGAGGGTAAACATGGAACTCGGTGCTCGACTGGCTGTAGAGTGGAGAAGCGGCAGACGCCCAGTATGTAGGAGTGTGCAACGCATTGCCATTGGCATCATTGGAAGCCGGCTCCTTCATGATGGGTGGGCAAAGCAAAAAGGGGAAAAGATGGATCCAGGCAGCTAGATAACTCTAGCCACCCTCAGGCCCCGCACCTGATGAGCACCTGGGCCATGCTGTGGTAGCGCATTGGTAAATCCTGGTGTAAAGTCAGTGGTATGGGGCTGGGGTGGGTGGCTTGAAGGGAGGTGTGCCTGAACCGGTGGGAGCATAAAGAACACAAACTGCAAACAAAAATTTTTTTAAAAAGAGATGAAAGGTAAACTATTTTCTGTTTTAATGTTTCTGTGATCTTTTTTATAGATTTTTTCTCCTTAAAGCTGAATATTCATTAAACAGAACCCTTGCTGCTACTGAAAGAGCTGCATACATCACTGTGATGAGTCAGTCAGAAAGCTGTCAGGCATGTAGCACACTGGACGGAAGCATACCGCGGAGGCAGTGTACAAGTAGAACTGTGTATGATCCATATAGGATGCAAGGAAAGAACAAACGTCCCAATTCTTTGGTTTCCGTATCTTTCCGAACCACAGACATGCACACAGTGCAATGTCACGTATGCAGAATGCATATCCTAGTGTGGTGGGGGGGTAGGCGGACAGTTTAGTGTCACATGACACAATGCTCTAACCCTGTCAGCCTGGCATCCCAACGGCCCCCACCCGGAATTTGGATACCGATGATGATCTGCTATGGGTTTGATGCTTAGAATGTGTTTGCTTTGGAGAGATGTACAGAAACTCAACAAGGAAGCTCTCGTTAGCAGTCCATGTTATGCATACTATTGCGTGCTTGTGCAGGATGTAAAAAAAACCAACCCATGGCCATCTGGCTAGTGACAACTTACAAAATAATCGGTGGCAGCTACAATGTTATGCTCCAGTGGCTATATGACTGATAAGGTTGGGATGCAAACTCGGTACAAATTCATGAACGGACCACAATTACAGGAGCATATGCCACTGCAAATTTGGGTTTAGTGGCCACACAACCACCTAGTGCTGTAGTAGAGGGTATGCTGAGGGCACAGCCATTTTTTGGGCGGGTGCACTCACTTTTTTTTCTATAGAACTTTTTGCTTTACCCCATCCCTGGCTGACCTCTATCATGCCGCTCGTCCCAGCCCTGTCCCCCAGAAGTTTCCCAGGTCTTACCTCACCATGCTTGTTCGGGTGGCACCAGAGACATCAGGTGTGGGGCCTGTGGGCAGACCAGAGTCATCCTCTTAGCATTGGGGGTGTTTTTCCACCTCCGTTTTCTCTCTTACCCAAGGTCAAGCATGCATGCTGGATATGTGCATGTGGCTAAAGATGGCGCATGTTCTTGTATACCTGTGCCCAGCTGTCAGAGAGGCAGCCACCTGCTGCACCACCTTGCCTCCACTAGGTGCCAGACATGCAGCATCATGTGCTGTACCCCACCCTGAAGAAGGAGAGCTGTCCTTGGATGCTGAAGCCTACTTCCCCCAGCTGGCCCTCGAGCGTCCCTGGTCCATTCCCAAACCTGGGGTCACCAGTGTGGCAGCTGATGTGGCACTCACAGGGCCTCAACCCACCACCCTAAAGGGACGTCTCTTTGAGTGTACTCACTGTTTTCTCTCTTTCTGCACATACTGTAGCCAGAGTACGAGACCCTCGTTATTAATTACTATGTGCTGTATGTTAATCCCGCTGCCAAGACCATGCTTACAGTTGTAAGAGTTGTCTCATGTGCATTCCTATGGTATGAGAACCACAAACCGAAGGTGAGCTGTTCTGATACCCCTAGACTGTAAGTGAGACCAGGGAGGTCGATACCAGTCCATTTACAGAAGAAAGGGTCCTGAAAGAACTCTTAAAACTGAAGGTGGACAAAGCAATGGGGCCTGACGGGATTCACCCAAGAATTCTAAAAGAACTAAGGGTAGAATTAGTAACACCAGCCGGCCCGTTAGTGCAGTGGTTGGAATTCCGCTTGTGACGCTGGCGCCCCGGGTTTGGGAACGGACCCGGGTCATCAGAGGGCCGGCCGGGGGAGAAAGATTGAGCGTCCTTAGGACTGTTCTCCTTCTCCGGGGGGAGGGGTGGGGTAATGTCCTGGGCTTGATGGACCCCTAGCGGAGGCCAGGTGTACTGCAGCTACCGGCATTTGACAGTGCTCGGAGGGGCGGAACGGACGCTGGTCATCATTGCTCATTCCTGTCCCCCACGTACAGGGGAAGAAAAAAAATGAGCTGCCGGCCGCCCTCCATGATGCCAGCCTTGGCCCTGATTAGCCTCCAGGACAGCTCTCCTGCCCTATCCCGCCATCCACGGTGCTGAATAGGGAGAGCTGTGCCGCAGCCCCACCCTGGGGGGCAAGCCAGGGGGTCCCAGGGTAGGGGTATGTCCAATCTGTAGGTGGGAGTGAGGGTCCATAACCTGGTGGATCCCTGGGTGGCTGGTGTCCGCAAAAAGTGTAAATAAAAAAAAAAAAAAGAATTAGTGACACCACTGACCTCCCTTTTTAACAAATCATGGGAGGATGGTGTAGTACCAGAGAACTGGAGGAGGGCAGACGTGATTCCCCTTCACAAAAGTGGGAGCAAGACAGAGGCAGGAAACTACAGACCTGTTAGTTTGACCTCAGTGGTAGGGAAAATGATGGAATCACTTCTAAAGGAAAGAATTGTTGAGTTCCTAGAGGCAGTGGGGCACAGAACCCAAGGCAGCATGGATTCACAGCGGGAAGGTCATGTCAGATGAATCTAATGGATTTCTTTCACTGGGTGACCAATGTGGTAGACCAGGGAGGGACAGTGGACAGGCCTACATAGACTTTAGCAAGGCATTTGACACAGTCCCACACAAAAGATTAATATACAAGTTAGCTAGCCTTGGAGTGGGTCCCAAGGTGGTAGTCTAGGTTAAAAATTGGCTGGACAACAAGATACAAAGGGTAACAGTAAACAGAGTTTACTCTGAAGAGGGGGGGGTTACTTGTGGGGTACTGCAGGATTCAGTACTGGGACCGTTCCTCTTTAATGTCTTTATAAGTGACATTGCCGAGGGACTGGAAGGAAAAGTGTGTCTCTTTGCAGATGACACAAAGGTCTACATCAGGGTTGATACAGAAGGTGGGATGGAGAGGATGCAAAGGGACTTGGCAAGGTTGGCGAAATAGTCAAATATATGGCAGCTTAGATTCAATGCAACGAAGTGCAAAGTAGTGTATCTGGGAAACAAAAATCCAGGGGAAGAGTACACAATGGGGGTCAGATACTGACAACAACAAAAATGGAAAGGGACCTGGGGGTAGTCATATCAGATGACCTAAAGGTGGGAAAGCAATGTGAGAAGGCAGTAAGGAGTGCTGGTGGGATACTGGCATGCATAGGGAGAGGCATCACCAGTAGAAAACAGGAAGTTGTTATCCCTTTGTACAGACAGTTGGTGAGACCCCATCTGGAGTTCTGCATCCAATTCTGGAGACCCCATCTCCGCAAGGACATAGACAGGATGCAGGCTGTCCAGAGGAGGGCAACTAAAATGGTGCAGGGTCTGCACCAGAAAACATACGAAGAGAGATTAAAGAAGCTTAATATGTATACACTCGAGGAGGGAGAGGGGGGACATGATAGAAACTTTCAAGTGCATCAAGGGAATAAACAGAGTCCAAGATGGTAGCATCTTTCAGAAAAAGAGATGTGCAAGAACAAGGGGGCACAATTTGAAGATAGAGGGGAGACGGCTCAAAGGTAATGTGAGGAAGCATTTTTTCATGGAGAGGGTTGTGGATACGTGGAATAACCTTCCTGAGGAGGTAGTGGACTCAAAAACAGTGGAGGAATTCAAGAATGCATGGGACAGACATAAAGCAATTCTAGTGGGGGGTAGGAGGAAGTAGGCTGTTGGTTAACTAGGGTCTGCAGCCTATGCATTAGGTAGAGAAATGGGCAGACTAGGTGGGCCAAGCGGTCTTTATCTGCCGTCAAATTCTATGTTTCTTTGTTTCTTGAAACTGTAAGAATGGTCTCAGTGGTGGTATTAACGTGTTATTGATTGAGCTCGATCAGGTGCGCATAAGACACTCTTCACAGAATAAAAGTGTCTCACGTACAGAAGAAAGGAGCTCTCCGATTGGTCGGGTGTGCTCCCTTGATCTATATAATTCAGTCTATCCAGCTGAAAAATGAGTAGAAAGCAGAACTCCACAGAAAATGAGATACTGCATTTCACTTGGGCTACCTTGGGTACTACAGTATAAAATACAAAAAAACTTAAAGAAGATTTCTTTTGTCCATTGTGTTTATGTCTTTATATTCTATTATTAGACTGTGCTTCTCTCTCTCTCTCTTCCTCCTTCCCCTTAATCTGTCTCTCACGCTCTCTGTGCCTCTTTCTCTCTGTCTCTCACTCCCTTGTTCTAGCTCCCTCTGTCTCTCTCTCTCTCTCTCATATCAGATGCCTAGTCTGTTTCAGTTCTGCTTCACTTAAGTTTTTGTTAATGGTTTTAAATGACCACTAATACTCCTCTTAAACTATGACTGCCCTCCATGTTCTCTGTGGTTTTATAGTGCCCACTGCTTGTGGTCATTGCTTAGTTACTGAACTAGGCTAGCAGGCAACAGCCCCTTGGGAACTCCCAAGGACGTCTGGGACTAAAGGCAGCCAACACAATGAAAATGCACGTTTACATGCGGAGGTGCAGTGCGTTGTACTCTGCACCGCTTGCCCACTCCTCTTTCTCACCGCCACCACCGCACGTTTTCATGGCAGCGGTTGCAGTGCTCTGCACCAGTGCTCCTTCTCTTCCGGTGCAGCACTCTCCTTGGCCAGAGAGGAGGTGGGGGGGCAACAGGTACCATGCTAATAATTCTGCCACAGTTGAGACAATCTGATTTATACCGGGGATCTATTTTTTTCATTTTAATGATAAAATACATCCTGTTGGCACTAGTCAATCATTTGTACGACACGTCATTTCCTATAAACTTTTTAATGTCGTTTTCAATTCCATTAAGTCATCTGTTCTTTCAGCAGCCTTGTTTAATCTCTAAAATAAACTGCAAACTGAGTATTTATACAACCAGGCGGACGTCCGTGCAGTACCATTACACAAATTGCTGCATTTCATGAAAGAAAAGCATTAGAAGCGTGGCATCAGCTGGCACATTGTGGTGTGTTGTGGCAGTGTACCGATAACAGGAGGAGCGCCAAGGTAATGTGCCAGCAAAAAACGCCTGCATCGCTACATGATCCCATGAAAACACTGATCGCTCTGCACTGCATCAGAATGCATTGAACCCGCCTGCAGCACTCCCGGGGGTTAAATTGGACAGCAGCAGGAGGCAGTATAGTGCAGTGGTTTAAGGCTCTGCATTGCAAACCTGGAAATCTAGGTTTGAATCCCACAGCCCCCACTTGCATACTCTGTGACCCTGAGCAAGTCACTTAACTTCCGTGTGCTCCCAGGTTGCACATGTAAACAATCTTTCAGTTTAGTGTCTCTCTCTCTTGGTAAAAAAAAAAAAGCCCACAGGAAATCAGTTTCACCACCTCTTAAAAAACTGTACGACAGTTCCACCACCTCTGTGATGCTTCTCTGTTGAATACTGTAAGAGAGTCCCCCCACCTAGAAATGACAGTTGTTCCACCACCTAAACATTTTCAGTTTAAGCACCAAATACTCGATCCGTATCATGTTTACACTGCCTGACCTGCAGTGATGCAGATCATAGTGTAAAGGGGCCTTTTAAAAAGTTCTGACTTCTCTGTAGTGTTGTAAAAGGAAAAGAACAGGAAATGTGACAGCAGATAAAAGGATTAGGAAACAGAACTGAACAGCAGGGGCTTGACATGAGAGGTTAAATTAGAGTACATTACGCAGCATGAGTGGATTTTTGTAAAGTGTACTGGTACTTTAAGATATAAAAGGTTTTTGAAGTGTCTAAAAGAAGTGTGACATTCCAGATACAGGCATATGTATAATTACTGGCAAACAGTAACCACCATCCTAATTTTAGATTGAGGTCCACTATTCATTGAACTGATCCGTAAAAGATCAATGACCTCTGACCACACCATGGCACTGATCTCAAACACTATAAATAAATGTGATCTGCCAGTCTCAAGAGGGGAGAGGAGGGCTGAGGGGAGAGCAAGAGCCTCAGGGCTGTGTAGTCCATGCCAGAGAGGGGCAGGTCTGCAAACAGGGACTGTGCTGCAGCACACGGTAAACTGAATTGGAACCAAAATAGCAAGCTGATCTGAGAACAGCCGTACCAGAAAAAAGTCATAAACTGCTCACGAAGTAAAGTATAAAGATCAGGATGGAGACGCCCTGTCTGCCCCCCTTCCCATTCTAGCAGCTGTCCCTCAAGGCTCCATTCTAGGCCTTGTCCTCGTCTCAGACTTTCTGAATGACCTTCCCTCTCTCTGTGTCTCTTCTCCATATCCATAGGTACACTGACAACACTGTCCTCTATGCCTCTGGACCCTCAACTCCTGAGGTGGAGTCTCAGCTACAGAGTGACTTTCTGAGGGTTCTACACTGGTTCCAGGTAAACACCAAGAAACTGTGTCCATGACATTTGATACCCCACAGAAACATGCTAAACTCTCTCCCCTAGCCTCCTTTTCCACCCTTGATGGCACCACTCTTGATGTAGTAGTCTCAGCCTTCAAATATCTCGGCATCTGGCTGTGCAGTCGACTTGAGTTCTCCCATGTGGACTATATCCATTCCAGGCTCCGTCACAAGCTAGGAACCATGTATTGGAACAAAGACTCCCTTTTTCCTGTCATCTGCTGTGAGCTGCTTACTAAAATGATCCTCCCTGTCTTTGACTTTGCTGATGTGGTCTTTGGGTCTGCCCTGCCTCATCCCACTCTAGACTGGACTCCTTCTTTAATGCATTTTGCTACTTTGCCTCCAATGGCCCCCCCCCCCAACAAAACTGTTCCCTCTACTTCTCCCTATCCCTTCCCCCTCTTCACTTACACTCTCAGTGTCATGGCACCACCCTTATCTCCAAATTCTGGTGTGGATCCTTCCCCTCCTGCTTCTCCTCTGTTCTCTCCCCCTCATTCCTCTCTTCTCATCTGCTGTTCTCCAGAATCTCCCATACCTTCTCTCTCTCCCCATCCTCTTTCCAGTTTGGGTCAGGCAGCCACCTCCTACCGTCTCCCCTTCCTCTGGCACTCACTTCCAAGCTCCCGTCATCTAGCTCCATCTCTGCACAGTTTGAAATGTATTCTTTCCCAATCCCCCAACCCCCTTGATCCTGTCCTTCCACCTTCTGACAGTGGGCGTGAGGCTCTCTCTACCTCTACTAACTACAACCGATGCACTGTACTCTTCTCCACCTATCTGACTCCTACTGTGTACTACTATTCCCTAGCTCCCTTTTGGCACAGGTTTTTCCCTTCTCTCCTGCTTATCTAAGCTGCTTCTTTTAGTTTTTGCCTAGACCAATTTGTCGTGTAACTACCCATGCATTATTCCAATCCTTACCACTCTCTTCATAGCATTTTCAAGTACCTTATATTTTTATTACTTGAATGTTTTATTTAAATTGTAAACTGTGATTATGTTTGTATTACCCTTTTTCCCCGGGTTGCTCCTGGAAACAAGCTTCGGCTCAGTGTGCCTCTCCCAGTTACCAAAATTTACATAAAAACATGTAACCCCCTACAAATGGGGATTCCCAAAAAGTCTTCCTTGAGCTTGCCTAAATGCTCACTGCCAGGCTGGTGTATTGCGTTTTAGCAGTTTAAATGTGATTACCAGAGCCTGTATAGCCTCTGTGTACTGTCTCTTTAAGAGCTGCCTGATTGCAGCATAAGTAATCTGAGAGGGAGCTCTGTTGAAAGATGTAACTATTTGCTGAAAATCATTTAGAGTGATAATGATAGTGCAGTTTGTCTAACCTGCCTTCTTTGCAGCAAGGATTGTTTTGTTTGTCTCCACTATCTTGGTCCTGGACTGCAAATTGGACCAATCAGTTCTGGTGGGACCTAAAATGTAGCCGGACTACAGGAGCTGTCTGGAGTCAAAATCTGTAGGAACTGTAGTTTGGGGCTTTTGGTGCCTTTTTTGCAGCTGAAGGGGGAGCTCTTACTTTGACTGACAGCCAAATCAGCCAACCAAACCTTTTAGATCTGAGGGAATTCCCCAAGCTGCCTGCTGTTTAGGGCAGATCTAAGCTAGAAGCTGAAGAAGAAGGAGCTAAAGTGATTCTGAGCAGCAATCCTGAGTGGATTCGCATGGGAGAACTGTGAAAAGGCTGAGTTTTTGTCCTGCATGTCTGTCTGCTGCTCCTGAGAGAGAGAGAAGAGAATTATTTTGGACTAAATCCAAGTTTGTGTGACTAAAGTAATCTACTGAATAGTAATCTACTGAAGTGGGCCAGGCTCAACCTGAAGAAGACCGAAGATTTTGCTGAATGCAATCGGCCTGTCAGGAGTTCCAGCTACCCCTAAGCTCCCAGTGTGTGCAGAGACTTTGCGATTGTGCCCAGGGAGCGCTTTGCCTGGTACAGTAGAATTCCCTTACATGTAAATGTGCTATGAGCTGCTGGTGGGTCGTGAGTTAGTTCCCCACTGTGTGAACTGTGTTCTGCTTGCTGGAAGCTGTATCCAGCCCAAAACGGACTGCATCTGAATTTGTCTCCATGCGGTCTGGGCCTTGCCAAACTGGCCCAGCCAGACTACCCACTGCAAAGAGAAGCCATCGACGAGAGACCTGCCTGGGGATCAGCCCCCTGCTCCATGCTTGAACAGGAATGACGCCTCTGTGACTCGTGTGAGCCCTGCTTCTCCTGGCGTTCCAGATCAACCACCTGCAGTCTCGATTTTCGTCCAGCTTGTGTCCAGTCTTGGGTATCGTGAGTAAATACCAGGGTAGCTCCCCGCAACAACAGCTTAATCTGAGTGTGTCATCTGATTGTCTTGTTGTTTCGTTTCCTTTACGAACTGAGCCCTCTGGCTCTGGATTACAAATATTGTGTACTGTGCAGGTTGTGTTTTCCATCACAGGGCCCCAATCAGCTGCGACGCTGGCCAACCACAGGCAACAGTCCTGGCTAGCCCATTTCTTCTCCACCTGGGTACCCAGAGGTGTGACTGTGTGGGGGGGGGACTCAAAGCACATGCATAACTGCTTGATTGATATAACCTTTAAGCTAATTAACCTGATTTTGCCCCTCCCTTGTTCAAGTCCCCTGAATAAATCAGATCTAACTTTTTCTGCATGTAATCTGACTGTGGTTCCAGTTTGTGCTCAAAGTACTGTACTGTTGCTATTTGCTGTGCATAACCTTGTTTTACAGGGGGTCCCCAGGGTCGAGCCAGAGGAACCAGCCCTGGTGGTAAGCGCAAACAGTGTGGGTACTTGTGTGGTGTACCAAGGGTATTGTGAAAGTGATTATTTACAGTGTTCAGGCCACTGGAGGGGAAAGAGGGGGGTTACAGTGTCCTGGAGGGCTGTGCCCACGTTAGCTTGACCATTACCAACCCTGACCTTTGGGTGGAGGCACCCGTTTCAGAACTCAGGCCCCTTAACCTGCTACTAGCCAAGCAGGCAGGGGTAGTAGCCCTTGGGATAGCGCCACCTAGGGGTTACATCTTGGAGGCTCACCGCTGGGATTTTGTGTCTTCTAGTGGCCGAAATTACGAATTATTGTCAAATATAAATGGCTACCCCAACAGAAGTGGCTGTGCACCAGTTGGTGGAGTGGTGTACAGGGCAGGAGATTGACCCTAACAATGCCCTGCTTGTACTGGATATTTCCCTGAACATTGGTAAAGATGCTGTAGAAGGAGTACTTTCCAGAGCTGAATGTTTAACAAACGCTGTGGTGGTGGGGTGACAGGCTGATTTGACCGCCTTAACTTTCATGGCGTTAGTAGAGTGTAGTGACCCAGTGGACAGTTCCAAAGTGCCACGGACTATTGCCCCAGAAGGGGCCCCAGCCACCTGGAGAGTGATAACTAGAGACAGTAATGACCCCAGGGAGGATGAGCTCCCCCTATTATCTGAGACTTTTGAGGAGAAATTTGCTAAGTTGTTGCTGGAGGAAGGGAAAACCATAGAGGACTTTAAGAAACTATTCCTGCCACCTGGGGGTGTTCCTTCCCCAACACCCCTTCCCACTCCAGCACCTGTTACTGCCCCGCCGTCTGTGCCCGTGTCAATGCTGGCCCCTGTATCTGTACCTGCCATTAGTCACGACTCCTACCGAAGGTTGAGAATCTTCTCGGGCACCCTCCCCACCCCCCAGGGGGAGGATGACTGGGAGACCTGGATAGACTATGTTGCCCCTCTAGTACTTGAATAGCAATGCTCAGAAGCAGAGAAACAAAAGAGGTTTAGTGAGAGCCTCCGAGGTCCTGCCCTGGCTACCATCCATGCCAAGCGGGCCAGTAACCCCGAAGCAACTGCACAGGACTATCTTGATGCATTGGAGAATGTGTATAGGAGCCCGGATTCAGATGAGGACATATGGTGGAGAGTAAGAAATGCCCAGCAGTACTCAGGGTGCCATTATCTGTGTACGTACCTCGGCTTAAAAAGCTGCTACAAGAGTGCCTCAGAAAGGGTAGTTTGCCATCAAATGGATTAAATCGAACTAGGCTGGACTGGATCCTTAAGTCTGCTCCATTTTCAGAATTGTTACTGCTTCAGTTACGCCTCGCGAACCGACTGGAATCGCCCCCCTCTTATGACGAGCTAATGAGAGAAATTCGGGAGGTTGAGCAAAGGTGACCCCGGGGGGAAATGTCACCAATATCTGCTGCTACTGCGCAAGTGACAGAGAGTGATCATCCAAGTAGGGTTCAGGGGCAAAAGTCAGCACATAACGAGCACTCTGAGAATGCAAAGGACTTCCCACCCTGGACCCAGTTTTTAAAAGTCGAGCTATTAAAAGAAGTCCGAGAGTTGAAGGCGGGCACTTCTGCAAGGGTTCCTCCCATGGAACAAGATTCTGGTTCCTCTCAGGACGTGACTGCCATGGGGTTGGGGGTGCACCCTCAGGCATCCTCTACTGAGGGTAGCTCCCAGGCTGAAATCAAAGAATTGACTGCCACCCTAAAGGAACTATTGTGACACGTTGCACCCCTCTCACCGCTGCAAGCAGATATTGGACCCTGATCCCTTGCTACTACTTCGGCTCCTCATGCAGTGTTCTCTCCAAGGATGACCCAGGAGTCTATCATTTGTCACAACTGTGGAAAGGATGGTGATATGAAGCGGGAATGCCAGTCTCAGAAAGACTTAGAGAAAGTGGTGAACCAGCTTCAAGGAGAGCTTCGGAAAACGTCAATGGTCAAGGGTGCACGAAATGGCCACAGTGAAGGCTTTGGACATCCTAACTCAAACCCCTTTGTGGCTAAATTGTCCATCCAGGCCTCTGCTGCTGTCCCTCCAGACTGGTCCAAAATAGTGGGCCCTTCAATGGAGACTACCGTGGCTGTGAATGGTATTCCTACTCGGGCTGTGCTGGACAGTGGGTTGCAAGTGACCATTGTATTTAAGGACTGGTATGACAAACACTTATCTGCTGTGCCCTTACAATCCCTGGAAGACCTACATGTGTGGGGGCTGAGCGACAAGTCTTATCCCCACCTAGGATATGACTGCCTCTGGTTGTCACTTCCTGCAGCTGCAACTGGTGTAGAGGAGCAAGTTGAGACACTGGCCTTAGTGTGTCCCCCTGCTGGACTGTATGATGGGGTTCCCCTGTTAATTGGGACCAATGCCCCTATGTTTGGGAGACTGGCACAACTCTGTTGCGAGAAACAATGGCAACGGACTGGTAGGGCCCTAAGAATTCCCGCTCTGATTAAACGGGCCTACGGTGTCAGAGCAAGCCAACTCGGGGTGGGAGATTGTGGGCGCCTGGTGACACAGTGGCCCCTTGCGGTGAGCCAGAGTACCTGTTCCCATGTAAGGGGTTGTGGGTGCACCAGGAGCGCACTGCTTTCGCTGAGGCAAACAATAGGCTGACCCATGTCACGGGGTGGGGAGGTAGAAAACTGGGGAGAGAAAACCCAGTTGCCTTCGAAATGACGGCTTAGGTTCCTTGGCCTGAACATGACACATTTCTGAACAGGATATATACCTGAACAAGGCAGATCTCTGAACATATTCCTGAACGGGGCATGTCCCTGAATATATCCCTGAACAGGATATATCCCTAGAAGACAAGTAGTTGTCTGGGATAAAAAATCAGTATGGAAAAAATTCCAGTTGATGAGAGAGAGAGACAGACAGATCTTTTTGTGATCTAAACTCTCTGTACTCGGACTCCACCCAGGGTATACTGTTATTCCAGAATGACTGCACACCCAGTCACATTATTGATATGTATATCATGCAGATGTATGCACCACTTTATTTGCATATAAAACTGATCCCAGGTTTGAGGGAACACTGAGGTTTGCGCATCCTTAAGTGCTTACTGTTACTGTTCTGTGCCCCAGGATACGGTTCTGCTGGGAGGTGTTTATTTCCCTTTTTGTCTGTTTTGGAGAGAAGCACAAAAACCAAACAATTTGGATATTTCCTCTCTCTTAGTATCCTTTTTCGGATCCCTAACTCTACTTTCCTGCAAGCTGGCTCTCTAGTATGCTCTCCAGGAGTGGTGTAAATGCACTCTCTCTCTGTCTCTCTCTCTCTCTCTCTCTCAGGTCATATGCTGTTCAACAGTTAAACCCTGAGTGCTCCCAGTCTGCAGTATTTAGTGCACTGCTCTCTGAGTAAGGCAACCTCTGCTCTCCTCTCTGCCCGGCTTCCAGCTGGGTCAGCCCAGATGAGAGATAATTACGAAGAATCACTTCCCCTGTGGAGAAGAGAAGCATTAACTCTGATTTTGAGTGTATGGGGGGGGGTGAGGGCTAGAGTGGAGGCTACTTGTCTTTTTGCAAACGTCTCCATTAAAAGGCACACATCAGATTTTACAACACAAAGCTGGCGTCTGGGAATGGAGAGTGTGATCCCCAGGAACCAGAGCAAAACCGGATCGCCCAGCCAGTCCAAGCATGTCTCATGCTGAACAGTGGAGCTAAGAGTGTGCCCCACCGGGCATTTGAATCCACTAGAAAGGGCAACTAATTTGTCCTTAAAAACACTGCATACAAAATCTTGATATTAGGTAATGGTTTACTGATGAACGATTTTGAAAGGCAGTGGGCACCTAATGGCGGTAGTGTCGCTGGTGGTGGGGGTTAATGCTTCAAGTAAATTGGGATTCATATGGCACCTGTCATACATGTCATATCGCCAAACACTTGACAGAGTTTGAAGTGAAATGTTAGGGTATAGGCAACTCCTTAGTAGCCTGACTTGAACTCTAGTCAGGTTCTGCAGTAATTAGATCTGCGTGATCTAAACCAGTCCTAGTAAGGAATGGGTTACGGATCAGAATTTGAATTAGTTTGCTCATCCTCATCAGACAGTTGCAGCCACGACTGTTTTATTGAGTGAGTGAGTGAGTGAGGAAATGTTGGCCAGGTCCCCGGAGAAGGAGGGAGAACTCTATCCTTTTCAAAAAACTGCTGTAGGATCATTCTTTTACCAGGACAGCCACCTGTAATGGGCAAATAGGGCCTCAGTCCAACAGCTTTCCCAAAATATGACCCTTCCTTCAGTGCATCCACCCTCCCACCTTGTCAGTATTGTACAAGCCTAAAGCCATGTTTACACAGCAGTAGCACTGCAAATACAGAACTGCAGCAGTGCAGTCCTGACCACTTGCCACCCACAATTTGCCTGTCTACACGGCCCCTCTCTGCACCTCTGCAGTTTGTGCTGGTGAGGGGCCGTGCATTGTGGGGGGGCCGGACATCTGTCGGTTGCTGCGGCGCAGGCAGTCCACAATGCCACTTAAGCCACTGAAAGCTGCTTGCTCCTCTTGGCACTCCCAGCTTAAGAGAGAATCTGGGAGCGTCTTAGCGATCGGCTTATCCTGATTGGGTACATGTCCACACATCACATTTGCACTGGAGCATCCCGAGCGCATGGGTTACTCCAGTGCAAATGTGACCGTGTAAACATGGTTTAAAGGTTTCTATTTTATCTATAGGGTAGTTTAAACATACATGCATACTGTTTCACTCTCACTTCATCACTGTCTTTAAAGGGCCGCTGACACCTCTGGGAAAACTTGTGAAAACATGGTTTAGACACAATTTGGTTTATACTGTATATATTTTCCGTACTTCTGTCTCAAATGTGCTGTCTCACTAAGGAGAACTGCATGTAAACAGGATTTTACTCCCTTAGCCTTCATCTGTTCTGGCTGCTTTTTTCTTACCTGGAGACGCAATCCTTTGCTTATGACATCACAGCTGCTTCCTTCGCAGCAGATTGTGATGTCACAAGGAGAAGATTATGACTTCAAGTGGATAATATACAGCAGAAGTAGAGAACTGTGAAGTTCAAGAACTTAGTTTACTTACCAGTATCTGAAAAAATAAATTACAAGATAAAGGCTATGACTGGAAATATTTCAATTACTGTATGTGTTACATTTAATGTAAATATAATGTTTTTTTAAAGTTTCCTTAAAAAGCAGCTGACGCCTTTGGGAAAACTTTGGAAAATATCATATTTAGCTCAGTTCAGCTTGTATTTCATATACCTTGTATAGATTTCTCCTCTAAATTATTCATTATTGAAGAAATTCCACCCAAAACAAGATCTTTCTCCCTTAGAGTTCATCTGCCTCTATGGCTTATTTCCTACTTGAGATCATAATGCTCTGTTGTGACATCACAGTCTGTTGCCATGGGAGTAACTGTGATGTCACAGGCAGAGTATTATGACATCAGGTTGGGAAGAAGCAATAGGAGCTGAAGAACCCTGCAGGAACAACTATCCTGTTTTCAAGCACATGACCTCAGTAATAAGTAATGGAGATAAGAAATACCGAGCTAATAAGAAATATGACTTGCTTTATGTCCAAATATTATGCTTTTCAAAGTTCTTCTGGAGGCGTTGCTGGCTCTTTAAAGGTATCAATTGCTCTTTATGGAATTGTCTGAGGCATCATTGCACCAATCTTGGTACTTTGCAGGTTGACTATAAAGCTCCCCTACCTCGAGGGGCCGTGGCAAACCGCTGAACTTGAGGCAGCCAAATTGCAGTGCTCCATAGATTATAGTATTTAAAACAGAATCTAACCTTTTACCGTTCATTCAGCAAGATACAACTTTGCCTAGTCAAAAGCAGACAATCAGCAGTGGTGAAGGAAGTTTTTTCGGAGTTTCTGTCACACTCCGTTGCAGAGATATGGTCCGAGGAACAAGCCAGGAGCTGGTGGTGAGGGAGCCCGATTCAAAGATACTAAACCAGGCACGAGTGAAGAGCTGAACCCGGGAGTTGAGGAAGAGCCTGTGAAGCAACCATCAAACGCCGCATTACTTAAGGCGATTCAGGCTCTGGATGGAAAGGGTGAAATCTTTGCCGCACAACATAAAACCCTGGACACAAAGATGGGATTGTTGGAGGGAGAAATGAAGAATACTACTAAACTGGCTGAAGCAGCTCTATCAGTCTCATCGGGGCTCACTAAAGAGAACATGGTGCTCCGTAGGAGACTCAAAAACTTAAAGAATGCCACACAATCAACCCATATTCGGGTCCTGGGACTGCCTGAAGGAGCAGAAGGGGAAAATCCAAACTAGTACTTTGTGTCCTCCTTTCTGAAACATGTCCTGGGTATGACTGAACCAATTTCTGTTATAAAAACTTATTGTATTAGTCCTCGTGGAGGGAGAAGCTGATCAGCCACAAATGAGCTTCCCTCGCATACATTACTTGTGGTGCTGACTAATGTTTTGGAGCGGGACACTATTCTGCTATATGCCAAACAACAGACCCCTTTGGCGTGGCAGAGCAATACAATTCACATATTCCCGGATTTGAGTTTTGCCACTCGCCAGTGTCGAAAGAGTTTTGATGGAATGCAAACCCGATTAAGGCAATTAGGTGTCCCTCATATTTTACTAATGCCAGTCAGTTTAAAGATTGTGTATGGGGAGAGAACATATCAATTTGTTGATGCTGAAGAAGCTTCCAAGTGCACGCATGGAGCGGATAGAATGGGAGTTCTGATCCAGAGAACAAGCCTATGATGAGGACACTGAGGACAACGATTAACCTGTATGGGGCTGTAGATGTTGGTTGGTCCCTGGAGCAGCTACTTTGTCTGACTGTTTCTTACCCTATTACCCTCATCCAGGATAAATATATTAAACTTTGTGCACATTAGGATGAAAATTGCTCTGTGGAGAGCTGGCTAGTAGGGGTAAAGGTTGGGAGAGGGGAGATGGGCACAAAGTGGCGCCCCGTAATAGCGCATTTTGCATTAATGAAGTCGGTGTCTGTCTTCTTCATCAAGACAGTAACTTTTGGCGCCAAGGCCTTTTCGGAAGTCTACTCTTCATGTCGGATGGTGGCTATCTTCCAAAGAGGAAATGTCTGGACTGTGTCGTTTGTGAGATTCAAAAAGTTTTCATAATTTTTATTGTTGTCTGCTGAGATCTTTATAAGGCATAGGCTGGATTCTCTCTAGACAGACAAACCAATGTTAATCGGACAAGGTTTTTTGTGGGGATGTCTGCCTTATTCATTGGTTAGAAGTTTTAATGCTATTTTCTTCACATGTTTGCAACATAGTTCTGGTACGTTAGTTTAATGGTTAGAGCAACGCATATACCTAACGTAATATTTACTCCTGTGGCTGGTATAGGGAAGCTATACCCACATTAAAGGGCATACAGTCTTATTTAACAAATGTTTTTGGTTATCCCTGCTCATGGCGGTAAATGGCTTTACGAATATTCAGTTGTTGGGAAAGTATTTTGAATAATTTTGGTGAACTCCCCCCGTGATGTAACGACTGATAGGGGCATATACAATCCTTTCTGCAAAAATGAAGTTTTGTCATTTCATTGTAATGTCTGAAACATTTAAAGTGCGTACCTATAGGCTTTTTGTACTGTATGTTATTCAGTTAAGTCAGGAAAAATAAAGTTTAAAAGGAAAAAAACTCCCCTACTTCTGCGGGAATCCAGTAGAAATATTTTTATGATTTAGGGTTTGCAGTCCTTCAGGAAGGAAGGGATCATACTTAGTAATTTCAGCACCCTTGTTAGTTGAGCAGTACAGGGCTCTCAGTAGGATTTTTCTGTTGGGGGTCTGGGACTTACTTTAAAAAAGAGGGGGCCCACAGCCCAAAAGTGGGAGTCCCTGGTAAATTTCCGTGGATCCGCATATAAATGTATGTGAGCCGCGCCCCTGCGCTCGCAAGTCTTGTAATGTAAGAATCAGTAGAGCATGGGGGCACTTCCCATTGGTTTCTATGGGTCTGTTTTAAACTAGAATTTTTAATGTTTTAGAGGGCGAATTCAAACAAATTACAGCTACCGCTCATCTAACAAGGCCCTTGTTAGCTGAGTGGTGGCTATAATTTGTTTGAATCCGCAGTCTAAAACATTAAAAATTCTAGTTTAAAATGCCCCCCATAGAAACCAATGGAGCACGCCCCCCACGTTCTACAGATTTTTACATTACAAGCCTTGCGGATGCAGGGGCGTGGCTCTGTCTATGAACTCCCAGTGCTCCCTGAATGAGTGTCTTGGGGACTTTCTGAAAAAAAATCCCGAACGCTCCAATGCACAAAATGTGCGTAAAGGACGTGGGTCTCCTGCGCCCCCAAGAGCCCTGGCAGTGGCTTTCATTTTTTTCAAATCTTCTGTCTAAAATGTAAAAAAAATAGAAGAAAATACCTCGCTGTTGATGTTTCCGGAGTGCACCTCCCACGCTGTTCAAACTATTACATGTTCAGTGCTGTCAGCCTCTCCTCATATACCTTGCCCTGCTGACCGGCTGTCATCTTTGTAGGCCTCCTCTGTACCTTCTCCAGCAGGTTAATGTCCTTTTTGAGGTGTGGGCACCAGTACTGAACTCCATACTCTAGATGCGGCCTTACCAGTGACCTGTACAAGGGCAGTATAACCTCCTCTCTCCTACTACTGATTTATTTTTTTTTATTTATTTAGCTTTTGTTGACCGGGTAAGTGCACTAGACAAATCCTGCCTATTTTCAGGCACGACCCGGGGGAGGGGATACAGATGAATGCCAACTGACCTTGAACCAGATTTAGCTGTTGGTGGTATTTTTAGTGAATGAGGGAAATTTGGCCAGGACACCGGGGAAATTCCCCTACTCTTTTCGATAAGTGCCATGGGATCTTTAACATCCACCTGAACTACCACCAATCCAGGCAGATGGGACCTCAGTTTAACGTCTCATCCGAAAGACGGCACCTCAGAAATGCAGCACCCCTCTCATGCTGCATTACAGTGTCAGTACTGGGATATTAACCCAAGTGCCAGATGTGGGAACTGAACCCACAGCCCTCTGATCTCCCGGCCTCAGAGGCGAGTGTGCTACCTACTGAGCCACTGACACTGATCCCCCTAGCTATGCATCCCAACATCTTGTTTGCTTTTGCTGCTGCTTTCTTGTACTGCGTGGTGTACTTCAGGTCACTAGTGATCATCACTCCCATGTCCTTCTCCTCCTCTGATGCAGATACTCGGACTCCACCCAGGTAATATTCTGTCCTGGGATTCTTGGCTCCAATATGCATAACTTTGCATTTCTTGGCAATTGAAGCCAAACTGCCAGATCCTGGACCACCTCCCCAGCTTTTCCAGATCTTCCTGTAGTTCCCGTATCCTTTCAGCTGTGTCCACTCTCCCACAAAGCTTGGTGTCATCTGTGAATAGGCACATTTTGCCTTTAATGCCATCCCCAATGTCACTGATGAAGGCATTGAACAACACTGGCCCCAGCACAGAGCCCTGTGGGACCCCACTGGTTACCTCTCTGGTGCCAGATAACTCCCCCACCACCACCACTCTCTGGGTTCTGTCCCTCAGCCAGTTTTCCACCCATCTGACCATCTTTTCCCCAACTCCAAGATCCACCAACTTCCTGATCAACCTTTTGTGGGGCACAGAGTCAAAGGCCTTGCTAAAATCAGGATAGAGTATGTCTGTCGCTTGGCCCCTGTCTTAGTGACACAGTCAAAGAAATCAATCAGATTTGTTTGACATGCTCTCTCCCCCATGAACCCATGCTGCCTGTCATCCTGTTTGGGGTAGTGCCAGGAAGCTTGGGTCAGTTCCAGCAACCTGGGATAGTGCCAGGCAGCTTGGGTCAGTGTCAGGCAGTTTGGGCCAGTGCCAGGCACCTTGAGTCAGTGATTGATAGCTTGGGGTAGTGATAGGCAACTGGGGTCAGAGTCAGGGAGTTTGGAGTAGTGCCGGGCAGCTTGGGGTATTGCTAGGCAGCTTGTGTCATTGCCAGGCAGCCTGGGTCCATGTCAGTTTAGGTCAGTGTCAGGCAGATTGGATCAGTGTCAGACAGCTTGAGTCAGTATCAAACAGCTTGTAGCAGGGTCAAGCACCTTGTATCAGTGCCAGCCAGCTTTGGGCAGTGCCAAGCAGCTTGAGTCAGTGCCAGGCAGATTTTGTCAGTGCCAGACAGGTTAGAGTTATTGTTGGGCAGATTGGTGTACTGTCAGACAGCTTGGGTCAGTGTCAGATAGCTTGGGTTAGTGCCAGGCAAAGTAGTGTCAGAGCCAGATGGTTTGGGTCAGTACCTGGCAGCTTGGGTCAGTGCTAGGCAGCTTGGCTCAGTATCAGGCAGCTTGGCTCAGTGTCAGGTAGAATGGGGCAGTTCCACGGCAGGTTAGGTCAGTGTCCGCAGAACAGTGCATTGCCAGGCAACTTGGGTCAATGCTAGGCAGTTTGTGTCACTGTCAGGCACCTTTGTATCGATGACAGGCAGCTTTGGCCAGTGCCAGGCAGCATATGAGCAGATTGGGGTCTGTCCCAGACAGCTTGAGTTAGTGGCAGGCAGCTTGGGTCAGTGGCAGGCAGCTTGGTCAGTGCTAGGCAGCTTGGGCCAGTGCCAGGAAGTTTAGGTCAGTGCCAGGAAGCTTGAGGTTGTGCCACGATGCTTGGTTAAAGTGTGAAGCAGCTTGGGTCAGTGTCAGGTAGCTTGGGTCAATGTCGGACAGCTTGGGTCAAGGACAAGTAATTTGGAGTAGTGCCAAGTAGTTCGGAGTAGTGATAGGCAGTTGAGGTCAGTGTCAGGCAGCTTGGGGTAATGTTGTGTAGCTTGGGTCAGCGTCAGATAACTTGTGCCATTGTTAGGCCAGTTGGGGTCAGTGCCAGGCAGCTTGGGGTCAGTGCCAGGAAGCTTGGGGTCGGTGCCAGGCAGCTTGGGTCAGTGCCGGGATGCTTGGGTCAGTGTCAGGCAGCATGGGTTGGTACCAGGCAGCATTGGTTGGTGCCAGGCAGCTTGGGTCAGTATCAGGTAACTTGGGTCTGTGTCCGGTAGCTTGGGTCTGTGCCACGCAGTTTGGGTCAGTGTCAGGCAACTTGGAGTAGTGCCAGGCAGCTTGGTGTAGTGCCAGGCAGCTTGGGTCTGTGTCGGGCAGGTTGGGTCAGTGACAGGTAGCTTGAGGTAGTGTCAGGTAGCTTGGGGTAGTGATAGGAAGCTAGGGTCAGTGTCAGGGAGCCTGGAGTTTATTTATTTTATTTATTTATTTATTCATTCTCAGATTACAGTACCTTTAAGCACAGAATAGTTCATTTACAAAGGTTCCACGTCATTGTGGGAGGGGTAGTACAAAGACAAGGGGAGGAATACATTATTTACAATGTACAATAAGAAGTCATTAATACAGATTTGTTCATATTTAGAGTATAGGGAGGAAGACAAGTAGTTAAGGGGAGGGTGAAAGTTGCTGCCAGGTGGCATTGTCAAGTGAAAAGCAAGGAAAAATAGTGGGGAAGGGAAGGAAAAGAGAGAGGGAGTAAATGGAGGGAGAGGAACATGGGGTGGGGCAGTGGAGCCAGGGAGAGGACAGTGGGGCAGGGGAAGTCAGTAGCCAACCAGTACAGTATAAGTGGTGGCCATGTAGAGGCAGTGCTGTAAGGAAGGGGAGGTGCAGGCGAGGTGGGGGGTGGGGGGGGGAGAGAAGAGGCAGCCAGAGGCCTTGTCAGCGAACTGTTCATCCTCAGGTCACAAGGGAGCAGGTAGTATGATTATATGGGCAATCACAAGCATTTTCATTCATAATATATTGGTGAAGGAGACGTTTGAACTGGGTAGGGTGAGGTGTGTCAGTAAGATCATGTCCGAGACAATTCAGCCACATAGGGGCTCTGTAAAGGAAGCATCCTTGGCACTGGATGGTTCTGAACCTTGGTACGAGTAAAAGATCCATGTCAGGGGTTCGAGTATGTCAAGTCTTTAGGGATCTGGGAAGCAGACTGGAGAGGCCAGTTGGCAGGGTTCCTTGTAGCACCTTTTCTGCAAGTATACATGAATGGTACTTGATTCTGCCTTGTAGACTGAGCCAGCCTGTTTGCGCATGGAGATCACAAGTGTGAGTGCGAGGCTCAGCACTAGTGAGTAGTCCACAGGCTTCGTTCAGTGTTGTGTTTGGCCTCTTTAGAAATGAGGCAGAGGCAGTGCCGTAAACAACCAAACCGTAAGGGTGGAAGGGAGGGGCAGCTGCAGAATAAGGGGTGCTAGCTGCACATTCGAGCAGACTTGATAGACCTCTAGGCCTTTATCTGCTGGCAAATTTCGTATGTTCGTATGTAATTGATAATGGATAGAACCGAGCTATTTATAGCAAGTTTAAGTGCTTCAGGGGTCAGACTTCTTCGATGCCTAAATAACAGACCTAATTTTGCATTAAACCGTTTTGGCAACAGTCTCAGTATGTGGTATGTAGGAGAGGTGATTGCCCAAGGTAACCCCAAGGTATTTGAACTGTTGTACTTGGTTTAGTGGAACTCCAAGGTTATTTTTGACTGTCAGGGCAAACTCCTTGTGCTTATGACAGGAGGTTGAGAACAGTAGGAGTATAGTTTTTTTGTAGTCGAGTACAAGTTTGTGCGATTGGAACCATTTTTCAATTTCAAGGAAGCCAAGCTAGAGGTTGTGTTCCAGAACAGAGGGATCAGGGTGGTTTGTAAAGATGATGGCATTGTCCGCATAAAGGAGTGTCCTTTGTTGACATGCATTTGGTAAGTTGTTTAGGAAGATGCTAAACAGGAGAGGGACTAAAATAGATCCTTGTGGGACACCTGACAGGACGACTTGTAGTTCTGAGACACTGCTTGCTATCTTTACACGTTGAGCCCTATCTGACAGGTAGCTCCCGAACCATTTTTGAGTGTCAGGTGAGAGACCAATTTTCGTGAGTTGATCAAGGAGGAGTCGATGATTAACAGTATCAAAGGCCTTTGTGAGATCGATGAAGACCACTCCAACGAGGCTGTTCTTGTCGAAAGATTTTCATATGAAGCTAGTAAATTCTAGCAGGGCTGTGGTCATGCTGTGATTTTTCCTGAAGCCATACTGTTGTGGGCATTGAATGGAGTACTTCTCTAGGTAGTTAATGAGTTGGTTTGCTGCTATACATTCCAGTACTTTCGATATAGGGGGTAGGATTGATATTGGTCTATAGTTTGAAGGTTGAGTGCTATCACCGGCTTTATGCACTGGGGTGACCAGTGCAGTCTTCCAGATGGCAGGGAACTGTGATAGAGAGAGGGATAGATTAAGAATCTTGGTAATGGGCAGGAGAAATTCTGCTAGGGTGAGTGAGATGAGCCTGAGGTCGAGGGAGTCCCCACTGTGTCTAGATTTCCCCAAGACTTTTAGTTAGGAGTTTTCTGACCAGGGCTGTGGAGACCCGCTTGAAGTATAGTGGTGGGTGGTCAGGACTGTTGTTTTCAGTGGGCCCAGTTGTCACAGTAAGAGCATCGTCAAAGAAGTCTTTAGGAAGGACATCGGATAGATTGGTGAAAGCTGTGTTAAAGTATTGGCGATGGTGACCGGGTCAGTGATGATATTGCCATTGTGGTTTAACATTGTTGGAGAGATCTTTTCTTCTTTGCCAGTTATGTCTTTTATATTAGACCAAAATTTCCTGCTGTCACCCCAGGAGTCAGATAGCAGTTCTCTGTGATGCTTTCTTTTTGATTGGCGGATTGCCCTCGTGCAGGCATTCCTAGCTGTTTTTTACACCTGTGGATCACATTGCTTCCCCGAGGCTTTGGCTAGCTGCCAGAGATGGTCCTGTAGTTTTATACTGTTTACTAGATCCGGCATGATCCAGGAGTTGACCACCCCATGGACCTTCGTTTTTCTTAGTGGTGTGTGGGTATTGCAGGCCAGGTTGAAAATGCTGATAAAGTGATCCAGGGCCACATTGACATCATCTATGGAGTCAAGAAAGGTCCAGTCTTGCGATCTGAATTGGTGCTTCAGGAGATCTAGGTGACCACGCTTTAGCATTCAGTTGTAGATTCTAATGGGTTTAGGGGTGGGGAAATAGTGCCAGGCAGCTCGGGATACTGCTACACAGCTTTGATCAGTGAAAGGCAACATAGGTTAGTGCAGGTCTGCTTGTGTTTGGGCCAGGTAGCTTAGTACATGGAGTTGCATGGTTCGACATGGCATTGTTGTGCCAGGCTGAAATATCTTGCATTGAAAGGCAAACAAGCATCCTATAGTCCCACAGCTTGTTGTGTATGGGGTGAGAAGCCTTTTGTCACAAGTCCTACTTATTCAGAAACCTTGAGTTTCCTGCATAGCAGCTGTCTGGACCTTCAGGTTGCTTGAGTCTTGTCAAACAGATACAGTTTTTCTTTGTTTGGAGTGTGGCCAGCTTCTGCTCAGTTTTATATCTGGGCGGCGTGATGCACTGACAGGTCACATGACTTGCTCTAAGGTCACATGGAGAGCTAGTGGCAGGGTGGGATTCAGACATTCACTCTGATCATTAGACACTGTACTGCCTGGGGAACTAAGATTCAAACCAGCATCTCCTGCATTATACCCATCCCACTCTTTTGGAGATGGAATTCACTGCAGGGCATGGGTGTATCCGGCATTAATGCATTTCCCTGGTGGTTGGGAGGCCACTCGGTGTTTGGACTCATGTCTCACAACCACCGAGGGCATGCAGTAATGCTTGATACATCCATGCCCTGTCATAGGTTGTAAATAATGTATATGTGCATACAGTATAATGAACAGAGGGGAAAAAGAACGGTATATAGAATATAACATCTGCGAGGTCATGAGCTTTATATTTGCAAAGCAAACCTACTAAGTTCGAATATATAACAGGTATGTACAAGAATTGACTGTAGTTTTCAGGCCGGCCTGGTAGTGCAAAGGGTTGAGGCGCTGGACACCTTACCTCACGCTACGCTGGTGACCCAGGTTCGGGAGTGACCTCGAGTCGCCGGGATACCAGCACGGGGGTGGGAGCAGGATCAAGAATTGGCTCTCCTCTCCCAGGGAAGGGGTGGGGTCACCTGGCCGTCATCCCGCTGTCACTGAATGAAGGTTCTGTGCCAGCGCAGGTGGTTAACGGTGCGACTGGAAAAGAGGGGCATCCCATACGGCGTGCGTGCACGTGCCTCCACGCGTGCGTGCTACATTGGGGATGCATGGGTGTAGGGGCCGAGAGAAAACCAGTAAAAACCCAGAAACTGTAAATATAAAAAAAAATGTAGTTTTCAGGCTAGAATAAATCATGGTTACGCATGCAGTGACACCTAGAGCAGATACGCAGAGAAGATTATAACTTTTTTTTTTGTTCTTAACATGAACCAAATCAGTGTACCTGAAATGACATTTGTAAAGCGTCATAGAAACATAGAAGTTGACGGCAGATAAGGACCACAAGGCTCATCCAGTCTGCCCATTTCTTTTTCTACCTTATAAATGTGCCATCGGCCTTTGCTCTGTCAGTGGCCTATCTATTCATACTCATCTGTATTGCTCCCTTATGCCTATCCCATGCCTGTTTGAAGCCCTGCACTGTATTCATAGCCACCACTTCCTGGGGTAGGCCATTCCATGCATCACCACCCTTTCTGTGAAAAAGAACTTTCTCACATTAACCCTTAATCAGCCTCCCTCTAATCTTACGCTGTGTCCTCTTGTCCTGCTATTTTTCTTATATTGAAACATGTTAGACTCTTTCACCTTGTTAATGCCCTTAAGGTGTTTGAATGATTCAATCATATCACCTCTCTCCCTCCTTTGCTCTAGGGTATACATATTGAGCTCCATTAATCTGTCCTCATATGTTTTCTGATGCAGTCCCTGCACCATTTTGGTTGCCCTTCTCTGGACTGCCTCAATTTGGTTAATGTCCTTGTGAAGGTGTGGCCTCCAGTACTGCACGCAGTACTTCAGATGGGGCCTAACCAGTGTCTTGTAAAGAGGGATTGTTACCTCCCTCTTCCGACTTATGATACCCCTACTAATACACCCCAATGCAAGAAACCCATTTGGTGTGTTGCTGTGGACTGTGTACTGTGGTTCTACAATGGTGATACATTTTTGCCTCAGTGTTGTTGCACTGAAATAAAGGAAGCTTTTCCCAGTCAGTGTCTGTCCTGTTGTTATTCCTTCTTATATGCATACAGTGTTAAGGAGGGGGGAAAAAAAAGCAGTGGTCTGAGTTCCTCCCTCCCACAAGCACAGTGGAGATATGCCCTGTCACCTCTTTTCCTTCAAACACTTGTTGAGTCTGTGTTTGAAGGTTGTCACAGCATTATTTATTTAGACCTTGGCAGCCAGGAGGAGCCCACTGGAATGAAGCCGATTTACGGGGGCAACACAGACATTACAGGAACAATACAAAGGTACAGACAGCAGTAAATCAGTGAACAATTACATTTCAGATCAGGTAAAAGAGTTACCTTTACAAAGGTCAAGAAGGTACCATTTGTACAAACATTTAACGGACCAAAGTGATTTTGCCCCTGTCAGGTAAGACGGTAAGGTGTTCCAGAGTTTGGGAACAACATAATCAAAGGAGGGCTGACTCATTGAGGTTCTGAACTGAGGAATTGTCATTAAATTTGCTGAAACTGACCTGAGTGATTAAGGCCTTTCTGGGAAACAGAACAGTTTGGATGAACATTGGGGCTAGCAGCAAGGATTTTAAAAGTGGAAGTAAGGATTTTATAAGTGGGGTAGCCCAGCAAGTAGCTGAACCTGGCTTCAAGGTATATCCATCTGAGATCCTGATACATTAAGCAAAGCTGCAACTTTCTATCTACGTCAAGGGCAAAACACTCTCTATGACTGCAGAGAGAGTTGAACCTAGACATTTCCCTGTCAGACAAGGAGGTAAAAAGAATGGTGCCATAATCCAGGAGAGAGAGGGAGAAGGCTATGGTTTGCAGTTAGCTGATACCACCAGCTCCGGACGTCTGTTCCAAAAGCCCATTATTCATTTTGGGATGTAGTTAACTTTAGAGTTCTTGGCACAGTTCCAACCCTGTCTCCAGCTTGCTGTACATCTTTCCACCCCCCGTCGTGTATGTAGACTTCAGTTCCAAGTGATGTATCGGGCAGAGTTGGACTGGACCACCAAGATACCTGAAAATTTCCCGGTGGGCCCCCCTCTGTTGGGTACCTTGCCACCTTCAAAACTGTGAAAATCTTTGCATTTATCTAATAATTTCTAATCTAATATTTTCTAATGTGGGTGGGGAGGCAGGTGATCAGATGGATAGGAAACTGGCTTTCGGACAGAACTCAGAAGGTGGTGGTTGAAGGGATAGTCATCCCCAAGGTAGGTCATTAGTGGGGTGCCCCAGGGATCAGTCCTGGGACAACTCCTGTTTAACCCCTATGTCTCTGACATAAAGAAGGGTATTAGGAGTGAAATGAGTTTCTTTGCCGATGACTCAAAGCTGGGAGCGGTGATGGATGGCGAGGAGGGGAGAGTGGCCCTGCAGGAGGACCTTGAGGCTCTGGAAAGGTGGTTGAGTAAGTGGGGACTGACGTTCAATGTGGGGAAATGCAGGGTTCTGCAACTGGGGACCAGAAACCCAGGCCAAATGTACACCCTGGGGGGAGACACACTACAAGTCTCGAAGGGCGAGAGGGATTTGGGAGTGGTGGTGGATGTTAAAATTAACAACTCTGAGACTTGTAGGAGGGCAGCAGCCAAGGCCAGTAGGATGCTGGGATGCATCGCTAGGGGAATCACCTCCAGATGGAGGGAAGTGATCCTCCCTCTGTATAACTGGCTGGTTAAGTCACACATCGAGTACTGTATGCAGTTCTGGAGGCCGCACCTAAAAAGAGACATTGCACTCCTTGAGATGGTCCAGAGGAGGGCAACCAGGATGATCTGGGGCATGGGGGAAAGGACCTAGGGGAGAGGCTTGTGGAGCTCAACATGCACACCCTGGAGGAGAGGAGGGACGGGGGGGATATGATAGAGGGACCGCAGCCGAGATGCATCGGGGGGTTGAGGGGAAGATCATTTGCTGCTGGTCCCTTCCCCCTGCACTGGAGATACAAGCAGGGGTCTGAGGTACGCCACTGCTCTCAGTGGTCCTCTTTGGTCAAAATGGCAGCTGGAGGGTTCGGATTTTGCAGCAGAGACCCTTCCTCATCAGCGCCAGCTAGCACCTTTGTTCTGGATTGGCACCAAAATCAATTTAAAAAAAATAAGTGGCCGGCTCGGTGGCACTGAGGGTTGAGGTGCTACACGCCACACCTCACTCCACTCCGGCGAACTGGGTTCGGGAACGGACTTGGGCCGTCGGTGGGTTGGCCAGGGGGAAGAAAGACTGAGCGCCCAACAGCTTGCTCTCCTTCTCTGGGGTGGGATGGGAAGCTTTCCCCGTCGCGATACCGCTGCCTCCTGGGGGAACTCAGGGGGGATGTCGGTGCTGCTGGGGGAGGCAGCAACACAGGGTTGATGTTGGCAGGGGACTGGGGCAGACGCATGTCTCAGCATGCACCTAACCCTTTGTTCCCATTGCATGCTGGCGTCGGGAACAGAACAAGGAAAAACAACCATCACCTTTCCTAGGTGACAACTTCTTGAGCAGCATACATGCCACCCACCGTCTGTCGGGGCAGACACCGCTGTGCAAGGCCTCTCCCTGGAAACACTCGAAGGGAAGGTAAGGAGGGACCTTTCCTCACCCCACCTGGGGGTAATCCGGGCCATCAGGGACCTCTGAGAGTTGAGCTGTGCACTCTACAGCAGACCCTGGGGTTGGGAGGGCAGACGTGTATGTGTGGTGCATTGTAGGGGTCCAATTGAGTGGAGAGCTGGGGGCAGTAGAGGCGAGGATAAAAAGAAAGTTAAAAAAAAAAAAAAGCTTGTAGCCTGGACCTTGGAGCTATCTCAGCCACCAGCCACGCTATAAAAGCTGGGCGATATCTGCTCAGAACAGAACACAGACCATAGCCAAGACACATCAGGGGGTTGAGGGGAAGACGATTTGCTGCTGGTCCCTTCCCCCAGCACCGGAGATACAAGACGGGGTCTGAGGTACGCCACTGCTCTCGGCTGTCCTCCCCTGGTGAAAATGGCAGCTGGAGGGTTCGGATTTTGCAGCGGAGACCCTTCCTCGTCAGCACCGGCTAGCACCTTTGTTCTGGATTGGTGCCAAAATCAATTTAAAAAAAAAAAGCTTGTAGCCTGGACCTTGGCGTGATGTCAGCCGCCAGCCACGCTATAAAAGCTGGGTGAGATCTGCTCAGAACAGAACACAGACTGCAGCCGAGATGCATCGGGGGGTTGAGGGGAAGACCACTTGCTGCTGGTCCCCTCCCCCTGCACGGAGATACAAGCTGGGGTCTGAGATCGCCACTGCTCCGGCAGTCCTCCCTGAGTGAGCAGCAGCTGGAGGGTTTGGGTTTCCCACCCAGCCACCACCCGTCCTCCTCCACATTAAATGCCCAGCTAAGTCCCACCTAACTCTGCATGGCCACTTAGGTGGCCTTTCCTCCTACTGGCTGGACCAATCCTATTCTGCAAAAGCCTCCTGGAACAATAAGAAATGGTCTTATCAAAATCGTTGTCTGTACCACCAACCAGAACGTTACTGTTAACACAAAGGAGTAATCTTAGCTACAGCTAAATGTAACGGTGTAGCCTTGACTAATATATACTAGTTCTGTACTAGGGAATATTGTTTGAACTAAAACTGACTTAAGTACTCTAGACTGTCTAACCTATAACAGATAGGGACCAAATAGAGCTGACAGCCTGTTGCAATGCATAGACTAACTGCAATACTGCTCAAAATGTTTTATTTACTATTAGGAGTCATCTTTATGCCAGAAGTGGGGAAAGTCCAAAAAATGAACAGAACTATGCCTGAGAAGCACCGGTGTCCCCCTGCCTATCCCCACTTGATCAGGTCTGAGAACCTTAGTAGAACACCAAACAAGGGTATTATCTTGGTAGCTATTTATATCTGTCTAACTTTATGGGTAAATAACCTCCTGGGCCATCACTCTACTCAGAACTCGAGCTGGGGCCAGCAGGAAGTCCACCTACCTCACCCTCAGGAATGCCCGATCTCTTAGGGAGGTGACTCCCTACTTGTGTTACATGGATTAACTAGGAAGGGGGTTACTTACCTAATGTTCTGTGGTTCAAGGGAACACAGACTAAGGGGCACATTTCTTGCCTTACCAAAGCTATTAACCCTGATCTCAGTCCTGCTACTCATGGCAGGAGATATTGAACTGAACCCAGGACCTCCAGTGGCAAACTTTACCATTGGTTCCCCCCATGATTTGAACTGGACCTCCCCCAAAGGGCCTAAAAACAGCCCACATGAATATCTGTAGCTTGCACCCCCAAATACGCAAAGTTCAGGGATGGATGGAGCTCTACAAACCAGACATCCTGGCAGTGTCAGGGACTTGGCTTAGGTCACATCCTAATGCATGAGATTGAAGTCACTGGGTACAATACATTCCGGAATGACAGGATAGGCAAAAGAGGAGGAGGTGTACTCACGTATATCAGAGACTCACTGGACGTGGTCCTCTCCTCCCTACCCTATGCAGATTGCATAGGCAGTGAGTCCATATTTGTCAGGATTACCCTGGCTATCACCAAGCACCTAACCATGGGTTGCCTTTACCACCCTCCTAAGGATGCTCTTCAATCCTTTGAGTGTCTAACCAAGGCTATAGCAGAAAGTGTCTCCACTGAACTGCTAATACTGGGGGACTTCAACCTTAACTGGGCCTGTGATACTAAACAGGTCTACAGAGCCTCACTCCTGGAAGCGAACCTCGAACAGTTCATCACAGAAACAACTAGGCCCAACGCCAAGACAGGAAACCACACCACCCTCGACTGGGTGCTGGCATCCAATCCCCTAAACATCCAGGCGGCTGACACCCTAGCTGATGCCTTGAGTGATCACTCTCCCGTCTTCTGCACTTGGAAGAACAGAGCCCTCAAGGTACCTCCTAGGTTCCTGATAGCTGTGGACTTCTCCAAGTTCTCTGAGGATGCCTTCCAGGGGTACCTCCAAAATATAGATTGGAGCCGCATTCGGCGACTGCTTAGTCTTGATGAAGCTTTGGAGTACTTCCAAAACTCCTTGATCTCAGCAGCCAACCAATTTGCTTCCCCGAGGAGGCTAAGAACTAAAGGCCGGTGTTATAAGTAGATCACCCCTGGGCTGAAAGCCATGATGATAAGCCGGGACAAGGCCTGGAAAAAACACAAAACCTCCACCCTCCCAGAGGATCTGGTGGCTTATAGAACCCTAAGGAACAAGTGCAAACAAGCAGCTGAGGCTGCAAAACAAGGGTATGTCAAGCGTCTCCAACAGTCCAACCTTGCTGATCCCAAATCCTTCTGGTCGCTCATCAATGCCCTGACAAAAGGCAGAGGTACCCCACCCCAAGGCCCAATACAGCACAATGGCCGCACACTGACTGGGGCACAAGAAGTTGCCTCAGCCTTCAATAAACTTTTCACAAACCAGAAGGACTACAAAGTGAGACTTCCCTTGAGACCCCCGAGGCACCAACTCCCGGATACACCTAGCCCAGATAGACCACTCTTTAATTTAAGGTTGGTAAGGGAAAAGGAAGTGCTCCCCCTGCTCCAGGCCATCAAACAGAAAGATTCAGCAGGTCCTGATGGACTAGACCCAAGGCTGCTCAGGGCAGCTGCTCCAGCCATAACACTCCCAGTCACTTGGCTTATTAACAGCTCACTAACCGAAGGAGCTGTACCTAACAGATGGAAACAGGCGAATGTGGTTTCCATCCATAAAGGGGGACCTAGAGAGTACATGGGCAATTACAGGCCTATCTGTCTTCTATGCACACTAGCCAAAATTCAGGAAAGGTTAGTCTACTACCAACTCAGAGACTACCTGGAAACAAATTGCTAGTGCACACACAGCATGGATTTAGGAGAAATCATTTGGCAGACATGGCCCTCATCAGACTCACATCTGATATAATAACTGCCTTGGACAAGGGCATACCTACCAGGGTTTTTTTTATTGACCTGACCAAGGCCTTTGATTTAGTAGATCATGACCTCCTACTAGGCAAACTATGTAACCTTGGTCTGGACCGGTACTCACTAACAAGGCTCGGTAGCTACCTGACGGGACGCTCACAACAGGTCAAGTGGAGAAGTGCTATATCCAAACCACTCACTCTTAAGGAAAGGATACCCCAGGGATGCATACTGAGTCCCTTCCTATTCACACTATTTGCCAATGACTTGAACAGTCACTGTGGAGGATCTTTGCTGGTCCAGTATGCAAACGATGCAGTGATCTATCGATCCTCAGCTATCCCTGTGGACATAGGAGCCCACCTACAATCAGACTTTGACTCGCTAGAATCATGGCTGGTAAAAAACAGACTAGTCTTAATTACCACAAAAATAAAGGCCATGGTTTTTGGTCCTAGAGCTCTAGGTCAGGACCGAGACTCTCTACTGTCCATAGTCTCCTCTGCGGGTACCACTACTGAGCTAGTGAAATCCATAAAGTACCTGGGTCTGTATCTGGACCAAGGCCTTACACTGAAGCCTCATGTCAATCAGGTAACCAAAACACTGCACCAGAAACTTGGCCTACTCTACCGCCTGAACACCCAGCTAGTTCCTGAGTCCAGGATAGCAATAGCTAACAGCATTCTGCTCCCAACTCTTGATGTATGTTGCCTCTGTCATGCAGGGTATGGGAAAACAGGAATACAATGGAATGCAGGTACTATACAAAACGGTTGCCTGCTTCGTCACATTATCCCATGAAAGGACACACCACTGTGAAGCACTGGCCTCCCTTAACTGGCCGTCGCTCACCAGTCGACTCCAGTACCCACTATTATGTAATGCATTTAAGATACTCGACTGCCCCCCAGACAGCCTGACTGGGCTGCTGGTCCCAAAGAAAGCAGGCAGGCAGCTCTGAACCTCTGGGAGAAATCTCCTGGAAGAGCCTAGGATACGCACCACTGCTGGCACCAAATCCTTTGCGCATGCAGCCCTGGTGTTGTGGAATAAAGTACCACAGCAATTGCAGGATGCAGCTTCCCTGGGAATCTTCCAGTCTGGGCTATGAGCATACCATCTAAGGAACAGCACCTGCACTTGCACTAGAACCCTGAGCCACAGAGACTAGCTCCCTACTTATGCTGCCCCAGGCAAGCCCAGGCCTCCCCCAGTTCAGCGGGACTCAAGTATATTGTCTACAGTACTGTGTGTATGCCAAGTCCGCTTACCTTAACTAACTCCATTGTATTCCTAATGTATGAATGTCTAATCCACACTGTGTACTAAAACTCGAACTCTGCACTCTGCAGGCCAGATTGTAACCTGAAATGGTCAACGCACCTGCTTGCTCTGTAAATTCTCTGTATATGAAATGCCCTTCTGTGTAACCAAATCCGGGTCGCCCCTGAAAAAGGGACCTTTGGGGCTACCCGGTTACCAAAATTGAATAAATAAATAAGTACATAAAGGGGATAAATAAGGGAGGCTTGGACGGGGTGTTTCAAATAAAAAAGGGGGGGCAACCAGAGGACATGGGTGGAAGCTGGAGTGGGGGAGACTTGGAGGAGAGAGGAGGAAGTGTTACTTCACTGAGAAGATAGTGGAACCATGGAATGTGCTGCCCAAGGGACTGGTGGAGGCTGATACTGTGGAGTGGTTCAAGAGGGGCTGGGACAGGTATAGGGGGAGGGTGAAGCTGGGGATGTCCAATACCAGGGAAATACCCTGGAAAGGGGATGGGGAAACCCAAGGGGGTGGGGGGGGGGCAGCAAAATAGGCGCCCAGTATGGGTGCTGACTATCAACCAGACACGATAGACCATAAGGCCTATTCTGCTGACATTTTAGTGTGTTAGTATGTTAATCAGATGGGGTTGTTTGGGCACTGCAAGTAAATGTAAGATGCAGACAGGAGAGCTAGTGTTTCAGATTTTAGTGGAGGACTGTCACGAGTCTGCCACTGTTTTCTATACCTCTCAACCTTCTGCCTTAGAAGTCAGGGACATGGTTTAAAAAAATCAAGGACAAACGGCCAAAATCAGGGACACTTCTTAAAAAGAAAATGGTAATATCCACTCTGAAATCTTGATTCAATGTGTGACTTAATATGAAAAGCATTTTCTGAAGGAGAACTAGACTGTAACATTAACAGATGGCATGATTTTATGCATTGAATTCCTAATCTTCAGTGGCAGAAATGCACAATATCATAGGGAGTGGGGGCATTTTTGAAGCATAATCAGGGACCTCCCTAAAAATCAGGGACAGTTGAAAGGTTTGCCCTGTGCCTTCAGCAGTTGATTTTCCCAGGTGGGCCCCATATAACCCAGTCTGGCCTTGTCTGATCCTCACTTTCCACAAATATGCCAGGATGGAAGCTCCTTGCCATCCGTACTTAGTTGTATTTTTTACCGACTGAGGTTCCAGCTTCCTGTCTCTGGATGTAAAGTGCCTATTTACGTGTGTGCTGTGGGGGAGCTGAGTATATTGGACCGTGCAGTTTGTGATAATACGTGGAGAGTGGGCCGGTACGTGCAAAGCAGGCCAGTATGTGGAGAGCAAGCAGAATCTTTTGCAAGCGGTACTACTTCCACAGTTTGACTCTGACTTACTGTAGTACCACTTAGAATATTCTGGGTTGGCAGTACTTGGGCCTCAGCTGGAGTACCCTTGGAGACCTTGGGAATGCATGCAGGAAGAGCAAATGGAGCTGGAGGCAGGAGCAACAGAAATTAGGTTAAAGCAAAGATCAAGAAAGGAGGGGAGGCATCTGTTTAACGGAGTTAGAAAAGGCAAAGGGTGACAGGTAGAGGGATGTAAATTACCTAGAGCAGTGGTTGGAGGAGATCAGTATCAGCTGGGAAGGAAGAGAAGAAGCTATTAGAAGCATTCAGTTTAGATCTGTCTACACCTCATTCATTCACTGAGATTCAAACAGTGCAGTCTTCAGTTCCATTCCCCGAAGGTAGCCCCCCCCCCACCAGCACTGGTTACTGCTGAGTATAGGATAGGGTGTCTGTCTGATTTCCTCTGGCTGCTGATGTTACTTTTCAGTGCAAAAAAACTTTGTAATTATTTTTTTTTCTTTCCTGTCCCTCACCACAATGTTGGGGTCTCCTGGTGGCACCCTTCTAGACTTCTACCGTACCTTAGTATTGGGATCTCTTGACTGCAACCTTTCAGACTTCTGCCCCAACGTTGGGGTCTCAGACTCCACCCTTCCAGAACCCCATCCCAACGTTGGGTTCTCCTGGCTGCTTCTCTGCAGTCCCCCATTCCAATGTTGGGGGTCTATTGACTGCACCCTTTCCAGTCTACCACCCCAACGTTGGGTTCTCCTGGCTGCTTCTCTGCAGTCCCCCATCCCAATGTTGGGGTCTACTGACTGCACCCTTTCCAGTCTACCACCCCAATGTTGGGGTCTCCCAGCTTCTTCCTTCTAGTCTTCCTCCCCAATGTTTGTCTCTCTCTTTTTTTTTTTAATCTTTCTTTATCCTCTTACTGCCACTGATCACTCTCTCAGAGCTCCCCTCATAAGTCCCAATCTGCAGCCCCCACAAGGATTCTGCCCTTAGAGTGCTAACGCTACCCATGTACCTTCAGGGCCTCAGATTACCCTTCAGGCAGGGCGGCGGAGATCCCCCATATCTCTCCCTGAGCATTGTTTGGGAGTGTGCACAGCGGAGTCTGCTTCTCGGGTGCTGCCTCGGAACCAACGTTGAGGCTCGTCGCCTAGACCAGGGCAGGGTATTTCCTGGTGTTCTGGTGGATCCTCTCCCCTAATGTTGGTGTGCAATGGGGACAAGGCTGCCGGCGTGCGTAGAGACGCACATCGAAGCCGGTCCCCTGCCAACGTCTACCCTTGCATAGAGCCTCTCCCCAGCTGCACCCGACCACCCTGGGGTTCCCCCAACAGGTCGCGGTATCGCTGATCGCTTCCCCTCCCGGAGAGGAGGCTGCCATTAGGCTCAATCCTTCTCCCTCCCGGCCTGGCCCCGTCGACCCGAGTTCGCTCCGATGCCGAGTCACCAGTGTGGTACGAGGTGTGGCGTCCAGCGCCTCAACCCTCAGCGCCACCGGGCCGGCACTATGTTTGGCTCTCTTGACTGTGTCCTTTCTAGTCCGCCACTCCAATGTTGGGGTCCCCAGCTGTGCCCAAACAGGAAAATCTGCTTCACTGCTAGGTGTGCTCGTTCATAAGGATAACGCTGCACCAGGAAAGAACAGCACCATCATCCCTGTTTTAAGCCAGGTGAACCAAAAAGAAACACCAAAGGCAAGGTATATGAAAATGCAATACAGATTTACCCCTAATCCCTATACTAACAACTGAGAGTCCCCTGAATGCTCTAATTCAAGCACTTGGAATGTCACTAAATGTCCCCTCCAATCTCCCACTGTAACATTACTATAGATTTATGCCCCTCCTGCCCTCACACACCACCTCCCTGCCCCTCCTCGGTCCCTTCCTCTGCTTCTTCCTCCACTCCCTACCTCCCCCACACACATAGTACTGCCCTCACCTTATCCACCCCCACCTGTACTACCCCTCCCCTTCACTGCCAGCCCCCGACCTCCCCTTCCTATTTCTTCCCATCTCTATCCCTCACCACTGACCCTCCACCTCCAATGACAAAGCCCTCTCAGGCTGCCACTCAAGCACATCTTCAACAAAGCCTTTCTTTCTGGTGGCCCTACCCTACCCAAGCAAGAGTTCCTGAAATCCTTCTGCTGACCTGTGCATAGGGCAGCTTAATTCTAGGAACAGACTTGAACTGCCTGTCTATGTATGTAGGACTGACCTTGAAATTTCATTGTAAATTTCAAGACAATCTGTAACCAAAGTGTAACATGACAATTAAGCACAATTGTTTTTTATGTAACCTAAGTAACCTTGAACTCAAGTTATCTTTTGTACGCCAATGTATTTCTGTGTATATACTGTTGTTGCTGTTTATTCTCTTCTGTGCTGTGTTTGACTTGGAACCTTTGTAAACGAGCCATTGGCTCAAAAGTGTTAATCCCAAACTGAAATAAATAAATAAATACATTTGAAAATAACTTGGTATACTGTGGTCAAGCCCCTTCATGGAGACAGCAGCAGGACATGGAATGTAACTCTGACCGGTTTCACTAAGGGGTTATCAGGGAGTATGAATGGCAGCCCAACTACAACGGTATTTAAACTCACTACCTTAAAGTGACAGTGCATACATTTAATCTATTTAAAAAAAATCTACATATCATAAACGTAAAAAATGGACATTGTGCGTGTGAGTGAAAAATAGCAGTACAAATAACATTTAGAACACCTTCCCTGCCCATGTTCGTTCCTCTCTCTCCCATTCCTACTTCAGACACTCCCTCTTGGGCTTCCTGAAATGTGCCTCATCTTGTCATTGTACCTAAGGTATTATTCCCCTTTTCCGCACAGTGTTGCACTTTATGATCCAGTCACTGAGATCGGTGTGTTTATGAGATTATAGTTCATGTTATGTTAAATGTTATCTTGTTATGTGATGTTCAGCACCTGACTGTCAATTGTAACCTTGTCATGTAATACTTTTCTGAGTACCGTCCTATCAAATGCTGTGTCTATTTCTTTTCATTGATATCCTGTTATGCCTGTTTCTTTGCCTGTACCTTGTATGACGGAATAACTGTCTGCCAGTTATGTGTGTAACCTCCCTCCCACTTCACTTTCAAATGGCGGCACTGTAATTACTTCAGCAGGATAACTACTACTACTTTTACCTGCTCTTGCTCGAGCACATTTGGGGCTTCACTTGAGCAGGCAGCAGCTTCAGTCCAGGCACAGATAGCAATCTCCAGAAATGACCCCACTTCCCTCCCTGTCTAGGGGTTTGGATGGTATAGCCGTCTCTGGGAAAGGGGTGGGGTACCATCTTGACTATAAGCACATCGGGAGGGGGTACAAAACATAGTACCTTTTATTGCAGACTCTGGTTCCTCTTGGTGACGGTTCAAGCTCCGTCGAAGCGCTGACTCGGTGGTAACTTTCCCCTCCCAGCACCTTGGGTGGTCGCAGGCTCCAAACACAGGCTGTTAAACAGTTTGTTAGGCAAGCAGCAAAGCAACATATTTTCCCAAAAACGTTTTAAATGATTCGGTTCCAAACTATTTAAAATTCAACAAACAGCATTTGTTTCTCTTCACAAGAAATGCTCAAGCAGAAACAACAATTTCTGAGGATCCTCAAATTGATTTCTAGCACCATCCCATCATTTTCTAAGACACTCAGCCACGGCACATACTTGGGGAACTCAGGGTTTGAACCTGGGACCTAGCAACTTTTCCCTTGTCATTTTGAGCCAAATAGGCTCTGATTCCACTCAGAAACATTTTCTTTTACTTTTCACTTTGCTTTACTATTGACACCCTGCCTGTGGGAGCAGAGATGTAACTACTTTAGAAGCAGGTCAGCTTTCCTTTCCAGGGAGGGAGGGAGAGGGGATATGATGGTACACTTTACAGACACGTCCAGTCCTTTCCACTAGTGGCCACCCACACTGAAGATCCACAGGAACGGCTCTCTCAGAAACAGGGGCCTAACTCTTCCCTCAAAGAAATCCAAAACATAAGCAGCACAGTACCTTAAGTGGACATGTCAGGCAAAGGGCTATCTTGCCACCTACCCCACCGGAGACATCATTGCCACTTCAGTCTTCAAAATGGTCCCTCCATGGCAGCCACTTTCTCAGCCACTTTGTAGGGCCTAGCAGGCTCTATATGATCCTTAAGTCATTGCTGCTCCCTCCTGCTGCAGTTGTTCCCCCATTCTGCCTCTTCACATTTGGGAACGGGGGGGGGGCAATCTCCCCATCCCAGTCCCGGGCCTCTCCAGCCCCGACTGTAAGCCGTCCCTCGCAGGCCTGTGAGCAGGGTACCACTGATCACTATTTGTACCAAACAGCGTTTTTTCAAACTACTGCACGCGCGCCTGAGCAGAGCTCAGCAACACGCGCATGCACCTCCTGTGATGCCGACAGGGCATCTTAATCTAGTAACCCCCAAATGGCACAGGGGTTACATGTGTATGTAATATATATGTATATATAATGTTTCTTTGAATTTCTGCTTAAGAGACATGTCAGGGTCAGCAGGCCCACTGGGAAGACTAGCTTTTAAAGGGGCCTGACCTTTTGACCCCAAAGCAGTTGCTTGCTGGAGCTAAATTGCTAGAGTTTCCTGTTCTGTGTTAACACTTGTCTGCTAAACTTCCTGAAAACTGTTATAAAAAACACAGGTGATAACAAGCCACTGCTTTGAACCTAGGAAACTGGTCATAAAATATTGCATTTTATGACATCAGGAGGGAAGCCAGTTCTGATAGATACCTGGAAAATTCATACAGCTAAAAGAAGTGTTCTTCAGGATGTTTTTCTGAAACATCAAAGGGGAATGCGGTCATAACTTATGCTTTGATGAAGAGAGACTGACTGTATAATTTGATATTGCTGTCTTTGCAGATTTCAAGCAAGCAATAAGATGAAACAATTTTGATTATACTTGGTCATGTTGCAAATTAATTACAGGGCTAAAAAGTGACCTCATGTGCTGTGACATCACAAGGAGGTTGGGACTGTAACTGTGATTGTAACATGGCAATAATTCTTAATTCAGAAAACAGTCAAGCATTGGTTGAAACAGAGAAGGGTGACTTAGTTTCAATCATGCATTAATTCCCTAGATATGCCCTGCTGTGTAATACCAACAGCAGCCACACGTATAGAAATATATTTGACGTTCCCATCCACCCACCTAGTGGATACAGTAGAGCTCCTCGTGACTCCTGTAGTGTTAATACCTCAAACATACGTTCAAAAAGCAGTATCCGACATACACGCTGAACCCATGAACCACACCTACAGTAACGTCCTCTTTCACCCATGTAGATATACAGTGCACAGCATAGCCATAGTATTAGGGTATGGCTTAGCAGCGGATGGTGAAAGAAAGATACAAATGAAGAAGTCACCACGAATGTGTAGCCACACACACTATACAGAGCCTAAACGGCTCCCCATTTCTGTTTCACAACGGGGAGATGGGCAGCTCATAAACGGGTGAAGGGCGGGAAGTTGCACACAGCTGCCCCGAAACACATAGCTTCGCTGTCTTGCAGTTCACAGAAGTGCATAAGAGCTCCAGGTTTGCAGCGTGCGAGGTGTTCGGACGTGGAAGTGGTTGTATGTAATAATTAAAACAGTGAGTACTCACGTCATGTAGCAGCTGAGTGGCAGTAAGGACAGGGAAAGGTCAGTGCGCTGTTGGCCATTATCAGTGAACAAGTGTAGCAGGTATAAGATGTCAGTAGACGGAAGTTTTTTCTCAAGTGTTGTACCAGTGTTTACTAGCGAGTAATCACAAGCAGCAGCAAGGTATGCAAATTAGTATTTGTACCCACAAATTGTAGCTTATCGTTCTAATAAATATAGCGAGTGATTTTTTTTAGCAACATAATAGTAATTTACAACTTTTAAACAGTTCCCTAGTAATATTACAGCAGAAGTAAACTAACAACAGCATAGTTTAATTAATCAGTACTGCAACAATCACAATATTAATGAGCATTGCTGAATTTTTCCAGTATTATTATTTTAAGACGGCTTTTTCCATACAACAAATATAAAAATGTGTTGCATTATTTGTGTTATGTAACAATATTTCTCCCAAGTACTTGCCATGTTACAAGCACACTAATCCCCTCGAAAGGAGGCATTTCCTAGGAATTAATGCATGGTTGGGTGGTGGGAATCGCTCAGCCTTCGGCCTCGTGCACCCCAACACCATGCATTAATTATTAGAAAATGCCTCCTTTCGAGGAGATTAATGCTTACATATTGCCATGCTGGCTGAATGGACTGTGGCTCACTCTTGTTCTGAACGCTGAAAGAAGTCACACACTTGTGTTCTGGACTTAAGAGACACTTCTGTCAAGAGAGGTAACACAGCTCAAACCTGAGGTAGAATTACTTAACTCATTTACAAGGTGTTTTGTTTTGTAATGTTCCATTTCTTTCTGACTGTAATCATTATGTACATATGTTTTTTTTTATGCACTGTACTTCTCTAGCAGAGGGGCTGACCCCAGGAGTGGGTTTGTGACGCCTTGTAATCTCCCGGGTTGCACCTGAAAATAGGCACTTGACTATCCAGTGTGCTTACCCGGTTAACAAAAGCTAAATAAACAGAACCCAATAAAGTGCTTAGCAATAATGTACTGGAAAACAGCATTATTAGCAGATTTGGCTAGTAGCCAAAAAGATGGTGCTAGTAGCCCAGCAGTAATCAAGGTCTCATGGCATTGTGCAAACCGGAAGATTTAAAAGAAGAAAACTACTCTGAATTAATTAATGCACCCTCAGCCAAGGACTGTTGATTCACATAATGGTTTGGACCTTGTACATCACAAAACCACACAAAGTGTGTGTGTGTGTGTATGTATCAAGGACATAAACACTAAACTCTCCAGTGATTATCAGCTCTTACAACAATGGCTTGTAAATCACAAACTAGTACTAAACACAGCCAGACCCAAGCCATGTTATTTGGCTCCTGCCTCAAGCCGAAACACTCCCAAATACACTTTAATGTCTCCTCCTTTGATGGCTCCGCTGTCGGGGTGGTAAACTCTTTCAAGTATCTTGGGGTCACCCTTGACCCATCCCTGAGTTTCGACCTCCACATTCATACTATTTGTAAGCAGGTTCACTCCAAACTAGGGATTGCTTACCGAACAAGCTATGTGCTCACACCTTCTGCTAGGCTTGCTATAGCCCGTGGAATACTGCTTCCCTCTCTCACTTACGGGGTTGCTATGTATGCCTGTGCCAGCAATTCGAGTCTCCGAAAGTGGGATGTTACTTACAGTAACATCTGCCGCTTTGCATCTAGCCCCCGGCTCAAACATCACTGTTTCCTATACTCGGATCTAGGATGGCTTCCACCATGGGAACAAAGGTCCTACGTGCTTGGGACCATTACCGATAACATTATCCAATCCCGTATCCCAAACTCACTTGCCTGTCTCCTTCCCTACCAGAAAACAAACTATGTGTTGCGCTCCACGGTAAATATCCTCGTCATCATCCCGAGATGTCGCACAAATAAAGGTGGCCGTGCCTTTGCCAGCTATGCTTCAAATTTCTGGAACTCACTTCCTGTAACCCTACACCAATCTGTATCTCACAACTCCTTTAAGAAAGAGCTTCAACATTATCTCCTCTCCTCCTACACATGCTCCTGCTTCAAACCACCCTAGCCCACATCCTCAAATCCTGCCCTCCTCTTGTTGTAATTAAGGAGCCAAGGGCCCACCCTGTCAGTGAAACTCTCCCTCTCAACTTTTGCCTGGTAGCTATCGCTCCCACTGCTCCTCCATCTCCTTACTTACCTGCATAGTTTCCTAGTCGGAAAAGTTACCTTAATGTATTATCTTGTGTAAATATTAATTCTGCAGCTTGTCTTCCTACCTCAATCTCCTATTTGACCCGATTGTATTCTGTCTCACATTAACTAAAAATGCTTAAATGCTTACTTCTGGCCTAACGGCCCCAATACTTTGTCACATTGCTGCTGATTGTAATTGCACTGTATATGATGTTGTTCCTGTACTTTGCGCTATGTATCATTGTTCTCCTAAGTTTGTCTCTGTACTCTCCCGGGTCGTGCCTGAAAATAGTCTTCCTGGCTAGTGCACCCACCCGGTAATCAAAAACTAAATAAAATAAATAAATAAATATGTGTAGCATACCTGAACCGGAAGGCAGTGTTAAGGTGTGCACTAGAGGAAGGTGGTATAAAGGGCACCTGAAGGCCCTCTCATAAAACCGCCAGTGCACTACCAAAACCGCTACCCAAATAAAAAAAATATATATTATAGGGGTGCAGTTGCTCCCCTGTATTTAGGGTTAAATGTTAAACCCCCAAATTTGCACCGTAATAACTTTCCGCTCGGATGTGTGGACTCCGAGATACAGATAGTGCAAAAAGTGAATTTTAGGGAATTTTTTCCCATTGGTTTGAATGGGTTTTCTGACTGCATCCCATGTATTTATAATGCAGATATGTCAAGGTGTTGCCAGCAAGTGTTTCTGATGGCGAGCAGCATAGCACCATCTTGATTTGCTATAGTGATGGACCTGGAAAAGGACCAGTAACTTTTAAGAACTTCAAAATCCTCCAGCTTACTGCAGGAATGAATGAAAGCAATAGTAACATCAGATATATTGATGTTTTGGTCTATCCTAACTGCCAGCCAATTCTTGTTATTTAACACTGCTGCTTAAAGATGGCCAGTTCCTGAATTGTGGTTTTTCCGTTTGCTGGAAAATTTGTTAAAGCATAATGTCCAGGTTCACGCCCTTCTTGTAGACCATTTCAGAATTGGTTGAGATTTCATTCAGTGCTGCCTCGGTAGCCAGACTGAATAAAATCTTGACTCATTCTGAAATGGTCTACAAGCAGGGTGTTATCCTGGGTGTTAGGCTCTGACACATTTTCCAGCAAATGGAAAATCCACAATTCAGGAACTGGCTATCTTTAAGTAGCAGTATTAGATAACTGGAAAGGCTTTGCCTGGAATTCTTACTTCATACTTCCTAAGCTATATAAGCAGTTCCTTTCAGTCTCATTGTGAAGTACTTTTTCCTTGCAACCGAAGGCTCTGTCCATCTGTCTTGAGCTGGTTGGGGCCTACCTTCCCCCTCCCCCCTTGCTGCTCCTGCTTGTCTGCTGGCTTCTGTGTTTCTTTCCTGCTTCTGGTTTGTATTTTGCCTTCGACTGTGTGTGCTTCTTCTGTTTTAGTGTTTGTGTGTCTTTGGTTTTATTTTTTCTGGGGGGTTTTGTTTCCAAGCTTCTAGCACATCACTCCTGAGCTCTCCTACTATTTGCACTGTTGCTCACAACTCTCACACTACTGCGGTGCAACTGCAATCATTATCTGTGTGTTTCAGTTCAGCCATAGCCAGGGCCCCTGGTGTTCTGCGGCAGAATTTTCTGATTTGTCCGGCATGATTTATTCATTTCTCTGGCAGAATGCAGTCCTGTCATTGGCTAAATATGATGTGATGTCATCGATGACATCATATACTGAGCATGGAGGGGCTTCAGGATAAACGAGGTGGGAAAGAAAGCCTGACACTATGGAAAAACAGTATATTTATATGAAAATTCACCAAAAACAATGAATTCTGCGGCACTGTATGTATTTTGTGGCATGGTGCAAATTCTTCGGCAAATTCTGCAACCGCAGAACCGCAGAATTCCAGGGGCCTTGGCCATAGCTGCTCCATGTTGCATACTCGATTGTTTTCACCTGACTCAGATTTACTCTTAACCTAGCTATGCAGCTCAATCATGCTCTCATTTTACTTACTTTATTGCAACACTTTCATTGCACTGCCTGGTTGCACCTGCTTTCAGAAGCATTGTGTCTCCTTATTTATGTTTGTTGCAGTTTTACAACTCTGTGTACTCCATTCAGATGTTGCTTCTGTGTTTATTCACCCTGTTATACTCAGAGGTCAGCTAAAAGCTACTGCTGTGGCTATTAAACTAGCTTTAATATCTGCATGTGTCCTATGGCGGGGACTGAGAAGTGTTTGGGGAGTCGTGGCCCCATGTGGCTACTTATTTTTGTTCTAAGTCCTGCCTTTGCCACTGAAAATCCTCAGAGTATTTGTCACCTTGATTTGGCTTTTAACTGCCTGGCTGTCTTGCCCCACTGTTCAGCTCTGTTTCATTGCTACTGTGTTATGCAGACCTACATGCAGGTCCATTTATTATTACTCTGTTTACTGACCTACATGCAGGTCCACACTTGCTTACGCAATCGTTGCTCATTGCTTACACAAATCATTGCTTCGTGCATACTGCCATCCTCTCGGCTTCAGCCTCTGGCATTCTACTGCACTCAGTTCTGCATTCGATCTTGCAAGGTCTCAGCACTCAATGCTCATTACGATCTCAGCACACCAGTGCTCAATCAGCTCGCCAACTTTTCAGCTCTCAATCTATTTCTGGGGCATGCCAGTCATTCTGTTCTGGCACAGGGTTCCTGCAGCCGATGGTCTCGCTCTGCATTTAGTCTGCATCTTGAGTGTGTCCAACTTGGGGCGCGGGATCCTCCTCACTTCACAGCTGGGAATGTCCTCGCCCCGGGCTTGGCTTTAGCTGCCTGCTATGCGACAGTAGCTCCTGGTGTAGAATTTAAGACTGGCGGTGAAGGGTGGCTATTCTGATCTCCTTTGGCTCTAGTGTTTCACTATAATGGTTATCCATTGGCTTTAGTGGTTTTCCTAGCAAGGCACCTTCACCACATTCTCCCTACAACTGCCTCTGGTTCACCTGGCTTGAGTTTAGGGTGAGTAGGCCAGGTGAGTGCCTCAGCAGTCGTTGCTCTCCTCCTCCGCCTTGGTTGCACATATTGTTGTAGAGTTTTTATGCAACCTTCCACGGTCTTCCTGCTAGAGGGTTTGAGCGAGAGCCTTCCTCCAAATTGTAATATTTCCACCTCCCCTTAATTGGGTTTTTCCAAATTGCAGCTGCAGAGCCATCACTAAATAAACTATCTCAAGCCTGGATGGAAGGCAACCTAGGCCTTAGATCCCCAGAGATTTCCTCCTCATAGGGTTTTTTTCTCTCCTCCGTTGCCTCAGGTCACAATTGTTGGTTAGCGTGGTGGTGTTCCCCAGCTTCCTATGTAGGTTCCACTGTTGGATGGAGGTGGAGGGTGTCCTGCTGTTCCCTCTCTCCTTAGAGGATCCCCTCATTCTCTATGCAACCCATCAGTATCACGCTACACAAACTTTCGGCATTTCATTACATTATCGACTTGAGCATCTCATTATGTTATCTACCTGTCTATGCTTATCTACCACTATGTTACAGTTACTGCTTGCTTATGTGCTTCATACTTCATTCTTGGAGGATCTTCCTAAGGTACCTTTGGCCACGGGAATCTTCCCGTGGCATCTCTAGGGGTGGAGCCCTCTCCGAGGGTTCCTTGCCTTTGGTACCTCTACAGGGCAGTAGTTCCTATGGAATAGAGAGTGTGAACGGCCAAACACAACCAAACTAACACAGTTGTACAAGCATAACACTATACTGGCTGCGCTGGACATTGAACAAATATTTAAATAATTTGGTTGGCAGTTAGGACAGTGTGGGGAAAAAGACATAATGTGCCAATATTTCAAGATAATTTTGCTAATGCTGGCTGATATAGAAACATAGAAACATTGACGGCAGATAAGGACCACTTGGCCCACCTAGTCTGCCCATTTCCCTCCCTACTAGATAAGCTGCAGATTCTAGTTAACCAACAGCCTACTTCTTCCTACCCCTGCAAGAATTGCCTTATGTCTGTCCAATGCATTCTTGAATTCCCCCACTGTTTTTGACCCCAAAGCCTCCTCAGGAAGGCCGTTCCATGTGTCCACCACCCTCTCTGTGAAAAATATTTCCTCACATTGCCGCTGATCATCCCCCCTCTATCTTCAAATTGTGTCCCCTTATTCTTGCATGTCACTTTTTCTGAAAGATGCTACCCTCTTGGACTTTGTTGATTCCCTTAAAGTACTTAAAAAGTTTCTATCGTGTCCCCCCTTTCCCTCCTTTCCTCAGGGGTATACATATTAAGCTCCTTTAGTCTCTCCTCATATGGCTGCTGCTGCAGACCCTGCACCATTTTAGTTGCCCTCCTCTGTACTGCCTCCATCCTGTCTGTGTCCTTGCAGAGATGGGGTCTCCAGACTTGAATGCAGTACTCCAGATGGGGTCTCACCAACTCTCTGTACAGAGGGATAACAGCCTCCTGTTTTCTACTGGTGATATCTCTCCCTGTACATCTCAGTATCCCCCCAGCCATCCCTACTGCCTTCTCACATTGCTTGCTAATCTTTAGGGCATCTGATATGGTTACCCCCTGGTCCCTTTCCATTTTTGTTGTTGTTACTACCCCCCCCCCCAATTGTGTACTCTTGCACTGGGTTTTTATTTCCCAAGTGCATTACTTTACACTTCTTTGCATTGAATCCAAGCTGCCATACTTCTGACCATTCCTCCAGTCTTGCCAAGTCCCTTCTCATCCTTTCCACTTTAACAGTTTTGTCAGAATTATCAATACTGTTCCAGCATTCACACTCAAAATGAGAAATTGTGTCATTTGCAAAGAGGCATACTTTTCCTTCCAGTCCCTCTGCAATGTCACTTATAAAGACATTAAATAGGACCGGACCCGGTACTGAACCCTGCTGTAGCCCACTAGTAACCCCACTTTCTTCAGAGTGAACTATGTTTACCATTACCTTCTGTGTCCTGTTGTCGAGCCAGTATTTTACCCAGGCTACCACCCTGGGACACACTCCCAGGCTGTCTAATTTGTTTATTAATCTTTTGTGGGGGACTGTGTCAGATGCCTTGCTGAAGTCTAGGTAGGCCATGTCCACAGCCCCTCCCTGGTCTACTACTTTGGACACCCAAAGAAATCGATTAGATTCGTCTGAGATGACCTTCCCACTGTGAATCCATGCTGCCTTGGGTCCTGTGCCCCACTGGCCTCTAGGTACTTAGCAGTTCTTTCCTTCAGAAGTGATTCCATCATTTTCCCTACCACTGAGGTCAATCTGGCAAGTCAGTAGTTTCCTGCCTCTGTCTTGCTCCCACTTTTGTGAAGGGGAGTAAAATGTTAAAAATAATCAATCTGAGTAGGCCATGTGCCACAAACTGGTCTTCAGTGCCTTCTTAAAACTCGTCATAGTTGTGCACACTCATATCTGACTAGGTAGAGAATTCCACAGGGTCAGGAATGCATAATAAAAGCATGGGTCCCTGATGTTTCAAGACATAGCCTGGGAATTTCTAACAACCCCTCATCAGCTGAGCGGAGTGGTCGTCCAGGGCAGTAAGGAAGCAGGAGCTCTTGCAGATAGTCCGGGCCCAGTCTGTGCAGGTCCTTAAAGGTCAGAAGCCCAACCTTGAAGGTGATCTGCCACTGAATCAGCAGCCAGTGCAGTTTGCGCAACACCGGTGTGATGTGACTTGAACGAGGAGTCCCCATCAACAATCGTGCTGCAGCGTTCTGCACTCGCTGCAAGCAGTGGATATCAACCCCTGGTTGCCCTAGGTACAGGGAGTTGCAGTAGTCAAGGTGAGAGGTCACAAAGGCATGGATCAACGTTGGAAGGTTGCCGGATGGAACAACGTGCATAATCCTGGCAATGTTCCTAAGGTGGTAAAATGAGGACTTGATGACTGCCGACATCTGCAAACGCAGTGTCAGCCCATCATCAATAATCACCATCAGGTTATGCTCCTGTTTGGAAGAAGGAAGCTGGACGACCCCAAGACAAAGTCCAGAGGGTCATCCAGCCACTGACCCCACTGTCCGGTGACCTGGATCCACCACCAACACCTCAGTCTTTCCAGAGTTCAACTTCAGCCTGCTGAATCTCATCCAGTACTGGATTTCTGCGAGGCAGTTATTAAAAACACAGCACGCACTATCCTGGTCGGGTGCGAAAGATGGGTAGAGCTGGGTGTCATCAGCATAGCAGTGAAACCTCAGCCCATAGTGTCTTACAATGTCTCAGAGGAGCAGCATATACACCGCAAACAACATGGGGGACAACACCGAACTCTGAGGGACCCCACATGGCAGAGAGAATGGGTCGGAGGAAAAACTCCCTACCACCCTCTGAGATCTGCCAGTGAGGAAAGATTGGAACCATCTGAGAACTGTACCAGACAGGCCACAGATGAACCTTAGGTGCTCAAGGAGTACCTCCATGGTCCACGGTGTTGAAAGCTGAAGAGAGATCAAGAAGTGCCAAGATTGAACGGTGCTTCTGATCCCTCGCCTTCAGGAGATCACTGAGCATCCGAACCAGAGTGGTCTAAGTACTGTGCTTCTTACGAAAACCAGACTGAAGGGGTTCATAAATGTCGTGGATGGTAAGGTGGTTCTCCAGTTGTAGCGTCACAACTTTCTCAATAACCTTCCCTACAAAGGGAAGGTTTGAGTTAGGTCTGTAGTTTGCAAAGCAGTTTGTGTCCAGAGCAGCTTTCTTCAGGAGTGGTGTCACCACTGCCTCCTTCAGGGAGCTAGGAAACTCACCAGACTCTGAGGAGCACCAAATTATCTTTACAAGGACAAGGCCGATAGCAGAACAACCCATTATCAGGGGAGTTGGGCCCAGATCCAAACTACAGCATGTTGAGCGCATACCCTGGGCAATCCGCACAACTTCCACAATTTTCAGATGGTCGAAGGAACTCTAGGCAAACTGGGGGAGAGTGAACAGACACTGACTGCTGTCAGCTACCATAGAGTGAGCTGGGAGGATCTCTGCCATGATGCCGGCCACTTTATCTGCAAAGAAGCGAGTGGGCTCATCACATTCAATTTGTAAAAAGGCTCTTTGAACCTGAAGACAGGTTGGATTGCACGACCTGTCCACAGTTCTAAAGAGCTGAGCCAGTCGATTCTGAGTGGCAGCAATCTGCCCAGACAGGAACTCTGCCTTCTTACGGGTGATTGCTGATTGACAGATTTGATATTGTTCTATCAATCTAATGTGGTCGGCCTCCAGGGCGGATTTCCACCAGCTACGCTCTAACCTTCGTCCAACTCATCGCAGCTCCCTTAAGGTCCCATCAAACCATGGGGACTGATGGTGAAGTGAGAGAGGACGAATATGGACAGGAGCGATAGAGTCCAGGGCCATAGTAATAGCCTTGTTATAGGCCTGAACCAGGCTCTGTGGCCTCTTGCTTGCCTCCAAAGTCCCCGATAGGTCCAATACCGCCGCTAGACCATCAGGGCTCACATCCTGCAAAGGGCGTTATTTGACCATCTCCACAGGGACAGGCCTATAAAGGGGGGCATGGAAACTGAACCTCACAGTGTGGCGATCCGACCAACCGACTTGTTCCACCACCAAGTCGGAGGTTTCGGTCCTCAGGAGGAAGACCAGATCAAGTGAGTGACCAAACTTAAGAGTTGCAGAGGCAACTACCTGTGTAAAGCTCAGCGATATCATCAGCTGGAGGAAGTCCTGACTGAATTGTGAGAGTTCATCATTGACCCAGGCGTTAAACTCGCCCAGGACCATCAGCCTGGGCGACCCAAACGCCATGTCGATCATGAAGTCCACTACTTCCTGTAGGAACCATACCCTGGTATGTTGACATCCCAGTCATGATTTCCTGTGTACCATGTTTCTGTGACTGCCACGATATCCAGGCATCCCTTTTCCATCAGGGCTACCAGTTCAGGGAGCTTGTTACCTAGACTACGGGCATTGATACTCATTACCCTCCATTTCTTGATGGCCTTACCCCTTTTTGCCCCATCCCTGTCCTTACTCCCTTTGCCTTTTTCTCCATTTACCTCTTCCCTTCTCCCTATCAGCGTCTCTATCTTGGTGTATACCTCACTAACTACCCTGTTTTTTTGGGGGGTGCTAGGATTTCCCTGCTCCTTTTCAGTTCCTACCCCCTTGGCTAGTTTAAATGCTTGCCAATAAAGCATTTAAACCTATTGCCTAGGATCCTGGTTCCCCTCCTGGACAGATGCAGACCATCGTGCCAGTACAGGCTTGCATCCCTGCAGGTGGATCCCCAGTCCCCAGTGAAGCCAAACCCCTGAGCTCTGTACCAGTTTTTCAACCATTGATTGAATCCCATGGTGCGAAGCACCCTAACCTCACCCATGCCATAGACAGGCAGCACCTCCGAGAAGGTTACCATGCGTGCTACTTGTCTAAGGCCCCTCCCCAACTCCACAAACACCTCCTCCTCCTCTACTTTTCTGATCCCTTTCCCTGCCAGGTCATTTGTCCCTAGGTGGACAGTGACATCCGGCTCCCTCCCCATGCAGCTGCTCCCACAATCCTAAGGATTCTCTCCCTGTCCCTCCAAGCCATGGCACCAGACAGGCACCTTACCTCCCTCTCCCCTCCCTCCCCCCCCCCAATTCTACCCTCCTAACAATGTAGTCCCCTACCAGGAGTTGTTTCCTTCCCCTGTGGGGTCCCATGCCACCCTCCTGTGGGTCTCCTTTGTGGAGGTTCCCTGCATCCTCCTTGGTCTCCACTGCGGGTGCCTCCATAGAAGAACCAAACTCTGCCAGAATGGCATATGAATTGTGGAGAGGTACACCTGGAGGGATGCACCTCTGTTCCACCACCCTCACCCTCCCTGAGCCCACTGTGGTCCAACCGCTCCTCTTTCTTGGCAACCTCTGAGGCAGTGGCGGTGGCCCTGGTGGTCCCTGAGTGGGAGAGGTGGTCACCTGAATCCTGGTCAACTCAGCCTGGAGATGAGCAACCTCCTCCCTCAGCCCAGAGGGGTGCCTGCAGATGGGACAACATCGTATCCTCCAGAACGTCTCCTAGAAGACTGCTGCTCCACAGCCACTGCACTGCACCACTCCCATCATGTCTTATTTGTGGCCCCTTAACTGTTGTTTTGTGTACTTACTCTTTCCCCCCCTGTTTATTTATTTATTTTTTTTCTATAATTTTTCTCCCTACTTTCCTACTGCCTCTGTGCACTTAAAGCTCATGATCTTCCTGTTCTGGGACAGGAAGTTCCTATATTCCTCAGTAGTCTCCTCCTTACTTGCTCAGAGTCAGACCTCCAGCAGCTGGGGGGAGGGGGTGAGAGATGCTCCATTTCCTTCTAGGATGGCGAGTCTTTTGTGCCTCTGTAATCACTCGCTTCTTGGTCTCAAACAAGAAGTTCCTGTTGTCAGTCAAATCCTGTGCCTATAAAAGTAGAACTGGCTATGGGTGGGGGGGAAGGAGGGCTATATAGTGCCAGTAGAGTAGTACAGTTCTAACAGCACCTCCTTCCTCTAGCTGCTGTCTGCCAAAAGCCATCTAGGGCAGCTTTTAAATCCAAAACACCTGGCTTCCATCTGCTTAAGCCACTCCCCCTAATTTACAGTGTCCTTCTACACCTGGCTAACTGCACAGATAACAATTCACTTTACCCAACTCAGTTAAACACACTAGCTCTTTTTTTTTTTTGTTTGTTTTTACCCAAAATTGAAGGTCCCAGTAGCAGAATTCTGGTATAGTATAGGACAGTATGTAAGCAATAATACCTGACAGGGTGGGCATTATTGGGAAATACCAGACCACCTAGGGGCGTAATGAGGCCCGACGCCACAGGCGGAGGGCCTTATAGCCCCTGAACCCGTATTTCAATAATGCCACCCTGAGTGGGTATTATTATGCTAGAAATGTATCATCGGAGAATGTTACTCTGTGAAGAGGCACTTGGACTGGCTCTTGTTTTTAGCTGGGCATCTATTGAAAAATAAATGCCCAGCTTGGAGCCTGTCTTAGCCAGTCAGCTTTAAGACTTGATTGTTGCCATTTTCTAATGTGTGATGACACACCATCCCTTTCTGTATCCTTTTTCCTCTGTATTGCAGCAGTTGTACTCTGGGGTTGTTTCTTAGTTCATCCCTTACTTTGCTGACTTAACTCAAAACCATATCCTCCATTCAGAAACTGCTGCTCCATTTCTGCTGACCTGTGTTTGAACATCCCATCACTGGAGCAGTTCCTCGGAACACAGAGAAACTGAGATTTGTAAATGTTATTGATGGTGTGGCAACTACTGGAGTGAAGGAGACTATTTGTGTCTGGGGTACCTTCTGTTGTTCTACATATATCCAGATCAAGGAATTGAATGTTGTGTGGACTGGAAGTAACTGAAATTTCAAGTACTTTTGTTCAAGAAAAGTGACAAATGCCTGCAGATCCCCCCCCCCATGCCACACCACCAATATGTCATCAGTGAAACAACACCAAAGTCACCTCTGGTCAAAAAAGGGATTTACATTGGGGTCAGACACTGCCTCTTTTTCCCACAGGCCAACGTACTGATTGGCATAGGTGGGGGCAAATGTTGCCCCCATCACTGTACCCTTGACCAGTAGGAAGTACTGACCCTGGAACAGAAACAGGTTACATTTTAATACATATTCTGCCAACTTGCACAGGAAATCTTTGACATTTTCACTGTGGTTGGATGAGATGTCGAGTTGAGTATGTCAAGTATATAATGCACGGAGTCCCCCATGATGGGGGACATTTGTGTATAGTGACTCAGCATTCATTGTCACTAACAGACAGTGGAGTTCAGCCAGCCTGGTGGTGCTGAGTGTTGAGGTGCTGGACACCACATCTCGTGCCACGCCAGTGACCTGAGTTCGGGAATGGACTGGGGATGCTGGGGGTTGGCAGGGGAGGGAGAGGATTGAGCATCCGGAGGACTGCTGTCCTCTCCCGGGGTGGGTCACAGGGGGTTCCCTGCTCTGTAGCAACTCCCAGTGGAGACCAGGGTAGTACATGAGCAGGGATGTTGGAGGGGAGCAAAGCGACAGCAGACTCCAGTGGTGGAGGAGGAGCCGCGCAGGGTCATTGCATGCTGCATCTCGGGGGAACATCACGGAAAACCCCTGGAAGGTCCAGGAAGATGATGGTGACCCCAGTGGTCGATGCCCGCATCCCCAATATCAAACCGCTTCCCCACTGGCTCTCCCGAGCCCCTCAACCCAGCTGCGGATTGACTGTCTAAATTCCAGAAAGGTCACCAGGTGAGGAGTGGCGGTCCCGCCCCGGGGGGCCAGCCATGTCCACAGGCTTGGGGAGGGGGTAACTTAGCCCTTGTACTCCCGGTGGTGAGAGGGGTTTCAGGTGGGGAGTAGAGGCAAAGACTGAGAGGGTACACCAGAGAGATGCCCTGACCCTCTGTAGATAAATGAAGTGTCAAACAGACAATGAGGTTCAAGTGACAACGCCTTCAGGACACCCAAGATCTGAGTGGTGTCCCTAATATAAGATGGTAATAAGGGAACCATGTGTTTAATATATTCATACACGAACCTAGATAACGGCTCATTAAGGACCCTATACCCGATACAACAAGGCGTGCGGTGGGGGGTTGTGTAAGGTTTTATGAATGTTTGGTAAAACATACACTGTTGGTCTCACAGTACGCCAACTGTTATATTTTCAGAAGTTCAGAAATAATCCTTGATTCAAAAGTACTTAACAAGAATGAATCAGTATCTCTCTTGAACTGTTCTGTCAAGTCAGACTTAAGGCCAATGTAAAAGACATTGTTGGACAACTTCCTAAAAATATCGTTAATGTATTGCTGTGTGTAAGCAAGCAAGTAAGTAAACTTTAATTTATTAAGCGCTCAATCTTGGAGGCTCTGGGCACTCTACAAAAGAAGTGTGAAAACCTATTGTCCCAACATTTACGGCAAGGGTCAAAACAGAATAAATACAGTTCAGTAAAGAAAGTCAATAAGTAAAAAAAACAGTAGAACAGTTAGCTGGGCAATAACTAAATTCCGAATGCTTCTTTAAAGGAAAACAGTCCAAATTAGAGGGCTTCCGCCCCTGAAAGGCTTACCCTACGGTTTAGCTTTATCCAGTAAAAGTGGCGTTTTTCTCACGCTGCAACTGAGTTTATTTTATTTTCGAAAACTCCACGACCTGGAAGTATGGCAGGCTCTGAGGGGGCTCCATTAACTGTAAATGATGCGTGTGCCGCACTACTCTGTTCAGTACATTACAGTTAATGAGGCCCCCCCAGCCCGCCATACTTCTGGGTCACGGAGTTTTGAAAATAAAATAAACTCAGTTGTGCGTGAGAAAAATGCCACAGAAAAAAACAATTACCAGACTGTGGTATACAACCACCATCCCTTCAAAAGAAGGATGGCGGAAAACATTCTATGATGTGTATAATCAGCTAGAATGACTGCACATCTTAAAAGCTTTGATACTAACATGCTAAAATACCAGCAGAATAGGCCTAATGGTCTCTCGTGTCTGCTCGTTTGGTCAGCCCCCACCCTGGGAGCTGACCTTGCTGCCTTCCTCTCCCTCTCTGGCTTTTGCCTTCCCAGTCCCGGATATTCTCGCTGCACTGGTTTTTGCTTCCAGAACCCTTCCTCTGTACCTGTCCCACCCCTCCTGAACCCCTCCACCGTTTCTGCCTCCACCAGCCCCCTGGGCAGTGCATTCCATGGCTCCACCACCCTCTCAGTGAAGTAGCACCTCCTCCTTTCTCCCCTGAATCTCCCCCTCCAGCTTCCACCCATGCCCTCTAGTTGCCCCCCCTTCCTTCGAGCACCCTGACTGCTCCTCCCCTATTTACCCCTTTATGTACCTGAAGACCTCTATCATGTCCCCCCGGTCCCTTCTCTCTTCCAGTGTGTACATATTTAGCTCTTCGAGCCTCTCCCCATAGGTCCTATCCCCCTAGCCCCAAATCATTCTGGTTGCCCTCCTCTGGACCCTCTCCAGGAGTTCAATGTCCTTCTTTAAATGTGGCCTCCAAAACTGCATGGAGTACTCGAGGTGCGGCCTTACCAAGCAGTTATACAGTGGGAGTATCACTTCCCTCCTCCTGGAGGTGAGCCCCCATACTGAATGGAGACCGTGGATAAATTATCAATTGGACCATTATCCCCGACTTTGTGCCCAAAAGCGGAGCACAGAGAGAAAAAACACAGCCCCTTACTAGTGAGATGCAGTGCCTGAAATGGTGGCCCCCCCCACCCCCCACACACTTCCTTGTAATATCAAGCTGGACAACAGAGCATGATTATGTGTACAGCTGCTTTATATGCTACCTGCAACTTTGTTTTATTATGTAAAAAATCTATGCGATTATACCTAATTCTTATTCATTTACTGAATACTATAACATCTGTACAAGTATATTCTCAGATTGCTGATACCAAATGTATGCAACAAATATATGAAGCCTATTGTTGTATTACCTGTTATGAGTGGAAGAAAAAACTCAATAAAAATTTACAATTAAAAAAAAAAAGAACAACTGAACTGATTGTTCTACAGTTCTTTTATTGCTTTTCTCTCTCTTTCTTGCAGAGATATTCACAAATCCCGGTACAGAGTCTGTGGAGAAAAGTTTTTCAAAGTCCTGAAGGCAGGCCTTTTCAAAAACTGACACAGAGAGGGAATAAGCAGGAATGAAGGTCGAAGCAGATTTAACAAGCTCGGTTGTACTTGAATGTTATTCAGTCATGAAGTTATAGGGGGCGACACGTGACAGGCACCTCTGTGTTGCTATCATTCATTTCTCTCTTGAAAAACAATTTAAGATTTAACTTTCTTGACGGTTCTTTCCAGTCAGCAAACAGGCAAAACAACGTCACGTCAGCGGCGGGGATGAAACTGAGGCTGTTACTCGAAATGCTCATTTGAGGAGCAGTAAGCAGAAAACTAGAGAGAGGATGATAATGTTTATCTCTGTGCTGCTTTATATGTTTTCTTGGTGCTTCCTTTGGCCTTGGTACCACTCTGTGGCTGTGACGGCAGTCCTTTTCCACCTTTTTATCCACCATCTTCTTCTCCGCTTGCTTCTTGTTGAAATTGAATGGTTCTGGTGTTGCATCTCAGCGTGGAGATCGAGCACTGCGGTGTCTCTTGTGACCTCAAGTCTAAACAAGCATTTGTCAATACCGAATGTTTGCTTGCTAGTATTGGCATTGGTAGTGCAGGAGTTAGATGCATAATAGGAATGGCAGTGAAGTATTGAACTAACGCGAAACCCCACCCCACCCTGCAGTGACTGACAGCCATTGAGTGTGCCTTTGGGTGCGTCCGGCCATTACGCTCACCATTCACCTCACCCCACCCTGCAGACACTTGTGGGTGTCGGGTGTCTGTGGGGTTTTAGCCCACGCTCACCCCATTCCATAAGGAAATAAGCTGAGATGGGTGCAGTATAGGAGAATGGGGTGAATGTTAGGGCCAAAAACCCCAAGGCACACTTCGATGCCTGTCAGTGGCTGCAGGGTGGGGGTGGAATGGCGTGAGCATTACGTCCGACGACCCCAAGCCACACCCCCGACGCCTGTCAGTCTGTACAGGGTGGGGCATTACGGTTGGAAACCCTAATGCCCCGGATGTTTGTTTGTATTTTAACTCCATATTTTCAACATGGGCTTTTTGGTACCCCACCTCATGAAAAGTGGCACTATCATTTTGTTACTCTATTCCGAAAGGCGACTTCACACAGCGAATGCGCCATTTGGTGCAACAGGTGCGAAAAGACATTCTGGGTAGGATGTGAAAAATGACATCTGTACTGTTCATGAGGAGGTGTGAAAAAATAGCAATGTTGAAAATCTGGAGTGAAAATATGAAAAATTAGCGGAGTTACGAGTGTGCATAGAAATTGCATAACGCATGCTTGTAACGCAGTCATTTTTTGGAATTTTTTTCACCAGTATTTTCAGCATGGCCTTTTTGGGACCTCCCCTCATGAACAGTGGCATTGTGATTTCATTAATCTGTCCCAAAAGTTGATTTTGCACAGCGAAGTGCGCCATTTTTGCACCACAGGTGCAAAAACACGTTTTGAGCAGGATACAAAAAATGACAGCTGTACTGTTCGTAAGGAGCTGTGAAAAAATGGCAATGTTGGAAATTTGGAATGAAAATACTAAAAACTAGTGAAGTTACGAGCGTGTGTACAAACTGCTAATACACGCCAGAATACAGTCCTTTTGGATTTTTACCAAACTTGAACGTAGCTTTTTAGTCCCAATTATGAACAGTGGCACTGCCGCTTTATTCGGAACCCAAAAGGTGATTCCGCCGCAGTGACTGCGAAATCACCTTTTGGGACTGAGAAACAAAATGAGAGTGCCAATGTTCATGAGGTGGGGTCCCAAGAACCTCATGTTGAAAATTCGGGACCAAAACTCCCAAAAATGGCTGAGATATCAACAAGTTGAAACCCCCAGTGACTGCCATTATAGGGTTTACTGTGATTTTCTTCAGTTTTGCGGTCGGCTTTTGAAGAGTACAGGCGTGTTCCCAGTCCATGGAAGATCACAGCGCGACCTCCGGAGGTAAGTATAGGGATGAAGGGGGTGCAGGGGTGGGGTGAGAGGAGAGGCGGGATGGGGAGGGCGCAAGGACAAGGAGGGACCATTTTTCTTTAGGTTTAAAAAAAAAAAAAAAAGACCTTGGGGGATGGTTTCCTTTTTATGTTTGCTTGCACGCATGTGCAAGAAACATAGTGCCACCATTCGAATTTTCAAAGGTGTGCACTCAGCTTCCAATGCCCTGCTGTCTTTTGCAGGCGCTGTCTCACCTCACCAATACATGTCGGAGCTGTCTATGACAGCAGTTCAGATGCAGTGGCGTACAGTTGAAAGTGAAAAACCGCTGCAATCAGCGGTGGTAACGTGTAGGCAATTTGCATACTGCCGTCGGCATTATGCAAATTGCCTGCATGTCACACTGCATCTGAACTGTTAGACAGTTCTCCCCCCCCCCACCTGCACCAAACACCTACGTAGCACGCTGGGATCCTACCCCAGCGTGCTCATGCATTCCCCACCCGACAATCAGAGTGGCCGAGCAGTGCTCAATCCCTCATTAGCCTGCTCCCCAAACAGATTTTCAGGTGCCACACTGGGAGCCCACCCCAGCGTGGCAAAAGTCCGTATGGCGATGGGGTGCCCAATCTCGCCGCCGCACTGAACCCCCCCAGCAAAAAACCTGACTTCCTGTTGCCGTGCTTGGAGCCCACCCAGCGTGGCAACGCCTGTATGGCCGACGAGGTGCCCAATCCCCCATCATCTCCACTACCCCCGCCAAAAATAAACTGCCAGCTCCCGCTGGAGCCCACCCAACATGGCAAAGTCCCGTGTCATCTTCTATTAAAAAAAGATACCTGTAAAAAAAAAAAAAAAAAGGTCCTCTATGACTGTCTTGCCCACCTCCCCGCCCTCTGTGCACCCACCTCCCACACCCCACACCCATACTTACCTCTGGAGCCCAGCGCAATGATCTTGGTGGACCGGGAACACGCCTGCACTCTTCAAAGCCGACTGCGAACTGAAGAAGCGCCAGTAAGCTGTATAATGGCATAAATGTTTTTTCAACATTGGTGCATATCTCGGCCATTTGAGATTTTCACCAAATTTCAACACGGTCTTGGGCCCCACTCATGAATCAGTCACTGTCATTTAGTTGGTCGGTCCCGAAAGGTGATTTCGCAGTCACCTGCCCGGAACCACCTTTCGGGACCAAGTAACAAAACGACAGTGTCACAGTTCATGAGGTAGGCCCACCCAAAACCCTATGTTGAAAATTTGGTGAAAAAATTCCCAAAAATAACTGTTTTACGAGCGTGAGTTGCGCAGTTCTATGCACACTCATAACTTCACATATTTTTAATATTTTCACTCCAGATTTTCAACATTGCCATTTTACCACACCTCCTTATGAGCAGTACAACTGTCATTTTTCACATCTCGCCCAAAATGTGTTTTTGCGCATGTAGCACACAATGGCACGGTCGGTGTGCAAAATCAATGTTCGGGACAGATTAAGAAAATCACAGTGACACTGTTCATCGAGGTCATAAAATGGCTATGTTGAAAATTTGGTGACAAAAGTCCATAAAATGACTGTTACGAGCATGCATTGGGCAGTTTCCACGCACCCTCGTAAGTTCACGAATTTGTAATATTTTCAGTCCAGATTTTCTACAGTGGCATTTTTCCACACCTCCTTATGAACAGTACAGCTGTCATTTTTCACACCCTGGCTGAAAGGTGTTTTCGCTCTTCCGGCACAGAAATGCGTGGTCGCTGTGGGAAATCAGTGTTCATGACAGATTACAAAAATCATAGTGACACTGTTTGTGAGCGGAGGTCCCAAAATGCCTGTGTTGACAATCTGCTGTAAACAATCCCCAAACGAATTACAGTTTCTATGCACGCTCGTGACTTCACCAGTTTTTTTATATTTTCACTCCAGATTTTCAACATTGCCATTTTTACACCGCCTCATGAACAGTACAGCTGTCATTTTTCACATCCTGTTTGAAATGTGTTTTCGCACCTGTGGTGCCAAATGGCGTAGTCGCTGTGCAAAATCAGTTTTTGGCTAACAAACTGATATTGCCACTGTTCATGAGGTGGGGGTCACAAAAAAAATTTTTGAAAATCTGGAGTGAAAATGCCAACAAACGCCTGAGGCATTAGGGTTTCCGACCATAACGCCCCACCCTGTAGAGAATGACAGGCATCTGGGGTGTGACTTGGGATTCTCGCCTGTAATGCTCATACCATTCCACACCCTGCAGCCAGTGAGAGGCATAGAGGTATGCCTTGGACTCTTCGGCCCCAAAGTTCACCCCATTCTCCTATACCGCACCCATCTCACCGTATTTCCTGATGGAATGGGGTGCGCATAAGGGCCAAAGACCCCAAAGCACACCGTGACACTTGTCGGTGTCTGCAGGGTAGGGTGTGGTGAAATGGTGTGGCTGTTATGCCTGACGACCCAAAGGCACACTTCAATGCCTGTCCCTCTCTGCAGGGTGGTGGTGGGGTTGGCTTGAGTTCAATACTTCACTGCCATTCCTATTATGCAGCTCTGTAACTCCTACACTACCAATGCCAAATGCCAGCAAGCAAACATTCGGCATTGACAAATGCTTGTGTACAGGTGAAATAGTATGAAAAATAAATTTCGGCACACTGGGGTGGACTCCCAGTGTACTAGACTAGTGGAGGGAGTGGGGGGGGGTCACTGCCAACCCGGGGATTGGGCACACCAAGGTCGGCTGAAAACAAGGGGGTGTGGGAGGCGCATATGACTCTGGGAGTGGGCATCCTGGTGTTGGAAAAAGATAAAGAATTACTTTGGCACACTGGGGTGGGTTCCCAGTGTGCCACAATAGTGGGGGGGGATGCAGACATGGGGAATGGGTACCCCGTTGTCAGAAAAAGATACGATTGGGATTGGGCACCCTGTTGTCGGCTTGGGGGGAGGAGTCACCCGACACCGGGAGTGGGTATCCCGGTGTTGGAAATATAATTAGTTTGGCTCACTGGGGTGGGCTCCCAGTGTGCCACATGGAGGTGGGGAAGGAGGATACATGCCGACACGGGGATTGGGAACGCCAATGTCGGCTTTGGGGGGAGTGTGTGGTGGGCGTCAGGAGCCGACTAATAGCTAAGCTGCCGCCATTTATTTATTAGTATATTTCACCGGAGTAATAACTGAGCAACCAAGTTGCTTGTGAGTCGAGCTATGTGCTTTTACTGTGCACTGGAATGTGCATGGCTGGAATGTGCCTGGTTGCCGGAAGGGGAGAGATCTGCTGCTGCAATGATGAAACTGTCCCTAATTGGAATGGCAGGTTTCTTTCAAGTGCAGCGCTCGCTCTGAAACTGCCATCATCATCAGCTTCTCTGTTGATTGGTGGCTGAGGGACGCGTCCCTGAAAGCGTTTGCTGGATTGGCCACAACACTGCCACACGATGCTCTACTAAAAGAAGAAGAAGAATCAGCATTTATATAGCGCTTTTCATACACAGTGTATCCCAAAACGCTTTACAAGCAATGCTAGACTGGTAGTGGAGTGACTGAATGTGTAGTGGCGGCCATATCGCACATCATCACCCACACACAGCCTGGATAATTGCATGAACCAGTTTATGGGAAGGGGAATGTTGGCAAGGGCACCATGAATTTTCCCTACTCTTTGCGAAGAGTGCCCTGGGTTCTTTTACTTCCACCTGGACACCCATCAGGACAACACCAGGATGGGCAGAAGGGACCTCGGTTTAACATCTCATCCGAAGGACGGCACACCCCAGCAGTGCAGCACCCCCCAGTGCTGCACTCGGATGCCAGCGATTTTTAGGTACAAGTCCAATCCCTGTGTGGGATGAGAACCCACGACCTTCTGGTCCAGAGGCGGATGTGCTACCAACTGAGCCACGCTGACACCTCAGTATATTTCTTGTGCACTGTGCACACCAGCAAACATAAAAATTGTCCGAGGAGTCTATGCCTGATTCACTAGTTGAGGTGAAATGGTCTTGACTGGTATTTTCTAGGACTGATTTAAAGCAGTATGCTCCCTCTTTTTCTTTCTTGCAATTTTTTAGAATTCTTCTTCCATGTAAGGACTGTCCAATAATAGTCTTGTTTGTCCTGCTCAAACTTGGTCAGCTTCTGAGCTTTAATTTTAGCATCTTGTGTTAAAATGCCTTGTTTTAATTCATGTTCAAAGTTACTAAAATCAGGCTGTTCCTTAAATGTGGCTACTGCTTCTTCCGTTTGCTTCAGATCTGCTTGGAGTTCATCCTGTTGTGCAGTGTGGTCGCTGATGATACAAATAACAAATAATAATGAGGCTTACTGCATCGTCTCCCTCCAGTCCTGCATAAAATGCTGTCTTTCATGGCCATATTGTGGCCACTTCAAAGCTCTAAGACCTCAGGGAACGCTGCCGACTTTCAACGTACTCCTCTATCGTTGAACGATACTAGAAATTGCATCTGGCCTTTAAAGCAGATTTTTCTAGTTGCTGGAATGCTATGGTGATATCTGAAACAGGTCCATGTGAACTCTACGACTTCTGTGCCCATTTGCTTCAGGGTCAGCATCAGCGTTCTAGAGGGCCAGAAGAGGTTCTCTGCCCCCAAGCTGCCAATAATATCCTGCTAGCGTCTCCCAAATTTATTCCCCCCCCCAGTTGGAGGGACATAAAAGATTCCTCAGAGTGGCTGTCTTGCGAAATCTAGAGCTGTATGACCAAAAAAAAGGAGAATTTAAAAGACATTAGCAGTGGGCAAAAACTAAACAACGAAGCAGAAACAAGAATGTCCGCCCCACTGCTTGGTGTGCTGGTTCGTAAGGACAACGCTGCAACAGGGAACAACAGCACCACCCCCTTTTTAAGCCAATTGCACCAAAAAGAAACACCAAAGGTAAGGCACAAGACAATGCAATACAGATTTATTTGAAAATAACCTGGTATACTGCACACTTTCTTTTCTCCCCTCCTGGCCACACAGTTTCCTTTTCCCCTCCTCAATGTTGGGGTCTCTTGACTGTGCCCTACCAGTCCTTCACCCCAACATTGGGGTCTCCTGACCACACCCTTTCCTGTCCCCCCACCACAAAATTGGAGTCGTCTGACTGTACACTTCCAGTCCCCACCTCAACATTGGGGTCTCCTGACTGCATGCTTGCTGTCCCCCAACCCAACACTGGGGTCTCCTGGATGCACCCTTACAGTCACCCACCCCAACACATCTTCCACTTGCACACTTTCCTGTCTCCTACCCCAATGGTGGGGTTTACCTATAGCTGTATCTTTTCCTGTGCCCCTCCCCAATGTTGGGGTATCCTGGCTGTGCCCTTCCTTTGGCTGGGAGGGTGGGAGAGTGGCTGCTTTCATTGCTGACATGAATGCAGCTCCAGGGTCATCTGGCAGACATGACCTTCAGAATGCATCAGAGCCCCCCCCCCAGTCTGCTACTGCGTGAGATTCCAGAGTTTGCGCAGGAACACCAGTCTTCAAGGTGGCCATGCAGTTTGACTGGTCTCCACTGCCAGTTATAAGTATAGCCACTGTGGGTAGCATACCTTAGCCATTCAGCTCCTAAATGTGGGACAGTGGCTCTTAAAATGTGGAACATGCCATCGGACATAAGGATTCCAGGGAGATCCAATTGTTGTATAGTATATTGTTAACAGCGCATCAAGAATAAAAGGAAAGGCACTGGCCCGGTGGCCAGGGTTGAGGTGCTGGATGCCACACCTCGCGCCACGCCTGTGACCAAGGTTTGGGAATGAGCCTGGGCCATCGGGGTTTGGCAGGAGAAGGACGAGCGTCTGGAGGACTGCTCTCTTCTCCGGGGGTAGGCTCTGCTGGTTTCTCCGCTCGATGGTGGCTCCTGGCAGAGGCTAGGGGTGCTGAATCTGGGGCGGGAAAAAAGCAGATGGGGTTTGGTGTTGGCCGGCGTCGTCAGGAGCGGGTGGACTCACTCACCATTGCAGTGCCGCACCAGGGGGTGGAAACAAGGAAAAAGCCTGCCTCCTGGTAGGCGAAGGGGCATACAGGGGCTGGCCAACCACGGCCAGTGCCTGGGTCCCTCCGTTCATGTCTCCGGCTCTCCTCCCTGCCTGGTCACTGTACTAGATCATAGAGTGCCAGGAGGAGTAGGCGGTCGCACCTCGGGGGACTCAGAGCCAGGGGGTTGAGTGGTCGGGTAGTGGACAGAGAGGCTGCTGACGGAGGAGGAATGGAGGACTTCAGGCGAGCGGGATCATGGCTGAGCCGAGCGACCCACTGGGGAAAGTTCGCGGTAAGGCAGTGATAAAAAGAATTGGAAAAAAATAGAAGAATAAAAGGAAAGAAAATTCTGCCTACTCAGTCTCGAACAACTAATTCTGCAATAGCTTTCTACTTTCACTTGCTGTAGACTGCATTTTTGTATGGTAGATCCTGTGACTGCTCCCCATCAAGCTCTGTCTGCTCCCAAATTCCCCAGTAGCCGAAGTCATTGGCAGATTTAATGGTGGGCAGCTTAATCAAGGCTGACTTTGGATTGGGGCTATTGCCACACTTAATGCTCTGGACAGTGCTGGTGCCACTCTCGCTTCCTGTGGGGGACAGCTGTGGTATGCTGGCAGCCTGGGTTCTCACCCCAGGGCTTCAGACATCAGTACGGGAGGCTGGCAGGCCAGGAGTATCCTAGGGATGCACTCCTCCTGGGGGGAGGGTTATGGCACACTGCCACAACAACTCCAAGGGCTGGCTTGTGAGACGTCATTGGCAGTATTGGTGACAATGTGCCACTGGATGTCTCCCTCCATTGCCTCTGCAGTGTGTATGTGTTGCGTCTGCGTGTGTGTGTGTGTGTGTGTGTGTGTGTGTGTGTGCACATAAAGTGAAGGGTGGGAGCAGTTAACAGGGGAAAACGACCACTGACATGCTAGATTACGGCTTCCTGACCCCTCCCCACGACACACACACACACACACACACACTACAAAGCCCTGTGGGTCACCGGTTCTGCAGCTGTCTGTCAGAGTTCCCATTCAAGCTCTGCCAGAGTTCCCATTCAAGCGCACATTTTCTTCTTGATGGTGCTGGACTTGCAGGGACAATGAAAGGACGGGGGGAATCCGAAGGCAGCAGGGGTAACAGGCAGTTAGCTCAGTAGGCAGTGGCAGGTGACCTTGGAAGGCATGATGGAGGTGGGCGTCAGAAAGCAATTGTAAGGAGTAAAAGGAAAAAACTGTAATAAAAAAAAAAAGGCAATGCAGGATTGTGAGGAGCACTTGCCTTTCCAACTTGTTGCTTATTACCGTCAGGGATTCAGACTTCAGAGTGATCATCGTATCTGTGTTTTGACAACTTAAAAAATGGCTTGTCCTTGTCCTTGACAATGGGAGGTGGGGCTCACATATAACAGCTTCCTCCTTTCCCCCTCCCCATCAGCCATTTTTCAAAGCAAGACAACGCTGTTCCCCAGCGCGGTCCTTATCAGTCAGTCCTCAGAAACGGATGGAGGGACAGCAACACAAGGTGGAGCATTCTCTGGTGAGAAGGACTGCCTTATTGTGATGCTGCACGGATAAGCACAGAACTTCAGCATGCAGATTGCTGAGCAAAACAAGGTCGTCTGCCTTTTCAGAAGGAGCTGTTATTCAACGGTGAAAACATGATCATTTGAAAGAAAGGATTAATGGAATTCTTTTCAGCCGATTTTATTGCTGTGCATTTTATTTTTTCCCTTTTGTCTGTCTATTCATTTGTGTATTTGTTGCAACCAACGGAAAAACCTGGGTAGTAGAGCATACAAAAATATGAAAACGTGTTACATGGTGGAAAGAGTATACAGAGAAACATTAGAAAACAGAATGAAGCCTGCATGTTTATGTTGACACACTTTGCTTTTCACAATATGTACAATCTTTAAACATTTGTATTGCAGCATCCCACCGCACATAAAAAACATTGAATTGGGGATAGAGGTCATCAAAATGCTTTTTTTAAAAGCCTGGTTTAAACACAAAATGGTGCCCATCTAATGTCATTAGAATCACGAAAGCCGATGGTCTCATTAGGACGTGCGCTGGGTGAAGTCACTTTGAGGAGAACAGCTTGTATAAATAAAGTCATCGCTGCATAGATTGGGGCTCTAGAACCCTGATACCCTCCCCGCAGGCAGTGTTAATAAAAGTGCTAACATACCCAAGCCCTGGTAAAAAATGCCACTCATCTTGTACCAGGTAGGCATTGTCAGCCATGCCTGTGCCCAGCCCCCGAGATCGCGCTCCGCGAGACCGCTAACAACATGGGATTATGAAGTGTCATTGCCTCTGCCTGTAGTGCCTTGTGTATGGAGATTTAGTAAACTCTGTATTTTCTATGCCCTGCTGCATTTTCAAAGACTGACTGTAAATGTCATGTTAATCATTCAGTAACATGACATTTGCAGTTAGTATTTGAAAATGTAGCAGGGCACAGAAGATAAAGAGATTATTATCTCTGCATACATAAGGCACTGCATAGGCAGAGGCAATGATGTATCATAATCCCACGTTATTAGCGGTCTGGGGTGGGGGCACAGGCATGGCTGACAATATCTGCCTGCTAGAAGGTGAGCAGTGTTTTCTAAGAGGGCTTGGGTGTGTTAGCACTTTTACTAACAAATGTGCCTGCAGGTGGGATCGGGGCTCTAAAGCCCCACTCTATGCAGTGGTGCCTACTATACTTCTACAAGTAATTCCCCTTTAACAAAATTCTCAGCATGTTACAGAGGACAAATGTATCCAAATTCCTAGCAGCCCTGTCAAACAGCTTTGAGTGAAACACTTTGACTTTCCTTTCTTTTTCTTTATTTGATTTTTTTTTTTAAGGGTGTGATCGAAAATCTTTTTTTTCTTAACCCGATCTCTCCTTAAAGTCATTCATTGATGGGTTTTTTTGCATTGTATTTTTACTGAGTTTGTGAACTAAATCACAAGACAAGATCTTCCAGAGGAGAATGACACAGCATACAAGAGTACAGTATTTGTTAGAGCCACATATAGAAAAGCATCTCCCCATTTGTTACTACAGTGGGGGAAATAATAGTATCAATATTAATTAACCCCAGCGATGATCCCAGAGCATGCAGCTTAAAAGGAAAGAAAATCCACGAGCACCTCCTTGCCAGATTTGGTCGGTCTGGCGGTGCTCCCTGTATCTAATATATATCCATATTTAGAGCTGTAATAATAGTGTTCGAGAAGTTGACTTAACCCTTGCTGTGCCGCGGACTGATATATCAGTCCAGAATTACTGTACATTCTAATTCTGTCGGCAACCTAAGGGTTAAAACAACCCCTTTCCAATTCCTAACTACAGTGCAGTAACCCCTCCCAATTTTTTTGTTTATAACTTCCAAAATGCGTAACAAAAACACCCATCTCTTATTTTCTGAGAGGTATTAAAACGTTTAACTTATAACAGGGAAATCAAACATGTACAAGGCACGAAATAATAAGTCCCAGTCTTCAGAAAGTCCATGGCTAACCTGCCAGATTTAGTAAAATTCTGCCTTTTAGCCTTGGTCAGCGTCTAGTCTCAAAAAACGGCCCAAATTAAGGGATCTCACCGTATGAAACTCGGGCAGTCAGTTGCCGTGTTCCTTCAAAGTGTAAGGCCCAACCCAAAGCCCCAGTTCATATTTCACTCACAGACAGAACAGAGTTCCCAAGGAATTTAGTCTCCCTCTGAAGTTGAGTCTTCATCAGGCACGGGTTCTGATTCCTTTTCCAGTAACTGGAGAACTATTTTTGCATCACTAACGTCATTAAACTGATAGTCCTTCTCCCTCCACGTAAGCCTTAAGTGAGCAGGAAATAGAAGTTAATGTGGGATTTCCAGCTACGGTAAACGTCCTCGGATACAATCGAATGCCCTTCTTCTCTGTCTGGTACAGTATGAAAGGTCAGGGAAAATATGTAGGCTGTCAGTACCATATTTCAGTGCTCTCCATCTACGAGCAATTGCCAACACTCTGTCTCCCACATTCTGGCACATTATCAACACAGCTCTTGGGGTCTGGATGTTAGTCGGAGGTCTGCAGGGGGAAATCCGGTAGGCCCTCTCAATTGCAATCAGGGGCTCCAATTCACTCAAATCCCAAGATAGAGGGAAGCATGGTTTTTCATAGAAGTTAGGCAGTCCTCCCCTTCAGCTTGGGGGACAAGGGATTAGGGAGGCAGTATAGCGCAGTGGTTTAAGGTTCTGAGCTGCAAATCTGGTAATATCCAGCAGACCAGACCTGGGTTTGAATCCCACAGCTTCCACTTGCATACTGTGTGACCCTGAGCAAGTCACTTAACTTCCCTGTGCTCCCAGGTCACACCTGTAAAAAAGCTTTCAGCTTAGTGTGCTGGTCCTGGTTAAACAACTAAAATAAAAAAAGCTTGCTCCGATAAACCCAGCACACATAAATTCTTCTCCCGGGCCTGGTTTTCGACCATCTCAAGCCGTTGATGGGGTGAGACATTTTCTTTGATGAGCTTTGTAGTCGCATCGCAGGATCGACTCCTCCGTCTTCTGCGCGGTGTGTTTGCATTTATCCATTCTTGTCTCCAGAGCGGAGACCTGAGGAGTAAGAGCGTCTAATTTTCGGTCTGTGTCTCGCGCAGAGTGTACCGATTGATTCAGCGTAGTCTGGATGGTATCCGGCGAAGCTTCTTCTGTATGCGATTTCCCAGCTTCTACATGGCCACTGGGCCTCTCGGCTCGCGCCTGTGCAGTTCATTTGGGTGCAAAACAGTCCGGTGCAGCAGCCACGCCGCTGCGATTTTTCCTCATAACTTCACTCCTGGAGGTCTATTCTTCCTGGTAAGGCTGAATCCGCACAAAAAAAATTATTTTTAAACACCAATTTAGGGAAAGTTATTTCTATATGGGCAGAGCTCTGTATAGTTGCTGCTTCCTGTAAGCTGCTCAGCAGTGCCCCCCTCATTTATGTTTTAGCATCGGCACAAGCTAGAAGGATGGAAAAGGAGAGAGATGAATGCACTGCTAATTACAGATTTAGGAACATGTTACATTCAGGCCTTAGATAGACAGCAGAAACCATGATGAAAACCCCAAAATGAAATGAAGAAAATAAACCAGTTGTTTTTATCTACAGTGCAGTGGAAGTTACACTGATGGACTATATAAAGAGGAAGTTTTTGTTACAGTGGTTTGGATTTGGGTCAGAACATTTCTGTGCTGGGGTGGTGTTCCCTATCAGGCTTGCTGTGTACTCTAGTCTCAAAGGATCCACCCCATTCTACATGGCTTAACCCCGTATCTCATGAGGAATTTCCCTATGCAGCTCCAGGGAGAGAGGGGACCAGGTTGGGGGTCAGGCACAGGTAGTGGGAGGCGAGCATCTACTAGACTGCATCGCCTTTCTCCATGTTCAGATTCCACATCTGTGTTGTGTGGTCACCCACAGGGGTGACACAGCGTGGCCCCACAACCACCACTACATTGTTCGCTGTTGTGTCAGTCGGTTTATAGTTAGCAGATTTCTTATGGAATAAGCAGTGAGGCATACGTCTCTCCCTTCCTTGCCCATGTTGCAGTGGGTTGCTGCAGAAGTGGAATAGTGGCACCACTTTCCCCAACCGGGGGGGAGGGTGCTTTTGGCAGGGCTACTGTCTCTAAGCTACCTGATTGGTAGGAACCTGGTTTTGTTTCTGAACCTGGGTCACCTACGTGGTTGTGCAGCTGTCTACAATTAGGCCATCGGGGGTGGCCCATAAAATGAACTTGAAAAATAAAAACCACAGGTAGCAAGTGATTGGAAAATCTATTGTTGGGGTTCAGTTATTAGTCTTTAACTCTACTCTTACGGTGTCTGCACGCCATCAGGGGTTTCCAACAGCCTTCAGAACTGGTACTGATACATGTTTTGCTGTGAAGGAAGCATCCAGGAAAACAAGTTGTAGAGGGAGGGCAGGATTTTCAAAAGGATCCACCCAAGATGCGTCTGCCACTGTTGTCACAGCAGGCGTGCATCCAGACGTGCTAGACCATCTAATAGATGGGCTAACAATATCCAAAGTTTGCACCCCTAAAAACAGACGCAAGTGCATCCAAACTGGATGCAGCTCACAATTGCATTCGTTTTCTGCCACAAATTGTGCCTTTTTTGTCATAAATGGACGCAGCTTCTGAATATAGCAGTGGGGGTTGTCTATACGCAAGGCTGCTAATGCATTAGCCTGATAAGGGATACAGAATAATTTGTGGCTTACTTGTAGTTTACTTGTATTAGACAGCAGGGAAAAAGTTCATGGGGCATGGATTCAGCTCCTCTGGGAATGACTTGAAATGGGGGGGGGGGTTCAAGCAACTGGTATGCAATGGTATAGATTCCTACACAGTTTATAACATTGGATTACAGCGGTGCTGTGGTCAGCACCTCACTAACATTTTCCCTCAGAGGGATTAAAACAGCAAAGTTTACCTTTTCTGGCGTTGGCCGTGTCCAGCAAACTGCTAACAAGGAGTCTGCTTTCAGTGTTAGAAATGAAAAGAATTCACTGAGGGAACCTATCATATCTGTTCCCATATCGAACATATCTGACAGGGGTCTGATGATATTGTCTTCATTGCACAGCCTGTTGAATTTTACACTTTATTCAGTCAGTTTTATGCCTTTAGGGGTGTGTATTTTACACAGAAGCAGTCCTTACTCATTTTACTACTGTAACTGAGTCAGACTTTTAATTTCACTCCTGGAACTGAGTTCCCCTGAGTTCCCTCCCCATTTCCACTACTGTGTGCTTTAAAGGTGACTTGTAAAGAAGGACTGCAGCCCGCTCCCATTCCCACATACCTTAAAATGCTGCTGCGGGAGTCTGGGGCTGCAGTGAGCTTAATTTTTAATACAGCATGTTTTTGTAATAAAATGCTGAAACTTTCGGCTGAACGTGGAAGCGCCACGGGTTCCCATACAAGCGGGCGCAGAGTCATGGGTATTACACCCATTTAGTGACGTCGCTACCACCACTGCTCTTATTATAGTAGCAGTGGCGGTACTTTATTATGTTTAATATATGGCTTATATGGGGGTCTTCATACATGTAATGTTACTTGCAGAACAACCTGTCCAGGTGTTGCTGCAAGTAACATTACATGTAAGAACCCCCATATAAGTACATCAACTATAATAAAAGTACTGCCACTGCTGCTATAACAAATGATGATGATAAGGTCAGTAAATGGGTGTAATACCATGACTCTACGCCCATATGGGAACCTATGACGCTTTCTGTGTTCGGCCGAAAAGTTTCATTTATTACAAAAACATGCTGCATTAAAAATTAAGCTCACTGCAGCCCCACTCCAGCAGCGGCATTTTAAGGTATGTGGGAATGGGACCGGGCTGCAGTATTTCTTTACCGGTCACCTTTAAGCTTCACTAAAGCAGCCTTAAATGAATATTACAGTCAAAATTAGCAAAAACAAATGTGCAGAGCATTATGATTTGTGTGTGTGTAGTTCTGGTGTGTCGTTCCCTTTGCTTGCTATTAAGAGTTTTTTTTACTAAATTAGCCTGCTAGTTATATGGTAGTTTTATGGCCCCTGGGGATCTTCATCTTAGCAAGATTTACTGCACCTCTTTTTCTTGCAATGCCTCCTGTCCCATGTGACAGTGATGTGCCTGGACCACTTATTCAGTAAGTACTAGAGATAGGAGTCTGATGTTCTGGCCTCCACTAAACAGCACTAGGTCTAGCTGGCAGGAGTAAATGTTTTGCCTTTAAAACTTTTTATTTCATCAAACCACACACTTCCATAAAAAGCACACAAATCACCCCAGATCATCAGTGGTATAATTAGTAAAGGCTCTAGCTGTTTTCATACAGAATTACCCAGTCAATTAGCCCTCTGTAAATGTAGCCACTCACTGGATAAAGAAAGTCACTTAATATCACAGCTCTGCTGTTGTAAAATTTACTCTAAACCAGTGCTTGCTGAATTCATGGCCCAGGGTGCATCACTGTCATATGGGACAGGAGGCAGTGTAGGAACAAGAAGAGCAATAAACCATCCCAAGACGGAGATCCCCAGGAGCCATAAAACTAGCAGCTGCTAATTTAGAGAAAAACTAATAGGCAAAGGGAAGGAGGACACATTAGGACTACACATATGAATTAAAACATTCTTCACAGCATATGCTTTTGCAAATTCTGACTGTAGTACTACTTTAAAAATGTGACAGAGGGATGGTATTGGGGGGTCTAGTGGTTAGAACATGGGCTTAGGGAGCCAGCAAGTTCAGGTTGAGATCACACCAGAGCCTCTTACTCACTGTTACACTGAGCAAACTGCAGTATCTCTAAGTGTAAGAGCAAGGTTCATGCGCTATCAGGAATTACAACGATGTTTTTGCAAAGGGTTAAACTGGGTTTTGCTCCACTTCTGTTTGTTTTTTTCATCTATTCTAATGCAAAGCATTGTCATTTCTTGTATTATGGTCTTGAACTGGTACAGTTCCTCAATGGGGATTTGACATGCTGCAGTCACAGTTCTAACTGACCAACCTTAGTTATAAAGTCCGTGGCGGAGTTCCATTCCTTGGTGTTACGACCTGAACCCATGCTGCATCCACAGCTTTTTTTTTTTTTAACTTTTCTTTTCATTTTGCAATGAAGCTTAAAATAGAAAAATATTCCTTGATTCCAGGTATAGGATTAGATACAGGAAATGCTATGGTAGATAATACAAAGCCCATCATTCTTAGTTACAGCATTGAGGGGACAGAATACAGGAATTATATTGTGCAGAAATTGACCAAAATGGGCTACATGCAGCAAGATCATGGACATCCCTACCTATAATAGTTTAAATCCAGAGAGTCCCTTCTTTTCAGATAGGTCATTGTCAATTGACCTGGCCCAGGAGTCCATGAAATAAAATAACAGGTGATAATCCCTTTGATGTAACTATTACAGATGTCCCTCAAACAAGCTCACCGACATTCTGCTTTAAAATGTTGATAACTATAACTATATCATATAATCAGAGAACATTAAAAGTTCCCAACATTTCTTAGAGAATTTGTATATTTAAACATTCAGACATTCACTCCCTCCTTGAGCCCCCCCATGAGGTGATAACTCTGTCCCTAGTAAGAAACTGTTTGCTTCTGTAACATGTAAAGTAAAGCCGTGATAGAACTTCTCAGCCAAAAATTAAAATCTGTAATGTCCAGTTCTTTATATCCAGGAACAGTACACAGCTAACCAGCCTTATGGTTTAAGTCTAAGAGTCCAAGTAATCAAGTTTCCCCATCCTCTTCATCGGAATCCAAGTGTCCAGACTTGGCAAAATCCTCCCAGATCTGATCCATCTTTCATCCAGCGTCTGCTGGATCATTGTACAAGAAAGTTTTCCCAGCATAAATGATTTTCAGCCTCGCTGGCATTTGTATTGTGTGGTTGATTCCAAGTTCTTGTAGGCCCGCTCGAACAGAGTCAAATCCGCAGCAGCTCATTCTTGTTGTGTAACTTAGATCTGGGAAGCAGTGAACTATGGAGTCATCGGGAAGGGTAAGTGCCCCCGATGATTTAGCCTTCTGTAAGATTATGTCCCTCATATGTACTCCCGTGGTGACTGCCAGTACAGTTCTAGGTAGTTCAGGGTTATTCGGTTTCCTCCTGGGGTGATGCGGTAGGCCTGGACAATCTGACCATCTGCTCTCACTTTTAAACTGTCCTGAAGGAACTGATGTAAATATTCCACCAAATTGGGTCCTTCGACTCCTTCGGGTATGCCCAAAAATCGGTGATTGCAGGAACGAGCCCTGTTCTCAAGGTATTCGAGCCTGGTGTGTAACAGTTTGTTTTCCTTCAACACTCCATCGGTTACTGTAGCCACCTTTGAAACCACGGAACTGAGAGCAGAATGATTCGTTTCCAAAGTAGTTACTTTGGTTTCTGCAGTGGACAGTCTGGTGTTGTAAGTGTCTAATTTACTGTCCATTTGTTGCATAACTTGTAATATTGCATTAATTTTGGCCTCCAGATCCCCGGGCTTCTCGTTCGTCTGTGCACCGGTCAGGACTCCACTTGAAGAAGGAGCAGGGCCTTTGCCTCGGCCCAGATCTTTAAATGCATCATTTTTTGTTCTTCCCATTGTTGGATCAGCATGCGTTTGTTCAGCGAAGGCCTGCAGCAGTTCTGCTTGCTAGATTAAGGCTTAGTTCGAGGTGGGAATGAATGAAAACAAGGATTTTAAAGTTTTAGTGTTGTCGCTGTCTGGAGCTGCTTGAGAGGCGTCTATTCCTGATGGCTACTAGTCACGCCCACATCCACAGCTTTAACCAGCCAAACTAGGTAATATGTTTTTTGCTGTGAGGGACAGTTAGAAGCAGCAGCGGAATAGTCTAAATTAGAACTCCGGTTTCAGTTTACATTGCCACTTTCTGTATACCTCTGTAAATTGGAGCCATTTTCAGTGTACCCCCCAGTTGGGACCTTATACAGGGCTAGACTGGATACTGTCATTTGTTCTCTGGGCTTGTTCAGTGCTCTTTCACTGTGGCAGGCGTGCCACCCCCTCTCTTCGTTCAAGCAGCCCTAAGACTGCCTTCAGGGTCAGGGAGCCTACAGCAAGCAGGTTGCTCAGTTTCAAGCAGGTCCCAAAGCTGCACAGAGTGCAAAACAGCTCCCTCCCTCCCTGTGAGCACAAACTTTGCAGGCTATCACAGCTCTGCAAAACAACTAAATTAGTATATCTGGTCCCTGTGAAACTGACACCAATTTTGAGCTCAGCTATGCAAAACAGCTCTGAATTGCAAGATGGCTCAGGACTTCTATGCATGCTTTCCCCCAGGAACTGACAGTAACCAAGAGAGCCAAGGGTTTAGCATAATTATTATGAATGAGATGCTAACCACTAATATTTGATCCCTGGATTTCTGCACAAGGGAGACCAACATACACTTAAAGAGACTTGTCTGAGAGAGATCTCGGCGGAGAGGAGAGCATTTGTGTATACCTCCCACTTTGCTGTTCCTGTCTGATGGGGGAGTTTGTCCAAAACAGACTTGAGACTTCTGAAAAGGGGGGGAAGGCAAATCTCCCTGGGGGGGGGTGAAAAGGATTGTCATCATCCAGAGCATCACAGCCCGCACCCCTCATCACTGGAAGCATGTTGGGTCCACCGCACCTGTAACCAGCTTACAGAATAGAGCTCCCATCATGTAAAGTAATCATGGCCTGCACTCTTTGCCACTGAGAGTGCGTTAGGTCTGCCACACCTGTATCCAGTCTACAGAGAAGTCCATCCAGCCATCATCTGTCTGTGCAGCAGAGACATCCCCACAGAAACAGCACCAGCCTGTCATCTAAAGGTCGTGAGTACTGTTTTTTTTTACCCACATAATTTATCATTCCTGTTGTTTAGCTAGCTAGCTAGATACTTTCTGGGCAATTCTGTGTGATCTTAGAATCAAGCCCACAGCTACAGCTTATAGCCAGGAGCCACTGTTTTACTGTCAATCCAGTTGTGTAATTAGCCAGTCAGCACCTGCAGCCAACAGCTGAATTTACGCAGTACTACACCGAGGTCCAAGTGTCACGGTCCTGCAACTCTGCATCTCTGTGCATACTCAAACTGTAATTGGGAGCTCCCAGCGGGACTGTGGGGTTAACTGGTGCACCAGTGGGGGGAGAGGTGCTGAGACACGCCATACGGTGGGGGTGGACGAAAACTGCTGTCTTTGTTTATTTTTACCTTTGCTTCCCTTGCCCCCTACTTTATTCTCCTCCAACCCCAAAATAAACCCATTGGTTATTTATTTACAACTGCTGACATATTTTGCCATTAGTGTCTTGCTGTTTATTTGCATGCTTAGAGTGATAAGTGTGCAGGGGATAATATTACTGTGTTCCCTGTCACAGAGGGTGGAGATTATATTTATTTCTTGTGGGAAAATACCCTGGCAGAGCTTGATCATAAGGATCTCCATAGGTAGAGGCACCACATCATATTCCAAGCCCATTTCTAACCCCAAACCCAGGTGTCATTCACCCGAAGGCATAACAGACTTTGCCCTTTACCATTTCCAGGCTTAGTCAACATACCTCACAGGTGGGGATGCTTACATCAGCGTAATGACTGCCTGAGCTTGTCTCATTCTCTCCATCATTTGTTTGTTCTCTCAGTACATACTATGGAGCTAAAAAAAATGTGTCTGCTATGTCAGATCTACATTAGTTGATAATAGAATTTGTTTTTGGTCACTGATAGTTGCCCCTGCTGTGTTAAGTAGTGTGTGTAGTCAGCAGCATTCTACCAGCTGCAGAGGTGGCACATAGTACCACAACAATAGGTTCATGAATAAACTAGATCAGGTAGGAGGAGGGGAAGGGGAGGAGGATGGGGCATAGACAGGCACAGAAGAGCAGGAATTTCATGCATACCAATGAAGTGATGAGATCCCGCTGTGGAAGTAGAAGGTGATATGCATCAGTTCCTGCCTCTGTCTGCCTTGCTTCTTCTCCCCTTGTTAGTAATATGCTGCCTAGCTCTCACTATGCAGCTGTAAACATGACAACACAAAAGGTACTAGCCTTATCCTCAGCAAGATATGAAACCCTGACAAGTGCCAGAACAGACTCTTTAGATCTGGCTAAAGAAAAATGGGAACAGCCACCCTTCCCACTATTTTAATTGTTATTAAACATGAAGCATGATAAGGCACCTGGATGTGATGACTTATCGCCCAAGCTCTTGGCCCTTGCTGCAACAAAAATCGCTTACCCAGTCAGCATAATATTTAACTTATCATTCCAAACTGGCCAGGTGCCTAGCTTATGGAAAAAATTGTACATAGTTCCAATTTTCAAATCTGGTTCAAAAACTGAATTCTACTCAGTCCAGTGGTGCTGAGGGTTGAGGCGCTGGATGCCTTACCTCATACCACGCCGGCCACCCGTGTTCGGGAAGAAGCATGGGCCAGCGGGGGTCGGTAGGGAGGAGAAGGATGGAGCGCCCCACGGCTGCTCTCCTTCTCAAGGGGGGGTTAACTGCAGGCTCTTGCTGCAATACTGCTACCTGTGGGAGCCCAGACAGAAAGTGCGGTGAGGTGGAGAAGCAGTATGGGCATTGGGCAGACGTCGACAGAGGGGCGGAGCGGGAGGCACGTCTCAGCGTGTCTCCTTGTTCATAGGCTCTCATTGCACACCGACGTCTGAGGGAGAATATAGGAAAAACACCTTGGCTTCTCCTAGGCGATGGCACCTCGCTGGCAGGTCTCCGGGCTCACCAGACAGACTCCGCTGCACCAACCCCACAAACTCAAGTATGTTGGTTTAAGGAGGTAAGCATGGGGAGGGGGTGTCCTTTCTCACCCCTACCCGGGGGGGTATACCGGGGGTATGATAGTGTGGAGTCGAGTGCTGTAGGGGTAGATCTCAGTGGGGAGTGGATCCTGCGGGTAGTAGGATGCCGGAGAGAGTGGAGAAGGGAGGCAAGTAGGGGCTTAAATACATAGTAAAAAAAAAAAACTGAATTCTGTAACTATCGTCCCATTTCAATCTTGTCTGCTCTTTCAAAACTACAAGAAAAAATAGTACATAAGCAAACTTAGTGACTATATCACAACACATTACCTGATCTTCCCTAACCAACATAATTTTAGGGGGGGCTCATAGGACTGAGACTGTCTTGGTTAGGTTCACAGACGCTGTCCATACAGCCACCAAAATTGGTGACTTAACAGGGGCAGTGTTCGTGGACCTAACCAAGGCATTCGACCTTGTATATTATATACTACTGCTGGATTGCCTCAGGAACCTAGGGGTGGGAGATTTCACAGTTTTGTGGTTTAGGGATTATCTTGCAAATATGATGCAGTGTGTCAAAGTAAATGGTGCTCGTTCATCCTTTCGAGGGGTCCAGTGTGGGGTCCTCCAGGGCTCCATACTGGGCCCCTTGCTTTTTTCACTCTTCATTGATCCTATGGCAAAGGTTGTGTGCAGAACAGTGATTTGATATTATATGCAGATGATGAAGTTTTACATACTCATAATTCATCTGTTGCAGATACCAACCTTACCCTGAGTGAAGAATTTAGTAAACTTCAAGTGTGGCTCACACAAAACAACTTGGTAATTAATAAAACTAAAACACAGGCCATAATGTTTGGTTCTGAACCAAAATTAAGAAGTCAGTTGGAAAATTTTGTAGTTAGTATATCTGGGAGTGGTACAATCGATGTTGTTCAGTCATTTAAATACTTAGGTGTTACGTTAGATCATACCCTGAAATTCAGTATTCACATGGATAAAGTCACTGCAAAATTACAGTCTAAGATTGGGACCCTTTATCGCCTCACAAATTTTCTGTCTAAAGAATCACGAAAAATAATCGCACAACAGAGTTTACTTCTTGTTTTGAACTATGCTTCAATAATAACTGATGCCTTGTCAGTCTCCTTTGTTAACAGAAATGAGACTTTATTATACAGAATTGGAAAGTTCGTACTCATGGCACCTCATAGGACCCATCATTGCTATGTCCTTAATGGGCTCGATTGGTTATCTGTTAAAAAAATTATAAACTGGTCTTATCACGTTTTATTTTTAAGATATTGCATCTGGGTACTCCCGCTTCATGACGTGCTCTACAGGAGATTTATAATCCCTGTTCTCGCTCTTCTCAAAAATTTCTGTTAACCTTACCCAGGGTATGTACAAACTCAGGGAAACGGACATTTGCTTACTGCGCTGCCACAGTATGGAATTCCATCCTCAAGCTGGTTAAGCGTTCAACCTCTATTGGTATTTTCTCTAAGGCCGTATATAACCGTTTTGATAACTTGAATGTGTGTACTTGTGTAAAATGATGCGATTGTTTATCTGATTGTTCTGTGTCATTGTAAGTTACAGTATGTATATTTTTCATTATTGACCTCAGGTTGTGCCTGAAAATAGAGTTTTAATATTCCAGTGTACCAAGCTGCAATTACAAAATGAATGAAATGAATTTGCTTTTTTCTTTTAACTCAGTCCCTCTGTGACTGCCTTCTTGAATTTGGGCTGAGCAATGGAACATTCTAAGACCTGCAGGTTTTGACGGAGAAAAAGTGAAAGATACTCTTTGTTAAAAACAACACTTGTGGTTTCTATTATGGCTGCCACTTGTATATCTACAGCCATTTTTGGTTTTGCAGCTATTTTGCGTCAGTTTTGATCTTTTGCAGTCCAGCTACTGTCGCAGTTGGTCCTTGCCATCGCTACTAATTAAACAATAACAACCAGGTAGCTGGTCATTTCTGAGGGATTAATGACTGGTTGGGGATAGGTGGCCCGAGGTGCAGCCGATGGCCACCTCTCTCCAGCCAGTCATTAATCTAAGGAAATGACTGGCTTTGAGATTGTTATTGTGATTATGAGCCTAATTGCAATAACAATTTTTCCCCCTTTATTTTTAACTTAATTAAGGTTTTAAGCAGAGTGGTGTGAGCCCTGCATGCCCCATAGTGTCAGTTGGCAGCTGGATCGCTAATTTATAAGATATTAATGACTGATCTAGTAGCCAGTCAAGAGCCTTGCTAGGCTCATGAATAATTAATTAGACTTATAACAATTAGTGCCACAGTCTGAATTTTGCAAATGCTGGGGCATCCAAAATCAGAATTTGTGGCACTGACATGTCACGGGGCATGCATCTCTTGCCACATGCTCCATGACCCTTGAAAATCTGGCATTCCTGCAGACACAGCACTTGGGTAATGAAATTGTGTTAAATCATCAACTTATATAGTGTCTGTATGTGTGTATGTACAGCCGTGTTCTATGCTTTCGACCTTCTACTCTATTGAAAATGTAATGTATTGTTTTGTTGATGAAATGACTTTATTAGGACTATCTTGAAAATAGATTTTGTAATCCTAATGCTTCTATCCTGTTACTATGTTGTCAACTCACAGTGCTAACTTGGCTCCCCACATAGGGAATTTGACTGTAGAAGTTCCTGACTCTCTGGAAGCAAAAATATTTCAAACCTTAAAGGAAAACTGTTGTTAAGAGTGCCACTTTATTTTAAGTTTGTAAACACCGCAGTCAGGGAACATGTTGGGTGCTGCACGGTGCCATCTCAGGTTACGGTGTCATTCCACACTGCACGCTTTATGCTTTTCAATACAAACGAGCAGTGCAGAACCTCACCGTAACCTGTGATGGCACCATGCAGAACCAGCCGTTTTCCCTAATCACAGTGTTTACAAGCTTAAAATAAAATTAGTAGTAATCTTTAAAAAAATGTTCTTTATTTGTGAAAACCCTTGGTGGGGGGGGGCTTTGGGGTGTGTGGAGTTTAGGAAAATGCAACCTAGTATTTGGCTTGCAAGTTAAATAAAGGTTTAGGCTGTCTATTACGTGATATGACCAGAATTAGAGGAGACATTTGAAAAGCTTAGCATCCCCTTATCGGACTTTTTTCACTTCCCTTTGACTCACTACATTTAGGAATGGCGGCACACATTTGGTGGAGACTGCAGGGCTATTGCTGTGAACATAATGTCGCTCATTTTGATCTGCACTAATTTCTCTCTTCTGTCTGTTTGTTGTTTCTGGGAACTTTGCAGTGGGAAGAGGTGAGCGGCTACGATGAGAACCTCAACACGATCCGCACTTACCAGGTCTGCAACGTATTTGAGCCCAATCAGAACAACTGGCTGCTCACCACCTTCATCAGCCGGAGAGGTGCCAACCGCATCTACGTGGAGATGCGCTTCACAGTCCGCGACTGCAGCAGCCTCCCCAATGTCCCCGGCTCCTGCAAAGAGACGTTCAACCTTTATTATTATGAGACAGACTCTGTTATAGCTACCAAGGGGACGGCTTTTTGGACTGAGGCCCCCTACCTCAAAGTGGACACCATAGCAGCAGATGAGAGCTTTTCCCAGGTGGACTTTGGTGGGAGGCTTATGAAGGTCAACACGGAGGTTCGAAGCTTTGGACCCCTCACCAAGAATGGCTTTTACTTGGCCTTCCAGGACTATGGGGCCTGCATGTCCCTGTTGTCTGTGCGGGTTTTTTATAAGAAGTGCCCAAGCATTATTCAGAACTATGCCATGTTTCCTGAGACCATGACTGGTGCAGAGAGTACATCCTTAGTGATTGCCAGTGGCACCTGTGTGCCAGACTCCGAGGAGGTGGACATGCCAATCAAGCTGTACTGCAATGGTGACGGCGAGTGGATGGTTCCTATTGGCAGATGCACCTGCAAGGCAGGCTATGAGCCTGAGGATGGAAGTGCGTGCAAAGGTAAGCTTATCAGAATTTATACTGTATTACGGTTACTGTGGTGTTCATTGCAGAAGCCCAGTAAAGTAGATCCCTATTGGGGTAACTGCATACTAATTCAACTGCAGGACAGTGTGTTGGAGCTGTAATATACTAACATGCTGTTTGCCAGTGCCATGTTCCTCCTGAGACTATTAGCTACCATGATTTTTTATTTCGATATTATTGTTTACCAGGAAAAAGGTGCTGAGACCTAATCTCGTATTCAGCAGCACCTTGCAAAGATGAACAATAAGCTGTAGTGTTTAAAGCGTACACCATAAGAAAACACTATCTCATCAGAGCTTATACGGCTGCGGCAGCACGGAGCAATGGTGGGTCACGGAGTGGCAGCGGCGACAATGGAGCACCCGGCGGCGGCAACGACAACGAAGCACCTGGTTTCGGAGCAGTGGTGGAAGAAACTGTGGTTTCCCACTCACGAAATGGCGGTGGGGCAAAACTGCGCATGCACGAGTACTGGATGTGACCTCGCGAAGAAGTGTGACGTAGGGAGGGGGCGACCATGCTGTGGAGGGGAGCTCCATCGCGGAGGACAGTGCCTATGGCAGCAGCGCTGTGCTGACATTGCCGCATTACTGTAGAACACAGGATCACGTTCCAGAGCCGATCCGCTGTTCTCCTATAGTGATAGCCAAACGTCTGTGGAGCTCAGTCCACGCAGCCATAAACATTACTCAGTGTAGTAATGTTGTTTCTTCCAAAGGGATCCCTCATTATGTTTAAGAACTGCAGTCATTCCCATGGAATGAGCAGCCGCAGAGCTATTAGAATTTTATGTAAATTATGGAATTTAGAATGAACTTCAGACTCTGTTGTTTGGTCACGCCTACCCCTGCATTCTTTTTTTTTAATATTATGTTTAGTAATTTCAAAACAAACATACAGTTATATATGCAAACATGGTACATACATGAAGGTCATAACCCATAAGGGCTCCACTCCACTGGATTAGTCTATTAATTTTAATTCCTAGTGTCTGCAAAGTTTCGTCAGCAGAGCCCTCTGAAGTGCCACTCTGTGCCAACCTCGTGGCAGGAGCTCCCGATGGAGCTTTGCTTTTAGGTCCGTTGGACTGAAGATTCTCCTTCTTCAGATTACCCATTGCATCCAGTGAGTTTTCAGGAACCTTTTCCCCAAAGTAGGCTGTCAACAATGTTCGTTAAAGGAAAACAGTCCAAATTAGGGGGCTTCCACCCCCGAAAGGCTTACCCTCCGGTTTAGCTTTATCCAGTAAAAGTGGCGTTTTTCTTGCTGAGTTTCTATTATTTTCTAAAAGTCCGTGACCCGGAATTATGGCGGGGTGGGTGGGCTCCAGTAACTGTAATGGTGCGGCGCTGCACCGCTCGCTTCAGTACAAATGTATAAATGTATTAAAATCAAGTGGTGCAGCCCCCCCCCCCAGTGTCTGCCATACATCCGGGTCATGGACTTTTAGAAAATAAAATAAACTCAGTTGCAGTGCGAGAAAAACGCCACTTTTACTGAATAAAGCTAAACCAGAGGGTAAGCCTTTTGGGGGTGGGAATCCCCTAATTTGGACTGTTTTCCTTTAAATAGCTTAATATAAATTGTATAACAGATAAATATGGTGTTCTAAACCCTGGCTTCCATCTTGCTCAGGCTCCACAGTGACAGCCCCCGCATTCTTACGCCAGATTCATTTCTAAAGCTAGGGTGAGCTGTGACCATTAAAACTAGCTAAATGGCTATCAGAAATTTTAAATTGTTTATCAAAATTTTTTTTCAAATTAGTAAAAAAAAGGCAGAACAAATGAATTTATGAAAAAAAAAGTCACTCAGGCCACTTAGCAACATTTGTAAAAGCACTGTAGCAAATAATGCTCAAACAAGTAGAAAAGAAAACTGATTCTTGTCTGAACCTTTTTTCAGGTTCTGGAAGGGAAGGCAGGAATTAGGGATTGTTAAACTTAGTGAGGGATCCCTTTGGAAGATACAGCATTACTATGGTGAGTGTTTTTTTTTCTTCAAACCCCAGGAATCCCTCATTTAGGTTTATCAAGTACAGACTCCACAGCAGTAGCTTAGGAGGCTGGGTACAGAACCTATTTAGGGAAAAGGTTCTGCAAGACAGCAGTGCCAAAACTGGCATCCCTTCTGAACTGTATGTTCAGACAGCAGTGTTTTGTGAAAGTGTGCACCGCTTTCCAGGTAGCTACTTTACAGATCGCTTGCAGGGGGATGCCCCTTGATGCTGCCACAGAGGCAAAGGTGCCTCTTGTAGAGTGTGCCCTGAGCCCTCTGGGTCGGAGTTTACCAGCTTTCTCATAACAGAACTGTATGCAGGAGACTATCCCGTGAAAAGCAGTCATATTGTATGCTTGTTTGCCCATCCCCCTTCACCATAGGTAACAAACAGCTAAGCGCTAGTGGACCTGACATCCTTTGTGTGGTCCAAATCATAACTCAGTGCCCTTTTCTCATCCGGACTCTGGATATTTTGCTCCCCTGAGCTGGATTTTCTTGGAAGAAAACTGGAAGGGCAATTGACTAATTCAGATGGAATCAGACACCACTTTTGGGAGGACTCTCCTGTTTGTCGTTACGACTACTTTGTCCCTGTGGAAAATTGTGTAGTTAGGATCTGCGCAGAGGGCTTGCAGCTTGCTCACCCTTCTGGCCGATGTCACTGCTATCAGAAGAACTGTTTTCCTGGTGACATACAGTACTTCAGTGCAGCAGTGGTCATGGGCTTGAAAGGGGCCTCCATCAGCTGGGCAGTGCATACATTCAAATTCCAGGGATGGGCAGGGTCTCTTACTGTAGGGAACAGATGATTAAGGCCCTTGAAAAACTTTTTTGAAAATGAGTAGTGAGGCCACTGACCTGTATTTGCCAGCTGATGTGTAAGCTGAGATGGCAGACAAATGGACCTTCAGGATTGAGAGCTTAGGTTCAAAGACTGGAGGTGGACTAGGCGGTCCACGACTGTAGACAGGCCTGCCTGGGGTGGATTGACTTGTCTAGAAGAACACTGGAAGGAGAAACATTTCCACTTTGAAGCATAAGTTCTCCTTGTTGCTGGTTTCCTGGAAACCTTCAGCACTTCCATTATTTATTTATTTATTTATTTAAAAAGATTAAGCACAGCAAGCTCTAATTTTTAGCCCTTTTGCATTTTAGATCAAAACTTTATACAAGGATCACAATCGGGAAAATCGTGATCTGGACAAAGGCACTTTAGACACAACTTGTGTCAGTCTGCCTTTGCCAGGAGCTGAATTAAAAAACTGTACAGTTTTAAGGCCAGTAGATCCTATCTTATTTTCAGGTCTGGCAGTCATGACAGACATTGATGACCCCCAGAAGTTGTTTCCAGTTTCCAGTAGAAATGTCTGAAATTCAGTTACCCCAAGAATTGTTTAAAGGGGCTTTAAAGGTGACATGCAAAGAACCACTGCAGCCCGCTCACGTCCCCACATACCTTACAATGTTGCTGCTGGAGTATGGGGCTGCAGTGATTATAATTTTTAATCCACCAGTTATTTTGTATAAATTGCCGAAACCTTCGTCCGAATGCGGAAGCGCCGCATGGTTCCCGATTGAGCGGGCACAAGAAGTCATGGGTAGGGCTGAAATATTTTCACGGTAAAAATCGGCTGATTTCACCGCGTTTCACGGTAAAAAAAAAATTATATTTATGAGAACAAGTGTAGTGTTTGTCAACTCGTTTAGTGCGTCTCTGTCATCTGCTGGTAGATTATTATAGTGATTAGTGGTGCCTGTATTATAAGTTATAAGTTGAACGCCAGCAGTGAGGCTAGTTCTGGAGAATCTGACAGTCAGTCAACAATTTATTTTAGAGAAGGAATGCTCTCTGTCACTCTCCACCCCCACCCCCCACGAGACAGGAGGAGGATCCCTAGAAACTTAAAAAGAGGCTGACAAGAAGGGGCAGATGGGGTACAACTGTAACCCCAGTCGGCGCTAAACTGAGATGGCTACTACCCTTGCCTGTGTGGCTAGTGACGGGTTGAGGGGCCTAGGTCCTATGACGCAGTGCCTCCATTGTTATAAACTGAAACTTGGGGAGAAAGGTGTCACTCGGCATGGTGATTAGGTTTGGCTACTCTGCACAGGGGCAGCCAAGTAATCCGGACACAGGAAGCAATAACTGAGATGTCCAATACCAGAAGTTGGGATTCTAAAGTGTGGCTTTTATTCACAAACACCAATGAACAATAAAGCATAGACAGACCCCCAGAGGGCTACACTCCTGGTAAATGCAAATTTCTCCAGAGCTCACACACATCTTCAGTACTGTTAAGCCCTCAGGTTTAAGAACACGCAGGGCACACTGCTCTAACTCGACTCTTTTTCGGTTTCCCTGGCTCGGCTCCCTTGCCAGCCCTTTGGACTACCTTCCTTCCATGGCACAGCTCCCTTGCCAGCCCTTTTGACCACTTTCCATATAGCATGGAGATTTGTTGGTGGCTCCCTAAACCACCTATGAGCACTTCAGCTCCATCAGGGAATCTTCTTCAACAATCCCACGTCTGGGTACTTTCCTCAGGCACTGGCCAAGTACCTGAGAGAAAGCAAACAGGTGTCCCAAAGCGAACTCTTAGAGGTGACTCTGGTCACGCCAGATGGGGGGTCTCCCACCTCTTGCTCCCATAAATCATACCCGGCCATTGCTCTGGACTTTAACACCTCACCTCTGAAAACACTTTATTGTGTAGATTCTCTTTAACTGTAAGTCATATTTAATCTACTGTTTCTTCCATCCCACATATGCTGAACTTGAAACATACTTAATGAGTGGCTCTGTCCATTTCTCTAGACCCCCACAGAGTTAAGCAATCCAATTCCCACAACTTTTAAAACTGTACTTGGCTGTCTTTTACTGACCCCACAGTAGCAGTCACTTAAATTCATCTTGTCCCAGGTGAAAACACATTGGCCCTTTAGCAGAGCAAACTCACCCCTTGGTTGCAGGTGCCCCACAGGCTTTTTCTCTTCAAGAAATCTCAACAAAACTTCTGGTGCCTCAGCACGAACCTAGATGTAGGCAGCTTCTTCTTCCTCTAGCCAGGCCAGGGAATTGCCCCTGGAATTAGGCTGAATCCCCCATCCCCGCAGTGATGGGGCCCTGAACCTTTGTAAGCGGTCTCTTATCACTTCACTTGGCTCTTCTTGTGTTCCTCTTCAAACAAAAATATAGCCCTTTGTCAGAGCTGAGGGCTATGAGGGCCTGCAGCTGCAGCACACCTCCTCCCTTTTCAACACTCTACTACAGACTAACTTCAAAACCTCCCAACATTCCATCCTAACTTCCCTAGCTGCAACATTCCAAAGTGGCTTATGCGGCTGCGACAGTTCTAAAATGATGTCATCCCTCAGTCTCAGCTGAGACTGAGAACAGAGTGAGACAGTGTGAAATCCATTTAACTGGAATTTCACAAGCTGCCTTCCCTGCCTGCCACTAGGTCTAACTGGGATTCTTGTAACCCCGGGTAACAGGGGGGTTACACAACAAAGAAGAAGGAAGAATTACAAGGGCACTAGAAACAAACAATTTCATTTTCAAGGGAGGATGCAGCACCAGTAAGTAAAATAAACAACACAAACCAACAAGAACCACAGCATCGGTGTAATGTGATTAATCTTTCCAAGGTTCAACTACCAACATCGCAGATATGAGCACTGAATAAAGGGCTAAGCTTTGTGCTGACTACATGGTACTGTATTTCTTAAAACCCCTACAGTAGGTAGAGTAAGTGTGCGTCCCACATTGTGGCTCTGCTCCATCTGCCACCAGCCATTTGGGACATGGCGTTCCCCTCCTTTCCTCGGTTGCTCGCTGTAAAACAGAAAAATCTGGTATTATTTTGGATTTGGTGATTTTCATGAGGGACTACCGATTTCACAGTAAACGTGAAATCCGTGGCCCTGGTGAAAAAATTTCAGCCCTAGTCATAGGTATTACACCCATTTAGTGACATCACTCCCACCACTGCTCTTATTATAGCAGCAGTGGCGGTACTTTATTGTGCTTATTTTATGGCTTCCAAGGGGGTCTTGATACCTGTAATGTTACTGCAACAGCCTGTTCAGGTGTTGCTGTAAGTAACATTACAGGTATCAAGAGGTATTAAAGAGGTATTAAAGAGTGCAGCCAGTGGAGCTGCCAGCACCTCCGCCAGTTCCGTTATAACCCTCAGATGTAATCCATCCGGCCCCGGCGCCTTATCAGTTTTTAGTTTCTGAAGGGCTTCCCTCACCCTATCCACAGTGATTTCTCCCCCCCCAATCCCCTCCCTCATGCCACCTTCCTGCTCCTTCTTGGTCTGGCCCAGCCTGTATCCTAGCCTCTTTCCATCCTCTGGTCTCAGACTGAGACTGACCTCTCACTTTTGCTGGTTCCTCATCTCTCCCTTCAGGCTGTAGGGATCCCTTGTTACCCACTGCAAAGATTGAGGCAACGTACTCGTTTAGCACCTCTGCCTGTTCCCCTGCTACCTGAGCCCATCCCCCACAATCTTAATCCTGTTGATCTGCATGCCTGTCTTTTCTCTTCTCTTATGTATCTATAGAATCTCTCCCCCAATCCGGATATCCCTAGCCAGGTTTTTCCATCCCTGCCTTGGCGCCTCACAACTCTGTGACCTTCCTAGCCAATAGTACGTACTCCCCTCCCTCGTTATCCCACCTAGAAAGTTTAAAACATGCGTAGGCAACCTTTTTATCCCTCACCGCCTCCTGCACCTCCCTGGTCCACCAGCCTGTCTTGCTGGTTCCACCATGCTTATGCCTTACTTTAGTACAGGACCTAGTAGCCTCCTGCACCCCTTCTTTAATGGTCTCCCACAAGCTTCCAGCATCTATATCCGGCCTAATCATGTCCAACCTCTCCCTTAGAATCCTACCCATAGCCACAAAATCCGCTCCCTTGAAATCAACCACTACTGTATGAGTGCGGTTTTCCTCCCCCCTAGATACAGCAGGAACCAAACCGTGGCATGGTCACCACCCGCCAGTGGACTGCACACTTCCAGGCCCCTTATTTGTTCACTGTCCACTAGGACAACGTCTAATATCCGCCCCTCTCTAGTAGGTTCCCCCACCTGTTGGACCAGGAAGGCATCCTGAAAGACATCCATCAGTCTCTGCTTTCTGGTTACAGAGGATGTCATGGTGTCCCAGTCTGCCCCCGGCATATTAAAATCACCCTTGACCACCACCCTACCCTTTCCAAGGCCACAGTGACTCTTGATTTTCTCAACCAACTTATCCTCCAGAGCCTCCTCTATTGCAGGGGGCCTGTATACCACCCCTATCTTCAATTTCTTCCCTCCCCTCGTTTGCAGGATTACCCAAATCGCTTCCACCTCCCCTCCAGTCTCCTCCACTCCACTTACCAGTATGTTATTTCTGACTATCAGCAACCCCCCCTTCCCACTCCGCTATCTTGTAGCTCTCTAAATTTAGGTCCCAGTCATTTCTCTGAGTGGCCCATGTCTCTGTAATTGCTGCCTCATCTGCTTTTCCCTGAGCTAACATAGCCTGGAGTTCAGGCATTTTATTGCTCATACATCTGGCATTGAGCAGGACTGTCCTCCTTCCCAACTTATCCCCTCTCTCCAGTCCCCCAAACCCCGCACATTCACTTTTCTGCCTAGTTTTTAGAATTTTCAACATAATCCCTCCCAATCCTCTCATTCCCTAGACTTGGACCCTCAAACAGCCCCCCAGGGTCTTTTTATTATTATTTGACCCCCTCCTTTACAAGTTTAAACCCCACCTCTCACATATAAATCCAGCAAGTTTTAATTTCAAGATCTCCTTCCCCTCCATGTTGAGGTGTAACCTATCCCAGGCATATATCTTCTTATCCTCCCATGTATCCCCCCAGTCACCTACCAGCCCATACCCCTCTGCCCTACACCAGTCCCTGAGCCACTTGTTCACCTCTCTAAGTTTTAGCTTGGTCTCACCGGTTGCCCTTGGTACCGGCAATATCTCAGAGAAAGAAATTTTGCTTCCTATAGAGTGACAAACCCTTGCCAGCTCCCGGAATCTAGCCTGTATTTCTAGCTCCCTATTCCCATCCAAATCATTTGTCTCCAAATGTACTAGGAAGTCTGGGGATCCCCCACAATCCAATGCCAACGAGTATAGGTGGAATTTGGCCATGTGTACGGATAGACCTGGTATACATTTAGCCTTGACAGGGCTACTTTTATTCTCCCCATCCCCCTCACAATGAATACCCCTAGTCATACCCCAGCAATATCACCTTCACCTTACCCCCCACTTTATTAGCCCTCTTTATTCCTTCCAGACTCCTCCTCCTTCTATCATCGAACCCTTGCTTGCTCCTACCTCTCACATCAGCCTGAGAGTCTTTATTAGGCTGTTTAGTACCATCCAGGCTCCTCCTTCTGTCTACGACTCCCTGCGTGTTTCTACCATACTCCTACCTGCTACTGCCAGTTTACTCTTCGCCCCCCCCAATCTCCTGGATGGCCCACGTTCGCCCCCCAGTTTCATCCCCATCTCCCTTTTTGAGCTATAATCCTCCATTCCGCTGCCCGAGTAACCTCCCACTGCTTCCCCCTCCTCCTTTGGATCTGCACCTCTCACCTCAACTGCTATATTTCTCCCTACCCTAATCTCCACCTCACCTGGTGATACATGTCTGGAATTTGACCCAACTAGAGAACTCTCTACTGCCCCCTCCTTATTGATTGAATTCCCCAATCCGGTCACTGGCCTGTCCCCAATCCTACCTCCTTCCACCCTGTCCTCACTCAGTGCCCCCCATCTATCACATTTCCCTCCACTCTAGGCTCATGTCCCTCCCCCCATCCTTTCCTTTTGTTCAGGCTCACTACTCTGTCACCCTCTGCCTACTGACCAGACCCTCTCTGTCCACTCCCCCCACCATCTTCCTCCTCCACTTCATCACCCAGGTATAGTACGGTGAAACGGTTTGAAAGCTTGATGCTCGCCCCCGTTTTGCTGACACCTAACTCCCCCTCCCTCATCTGCTCCCTCTGAGTTGCCCCCTCTTTACGGCATGCTTCCTGCATATTGCTTGCTCCGCCCCTACACCTCCAGAGTAGCCGTATGATCCACCTAACCTCTGGGATAAAACCTTTTTGCCTTGTCCACTAGACTCCTGAGTTATGCCAATTTGACGTTGACCCCCCTCCACCTCCAGAGTAACCATATGATCCACCCAACCTCTGGGATAAATTCTTTCTGCCTTGTCCACTACCCCTCTGAGGTAAGCCAATTAGATGTTGACCACGTCTACCCTCACTTGATCCGTAATCCACCTTATCTCCCCATCCTTCACCCCTCCCCCCTTCCAGCTGCCATCTGATCCCTCTGATCTCTTCCCTAAAACCCTCCAGTTGAAAACACACTGTGCACCCTCCGAACCTCCATGCCCAGTTTAATATTATGGCTGCCCCACACCCTGTTCACCCAATCACCCTGCCATAAATGCCCGATCTGATTTCCCCCAAGCCCCCCTCATTTTGGGTGTGAACAATATGAACCCCACACACAATACCCAGCAACACATTATGTTAAACTAGTGACCTTCTCCCTCAATCCTTCAACAAATCCAAGCCAACTTATTACTCAGTCACAGTCAATCACACCTTGCCCTCCCCCAAGGATCCACCCCCACAGACCATTTAACAGAGGTCGGGGCCGGGGTGGATGGTGTGGGACGCAATTACAGCTCCTTCCTGAGTGAGGTGGCTGGGCCAGACTTATGCAGCCCAGCCGATGTTTGAAATTGGCGCCCTCTCTCCCGATTGGTCCACAAGTACAGAAGCTCCCTCAAACCCTGGCCTGCTGCTGACTGCAGCAGCCGGGAAGTCCTCTCCGGTGCCTTCCTTTCACAGCTCCTCTAACCCTGGCCCACTTCTGACTGCAGCCACCGGGAAGTCCTCTCCGGTGCCCCCGATGCTTTCTTCAGCTGCCGACGCAGCCCTGATGCCAGCTCCTCTAACCCTGTCCCGCTGCTGACTGCAGCCACCGGAAAGTCCTCTCCGGTGCCCCCGGTGCTTTCTTCAGCTGCCGACGCAGCCCAGATGCTTCCCTCCTTGATATGGCTGCCGATGCAGCTCTAGCACCTCCCGCAGCGGCCCCCAGTACAATTCACCACCGCCAATGTGGCCAGCAACCTCCACTCCTCCCTGCCAAATAATTACAGCTCCTATATAATGCAAAATAATGCAAAAAGTAGCAGTCTTAAAACAGATTCCTGTGTCACCACCATCAGTAACTGCTACAGAGTCTGAAAAACACATAATCAGTTGTAACCACTTGAATATGGTTTGAAAGAACTGAATATGTACTCCCTGGAGGAGAGAAGGGAGAGAGGGGATATGATAGAGACATACAAGTATCTTACAGGGAGGAACAGGGTGCAGGAATACACCATTTTTCAGCGAAAAAGATGTTCCAGGACTAGAGGGCATGGGATGAAGTTGGAGGGAGGACGATTCAGAGGAAACATGAGAAAGAATTTCTTCACAGAACGGGTGGTGGACAAGTGGAACACCGTGCCAGAGGAAGTGGTGGGGGCTGAAACAATCACAGGATTTAAGAATGCATGGGATAGACATAAAGGAATTCTGGAGGTCAGGGATAAGGGGCAACAGACTTCTAGGAAAACATAAACTGAACTTACAAGCTCAAATAGGCAGACTGGGTGAGCCATAGGCCCTTATCTGCCGACACTGTCCATGTATCTATGTAAAAGATGGACATATCCAGCCGGCCCAGTGGCACTGAGGGCTGAGGCAATGGATGCCTCACCTCGCGCCATGCCAGCGACCTACATTCAGGAACGAGCACAGGCCACCTGGAATCGGCAGGTAGGAGATGAATCGAGTGTCTGACAGATGGCTCTCCATCTACAGGAAGGGGGTGATTGGCGGCCGGTGCACGTCTGATCCCTAGCGGAGACTGGGGCTCGGCAGCACGGTGCCTCAAGAATGTGGTGCGTGCATGACCCCACTGCAGGCGTCAGTGCACATTGCGCTCCCCCAAGGGGAGTAAATTGAGGGGGAAAACAAGGCTGGCCGGTCGTGGCGGCTTGATGGCCATCCCAATGCTCTGACTCCAAAGGCATCGATCCCAGCACTGGATCTGATTCAAGGTGGATGAGGTAGGGGGACTCCCCACCGCCCCGCCACAGGGGGGTAAGCTGTGGAAGTAGCTGGGAAACGAGGGTCTGCATGTGGAGCCAGGAGTGCATGATGGCGGCCAGATGTATAGCCAACTGTGCCAACGAGGAGCGTAAAGATATAACCAAAAAAAAAGATGGACATATCCAGTTTAAAGTTATGTCATTCGTTTCTCAAGTTGCAAAATATAGCTCCAGTGAGTTCTCGGCTTTCCGTCACTGAAAGGATACCACTAGTAAAATGTCACAGCGCTAGCAGAGGGCTTTGGCCTGCCCTAAATCTACATGCAGCCATGGAGTTTATTTGAATTTGTGTGGTCTATGAATTGTTTGAAGACCAATTTCTCTTGGAGCATGTCTAGTGCTGATAAAAATTAAATTATTCCTTACATAATCTGGGTTGTCTGACAAAGATTGGAACCAGAATGGGACAGATCAGTTTCTGACCTGGTGGTCAGTTTGGCCACAGACATTCAAAATCTGGCAGCCAAATCAATATTTTTAGTGCCTATCAGCTATAAGAACTCTAAAATCCATATGTGAGCACTGCCCACATAGGGATTTTGGCTGCTGTCTTTCAAAATCTGATAGCCAGACCAGTAACTACTCAGTTTGTCCCACCCTGAGTGGAACTATTATGGTCTTTTCCTATTTTAATGGGATTGTGGATGCAGGAAACATAGATGAGATGCAGAGCCCGCTAGATGAGCTTTCCCCTTTAAGATAAATGGTTAGTGTTGCTGCTGCTTTCAGGACTCAGGTTAGGGGGGAATCTCCGGTTCTCATCTACTGTAGTATCTCAGAGAGACTACCTACTAGACTGGGTAGATAGGATATGGGGATTAGGATGGGATGTGCTTGCCTTCAGAAAAGGGAAGCAAATGTAACAGTAGTAGTACTAGGAGTAGTAATACTAAGAGGAGTACTAGTAGTAGCAGCAGTAGTAGTTGTCAGCAGTAGCAGCAATAGCAGCAGCAGTAGTAGTTTTAACAGTAGCAGAAGTAGTTTTAGAACTAGCAGCAGTAACAACAGTAGCAGTAGCAGGAGAAATACCAACAGCAGTAGCAGCAGCAGTGGTGGTAGTAGCAGTAGCAGCAGCTGTATTAGTAGCAGCAGTAGTAATAACAATAGCAGCAGTAGTAGTAGCAACAGTAGGAGCAGTAGCAGTGGTAATAGCAATAGCAGTAGTAGCAGCTGTAGTAGTAGCAGTAGCAACAGTCATAGCAGTAGTAGCAGTAGCAGCAGATATACCAGTAGTAGTCATAGAAGTAGCAGCAACAGCAGTGGTTCTAGTAGTACCACTAGAAGTTGTAGCAATAGCAGCAATATTAGTAGTAGTAGCAGCAGTAGCAGTAGGAGTAGTAGTAGCGACAGTCATAGCAGTGGCAGCAGTAGAAGAAGAGGTACCAGTAGTAGTTGTAGCAGCAGCAGTGCCATCAGTAGTACCAGACGTTGTAGTAGTAGCAGTATCAATGGTAGGCATAGTAGTAGCAACATTCATAGCAGTAACAGCAGCAGCAGTTGTAGTAGCAGCAGTAGTAGTAGTCACAGTAGCAGTAGCAACAGTCATAGCAGTAGCAGCAGTAAAAGCAGAGATATCAGTAGTAGTTGTAGCAGTAGTAGCAGCAGCAGTGGTACTAATAGTACCAGTAGTAGCTGTAGCAGCAGTAGCAGCAAAAAAGTAGTTGCTGCAGTAGTAGCAGAAACAATAGGAGTAGCAGTACTGACAGTCATAGCAGTATCAGCAGTAGTAGAAGCAACAGTAGCAGTTGTAGTAGCAGCAGTAGTAGTAGCAGCAAGTGTAGAAGTAGCAGCAACAGAAGTAGCAGTAGCAACAGTCATAGCAGTACCAGCAGAAGTAGCAGCAGCAGTAGTAATAGTAGCAGCAGCTGCAACTGTAGTAGTAGCAGAAATAGTAGTAGTAGTAGCAGTAGCAACAGTCATAGCAGTAGCAGCAGTAGCAGCAACAGTAGTAGTAGTGACAGTCATAGCAGTACCAGCAGTAGTAGTAGCAGCAGTAGCAATATTAGTAGTAGCAGCAGTAACATCAGAAGTATTAGTAGTAGCAGTAGTAGTAATAACAATAGCAACAGTAGGAGTAGTAGCAGCAGTAATAGCAGTAGCAGTAGTAGCAGCTGTAGTAGTAGTACTAGCAACAGTTGTAGCAGTAGAACCAGAGATACCAGTAGTAGTCATAGCAGTAGTAGCAGCAGCAGCAGTGGTTCTAGTAGTACCAGTAGAAGTTGTAGCAATAGCAGTAATATTAGTAGCAGTACCAGCAGTAGGGGTAGTAGTAGTAACAGTCATAGCAGTGGCAGCAGTAGAAGAAGAGGTGCCAGTAGTAGTAGCAGCAGCAGTGGTATCAGTAGTACTAGACGTTGTAGCAGTAGTAGTAGCAATAGTAGTAGTAGCAGTATCAATGGTAGGCGTAGCAGTAGCAACATTCATAGCAGTAACAGCAGCAGTAGTAGTAGTCACAGTAGCAGTAGCAACAGTCATAGCAGTAGCAGCAGTAAAAGCAGAGATACCAGTAGTAGTTCTAGCAGTAGTAGCAGCAGCAGTGGTACTTGGAGTACCAGTAGTAGCTGTAGCAGCAGTAGTAATAGTAGCATTAGCAGCAAAAAAAGTAGTTGCTGCAGTAGTAGCAGAAACAATAGGAGTAGCAGTACCGACAGTCATAGCAGTATCAGCAGTAGTAGAAACAACAGTAGCAGTTGTAGTAACAGCAAGAGTAGAAGTAGCAGCAACAGAAGTAGCAGTAGCAACAGTCATAGCAGTATGAGCAGAAGTAGCAGCAGCAGTAGTAATAGTAGAATCAGCTGCAACTGTAGTATTAGCAGAAATAGTAGTAGCAGTAGCACCAGTCATAGCAGTAGCAGCAACAGTAGTAGTAGTGACAGTCATAGCAGTACCAGCAGTAGTAGCAGCAGTAGCAATATTAGTAGTAGCAGCAGTAACATCAGCAGTATTAGTTGCAGCAGTAGTAGTAATAACAACAGCAGCAGTAGTAGCAGCTGGAGTAGTAGTAGTAGTAGCAACAGTCGTAGCAGTAGTAGCAGCAGCAGTGGTTCTAGTAGTACCAGAAGAAGTTGTAGCAATAGCAGTAATATTAGTAGTAGTACCAGCAGTAGGAGGAGTAGTAGTAGTGACAGTCATAGTAGTGGCAGCAGTAGAAGAGGTGCCAGTAGTAGTTGAAGCAGTTGTAGCAGCAGCAGCAGCGGTATCAGTAGTACCAGACGTTGCAGCAGTAGTAGTAGCAATAGTAGTAGTAGCAGCAGCAGCAATGGTAGGAGTAGCAGTAGCGACAGTCATAGCAGTACCAGCAATAGCAGTTGCAGTAGCAGTAGCAACAGCCGCAGCAGTAGTAGCAGCAATAGCAGTTGTAGTAACAGCAGTAGCGAGTAATAGTATTAGTAGCAGCAGTAGTAGCAGCAGTAGTAGTAGTAGCATCAGCAGTGCAGCAGCAGCAGCGACAGCAGTGTAGTAGCAGCAGCAGCAGCAGCAGTAGTAGCATCAGCAGCAGTAGCAGCAGCAGTAGTAGCAGCAGCAGCAGCAGCAGTAGTAGCAGCAGCAGCAGTTGTAGTAGTAGCAGCAGAATCAGTAGTAGTAGTAGCAGCAGCAGCAGTAGTAGTAGTAGTTAGTGCTAGTAGTTGTAGTAAATATGTTTATTTGGAGAAACCGGGCACTTGAGTTAATAGCTTATTTTGCATGGTGTTTTTATAACATAAGTGGCAGTAAATAGTTGTATAATATTTTCCTCATGTTGGATAGCACAAATTAGATAATCCAAGAGGTGAGCAATTGATTCTCTATACATTTGATTATTTCAGATTAGGCATTCATTGTATTTTGAGAATAGGATAGGATGCATAGTAGCTAGCAATCCTGTATACAGTTTATGGGGAGTAACTGTTGCATGCAAAAAGCAGTATGTGAGCCACAGTGCTATCTAGGGGTGAGAGACTATACTAGAGAAGTTCTGTAGTGTGAAAACGTTGCTGCGCAGGTCCCAGCTAGATGTAGGAGGCTGAACTGATGAGAAAGGTTAAAGCACAGTCTTACCTTCCAGTTACAGGAAATTTAGCTGAGTGGTTAGAGCTGTTGCCTTTGAGACTTGGATTCAAGGCTCAGTTCTTATCTGCGGCCATACTTAATACTCCACTTTTAGCAGTTTTATGAAATGGAGCCAGTCACGAGGTGCGACAGGCACTAAAATGCATAGGCAGGTGGGAGGTCAGGAGTTTGATCTCCGCACCCAGCTGCGACCTCTGGATCCTTGAGTGTGATTCGAAACAGACATGCTTAAGCTGCTGTGGGGTTGGGGGAGGGCAGGTTGCACTGGCTGGCTTCTTGACCCATAGGCAGCCAGTCCAGGGGTGGCATTAGTGTCCGAAGTCTCTATATCGGCTTGCCTGCCTTCCCAGCCACATGGAGCTTGTATATGGAGTCAGCTCAGATGAGGGTGGAGGGACCTGAAAAGGGAGGAAATACTAGTGCTTATAAAGGCGTTGGGCAGCTTCTAATCCTCTGGCTCTGGCTGTGCTGGATCTTGCCCTTGCGATCCGCTCCGAGAGGCTTCGCTGGTGGGGTATGTTGTAGTGCCATGCTAGGAGACAGGTGGATGAGTGAGTCTGCCAAGGAGATGGGATTGGGGGGGGGGCTTGAAGTACAAGGCCTCTGAAAAGAAGAAAATGAAAAAAAAATCCTGAAGAGAAATGAATGGAAACCCATTATCTGAAGGCAGTAGTTCCTCGCGAGTTTGATGCCATTGAAATCTTATTTGTTTTTCAATTTCTGCAGCACTTCAGCTGACTTCAAGTCACAAATGATTATGCATGGAGCGCAGTCCAATGACATTCGAGAAAAAATGTAACTACGAAAAAAATCATTTACACTTTTGGTTTAGGGCAAAAAAAGCTTTATTCAGAATGTACTGCTGGTTGCTGGTTAGTGTGTAAGCTGTAAAAAAAAAAAAAAAACTTCACAGAACAGTAAAGCTTGCTGGGAGTGATAGTGGACTGTCATACTGCTGCTGTCTTAGGGACCTGGGTCCAAGATCATCATCTGAAATATACTGTGCTAGCTGGGGGAACTCGGCGACATGGATTAATCCGGCGTCGTCAAGGTGATGTATGTAAGCTCTGGGGATGTTGTGGGCTGGCACAGGGCTAAGTTCGTCCACTAGTTGAAGACCCGTAAGGGTGCACTATATCGTTGTCTTGTTTACTAGGAGGAACTGTAAGCCTGAGCCTTGACAAAGCGTGTAGCGTGAAACGCTGACTGGCTGATGTGGGTAGTGCACTGCTGTGCTAGCTAAAAATAAAAAACTGTAAATTCATGCTACAGTGGAGCTCCAGTTACTACATGTCTGGCATGTGAGCTGTACTACAGTTTGGCGGTACGCAGTGGCTCCAGCAGTACCTCTGGAGCTACTTTCTACAACTGCTAGCCTGAGATGAGCCCTACTGGGGTGTGGGCAACCAGATTCAAACTCCTGTATACTCCTCTCTGGTTTTATTTGACCTTGTTACAAATGCTAATCGCAGGTAAAAACTTGTCATGAGATATTTTAGGACCCCAGAAGTCACACCCAAATTTGGACAGGGCTCAAGCGCCACCTGTTGGTAGCTATATGGAGAAACCAGGGCAGCCTACATCGATGTGCTTGGGTGTGCCCTCTGTTAGCAACCTTTTTTCAGAGAGTTAGAGATGGCCATTGTAGAGATTGTGAGACCCGGCATTAGGTTGGGCCCAGAATTGTGTCTGCTGTCGTAATACCCCAGGCAGATTAAGGGGCGCCAGGCCTAATATTTTTGGGCATAGTAATTGTAGCTGTAATGAAATGCCTTACCAGGTAATGGCTTGCCTCACAGGTACCAACGCTACAACACTGGTAGGACATCGTGAATAACATATGCTTCATAAAGAGTATCACCTTTAACTTAAATGATAGGACCAAGCAGTTCAGGTCTAGATGGACGAAATAGATTCTTTATGTTATGCGACATGTCCCTAATCTTTGTCCCCTAGAAAAGGGAGCTCCAGACAGGAATAAAATGGGTCTAGGTTAATAGGAGGCTGGTTGACATTGGACACCAGACCGTTTATAGCCCCGTAGGTCATGTACCCCCTGCCAGAATAGCTGTTGGTCATGGTGAAGACATGAGCGTATATCAGAATGTTGGGGCTTCTGCCTCCCCATTGCTGTGTCAGAGAGGTGGGGCCCTGAACTGATATTATTCATTATGAGCTATGTCACTGCTTAGTACGTGTGTTCCGTCAATGTGCTGCACTGGTTGTACTGTTGTCTGCTAATGCATTATCCTAAATATTGTAAATATTCATAAACACATACTTATAAAACACAAATTCTAATTGTTTTACATAGACAGGGATGGGATTAATAATGTGGGCCTCTGGCCTTTATTGGCCATTGACATGATGATTATACAGAGCTGAGTTCTGCTGCACTGTTCATACTCTTGTTATACGAAATGGGATTTCTGTAACCTGGTGTTCAGTTAGCTGTTTTTTAGGACTTCATATGTATTTGTGACTGACTGAGCACAGAACAGCGCATGGAGGCCTGCTGCTTTTCTCCTTGCCAGGATCAACAAGGGCCACCTCGGGAGCTATCGGGACGATGCGCTGTAAATGCAGTGTTACGCCGAGGGAAAGGACCTTGTTGTGTTTCTGTTCACAGCCTTTCTGATTGTGGTAACACTTTCCTTTTGGTGTGAATGAAAATGTTTTATTTTCTCTTCGTCGGCAGCATTTCAGGATGTGAGCAACAGTAGACGCAGCTCACAGTGGAAGCCTGAAATTCTTCATAATCCATTCCTGGAGGAAGGGGCAAGCGAGGGGGGGGGAGGTGGCAAGCAGGGTCTACAGACGGTTCAGCAAGAGCTCTCATCTTCCCTTATTATTATTCCTGAATTTACGTAGCCCGTTGTCCATGTTAGCTATGTTTTTGAAACAGTTGTCCATATTATTTTTATGCTGTGGCAAAAGCTATTGGCATCAGCAATGTTTGAATCCGAACTTGATAATGCATGTGTTTTTCCAGAGACAGGTTGGCATAGCCTGCCACATATGTTGTGCTAGGATCCTCTAGGATCCCATTCCAATTTGATATTGTTCCAGAATTCCAGGCTGCTTTTCCTGTAAATTTCACTCCTTCCTGTGGAGCCTGAATTGCTGTTTCCCATACTCAGCAAAAGCTATGGTGACATTTCCCTTGCAGACGGCTTGTTAGCTGTTACATGTCCCTCAGATTTCATCTGCTCCTTCTGCATAGCTACATGTGGTTTCATAATCCTCTGTTTATGAATCAAAGTTGGTTACCGTGGAAATGATTGTGGTGTCACCAGCTGGAGATTATGACATCACATGTAGAGAGACAGCAGGAACAGATGAAGTGAAATCCACAGGGCAGAGTTCCTGTTTCTGTGCAAATTTCCTTAGTAATGGCGAATTAGGTTACGATATAAACAGGAGCTGGCCGGAAAGTACAACGGTACTGCTGCTGCTCGCAGTGCCGCCAACCCAGTTTCAGGAACAGGATCAGGTTGCTCAGGGGCTGGTGGAGGAGGGAGGATCGAGTGCCCCAGGGACAGCTCTGTCCCATGGGGGGGTGACACAGTACACTGCTGTTCATCTGCCGCCAGGTGGAGGCCAGGAGACAGTATAGCAGGACCGTAGCAAGGGGAGGGGATGGGCAGCCATTGGCACAGATGCACGCCATTGCACACTGGCACTCTTGAGGAGAATAAAGTCAGGAGCTGGAGGGAAAAAGCCCTGCCCATCTTTGTGATGGAACCCCCCCCACAGGTCCTGCATGGCCAACATGCGAGGCCACCCACCACTGTCGTGGTTTTGAGCAAATGGTGTGTAACCAGTAGGTGCATTAGAAAGTTGGTGATGGGCCTTGGTGGGGGGGATTGCCATTGGGAGAATAAGAAAAAGCTTGGTTAAAAATGTGACGTAGACAGCCAGCTCTGAGTGCTGTATTAATTTTTTTTTATTACATATAAAATATGTGATGGGAAGGTCAGTTTGAGGAAACTACAATCTTACTGAACTGACACATAAAAAATGCCCAGGAATAAGTTCAAAGGACAGGAGGTATTTTAAACTGCAGATATCTGGGGTGCAATTACCTTGTCAATTTGCTTTGATCCTAGGAAATGAAATTAGCCATTCATGGCATCCCCAGGGGAATCCTTTGATTTTGCTCTAGGTGTCATATGGAAAGAGCATGCATGGGTTATGAATAACCTTCCAGGAACCAGCTCATTTCATCAAAGAGGTTGATGGCTGGGCCAAACAGGACCCTGACAAATTTGGAAGGCCAAATGTACATTCCCAGGGAACCCTTGAATTACATCAGAGAGACCTTTGAGGTGTAGATTCCAAGGCCCAGATGGGATTAAAGAGGCAAATACAATTTTGCTTTGAATACAGTGACTTAGATCAAAGAAACGTTTGAGTTGTATGTGTAGCAGATCACAAACCGGTTTTGTCTGGTTAACCTGTGGAGAGGAAAGTCAGTGAGGTCACCTATTATGTCTTTTGAAATATTTTATTTGGACATCCTGTATTGTAAAATATAACTTTTAATACACCAAGGCTGAGTTTAATGATCTCAGAGAGGAGGCAGGCTCAGGACTGCTTTTATCCAACTGAGCAAGTCTTAGAGACACGCAAGACAATATTTCTGACTGAAAGAAGAGAGACCATCAAAGCATTGACGTAAGGACCTTAGACAAGATTAGTCTGAAGTTATTAATTGTAGGAACTGCACTTTTACCTGTTTGTTTTAAGGCTGTATGTGTTGGGATATGTATGTGTTCTGTATTTATTGTTCTGTTTTGATATTTTAAAGTAAAGAGATTTTACAACGAAAACTGTCTGGAGTGCCTTGACATTTCTTTTTATTTTAAGTGGAGCTTTTAAAGGTTATAAGTAACACTGTGTATGAGCTTATTGTATACCAAACTGGGAAATGGATAGAGTTCTCTAAAGTCTTGCATAGAGTTCTAAGGGTTCATTTGAAAGACCTGGTTGGGTGCCCGTGGGCAAAGATATCTGGGCCCCCAAAGACAGAATTATCTGAGCCTGGTAATTGGGTATGCTAACAAGAGGTTATCAGTTTGAATCCCTCCAGAGCTTGAGACTAAGGTGACTTGAACCGACAAAACAGACAAGAGGGTTGCCTTGTTCTGTTCACTGTACACAAATCATACACTCAGAGGTTGGCACTTTGGGAGTAGAGGACTGACCGGCTGAGCGAGTTTGTGACAAAAAAATATGAGAAAAAAAATGGCAATATAGGAAACACAACTAGAAAGGTGTTGCATTTCGAAACTTTTTCCAGAGTCATTTCAGCCTCTTTAAAGCAGCAGTTCAATGAAACTGGACAAAATGTCTGACCCTACCTTTGTTCGATATAAAAGACTCGTGGCACCTTGCAGTTTTATTTGGTGGTAAAATCGACTAATTCTGCCAAAATCTGAGTATTTTTTAAATATTTTCATTTAGTTTTTTTCTCAAAAAAAAATGGTCCCAGCTAGCATTGAAATACCATTTTAACTAGAATGAAGTTTCATTTTGAAAGTTTTTCCAGGGTCATTTCACCCTCTTTAAAACAACATTAGAAATGCTATGACCGGTGCATGGAGTGAAGACGTGCCTCGCGGTTGCTCGGCTCATCGAGTGACTTTAAACCTCGCAATCCAAACCATCCACCTGACTACAACCTCTAAAACCCTTTGATCACCAGCACAGACAATGATGGATGATTATATTGTACCGGCAGGAGGAAAATCGCAGCAATTGGGAGCTAAAAATACAAAGAAGCAATTGGCCTCCTCGCAATCTGAAGCGCCGGGCCTATCTCCCTCTCGGCGGCCGAGATGACAACACTCGGGTGTGAACTCAAAGATCAACTGCTGGACGTTCTCTCACTCAAACTAGAACACCTGGAGACAAAAACTGATTGGCGACTACTATAGCTTCTCAACTGACTATGCACAACGAGAAGCTTGCTGAAGCTGAAGAGTGTATATCGCAGCTGGAGGATACCCTCAATCCATTTTCCAAGTGACTGACTGCTCTTCAGAAGGAACTCGAAACCCTAAAAGAAGCATTTGATTACCAAGAAAATTACCACTGCAGGCTGAACATATGCCTCCGAGGTCTGCCAGAAGGGAAAGAGGGCCTGAATATTCTGGACTTTTGTGCTGTACAACTGTCAAGTCTCCTTGGCCTTACACCAAAAGGAGGGCAACATAAAACTGAACGTGCACATTGGGCGGCACAGCCTTGGCCTGTGGAGGGCCAGCCGCCACGACAAATAGTTGTCGGGTACCATCATTTTCAAGATGGGCAGGTGGTCTTGGCTGCCTACAGAAAACTACCGGGGCTAAAGACAGATAGGGTCAGAGTCTACATTGGGCAAGACCACTCAAATAGGTTGCTGCAGAAATGACAAGCCTTTAATGAACTCATTGCTCAACTTAAAGAGATTGGAGTGGAGTGGTACATGACCTCCCTGGCTATCCTGCGGATCAAGCACGAGGGTGCTACATACAGCTTCTGGGAAGTGGATAAGGCTCTACATTCGTGCAATTCCTGAAGTCAAAAGTGAACTGAGCTCTGGATTGGTAACTATGCCCTTTATCTAATATCTTCTGCATCTGGCTATCGAAAACTATTTCTCCCCATTACACCACCGCCTGGACTGGACTCTTGCCCACGCTGCTCTCACTTCTCCCTGTGTGGATCGACTACGCTCATCGGACTGTGGTCTGGGCTCCTGCTTGCTCCGTTCACTCCCCGAGTTGCTATTGCACCTGATACGCCCGTTCTTGTATCCGGATTGTTTGCCCCACTATGGATGGAACACAGAAGACTCAGACTGGCATACTAATTGGTAAATGGCCTCTTCACCTTTTATTAATAGGAGCCTTGGCCCAGAGCGAGAGTAATGAAGAGGCATCTATGGCGTGCTGCGCTGAACGGTGGAGATCGAGAGTACTCATGTGCCAAAGAAGATGAGTGGGTAACGGAGCTTCCTTTGTAGACCGAAGTAAGCTGGGGGACGTGACAGGGGGCAATGCACGTAATTTTTAGGGCTCATGCCCCCCCCCCCGTGCCTCTAGCAGAGGTCTGTACAGAAGGACTGGGGAGGGGGGAATATGTGGAGGCGGAGGATGTCTTGCAACTTTGGGGCCTGATGGCGCTTGGGAGCATGAGGGGAGCAACAGTTTTGGGGAAAGGGTGTGGGGAACCTCGGCGGAAGACTTGTTGGGGGGGTTCTAAAGGTGGCATACTTGTATATGCATTCAAAGGGACACTGGGAGGAACTGATTTAGCGTACTCTTCAAACTGCTTGAGAGGGGGAACAGGACTAATGATTTTGCTATACTTAGATAACTTTAAAAGTTTAAATGTTAAAGTATAAACAAGAATTGTGAGAATAAGTTCAATTTGTAATGGTTCCCTCGAGGGGTGGGGTCTCATGTCTACAATAACGGGGTTTAGTCTGGGGATGAGACAGACTTGTACATGTACTGAATATTGGTAGGATATTCTTGGGGAGTATGGGAGGGCGGGGCTAGGTAGTTGAATGTTTTGTTTGTTGAATGTGTTAAAGGTTATCTATTCTTAGAGTTAAACTTTGATTTTGGGTCCATATTACACAACCTCTTACACTCGAAAATCATCTTAAGTGCTAAGGATAGACTTTACATTGCGTCATTCCCCGGGAGCCTCCTACAAGGACTGAATTGCTTCATAATATGGCTTCCCGAGCAGACACAGTAGTTGTATCTTGGAACGTACAGGGGTTTTCCTCTCCTATCAAACGCTCTTGTATATTAATAGCTCTTCGCAAGAGGCATGCACAAGTGGCTGTCCTACAGGAGACCCACCTGACCCCCAGGGAACATCAGAAGCTGGTTCAGGGCTGGGTGGGGGCCTGCTATGTCTCATCGTATACTTCTCACAAGCGGGGAGTCGTTGTGCTCTTGCACAAGAATTTGCCCTTTCATGTGAACAGGGTGGTGACTGATTCTAAGGAAGGAAGATATGTTTTTGTTGAGGGATCCCTGTTTGGGGAGAGGATAACTTGGTAGTGTGTATGCCCTGGCGGTGCTGGATCCCTCCTTTTATTGGTAACTCCTAGGCCTTTTGGTCAGAGAACAGTTTCATGGATTGATAATGGGAAGGGATTTTAGTTGCACTCCAGACCCCAGGGTAGACCACTCAGCGGGGAAGGGAAGAGGAGGGAATTGCATGAAGAAATGGCGGGAGGGTTTGGTAGACCTTAACCTCATGGATGCCTGGAGGTCTACTAACCCTTCTTCCTGTGAATATACTTTCTTCTCCAACCCCCACAAAACCTGGTTCTGCATAGATCACATAGACACCGACACATGCTGGTATTCTAAAATGGAAGATGTTAGGCATGGTCCCATTCACATTTCAGACCATGCAGTGGTCTTGGCGACTTTTCGATTGGAGGGTTGGGGAGGCCAGAACCGCACATGGAAGTTTCCTACATACCTGTTGGGGCATAAAGAATTTAAAACATATTTGACAGATCAGTGGAAGCAATATAAGGAACTTAACAGAGAATCCGCCCCATCTAGTCAAGTGTTTTGGGATGCAGGAAAAGTCTACATTAGAGGGGCTATAATTAATTTTGTGGCCAAATACAAAAAGGATAAGTCAAAACAACAATACAGTATGAGCTCCAGCACAAGAGCCAGGAACTAGAGCGTAGAGCTGCATGTGGGGGAGATGGTTTGGCTGTGCTGCAGCTATCAGTGGCACGGGAGACCCTTAATTCACTCCTAACAGAGGAGGCCCATAGACAGTGTTTTTTTATCAGACACAAATTTTATGAATGGGGCAACAAACCCGGGCCGCTGTTGGTTAATCTTATTAAGAGTAGGAAAGCCACAACGCAAATTCTGGAGATCAGGAACTCGCAGGGTCAGTTAGTGAGGGAATCTAGGGGCATCGGGGAGATGTTCAAGTTTTATCAGTCCCTGTATAAGGCGGAATGTGAAGGTAAAATCCCTGAGGTGAGGGGTTTTCTAGATGGGGTTACCCTCCTACAGCTTTCGGAGCAGCAAAGAAAGGCCTTGGGACAAGTGATCTTCCGGGAGGAGATCAGGGCTGCGATACAGGTTCTAAAAGTAGGCAAGGCCAGCGGACCTGATGGCCTCCCTGCAGACTACTACAAAACTGTCATTGACTCAGTCGTTGAGCCCCTGTGGGAGGTTTTTGGGGAGGCGCAGGGGAAGGGGACACTCCCTGAGACGTGTGGTGACACCATTATTTAATGTCATACTGAAGCCTGGCAAAGATCCGCAGGACTGTGCCTCTTATCGGCCAATCTCATTACTGAATTGTGTTGCGAAAATTTATGCCAAGATCTTGGCCACTAGGCTTGACCACCTGCTCCCAGAGTTGATCCACTCAGACCAAACGGGCTTCATTTAAGGTAGGCATTCTTGTCATAATGTGAGGAAGGTCCTTGATATTGTCTGGTGCTCTTCTCGGTGGCCTGGGTGCACAGCTGTACTTATCATGGATGCCGAGAAGGCATCTGACCGCATAGAGTGGGATTATCTTTTCGAGACCTTTGTAAGGTTTAATCTGGGAGGGTCACTTTGTGGGAATGGTGAAGATGCTCTACAGAGCACCACAGGCTTCGGTCATGATGAATGGGATGCTTTCTGAGCGGTTCCCGCTGTTCAGAGGTCCATGGCAGGGTTGTCTTCTCTCCCCACTGCTACTCACGCTGGCCATTGAACCTCTTGTGATCAGCATCAGGAATAACCCCAGCATTCTGGGAGTTGTTGGGGGGAAAGCGGAAGGCTGCATGAAGTAACACTTTATGCGGATGATATGATTCTATACATCTCAGATCCAGATACATCAATGCCCCGCTTCTAACCCTGATATCCCAGTTTACCAGTTTTTCTGGATATGAACATAACCTGGGCAAGTCCGAGATTATGCTCCTGGGTCAGTCTGGGACAGTTGTGGGAACTAAGAACTGGGGACTTAGACCAGTAAGTAATTTCTTTAAATACCTAGGGATAAATATAGGGAGGGATAGCTCCTTTTTATACTGCCTTAACTATACTCCTATGATGGCAAGTATACTGGAGGAGATGAGATGGAGAGTGTGTCGAGGGAATAAACTTCAGACGAGGCAAATTAACAGGTTTAAAACGCACCTTAATGTGATATTCATTTTTCAAAAGTTCGAAAAATAATAAATGAAAACAAAAAAATTGCAAAGAAAATCACTACTTAACATCAGTAGTTTCTCACACAATACAGTCCAGGATTCTAGAGCTCCTAAGATCCTAAGACCCTACTCACCTGCATTCAACTGCTTGTCTGCAGTAGCACCTCCCTCCTTCACCCTCAAGGCTGAACTCTACTAGACTGAACTGAAGTCAGGGGATTGCCTGGTTCAGTTAAAGGTATAGTGTATATATCCACAGATATTGACTTTCTATATCTCTGATCCGCAGTAACTAACTAAGCTCTTTTATACATAGAACCTTATATTTAACAGGTTTATAGTTGTGAATTTGTGAAAATACCATAAGGATTTCTTATAACTGTATTAATCATGAAATTATTATTGTTTTATATTGCTTCTGAGTCCTTTTTTTCTTTAAAAAGGTTTTATTAACTGTATTCATTCCTGCTATCTCAAATAGCCTTCATGCTTTTTTGTACACAAAATGCACTTATGCACTTTACACAACACCTCTCCGGGTGTTTGGCATCATTCTAGGGACTGGATGGATGGAAATGGAAAAAGAATGGAAAAAGAGAACTAGTAGGAACTTTAGTAGGAACAGTAAAGAGCTACGCTAGGTGGTCAACCTAGGGTAGGGGGGAAAAGAAGAAAAGCAAAGAGAAAAGCATTAACTGTTGCGTAACAGAAGTTTTGGGTAGCTAGGAAATAAGGAGGTAGAAAAGTGGTCCATCAGTCACAGCTGAGGGTGTAGCCTAGCTCTGCCACACACCTCCCTCCTTAAGAAAAAAACAGTTCTCAAAACTTTACTGTTTTTTCAAGAACCCCCTCTCGGTCATAAATATTCTACCAAAACAGTAGAATGGGGGTTGGTTGAAACTTTCTGTCACCCACTATGAAAGCTTCACCAGTACATTAAAAAAAGAGGAAGGAATACACAGCAGTTTTATGCTGACTTCGAGTTTCCTCCATACTCACCACTTGGCATCGTTTCAGCCCTGTGCACCCACTATTGTACCTTCATCAGTACATTAAAAAAGAAGTAATACACAGCAGTTTTATGCTGACTTCGAGCTTCCTCCATACCCATCACTTGGCATCATTTCAGCCCTGTGCACACACTTATTGTACCTTCATCATTACATTAAAAAAAAAGAAGAAAGTCGGCCTGGTGGCGTAGAAGGTTGAGGCGCTGGCACCTTACCTCGACCCACGCCGGCGACCCAGGTTCGGGAACGGAATCGGGGGGCGCCGGGGATCGGCAGGAGGCAGAGAGGATTGAGCATCCAGAGGACTGCTTTCCTCTCTTGGGGTGGGATCCGGGAACACATCGCTCAGCAGCGGCTCCCAGTGGAGACTTGGGGCACTGTCTGAGCGTGCACTGACGGGACAAGAAAACTAGGAAAAATGGCACCTGAAGTGAGCAGCTTGATGGCCATTCACAGTTTCACCGCGGCACCTGCCTTGATCCGTGCTCCGCAGGGAGTTATGAGCAGGAATCCCTGCAGCCCTGCTGCGGGGGGGGGGGCCGCAAAGTCTGGGTGTCCGCGGCAGAGGTGGGCGGAGGCTGGATGTCCCCGAAGGGAAAGCAGCTCAGGTGGTGAAAGCGGGATAAATAAATACTAACCCAAAAAAAAAGAGGAAGTAATAGACAGCAGTTTTATGCTGACTTCGAGCTTCCTCCATCTAGCTATCACTATACCACAACTTTCTCTGCAGTGAGTTGTACCCAGTTCTAACTCCATTCTAACACATTGTTTCCACTCAGGGGCCCAATCATAGGTTCCACCCCATACCTAGATCCTCCATGACCCTAGGTTCCTCATTTTATATCATATAGGCATTTCTTTTATGTTATACATTTCTTGTAATCATTTCATACCATATCACAGGGGTTCAAAACATGGGAAAGTCCATTCAACCACCATGGTGTCTTCCCTGTTGCTTGTAGCCTTCACCCCAGTATGCAAATGTCCTGAAACAGTCTTACCTGGGGACTTCATCTCATCGTCCTACAAGTAGCAGCAGCCTGGAAAAATGGGCAACAACGGGATTTCAAAAGTGACTGGCAACAAAGATTCCATCAGGGGCTCCTCCTCCTCCTCAAGAACCCCTGGATCCTAGTCCTCTACTTCGACCGCGAAATCCTCCGATCGGGAACCCTCCATCAGCACGTGCCGGGGGTATTCTGCCTCTCTCTGGCAGTGGTCCACCTCTGCATTCCATCGAACTCCAGTCCAGGCAGTAGCTCCTCTCCAGTTCTCCTCACCTGGGCTCTGGTATACACATCAGTAAGCCCCTCCTCCTTCAACAGATTGTTGGCATCAATGAGATCCTGGAGGTACATCATCCTGTTCTTTGCCCCCTATTTCTGGATACCAGGGCTGTTATCTGGGTACTGATGTCCCACTTGTTTCTCTGGACAACCAGTACCATCCCACTTCTCACACCAAGTTTGTCACAGCGTGTGGGAATAAACTTCACACGAGGCAAATTTACAGGTTTAAAACACACCTTGGTGTGACATTTATTTTTTAAAAGTTCGAAAAATAATTACCAAGAACAAAAAAATTGCAAAGAAAATCACTACTTAACATCAGTAGTTTCTCACACAATACAGTCCAGGATTCTAGAGCTCCTAAGACCCTTCTCATCTGCATTCAACAAGCTTGTCTGCAGAGACCAGGGGGCGTCCTGTGCTCCTTTGAGGATCTGAAGAGAGGCCTTCGACCTACCAGGTAGTCACTTATTCCGATATTTTCAAATAAGAAAATACATTCAGGACCTGGACAGGCGGGACACCTTAGGAGTCTCCTTAGAGGGAGTTGAGAGCCTGATTTTTAGAGCCCAGAGAGATTCATATGGCATTATTAGGAAGGCAACACAAGTACTATGTCAGTATTTACTAAATCTGACACTTAAGACTAAAGAACTCTGGGAGAGAGACCTAGGAATTCCCATATCGGAGGACAACTGGGAGGTTATACTAGAGTTACATAAGGGTCTCCTGACTTGCAATAAATACATAGAAGCTTTGTATAAATTCATACATCAATTGTACTGCCCCCCAGAGGTAGTCCACCAATTCCAGCCGGCCATCCCTGCAATATGTGGGAGATGTGGCGCTGATGTGGGCACGTACCTTCACTGTTTTTGGACCTGCCCCATATTGCAAAGTCTTTTGGAGAAAAATTGCCTAGGAGCTTGGGAATATGCTGGGATATCGGCCCCTGATCTCCCCATTGTATTTATTCTTTGGAGTGGAGGACCTGGGTAAAGATGGTGGGATGCCTCTAAAGAGATGGGTTAGAATCCTATTGCTGGTTGCCTGACAGTATATCCTAAATACCTGGGTATCTGGAGAGAGGCCTACAATTCGAATGTGGTGAAAATTAGTGCTCAGGGTTCTAGCCTTGGAGAGGCTCTCATACTTGGTACGAGGGAGAGTTGAGAGATTTTTGGACGTATGGGAGCCTGTCCTGGGCACTGTTGGACCTGGAGAGCAGCAGATACTGCAGGTAGGCCTATAATGCACATTTAAGGCTGGAGGGGTCCAGGAGGTGAAGGGAAGTTGAGAAATACTGTCTGCAATGGGAATAGTAAAATAATGAATTATATTGTTAACATGGTTAGCTTGGATTTAGATGAATCGAGTGTCTGAAGCATGTTCTGCTAAAATGCGTAGACAGTGTTTTTCTTTCTTCTGTGATTACTTTGCTAGTTGACAATGAGCTATAGAAAGAAAATTAAGGGTGCAATTTTTCAATACCATGTGACATACTTGTCATTTTTTAATTAATTTAATTTGATATCCTTCATGCCTCAGCCCCATCTCCTCAGGCCTGACACAGTCCCACCCTCTGACATCCACATTTTTATTTTATTTATTTGTGAGAAACAGTTTACAACCTTTGAGCCAGAGGCTCGTTTCCGAAGGTACCTCGTCACATTGAGACATACATAGCATTTAGATTACATAGTACAGGTTTTCTTCAAGTAGGCGTTTGTTAGAGGCGCCACGTCACACTGTGGTCAAACAACATACATTTGAGTTACAGGGTACATGTAATAGAAATAGGTCTTACACAATTGGTTTCAGTTGCTGAGCAATCAACTGGCATGAGTCAGCAGGCTCTGGCTAGGTTATACTTAGGAATGGTGTGCTGGGTAAGGGATGGGGGGTGGGCTAGGTGGGGAGCTGCCCAGTGGGCATTGTCACGAGTGGAGAGGACGAGGTAGGGCCTCATTCAGAGACAGGAGCAGCTACGAGTGTTGAGGAGTTGACTGCGAAGGGTGGTTTTGAATTTGGAGATTGTGGTGGCATTGGAGATGGTGGCAGGGAGAGAGTTAAACCAGAATGGGACTCTGTACCAGAAGGACCTCTGACCATGAGTGGTTCTTGATCTGGGGACCAGTAGAGCGGTCTTGTAGCAGGACCATGTAGCAACAGTGGGCGGGATCCGGTGGATGGATGCAGTCACCCCTGGTGTGGAGAGCCCGAGTAGGGTTTTTTTAGTGAGTAGGCAGGTATGATAGCGAAGCCGTTCATCTAGGGTCAGGAGTTTAGCATCGTTATACAGTTGACAGGTGTGTGTGAGCCTAGGGGCACCAGTAATCAGTCTGCAAGCCTTATTTAGGGTTATGTGAATTTTTTTGAGGGCAGTTGTGTTAGCAGCACCATAGACTGGTAAGCCATAGTCTACCAGGGACAGTACTGAGGATGTGACAGCGAGCCGGAGAGCATTTGGGGGGAGGCAGTTTCGATGGCGGAAGAGGATGCCAAGCCATATGTTGGTGGCGGATGCAAGGGCATCAATGTGTTCGTGGAATGTGAGGGCTGAGTCGAAGGTAATCCCGAGGTATTTGTAGGAGCAGACTTGTTCCAGAGGTTGTTTGATACTAGGAAGAATATGGAGTGGGTGGTTGCTAGCTTTGTTTTGGGGGTGGGCAAAAAGCATAGCTTTGTTTTTTTAAGATTAATGATGAGTTTGTGCTCCTTAAACCAGGCAGCTGCCTCATTGAAGGACTGTTGTAGGGAATCCTGAAGGGAGATGGGGTTGCGGTGGGTGGCAAAAATGACAGCATCGTCAGCATACAGAAGCATTTTGCCAGAGCAAGCACTGGGCAGGGTGTTCAGATAGAGTGAGAAGAGGAGGGGGCCCAGGATGGAGCCTTGGGGAACTCCTGAGTGTATGGGACGGGTATCAGAGAGTGTTCCACTGATTTTAACACACTGCGACCGGGCGCCTAGGTAGCTTGAGCACCATGCTAGTGGGCCAGCCGCGAGACCAGTGTGGCAGGCGTTCAGCAGAAGAGGGTGGGAGACAGTGTCAAAAGCCTTTGAAAGGTCAATGAACACTGAACCAGCTAGTGAGCTGGTGTCCAGGGAGGAGTGAAGGAAATTGGAGAATTCAATTGAAGAAAAGTTGGTATTGTGGCTGCACGGAAGCCATGCTGCTCAGGGCATAAGATGTCATGCTTGGATAGATATTTGGTGATTTGAATGGCCACGACTTTTCCAAGGGCTTTTGAGAGGGGAGGGAGGATGGAGATTGGTCGGTAGTTGTTGGTTGCAGACCTGTCACCACCTTTATGAATGGGCGTGACTATGGCTGTTTTCCAGGCAGAAGGAAATTGTCCCAGGCAGAGCGATCGGTTTAGTAGGCTGGTGAGCGGGGCTAGGACTTCATCTAGCACCAACCTGAGGATACTGGGATCCAGTGAGTCGCTGCCGGGATTGTTGCCATTTAAAGCTTTGATAAGGATGGGTCTGGCCTCCCGAGCAGATACCTTGCGCAGATGGAAGCTGGGAACCTGGGAACAGTTACCTGTGCTATTTCCAACCCCAGAAGCTCCCCCCGCCCCCATGTCAGGGGTCCAGGCAGGTCAGATCTAACCGCTTGCCTCTTTCTGTGCATGGAGACAAGAGTTCCAGGGGGTTCTGTTGCTGTGGCATGGTGGTTGGGGCTGGAGTACGTGGGATCCCCCTCCTACGAGGCAGAGTCATTCTAAGCATGTGTGGGATCTCCTTTCTACGAAACAGATTCCCTTTTCTCTGTTTGTTTTCTCAATCTTTTGGGATGTCAGCTTGCTGGGAGGTCCGTGCAGATGCATGCATAGTCTGCTTCACACAGACTCTGGCAGGCGACTTCCCTCCTACTTTTGCTGCCATGACACTACCACCTGTGGTCAGTCAGGTGTGGCTGCAGCTGCCTTCCCACACCAGAGAAGAAAAGTGTCCTCTGGAATGCTTGACGTTCCTCCCCCTGGCTGGGAAGGAAGGAAGGAACTGGAAACCTGGGACTCCCAGAAGCACCTTACTCTTTCTCTAATGCACAACCTGGTGCTGCACAGATCATTACATTTTCATGCACGAGGGTGTGGTAGGCAAATATCTGGAACACTGTGCATTAGAGAAAGAGTAAGATGCTTCTGGGAGTCCCAGCATTCCAGCTGCCTGATGGCACAGTTGGTAGCAAACACTGGAATGGTATTCTGGAGTGCCTTGGTTCAAATCCCAGCTAAGGCACTTCTTTCTCTCTTCTGTTTGTTTGGGTTCCATATATGTACACCCCACACCCTTATGAATGAAAATGTGATTATCTGTGCAGCACCAGGCTGTGCATTAGAGAAAGAGTAAGGTGCTTCTGGGAGTTACAGGTTTCCAGTTTCCTAGGTGGCGCAGCTGGTAGCGAAACTGGAACAGTATTCCAGACTGCTTGGGTTCAAATCCCATCTAAGGTGCTTATTTCTTTCTCTCTTCTGATTGTTTGGGCTCCATATATTTGCACAGCACACCGTTGTGTGTGAAAGTGTAATTATCTGTGCAGTACCAGGTTGTGTATTACAGAAAGAGTAATGTGCTTTGGGGGTCCCAGGTTTCCATTTGCCTTGTTGACGCAGCTGGTAGCTCAATCGGAATGGTATTCCGGGCAGCCTAGATTCAAATCCCAGCTAAGGTACTTATTTCTTTCTCTCTTCTATTTGTTTGGGTTCATAAGCAGTAGCCCTACTCTAGGCGTACTTGTAGCCATTGTTAAAAGGGAAGTGCTACCACGAAATCACGTGATCTGCCTTTTCCTCCAAGGAATACTGATTCTGCGATGAGGTGTGCGCCACGAGACCTTCCCTTTCCTCAGCACATTAAATACTGTACTGATTGATATTATTCTTCATGAGAAAAGGGTCCTCCAACAAGTTTAAAGACTCCGCTCTCACCACTTCCCAGAGAGCAGTAATATTCTGTGATGAATGCTAAAAAAGGAAAAATCATCATAATTGTATTTCGTAAGGCCCTGTTCATGTGCAATCTGACAGCTCTGCATAGAGACAGGTAATAGCCCAGTCACTTCCAGTGCAAATACATTACCATAAAAACAATATAACAGGCTTCAGAGAAACGGAGCATTGATGTAGAAAGAAGAGAAATAGGCTTTGGGATTTATAAAGCACCTTAGATACACAACTATCTCAAAATATTCTGCAGACGTTCCCCAGTATTTCTCATTTACATTTTTCCTCATGAACCCAAACAGCTGTCAAGGCTGTTTACTAGCACAAATACATCCCTCTGTGAATTAACTAGAGTTATGCAGATCTTATCCTTTCCATTTCAGATTGTCCGGACAGTGCATTCTTCAAATTCATTATCCAGGCAAAACATCGGATTCATTCCGATAGTGCACTGTCTGCACAACACGGTAGGGAGGAGGCCAAGACAGATAGCGCAAACCACAATGGCCAAACCGGTTAATACGCTGTCCAGAATAGAGACTTAGCAAACTGGGGGGGGAGGGGGGCGTAGAAATACAAGTCAATTTTAGCACACTGACTTGCAAAATTAACCTAAATTTAAAACCCACAGTCAAGGAATGTATAAAAGGATTTCAAATGTAGTGGAAAACTGTGAAATCTAATAGGGAGAAGATCCCTTCGCCGAAGTCCCCCCCCATGTTCATTTCTGGCTCACTGTCATTGTCCAGTGGGATAGAATAACAAGACGACAGACAGGGTGTGTTCTGTCCTCTGCGGAGTGTATGTGGTTCAGTAGTACTTAGGATGTCTGCATCTCAAATGCTGAGTGGTGGCCTGTCACACCAACATCTTTCTGACTACAAATGTAGTGTCATGTTTGGCATGTAAGAAGATGAGCAGGTCCCTAAAGGGCCACCATTTGGCTTGGCTGCTTATCTGGTAGAGTATTGGGAGGGAGTTGTTCATAGGTGTTGGTACGAGTCCTGGAGCTTGTGGAAGCTATAATTTGATTCACCAGGTATCAGTGGTAATAAGTTTTTTCCATCACCCATATAATCGTCCAGTACTCTTTTGAAGGACTCCATGTCTGGAGTTATTACCACGAATTCTGGCAAGGCATTCCATACACCTACAACTCTCTGATTAAATCAGTTTCCTAGTCTTGAGGTTTTATAGATTTTACCGCTTAACTGATAGCAGTGGAACCTTGTTACTCTATGTCCCTCGTTTTTCTCAACCCTGCTGATTCCCATATGATCTCACTTTGAAGGGCCTTGTAGACATAACAAAGATCCCATCTAATCCTTCTGTATGTTATTGAGTATAACCCCAACTCCTTCAGTCTGTCCTCATATATTTTTTTCTTTTAAGTTACAAACTTTTTTAGTTATCCTCCTCTGAACCTTCTCCACTAAGTTTATACTTCTATGTTTTGGGGAGTACTAAAGGGGACACCATATTCCAGAACAGGTCTGACCAATGAGGTATTCAGGGGAATAAGGACTTTCCGGTCTCTACTCTCGATATTTCTCAGACTATTACCAACTATCCTGTTTCCTCTCTTTGCCACTTCCTTGGCTTGATTGTCAAAATTGAGTTGTGTGGCCCCTGTTTGTTCAATCCCCATACAGGTCACAATGAGGTCTATACGTTACAGTGTGGATTGCCTTTGTGCCTCGGATCTGTGGCACATAGGCAACGCTGAGTTAGAATGCCACGCATTTGGGGTCCCACAAACCCTCAGTAGCATTCATGGAAGGGACGCATGCTCCTTCAGCATGGGATCCCCTGACACTTGCACAACTACATGCATGGATGGTCGGGGGGGCAGTCAGGGGGAGTGTGCCATTCATGAAGACACAATGTGCCAAACGAGGGGCACAAAGGATATGGTAGCAAAGACCCTACTATATCCGTTGTGCACCCCCAAGATTTCAACCACTTGCTGTGGCGGACCTCCCCCACCATACTTCCCCAGTCCTGTGGGCAGATAGGGAGGGCTGGGGGCAACCATTCCGGCACTTGCATATCATTTTACACTTTCCTGGTCCCGCGCCATCCCGCAGTCTCCTGCTCCATAGAGAGCAGGGGATCCACTAGGAGACCTGATGGACATCTGATTGGATGCCCACCTGTGTCCTCCAGTCCATCCCTGCACAGCTGCATCTTGGGGGAAGGCTGTGGACAGGTACCTGGCGATGGCCAGCACATGTGTATGCCGACCGTGGTGCGCTTGTTTGTGGATGCGGAGCTGTGCACACCAGGTACATGGGTACATGACTGTCGCGTATTCCCAGCTCATCACTGATGCATAGCCCCCCGCCCCGTTTGTAAACCCCTTTAAATTAATCTACACAGCATACTTATCCATCCCTGCTTATGATGGGGGAAGCACAGGGGTGGAAATAATGGACCAGGAGTCCCCCCTGACCGTAAATTACTATGATGCTGTGTGTTCTTACTAGACAAGCACCTTCAAAAGCTACCTTTTTGGGGGGAGCAGTGCGGATGCTGAATTTTATCCTTTAAAGCACAATATTTCTGTAGTGTGATCTGAATTTTGAAAGAAAAGCTGTGGGATATTGTATCACAACAACTTACTTCCATCAGAAGTGGAAAGGAAAATAGGTGTAGGCTCTGTGGCACAGAGCGGTGTGGTGCCCGCTCGGCACGTTGGCGACCCAGGATCTTACTTCCAGTGGGAACTCTTGCAGCAGGCTATAGCCATTCGGACTAATACCGCAGGCCTTAGGACCCACTGGAAAAAACTTAGCTAGCAGTACCCAGCAGGGACCTCCCCCTGACATCGGCTCCACCCCGACATCGGTCACGCCATAATAGGGGGTGGACCCCGGCTCCACCTCAGTTTGTTTCCCTCCGTGACCCACTCACGTTGGGAGAATCTTGGCACTTGCTTCCAGCAGTTCCCACAAATTTCTTCTAAATTTTCTTTTTCCTTGTCCGTCTTATGTCTTTGCCATCATTGATCTCTTCTTCTGGGACTAAGAAGACTAAATGCGCCTGTGGCCGCCAGATCCCATCAAAGGATGGCCATGCGAAGTGTGTCTTCTGCCTGGGACCACACCACGACAGTGAAGCTTGCAAGATCTGCAGAGGCTTCACTAGCAGGACTTGCATCCAGTGCCTGAGGGCCCTCAAAGCCCACCTGTTAGAACAGCAAATTGATGTCCTGCAAACCTTGGAGGACAAGGGAAAGCACCGGGACAAGTCCCGTAAATAGTCCTGAGACAAGGACTGTAGCTGGACCCATCACCGTTACTGTTCCTGCTCTCCTCTTAGGAAAGCCTCATCTTCTCCTGGCTCGGGTGCCCCCGACTGCCCGAAGCATCCTTGCAGGAGGATTCCTCCAAGCTGAGCTTTCCTGCCAAGGATCCGATGTCAGTCAAGGCGGGAACTTTGGGGGAAAAGCCCTCCAGACCTAAGGTCGCGGCGCTGCGCGTCTCTTCAGTCCCGAAGGACTCTTCAAAAGCCTCTTCAGCACAAGCCTCTGACCTGCCCAAGAAGGCCTCAGCTTTGCCCGGTTCGGGCAAACATTCTAAGGATCCAGACACCCAGGCCAAACCCTCTTTGGAGCCTCGCTTCCCGGTTCCATCCTCTTTGGAACCGGCACCGGCTAAAGCACCGATGCCAGTGGAGGTTCCTGCTGCGGAAGACACTCCTACGGAGGGGGCACCGGTTAAGGTTCCATCACCGGCCCCTAGATCTTCCACCCCACAGGACTCTTCAGGGGATTCCTCTGCTGATGCCCTGCCGGATCCTCCGGCTTCTCCTTCCCCTTGTTAGGGATGGCGGCTTCTGTATTTAACAAAGAGGAGTTACAGGAACTCTTCTCCTTCTGGTGGAGTCAGGTAAAGAAGGAGAGACTCCACCGAAGCCGGACCCGACACTGGTTCCTCTATCATCCGGACAACAAGGAGCCCGAGGGTCAACCTGCCGGTTCGCAGGAGAAGACCCCCAAGCGGCCTAATCCCGCTCTCCCTCTGGCGCTCGTTCCTGGTCCAGGTCTGGGGACCGTCGTCAGCACCTTTCCCGGTCAGGTAGCCGTTGTCTGTCCCAGCCCAGGAGCAGATCCCACAGCCGCCATAGATCTTCTTCCAGGCAGGCTCGCTCCTCTTCCCGGTGCTGGTCCCCAGACCGGCATCAGTCACTGCTCCATTGTCGGTCCCGAAGCCGACATCGGTCCCCAGACCGGCGTTGGTCAGTTAGTCACTGACGCTTGAGTGGGGGTAGTCCAAGACACAGCTCAGGCTCCTCTCGGCCTAGTTGCAAGTCTTCTTCTTCCTCATCTTTCCCAGGTGTTGGGGGTTTCCCTGGGGATGAGGACCAACCCCGCTCGCCTCCTGACGATCCAACTTCTATGGATGTCATGAGGCACATCCAGGCCTCTAATAGTGGACCTGGATCCGGAATGCCGGCGACTAGCCCTTTACCTGAGGCAGAAGGAGCCCAAGCCTCTTGTGGTGCCTCCTTTGGTGGACACTTTCCAAGACCTCACCAGGATAACTTGGAAGCATCCAGCATCAGTTCCAGCGGTTCCAAAGAAGTCAGACAGGCTGTACAAGGCCCCAAGGAGTGAGCCTTTTTTGGCAGAGCACCCTCAGGTGGATTATTCGGTTATCACGGCTTCCTATGACAAATCCAAGCAGCCCAAGCATCTCAGCTCTCAGACTCCTGATCAGGAATCCCATTATTTGGACCTGGTGGGCAAGAAGGTCTACTCTGCCTCCACCTGCTCCATTCGCTCCTGAACTTCCTCATGCATATGGTCCAGTACCAGAATGCGCTTTGGGAGAGGGGACAAGAGCTGGCCAGTGCTTTACCAGACTCTGCTCAGAATATGGAGCTCCTGGAAGTTCTGAAATCGGGCTCAGACGTAGGCACGCATGTCCTTCATGCCTTGTACGACACTGCGGATATGGCAGCCAGAGTGGCAGCGGCAGGTGTCTGTCTCTGGTGCCATGCCTGGTTGAGAGTCTCTGGTTTTCACCAGGATCTGCAGTCCAAAATCTGGGACCTCCTATTCCAGGGTTCCGTCCTCTTTGGGCAGGAGACGGAGGCTCTCCTCTCTTGTCTCCAGGAGTTGGGCAAGTCTATCTGGTCCGTCCGACAGATGTATTGAGGGGACCAGAAACGCGCTAGACGTCGGCCTTTTCATAAGCCCTCAGGCTCTCAAGCCTGTAGCAGTCAGCAAGGTCAGAGAGGTGGCTTCAAGAGGAAAGCTGTCAACCAGCATCCTGGAGGCACTCCTTTTCGAGGCCCAAAGACCTCCCCCGCCTCTCTGCCTGGCCCGGCTCTGCCCACTGACTCCCTTCTGACCCCCCCTCCTCCGGAGGAGGCACCAGTGGAGGCAGTGGGGGGTCACTTCTCCCTTCATCTGGAGGGATGGAGCTCCATAACAGTGGACCAGTGGGTCCTGGACATTATAAGGAGGGGACATATGCTGGAGTTCACTGAGATCCCTCCAGAAACTCCACCAAGGTCCTCCAAGTACTTGAGGTTCCACTTCCAGGGGGAGCACTATAAATTTTGGGTTCTTTAGTTCGGCCTCTCCTCCACTCCTTGAGTCTTCACCAAGTGTCTGGCAGTGGTAGCTGCGGCTCTGAGGTGCTATGGACATTAAGTCTTCCCTTACCTCGACGATTGGCTGCTAGTGGCCCCGTCAAGGACGCGTCTTCTTCAAGCTCTCAGAGACACTTATACTGTGTTCCGAGATGTGGGGATCACCCTGAATCTTCCAAAGTCTTCCCCAGAGCCCAGCCAAAGACTCGTCTTTATTGGAGCAGTCCTGGATTCGGTCCAGGGCATGACTTTTCTTCCTCCAGAGAGAGGAGATCGCCTGCAGGAGATAGCCGGATCGGTCCTAGTAACCCCTCAGGTCCAGGCCAGGACCTTCCTCAGACTTCTGGGGCACATGGTGGCAGCCATCCCTGTCGCTCTTTTGGCACGCCTCCACATGAGGGTCCCACAGTGGATGCTCAGGGTGCAGTGGGATCAAAGCTGAGACGGCCTAGACCACATGGTCAAGATCGCAGAGCCAGTCAGGAGGACACTGCTTTGGTGGTTGAACCCCCTCAATTTGGAGAAAGGGGTCCCCTTCTGTCAGGAGCCTCCAAGTCAGACTCTTAACAACATATGCATCCGATTTGGGGTGGGGGTGCACCTAGGGGCCCGACAGACTCAAGGGGTCTGGACCCCAGGGGAGCGCACTCTCCAAATCAGTGTTCTGGAAATGCAACCAATCCTCAGAGCTCTAAAAGCCTTTCAAGAGGACCTCGTACCGGGCTCTCTTCTCATTCAGATGGACAACATGGCAGTCATCTTTTACATCGACAAGCAAGGGAAACTCATTCCTACCCGCTATACAGGGAGGCGATGAGCGTCTGGTACTGGATGCTGGAGCATCACATTTGTCTGTCCGTGGTGCTTGTTCCAGGTGCCCAAAACGACTTGACAGACAACCTAAGCAGGTCTCAGTCCAAGGAGCATGAGTGGGAGTTTCTACAGTCAGTAGTGGACCAGCTCTTTGGCACTTTGGGTCGTCCAAAGCTGAACCTCTTTGCGTCTCCGCGCAATGCCAAACTGCAAGTTTTCTGTTTGTGAGAGCACGCACCTGGTGTTTTCTGTCCAGACGCGCTGTCCCTGTGTTGGGCAGGGAGGTTTCTTTATGCCTTCCCTCTCATTCAGAGAGTCTTATTGAAACTCCAGGCCGAGGGGGCCCGAATTACTCTGATCGTCCCACTATGGCCTTGGCAGATTTGATTCTCACTAATTTAGCGGTTGTCCTCAGAGCCTCCAATTCTGCTACCGATATGCTCGCAGTTGCTGTCCCAAGTTCAGGGGCAGGTTGGTTCATCTAGATTTCAGGTCTTAGCACCTTCATGCTTGGCTCCTGCAGACATAGCCAAATTCAGGTATGGGGTTTCCCAAGAGGTGGCGGATGTCCTCGTCTCAGCAAGGAAGCCCTCTACGTGCTCCACTTATGCTATGAAGTGGAAGTGTTTTTGTTTGTGGGCTTTGTCTCACCATCTGGACCCCCTTACCTGTCCGGTGAACTCAGCATTACAATATCGGCTCTCCTTATACCAGCAAGGCTTGAGCTACTCTTCTGTAAAGGTGCACATGTGGGCCATCTCAACATATCATAACCTCTTGGGAGATAGGACCTTGGCCCAACTGGACGTGGCCTGCAACTTCTCATGGGGTATTTTACATTTGAGACCTCCAATTAGGGATCCTATCCTCCTGGGACTACCTTTTTGTGTTGGAGAAGCTCACTCTCCCCCCCTTTTGAACCAGCGGCTGACTGTGAGCTGCATTATATTTCCTGGAAGGTTTGTTTTTTAGTTGCTGTTACTTCAGCTCGAAGGGTTTTCGAGATTCAGGCCCTGATGTGTAAGGATCCTTATTTAGTTTTTTACAGGAAAAGGGGTTTCCCTTAGAACAAATCCTAAGTTCCTTCCCAAAGTGGTCTTAGAGTTGACCCTCAACCAATCGGTTGACCTTCCAGTCTATTATTCTACCCCTGCCAATAGGGGAGAGGCTCTCCTACACACACACTGGATGTCCACAGGGCACTGAGGTACTGCCTCAAGCGCACAGCTGCACACCGTAAATCAGAGCAACTGTTTGTGGCCTTCGCACCACTACACCTGGGCAAACCGGTGTCTAAACAAACTATTTCCAGGTGGCTTTTCCACTATATTGTACTTTGTTATGACAAGCACAACAAACCTCTTCTGGGCATGGTTAGAGCTCATACCACCAGAGGGATTTCTACCTCCTTTGCCTCCTTAAAGAATGTCTCTATAAGAGACATTCGTGCTGCCACCACTTGGAATTCAGTGCACACCTTTGTGAAGCACTATAGCCTGGACATTGCCTCCAGGCGCCATGCTGGTTTCGGCTTGGCAGTCCTTCAGGGACTCTTGTCATGATTTGCTGAATGTCAGCCATCCTTCACCTTTCCTCTACCCGGGGTTAGTCACCTCCTTGGCACGGGACTGCTTGGGAATCTGTCCTAATGGTTATAGCCTGCTGCAAGAGCTCCCACTTGAAGTAAGACAGTACAGTTACGTAAGAACTTACCGTAACAGTAGATCTTCGAGAGGAGCTCTTGCAGCAGCCGTTGCTTTCCCGCCCTCCTTCCCCTGTGAGGTATACAGCATGTCTTCGGCAAGCTTTGCCTGGTTCACTTGCTAGGGTATGTTCACGGATCATGGCAGGGGAACTGAGGTGGAGCTGGGGTCCGCCCCCTTTTATGGCGTGACTGATGTAGGGGTGGAGCCGACGTCAGGGGGCGGTCCCTGCTGGGTACTGCTAGCTAAGTTTTTTCCGGCAGGTCCTAAGGTCTGTGGCATTAGTCCTAATGGTTATAGCCTGCTGCAAGAGCTCCTCTTGAAGATCTGCTATTACGGTAAGTTCTTATGTAACTGTACTTTCACACCCCACAAACGGGACGACTGGAGCAGAGACTTGATAGGAATGATATGGAGAGTCTTCACAGATGCTGTCCTCTCTGGCAGGGAGGGAGGAAGGGAATGGCTCTCACTGCACCATGAGATGCTCCTGGCGGTTGGCCAGCAGAGGTGCACTTGGCTGTGCATCCTTCCCAGGGTGTCACTGTGCAGCAACAGTGTGGAGAGGAGGGCGGAAGTAAGGGAGAAAATGGTCTGCCCTGGAGTGCTGGATGATGGGCCCACTGTGTGTACCCACCATGACATCTGAGCACCCATCGCACTGTTCGTACCCAGACTGTCACCCTAATGTCAGAGATGCTTCATCCCTCGTGGCAGCAGGTTAGCCCCCCAGTAGGGATAAGCCAAAAGTAGGGGGTGCGGGAGGATCGCAGCAAGCTTGGAGATAAGTGACAGCAATGGGGGTTGAGTCCAGCAGGCAAAGGGGAAACATGTGGAACCTGAACGAGAAGTGCTATGGGGGGCCTGGGAGGAGGGAAAAAAAAAAAGTTAAAATAGATATATCTATTAAAAGCCAGAGAGATTAATATATATTTCCAAAAGAGATAGACTGCAAGAAGGAGAGAGATCCACAGAGAAAGCAAGAGACATCAAAATAGACAGAAAGATAAATTGATAGTTAAATTCCAGATAGATACTGTCGATAGATAGATACAGTAAGATAGATAGATGGATAGATGAATAGGCAGGCAGGTAGACAGATACTGTCTGTAGATAGATACTGTGTGTAGACAGATAGACAGACAGATACTATAGATTAAATCCAGAAGACTATAGATTGATACAGCTGAGAGAGACGAACAGCGATTCAGACAGCGAGAGGTACAGTCAATACAGAGTGGAGAGAGATGTTAGAAAGGATAGGTGGGGAGTTTGGTAGGGTGGATCAACAGCTCCCCAGTCAATTTAGTACTGTAACTGCCTAGGTGAGGGCTTGTTGCAGTGTCGTGTAACTAGACGTGGCTAGTCATGCCAGGCTGGTTATCACGTTACTGAGACCCCTTCCATCAAAGCTGCTCGCACTCCTAGGGAGAGGAGTGTATTCGATCATCAAAGCAGACAGGCTCTCTATTATTTATCTGTCATAGAACAAAACCAGCAGCTATCGGGGAGCTATTACACAGCTAATGTCTCAGGTTGATAGACAGGTTACAGGAGTGCTTTGTACAACTGTTTATACCTGCTTTTATCAGCTCTCAGAGAGGAACGGTGCCCGGGGGCAGGGAGGGATGCAGAAGTACGAGCAGCAGAAGAAAGGCAGTACAAATTTCACTTTGTCTGCTGCGTTATTTATTACCATTGGGACCAAGTGTATGTACACAGCCCAACCTTGCGCACTTGAACCAGGAAGAGACTTTAGTCAGAGAGGCAGTTTGTTCAAAGAGCCATTTGCTTCCCCATCTCGCCCTGATTGGACTTAATTAGTCCAAGAATAAAAACTGGCAATGGTTGGCGGTGGAATTGTAAAAACTGACATGGTACCCATGCCAATGGTAGTCCCATGGTACCTTGTTTCAGCCCCAGAAACTGATACTTAGTTCAGTCTTCCATGGCCGCACAGTTCACAGTTACAGCTGGTCAGAGTCCAGCTACAGGATTTAAGCTTCAGCCATCTCCAGGGTCCAGCTTTGAGTACAGCCCTCCTAAGTATGTATATGACCTGCTAGGTTAATGGGGCAGGATGCAGCAAACTTCTACTGTTCTTTTAGACGTCCACTTAGTTTTTGTTATTAGCATACTTCTCAGTTGCCTCACATTAAGAGGGACGGCCCTCATTTTACCCTGGGAGCCACTGTGCCCGTGGCCCCAGGTCACTCATTATTTTACCTCCTCAGAACCCCTTTGTCTATACCTTTCAACTGTCTCATGATAGGAGCAACATCCCTCATTTTATCCCTCAGAATCCTTCTGTCTGTACCTCTCAAGTGTCCAACATTTGGGGGGATGAAAAGATTACTCACCGTAGCAATGATGTTTCTTCTAGAGGATGTGGGTCTTACATATAGCAGCAGCATCTCAGCCCTGAGATCTTGCCTTGGTGATAGAACTTTAGAATGTTAAGGTTCAAACTCCAGCTGGCCTAGTGCCGTGGATGGCTAAGATGCTAGCACCTTACCTCTTGCCATGCTGGTGACCTGGGTTCGGAAACGGACACTCGGGGGCGAGGGTCTGGCTGGGGGAGGAGAGGATCAAGCATCTCTAGGACTGCTCTCCTTCCTCGGGGAGAGGGGGTTGCTGTGCCTTGCTACCTGACTGCCACCTGGAATTGTCAGGGTGGCAACACAAGCAAACCACGCATGCAAGGGAAGGGACCTCATGTTCAGGGCACCGGGGGTGTCTCCATGCAAGTGGATAATGTGCATCATGCCAATTGCACATCCTGTGGGCCCAGGGAGAAGGTCGGAGGAAAATCACCTGCGGCTGCAGGATGGCAACTTACCCCTCACAGGCCCTGCACCAGCGACTGCCCCCCAACAGTCCTGTGGCAGAGGACAATGGAGGAAGGTAAGCCCTGGAGAAGCTAAGTGGTGGGGCTGGGGGTGTCAGTCAGAGGGGGGCAGTTGGGGGCAACATAGGAGTATACAGCCTCTGTAGGAAAAAAAAAAGTTCAAACTCTGCAGTATAGTCACAATTCCTGGGGCATTCTAACAACAGATTTAAGGCTGAAGAGCTGAAGAAAGAAGTGGCCACTTAACTGATCAGTGCTATGTATTAGCAACTGTAAATGCAGCAAGAAATGACAAATCCCAAAATGGCTAATTGTAAAAACTGCATAGGGGGAAATTGTAAAATGCTCAAGCAAGAACATTTTTTAAACATTTGATTTGACTTGTCCTGAAGAACTTGTTATATTTGCATTCTAGAAAGGGGTAGGGAGGGCTTGAATGACTCACAAATACAGGGCAGAGCTAGTGCATCCCATGGAACTGCCCCCACTGATGGAGAAGTGCAACAGAACTGGGGTCATTCTCTGTTTTCCCAAGAGGCAGATGGATCTATCTCTGGTTGTCCCCATCTTTGAAACACTAAGTTTAGAACCCCTTGGTACAAAGACCACTTATAGGTTACATACCCAGTCCTGCTGAGTGAATCTGCTAGGCCATTTTCCTTTCCTGATATGTGTACTGCATATAGGTTTGCATTTAGGTTATAAACCAGGTTCCAGATCTTCATGAGCTCTGCACAGACTCCGGATGACCTGATGCCTCCCTCCTTATTTTTTTTTTTTTTTTGTAATTTCTTTTTTATCCATTCTCAGCCCTGGCACTGTCACCCGACTGACCCCCAGGCACTGCTAGCTCAGGAGGACCCCCCATGGAGCCTTGGTTCCCCCCAGGTGGGGACAGTGTAGGAGCGGGAGGCTGACATCCTTACCCCCCCCCCGGTACTTGTACCTTCTTTCGTCTTGTCGGGGTCCATCCACTGAGCTACAGCACCAGCGGGCGAGGGTCATATCCAGCCCTTCTCGTCTCATCGGTGTTGCGCCAGGCCAAGTATTTTCTGTGTACTCCCCCCAGAGACGCGACATGCGCTTGACGACAAGGCATAAGCTGGCATCCATCATGCTCTTCCCCATGTACTGTGCGGGCGTGCTAAACCTCCAGCCACTGCTAGAGGCCAGTCTTGCACCGAGCCAAGGATCCCCCCACCCCTGGAGGAGATGAGTTATCCCTTGGACGCTCAAGCCTCCTCCCCTGCCAGCCCTCCAGTGACCTGAACCTGCTGCCAAACTCTGGTCACCAGCGTCGCGAGCAGTAGCGTTACCGTTGCGATGACGAGCCAGCCACTCCCTCCTTGTTTATGTAATACATGCCTGTCGTATTATCTGTCTTTATCTAAACTGTTTGGCCCTACAACAGGGAGGAGAGACTTCACAGAAAAAGGAACACAGCTCGGAGTTCCAGCAGGTACTTTGAACGACTTGGTTGGTTGTAGCCCGAAACCAAAGCCCAGTTAACACAAGCAAATTTCATGCGCAAAATTCTACATAGACGCACTCCCCAATGCCTATCCAAGCTGTTCATGTATATGGACAACCCATTCTCTCGCTCCTCGGCAAACAGACTATTAAAAGTACCATTCATGTGTATGGGCGTGGGCCAGAACACTCTCAGATGCAGAGCAGTGTCGTTCTGGAGCCCCATCCCTTTCACTATCAGAGCTGTCCCTTTCCCTAAAATGTTCACTGCCAGGCAGAAAGTACATCTCCAGGAGGATATCCAACAGGATATTGGGTTGCATAGCCAGGGGAATTACATCCAGAACCAGGGAAGTGATCCTCCCTCTATATAATGCCTTGGTCAGGCCGCAACTTGAGTACTGTGTACAGTTCTGGAGACCTCATCTGAAAAAGGACATAGCGCTGCTGGAAAGGGTCCAGAGGAGAGTGACCAGGATGATTCAGGGCATGCAGGGGAGGCCTTATGAGGAGAGACTGGAAGAGCTTGGGCTTTACTCACTGGAGGAGAGGAGGGATAGGGGAGACATGATAGTGGTTTTCAAGTATGTAAAGGGATTAATTAGGAGTGGAACCAGTGAGTTGTTCAGGCTGAAGTGGGGGGGGAGTAACCAGGGGCCATGAGTGGAAGTTGGAGGGGGGGAATTACAGGGGGGAATGTAGGAGGCATTTTTTCACTGAGAGGGTGGTGGAGCCATGGAATGCACTTCCCGGGAGGCTGGTGGAGGAGGGCACAGTGGAGGACTTCAAGAAGGGGTGGGACAGGTACAAGGGGAAACTGAATCTAGAGAAGACACTCTTGGGGGCTGGGGGGTGGTGAGGCAGGCAGCCATTAGGTTGCTGGCTTTCGAGCAGACAAGACAGACCATTTGGTCTATTCTGCTGGCTTTTAATATGTTAATATGTTAGTCCAGTGTCTGTTAGTCCAATGTCTGTACTTGCTTTGCATGATTTACAGAACACTGTTCACTTAACGTGCTGTCTGAATGCCTTACTTTTGCACCATCATTTCATTTTGTATTACGATACTTACGTGCTTGTACCTGTTCCACTGTCTTGTCCTGCACTCTTCTGTACCCAGGTCATACCTGAAAATGGTGCTTCGGCACTGGTGCACTTAACTCAGTCATTAAAATGAATAAATAAATTTGCTGCTTTCTTTCCTGAGGGTTCCAAATTCCATATAAAGAACGGATATATTTTGAAACACCGAAATTCGGTATCCCGAATGCTACAAGACCACGAGGGGGAGCAGATGTCGAAGTAAAACGAAAAAGTTATGAGGGGTGGAGTAGTGTGCGGCAAAAGTAGCGGTGACTGGGAACAGAACCGAGGTCTACTGGACCATACTGGCTGAGCTGCTACTGCGTTGGACCTCCACGCCACGACAGCAGCTTGGCCAGCTTCCTCGTTTTGCAGCTACTTGTGATGCCTGGCTAGGGGTAGGTAGCGGTTCATCATATCCGCTACTGTAACCCTGTTGGCATCGCCTTCTTCCTGTCGAGTGTGTGAATGTGTTGGGAGCCTGAACTCGGTCCCGTCAGTTTTTGGGATTATGAGTTTCAGTCTCTGGAATAGATACCTAAAGAACTGTTCTCCCTTCCAGATGTCCTCCTGAACCTAGTAAGGTTGTATTAGTGGCCTGAACCCATGAAGGTGAGAACTGAAAGAAGGGAATACCCTCTGTGAGGTGCACCTACTTCTTTCCCCCACTCAGCTGCAAGTATCAGTCTGCTTGATACGGGCACTGGCTGGTGAAGTGGTGCACTGCTCTGATGCCCATACGTTCTGAGGTGATACTGGATATCCTTCATTTGCAATATTGCCCATGGAACCACAGCTGTTGTAGCTGCCATGTGGCCTAAAAGTCTCAAGAATTCCTATGCAGTCCTTTTTTGACCTGCCTGGAATGTGTTTGCACACTGAATCAGAGCTTCTGCCCTTTATAGAGGAAGGAAGGAAGGAAGGCTTTTTTCAGTTCTGTGTTCAACTTTACTGCTGTGGGCTACAAAATCTGTCTGGGTTCTAGGTGTGAGTTTTCCAAGTTTAGGAGGAAACCTAACCTCTGCAGAGTGCTCTTCACTCTTTGAATTTAGCACACTGCCTCCTCTTGTGTTTTTCCACACACTAGCCATTGTCTGGGTAAGAAAACACCAACACAGGTAAGCTGCTGCGGCTACGAACAAGCAGTTTTTGAATATGCTAGGTGCTGTGATCAGACTAAAAGGCATTGATTTGAACTGAAACTGATCATGCCCTATTCTGCCCGTCAGAAGCCCTCTGTCCATACCTCTCAACTGTCCCATGTTGGGGGGAATCCCTCATTTTACCCCTCAGAACCACTCTGTCCATACCTCTCAACTGTCCTACATTAGGAGGGACGTCCCTCATTTTACCCCTCAGAACCACTCTGTCCTTACCTCTCAACTGTCCCACATTAGCAGGGACGTCCTTCATTTTACACCTCAGAATCGCTCTGTCCATACCTCTTAGTAGACCCACATTAAGAGGGATTTCCTTATTTTACCCCTCAGAACCATTCTGCCCATACCTCTCAACTGTCCTACATCAGGAGGGATGTCCCTCATTTTGCCCCTCAGATCCACTCTGTCCATACCTCGCAACAATCCTATTAGGAGGGACATCCATTGTTTTACTGCTTAGAACCCCTCTGTCCATACCTCTCACCTATCCCATATTAGGAGAGATGCCCCTTATTTTGGTTCTGTGTAGTAAAATAATGTGGGTCAGTTGAGAGATATGGGCAGGGCGATTCTGAGGGGTAAAATAAGAGACATCCTTCTAATGTGGGGCCAGTTGAAGGTATGAACTGAGAGTTCTGAGTGTGGCTGGGACATCCTTCCTAATGTGGGACGGTTGGGAAAAATATGAACAAAGAAGGTTCTGAGTGGTAAAAAATAAGGTACATACCTCCTAATGTGGGACGGTTGAGAGGTATGAACCGAGAGGTTCTGAGTGGTAAAGTAAGGTACATACCTCCTAATGTGGGACGGTTGAGAGGTATGAACCGAGAGGTTCTGAACGATAAAATGAGGGGCATCCCTCCTAATGTTGGACAGTTGAGAGGTATGGACAGAGGAGATTCGAGTAGTAAAATAAGATACATCCTTCCTAATGTGGGACAGTTGAGAGGTATTATTGCAAATACTGGTGAAGGTCTCACAGAAGCCCTCGTAGGCCAAGTCAGTGTCCTCTATGAAGATAATAAAAATGGACAGACTAGGTGAGCCTTATCTGCCTTCAGTTTCTATGTTTCTATATTATCATGGAAGGACCAATCAGTGGAAGACAGATCTGAAATAAAGATCTCCATTTTTAACTCCTTGAGTCACATGGAATTGACATAAACATGGGGGATACAGGAGAGCCTGGTGGACCAGTCACAGAAGACAAGGCAGTGGTCACTTATCAAGTCTGAGAGTACTCCGGAGTTGCAGACGTTGGAGGGGTTAGAGACTGCGATCCAGTCCAGTGTAGAACAGTACTTGGATTTGTAGTTTACTCTAGTGGGATCAGCAATAAGCTGATTCAAACCAGGGTTCACGAAAAGGTCCCTGGCTTTGTCAGTTTGGTTTGTGGGTCAGTTTAAATTGAAATCACCGTGGAGAAGCCAGTTCATGTTTCTGGGTAGTAAACGGGCAGGGTCGGAGATGGTGGACAGGCCGTCGTCAGTGAGGTTGGGAGCAATGTAAAGGGTGGACACAGTGAGGGTTTTGTCCTGACCAAACAAAATATCAATGGAGAGGAGCTCACAGGATCCTGGGGGAGGGTTGGATGGGGGTCTCAGTGGCCCTGAGGTGATCAGAGATGTACAGGAGGCAGCCGCTTCCCCTTTTATTGGTCCTGCCTCTTCTGAAAATAGAGAAGCCATTTTATTTTATTTCTTCTTCAAGGATTTTGCTGGAAAGCTATGTCTCGGAGAGAGAACAATCATATCAATCTTAGAAGCTGAAACCCATGCTTCAAATTGATCAAGCTTGGCAGGGAGGCTCTGGATGTTCAGGTACACAAGTCTCAGGGCTGCTTTGGGGATTACTGAGGTCCTGGATGGGGGTGGACAGAACACAAAATGAGTAGTAGAAGGAGAACCAGATGAATGTGTCTAAGAAGGCACCAAGGTTTGTTGCTGGGGTGCCTCGCGGGGGTGGGGGGGGGGTTTACTGGTCCTGACACAGGTAGAGGTGGGATTTACCAGGTTGTTGCAAACAGCGAGGTCACTAAAAGACTGTAGAACACTGCCTGATGACGAGGATCAGGAGTGATTGTCTGGAGGTCAGTACACTGTAAGAGTGGGGGAAGGGTACAGTCAGTACTCCTAACCCGGGAGGAAATAGGTGGGGAAGGGCTGACTCTGCATAGGACCACCTGTGGAGAGGTGGTTAGATGTTCGTCAGTGAGGGCAGAGCACACTCACATGAGCAAGAGCACAGGGGCAGGCATTATGTAGTCCAGCGGTGCTCGACAGAACACCATAGCGCCTCTGGGAAGGATTAGGGAATGGGGCTACGCTGGAAATGGGATGATCCATGAGCACAGTTACCAAGATTTGGGTCGCGGTGACGGTGCCTTGATAGGATTGGGAAATTACAGGATGTAGCTCACTGCCAGTTCTCAGAGGAGTAGCACAGCTGGCACGCTAGCATAGGTCTGCATGATAACACAGCAGCTCACTTGCAAGCAAGCAAGCAGCTGACTCAAGTTGTAAGCACATTTGTACAAGGCAGACACTGTGCAAAACCAAGAGACAGCACACTTGCTGGCTGGCAATCAGTGAGGGATGCCGCACAAGTGTAAGGTAAGTAACGACACTAGTAGGCAGTCAATAAGTCTAGATCCTTGTCAGCCGTCAGGCTGCGGCAGGGTGCTTAGAAGCAGCCCATGATTGTACTTCCTAAACATAAAACAAGTGGTGGGGAACTTAGCAGCAGCTCAGCCTAGTACATGGTAACCAGAGGACTCTGATACCTAGATAGGGTGCAAGCAATGCAACAACTGGACAGAAGGCAACAAGTAAAATACAGATTAAGCACTATCTGCAGTCAGTAATTAGCAGTAGCCCAAGCTTGCAATAGATAGCCAGTGAACTCTGGCCACCCAGACAGGGTGTTGGCAATATTTAGTAGGGATCAGTGCCCAGCAAGTAGCACAGCATGGCCCTGTCAGCAGGCACAAGTGAGGCCGGAAACAACAGCAAGCGGAGTTTGCAAGCTGTCTGTGACAGCAGGCAGTAAGCACAAAGCTGTATAAAATGCACCTTGTTTGGAGAGCCTAGTGGCTAGGTAGCAAATTAGAGTTTTTTAAAGGGTGCTCACGAGACACAGCAATATACAGACTGGAGTATGAGCTGTGGGAGCAGCATGGCTGGCTGCCGGCTGCCTCCCACGCTGCACCCTTGGCTGGCTCTGGGCAGACACCTATCATTTTTTGCGCTCGGTCCACAGCGCTCCAGACCACTTGAAGGGCAGGCCCAGGAAATATCCTTAGCTGCCCTCCAATTCGCTGGGTTCTGTGGAGGAGCTGCGGCTTAGCTGAACTCCCTACAGACCTTCAAGCAAGTCAAGGAGGTGATCGGTGGGGAGAAGGGGTGGTGGATGGTAAGTTGAACTCCCGCATGACTCCTGGAGTTGACCCGTGGCATCTGCGGCATGGCTGGGTCAGGCAGCTTCTTTACTCTACAGCCTGAAGTTCAGGAAACTCCTAAGTCCCGCCTTAGCTGCCCTCCGATTGGCCAGGATCAGTTGAGGAGATGCAGCTCAGCTGGGCTCCCAGTGGAATTTCAGGCAGGTCAGGGAGGTAGTTGGTGGGGGAAGGGGGTGGTCGACAGCAAGATGAACCCCCTCAAGACCCATGGAGTTGTCCTGCAGCATGGCTGGGTTGGGCGGTTTCTTTGTCTTGGAGGCTGAAGTTAAGAAAGTTCCTTAGTCCCGCCTTAGTTGCCTCCTAACTGGCTGGGTTCTGTGGAGGATGTGCGGCTTGGCTGGGTTCTGTGGAGGAGGTGCGGCTCAGTCGGGCTCCCAATGGACCATTAGCCAAGTCAGGGAGATGAACAGTGGGGGGAAGGGTGATCAGTGGCAAGGTGAAATCCCTGACGACCCCTAGATGTGTCCCACAGCATCTGCATTTTACAACTCAGAACCCCTTCAATGCATGACTCTTAACTGTCCCGAATTATGGAAGGGACAACCTTCATTTTGCCTCACAAAACTCTTCTGTTCATACCTCTCACCTGCCTCACATTGTGGGACAGTTCCTCCTCATGTTGATCAGCTGAGAGGTATGACTTCTATTTTAACCTCTGGATCTAGGAGCAAGACTGGACAAAACACCACAGTCCATGGCAAAAACAGGATCAGTATAAACCACTTGATCCGGTCCAGAGGCATGGAGGACTGAGGCACTGGGCATCTCACCTGTGGCTACGCTAGCAGCCTGAGTTTGGGAGTGGACCAGGGTCCTTGGGGGTTGGTCACAGACGTAGAGGGAGAGAGAGAGAGAGAGAGAGAGAGAGAGAGAGAGAGTCTGGAGGACCTCTCTTCTCTTCCGGGGAGGGGAGGTTTGGCATCAGTGGAAGCCTGGCCCCAGGGATGGATTGGCACATAGCAACCAGGGAGTGTCACTTTAGGAGACTAGAGACGTGGCGGCCGCTGACCTCCTGCACATGAGAACATTCATGTGGCTGCTTGGGCAGCACTGCACATTCAATCCTTCCCGGGAAGGACAACATCAGAAATGGAAGGTCAGTGACTAGATGATTTCCAGCTCCCTGCATGCCCTGCACCTGTCGAACACCTAGGCCATTCTGTGGATGTGTGAAGGTAAGTTCTGGTGGAAAGGAGGGGTGACAGGGCTGGGGTGACTGGTAGGAAAGGAAGGTCACTCAAACCTAGAGACAAAAAGACGATTAACTAACAAAAACAAAAAAATTAACCAATTGGGCTAGTGCATTTTAAAATTTCAAAACATGCTGTAGTCTGCAGGGAGCAGACCAATTGTACGGAAGGGTCAGGCTACTGGCATTTATACTGTGTAATGAACCGCGCAGTGCAACATGCAGATAGTAAGATTCCATATGCAGATGTGGCATAAACAGCTGGGCCCTTGTATTTACTGGCCGCAGTTTTTAAGAACCAGCAGCATGCTCATTTGCAAGCCTAGCAAGAAGGAGGAGGAGGAGGAGGCGGGGGTGGCCTTAATGAGCTGTGAAGGGCTGTTTCTTTATTACTGCACAGGAGCACTCCTTGACTGTTGTAAGACACTAAAGAGACTGATTGACAGATTGTTACTGAAAAATGCTAACGTGCAATTTGAAAAGGAAAAAAATAGAAAACACGCAGAACAGCAAAGTCCTGTCGATGTTCAGTCTACTTGTTGACCTGACGTTTGTATGGTTGGCGAATGTAGCAGAGCGATGGAGTTCGTGCTGGTAGAAGGTGGGAAACTGACAAAATTGGAATCCAGTATCCTCAGCCCAAGCAGTTAGTAAGACATCCCCACAATATAACGAACGTAGTGCTGGTAAAAGATGAGGGACTGACAGCACTGGCAACTAAAACTCTCTGTTTATTCACAGGGCCGAGAACAGTGTGAGGAGCAGGGACAGTGCAGGCTTCCCCACACTGTGATTTATTTAGCGCTGGTGAAAGATGGGGGGCTGACAGCACCGGAGACTAAAACCCTGTGTCTATAGGGACGGGTACACTGTGGGACAGGGACAGTGCAGACTTCCCCACACTGTGATTTATTTAGTGCTGGTGAAAGATGGGGGGATGACAGCACCGGAGACTAAAACCCACTGTCCATAGGGATGGGTTCAGTGTGAGGCAGATACTGCAGACTTCCCCACACTGTGATTTATTTAGTGCTGGTGAAAGATGGGGGGATGACAGCACCGGAGACTAAAACCCACTGTCCATAGGGATGGGTTCAGTGTGAGGCAGATACTGCAGACTTCCCCACACTGTGATTTATTTAACGCTGGTGAAAGATGGGGGTCTGACAGCACCGGAGACTAAAACCCTCTGTCCATAGGGATGGGTACACTGTGGGACAGGGACAGTGCAGACTTCCCCACACTGTGATTTATTTAGCGCTGGTGAAAGATGGGCTGACAGCACTGGAGACTAAAACCCTCTGTCCATAGGGGATGGGTACACTGTGGGACAGGGACAGTGCAGACTTCCCCACACTGTGATTTATTTAGCGCTGGTGAAAGATGGGGAGCTGACAGCACCGGAGACTAAAACCCTCTGTCCATAGGGATGGGTACAGTGTGAGGCAGGGACAGTGCAGACTTCCCCCACTGTGATTTATTTAGCGCTGGTGAAAGATGGGAGGCTGACAGCACCGGAGACTAAAACCCTCTGTCCATAGGGATGGGTACACTGTGGGACAGGGACAGTGCAGACTTCCCCACACTGTGATTTATTTAGCGCTGGTGAAAGATGGGGAGCTGACAGCACCGGAGACTAAAACCCTCTGTCCATAGCGATGGGTACAGTGTCAGGCAGGGACAGTGCAGACTTCCCCACACTGTGATTTATTTAGCGCTGGTGAAAGATGGGGGGATGACAGCACTGGAGACTAAAACCCACTGCCCATAGGGATGGGTTCAGTGTGAGGCAGAGATACTGCAGACTTCCCCACACTGTGATTTATTTAGTGCTGGTGAAATATGGGGGGCTGACAGCACCGGAGACTAAAACCCTCTGTCCATAGCGATGGGTACAGTGTCAGGCAGGGACAGTGCAGACTTCCCCACACTGTGATTTATTTAGCTCTGCAGAAAGGTAGGGGTTGACAGCACTGGAGTCTAAAACCCTCTGTCCATATGGATAGGTATAGTGTGGGACAGGGACAGTGCAGATTTCCCATATTGTGATTTATTCAGCTGGAGAAGATGGGGGGGGGGCTGACAGCACTGGAGAGTAAAACCCACTGTCCATAGGGATGGGTATAGTGTGAGGCAAGGACAGTGCAGACTTCCCACACTGTGATTTATTTAGCACTGCTGAAAGGTAGGGGTTGACAGCAGTGGAGGCTAAAACCCTCTGTCCATAGGGATAGGTAGAGTGTGGGACAGGTGCAGTGCAGACTTCCCCACACTGTGATTTATTTAGCGCTGGTGAAAGATGGGGGGCTGACAGCACTGGAGACTAAAACCCACTGCCCATTGGGATGGGTACAATATGGGACAAGGACAGTGCAGTGTTCCCGACTGTGATTTATTTAGCGCTAGTGAAAGATGGTGGTCTGACACCACCGGAGACTAAAACCCTCTGTCCATAGGGATGGGTACAGTGTGAGGCAGGGACAGTGCAGACTTCCCCACACTGTGATTTATTTAGCGCTAGTGAAACGTGGAAGGCTGACAGCACTGGAGACTAAAACTCTCTGTCCATATGGATAGGTATAGTGTGGGACAGGGACAGTGCAGATTTCCCCATATTGTGATTTATTCAGCGCTGGAGAAAGATGGGGGGGCTGACAGCACTGTAGAGTAAAACCCACTTTCCATAGGGATAGGTATAGTGTGGGACAGAGACAGTGCAGACTTCCCCCACTGTGATTTATTTAGCGCTGGTGAAAGATGGAGGGGCTGACAGCACTGGAGACTAAAACCCTCTGTCCATAGGGATAGGTACAGTGTGGGGCGGGGACAGTGCTCACTGCAGGCTTCCCCACACTGTGATTTATTTAGCGCTGGTGAACTATGGGGGGCTAACAGCACTGGAAACTAAATCCCTCTGTTTCTCCACAGGGCCAGGTGCAGTGTTGACAGAGACAGTGCAGACTTCCCCACACTGTGATGTTTTCAGTCTCCGGTGCTCGCGAATCCCTCACCTTCCACCGGCACTTAAGTCCTCTGTTTATCCACAGTGTTAGGTATAGTGGAAGGCAGGTATAATGCATGCCTCCCCCACACTGTGATGTGTTCAGTGCTGG